>CM039672.1:114132348-116686038 GCA_022496015.1 Hordeum marinum
GGCAATTGACAATGATCTCTGGTACGTTGTGGAAAATGGTGTTCCCCGCATTTCTTCGACTATTACTGCTGCTGATACGAAGAGATGCAAGCAACTCGATTCTTAAGCGAAGAATATCATCTGTGGCCATCTGAGAAAGGTCAGTATGGCAGAGTGAGTGCTTTGGAGACTGCTAAGCTTATCTGGGATAAGCTGTCCAAAGTCAAAGAAGGTGTTTCCACTCAACGTGACTCTCATGTTGATGTTCTTCGCAATCTCTTCAACCGCTTCAAGAGACTTGACAATGAAAATGTTCAGCAAAATTTTGATCGTCTTACTAATATCTCCAATGAGCTTCAAGCACTGGGTGCCACTGATATCACCGACCATGAAGTGGTGAAGAAACTGCTAAGATCTCTTGACTCCTCATTCGATACTCTGGCTTTGATGATTCAAGAGCATGGGGACTACAAGTCACTTGATCCTGCTAATATTCTTGAGAGACTCAATACTCATGAATTCCAACAAGCTGAGAAGAGAGACCTCTACGGGCCAAGCTATGAAAGATCTCGTGCTCTGAAGGCAAAAGCAATTTCCTCATCCGAAGAGGAAGATTCTGACGGCAGCCTTGGTGATCCTGAAGAACTAAGTCAGGAGCTAGCAATGCTCGTGAGGAAATTCTAGAAGTTCTCAAGGAGAGGTGGATTTGGAAAGTCATCAAAGAGTGGTTTGAGGAAATCAGATTCCTCTGATGACTACAAGAAGAGAACCTGTCACCATTGCAAGAAACCTGGTCACTTTATCTCTGATTGTCCTCTCCGGAAAAAAGATTCAAAGAAGAAGAAGAAATACAAGGATGATAGTTCTGATGACTCGAAGAAAAATAAGAAATCTTCAAAGTCCTCATCTTCAAAGTCCTCAAAGCACAAGAAGAATGGTTCCAGAAAGGCTTGAGCATTCATTGGCAAGGAAATGGATTCTGAAGAAGAATCTGAAGAATATGAAGAAGAGGAAGAATCTGAGGTGGAATCAGAATCTGGTGTTGCAAGCCTTGCTCTTGCCACTGCTTTCGTTAGCAAGTCCATCTTCAACAATGAAGAAAATAACTACTCCAATGACTCTGACGTCAGCAATGATGATTATGCTCCCACCTATTGCTTCATGGCAAAAGGCTCAAAGGGACACAAACATCATTCCTCATCTAAATCAAGTGAAGATGAATCTGATGAATATGTGAAACCTAGCTATGCTAAACTTGTTAAACTTGCCACTAAGCAACAAAGTGCACTTGAAAATCTTTAGAAAATGCTAGACAAAAGCTATGATGTGTTGAACGATGAAGTGGATCGGACTCAAACTCTGCGTGACAATATCAAAAGTCTTCAGACAAAGTATGATAACCTTCAGAGTCATCATAATGCTCTCTTAGCCGATCATGAGAAGCTTTCTTATGAATTTCTTCAAAGAAATCAAGATCTTGAGAAACTAAGGGTGTCACATGAGGATCTCTAGAGGGAAAACGATTCCTTACTGGCTCAACAGATCATTACCGCTCAAGAAGAATTTGTTCCACCTTGTTTGAAATGCATCGAACGTGAAACTGCTAATTCTTCACCTGAATGTTCAAATGCTTCTATTGCTGCAAATTCTTCAACTATTCGAGTGGTCTCAAATTCATCATCTGAGGATACCACAAGTATCACTGACGAAAATGCAGGGTTGAAGGAATTGTATGTGACAGGCATGTACAAAAGTCTCAAAGGGCATGAAACCCTTTGCGATGTCCTCAAAAAGCAGATTCTAAACAAGAACCCTAGGTAAGAGGGTGTTGCCTTTGTGAGGAGACTCAACACTGATGGATCTTACTGGACACTTGAGCAGTACCCCAAAACCTCATGGGTTGCTGCGAAAGGACCTCCTGTAGATCCATCCACTTTATCTGGCTTTACTTGTGAAACTTCATATTCCTCTGATGAGTCACTTGATTCCAACTACAAATTCTTCAAAAATCAGAAAGGTGAAGTATTTGCTAGATTTGTTGGAACTAATTGCAGGAACGATTCTCCTATGAAGAAAATCTGGTTTCCCAAGAGCTACCTACAAAATCTTCAAGTGAATGTCGTCACGACACCACTCATGAAGAATAGGAACCCCCAGATCAAATTTCTCATATGGATGAAAGTCTTCACTTGGACCAAATTCCTCAAATGGTCAAAATATCATTCTCATGCTAATACCTCTGTTTCTTTGGGAAAATCTAAGCATTATGAATATGTGCATTATTCTTCAAATCATTATGTTCATAAGTCCTCGAAGAATTTCTGTGCTTATTCATATGAGTACTCTAACCCTCGCCCTGTGAAACGAGGCGCACTTGCTTCAATGCCTCCCTTCTCATATGGTGCTCGCAGAATGATGAACTCTTTACCACCCCTCCAGATGTGGGTGGTGAAGAAATTGAACTAATCTCTTATGTAGGGTCAAGTCTCCAGATGAACTTGAACATCTGATGAATCTGCTGGAGGCCTGAGGAAATGCTTGAAAGGACGCAAGCTAACCTTGTAGACATGAATTCCTCATTTCTCACGTCCTCACACTACTTGCTTACTATCATGTGTGATGAAATTCTGTCTGATGAAATTGATGTCATATTATTCACTCTGAAGCATATGAGTTCGTAAGTTGTACTAATTCATCTACAAGATGAAACTCCAAAAGCTACTAAGTGGGTCCTCGATAGTGGATGCACAAATCACATGACTCGTGACAGGATTCTTCTAATGAATTTGCCACTTGCTCCATCTCATCTGAAGCATATCACCTATGCAGACAAAGGAAAAAAAGCAAGGTATTGGGTCTAGGTAAGGTTGCAATCTCAAAGGACCGAACCATGGATAAGGTGATGCTTGTCGAATTCCTTGGTTTCAACCTTATGTTTGTCTCAATGCTTTGTGATCTTGATATGGTTGTCGTATTTGGAAAATATCGTTGTGTTTTCATCATGGAATCTGACAATTCCAAAGTCTTCAAAGGCTTTAGGAGAGGAGACTTGTATATTGTTGATTTCTCAGTAGGTCCTCAGCCTGCCACATGCCTACTTGCAAAGTCCTCAGAAGGCTGGTTGTAGCATTGACGACTTGGACATGCCAGTATGAGGAACTTGCACACGCTCGTGAAGAAAAAGCACGTCATTGGCATTGAAGAGCCCACCAAAGTTGATGAAGCATTCAAGGAGCCTGAGTGGATTCAAGCTATGCAAGAGGAATCACATCAATTCAAGCTCAACAACGTGTGGGAACTTGTCAAGCGACCAGATCCTCGCAAGCATAACATCATAGGTACCAATTGGATATACCGCAACAAGCAAGATGAAAATGGCCTTGTGGTGAGGAATAAGGCTCGTCTTGTAGCTCAAGGCTACACACAGGTTGACGGAATTGACTTTGATGAAACTTTTGCACCTGTTGCTAGACTTGAAGCTATTCGCATATTGCTTGCTTATGCTAACCATCATGATATCATCTTATATCAAATGGATGTGAAAAGTGCATTCCTCAATGGTAAGATTGATGAAAAGTATATGTTTCTCAACCCCCAGGTTTTGAAGACCCTAAGCATCCTGACAAAGTCTTCAGACTCAACAAGGCCCTCTATGGCCTCAAGTAGGCCCCTCGGGCATGGTACGACACTCTGAAGGAGTTCCTCATGAAGAAAGGCTTCAAACCCGGTTCACTCGACCCAACTCTTTTCACAAAATCCTATGATAATGAATTGTTCATATGCCAAATATACATAGACGATATTATCTTTAGCTGTACTAACAAACGTTACAGTGATGAATTTGCCTATATGATGAGTGAACAATATCAAATGTCTATGATGGGAGAGTTAAAATTCTTCTTAGGTCTTCGAATTCGTCAGCAAGACAATGGCATCTTCATATCTCAAGAGAAATACCTCAAGGATGTTTTGAGAAAATTCGACATGCAAGATTGCAAAGGCATCAAAACTCCAATGCCTTCAAAGGGCCACCTCTGCACTGACGAAAATGGTAAAGATTTCGATCAGAAGGTATATCTCTCCATGATTGGCTCTTTATTGTATCTATGCGCATCTAGGCCTGATATTATGCTGAGTGTTTGCATGTGTGCCCGATTCCAAGTAACACCGAAGGAATCACACCATAAGGCTGTGAAACATATTCTTCGATACTTATCTCACACACCAACGCTTGGATTATGGTATCCCAAGGGCTCAAATCTTCACCTCGTCGGATACTCTGATGTTGACTATGCTGGAGATTGTGTGGATCGCAAGTCAACCTCAGGCACATGTCATTTGCTCGGACGATCCATAGTCTGTTGGTCCTCAAAGAAGCAGAACTGCGTGTCACTATCTACTGCTGAAGCTGAGTACATTGCTGTTGGTTCATGTTGCGCTCAGTTGCTGTGGATGAAGCAAACCCTCAAGGACTACGACATCAAGTTGAAGAATGTGCCTCTCTACTGCGACAACGAGAGTGCCATCAAGATTGCTTACAACCCAGTTCAACATTCCAAGACCAAGCACATCCAGATTCGTCATCACTTTCTTCGAGATCATGTACTCAAGGCCGACATCTCCATCGACCACATTCCCACTGAAGAACAACTGGCCGATATCTTCAGAAAGCCCTTGGATGAAAAGAGATTTTGCAAGTTGCGGTGTGAGCTAAATATCTTAGAATCTTCGAATGTTCTTTGAAAAAGAACACACATCCTAACACTTATGCAAAATTGATGACTTAGATGTGCAACACATGAAGTAACATTTTTCTTCAATCAATGAAGAATAACCTTCTAAGTGTGAAGAAATTAATGAAGAATTTGATTCCCAGAACCCTACGACAATTGTACGCGGTGTCTGAAATCATCATTCTTATACGGCGGGTCACGCCACCAACCAAAGTTGAAATTCTTCAAAGTTGAGTTTTTCGTCATTTTGCAAATTCTTGAAATTTTCAAATTCCTCAAGTTTGCAAATTCCTCAACTTTTCAAATTCTTCAAACTATGAAACTCATGTTCTTCATTGACTATATATACATATATGTTTGAGTTTTCAATGTTCTCAACAGCATTCACTTATTGCTAATTCTTCAAGTTGATTTTCATCTAAGTGAATGTGATCGGACCCCTTCCCCCTCTATGCTAAACTCAACCCAGTCTGTTCACAAATTCTTCATATGCGTTCTACTTTGAAACTCGTTCAAAGTCTTCACTGTGTCCTTGACAGCTGAAGATTTGCAAACGGAAACTTTAAAATTTTCACTATCAAAATTTTCGGCGTTTCCCGCTCAAACGATTCCGATTCCCACGACTGGATAACCCCCGACCCCCACTATCACCACTACTCAGAACATGGGTGGCACATATCGCGCGGAGAGCAAGGGCCAGGGGAAATCTGGTCCAAAATCTTCGGACGGATTGGTTTTCACCTCCACTATAAATTCCCCTCCCCTTTCACTGTGCTCGGTTACTCCTCACTCCTACTCTCTCTCGAGATCCGACCTAGCGCCACCGCTAAAATCATCGCCGCCGGTGTGGAAGAGCTTCACTGCCTCGACTTGGCAGTCGCCGTACTCGCATCAGCCACGGAAGTCTTCATCCCGCCGGCGTTGTAGCTGTCTCCCTCTGCCGAGCCAGGGCGTGGGAGATCTGGACTGACGAACTTCCTCAATCTCATCTCTAAGTTCGTTGTGTTCTTCACCAGGGTAAATAAAATCTATTTTTACTACTCTTGTTTGATCTTGAAGTTTTCCTAAATCTTCACAAAGGTGTTTATTCTTCAAGAATCTCATTCTAAAGCACCTTACATGTTCATACACTTGAAGACTTTCCCTAAGTAATGATTTTCTTCAAGATTCCTCAATTGTGTGAATCCTCAAAAATTGCACAACTCTGGAACCTAAGACAAAGAACACTTAGTGAAATTCCTCAAGACACCCATGGTCAAATTCCTCACACCTGATTTTATTGAAAAATTTCTGAGAACGCATATGACCTCTTCAAATTCCTGTCACCTATACTCTGTTCACAGGTACAAACATGTCCGTTGATGAATCACTAAGTTCTCATCAACTTAACTCATTTGCGGCATTTCTTGAGGAAAATCTGTGCACTTCTTCAGAGTCCTCAAGAGTTCAAAATCCTCAGCTGAAGAAAATTGCTGATGGGAAGAAGCCACAAAAAGGTGGAAAGAAAGCTGAACAGAATACTGCTTTTGAGATACCTGAACATTTGTATGCTGGTTACTGTACACCAGATGAATCCATACCTGGAAAAGAGACAAAAGAATAGAGGAAAATCGGAATTCAGAGGATTGAACGGAGGTGGGTGAGGGAATGGAAAGAGTATCGCTATGTTACTCCCAAATATATGAAGAAATTTGCTCTCAGCCCCCTTGCAATAGGGCTCCTCCTGCTGATGATCAAGAGGTTGATCCCACAAGTGTTGCTCACGGTGAAGAATTTCCCGCTGAGTGGGCAAAGCGTCAACTCAAACTTCAGAGAACTGCGGAATCTGCAATGAAGAAATTCAATGAAGACGCTGCTACTGCTGCCACTGCCGGAGCCTCTGCAAGTGCTTCAAAGAAATCAATGATGAAGAAATCTGCTGTGAAGCCAAATTCTTCAACTCCAAAATCATCACAGCAGATTCCTCAAGCTCAAAGACCTCAGCCCTCAAAGGCCTCAGCCTCTGGTACTGTTGCTGCTCAGTCCTCAACTACTGCTGCAAAGTCCTCAACTCCTGTGCATCTTGCATCTTGTCAGAGGACAGAGGGATTCTTAATTTGTTCAGGGGCACCAGCAAGTTCTTCAGCCGAAGCACATTCCTCAAGTGGTCCTTCCCTGAGGAAAATGAAAGCAACTGCTGGACGAGGAATGTGACCAAGTCCTTAACCCGAGAAGGTGGCGTTCACAATACCATCAGATTCCTCACATGAAGCTGATGATGAGGAACTGGCTGAAATCATCAGAAATAAGCAAGAGCGTGTGGCTCAAGCAAAGGGAACTCAAATTCCTCTGTTGCTTGATCCAAAACAGGTGCTTAATTTCATTGACATCTGGCACAAGGATCCCAAAACGCCCACTGATGACTTGAAGCTGCCTCCAGGTCCTGATCATGTCCTCACCGCTTTCATCGCTGGAGAAAAATGGAAGTATGAGAAGGCCAGACAAACAAAGAAGGCTCAGTACAAGAAAGAGCATTTGTTGAAGAAAAATGTTCTAAATGTGTCTCCTGAGGAACTTGTGAAGGTGCGGTCTGAGATCAAAGACCTCAGTGAGGAATTCAACTCATACTATGCTGATTGGCAAGGCGCCAATGTGCGCTTCATCAATGTGGCTGATAAAGTCATTAAGGACCATAACACCAGGGTTGCAGCTCGATCGCAACCACTAATTCCTCACATTGATGAATCTGCTCAGCCAACTGAAGAAACTGCCAGCGCAACTGAAGAAAGTCAGCCCGCTAAAGAACATACTAGGACAACCTCCACTGTTGTGCCTGAAGAAACTGACAGGCCAGCTAAAGCTTTTGTTGCGCCTGAAACAGGCAAATCATCAAAGGTGAAGACAATCAACCTTCCTTCTGCATCAGAAGTGAAGAAGACTAAGGGTGCTGAGAAGAAGTCTCTAAAGAGAAAAGCTTCAACTTCAGATTCCTCAGCCATGAAGAAGTTTAAGACCGTGCAAAATCTTCAACTGCACCATTAGATGCCACTCCAATCTCCTCAGCACCAGCCTATGAGATAATTCCATTTGGCATTGACTATGTCATCCTAGATGATGAAGATGAAGAAGATCATTCTGCTGCTTCGACATAGTAGTTTGATGAAGAAATTGATGTTGAAGCAAATGCTTCAACTCAAAAGGTATCATCACCCCAGCCTCAGTTTACTTCTGAAGAGGCCGCGTTGAAGAAATTGATGAGGACGTGGACATTGGCAACACAGCACTTGTCATCAATGATGAATATTGGGAAGCTACTCACCCAAATTCCCCAATGACCACTCATCTATCACTGATTCCTCAGTCACCAGCCCAAACTGAAGAAATTCATGAAGAATCTGATGACATGGCCGCTCCAGCCACTGAAGAAATTCCAGCTGCATCAGCTGATGACTTTTCTGCTCCATCTTCCACTAAGGAAATTGCTCCGCATATTCCTCAGTCTGAAGAAATTCCTCCCATGCCTAAGGAGATCAAGGGCCGCTTCAAGCCAAACCTTTAGCCGAAGCCAAGGATGCCATTCAAAGGCTCAAAGCGCCCCAAATTCCTCAAGTCAAATTTCTTCAATGAGCACATATTCTTCACTGGTCCTAATCCATATGACTCAGCAAGGGCCGGTCGCACCAGATTCTGGACTCCAACTCAGATGAATTACTATCCATCAGTTCTGTGTAACAAGAAGAAAGTCTTCAAGCACCATCAAATTCCTCATGCTAATATGAAAACAATTCCATCCTTCATGTCGGTGCTCTCAGTTCTTCATGATGCTGGAATTCTTCCCTTCTATGTGGACATCTGCGATTGGAATGAAGAGCTAATTCTTCAATTCTATGCCACACTGCACATCACAGGTGATGCCTCTGATATCAACTCCTGGATCTTGGACTGGATGACCGGATCTACTCACTTCACAGCTCCAGCATCTGAATTGCTTCGGTCAGTCCCTGTCCCAATTCCTTCAGAAGAAGCTCGCCGCCTGTTCAATGAACCTGCTTTACCCAATCAACTGATACAAGTGCTGATGAAACCGCTGGCTCCTGGAAAACCTCAACGATCAACCTTCCTTGTGAAGGATTTGCTCTATGTGCCCAGGACGGTCTATCGCATTCTCACCAACAACCTATGTCCTCAGAAGGGCCACAACTCGGAAGAAGAAGAAGTAGAGGGAGTCATGAAGAACATGCTATTCAACATTTTTCATGGGATTCCCATCAACTTTCATGATTTCTTGATGAGGACATTGGCGAATGCAGCACTAGCCCCCTTTGAAGTGAAGCCTTATGCACCTTGGATCATGAAGTTCATCAGATCAAAGTCTTCAGTTCCCTTCAAGGCGGACTTCGAGAATCACTTGGGCTTCTTGCCCCCGATTGAAGTCCTCAAGAGCACAGTTGTCTCAGTTGAAGGAAAAGGCAAGGCTGTCATTGATGAAGGCACTCGTCCATTGGATGGTCAGTTTTGCAAAGCTGCATCCTTCTCCACCAATGATGACACTGCAACCCAGGATTCTGCTGCAAAGGCCTCAGCACAAAAGCCTCAAGAGTCTGCCCCTCGTGTGATGACTGATCGTGAGCTTCTCATAAGTCTTCATCAGAAGGCTGATCGCAATCACAAGTGGGTAAAGCATCAGTTGGCTTCCATAGTTTAGAACATGACTATGATGTACAACTCAGTGAGGAAAAATCACTACTATGTGCATGAAATCTTCGATCGCGCATGGGCCATACTCGCACACCTCAAGAATCCCGAGGAACTCAAAGCCATGGACTTTCAGCAAGACATTGACTGGTCTCGTCCTCCTCAGAAGAAATTCCAGAAGGTTCAAGTTCCTCTGATGGTCACAAGTTCATATTCTTCACCGAGTGAGACGGATGAAGGTGAGGACGTTGATGACAGTGCGGCAGGCCCTGCATCGACAAATGACCCCGACAACGCCGTAGCTCCTTCCTCACCAACACGATGAAATTCTTTAAGGCCGTTATTCCACACTTTTTTGTCCCTTTTTGTCTTCGATGACAAAGGGGGAGAGAATTTGAGTTAGTCTTCAAGCGGGTCTCTATATATGGGCTATATTTTGTTTAAGTTACAACTCTCGCTCTTTTGAAGCTTTTGTTGGTTGAGTTGTAAACTTAAGTTAGATGGTGTTCTGACTCTTTTGAACTGCTTTACGCATGCTTATTTCCTCAAGTATCTTAATGCATGCATACTGAATTTTGTCAAACACTATTTTCATCATGCATTTCAAATTCTTCACATCATATGTTCAAATGCGTGTATGAATTACAAGATATAGGGGGAGTCCTCCATGTTTTTAACCTGCCATGTGCATTTGAAGTCCAAAGCAAACTCCTCAAATATGCACATCTTCAGGGGAGTTCTTCTATATCTTGCAATCAAATTCCTCAAACTCAGTAATTACACTTCATAGTATTACCCCCGTTAAAAACTTAACCTATTTGTCATCAATCACCAAAAAGGGGAGATTGTTAGTGCATCTAGAGCCCCTTAGTGATTTTGGTGTATTGAAGACTTATAGGTTAAGGAACTAATGTGTTTGTGAGTGTACACATGCTCTATATGTCGATGAGAGGGTTGATATATTCAGAGATTATTGACCCCTAAAGATGTATGTCTTCAACTGAAGACTTTGGTGAAGACTTTGCTGAATACTTTGGTATTCCCTGAAGACTTTGAAAATGAAGAAGTTGGTGTGACCTTGAAGATATGAACGAGGACTATGAAGCGTGAAGACTTTTGTTTTCGTAGTTTCATTTCCTTTCTTTGAGTCATAGGAAACACCGTACTGTTAAAGGGGCCGAGGTAATTCTAAGGAAAATTTCCAACTGATGCTCAAATCAAAATCCTCAACCTATCCAATCCTTCGAGTGAAGCCTTTGGAAATCTCTTGCAGTTCAGTCAAGTTCTTCAGTGACAAAGACGAAGTTCTTTTGGTCTCTGATGAAATTGATCTGACTAAGGAGTTAGGATTTTGCCAGTGCGAATTGCCTACAAGTGAGGAATATTATAAGCCCGAGGACTTTCATAGTTCAAAATTCCGACCATTGCTGTGCTTAGTGCCAGCTCTCCCTAGTCATTCTTATCCACATAACGGTCATATCATTGGGGGCATTTATGTCTTATCATGCCAGGTTGCACCCTGGCTATAAATAGCCACCCCCCACAACCACTAGTTGGTTGGCTGCTCCGAGAGAGAACTGACACTTGTCATTTGAGAGCAACCCATCCTCCAAGGAATTTGAGAGAAAATCATTAGTGAGGAAAAACCCAAACCACCAAACCCAAAGTGATTAAGCATCACTGAAGAAATTCCTATGTGGAACCGATGCTTGTTACCTTTGAGGACTGTGCATCCTCCAGACGGTTAGGCGTCATGGTCTAGTGCATCCTGCAGTCAATTGGGGATCACAGAGTGACCTTGGTCTAGAGCATCCAACAGTTAATTGTGGATCGTCGGGTGACCAGTTTGTGAGGGTTTTGGAAGTCTACCCTGAAGACTTACCACGAGTGTTGGGCGAGGACTGTGTGACCTTATCTCAATGAGAATACGGTAAGGACTATGTCCTGGGACTGTGTGTCCTCTGGTTTAAATACCAGGCCGCTCCAAACCAGACGTACGACTGTCATAGCAGTTGGAACTGGGTCATCAAACCATTATCTTCATCGAGCTACCTGGTTCTATTTCCTCAACCCCTCTATTCCTCGCATACTTGTTGATGAAATTGATCGTTACTGTTTGAAGAATTTGACTGAATACTTTCACAATTTCGTCACCTCAAATTCTTCAAGTTGCCTTGTTCCTCACCTGTTTAACCTGTATCACGCTACTTGTAATCTGTGCATGTTTTATTTCATCATGATGATTATGCTGTCACTGTGTTATTCATGCACTTGAGTACTTATTCTGCTGCTAGTTATTCATCACATTTCAAATTCCTCAAGTTGAAATTCCTCAAGTGATGAATTTGTAAAAATCACATATTCACCCCCCTCTAGTCGATATAACGCACTTTCAGATACTTGCGGTGACATTGGAGTATCTAGATGACATTAGAGTTGATTGATGCGTATCATAGGCATTATTCTAGTACAAACTCCAGGGTTGTTTGTGACACTTATAGATATGGATTAATAGATTAGTAGGAAAGGATAACTTTGAGGTAGTTCTACCACCTACAACAATTCCATCTTATGTTCTTCGCTATATAGGAACTTTGGAGTGATTCTTTATTGCATGTTGAGGGATGGTTATATGATTCAATTATGTTAGCACCATTGAGAGATTGCACTAGTGTAAGTATGAACCCTAGGCCTTTCCAAGAATTGAAATACCGTGAGTGATCACTTTTATAAATTGTTACCTTGATGTTTTTAATATTTTTGATTACAAAAATCTATGTCTATTATCCATATTGCACTTGTATCACCATCTCTTCATTGAACTAGTGCACCTATACAATTTACCATTGTACTGGGTGTGTTGGGGAAACAAAAGATTGATTGTATTTGATTGTAGGGTTCTTTGAGAGATACCATATTCATCCTACATCTCCCACGGATTGATAAACCTTAGGTCATCCATGCGAGGGAGAATTGCTAGTCTCCTACAATACTCTGTGCTTGGAGGCCCAACACGAGTCTACAAGAATAAAGTTGTGTAGTGGACATCAAGCTCTTTTTTGGGTCGTTGTCGGGTAGGCAAGCTTGAAGGTATATCTTTAGATCTTGCAATTGGATTTTTTTAGTTTCTTGTTTTTCACTAGTTTGGTTTATAAAAGAAAAAAATGTAATTTAGGTTGTCTCATATGTTTCATATTTATAATGTCTTTCTGAAAATGATGGATCGGAAAATTGTGCTTAAGTGTTAGAACAAGAACTCAATAAAATGTTTGGTATTAAATCCTTGCATGATAAGCATGATTTCCATGTTGTTAGTATGCTTTCTATGAATATCCATGATGCTAATGATATGCAAAGCCATAAGCTTGGGGATGTTATGTTTGATGAAGACGATCTGTTTAGTTCCCCCACTTTGAATGATCAAATTTATTATGACGATAGCATGCCTCCTATTTATGATGATTATATTGATGAAAGTGGGTTTGTAAGAGTGTGAACTCAAGGTACTAATGACTCCACTATTTTGGAGGGTGTTGAATTTTATTACAATATTGATGAAAGTGGATTTGGAGAGGTCATGACTCTATTAGTGATGAATGCACTATTTCAGAAGAGGTTTCAATTGATTATGGCAACCATGTTACTTTATGATGAATATTATGAAAACACTTATGATATAAACAATAGTGACAACCATGAATTTTTTATCATGATTTTAATTTTCAATTTGCTTATGTCAATCAAGTATCTCATGATAGTTATTTTGTTGAATTTGCTCCCCCTATTATGTATGAGAAGAAGTTTGCTTATGTGGAGAGTAATGAAAATTCCATGCTTATGGATCATGGAAGGAATGCTTTGTGTGATATTTTTTAATTCCTTCATGATGCTACTGAAATTATTATGAGGGAGGAACATATGCTTCTACATATCTCAATAATATCAAGTTCCCTCTCTATGTGTTGAAAGTTTCGAAGTTATACTGGTTTTGCCTTCTTATGCTAGTTGATTCTTGCTCACATAAATTGTTTGCTTAGCAAATCCCTATTCATAGGAAGTGGGTTAGTCTTAAATGTGCTTCTCATTTGCTTCATGATGCTCCCATTGTGTTTCAATTCAGTACTTGTATGTGAGCATCATTGAAATCATCATGCCTAGCTAAAAGGCTTTAAATAAAAGCGCTTGTTGGGAGACAACCCAATATTTATCCTTACTGTTTTTGTGTGTTAACATGATTAAGCTACTATAGTAACCATGTTTTGTGCCTTTATCTCTACTATTAAAGGGCAATCAACCGTCATCGTCATCGTGATGGTTCGATCGACCCTCCTCCGAACGTACACACGATCAACCAAGGAACTCTCAACACCACGATCGCACAAGCCCAACAAAATAACGACTTGAAACAGGAAAAAACCATCCTCACAAACGCACACACGTCCCACGTCCCACTCTCCCCTTGCTCCGGATCCCATCTCTCTCCCATCGCCGGTTGTGCTCGATGCCTTGTCCCCACGCACGACACCTCACGGTTCGCTGTCGGATGCCGGATGGGGCCTTCCGCCCGTAGAGAGAGAGGGAGGAGGAGGAGCGCAGCGGCGGTTGCTACCTCTTGAGCATGCGTTGGTTTTACCTTGAAGAGGAAAGGGTGATCTAGCAAAGTAGATAAGTATTTCCCTCATCTTGTGAGAACCAAGGTATCAATCCAGTAGGACGAACAAGCAAGTCACCAATGGATGCACCTACACAAATAATCAAACTCTTGCACCCAACACTATAAAGGGGTTGTCAATCCCTTCACGGTTTTTTGCAAGGATTAGATCCGATTGAGATAGACGCAACGAGTGTGGAAAGTAAATGGTAAATAAACTGCAACAAGTATAGATCTGAAAATATATGATGGAAAATAGACCCGGGGGCCATAGGTTTCACTAGAGGCTTCTCTCTTGGAGGCAAATATCATGGTGGGTAAACAAATTACTGTCAAGCAATTCATAGAAAAGCAAATAATCATGTAGTTATCCAAGGCAATGATCATGCATATAGGCATAATGTCCGTGACAAGTAGACCAAAACGATTTTGCATCTACTACTATTACTCCACGCATCGACTGACTCCTTCCTGCATCTAGAGTATTAAGTTTATGAAGAACAGAGTAATGCATTAAGAAAGATGACATGATGTAGGGGGATAAACTCAAGCAATATGATGAATACCCCGTCTTGTTACCCTTGATGGCAACAATACGATACGTGCCTCGCTACCCCTACTTTGTCACTGGGTGAGGACACCGCAAGACTGAACCCAAAACCAAGCACTTCTCCCAGTGCAAGAATTACCAATCTATTTGGCCAAACTAAACCAATAACTCGAAGAGACTTGCAAGGATATGAAATCATGCATATAAGAAATCAGAGGAGATTCAAATAAGATTCATGGATAATCTGAACATAAACCCACAATTCATCAGATCTCAACAAACACACCACAAAAGAGGATTACATTGGATAGATCTCCGTGAAGATCATGAAGAACATGGTATTGAAGATACCAGATAGAGAAGAAGCCATCTAGATACTAGCTATGGACCCGTAGGTCTATGGTGGACTACTCATGCATCATTGGAGGGGCAATGGAGTTGATATAGATGCCCTCTGTGATCGAAACCCCCTCCTGCAGATTACCGGAAAAGGCTCCAAGATTGGATCTCTCGGGAACGGAGGCTTCCGGCGGCGGAAAATTATTTGCGTTGATCTCTCTGATGTTGCGGGAATATTTGGGTATTTGTAGGCCAAAGAATAGGGTTAGGAGACCTGCCAGGACGCGACAAGCTTGCTAGGCGTGGCCAGGGGGCGCCTAGCAGGCTTGTGGTGCTCCGGCACCTCCCCTGACATGCACTCCAAGCTTGGATGACTTGTTTCCTTCGAGAAAAATTCCTTCCTAAGTTTTTTTCATTTGGACTCCATTTAATATCCCATATCTGCAAAACTCAAAAACAAGGAAAAAACAGAAACTGACACTTGGCTCTGGAGTAATAGGTTAGTCCCCAAAATAGTATAAAATAACATATTAATGCATATAAAACATCCAAAACATATAATATAATAGCATGCCATCATAAAAAATTATAGATGCGTTGGAGACGTATCATCATCCATGTCACTCCCAAGATGCGACCCTATCCTTATTTTGGCTCGAGGGCCTCGACAGGGATAGGAGCGCATCTCGTCGTGTTACAAGAATGGATATCACTACAAGTACATGTACAGAAGAGATGAGTATATGGAATTGACTTACACTCGCCGCAAGCTAGATCAGAGTCACATCAATATAACAACATCTTCAAACATAATACAGAAGAGCAGTGTCCGAGTACAGACGAAAACAAACGACAAAATGACATCCATCCTTGCTGTCCCAGGCTGCCGCTTGGAACCCATCCTAGATTGATGATGACGAAGAAGAAGGACTCCAATTCAAACAAGCATCGCGCTCACGTCAATTCGTCGCATTACCTATACCTGCAACTATTGTTGTAGTAATCTGTGAGCCAAGGGGACTCATCAATCTCATTTCCAAGGGTATCAAGACTATTAAAGCTTAATGGGTGAGGTATGGTTAAGTGGTGAGGCTGCAGCAAGCGACTAAGCATTTATTTGAGTGACTAACTTACGAATACAGAAAATAAAGTATGGTGATCTACACATAACAGATGTGAACTAATAATGATCACTAACTGATCCAGAACACCTACTTACATCAAACATAACCCCACCATGTTCTCTCTCGGATAAGAACTCACGAGAAGAGACAGTCACGGTTACACACACAGTCGGTGTATTTTATTTGAGTTTAATTTAAGCTTGCTATGACTGGGTGTTAAACAAAGTTTCCAAGTTTGCCACATAACCGCGGGCATGACTTTCCGAAAGATTTAACCCTGCAGGGGTGCTCCAACTCATCCATCATAAATTAACCACACACAGCGAGAATAACCTCGACCACGGATCTCGTGATCTTCCTAGGCAATTCCATAGGAAATCCACCACCTCGAGATAGCCCGAAGAATAATTGGAATTCTTCACTCAAGACGTTCGAGAAAGGTAAAACAAATCCAGCAAGGCTGCCCGACGTGTCGACGAACCCGATAAGAGCCGCGTATCTCGTTCTCAGGACACGACCGGATGGGACTAGCTACAGGGAAAACCAATCCCCAAGTTTCCTCGAGGCGGCCCTAAAGGCAGCCCGTTTTGGACCAACACTCATGAGGAGCACTGGCGCGGGTTGTTGATTAAGATCCTCGGGTTAATTACTCCCTATGCAGGTTTATTAGTTATTAGGCAAATGTAGTACCAATGTTGGGCCTTGCCATAAAAGCTTTATCCTAAAACAAAATCATGGGGTCCCCATAACAACCCCGAGCATGTTAGGAGCGCTCAGTTATGGAACATAGCACCGGTTCACAAGTAGCTAGGGGCGGCAAGAGTGGAAGAAAACACCGAGCAAAAGACCAAGCCTTCCACCCTTTACCAAGTGTATAAGTGCATTAAATTAGATAGCAATAATATTGTGATAACAAAAGAATGTCCATGTTGTCACATGGAAGCAATTGCACCTGCAGCTACAAACGCTATAAGAAGGGCTGAGCAAGCGGTAACATAGCCAAACAAAGGTTTGCTGGGATGTGGAGGGGTTAGAGGCTTTTCATGGCAATGTTGGGAGGCTTGTCAAACAATTGGTAGGTAGCGGGACATAATGATAAAAGCGGGACATCTAGCATGGCAATGATAGTAGTGGTATCCAGGGAAATGTGTCATCTTGCCTGAGGTCCCGCTCGGAAGAAGATCGAGTCCATGAAGAAGACGTGCCAACGTAGTCGAACGAATCCTCACACTCCGAACGCTTTCGGCACTCTAACGAGAAGAAGCAATCCAAAAACAACAATCAACACAAGATACACCACAACATATGCATGATATGATGCGCAGAAAAATATGATGCATGTCCGGTTTAATATGCAAGGCATGTCATGACATGGCAAGACTAGCAAACAACTACTACATGTTAAGTGAAGTTCAATATGCAACGAGTTGCATATTGATGAAACTCCAGGTTTGAATTATTTAGTTCGCTCTCGTTAGGTACTCATCAATATTAAATGTTGTTAAACATGGCAAGAGGTTAAGCATGAACAACTATATCATCAAGGTATTATAAATAAGGCCGGAAGCAACTTATAGCATTTCCGAAATGACGCCATATGCAATAATGAATTTGGTCCAGATCTGTACTAAACATGTTTTATATTTATTAAACATGCAAATAAAGTGTGGCATGAGATTCTACATGTTTTTCTAGACAAGTTACATATGTAAATCATTCAACGAGGCTATGGTTCAAAAGTTATTAAATAATTCATATCGGCATGGCAATTATGCAAATTGCATGAAAACAACAAGTTAAACATTTTAAACACATGTGAAAGTTGGATATTGTGAAACTACATAAAATTCCAGTCAAGTTTCATATATATATATATATATATTATTCTTATCCGATGCACGGTTGAAAAGTTATTAATGCATGAAGTTAGGGGTCTAATCTGCAAAACCGCAATCTCTGGAAATTAGACAAATTCGCATTAGGAAAAAAAACTGCGCGGGCCGAATCTCAACAGAGGCCCAACAGAACAGGGGCGCCTAATATCTAAAAGGTGCTCACGCGGGGGATAGGCTGTTGGGGGCTCACCTAGTGGGCCTTGGCCCGGCTCGGTGGAGCAGCTGGCAGTGGAGTGGGCCAGGGCAACGGATCTGGGCCATGGGCGTGGCCCACGCTGGGTCGAGCGGCTCGGGCGACTGCTGCATGGGGCGAGGCCGAGGCCAGGTCACCGCACGGCGGCGCTAGGTCCTCTCCGGAGAGGAGGCAGTCTCCGGCGAGCTAGGGCAGCGGAGGCTGGCTGGAACAGACGGATCCGAGGCCGGGCAGGTTAGATCCATCCGGAGGCGGGTCGGAGGAGGTCCGGCGGCGAGCTAGCATGGCGGCGGCGAACCAGAGCTTGAGGGTCGAGCAATGGCGGGGTTTGGCCTGGCGCTCGCCGGCGACGGGGTTCCGACGACCGGAGTGGCGGCAGGGAAGGCCATCGGGCGGCGGGACGCGGGCTGGTGACGGCTGGCGACGCTGGATCGAGGGCTCCTCCCCTCGATCCGTCTTGGGCGCAGGGACTCTGGCGGCGGCGGCTGACCCGGGCCCAGATGGGCTCGGGCGGGCTCAATCCGGGCCTGGCGTCTGGGAGGAGGGAGGCTGCGATGGGAGGCTAGCGTTGGCGTGGTTTTCGAGGTAGGTTAGGCTAGGGTTGCCCAATTAGGTAGGGGAGGGGGATTAAATAGGGAATGGGGCTAGGTTAGGGGGATTTTTGCACCGATTCGAGCCGTGCGATCGCAGTCGGACGGCTCCGGTCGCAGGGCTAGGTTAGGTGGGCTAGGTGGGTTGGGTAGATGGGCTATGAGGAGATGAGAGGGAGGTTTGCGGCCCGTGACACGAGGTTTTAAAACACCAAAAAACCTCCAACGAGTAAACCGATGACCGCACTGCTACAACTGACCGATGGGGTATCAAACGAACTCGGAATGCGATAAAATTTGACAGGCGATCTACCTACAATATAACAAGACCGCACGCCAAGTTTCGACCCAATCCAAGAATATTTTTTGCTCGCTTTAAAAACGGTTTTTTGAATGATGTCGCGGGCGCGTGCGTGTGTGTGGTTGGTCTCGAAACGGTCGATGACACGAACGGAGAGAACCGGAAACTACCAACAGATGCAAGTATTCAAAAATGAGTGACGATGCTATGTAGATGATGCGAATGATGCGATGATGAATGCAACACCCAAACAAAACACAGACGAGAATGGAAATAAAAGGGGAATCTTCTGGAGCGTCGGTCCTGGGCTGTTACAATCCCCAAGCTTAATTCCGGCTCGTCCTCGAGTAGGTAAATGATAAAAACATAATTTTTGATATGGAGTGCTACGTAACATATTTATCCAAGTAATATTCTTTATTGTGGCATGAATATTCAGATCCGTAAGACTCAAAAGAAAAGCTTAATATTGATATAGAACGATAACATTTCAAGCATACTAGCAAAGCAATTGTATCTCTTCAAAATATAATGGCAAAAGAAAGTTATCCTTACAATATCATATGTTCTGGCTATGCTCCATCTTCCCCACACAAACTATTTACATCATGCACAACCCCGATGAAAATTCAAGCAATTGTTTTCACACCTTTATTTTCTCAAACTTTTTCAACTCACGCAATACATGAGTGCGAGCCAAGGATATAACACTATATGTGGAATAGAATATGGTGGAGGTTGTCAAGGAAAGGGAGAAGATAGTCTCACATCAACTAGGCGTATCAACGGGCTATGGAGATGCCCATCAATAGATATCAATGTGAGTGAGTAGGGATTGCCATGCAACGGATGCACTAGAGCTATAAGTGTATGAAAGCTCAAAAAGAAACTAAGTGGACGTGCATCATGAAGAAAAATATTCCACTAGCTATATGGAAGTGACAAAATAGGAGACTCTCTATCATGAAGATCATGGTGATACTTTGAAGCACAAGTGTGGCAAAAGGTAGTAGCAATGTACCTTCTATATTTTCTCTCATTTTTTTGTTGTGCATCTAAGGCCTCTTTTGTTCATTTTTTTATTTGGGCTTCGCTTGCCTCTTTTATTTTCATAAAGTCTGGACTCTCATCCCTACTAATAAGGGAATCATAGTTTCCATCACCCTTTCCTCACATGGGACATGCTCTATAATGAAAATCATCACACTTTTATTTACTTACAACTCAAAAGGAAAATTACAACTCGATACCTATGACAAAATATGACTCTATATGCAATATGGAAGTGATGGTACATGTCATAAAAGGAAATGGTGGAAGTTGCATAGCGATATATCTCGGAATGGCTATGGAAATGCCATAATAGTTAGGTATAGTGGATGTTTTGAGGAAAGATAAATGGTGTCTATTTTGAGGAAGGTATATGGTAGCTGTTTCGAGGAAGGTGTTTGTTGCACTCGCGAAAGTTGCGCGGCACTAGAAAGGCTAGCAAAAGTGAAAGGGAGAGAGTGCGTATAATCCATGGACTCAACATTAGTCATAAAGAACTCACATACTTATTGCAAAAGTCTATTAGTCATTGAAGCAAAGCATTAAACACATGCTCCTAGGGGGAGGTTGGTAGGAGTTAACATCGCGCGTCCCCGACCCTCACACAAAGGTCGACAATCTATAAACAAGTCATGTTCTGACTTCCTTACATAGCGGTTCACCATACGTGCATGCTATGGGAATCACAAACCTTTACACAAGTATTTTTACCAAATCACAATTTACTTCCTAACATGTCTCTTAACATTACCATCTTTATATCTCAAAACTTTATGCAAGGAATCAAACTTTCATAAATACCCTATGCACTTAATATGGAAGTTTTTATTATATCCCTTTTGGATGCCTATCCTATTAGGACTAAATTCATAACCTAGACCAATTACCATGCTGTTTTTAGTAACTCTCAAAATAATATAAGTGAGGTATGGGAGTTCAAGTATTTCTACAAAACGAAAACACCACCGTGCTCTAAAAGATATGAGTGAAGCATATAGAGCAAAATTGCCCAAGTCAAAAGATATAAGCGAAGCACAAAGAGTATCCTAATAAATACACGATTCATCGTGTCTCTCTCAAACAATGTGTGTGGAAAGGATGATTGTGACAAACTAACAAGCAAAGACTCATATCATACAAGACGCTCCAAGCAAAACACATATCGTGTGGTGAATAAAAATATAACCTCAAGTAAATTTGCCGATGGATTGAAGACGAAAGAGGGGATGCCTTCTGGGGCATTCCCAATCTTAGTATCTTTTGCATCCTTGAATATGACTTGGGGTTCCTTGGGAATCCCCAAGCTTAGGCTCTTGCCACTCCTTATTCCATAGTCCATCCAATCCTTACCCAAAACTTGAAAACTTCACAACACAAAACTTAATAGACAACTCGCGAGATCCGTTAGTATAAGAAAATAAATCACCACTTTAGGTACTATTGTGAACTCATTCTTTATTTATATTGGTGTTATACCTACTGTAATATAACTTCTCCATGGATCATACCACATGATACAACCCACAGATTCATCAAAATAGGAAAACAATTCAAAGAAAACAGAATCTATCAAAAACTGAACATTTTGTAGCAATCTGGAAACTTCGTATACTTCTGAAACTCAAAAAAATTGGAACAATTAGGAAAACCTGGGAAATTTGTGTATCAATCTTGTGTAAAACTTCCAGATCAATTCGACACTCTGAAAAATTAGAAAGTTCCTGGACTGAGCGCAAAAGTTTATGTTTTTCAGCAAGATCAAATCAACAAGTACCATAGATAACCCCAAAGGTTTTACTTGGCTCAAACACTAATTAAAACACCAAAACACAATTAATACAGAAGTAATAATGTGGGGAACACTCAAAAACAGAACATAAAAATAAAACTGGGTTGCCTCCCAACAAGCGCTATTGTTTAACACCCCTAGCTAGGTAAAACACAATAGATCTAGGTATTGTCATCTTTGGTATGAAACTCCTCAGTTGCACACTCATGAGCCCTAGGAGTCCCGTTGTTCTTATCAATGATAATACTACTAGGTAAAAAAATCAAGAGATTCAATGGTGGCAATTGGTTTTTTAATAATATTGAGAAAGTTGGGGTGAATACTTATTGTCTTAAGATGTTCATTTTGACTAGAAGATTCACCCTTATTTTTAGGAACATAAACAAACTTGGCAGCCTTAGAAGGCGAAGGAGTTGGAGTGGTTTGTACTAAAGAAAAATCGGATCCCAAGTTGGTAATAATGTCCTCTAGCTTGCCAATTCTAGAGGAATCTTGTTCCAATTTTTCATTAATTGTGGGTTCTTTTTATTTGAGATGTTTGAAGGTAACTCCTAATTTAGATACATATTTAGTAATGTGATTATGAATCTTTTTATCCAAGTTTTCAATAAGCTCAACCGTAGCAACCCTCTGTCCAATAATATCAAGCCTTCGCATCACATGTTCCAGAGTTAAAATTGTTCCATTAACCATGATTAGGGGTGATCCTAACAAATTTATCATAGCACTATAAGAGTCAAAGGTATGACTTCCCCAAAAATTCCCTCCCATGATGGTATCTAGAACATATCTATTCCAAGGAGTGATACCCACATAAAAATTGTGAAGGGGAACGGTAGTAGATTGCTTACAAATAGATCTATTTTGGGAATTGCAAATTCTATACCAAGTAGCTTTTATGTTTTATCCCTGCCTTTGCTTAAAATTAAGAACCTCATACTCGGGAGAATTAGTTATAATAGTAAGGCTAGCCATGAGTTCAAGCAAAATAAAGACAAGCGAAAGAAGGACGAATAACAAAGCAAATCTTTTTGGTATTTTCTGAAAATCGTTTTAGAAGTGGGGGAGAGGAAAACAAGAGGCAAATGGAAAATAAAGTAAATGCAAGAGATGAGTTTGTGATAGGTACTTGGTAGGCTTGATGTGCATCCTCCCCAGCAACGGCGCCAGAAATCCTTCTTGCCACCTCTTGAGCATGCATTGGTTTTCCTTTGAAGAGGAAAGGGTGATGAAGCGAGGTAGATAAGTATTTCCCTTAGTTTTTGAGAACCAAGGTATCAATCCAGTAGGAGGAACAAGCAAGTCACCAATGGATGCACCTACACAAATAATCAAACTCTTGCACCCAACGCTATAAAGGGGTTGTCAATCCCTTCACGGTTATTTACAAGTATTGGATCCGATTGAGATAGATGTAACGAGTGCGGAAGGTAAAAGGTAAATAAATTGTAGAAAGTATAGATATGAAAATATATGATGGAAAATAGACCCGGGGTCATAGATTTCACTAGAGGCTTCTCTCTTAAAGGCCAATATCATGGTGGGTAAACAAATTACTGTCAAGCAATTGATAGAAAAGTGGATAATCATGTATTTATCCAAGGCAATGATCATGCATATAGGCATCACGTCTGTGAAAAGTAGACCGAGACGATTCTGCATCTACCACTATTACTCCACACATCCACCGACTCATGCCTGCATCTAGAGTATTAAGTTCATGAAGAACAAAGTAACATAATAAAAAAGATGACATGATGTAGAGGGATAAACTCAGGCAATATGATGAAAACCCCATATTGTTACCCTTGGTGGCAACAATGCAATACGTGCCTCGCTACCCCTACTTTGTCACTCAGTGTGGACACAGCAAGATTGAACCCAAAACTAAGAACTTCTCCCATTGAAAGAATTACCAATCTAGTTGGCCAAACAAAACCAATAACTCGAAGAGACTTGCAAGGATATGAAATCATGCATATAAGAAATCAGAGGATATTCAAATAAGATTCATGGATAATCTGAACATAAACCCACAATTCATCAGAACTCGACAAACACACCACAAAAGAGGATTACATCGGATAGATCTGCATGAAGATCATGAAGAACATGGTATTGAAGATAAAAGAGAGAGAATAAGCCATCTACCTACTAGCTATGGACTCGTAGGTATGTGGTGGACTACTCACGCGTCATCGGAGGGGCAATGGGGTTGATGTAGATGCCCTCCGTGATCGAAACCTCCCTCCGGCAGATTAGCGGAAAAGGCTCCAAGATTGGATCTCTCGGGAACAGAGGCTTCCGGCGGCGAAAAGAATTTGCGTTTCTCTCTCTGATATTGCGGGAATATTCGGGTATTTATAGGCCAAGGAATAGGGTTAGGAGACCTGCTAGGAGCCGACAAGCCTACTAGGTGCGGCCAGGGGGGCGCCTAGCAGGCTTGTGGCGCCCTGGTACCTCCCCTGATGTGCACTCCAAGCTTGGATGACTTGTTTCCTTCAAGAAAAATTCCTTCCGAAGTTTTTATTCTGTTTGGACTCCATTTAATGTACCATATCTGCAAAACTCAAAAACAAGGAAAAAACAGAAACTCACACTTGGTTCTAGATTAATAGGTTTGTCCCCAAAATAGTGTAAAATAGCATATTAATGCATATAAAACATCCAAAACAGATAATATAATAGCTTGCCATCATAAAAACTTATAGATACATTGGAGACGTATCAGCGGTGCCGAGGGCCTTCAGCCAACACAGAGAGAGAAGAAGAGAGGGAGGAGGAGTGCATTGGTTGTGCACGTCGACCCGTGCTACCGAATCTGAATCCTCGGGAAAACCTGATGAAACTATTGTCGATGTAAATAGTCCTCCGCCCTCCCCAATTTTCCCGACAAAATGGAGGTCAGTGGAGTTGATAGGGAGAAGGACTTTGTTGATCGCGTTCGGCTCCACCCCGCACCCTCTACCTACCTATTAGCCTTGTATCCCCATCATCATGGGAAGAGCCTTCTCCGATTGGACACTGAGTGTGAATGAGGTGAGGCTAAGGAAGAACAAATCAGGATGGAAGTAGAGGTAAATGGTTTAACACTACCTGTGATCTTCATGTGGAAATAAGTGTCAATAGTTTCTTTAATCGATGGGATTAGTGAGTACGTTGTACTCAGTTGGTTATCTTGAGGAATTCACGCCTATACGTGAGTTACTTTGGGGAAATACACGAGTTTCTTTATCTATCGGACTTAAATCTTTTACTGCCACATCAATGAAAACTGGAGACACAGAGTAGATCATGTTTGTGCTCAATGTGATTTGTGACTGAGTTGTGTTCAGATCCTTAACTTGATGAAACCATGGCCGCTTTAGTTGCATTGTGGCAATAAGGACGACATCTGCTGTAACAGAACTCATTTGGTTGTCGAGTAAATTTCAGTAAATATGGTCATAGGTGGGACTATAACAGATGATTCAAGTGGTGAGTGGCTTGTTCTGGATTAGAAAGTATTATCTTAATATCTAGCATCTCTAGTTTAGTACTCTGGTTCAGTGCGTGGTCACTTAGAATAACTTTACATGGGACAACCTATCCCTAAAACTTTGTTTCTTATATTATGTGCAATTCTTTTCTACCAATATTTTGTCAAGACAATTTCCTATAAATCAAAAAAATGGTTTTTTTTGAAGCAAATATTGGATTTCTAGGTTTCTCTCCTAGCTGGTTTATAAAAGTCATAGCTACATGTTACCATATTAAGGCATGCCGAAGGATTAGGAGGACAAGGAAAGAGTGACTGGGGTCTATGGAGGAGGATATGTATGCACTACATGTTTGACTATGGAAGCAAATGCTGAAGGACAAAGCTAGTGCTGGACTTCCTTTTGAGCCT
Organism: Hordeum marinum; assembly: GCA_022496015.1. Classification (NCBI taxonomy): domain Eukaryota; kingdom Viridiplantae; phylum Streptophyta; class Magnoliopsida; order Poales; family Poaceae; genus Hordeum; species Hordeum marinum. The sequence goes on from CM039672.1 coordinate 114,158,106, forward strand.
TTGGATAGGCACATCACAAGTAATTTTGGGGGGATTGAGCGAGGGCAGTTTTGCCCTTTCATCCCTTTGATTTCTGTCATCAACAAAAGAAAGATGATTTGGTGCATTTTACTGATCACAATAGACTATGGGTCATTTTGATGGAGTTCAAGCAAGGGTCTCATATTTTATCAATTAGTCCGAATAAGAGTGTCACACTAAAGGAGAGACATATGACCAAATTAAAAGTGTGAATTGCTAAAAAATGGGTGGAGATGAAATACCTTAATAAAAGTGCCCATATAGTTTATTTAAATTGATATTTTTATAGTATGTAAATTTAGTGATATAAATTATGGGAATGACAGAATACAGTAGGCATTATTTGAGAACAATTACGAATTTGTATTGACAGTACCTAAGTAAATGACCTATTTCTATTATACTAACCCATCTTATGAAGCTCTATTGAGTTTTGTGTGATTGAAGTTTTTCAACTTTTGGGTGAGATAACGATATGTGGAGAATAATGTGTGGCAAGACCCTAATCTTGGGGATGAGCAAGGCACCCGCAATGTAATATTCAAGGAAGAACCAAGCGTCTAAGTTTGGGTATGCCACGGAAGGCATCCCCTCTTTCATCTTCAACACTATCAGTATATCTTACTTGGAGCTATTTTTTCTGTCACATAATATGTGTTTTAATTGGAGAGTCATTTTCTTTTGTTGATATTTTTTTTCTGTTATTTATAATCATGTTTTTCAATAAAAGGTGCCAAGAATTGCCTTAAGATGCCTGAGTTGCATGTTTGATGTGCACGTAAAGTTTTGTTGTAGTGTTTGAATTTTTATATTTTACTCGAGCGTGGAAAGTGATGTCTAATATGCAAATTTATTCTTCTAGACCCGTGTTGGGCCTCCAAGCGCAGATTTTTGTAGGATAGTAGCAATTTTCCCTCAAGTAGCTGACCTAAGTTTATCAATCCGTGGGAGATGTAGGATGAAGATGGTCTCTCTCAAACAACCCTACAATCAAATACAAGAAATCTCTTGTGTCCCCAACACACCCAATACAATGGCAAATTGTATAGGTGCACTAGTTCAGCGAAGAGATGGTGATACAAGTGTAGTAATGATAGTACATATTGATTTTTGTAATCTGAAAATATGAAACAACAAGGTAGCAAGTGACAAAAGTGAGCACAAACGGTATTGCAATGCTTGAAAACAAAGCCTACGGTTCTAACCTTCACTAGTGCAATCTCTCAACAATGCTAATATAATTGGATCACATAACCATCCCTCAATGTGCAATGAATAATCATTCCAAAATTCTTATCTAGCGGAGAGCATAAGAAGAAATTGTTTGTAGGGTACGAAACCACCTTAAAGTTATCCTTTCCGATCGATCTATCCAAGAGTTCATACTAAAATAACCAAGTTATCCTTTCCGATGGATGTATCTAAAAGTTCATACTAGAATAACACCAAATGATACGCATCAACCAACTCTAATGTCATCTAGATACTCCAATGTCACCACAAGTATCCATGAGTTAATTATACGATACACATCAAACAATTCCAGATTCATAATACTCAATCCAATACAAAGAACCTCAAAGAGTGCCCCAAGATTTCTACCGGAGAAGCTAGGACAACAACGTGTATCAACCCCTATGCATAGATTACCCCAATGTCACTTCGGGAATCCATAAGTTGAGTACCAAGACATAGATCAAGTGAATCACCTTAATACCCCAATGTCACTATGGGTATCCGCATGCAAGACATATATCAAGTGCTCTCAAATCCATAAAAGTATTCAATCCGATAACAACAAAATCTCAAAGGGAAAACTCATTTCGTCACAACAAGATAGAGAGGGGAAAACATCATGTGATCCAACTATATTAACAAAGCCCGTGATACATCAAGATTGTGCCATCTCAAGAACACAAGAGAGAGAGAGAGAGAGATTGAACACATAGCTAATGGTACAAACCGTCAGCCCCGAGGGTGGACTACTCCCTCCTCATCATGGACTCCATCGGGGTGACGAAGATGGCTACCGGAGATGATCTACCCGGTTAGTCTTAGATAAATCATATAAAGTGCATCAAAACCATATACAAGTATTGTAAACATAGGTGAATATGGCATGAATACTTCATAAATTATTGATACGTTGGAGACGTATCAACATCCCCAAGCTTAATTCCTACTCGTCCTTGAGTAGGTAAATGATATCCCCTCCTTCCCATTTTGTTAGGCGTATTAGCTTTTGCATGCAGTCCCAATATGTAAGATGCATGCGGACGATTTTCTCTCTAGAGTGGTTATAGACGATCGCTAATTTCCTAGAGATGGTCACAAGAGGTTGTGCATGCCTCCCTCCTTTTTTTCTGGATCATGGACGCTTCCCGCTGAAGTCGATCAACTAACGATGATTTGTGTGTTAATTTACATGCTAAAACTAATATGCCTAACATTATGGGAAGGAGGGAGTAAAAGAAATAATTTATGAAGTATGAATGTTAGCATAGTGCATAAGTTTGATCAATGATAATTTCAATCACTTTTCCTAGCACCATGCAGCAACATTTTCTCATAAAAGTCATCATGATAAAGTAGAAACCAATTCAGATGTTATGGTTCAAACAATGAATTCTCTTGAAACTTAACAACCTATGTTATTAGTCACGAAATAATTGCAATTCAACTTATTCTCAAGAAAGTCTAAGTAGGAGCTCCACATACTCAATCATCATATAGTCTTCTATGCTTGCTAGTACTCAAAGCATATTTTACAACAAATGGCATCCATTAGACACATAGAAAGACAGGGACTTAATGTTTCGCCTCCCAACATACTTATCATAAAGATACTTGTCAACAATAATAAGTCATGATCAAATATATTTGACTGGCCATATGTGCCTAGATCTTTCCCCACCACATGATGCTTGCCAACTAATAGAAGTAGGTTGGAATAACAAGTTGACTCAACATGAAAAGTATATAACATTGAAGTAAATAGATTGTCCCTTCGCAGAGGGATGCAGGAATTTGCATATGTGCCAGAGCTCATTGTTTAAAACAAAGATAAATATAATTTTGGGAGGTGCACCCTTCCTGTCAACATTATGACCAAGAGTTATCAATATCTTCCATGTTAAACACATTAGCAGCGGTTCCTAAGCGGTAAAAATAAAGGTTTACTTCCCCTCCATAAACAAACACACTCCATGGCTAGCCGAATCCACGGGTACCATCCATGCCAACAACATTCCTGGGGGAGTTTTGTTTAATTATTTCATTTTTTCGGGACTGCAAATCCCTATTACCGCACCTCTCGTGCAAGGACGAGTGAATGAACACTAATCATGAGAATAGCCCGCTTAATATGGAAGATACTGACCGCCCCCTGCCACTCCATGAGCAGTCCAGGCACACAAAACATATTCTCATTTCAAATTTTAGAGGTGTCACATGCAAATTTACTTGGAATGGCTGGGTAATAGCGCATATAGGTAGATATAGTGGACTCTCATGGCAAGAAACTGGGTTTAAGGGTTTTGATGCACAAGTAGTATCTCTACTTAGTATGAATTTTTAGCTAGCAAAAGATCCTAAGCAAACACCACTTGTTGGAGGATCCATAACAATATAACTTCTATGCAAATATACACAACCACAACTCATTATGTTGTCTTCCTTGTTCAACTTCAACTATTTTTCTCAAGTTTGAAAAAAATTAATGGGTATTCACAATCATAGAAGATGTCCAAGATAATATATTTGTATGTGAAAGTTCTATTCCTTATACCCCCTCTGTCCGGAAATACTTGCCAAAGGAATGGATGTATCTATATGTATTTTAGTTCTAGATACATCCATTTATATCCATTTGTGCGACAAGTATTTTCGGACGGAGGGAGTACTAATTATTCATGAATTGCTTGTATGACCAATATTTTGATTGTCAAACTCCAATAAATTTTACTTTCTAAACCAGATGTGAAGCTACTACTAAGCATAAAGCACATTGATAATTTAAAATTTATGATATTCATTTCATTCACAATTTACTCATAGGATATAAGTGAAACATAAGAGTAAACAATCAAACTACTCTCAAAAGATATAATTGAAGATCAATGCGTAGGTAAACAATCAAGTAGCTATGTGAGGAATCTCTCTTAATAAAGATTTTCAGATCTGAGTATTTTGTTTAAACAACAAGCAAAATAAAAATAGCACACCAAGAATAGCACATATCATGTGGACAAATAAAAAAACTAGGCTCAACATAGGCTAACCGATAGTTGATGAAGAGAGGTTGGATGCATATCATCCCTAAGATTAGATGCTTGAGACTTATTGAAATATATACTTGGGGTGCCTTGGTCATCCCCTAGCTTGATCTTTTGTGTCTTGTTCAATCCTCTCCTATCCCGGTTTCACCTATTCTCAAGAACTTCATCCACACAAAACTTGAAAAGAACTCGTGAGATAGGTTAGTTCACATAATAATAAATCAACTATGTATGTACTGCCAAGACCATTTGCATAATAATTTAAAACATCATCTACTGTTGACTATCATTTCCACAATTTATATCTACCAATATAGGCTATGGAAGCTATAGGAAAAGTAGATAACAAAACTATGACAACAATCTGTCCAAACAGAACAGTCTGTAGAAATCTATTAAACCAATGTACTTATGTAACTAAAAAAATTCTAAAAATTGAGTACATGATAAATAATTTATATGAAAATACTGTGTAAATATTTCAGAAACTTTCCACATTCCAGTAAAATATGAAAATTCAAACACTACAGCAAAAGTTTCTGATTTTATACAACACACATGAAACATGTAACTCAAGCATCCTAAGAGGTAATTCTTGGAAATTTTTATTGAAACAAGATTATAAATAACATCTGACATAGAATTGTTTTTATAATGATTCTCCAAGCAAAACACATATCGTTTGACGAATAAAAATATAGCTCCAAGTAAGATGTACCTATAATGTTGGAGACGAAAGAGGGGATGCCTTCCGGATCATCCCCAAGCTTAAAAGCTTGAGTCTTACTTGGATATCACATTGGGGTGCCTTGGGAATCCCCAAGAATAGGTTCTTTCTTCTCCTTGTTCACCTCATATCGGTATCTCACCCAAAAGTTGAAAACTTCAATCACACAAAACTTAACGGAACTTCATGAGATGGGTTAGTGTAGTAAAGATAGATCATTCACTTAGGTATTGTCAAGACAAGTGTTGGTGCACTAGAGTTTTGGGCTCTCCAGTGCTCCTTACTCGTGCATGGGTAGTAGTAACCATCCTGGCGACGAGGCCCGACTGGGAGCTGCTAGGTACAAATACATGAGAATCAAGACCCCCGGCAAGACCTTGCCGGGATGGCCATCAAACCCTCAGGCAAGACAACACCCCGACAAGACCCTGCAAGGCGAAGCCCCGGCATGGCCCCGGCAATGCACAACCAGATGTCGCCCCGCCTGGCACGTGTCGCGGCACCGGCGATGGAGGGGCTAAGTGGTACCGATGGGACGAGCTCCTGTCCCATCCTAGAGACAATCAAAGATGCCTGACAGTGCATTAAATGTGCCTATCCTACTCCGTCAGTGTTAGGTATGATAGCACTGTAGCTCTGTACACCCTGTATACGCACTGTACGCCACTGTTGGGATCCCCTTCGAAGTATAAAAGGAGGCCCAGGGCGATACGATAGAGGACTTTTCAACTTTTTGGCCTCTTTGACTTTTTGACCTTCTATCATACGGGTGGCAGCTGTTCATAGCGCTCCTGTAGCTGGAACCCTAAGAACACTCATCCAATACAACTAAGCAGGAGTAGGGTTTTAGGCATCTTTGCAGTCTGAACCTGGGTAAAATCCCCACGCGTCGTTCATCAGATCTGCTCTTCGCGCGAGCCTTCTCCCCCGCTGAACCATAAAGGGGTCCCTCTGATCCCATAGGTGTTCATTCCCCATGACATCTTTGGCACGCTAGGTACGGGAAAAGGTCATGTGTAACTGATCTGATGATCAGCGCGCCAGTTCCTTCATACTCATCATCGCCATGGCCCCCAAGAAGAAGGGCCTGACACCGGTTGGCCCATCCATGCCTGGTGTCCCTATAGCTACACAGACAGGCGACGATGTAGACGCGGGTGAAGGAGGAGGCGGAGGCCCAGAACATCAGTGGCGCTCCAGTGATCAAGGCCAAGCAAGCGGCGATGCTCATGGTGGCGGCGGGAACCCCTACGCCGCTGGGTCTCAGGACGGAGCTACATCCCCTGCGGGTGGTACGGTGAACTTCGGGGATGGAAGGGTACCTTCCAAGACGCCCATGCCGGTGCCTACGCTGCGACCTTCCCAGGACGCACGCGAAGAGCAGCGCCACGACGCCCACGTTTCCCAACGTCCCCACGGAAAAACTCCTACGCATCACTCCCAAAGTGCGTGGGACCAGCATGCTTGCCAGCATGCTAGTGGGAGTGGCGTGCCATCACGGGACCGCGGCGGAGCTCCTTCTAACACAGTTAGGAGTCAGAGCACCTCGCGTTCCTCTCACTATTCACTCCTGGCTACGTCGGAAGAAGCAATGGCGTGAGCACAACTACTCTTGAACTTCCCTCCTGCTGCAAAGAAGCTCGACGAATGGAGAGCCACCATACAGAGCCTCCTCAGGCTTGCTGATAAGTTTCGGTCCACCGAGCCGGCTCATGCCAGTGGTGAGAAGGCCGGAGGCGGTGCGACCACGGTGCACTCTCCTCCACAACAACAACGCCGATCACCAACTCGACGGACCGACGCTTACGATGGTTACTCGACGGCGTTGTCCGATCCATGGACTCTCCGCGACCAGCGTCAAGTTCTTTGGGAATGAAGCAAGGAAGACGCTCGAACTATAATCGAGCGATGGCAGGAAGCGCGCCATCAATCTGATAAGCGTGCGGGTCCCGCTGTAGACAAGTCCGTGTCAGGGTATCCTGCCAGCCTACCTTACGAGGTGGGTTGTCCAGCGTTTACCCGTGAGCTGTAGCATGTCCAGTGGCCCAATTCCTACACGTTCAAGCTAGAAGTCCCGGAGAAGTACGATGGCAAGACTCACCCGTCAGAGTTCTTGAGCATATACACCATTGCGGTGCAGGCTGCCAGGGCTCGCAGCGACAAGATACTCGTCAACTACTTCCCATTGGTGCTTAAGCCCAACGTCAGGTCGTGCTTGATGCACCTGCCAGAAGGATCCATCGCCTCCTGGGAAGACTTGTGCCACGAGTTTGTTGGCACCTTTACCGGAGGCCACCAAGCACCTGGTCAAGAGAGCGATTTGCACATCATCCCTTAGAAGGAGGGTGAGACTTTGCGCAAGTACATCCAAAGGTTCAGTCGTGTGCAGCACAACATACCCGATGTTCATCCTGCCGCTGTTATCAGCGCGTTCCATCAGAACGTGCGCAACCGCGGAATGCGGGAAGAGCTGGCGATGAACAAGGTTAGGGACGTCGCTGAGCTTTATGCTCTGGCAGATAAATGTGCTCGGGCTGAAGAAGTGTGGAGGCTCCCCGGCGAGGACGCTGGCACAGGGGTCGACTCTGAGGATGAAGACACCACCACCCCGACAAAGAAGGGCTGGCGGTGGAACAAGAAGCACAAGGGCAAGGCCGTGCTTGCCGTCGAGGGATCCGACAACCCCAGTACCACCAAGAAGGGCAATGTTGATGATCCCGGCAAGGATATTGCCAGGTGCGCCTCCTGCCAAGCGATGTCGGCTGCCGACAAGCCGGAAGGCTCTGTCAAGCAGTATTGCAAGATCCACCGCACTAAGGGCCACGATCTCCAAGACTGCTGGCAAGTTGAGAAACTTGCCGAGAAGCAAAAAGCCGAGTACGAGAGTCAAGACAAGGAGAAGGGATAGGTTGGTGCGGAGGGGTCCGACAAGAAGCACGTTGGCAAAGGAGGTCGCCGCGGCAAGCCCAAACAACAAAACGACCGACCTTCTCGTGGCCGCGACAAGCAAGAGGGTGATGATGATGACGTCGAAGAGGACGACGAGTCCAACGAGCATGAGTTCCAAAAGGCTAAAGAGATGGTGTGCGTTGAGGGAGGTGCCTCATCGCATTCCTCTCACCGCCAACTTAAACAGTGGGCGCGCGAGGTTAACGCGGCGGAGCCCTCTATCGGCGCCTAGAGACCTCTAAAGTGGTCCAACACTCCTATCATTTTCGATGCCAAGGATCACCCTGACCGCACAACCGCGGTCGGGTGCCTGCCATTGTTGGTTTCGCCAAAAATTCGCAACATCAAGGTGACGAAGATGCTAGTCGACAGTGGGGCCAGCCTGAACCTGATCTTGCCTGATTTCATCCATAGGCTGCAAATTTCTGATGAAGATCTCGAGCCCACATGCACTTTCCAAGGGGTCAATTCAGGGAGGACTCAACCGAAGGGCAAGACCACACTGCCGGTAACATTTGACAGTGATATCAATTTTAGGACAAGGAAGATCACTTTTGAAGTCGCCAAGATCTCGTTGCCGTACAACGGTATCCTTGGTCACCCGGCGTTGGCCAAGTTCATGGCGGCCATCCACTTCGCTTACAATGTGCTGAAGATGCCCGGGCCAATGAGAGTCATCACGATCAACTCTGCAAGAAAGACATGCTTATCTGCGCCGACCAACTCTACCGGGAGGCAGTTGCAGCACCTTTTGCCAAGGAACTTGCTCCTGCCGCTAAAGCTCCCTGGGGGAAGAAGACCGGCAAGGCCTCTGGCGCACATTCCGGCAAGCGCGCCTCCTCGGGGTGTTGCGCTCCTGTTGAGGCGTTGACGATGTGCCAGAGAGCTCCACCGGCAAGAGCAAGAAGTCCAAGGCAGCTCCGCCAGAGACTAAAAAGGTGCCCACCAAGGAGGATGGTACGGGTGGAACTTTCACCATAAGTTCCACCCTTGACGACAAATAGGAAAGCGCGCTCGTCGCCTTCCCGCGGACGAATGTCGATGTGTTTGCATGGCAACCATCTGATATCCCCGATGTTCCCAGGAAGGTGATTGAGCGCCACCTTGCCGTCCGTCCACACGCGCGTCCCGTCAAGTAGAAGGTACAGAAGCAAGCTTTGGAGCGGCAACAGTTCATTGCCAAAGAAATCTAGAAATTAGAAGTGGCTGGCTTGATCAAAGGAGTACTTCATCCAAAGTGGTTGGCCAATCTAGTTTTTAGTGCGCAAAGTGAATGGAAAATGGAGGATGTGCATTGACTTCACAAACATTAATAAAGCCTGCCCCAAAGATTCTTTTCCCTTGCCACGCATCGACCAGATTGTGGACTCCACCACCCACTGCGACTTGTTGTCTTTCCTTGATGCCTATTCAGGCTATCATCAGATTTTCATGGCCAAGGAAGATGAGGAGAAGACCGCATTTATCACCCCATGTGGTACGTATTGCTTTTTGCGTATGCCTTTCGGGTTGAAAAGTGCTGGTTCTACATTTGCAAGAGCAGTTCAGATTGGTTTTGAACCCCAGCTACATAGAAATATGGAGGCTTATATGGATGACATAGTGGTCAAAACCAAGGACAAGGCTACGCTCATATCAGACCTAGAAGAAACATTTGCAAATCTGCGCAAGATCAACAGGAAGCTCAACCCTGAGAAGTGTGTGTTCGGCGTCCCATCCGACAAACTTATCGGGTTCTTTGTATCTCAACGTGGAATTGAATCAAATCCCGACAAGATCAAAGCAATCGAGCAAATTGAAGCACCAAGACGTGTCGAGGATGTGCGTCGTCTTGCCGGCTGCGTTGCTGCTCTGAGTAGGTTCATCTCAAAATCTGCTGAGTGCGCCCTGCCCTTTTTCAATATTTTGAAGAAGGCAGGTCCAATAAAATGGACTTGGGAAGCGGAGGTAGCGCTGCAGCTCCTCTCTACCAGTCCTAGTCGTGCCAAAACCACAAGAGCCATTTCTGCTATATCTAGCGACAGCAAATCAAGTGGTGAGTGCTGCACTAGTGGCGGAAAGAGAACTAGATGAAGCAGCAGCGGCGGCGGCAAGACCGCCAAGCGACAAGCCAAGACATTCCCCGACAGGGTCTGGTGCCGACAAGGAAGGATTTGTGCAGTTGAATGAGACAATTCAGAAGAAGAAGGTGGTGCAGCGCCCAGTCTATTTTGTCAGCTCGCTTTTGCAGGGGGCTAGGTCAAGATATTCTGGCATGCAAAAGTTGCTCTTTGGCCTCCTTATGGCCTCGAGGAAGCTGTGCCATTACTTCCAAGCACATGAATCACTTTTGTCACTCGCTTTCCGCTGCAGCAGATCTGGCGGAACCCTAAAAACACTAATCCAATACAACCAAGAAGGAGTAGGATTTTACGCATCTTTGCGGCCTGAACCTGGGTAAAATCCCCGTGCGTCGTTCATCAGATCTGCTCTTTGCGCGAGCCTTCTCCCCTGCCAAACCTTAAAGGGGTCCCTCTGATCCCATAGGTGTTCATTCCCCATGACATCTTTGGCGCCCTAGGTAGGGGTCGAACCTACAGCCTTCCGCTTAGGAAACGGAACCTAGAAGCTACAGGCAAGATTGTGGAGTGGGATTTGGAACTATCAAGCTTTAGTCTCAAGTTTGAAAGTACTTCGACTATCTAGAGCAGAGCCTTGGCGGAGTTCATTGTAGAATGGATCCCAACACCAGATGAAGAAGTTCCAGAGTCAACCCTCCCCGACAAGGAAACAAATCAAGAGTGGATCATGTATTTCGATGGAGCTTTCTCGCTGCAAGGCGCCGGTGCCAGAGTGCTGCTTGTCGCACCCACAGAGAGCACCTCAAATATGTGATTTAGATGCACTTTCCCTGGGAGAGATCAACGAACAATACTGCTGAGCATGAAGGGCTGATTGCCGGTCTCACGATCGCGACAGACCTTGGGATAAAGAAACTCATCGTCAGGGGTGATTCTCAGCTTGTCGTCTGGCAAGTGAATAAGGATTATCAGAGTCCATTGATGGAAGCTTATGTCGATGAAGTGAGGAAGTTGGAAGAACATTTTTACGGTCTGCAAATGGAGCACGTTCCACATGCAGAGAACATCGTTGCTGATGGCCTATCAAAGTGTGCTGCCCTTAAGTTGCCTGTGGAACCAGGAACTTTCGTGATTCGACTAACTCAACCATCTGTGACACCATCAACTGGACAAGATAAAAGAAGAAAGTTGAGTTCCGGCAAATATTTCCCGGTAGAGCTTCCAGAAGCCGCCGACGAGGAGGTTGTCGGGGACAACATGAGGCTTGCCGATGAGCGCCTTGCTCCAGCAGAGCCTCAAGCTCTTGCCATGGAAGCACATGCTCCCGCCAGGCTTGCCAGGGAGCAGCAGACTCCGGCAAGGCCTCGGGCCCTTACCATCGAGACAAATGCTTCCCCGTTAGAGGATATGCCTTTAGTCCTTGTTGTCGAGCCAAAGGCTTCAGCATGGGCACAACACATCGTCCATTTCCTTCAAATAGGAGAAATCCCCGAGGAATAAGAGGAAGCAGAGAAAGTAGCCCACCGGTCTAATATGTACCAGTTCGTGGACAACATCCCGTACAGAAAGAGACCGAATGGTGTGAAACTCAAGGGCATTTCTCAGGAGGATCGACTGGAGCTGTTGGTAGAGATACATGGAGGCATATGTGGCTCCCACATAGGATCAAGATCACTTGCCGGTAAGGCATTCCGGCAAGGGTTCTTTTGGCCCACTGCCCTCCAGGATGCAACTGCGCTAGTAACCAAGTGTGAAGCATGCCAGTTTCATTCAAATAAATTGCATCAGCCAGCTCAAGCCCTTCAGACAATCCCTCTCTCCTGACCATTTTTGGTCTGGGGGCTCGACATCTTGGGCCCCTTTCCCCGCATTGCCGGGGGCTTTGAGTACTTGTATGTTGCAATCGACAAGTTCACAAAGTGACCAGAAGTGGAAGCAATGAGAAAGGTGACAACACAGTCAGTCGTCAAGTTCTTCAAAGGACTAGTCTGCCGCTTTGGGGTTCCCAATAGGGTCATCACTGACAATGACACACAATTCACGAGCCGCACCTTCATGGAGTATGTCCAAGACCTTGGCGGCAAAATCTGTTTTGCTTATGTTGCCCATCCAAGGAGCAACGGCAGGCAGAAAGGGCTAATGCTTAAGTGCTGCGGGGCCTCAAGACAAGGACTTTCGACAAGCTGCACAAGTGCGGAAGGTACTGGATTGATGAGTTGCCGGTGGTTCTTTGGTCAATCAAAATGACACCAAATTGAGCTACCAGCCAGACACCCTTCTCCCTCGTGTATGGGGCGGAAGCAGTTCTCCCCATGGAACTCATATACGGGTCACCTCGAGTGCTCACTTATGATGAGCTTGAGCAAGAGAGGTTGCGGCAAGATGACGTGACGCTCCATGAGGAAGACCGTCTTCAGGCTGCTGTGAGAGCTGCATGCTACCAGCAAGCTTTGTGCCATTGTCATAGCCGCAAAGTTAATCCCCGAAGTCTTGAGGAAGGTGACCTTTTTCTTCGGCGAGTTTAGTTCGCCAAGAATTCAAACAAGTTGACGCCAAAGTGGGAAGGCCCTTATTGGGTAGTACGAGTCACCAGGCCTAGCGCAATCCGCTTGGAGACCAAAGGTGGCACCCCAGTGAGCAACTCTTGGAATATCGAGCATCTTCGTAAGTTCTACCCATGAGGCTCGGTTGCCGGGTTTCCCAGCAACCACCTTTTGTACAAGTCTTGTCGCTGAAGCATGTAATCCTTGGTACAAAGCCAGGCGCAAACCCTGTGCGTAGTTGAATAAAGATAAGTTTTCTACAAATCTTGTTAATTCTCATGTTTACTTATGTGCATGTTTGTCTGAGATATTGCATTGCACTTACTCCCGACAAGAGCTAACGGACCGCCAAGGTTCCACATCCATATTTTCTCTTCTTTCTTTTTCTCAAAGGACAGAAGGTTACCTCGCGTGCAGATTTGCCGGGGGGGGGGGGGGGTATGGATACCTACGGGTGACGTTCAAAAAAAATATCTTGCCGGAAGGAGTACGACAACGAAAAGATAAGTTGCAAAACCCCAAGTCAATTCTTGCCGTGGAGTTATTTTCCTTGGACGATTTTGATTCTCATATGGAGAACCTGCACGCAAAGGAACCTTGTTGTGTTCGGTTGCGCCCTTATTCTGTTTCGAGTCCGCTCAACAGTCTAGGTGGCTGCACTGAAAACACCAGGGTCTCTTGCCGACAGCAGCCCCGCCAGTAGGCTGCTGAAGTCCCGCACCCAGTGCTCGCGGCAGGGGTGTGCATGCTGGAAAATCTCCAATAAAGCATAGGGTGAATGCATACAGAAAGAAATCAAACGAGGAGGATAACATAACATTTGTTCAAAGCATAGCAAGTTTTATTACATCGGTCTTGCCGCAATTCTAACATAAGACAAACTGTTCTTGGCATGGATGGCGGCGAGAAGTAAGGAAGCTAATCCCGGCGATCGCCTTCAGCCCGCTTGACTTGGCTTACCCTGTCGACGATGGGCGCAACAAGTTCCTCAAGTGCCCTGACGTCTACATCCTTCGGCAAGCGGTCAAGGACGTTGGAGAAACTGATGCTGGGGTTCTTGTGCACCGCCTTGACGAGCACCTTGTGGAGAACGGACTGGCAGAGCTTGCGCGATTCGATGGCCAGGTAGGATGCTCGGTCGGAGTGAAGCTGCTCCAAGGCTCCAAGCATACAGTCAAAGAACATGGTCACCTTGCCACTCGTGCCCACTCTATCGTCGGAAGAGTACCTGAAACCTTCCAGGCCCATGGTGGACAGTTGTGTGGCAAGCTTCTCCGCGAGGCCGACGAGCTTTTGAGTCCAGACTTGTACTCCATGCAGATAGTCGTTGTGGACGATGACAACACTCTTGACCAGCTCCTTCTCATCTTGGAGATCCTTGACCAGAGCTTTCTCATAGGTCCTTGCGGTCTCGGGAGTCTCGATTAGCGTAGCCGGCTTCATGTCCAGGTCATCAATGGATCCGCTGGCTGAAGAGAGCTGTTTGATCTTGTCGGCTATGGTGACCTGCATCTCCATCAGGTTGTCGAGGGCTTTGTCTCTTTCAGACTTGAGTGACGAGACCTCCTTACCGAGATCCTCAAGGTCAGCCTCCAGCTTCTTCACCCTCTCATCCAGCAAGTTCTTGGCGGCCTTTGCAGCTTCGGCGGCATCGGCGACCTCCTTCAGCTTGCCAGCATGATATGCAGTTAGAGCTTCGAGCATCTCCTTGTGTTTCCACTCCAGCTCCCGGGTCCACCGCGCGACAAGCTCCTCGATCTCCACTTCCTTGCCGCGAAGCTTGTCGGCAAGTGCCTTTTCGCGAGCGACAAGATCTTCCTCATAGCCGTCAAGACCGATATGGCGGTCCGTCAAGCGAGCATCCTCTGCAGCAGCCCCTTGCTTGGCCTCCTGGTGCGCCTGCTCGGCGTCAGACTGCTGCATGAAGAGTTGGCTCCAGCCTTGGCTCAATTGCGCCTGACCAGACTTTAGATCCTGGGAAGCTTGGGCAAACCAGGCCTGAGTTTCTTCGACGCGCTCCTGAAAGTTGGCCTCAGCCGCTTCCATAACTGCTGCCCTAGAGTCCAGTTTCTCCTTTCGGGTGCGGTGAAGCACTTGGAGCTTTCGGAAGCTGTCGCCCATAGTTTGGAGGAGTTGCTCTTCTGGGAATTTGCTGTTGCTGGCATTTGGTTCGTCAACAATCTCGAGCCCGGCAGCAGTAATGATCCCCTTCAAAAACTTCCCCTTCAGATGGCACCCTAGTGCTTACCATACCGAGGATGCTGACGAACAAATTATTGCCAACCCCGAGGTACTTGCTCGATGAAGGGGCTTCGGATGTGGGCAGCTGGTCCTCGATGGCCGCCTCCCCGGCAGCTGGGGACTCCGTGGACGGCGTAGCGCATGGTGCTCCTGCGGCAGGAATGTCGTCAGTGCGGTCACTAGCCCCCTCACCGGCCTTCTCGGCCTCTTACCACACAGACTTGGCAGCCTAAGCACTAGCGGCCTTGGCGGCAGCATTCTTGGCGGCTTCAGCGGTCTTGGTGGCAGCACTCTTGATGGCCTCCTCAGCAGCGATCCTGTCGGCCTCAGCGGCAGCATCCCTGGTGGTCTCCTCGATGACAGTGTCGACGTCCATGCCCTCCAGCGAGAGAATGTTCGAAGGTCTAGAAAACAAACCAAACGGACCTGAGGTGGAAGTTCAAGAAGACCAAAAAGACAAACATAATAAAGGATACCTGCACCAATGAGGGTTGTCGGCGAAGACCTACCGGTGTCCATGCTTGCCGACTCTCCCTCATCGCGATAAAGCGTGCTGGAGGAAGTCCTCGCCGGGGACCCATCTCTGGGCGGCGTAGATGATGGAGGCGGCGTATCAGGGACGACCTCTGATGGTTCTCCTTGTCGTCGCCCTCCTCCTGCACGTCCGGTGATGGCAGCAGTGAAGATGCACACCCCGACACTTGCCAGTGGTAAGTGAGTAATGGGCTCACGCTGGGGGCTGCGCCGGGGGCTGAGTCGAGGACCGTTTCACGGGCTGGCCTCCCTATTGATGCTGATCATATCTGGCGCACTTGAGGTGCTTGCCGGCAACTCCTCACCCGTCAAGGTCTTCGCTCTCTTTGCCACCTTTTGCGCCAGTGTTTTCCGCATCCCTATGGAGACAAGCCAAGGCAAAGCAAATGAGTTAAGTAAAACCAGAAATTCGAAAGGCGAAAGATGGAGAAAGATCCTTACTCCTCATCTTCTTCTCCCAAGCTAAGGGTAGTGAGGTCAAAAGCGACATTCGCCATGGTGCCCGTGGAGGGAGGTGGAGGGGTGCTCCTGGGTCATTTGGCCACGGCAGGTGAGGGTTGCTGATGAGCTTCTTGGCGCCGCGTGGCCTTGCTGGCCACCCCGTTGTTGGGGACTGCGCTTCTCGAAGGTGCCTAGCAAACCGGAAGCCCAGAGGCGGCGCTACGAAGGACGTGCCTCTTCCTTGTCACGAGAGACGGGGCCTCCACAAGCAGGTCCTCCTCAGCTGTGTCTTTGGCAGGACGACCCCAAGCAGATGTGCCACCTTGCTCCTCGGTGGTCCCGCCCTGCCCGGCAAGGCTTTCGTCCGACAGTGTTTCCCCTTCGCTGGTTTCATCTTCCAAGAAGCCAGTGCTGCCGGCCTCCGCAGCAAGATCTACTTCCTCTGCCCTGCTGGTGAAGTATGCCATTTCTTCCTCAGTGGTGTCGCGGACGAGGCCCTCTTCCTTGAGGATGGCCGTCTCCGCCAAGTTATCAAAGAATACTTGCGCCTGGTCTACAGATGGCTCAATCCAGGACGCGTCAAGGCTGTGGGTGTCAAACGCCGGCATCATGGCAATGATTCTACCTAAAGCAGAATTGTTGCATAGGGGGATTATGCCTGTCGTCAGCTAACATACCACAACACTCCTGAACCGTTTCTAGCAGAGAGCTCCGTGCTGCATAACTGTCAGATTGTGGTTCAGCCCGGGGCGTAGCCTCATGATGCCCGCCGCATTCCGGAATTCCCAAGCTGGCCCCCCTTATTATGTAGGGGAGCAATGCATCGGCGAAGGAAATCGGCGCCTACCATGTCTACAGTGAGACCGGCGCTTCTAAGGCGGTGAATCTTGATGGTCGCGACTGTGAGCTTCCCATCCTCAAGGTCAAGGGCACTCCAGTCGTCGCCGCAAACCATCTTGGTTTGCCATGGCAAGCAGAAAAGCTAGAAGTTCTCCTCATGAATCCAACACCATTTGCCTCGCCACTCATCCCACCTCTCGCAGTAGGACCCGTCTAGGTAGACCTCCTTGGTTCCTTGCCATGGAATCCAAGGGACGACACCAGAAAGGGCTCCACCTTGTTGGATACGGGCAGTAAAGTAATGGTGGAAAAGGGCGGTGCTAGGAACTACTCCGGCAAAGTTTTCGCAAAGATGAGCGAAAACTAACATACATGTCACGACATTCGGCGTAAAATCCAAGAGTTGGAAGCCGTAAGTGAACATGATGTCGTTGAAGAAATCCGAGAAAGGGGGGAAGAGCCCGCAATAAAAATAATCAGCAAAGAAATGATATTTATCTGGGCCGCCCCCGAAGGACCTAGACTCACGCGGGTGGCGGGATGCGCTGTCGTCCCCGTCGCCCACATACACCGGTATCGCTTCTTCAAGGCACATGCGTCAAGCCCCGGCAGGAAGACGATGTTCTCCTTCCACATCCTCACCAGCTTGTTCTGCAAGATGGTTTCCGCATCCTTGCCCTTGCAAGCCTTGGGTGGCATGATTTCTATGGGGGTGGGGACTGAAGACTGAGAGAGCATGGAGGCATGAATGAATGGGAGGAGGTCTGTTTCGGGATTGAGGAGGAAGACGACGACGGTTCTTAGATTGGGAAAGACAAGAGGTAAATGAGCAGCATCTCTACGATTTCCTGTTTATGGGGAAGACGCGGGGCTGCCTCTTTACTAAAATAATATAGAAATGCTTCATGGGCACGCTGCTGTAACAGTCGCGCCGCGCACGTATCCCATGTCCCTCATTCAATGGGCATCGTGGGGAGGCGCAGTAAGCGCAATGATCGCAACCGCAAGGCCCTGCCACACATGCCCGTGCATTGTTTGGGCCTAGCCCAACAACGCCTCGCACCGTATGTGGCCTAGGCCCGGGGGCTCCTGTCGGCGCACTAGAGATTTGGGCTCTCTAGTGCCCCTTACTCGTGCACGGGTAGTAGTAGCCACCCTAGCGACGAGGCCCGACAGGGAGCTGCTAGGTACAAATACAGGAGAATCAAGACCCCTGGCAAAACCTTGCCGGGATGGCCGTCAAACCCTTAGGCAAGGCAACGCCCCGACAAGACCCGACAAGGCGAAGCCCCAACAAGGCCCTGCCAGCGCACAGGCCAGGTGTCACCCCGCCTGGGTATGATAGCACTATAGCGCTGTACACCCCTTGTATGCACTGTACGCCACTGTCGGGATCCCCTTAAAAGTATAAAAGGAGGCCCATGGCGATACAGTAGAGGACTTTTCGACTTTTTGGCCTCTTCGACTTTTCGACCTTCTAGCTCATACGGGTGGCAGTTGTTCATAGCGCTCCTATAGCTGGAACCCTAAAAACACTCATCCAATACTACCAAGCAGGAGCAGGGTTTTACGCATCTTTGCGTCCCAAACCTGGGTAAAATCCCCGCGCGTCGTTCATCAGATCTACTCTTTGCGCAAGCCTTCTCCCCCGTCGAACCGTAAAGGGGTCCCTCCGATCCCATAGGTGTTCGTTCCCCACAACAACAAGATTCATTATTGTTCTCACATAATACCTACTATATTCCATCATTCCCACAATTTATATCACCAAATATAAGCTATGGAAACACTTGAAACAAGCAAAGTATGCATGCAAAATAGAATCTGTCAAAAACATAACAGTTTGTGAAGATCCGAATGATCACCATACTTACCTGACTCTAAAAATTCTGAAAAACTAGGAAAAATAAAATAATTTTCATATAAATTTTGTGTAAAAATATCATAATTTTTGGACCCCCACTAAAATCATATAATTCATATACTGGACGCAAAACTTTCTGTTTTTGTACAGAATCAAACAAGCAAGTATCCACACTATCCCAAAGGCTTTACTTGGCACTTTATTGAAATAAAATACACAAAACATGATTACTACAGTAGCTTAATCATGTCAAAAAACAAAAACATAAAGTAAAAGTGGTGGGTTGTCTCCCAGCACGCATTTTTGTTTAATGCCTTTTAGCTAGGCATGATGATTTCAATGATGCTCGTATAGGAATAATAATTGAAACATGCAAGAGAGCATCATGAATCCCATGGCAATCGCATTTAAGTCTAACCCACTTCCTATGCATAGGGATTTTGTGAGCAAACAATTTATGGGAGCAAGAATCAACTAGCGTAGGAAGGCAAAACAAGTGCAACTTCAAAACTTTGAACACATAGGGAGGAAACTAGATATTTTTGCAATTCCTACAAGCACATGTTTTCCCCTCACAATAATTTTTAGTATAATCATGAAGGAATTCAAGAATATAACTATCACATAAAGCATTCTTTTCATTATGCACAATCATAGAATTTTTATCACTCTCCACATCAGCAAACTTCTTCTTATTCATAATAGTGGGAGAAAACTCAATGAAATAACTATCATGAGGTACTTGATAGACATAACCACTTTGAATATTAAAATCATGATAACAAGTTTCATGGTTATCATTACTCTTTATATCATACACATCACAATAATCATCATACATTGGACTTATGCTATCATCATAATAGTTTTGCTCATCCAAACTTGGGGCACTAAAAATATCATCATCATCAAACATAGCATCCCCAAGCTTGTGGCTTTGCATATCATTAGCATCATGAATATTCAAAGAATTCATACTAGAAATATTTCCACCATGCTCATCATTCAAGGAATTCTCATCAAGTATTTTCATAATTTCTTCCTCTACTAATTGAGCACAATTTCCTAAATCCTTGTTTTCACGAAAGACATTATAAAGACGAAACAAATGATGCAACCTAAACTCCTTTTTTTGTTGTTTTCTTTTATAAAAACTAAACTAGTGAAAAACAAGAAAACAAAAGATTTGATTGCAAGATATAAAGATATACCTTCAAGCACTCACCTCCCTGGTAACGTCGCCAGAAAAGAGCTTGATGTCTACTATGCAACTTTATTCTTGTAGACTCTTGTTGGGCCTACAAGCGCAGAGTTTTGTAGGACAGTAGCAATTTCCCTCAAGTGGATGATCTAAGGTTTATCAATTCATGGGAGTTGTAGGATGAATATGGTCTCTCTCAAACAACCCTACAATCAAATACAAGAAATCTCTTGTATCCCCAACACACCCAATACAATGGCAAATTGTATAGGTGCACTAGTTCGGCAAAGAGATGGTGATACAATTGTAGTAATGATAGTAGATATTGATTTTTGTAATATCAAAATAAGAAAACAGCAAGGTATAAAGTGACAAAAGTGATCACAAACGGTATTGCAATGCTTGGAAAGAAGGCCTACGGTCCGTACTTTTGCTAGTGCAATGTATTAACAATTCTAATATAATTGGAGCACATAACCATCCCTCAACGTGCAACGAATAATCACTCCAATGTTCTTATCTAGCGAAGAGCATAAGAAGAAATTGTTTGTAGGGTACGAAACCACGTTAAAGTTATCCTTTCCGATCAATCTATCCAAGAGTTCATACTAATATAACCAAGATATCCTTTCCGATCGATCTATCTAAGAGTTCGTACTAGAATAACACCATATGATACGCATCAACCAACACTAATGTCACCTAGATACTCCAATGTCACCACAAGTATCCATGAGTTAATTATATGATATGTAGCAAAGCACTCCAGATTCATAATACTCAATCCAACACAAAGAACCTCAAAGAGTGCCCCAAGATTTCTACCGGAGAAGCTATGACAAGAACGTGTATCAACCCCTATGCATATATTACCCCAATGTCACCTAGGGAATCCGCATGTTGAGTACCAATAAATAGATCAAGTGAATCACTTGAATATCCCAATTTTACTACGGGTATCCGCATGCAAGACATATATCAAGTGCTTTCAAATCCATAAAAGTATTCAATCCAATAACAAAAAAATCTCAAAGGGAATACTCAATTCATCACAACAAGATAGAGAGGGGAAATACCTTCTGATCCAAATATATTAACAAAGCCTATGATACATCAAGATCATGCCATCTATAGAACACGAGAGAGTGAGAGAATTAACACATAGCTACTAGTAGAACCCGTCAGCCCCGAGGGTGGACTACTCCCTCCTCATCATGGACCTCACCGGGGTGACGAAGATGGCCACCAGAGATGATCTGCCCTCTCCTCCAAGGTACTGTTTTCTCTCCAGATTGGTTTTTCGTCGATACAGAAAGTTATGCACACTAGTTATATTGTTATGGATCCTCCAACATGTGGTGCTTGGTTAGAACCTTTTGCTAGCCAAAACTTCGTACTAAGTAGAGACACTACTTGTGCATCCAAAATCACCGAGCCAAGTCTCTTTCATGAGAGTCCACCATACCTACCTATATATGGTATTTCATTGCCATTCCAAGTAAATTTGCATGTGTAATCTCTAAAACCTTCAAATAAGCATATGTTTTGTGTGACCGTACCGCTCATGGAGGGACGGGGCGGTCAGTATATTCCATGCTAAGTGTGTTTAACTCACGGTGAGTGTTTATTCATTTGTCATTAAATGAGGGAGGATGGTAAAAGGGATGCACAGTCCAGCATAATACAAAAGTTAAAAGCAAGAAGTCCCCTCTAGAAAGTTGATTGTTTGGAGGGCACCCGTGAATTCGGCTAGCCATGGGGTGTGTTTGAATGGTGGAGGGGGAGTAACAATTTCAATTATGTCTGGGAACTACCATTAATGTGTTTATCATGGAAGATACTGAAATCCCTTATCGTGACGTTGACAGGAAAGGCATACCATCCAAAATATACGCATCTCTATTTTAAGCAATGAGCTCTGTCACCTCTACAAATCCCTACTTCTCTCTAGGGGGACATTCTGTTTGCTTTTATGCTATTTACTTTCATGTTACTTACTTTTCATGTTGAGTCAACTTCTTATTTCAACCTCAATCTCTAGTTGGCAAACATCATGTCAGGGGGAAATATCCAAACACATATACCTAGTCAAATATATTTGATCATGAGTTATTATTAATGACAATTATATTTATGATAAGTAAGTGAGAGGCGAAACATTGAGCCCTAGTATTTCTATGTGTTCGATGGATGCTCCTTGTTCTAAAAATATGCTTTGAGTACCAACAATCATAGAAGACTACTCCCCCCGTTCCTAAATATAAGCCTTTTTAGAGGTTTCACTAGGAAACTACATACAGATGTATATGGACACACTTTAAAGTGTAGATTCACTCATTTTGTTCCGTATGTAGTCCCCTAGTGGAATCTATAAAAAGACTTATGTTTAGGAATGGAGGGAGTATATTATAATTGAGTATGTGAATCTCTTACTTAGAAAATAAGATGAACTACAATTGTTTGATTACTAAGAACATAGGTTGTGAAGGTTGAAGAAAATGCATTGTTTGAACCATAGCCTGTGAATTGGATGCTACTTCATCATGATGAGTTTTATGAGAAAGAGTTGTTGTTTATGATGGTAGGAAAAGGGATTCAAATTATCATTGATCAAACTTATGCACTATGCTAACATTCACACTTCCTAAATTATTTATTTTATCATTTACCTACTCAAGGACGAGTAGGAATTAAGCTTGGGGATGTTGATATGTCTCCAACGTATAAATAATTTATGAAGTATTCATGCAATATTTACTAAAGAATTGTACGGTTTTGATGCACTTTTATATGATTTAAATGGAACTAACTCGGACTCACACTGTTTCAACGGAATTATCATGATGTTTTTTGTGTAGAAAACAAAAGTTCTCAGAATCTCCCAAAACTTTTAGACGATTTTCTAGAAGGAAAGGGACCCATGAGGCTTCGGGGGAGTACCAAACGACCCATAGGGGTGCCACAAGGCATCTAGGCGCGCCCAGCGGGGTGGCCGCACATAGATACCTTGTGGGCCCCCTGTGACACTTCTTCACGTGATTCCAACGCTGAAAATTCATATATATTTATAAACCTTTGAAAATTAACCAAGAACTTATGCTTTGCCGCCGCAAGCCTCTATTCTGAAGCAATCACATCTGGAGGCCATCTTCATCATCCCGACGGTCTCCATGTCGACTGCTACTTGTGAACTGCGTTGGGATTTCCCCCGAGGAGGAGAGGAGATGCAACACTGTAGCGACCCGATTCAAAATGAGTCAAGCCTCTGTGTGTTCTGTGCCATCCCTGGATCAGTATGCTGGCACACATAGTACATCAATGTATATATCAAAGTGCAATCACATGTAAATAACATAAAACCGATATATATACCTCGAAAATCTCAGCGGAAACACTCAACGGGAGTGGAGTCCCAATAACACCAACGATAGGTTGAGTGCAGACCATAACCCTGAATCGTACTCTTACTCGTCACAGAAGAGTATGTGCAACATGAGACGTTGCAGCCGTGTAGGTTAGCATTTTGAATATGCTGGCAAGTCACAAAAGAGGGGGTGAAAGAAATAATCATCTATACTATGTGCATATATGCCAGGTGGGGTTTTATGTTTTGCGTAAAGAAATTTTTTCCTGCAACAAGAGAGGGGGCAAAAGTAGAAATTATTACTACAATGTTGGTTGCTTAATGAGATGGTTCCACCAACCAATTTTGATACCCAAGTTAACAATAATACCCTCATCATCATAATTATTTGTGTTGAGACTTCCTGATAGTTTCAGTTCCTTTGGCTCAAGTTTTCCATGACCGTGGACACGGCTAATCGATTAGGTTTGAGTACTCTGCAGAGTTTTGCACACATTTCCCACAAGATTTGATCACCTCCATTGAATCCCTCGCACTTCAACGTGTTTGAGAAATGGATGACCAAAACATGGTCTTTCAAGGGGTTCCTCTGGGACTCTGTCGGTGCCCATCCATTCCTACCGTTCTTCTACATCTCGTAGCATCGGCTATCCAGAGTCACCTCAGTGTCCAACCAAGCTAGAGCCCATAATGGCTTGTGGCTGTGTAGGTAAGCCTCGGGTCTTGAAGTATCTATCCATCTCTTTGTGCCTGGGTGGACCTTTCCGCGTGAATACTGTCACTTCTCTAGCAACACCTAGGCTAACCACTGGTTTCTCCAGGGCGCCGTTCATACCGTCATCCACCCAGAGGTATGTTGAAAACTTGAAGTCTTGAAGTCTTGATCATCATGTAGGTCTTGTAATAATTTATCTCACAACTCTCATGAATCACACAACCAACCCCGTCTACTAAAAGCTAGCAAAAATAAAATAACATTTCCCGGGGCCAATGTGTCAAGGGTTTGAGGTGCCTACCACATGATACTACTCAAGTAACCAAGTTTCCAATTACCTACTTTGCATGCAATGGGTGGAAGGGTAGATCTAATGCAAAATGGAAAACATAGGTCATACATGATCAGTGTGAACTTGCCTGGTAAGGTTGATGAAGATAGAATTGCTCTCAGAAAATAACTTGATAGAACTATTCATCCCTCTCCGTTGAAATCTATATAATGAAACATTGCACTCATAGGCAAAAACTTCTAGCAATCAATACTATCAAACAAGAAGCAACACAAAAATCAAACACAAAAGGGTTGTGATGAAGGAAATACTTAAGACGAAACTCAAAACAACAAAACTTCATCAACACAACCAAGGGTTGGTTTTCTCTACAAATAATCCTATTTTCAAATAGTAATACAACAACAAAGTAAAACCTAACAAAAGTATCTTAGAAAAATTTTTACTAGCAAAAAGAATTACTTTTGAAAAACAACTACGAACTATGAAAAACAACACACTAAACACCATAAGTTTTCTAGTTAATAAACTTAACAACAAGTAAAAAAAATAGAATAATAAATAATAAAA
Organism: Hordeum marinum; assembly: GCA_022496015.1. NCBI lineage: Eukaryota > Viridiplantae > Streptophyta > Magnoliopsida > Poales > Poaceae > Hordeum > Hordeum marinum. The sequence goes on from CM039672.1 coordinate 114,182,745, forward strand.
TATGATAAAACAAAATATAAAACAACTAAGTTAACAGAAAGTAAAACTTACGATACAATTTATAAAAATATTTTCAAATAGGAAATCAAACTAGCAATGAAATCAGTTGGCAAGTTATTATGAAACTAGAATTGATTTCATGCTATAAAAATAATAATTGACATAAAAATAATTTGGTTGTAATACTACTGCTAACTAACATAAAACAAAATAAAACTTGTCGACTAACATAAAAGAAAATAAATTAAAACAATTTAAAAGAAAAAAATCGGAATAAACCTAAAAAGAACTAAAACAGAATATGTTTTGCTTGAAACCCGAATTTATATTATTCTATAGATTCTCAAATTCTACCTACTGATAACTAAGACCACTAGTGACCAGTATCAAAAAGAATCAACTCAAAATCTATCATTAAACTCAAGTTATTCAAATTCTAGTGAGTTGAGCAAATTCAACAGAATTCAAATTTAAAACATTCAAATTTGGTCAAACTTTGTATCTACAGAAACTATAATAATGTTTTGATACAATGCAAAAATAATCAAATTAAAACAATTAAAAACATAAAAGATATAAAGAAAACAAAAACAGAACTATTCTGTTTTTAAAAAGAAAAAAGAAAAAAGAAAATTGTAACTAAAGGACAGGGTACACGTGGCAGGTTCTGATTGGACTAGAGGCGTGCGCGCTAGAATTAATCGGGCGAATGGACACTACTTAAAAGAAAACGCTTCGGCCTAAAATAAAACGACTAAAACCTAGCGGTTCACTAAAATTAAACCGGACTTTAACGGAGGGGTACGCCGATCTAATCTAAGACGTCTATTTAGATGGGACGAAGGAGGAGGTGTGAGCTCACCGCGATGGTCTGGCGAGGTCCTGATGGTGGCGGAGGCTCAGGGACGAAGAGGGCAACGGCTCCAGGGGGTTTCCGGCGATGGCGAAGTCCTCAAACGATGCAGGCAAGTACGGCGAGCATGATGGTGGCCTCGACAAAGCTTGGGGACGACGGAGACGTCGATGGTGATGCTCAGGGCGGAGGGGGTCTTTGGGTGGTCGGCGGCGGCTTGCTCCAGGGGGTTTGGCTCGGGTTAGTGCATGGGGTGGTGCGGGCGAGCGAGATGGAGCAGGTGGTGGGCTCAAGAGGTGATGAGGGGGTCGGGGACAAGCTCGGGGTGTCAATGGTGCGACGGTGGCGGCTCTGCTCCGGCGATCAATATGCAGGGCGAGAGGGCACGGGGCTTGAAAAGTTTGGGCGGAACGCGGTGCTGGGGAGGTTGGCTTTTATAGCTGGGGGTTGGGGGCGTTCAAAAGGAAGCAAAGCGGCGGTGGTGTTCGTATCCGGCGAGATCCTCCGGTGAAGGAAGGAAATCGAGCGAGGGAGGACGGTGACTAGACGGGATTTGGTTCGGGTGGTGGGGCCGGGTCGTTAGCGAGAGGAGGTAGAAGGAAAGAGATAGGACGACCGATTTGGGAGGGATTCAGATCCGCTCTAAGGGATTTTGGCCCAATTTGCTAGCTGGGCCGCACGATTTATTTCCTATTAAAGAAGGTTTTTTCCTTTTATAAAACAAAAACATAAAAAGGAAGTTGAATAAAAGCAAAAATAAAATACTTTTATATAGATATATTATATATCAAAATAACCAGAAAAATAAACTCTAAAAAATGAACATATTTGCACTGTCAAACAAAATTCCCACAAAATCAGTAAATTCAAATAGTGCTACTGTTGCATATAAATGCCAAGAAAACATTTTGAAAATACCAAAATGATTCCAAATTCATTTGTCTCCATTTTTATAATGAAGGGAATCATTTGACCCTATTTTCCTTAAATTTAATTTTTGGAGAAAAATAAATTTGAAAATCACTTCAAGAATGGCTTTGAAATTGAAATTCCAATATTTTACAAATATTTTTCTGAGTTTCATGAATTTAAATATAATTCCCTAGTTTGGAGTGTCATATTGCTCCTCTCAAGATTTTGAATTTGGGTAAGGGAATTTGAATTCATTCAAATTTTGAAATAGAACCAAGTATGAAATGGATATCCAAATAGAATATTTCAGTAGTCTTTTGCAAATCAAAATTTTCAAATACATCATTTGAAGAAGTCATGTCATCTTCTCTCATTGTTTTGCCTTGGATGATATTCGAATTCAAGCACAAAGGGGAAAGTCATTTTATTCCCTCTCATTTAATTTTGTTTAAAGTTTCAAATTTTCACTCAAATTCAATCACTCAATCAAACAAACAATCACTGATCTATTTATTATAACATTCCAAAATTTGGGATGTTACAAACACAGTAGAGATAAGTATTCCCTTAGTGAGAATAAAGGTTATCGAATCAATAGGAGAACCAAGCAAATTGCTTTCATCGACACCTATACACATAAAAGCAAACACTTGCACCCAACGCGGGCAAGAGGGTTGCCAAGGCCTTTGAACTTATTTCTTGCAAGGATTAAATCTTGATAGAAATAGATATTGTAAAAGCAAAACAAAATAAAAGTAAATAAAATGCAGCAAGGTATTTTTGTGTTTTTTTGTATTTATGATTAAGTAGACCCAAAGGCCATAGTGTTCGCTAGAGGCTTCTCTCTTGAAAATAGCATACGGTGGGTAGACAAATTACTGTTGGGCAATTACCAGAATTGTGCATAGTTATGACATGTAATTTACGGCAATGATCATGTATATATGCATCACATCTGTAAACAAGTATATCGAACGATTCTACATCTACTAGTATTACTCTACTTTGAGAGTGCTTCTATGCTTGCCTCTTTAGGTATTAAGTTCGTAAGAAACAGGGTAATGCTTCGAGCAAGGTGACATGATGTAGCCAAAATAAGAAAAGAAATATGTTCAGATCTCGTAGCTTTATCATTAATGGCAACAATCCAAATACGTGTCTTGTCCCCTTCTTGTCCCCTTCTGTCATTAGATGGCACTTCTAGATTGAACCCAGTACAACACACCACTCCCGCTGAAGATAAATCAATCTGGTTGGCCAAACCAAACCGACAAATTGGAGAAAAAATATGAAGTTATAATAATCATGCATAACATAATTCAGAAAAATACTCAATTATTTTCAATGCATAATCTGATCATAAACGCACAATTCATCGGATCCCAACAAACACGCCGCAAAAGAAGATTACATCATATAGATCACTGTGGGAATCATGGCGAACTTTGTATTGAAGATCGAAGAGAGAGAAGAAGCCATATAGGTGCTAGCTATGGAGCCATAGGTCTATGGTGGACTACTCACCCATCATCATGGAGGCAACAAGGTTGATTAAGATGGCCTCTGCGGTTGATTCCCCCTCTGGTAGAGTACTGGAAAATCTCTCCAGATGGCCTCCCATCAAAATAGAGGCTTGCGGCGGCGAAAAAGACTTTTGGGTGGCTCTCTATTGGTTTCTAAATTTTAGAGAATTTATCAAGGTGGGATTAGGTCAGACGAAGCCACGAGGGTCCCACGAGGCATCAGAGCGTGCCTACCCCCTGGGCGTGTCATGTTGCCTTGTCGTCTCCTTGTATGGCTTCTGGACTACTCACGAAGCTCCTTGGGTCTCTTTTGTCCAGAAAAAAATCTACAAAAAGTTTCGTAGCTTTTGGACTTCGTTTGGTATAGATTTCCTGGAAAACCAAAAACAGGCAAAAAACAACAAGTGGCACCTGGCACGGGATTATTAGGTTACTTCCCAAAAATGATATAAAATAGCATATAATTGCATATAAAGTATCCTAGATTGATAATATAATAGCATGGAACAATAAAAAATTATAGATACATTGGAGACGTACCAACATTCCCAAGCTTAATTGCTGCTCGTCCTCGAGTAGGTAAGTGATAAAAACAGAATTTTTGATGTGACATGATAGATGCTACCCAACATGTAATCTATTTTTAAGTATGATCATTGAGAAACAATGAACTAATTGATATCAAAGTAATAATATACATAAGCATAAATAATATAATCATTACTTTTCAAATATTTGATCCTTCAAGAATGTTACACCCTACCCATTTTATCATATCAAGCATGGAATGGCTTCGTCTTCACCACATAAGTATAAATCAGGAGCACCCTGGAGTCAAACCAGGCAATTGGATCGTACTTAGTGACTCTCAAAATAATATAAGTGAAGCATTAGAGCTCAACAATTTCTATAAAATGAAACCACCGCCTTGCTCTACAAAGATATAAGTGAAGCACTAGAGCAAAAGGCAAACTACTCCAAAAGGATATAAGTGAAGATCAATGAGTAGGTAAACAATCAGTTAGCCATGTGAGGAATCTCTCTCTATCTCTCAATAAAGATTTTCATATCTGAGTATTTTATTTAAACAACAAACTAAACAAAAATAACACTCCAAGAATAGCACATATCATGTGAACGAATTAATTTAGGCTCAACATAGGCTAACCGATAGTTGACGAAGAGAGGTGGGATGCGTAGCATCCCCAAGCTTAGATACTTGAGACTTCTTGAAATATTTTCTTGGGGTGTATTGGGAATCCCCAAGCTTGAGATTTTGTATCTCGTTCAATCCTCTCATATCATGGTTTCACCTATTCTCAAAAACTTCATCCACAACAAACTCAAAAAGAACTCGTGAGATAGGTTAGTACACATAAGAATAAATGAACACTTCATGTACTGCCAAGACAAGTTGCAAAATAATTTCCAAACATTAGGTAATGTATACTATCATTTCCACAATTTGTATCTACCAATATAGGCTATGGAAACTATAGGATAAGTAGATAACAAAACTATGACAGCAATCTGTCTAAACAGAACAGTACGTAGAAATCTATGAAACCAATGTACTTACGTAAGTCAAACAATTATGAAAATTTAGAAAATGCTATAAAATTTATATGAAAATACTGCATAAAAACATTAGAAACTTTCCACGTAACAGTAAAATATGAAAATTCAAACACTACATCATAAGTTTCTGTTTTTACCAAGCACATATCAAAACATGCAATGCAAGCATCCTAAGGAAATTCTTGGAAATTTTATTAAAAAAAAGATTATAAATAACACCTAATAGAGAAAAACAAAATAAAATGATGCTCCAAGAAAAACTCATATTATGTGATGACTAAAAATATAGCTCCAAGTGAGATATACCGATAGTGTTGAAGACGCAAGAGGGGATGTGTCGTGGATTTGTCACGGCAAGATGTTCGGGTTAACGGACTTAGGTGTGAGGCCATCACAACTATGTGGCGGCTTGAGAGGGGTTGGTAGGAATTGAGAGACATGAGTTTACCCAGGTTCAGTCCCTCCGTTGGAGGTAAAAGCCTATGTCTTGCTTTTCTTGTATTGATGATGAGGAAGATCTCTCGGTTACAAGGGTGCTGTCTTGCTACCTCTAATCTCGTGAGCCTCTAATCTGTGTGTCTCTAATGACTTGTGTCTGTCTTAACTTGTCCCTCTAGGAGCGCTCTACCCCTCCTTATATAGGTGGAAGGGGTAAGTTTACATGTAGAGTCCTACTAGGAGTAGGACTAGGACTAGTCTTTCGTGAATCCTAATCCGGGTCTTGTTTCCTTTGTGAGGGAATCCCTTCTCTCCTTGGGCCTTCTCTTCTGAGCCGCCCCTCCAGGCCCGTCCATGAGCCGTCTTGCACCGGCTCGCATGTTGGTCCATGGTCCTGGTAGTCCTATGACCCAGTAATAGAGGTGACGCATGAGCCGCCATATGATAAGCCGAGTCATACCTCTGGCCGCGTCACCAAAGAATTGTGAAGTTCGGCCAACGCTCCAGGGAGTCGCCAAGTCCCAGTCGGGTCATACTTCATGCCGGGTTATACCGAGTGGTATATCCCCGACATTAGCCCCGAGGTTACCTTGAATTTATTCATGCTAAGCTCCTGAAGTAAGAATAATAAATATGTTAAGTGACCGACTCGCTCCACTGGCCGGCTTAATGAAGTAGCTCCTTGAAGATCCGGGTTTCTTCTTCATATGAACGAGCCGTCTTCACAATCATCTTGCTTGTTAGTGTCCTTTGAAATGAGATATTTGGGAAGAAAACACCCATATGCCATTGAGTCGGCCTCCAATGCTCTTGGCGGGTCATCTCCGCTGGGTCATAATCATTGATGATGCCGGGTTATGATCTGTTGACAATGCCGGGTCATGATTGTTGGTGACCCCGGTCAAATAACTAGACTCTAGCTGTCTTGATAAAAATATTCGGATAAAAATCAATCTGATGTAGAACTGGCCTTTTAATGCTTCGGCTAAAACAAAAATCTGCTGAGCCGGTCTCACTCACAATTGACATCTTGAAAACTCTCTTCAATTTTTTAATATATCCATATTACCTGTAGCCCCCAAGCTCCAAGTTTATCTATGATGACTTGGTGCTTTGCAATAATATCTGTGATTGTGTAGCCTCCAAGTACCAGGTTGTCTTACCTGTAGCAGCCTGAGACTTTGGAATTGTCTTATACTTTGTAAAGCTTCGGCTGGTGAGCCCCCAAGGGTCAGCTCATCAATATGTGATGGGCCGGGTCTTCAATTTGAACCTCATAATCTGTTAAATAGCCGAATGTTGTAGCCCCTAAGTGCCGGGTCAGTAAGAAGTACTGGGCTAGGACCTAGAAAACTATAGAAAGGCTGGCTCATCTCCTTGAGACAACAGGATCTGTTGACCATGTAATGATTTGAAAAGCAACTTGCATTAGCTCCCAAGTGTCGTGATGCATGCTTGCAGCGACATGGGACTTGCATACTTGATATAAACTGGACGTGAATAATGTAGCCCCCAAGTGTCGGGTCGTTTGCCTGCGACGACTCGGGACTATGTGAGAATAATAAGACTCATCATAATGCACTTCAGAAGTTCTCTTTGAAAGATATTGATCTGATTTGAATGAATCTTTGACCATGATTGTAATATAACCCAAAATGAATATCCTGGAATAATTCCTTTGTCTTTGAAATGAAATCCCTGCTCGTGGTTATGGTGCAACCCGGCGAATATATATTTATTAAATCAATGAGTGTTGTAGTATACTATAGAGCACAGGTTGAGGAAATCCAATAACCGGTTAATTAAACAACACAACATTATATCTGATAGGGCAACTCTTCGAGAATAATCAACTTTCCAATCTGGCTTGAAGGAAACCCAATCATTTAATACTGGTTATGATAAACCATGATGAAGATCCAGCCATTTTGGCTATCAAAGATCTATTTGTTCCTGCAGAAATTTTTTCATCATACTTAACGGCGGGTCATCTTAAGAGACAAGACCTGCAAAATAAACAAGTCAGAATTTATTCTGCATTGTTGTAAGGGAGGCTTAAAAAAGCACAACCCAAAGATGTTAAAATCTTTTGTAGCCTTGCTTCTTCTTTCATAATCTTGCTCTGACCCGACTTGGCAAACAAGCATGATATTTAAGTATGATGCAATGCATGATGTAATGTATGATGGAATGCATGATGCAATGTATGATGCAATGTATGATGTTCTTGCTTTCATTTTTGTTTTCCAAAACTCATATGATGGTTCTTCCTGACTGGACTCGATGCTTGAACTCATACCAGTGCAGGGTCTCTAACGAGAGTGACCGTCAACTCCTTTGAGCGGCTCACGGTCTCTAGGCGAGATTAACTGATAAGAGCGCAACGAACCAGAAAGAGACACATCTGCCGATTCTGTTGGGTGGACTCATTGCTTGAATTCATAACAATGCTCGGTTTCGAGGCGAGAATTGATGAGCACAATGTCCCAGAAAGAGACATGAACGCTAGTTCCGCTGTGTGGACTCGCTACTTGAACTCATAACAATACTCGGTTTCTGGGCGAGGATTGATGAGCGCAGCATACCAGCAAGAGACACAGCAGGGCATGAGTATCCCTAGGGCCCAGAAGCCCCCTCTCATGTGACACAGTCCGCCATTTGAACATTAACCAGTGCTTAGGGTCTCCTGGCGAGATCAACTATCCAGTACGTTGGACAGACAGTGTCTCGAAGCGGTGATTAACTGGTAAGCATTCGGCGGGTCACCTGTTGGAGAGGCCATCAAAAGGGGGTAAGTTTATAACTCGCCGCACCCCTAATGATCTGGTTTGATGGAGTTAAAATTTGGGTCCATGACCCGCCTTACAGTGATTGAAAAGCCTGATCGAGAGGGTTGAAGCTTAACACGCTGGGTTGAAAGCCCCCAAATGACTTTGTCGATGACATCAACTTGTGCACCATCTTGTAAACCGCCATCTTGTGAACCGCCAACTTGGAAGTCGCCGTCTTGTGGATCGCCAACTTGTAAGTCGCCGTCCTGAAAGCCGCCGTACAGTGTTGCTATTTTAGCTGAAGAGCTGATCAAGAGGGTGAGTGAGCTAAATCCGGCGGGTTGGAAGCCCCCAAATGACATTTGTTGAAGTATCCACCTTTGCACAATCTAAAATGCATAGACAACAAAAAACTCCAAGTTACTTTTTGATGATCCAACAAATCCGGGAATCCACGGTTAAATGGTGCATCATGTCGGCTCATCCTCTTGGACAACTTTTAATTCTTCCGCCAATAATATGGTAGCCCTAGGATTGGTTTAATTTTCTTGCAATGACCTGGGGTTCTCGTTGAAAACGACCAAATGTGTGGAGCCATGTCTGTAGCCTCCGAGTCTTAAGTTGACTCGGAGAGGCGGCTTGAGAATCTCCACTGAAGGTTGACGTTGACTGTGGTGGGTTATAGATGGTACCGTATGTATTTTTTCAATAATCCGGTCGATGGGTCATCCCGGCTGGTTGTTGAAGTTAACCAAACTGCAGTGGCGGTCACTTGTGCACCTATCCGTTTGGGCGGCTCGTATAGACAAACACTGCTGCGATATGCGGATGTAGATCAGACTGTGGGCGGCATCTTACGCGCATTCGTTGGACGACTCATACAGGCGAGCACCGCACCGATATGTCAGTGTAGACTAGACCATGGGGCGGCGACTTGTGTGTGCCCGCCGCATAGTTTGTATGGATAGCTCATGTGTGTTGATGTAGACGTAGAAGTCCGTCACGGCATTGTAAGGCGGTGCAGTCGCGAGAGATGGTCGTGGCATTGTTGGTGAAAACCATGCCGCGGCTACGGCGGCTTGCCACACTCATTGGACGGCTCATACTGGCGGGTGAGCATGCGCGGTACCGACGTGTTGATGTAAACTGGGCCACGACAGCGGTGGCTGGTGTGCGTCTATTGAGCAACGCGCCACAAATGAACACCAGTACATGACGATGTTGTCGCGCTCTCCATCTCCGCGGTATGATGCCACTTGAATAATTCTCCTGCGTAAAAATATGGCGGGCCAAAGTAACTATCCTCAAAAAAAATAATATGTACTGAAAACAGAAAGGGAAAATAGCACCTGGTATTTTGTAGATGAACATGGGCATTTCTCAGATGACCATAGACGTAGAGACACAATAGTAGGGAAAATTGTTCCCACATGTTCTTTTTATTCCCATCCTAGTTAGTTTGGCAGCCTTCTTTCCTTCTCCTTATTCCACCGGGTCAACACATCCTTGGCTCATCATATTGCAAACCGGCTCTACACTTCCCCCTTATCCCTCCGTCTCCCACCTCCCCTCCTTCTCTATGTGCTGAAGAAAATAGAGGAGGTGGGCTTGAGGTGGAGCGGGGCAAGACGGCAAGGTGAGGAGGGGCACTACTCGTACGCACACCGGCTAGTCGAGCATGGCCCAGAGCTAGGCATAGAGATGGGGAGGCAACCACGACACAATGGCGGGGCAAGGCCGAGGCGAGCCGGCGTTATACTGGCACGCGGCGACCCGGTAGTGGAGCACAAAAATGGTAACGGAGCGACGAGGTGGCTTGGAGAAGGTGCACCAGTGGGCCATGGCAGCTGCCTGTGGCAGAGACCACGCTAGGCAGAGGTGAGCCAGGGCAGGTGAGGCGTAGCAACACCGGAGCCGGTGCACGGGCTGTAAGTCGTGGAAGCAAAGCGGAGCGAAGCATGATAGCGGCAGAAACCGGCGGCCGGCTCAAATCGAGCTACGAAGGCGAGGCAGCGAACCGGTGGGGTGGAGCGTGGCAGCAAGGCAGCGCTTTAATCGGTCGGCAACACAACGAAGGCAGAGCCAGGGGCGGATCGGCCGCGGGTTGATACGGTAGAAGCGGAGCAACGGTCGGTGTTGCGTGGAGGAGGTACTGGCAAACGAGGCAGAGCCGTTCATGGCACAGCGGGCCAGCGAGATGCGGATGCGGCGAAGACCCGCACAGGGTGAGGCAAAGAAGGTGCGGTACGGCCACAACGGAGACCCGGCTCGGGGTGAGGCGGTGTGCTGGGATCGCATGGTGGCGACTTGAAGCGGGCCGGGTCAAGGCGACGGCTCGAGCGGGCGAAGCGGCTGCGGCTGGTGGTTTGCAGCGGCAGCGCTGCAGCAACGGGGGAGTATAGAGGCGGCCTGGCGGTGGCTCGGAGGAGTGAGGTGGTGGGGTGGTCCGACTCAGGGCGCGGGTGAGGCAGAGCAGCACAGCAAGGTGCAGCGGATACCCAGCAGCAGCGGCCGGCCGGCTTGATGGGAAGGCCGGCTATGGAGGCGCGACACGACAGCGGTGGCATGCCGGCGAGGTAGGAAATTGATCCATCACGGACGGCGGTGCATGCGGATACCGGAGCTGTGACCAAAGTGGAGCTGAGTCCGACTCAAATCGGAAGTGCAGCGCTATAGGGCGGAGTCACAGCCACATCAGTGGTTTGGCGAGCAGAGGCCAGCGGCTTGTGTGGGTGAGGTGGCCGCGAAGGCAAGCTGGAGATGGGTTGGCGCGGATTCAACGGAGGAGGCAACTCTAGGTCGAAGTCGAGGCCAGGATTGCTTGACACATGATAGAGAAGGAAACAGGCGCGGCTCAACACGCGCCACGTTGGCAAAGGAGGGCTCCAGCGAGGCAGATGTGAGCCTGTGATGGCAAAGGCGAGGCGGTTGAGGCCGGTGCAGCGGCATAGCCACGGCGGTAGAGGCAAATAGGCAATGTGGGAGGTGGTGTCCGTGTCCGTATCCATGTCTATATACGGGTCGCGGTGTCCTTTTTTTCTGTTGCCTTCTGCTTGTTGACCGTATGTGGTCTCTGCGTGCAACGACTTTGGCATGGCAAAAAACTCAAGTCCGTTGGTAGCTCCCTCGAGAGTTGTTCTCCTGTGTTTTGATGATGGATGTAATCTCGCGGAACTGCTCCGAGAACATGCCATTAAATCTCGATCCGGTAAGCTTGATCCATCATATGAGATGGCATCGAGCCTTGTGTCTGTGTTTGTTTGAGGATGTCCATCCACATGAGTCGTCTTACGATGGTGCCATGACGAGCCATCATGCATAATTGTTCCGTGTCGTCTCTTCTTTACCTGAACAACCGCGAGCTTCGGGATCCCTAGAAAATTCCCTTCAAGAACACAACACCAATATGCGCACTTCGCCCCACAGTGGACGCCAATTGTCATGGATTTGTCACGACAAGATGTCCGGGTTAACGGACTTAGGTGTGAGGCCATCACAACTATGTGGCAGCTTGAGAGGGGTTGGTCGGAATCGAGAGATGAGAGTTTACCCAGGTTCGGCCCCTCCGATGGAGGTAAAAGCCTACGTCTTGCTTGTCTTGTATTGATGATGAGGAAGATCTCTCGGTTACAAGGGTGCTGTCTTGCTACCTGTAATCTCGAGAGCCTCTAATCTGTCTGTCTCTAATGACTTGTGTCTATCTTAACTTGTCCCTCTAGGAGTGCTCTACCCCTCCTTATATAGGTGGAAGTGGTAAGTTTACATGTAGAGTCCTACTGGGAGTAGGACTAGGACTAGTCTTTCATGAATACTAATCTGGGTCTTGTTTCCTTTGTGAGGGAATCGTTTCTCTCTTTGGGCCTTCTCTTGTGAGCCCTCCTCCTAGCCTGTCCATGAGCCGTCTTGCACCGGCTCGCACGTTGGGCCATGGGCCTGGTAATCCTGTGACCCGGTAATAGAGGTGATGCACGAGTCGCCATATGATAAGCCAGGTCATACCTCCATCCGGGTCACCAATGAATCATCAAGTTCGGCTAGGGCTCCAGTGAGTCACCATGTTCCGATCGGGTCATACTTTAGGCCGGGTTATACCGCATGGTATATCCCCGACAGGATGCCTTCCGGGACATCCCCAAGCTTAGACGCTCAAGTCTTCCTTGAATATTACCTTGGGGGTGCCTTGGGAATCCCCAAGATTAGGTTGTTTTCACTTCTAAAAAATTAGAACAGCTCAAGTAATTTGCATATGAATGTTGTGTAAAAATTTCAGAATTATTTGACGCTCCACTAAAATCATATAATTCATATACTAGACACAAAACTTTCTGTTTTTGCACAGAAACAAACAAGCAAGTACACACACTATCCCAAAGGCTTTACGTGGCACTTTATTGAAATAAAAGACACAAAACATGGTTACTACAGTAGCTTAATCATATGAACACATAAAAACAGAAGTTAAAAGTGTTGGATTATCTCCCAACAAGCTCTTTTCTTTAATGCCTTTTAGCTAGACATGATGATTTCAATGATGCTCGTATAGGAATAGTATTTGAAACATGAAAAAGAGCATCATGAATCTCATGACAAGCACATTTAAGTCTAACCCACTTCCTATGCATAGGGATTTTGTGAGCAAACAATTTATGGGAGCAAGAATCAACTAGCATAGGAAGGCAAAACAAGCATAACTTCAAAACTTTGAACACATAGAGAGGAAACTCGATATTAATGCAATTCCTACAAGCATATGTTCCTCCCTCATAATAATTTTCAGTAGCATCATGAAGTAATTCCACAATATAACCATCACATAAAGCATTATTTTCATGATCTACAAGCATAGAAAATTTATCACTCTCCATATAAGAAAACTTCTTCTCATTCATAATAGTGGGAGAAAACTCAACAAAATAACTATCATGTGACACTTGATTGACATAACCACTTTGAATATTAAGATCATGATGACAATTTTCATGGTTTTCATTACTCTTTATAGCATACGTGTCATCACAATAATCATCATAGATAGGAGGCATGTCATAATCATAATAGTTTTGCTCATCAAAACTTGGGTGACTAAAAATATCTTGTTCATCAAACATAGCATCCCCAAGCTTGTGGCTTTGCATATCATTAGAATCATGAATATTAAAAGAATTCATACTAACAACTTTGCAATCATGCTCATCACTCAAAGATTTAGTGCCAAACATTTTAATAACTTCTTCTTCTAACACTTGAGCACAATTTGCCTTTCCATCATTTTCATGAAAGACATTGATACGATGAAGCATATGAGGCAACCTCAATTCCATGTTTTTGTAGTTTTCTTTTATAAAACCAAACTAGTGAAAAACAAGAAACTAAAAGATTTGATTGCAAGATCTAAAGATATACCTTCAAGCACTCACCTCCCTAGCAACGGCGCCAGAAAAGACCTTGATGTATACTACACAACCTTCTTCTTGTAGACTCGTGTTGGGCCTCCAAGCGCAGAGTTCTGTAGGACAGTAGCAATTTTCCCTCTAGTGGATGACCTAAGGTTTATCAATCCGTGGGAGGTGTAGTTTGAAGATGGTCTCTCTCAAACAACCATGCAACCAAATAATAAAGAGTCCCTTGTGTCCCCAACACACCCAATACAATGGTAAATTGTATAGGTGCACTAGTTCGGCGAAGAGATGGTAATACAAGTGTAATATGGATAGTAAATATAGGTTTTTGTAATATGAAAATATAAAAACAGCAAAGTAACAAGTAGTAAACAACGAGAAAAAGGTTGTATAAATGCTTGGAAACAAGGCCTAGGGTACGAAACCACCTCGAAGTTATCTTTTCTAATCTATCTTATGAGCTATCCCTATAAGTGTCATGGATAGCCCTAGAGTTCGTACTAAAATAACACCTTAAGATACAAATCAACCAAAATGCTAATGTCACCTAGATACTCCAATGTCACCACAAGTACCCATGGGCTTGATTATACGACATGCATCCCATAATTTCAGATTCATCATGTTCAATCCAACACAAAGAACTTCAAAGAGTGCCCCAAAGTTACTATCGGAGATTCAAGACAAAAACATGCGCCAACCACTATGCATAGATTCCCAAGGTCACGGAACTGGCAAGTTGATCACTAAAGCATACATCAAGTGGATCAATAGAACATTCCATTGTCACCACAGATATCCCATCGCAAGACATACATCAAGTGTTGTCAAATCCTTAAAGACTCAATCCGATAAGAAAACTTCAAAGGGAAAACTCAATTCATCACAAGAAGATAGAGAGGGGAAAACTCCATATGATTCATCCATATCAATAAAGGTCGCGGTACATCAAGATCGTGTCATCTCAAGAACACGAGTGAGTGAGAGAGATCAAACACATAGCTACTGGTACATACCCGCAACCCCGAGGGTGAACTACTCCCTCCTCGTCACGGAGAGCGTCGGGGTGATGAAGATGGCCTCCGATGATAATTTCCCCCTCCGACAGGGTGTCGGAACGGGCTCCCGATTGGTTTTTCGTGGCTCTGGAGGCTTGAGGCGGCGAAACTCCCGATCTAGGTTTCGTTTTGGAGGTTTGGGTATTTATAGGAGTTTTTGGCATCGATCTCACGTCAAGGGGTGCCACAAGGCAGTGGCAAGCCTGCGAGGCGTGACTAGGAGGGGTGGCCACGCCTGGCAGGCTTGACGCCTCCTCGTGGCTCTTTTGGCCCAGCTCCAATGCTTCGGGGGTCTCTTTTTGTCCACAAAAAATCATACTAAATTTTCAGCCCATTCCGAGAATTTTTATTTCTGCACGAGAAACGACACCATGGTAGTTCTGATGAAAACATCGCCAGTCCGGGTTAATTCTAATAAAATCATATAGAATTATTGTAAACATGGCATGAATACTTCATAAATTATAGATATGTTGGAGACGTATCACACAACTATCTAGCTGGTCCCTAAAAGCATCGGTTAGTCCATTATAAAAGATATCTAGTATTTCATTTTCCTTGAGAGGGTGATTAGGAAAAGCATCAAGTAATTGGAGAAGCCTCCCCAAGCTTGTGGGAGAATCTCTTCTTCAATTTGCACAAAGTTAAATATTTCCTGCAAGGCAGCTTGTTTCTTATGGGTAGGAAAATATGTTCCAAAGAAGTAATATATCATATCCTGGGGACTACACACACAACCAGGAGCAAGAGAATTGAACCATATCTTAGCATCACCCTTCAATGAGAAAGGAAACAACTTAAGGATATAGTAATAAAGAATTTTTTCCTCATGAGTAAATAGGGTGGCTATATCATTCAATATAGTAATATGTGCCACAAAAGTTTCAGATTCATAACCATGGAAAGGATCAGATTCAACCAAAGTAATTAACTCATGATCGACAGAGAATTCATAATCCTTATCAGTAACAAAGATAGGTGAAGTAGCAAACCTAGGATCATATTTCATTCTAGCATTCAAAGATTTTTCTTTCCACTTGCATAGCAATTTCTTAAGATCATCTCTATCCTTACAAGCAAGAAAGTTCCTAGCTACCTCTCCTTCCATAACATAACCCTTGGGTATATTAGGCAATTCATATCTTGGAGATATAGGTCTAGCAGGTGTCTCATAGTGTTCAGTTTCAATAATTTCATTAGTTTCAGAAGTATCATCAGTTTCAGCATTGACTCTAGCAATTTGTTCATGAAGAAGTTCACCCAGTGGCACAGTATTATCAAGCAAAGTATCATCATACGCATCATGCATAGCAGAAGTGGCATCATCAGTTACTAACGACATATCAGAATTACTAGCTGGTGGTGGTGTCGGAAACTTACTCATAACAATTGGTGGTGTAGAGCTAGATGGCAGTTCCTTAACTCCCCTCGTAGTAGGGGATAGATCTTGGTGTTTGGATATTTCAGATTCATCATAGTGATCAACAGATATAAATCCCAAGTGACTCAGAGAATAGAGCTATGCTCCCCCACAACGGCGCCAGAAAAAGGTCTTGATAACCCACAAGTATAGGGGATCGCAACAGTTTTTGAGGGTAGAGTATGTTGGGGTACGTTGCATGGGAAATAAAAAATTTCCTATGCACACGCTAGATCTATCCATGGTGATGACCATCTACGAGAGGGAGAGTGGATCTACATACCATTGTAGATCGCTAAGCGGGAAGTGTTAATAAATGCGCTTGATGTAGTCGAACATCTTCGCGATCCAAATCGCCGAGCGTCCCACGATCCCATAACAATCCTTCTCGCGATCCAATCATGATCCATCCCGTGATCCCATCACGATCTGTCCCGCTATCAAATCACGAATCGTCTCGCGATCCTGATCACGGTCCTTCCGATCTAGCGCCGAACGGACAGCGCCTCCGCGTTCAACACACGTATAGTTCGATGATGATCTCTGCCTTCTTGATCTGGAAAGAGGTAGCGGAAAGGTAGAAGAGTTCTCCAAGAGCACAACGGCATGGCGGCGATGGTGGTGGAACTATTCCGACAGGTCTTTGCCTAAGCACCACCGAACTAGCCTAGAGGAGAAAACTATCTACATGAAGTAGAGGGAGCACGTGGAAATTTGGTTTAACTCTCCCCTCTAAATCCTCAAGTATATATGGGAGGGAGGGAGGGGAGGAGGGAGCCTCAAACCCTCAAGTGTTGGCCGAAATTCGAGGTGGAGGAGTCCGACTCCAATCCTACTAGGAGTTGGATTCCTCCTCTCCACTTGGAAACCCTTTCCACCTTTCCACCTTTCCACCTTTGGGTTTTTCCCACCCCTTGTCACATGGGCCTTAGTGGGGGGTTCGGCAAGCCCACTAGGGGCTGGTTTGACTCCTCCCACAGCCCAGGAGGTCCTTTGGGTCAAGACACCCCTCCCGATGGCCCTCGGTATCCTCCCGACAATCCCGATACACTACCGAAGTACAAGAACCTTTTCCGGTGACCAAAATAGGACTTCATATATATCAATCTTTACCTCCGTACCATTCCAGAGATCCTCATGATGTCCAGGATATCATCCGGGAGTCCGAACGACCTTCGATCACCACCATACATAACTCTACTATACGGAAACATCACCGAACCTTAAGTGTGCAGACCCTGCGGGTTCGAGAACTATGTATACATGACCGAGATACCTCCACGGTCAATAACCAATAGCGGGACCTGGATGCCGATATTGGTTCTTACATATTCTATGAAGATCTTTATCAGTTGAACCTCTATGTCAAGGATTCAGTTAATCCCGTATGCTATTCCCGTTGTTCTTCAATATGTTACTTGCCCGAGATTCGATCGTCGGTATCTCTATACCTAGTTCAATCTAATTACCGGCAAGTCTCTTTACTCGATCCGTAATACAAGATCCCTTTGCTAACACTTAGTAACATTGCTTGCAAGGCTTATTGTGATGTTGTATTACCGAGTGGGCCCTGAGATACCTCTCCATCACATGGAGTAACAAATCCTAGTCTTGATCCATGCCCACTCAACATACACCCTCGAAGATACCTGTAAAGCATCTTTATAGTCACCCAGTTACGTTGTGATGTTTGGTACACACAAGGTATTCTTCCAGTGTCAGTGAGTTGCATGATCTCATGGTCATAAGAACATATACTTGACATGTAGAAAACTATAGCAATAAACTGGCACGATCATATGCTATGTTTATAGTTTGGGTCTTGTCCATCACATCATTCTCCTAATGATGTGATCCCATTATCAAATGACATCTCATGTCTATGGCTAGGAAACCTTGACCATCTTTGATCAACGAACTAGTTAACTAGAGGCATATTAGGGACACAATGTTGTCTATGTACCCCACATGTATTTGAGTTTCCAATCAGTACAATTATAGCATGGATAATAAACGATTATCACGAACAAAGAAATATAATAATAACCAATTTATTATTGCCTCTAGGGCATATTTCCAATAGTCTCCCACTTGCACTAGAGTGAATAATCTAGGTCACATCACCATGTGATTTACATTGTTATGAATCTAACACCCAATGAGTTCTGGGGTTCGATCATTGTTTGCATGTGAGAGAGGTCTTTAGTCGACGGGTCTGCAATATTCAGATCCGTGTGTACTTTGTAAATTTCTATGTCATACTGTAGACACTGCTACCACACTCCACTTAGAGCTATTCCAAATGGGTGTTGCACTATACGTATCCGGAGGTCTACTCAGGGTCATCCGGATTGGTGTTAAAGCTTGCATCAATGTAACCCTTTACGAGGAACTCTTTATCACCTCAATAATCAAGAAATATTTCCTTAGTCCTCTAGTTAATAAGGATAATTTTGACCGCTGTCAAGTGATCCCCTCCTGGATCACTCTTGTACCCCTTGACAGACTCATGGCAAGGCACACACAGGTGCGGTACACAACATGACATACTATATAGAGCCGATGGCTAAGGCATAGGAGACGACCTTCATCCTTTGTCTTTCTTCTGCGATTGTCAAGATTTGAGTCTCACTAAACTCCACACCTTACAAATCAGGCAAGAACTCCTTCTTTGACTGTTCCATTTTGAACTCTTTCAAAATATTGTCTATGTATGTACTCATTGAAAGTCTCATCAAGCATCTTGATCTATCTCTATAGATCTTGATGCCCAACAATTAGGTAGCTTTATCAAGGTCTTCCTTTGAAAACCCCCTTTCAAACAACCGTTTATGCTTTCCAGAAATTCTACATCATTTCCAATCAATAATATGTCATCCACATATACTTATCAGAAATTCTATAGTGCTCCCACTCACTTTATTGTAAATACAAGTTTCTCATAAACTTTGTATAAACCCAAAAACTTTGATCACCTCATCGAAGCATATATTCCAACTCCGGGATGCTTGCTCCATCCCATAGTAGGATTGTTGGAGCTTGCACGCCTTTTAGCATCCTTAGGACTGACAAAACCTTCTGGCTGTATCACACACAAGGAAACGATGTTTTGACTTCCATCTGCCAGATTTCATAATTGAAAAATGTAGCAACTGCTAACATAATTCCAACAGACTTTAGCACCACTAACAGTGAGAAACTCTCACCGTAGTCAATTCCTTGAACTTGGCGGAAAATTCTTTGTGACGAGTCAAGATTTATAAATGGTGACATTCACCATCGGTGTCTGTCTTCATCTTAATGGTCCATTTGTACTCAATGACCTGTCGTTCAATGGGCCAGTCTACCAAAGTCCATACTTGGTTTTCATACATGGATCCTTTCTCGGATTTCATGGCCTTAACCATTTGTTGGAATCCGGGCCCATCATCGCTTCTCCATGCTCATAGGTTCATCATAATTCAACAACATGACCTCTAAGATAGGGTTGTCATACCACTCAGGAGCAGTACACGTCCTTGTCGACCTATGAGGTTCAATAGTAACTTGATCCAAAGCTTCATGATCATCATGATTAACTTCCTCTTCAACTGACAAAAGCTCCACAGAAAACATCTGTCTGCGCTGCGCTACTCTCTGGTTGAAACAAAGGTTCAAAACCTCATCAACTTCTATCTTCCTCCCACTGAATTCTTTCGAGAGAAATTCTTTCTCGAGAAAGGACCCGTTTTAGCAACAAACACTTTGTGTTTGGATCTATGATAGAACGTTTCCCCAACTATTACTTTAGGGTATTTTATGACGACACATTTGTCTGCTTTGGGTTCGAGATCATTAGGTGAAAACCCTTTTCACATAAGCATCGCAGCCCCAAACATTAAGAAATGACAGCTTAGGTTTCCACCAAACCAAATTCATACGGTGTCATCTCAACGGATTTAGATGGTGCCCCTTTTAAAGTGAATGTAGTTGTCTCTAATGTGTAACCCCAAAACGATAGTGGCAAATTGATAAGAGACATCATAGGTTGCACCATATCCAAATAGAGCACGACTACGACGTTCGGACACACCATCACTCTATGGTGTTCCAGGTGGCGTGAGTTGTGAAACAACTTCCACATTGTCTTAAGTTGTATACCAAACTCGTAACTCAGATATTCATATCCACGATCATCTCGTACACATTTTATCTTCTTGTCACGATGATCTCAAACTTCACTCTGAAATTGCTTGAACTTTTCAAACGTTTCAGACTTGTGGTTCATTAAGTAAATATACCCATATCCACTCAAATTATCAGTGAAGGTAAGAAAAAACGATATCCACTCCATGCTACAACACTCACTTGATCGCATACATCAACATGTATCATTTCCGATAAGTTACTTGCCCGCTCCATCATACTGAAAAATGGGGTCTTAGTCATCTTGGCCATGAGTCATGGTCCGCATGTCTCAACCGATTCACAATCGGATGAGTCCATCGATCCATCAGCATGGAGTTTCTTCATGCGTTTTACACCAATATGACATTTAGCGGCAGTGCCACAAGTATGTGGTACTATCATTATTAACTTTGTATCTTTTGGCATCAATAATATTAACATGTGTATCACTACGACCAAGATTTAATAAAACATTCTCATTGGGTGCATGACCATTGAAGGTATTTTTCATGTAAACAAAATAACCATTATTCTCTAACTTGAATGAATAACCGTATTGCAATAAACATGATCTAATCACGTTCATGATCAAAGCAAACAACAAATAACATTTATTTTAGTTTCATCACTAATCTCGAAGGTAGAGAGAACGTGCAATGGCGATGACATCAACCATGGAAAGACTTCCAACACTCATCGTTACCTCACCCTTAGCTAGCCTCCGTTTATTTTGTAGCTTTTATTTCGAGTTACTAAAATTTAGCAACCGAACCGGTATCCAATACCCAGGTGCTACTAGGATTACTAGCAAGGTACACATCAATAACACGTATATCAAATATACTTGTGTCGACATTGCCAACCTTCTTATCTACCAAGTATTTAGGGTTGTTCCACTTCAGCAACCATTCTCCTCATAATAGAAGCACTTAGTCTTGGGTTTGGGTTCAACCTTGGGTTTCTTCACTGGAGCAGCAACTGGCTTGCCATCCATGAAGTTTCCCTTCTAGCCCTTACCCTTCTCAAAACTAGTGGTTTCACTAACCATCAACACTTGATGCTCCTTATTGATTTCTACCTTCACGGTGTCAAACATCGCGAATAGCGCAGGGATAATTATTTCCATCCGTTGCATTTTATAGTTCATCAGGAAGCTCTAGTAGCTTAGTGACAGTGACTTGGAGAACTATATCAATCACTATCTTATCTGGAAGATCAACTCCCACTCGATTCAAGCGATTATAGTACCCAGACAATCTGAGCACATGCTCATCGATTGAGCTATTCTACTTCATCTTGCAGGCAAAGAATCTTGTTGGAGGTCTCATACTTCTCAACATGGGAATGGGCCTGAGATCCAAATTTCAGCTCTTAGAACATCTCATATGTTCCGCGACGTTCAAAACATTTTGGAGCCTCAATTCTAAGTCGTAATGCATGACACACTGAACTATCAAGCAGTCATCAGAACGTGTTTGTCAGATGTTCACAACATCTACATACGACGCTTGAGGGGGTGGCACACCAAGCGGTGCATTAAGGACATAAGCCTTCTGTGCAATAATGAGGACAATCCTCAGATCACAGACCCAGTCCGCATTAGTGGTACCATCATCTTTCAACTCTATTTCTCTACGAACATATAAAAAATTCGAGGGAGCTACAACACGAGCTAGTAATCTACAACATAGTTTGTAAAGACATTTTGACTATGTTCATGATAATGAGTTTAGTTAATCATATTACTTAAAAACTCCCACTCAAATTGTCAGCCCTTTGGTCATTCGAGTGTCACATGATCCAAATCCACCAACTCAAGTCCGATCATCACGTCAGTTGAGGTGGTTTCAATGGTAAACATCTTCATGTTGATCATATCTACTATATGATTCATGTTAGTCCTTTCGATTTCTTGTGTTTCGAGGCCATGTCTGTACATGCTAGGCTCCTCAAGTTTAACCCGAGTGTTCCACACATGCAACACTGGCTTGCACCCGTTGTATGCGATCGTAGAGTCTATCACACCCGATCATCACATGGTGTCTCAAAACGACGAACTTTCGCAATGGTGCACACTCGGGGAGAACACAATTTTATCTTGAAATTTAAGTGAGGGATCACCTTATAATGCTACCGTTGTCCTAAGAAAAATAAGACGCATAAAAGGATTAACATCACATGCAAATCATAAGTGACATGATATGGCTATGAACTTGTGCTTTTGATCTCCATCTCCAAAGCACCGACATGATCTCCATCGTCACTGGCATGACACCATGATATCCATCATCTTGATCTCCATTAATGTGTTGCCATGAGGTTGTCGTGCCGAATGTTGCTTCGATGACTATTGCTAACTCATAGCGATAAAGTAAAGCAAAATGGCCAGAATAATTAAAGACAACCCTATGGCTCCTGCCGGTTGTCGTACTCATCGACATGCAAGTCGTGATATTATATACAATACATGATCATCTCATACATCACATATATCTCATCATGTAATTGACCATATCACATCACAACATACCCTGCAAAAACAAGTCAGGCGTCCTCTAATTGTTGTTGCATGTTTTACGTGGCTTCTACGGGTATCTAGCAAGAACAATTCTCACCTATGCAAAAACCACAATGGTGATACAGAAATTGCTATTCAACCTTCTCAAGGACCCCCTTTGTTGAATCCGATCCAACTAGAGTAGGAGAGACAGACACCCGCCAGCCATCTTTATGCAACAAAGTTACACGTTAGTCGATGGAACCAGTCTCTCGTAAGCGTACGAGTAAGGTTGGTCCGGGCAGCTTCATCCCACAGTACCGCTGAATCAAAACACGACCAAGGGAGGAAGCAATCTTCGCATCAATGCCCACAAACTCCTTTGTGTTCTACACATGATCTCATCTACACATAGACCTAGCTCATGATGCCACTGTTGGGGAACTTGCATGGGGAACAAAAATTTTCCTACGCTCATGCAAGATCTATCCATGGTGATGAACATCTACGAGAGGGAGAGTGGATCTACATACCCTTGTAGATCGCTAAGTGGGAAGTGTTAATAAACGCGGTTGATGTAGTCGAACGTCTTCACGATCCAAATCGCTGAGCGTCCCGCGATCCCATCACGATCCTTCTTGCGATCCTATCATGATCTGTCCCGTGATCCCATCACAATCTGTCCCTCGATCAAATCACGAATCGTCTCACGATCCTGATCACGGTCCTTCCAATCTATCACCGAACGTACGTCGCCTCCGCGTTCAACACACATACAACTCGATGATGTTCTCCGCCTTCTTGATCTAGCAAGAGGAAGCGGAAAGGTAGATGAGTTCTTTAATAGTGCGATGACATGGCAGTGATGGTGGTGGAAATATTCCGGCAGGGCTTCGCCTAAGCACCGCCGAACTAGACTAGAGGAGAAAACGATCTAGATGAATTAGAGGGAGCACGTGGAAATTAGGGTTAGATCTCCCCTATAAATCATCTAGTATATATAGGAGGGAGGTAGGGGAGGAGGCAGCCTCAAACCCTCAAGGTTTGGCCGAAATTGGAGGTGGAGGAGTCCTACTCCAATCCTACTAGGAGTAGGATTCCTCCTCTCCACTTGGAAACCCTTTCCACCTTTCCACTTTTGGGGTTTTCCCACTCCTAGCCACATGGGCCTTAGTGGTGGGTTTGGACAGCCCACAAGGGGCTGGTTTGACTCCTCCCACAGCCCATGAGGTCCTTTGGGTCGAGACACCCCTCCCGATGGCCCCCGATACCCTCCCGACAATCCCGGTACACTACCGAAGTACCAGAAACTTTTCCGGTGACCAAAACAGGACTTCATATATATCAATGTTTACCTCCGGACCATTTCGGAGCTCCTCGTGAATTCCAGGATCTCATCCGGGACTTCAAATAACCTTTGGTCACCACCATACATAACTCTACTATACCGAAACATCACCGAACCTTAAGTGTGCAGACCCTGCGGGTTCGAGAACTATGTAGACATGACCGAGACACCTCCATGGTCAATAACCAATAGCGGGACCTGGATGCCCATATTGATTCCTACATATTCTACGAAGATCTTTATCGGTTGAACCTCTATGTCAAGGATTCAGTTAATCCCGTACGCTATTCCCTTTGTTCTTCAGTATGTTACTTGCCCGAGATTCGATCGTCGGTATCTCTATACCTAGTTCAATCTCGTTACCGGCAAGTCTCTTTACTCGTTCCATAGTACAAGATCCCATGGCTAACACTTAGTCACATTGCTTGCAAGTCTTATTGTGATGTTATATTACCGAGTAGTACCTGAGATACCTGTCCGTCACACGGAGTAACAAATCCCAATCATGATCCATGCCCACTCAGCAGACACCCTCGGAGATACCTTTATAGCATCTTTATAGGCACCCAGTTACGTTGTGACATTTGATACACACAAGGTATTCCTGCGGTGTCAGTGAGTTGCATGATCTCATGGTCATAGGAACATATACTTGACATGCAGAAAACTATAGCAATAAACTGACACGATCATATGCGATGTTTATAGTTTGGGTCTTGTCCATCACATCATTCTCCTAATGATGTGATCCCTTTATCAAATGACGTCTCATGTCTATGGCCAGGAAACCTTGACCATCTTTGCTCAACGAACTAGTTAACTAGAGGCATACTAGGGACATAGTGTTGTCTATGTACCCACACATGTATTTGAGTTTCCAATCAATGCAACTATAGCATGGATAATAAATGATTATCACGAACAACAAAATATAGTAATGACCAATTTATTATTGCCTCTAGGGCATATTTCCAACAGAGTATTCAGCCCAAATTTATTGATTCGACACAAGGGGAGCCAATGAATATTCTCGAGTATTAGCAGCTGAGTTGTCAATTCAACCACACCTGAAAGATTTAGTATCTGTAGCAAAGTATTTAGTAGCAAAGTAGTATGGAAGTAATGGTAAAGATGGCAAAAGTGACAGTAGCAGTTTTGTAGTGATTGTAACAGTAGCAACGGAAAAGTAACTTAGCAAGGATCAGTATGTGAAAAGCTCGTAGGCAATGGATCGGTGATGGATAATTATGTCGGATGGCATTCATCATGCAACAGTTATAACATAGGGTGACATAAAACTAGCTCCAATTCATCAATGTAATGTGGGCATGTATTCCATTTAGTCATACGTGCTTATGGAAAAGAACTTGCATGACCTCTTTTGTCCTACCCTCCCGCGGCAGCGGGGTCCTAATGGAAACTAAGGGATATTAAGGCCTCCTTTTAATAGAGAACCAGACCAAAGCATTAGCACTTAGTGAATACATGAAATCCTCAAACTACGGTAGTTATCGGAACGAATCCTAGTTATTGTCACCCTGGGGGATGCGGATCATAACTCGTAATAGGTGTCGACAATTTGCAAGATAGGATCAAGAAAACATATATATTCATGAAAACATCAATCTCAGAACATAGTGGATACTAGGGATCAAACCCTAACAAACCTAACTCGATTACATGATAAATCTCATCCAACCCATCACCGTCCAGCAAGCCTATGATGGAATTCCTCACGAATGGCGTAGAGCATCATGGGTTTGGTGATGAAGGATTGTTGGTGATGACGATGGCGTCAATTTCCCCACTTCGGAGCTCAAAACGGACTCTAGATCTGGCCTCCCAAGGAAGAACATGAGGTGGTGGTGGCTCCGTATCGTCAAACGTGATGAACTCTTCTCCTTTATTTTTTCCTCCACGAATAGGAATATATAGGGTTGGAATTGAGGTCGTAGGAGCCACAGGGGCCCCACAAGCTTGCCAGGCGCGACCAGGGGGTGGCCGCGCCTGGTGGGCTTGTCACCTGTGGGTGTCCCCCTCCGATTGATTCTTTCGCTAGTATTTTTTATTAATTCCAAAAATAATCTCCTTAAATTTTCAGGTCAATCCGAGAACTTTTATTTCTCCACAAAAAGAACACCAAGGAAATTCTGCCAAAAACATCATCACTCCGGGTTAGTTCCATTTTAATCATGCAAATTAGAGTGCAAAACAAGGGAAAAAGAGTTTGGAAAAGTGCATACGATGGAGACGTATCAACCGTCCCTTTTATGATCATTTTTTGACAAATGGTTTTTACCATCATTATCTATCTTCTTTATCCTTAGTTATCCTATGATGTCTATGAATAAAGTTTTAGTATGATCTAGTTTCGAGTGCTTGTTAAGTGATCTATATATCTATGTAATCGAGTGTGGGAGTTACATAATAAAGAGTAGTTTGAGTTTGTTTGCTTTACCTTCTTGCATCAATTTTAGCAATGGAAACAATAAAAAGATCATATGCTAATCCCATGGGGAGTGATGGCATCACATAAAAAGAGTATAATTGATAAAATATGTTGGAAGTTGACAAACATAGCATTGGTCATTGATGCAATTCATGAAATAGTAATGATGAAAGAGAGGTCTCACATATACATATACTATCTTGGACATCTTTTATGACTGCGAGCCCCATTAAATATTGTTTTTTACATCTGTGCCCCTAGTTCCTTAGTTGTACTCATTCATCCCCATGCTCTTAACATTTTCTCACTTTTCCCCACTCCCTTGCCCGAAATCCTTAGAAATGGTCACATCGGAGGATGTCGTCGGATCAATGGTTTGACCGTTAACTGCTGATGAGTGGGGCCATGCTCGACTATGTCGCCCGTTGGACCTTACGAGTGAGTCTGGTCCACCCCATTTCCGGCCAGACGGACGCTGAACGGACCTGCATGAGCTTTCCCCTCATCCGCCTCGGGGATGTGTGGCGGCCTTCCAACCGCCCCATAACCAAAAGTAAATGCGCACGCACGGGGGCCCCAGTCGTTAGCCACCCATGTTTGGGTCACATCGTCCTTCCTTAAGTGGAAACCCATTGACCAGCCAGTCCATGGTAGCTTCCACCCTTCCAAACCCAAGCCTGCACCCTCCACCCCTCGTAGGATCTGCAAACCTTAGGCCACCGACGACAAACCCTAGCCTGTCGACGACAAACCATAGCTAGTAGCCACCATAGGCATTTTCTCAGGGGCCGACTCGAGCTCTGGAAAGAAAAGGGGCAAGGCCCTCGACATCCCTTGGCACACGCTACCCCGCCGCCGTCTTCCCGCCCTCCTCAATAGCGGCTTAGCGTCCCATAGCAACAGACGAGGTGGAACTAGGAGCACCGCATCCCTCTCCCCTATGCCGGCGTCATCCTTCCACATGACTCGCACTTGGACCCGGAGAGAATCCCAGTGCTGATGATACCACAGTCGGTGCCGACGCATGTGGAGGAGGTGAGGCTCCAAGGGCAGCAGCTCACGCCTGAGCAGTGGCTCAACCCGTCCTATAGTGCAGACTTTCCCGATTGGGAGGTCTGGTTTGCGTTTGAGCACGAGGAGCAGCGACGCCATGGCATCTACGACGTGCGGGCTGGCACCCCGCCGCCCCTTGTCATGCGCAATGAGGACTAGGAGGCGGAGGCCGCATACCAGGAGGCGTTGGCAGCCGCCCTCCATAAAAGCAAGGAGGAAGAGCGGCGCAAAGAGGAGGAGGAGGCGGCATACCAGACGCGGATGGTGGTGGCCATGCCGCTCTCCGCTGCCGGTGACCGTGTCGGCCATCGTTGGCCCCGTCGTCCCCTGCCAAGCTCGAGACGGTGCTGACCACCCTCAAGCCCCAGGAGTACATTTGGTAGGGGTGGTGCGTGAGTGGGTGAGTGCGCCACCCATCTGGATGAGGGTGACATCGGAGCAGGAGCGGGTCTACCTAATGTACTGGCGACAGCAACACCTTCGGGCGGAGCGTCGCAAGGGTTAGCGGCTTGAGGAGTTGGATTAGGATGCCGAGGCTGAGGAGGAGGAGTTTCGTGCCGAAGCCAGGTAGCAGCGGTGCAGCCACCGGAGGACAGTGTCGCCAATGCCTGGGACGACGACGAGGACCCTCGTCGACCTCACCGGCCCCGACGATGACGATGTGGACACCTAGGGCAGCGCACCTCCCTGTTTTCATTCTAGTTTTAATTTTACTAGTTTTAATTTTATGGCAGACTTATGTGCTACCACAAGCCTCTATCGCTGGCATTAATGGTGAATTAAAGTTAATGCATGGTGATGTGATGTGATGTTTAATCAAGGCAAAATTTAAATTTGAACTAACCTTTGAATTATAAGCAACATGTTGATCCTAAGTTGATCCTAAGTTGAAATGATCATGTCAGCCTATGTTGCAATGATCTAACAGCAAACAAAACAAAAATACACTCCAAGAATAAAACGTATCATGTCAGCCTATGTTGCAATGATCTGATGTGTCCGCATAGTCATGAGAAATATGGCATGGTGATGAGCGACGAAGTTAGGGTAAACATACCATTTCTAATAGAAATCATTATAAAAGCAGTTTAAAATTTTAAAAATGAAAAAATAAGTTCAGATTCTTCTTATTCGTACTAAAATGAAGCTTTAGTGATTTTTATTTTATTTTTTGTAAACCTAAACCCACTATTACTCTCATCTCAAACTTTGTACAGCCTCATACGTGATAGCTCATTTGTGTGAAGGAGTTTTCATGGAAATGTCCATAAACCAAGATCATTATTTTTTGTCATAAGCATGTCACATACAACAACATTGTGCACAGGTATTCCATTTTTTTGTTTTTTTTGAATTGGTTCTGCTCATTTGAACTTGGAAATGGTAGCCCACGTCAAAAAAAGTTGTTTCATAAAAATGTCCCTATACCAAGTTTATATTTTTTTCTGTGGTAACTATGTATTATAAAACGACGAACCGCGAAGGCTTCCTATTTTTTGAATTAGTTAAGGTCATTTCAAAGTTGGTTAGACCTAAGATAACCCCATTGATCGGCTCAAAACCCTGCAACATCTCTCCAAACACCAGCATTGAAATGCAGCCATCCCATCATACCCTAGCGCCAAGCGACAACCCTGCAATATGGTCTTCTAGAAGGAATTCCGAGAATAGGATGCGTGCAGGCTCCGCGTCGTTGGATCACATGGACGGCTCCGCATTGTTGGATCGTTGGGCGATCCGCGAGAGGTTGGTTCTGCTTGCCCACTCGTCTGCCCAAAATGAAACCAATTCCTTGTTGGGCCTTCGCAAGGTGTTGACTGACGAAGGCCCACAAAGGTAAAAGAGGCCTAAAAAATTGTGCACGCGATGGTTATGTTTTTTATTTTTGACTTGGTTGCACCATTTTTTATTGATTTGATTGCACCGTTTTGTTTCATGCAATATGGCCACCAACAACTCCTAATTACATCTTTAAATTACACAACAATTGATATTGTTACCAACAAGTCAACAATTAGCATATTGTTTCATGCAGTATGACCATCAACAAGTATAAAATGGGATACCCTTCAAAAATTACTTTCCTCAAAAACTTCATTCTACAACTGGACATCTCATATTACAAACCTAAAATCCATACAAAAGCATGCAAGATGTAAAACCTGTGTACTACATAGAATCTATCTACTATTCATTGGAGATGTTGACAATCTCCGTGTCCTCCGACGGATAAATGGTTGCCTACCGCAGCTCCGCCCCCTCCGGCATCTGCGGCTACTCTATTGCTGCCTCCTCCGCCTCTATCTATGCCTCCAGCTTGACGAAGAGGGCGCCAGCCTTCGTCTGCCTCTGCCGGATGAGCCATAGGTTGGCCTCCATCTCGGCCTTATCCCGGATGGAATCTAGGATAGCTTGCTGCTCCACCATCTCCTCTGATTGGACGATGGCGAACTCTGCTTCCGCCTCCGGGTCGTCCTCCTCCATGGCCACCGGCTGCTCGTCCTCCTCTTGTTACCCCTCCTCCTTCTGCTGTGCTGCACCTCCCTCTCCTCCTCCTCCGTCTCCGGCGAGTCCGAAGGGAGACCCGCAATGATGCGGGTGGTGCGGCGAGCATGTATATCCTCCTCGATTTGCAGGCGCCGCCCCGGAGTGAGATGCACGTACGTGGTGCTGAGGTACCGGACCATCCTGCTGCAAGGGAAGTGCAAGAGGAGGCGGATGGGATCAGGCGGCACCGGGGGGAGGGAGGACGAGGATGTGATGGGGATGGGGGACGCAGACCAGCTTAAATAGCGGGCTATGGCCTAAGGCAACGAGCCAAAGCGGCGCCACACGTCGTTCACACTGCGCTGACGGTCGAGGCGCCCGTGGGGCCATGCTGTTAGTCCGATGTCTCTGGTCCAATGCGGCCCCACTTATCAGGTCCAACACGCAACACAGTCTAGCATGGCCCCACTCGTCAATAGTTAATGGTCAAACCATTGACCCAACGACATCCTCAGATGTGACCATTTCTAAGGGTTTCGAACAAGAGAGTGGGGAAAAGTGAGAAAAAGTTAAGAGTGTGGGCATGAATGGGTACAACTAAGAAACCAGAAGCACAGGAATAGAAGACCCTTAAATATTGTATGCATGATAAACTAGTTGCCGTTGGACAAGGAAGACAATTTAATGGGTTATATTTGCTTACATTCACATAGAAGTTCTATTTTCATGGATCTCTAACCTGTGGTGCTTGCTCATAATCTTTTGCTAGCCAGAACTCCGCACTAAGTAGAGATACTACTTGTGCATCCAGAAACTCTTAAACCCAATTTCTTGCCATTAGAGTCCACCATATCTACATATGTATTGAATAAGATCCTTCAAGCAAGTGGTCATCGGTGCGAAGGCAATAAAAATTGCTCCTAAATATGTATGATCTTTTATTGTAAGGAAAAATAAGCTTTGTACAAACTTGTGATGGCAAAAAAATATAGAAGTGGTAGACTACATAATAAAGATTGCTATCACAAAGGAAATATAAAGTGATGTTCCTTTCCATTAAGAGCTTGCACATCCAAATAAAAAGCGCATGACAACCTCTATTTCCCTCAATGAAGGGCCTATTGTCGGTATCAAAACTGCCGGATCTCGGGTAGGGCGTCCCAAGCTGTGAGACTAGGATCAATGGTAATAGGGGACGAAGGAGACGATGTTTACCTAGGTTCGGGCCCTCCTATGGAGGTAAAACCATACGTCATGCTTGATTATATTGATGATATGAAGGTTACAGAGTTGATCTACCTCGAGATCGAATAGATAAACCCTAGATGAGTTGTTCTCTCTCCTACAACCTAAAACCCTCTAGCTTATATAGACACCGAGGGTCCCTAGGGTTTACACATGGTCGGTTACACATCGAAGGGAAAAACATGCCTATCCACTATTCCAAACTTGGAGGACATGCCATGATTCCCGAAGCTTCCTTCCTGGCGATAGGGCCTTCGGTCAATCCAATGCTCGGTAAACGGCCCATATAGTCCCGCCCATGAGAAACAGGTTGGTCACCCGAGAACCCCTTAAACAAGGACTCCCTCAGTAGCCCCCGAACTGGCGTCCAATGCCAAGGGTCTTAGCTCCATCTGCTTCGCATGATCAAAGTCTTTGGCTTGCGAGGCGAGTTCTTCTCCCTAGATAGTGATCGTCCGAGTTTAGTTCGGCCTCCGATGACACGTAGTTTTCTCGATTAGAGGACCGCCCGGACACCATGAATAGCTTATCCCCAAAGGCCTAGCGTTAAGGAGCAAACAATGTTTCCTGACAACCTTTCTGACGAAAGGTCACGGTCCACCACAACCACTAAACTAGTTGCAAAAACTCGATTCACGGTTCAAGGCCGTTTTTCATCAGCACGATCCATCAATGCTTAGATCGTGCTCCATTTCACACGGGATATGATTAATCATGTGCGTATAATGGCATACACGCCTTGGGAAGCGGAGGGATTCGCAGTGTAGTAAAGGGAGGCTAACTAGCGAGAAGCCCCATAAAAGGGAAAAAACAACACGTACCCGTGCTTCCCATTCGCATCCTTTGCTTCCCCAATCTCCTAAGCCTCCAGAGCCCAGATCCAGTTCTTTCACAACTCCCCCTCCGAGCTCGACCATGGCTGGTTCCGGTTCCAACAGCAAGTGGGAGGCTTCGATGATTACCGACCAGGATATCCAAGACCTAAAACAGGCCAGCTACCTCCCAGCCAGGGTCTACCACCTCGCCGTCGAGCCCAAGTAGGTGGTTCCCACTCCCAAGCCTGGCGAGAGGGTGGTGTTCGTCCCCCACTTCATCCGGGGACTGAGCTTCCCGCTCCACCCCTTCGTTAGGGGCCTCATGTCTTCTACCGACTTGACTTCCATGACCTCCCGCCGAACTCCTTCATGCACATATCGACCTTCATTATTGTTTACGAGGCCTTCTTGCGGGTCGAACCGCACTTCAGACTATGGCTCAAGGTGTTCAACATCAAGCCAAAGTGTGTCGTAGGCGAACACGCAAACTGTGGTGGGGCGGTCATCACAAAGCTCCCCCGCGCCGGATGGCCGTCCGACACCTTCATGAACACCATCAAGACTTGGCAAAAAGAGTGGTTTTATATCACCGAGCCAAGGGAAGAAGGTCAGGCTGCTCCGGCCGAGTTCAGTTCCGGTCCCCCCACAAGATTGACCTCATGGCTCCGAAAGGGCCTCGACTAGGGGTCAGATGCGGAGGTGGACAACCTGCAGAAGTGCATTGCCTCAATGGTCAAAGGCAAGATCGAGCTAGCCAACGTGGTCTAGATCACACTTCGATGGTGCATCCTCCCCTGTCAGCGCAGGGACTCTCCCATGTGGGCTTATCGGTTTGATGATGAGCCTACTATTCACCACCTCTTCTGCACCACTCCGGAGAAATTGTAGAAGGCGCTGTTCAAGGCTCAAGAGAGTTGGCTAGCCAAGGAGGAGGATCGGGGCCTACATGCCGAGAACCCTCCTTCCTAGGTATAACATAGTTTCAATTGATAGGCTCCGTCTTCCAAAAGAGAATCTAAACACCTTTTTGATCATGTTTGTAGAAATGGTCGAGCAAAGCCACGGGCATCAGCTGCCTGGCACCATAACCCGAAGACCCTAGGTCCAAGATGTTGTCAGAGATGCTCGTTGTGGTGCCTTACAAGGTGCCAGAAAAGAAAGAGAAGAAGAAGAAAAGCCGAGGAGGTCTCCGCATCAAGGACCAGCCGGACCTTGCGTCCGAGGAAACCCATGCCTCCTCTAATCATGATGAGGATCATGATGATGAGGGGAGGGTGATCCCCCCTCGCAAGAAAGAGGGCGGCGTCACCGGACGCTGCAGGGGACACACCTTTTCCTGCCACGAGGAGGGCGTGTCGGCCGACGTTTGTCCTGTCCGACGATAGTTCGGACTCGGATACCGAGTCCGAAGACTTCGAGAAGGTTCCTCAAAGGAACCTAATGGTCAAGCCCCCATCTCGAAGGTAAGAATTCGAAG
Organism: Hordeum marinum; assembly: GCA_022496015.1. Taxonomy (NCBI): domain Eukaryota; kingdom Viridiplantae; phylum Streptophyta; class Magnoliopsida; order Poales; family Poaceae; genus Hordeum; species Hordeum marinum. The sequence goes on from CM039672.1 coordinate 114,216,235, forward strand.
ACTCCCTGAGCTATTTATGCCAAGTTGTAAAAGTTATTCACATGTGAGTGCCTTTTGATCTGCTTCCCACCACGTGTTCTCCCCATCGACCCAATTTCGGACGGTGAGACCCCACCCGCCGAGCTAGCAGAGAGTGGGACTGCGTCACATCCCACACCTCCGGGTGCCGCAAAGGATGCAACGGAGGTGTCATCCCACCAGGCTCCTTTCGAGCCGAACACCAGCGGTGGGGGTGACGACGTCATGGTCGAGGTTAACGCCTCGGCCGCCAAAGACCGGGAGGAGGAGCCCCTCCTGGACACTGAGCAGACCGGACGAAGGGATGTCCAGTCCCCTCCAAGGTCATCTCCGGAGCACACCACGCCTCCGGAGCCACCGGTTCAATCCCCAGTTGGAGATCGGGCTAAGCGATCACCACCGGTGCCATCAATTACTAGGTGGCCGGTTGTGGAGGAGGCTCTATCAAGCACCTCCATCTCTGAGGATCACCGCACCCTTATGGGTGCGGTTTTGCAAAGCATTCACTCCGTTGATAGCGGACTGAAGGAGGCCTTCAACGGTCTCCTGACGGACTTCCAGGTGAGCCACGTAATTTTTCTTTTCTGAAATTTTAATTTACTAGGTTTGTGCTATCGTTATATATAGCAGACCCCGAGCCCTAGGAGAGTTTAACAAAACTCGCCTGGGGGCCAAGTACATATTAGCAACCAAACAATGTTCGAGACGATATTTGTTCATAATGTTCTAATAGCCCTTTCGAGGACCAAACATAGGGTCATATTTATGATAGTTCGGAGGTTTGAACGCACGTAATCTGATAGGGATTTGTTATTTGTAGGCTTCATCATCGGCGGCGGTCGTTAATGTCGCCGAGCTTGACGAGCTAAATAGGAAGCTCAAGAGCTCCAAAGATGAGATTGACGCTCTGAACAAGAGATTCGACGCGGCACAAGGTAATCCGGATTGTAATATCCGATTTTTTTCATCATTAGTGATTTGCACTGTTGATGTAGTATGGTTATACTTTTATTGCATACACAGCCTTGGAGAAGGAAATTGAAAAGCTCAAGGCCGAACTGCAGAAGGCGAAGCAAGAATCCGCACACGAGAAGGCAGCGGCCAAACAAGCGGCTGCCGTGCTTTCCGGTTTAAAAGCCACAAGTGCCAAGCATGAAGCTCGGGTGGAGGAGATCCAGGAGGAGCTCAAGGACGCCAACCAGAAGTATGAGGACCTAGAACAGAAGGGCAAGGACCAGGCCACCGAACTATCCATTCTGAAATCCGATCTCCAAAAGGAGCGGGTGGATATGCGGTTCTTTGAAGAGCAGGTCCACCAAGTTAAGGCCATCACGGATGGTAAGCCGTATTTAATGCAGTGTGCCTTCGGTGATAGGAGGTTCGCATTTCTCACCCAAGTGTGGCGTTCCTCAGGCACCTGCTCGGACCTCCCGAAGAGTATAGCAAACATGAACCAGTTCTATGCTTCGCGGGGAGAAGGAGATGAAGCTCGGCTATTTTGGGCGTATTTTCAAGCTTTCGAGCGTTCTCCTCTCCTCGTCGAGCAGATGAAGTAGCTACACCGGATGGCGGAGCCGGCCACGAAGGATCTCTGCATCCGGCTGTGGCCTGACGAGCCATTTCCGGGCAGTTACTTCGGCCTGGTGTGGAGGCTAAGCGATCCCTTGCCTCGGATTGACGCGCTAAGGCGGTCTTCCTGCATAGAGGGAGCTCGGATGGCCTTTGCAAGGGCCAAGGTGCACTGGCCAGGACTTGATCCGATGAAGATGGCCACTGCTCCGCCGGCCCCTGGAAAGGAGCATAGGCGCCTCACACGTCTCCAACGTATCTATAATTTATGAAGTATTCATGTCATGTTTACAATAATTATATATGATTTTGGTATGATTTTATTAGAACTAACCCGAACTGACGTTGTTTTTAGCAGAACTACAATGGTGTCGGGTTTTTTGTGCAGAAATAGAAGTTCTCGGAATGGGCTGAAAATTTAGTATGATTTTTTCTGGACCGAAAGAGACCCCCGAAGCAGTGGAGTTGGGCAACAAGAGCCACGAGGAGGTCACAAGCCTGCCAGGCGCGACCACCCCCCTCGCGCCTAGCAGGCTTGTCACCGCCTCGTGGCACCTCTTGACGTGAGATCGACGCCAAAAATTCCTATAAATATAAAAACCTCTTAAAAGAAACCTAAATCGGGAGTTCTGTCGCCACAAACCTCCAGAGCCACGAAAAACCAATTGGGAGCCCGTTCCGGCACCCTGCTGGAGGGGGAAACCATCACCGGAGGCCATCTTCATCATCTCGGCGCTCTTCATGACGAGGAGGGAGTAGTTCACCCTCGGGGCTGAGGGTATGTACCAGTAGCTATGTGTTTGATCTCTCCCTCTCTCGTGTTCTTGAGATGACATGATCTTGATGTACCATGAGCTTTATTGATATAGATGAATCATATGGAGTTTTCCCCTCTCTATCTTGTTGTGATGAATTGAGTCTTCCCTTTGAAGTTTTCTTATCGGATTGAGTCTTTAAGGATTTGAGAACACTTGATGTATGTTTTGCAATGGGATATGTGTGGTGACAATGGGATGTTCTATTGGTCCACTTGATGTATGTTTTGGTGATCAACTTGCGGGTTCCGTGACCTTGGGAATCTATGCATAAGGGTTGGCACACGTTTTTGTCTTGACTTTCCGGTAGAAACTTTGGGGCACTCTTTGAAGTTCTTTGTGTTGGATTGAATATGATGGATCTGAAATTATGTGATGCATATCGTATAATTAAGCCCATGGGTACTTGTGGTGACATTGGAGTATCTAGGTGACATTAGGGTTTTGGTTGATGTGTGTCTTAAGGTGTCAATTTAGTACGTACTGTAGGGTTGTTCGTAACACTTATAGGGATAGCTCATAAGATTGACCAGAAAACATAACTTTGAGGTGGTTTCGTGCCCTACAATAATTTCTTTGTTAGCTCTCTGCTATTTGTGACTTTGGAGTGAACGCTTTATCGCACGAGAGGTACTTACATATGATTCAACTATGTCAATATTGTTGAGAGAAATTGCACTAGTGAAAGTATGGACCCTAGGCCTTGTTTCCAAGCATTTATATAACATTTTGCTCGCTGTTTACTATTTGTTACCTTGCAGTTTTTATATTTTCAGATTAAAAAACCTATATCTACCATCCATATTGCACTTGTATCACCATCTCTTCGCCGAACTAGTGCCCCTATACAATTTGCCATTGTATTGGGTGTGTTGGGGACACAAGAGTTTCTTGTATTTGATTGCAGGGTTGTTTGAGAGAGACCATTTTCATCCTACAGCTCCCATGGATTGATAAACCTTATTTCATCCACTTGAGGGAAAATTGCTACTGTCCTACAAAACTCTGTGCTTGGAGGCCCAACACGAGTCTACACGAAGAAGGTTGAGTAGTAGACATCAAGCTCTTTTCTGGCACCGTTGCCGGGGAGGTGAGTGCTTGTAGGTATATTTTTAGATCTTGCAATCAAATCTTATAGTTTCTAGTTTTTCACTAGTTTGGTTTTATAAAAGAAAACTACAAAAAATGGAATTGAGGTTGCCTCATATGCTTCATCTTGTTAATGTCTTTCGTGAAAATGATGGAAAGGAAAATTGTGCTCAAGTGTTAGAATAAGAAGTTATAAAAATGTTTGGCACCAAGTCCTTGAATGGTGAGCATGATTTCAATATTGTTAGTATGAATTCTCTGAATATTCATGATGCTAATGATATTCAAAGCCACAATCTTGGGGATGCTATGTTTGATTTAGATGATATTTTGTGTCTCCCAAGTTTTGATGATCAAAACTATTATGATGATAGCATGCCTCCTATATATGATGATTATTGTGATGACATGTATGCTATAAAGAGTAATGACAACCATGAACCCTATTATCATGATTTTAATATTGAAAGTGGTTATGTCAATCAAGTATCACATGATAGTTATTTTGTTGAGTTTTCTCCCAGTGCTATGAATGAGAAGAAGTTTGCTTATGTGGAGAGTGATAAAATTTCTATGCTTGTAGATCATGAAAATAATGCTTTATCTTCTTGTTATATTGTTGAATTCCTTCATGATGCTACTGAATTTTTTTATGAGGGAGGATCATATGCTTGTAGGAATTGCAATAATATCAAGTTTCTTCTCTATGCATTGAAAGTTTCAAAGTCATGCTTGTTTCGCCTTTCTATGCTAGTTGATTCTTCCTCCCATAAAAATTTTGCTCACAAAATCCCTATGCATAGGAAGTGGGTTAGACTTAAATGTGCTTGTCATGAGATTCATGATGCTCTTTTTCGCATGTTTCAAATACTATTCCTATGTGAGCATCATCGAAATCATCATGCCTAGCTAAAAGGCATTAAAGAAAAGTGCTTGTTGGGAGACAACACAACGCTTTTACCTTCTGTTTTTGTGTCTTCATATGGTTAATATATTGTAGTAATTATGATTTGTGTCTTTTATTTCAATTAAGTGCCAAGTAAAGCCTTTGGGATAGAGTGGATACTTGTTTGTTTGATTCTGTGCAAAAACAGAAAGTTTTACTGGAGCATCAGAAAATTCTGAAATTGTTACACATTGTTTATATGAAAATTCCTCGAGTGTTACTAATTTTTCAGAATTTTTAGAGTCGGGTAAGGAAGGTTATCAGTCAGATCTTTACAGACTGTTCTGTTTTTGACAGATTTTGTTTTGCATGTATTGTTTTCTTGTTTCAAGTGTTCCTATAGCTTATATTGAGTAATATAGATTTTGGGAATTATGGAATACATTAGGTATCATGTGGTAATAATTATGAATCTTTTCTTGACAGTACCTAAGTGAATGATTTATCTTTACTACACTAACCCTTCTCACGAGGTTCCGTTAAGTTTTATGTGATTGAAGTTTTCAAGTTTTGGGTGAGATACCAATATGAGGTGAATAAGGAGTGACAAGAACCTAATATTGGGGATGACCAAGGCACCCCCAAGGTAATATTCAAGGAATACTCAAGCGTCTAAGCTTGGGGATGCCCTGGAAGGCATCCCCTCTTTCGTATTCAACACTATCGGTATATCTCAGTTGGAGCTATATTTTTATTCGTCACATAATATGAGTTTTTCTTGGAGCGTCATTTTAATTTTTTTTTCTATGTTAGGTGTTATTGATAATCTTTTTTTTCAATAAAAATTTCCAAGAATTGCCTTTAGGATGCTTGAATTGCATGTTTGATGTGTGCTCTGTAAAAACGGAAACTTCTGCATTAGTGTTTGAATTTTCTTATTTTACTGGAATGTGGACAATTTATGAAATTTTGACATATTGTTTTCATATAAATTTGATAGTATGTACTAAATTTTCATAATTTTATGAGTTACATAAGTACACTGGTTTCATAGATTGCTACAGACTATTCTGTTTGGACAGACTATTGTCATAGTTATGTTATCTACCTATCCTATAGTTTCCATAGCCTATATTGGTAGATATAAATTGTGGAAATGATATTATATAGTACCTAATATTCGAAAATTATTGTGAAACTGGTCTTGTAAGTACATGAAGTGTTGTTTTATTCTTATGTGTACTAACCTATCTCACGAGTTCTTTTTGAGTTTTGTGTGGATGAAGTTTTTGAGAATAGGTGAACCCGGGATATGAGAGGATTGAACGAGATACAAAAGCTCAATCTTGGGGATGCCCAAGGAACCCCAAGTAAATATTTCAAGAAGTCTCAAGCATCTAAGCTTGGGGATGCTACGCATTCCATCTCTCTTCATCAACAATTATCGGTTAGCCTATGTTGAGCTTAAATTTTAATTCATTCACATGATGCATGCTATTCTTGGAGTGCTATTTTTTTATTTCTATTGAATAAAATTCTTAGATCTGAATATCTTTTATTGAGAGAGATAGATAAAGTCCTCACATATCTACTTAATTGTTTGACTACTCATTGATCTTCAATTATATGTTTTGGAGTAGTTTTGTCATTTACTCTCGTGCTTCACTTATATCCTATGAGTAAATGGTTGAATGAATTGAATATCATAAATCTGAAATTATATATGTTTTATATGCTTATCCCATGGGGAGTAATGACTTCACATATAATAAGTATAGGTGGTAAAAATTGTTGAGAATTAGCAAACACAGCATTGGTCACTTGAACAATTCATGAAAGAATATTGATGGAAGAGAGATTTGACATATAAATATACTATATTGGACATCCTCTATGATTGTGAGCCCCATTAATTATTTTAAAACTTGAGCAAAGTAGTTGAAGTTGGACAAGGAAGACAACGTAATGAGTTATGATTGGGTAATTTGTATAGTAGTTATATTGTTTTGGATCCTCCAACATGTGGTGCTTGTTTCCACCTCATATTAGCCAAAACTTCCTCACCAAGTAGAAATACTACTTGTGCATCCAAACACCATTAAAACCAAATTTTTTCCATTTGGGTCCACTATACCTAACTATATTCGATATTTACTTGCCGTTCCAAGTAAATTTGCATGTGCCAAACTCTAAACCTTCAAATAATATTCTGTTTTGTATGCCCGAATTGCTCATATAATGACTAGGGGCTATCAGTATCTTCCATGCTAGGTGGGTTATTCTCACGATATGTGTTGATTCACTACCATTTACGCGAAAGTGGCAGGTAATAGGGATTCTCAATCCCGAAATCAAAAGAAAAAATGCAAATAATTAAACAAAACTCCCCCAGGAATGTTGTTGGTATGGATAATATCCGTGGATTCAGCTCGCCGTGGCGTGTGATTGATTGGTGGAGGGGGAGTAAAAACTTTACCATTATGTTTGAGAACCGCCTATAATGTATCTAGCATGGAAGATACCGAGATCTCTCGGTTGTTATGGTGACAATGAAAGCATACCGCCCAAAATTATTATTCATCTATGTTTTAAAAGCTCGAGCTCTGGCACCCATGCAAATCAATGCTTCCCTCTGCAAAGGGCCTATATTTTACTTTCTAGTACTTACCCTTATGCAAGAGTCATGGCGATCTTCACCACTTCCTATATTTTGCCTTTTCTCTTGGCAAGCGTCATGTGTTAGGGAAAGATCCAAGCATATATAGCCATTCAAATATATTTGATCAAGAATTATTATTGTTGACAATTATATATATGATAAATAAGTTGGAACGCGAAACTTTAAGCCTCTATCTTTCTTTGTGTTCGACGGATGCCATTTGCTCTAAAAATATGCCTTGAGTGTTAGCAATCATGGAAGACTATATGATAGTTGAGTATATGGAATTTGCTAAATCAAAGCTCTTACATAGACCCACCCTGAAAATAAGATGAATTGCAATTGTTTGGTGACTGAAAGCATAGTTTGTTAGTCTATACTTTAACATGTGGATAGCTTGTTATTTCATCATGAGAAGGTTTATGAGATGAGATATTGTTTATGATTTATAATGACGCTAGAAAAAGTGTTTGGAATTATCACTGATCAAACTTGTGCACTTGCTAGCATTCACACTTCATAAATTACTTCTTTTATCATTTACCTACTCGAGGACGAGCAGGAATTAAGCTTGGGGATGCTGATACGTCTCCAACGTATCTATAATTTATGACGTATTGATGCCATGTTTACAATAATTCTATATGATTTTGGTATGATTTTATTAGAACTAACCCGGACTGATGTTGTTTTCAGTAGAACTACCATTATGTCATTTTTTGTGCAAAAATAAAAGTTCTTAGAATGGACTGAAAATTTAGTATGATTTTTCTGGACCAAAAGAGACCCCTGAAGCATTGGAGTTGGGCTAGAAGATCCACGAGGAGGTCACAAGCCTGCCAGGCGCGGCCACCCCCTAGCAGCGCCAAGAAGGCTTGTCACCGCCTCGTGGCACCTCTTGACGTGAGATCGATGCCAAAAATTCCTATAAATATAGAAACCTCTGAAAAGAAACCTAGATCATGAGTTCCGCTGCCGCAAAACTCCAGAGCCACGAAAAACCAATCGGGAGCCCGTTCCAGCACCCTAGCGGAGGGGGAAACCATCATCGGAAGCCATCTTCATCATCCCGGCACTCTCCATGATGAGGAGGGAGTAGTTCACCCTCGGGGCTAAGGGTATTTACCAGTAGCTATGTGTTTGATCAATATCTCTCTCGTGTTCTTGAGATGACACGATCTTGAGGTACCGCGAGCTTTATTGATATAGATGAATCATATGGAGTTTCCCCTCTCTATATTGTTGTGATGAGTTGAGTTTTCCATTTGACATTTTCTTATCGGATTGAGTCTTTAAGGATTTAATAACACTTGATGTATGTCTTGCGATGGGAAATCTGTGGCAACAATGGGATGTTCTATTGATCCACTTGATGTATGTTTTGGTGATCAACTTGCGGGTTTCGTGACCTTGGGAATCTATGCATAAGGGTTGGCACACGTTTTTGTCTTGACTTTCCGATAGAAACTTTGGGGCACTCTTTGAAGTATTTGTGTTGGATTGAAAATGATGAATCTGAAATTATGTGATGGATATCATATAATCAAGCCCATGGGTACTTGTGGTGACATTGGAGTATCTAGGTGACATTAGGGTTTTGGTTGATGTGTGTCTTAAGGTGTTATTTTAGTACGAACTCTGGGGTTGTTCATGACACTTATAGGGATAGCTCGTAAGATTGATCAGAAAAGATAACTTTGAGGTGGTTTCGTACCCTGCAATAATTTCTTTGTTAGTTCTTCACTATTTGTGAGTTTGGAGTGAACTCTTTGTCGCACGAGAGGTACTTACATATGATTCAACTATGTCAATATTGTGGAGATAAATTGCACTAGTGAAAGTATGGACCCTAGGCCTTGTTTCCGAGCATTTATACAACATTCTGTTTGTTGTTTACTATTTGTTACCTTGATTTTTTATATTTTCAGATTAGAAAACCTATATCTAATCCATATTGCACTTGTATCACCATCTCTTCGCCGAACTAGTGCACCTATACAATTTGCCATTGTATTGGGTGTGTTGGGGACATAACAGATTTCTTGTATTTGATTGCAGGGTTGTTTGAGAGAGACCATCTTCATCCTACACCTCCCACCGATTGATAGACCTTAGGTCATCCACTTGAGGGAAAATTGCCACTGTCCTACAAAACTCTACGCTTGGAAGCCCAACATGAGTCTACAAGAAGAAGGTTGTGTAGTAGACATCATCGGTGTTGCCATTGACAGTAATGACTCCCTTCGGGCTGGGCATCTTGATCTTGTGGTATGCGTAGTGTGGGACGGCATTAAAGTGAGCGAATGTTGTATGACCTTGCAGGGTGTGATAGCCGCTGCGGAAAGGTACAATGTCGAAGATCAAGTCTTCGCTTCGAAAGTTGTCGGGCGAACCGAATACTACTTCCAGGCTTATAGAGCTCGTCCACCAGGCTTCGATGCGTGGGATCACTCCTTTAAAGGTAGTGTTGCTGGGTTTGATCCTTGATGGATCTATACCCATCTTTTTCACCGTGTCTGAGTAAATTAGATTAAGGCTAGTTCCTCTATCCATTAGGACTTTAGTGAGGTGATACCCATCGATGATGGGGTCTAGGACGAGGGCGGCTGAACCCCCATGACGGATACTGGACGGGTGGTCACGTGGGTCGAAGGTGATCGGGTACGCCGACCATGGGTTACACTTCGGGGCTACAGGCTCTACGGCATAGACCTCTCGAAGGGTGCACTTCCTTTACTTTTTGGGTATATGAGTGGCGTATATCATATTCACGAGTTTTACCTCTGGAGGGAACTGCTTCTGTCCGCCATGATCGGACCGCAGGGCTCATCCTCGTCCTTGTTGCGTGGGCCCTTGCCTTGATCCTCGGCTGCGAGTTTGCCGGCTCGTTTGAACACCCAACAGTTATGGTTGGTGTGGTTGGCAGGCTTCTCTTGAGTGCCATGGATCTAGCAAGGTCTCTCCATGATCTTGTCCAGTAGGGTGGGTCCATCACGATTGCCTTTAGGGGGCTTCTTTCGCTACCCAAGTTGGGAATTGCGAAAGCCGGCATTAACAGTCGTGTCATGGGCATCACAATTTTTGTGCCAGCGCTTATTCTTGTTGTGCTTTGGTTTCCCGTTTTCGTCCCATACTTCGGAGGTTCTGGGGTCTTCGGGGTTGCGGCTTTGTCTTGCTAGCCAGTTGGCCTCGACCACGCAAAAGTGAGTCATGAGTGATGTAAGGGCAGACATTGTCCTAGGTTTATGCTGGCCGAGCTGGTGAGCCAGCCATTCATCCCGAATATTGTGCCTCAAGGATGTTATTGCCTCGGCGTCTGGGCAGTCAACGAACTATTTTTTCTTGGTCAAGAATCGATTCTAGAATTGCCAAGCGGACTCTCTTGGCTTCTGGACGACGTTGCTCAGGTCGAAGGAGTCCAGAGGCCGAACATAGGTGCCTTAGAAGTTAGATTGGAATGCATCCTCTAGATCCTCCCAGCACGTGATGGAATTTTCGGGGAGGTTGTTTAACCAGTGTCGAGCTGGCCCCTTGAGCTTTAGGGGTAGATACTTGATGGCGTGGAGATCATCTCCTCGCGCCATGTGGATGTGGAGTAGGAAATCCTCAATCCATATTGTTGGGTCATTTGTCCCATCGTATTGATCTATGTTCATGGGTTTAAACCCCTCTGGGAACTGATGCTGCATCACCTCGTCCGGGAAGCACATTGGGTGGACAGCGCCTCATCCGAGCCATGTCGCGCCAGTAATCGATGTCTGTTCTGGCTCGGTTTCGTTCCCGCCCTCTGTTGTTGCGGTTGAGCCAAGGCCGCTACCCCTCCCGTCTATCAGGTGAGTACCCTTTGAATCCGTAGATGGATCTTGTACGACCTGCTCTATACTCCAGGTCGTGTCACAAGTCGAACCTACCATCGGGCTCTATTGGATCTTTTCCCCGTCTTTGGGGTATCGTCGGCCTATAACCGATGTTGTTAGCCGTCCCATCTCGTCCTCGAGGAGGGCTGTCTGGCTTGTCGTATGGGGTATGTTTGGGAGACGGTGTATCATTAAGCTCGTCATCGAATTGTGGCAGCAGCCTTCGGAGTGGATAACTTTTGGGATGGTCCAATAGACCGGTACCGTATCCTTCCTCAGCTGATAGGACCCTCGTCTATCGATAGTTGAGGTTGTCCTGTTCAGCTTTAAGCTGCCATTCTTTTGCCTTCAGGCTATGGGCCATGGCTATAAGCTATTGGCTAAACTGTTCCCGATCTTAAAGGTTACCGGGGATGGCAAAGTCATCGGCTTCCGAGATGTCCTCCTCCTCGACAATGGGGAGGTAATTGTCATCCTTGGAATCGTTTAGATCATCGGGGTTGTGGTGATATTCCGGCCTCTCCTGACCCTCTAGCGAGTGTTCGGGGATATCGGGATCGTTGAGGTTTTCCGGGGTATCTCCGACCTCGGTGCTAGCGATAGCTTTTCTTCCCTTTTTCCCTTTGATCGTTTATGCGGCTTTCAGCGCCTTGATGATGCTTCACCCGATATGTCGCCATCGTTTTTAGGTGTGTGATCACCGTTAGCGGCTAGAGTGTCCACCATGTAGTTGTCGTACGTGGAGGTGGCAGCCCATCACCCGGTGTTAACATGGGTGGGAGCACAATATTCCTCATCCATGTATTCTGCCTCCTTGGAGGCGTAGTCCAACATGTCGGCTAAATCCCCGACAGTGGGTGGTGGGTGGGATGAAAAATTCTTCGTAACCCGCTTTAATACTGATCTGAGCATGGGTCGGGGTTGGTTCATCGGTAATTTTCATCGATAAGATCCGATCTAGGGCCTCGTTGAGTGTCGAGAGCTCGATCGGGTCAACCTGCTCAGAGCTTTCGGAGTTAACCTCTGATGTGTCCGTGCAAGGGGAGTGTTCGGTAAGAACAAGTATTCGGGCATCTAGCACTATGGATGGGTCCGGACTAAAATTCAGGTTATCGCCGGGGTGGATCCCGTGGGCGGGACCAAAAGTGGAATCCGAGGTTAAAGCATCGAAGGCTTCGGGCATGGCAAGCAAGACTGCGAGCCTGGTTAGCGAAAGATCGCCTAGAGAGTCTACTAAGAACTCTAGGTTCCTGAATCTGACCTCTTGATCAAGGGCGAAACTCCTGACCCGGCCAAGACGGCCGGTCGGGTCAGCGTGCACCACAATGCTGCTGAAAACAAAGATCTGTCCGAGGACAAAATTATCCATGTTGGGGACTTCTTCGTTGATGACAACACGAGCAGTCGACTCCTTTGGCGATCACAGCAGAATTTTCAATGAAAGCACCAATGTCGGTGTCAAAACCGTCGGATGTCGGGTAGGGGGTCCCGAGCTGTGAGACTAGGATCGACGGTAACAAGGGACGAAGGAGACGATGTTTACCCAGGTTCGGTCCCTCCTATGAAGGTAAAATCCTACGTCCTGCTTGATTATATTGATGATATGAAGGTTATAGAGTTGATCTACCTTGAGATCGAATAGCTAAACCCTATATGAGGTGTTCTCTCTCCTATAACCTAAAACTCTCCGGCTTATATAGACGCCGAGGGTCCCTAGGGTTTACACATGATTGGTTACACATCGAAGGGAAAAACATGCCTATCCACTATTCCAAACTTGGAGGACATGCCAAGATTCCCGAAGCTTCCTTCCTGCCGATAGGGCCTTCGTTCAATCTAATGTTCGTTAAATGACCCATATATTCCGGCCCATGAGAAACAGGCCGGCCACCCGAGGACCCCTTAAACCAGGACTCCCTCACCTATGTTTTACTTTTTTTGTATTTACTTTCATGCAAGGGTCATTAATTTTTATCCTTATTTTTTTTCTTATTTATTCTCCACTTGGCAAGCATCATGGGGTGTGGAAAGATCCAGGCATTTTTATCAATTTGGTTGTAGGTGATCATGAGTTATTATTGTTGACATTATCATCTAGATATGTAGTTGGGTGGTGAAAACTATAAACCCCTATCTTCCTATGTGTTGATTGAAACTTTTTGCTTCACAAATGTGCCTTTGGTGTCAGCATCATAGAAGACTAAATGATAGTTGAGTATGTGAACTTGCTATGTAAAACTCTTACATAGACTCTTTCTGAAAACATGATGGATTGGATTGTTTCAATGACTAAAAAAATAGTTTGTTAGTTTTCAATAAAGTTGTTGGTTCATACTTTAGCTTGTGAATGAGTTGTCACTTGTTCATGAGAAGTTTTATGATGATATCTTGTTTCTATGATAATGATCATGATGCCTTCATGTTCATATTTGATTTTATCGACACCTCCCTTTCTAAGCATGTGGCCACGATTATCTACTTCAGCTTTCGCTTGAGGACAAGCAAGGTCTAAGCTTGGGGGAGTTGATATGTCCATTTTGCACCATGTTTTTCCGTTGATATTTATTATTTTTTGAGTTATTATTTGACCTTATGATCCAATCCAAATGCCTTTCTCTCTTATTTTGCAAGTTTCATACAAAGGAGATTGCGGGTAGCTGGAATTCTGGACCAGAAAAGGCCATTGGAGAGTTAGATATTCTCTGCAATTCCAAATGACCAGAAAATTTATAGAGGATTGTTTTAGAATATACAAAAAATATTGGCGAAAGAGATACCATATGGGGACCCACCAAGAGGCCATGAGCCTGGGGGACGCGCCCTACCGCTAAGGGGGCGCCGCTTGAGCTTGTGGAGCCCTTTGTAGGCCTCCGGTGCTTCTTCTCCTATATGATGCCAATTTCCTAGAAAAAATCATAATAATACTTTACGGATGAAGTGCTGCCGTCTTGAGGTGGAACCTGGGCAGGAGCACTTTTGCTCTCCGACGGAGCGATTCCACCAGGGAAACTTTGCTCCGGGAGGGGAAATCTAATCCATCGTCATCACCAATGCTTCCTCCGTCATGGGAGGACCAATCTTCATCAACATCTTCACCAACACCATCTCATCGCAAATCGTAGTTCATCTCTTTTATTAAATCTTTGTCTCAAAACCTCAGGTTGGTACATATGGGTTGCTAGTAGTGTTTATTACATCTCATAGTTGATGCTAGTTAGTTTAATTGGTGGAAGATTATATGTTCATATCCTTAAGCATATTCATGATGAATATTTGTGAGTAGTTACTTTCGATATTCAGGACATGGAAGAAGTCTTGTTATTAGTAATCATGTGATGCTGGTATTCGTTCAATATTTCGATGATGTGTATGTTGCTCTTCCTTTAGTAGTATCATGTGAACGTCGACTGCATGACACTTCACCATAATTGTCCGAAGGGAAAGCATCGGGGAGTAATAAGTAGATGATGGCTTGCAAGAGTGATAGAACCGTAAACCTTATTTTATGCATTATTCCGGAAGGGGCTGATTTGGATCCATATGTTTCATGTTATGGTTAGATTTATCTGAATTCTTCTTTCGTAGTTGCATATGATTGCAGGAGGGGGTATCATAAGTGGGTTGTTTGTTCAAGTAAGAACAACACCCTAGCATCGGTCCACCCACATTTCAAATTATCAAATTGTAAGTGCATCTAGTGCCCCTTAGTGATTTTCGTGTATTGAAGACTTATAGGTTAAGAGACTGATGTGTTTGCAAGTGTACATAGGCTCTATAAGTCGCTGAGGATTTTGATATATTCGGATATTATCGACCCCTAAAAATGTATGTCTTCAACTGAAGACTTTGGTGAAGACTTTGGTATTCCCTGAAGACTTTGAAAATGAAGAAGTTGGTGTGACCTTCAAGATATGAACGAGGACTGTGAAGTGTGAAGACTTTTGTTTTTTGTAGTTTCATTTCCTTTCTTTGAGTCATAGGAAACACCATACTGTTAAAGGTGGCCGAGGTAATACTAAGGACAATTTCCAACTGATGCTCAACTCAAAAGCCTCAACCTATACAATCCTTCGAGTGAAGCCTTTGGAAATCTCTTACGATTCAGACAAGTTCTTCAGTGATAGAGACGAAGTTCTTCTGGTCTCTGAGGAAATTGGTCTGACTAGGGAGTTAGGGTTGCGCCAGTGCGAATTACCTACAACTAAGGAATATGATAAGCCTGAGGACTTTCATAGTTCGAAATTCCGACCATTGCTGTGCTTAGCACCAGCTGTCCCCAATCATCTTATCCACATAACGGTCATGTCATTGGGGCTATAAATAGCCACCCCCCACAACCTCTAGTTGGTTGGCTGCTCCAAGATAGAAGTAGCACTTGTCATTTGAGAGCAAGCAATCCCTCGAGGACTTTGAGAGAAAATCAATAGTGAGGGAAAACCGAAATCCAAACCACCAAACCCAAAGTGATTGAGCATCACTGAAGAGATTGTTCCTGTCTGGAACCGATGCTTGTTAACTTTGAAGACTGTGTATCTTCGAGACGGTTAGGCGTCATGGTCTAGTGCATCCTGCAGTCAATTGGGGATCACGGAGTGACCTTGGTCTAGAGCATCCAACAGTCAATTGTGGATTGCCGGGTGACCAGTTTGTGAGGGTTTTGGAAGTCTACCCTGAAGACTTACCACGAGTGTTGGGTGAGGACTTTGTGACCTTAGCTCAAGGAGAATACGGTAAGGATTGTGTGTCTTGGGACTGTGTGTCCTCTGGTTTAAATACCAGACCGCTCCAAACCATTGTCTTCATCGAGCTACCTTGTTCTATTTCCTCAACTCTTTTATTTCCTCGTATACTTGTTGATGAAATTGATCTTTACTGTTTGAAGAATTTGACTAAAGACTTTCACAATTTGATCACCTCGAATTCTTCAAGTTACCTTGTTCCTCACCTGCTTATCCTATATCACGCTACCTGTAATCTATGCATGCTTTATTTCATCATGATGACTATGCTACTACTATGTTTCTCATGCACTTGAGTACTTATTCTGCTGCTAGTTATTCATCACATTTCAAAATCCTCAAGTTGAAATTCCTCGGTGATGAATTTGTAAAAATCGCCTATTCACCCCCTCTAGTCGATATAATGCACTTTCACAAAGTACCAAACGTGAATAAACTAAACATGATGAAACACGACTAGGCAAAATTCTGATGTGTCCTCGAAGCGCTTTAGTTCCTATAAAATGACTTTACGGTTTGTCCTTTTCTGTAAAAAGGATTGGGCCAACTTGCTGCACCTTTGTTACTATTGTCACTTGTAACTTGTTATGACTTGCCTTGTTACAAAACTATCTGTTACGGCTACTTTCAGTGCTTACAGAGAATACTTTACCGAATATTACTTGTCATTTCCTTCTGCCCCTCATTGGGTTCGACACTCTTACGTATCGAAAGGACTATGATAGATCCCCTATACCTACTGGTCATCACTCCCCAAATTTCCATATACTCGGGACCAATCGTCGATGTACAGGTTCACATCTTGCCGCTGCTCATGTTGTTTTTTCGTCGACCATGCATGATCTATTGTCATATCAATTTGTACTTGTATTAATG
This sequence comes from Hordeum marinum, assembly GCA_022496015.1. NCBI lineage: Eukaryota > Viridiplantae > Streptophyta > Magnoliopsida > Poales > Poaceae > Hordeum > Hordeum marinum. The sequence continues at coordinate 114,232,743 of CM039672.1, forward strand.
TGTGATGCATGGTTCTCTGATTTTCCCCAAATTAATATGGTTTCTATTCTAAGCAATATACTAAAGTTCCTGAATGAATAGTTGCTTTTTAATTGGAAAGTTGGAAACATTATATCAAGCTATTATTTTCATTAAGAATCATATGGCTCTAGATGAATTAATTCAGATACATAAGCTTTACATATGTGCATTTTTGTTAACTATATATTTTTTAATAATTTCCCCCCGTGTCAAGGTCTACTAGAATGTTGCTTCATACTGTGATTTTCTGTGAATACATTACTATAATAGGAATCGCAGTGCATGGTTCAAATTTGCATTTGTCTTTCAGTTTGGCAGAAATTCGAAGAGAAAATAAGAAGCCCATGGTTTTGTTAGAACAAATGTGTATGGATGCCATTCCTTAATGCGTGCGGACAAGAAAATAAAAAACGAGAAATAACAAAATACTCAGAATACTATCTAATTTTCACACATGTAAGGTCATATACACCAGAAGCCTCATTCACCAACTGTGATGCGATACCCAACACGTTCTCCAGCTATTGAGCGCATGATTATGCGTTGATGGTTAGGGGATCATGACTTGTGTCCCATACGATCAAGTCAACTACACTGGCATCCAAAATGATCCATGATGGTGAGCACCAAGTCCACAAATCCATCTAAATATTTCACAGTTTGGTCAAACATATATGTTGCATCAGTTGCAACACCATTTTGGGAAGATATTACTGCAACTTTGTCAATGGGTTAATGCGACCATAACAAATCCCGGTATGACTATTGAAAACCCCACGCGATATACTCATTGAGTAATCTCTCATAAATTGTAGGAATCATCCAGAATTATAAATGTTATTGTGTATAGAGGCTTTCTAAAGCTGTTTCATTCTTGCAATTCTTATATGTCATTTTGACAACTTTAATTCATGCACTAAATTGATGACTTTTCTTTGACCATAGGCTATTTAGTCTTGATGTTCTACAACCTCTATCACTTGGAAAATTGCAGCAAAAATGGCCCTACCCATCACATCTTAGTTTTGTGGAGAGAATCAAATAAAGACAGGGTAACTGTTTGCATGTTTTTTGACCTCTATTTTGCGACAAGAAGGGTGTAAAATGATTTGATCTTGGGAGTGTATGTCTTGATCTCATATCATATGTACACACTTCTTCCCTCACAATTTAGGTGAATTTACGTTATATTTTATATTTTATTGCTTATCACCTTTAATATGTCATTCATTGTACATGTGGCTGACAATACAAGCTATTTAGATGTGAGAGCACTATTGATGAAATAGCACCAAAACAAACCATGTGGTAATTGCATGTTGTGAATGCACCTTCAAATCAATTGGACATGGAGATGCATATCAGTTTAGCAATGCTTGGTGCTAACAAGACTACCTGCACACATCATCTTTGCTTTGTGCATGATTCATAATGATCCAAATCTTTACTTAGCTTCATTTTAAACTTAATGCCAAAGATATTTGCTGGATATATATATACACACACATGAGAACTATTCTGTCTTGCATAACAGAATATTATTCTTTTAGTATTGTTGAACTGACGAATTCGAGCGGTTGAACTAATGCTTTCATTTTTTGCGATTTTTATTCGTCGAAATGGGGCGTGTAATATATCGTTGGAAAGCTCTTGACAGCTACATTAAGTTCATATAGAACATATTTGCAAAATCCTCATAGTTGAAGAGCAGTTAAAAACCATTTTTTGCCAAATTCAAAAATGCGAATCGTATTTGGACTCAACTTTTGAATGGTCTGTCGAAATTGAGCAAATGAAATGGCATGCGAAAGATGGTGAAAATACTCTTCTTCCATATATAGAATGTTTTTTGCAAATTCTATATGATTTAAAAGTAATTTGAAAAACTATGAAATTCTAGGCAAAACGTATTTTCGTGATCTTTTGCACACGATTTGTTGGATTGACAAAAATGATACGACGTTGGAAAGCTTTGGAAAATGCGCAACTTTTTCATGTATAAAGTTTTCTCTAATTCCTTGCGGTTTAAATTCAAATTTGAATACAGTCATAGTTGATTTCAAATGCGATTTTTTTAAAGTTTGTCGAAATGGGGCAAATAATATACCGTTGGAAAGCTATTAAAAGTGTAAAACTTAGTCATGTTGAACATTTTCTCAAATTCACAACCGTTTAAGAATAATTTTGAATACCATGAGACAAAACATGTTGTTTTCTCATCACAAAATAAAGTTCTCATAATTATTTATGTGTGTGTCTGTACTAATCTATTTTCACGTATTGGACTTTACTCTGTTTTTCCAGTATTGTATCCTTCATCACTTCTAAACCGTTTGTTGGATTTGAGCTTTTTTCATAACCCCACTTCTTTGTTCTGAATTTGAGAGTTTTGTTATTTAAACTTGTATATGATTACTATATGAATTTTTTCATGCATTTGGGGAGAGCTATGAGTTCCTGGGAATATGTGGTAGAAGATTAACAAATAAGAAGGCTTGCACAACATATGGGTTACACAAACATCCCTTCATCTACTTGGTAACATCCCTTGCACAAAGGGCATCTGCCTAGTTTTAGTTTCGACCAAGAAAAGCATAATTTAAACCACCACCATCAGAAGCTTTGGCGATCTTCCGCGATGACATCCCTCGCTAGTGTTTCCCCAAAATAGCTATCAGTACAAAGGAAGAGCATCACAATCCACTCTCTCACTACTATCTCTTCTTGCTCAGCTTTCTTTTCTTGTTATTTTGGACATTCTCTTTGTGATGCATGTATGGTACACAAGAAGACAAAGTAGAAAGGTTTCATCACAAGATGGGAAAATAAAAACGTACATCAAGTTTCAGCCAAAGATTGAATTATGTATGATCGTTTGGCATAACTTAGGCTAAAGCATTCCATGAGAAATTGGTGAAGAATCATAATCAAGTAATGCCATATGTGATCTTAGCACAATGCAACATTTGTAAATGCTTTGACAAAAATGTAAACATGGGCAATGAAATTTTAAATTCCAAACAACACGAGGAGTAACTAGACTTCCCATCTTGCCTTGTAACATACAGTTGGCTTGCCTTGTAGCGTAGAGTTGTACTGACACACTTAGCATCAGGGAATTTCCAACTCACGCAAGATTAAATTGTACCAGTTCATGATGTGAAGGACAGATGTCTGGGTTGTTATCATCGAACTGACCCACGCGCCCCCTCGAAATGATGCAGGTTGTCATGAAATTGATGGGGCCAGTTCAGTTTTGCTAACTAGACCTGCAAAAATCAGCAAACTAAACTTATTAGCAAACTCGAGATTTTTTCAGATGCATCTCATCGACAACGGGAATATAGTGTGGTGTGTACATCACATTACAAACATGTGTGAGCGTGTGGCTGGGAACATCGTCAAATTTTCTTTGAACTTCTACGGTTGTTTCTTATGACCATTTGCAATCGTTTCGCTTGAAATTCTACATTTTCGTACCACATACAATTATGTCCTGTGGACATAACCCACCAAATATATAAGTGCAACACACCTTTTCATTCAGTCCGCATACAGAAGATGAATTTCTCATGCACATTACATCAAACAACTTGCTTGTGCCAAATAGGAATGATGAGAACAACCAGTTTTACCTTTGGCAAATTATCCATTAGGTAACAAGGAACCTCATCTGAACTGTGCGGAGAAGGGAGAAAGAGTTTTAGTGGTGTAAACCTCATACCTGGATGGGAACCGGAGGAAGTAATGTGTGGGGGAAGCGGGGGTTGTTTGTATAACTGAACTTTTTGGTTTTGTGGTAGAGGTCATCCTAATACGTCTCCTTGTATCTATAATTTTTGATTGTTTCATGCCAATATTATACAACTTTCACATATTTTTGGCAACCTTTTATATGATTTATTGGACTAACATATTGATCCAGTGCCCAGTGTCAGTTCCTATTTGTTGCATATTTTTTGTTTCGCAAAATATCCTTATCAAACGAAGTCCGAACGCGATAAAAAATTACGGAGAATTATTTTGGAATATTCTAGATTTTTGGGAGGTGGAATCAACGCAAAAGGAGACCCACAACCACGAGAAGACACCAGGGCGCGCCCAGGGCCCAAGCGTGTGGTGGTGGGTTGTGGTCACCTCGTAAGTCGGTTGGAGCTCTACTTCGGCCCTAAGGAAGCTTATATACGGAAAAGAACCGTGTTAAAATCTCAGCGCAATCGGAGTTACGGGTCTCTGGGAATATAAGAAATTGGTTTTGGGTAGAAAACACAACGCGAAACAGAAGAGAATAGAGAGGGAGATCCAATCTCAGAGGTGCTCCTGCCCCTCCACTTCCACGGAGGCCATGGACCAGAGGGGGAACTCTCCTACCATCTATGTGGGAGTCTAAGTAAGAATAAGAAGGAGCGGGCTCTCTCCCCTCACTCCTGGTGGCGCCGGAACGCCGCCGGGGCTATCATCGTGATGACGATCTACACCAACAACTTTGCCACCGTCAACACCAACTTTGTCCCCCTATATGCAGCGGTGTAACACCTCTCTTCCCTACTTTAATCTCTACTTAAACATCGTGCTCAAATCCATATATTATTCCCCAATGATATGTGGCTATCCTATGATGTTTGAGTAGATCCATTTTGTCCTATGGTCTAATTGATGATCGTGGTTGGTATGAGTTGTATGTTTTATTTTGGTGACGTCCTATGGTGCCCTCCGTGTCACGCAAATGTGAGGGATCCCCGCTGTAGGGTGTTGCAATATGTTCATGATTTTCTTATGGTGGGTGGCGTGAGTGATAGAAGCACATACCCAAGTAGGTGTGTTGTTGCGTATGGGAGTAAAGAGGACATGATACTTAATGCTATGGTTGGGTTTTACCATAATTATCTTTGGTAGTTGGGGAGTCTTGCTAGAGTTCCAATCATAAGTGCATATGAACCCAGTACGGAAAGTATGTTAGCTTATGCCTCTCCCTCATATAAAATTACAATGATGCTTACCGGTCTAGTTATTAATTGCCTAGGGACAAATAACCTTATTGTTTTACAAAATCTTTGTACTAAAAGAACTAACTTTTATTATCTTGCAATTTACTCGTAGTTTTATTATCGCAAAGTACTTCTAGTTTTATTCGTGCAAACTATCCTATCACCTACAAAATAGTTTCATACTTGTTCTAGGTAAAGCAAACGTTAAAGTGTGCGTAGAGTTGTATCGATGGTCGATAGAACTTGAGTGAATATTTTTTGCTACCTTTAGATCCTCATTGGGTTCGACACTCTTATTTATCGAAAAAAGTTACAAACGATCCCCTACACTTGTGGTTATCAAGAACTTTTTTGGCACCATTGCGGAGGAGCAATAGCGTGGGGTGAATGTTCTCATGTGTGCTTGTTAGATTTACCACTAAGTAGTTTTTATTTTTGTGCTCTTGTTTTCTATCTTTAGTTATGGGTAGGAAACATAAAATACAAAAAAAACTTGTACTTGCTACTCCAAAAGTTGAGGAACCACCAGTGTTCCATACTACCAAAGAATATTATTTGGATCATCTTCGATCCATTTGTGCTCGTGTTGAAAACCTAACTAGCTTAGTTGAGTGAAAATCATTAAATGAGCATGCTTATTTTTTGTGACACCACTTATCTCAAAAAGGGAAACTTTTGTGGCATCATATTAATAGTTTGTATTTCTATGCTTTGAATTTAAGCGAAATACATGATTTTACTTGTTGTTCCGAAGACCCTAAGAAACACCTTTTCTTCCAATGTGAGTTAAAGGATAATGGAATCGTATCTTCTTATGCCAAGGGTGTTTATAATCACTATGATATTGAACAAATTGAAGAATTTGTTACTTTTAAGGGTGCCTATGAAATTGCTTCTTTGATTGAAAAGTATGATGCTAGTCTTTACAGATCTGAATTTTTTGCCATACTTAAATACTGCTATGAAAACTATGCTTACAATATTTATGTCAAAGAATATATTGAGGACTCCTCTGCTGTCCAAGAAGAGACTAATATTTTGTAGGAATCAATGGAAGAGGAAGTTGCTGAAACTGTGAGCTCATTAGATGAAGAAGGTTAGGAGGAGAGAAGAACAAAAGGATGATGAGTGGATTAGCTACCCGTGCCAACCTTCTAATGAGAGTAACACTTCAACTCATACATTATTTAATTTCCCTTCGTGCTTTATCGAAGGATGAATGCTATGATAATTGCTATGATCCCGTGGATTCTTTTGAAATATCCCTTTTTGGTGAACTTAATACTTGCTATGCCTGTGGCCAAGATGCCAATATGAATTATTATTTTGGAGATGAACTTGCTATAGTTCCTTGTGTTAAGAATTAAATTGTTGCTATTGCGCCCACACATGATAGTCCTATTATATTTTTGAATTTTCCCAACTACACTATATTAGAGAACTTTACTCTTATTAAAGATTATATTGATGGGTTGCGTTTTGCTACTACACATGATGATTTTGATGAATATAATATGCATGTGTTTGCTACTCCTAGTTGCAATTATTATCAGAGAGGAACTACCTCTCCACCTCTTTATGTTTCCAATAAGATGAAATTGCAAGAAACTGTTTATACTATGCATTGGCCTTTACTTGATGTGCATGAATTGTTCTTCTACGACATGCCGATGCATTGGAATAGAGTTAGACTTTGTCATTGCATGATATATGTTTCTTTGTTCTCACTACTAAATTACAAATCATTTTTAATTAAAATTGGCTTTGATATACCTTGTGATCCGGATGGATCCATTACTTGAGCACTTTATGCCTAGCTTAAGGGATTTAAACAAAGCATTGTGAAGGAGACAACCTGGAAGTTTTAGAGAGTCATTTAATTCTGTTTAGTGATTTTATAAAGTTAAAAAACAAGAAAAATATGTAGGGTAACCAAAAACTTCACAAAAATAAAAGTGAAAGTGAGGGAGACGAACATCATGGAAGTGGGGGAATTCCTTGAACTTGTTCATGCCCATGGAAAGTTTGTGAATCTTGGATCACAGAAAAATTTCAACAAAGATAATTATCCCTTTTAAAAAATTCATTGTATTATAAAAATAATGTGCCAAGATTTGCCTCGAGGATGATTAGATTGCTTGCTGGTAGGTGCGGTGTAAAAATAGAAACTTTGGATGTAGTGCGTGAATTTACATTTTTTACTGCAACGTAGAAAGTTTCTGAAATTTTTACACAATATTTATATGGAAAATATTTATTTCTTCCTAATTTTTAAGAATTGTTTGATTTACAGAAGTATGGTGAAAGTTCAGATTACTACAGACTTTCCTGTTGAAGACAGATTCTACTTTTGATGCATTCTTTTGCTTGTTTCGGTGAAACTATCGATTTATCGGTAGTATAAGCCATGGAGAAGTTATAATACAGAAGAAATAATTACAATATAAAATATGAATGTTTTTTCAATAGTACTTAAAGCAGTTATTTCCTTTATTATACTAACGGATCTCACCAGTTTTCTGTTATGTTTTGTGTGGATGAAGTGTTCAAAGATCGAGGAGGTCTCGATATGAGGAGAAGGAGGAGAGGTGAGAGTTGAATAATGGGTATTCCCAAGGCACCCCAAGTAGTTATCCAAGGAGACTCAAGCTTCTAAGCTTGGGGATGCCTGGAAGGCATCCCATCTTTCATTAACAACTATTAGTATGTTTTCGCTTTCATTTCATTCATGTGATATGTGTAAATCATTGAGCATCTTTTGTATTTAGTTTTCACTTTGTTTTATGCACCATGCTGGTATGAGATAGTCCATGATAGATTTATAGAATGCTCATTGCACTTCAATTATATCTTTTGAGCATGGCTTTATAGAATGCTTCATGTGCTTCACTTATATCATTTGAAGTTTGGATTGCATGTTTCTCTTCACAAAGAAAACTGTTATTTATAGAATGCTCTTTTGCTTCACTTATATTTATTAGAGAATGGTATTTTGTAGAAAGAATTAAACTCTCTTGCATCACTTATATATATTTAGAGAGTCATCAGGAATTGGTCATTTGCATGGTTAGTCATGAAATCCTACATAAAACTTATGGATCACCGAATATGATATGTTTGATTCCTTGCAATAGTTTTGCGATATAGAGATGATAATATGTGGGAAGTACTAGTGGATGATCGTGTTTAGTAAAATATTGGTGTTAAGGTTTGTGATTCCCTAAGCATGCATGTATAGTCTCCCATTATGCCAGGAAGTTGGAGCATAATTTATCCTTGATTGTCTATCTTTGTGTAAAGGTCGAGGGCGCGCGATAGTTAAATCCTACAAACTCCCCCCGTAGGAGCATTCATAGTAATACTTTGCTTCGAGGGCTAATAAACCTTTGCAATAAGTTTGTGAGTTCATTATGACTAATGTGAGCCCATGCATTATATGCACTCTTACATTTCTGCAATTTGCTAGACTCTACGGTACCGTGCATTGCCCTTTCTCATCTCGAGAGTCGGTGCAAACTTCACCGGTGCATCCAAACCCCGTGATATGATACACTCTATCACACATAAGCCTTATTATATCTTCCTCCAAACAGCCACTATACCTACCTATAATGGCATTTCCATAGCCATTCCGAGATATATTGACATGCAACTTCCACCGCTTCCGTTTTGATGGCTTGAGCATTCATTGTCATATTGCTTTACATGATCGTAAGATAGATAGCATGATGTTTCCATGGCATGTCCATTTTTCGATACCTTTGCTATGCTATATCATTGCACATCCTGGTACACTGCCAGACCCATTCATATAGAGTCATACTTTGTTCTACTATCGAGTTGTAATATTGAGTTGTAAGTAAATAAAAGTGTGATGATCATCATTATTCATTATTAGAGCATGTTCCAGTGAGGTAAGGATGGTGGAAACTGTGATTCCCCCACAAGTCAGGATGAGACTCCAGACAACAAAAATAAAAAGAAAAAAAAAGAAAAAGAAAAGGAAAAAAATGAGAGACAGTGAGAGAAGGGGCATGCTAATTTCACACTTGTGCTTCAAATTAGCACCATATTTTTCATATAGAGAGTCTCCTATGTTGTCACTTTCATATACTAGTGTGAATTTCTCATTATAGAGTTTGATGCACACCCACTCAGTTTTACTTTGAGCTTTCATACACTTATAGCTCTTAGTGCATCTGTTGCATGGCGATCCCTACTCCTTGCATTGATATCAATTGATGGGCATCTCCATAGCCCATTGATTAGCCGCTTTGATGTGAGACTATCTTCCTTTTGTCTTCTGTATGTTTATGTCTACCACTGCATTCTATTCCACGCATAGTTCTATATCCATGGCTTGCGCTCATGTATTGTGTGAGAGTTTAAAATGCTGAAGTGCGTTAAAAGTATGAACCAATTGCTTGGATGACACCGGGGCAGTAGATGATTTCTAGTTTGTGTTAAGAAGACAGAGCATGACAAGGCTATATGATTTTGTAGGGATAGCATTCTTTAGGCTTGTTATTTTGAAAGACATGATTGTTTGTTGGGATGCCTAAGTATTAATGTCTATATGTCGAATTATAGACTATTTCTTTGAATCACTCTTGTCTTAAAATTCATGCCATGATTAGATATATGATCAAGATTATGCTAGGTCGCATTCCACATCAAAAAATTAACTTTTTTATCATTTACCTACTCAAGGACGAGTAGGAATTAAGCTTGGGGATGCTGGTACATAGCAGTCGTATCTATAATTTTTGATTGTTTCATGCCAATATTATACAACATTCACATATTATTGGCAACATTTTATATGATTTATTGGACTAACATATTGATCCAGTGCCCAGTGCTAGTTCCTGTTTGTTGCATGTTTTGATTTCGCAGAATATTCATATCGAACAAAGTCCAAACGAGATAAAAATTTACGGAGAATTATTTTGGAATATTTTAGATTTTTTGGGAGGTGGAATCAACGCAAAAGGAGACCCACAACCACCACAAGACACCAGGACGCACCCTAGGGCCCATGCGTGTGGTGGTGGGCTATGGTCACCTCGTAAGCCGGTTGGAGCTCTACTTCGGGCGCAAGGAAGCTTATATACGTAAAAAAATCATGTTAAAATCTCAGTGCAATTGGAGTTACGAATCTTCGGAAATATAAGAAATGGTTTTCGGCCAGAAAATAGGAACATGAAATAGAAGAGAACAGAGAGGGAGATCCAATATCGGAGGGGCTCATGCCCCTCTGCCACCATGGAGGCCATGGACCAAAGGGGGAACTCTCGTCCCATCTAGGGGGAGGCCAAGGAAGAATAAGCTCTCTCCCCCTCTCTCCCGGTGGCGCTGGAACGCCGCTCGGGCAATCATCGTGACAACGATCTACACCAACAACTTCGCCGCTGTCAACACCAACTCTCTCCCCCTCTATGCAGCGGTGTAACACCTCTCTTCCCTGTTGTAATCTCTACTTAAACATGGTGCTCAACTCCATATATTATTTCCGAATGATACCTGGCTATCCTATGATGTTCGAGTAGATCCGTTTTGTCATATGGGCTAATTGATGATCATGGTTGTTATGAGTTGTATGTTTTATTTTGGTGTTTTCCTATGGTACCCTCCATCTTGTGCAAACTTGAGGGTTCCCCATTGTTGGATGTTGCAATATGTTCATGATTTGATTATGGTGGGTGGCGTGAGTTACAGAAGCACATACCCGAGTAGGTGGGTTGTTGCGTATGGGAGTAAATAGGACTTTATACTTAATGCTATGGTTGGGTTTTACCTTAATGATCTTTGGTAGTTGCGGATGCTTGCTAGATTTCCAATCATAAGTGCGTATGATCCATGTACGGAAATTATGTTAGCTCATGCCCCTCCCTCATATAAAATTACAATAATGATTACCGGTCTAGTTATCAATTGCCTAGGGACAAATAAGCTTCTTGTTAGACAAAAGATTTCTACTAAAACAACTAAATTTTATTATCATGCAATTTACTCCTAGTTTTGTTCCCGCAAAATACTTCTAGTTTTATTCGTGCAAACTATCGTATCACCTACAAAATAGTTTCATACTTGTTCTAGGTAAAGCAAACGTAAAAGTGTGTGTAGAGTAGTATCGGTGGTCGATAGAACTTGAGGGAATAGTTGTTCTACCTTTAGCTCCTCATTGGGTTCGACACTCTTATTTATCAAAAAATGCTACAAACGACCCCCTACACTTGTGGGTTATCACATCCCATGGATTGGATGGAATCTGGATGCACAAGCTCACCATACAGATCTACAACTTTTTAATAAATCATATCTTAAATCTACTTGTGGGAATCTCCCATTCCAGAATCAACCACCTCAGACAAATACACGCGCAAGCTTACTTCTATTTGTACCACATTACTTTTTAGCAAAAAATATGGTGTGCATGAGCTCGACAGAAACATGAGGCTTGCTGCATTTCCATCTTTATGCGTCAAATGCAGTGGGCATTAGTAGTAGCAAGTTCCTCATCTTAGTACCCTGGTCAGGTACGATGCCGCTGACGATGCACCACGGACGCAGATATGGATGGACAACAGCCATGCAACACCTAGATAGCTTGTCACTTTCACATCATTACAACCGACCTCCTTGTGGTTGTGCACAAGATCACTATAGCATTAGCATGTCATGCTATTGAACTGATGAGTTCTTTGTCATTGCACTGTTGTAACATAAGGACTAGAACAACTATCAATATAAATTGATACTTTTTTTAGATTCGACAGCAACCAAATGGTATCTTCATGTCTCAGGATAAGTACCTTAGAGACTGCCTCAAGAAATTTGGCATGCAGGAATGCAAGGGATACAAGACACCAATGCCCATAAATGGTCACCTCTGCACTAACAAAAATGGTAAATATTCGGTTAGAAGGTATATCGCTCCAAGATTGTCTCTTTATTGTACCTATGTGCATCCAGACCCGATATAATGCTTAGCATTTGCATCTGTGCCCAATTTCAAGCGGCACCAAAGGAGTCGCGTCATCTTGTTGTGAAGCGAATCTTTGGTATTTGGATCACACCCCAATGCTAGGATTATGGTATCCAAAGGGATCAAAGTTTGATCTCATTCGCTATTCATATTCAGACTTCGCTCACCGACAGTGTTGATCGCAAGTCTATATCAGGCACTTATCACTTTCTGGGTCATTCTATTGTATGTTGGTCCTCGAAGAAGCTGAATTGTGTGTGACTCTCCACTGCTGAAGCCGAATACATTGTTGCTGACGCTTGCTACACTCAACTTCTCTAGATGAAGTAGGACTATGACATCAACAACAAGAAAGATCCTCTATTCTACGATAATGATAGTGCTATCAAGATCGCCCACAACGCAGTACTACACTCGAAGACAAAGCATATCCAGATACGACACCACTTTCTTCATGATCATGTGTTGAAGGGAGACATCGTTATCAAGCATGTGAAGACTGAAGAGCAATTGGTTGATATCTTCACGAAGCCTTTGGATGAGAAGAGGTTTCGCAAGTTGCGGTGTGAGGTAAATATCGTAGAATCCTCAAATGTTCTTTGAATGGACACACATCCTAACCCATATGCATTTTGATGAATTTTGATGCACAACACACGAAGTAATGTATGTCTTCAACAAATGAATATATACACTCTAAGTGTGAATACATTAACGAAGAATATGACTTCAGAGCGCCATGATAATTGTCTGTCGTATCTGGGTCTAACATTCTTATACGATGGGTAACACCACCACCACCTCTTAAAGGCACTGTCTTTATCTTCGCACTTTATCTATGTCTTTAGGAAACTAAGTTTATCTTTGAGTTGAATTTTTATCTTCGAACCTGAACACTTATCATTTGAATATATCCTATATATACTATGGAGTTCAGTCCTCTACAACATTTTGCCTATAGCTACAACTCCGAATTTCATCTAGGCAAATGTGATCGGACTTGCAAACCTCATCTATGCTTATCTCTCCTAATGTTGTTCAACTCCAGTCACATGCATTCAACTTGACACGTGTTGATTTTCTTCACTGTATGACAAATCCAACCAAATGTTTAAAATTTCATTCTTATCTTTTACCGCCCTTATCACAACTATTCCCATGCTCGTCGCTAAAGTTCACAGGTAGTGGACTGTCAGACGTGATGCATGCGTGCCACGTGTCCCACTAAGCCGAAGTGTCACGGGCATATCCATCCAAAATTGTCAGACCGTTCCAAATTCCACCCTGCTTATATTACAAGACCCCGACTCATTTATTACTCTTACCTCTCTTGCCTTCACACTCAAGCTCCAAACCCTAGCGCCGCCGCCTGAATTCATCATCGTCGAAAGTGAAACACTTAGCTCTCATGCCTTCTTCTTCGTCATACTCATGTTGGCCGCGGTTGTCTTTGCCTCGCCGGCGTTGTAGCTGTTAGCCACCACCAAGCTAGGGTGTGGTAGATCGAATCGCTCGGCCTCCCCACCTCGTCGAGCAGTTCTTCAAGTTCTTCATCGTGGTAGATAAATCACTGATTTTTACCGCTCGTTTGATATGGAAAAATTACAAATATTTTTAATTTACTAAATACCTTCAATTATGTTGAAAATTTGGTTTGATTTCTCACTTGTGCAACTTTTCGGACTTGCACAAATCTGAAACCACCTTATCTTGTACAAAAGTGAATGTGTGCGGTATACCTGGCCAAACCTCGGGCCAGGCCTAAAAACGCCCAGCGTTAGAAACCCAGACCCGAGCCCGGCCCGGCCCGACCATCGAGCCTGATATTTGGGCCCGAGCCCAACCCGAGCCCGAAGAAAGCCCGGCCCAACATAGGCATAAACTCGAGTTTTTTCAGGCCCGGGCCCGGGCCCGGCCCGAGCATCGGGCTCAAAATGCAGGCCCAAGCCCGGCCCGTGGGCAAGGTTGGGCCGGGCCCGGTCAGGCTTTTTCGGGCCGGGCCGACCGGGCCAGGCTGCCCATGGTCAGGTCTGGTGTGCGGTGAATGAAGTCATTCTCTTCAGACCATGTTTTTGACTTCAAAAGCTTGTGAGAATGCATATGACCTCTTCAATTCCCTTGACATATCTAATTCTTCCACATGTACATGTGTGCAGCAGAATCCCTTGGATCTCATAGTCTGAATTCATCTACACACTACTTGCAGATACGCCTGGACTCACCTGGAGGCATCTCACACTTGTGTACTCCTTTGAAGCCTTCTTCAAAGCCGAAGACAATGGCAAGATAAAATGCACCAAAGAAGGGTGGCAGGTAAACGCGTTAGAACACTACAAAAGACCTTCCACCTGCGCTCTATGAGCATTACAAGACTGATCCTAAAGAGAGCTACACACAACGCAAGAATTGGATCCAATGGATCCGAAGATATTGGGCATAGGGATGGTTTTACTACCACTTTGTCGTTGCTGGATACATAGAGAAAAATGTAGAAAAAGCTACATGGACTAACATTATATACAAGAATATGCATCCGAAGAAAAGGCTGAAGCCATCAAGATTGACTTCTTTCCATGCATGGTCAGGCCACGAATGCCAAAGCATCCAGATCCATCTAGCATCCTTGGGTGCCCAGTCGCTGATGAAACGTCTGAGGAGGACGCAGATGAGCCTCGTATCATAGATGTGATGCCTATTCAAAAAATCAAAGGATTAAAAGCCAAAGGCCTCCAAGCCTGTTGTCACAACACCTAAGGCTTCACAATCAAAACATGTTGAACCAGCTGAAGTAGATTGAGGAGAAAACATGTTGCTGCTCGTGCACCGAAGCCATGTTCACCTTGATCGATGGGGAAAATTTGATAGAATTTTCTGATGATGAAGCTTTGGCGAAGCTTATCCAAGAAAAGGAGGAAGAAGCCAAACATCTTGAAGACTTGCCTCTGTTTTACATTGACATTCTGAACCAATTCATTGATGAATGGTTTGCTGATCCCTCACTCTCCATTGACACGCTACAACTTCCTATTGGGCTCAGTGTCGCCTTTCAAGGGTTGGTGAATGAAGAATTGTCAATTGTTCAGCAGGCTGTTTAGCTATGTGAAAAGATTCGCCATGAAAAATCCCTTTTCAAGAAGAACATGCACAAACTCATAATTGAGCAAATTTGAGGCTATAACAAGATGATAGCTGACTTGAAGACTGGGTTTGAAAAGCATCGTGAAGTCTCCAAAAGCGCCCTAGAGTGTGTGAAAAAGAAGTTTGCCAAGATGGTTCAAGCTCATAATGAGATGCTCAAGATAAAATCCCTTGGCTAGCCCTCCCTTGACCCAAGAATAATTGAGAGGCCAAGACAAGTTTCTATGTATTCGAGCCAGTATGCACCAACGAGACAAGAAATGCCAAGCATCATCTTCCCAGCTGGATTTTTTGGCTCAAGGACGCCTCTTCCTTCCTTTGATGCATCACACAACAAAATGTTGGAAATATGACCTAGAGGCAATAAATAAAGTGTTTATTATTATATTTCCTTGTTCATGATAATCGTTTATTATCCATGCTATAATTGCATTAATTGGAAACACATTACATGTGTGGGTGAATAGACAACACTTTGTCCCTAGTATGCCTCTAGTGAACTAGCTCGTTGATCAAAGATGGTCAAGGTTTCCTAGCCATTGACATGTGATGTCATTTGATAACGGGATCACATCATTAGGAGAATGATGTGATAGACAAGACCCAAACTACAAACATAGCATATGATCGTGTCAGTTTATTGCTACTATTTTCTGCATGTCAAGTATGTGTTCCTATGACCATGAGATCATGCAACTCATGAACATCAGAGGAGTGCTTTGTGTGTATCAAATGTTGCAACGTAATTGGGTGACTATAAAGGTGCTCTACAGGTATCTCCGAGGGTGTCTGTTGAGTTGGCATGGATCAAGACTGGGATTTGTTACTCCGTGTGACGGAGAGGTATCTCAGGGCTCACTCGGTAATACAACATCACAATGAGCCTTGCAAGCAATGTGTCTAAGTGTTAGTCACGGGATCTTGTATTATGGAACAGGTAAAGAGACTTGCCAGTAACGAGGTTGAACTAGGTATGAAGGTACTGACGATTGAATCTCGGGCGAGTAACATACCGAAGAACAAAGGGAACATCATACGAGATTAACTGAATCCTTGACATAGAGGTTCGACCGATAAAGATCTTCGTAGAATATGTAGGAACCAATATGGGCATCTAGGTCCCGCTATTGGTTATTGATCGTAGAGGTGTCTCGGTCATGTCTACATAGTTCTCGAACCCGCAGGGTCTGCACACTTAAGGTTTGGTGACGTTTTGGTAGTATAGAGTTATGTATGGTGGTGACCGAAGGTTGTTCGGAGTCCCGGATGATATCCTGGACATCACGAGGAGCTACGGAATGGTCCGGAGGTAAAGATTCATATATAGGAAGTCCTGTTTTGATCGCCGGAAAAGTTTCGGGCTCATCGGTAGTGTACCGGGAGTGCCGGTAGTGTACCGGGAGACCACCGGGAGGGGTATTTCGACCCAAGAGGCTTCACGGGCTGTGGGAGAGTGAATACCAGCCCTTTGTGGGCTGGTGGAAGTCCCACACAAAGCCCATGCGGCTGGGAAGAAAAGCCCAAAAGGAAAAAGGTGGAAAAAGGCAAAAAAAGGCCAAATAAGGAAGGAGTCCTAATCCTACTAGGAGTGGAGGAGGTGGACTCCTCCCTCCTAGTTCGTCCGAGCTTCCTTGGCTCAGAAGCCAAGGCTTCCTCCTCTCCTCCTATATATACTAGAGGGTTTTAGGGTTTTTGGACAAGATTTTCAGCCACGTGCAACCCTACCCTCTAGTCCATAGTTTCTCCTCTAGATCGGATTTCTGCAGTGCTTAGGCAAAGCCCTGCCGGAATAGCTCCACCACCATCGCCGGAGCACCGTCACGCTTCTGGAGAACTCTTCTTCCTCTCCGCTCCTTCTTGCTGGATCAAGATGGCAGAGATCGTCATCAAGCTGTACGTGTGCTGAACGCGGAGGTGTCGTCCGTTCGGCGCTAGATCGGAAGGATCGTGATCAACCTCGTGGGACGGATCGTGATAAAGTTTGCGGGACGGCGGATCGTGATTGGACTGCAGGACGGATCGTGATCGGATCGCGGGATGCACGGTGATTTGGATCGCGAAGACGTTCGACTACACCAACCGCGTTTCTTAACGCTTCCCGCTTAGCGATCTACAAGGGTACGTAGATCCACTCTCCCTCTCGTAGATGCTCATCACCATGGATAGATATGCGTGTGCGTAGGAAATTTTTTCTTTCCCATACAACATTCCCCAATAGTGGCATCATGAGCTAGGTCTATGTGTAGATGAGATCTCGAGTAGAACACGTAAGGTTTGTGGGCGTTGATGCCTAGATTGCTTCCTCCCTTGGTCGGATTTTGGTTCAGCGGTATTGTGAGATGAAGCGGCCCGGACCAACATTACTCGTACGCTTACGAGAGACCGGTTCCCTCGACCGCAACTTGTTGCATATATGGCTTGCGGGTGCCAGTTTCTCTCACTTTAGTTGGATCGGATTCGACAAAGGCGGTCCTTGAGAAGGTTGAAAAGCAACTAGTGTATCACCGTTGTGGTTTTTGCATAGATGAGAATTGTTCTTGCTAGATACTCGTAGCATCCACGTAAAACGTGAAACAACAATTAGAGGACATCTAACTTGTTTTTGCAGGGTATGTTGTGATGTGATATGGCCAATTACATGATGTGATATATGTGATGTATGAGATGATCATGTGATGTATATATTATCACGACTTGCATGTCGATGAGTACGGCAACCGGCAGGAGCCATAGGGTTGTCTTTAATTATTGTATGACCTGCGTGTCAATCATTAAGTGCTATGTAATGCTTTACTTTATCGCTAAACGGTAGCAATAGTAGTAGAAGCATGTTGGGCGTGACAACCCCGATGGAGACACGTTGATGGAGATCATGGTGTCTTGCTGGTGATGATGGAGATCATGCCGGTGCTTTCAAGATGGAGATCAAAAGCACAAGTTCATGGCCATATCATGTCACTTATGATTTGCATGTGATGTTAATCCTTTTATGCACCTTGTTTTGCTTAGGATGACGGTAGCATTATAAGGTGATCCCTCACTTAATTTCAAGATAAATTGTGTTCTCCTCGAGTGTGGACCATTGCGAAAGTTCGTCGTGACACCACGTGATGATCGGGTGTGATAGACTGTACGTTCACATACAACGGGTGCAAGCCAGTGTTGCACGTGGAGAACACTCGGGTTAAACTTGACGAGCCTAGCATGTACATACATGGCCTTGGAACACAAGAGACCGAAAGGTGGAACATGAGTCATATAGTAGATATGATCAACATAATGATGTTCACCATTGAAGCCACCTCAACTCACGTGATGATCGGACTTGATTTTGTGGATTTGGGTCATGTGACACTCAGATGACCTGACGGATGTCGATTTGAGTAGGAGCTTTAGTAATTTGATTAACTAAACTCATTATCTTGAACAATAGTCTAAGTAAACTTTGCATATCTATGTTGTAGATCCATGGCTCGCGCAGAAGCACCCCTGAATTTTAATGCGTTCCTAGAGAAAGCTAAGTTGAAAGATGATGGAAGTAACATTGTTGACTGGGCCCGTAATCTGAGGATTATCCTCATGGCTTCCCAGAAATCATATGTCCTTGATGCATCGCTTGGTGACCAACCATAAGACATGACCTCCGAAGACGTTAAGAACGCTTGGGAGGCACGTACTGGAGATTACTCAATAGTTCAGTGTGCAATATTGTATGTCTTAGAACCGGGACTTCAAAGACGTTTTGAACATCATGGAGCATATGTGATGTTCCAGGAGTTGAAGTTTATCTTTCATAAGAATGCCTGGATCGAGAGTTATGAAACCTCCCATAAGTTCTATGCTTGCAAGATGGAGGAGAACGGGTCTATCACTGAACATATACTCAGAATGTCTGGGTATTCAACTCGTCTAGCGGAGTTGGGAATTGCCCTTCCGCCAGAGGCGATCACTGACAGAGTTCTTCAATCACTGTCACCTAGTTACAAGAGCTTTGTGATGAACTATAACATGCACGGGATGAACAAGTCAGTCGCCGAGCTGTTTGCGATGCTAAAAGTCACTGAGTCTGAAATCCAGAAAGAACATCAAGTGTTGATGGTCAATAAATCCACTAGTTTCAAGAAAAATGGCCAGATCAAGGGCAAGGGCAAGAAGGGTAAAATGAAGAATGATGGTAAAGCAGTTGCTACTCCTGTAAAGAAGCCCAAGCATGGACCCAAGCCAGAAACTGAGTGCTTTCATTGCAAGGGAACTGGTCACTGGAAGCGGAACTGCCCCAAGTACCTGGCTAACAAGAAGGCGGCCAACGACAAACAAGGTATATATTATATACATGTTATTGATGTGTACCTTACTAGCTCTCGTAGTAGTGCCTGGGTATTTGATACCGGTTCGGTTGCTCACATTTGCAACTCAAAGCAGGAACTACGGAATAAATGAAGGCTGGCAAAGGACGAACTGATGATGCGCGTGGGAAATGGTTCCAAGGTTGATGTGATCGCCGTCGGCACGCTCTCTCTTTGATTACCATCAGGATTAGTGATGAACCTGAATAATTGTTATTTAGTGCCTGCGTTACGCATGAACATTATATCTGGATCTTGTTTATTGCGAGACGGTTACTCATTTAAATCAGAGAATAAAGGTTGTTCTATTTATATGAGTAATATCTTTTATGGTCATGCACCCAATGTTAGGGGTTTATTCATATTGAATCTTGACAGTGATGACACACATGTTCATAACATTGATGCCAAAAGATGTAGACTTGATAATGATAGTACCACTTTCTTGTGGCACTGCCGTTTAGGTCATATTGGTGTAAAACGCATGAGGAAGCTCCATGCTGATGGACTTTTGGAGTCACTTGATTTTGAATCACTTGACACATGTGAACCATGCCTCATGGGCAATATGACTAAAACGCCGTTCTTTGGAACAATGGAACGGGCGAGTGACTTATTGGAAATCATACATACTGATGTGTGCGGTCCAATGAATGTTACAGCGCGTGGTGGATATCGTTATTTTCTCACCTTCACTGATGACTTAAGTAGATATGGGTATATTTACTTGATGAAACACAAGTCTGAAACGTTTGAAAAGTTCAAGCAATTTTAGAGTGAAGTTGAGAATCATCGTAACAAGAAGATTAAATTCCTGCGATCTGATCGAGGAGGTGAATATCTGAGTTATGAGTTTGGCAGTCACTTAAGATAGTGTGGAATTGTTTCACAGTTGACGCCGCCCAGAACACACAGCGTAATGGTGTGTCCAAACGTCGTAATCGAACCTTATTAGATATGGTGCATTCTATGATGTCTCTTGCTGATTTGCCACTATCGTTTTGGGGTTATGCATTAGAGACAGCTGCATTCACTTTAAATAGGGCACCATCGAAATCCGTTGAGACGACACCATATTAATTGTGGTTTGGCAAGATGCCAAAGTTGTCGTTTCTTAAAGTTTGGGGATGTGATGCTTATGTCAAAAAGCTTCAGCCTGAAAAGTTGGAACCCAAAGCGGAAAAATGCGTCTTCATAGGATACCCGAAAGAGAGAGTCGGATATACCTTATATCTCAGATCCGAAGGCAAAGTGTTTGTTGCTAAGAACGGAACATTTCTTGAGAAAGAGTTTCTCTCGAAAGAATTGAGTGGGAGAAAAATAGAGCTTGATGAGGTTATTGAACCTTTACTTCAACCAGAAAGTAGCACAACACAGAAAGATGTTTCTATGGAACCTACGATGGTAGAAGAGGAAGTTAATGATGATTATCATGAAGCTTCCGATCAAGCTACTATTGAACCTCGTAGGTCGACAAGGCCGCGTACTACTCCTAAGTGGTACGACAACCCTGTCTTGGAGGTCATGTTGTTGGACAACAATGAACCTACGAGCTATGAAGGAGCAATGGTGGGCCCAGATTCCGAGAAATGGTTAGAGGCCATGAAATCCGAGATGGGATCCATGTATGAAAACAAAGTATGGACTTTGGAAGTATTACCTGAAGGGCAAAAGGCTATTCAGAACAAATGGATCTTTAAGAAGAAGACAGACGCGGACGGTAATGTCACCGTCTATAAAGATCGACTTGTGGCAAAGGGTTTTTCACAAGTTCAAGGAGTTGACTATGATGAGACTTTCTCACCCGTAGCAATGCTTAAGTCCGTCAGAATCATGTTGGCAATAGCTACTTATTTCGACTATGAAATTTGGCAGATGGATGTCAAAATAGCATTCCTCAATGGTTTCCTTGAGGAAGAGTTGTATATGATGCAACCAGAAGGTTTTGTCAATCCAGAGAATGCTGACAAAGTTTGCAAACTCCAGCAATCCATTTATGGGCCGGTGCAAGCATCTCAGAGTTGGAATAAGCATTTTGATGAGGTGATCAAAGCGTTTGAGTTTATACAAGTTTATGGAGAAGCTTGTATTTACTAGAAAGTGAGTGGGAGCTCTATAGCGTTTCTAATATTATATGTGGATGACATATTGCTGATTGGAAACAATATAGAAATGCTGGAAAGCGTGAAGGAAAATTTGAACAAGAGTTTTTCAATGAAGGACCTAGGAGAAGCTGCTTTCATATTAGGCATTAAGATCTATAGAGATAGATCGAGACGCTTAATAGCACTTTCACAGAGCACATACCTTGATAAAGTTTTGAAGAAGTTCAAAATGGATCAGTCCAAGAAGGGGTTCTTACTTGTGTTACAAGGTGTGAAGTTGAGTAAGACTCAATGCCCAGTGACTGCAGAAGATAGAGAAAAGATGAGTGTCATCCCCTATGCTTCAGCCATAGGCTCTATCATGTATGCAATGTTGTGCACAAGACCGGATGTCAGCCTTGCCATAAGTATGGCCGGAAGGTTTCAAAGTGATCCTGGAATGGAACACTGGGCAGCGGTCAAGAATATCCTTAAGTACTTGAAAAGGACTAAGGAAATGTTTCTCGTTTATGGAGGTGATGAAGAGCTCGTCGTAAAGGGTTACGTCGATGCAAGCTTTGACACTGATCCGGATGACTCTAAGTCACAAACTGGATATGTATTTATTCTTAACGGGGGAGCGGTAAGCTGGTGCAGTTCTAGGCAAAGCGTGGTAGCCGATTCTACATCTGAAGCGGAGTACATTGCAGCCTCGGAGGCAGTGAAGGAAGGTGTCTGGATGAAGCAGTTCATGACAGATCTTGGAGTAGTGCCCAGTGCACTGAATCCAATGAACCTGTTGTGTGACAACACTTGTGCCATTGCTCTGGCCAAGGAACCAAGGTTTCACAAGAGGACCAGACACATAAAGCAATGCTTCAACTCCATCTGCGATTACATCGAGGAGAAGGACATAAATATTTGCAAAGTGCACACCGATCTGAATGTTACAGACCCATTGACTAAACCTCTTCCAAGGGCTAAACATGATCAACACCAGAACTGCATGGGTATTCGATTCATTACAATGTAAATCACATAGTGATGTGAGCTAGATTATTGACTCTAGTGCAAGTGGGAGACTATTGGAAATATGCCCTAGAGGCAATAAATAAAGTGTTTATTATTATATTTCCTTGTTCATGATAATCGTTTATTATCCATGCTATAATTGTATTAATTGGAAACACATTACATGTGTGGGTAAATAGACAACACTTCGTCCCTAGTATGCCTCTAGTGAACTAGCTCGTTGATCAAAGATGGTCAAGGTTTCCTAGACATTGACATGTGATGTCATTTGATAACGGGATCACATCATTAGGAGAATGATGTGATGGACAAGACCCAAACTACAAACGTAGCATATGATCGTGTCAGTTTATCGCTACTGTTTTCTGCATGTCAAGTATTTTTTCCTATGACCATGAGACCATGCAACTCACGAACTTCGGAGGAGTGCCTTGTGTGTATCAAATGTCGCAACGTAACTGGGTGACTATAAAGGTGCTTTACAGGTATCTTCGAGGGTGTCTATTGAGTTGGCATGGATCAAGACTGGGATTTGTTACTCCGTGTGACGGAGAGGTATCTCAGGGCCCACTCGGTAATAGAACATCACAATGAGCCTTGAAGCAATGTCTCTAAGTGTTAGTCACAGAATCTTGTATTACGGAACGAGTAAAGAGACTTGCTAGTAACGAGGTTGAACTAGGTATGAAGATACCGACGATCGAATCTCGGGCGAGTAACATACCGAAGAACAAAGGGAACATCATACGGGATTAACTGAATCCTTGACATAGAGTTTCGAACGATAAAGATCTTCGTAGAATATGTAGGAACCAATATGGGCATCCGAGTCCGTCTATTGGTTATTGACCGTAGAGGTGTCTCGGTCATGTCTACATAGTTCTCGAACCCGCAGGGTCTGCACACTTAAGGTTTGGTGATGTTTCGGTAGTATAGAGTTATGTATGGTGGTGACCGAAGGTTGTTCTGAGTCCTGGATGAGATCCCAGATGTCACGAGGAGCTCCGGAATGGTCTGGAGGTAAAGATTCATATATAGGAAGTCCTGTTTTGGTCGCCGGAAAAGTTTCGGGCTCATCGGTAGTGTACCGGGAGTGCCGGTAGTGTACCGAGAGACCACCGGGAGGGGTATTTCGACCCAAGAGGCTTCATGGGCTGTGGGAGAGTGAACACTGGCCCTTTGTGGGCTGGTTGAAGTCCAACACAAGGCCCATGCGGCTGGGAAGAAAAGCCCAAAAGGAAAAAGGTGGAAAACGGCAAAAAAGGCAAAATAAGGAAGGAGTCCTAATCCTACTAGGAGTGGAGGAGGTGGACTCCTCCCTCCTGGTTCGGCTGAGCCTTCTTGGCTTGGAAGCCAAGGCTGCCTCCTCTCCTCCTATCCTCCTATATATACTAGAGGGTTTTAGGGTTTTTGGACAAGATTTTCAGCCACGTGCAACCCTACCCTCTAGTCCATAGTTTCTCCTCTAGATCGGATTTCTGTAGTGCTTATGCGAAGCCCTACCGGAATAGATCCATCACCATCGCCGGAGCGCCATCACGCTGCCAGAGAACTCTTCTTCCTCTCCACTCCTTCTTGCTGGATCAAGACGGCGAAGATCGTCATCAAGCTGTACGTGTGCTGAACGCGGAGGTGCCGTCCGTTCGGCGCTAGATCGGAAGGATCATGATCAACCTCATGGGACGGATCGTGATCAAGTTCGTGGGACGGATCGTGATTGGATTGCGGGACGGATCGTGATCGTATCACAGGACGAACGGCGATTTGGATCGTGAAGACGTTCGACTACACCAACCGCGTTTCTTAACGCTTCTCGCTTAGCGATCTACAAGGGTACGTAGATCCACTCTCCCTCTCGTAGATGCTCATCACCATGGATAGATCTACGTGTGCGTAGGAAATTTTTTGTTTCCCATGCAATGTTCCCCAACAAACAAGACCAAGGCTGCTGAGGCTAAGGCCAAAAAGCACAAACATCTTTAGTCTACTAAAACACAGCCCTCCAAGATGTTGAAGACAAAGAAGGCAAAGTCTTCGAGCTCGACCCAAGTGCCCCTGCCCCTTGAGGTTCCATCTGTGACTTCATATGCTCAAGAGGAGCCTATGCTAGTGACGCCTCTCTCTATGGCTCCACCAGCATATGAAAATGTTGAAAGATGTGTTGTTCTGCATGAGTATTCTACTACACATGGTCAACTAAATGAAGATATTCCAGATGCTGAACCCACCGCAACTGAAGACATTGCAGTTGATGGTGCTGAAGACATTGCTCTTGCAAGAGACAATGTTGAAAGTAAACATGTGCCTCAGCTTGATGCTCCTTTGATATCGTCGCCACAGCCTAATGTGAGTCAAAATGTGGATATTGGGTCACCTGCTAAGCCAATTATTCAAGATGAGTTCTGGAACACGGATCATGCAAACACCCCAATGCACGAAGTCATTCCTCGCACTCTGGCTACTCCATTTTCAAGTCCCGTGCTGCAATCACCCGAGTCTCCGTTTCAAGGCATGGATGTCGAAGCTCCTGATAATGTGTCACCTCTCAAAAGGCTTCGTAGAGGACCAAGGGGCGGTTATACCTTCAATGACAAGCATATCTAAAGATGAAGTGCATGCTGACCCGACTGCATCAGTCGACAGATTCCCAGGATTGAAGATGTTGCTCCTAAACTTCGAGAGAATGAAGCCAAGGTATCCGAAGACATTGTCCTAGCTCCCGAAGCTCAACTTACATCAACTCCTAAGGGAGAAGTCAATGCTCCATTTCTTGATAGTCCTCCCGTCCCTGCCATGCCATGGACTAACGACAATTCTTAAAACATTGTCATGGCTCGCAATAGGGAAGGAGAGATGGTACCAACAAAGTGGCCCAAGATAGTACCTCCACCAAGGATGGGTTCTCACTATGAATTCAACATTCATCACCGCCCTCGTGCTATGAATCCGATGCCAAGGCTTCCAAGTCTTCGACAACAAGGACGAGCGCGTCCTCTTGTTTTCAGTGTCAAGAGATTCATACTCAACAACACTTTCTTTGACTCTGACCAGAATCCCTATAAGCATTAGAAGATTCAGTCTGATCAGTTTTGGAGTGCTCCCCAATTTGAATTCTACACATGTGTGCTCTATGGCCAGAACATGGTCTTTCCTCACAAGCATCTCAGCTTTGAAGCAATGAAGGGTCTTCCGCGCTTTTATCAGACCCTTGACTGTCTTCGAGATGTTGGTTTGTTGCCCTTCATTGTTGATCATGAAGACTAGAATGAAGAACTTATTCTTCAATTTTACGCAACTCTCCACATCTGTAGCTTTGGAAGAGATATGAAGACATGGGTGGTGGACTTCATGATCCGGGATGAGCATGTCACTTCTCCTGCTATGGAAATCTTTTCCACCAGACCTCTTCATGCATCTGGCGAAGACTTTCATCCGCAATCTGATGCTTATGCCGAAGACACAAAGAGCGTCTTCCAAGTGTTTGAGCCAAATATGAATGAAATGCTTACACTTATGAAGACATTGTCACTTGATGAACCCTTGCCCACAACTTTCTTTGTTGATGATCTACATCTGTATCTGCCAAAGACTATATACCATATTCTTCGGCACACTTTGGCCAATCAAGGGGCATTCTTCTTCAAGCAAGCTGGATGGCGCCCTGAAGACATTGATCTACCATACGGTGTATGGAGTAAGATTCAATCTTCAAGACTTATTCTTGCAAAACCTTACTACAAATGGTCTCAATCTATTTGAACTAAAGATCTATGCACCATGTATCATGCGCTTCATCAAGTGCAGATCAAACACATGGGTTTTGCCATCTGCTCGGAACCATGGTGTGTAACTCCCGGATGTGGAAGTTATTCGTGCAGACATTTACCCATCCAAGAGCAAGAATCCCATTCATGAAGACACAAGTGGTACAAGTCATATGGAAGGGCTTCACCTTCCCTCTGATCGAGCCAGGGCAGGGCTTATTGGTTCAATTCGCCGTCCTCAGCCAAGTGCAACTGCCACTGAAGTCACTGCTAGCACTCTGCCTCATCAGAACCAAACTAGAAGGGAACATGTTGTGATAGATCAAGATATTATCATCTCTCTTCATCATAAGCAGGATAGGCACCATGAGTGGAAAAGAAGGCAAATGTAATCCCTTGCGACTGATATCAATCACAGTCGCAACCTCTTCACCAACAACACTTTTGTGGCCCATGAGACTTGCAGGCATTCCTAGACGACAATGACAATGGTGACACCTAAGGATTATCTTCATGAGGATCGTTCTTCTTCAGCACCGTCTGTCAACGTCAAAGTTTGTCATGATGAAGCCGAAGATGTCACTTCTCTGTCAACACCAACTGAACGCAACAACATTGTATCAGGCCAATCTGCACCGCTAATCATCGACCCTGCCGCACCATCGTCTTCAACTCATGTTGGGTAGGTGTAGTTCCCAATGTCTTCGCCCTTTTTGGTCATTCTATGAAAAAGGGGGAGAAGAATTGGATTGATAGTCTTCAAACGGGTCAATTGGGCTGTGTGCTACTATTTTTGTTAAGTTTACAACTCTGGTTTGAACATTTGTTGTTTTGGTTTGTAAAACTTAAGTCACGATGGACGTGTGCACATTTTATGTTTACCTTACTTTTGGCGCCACTTCAAGTTCTATCATATGCACCTGAAGCCATTCTATAGATGCCCCTTTTTCATTATGCATTTCATTATCTTCGCAAAACCATTCAAATGCATAGTGATTGGATTCCAATATATAGGGGAATATCTCCACAAATTAAAACCTACCATGTGCTTTTGCATTCAAAGGAAAATCTTCATAGGCACATCTTCACGGGGAGCTCTCTATATCTTGCAATCATAATCTCCAAGTCTTTATCTTCATATATTTTATCCCCATTGAAAACTTCAACCAGTTTGTCATCAATCACCAAAAAGGGCGAGATTGTAAGTGCATCTAGTGCCACCCCTTGTTGGTTTTGGATTATTGAAGACAAATGTGGTTGAGGGACTAATATGTTTGCGAGAGTTCATAGGTCTATATGGATAGAAGTCCCTAGAGATTCAGTTTAACCATCGAAGACGAACCCTAAAAATGTCTGAAGACATTGATGATAGCCGAAGCCATTGGTGGTATGCAAAGATAATCTCTTGAGGATAATGAAACGCGAAGACAAAGTCTTTTGGTAGTTTTGTTTCTTCTTTCCTAGGTCATAGGAACCACCATACTGTTTAAGTGGGGTCGATGTGATTGAAGTCAGACGCCGACGTGAAGCTCAACTCAAAACACCTATGTCTTTGAGTGAAGACAATGAAAGGAAATCTCTTCCAGAGTTGGTTGATTCAGCACTTGTAGCCCAAGTAATGTTGCCGCATGTGTCTTTGAAATTCAACCGTTGGAACACGTGTTGTTTGGCCATTGACCCAGGCTCATTTCGGTTATATCATGTCGGGTTGCGTGTTGGGTATAAATAGCCCACCCCCTCCACCATAAGTTGGTGGATGCTAAGAGTTAGATACAATTGTTGTCGTTTTGGAGCAACCCACCTCGAAGACATTGTGAGAGAACTATCCTATGAGGATAAACCCAAACACCCAGACCTTGAGTGTTTGAGCATCACCGAAGTCGTTCTGTTCTGAGAGAACTGAAGACTTATTACACTTGAAGATTGTGATCTTCCAAACGGTTAGGCGTTTGGGCCTAGAGCATCCAAGGGTCATTGTGGATTGTCGGGTCTCCAAGTTTGTATGAGTTTTAGAAGTCTCCCTAAAGACTTACCAGAGTGATTGGGCATGGTCTAAGTGACCTCGGCTCAAGGGGAACAAGGTGAATACGAGGTGTTCTGAGTTGGATCTCAGCCTCCCCAACTAGACGTATAGTTGTCATAGCAACTGGAACTGGTCCAATAAATCTCGAGTCTTCTTCAAGCAACTGGTTATATCTTTCACTCATTTACATACTCTTCTGTACACTGAAGCCTTTGCTTGATTGTTGTTATCCGAATACATTCATAGAATACATTCACTTATTAGCATTTGTCTTCGCACTACTCTAGTTTATCGTCGATGCACTTCTATTGTAGGATGACTATGCTTTACTTATCTGTATGTATTCATGTGATGCCTAGATCCTTGACTGATATCCCTCTCTGATCCTAAAATCATTTCCGCTCTCTTCAAAGAAATTTTCTATTTTGAAGCTTTCCATAAAATCTCCTAGTCACCCCCCTCTAGTCAATAACTAGCACTTTCAGACTTGCAATCGAGGCAACTACAACTATTACGAGACCCTAGTTGTGTGTTGATCATGGACTTACAACTAGGTCAAATACACCACCACAAGCCCTTAGTTCCAAGCAGAGGGAGGGCTTGCAACGTGGGCAACTATAGCTAAATAAAAACCCTCTAGTTGCATGTTGAGGGTAGACTTGCAACATGAACAACTCCACTAAAACAAGCCCCCCAGTTACGAGTCGATGATGGACCTACAACTGGGGAACTACACTACTACAAGCCCCTAGTTGCGAGTCGATGTTGTACTTTCAACTAGGCAAACTAGAACTATAGGAAAGCCTTTAGTTTCGAGTTGATGGTAGGCTTGCAACTGGGGTAACTACAACTAATACAAGCCCAATTATGAGTCGTGGGTGGTCTTGCAACTGTGACTACTACACTACTACAAGCCTCCTTTATGTGTCGATGGTGGACTTGCAACTGAGGAAACTATAACTTCTACAAGTCCAGTTGCGAGGCGAGGATGGACCTGAACTGACGCAAGTACGCCACTACAAGCCACAATTGCATGTCGAGGGTAGACTTAAGGTAACTACAACTACAATAAAGCCCCAGTTCCAAGTCTAGAGTAGACTTGCCACTAGGGAAACTACACTACAACAAAGCACCTAGTCGTGAGTCCATGTTAGACTTGTAACTATGGTAGCCACACTGCTACAAAGCCCCTAGTTGCAGGTCGAGGTTGGACTTGCAACTGGGACAACTACAATACTACAAAGACCAAATCAAGTTTGCCCCTCCCCCATTTGTTTGTCGAGTGTAGACCTACATTAAACACAAAAAATAGATATGAGCCAGTTGCATATGTAAAGTGGACCTGCAATTGGGATAAAAAGTCCCCCTCTCAGTTGCATGTTGGGTGGAGTTGCAACTTGGACAAAAAGGCCCCCAGTTGCGTGTCGGTGGTGGTCTGGTAGACTTGCAACTGGGACAAAAATACGCCAGACCCTGTTGCGTGTCGAAGGCTGGAATTGCAAGTGGCACAAAAAGGCGAGCCCCTAGTTGCATGTTAGGGTGGAGGTTGACCCGAGACAAAGAAAGGCCCCCTCCCCCGTTTGTGTGTTGAGGGTGAACTTGTAAATAGGAAAATATTGGGTTGGGCCCGTTGCGTATAGAAGTTATATTTAGGAATGGGACTACAAATTTGCGTGCTAAGGGTGAAATTATAATTAGGACAAAATCGGAGCGGGTTGTTGGTTACTTCTCGAGGGTGGATTTCCACACAACAAGGGGTATCGAGCATAAATTCGAGCATCTCTCTTCCATGGAGCATGTCTCTTCCGTAGAGCATGTCTCTTCGACATCGAACTTGCAAAGGAAAATAGAAATATGCAACAACAAGCAAAATAGTCTGCCTCTTCCACTTCCACAACACATGCTAAATGAAAATGGGTCACAAAAGAAAGAGTGGAAAAAGCCTGACAAAACAAAACATGCAGCGTGAACATGCCAACAAATAGATAAAACAAAACAAGACGACATGAGGGTACATTCTCTATGGAAACAAGATTAAGAGTTTGCGAGAAAATTACAACGACAAACATTGGACCGAAATTTAGATGAGACAATCCAAAATCTTATCTTGATAAAAGTTAGAAGGAATGGGAGGCCGTGTCAAAATGAACTAGAAAGGCAACGACTGTGATAGAGCTCTTCCTTTTCTAGTCTCTGCCAGTTCTAGTAACAACATATCAACAATACGACGAAAGTGTCTGCCAACACCCTGTGATAATGGACCGACAAAAACTAGACAATTATCCAACAAAAGATGCGTGACAAACGACTTGTGACCACCGAAGCGGGGAATTGAGCGCTTGCACTAAAACTACTAAACCAAAAATCAAACGTTGGCAAACTTAAATGAGACATTGTTTTGTATAAAAAATATATTTACAAATTTTGAAGGTGTTCACATACTTGATTTTCTTCCAAATTTATAAACAGATTCACAAAAATATTCATTCACGAATATGAAAAAGGTAAAAATAAAAGATAAAATAAAAATAAATAAATAAATAAAATGAAAAGGGCACAAAAAAAGTCATATGGAGAAATAGAAGAAAAAATAAAAGAACAAAAAAATTAATAAAGGAAAAAAGAATGTGAGATGGAAGAGGGAGTATTAATAGATAGTGAGAGGGGAATCCATTAGCCGCAACTCTTGATTTGTGAAAGTGCGTTATATCGACTAGAGGGGGTGAATAGGCGATTTTTACAAATTCACCACTGAGGATATTCAACTTGAGGAATTTGAAATGTGATGAACTACTAGCGGCGGAATAAGTACTCAAGTGCATGTGAAATAGAGCAAGAGCATAATCATCATGATGAAGTAGAACATGCACAGATTACAAGTAGCGTGATACATGATAAGTAGGTGAAGAACAAGGTGACTAAAGAATTTGAGATGAGGAAATTTAGAAAGTCTTCAATTGTCATGGGAACGAGCCTAATAGTAGAAGGTAGGGGTACGAAGGGAGAGGGCAGAGTCCTAGCTACGGCGAGGGTGTACACACGGATGTATGAGTTCAGGCCCCTCACGTGGAGGTAACAGCCCTATGTCTCAGTGCTCAGGATCTTATCTCGTGTGGAATGTTAAGATTACAATGGTTGCAAACCCTTGTGCCAGAGGGGAGGGGCAGATTATATAGAGTTCGTTGCCCCTCATAAGTGCCCCGCATCTAAGGGTCTGATCATGGGTTTAAAGACTGGCGTTATTGGTAACGTACATAATAAATGCTACTAATGATGAAGAACTAACAACCGCCCATTGGCCTCCTGATGGTGGCTCATGGTCTTCTGGTGTCGACTGAGAATGAGGTCCACCGAGTGCCAGGCGACTGTCGAGTGAAGCAAGAAGACTCCGAGTGGATTGAATGTCGAGTGACTTGAACATCTCATGGAATCCAGTCGGAAGCTTATGCTTGATCTTCAAGTCCTCCAATGTAGTGTCCTTAGGTAGGGTATGTAGGCCTTGCCCAGGACCCTACCCTAGGTACATATCCTCGTCATTATCCCCCGAATGGATCGGGGTTCGAGTGGTGAAATAGGGGTATCAATGCCAATCTAGAATTAAGGCATCAAATATTCAGAATGATATTCGGGGCTTCAATGAAACTTGCGTCGATTGAAATCTGAGTATTAATGTCAATTCAAGATCAACACGCCAAATCTTCCGAATGATATTCGGGGCTTCAACGAAATTTGCGTCGATTGAACTCTTCTCCATTCGCCCGGATCCATTTAGCCTTGAAAGTGTCCGAGTGGATGTTCAATGCCTATTTTGGTCCGAGTGAACTGAAAGTATCTTTGGAGGTGATGGGTCAGTCTGTCAGACCCGGATTTCGCGGGATACGAAAATTTGGGAAGCGCGCCCGCGTGCGATGATGACGCCAGGATCAGGGTAAGTGGGAGCACAACGGCTCGATCTCCGCGCCGGTCATTTCGCCACGTACTGGACGCAGACTACGGCTGGCGTGCGCGGTGATCTCCACTAGTCAGCGAGGCACTAGGCGGGATATAAATCTCGGAGCGCTGCGGTTCGCACGGTACTATTCCCCAAACTTCCTCTCTTCCTCCGCCTCCCTTGTCTCCAGTGCCTCATCTTGTTCTTCTCCGACGAGAGCCGCCACGGTGATGACGAAGAGCACCATGGTGAAGCTGGAGCGAGCTAAGAAGGGGGCGACAAAGGTCAAGGGCAAGAAGCTCTCGACCGCTCGGTTCACCGCGCCGGCAGGATGGATGCAGGGGGACTTTCTCCCCTCCGTAGTCACTCGCGAGGACATGGAGGGCCTTGTCTCCGATGGACTCATGGCGGAGGGTTGCCTGGAGGCTGCCGGAGGGAGAGCGCGAGCCGGAGCCGCGCGACGGGGAGCGGGTCCTCCTTCTCTCCCACATTGAAGGAGGTTTCTCTATGCCACCCCACCCGTTCTTTAGAGGATTCTTGAATTTCTTTGGCGCCCAAGTGCACCACCTCCCATTGAATACTGTTGCATACTTGTCTGCCTTCAGCAAGTGTTTTCTGGGCTGCTCTCCCCATTGGAGGCTGTTCAAGCACATCTTTATGGTTAGATCCCATACTGTGAAGAAAGCTCTCCCTGTTGATGGGAAGACTCATGTGCTTCAGTTGTGTGGAGGTTTAGGACTTCAGAAAAGAGCTTGTAGTTCCTTCCCTGCCATGACTCTTCCTGAGTCTGTTAGAGGCTGGCAGTCGACTTAGTTCAACTACAAAGATGCAGCATCGCCCAACATATCGACTGGCCTTCCCCCTATACACCTGAACGTCCAGCTATCCCCAAGTGTTTGAGGGTGACCGAAGAGGAACATGTCCAAGTGGGAATCTTTGTTGAAGCTGTGGTGCAACTGATCCGGGGTGGAGTGACTGGCATGGATCTATTGGAGACATTTCTCAGTCGATGTATTCAGCCGCTCTAAGCCAGAGATCACACCATGTGGCACTACGCGGGCCCTATGGACTCGACCAGGGCACACCCAGAAGATGTTCCGCAAAAAATTGTCGAGTAGTGGCTTCACAGCATTATCGGAGCATGCAACAACCCTTTGGGAGCCAAGAGCATCCGACCTTACTCGGCCGAAAACCCGCCGAAGTATTTGGTGAGTTGAGCAGTGTCGACTGATGTACTTGTACTGTCGGGTGATATATTGACCTACGAACTGACTTCTTTACTTGAATCATGCAGGAGTGGACGCAGATGCACTTGACCGTTCCTAACGGGAACCATGTTGACGATGGAGTTGTGAGTGAAGGTGGTAGCATGGACGGTGACAGTTCAGAAGACTCCGAGGACGAGTACGAAAACTCGGACGAAAACGAGCCAAAAGTCTAGCCATCTCTCTGCACCAAATGCTACACCAAGGCTCGCCAAGATCCTACGGCTGCTGCGTATAGGGCTCCGGGCCCGAGCAAGAAGAACCCGAAGCGGAGCGGCCCCTCGATTATCGAGTCAAGCGAACGATCGGCAAAGCAACCCAAGGTGACCGTGGCCAAACCTCGCAAAGCCTTGCCTCGCATGAAGATGGCCATTCCTATCATATCCACGTGAGTGTTTTACCCTCGAATTCTTTCTGTCGATTGTGACTTTGCGTTGTTGCCAACCGAGTGTTGTTTGATCCGTCAGAGCTGCTACGTATGTAACCTCACCTCCTCGAGACGGAGGGGAAGCGATGGACCTTGACACTGCTGACGCTGCCACTTCTCATAGAGGTTAATAAGTTCTTGATTCATCCGAATGAGATTCCTCACTTGCAAAAGTTAACACTGTCGGTTGACGTTGCAGAGGTCATCCAGCTAGAAGATGACGAGGAACACATGGACGCCTCGCGCCCTTGCACCCGAAGAGCTTCATCAGTGCAGACGCTTCAGCGGTCGACTGCAGAGTCTTCCCAGGGGATGGGCGACTCGACACAAATCAGAGCTGATCTTGCAGTACCTCTGTCGAGTGCTCCTCCAGCTGTCTCGACCATCGTGACATCAACTCCAACTGGACCTGCTCAGACTGCTCCAGCTGCCCCAGCAACTATGTCGATCCTACCCATGATGGCTTTCTCTCTGCATCACATCCCGGAATATCGGACCGAAGCTGCAAAGGGGGCTATGATCCAGGCAGAGCAGATAATGCTGCAAACCAAAGAGGCGTACGAGGCCAGCAAGCTGGCTTACAATGTCAGTGCGGCCCTCCGCACAAATGTCCGAGTAAGTTCGATTGTAAGTACATTTTCGATTGAATTCCTGTCTTTTCTTGACTGTACACCCAGTGGGTGCTTATTGTCCACTCGTAGAATGTTTGAGATTTCTCCACTCAAATAGGTCAGGTCTTAGTCGAGTAGGATTTGGATCGATAGTACGCGTAGTACTAGAGTCACTCGACATGTCGAGTGCATATTTTTTTTCTGATGAGTTACTCGATGGATCGAGTGTTAACAGTCTCAGTGGGGGCACTTTGAGTGCACCCACTGGGTGTAGTCCTCGAGACCGATGTCGAGTGCTTGCATCGGCAGGGGTCTAAGAGCTTCTCGTATGCTTAATACATTTATCCGTGGTTGCACCACTTTGCAGCTACTTTGTAGGTTCCATGGATATCATTGACAAACCATGATATGACGCTACATAAGGATAGAGTGCACTTCACAGAGTGGGGGGGCGTGTCACTCGACGGATCGAGTGGCGGATGTTTTCTACTACTCGACTGATTGAGAATTGGCAGATCCGGTGGGGGCACTCTAAGTGCACCCACTGGGTGTAGTCCCCGAGACCGCTGTCGAGTGCTTGCACCGGCAGGGGTCTTAGAGTTTGTTGAATACGGGATACATTTTTACTTTGATCACACCACTCCGAAGCTACCTTGTAGGTTTCATGGATATTATTGATAAACCATGATATGACGCTACATAAGGATATATTGAACTTCACAGAGCAGGGAGGCGCATCACTTGACGGGTCGAGTGACGGATGAATGTTCTGACAGGGCTGACCTTGTCGAATGTTTCAGTAACCAGTGGGGGCACGCTAATTCCACCCACTGGGTGTAGTCCCGGAGGCTACTGCTAATCGCAGGCGAGAAGCAGTTGTCTTGAAAACTTGAAATCAGGATTTCCGTTGTACGCGTAGTACTGGAGGCACTCGACATGTCGAGTGCATATATTTTTTTCTGATGAGTTACTCGACAGGTCGAGTGTTAACCATCTCAGTGGGGGCTCTCTGAGTGCACCCACTGGGTGTAGTCCCCGAGCCCACCATCGAGTTCTTGCACCGGTAGGGTCTTAATAGAGACTGTTTTGAATTTGTTTACGGCACGCGGAGCGCCAGAGCCGCTCGACTTGTCGGGTGGACTTTTTGCTTGAATTATTCTTCCCCTGGACATGGGCTTCATGGACATCATAGGTCAACCATTATATGACGCTGTTCCAGGATAGTAAGATAGGCGTTCGACGGTTTTCATAACCCAGTCAACCGTCCTCGGTATTATTTCGTCGATTGGATATCTTTCTTTTGTTGGTTTAAGAGGGCTTACGAACTTGGAACGCAGTACAAGGATCTTGAGGATGAGAAGAACCGACTACGTGTGGATCTGGAAGCCTCCAACAATGCTCTGGAGCGAGCGCGGGCTGAGCTGAAGTCTCTGGGAGGTAACTACTGTCGATTCTCTGCATTCCCATCTTCACCTTTCATGCTTTGAACTGAGTGCTCTCACTCGAACAGACGTGCGCAATGAAAATCGTCGACTCCAAGCACAACTGAACAATGTTGTTTCTTTAGATTCCATGAAGAAGGCGCTGGAGGACAAGGACAGAGCACTCGCTGACGCCCAATGGGTGGCCATGGACAAAACCAAGACTGCAAATTGAAAGCTGGCGGCTACCCAGAAGCTGGAGGAGGAGAACGCAAAGCTGAAGCAAGAGCGCGTGGACCTCGTCAAAAGGGTTGAGCAGCTGAACAAAAGGAGCAACGGCCTAGAGAGGCATTTGGGCGAATTCTCGAGGAAGATGTACATCATGCTCGACGGTGAGTATCTCTTGTCGACTGAACTTTGTAAAATCCATGAAGATCGTACCTCACCAGCTCTTCTCCCATTCCTTCTCTTCAACAAAATTCTGCCAAGACTTCGAAAAGGAGACAGAAGAGATTGAGCCCAACCTGGACCCCACCAAGTCTCCTGTCGCAGATGCGGTGGCCATGAACATGGTCAGACTGAATTTCCGACTCCACGGTGCTCAGGCATATCTTGTCCGACTAAAACCTGCGATGGAGAGGATTGATAATGAGCTCTGGCCCGAGGACACTCCTCAGCTCGACCTCAACTCCATGATGGCTCGTTTGAATGACCTTCCAAGTCGAGTGCAGGCATGGAAGAAGTCCGCTACTCGTTGCGGTGCCGATGTGGCGCTATCACTCGTCAGGGTCCATTGTAGAGACGTGAGGGAGGTAAAGCTGAAGGAGCTCCGAGTGGTTAACACAAAGAAGCTTCAGTTTGAGGACTTCATGGAGACCTTCATCGATGCAGCTACCAGAATCGAAGATGGCATCGACTTGGAAACTTTTGTCGAGCCGGCCAGCCTGTCGGATGATTGAAAAACTTGATCTTAGGAAGAAACACTTTTATTCGCCTTGGTATGCCGAGTGAAACTGTATCCCTTAAAACTTCATTCAGGCCTTAGGCCTCAGCACATTTGCTTCTTTACAAAATGTTTATCCGCGATTTAACCTTTGGATTTTATCTGTATTTTGCTTTCAATCATTTGTTCGACTGAGTTTGTTTTTAGGCTTAGGCGAAAACAGGTTCGCAGCAAAGCCCCCGAGTGTGAGGACTACTCAACACTCGGAATATTTTTTATCCTAAGGGAAGACAGATTCGCGAATAGGTCGTCGAGTGAATGGAATACTATTCACCCGACAGAGTGTTTAACTTAAGCAAAAGCACGTTCGCAGCTAAGCCCCCGAGTGTGAGGATTGCTCACCACTCGGAGTATTTTTGAACCTAAGCGAAGACGGATTCGCAAATAGGTCGTCGAGTGAATGGAATACTATCCACCCGACAGGGTTTTTAACTTAGGCGAACCATGTTCACAGCTAGGCCCCCGAGTGTGAGGATTGCTCACCACTCGGCATGTTTTTGAACCTAAGCGAAGATGGATTTGCAAATAGGCCGTCAGGTGAATCTAATACTATCGACCCGACAGGGTTTTTAACTTAGGCGAAACATGTTCGCAGCTAAGCCCCCAAGTGTGAGGATTGCTCACCACTCAGCGTATTTTTGAACCTAAGTGAAGATGGATTCGCAGATAGGCCGTCGAGTGAATGGAATACTATCCACCCGACAGGGTTTTTAACTTAGGCGAAAGCATGTTCGTAGCTAAGCCCCCGAGTGAGAGGATTTCTCAAGACTCGGAGTATTCCCAAGAGTGAAACTGTACGATTGGAACCAACAATAAATATTGCAAAAATTTGAATTGTATTGATGAAGTATTCTTATTACGTCAGAAGATTCGTCTGTCTCTTAAGTATAAAAATGTCGGAGCAGATCTGCAGTCCAGGCTCGTGGCTCGTCTATCCGCTTCATGAGATTATACAGATGATAGACTCTGTTGTTAAGCACCTTAGTGACGACGAAAGGACCTTCCCATGCAGGAGCAAGCTTGTGATGTCAGTGTTGATTCACTCGAAGCACCAAGTCTCCTTCATGAAATGATCGACTCTTGACATTCTTCACATGGAAGCGCCGCAGATCCTGCTGATAGTTAGTAGTCCGAATCAGAGCCATCTCTCGTTCTTCCTCCAGGAGATCTACACCATCTTGCCTGGCCTGTTCAGCTTCAGCCTCAGAATACAGTTCCACTCGAGGAGAATTGTGAAACAAGTCACTCGGCAAGATAGCTTCAGCACTATAGACCAGGTAAAAAGGAGTCTGTCCAGTCGACCGATTTGGCGTAGTTCTCAGGCCCCATAGCACAGACGGCAACTCAGTTACCCAGGCACCAGCAGCATGATCCAGGTCACGCATAAGACGAGGCTTAAGGCCTTGCAAGATGAGGCCATTGGTTCGCTCGACTTGCCCATTGGTTTGCGGGTGAGCGACAGATGCATAATCTACCCGAGTGCCCTGAGATGTGCAGAAGTTTCTGAACTCTTCCGAGTCAAAGTTGGTGCCATTATCTGTGATAATGCTGTGAGGAACGCCGGAAATTTATCTCTCTCATGAATGTAACCGCCATACGGGAGTTCAATTTCTTGATGGGCTTGGCTTCTATCCATTTGGTAAACTTGTCGACTACAACCAGCAAATGAGTGAAACCACCTTTTTCGGTCTGAAAGGGACCAACCATGTCGAGTCCCCAAACAGCAAATGGCCAGGCAAGAGGAATTGTCTTCAGAGCAGAGGCCGACTTGTGTGACAAGTTTGCATAGAACTGGCATCCATCACAGTGATCGACGATGTCTTTAGCCATCTCATTAGCCCGTAGCTAGAAAAGACCAGCTCTGTATGCTTTGGCGACAATCGTCCGTGAGTACGCATGATGCCGCAAGTTCCCGAGTGGATCTCATCCAGAATCATTCGACCTTCCTCGGGGCAAATGCAGCGCTGTGTAACGCCAGTCGCACTCTCTCTGAATAGCTAATCTTCCATCACAGTAAAAGCCTTGGACTTGCGCACAATCTCTCGAGCCTCTATTTCATCTTCAGGGAGCTCTTGTCTGAGGATATAGGCAATGTAAGGCATAGTCCAATCGGGAGTGATAACCAGAATCTCGATGACTAGATCAATCACTGCAGGGACATCGACTTCTATCGGGTCAGTGGAACTCAAAGCTTGTGGGGGCTCTTTGGTGAAAGGATCTTCTTGAACCGAAGGAGTGTGCAAGTGATCTAAGAACACACCACTAGGGATAGGCCATCGAGTGGACCCAATCTTGGATAGCTCGTCAGCCGCCTAATTTTTCAGTCGGGAACATGATGAAGTTCCAGGCCTTTGAATTTCTTCTCCAACTTTCGGACTGCATTGCAGTACCAAGTCATAGTAGGGTTTCGAACATCCCACTCTTTCATCACTTGATTCACCACCAGATCTGAGTAGCCATAAACCATCATGCGCTTGACGCCGAGTGAGATAACCATGCGCAACCCATACAAAAGTGCTTCATATTCTGCCTCATTGTTAGAGGAATCAAAGAGAATTGGCAAGGCATAGCTGAGCTTGTCACCCTTGGGAGATATCAAGACAACACCAGCACCGGACCCATTCAAGATTTTAGATCCGTCAAAGAACATTGACCAATGCGTCGAGTGAACTTGGATTGGCTGTTGCTGTTCAATCCACTCGGCCATGAAATCTGCCAATGCTTGGGACTTGATTGCTGTTTTGGCTTTGAACCTGATGTCAAAGTGTCCAAGCTCGATTTCCCACTTAGCCACTCAACCTGATGCATCTCGATTATTGAAAATCTTAGACAAAGGAGCATCACTGACGACTGAAATCGAGTGGTCTTGGAAATAATGCGCCACCTTCTTCGCTGATATGTAAATACCATAAACCAGCTTCTGATAGTGTGGATATCTTTTCTTTGAGGGGGACAAAACTTCCAAGACATAATAGACTGGCCGTTGGACTTTATAAGATTTACCCTCCTCTTCCCGCTTGACAGTTAGCACTGTATTGATGACCTAATTTGTGGTCGCGATGTATAGGAGCAAGGGCTCTTTGCTGCCAGGAGCGGCAAGCATCGGCTGGGTGGAGAGCAGGGCTTTGAGCTCAACAAACACTGCTTCGGCTTCGGGAGTCCACTCGAACGTGTCGGACTTCTTCATCAATTGATATAAAGGCAGAGCCTTCTCACCAAGACGAGAACTAAATCGACTCAATGCTGCCAATCAACCTGTGAGCTTCTGAACGTCGTGCACTCTCACGGGAGTCTTCATTCGGGTAATGATGCTGATCTTCTTAGGGTTGACATCGATCCCCCGTTCGGAAACGATAAAACCGAGTAATTTGCTGCCAGGGACGCCGAAAGTATACTTGGCTGGATTCAGCTTTATGTCGAATCTCCTCAGATTGGCGAATGTTTCGGCCAAGTCGGCCAGCAGGTCGGAACCTTTGCGAGACTTGACCACTATATCATCCATGTACGCCTCGACATTCCGAAGGATCTGGTCGAGGAAACATTTCTGAATCATGCGCATAAAAGTTGCGCCAGCATTTTTGAGACCAAATGGCATAGTGATGTAGCAGAAACACACGAATGGGGTGATGAAAGTTGTCTTTATTTTGTCCGGACCATACAGACGGATCTGATGGTACCCGGAGTAAGCAGCCAGAAATGATAAACGCTCGCACCTCGCAGTCGAGTAAACAATTTGATCTATGCAGGGGAGCGGAAAATGATCCTTCGGGCATACCCGATTGAGATGATTGAAGTCAATGCACATACGCAAAGACTTATCTTTCTTTGGCACCATCACAACATTCGAGAGCCACTCGGAGTGGTAAATCTCCCGAATGAACTTGGCTTGCAAGAGACGGACCACTTCTTCGCTGATTGCCTTGCGCTTCTCCGCTGGTGAACGACGCAAATGCTCCCTGACGGGTTTGGCTTTCGGATCCACTCTCGGACGGTGTTCAGGCAGCTCCCTAGGAACCCCCGGCATGTCAGCAGGCTTCCATGCGAAGATATCCCAGTTCTCACGGAGGAACTAGATGAGCTCGGCTTCCTATTTGTTGTCGAGTGTTGATGAGATATTCGTCGGGGCAGCAGTAGGATCCGTCGGGTGGATGTGCACCTTCTTCACTTCTCCTGCCGACTGAAATGCCGACTCGGAAGACGGCTTGTTTGCGTGGAGCAAATCAACAGGGTCAGCGGTTTTCTTATACTCTTCCAGCTCGACCATGGCCATTTGGTGATCGGCGATCTTGGAGCCTTGCTAGAGGCATTCTTCGGCCCGCTGTCGATTGCCAGTGACCGTGATCATGCCACTAGGGCCTGGCATCTTCAACTTGAGATACATGTAACATGGTCAGAACATGAAACGTGCATACGCGGGTAGACCCAAAATGGCATGGTAGGCACTCTAGAAATGGATGACTTCAAACGTCAGCTTTTCTTTTTGGAAATTTTTGTCATTCCCGAATGTCACATCCAATGCTATCTGGCCGAGTGATGTGGCCTTCTTCCCTGGGATGACTCCGTGAAACTGCATGTTGCTTTCACTCAGTCGGGACATCGGAATGCCCATCCCTTTCAGGGTATCTGCATAAAGAATGTTCAGGCCGCTGCCACCGTCCATGAGGAACTTTCC
Organism: Hordeum marinum; assembly: GCA_022496015.1. Taxonomy (NCBI): domain Eukaryota; kingdom Viridiplantae; phylum Streptophyta; class Magnoliopsida; order Poales; family Poaceae; genus Hordeum; species Hordeum marinum. The sequence goes on from CM039672.1 coordinate 114,274,457, forward strand.
GAGTCGGGTGCCTCCTACCACCGGGTCAACTACCAGAGCATGTCGACCAGGGGTGGACACATGAGCAGGATGGTCTTTTTGGTCGAATGTGATGGCATACTGGGACCACTTGAGGTAGGTGGGAGTAGCAGGTACAGCCATGTTGACTTCTCTGGTGATGACATTCAGACGGCTCTTGCTCTTGACATCAGCAAAAATCACAAGGGTAGCAGTGACATACGGGAATGTTTATTTATCTTCATCTTCATCACCCTTCTGAGGAGATTTATCACTCGGTGGGTCCCCCATGAATTGCTGGTAAGGGTCCGACACTGTTGAGTGGTGTGCTTGGGAAAAATCACATTGCCTTCCGCATCTTTCCTCGTGTGAATTATACACGGCTGATCCATGATATCAGTTCCTGACTGATTTTTTCCTTTCTTGGGGGCATACTGTGCTTTAGCCTTGCCCTTGTTATTTGACTGGGTCGCTAGTGCTGCTGCTTTTGCTTGAACCGGACCCTCAACTTTTCGCTTCTGTTTCCGATTGTTACTACCTCCAGCCTCATTGGCGACTGCCTTTCCTTTGCCACTACGGAGGCAGTCTTCATCCTCGCCATTGGCGTACCGAGTGGCGATTTCCATCATCTTACCGAGTGAAATATCACCCGTGTGCCCGAACTTCAGGTACAACTCCATGTATCTCACGCCGACCTTGAAAGCATACACAACCTGGTGCTCTGACACATTCTCCACTTTATGGTGCAAAGTGGACCGCCGCTGAATATGGTCTCTCAAAGTTTCATTGGGCTTCTGGACACAATGTTGTAAGTCGATTAGACCTCTAGGATGCTTGCAAGCACCTTCAAAGGTTCGGATAAACACTCGCGCAAGATCCTCCTAGCAATATATACTCGAAGCAGCCAAGGGATTCAACCAAGCTCGAGCTGAACCATCTAGCATCGAGGACAAGTGCTTCATCGTGATGTTGTCGTTGCTGCCGCCAATCTGTACAGCCACTCGGTAATCATCTAACCAAGTCTCTGGCTTGGACTCACCAGAAAGTTTTCCGATCACAGCCGCCAACCTGAAGTTGGGGGGAATCTCCGCAGAACAGATGGCTCTGCTGAAACACTCAGGACCAGAAATCACGGCCAAGCTACCACTCGGAAAGTCTCTATCTTGTCCTGCTCTGTGTACTCTGCCCCTGTCGATCCGCTTTTGGGTGAGGAGATCTCGAGCATCAAACTCCGCGTTCCGCTCATCACCGAACGAGCGCCTATCGTCCAGGTGCCAGGGCACGCACGGACCGCCCTGCGAAGGAGCGGGCATTCGACGGTGGTCTTCACAATGAAACTGATCTCTGACCTGATCCTCGCGAAAGCCCCCACCCCTATGACGCAGGGGCGATCCAGAGCTGTGTGCCGACTGAACGGTTTTGGCCTTGGGTGAGTTGCTGTGTATCCTGTTGCGGGACTGTAAAATTACAGAATTCTGAGGCTGCGTAGCATCTAATAGTGCTCTGATCTGCATCAACCCTCTTCCAGCCTCTGACCACGACGGCTAAATGGAATCTGCTATCCTAGCAATAGCAGCAATATTTAACACAGGAGTTCGATATACCTCAACATCATTGCGGGAGCCAGTCGGGAACAGCTGTCGCTACCGTCGACCGGCAACAGGTGGACGCTGGCGAGCGTGCTCGTCAAGTTCACGCTGAAGCTCTTCCAGCCGAATGCATGTGGCCTCCAAGGCCTGGGCCTCAGCGGTCGTTCCAACGATGGGGGTGTGAAGAACCTCCCCCTCGCGACGCGGCTGTTCACTCGATGCGCCACCAGCATCACGCTTGCCGTGGCCAAAGCCCGACGGCGAGCTTTGATGAGAGCCCACCATAAGGACCTCCGCTGCTGGATTGCAGCTCTCGCACTCGAAAGGGACATCAGACGGATCTGAATCTGACTCGAACACGCCGTGAACAGACTCGGCAAGCTCGAGCATTGTGATCTGCGGAGAAGAAATTTGACGCGCCACTGCGTGCTTGACCCAGCGCGGGAGTCATGAGTGGCCGGGCCGCTTGCGACTGCAAACAACAAGGGGAGCTGGCGTATAGGGAATCGACGGCTGACGTAGCAACACGCCATAGGAACTCGCGCGGAAGTGTGCAGCCCCGCAGACTAGGAACGCCTTGACATCGAGAGACGCTTCTGGAAGCCATGCCGAATCGTCGGCGATGAAGGTGAGCGCACCAAAACGGATCTCGTGGCCCAGAGCGAAAACACCGCCGGAAGACATGTCGAAGGATGAAAAATGCAACCTTGCTGGAAGTCGCTTAGACGCCTGCCCCATGGTGGGCGCCAATTGTCGTGGGTACGAGCCTGACAGTAGAAGGTAGGGGCACGAAGGGAGAGGGCAGATTCCTAGCTACGGCGAGGGTGTACACACGGATGTATGAGTTCAGTCCCCTCTCGTGGAGGTAACAGCCCTACGTCTCAGTGCTTGGGAGCTTATGTCGTGTGGAATGTTAAGATTACAATGGTTGTGAACCCTTGTGCCAGAGGGGAGGGGCGGCTTATATAGAGTTCGCTGCCCCTCATAAGTGCCCGGCATCTAAGGGTCCGATCGTGGGTATAAAGACTGGCGTTACTGGTAACGTACATAATAAATGCTACTAATGACAAAGGACTAACGATTGCCCGTTGGCCTCCTGATGGTGGCTCCTGGTCTTCTGGTGTCGACTGAGAATGAGGTCTACTGAGTGCCAGGCAACTATTGAGTGAAGGAAGAAGACTTCGAGTGGATTGAATGTCGAGTGACTTGAACGTCTCATGGAATCCAGTCGGAAGCTTATGCTTGATCTTCAAGTCCTCCAATGTAGTGTCCTTAGGTAGGGTATGTAGGCCTTGCCCAGGACCCTACCCTAGGTACATTTCCTCGTCATCAGTCAAATTCTTCAAACAGTAACGATCAATTTCATCAACAGGTATACGAGGAAATAGAGGGGTTGAGGAAATAGTACTAGGTAGCTCGGTGAAGACAATGATTTAATGACCCAATTCTAACTGCTGTGACATTCGTACGTCTGATTTGCAGCGACTTGGTATTTAAACCAAAGGACACACGGTCCCAAGACACACAGTCCTTACCGTATTCTCCTTGAGCTAAGGTCACACAGTCCACGCCCAACACTCATGGTAAGTCTTCAGGGTAGACTTCCAAAACCCTCACAAACTGGTCACCCGACGATCCACAATTTACTGCTGGATGCTCTAGATCATGACGCACTAACCGTGTGGAAGATGCACAGTCTTCAAAGGTAATAAGCGTCGGTTGCACACATGAACAATCTCTTTAGTGATCCTCACTCACTTTGGGTTTGGTGTTTTGGTTCTGTTTTTTCCTCACTGATGATTTTCCCTCAAAGTCCTCGGAGGATGGGTTGCTCTCAAATGACAAGTGTCAAGTTCTCTCTCGGAGCAACCAACCAACTAGTGGTTGTGTGGTCGGCTATTTATAGCCTGGGTGCAACCTGACATGATAAGACATAAATGCCCCCCAATGATATGACTGCTATGTGGATAGGATGATTGCGGACAGCTGGCGCTAAGCACAACAATGGTCGGAATTTGAACTGTTAAATTCCTCAGGGCTTATCATATTCCTCAGGATAAGAAATTCGCACTGGCGAAATCCTAACTCCTAGTCGGACCAATTTCCTTAGAGACCAGAAGAACATCGTCTTTGTCACTGAAGAACTTGACTGAACTTCAAGAGATTTCCAAATGCTTCACTAGAAGGATTGGGTAGGTTGAGGCTTTTTAGTTGAGCATTAGTTGGAAATTATCCTTAGTATTACCTCTCCCCCCTTTAACAGTAAGATGTTTCCTATGACTCAAATAATGGAAATGAAACTACGAAAACAAAAGTCTTCACACTTCATAGTCCTCGTTCATATCTTCAAGGTCACACCGAATTCTTCAGCTTCAAAGTCTTCAGCTGAAGACATTATTTTTTACGGGTCGTTCATCTCCGAATATATCAAACTCCTCATCAACTTATAAAACCTGTGTATATGCACAAACACATTAGTTCCTTAACCTATAGGTCTTCAATAAACCAAAATCAATACGGTCACTAGATGCACTAACCATCACCCCCTTTTGGTGATTGATGACAAATAGGTTAAGTTTTCAACGGGGATAAACAGATGAAGTGTAAGTACTGATTTTGAGGAATTTGATTGCAAGATATAGAATAACTTCCCCTGAAGATGTGCATATTTGAGGAATTTACTTTGGACTGCAAATACACATGGCAGGTTGAAAACAAAGAGAACTCCCCCTATATCTTGTAATTCATACACACATTTAACATATAACTTGAGGAGTTGAAATGCATGATGAAAAATGGTGTCTGACGAAATTTAGCAGGCATGCATTAAGGTACTTGGGGAAATAAACATGAGGAAAGCAGTTCAAAAGCATTAGACCACCATCGGACTTAAGTTTACAACTCATCCAACAAAGGCTTCAGAAGAGCGAGAGTTGTAACTTAAAAAAACATCCCATATATAAAGACCTGCTTGAAGACTAACTCAATTTTCTCCCCCTTTGTCATTGGTGACCACAAGGAACGAAAAATGAGGAATAACGCCCCTGAAGAATTTCATCGTGAAGGTGGTGGAGGAGCGCCAGTGTTGTCGGGGTCGTTTGTTGATGTAGTGCCCACAGAAGTGTCGTCAATGTCCTTAGCTTCATCCATATCGCACGATGAAGAATATGAGCTTGTAACTAGCTGAGGAACTTGAACCTTCTTGAGTTTCTTCTGAGGAGGGCGAGCCTAGTCAAGGTTCTTCTTAAGGTCCATCTCCTTGAGTTCTTGAGGAGTCTTGAGGTGAGATAGAATGGCCCAAGTGCGGTTGAAGACTTCATGAAGATAGTATTGGTTCTTCCTCACAGAGTTGTGTGTAACTGTCATGCCGCGAAGAAGTGAACCAAACTGATGCTTGAACCACTTGTGATTACGATCAACCTTCTGATGAAGACTTATAAGAAGCTTGCGATCGGTCATCACATGATGGGTAGAGGCTTGAGGAATGTGAGTTGAAGGCTTTGTAGCAGTGTCTTGGCTGGTTGTGTCATCATTGGTGGAGTAAGAGGCAGGTTGGCGAACCAGACCATCCAATGGACGATTTCCTTCATCAATGATAGGATCTTTGCCTTTTCCCTCAGATGAGGAAATCTGTCTCTTGAGGACTTAAAGAGGGGGCAAGTAACTGAGGTGATTGATGAAGTCTGCTTCATAAGAAACTGAAGTCCTTTTTCTGATTAACTTCATAATCGAAGGAGCATAAGGCTTCAGTTCAAATGGTGACATTGCAATGTTACCCAAAGTCCTCATAAACAAGTCATGGTAGTTGATAGGAATACCATGAATGAGATTGAACAACAAATTCTTCATTATGCCCATAACTTCTTCTTCTTCAGAATTGTGGCCTTTGATAGGACAGAGAGTTTTCCTCAGAATCTTGAAGAGTGTCCTAGGCACATAGAGCAAATCCTTCACAAGGAAGGTTGTTCGTGGAGCTTAGCCAGGTTTCATAGGCTTCATCAGCACTTGCATCAGATGATTTGGTAGTTCAGGTTCATCATAGACAATCCTTGCATTAGGGGAAGGAAGACTTACTGGATGTTCTCTGAGCAATTCAATGGCTGGTGCTATGAGATGAGTATTTTTAGTCATCCAGTCAAGAATCCATGTGTTGATATCTTCCACATTTCCTGAGATGTGCAGAGTAGCATAGAACTGAAGAATAAACTCTTCATTCTAATCGCGGATTTTATAACAAAGTGGAAGAAGGCCTACATCATGAAGAAGAGCCATCACAAGGGAAAAGCATGGAAGGGACTCCATGTCCATGAGGAATATGTCTGTGCTCGAAGACTTTCTCATTGTCAAATAAGACTGATGCATAGAAGTTCATCTGAGCATGAGTCCAAAACCTCTGACGCTTGATTCTTGGTTTCTCATGAGGATTTGCTGCTATGAAGAAATAATGCTCAGCAAAGAATTTGTCCTTGTTGAATTTAACATTCTTTTAGTAAGGAGTTCTTGGCTTAGGCTGAATATGCACGACAGTGGGTTTGAACACCTTTGTTGACACAAAAGAAGTTTCTTCAGCCGGAGGAATGTGAGCCACAATCTCATGAGAGGATTTCTAAACTTCCTCAATAGGTCTTTCTTCAGCTGATGCAGCTTCAAGTTCTTCATTTTCAGCCTTCTCTTCAGATCCTGTCACAATTTCTCCAGTCTAGGTTGGGGACTGAGGATCTGAGTTAGGGGTGTGGCCATTAGCGAATTTAAGTGTTGAGTTTCCCAATATTCATCATTGCTCAATGGCGTTGTGTTGCCAATGTCCACATATTCTTCAATTTCTTCAACTCCGGCCTCTTTGGCGATGAGCTAACGCTAGGGCGATGCTATCGAAGGAGTTGAAGCAATGTCTTCAACAACAATTTCTTCGTCCATCTGCTCTGTGGAAGCAACAGAATTATTTTCTTCAGATTCATCATTTGGCAATACGTAGTCCACACAAAATGGTACAACTTCATAGGATGGCATTGAGGAAATTGGAACAATATCAATTGGCTCTATGGAGGAACTTCGCAAAGTCATCGTCCATTTGGGTTCTGAGGACTTTGGTGGAGTTGATGCTTTTCGTTTCTTGGCAGACTCCTTCTTAGCAGACTTAGTGTTCTTCGCTTCTGATGCAGAAGGAAGTGTGAGTTTCTTCATCTTTGAGGATTTTGCAATCCTAGATGATGAGGAAGGTGGTGAAGTTTCTTCAGGTACAACTGATGGAGTTGCCCTTTCAGGTTTTTCAATCTCAGCAGATTCTTCGGCTAGCCTATGTGTTTCTTCAGGCGCAACATAGGAAGTTGCCCTGGCAGAGTCTTCATGGAGTGGAGTGAAGTCATCAGCCCTGGAAGATTCAAAAGCAGGCTGAGCAGATGATCTAGCCTGAGGAATTTGAGCAGCTGAACTGGCAGCAACCCTTGTGTTGTGGTCCTTGACTGCAGCTTGAGCTGCCTTGACAAACCTCACTTTTGTGCCTTTCCATTCGACATCATATCGCTCTTGTTCTTCACTGAGGCACCTAATTTTAGATTGGACAGTGACGAGCTGGTTGGGAGTCAGGTTCATCACATTGTTCTTCACGAACTTTTCTTTCCTAGTCCTGCTCATTTTGGCTCTCTAAGCTTGTTCCCTCCTCCATTTTTCCTTAGCAATGAAGTGTGTGAGGACATGACTTACACCAGGGGGTAGGTTTAGTGAGGAAAGTGGGGTGATGGGATCCTTATGCCAGATGTCGATGAAGTTTAGTATCAGCTTGGGATCCAACATGAGAGGAACATAGCTGCCCTTATGAATTGATGTTCTTTGTTCTCTGTCCTTGATGAGATCAGCAAGTTCTTCATCATTAGCTTCATCATCCTCAAATATTGAGGGGACATTAACAACAACTTGCCTATCTTGAGGACTTGGTCATTGACCCCGTCCAGCAGTTCTCTTAATGTTCAGCGGAGTTGGGATGGTTGAGGAAGTTGGTTTAGCAGTGGAGGATGAAGATTTAACTTAGGCAATTGCAAAGCCCTGAGTTCTTTGACATGTGGCAAGATGCACTAGGGTTGAGGATTTTGCAGTCGCAACTGAGGACTATGCAGCCACAGTGGCCTTCGAAGAAGAGCCTTGAGGAATTTGTACACCTGAGGAACTTAGCCTTGAGGAGTTTGGCTTGTGGGCAGATTTCTTGGGCATAGACTTCTTTGCCACGGTTTCATCAACAGATGCAGAAAGCTGCAGCAGTAGCAGAGTCCTCATTGAATTTCTTCACTGCCTCTTTGGTAGCCCTCTAAAGCTTTCTCTAGTATTTTTCCCATTCTTCATGAAAGTCCTCACCACGTGCAATGCTGGTAGGATCAATTTCTTGATTGGTAGCAAGAGGAGCTCTTAAGCGCGGTGGTTTTATGGAAAATTTCCTCATGTACTTGTCCGTGACATAGTGGTTGTCCTTCCACTCACGTGCCCACCTCCTCTCAATTCTCTGAATTCTGATTTTCCTCTATTCTTTTGTTTCCTTCCCATGAATAGCTTCACCAGGAGTGCAATACCCAACATGGAGTACATGAGGGATCTCAAAAGCAGTGTGACTTTCTCTCTTCTTACCTCCTTTCTAAGGCTTTCTCTCATCAGACATTTTCTTCTTCCGAGGAATTTGAACTCTTGAAGATTCTGAGGAAGTATGCAATTTTTCTTCAAAGTACGCTGCAAATGAGTTAAGTTGATGAGAACCTAGTGATTCATCAGCAGACATTTTGTACCTGTGGACAGAGTATAGGTGCGAAGAATTTGAAGAGGTCATATGCGTTCTCAGAAATTTTTCAAAATATATAAAGTTGAGGATTTTGACCATAGATGGCTTGAAGAATTTCACTAAGTTTTTTTGTCTTAGGTTCCAAAGTTCTGCTGATGAGAGGATCCACACAGTTGAGGAATCTTGAAGAAAATCATAACTTAGAAAAATGCATCATGGAAGTGAAACATAAGAGGTGTTTGTGTAGATAATACTAGAAGAATAAACACCTTTTGAGGATTTTGTGAAAATCGTGAGGATCAAAGTGGGGCAGTAAAATTAGATTTTATTTACCCTGATGAAGAACACGACAGACAGTGAAGTGAACTAGAGGAGTTCGTCAGTTCAGATCTCCCACGCCCTAGCTTGGCATAGGGATACATTTACAGCAACGACGGGGTGAAGACTTCCACGGCCAATGTGAGTACGGTGACGGCAAGGTCGAGGCAGTGAAGCTCTTCCTCTCCAGTGACGATGATTTTAGCGGCGGTGCTAGGTCTTGATCTCGGGAGAGATGGAAATGAGGAGTAACTCGAGCTAAGGGAAGGAGAGGGGTATTTATAGCAGCAGTAAAACTAACTGGCCCGAAGATTTTGGACTAGATTGCCCCTGGCGCTTGCTCTCTACGTGACATGTGTCGCCATGATCTAAGAAGTGGAGATAGTGGGGGGATTGTGGCTTATCTAGTCGTGGTAATAGGAGTCGGTTTGAGCGGCAACCGCCAAAAATTGGAAGCAAAAAATTTAAAGCTTTCGATTCACAAATTCTTCAGCTGACAAGGACTCAGTGAAGACTTTGAACAAGTTTCAAAGTAGAACGCATATGAAGAATTTGTGAACAAACTGGGTTGAGTTTAGCACAGAGGGAGAACGGGTCCGATCACATTCACTTAGATGAAAATCAACTTGAAGCATTATCAATGAGTGAATGATGTTGTGGACATTGAAAACTCATATACATATAGTCAATGAAGAACAGCAATTGCATAGTTTGAAGAATTTGAAATTTTGAGGAATTTGCAAAGTTGAGGAATTTGAAAATCTGAAGAATTTGCAAAATGATGAAAACATCAACTTTGAAAATTTTCAACTATGGTTGATGGCGTGACCCATTGTATAAGAATAATGATTTTAGACACTGCATACAATTGTCGTAGGGTTCTGAGAATCAAATTCTTCATTAATTTCTTCACATTTAGAGGGTTATTCTTCATTGATTGAATAAAAACGTTGCTTCGTGTGTTGCACATCTAAGTCATCAATTTTGCATAAGTGTTAGGATGTGTATATTTTCAAAGAACATTCGAAGATTCTAAGATATTTAGCTCACACCGCAACTTGCAAAATCTCTTTTCATCCAAGGGCTTAGTGAAGATATCAGCTAGTTGTTCTTCAGTGTCCACGTGGTCGATGGAGATGTCGCCCTTGAGTACATGACCTCAAAGAAAATGATGAAAAATCTGGATGTGCTTGGTCTTGGAATGCTGAACTGGGTTGTAAGCAATCTTAATGGCGCTCTCGTTGTCATGGTAGAGATGCACATTATTCACTTTGATGTCGTGGTCCTTGAGGGTTTGCTTCATCCACAGCAACTGAGCGCAACAGGAATGAGCAGCAATGTACTCTACTTCAGCAATAGATAATGACACATAGCTCTGCTACTTTGAGGACCAACAGACTAAGGATCATCGGGGGAAATGACATGTGCCTGAGGTTGACTTGCGATCCACACGATCTCCATCATAGTCAGCATCTGAGTATCCGACGAGGTGAAGATTTGAGCCCTTGGGATACCACAGTCCATGTGTTGGTGTGTGAGCTAAGTATCGAAGAATATGTTTCACAACCTTATGGTGTGAATCCTTCGGTGTTGCTTGGAATTGGGCACACATGAAAACACTAAGCATAATATCTGGCCTAGATGCACACAGATACAATAAAGAGCCAATCATGGAGCGATATACCTTCTGATCGAAATCTTTACCATTTTCGTTAGTGCAGAGGTGGCCTTTTGAAGGCATTGGAGTTTTGGCGCCTTTGCAGTCTTGCATGTTGAATTTACTCAGAACATCCTTGAGGTATTTCTCTTGAGAGATGAAGATGCCATTGTGTTGCTCACGAATTTGAAGACTGAAGAAGAATTTCAACTCCCCCATCATAGACATTTGATATTCTTCACTCATCATATAGGCAAATTCATCACTATAATGTTTGTCAGTACAACCAAAGATAATATCATCTACATCTATTTGGCACACAAATAATTCATTAGCATAGGATCTTGTGAAAATAGTTGGGTCGAGTGAACTGGGTTTGGAGCCTTTCTTGATGCGGAATTCCTTCAGAGTGTCATACCATGCCCCAGGGGCTTGCTTGAGGCCATAAAGGGCCTTGTTGAGTCTGAAGACTTTTTCGGGATGCTTAGGTTCTTCAAAACCTGGGTGTTGAGCAACATATACTTCTTCCTCAAGCTTACCATTGAGGAATGCACTTTTCACATCCATTTGATATAAGATTATATCATGATGGTTAGCATAAGGAAACAATATGCGAATAGCTTCAAGTCTAGCAACAGGTGCAAAATTTTCATCAAAGTCAATTCCTTCAACCTGTGTGTAGCCTTGAGCTACAAGACGAGCCTTATTCCTCACCATTAGGCCGTTTTCGTCTTGCTTTTTGCGGTAGATCCACTTGGTACCTATGATGTTATGCTTGTGAGGATCTGGCCGCTTGACAAGTTCCCACGCGTTGTTGAGCATGAATTGATGCAATTCCTCTTGCATAGCTTGAATCCACTCACACTCCATGAATGTTTCATCAACTTTGGTGGGCTCTGTGATAGAGACAAAAGAAAAATGCCCACAAAATTTAGACAAATGTGATGCTTTTGAGCGAGTGAGGGGACCTGGTGCATTGATGTCGTCAAGGATTTTGTCAATCTACACTTCATTTGCCACTCTTGGATGAGTAGGTTGACGAGGCTGAGGATTTTCTTCAGCACCATTTTCTTCAAGTGTATCTGTATGAATGTCTTCATTGGTTGGGATGACTTCCTCAATAGGTTGAGGTTCTTCGGTGGGTATGATATCTTCAGTTGCCTTCAACTTAATGGATTCTTCAGAAGACATTTCATCTAGCACAGGAGGCAGGTGCTCTCTTTGCGAGCCATTAGTTTCATCGAACCGCACATCTACAGTTTCAACAACCTTGTTGTGGTAGGTGTATAAGACTCTATAGGTGTGTGAGTTCTTTCCGTAACCAAGCATAAAATCTTGATGTGCTTTCGGTGCAAATTTAGAACTGTGTTGAGGATCTCTAATCCAACATTTAGCACCGAAGACTTTGAAATAACTCAGATTGGGTTTCTTGTCAGTGATGAGTTCATATGAAGTCTTATTGAAGAATTTGTGAAGATATACCCTGTTGATGATGTGGAAAGCAGTGTAGATTTCCTCAGGACAGAAGCAACGAGGAGTCTTGTATTCATCAAGCATAGTGCAAGCCATCTCAAAAAGAGTCATATTCTTGCGCTCCACGATGCCATTCTACTGAGGAGTATATGAGGAAGATAGCTCATGAGTAATACCAAGTTCATCAAGATATTCATCAAGACCAGTGTTCTTGAACTCAGTCCCATTGTCACTCATGATGTGCTTGATCTTGACGCCAAAATTTGTTGAGGCCCTTGAAGAAAATTGTCTGAAGACATCCTGCACCTTAGTCTTGTACATAATAATATGCACCCAAGTGTGATGAGAGTAATCATTAACAAAAAAAGCCATACAAACATCAGGTGTGGGGCCAAACAGATCCATGTGAAGCAATTCAAAGGGTCGAGTAGTGGTCATGATTTTCCTTGAGGGATTCTTAGATCTGGTCATCTTTCTAGACTCACAAGCACCACAGAGGTGGTCCTCAAGGAATTTGAGACCTTCAATGCCTATGACGTGCTTTTTCTTCACGAGCGTGTGCAAGTTCCTCACGCCAACGTGTCCAAGTCGTCGATCCCACAGTCAACCTTCTGAATATTTTGCAACTAGGCATGTGGCAAGCTGAGGACCTGTAGAGAAATCAACAATATACAAGTCTCCTCTCCTAAAGCCTTCAAAGACTTTAGATTTGTCAGATTCCATGACAAAAGCACAACGATATTTTCCAAACATGACAACCATATCAAGATCACAAAGCATTGACATAGACATGAGGTTGAATCTGAGGGATTAGACAAGCATCACCTTATCCATGTGTCGGTCCTTTGAGACTGCAATCTTACATAGACCCAATACCTTGCCTTTTCCTTTGTGAGCATAAGTGACATGGTTCAGATGAGATGGGGCAAGTGGTATATTCATCAGTAGAGTCTTGTCACCAGTGATGTGATTGGTGCATCCACTGTCAATCACCCACTCAGTAGCTTTTGGAGTTTCAGCTTGTAGATGAATTAGTACAACTTACGAACTCATATGCTTCAGAGTGAAGAATATGACATCAATTTCACCAGCCAGAATTTCATCACACAACATGGTAAGTAAAAATGTGTGAGGACGTGAGAAATGAGGAATTCATTTCTACATGATTATCTTGCGTCCTTTCAAGCATTTCTTCAGGTCTCCAGCAAATTCATCAGACGTTCCAGTTCGACTTGAGACCTGACCCTGCATAAGATATTATTTGAATTTCTTCACCACCGACATCTGATGGGGTGGCAAAGAGTTCATCATTCTACGAGCTCCATATGAGAAGGGAGGCATTGAAGCTAGTGCACTTCGTTTCACAGGAGAGGGGTTAGAGTACTCATAAGAATAAGCAGAGAAATTCTTCGAGGGCTTATGAACATAATGATTTGAAGAATAATGCACATATTCAGAACTCTTAGATTTTCCCCACAAAATAGAGGCATTAGCACGAGAATGATACTTTTAACCATTTGGGTAATTTGGTTCATGTGAAGACTTTTGTCCATATGAGGAATTTGATCTGGGGTTCCTTTTCTTCGTAGGTGGTGTCATGAGGACATTCACCTGAAGATTTTCCAAGCAGCTCTTGGGAACCCGGATTTTACTCATAGGAGAATCGTTCCTGTAGTTAGGTCCAACAAATTTGGCAAACATTTCACCATTATGATTTTTGAAGAATTTGTAGTTGGAGTCAAATGACTCATCAGAGGAATATGAAGTTTCACAAGTAAAGCCAGATAAAGTGGATGGATCTGCAGGAGATCCTTTTGCAGCACCATGAGGTTTTGGGGTACCGCTCAGGTTTCCGGTAGGATCCATCGGCATTGAGTTTCCTCTCAAATGCAATACCCTCTTTCCTAGAGTTCCTATTTAGAATCTGCTTTTTGAGCACATCACAAAGGGTCTGATGCCCTTTGAGACTTTTGTATATGTGTGCCACATACAATTCCTTCAACCCTGCATTTTCCTAAGTGATACTTGTGGTATCCTCAGATGAGGAATTTGTGACCACGAAGATAGTTGAAGAATTTGTAGCAATAGAAGCATTTGAAAATTCAGGTGAAGAATTAGCAGTCTCACGTTCGATGCATTTCAAGCAAGCTGGAACAAATTCTTCCTGAGCGGCTGATCTATTGAGACAGTAAGGAATCGTTTTCCCTTTGAAGATCCTCATGAGACACGCTTAGTTTCTCAAGATCTTGCTTTGTATGAAGAAATTCATTAGAAATCTTCTCGTGATCGACTAAGAGAGCATTATGATGACTTTGAAGGTTATCAAACTTTGACTGAAGAATTTTGAGATCACCAGTCAGAATTTGAGCCTGATCCACTTCCTCATTCAACAGATCATCGCTTTTGTCTTGTAGTTTCTGAAGCTTTTGAAGTGCACATTATTGCTTAGTGGCAATATTAGCAAGTTTAGAATAGATAGGTTACACATATTCATCAGATTCACCTTCACTTGTTTCAGAGGAGGAATGATGTTTGTGTACCTTGGAACCTTTTGCCATAAGGCACAAAGATGAAGAAGATGAACCAGGATTCGTTTCCTGGGTTTTGAGGAATTTCTTGTGTTCGATGAACATGGAGTCTTGATGGGTACGATAGCGTTCATTGATGTCGAAGATCCTATCCCAGATAAGCTTCACGTTTTGGAGATGACAGATGCCCTTGAACATGACGCTTGATAGGAATCTGATTTCTTCAAGAAATTTCTGATGACTTCCCAAACTGGCCTCTCCTTGAGAACTTCTGGAATTTCCTCACGAGCATTGCCAGCTGCTGACTTAGTTCTTCAGGATCACCAAGGCTATTGTCAGATTCTTCACCTTTGGATGAGGAAATTGCCTTAGCCTTCAGTGCACAAGGTCTTCCATAGCTTGGCGCGTAGAGGTCTCTCTTCTTGGCTTGTTGGAATTCGTGAGTATTGAGTCTCTCAAGTATATCAGCAGGATCAAGTGACTTGTAGTCTCCACGCTCTTGAATCATCAAAGCTAGTGTATTGAATGAGGAATCAAGAGATCTCAGCAGTTTCTTCACCACCTCGTGGTCGGTAATGTTAGTAGCACCAAGTGTTTGAAGCTCGTTGGAGATATCAGTGAGACGATCAAAAGTTTGCTAAACATTCTCATTATCGAGTCTTTTGAAGTGGTTGAAGAGATTGCGAAGAACATCAACTAGGGAGTCACGTTGAGTGGAAACACCTTCGTTGACTTTGGACAACCTATCCTAGATAAGCTTAGTAGACTCCAAAGCACTCACTCTTCCATACAAACCTTTGCTCAAATGGACATGGATGATATTCTTCGCTTGAGAATCGAGTTGCTTGCATATCCTCACATCAGCAATGTTGACCGTGGGAGTAACAGAGGGAACACCATTTTCCACAACGTACCATAGATTGTTGTCAATTGCCTCAAGATGCATGCGCATCTTGTTCTTCCAGTAGGGGTAGTCCATCCATAGAATGTAGGACAACCCGTGGAAACCTTGATCATACCTACAGTCGACATAACTAGAACTCGAGGTGGTTAAACCAAAATCACACAAAACAAGGGAGTACCTTGCTCTGATACCAATTGAAAGTGTGTTATATCGACTAGAGGGGGGTGAATAGGCGATTTTTACAAATTCATCCCTGATGAATTTCGACTTGAGGAATTTGAAATGTGCTGAACTACTAGCAGCAGAATAAGTACTCAAGTGCATGTGAAACAGAGCAAGAGCATAGTCATCATCATGAAACAGAACATGCACAGATTACAAGTAGCGTGATACATGATAAGCAGGTGAAGCACAAGGTTATTAAAGAATTTGAGATGAGGAAATTTAGAAAGTCTCCAGTCAAATTCTTCAAACAGTAATGATCAAATTCATCAACAGGTATATGAGGAAATAGAGGGGTTGAGGAAATAGAACTAGGTAGCTCGGTGAAGACAATTATTTGTTAACCTAGTTTCAACTGTTGTGACAGTCGTACATCTGGTTTGGAGGGTCTTGGTATGTAAACCAAATGACACACAGTCCCTACCGTATTCTCCTTGAGCTAAGGTCGCACAGTCCTCGCCCAACACTCGTGGTAAGTCTTCAGGGTAGACTTCCAAAACCCTCACGATTGGTCACCCGACGATCCACTATTTACTGTTGGATGCTCTAGACCATGATGCGCTAACTGTCTGGAAGATGCATAGTCTTGAAAGGTAAAAAGCGTCGGTTCCACACAGGAACAATCTCTTCAGTGATGCTCAGTCGCTTTGGGTTTGGTGGTCTGGTTTTGGGGTTTTTCCTCAGTGATGATTTTCTCTCAAAGTCCTCGGAGGATGGGTTGCTCTCAAATGACAAGTGTTAAGTTCTCTCTCGGAGCAGCCAACCAACTAGTGGTTATGGGGGGCGGCTATTTATAGCCAGGGTGCAACCTGACATGATAAGACATAAATGACCCCAATGATATGAGTGTTATGTGGATAGGATGATTGGGGACAACTAGCGCTAAGCACAACAATGGTCAGAATTTGAACTATCAAATTCCTTAGGGCTTATCATATTCCTCATGATAGGTTGAGGCTTTTGAGTTGAGCATTAGTTGGAAATTTTCCTTAGTATTACCTCGGCCCCCTTTAACAATACGATATTTCCTATGACTCAAAGAAAAGAAAAGAAACTACGAAAAAAATTCTTCACGCTTCATAGTCCTCATTTATATCTTCAAGGTCACACCGAATTCTTCAGCTTCAAAGTCTTTAGGGAATACTAACTAATTTTGTAATTCATCTTTATTTAAAAATATGTTAATTGTTGCTAAAATTTGATGAATGTTTTATGAATTCCATTTCTTTTAAAAAAGAGAAAAAATGAGACAAAAAAATACTGAACAAAAAGGAATATGACCCCAAACATTGCCTATCCAATGAGAACTGTTCCTAAAAAAACACCCTGTGCAAGCGATGAAATCCCACTAAAACCCTAGATACTAAAGAAGAAAATTTAAAACTTTACATTCCTCTAAAAATACGTAGCCGTTGCACACTCTTATAGCACTTAAATAAGTCTACTATGTAGGCCGTAGGTGGGGTTTCCGTTTTGAGAACCTGGTAGTAGCCTGGTTTTTCTGGCTGTTTTTTTTTTCTTTTCTTTGTTTATTTGCTAGTTATCACCCTGTTCCTCTTCTTTTTTATTTTCCCTGCAAAAATAAATTTTGATTGAATTTTTATTTTCCCTGCAAAAATAAATTTTGATTGAACTGTTTATTAAATATATTTTTATCCTTACTTGCATTGTTTTAAATTCATTAATTTTTGAAAAATTGGCAAAAATATCTTAAATTCGTGTACATTTTGCGTATTCATATACATCGTTTCAAAAATCATTTCCTTTTCAAATTCATGCAGATTTTATAATTTTTTGGAAACTATTATAAAATTCTATTTTTTATCAAATTGGTGAATATATTTAAATTCAGCATAATAAAATTGTGAAGCAGTTTAAATAAAATTTTGTTTAGCAAAATAAAACCAACAGAAACTATGAAAAAATGACAGAACATCGAACCATTCAAGGAATTCGTCAAGTTGCACGGCTAAGATAATTGGCGGTAGGTTAACAAGGGATCGTGAACGCAATAGCGCCTGTTCGGTGAAGAACAAAATCATAATATGCATTGCCTACACCAAATTACGGGAGCTATTTCTTACCTGTTGCAAGACTATGGCTCGTCTCGCATTTGGTATGACCGCTAGTGAGCCGGCCCTTAACATGTGTTCTCGTAGTTTCTGGGAACGGTTTTGGCAAGCTTTTATAGATCAGTTATCAATGGTTTTAGAAGGGTTTGCATGCTTTTATTTTTATTTCTCTTCATTTTTAAAATATGTGTAGACGTTTTAAAAATGTGCGTCGAACATTATTTCTATCTAGGTTGAAAAACAGTCGGATGCATGTCAACATTTTTTGTATAGACGTTGCACATTTGTGAAATGCACATTAATTTTTCTTTAATATACGGTGAACATTTTTTAACACTCATTGAACATATTTCATTAATAACACTAACTATTATTTTAAGCTTCTCGCAAAAAAACTATTATTTTAAACGTGCAGACATTTGTGAAGTGCCATAACAATTGCTTCTTAATGTCACCATTCTTTAAAGCTACCAAAAACTTTCTTAAAGTAAGTGAACCTCTTTTACATTGTATAATTATTTGTTAGAAATGTCCCAAATGTATTTTTGAAATGCGTGACAATTGTTTATATGCTATTAACATGTAAATAGAATACCATGAACATCTTTTAAAGGTGTTTTTTTCAAAATGCATTTTTCTTAAGAAATTTTTCTAAATCTGCGATAACAAAGTTTTTATGCTCCCCAAACATTTTTATAATACATGGCAGACATTTTCTAAAAAAGAAAGGTTTTTTCATATATAAATTTATAATTCAGAGTGTTTTCGAATTTTGATCTAATTAGGAAAAAGGAAAACAAAAAAAGGCTCATGTTTGGCAGAAGAAAACAAAAAAGAGAGAAAGAAAAGGCATGTAGTGGGCTGGACCACTAGAGGCTTCCCTTAACGTGAGCGGTTCGTCCATCTCGCATGAGGAGAGACGTAGATGTGCCCACACTGAGCAAAAAAAAGTGTTGCCTGTGATTTTGTGAGACTAAGGATGGCTCTTGCGTGACTTATCTCGACTACATGAAAAGAGGTAAGGTTCCCTCTCTCGTCTTATGTTTTATTCTGACCTTCTTCGTCATCCCCCTTCCGTCTCGATTTTTTCACTCTCTCGTGAGAAAATAATTCATGTTGTTGTCTTTAATTAATCCCTCTTCCTGCACATCTTTCCTCAAAAAGAACTGGGAATATCTCAAATTCATAAGAAAATATTGGGACACAATCATCTCATTACTGTTAAATCCTCCTTCCCTCACATCTCTCCGATCCAAAAGGTGGGATGATTCACATGTATCCTGCAAATCACTCCTCTCTCACACATTTACGCATGTGTGCTTCCAATTTTTTTTACCCTAAACAAAGCTTTAGAACTAAGAATGGTCTATGACTCCCCGTGTCTCTTTTCTGTCTCTAGCTCTCCATGTCTTGTAGTTGTCTCACCTTGCATATGTAGTACTCTAGCCGAGTTGTTGGTGATGCGTCTATGTCGCCATGCCAGCCTGAACCTAATCTTCGAAACCATTGAGTCACCAGTTCAAGGATGCTTGTGGGGTTAGACCTTCTTTTTAGATCCCACAATTTCGCTACCTACATTGTCTAATAGCGAGGCAACGTTGTCCTGCAAGTGGTGAGATCCTTCAATGGGATTCCATTGTAGCACCAAAGAGGAACATAATATTGAGGTCATTGTTGGCGACACAGTGGCTATTAGCTTTGCAAAGAGGATAGGTTGGTTATTGACACATGTATATTTTGTCCCCGTCAAACTGGATCCCTATAGGGAGGGCTAACTCATTTTATTAGCATCCTAAATAGTACAGATAGAAACCTCCCCTTAGGGAGGTTGATGGCTTTGGGGAGTTACATCTTCCTATTTTGTTGTAAATATAAACACAATTGGTAACCACTTAATTTTTTGAAAGCCCTTTTAGCAAGAGAGTGGGCAATTTGATTAAGAGTTCTAGGGATATGGATAACTTTAGAGCGTAAGAAGGCTTAAGAAGCAAGAAAGAAGTCCGCTACGGTGGTGTGATGCTCCAATACCCAGGTTTAGAAAAAGTGTTTTGGCCTCAGCTACAACCACTACAATTTTGCAACCTGTAAGAAAAATGATGTCCCCAAAAGAAGTCTTGAAGCTTTAACTTGCAAAATATAATTTGTATCAAAACAAGCCACCTCAATAAAGATAGAATCATCAAAGATAGGATTTCAAGAGCACCCCAATTGTTGCCATGGTCCTTGCCATGGAATGGTTGAAGTTTGCATCGAACAAAGGCTTTAGGACATGCAATGTAAAGTTGATTAGAGGGGCGATCTGATTCTGATGAGAGTAAAGTGAGCTCGTTGGATACTCTATCCAGAGGAACATCAAGTCCTGGGACGATATGATTCTCATGAGAGTATAGCGAGCTCATTGGATACTCTGTCCAGAGGAACATCAAGTCCTGCATTAAGCAAATCCTGCATAGCAGAGAGAACTAGCAAAGGGCACCGTTCTTTATTTTTGAAGTGAAATCATTTTGAGCTTTCCAGATGTTCCACAACTGAGTGAAAAGAAAATCCATGTCTAAATCTAGATGTTTCAAATCAGTTAAGAGCTTGATTATGCAAGAAGGGTATAGAGCATTCTCAGAGCAATCAGTTATCATACCCAATTTAAATGAAATGATTGCTAAATTTGCAGTGAAAGAAAAATATGAGAATTGGGTTCAATGGAACCATAAAGGTTGCATTTTTTAAATATGAGAATTTCTAAAGCACGGAGATCTGAATGAAGCAAGAGCGCATCGAAATAGCCTCCAAGAATTTTTTTTGACTCTCGGAACAATGGTTTGTGGCCCCAAATTTAAGTGAAAATGGATATATTTTGCATAGTAAAAGTCCGCCCTCTCTCTCTGGTGTAGAAGCATTTACCTGCATCATGGTTCTGTAGACACTTTTTGAAGAGCATAAAGCACTAGCAGTATGAATCCAAGAGAGATCTCTAAGAAATATTGATAATAGGAATATGAAAAATTTGATATCTAAGAAAATATTCAAAGTACAAGATTTATCTCACATCCTAAGACTTTGATTTATTATGCAAAGATCATTGATTGTTTTAGGATAATGCACAATAGCATTAGGTTTCAAGTGATCATAGATGCTATGCTATTCAAGACACCTAGGACTAGACCAGGTACTAGAGTTTTCATTAACAATTTGTAAGGTGAAAAACCAAGACAAATGTTGAATAACTTTTAAAACCGAAGTCCAAAAAGCAGATTTAGAAGAACTTTGAGGGACTTTTCAAATAGATGTGTTATGAAAATATTTAGCTTTAAGAACCGAAGCCACAAAGGTTATTTTATAATACGCCATGCTGCCATAGCAACCATAGACACACATGCACATGAAAAATATGCACAAACGTGTGCACTCAACAAAAACAGTTCTTGAACGCATGCCATTGCCCGATGTTGTCAAGCATATGGTTTTCCTTCTTTGGATACACACATGTTTTATCTGATAATCTTCTCAATATATTGTGTTGTTTATCCAACTCAAAAGAAAAAATACCATGTTTTTGTTATCTCAATCTTATTCCGAATGCAAGATATATTCATGGTAGTGCTTAACTCCTCTCCAATCTTTGTCAAATTGTATCATATATACATGATCAAGGTTGGGGTTCAGGTCGTGCGTCCTAGGACGCCATGTTTAACCTTTTTATGGAATGAATACTTGTGTTCTCCCGTATCCAAATCTTTATTTGTCATCATTTGCATTTGACATCATAAATTAAAGTTATGTGTTTGTATGGATCATGCTATTGGGGAAAACTTGTTGAAAAGAACTAGATTGTTTGCATGGCATATCATTGTCATTGATTTTAGAAATTGTAATGTTGCATGGATATATTTTTATATTTGTGGTGTCGGTTTCTTTCCCGTGCACGGGACCACCTATGCCAATTTAAGAGCATTGATAGCTAAGCTCCCCACACCCTCCATTATACGGCCAAGCTGACAGCACATTCACCGACCAGTAAAAAAGAGAGACTCAAACGGGCTTCTCATATTAACCCTATATGCCCGGGTTGTCCGACACCCTTCATATCCAATCCAAATCAGATGCGGTTATGGGAAGGCTCGGGCGCTTCCAGGCGTGTTCTCCATATCGGACTAACCGTAGGGACCCACACAGAAACCCTTCGGTCCAACGTGCATCTTCTCTTATTAGCGATCAGGGCCATGAGGATGCTTTCATGGCGCCTGAGTGGTGCCACACCAGCATGCCGCCCAAGGGCCCTAGTCTGGTTATTTACGGAAGACAGCGACACCCAAACCCTATCACATCCCCACTTCTCCCTGTCCCTCCCCTCGTCACTGCCACCTTATGATTCTCTTACTATACATCACTTCCTCCACGAACCGACAAAGGATCAAGACATACGCCATGCTCATGCTAGAGTGGTTGTTGGATCTCCTTGAGCAGATCTGAGATAGACGCAAAGCATGGGTCACAACCAGCCTACCTCTGGACTCGCTAGAGCTGGAGGAGGATGGGGAGGAGAAGGAGGAGTAGGATTAATAGGAGGACGACGACATGGGGGACGCAGAACCATAGGAGGAAGAGGACGCAGATGTGGCGTATCAGGCGCCTTTGGCTGCGGGCCTTCCCATATCAGACGCGATGGCTGAGTTCGAGGTGGCCCAAGAAGAGGAGGACATGGACCAACAACCATCATTGGCCCCATCTAGTCGGAGGCCGAGGTGGAGGCTTGCTGTCGCTTCCTCTATTTGGCAGACGCGGAGCTCAGCGAGATCTTCGCCGTGTTGTCCAATGACAAGGAGTCGGAGGTGCAGGTGGCGTCCATCCACCAGGAGGTAGGTCCGTCCGGTATGCCGACACATACGTCGTTTACATATCTGACTATAAGTAGGTTAAGTTTATCTATGTAGCACGTATTGACGTAGTTTTTGTGTGTTGTATGATCTGGTATTTATTTGAGGAATAAAGTTTGTGACATGTGGTTTCAAGGATGAAAAATGAGTGTAGATCGATCGTTGTCCGCAGCCGAGACACATCCATGGGCTTTTGGGGTGCGGGCTTATTTTGCTATGTCCGACTATAGATGTTCAAAGTTTGCCTAATCCATCCCTAAAAGAATGTTTGCCTACTACTGCTACTTCGCTAAGTCTTGTTCTCGTCGTCGCTCAGGAATAAATCAAAATAACCAACATCATCTTCTAAACAAACATGATTGCAAAGTTGGTACAGGTAGGCATTGAGATGGAGAGAGTGGATGGAGGATGAGGAGTGATTTAAAAGTGAATAAAAAAATCATGATGCCGCTTGATGTGAATGAGAATTCTAGTATATGGTAGACATGACTAATTATGTGCCTCATTTCAATACGCAAACAATTATCTCGTAGTTAAATGAAAAAATATAAAAGCTACTATGCTAAGTTTCGACTAGTCAGAATTTAGCAACAAATACGAACGATAGCACTACCATGCAGCGGACGCCTACCTCACATGCAACAGACGCATATCCTGGTCATCTCTTCTTCTTTTTGCATTACTCACCATATTGAAGCTAATTAAAAAACCCAAATACTTAATAGTGTCGTTGCATTAATTGAACCTCCCGAGCGCATGCATCGGAGCTGTCTGATCACGCCCGATCATGATTGGCCGCGCGGCCGTTCCATCACAGGTGGGCATCTGAATCAGTGATGAGCCCGACGTCGCAATTTCAGGCGAAACCGCTCACTGCATCGCCCGCTCGTCATGTTCTAGTCGCCCGCATTGCCCCTCCATCCCCATTTTCGAACTGCTCTCTTTGCTCCTCCCTCCCCATTCCGCCACAATGAGGACCTGCATGGGGCTGCGGTGGTGGGTTCGTCGGGGATTCGCCGGTGTTGGAAGCCATCCGCGGGCGTGGCGTGTCGTGGGATACACGCAGAGGTAAATCATGGCATCTCCTCCCGCGGATCCGCTCCAGATGTAGATTGGGATGGCAAGGTTATGGTTTAGGTGGTGCGACCGGAGATTGGGACGGTGAGGTTAAGGTTGTCCATGGCATTTGCGGGCACGACATCACCATGGCGGAGTGAGTTGTATTGAAGGGGTGGAGGGGAAGGGTAGGGGGCGAGGGACCGACAACACAAGGAGGTAGGAAGGCGAGAGGGGGAGCCCCGTGACCTACCGAAGCAGGATGGGGGTGGATACGCTGGTCAGTGGAGAGAGGGAGTGGAGCTGTGGTAGGATCGCTGGCTTGGTGCACTGCCGCCATCGCCTCCTGCGGTTTAGAGGGAAACATAGAGGGGGATAGGAGTGGAGGAGGGGGTGGGGGTGGATGGGTGGGTTACGGCGACTCGTGTCACGTGGTGAGGCGCCTCTGCTGTATGCTCTGCCCTTCCTCGACTCATTTTTGTTTTTACAGAGATTGTTTTTGTTTTTGCAGAGTTTTTTGAATCTACACAAGCAGTTGTATAGAAATATGATTTGTTCGTCTAGTTATAGATGGGAAGGCGGTAATGGTAGTTCTTTGGGTCAGCACTTTGCAATGTGGAGTTGCTTGAATCTCCATAGGCAGTTGTATAGAAATATGAGTGGAGTTGCATATTTTTTGTTTTCACCCAATTGTAAATGGGAAGGGGGTAATGGTAGTACTTCGTGTCAGCAGTTGTAAGAGAATAGGGCACTAGTTGCTTTTCTTAACATCCAGTTGGACTGTATTTTGGAAGATGATTTAGTGGTTGGCCGATTTTTGTTAGGGCATTTCACATTTACTATCCATGAGTAGCACCCTTTTTTGTCTTTGTCTTTTTTATGTTTTTTGTTGATGTCAAATAATGTGATGAAAATTAATATGTGTTTTTCTTGTGACATTGTTTGTTGTTTTGTGTGTCGATGCCACCATCTACTAGTGAAAGTGTTTATTATTTTGTTCTTACAAGCTGTCTACAAAACAATCTGTTGTTGCCTAGATTCAAAACCAAGTTTCTTTTAGCAGTAATAGCAATGGGAGATGATATGTCATCAGGAATAATAGGCAACTTTTTAGTAGTAATGGCGATGAAGTTTAGGAGATGTCCAACATAGTGAAGTCACGCATTTTTTTATCTTGGAAGCAGATTTTGTGCTTTTATGTCTTGCATTTTTTCACCAACATGACATTTTCTTAGGTCTTTTGTTTTTTTTACAAAATGACATGACAAAGCAAAAGGACCACGGAAAGAACTGATGGAGAAGAGGAGGAGGATCAAACGACAACCAATGTTGGACGCAAGCGTGGGCGGACGAATCAGAATCCTGTCCGGGGTGGACGGGCGGGGAGACGGGCGATCGATTCTGCCCCTCTTGATTAAGAAGGGGGCATCCGAAACGTGTGAAGAAAGGCAGACCCGAGGTATTTTTTAAAAAACTTGAAATCGTTAGGGGGGGCAAGCATCATACATATGGGTATGAGAATATGATCGTAGGTTGAAATTTCATCATGTTAGTTTTTGTCTTCACCTTATTTGGGACAAGAAGCCGAATAGTAGTATAGTAATTGCCTAGCACAGTAGTAGCAGTTGCCTAGCACACTAGTAGCAGTTGCCTAACACAGTAGTAGAAGTTGCTTGTAATGTAGTTGTAGTTGCCCAGTTTATCAGACACAGTAGCTTGTCCTTACTTTTAGTTTGAATTCTTTTGTGGTTTTTGCAGGTTCGTAGTAGTGCGCCGCCACCAAGGAACACGGCGTCACCTTCAAGACTATTCATAATAGCAATATAGTAATTGCCTAGCACAGTAGTAGAAGTTGCCTGTCACAGTAGTAGAAGTTGCCTAACACAGTAGTAGCAATTGCTTGTAATGCAGTTGTACTTGCCCAGTTTATCAGACATAGTAGCCTGTCCTTACTTTTAGTTTCAATTCTTTTGTATTTTTTGCAGGTTGGTAGTAGTGCGCCGCCACCAAGGAACAGGGCGTCACCTTCAATACTATTCATTCTAAACAGTTCTCTTGACACTATACAAAACGATGCCATTGGTGAGATAAGTTTTGGTGGCATGCTTGACATTGGAACAAGAAAAATGAAAGGAAATCTCGTGAAGTTTGTCACGAAGTGTTATGACCCAGAGTTTTCGTAGCTTGTCGTCCCTAAAGAGGGGGAAGATCGCAATCGATGCATCTAGTGTCGAAAGGATATCAGGATTGCCAAGAGGGCACACAAAGGTTGTGCACAAAATGGAGCCATACATAGTTAGGTTGTTCAATGAGATGTACAACATTCCCACAGGGCCTGCGCCAAAGTGAACAAGTGGTGTGAGATGATAAAGGATATGGGAGTTATTGCTGATGAGAAGATTTTAAGCGCATGGCTTGTCATTGTTTTCATCTGCTTCCTTGCACTGACAATCAGCTTGAATGTGTCCCCATGTGCCTACTCAGCTGCGTTCAATCCACACGACATCATGAATTCAGATGTTTGCTAGTTCATTGTCGACCAACTCACGATTGCTTTCATGGGATTGGGAGACAAGAAGAGTACTATATGTTGTTGCCTCTTCCACCTAGTGGTAAAATGATCTAGATCCTCCACTTTTTTCCTGGTTCATTCCATTCATTTTTTTCATAGTATTCTTGCAAACTGACATGTGTTCCTCTTCTCCTTTTTGTCGGCGCTTTTTTGGTGTGTCAAACAACTCCTTTACCTCGACTCGCTCGATGTGGACTATAGGTCAATCCACTCGAATTTTGTGGATGCGAACACGCCGAATTTTATTCCGAAGGTTAAAGCATGAACGAGGGTCTCATCAAGGCAATTATTAAGAAGGACAAGATTAGGAAGGGGATGTATGGAAAGCTACGAGTAAGTTTTTCTTTCTTTTTCTTGCACATTTTCATGGTTTTGTGGTATGTAAAGACCCCATGTGTTATGCATTACGCATTTAGTGGTTATTCAAAAAATAACTATGGTTACCATCCCAACATGCACAATTTTTGTTTTTGAAGCATACAGTTTCTGATAATAAGAGGTGGAGTTGCACATTTTGAGGTTTTGTAGTTGCCCTAATTTGACCAGTAGGATTTTTTTTTGCATGATCAAAATAGTATTTGCCCATCTATATGGCTGAAATTGCCCTAATTTAGTTAGTCAGCTGCTTAGCTGCGTGTGTTCTTGTTGATGATCGTAACTGCAGTTTCCCATCAATAGGGCTTATGTTGCCCTAAGTTACGGAGCCAGTTGCTCAACCACTAAATTTAGTAACATTTTTGTCCTTGTTTTTTCCCAGCCATCCATTTTTTCACTTTTATTCATATTGCTGAGTGTTTTCATGTGCATTTGTTTTGAATAAAAACAGTTGAAAGGTGAGTTCTCGAGGTGCGCAGAAGATAGTGTTTTTGGGAGCATGGGTCATGTCGAGAATCTCGTCTCCGCGATGCTCCCTCAAAACTACAACAACAATGTATTATTCTTCCTTTTTTTCATTCTATGAAACCGACGACTTCCTCTGTTTTTCATCCCTGTGCTATATAGTTTCCTCATTCATTGATCTCTACCTTTGCATTTGTTTATTGTTTCTATTTTTCTTTTGCATAAAAACTAAGTTGTCATTGCTGCTGTAGGATATGTGCTCTAAAATATCAAACAAAATGGAGAAGTTCGTTCAAGGTGTGGTCAAGATGGATGAGGAGGAGAATGAAGTGGCAACCACAAGTGCTTCAAGGATTGTAGGCACACCTCAATAAGTGAGCAAGCAAAGGCAGAAAAGAGTAGCGGCAAGTCCCAAACAACAGAAGGTTGCAAGGCAGAATAAAGTAAGGGGCAGTAGCACTAGTTATGAGGAGAGACTTTTGCTGTCCGATGATGACGAGGAGGAAATAGATCAGGAATAATTTGAATCTTCAGGAGAAGAAGAAGAGAAGGAGGGGCAAGAGGAGCACAGATCTAAAGCGGAGACTTTGGATGAGGAGGTGGAAGAAAACAAGGATGATGATGCTGAATACGATGACGCTAACGATGATGATGCAACGACGATGATAATGCCGACAAAGATGATGATCATGCATACAATATCCCACTACCAGCAATGGAATCTGGTGACGATGATTCAGAGCGCATGGATGTTGACAACTCTACGTGGTCTGTTGCTGGTGGAGAGGGGGAGGTAGAAGACGAGGAACATAATGAATACAAGGAGAAAATTACAAAGATGGCAAGGAAAACGAGAATGATGGGGAAAAGGAAGAGGGGGAAGCAGATGAGAAAGATGAGGATGAAAAAAATGAAGAGGCTGAAAACAAGGAAGAGGAGAAACAAGAGGAGGAGGAACATGAGAAGTAAGAGGAGGAGGAAGAAAAAGAGGATGAAAGTGGAGATGAAGAGGAGGATGATGATGACGACGAAGATGGTGGTGGAGGGAAGAAGGCGAACAAGGAAGAGGAGGATGGCGCTACGGGTGGCAATGCTAGCATCGAGAAGACTATTGCTTTGGTGTTAGATTGGAATTGTGCTACTTGAGATCTGAGGATGGCTAAGAACACAACTACTTCATGTTTCTTAGCTAGTTCATGATCAAGTAGGGAGAGGCGGATGCCTAATAGAGGGGGATTGTGTTGGAGGGGGAGGGTGATGAGGCTTACCTTTGTTATTTTTCTCAGGGAGCCATTGATGGAGGCTTCCAGATCTGAGGAGCAGGAAGGAGGACGAAGGGGGTCCTGCAGAGCTTGCTGCTAAAGGAAAAACAGGGGAGGAGGGGCGAGGGGCGGGCGAGGAAATTGTGTGCGCTTGTGGGAGGACCTCGACACATGATGTGCATGATTAGGTAGATGTGGGACCACATGTGGGCACGAGTCAGGAGAGCCTTTCCTTTGATTCATGGGGCCCTCTATGTGTCTAACAAATTTTTCACACAAGCTACATCAGTGACAATTATATCCATTATTGGCGAGACTGATGACTTGATCAAGGAACTGATGTGGCTTCATAGAGTTGATTAAATGACTATGGTGCTCCAATGGCATCTTTGAGTTCAATCGTTAAGTCTCAGCCGGATTCATAGTTGGGTGATTCCTGATTACTATACGCCACTTTGACTATGGAGCGATTAGTAACGTGTCACCATTGTCTCCTGTAGTCTTGTTGTTTCTTTTCAAAATTTCTAAAATAAATCTATTAGAAATATTTATGACCATGTACAGAAGAAGGGTTTGTGATATTGCCATCCAGCTTTAATGTGATAAACCGAGATATGCTTGTGAATTACATACTAGGAGAGATTCAAAGTTAATGATCTATTCCATAAGTTGAATATCAATTATTCCATTATTATCATTGATACGTCTCCAACGTATCGATAATTTATGAAGTATTTATGCCATATTCACCTATATTTTCAATACTTTTATATGGTTCTAATGCACTTTATATGATATATTTAGAACTAACCCGAACTGACGTTGTTTTCAGTAGAACTACCATGGTGTTGTTTTTGTGCAGAAATTAAAAGTTCTCGGAATCGCCCGAAACTTTTGACGATTGTTTTGGAACATAATAGGAACTAGACGCTTCATGGGAGGGCTAGAAGAGCCATGAGGTGGGCACAACCACAGGCCACGCCAGGCCCCCAAACCTGCCTTGGTGGGCTGTGCTCTCCTCGTGGCCCATCTTGGCGTGAAAACAACGCCAAAAATTCCTATAAATATGGAAACCATCAGAAATAACCCTAGACTCCTCGTTCCGCCGTCACAAGGCCTCTGTATTGACGATAAACTAATCTGGAGAGAAAATAGTACCCTGCCAGAGAGGGTAGTTCATCTTCGATGGCCATCTTCATCATCCCGAAGGAGTCCATGATGAGGAGGAAGTATTCCACCTTCGGGGCTGACGTTTTGTACCAGTAGCTATGTGTTCAATCTCCCTCTCTCTCTCTCGTGCTCTTGAGATGTCACGATCTTGATGTATCATGGTCTTTGTTAAAATAGTCGGATGACATGACGTTATTCCCTTGTTATCCCGTTGTGATGAATTGAATCGTTCCCTTTGAGATATCGTTACGTTGGATTGAATATTGGATTTGAGAACACTTGATATATGTCTTGCATGCGGATACCCATAGTGAAAATGGGGTATTCTATTGATTCACTTGATATATGTTTGGTACTCAACTTGTGGATTCCCGCTGTCACATTGGAGTAATCTATGCATAGGGGTTGATACATGTTCTTGTCCTACTTTCTCTGTTAGAAATCTTGGGGTTACTCTTTGAGGTTATTTGTGTTGGATTGAGTATTATGAATCTGAAATTGTTTGATGCGTATCGTATAATTAACTCGTGGATACTTGTGGTGACATTGGAGTATCTAGGTGACATTAGAGTTGGTTGATGCGTATCTTATGGTGTTATTCTAGTATGAACTATTGAATAGATCGATCGGAAAAAATAAATTTAAGGTGGTTTCATACCCTACAAACGATTTATTCTTATGTTCTCTGCTAGATAAGAACTTTGGAGTGATTCTATGTTGCATGTTGAGGGATGGTTATGTGATGCAATTACATTAGCATTGTTGAGAGATTGCGCTAGCGAAAGTACGAACCCTAGGCCTTGTTTTCAAGCATTGCAGTATTGTTTGTGCTCACATTTTTCACTTTCTACCTTGCTGTTTTTATATTTTCAGATTACAAAAATCAATATCTACTATAATTACTACACTTGTATCACAATCTCTTCGCCGAACTAGTGCACCTATACAATTTTCCATTGTATTGGGTGAGTTGGGGACACAAGAGATTTCTTGTATTTGATTGCAAGGTTGTTTGAGAGAGACCATCTTCATACTACACCTCCCATGGATTGATAAACCTTAGGTCATCCACTTGAGGGAAAATTGCTACTGTCCTACAAAACTCTACGCTTGGAGGCCCAACACGAGTCTACAAGAATAAAGTTGTGTAGTAGACATTAAACTCTTTTCTAGTGCCCTTGCCGGGGAGGTGAGTGCTTGAGGGTACATATTTAGATCTTGAAATCACATCTTTTAGTTTCTTGTTTTATCACTAGTTTGGTTTTATAAAAGAAAACTACAAAAAAATGGAGTTTAGGTTGCATCAATTGTTTCGTCTCTTTAATGTCTTTCGTGAAAATGACTGTTTGGAAAATTGTGCTCAATTGGTTGAGGAAGAATTTATGAAAATACTTGATGAGAATTCCTTGAGTGATGATCATGATATAAATATTATTAGTATGAATTCTCTGAATATTCATGATGCTAATGATATGCAAAGCCACAAGTTGTGGATGCTATGCTTGATGAATATGATATTTTTAGCCCCCCCAAATTTTGATGAGCAAAACTATTATGATGATGACATACCTCCTATATATGATGATTATTGTGATGACATGTATGTTATAAATAGTAATGACAACCATGAAACTTGTCATCATGATTTTAATATTCAAAGTGGTTGTGTCAATCAAGTACCTCATGATGGTTATTTCGTTGAGTTTGCTCCCACTATTATGAATGAGAAGAAGTTTTCTTATGTGGATAGTAATAAATTTTCTATGCTTGTGGATCATGAAGATAATGCTTTATTTCATATTTATATTGTTGAATTCCATCATTATGCTACTAAAAATTATTATGAGGAGGAATATATGCTTGTAGGAATTGCAATAATAGCAAGTTTCCTCTCTATGTGTTCAAATTTTTGAAGACATGCTTGTTTTGCCTTCCTATGCTAGTTGATTCTTGCTCCCATAAACTGTTTGCTCACAAAATCCCTATGTGTAGTAAGTGGGTTAGACTTAAATGTGCTTGTCATGTGATTCATGATACTCTCTTGCATGTTTCAAGTATTATTCCTATATAAGCATCATTGAAATCATCATGCCTGGCTAAAAGGCATTAAAGAAAAGCGGTTGTTCGGAGACAACCCAACACTTTTACTTTCTGTTTTTATATGTTCACATGATTAAGCTATTGTAGTAATCATGTTTTGTGTTTTTATTTCAATAAAGTGCCAAGTAAAGCCTTTGGGATAGTGTGGATACTTGCTTGTTTCATTCTATGCAAAAACAGAGAGTTTTGCGTCCCGTATATGAATTATCTGATTTTACTGGAGCATCAAAAAATTCTGAAATTTTTACACAAAATTTCTATGCAAATTCTATGATTTTTCCGAATTGTTCAGAATTGTTAGAGTCAGGGAAGTATTGTGATCATTCAGATCTTGACAGACTATTCATTTTTTGACATATTCTGTTTTGCATGCATAGTTTGCTTGTTTCAAGTGTTTCCATAACTTATATTTGGTGATATAAATTTTGGTAATTATGTAATACATTAGGTATTATGTGGGAACAATTATGAATCTTGTCTTAACAGTACCAAGTGAATGATCTATATTTACTATACTAATCCATCTCACGAAGTTCCGTTAAGTTTTGTGTGATTGAAATTTTCAAGTTTTGGGTGAGATATCTATATGAGATGAACAAGGGGAATCAAGTACCTAAGATTGGGGATGCCCAAGGCATGCCCAAGGTAATATACACGGAAGACTCAAGAGCCTAAGCTTGGGGATGCCCCGGAAGGCATCCCCTCTTTCGTCTCCAACATTATCGATATATCTTACTTGGAGCTATAATTTTATTCGTCACATGATATGAGTTTTGCTTGGAGCGTAATTATATTTTCTTTTTCTCTGTTAGATCATATTTTTTCAATAAAAAGCTCCAAGAATTGCATTAGGATGCTGGCATTGCATGTTTTCCTTTGTGCTATATAAAAACAGAAAATTTTGATGTAGTGCTTGAATTTTCGTATTTTATTGGAATGTGAAAAGTTTCTAAACCTTTTACACAGTGTTGTCCCATAATTTCTTAAGAACTTCCTAGATTTTCATAATTTTTTGATTTACATTAATACACTATTTTCATAAATTGCTACAGACTGTTCTGTTTGGACAGATTGCTGTGATGTTATCTACTTATCCTATAGTTTCCATAGCCTATATTGGTAGATATAAATTGTGGAAATGATAGTGAACAGTATATGATGTTTGAAATTATTATGCAACTTGTCTTGGCAGTACATAAAGATTTGATTTGTTATTATGTGCACTAACCTATCTCACGAGTTCTTTTCATGTTTTGTGTGGATGAAGTTTTTGAGAATAGATGAAACCGGGATATGAGAGGATTGAACTAGATACAAAAGCTCAAGCTTGGGGATGCCCAAGGAACCCCAAGTAAATATTTCAAGAAGTCTCAAGCATCTAAGCTTGGGGATGTTACGCATCCCACCTCTATTCGTCAACAATTATCGGTTAGCCTATGTTGAGCCTAAATTTTTATTTGTCCACATGATATGCGCTATTCTTGGAGTGATATTTTTATTTTTCTTGCTTTTTAAATAAAATAATCAGATCTTGAAATATCTATTGAGAGAGAGAGAGAGATTCCTCACATAGCTACTTAATTGTTTGACTACTCATTGATCCTCACTTATATCTTTTGAGAGTAGTTTGATGTTTACTCTTGTGCTTCACTTATATCCTAAGAGTAAATTGTGAATGAATTGAATATCATAAATCTGAAATTATCAATGTGCTTTATGCTTCGTAGTAGCTTCACATCTGGTCTAGAAAGTACTACCTCCGTCTGGGTTTCTTGGGCCCCTTCGTATTTTGGGTCAGACTTTGACCATCTTTAGACTACTAAAATATAAAGCATATGATATGAAACATTATATTGTTGGATTTCTATTTGAAAGAGATTTTAAATAATATTTTTATGGCATTTAATTTACATTTTATTAGTTAAATTTAAAGGTCAAACTTTAGCCCAAAATAAGAGGGGGCCTAATAAACCCGGACGGAGGGAGTAAAATCTATTGAAGTTTGACAATCACAATATTGGTCATACAAGAAATTCATGAATGATTAGTATAAGGAAGAGAACTTTCACATACAAATATATTATCTTTGACATATTCTATGATTGGAATACCCATTAATTATTTTCAAACTTGAGAAAATTAGTTGAAGTTGAACAAGGAAGACAACACAATGAGTTATGGTTGCGTATATTTGCATAGAAGTTATATTGTTATAGATCCTCCAACATGTGGTGCTTGAATAGAACCTTTTGCTAGCCAAAAATTCGTACTAAGTAGAGACACTACTTGTGCTTCCAAATCCTTGAGCCAAGTTTCTTCCATGAGCATCCACCATACCTACCTATATATGGTATTTCAGTGCCATTCCAAGTAAATTTGCATGTGCCACCTCTAAAATTTCAAATGAACATATGTTTTGTGTGCTTAGACCGCTCATGGAGCAACACGGGGCGGTCAATACCTTCCATGTTAAACAGGTTATTCTCATGATGAGTATTTATTCACTTGTCCTTGCATGAGAGGGGCGGTAATAGGATTCCCAATCCCAAAATAAAAAATGCAAATAATTAAACAAAACTCCCCTAGGAATGTTGTTGGTATGGACGGTACCCGTGGATTCAGCTAGCCGTGGAGTGTGTTTGTTGGTGAAGGGGGAGTAAACCTTTACTTTTACCGCTTGGGAACCGCCGCTAATGTGTTTAACTTGGAAGATATTCATAACTCTTGGTCATAACGTTGACAGGAAGGGTGCACCTCCCAAAATTATATCCATCTTTGTTTTAAACAATGAGCTCTAGCCCATATGCAAATCCCTCCTTCCCTCTCCGAAGGGACAATCTATTTACTTCCATTTTGTTTACTTTTCATGTTGAGTCAACTTCTTATTCCAACCTTAATCTATTAGTTGGCAAGCATCGTGTGGTGGGGAAAGATCTGGGCACATATGGCCAGTCAAATATATTTGATCATGACTTATTATTGTTGACAATTATCTTTATGATAAGTATGTTGGGAGGCAAAACATTAAGCCCCTATCTTTCTATGTGTTTGATGGATGTCATTTGTTCTAAAAATGTGCTTTGAGTACTAGCAATCATAGAAGACTATATGATGATTGAGTATGTGGAGCTCTTACTTAGACTTTGTTGAGAATAAGTTGAATTGCAATTGTTTGGTGACTAAGAACATAGGTTGTTAAGTTTCAAGAGAATTCATTGTATGAACCATAACACGTGAATTGGTTTCAACTTTATCATGATGAGTTTTATGAGAAAGAGTTGATTTTATGTTGCCAGGAAAAGTGGTTGAAATTATCATTGATCAAACTTATGCACTATGCTAGCATTCACACTTCATAAATTATTTCTTTATCATTTACCTACTCAAGGACGAGTAGGAATTAAGCTTAGGGATGCTGATACGTCTCGAACATATCAATAATTTATGAAGTATTCATGCCATATTCACCTATGTTTCCAATACTTTTATATGGTTTTGATGCACTTTATACGATTTATTTAGAACTAAGTCAGACTGACATTGTTTTCAGGAGAACTACCGTGGTGTTGTTTTTGTGTAGAAAATTAAAGTTCTCGGAATCACCTGAAACTTTTTGACGATTTTTTGGAACAAAAGAGGCACTCGACGCTTCGTGCGAGGTCCAGAAGAGCCACGAGGTGGGCACAACCCACCAGGCCACACCAAGCCCTCAAACCGTGCCCTGGTGGGTTGTGCTCTCCTCGTGGCTCATCTTGGCATGAAACCAACGCCAAAAATTCCTACAAATATAGAAACCATCAGAAATAACCCTAGACTCCTCATTCCACTGCTGCAAGGCCTCTGTGTTGACGAAAAAACAATCCGGAGAGAAAACAGTACCCTGTCTGAGAGGGCAGTTCATCTCCGGTGGCCATCTTCATCATCCCGGTGGAGTCCACAATGAGGAGGGAGTAGTCCGCCCTCAGGGCTGAAGGTTTGTACCAGTAGCTATGTGTTCAATCTCTCTCTCTCATTCTCTTGAGATGTCACGATCTTGATGTATCATGGGCTTTGTTAATATAGTTGGATCACATGATGCTATTCCCTTGTTATCCCATTGTGATGAATTGAATCTTTCCCTTTGAGATATAGTTATGTTGGATTGGGTATTGGATTTGAGAACACTTGATATATGTCTTGCATGCAGATACCCATAGTGACAATGAGGTATTCTATTGATTCACTTGATATATGTTTTGGTACTAACCTTGCGGATTCCCGTGGTGATATTGGGGTAATCTATGCATAGGGGTTGATACACGTTCTTGTCCTACTTTCTCCGACAGAAATCTTGGGGTACTCTTATAGGTTCTTTATGTTGGATTGAGTATTATGAATCTAAAATTGTTTGATGCGTATCGTATAATTAACTCATGGATACTTGTGGTGACATTGGAGTATCTAGCTTACATTAGAGTTGGTTGATGCGTATCATATGATGTTATTCTAGTACGGACTATTGAATAGATTGATCAGAAAGAATAACTTTAAGGTGGCTTTGTACCCTACAAACAATTTATTCTTACGTTCCACTAGATAAGAACTTTGGAGTGATTCTACGTTACATTTTGAGGGATGGTTATGTGATCCAGTTATATTAGCATTGTTGAGAGATTGCACTAGAGAAAGTACGGACCCTAGGCCTTGTTTTCAAGCATTGCAATACCGTTTGTGCTCACTTTTGTCACTTGCTACCTTGCTATTTTTATATTTTCAGATTAGAAAAATCAATATCTACTATCATTACTACACTTCTATCACCATCTCTTTGCCGAACTAGTGCACCTATACAATTTTTCAGTGTATTGGGTGTGTTGGGGGCACAAGAGATTTCTTGTATTTGATTGCAGGGTTGTTTGAGAGAGAACATCTTCAGCCTACACCTCCCATGGATTTATAAACCTTAGGTCATCTACTTGAGGTAAAATTGCTACTGTCCTTCAAAACTCTGTGCTTGGAGGCCCAACATGAGTCTACAATAATAAACTTGTGTAGTAGACATCAATCATCTTAATTTGTTTGCATGTTGTTCAGTTATAACATATTCCCAATTATGGTTATCTTAATGCCTTACATTCAATTTGTACTATGAACAGAGCGCTATGAGTGGTTACAGGTCACTGTTAAGAGTGAAATGGTGGAAAGGAGGAGGCAAGGGCGGTAGTATGTATCAGATTGAGTTGAAGGCGGAGCATCGGAGTCCTTTGATCTATTACGAAGTCTAATTGATGCTTCCCACTACTCGCTCAACTTGCATCCAACATCTCCCAATTAGCATCATTTTAGGTAATAAATACATATAACTGTTATTGCATCCATGAACTTGTCGAGTCAATACTTGATCCCATCTTTCATGTAAACTAGATGATACCCCACACATTGTTGCGGGGGTTGGTTGTAATATTTTTTTCATGAAATTTAAATGGAAATTAAAATAGATATAATATAATATATTTTATTATTATATAGGTGTAAATATATAGAATATAAAGTATTTTTCATGCATCCCGAGAGCAATATAATTAGTGTGATTGATGAGCTGGCATGTGCGTTGAATTGAAAATTTAGAATGTGTGCATGTTGAGAGAGAATATAGATATCATTTTTCATGCATATTAAGAGAAATAATTAATGGGGTGATGAGGTGGCATATGTGGCATGTGTGCATGTTGAAAGAATTGAGATAGTGGAGATCAACTATTTAGGTATATAGTAGGATGATAGTCCCTCCTTTGCAGGTCCTTGATATATTTGCCATGGATTATGTAGAGTGCCTCTTTTGATTCACATGTGTTCTCATTTTCCATTTAAGGTCTGCATCTTGAATTTTCTGTCCTTTCAATTATTTTAGTTGATTGACTAGAACTGATTTGGTTTCTGTTTTGTTTGTGATTTATAGTTCCCAAAGTTTACACTTACAACTTTGGTTATTACCTTCTCCAATAGATGCATATTTAATCTTTCTCTCTGCATATCATTTTAGCAAGTGGTTCCATTCGATACATTTATGAAGAGTACGGTCTTTTTAGATTTTCATTGATATGTTTTTACTACAAACAATAGGGTAAAACAACACTGTAGGATGCTTTTAGGGAGTAAGCACAACATGCTGGTGACGAGTTCAGCATTAATTTTTGCTTTTGTTGATTTTGTCTTTGTTCGAAGTAAATTTCGCATTGATTTTCTTATTGCAACTCATTTCCAGGAACCTAAGCCTGAACCTGAGCTTGAAGGATATATCTGAGAGGTATACGTAGAGGTCTATGAACTCATCTGCAAGTTACATTTGAGGAGAGGTATATTATTTTGTCCGGTCCATCATTTAAGTCTTTTCAATTCATATTTTTTCTCCGAATAGTGTTGATTGGCTGAAGGCATTGTTGTTCGACACTCCTACAACTATACATTTGGCATGGGTTTTCTCATGCTGCATGATGTGGTGATTATTTGTTGTAAGATTAGACAATATTTGGGAGAATAGGGGGTTTGCTTAATTGGAACCAGAGTAAGAACAAGAAGGATCTTAAGTAGGGCCATGGCAGGGTGGCCTGCAAGCATGGAATTTTACCTATGATATTTGATGGGAGATGGTCACCGTAAAACAGGGCGCTAAAGACCTACCGAACTAAAACAATTTCTAGAAAGGTCACTATTATTTTTTACTTTGTAGGTCTGATTTAATTTGTCTATGTTGATAATTTCTGGCTTGTCACTGTTTGCATCTGAAATATATTGAATGCTGAGAAGTTATGCATAATATACTATGCTTACCATTGCAACTCTGAACACCTATGGTTATCATGTATATTATTCAGCCAACATTTGCATTTTGAGATCTTTGCTTTCCTAGCACGTCTTGTCAAATCTCGATTGCTAATTTCAATATGCATGCTGCTATGGTCGCAACTATGGACTAGCTTCATGCGTGGGTTTCAAACTTGTATAGTTTATGTTT
Organism: Hordeum marinum; assembly: GCA_022496015.1. NCBI lineage: Eukaryota > Viridiplantae > Streptophyta > Magnoliopsida > Poales > Poaceae > Hordeum > Hordeum marinum. The sequence goes on from CM039672.1 coordinate 114,312,845, forward strand.
TCATGATTATTTTCTCAGATTAATTGCAACTCCAAAGACTCGTGGGAATGTACTGAATTTTGGCATCAAATGCATTAGTATTGCAAAATGTATTGGGAGTTCAGTTCACATGCATATGAGTTTAGCTTCAATAGTTGTATGGAACCTTTGTGAAGATGAGAGAGTGGTTCCAAGGAAAATTTAAATGCTTCTAATGGAATATATCGACAGCCCTATGAGAATGGAATTTTTCAACAGGGCTACAAGGATTGGATTGAGCTGATAGTGGAACCAGGAGGTAACAAACTTTTGTGAAAATTTTATGCTAAATAAACAAAGATAACATTGTGTTTCTATTCTTTCCCAAGTTTTACACCATTCATAAATCGGAGGCTTACTGCCAGTTTAAATAATGAGAAGGGTCAAATACCTAATAAACCTCGGCGGGGATCTATCTAGCATTACTTCCCAACATGACAAACTGATTAATAGATTGAGTTTATTTTTTACCCTGAAGCAGCAAGGTTTATCCCTACTTTAAATTTTTATTGCATGAAGAAAACAAAATAATTATTAATTGTGGGGAAGGAGAAAAAAAGAAGAAAAGGAAAGGAAAAGTAAATAAGCCAAACAAGGGAAGGGCAATAAAAATACAATCTACATAGGGTGATTGACTTAGTGTTAGCTGTAAAATAACTCTTTAGTGCTATGACATCATCAACATACAAAGTGTGCGACTTTCCCTACTATCTATCGTGCACATGTAAGATGATGTATGCATTCTTGTAGGCTACCATGCTCCTATCCCCTAGCACCAAATTTTTAGGGGTGTTTTCCATCAATTGGATGAATTGGATTCTATAGTTGTTGCGTGATATCCATTCTATATTTGGAGTTGATTTGGCTCTCAAAAATAGGGATTTGCCTTCTTATAACATGTTTATTAAAATTTTCAGATTACACACAACTCATTTGAGAAAGTCAAGCTCTACATCATCCATCAATCTATCGTCATGCTATTTTGCTATCATGACTAACCATCTCTGCTTTCCTATTCTCTGACCCTATATTGGGTGCCATATTTTTATATGTATCGATCTCATTTCTAGCAAGGCTTAACATATTATTTGGTGTAGACATACTACGTTTGGTTGTTCATGAGGGTTCATATACATGTTGCTAATAGTGGAGATGTAAGGTTTGTGAGTTATGGTGCTTCTAGGTCATGCAATGACAATAATGTAGAAGTATCAATGTGTTATGTGTTTGAATATTAGTTGTGTATGTGATCCATCAAAAGTGAATTGACCTAAAAAATAAGATTACTTTGACCAAGAATGAGGACATGCATATGTCATGCAATGTTGGTTCAAAATATCTGTTATTTTCATCTCTTATTAACCGTTTGGCAGTCTAATGAATGAAAAAAATCACTCCGATGGTTACACATGCGTTGCACGTTCATTGTTACTAGTATAAAATGGTCAAACTATAATCAAATCTTTAGGAGAGCCCAAGTCTTTTTCTCATGCATCCATCGACGGTTGTATATCTTTAGTTGTGAAGTAAATATTGACATGTAAGATTCATTGAGCTGCATAAGCATGCATGTTGACTTAGAGCATCTCCAATAGAAGATGCAAATTTCGAGACGTAAAACTTTACATCTCCAAAAGGTGCTTTTTGCATCTCCAAAAAGGTGCCAACTCTAACGGACGATGCAAAACGGAGATGTAATAGAGCAACTCCAATAGAAGATGCAAACTAGAGATGTAAACCCGGTCGTCGGTCGCACGACTGCTATTCAGCCGTAGTTCAATTGTTGTATAGCCGCATTTGCACATTAAAATTTCATCATTCTACCAACAAAAGTGCATCATGAACCAAAGTTTTACAAGCAAAAGTCAATTGTCTCAAACAAAGTTCTTGGTCCAACAAATGAAAATGCACATAGACATAACTCAGTATGTGTCCTCTTCCTTGTCACTAGTGACATTGTGGACGATGGTATTGAAAGTGTGTTATATCGATTAGAGGGGGTGATTTGGCGATTTTAAGTAATTCTTCACTAAGGAATTTCTAGGCGAGGAAATTAAAGAGTGTCAAAAAGCATGCAACGGATAAAGTACTCAGAAACATGCAAACCTTGGAAACAACATAGTCATCATGATGAAAAGGCATATGGAGTACACGTAATAAGCGATCAAGATAGGCAGTATAACTCCTGACATGAAATAAGAATTCGATAGAGGAGATTTAGAAAGTCTTCAGCCAAAGTCTTCAAATAGTAAAGATCAATTTCATCAGTAGGTAACTGAGGAAATGGAAGGGTTGAAGAAATAGAACTAGGTGCTCGGTGAAGACAATGATTTGGTCTACCAGTTCCAACTGCTATGACGGTCGTACATCTTGTTTCGAGCGGCTTGGTATTTGAACAAAAGGACACACATTCCTAGGACACAGGGTCATAACCGTATTCTCCTTGAGCTAGAGTCACATAGAATCCACCCAATCACTCGTGGTAAGATTTAAGGTAGACTTCCAAACATACACAAACTCGGTCACCGACAATGCACAATTTCCTCTTGGATGCATAGACTATGATACCTAACCATCTGGGAGATACAAAATCTTCAAAGGTAAAAAGCATCGATTCCGCACATGAAAATCTCTTCAGTGATGCTCAATCACTTTCGAGTTTTTACTGTTTTGGTTTTTTTCTCACTTATGATTGTAGGATCAAAAGTAGGTCTAGAGGGGCGGATTAGACTACTTGACCAAATAATAATTCTACCTTTTCCCAATTTTAAGTGTTGGCAGATTTTAGCATTTATAGCAAGTCAAGCACACCCTACACATGCATGTCTACGAGTATAGTAGCGGAAACTAAAGACAAGTATGAATAGTAAAGGAAGGGTAGGAAGATAAAACACAATTTGGAGACATGAAGATTTTTCCCATGGTTCCGATAGGTGGTGCTATCGTAAGTCCATGTTTATGGAGTCTTCAACCCACGGAGGGTAACGACCACGAGAGTCCATGGAGGGCTCTACCCACGGAGGGTTCCACGAAGAAGCAACCTTGACTATACCATGATGGCCTACGTCTATGGAGGACTAGCCTAGATCGGGGTAGATCTTCACGAAGTAGGCGATCTCCTTGCCCTTACAAACTTCTTGGTTCACTCCACAACACGAAGTAGCTGGCTCCCAAGCGATACCTAACCAATCTAGGAGGCACCACCCTCCAAAAGGTAATAGGCTCGATAATGTCGATGAACTCCTTACTCTTATCCGTCAAGATGATAGACTCCTCAACACTCAATCACTCTCTCAAAGATTTGGCTTGGGAAGAAGAGATTTATTGGGTGGAAAGCAACTTGGGGAGGCAAGAGATCAACATTCATATGGTTGGAATGGAATGGCATGATATCAACACATGAGTACGTGACTCTCTCTCAGAAAATTTGATGGGATAAGTGGGGATCAGTTTCGAGTGCTTCTCTTGCGAGTCAGTGGTGGTGGAGGGGTATATATAGGCATCTCCAAAATACAACCGTTAGACCTTAAGTGACCAACTCGGTGACACCAATGTGTGAATCTCTATGGTACTGAGTTGCTCCAAACATAGCAACTTTTGAATCTCGATGAGACCAACATAGAAATCTCGGCGGTACCGATCAGGTGTTCAACGGTTAGAATCCAAATCTTGGTGACGTCGATCCAAAAACTCGGAACTTCCAATTTTGTGAATAGAGGTAACAGAAAGTTGGCAAGCTGAACTCGATGGCACCGAAGTGGGATCAGTTGCACCGATGTGCTAGGGTTTGGCATGGTTCTGGAAATCGGTGGGACCGAGTGGATAGTGTTGGTTGCACCGATTTGAGTGGTAAGCTTGGACAGAAATTTGTGAGAGAGTTTGTGGGTGTTTTTGGTGACTATCACTTCTGCACGTGGAGCATCTTGTTTACCAACAGTACCTTTCCCCCTTTTAATTGTATTGGCTTTTCCTATGGACTCAAAGTGATTTATCACAAAGTAAAATGCATAGTCCGCTTTGCTTGAAGCTTTTGCCAATCCAAATCCTTGCATCTAGGGGTTTCTCCACAATCCTTTTGCCAACCCATCGTTGAACTTTTCCTGAAATATGCTTAGTGGAAATATTAGTTCAATGATATATATGTTGTCATTAATTACCAAAACCATCAAGGGAGCAAATGTGCTTTCAATCTCCCCCATTTTGGTAATTAATGAGAACACATAGATCAAAGCTTCGATATATGATATAATCAATGAATATAATCGTCACTTTGAGAAGTATGTGGTAAGCAAGAGCTCCCCCTAAATTTGTGCATTATTTTGAGTTTGCATTTAAATGCAAATGCACAATCGATTAGGTACATGGGACACTTCTTCCATGTCACATACATCTTGGTGGTGTGTGAGAATAATAAGAATGAATATCATAGCACAACACAATCAAGCAAAGTGAATGATCATCTCATAATCATCACAAAGATAGGAAATAGTAGCAACACACATCAAGTGTATGATCAAACACTGACAAAGTTTAACACATCCAAACCAAAAGATATCAAATGTTTTTGGAAAAAGCGATAAAACCCAATTCTCTATCTCTTGAAGCCCTAATGATCTATACAACTTCTCCCCTTTGGCAACAAGTTACCAAAAAGTTCAAAGGTATAGAGCTAAACGCTCTTCTGGTCCTGATCTCCTCCGGTAGCTGAAGTTGGAGTCGAGAGAACGACATAGGCGAAGACTTCTGCTGATGTCATGGACAGAGTTGGTGTAGCAACTAGAGGAACTAGTGGAGCTGAGGGAGCTGATGTGGCTATAGCTGGTGCTGATGAAGAAGGTCTCATCTCTGGAGCTGTCACTATGGGAGTCCTGGCCTGAGTCCTGAACTGAGTGCTCGTCCTGAGAGGTGCACTATCCTCCTCCTCATCATCATTAGTAGAGTGAGGGATAGGCACAACATCAACTTCCTTCTTGAGCTCATTCACAGTCACTATGAGCCCATCCACCTTGTTGTTGAGACTATGAAACTTGTCTTCACCATTCCTCGCAGGGATATCTTGGTTCCTTAGGATGTTGGTGATGTCCTTCTACATGCTGAGCATTGAGTTGACGAGTAGATCCATCTGCTCACTCCTAGTCATGGGCAGCTGAGCACTAGTGTCTCTAGCTGCCTCAGCATGTGCCTGTGCTCCAACTGATGTGGGATGATCTGGGTTCATCACCACAACGTTGTCTTCAAGCTCCGGTAAGAGTGGAAATGAGGCCGTCAAGCGCAAAGATGTGTTCTCCAACTTAGAGTTGATGAGCATCTAGATATAGGGTGCATAGCAACATGAGTGCTTCTAATCAGCAGCAATTCTCTTCACAATCTCCACAATCAGGTCCATCACTCTTAATATCGTATGTTGATCTAGATGGAGCATCATGTTGATGGACTAGACTATGATCATCTTCTCATCTCCAGACTTAGGCAACAAGGTGTGCCTCAAGATAGTGTTGATCATGCGTAGATCAGCCTGGAGGAAATAGATAGATCCTAGCTTTTGAGACTTCAGATGTGCAGCAGGAATCTCCTTGTACATGTTCTTCATCTCATTGTGGCTTTCCTTGGGCTGAGAGTACACATCAATATCACCATCTTCCACCTCTGGTACTCCTAAGATGGCAGCCCACTCATCAACTATGGACACATACCTGGCACCTTCAGTCATCCACACAATTCTACCATCTCCATAGAAATGAGCAGTGGAGTAGAATTGCATGACCATCTCATCATTCCAGGCTATGAGCTCCTTGCCAACAAACTTATCAAGTCCAATGCAATGAAAGTTGTCTTGCACACTTGGGAAGTAATCTTCATTGTCCTTGATGTACTTCCAGTCCATGTATCTCATGTCACTCACAACAGGGCTCTTGTCAAGCAATATAGTCTCATAGAAGTCTTGTTGTTCTTTTGTGTAGAACCTGTAGTTTGCAATAGTCTTCATCCTCTGTGAATATGGATCAACAACTATCTAATCTCTTAGACCTTGGTCCTTCCTCTTCTTCATGTCCTCAGCTTGCAGGTGGCTGGCATTATGTAGTGGAAGGTGTGGCCTTACCTCCATCAAAGCAGACATAGCATCCTCCTCTAGATCTGTGGATTAAGATCCCTTGTTCTTCTCAGAAGCTGGAGTCTCTCTGGAGAAACTCTTGGTTTTGGGTGCAAAGGGCTTCTTGGATCAGCTGGCTTGCCCTTGGAAGCTGCTTGGCTAGGCATAGCATCACACATCAATTTCTTCTTCTTCTTGGGAGGAGCCTTTGCAGCTGGCTCTTCCTCCTCCTCCTCCTCCTCAGCAGCAGCCTCTGCTGGGTCCTAAAACATACAGGTAGGCCTGCCAACAACATGAACGATCCTCTTTCTGCTCTTCTTCTCTCCAGCCTTCTTGGGCATGGATTTCTTAGGAGGATCAATGTTCATGGTGCTCCTGGAGCTCTTAGGTGCTTTCAAAGTGTCCGAGGGGGCATACTCCTTCCTAACCACCTTCTTGGAAGAGGTAGCCTTAGATGTGGGCTTCCTGGCAGTCTTGTCCTTCTTAGACTTGGGAGGAACTATATCAGGCACAAAATCTTCATCCTCCTCATCTGAGTTGAGCTTGCTCCTTGCTCTGGTTGCTACCTTGGGCAGGTCTGGTGAGCTGGGAACATCATCAAAGGAAGATGAGCTCTTGTCTAGACTAGAGCCTGAATCGGTGTCAACACTGAGCTCCTTGAGGTTTATCTGACTGTCCTCTGAAACAGACATCTCTAACCCTGTGAATAGAATATAGAGGTGTAGAAGGGTTGGGTCATCACAAAATGCAGAGATTTTTCAAAGATTGAACAAAGAAATTCTTAAATATAGCTCTCAGCAAAAAGGGATTTTGGTGTCACTGAGTCAAAAAAATTGGTACCACTAAGACGCACATAACTCTTTATAGAAACTTGGCAGCAATTTTGATCGCACCCAAAATTGCCACTCGGTTTCACCGAGACTGTCCTTAGTAGTGCAAAACCAAAATTGGTAGATCCGATTTTTATGACTCGGTGTCATCGAGATTCGGTTTTGCGGATGACTAGACCTAAAAATCTCTCGTTTGCTAAGCTAATGAGTTTTCTAGAGGATTGAGAGGATTAAAATCAGTGGATTATCGATAATATTTACTCTAATGCGCATGAATCAGACGGGGAGCGCAAAGAAGGCTGGATCCATACCCTAACTTGGTGAAGGATCCACTAAGGCGTCGACGGTGGTGAAGATTCTGTTGGCGGCGATGATTCCCAATGGCGGGGGTGCACGGGGAGACGAGGGCGATGACCAAGGGTCTGGAGAGGCAGCTTAGGGTTTTGGAGGAAAGAAACTTTTGCGGTTGAATTTCAAAAGTAGGGTTTGCCTGGTTATATACCCTTTGCTGTCGGTGACACCGGTTATAATTTTTCAGTGTCATCGAGTTTCTCAACTGTCAGATGAGAGGTAAACTCGATGTAACCGAGAAAATGGAATCAGTGATACCGAGGTGAAAACCAGATCAACCCTAGGCATTCGGTGAGACCGAGAATTTTGGATTGGTTCCACCGAGATGGACTTGGGAGATTTTAATGGTCAGTCCTTTGTCGATACGGAACTCCGAGTGCTCCTCACACAGAGAGATCGAAAAGTACTTGTTCAAATTTTGTGATGCAGGATGAATAGAATATGAGACGGGAAAGCATAGATAGCCAGAGAATGGTCCTAGGCATTCTTGTTCATCCAATTGGCAAAAACAAAATCAAAGTCCAAATAGTAACAATTGGATGTCCTCGAATGGATAAAGAAATGCAGACCAACATGCTCACACAATAAGATGTCAAATGAAATCATGGCAAAAATGCACATACATACTAGCATCTATTAAGCAGTTTTGGCGATGACATAGTAATCTATATATGAGTATATTGACTTAGGAGCCAAGTGAGAATACTTGATCATAGGTCATACTCATCGTTTAAGCACGAGTGGGGTTACCACTTTTACATAAAGCTTGTTCATGTTGTCACATTCTATGAGATGCTTTGACTCAAGTCTTAGAGAAAAGTTCCCCCTTGATGTGACATCCCCTCTTGAGAGGGATAAAATAACCTTGGGTTTTGTCGATGAAGGCTTCATGTAGGTGAAGTAGTGGTGGATGCTCAAAGTTGATGAAGATCACCATGAGTTGGGAGCATCCTTGTTGTTTCTTACTCTTCTCACCTACATGGGTTAGTCCCAACACACAAGAGAAAAATACAATGATATCTATGGACATGGAGTGCAAAGCATACATGATGATGTCCATGGATTTGTTGATTACCTTGTCCCTTGCTTACCTTTTAGGGAATGTGCGACTCCTTGAACTATTGCATCATTTGATGTTGATTGAGACTAGTTTTTGCCAATAATGAATGTGAGTGAATTTCATTGGCGGAGTCACCCCTGAAGAACTACTCTAGTTCTTCTTCTTGGGGACCCATATCAAGTTGATGGGGATCCTTGGTGTTGAAGTGGCACTTGTAGAAGTTGAGCTTGAAGTAGCCTTGGGAACCCACTTTACCAAAGCTTGGGATTCATCTTCATATGAGTAAATTTCCTCTTGAAGCTTGTTCTTGCCCTTGAGCTTGTGGTCTAGTGGTGGAAGGTTATCTTGAGCTTTTGTTTCCTTGGGAAGAGTATTTTCATACTTCTCCTTTTGAGGAACAAACTTGGTCTTGGTGTATTGACCTTCTTCCCATTCAACTCCATTAGCGTTGAAGTAGCCAATGTCATGGTTCTTCCGGTATCCTCTGTGCTTGCGTATAATTTCCTCAAATTTCTTACACCTAGCAAGACTCTTGTAGAGACCTTTCTCTATAATCCCTTTTGAAAGTTCATTTTCTTGCTCAAGTGTAACTTGGCTAAGAGAAGTGTTAGTGGGATCAATAGAACTACTAGAAGCAATATCATTGGATTTATCATTTTTATTGCTACTAGTTGAAGAACCTTTCTTGCCTTTGTTACTAGTTTTCTTTGCCTTAACTTGTGGAATGAAAGTAGACAAGAGAAGTTGTTTGTCTAGATAAGAGGAAGTCTTGTTTAGAAGATCTTCATTGATACCTTTGGAATTCATGCTCTTTCTCCATATTGAGCTTCTCAAAGCGGAGCTTCTCATGTGTCCTTTCAATCTCTCTATGATCTTGTAGAGTAGACTCGTGAGCTAACTTAGGAGTGTTTAGTTCTTGAGTTAGTCGTTCTATTTCCAACTTATCATCATCCCACGACTTATCTTGACTAGAGTGATTAGTAACAAGTTCATATTGACTAACATTACTAGATTTGTCAAATAGCAAGTCATGATCTCCTAACAAGTCATCCTCATCACTACTGAAATCAAGATACCCGGGGTGTGATACCCTGGGGCCTTTAGCCATGAAGCAACTTCCACTCCTTTCATTTGGTGAATCAAATATGTCGTAGGACTCCATGGTCACTAGTGCAAGTTCGGCAACACCTTCATCTTGACTATAGTCGGAGTTGGAGTGATAGCTTCTCTCGAAGTGGTTGTCGGATTCGGCGCCAGAAACCCATTCACCAACATGAGCTTGATGTCTTCTTCTTGAATAACTCTTGGTGTACTTGTCCTTGTTCTCCGAGTCGCTACTCCTCCTTGAGGGTCTTCCTTCATAACAATCATCTCTACTCCTTCTCTCTCTTCAAGGTGACTCATCTCTTGAGCTTCATCTTCTTGGTGACTCTTCTTTTCTTTTGTAGGGAGTCATGCACTCATTGGAGTAGTGTCCGGGCCTCCCACAATTTTAGCAGTTTCGGTCACGAATTGACGAACGCTTCTCTTCATATCTTGAGTTGGAGCTTCGATCTTTGCATCTATTCTTGTAAAAGTTGTTGAATTTCTTGACCATGAGGCTTATCTCTTCATTGGTGAAAGGGTTGTCGCTTGAGGTTGCGGGATCATCACATGTGGCTTTGTAAGCACCGCTAGACTTATTGTGAAGCTCTTCATTGTCCTTCAGTGTCATCTCATGAGCAACAATCCTTCCAATAACTTCCGTAGGCTTGAGATCTTTGTAGTTGGGCATCATTTGGATCAATGCGCACACGGTGTCATATCTATCATCCAAAGCTCGAAGTATCTTCTTGAAGATGAATTTGTCAGTCATTTCTTCGCTTCCTAGGCCGGCAATCTCGTTGGTGATGAGAGCTAGCCTAGAGTACATGTCTACAACTCCTTCATGATCCTTCATCTTGAACTTGTCAAGCTGACTCTGAAGAACATCCAACTTGGATTCTCTCACGGATTTGGTACTTTGTGCATATCAACCACAGTATCCCAAAACTCTTTTGCATTCTCAAGACAGTTGATTTTGTTGAATTCTTCGGGGCATAGGCAGTTGAAGAGAATGTCACAGGTTTGAGCATTGTATTGCAACATCTTCAATTCTTCCACGGTCACTTCATGATCCGGTTCCCTTCCATCTACAAAGAATTCACCTTGCAATCCACCAAGAACAACATCCCAAACGGCAGGGTTATGACCAAGAATATGCATTTTCATTTTATGCTTCTAACTAGCAAAATTTGTGCCATCAAAGTACGGACCTCTATGGCGATAATTTCCCTCGCTAGACACCATACTATCATAGGTTGTGAAACCAATGCAATGGAGACCAAAGCTCTGATACCACTTGTATGATCGAAAGTAGGTCTAGAGGGGGAATTAGACTACTTTACCAAATAAAAATTCTACCTTTTCCCAATTTTAAGTGTTGGCATATTTTAGCATTTATAGCAAGTCAAGCACACCCTACACATGCATGTCTATGAGTATAGTAGCGGAAAGTAAAGACAAGCATGCATAGTGAAGGAAGGGTAGGAAGATCAAATGCAATTTCGAGACAAGAAGATTTTTCCTGTGGTTCCGGTAGGTGGTGATATCGTCGTCCATGTTTATGGAGTCTTCAACCCATAGAAGGTAACAGTCGCGAGAGATCACAAAGGGCTCTACCCACAGAGGGTTCCACGAAGAAGCAACCTTGACTGTACCATGATGGCCTACGTCCACGGAGGACTAGCCTAACTCGGGGTAGATCTTCATGAAGTAGGTGATCTACTTGCCCTTACAAAATTCTTGGTTCACTCCACAACACGAAGTAGGAGGCTCCCAAGCGACACCTAACCAATCTAGGAGGCACCACCCTCCAAAAGGTAATAGGATCGATAATGTCGATGAACTCATTGCTCTTGTTCTTCAAGATGATAGACTCCTAAACACTCAATCACTCTCTCATAGATTTGGCTTTGGTGGAAGAGATTTATTGGGTGGAAAGAAAGTTGGGGAGGTAAGAGATCAAGATTCATATGGTTGGAATGGAATGACATGATATCAACACATGAGTAGGTGGCTCTCTCTCAGAAAAACCGATGGGATCAGTGAGGATTTGTTCCGAGTGCTTCTCTTGCGAGTGATTGGTGGTGGAGGGGTATATATAGGCATCTCGAAAAATTCAACCGTTACACCTTAAGTGACCAACTCAGTGACACCGATGTGTGAATCTCGGTGGTACCGAGTTGCTCCAAAGGTAGCAACTTTTGAATCTCGGTGAGTCTGATATAAAAATCTCGACGGTACCAATCATGTTTCCAATGGTCAGAATCCAAATCTCGGTGACTCCGATCCAAAACTTAGAGCTTCCAATTTGTGAATCAAGGTAAGAGAAAGTTGGCAAGATGAACTCGGTGGCACCAAAGTGGGATCGGTTGCACCGATGTGCTAGGGTTTGGCATGGTTCTAGGAATCGGTGGGACCGAGTGGATAGTGTTGGTTGCACCGATTTGAGTGGTAATATTGGACAGAGATTGGTGGGAGAGTTTGTGGGTGTTTTTGGTGACTATCACTTGTGCATGTGGAGCATCTTGTTCACCAATAGTACCTTTCCCCCTTTTAATAGGATTGGCTTTTCCTATGGACTCAAAGTGATTTCTCACAAAGTAAAATGCAGAGTCCTCTTTGCTTGATGATTTTGCCAATCCAAATCCTTGCATCTTGGGGTTTCTCCACAATCCTTTTGCCAACCCATCATTTAACTTATCCTAAAATATGCTTAGTGGAAATATCAGTTCAATGATATATATGTTGGTATTAATTAGCAAAACCACCAAGGGAGAAAATGTGCTTTCAATGATTCTCTAAGAGTCACCGAAGGATGGTTTGCTCTAAATGACATTTGTCAATCTCTATCGAACTAGCCAACTAGCTAGTGCTTGTTTGAGGCGGCTATTTATAGCCAGGGTGCGACCCGACATGATAAGAAATAAATGCCCCTAATGGTATGACTCTTATCAAGATAAGATGCTTCGGAAAGTTGGCGCTAAGCACAACATCGATCGAAAATTCAAGCTCTCAAATTCCTAAAGGCTATCAATTTCCTCACTATAGGCAATTCGCACTCGCAGAATCCTAACTCCTTAGTCAGATTAATTTTCTCAAAGAGCAGAATAACTTCATCTCTATCACTGAAGAATTTTACTACACTGTAAGTGATTTCCAAAGGTTTCACTCGAAGGATTGGGTACGTGTATATTTTGAGATGAGCATCACTGGGAAATTTTCCTTAGTGACCCCCATTAATAGTACGGATTTTTCTATGACTCAAAAAGAGGAAAATAAACTGCGAAAACAAAGTCTTAAATCTTCAAAGTCCTTGCTTAAATATCTTCAGATTCACAAAACTTCACTTCAATTTCCTAAAGAAGAACGTCAAAGTCTTCACTTGAAGAAACACATTTTTAGGGGTCGCCTTCCGTGAGTTAAACCAAACTCCTTAGGGACTATATCATATGTGTACACTCACAAACACATTAGTCCGTTAACCCATTTGTTTACAATAATCCAAAACCACTAAGGGGGCACTAGATGCATTTATAGGTATGGTCATGATCATTGGCTTCTTTCTTGACATTTTCATGTGTTAAAGTCTCGTTGCTGTGAACTCCATCGGAAGCACCTTCATTGCCACCTCCCATGCCGCTCATGTTGTTGATGTAGCTACCTCCCATGCCACTTATCATGTTGCCACGGAAGCCACCTCCCAGGCCATACTTATGTTAATAATCATCATTTCTCACATTTTTCGCGCGCCTGAAAGCTTCATCATCAAGACTACAAATGGATGTACACGCAATCAACTTCATATTCCATTGGAATCGACAATTGAAACAACAAACAAATGCCCAAGCAAAGAATACTTTTGTGATATATTGTCAAACACTTTGGATGCGGTTGCCGTTGGCGTGGTCACATCTTCCTCCAAGGTCAGCGGCAAAGGTGGCGGCGATGGAGTGGGATGAGGAGCTTAGTGGCCGGATGAGGACGCCAAACTCGGCGGCAGTGATGACCCACAAGTATAGGGGATCAATCGTAGTCCTTTCGATAAGTAACAGTGTCGAACCGAACGAGGAGCACAAGGAAATGATAAGCAGTTTTAAGCAAGGTATTCTCTAGAAGTGTTGTAACTAATAGTGATAGATAGTTTTGTAGCAAGATAATTCGTAAGAAGTGACAAGTAGAAAAAGTACCAAGTGTGCACAAAGGTAGACCAATCATGTTTATAGCAAAGGACAGGCCAGAAAATTCTCTTATATCTAGCAAAGTGCTCTCGAGGACACATGGGAATTTCTATCTAGTCATGTTCATCATGTTGAGTTGATTCACGTTCGTTGCTTTGATAATTTTATATGTGGGTGGACCGGTGCTAAGGTACTGTTCTTAATTGAACAAGCAGCCCACTTATGATTACCCCCTCTTGCAAGCATCCGCAACTATGAAAGAAGAATTAAGATAAATCTTGCCATAGCATGCAACATGTGGATCCCATTCGGCCTCTTATGAAATAACACATAAACTAGGGTTTAAGCTTCTGTCACTCTAGCAACCCATCATCTAGTTATTACTCCACAATGCCTTCCCTTAGGCACAAAATATGGTGAAGTGTCATGTAGTCGACGTTCACATGACACCATTAAAGAAAGCAACAACATACATATCATCGAAATATCGAACGAATACTAACTTCACATGATTACTTATAACAAGCCTTCTCCCATGTCCTCGAGAAAAAAAGTAACTACCCACAAATCATTACCATGTTCAATACCATAGGTGTAATAAATATCATAAAGTATCTGAATATATTATGTTCCACCAGACAAACCAACAAGCATCGACTACAAGACTATTTCAACACTACTAGTAACCCACAAGTACCAATCTAAGGTTTTGAGACAAATATTTAATACAAGAGATGAAAAAGTGTTTGACATGAGATGGTGATGGTGAAGGTTGGTCCTCCCATGAAGGAGGAAGCGTTGGTGATGACGATGGCTTCGATTTCCCCCTCCCGAAGGGATGTTTCCCCGGCAGAATCTCTTTGCTGGAGAGCAAAAGGTCCTCTGCCCAGGTTTCCGCCTCGAGACGGAGTCGCTTCATCCTGAAAGTATCCTCTTAATTTTTTCTAGGTCAAAACACATCATATAGCACAAGATGGGGGTTAGAGGTCGTCCATGGGCCTGTCAAGCCATCAAGGCGTGCGAAGGGGGTGCTTGCGTCCCATTGGCTTGGGAGCCATAGATGCCCCCCTCTGGTTGTTCTTTGCTTAACAAATTCAGATATATTCTAAAAAAAGTCCTGGTGAAATTTCTGGTCATTTGGATTCCAAAGGATTTTCAGCCTTCTTGGTTTCGAGGTCCAGAGTTCCAATTTCCGGCAGTTTCCTACTTCGTGATGTACCTTGTAAATTAAGAGAGAACATGTAATAGAATAGTATAAGAAAATGGAATAGTGACCAATAACAATATAAATATCAATAGGGAATCGTGATGCAAAATGGATGTATCACGCAGCTTCAAATCACCCGCTATAGGGGCGTCCGACTTCGAAATTTTGGCCAACTGATACATCTCCAACGTATCTATAGTTTTTGAAGTATTCATGCCATATTTACCTATGTTTAGCATATTTTTATATGATTTTTATTCACTTTATGCGATTAAATTAGAATGAACCAAGAGTGATGCTGTTTTGAGCAGAATTACCGTGGTGGTTTTTTGTGTGTAGAAAAAAAAGTTCTCGGAATCGCACGAAATTTTTTGACGACTTTTTCTGTACCAAATAAGAAACATTGGAGCGAAGAACCACCCGAGGGGGGCCACGAGGTGCCCCAATCTATTAGGGCGCCATCACCCCCTTGGGCGTACTCTCATAGGTTGGGCCACCTCATGGCTCTGTTCAGCGTGATTCCAATGCTGAAAAAAAATATTGAAACCCTAAAAAATAAACATAGAACTCCTGCGCTATCTCCGCAAGCATGTGTACCAAAGAAAACTCATCCAGAGACATGTTGTGGCACCCTGCCGGAGGGGGCAATCGTCACCAGAGGCCATCTTGATCATCCCGGTGGTCTCCATGACGACGAGGGAGTAGTTCATCCTCAAGGCCGAGGGTATGTACCAGTAGCTATGTGACCGATCCCTCTTTCTCGGGTTCTTGAGATGTCATTATCTTGATGTATCATGGGATTTGTTAATAATGTTGGATCATATGGTGTTTGTCCCTTGCTATCTTGATGTGATGAATTGAATTTTTCCCTTTGAGATTTTGTTATGCCGGATTGAATATTGGATTTGAGATCACTTGATGTATGTCTTGCATGTGGATACCCTGCTGACAATGGGGTGTTCTATTGCTTCACTTGATGTATGTTTTTGTACTCAACTTGAGTATTCATGTGGTGACAATGGGGTAATCCATGCATATGGGTTGATACACGTTCTTGTCCTACTTTCTCTGATAGAAATCCTAGGGTAATCTTTGAAGTTCTTTTGCGTGGATTGAATATGATGAATCTGAAATTGTTTGATGCATATCGTATAATTGACTCAGGGATACTTGTGGTGACATTGGAGTACCTAGGTGACATTAGAGATGATTGATGTGTATCATATGGTGTTATTTTAGTACGAACTCTAGGGCTTTTTGTGACACTTATAGTAATAGCTCCATATATTGAACGAAAAGGAAAACTCTGAGGTGGTTCTACTACCTACAACAATTTCATCTTATGTTCTCTGCTAGATATGAACTTTCGAGTGATTCTTTGTTGTACATTGAGGGATGATCATATGATTCTGTTATGTTAGAATTGTTGAGAGATTGCACTAGCAAAAGTTTGAAGCCTTATTTCCAAGCATTTATACAATGTTTTGCTTGCTGTTGTCACTTGTTACCTTGCTGTTTTTATATTTTTAGATTACAAAAACTAATATCTACTATCCATATTGCACTTGTATCACCATCTCTTTGCCGAACTAGTGCACCTATACAATTTCCATTGTATTGGTTGTGTTGAGGACACAAGAGATTTCTTGCATTTGATTGTAGGGTTGTTTGAGATAGATCATCTTCATCCTACACCTCCCACGGATTGAATAACCTTAGGCCATCCACTTTAAGGGAAATTACTACTGTCCTACAAAACTCTACGCTTAGGGGCCCAATAGAGTCTACAAGAATAAAGTTGCATAGTAGACATCACCGTCCGAGGTTGGTTCCCCGCCGGGTAGTAGCCCCACACTGCCGGCCTCTTCACGCCTCCATTTGATGGCTTGGCGGCCTCTACTTCTTTGTACCCTCTAACGTGATGGTGACTAGCCAGGGTGGGGGAAAATCTAGGGCGACGACATGGCGAAAACTACATGGAGGCGAAGGCGAAAGCATTGGGGGAAGTTGGCGGAGGGGCGGCTGGAATGGCGACGTGGGTCAAGGCACCGGTGGTAGAGTCGGAGAAGGCAGCAGGGTCATCGACAGCCATGGTGGAGGTGGGAGGTGCTACCACTACTAGGAAAAGGGCTATAGATAATATAGACACTAATGGCGCACCACACAAGTGGTGCGCCACTACTATATAGCAGTGGCGCACCATGTGCTGGTGCGCCATTAGTGTGATGGGCACTAATGGCGCACCACACACTCGGTGCGCCACTACTAACAAACTTTTTTTGTTATTTTTTCAAAAGTACTAATGGCGCACCAGGGCAGAGTGCGCCATTAGTAGTTAAACTACTAATGGCGCACCACTAACCCAGTGCACCACTACTATATTTTTTTTTGCAAAACTACTAATGGCGCACCTCCAGCTGGTGCGCCATTAGTAACCAGGGTTACTAATGGCGCATTTGTAGGTGGTGCGCCATTAGTAACCTAGGACCAACTAGATATTTTGGAGAGCCACCTACCACACTCACTTTCCCCACTTTCATTCTCTCCAGCTCCTCCTCCAAGCTTGTCTCGGGTGCCTCCTCCTCCTCACCTCATTTGCATCATAGATTCACCCAAATTAAGTGGTTAAATTACCTTTTTTTGATAGGTAAGTAAGGGGAAAGCTTTTATGTTGTAGATCTACTTTTTTCTCCCTCCAATGCACATGCACTTTTTATGGCCTAGCTAGATCTACGTATGTTTGTGGTGTTGCATATGTTTGTGGTGTTGCATATATGTTTGTGTTTGCAGGTACTGGTATTTGAAATGCAATAGTTGCCAATATTTTGCCGGAATGTTGATTCATTTCCGTTTCGGCGAGAATTTGGCACTATGCATTCTTTTTGGTCCTATTTTTAGGCAAAGTCATGCCAATTTTTTTCTTGGTTCTAAAATATCGTTTTGCTCTACCCCGCAGGCGACCATGGTCCGCAAGATGACCGAAGGCATCGTGAATAGGTTTTTGAGCTCCGCGAAGGCCGAGATGCTTCAAAATAACAAGACGGAGATAAGATGTCCGTGTCGAACATGCAAGCTAAGGAGCCTTATGGACCCAGATTCCGTACAGGTGCGGGACCACCTGCTCTTGCGTGGTTTCATGGATGGCTATCGGTGGCAAGGTGATGAAGATGATTATGAAGTCGTCCATGGGGGGTGGGCAAGAAATGAGGAAGGGCATGAGCAAGACAACCGCGGCGAGGGCGGGCGAGAAGACGAAGAATCTCCAGGACATGATCACGAAGTAGATGCAGTACACGGTCATCATGTAGAAGATGCCGGACATGATGATGAGGAAGATGCCAGAGCAGACGAAGGTCATGATCATGAAGATGAAGATGCCGGAGCAGACGACGATGGACCATCGATGGGCTAGGTGCAGAACCCTCATATTCAAGAGCTGTTTCTCAAGCAGACGGATAATGAAAGAGCTGCTGCCCGAGAGAAAGCCAAGCTGGATCAACTGGAGATAGACACGGTTACTCCATTGTATGAAGGATGCAGGCCCGAGGATACCCGCCTGAAAGTAACGCTCATGGCTCTGGAGATGAAGGTAAAACACAAAATGACCGACGCATGCTTCGACGAGAACATGTCATTCTGGCACGAACGTCTTCCCAAGGGGATCAAGTGCCCGACCAGTTTTGAGGAGGCGAAGAAAATCGTGTGTCCTCTGGATTTACCGCACGTGAAATACCATGTGTGCATGAACAATTGCATCATTTATCGGGACGAGCACGCGGAGTCTACCATATGTCCGGTGTGCGGCGTCACTCGATACAAGAAGAGGAAGAAAGCTCCTCAAAAAGTGGTGTGGTACTTTCCGATCACTCCTCGTCTGCAGTGGTATTTCGCGGACCCTAAGGTAGCAAAGCTCCTGCGTTGGCACGTGGATAGGGATGAGAAGAAGCGAGAAGATGACGCAAATGATCCGAAGATAAATAAAAAAGACAAGATGCTGAGTCACCCTAAGGATGCGAGCCAGTGGCAAGCGTTGAACTTCGAACACCCAGAATTTGGGAACAATCCAAGGAACATCATGCTGGGCGCGAGCACCGATGGAGTCAATCCATTTGGCAGCCAGAGAAGCACACATAGCACCTGGCCTGTGTTTGTGTGGATGTACAACCTTCCCTCCTGGTTGTGCATGAAGAGGAAGTACATTCACATGAGTATGCTAATTGATGGGCCGAAACAACCAGGGAACGACATCAATCTGTATCCGGGGCTGCTGAAAGTGGAGCTAGACACGCTGTGGAAAACGCCAGCCAATACGTGGGACGCCGCAGAGAAAGAATATTTCCCTATGAGAACCACACTGCTCACGACAGTGCACGACTATCTCGCTTACGGATATGTCGCGGGGTAGGTGGTCCATGGATTTTCTGGATGCGTCACGTGCATGGATGACACAACGTATCGCCAGCTAGATAGAGATCCCGGGTCTTCGAAAACTGTGTTCATGGGACATCGAAGGTGGCTTCGCGACGATGACTCATGGAGAAAACGCAAGGATCTGTTCGATGGTGAAACCGAACTCCAAAGACGCCCGCATACGAGGAGCGGCGAGGAAATAGACAAGCTGTTGAAAAATTGGAAAGAGTGCCCACCGCTGGGAAAGGCGCCAGAGCCGGGAAAGAAGCGAAAGGCGCCAGAGCCGCTGCTGAAGGTATGGAAAACGAGGTCTGTTTTCTGGGACTTGCCGTACTGGAAGATCCTCCGTGTGCCTCACAGCCTTGATGTCATGCATATCACGAAGAACGTGTGCGAGAGTCTCCTTGGTACCCTGCTCAACATGCCAGAGAGGACCAAAGATGGGCCGAAAGCAAGGGCAGACTTGAAATCAATGGGCATCAGGGAGGAGCTTCACGCTAATAATGATGATGATGATGATGATGATGATGATGATGATGAGGCGAAGCAGGACACGGAAAGTCGTCGCAAAGGCAAAAAGGCCAAGAAGACCGGAAATGACTTCCCTCCCGCGTGCTTCACTCTAAGTCAGGAGGAGATCGATCAGTTTTTCACCTGCCTCGTAGGAGTAAAACTTCCTTGCGGTTACGCGGGGAAGATAAGCAGATACCTAGACTCAGCGAAGCAGAAGTTCAGCGGGATGAAGTCTCATGACTGTCACGTGCTGATGACGCAGATACTTCCAGTTGCAATCCGTGGGATCATGGATGCGCACGTCCGTGAAACGCTATTTGGCCTATGCAACTTTTTCGACGTCATCTCTCGGAAGTCGGTTGGCGTGAGGCAACTCAGAAGGCTACAGGAAGAGATCGTGGTGATACTATGCGAGCTTGAGATGTACTTCCCGCCCGCATTCTTCGACGTTATGGTGCATCTGCTGGTCCATATCGTGGAGGATATCATCCAACTCGGGCCGACGTTCCTGCACAGCATGATGCCGTTCGAAAGGATGAATGGTGTCATCAAAGGATACGTTCGCAACATGTCACGTCCAGAGGGAAGCATAGCCAGGGGCTTTCTGACCGAAGAGTGCATCTCCTACTACACGAATTATCTAGGCATCGAGAACCCCGTTGGTCTGCCCGTCAACAGGCACCTCGACAGGCTCGCTAGATGGGGTCACCGTGAGGGTCGCCACAAAATGCATGTCGACCTCAAGGGTCGACTCGCCGACTTTGAAAGAGCAAACCTAGTCGCGCTACAACACATAAACGTGGTCGATCCAAAACCTTTATTGAGAAGACGTACAATGTCCGAGGCCAACAGAGGACGGACAGAGATATAATCAAAGAGCACAACTCATGTTTCACGCGTTGGTTCAAGAAGAAGCTTCTGTCATACCCTTTACATGAGGATTCTTTCGCGGAAGAACAACTGATATTCGCCTTGTCACAGGGCGTCGAGCACAACCTGATGACGTATGAGGCGTACGATATCAACGGCTACACATTCTACACCGAGGGAAAGGACATGAAGAGCGATGGTTATCAGAACTCCGGGGTAATGATGGAATCCTACACCGGTAACGACAAGGACAAATACTACGGAAGGATCGAGGAGATCTGGGAGCTGAGCTACGCTGGAGAGAAGGTCCCGATGTTCCGTGTCAGATGGGCCAAGAGCGTCCTAAAAGAAGACCGGTATTTCACCACCATGGTTATACCCGAAGCCAAATCCAAGACCGCGGGCGCAAACGCCACCGCGAAAAATGAGCCATGGGTACTGGCTTCCCAAGTGGACCAATGCTTCGTCATTACCGACCCGTCAAAGCCCAGTCGTGTTGTCGTGAGGAGAGGCAAAAGGAAGATCATCAGAATGGATGGAGTCGCCAATGAGCAAGACTTCGACAAGTACGACGACCCGAAGATGGAACATGACGATGATGATGAAGTACCAGCATACACCACAAGAAGAAGCAGGACCACCCTACCTAAAGGACGTCCGTTCAAAAGAAGAACTCCATTTGCGAAAAATAAGGGCAAGAAGATTGTGAACAGATAGCTAGCTAAGATCGATTGTATTTAAATTGTAGCCTGTATTTCTCGATTGTATTTCGACATATTGAAATGATATTTCTTCTGTTCTAGTGTCCTCATGAATATTTATTTATGTTTATTATGGTATTGAATTTCTAACTCACAAAAAGTATTGAATTTCTTAATATTTTTTGAATTCATGAATATTTTTAAATTTCATGGGCACTTTTTGAATTCATGAATATTTTTTCAAATTTGATGATATTTTTTCATAGCGAGCGATATAGGTACCGTTGTATTTTATCTAAGCACGCATTCAGGAAAGCAATGAAGAGACGGGCATATATATCCTTGGCTCGCTTCGCCGCGCCCAACAATTCGTATTCACGGGAAAGCCAACCGAAAGATTCGATTCGGACTTCGTAGACCCGGTGCTGCTGCTGTCTGCGTAGGGCCGTCCCCCACTCCCGTCTCGGGGCACTAAGGGGTTTTGTTTTAGGAATAGATGGCGGTGTTTTGCTGATGCCTCGAATCTATCATGTATGTATACATATACATACACTCAGCACATACACACGTACACATACATGCCCCACTATCAAAACAGGAAAACACAAAAAAGGGGGCGCCTGGGACTCGAACCCTAGACCTTTGGTCTGCATAGAGAGCCGGCTACCACTATACTATTACCTCGAACCTTAACAGGAGAGGGCTTCGACCCCTTTAGTACTACACTTCGCGTGGTGTGTGACGATACTTATGGCGCACCCCTCAGAGGTGCGCCATTGCTATGGATATACTTATGGCGCACCACCGGAAGGTGCGCCATTGCTATCCCCGGCCCAAACCTCTCCAAAATTCTCCTGGCCGGCACCCCGTGGAAGCAAACCCCGAGCGAGTGAAGGAGGAGGACGGTGTCGCAACCTACGCGGGCAGAAGGAGGAGGACAGAAGCGATCCCCGGCGAGCGAAGGAGGAGGAGGACGGCGTCGCAATCCCCGACGACGGCGGCGCAACCTACGCGGAGGAGGACGGTGTCGCAATCCCCGGCGGCGGCGGCGCAACCTACGCGGAGGAGGACGGCGTAGGAGGAACCCTAGCCCGCAACCTACGCGGAGGAACCCTAGCCTCCGATTGTCCCATCTCCCCCGCCACCCCCTTGCCATGTAAGATGTGACACACTCATCATCCAGTTCTATGTTTTTTTAGCTTTCTTGCTTTTTTTTTCTAAAATCTGTTCATACAAGCAGTAGAAGGACGACGACGGGTTCTGCGTGGTGCGGGGCATCACCATCGCGCTCGAGTTCTCCGACGGGGAGGAGGACTGGATCGTGGTCTGACCCGATCTCATTCATTCGTTTGCAAATAAGACGACGTGCAGCAGAGGTCAGCTGTCCGCATCCCTCCGCCTCTGCTGCTGCTGCTGCATAATTCCCTTCAAATCTGCATCTGCTCTCCCGTTAATTGGTCGTGTCCCTGTGTGCATACTGCTCTGTTCCTCTTGTTAATTGATCGTGTCCCTGTGTATATACTACTATATATGGTGACTGTCTGTCTAATTGTCAAAAAAATCATGGATTATCATGACCTGAATGAATTTATCAAACATGTGTGAATAAAATTAATGGAGAAGGGATCCATTCCTCCTCAGACCCTGTTTCTTTCTTTCTTGATTGATTGAATGCATGGATACTGGTGTGGATGTGTCTTTCTGAATGTGCACTTTTAAGTTCATTTCCTTGTGAATAGAGACTATAAGATGATCTGAATGGCTGATCAGATTTCGGTTTGTGATGAAATCTGGTGAATTCGGTTCTTGATGCGGCCATGCTTTTTACCTTGACACTTGTGGCCAACTGGTTGCTAGCTCCCAACATATTTGCTCAAACAAACTCTTGCTCCGCATGATTTCTTCACGACACCACAAGGTTGTGATGCGGACGCTTGGCCATTCATCTGACGCTGTTGATATTTGCCCGGTTTTGTTGATATTTAGCGGTCTTTACGCCTCGCATCACTAGCTAGCGTCGAACTGGAGAATGGATTTGACCGCTTGACCAGTGACTTGTAGAATGCGCACCTTGGAGCACTAGTTACCAAATTAACTGCTTGCAATGTAGGATGCATCATATCATATCCAGCTTCTCTATGGAAGTATTCTGTTACAATTCAGTTCTCTCCAAGCATCTACCACCGGTCCGTGAATGGTGATTGGTGACTGTCTGCGTTGCTGGTTGTAACCAGAAAGGACGGTACTGTACCAAGACCCTTATATTAAAACCTATGATGAACATCTTGTTGCATTTCTCTGTTGAATCGTTTGCAGCCATTACCCTCTCTTATTGTTTCAGTTCAGCTGTTAACCTTCTTGGATAGATGCTTGATGCGATGTCTGTAGCACAGTCGCTGTTAATAACTTGGGATGTGCTGTGCATATACAAAATTCCGGACACAATTTGCTTCTTGCTGTTTCTGGATGCGTACCGTTCTGTATGGATGGTGACCTTCCCTCAAATCTGTTCAAATATTGATAGCAGTGACAGAGCTAGCATCGGATTAAGAGTTTCTGCATTGATGATGATAGCAGTGGCGATACTCTGAAATTTTGCAGGTACCCCGAGAGGCCCTTGAGTTTTCCGGAATGTCGATTAACTTCCGTTCCGGCAAATTCGGGTACTCCATATGTTCTATTTTCAGCAAAGGTTATGCTGAATTTTTTCGTGATTTTTAGCATGACTTTGCTAAAAATAGGACATATGGGGTACTTGCGACTAATGCATGGGCCGGGGTTTGAATTCCCCTAGTCGTTTTCTCCCTACTCTGCTTTGCCCACGTGCACCTAAACTTGTAAAGGCTGCCATACTACACCCTTGAATTGTCACACTTTCCTCCTCCTCTTCTTATTCCTCCTCGTTTTGCCCTCTTGTTGCTCTTCCGGCTCTTAGACCAATTTTTTTTCCTATTTAGAGCGAAACATGGCCCACAACGATGAGGCCGGCGGTTCGGGCAAGGCATTCTGGGAGCTGTCCCAGGAGATGGAGGAAGAACCTCACCGTTATGAGGACGCCGCGAAAGACACCGATCCCGACTACACAAGCCCTAGTGGCGTCGGGGATGACACCACTGATGGTGCCGCCGAGGATGCCACCACTGATGATGGCAGCGCACGCACAGATGGCAGCCAACCGAAGAGGCAACGGAAGGACCGGCGCCCGAACGTGCTCGGCACCATCAAGGAGGAATTTACTGAAGTGTCCTCCGAGGGGCATCCAACGGCGCCCACAGAATTAGTCAAGGGGTACTCGGTTCAGCTCGGGTGCATTCTACGGAGCACCGTCTCGATCAACATCGAGAACCTAAGGCATCCTGACCGAGGGAATTTGCGCAGCCTCCTCTTCACGAAGCTGCACGAACGATACAAGTTCCCCGGTGACATTACAAACACACGCCTCTCAGGGAATAAAGTGCACAGTGCCGCCCTCACGAAGATGAGCACGACCCTGTCTACTTGGAGAAGCGCGGTGAAGAGAATGATTGACAAAGGTGATAGTTATGAGAAGATCAAGGCGAAAAATCCTTCGATCAGCGAAGATGACTACAAGGAGTTCAAGATCAAGTGCAAGAGCAGCGCAACCATGGAATCAAGCCAGTGGGGGAAAGATATGCGGGACTTGAACTTAGGGGTCCACCGACTCGGTCCCGGCGGTTACAGAGTGGCAGAACCCAAAGACAACACCGCCAGTCGTGCTGGCGCCAAGCCATGGCAAGACCGCCGCAACGCTACCGGACATGCCGGACATGCATATGGCACAAGATCCGGACGACGACGACGACGACGATGGTACATTTACCAACGTCGATAAGTACTTTGCCGAACATGGGTACTGTGACGAATTCTTCGGGCCCCCTTCTGAAGAACCCAACCTTGCAAAAGACGACTGCGATCTAGCTGGTACCGTGGAGAAACCCAATTGCAACAGGCGTCATCTGGCGTTCAGTTCTCAGGAGACGCCTCCAGCTGCCGCCTTCACCGAGCCTCAGATAGCCAAGGTGCGAAATATTATCAGCCCCAACACACTCAAGAAGGCGGTCTGTGAGCAGAACTCGATCCCATTATAGCAGAAGAAGAAGGGCCGGAAAAGAAAGAATAACAAGGGCAGTGCGAGCCAGCCAGCACCGAGTACGATCGGTGCTCAGGACGGGCCACCTTCACCTAAGGATATCTCGAGGAGGGTGCATGTGGCAGGTAGGCCGATGCTACCGACTAATCTGCTCAATGCTGCAACAGGTGTTATGCGGAGTCTGCATGACAGTGTTCTTTCTTTGGAGAAGCGGCGTCTCTCCGAGAATGATGTGGCATACCCGGTTTTCGTGGCCAAGGTGCCAAAGGGCAAGAGCTTTGTGGATAGCGCCATCGGGGGTACGATCGTCCTCGGTTTGATGACATCTTCGCTATGTTTAACCTTCATCCGCTGCACTACACCTTCGTTCGGCTATTTTCGCTGAGTATGGAGATGCGGATCATTAGAGACAAGACCCCGGGCATCGTGATAGTCGACCCCTTCTACATGTGTGCCAAGATCTTGGGCAGTGCTGGGGACCGACAAGTCGCGAGTTCACACCACGAAGGCATCATTCTGGCAAACCCAGATAAGGATAACTTCCTCGTGCCTTACTTTCCCGAGTAAGTCATCCCCTCACCGCCCCATAACATATGATTTCTTAGATTTCGATTGTTCTTTTTTTTCTAACATTCCGTGTTTTGTGCAGTGACACACATTGCACACTCATCCTCTTAAGCCCGAAATATTCCATGGCCACGTATTTCGACTCGGACCGTCAGTCGAAGAAAGACTACACAAATATCAAGAAAGTTCTTGATGATGTTCTCCCCGGCTACGCCAGATCTGGAGGCACCTTCAGCAGGACAATTCGTAGGTATGGCAAGCACGTGTTCACCCACAATACGACGTTCCCCTGCGTCAAGCAGCCGCCTGGCAGTCAAAAGGATGCCTACTACGCCCTCCATCACATGCGGGCGATCGTACGGGACCAGCATCACCTTCTGCTACCAAATAATCTCAAAGATTGGGCCACACGCTTGTCGGCAATCCAGGACGCGGACATCGGACAAGAATTCTATCGCATCCAGTTGGAGCTTGCGGAAATCATCCATCAAGATGTCCTTCGTACCTCGGGGCAGTTCTACCTCAGATATCAACCGTCCAACAGTGAGATAGAAACAACGCTACAAATGCAGGCTGACAACGCCCGCGATTTCATGACCATCACTAAAGATGGTGGCTTCATCCATGCTCCGGTCCCTGAGTCGAGTCGAAAGTAGTGATGCTATGTAGTTCTGAAATGTCGATTGGCTCATGTTGTAATATTAAACTTTAATGAACTTATATGTCTCTTTGGTTTGGACAGTCGTTCAACTTATATGTAATCGATGCTATTTATTAGTAGGACCATGAATCGTGCTATTAATGTGTTGCTTTTCTCTTCCGATCCTTTTGTTGCATACTTATATATTGCTTATGTATTGTCTGTGAATTGCTACTAACGTTTTGTTTGGCTAGTGCATAGAGATGTCGTCGTATGTCGTGTACAAGGGTAAGGTTCCCGGAGTCTACGACGACTGGGAGGAGTGTCGGAGACAGGTTCACCATTTCAGCGGTAACAGTTACAAAGGGTACACCACTAGGGCGGAGGCGGAAGCTAGATACGCGTGCTATCTAGCGGGAGAGAGGAGGGAGCGTTGGAGGAACCGGATGAAGACCAGTTTCATCGCGATGATGCTCATCGTGATGACCGCAACTCTCTTCTATGTGATGGTAGTTTAGATGATCGATATCGACTTGTAATGTGAAGACAAACTCGCTACTCGTGGTCTCGAGACTTGTAATGTTCTAACGTTGTTCGGTATTTTAAATTCGGAGACTAATATGATGAATTGTATTCGGAGACTAATCTTCTATTGGATTCGATAAATCTGTTGTTTATATGTTGTGCTCTCTATATTTTGTGCAGTAATATGTTTTGTAACCTGTGCAAATATCAGAAAAGAAAAAAAACATAATATTCATACTAGTGGCGCACCACTGAGCACATTAGTGGCGCACTGCAAATAGCACACTAGTGGCACATCCTCCATCAGTGCGCCATTAGTAAGCCAGAGCACATGGGTAAATATGGCCCCTGGGAGGAATACTAATGGTGCACCGTGATCTATACTAATGGCGCACTACATGGTGCGCCATTAGTATACCAGATACTAATGGCGCACCTGTGGTGCGCCATTAGTAAAAAATTCTAATGGCGTGATGCTAGTGGCGCACCTGTAGTACGTCATTAGTAGCCAAAACAGGTACGCCACTAGCAGGCCTTTTTCTAGTAGTGTACCTCTTGAGCATGTGTTGGTTTTCCCTTGAAGAGGAAAGGGCGATGCAGCGAAGTAGATAAGTATTTCCCTCAGTTTTTGAGAACCAAGGTATCAATCCAGTAGGAGGAACAAGCAAGTCACCAATGGATGCACCTACACAAATAATCAAACTCTTGCACCCAACGCTATAAAGGGGTTGTCAATCCCTTCACGGTTATTTGCAAGTATTAGATCCGAAAGAGATAGATGTAAACAAGTGCAAAAAGTAAAAGGTAAATAAATTGCAGCAAGTGTAGATATAAAAATATATGATGGAAAATAGACCCGGGGACCATAGGTTTCACTAGAGGCTTCTCTCTTGAAGGCAAATATCATGGTGGGTAAACAAATTACTGTCAATCAATTGATAGAAAAGCGAATAATCATGCAGTTATCCAAGGCAATGATCATGCATATAGGCATCATGTCTGTATCAAGTAGATCAAAACGATTCTACATCTACTACTATTACTCCACACATCGACCGACTCCTGCCTGCATCTAGACTATTAAGTTCATGAAGAACATAATAACACATTAAGAAAGATGACATGATGTAGAGGGATAAACTCAAGCAATATGATGAAAACCCCATCTTGTTACCCTTGATGGCAACAATACAATATGTGCCTCACTACCCCTACTATGTCGCTGAGTGAGGACACCACAAGATTAAACACAAAACCAAGCACTTCCCCCATTGCAAGAATTACCAATATAGTTGGCCAAATCAACCTAATAACTCAAAGAGACTTGCAAGGATATGAGATCATGCATATAAGAAATCAGAGGAGATTCAAATAAGATTCATAGATAATCTAAACATAAACTCACAATTCATCGGATCTTGACAAACACACCACAAAAGAGGACTACATCGGATAGATCTCCATGAAGATCATGAAGAACATGGTATTGAAGATCAAAGAGAGAGAAGAAGCCATCTAGGAACTATCTACAGACCCGTAGATGTGTGGTGGACTACTCACGCATCATTGGAGGGGAAATGGAGTTGATGTAGATGCCCTCCGTGATCGAAACCCCCTTCGCCAGATTACCGAAAAAGGCTCCAAGATTGGATCTCTCAAGAATAGAGGCTTCCGGCGGCGGAAAAGTATTTGTGTGGCTCTTTTTGATGTTGGGGGAATACTTGGGTATTTATAGGCCAAGAATTAGGCTTAGGAGACCTGCCAGGAGGCGACAAGCCTGCTAGGTGCGGCCAGGGAGGCTGTGCCTAGCAGGCTTGGAGCGCCCTGGCACCTCCCCTGACGTGCACTCCAAGCTTGGATGACTTGTTTCCTTCCAGAAAAATTCCTTCCGAAGGTTTTATTCCGTTTGGACTCCGTTTAATATTCCATATCTGCAGAAATCAAAAACAAGGAAAAACAAAAACTGGCACTTCGCTCTAGATTAATAGGTTAGTCCCAAAAATAATATAAAATAGCATATTAATGCATATAAAACATCCAAAACAGATAATATAATAGCATGCCATCATCAAAAATTATAGATACGTTAGAAACGTATTAGCATCCCCAAGCTTAATTCCTTCTCGTCCTCGAGTAGGTAAATGATAAAAACAGAATTTTTGATGTGGAGTGCTACCTAACATATTTATCCAAGTAATATTATTTATTGTGGCATGGATATTCAGATCCGTAAGACTCAAACATAAGCTTAATATTGATGTAGAAACAATAACATTTCAAGCATACTAGCAAAGCAATTAGTGGCAAAATAAAGTTATCCCTACAATATCATATTGGTATGGCTATGCTCCAGCTTCCCCACAGAAAGTATTTACATCATGCACAACCCTTATGAAAAGTCAAGCAATTGTTTTCACACCTTTATTTTCTCGAAAATTTTCAACTCTCACGCAAAACATGAGCACGAGCCATGGATATAGCACTATAGGTGTAATAGAATATGGTGGAGGTTGTCAAGGAAAGGGAGACGATAGTCTCACATCAACTAGGCGTATCAACAGGATATGGAGATGCCCATCAATAGATATCAATGTGAGTGAGTAGGGATGTCACGCCCAAGATGTGCGCCTATCAATTTAAGGCACGAGGGCCTCGCATGGGATAGATGTGCATCTTGCCGTTAGCAAGAATACTATCATCAGAACATACAATACTGAATGAGAAGAGTATACAAGTTGGCTTACACTCGCCACATGTTAACTTACAATGTCACTCAAATCATAACATCAAGTGGAACACAGGGTCCGACTATGGACAAAATCAAACGATAAAAGAAGTTGCAAATGATACTATCAAGCTATCCCAAAGATCATGACCAGGTCCTCACTCATCTGGATACGTCACATACATACGACCTCTTTCTGCATCATACTCCCATTGGAGCTGGGCAAGATCATCCTGCATCTGCTCATCTGTACCTGTACCTAGAATTGTTGTAGTAAACTGTGAGCCACAAAGGACTCATCTATCATGTGCCCGGGTACCAAGACTATTTAAGCTATAGGTTGGAAAGGGTGATGTTAAGTTTGCAGCAGCACTAAGCATTTTATGGTGGCTATCTTACGCAACAAGAATGTAAATCTGAGTGTCCAACGTTAAGCAATCGAATCTAGCATAATCTCTATGAGATCCTGAACACCTGCTTACGTCAATCATAACCCCATTGTGTCCTCTCTTGGATCATGTTCACGAGCAGAGACAATCACAGTTACTCCACAGTTGGTGTATTTTAATTAGAGTTTACTTCAAGTTTGCTAGAACCAGGTGTTAAACAAAAATCCAAGTTGCCACATAACCGCGGGCACGGCTTTCCGAAAGATTTAACCCTGCAGGGGTGCTCCAACTAGTCCACCACAAATAACCACACTCCGCGGGAATTCCAACACCTCGAGAAAACCCAAAGAAAGTCAGAGTCCACACGCAAGACATTCGATAAAGGTAAAACAAGTCCAGCAAGACCTCCCGGCGTGTCAACGAACCCGATAAGAGTCGCTTATCTCAGTCTCAGGACACGACGGATTGTCCAAACTTCCGGTAGGCCAAACACAGAGTTGCCCCTGTGGCCACCGGCGGTTGACATTTTTCGACCAACACTCATGAGGAGCACTGGCCCGGGGGTTGATTAAATTATCCACGGGGTTGCAAAGCCCTATGCAAGTTCATTAAGTTATTAGCAAATTTAGTACCAACATTGGGTCTTGCCAAACAAGTTTTAATCTCAACTGAATAAACAAGGGGGTCCCCATAACAACCCCAAGCGTGTTAGGAGCACAAAATATGGAAAACAGAACACCGGTAACAAGGAACTAATGACGGTAACAGCGGAACAAATCACTTAGCAAAAGGCCAAGACTTCCACCAATACCAGATATATATGTGCATTAAATTAAATGACATAATTTATTGTGTTATCCAATCCATCTTATCACATGGAATCAACCTGCACCTACAACTAAGAATGCTATAAGAGGGGCTAAGCAGCGGTAACTTAGCCAATCAAAGGTTTGCTAGGATGTGGAGGTTAGAGGCTGTCATGGCAACATGGGGGATGATATCAAGTGGTAGGTAGCACAATTGTAACGATAAGAGCGAGAAACTAGCAAGCAAAAATAGTATTGGGATCCGGGTACGATCATCTTGCCTGTTGGTTCTTCAGCGGAACAAGTAGCGGGATCCTCGTAGTGGTACTCTCCAGGGTCCTCGAACTCAGTATCGACACTCGAGTCTACCCAAGATAAGCAGAAAATAAATAACCAACCAAGGTGCAATGCACAACCAAGATGATGCATGATTCATTTTCTGAAGAATTTAACATGGCAATCCCAAACTAGTCAAGTTTCATGTGCAAAGTTGGTATATTAATGAATCTGTACAGAACCTCATGTTAAGCTAATTAGACATGCATGAACATGGCAAATATGTATGCATCATGCAAAATCTATAGAAATGCATATAAGGATCGCAAGAAACGGAGCTACGGTTCTCGAGATACGCTCACAACAAGGTACGAAGGCAAAACACAAGACTGCCAAATACCTGGGCTATTTCTTGGAATTCCAAGGTAGCCACTGGATAGATGTTGAAAAAATCAATCACAATAGGCCCAAGAATCAATCAATTCCATGGAGTATAGCTCCCACAACTCACAAAACAAAATAACACCCAATCTGCCACAAAACAGCAACATAGCAATTTGAAAAGCTCACAACTTGAGCTACAAGAACCCTACAGCCACAAACAAGATATGTACAGATTCTACTCTACACCCACATCAACTTATCAAACTATGCAATCAGCAAAAGCGGCACACATCAATATGCATGAAGCATAAAAGTTGACATGATGAAACAGTTTTTCAGGGACTTGGTGAAAATTCCGGTTTTCTGGAATCTGGGTTAATAAAGTAGCAAGTTGACAGCAATGGTTAAATATGCTAGAGAGCTCCTATTGGCATGAAAATTAACAGGATGGTAGATGACCATATCTACTACAAATAACTAACACTGAGCATGGGCAAATTCCAACTACATCACTAGTTACCACCCACTCTTCATGGCAAAACAATAACAGCAGATCTCCCAGACTTGAGACATTTTTAAGCAAGCTGGACAGAAACAAAAAGTTGCTTACTAAACAACATGGTTCTCACTTATCTGATCACTTATCATAAATAACAAAAATACCGGGACATTCCTAGCAACTTTAACTAACAAACTCATGTTGGCAAGAACTTAAATGCATGCATAGTTTAAATCATAAATAAAAGACAAAAGGGCATCACAGCATAAAAATTCAGTTTTATCAAGTTGCCCCAAAGTCAAATCTGACTTCACAGGTGCATTCATGGGTTGATTCGACCACACAATCATTACTCATACCCCTATACTTGCTTGGAGCAAGTGGGAGAATACCTAGGTCAAAAATGATGCCCTAAGACATGGGTGACTTATGTCACTTAAGTGCATTGATGGAAATGGCCCAAAATGGCATGTGCTCTATTGGTACTTGTTGGAAATGGTAAAATAACATCCTAGGAACAAGATATCATGGCATAGCATCAATTGCAAGGATGAAACTAGCTAGAAGATAAACTATGCTCATGCACATAAGAGAAACCTACACATGGAGCTACTTGTCACTTGTGTGTGTATGTATAACATACCATACCTCTCATTGGATTACACAAGACAATCACAAACACACCACACTCAAGCATGTGTGTATATAAGCACACATGCACTTCATACATGTGTGTCCACATACACATACACACCTACACACTACTCAAACCTACACATGCATATCCACTCTCAAGTATTGCACTTACACAACACATACATCAAAGGCCAAAACATGCCTCCTACACTATGCATAGCAATCCACCAACCACACCTACACACTCATATATTCATATATGCATACATGCACTTCATACGACACACACACAAGGTTGCAAGTATAAGCCCACACACACTCTCACATGCCAAAACCTACACATGCATGAATACACATACACAAGTGTATGCATACACATGCACATACACACAACCACATCTAACACCACACACATGCACAAGTGTATGTATGTTCAACATACACACACATACACACTACACTACACACCATTATACCTACACATGCATGTGTGTATGCAAAACATACACACACACACACACTCAGCACACACACAACACACGCACTAGATATGCTGCCAAAGCAGATCTTGCACACACACACACATCCAGCACACGGGATCCGGTTCTCACACCGGATCCAAACACACAACAGCACACGCCGCCAATCAACAAAAAGAAAAACAAAAGGGGGGGGGGAAGCGGGATCGAACCCGCGACCTCGCGGTCTTCCCACGCGAACGCTACCACTGTGCTACACTTGCGTTTGTTACTAGTATGGGGGGCTCAGCCCTACTGAACTAACCCCCGTGCTAACTGAACCTGACGAAACCACCTGTTAACTGACGGAGCCAAGCCAAAGCACGACACGCACGCGCTGGACACGGCTAGATCCACGCCTACACACGATCAAACCCAAAGCTTTGCACGGGGATGGATCGAGCACTCGAAGGACCCAACCACGGACACCAAACGCACGCTCACACAGCACAGGGACCACGAGCTCAACGCAGAGGCGGAGCTCAGAGCATCGGGTCCTGCAGATCTACGCGCAACGACGAACGGGACATGACGGAGGGCGCTGGAGGTCGACTGCTCACCCAGGGGGTCGACAAGGACAGCTGGGGAAGGAGAGGCCAGAGTCGCTCGCCGGAGTTGAAGCAGAGAAGAAACTTGCCGGAGCGGGACGCCGGCGACGTAGAGGAAGAAGGGGTCGTCGATACGGACGCGCTTCGGGCTTCCTATCGCCAGGAATGGATCGGGGGGATGAGCCCCGCGCTTCTGGACATGCTGGCCGCCGCCGCCGCCGAAGCAGAGGAGGGGAACGCCGGCGATCTCCTCTCACTCACTGAACCCTCTCCGACTAACTGCAAAAACTTACCTCCAGAGAAGAGAGAAGGGGAAGAAGGAGGAGAAGGTGGCGGCAGAGGAGGGGGAACCATAGCGAGCGCGCACGCCGAGGCTTTATGAGAGGGGAGGAAGGCACGCCTTGGCTCGCTGGCCATGTGCGCAGCACCACCAGGGAAGAACGCACGAGGGAGAAAAGGATCTCGCTGGGACATTGACGCGCGGGTCCTTCGCTTGCCTCGCTAGAAAGGAGACGATGACCGGCTGGGAGGCCTGGGCCTGTGGGGCTAGCTGGACCGCACTAGAGAAGGAAGCCCACACGCACATACTCTCTCACACACAGAATAAACGGAGGTTTTTCTATTTTAATAAAACCAGCCACTCACAAAAAATCCCCAGGGCATTTTACAATGAATTTAAGCAAAACAAAAATACACTTGAGATGAGGAAAAAGAACACTATTTGAATAAATTAACAGATTGATTTATTGGACAAATTATTTAAACTAATATTTAAATAATAGACCCTTTTTTTAAAACAAACCAAAAGCCAAACAACCCCACACAACAACGACACCACATCATAAATTAATAAGACTATATGGGGCACCTCTTGAACATTTTAAAACAAATAAATCATCAAGTAAAATCTGGTCATTAAATTAATAGGAAGAGAGGGGGAAGATGGAAGGTGGTGTTTGAAAGAGAGAAGAGAGGGGATGTTAAAGAGGTTGCACACATGACTCCCCACACTCAACATCAAGACACACAATGCATACTCACAAGCATCACATCATACAAGACACATGAAAACCAACATGACAAGATGAATGACATGATGCATGAATGCAACAACACATGGGTGACAACTGCAAAACATCTCATAGCTCATGACACAAGGTTCAAACATGGGGTTACATGCCAAATAAGGTAGGGACATCACTTGGGATGTCACAAGGGATTGCCATGCAAAGGGTGCACTAGACCTATAAGTGTATGAAAACTCAAAAAGAAACTAAGTGGCATGCATCATGAAGAAAAAGTCCACTAGCTATATGAAAGTGACAAAATAGGAGACTCTCTATCATGAAGATCATGGTGCTATTTTGAAGCACAAGTGTGGAAAAAGGTAGTAGCAATGTCCCTTCTCTCTTTTTTGTCATTTTCTTGTTGGGCATCTAACGCCTCTTTTATTCATTTTTTATTTGGGCTTCGCTGGCCTCTTTTATTTTTCATAAAGTTTTGACTCTCATCCCTACTAGTAAGGGAATCATAGCTTCCATCATCGTTTCCTCACATGGGACATGCTCTATAATGAAAATCATCACACTTTTATTTACATACAACTCAAAAGGAATTACAACTCGATACCTATGACAAAATATGACTCTATATGCAATATGGAAGTGATGGTGCATGTCATAAAAGGAAACGGTGGAAGTTGCATGGCAATATATCTCGGAATGGCTATGGAAATGCCATAATAGGTAGGTATGGTGGCTGTTTTGAGGAAAGATATATGGTGGCTGTTTTGAGGAAGGTATATGGTGGCTGTTTTGATGAAGGTGTTTGTTGCACCGGCGAAAGTTGCGCGGTACTAGAATGGCTAGCAAAAGTGGAAGGGTGAGAGTGCGTATAATCCATGGACTCAACATTATTCATAAAGAAATCACATACTTATTGGAAAATTATATTAGTCATTGAGTCAAAGCATTAAACGCATGCTCCTAAGGGGGAGGTTGGTAGGAGTTAACCATTGCGCGCCCCCGACCCTGACACAAAGTTCGAGAATCTATAAACAAGTCATGCTCCGACTTCCTTACATAGCGGTTCACCATACGTCCATGCTACGGTAATCACAAACCTTTACATAAGTATTTTTATCAAATCACAATTTACTTCCTAACATGTCTCTTAACATTACCGTCTTTATATCTCAAAACTTTATGCAAGGAATCAAACTTCTCATAAATACTCAATGCACTTAATATGGAAGTTTTTATTATATCCCTTTTGGATGCCTATCATATTAGGACTAAATTCATAACCTAGACCAATTACCATGCTGTTTTTAGAAACTCTCAAAATAACATAAGTGAGGTACGAGAGTTCAAGTATTTCTATAAAACGAAAAACACCACCGTGCTCTAAAATATATAAGTGAAGCATATAGAGCAAAATTTCCCAACTCAAAAGATATAAGTGAAGCACATAGAGTATATTAATAAATACATGATTCAACGTGTATCTCTCAAAAGATGTGTTCAGTAAGGAAGATTGTGGCAAACTAAAAAACAAAGACTCATATCATGCAAGACGCTCCAAGCAAAACACGTATCATGTGGTGAATAAAAATATAGCCTCAAGTAAATTTACCGATGGATTGAAGACGAAAGAGGGGATGCCTTCCGGGGCATCCCCAAGCTTAGGCTCTTTGTAATCCTTGAATAGGACTTTGGGTTCCTTCAGCATACCCAAGCTTAGGCTCTTGTCACTCCTTATTATTTTCCATCCAATCTTTACCCAAAACATGAAAACTCCACAACACAAAACTTAACAGAAAATCGTGAGATCCGTTAGTATAAGAAAATAAATCACCACTTTAGGTACTGTTGTGAACTCATTATTTATTTATATTGGTGTTATACCTACTGTAATATAACTTATCCATGGCTCATACAACATGATACAACCCATAGATCCATCGAAATAGGCAAACAACTCAAAGAAAACAGAATATGTCAAAAACAGAAAAGTCTGTAGCAATCTGGAAACTTTGTATACTTCGGTAAGTCAGAAAATACTGAAAACTTAGGACAACCTGGGAAATTTGTATATCAATTTTTTGAAAAAAAATTAGATCAATTCGACGCCCTTAAAAAATTATAAAATTCCTGAACTGAGCGCAAAAGTTTCTGTTTCTTAGCATGATCAAATCAACAACTACCATAGATAACCCCAAAGGTTTAACTTGTCTCAAACACTAATAAAAACACCAAAACACAAGTACTACAGAAGTAATAATGTGGGAAACACTCAAAAACAGAAGCAAAAACAAAACACAAAAATAAAATTGGGTCGCCTCCCAACAAGCGCTATTGTTTAACGCCCCTAGCTAGGCATAACAATTTCAATGATGCTCACAATAAGAGTAGTAATTGAGATATGCAAAAGAGCATCATGAATAGCATGAAAAACACACTTAAGTCTAACCCAATTCCTAGGCATAGGGATTTCGTGAGCAAACAATTTAAGGGAACAAGAATCACTTAGCATCGGAAGGCAACACAAGCATAACTTCAGAAATTGAACACATAGAGAGGAAACTTGATATTAATGCAATTAATACAAGCATATGTTCCCCCCTCATAATAATTTTCGGTAGCACCATGAAGGAATCTCAAAATATAACTATCACATAAAGGATTCTTTTCATGATCAATCATAGCATACGTGTCATCACCAAAACTTGGGGAACAAAAATAGCATCTTCATCATGCATAGCATCCCCAAGCTTGTGGTTTTACATATCATTAGCATCATGGATATTCAGACAATACGTACTAACAACATGGCAATCATGCTTTTCATTCGAGAAACTATCATGAGTCTCCTTATAAATTTCTTCTTTCAATACTTCATCAAAATTTCTAGATTCATGATTTTCAAACAAAACTTCATAGAGATAATCAAGTGCACTCAACTCACTAGTAATTGGTTCATTATAATTTGGTATTTCGAAAATATTAGCAAGTGGATGAGAATCCATATCAATAGATTTTTAGCAAGCGAAGATGCAAGGAAATAGAAGGCACATGGCAACACAAGCAAACATAGCAACGAAAAGGCAAACTGAAGAAGGGCGAATAAATAGGTAAATGTTTTTGGTATTTTCTGAAAATCATTTTAGAAGTGGGGGAGAGGAAAATGGCAAATAAAGTAAATGCAAGAGATGAGTTTGTGATGGGTACTTGGTAGGCTTGATGTGTATCCTCCCCGGCAACGGCGCCAGAAATCCTTCTTGCTACCTCTTGAGCATGCGTTGGTTTTCCCTTGAAGAGGAACGGGTGATGCAACAAAGGAGATACGCATTTCCCTCTGTTTTTGAGAACCAAGGTATCAATCCAGTAGGAGGAACAAGAAAGTCACCAATGGATGCACCGACACAAATAATCAAACTCTTGCACCCAATGCAATAAAGGGGTTGTCAATCCCTTCACGGTTATTTGCAAGGATCAGATCCGATATAGATAGATGTAAACAAGTACATAAATTAAAAGTTAAATAAATTGCAGAAAGTATAGATCCGAAAATATATGATGGAAAATAGACCCGGGGGCATATGTTTCACTAGAGGCTTCTCTCTTGAAGGCAAATATCATGGTGGGTAAACAAATTAGTGTCAAGCAATTGATAGAAATGCAAATAATCATGTAGTTATACAAGGAAATGATCATGCATATAGGCATCACGTCTGTATCAATTAGACCGAAATGATTATTCATCTACTACTATTACTCCACACATCGACCGACTCCTGCCTGCATCTAGTGTATTAAGTTCATGAAGAACAGAGTAATGCATTAAGAAAGATGACATGATGTAGAGGGATAAACTCAAGCAATATGATGAAAACCCCATATTGTTACCCTTGATGGCAACAATACAATACGTGCCTCGCTATCCCTACTATGTCACTGGGTGAGGACGCCGCAAGATTGAACCCAAAACCAAGCACTTCTCCCATTGCAAGAGTTACCAATCTAGTTGGCCAAAGCAAACCAATAACTCGAAGAGACTTGCAAGGATATGAAATCATGCATATAAGAATTTAGAGGAGATTCAAATAAGATTCATAGATAATCTGAACATAAACTCACAATTCACCGGATCTTGACAAACACACCACAAAAGAGGATTACATTGGATAGATCTCCATGAAGATCATGAAGAACATGGTATTGAAGATTAAAGAGAGAGAAGAATTCATCTAGATACTAGCTATGGACCCATAGGTCTATGATGGACTACTTATGCATCATCAGAGGGGCAATGGAGTTGATGTAGATGCCCTCCGTGATCGAAACCCCCTCCGACAGATTACCGGAAAAGATTCCAAGATTGGATCTCTTGGGAACGGAGGCTTCCGGCGGCGGAAAAGTATTTGTGTGGCTCTTTTTGATGTTGGGGGAATATTTGGGTATTTATAGGCCAAGAATTAGGGTTAGGAGACCTGGCACGAGGCGACAAGCCTGCTAGGCGCGGCCAGGGGGCCCGCGCCTAGCAGGCTTGTGGCGCCCTCACACCTCCCCTTACTTGCACTCCAAGCTTGGATGACTTGTTTCCTTCCAGAAAAATTTCTTCCGAAGGTTTTATTCCGTTTGGACTCCGTTTAATATTCCATATCTACGAAACTCAAAAACAAGGAAAAAACAGAAACCGACACTTGGCTCTAGATTAATAGGTTAGTCCCAAAAATAATATAAAATAACATATTAATGCATATAAAACATCCAAAACAGATAATATAATAGTATGCCATCATCAAAAATTATAGATACGTTGTAGACGTATCAGGAGGCACACGGAATGACAGCTGGTGGGTTGGCGGGTGATACGTCCCCAACGTATCTATAATTTTTTATTGTTCCATGCTATTATATTATCATTGTAGGATACTTTTTGAGTAATAATTTACCAATTCATCTTGTTTATGAGCACTAACCTATTGATCCAGTGCCTTGTGCCAGTTCCTATTTTCTGCGTGTTTTTTACTTTTCAGGTTTACAATACCAAACAAAGTCCAATTGCCCCGAAACTTCTTTATGATTTTTGCTGGAGCAAAAGAAGACCTTGAAGCTTCGGAAGAAGACCAGAGGCTGCATGAGGGAGGCACAAGACAATAGGGAGCGACCAGGGGGTCGGCGCACCCTGATGGCTTGTCCCACCCTGGCGGCCCTCCTACTCCCGTTGTCTGGCCTAGAAATTCACATATATTCCAAAAACCTTAGGGGACTTCCCAAAACACTTTTTCGCTGCTGCAAGTCTTTGTTCTGTCGTGATCTCATCTGGTGGTCTGTTCTGGCACCCTGCCGGAGGTGGGATCGATCAGGGAGGGCCTCTTCATCAACCATGTGGCCCTCATGATGGTGTGTGAGTAGTTAACCACAGACCTACAGGTTCATAGTTAGTACTTAGATGGCTATCTCTCTCTATTTTGATCTTCAATATGATGATCATCACATCTTTGCTTTGATCTATCTGATGTAATTCTTTAGTGCGGTGCATTGTTGGGATCCGATGAATTGAGAGTATATGTTCATTTTATTCATGAAAAGTATTTGAGCCTTCACTAAAATATTTTATTGATTCTTATTGCATGATCATTTTATCTTTGTAATCTCTCCGACCTATTGATTTGCTTTGGCCAAGTAGATTGATCTTTCTTCAATGAGAGGGGTGCATTGTAGTGGGTTCAACCTGATGAGTTTCTATATCCTAGTGACAAAAGGGGACAAGATACAACTTTGTGTTGTTTCCACAAAGGATTAAACAATGGGGTTTATTCATATTGATTGAGTTTACTTTGTCTGCATAAGGTCATCATTCTCCAACCATTACTCTATTTTTCATGAACTTAATACGTAGAGAGGCAAGCATAGAAGCGCTCTCGAAGTGGAGTAATAGTAATAGGCTCAACCAGGAGTCAACCTAGTTGTTTTGGACGTGATGCCTATATACACATGATCAATGCTGTTAATATCACATAACTGTGCGCTTTTCCATCAATTGTCTAACAGTAATTTGTTTACCCACCGTATGCTTACTTTCACGAGAGATGCCACTAAGTAAAACTATGGCCCCCGATGAGGGAGTCCTGGATTAAAGGGTCCTCGGATAGCCGACCTATTGTTTATGGGCTGGACTGTATGGGTCGCAAAGCAGACATGGATGATCGAAGACCACCTACACCGGATGGAAGCTTCGAGGAGCCATGACGTATTCTCCAAGTTATTAGCTGTAGTTAGGCATGTTTTTCTCTTCGGCATGTAACCGACCATGTGTAAACCCAGGACACCCCCGGCATCTATATAAGCCGAAGGGTGTCGGGGGTATAGAGAGGACAACTCATCCAGGGCTAGCTATACGATCTCGAGGTAGATCAACTCCGTAACTCCTTACATCATCAATACAACCCAGTAGGACGTAGGGTATTACCTCCATAGGAAGGCCCAAACCTGGGTAAACTCGTGTCCCCTTCATCTCCTGTTACCGTCGATTCTAGTCTCACAGTTTGGGACCCCCTACCCGAGATCCGCTGGTTTTGACACCGACATTGGTGATTTCATTGAGAGTTCCTCTGTGAGCGCCGAAGGAATCAATGGCTCACCTCGTCACAAATAGCGAGATCTGCATCGAGGGGACTCTCACCCCCGATCAGAGTTTCATCGGCAACGATATCTTGTCGCATGCCAGCCCGATCGACCTTCGTGGCCAGACTGGAAGGTTTCCCCCCAATCAGAGTATCAAGTTCGGAACCTTCAAGTTCATAGCTGATTCACAGGGAACACTCGTTCCAATGGAACCCTCAAACTTCAAAGAAAAACCTGTAAGTCCGGATGCTTTGACGTCCAAGACATCAGGTCCCATGGAGGAACAAAACACAGATCCTCTTTGGTGTAACTCTAGAACCGTCACACCACTTGACGAATCCACTCGTATCAGCGACACGCACCCCGCCATCGCCTTGTTCTTAAACGAGTTATTCGATCGGATCGAAGCTATGCGTATATCGGATGACCAGGTTCTGATCTATAATCGGCTTGGGATCAGACTCGATGACAGGGAGATTCATGTCCCTCCGGTTACCCACCTTGTCTCTACCATCGAGTGTCAAGCTGCGGATTCTTCTCGACAGCCAAAATTAAAAACCGTTTATACTCCAGTCCTCGATCTCCAAGACCCTATCAGGGAATCAGAGGCGGGGAATCACTCTAAAGCCGGATTGTCACCGGTCCGGAATCCTTTGCATGATTTGGAAACTGCAGTTCCGAACACTCGTTGCAGAAGGGAACCAAAGTTTTTCCCACCCACCGCCCAAGACGATCATCCAAGTATCGCACCAAAGCTCATGTCTTTGGACTTTCGGGATATCAAGCAACTACAAGGACAATCAGTCCACCACTTCTGGGCAAGACTCCTACTCGCTAGGAGCAGAGTAAAAGGTCTTAGTGACCAAGACGTAACGGCAATTTTCATTCGCAATTGCCATGAAGAAGGGATTCTTAATGCCCTGTCTCGCCAACGCATAAGCGAATTTTCGAAGTTATCCGAATTGGTACAGAAGTATTGTGCCATGGAGAGTGTCTGGCAATCCGACCAGTTGTTCTCGGAACCAATTTTCTCTGAACACCCTAGAGGAGCTCGGAAAAAGAGGATACCTCCAAATCGGGCAGCCAGGCATGAACCCGTCGAAAAAAGAAACAGCCCCTTTCAGGGACCGACACTATCCTCAATGGACTTTTGGATAAACCTTTCCCCATACATTCTGTGTTGTTAAACACGAAGCTAACACACAGCCTACGAGCTTGCTGGGTCGTCAGGCAAGTCGCCAAAAGTGGCGAGGCCATCCTCGACACACCTCTATCGAGTAGACGCTCTCCATATCCGCCCGGATTTAATGTCGAAGTCTTCACGGTCTATGAGATCT
This sequence comes from Hordeum marinum, assembly GCA_022496015.1. Classification (NCBI taxonomy): domain Eukaryota; kingdom Viridiplantae; phylum Streptophyta; class Magnoliopsida; order Poales; family Poaceae; genus Hordeum; species Hordeum marinum. Next base: position 114,355,749 of record CM039672.1, read on the forward strand.
TCCCCTTGAGGAACAGGTGTAAAAGAGCTCTTAGGAAACACGAGCAAGTCTACCATGTGGCAGCCACTAGCCCATGGGCAGACGTACCGATTACTTCCGGGGACACTGACCAGCCGCCCATTCTTTCCGGTCATTCACCGGCCACTCTAGTCTTGAATCCCATCATTGATGGATACAGTCTACATAAAGTGCTAATGGAAGGCGACAGTGGTCTTAACTTCATATACGAGGCCACTCTGGAAAAAATGCAGTGTGATCGATCCCGCATCGAACATAGCAACACAACCTTTCGGGGAATTATCCCAGGGAAAGAGGCACGTTGTTCCGGATGTATCATCCTGGACGTTGTGTTTGGCATGCCTGAAAACTACCGATCCGAAGAACTTCTCTTCCACATCATCCCCTTTCCAAGTGGCTATCACACCCTATTGGGACACAACGCCTATACAAAGTTCTAGGCTATACCCCATTACGGGTACATGAAACTATAAATGCCAGGACCAAATGGAGTGATCACGATCGCCAGTGATCCGAACATAGCCCTTTAGGCCGGAAACAAAGCGGCAGCGCTCGCCCTTGAGGCATTAGCGGAAACTTTCGCCGCCGAAGAGTTGACCAGCCTACAGTCGACAGTTAATAGGGATGATGTGATCCTTAGCAAAAGGCCCAAGTCCATGTCCTTTAAACCCGCAGAGGAAATCGTTAAATTTCAAGTACATCCAACGGACCCCAATAAGACAGCGTCCATCGGAGCCCAACTTGATCCCCTCATGGACGAGGCATTGCGGAATTTCCTCTGCGAGAATTGGGACATTTTCGCCTGGCATCCCTTCGATATGCCTGGAACCCCACGTCAGCTTAAACATCATTCCAGGATTTAAGCCCATCAAACTGACTCTACGCCGCTTCTTCGAGCCCAAATGACAAGCCATGGGTGAAGAATTAGCTAAACTACTCGAGGCCGGATTTATTCGGGATATTAAACACCTCAGGTGGCTAGCAAACCTGGTGATGGTACCTAAGAAAGACAAGTCCTGGTTGCTGTGTGTCGATTTCAAAGACCTCAACAAAGCATGCCCCAAGGACTCTTGCCCCTACCACGCATAGACCAGATCATCGATGCCACAGCCAGACACGATTTGTTGTGTTTCCTCGATGCTTACTCTGGGTACCATCAAATTAAAATGAAGGAATCCGATCAAGAGGCTACTGGATTCATCACCCCCTGTGGGCCATTCTGCTTCAACACGATGCCTTTCGGGCTAAAAAGCACCGGGGCCACATACCAGCACATGATACAAACCTGTCCCGCGACACAGGTCGGTAAGACTGTTGAGGCATACGTGGATGATGTGGTAATCAAAACCAAACATGTCGTCCAGTCGATCGACGACTTACGTCAAACCTTCGCTAGTCTACGTGAATATGATATACGGCTCAATCCAGAAAAATGTGTATTCGGAGTTCCCTTTGGTAAGCTGCTTGGATTCATTGTCTCCCATAGAGGAATAGAGGCAAATCCAACTAAAATATGTGCTCTATCAGAACTTGCAATCCCATAGAGCTGAAGCATGTCCAGAGGCTACTCGAGTGCGTTGTGGCATTAAGCTGCTTTATCTCCCGCCTTGGAGAAAAGGCTTTGCCGCTCTATAAGCTATGGAAACGGACCAACAATTTCGGATGGACCGATGAGGCAGCGGTTTCGTTAGAAGAAATCAAAACAATACTGGCAACCAATCCCATACTCACGGCACCAGACACCGGTGAGCCCATGTTGTTATACATATCGGCCACCAACAAAGTCGTCAGTGCGGTTCTCGTCGTTGAACGAGATGAGGAGGGACATACATTCCGGATTCAGAAAGTGGTATATTATGTGTTAGAGGTGATAACGGAGTGCAAGTCCAGATACCCACATTACCGAAAAATAGCCTATACAGTATTCATGGCATCGAGGAAACTCAGACACCACTTCCAGGAGTGTGCGATAACAGTGGCATCAGAAGTCCCCCTGAATGATATAATCAACAACAGGGATGCCACCGGCCGCATAGCCAAATGGGACATTGAGCTCCTTCCCTTTGAAATAACCTACAAGCCATGCCGCTCCATTAAATCTCAGGTACTGGCGGACTTCTTGGCTGAATGGACAGAGGTCGAGCTCCGCAAGGAGTATAGTGCATACTCCCATTGGACAATGTACTGATGGATCAAAGACCTTGGTCGGTCTGGGGGCTGGAGTTATTCTCACATGCCCCACAGGCGACAACATGTGATACATGTTGCAAATCATGTATGCCGACTCCAACAATGCCGACGAATATGAAGCTCTTCTTCATGGTCTTCGGATGGAGGTATCAATGGGCATACGACGGCTAGAGGTACGGGGAGACTCAAACTTGGCCATATGCCAAATTAACGGCGAGTTCGACACCAAAATCCGAAAATGGCAGCATATAGAAACGCCGTCCTCAAGGTATCTGCTCGGTAGTAGGGGTTGGAATTCAACCACGTTGCTCGAGACAACAACCAAGCCGCCGACATACTAGCCCGTATGGGAGCCAAGCGTGATTCCGTCCCGAGAAACACCTTCATAGAGCAGCTATTTAAGCCCTCCATAGTCTCGTAGGACAACGACAGTGGCGCCGGTCCGAATATGGTAGACGAAGTTGTTCCCCTATAAACGAGCCAGATGATGGCATTATCAGCGGCTCCTCGATGAATGAGACGCCCTCGGCTCATGAGGTAATGGCAGTAATTGTACCATGGACGGAGCCCTTCCTCGCTTACCTTCTTCACAAGGATCTCCTCGACGATCAAACTGAGGCATGACGTGTAGTTCGTCGATCCAAGGCCTACAAAGTAGATGAGGGTGAGTTATACAAGAAAAGCACCACCGGAGTATTACAGAGGTGTATATCCGAGGAATAAGGATGGGAGCTCCTCGCCGAAATCCATGCAGGCATGGGCGGGCATCACACTGTGGCAAGATCCCTTGTCAGCATGGCCTTCCGAGCCGGCTTCTTTTGGTCTACAACTCGGATGGACGCCTAGTCACTTGTATAACATTGCGCTGGGTGTCAACTCTTCGCAATTGAAAGTCACATGCCCCTCCCATGGCTCTTAGAACTATTCCGTTCACTTGGCCTTTTGCGGTCTGGGGGCTGGACATGGTCGGACCCCTTAAAGGGGTAACAAAGAGAAATAAATACTTACTAGTCATGGTTGACAAGTTCACCAAATGGATAGAAGCAAAGCCCGTTAAGTCGGCTAAATCCGGACTAGTGGTCGACTTTATATCTAGCGTAGTACACCATTACGGTGTCCCGCATAGTATAATAACGGATAATGGATCCAACTTCAAGGCCCAAGAGGTCCAGGACTGGTGCGCAAAAATGGGCATAAAGCTTGACTATGCATCGGTCTATCATCTGTAGATCAATGGATAGGTCGAGCGAGCAAACGGTCTTATTATGAGCGGCATCAAGCCTTGTTTTGCCCGATCTCTTCACGAGTCCGACTGTCATTGGGTGGAGGAACTCGACTCCGTTCTATGGTGCCTTCATACCACCCCGAACATATCAATGGGTTACACACCGTTCTTTATGGTCTATGGGGCAGAAGCAGTTCTCCCTTGCGATATCATCCACGACGCACCAAGAGTGTGCATGTACGAGAAAAAAGAGGCCGAGTTGGATCGACAAGAGAACTTAAATGCCTTGTAAGGGGAGCGGGACATAGCTATGGCTCGTTCCACTCTTTACCAATGGCAAACTCGACGGTACCAAAGTAGGGAGGTCAGGGCAAAAGCATACATCGTAGGAGAACTCATCCTACGGCTCCCGGAGAAGCAGAAGCACAAACTCAACCCCAAATGGGAGGGTCCTTTCATCATCGACGAAGTGCTCGCTGGAGGGCCCTATCATTTGCGGAGACCATCCAATAACCGCCTTGAACCAAACCCATGGAACGCATCTCGTGTTTGGCGCTTCTACAGATAAACCGGTGTCGCCTAAACTCCTCCACATTTTCCCCTTTTTTTCCTTTTGTTATTTTTTGCCTTTTTTCCTTTTCCCTTCCCACTTTGATGTTTGACAGGGCCAATGTCTTTTCTTACCCTATGTTTGGCTAAACCAATCTTGTACTAACGGGAATCCGCATACACCATAAAGTGTTAAATCCGAACACAACACGTGGGGGCTTCTTCTAATAGCCAAACTTTTTATTTTGCTCATGCTTACTGGGCACACATCTTTATTTTTTCATGTCCTACCCATCATATGCATCAATTCGAACTAAGACTTTGCCAAGCTGGGTTGCCTCGCTCCTGTGATTACTCTCTATGTTCCCGATTGTTCGGCTAGAGAGTAAAGGGAGCACCTCTACGATTGTTTTGACCGGGTGATCCGGACACGTACCTCAGACGGGTGAAGCTGAAAGCTAGCTATCTTAGGTAGACAATTGGTCGGCTATGACGGAAACACCTTATACGTCTCTGGTCATTATTATCGTTGTTTGGGTCTTTTCTTCCCAAAGGACAATTAGCTGCATACTGTAAGTATGCAGACTTCTGTCTATGTTCTTCATAGATCCCCAACAAAAGATGTCGATAGAGGTACTATTTTACTTGGAAGATGTTACTTACGCTATGTCATAATATAACATATCTTTCTATGTGCTTTCTGTCTGTTCACACCACATGGCCGGATTGCCTGGTTCCCCGAATACAGTTCGCTCTTTCGCGAGGGAAAAGTAAGGAGGAACACTCCCGAGCTCTTCACACGGGAGGGTGAAACCGATGGCCAGTTAAGACAAAGTTTACAACATGGATTGTTTATACGTACATACATATAAATTACATGTGCGGCTGCTGATCGAGATTATCAATTATTGTGTTAAGGGGGCAGTCCGCTTGCAAAAGAGGGGCGGCTGGCATCACTTGGTTATATACCAAGTGGAGTGGCACTTCTTTTCCATCCGATCCCATGAGACCAACCCGCGACATATGCTTAGGGTGAAGTCCGGTGAAACAGGTCTTGACCATTGCCCACGCTTCCTGTGCTCCCTCCCGGCAAGCCGAAGTCTTCCACAGCTCGAACCTATTTCGAGCCACCTTAAATCGATCCACGAGTGCGGCTAGCCCTTCAGGTGGATGCTCGGTGGGCCATAGTGCCTTCACCTTCCCTTTCGTTGCTTTTTGCACACACTTATGGAGAGAGATCAGCTCCTTCGGCATGTCCCCTTGGTATGATTCAATCTCCTCTTCAGGATGCCCGGATAGGAGGCCTGCACATAACATAACACATGCTTACTATTATTCCCTACATCAGAAATATTTGCTGATAGTGGAATCATACTTACTGAACATGCCCCTCTGAAGCGTTCGGTTCTCTTCTTGAGCTTGGGCCAATTGAATCTTCAAACTCTTTATTTCTTCGTCCTGTTTTTGTATGACAAGGCAGCCAACCTGGTGCTGAGACTCCGCGTACCTCTAAGAATCCCGGGCTTCTTCCAACTTCATTTCCATATGTCCTGTTGATTCGGCTGCTACACGGAATCCGTATGTGAGGCATGATGATATATAAAGATTAGCAGTAAATGCATACTCACCATGGGCCTCTTGCGTGAAGCTCTTTACTTGTTCTAGTTTAGCCTTCACAGATTGAACTTCCATGCGGCTCTCCTCAAGATCCTTGGCCAATTGCTCAGACTGTTTCTTTGAGGCCTGTGTCAGTAGTCAAACAGTGCGAAGATCCTTAATTTGTTTGTTCCAAAACAAATTAAGGCTCGGGGGCTACTCGGATTACACAAATGTTCGGATTCTATAAAATCCGATCACTTACCTGTATGCTAGTTGTTATCAACTTCATAGCTTCACCGAATCCAGCTCGGGCGGTGCCAAGGTGCGCATCCGCCGAGTGTAGGGCGCCGAACTCCTGTTCGGAGAAAATTGGGTGCTGCATGGCTTCCCATCGTTGCCGATGATGCATGGCACTCTCGACCTCTGATTTGGTGACGAAGACACCATCACAAGAGTGGCGGGCGCCGGATTGTCCACGGGGGCTTCTGTAGCAGAAGCCGCATGAGTCGTGGCTCGGGAGCTTCAGGCATCTCCGGACACCCGGGTAAACCCTTTGGTACGAGAGGATTGGGTGTTTCGCCAAAGTATTTCAAGGAAACGAGCTGCTATGAGACTCTACTAATTACAACGATAAGTGGATAACCGAACAATGTACCTTCGGGATGAGCGGGCAGGTGGATTCGTCCCCATGTCTGGCTCCGTCGTAGGGTCCTGGTTGTCCTCTGATTCGGCCATAGTTTCGGCTGCCGACGTATGGCACGTGGATCGGCGGCGCTTGGGGGTCAGGACGGGCACGTCCGGGCGCTCTTGGTAGCTGGCCTCTTGCGGGAGGAGCTTTTCTTCTTGCACGCGGCAGGGATGGAGAATGACCCGGGGTAATCAACTATGATAGCCACTAGGGTCTCGACGATGTTGTCCTAGAAATAGACTCCATTTTCGAAGTCAAGGAGAAGATTCGTGTGCTCGTTGAAACTCAGATCGTTATTGCGTGAAGGGTTCTCGGGCTGAGGAGCCAGACAGTTGACTGTCTTGATGTAACTCCCCCATTCCTGTTCATGCCAGGCCTCGGTCAAATAGAGTACATAATGAAAAACTCGAACTATTTTATGATTACAAAATAGAAAGGCTTACCCGTTCGATGGGATTTTGGGCCAAATATCCTTCCTTGGTTGACCGTCGAATGAAGTCTTCTTGCTCTCCTTTGTACAGATCGGCAAGTGTAGCGGCTAACACTGTCGGATTAGCGTGACCTTGCTTCCGGGAGCGCATGGCGTTGCTTGTCCCATTGTATTGCCATAGGGGGTGTACCCTCTGTTGGAGGGGCTGCACACACCGGGAGATGGCGGCGGCCATGACGTCGATCATGGTCAGTCGGTGGTGGACGAGCATCCGCGCCTGCGCAGCTAGGTGTCGCACTTCGACGCTTTCCTCGTGGGATGAGCTCTTTGGTCGCCAGTTCTACCTCTTCTTCGAGGGAACGTCGGAGTATTCGGGAAGGCCTAGCCGTGTTGGCTCGAACATGCGCACATCTTCAATATAGAACCACTCCGAGGTCCATTCTTCAGACTTATTCGGTGTGCCTGCCGGATACCCCATCCCCGCTATGCGGCACACTTCAGCCCCGCCGACCTCTAAAATTGTCTTGTCCCGAGTTCAGGGGACAAGACAGAAGTATTTCATCCATCGAAATGGGCTTCACACCCCAAGAACATCTCGCAGAGGGCGACGAAGCCCGAGATGTGTAAGACTGACCCTGGAGTGAGATGGTGGAGTTGGATCCCATAGAACTCCAATAACCCCCTTAGGAACGGATGGAGTGGAAACCCAAGGCCCCGGAGGAGGAAGAGGACGATGCACAGGCGCTCCCCCTTTTTAGGGTTGGGGAAACGCTCGTCGAAAACCTCTTCGCCATAGGAGAGCAGACCTGCGCGGGTTTGCTACTTCTCGAGCATGCGTTGGTTTCCCGTGAATAGGAACGATTTGATGCAGCAAAGTAGATAAGTATTTCCCTGAGTTTTTTAGAACCAAGGTATCAATCCAGTAGGAGATACAAGTGAGTCACCAATAGATGTACCTGCACAAAGAATCAAACTCTTGCACCCAACGCTATAAAGGGGTTGTCAATCCCTTCACAGTTACTTGCAAGGATGCGATCTAATAGAGATAGATATAATAGGATGCTTGAACAGAAAGTAAACTAAAAGTAAAAATAATGCATCAAGTATTTTTGGTATTTTTGGTTTTAGATATGAAAGTATAATATGGAAAATAGACCCAGGGGCCATAGGTTTCACTAGATGGCTTCTCTCATGATGGCAAGTATTATGGTGGGTGAACAAATTACTGTCGAGCAACTGATAGAAAAGCAAATAATTATGAAGATATCCAAGGCAATGATTATTCATATAGGCATCATGTCCGTGACAAATAGACCGAAATGATTCTGCATCTACTACTATTAGTCCACACATCAACCGACTCCTGCCTGCATCTAGAGTATTAAGTTCACGAAGAACAGAGTAACACATTAAGTAAGATGACATGCTGTAGAGGGATAAACTCAAGCAATATGATGAAAACCCCATCTTTTTACCCTTGATGGCAACAATACAATACGTGCCTCGCTACCCCTACTTTGTCACTAGGTGAGGACACCGCAAGATTGAACCCAAAACTAAGCACTTCTCCCATTGCAAGAATTACCAATCTAGTTGGCCAAACCAAACCAATAACTCGAAGAGACTTGCAAAGATATGAAATCATGCATATAAGAATTCAGGAAAGACTCAAATAATATTCATGGATAATCTGAACATAAACCCACAATTCATCGGATCTCGACAAACACACCGCAAAAGAGTATTACATCGGATAGATCTCCATGAAGACCATGAAGAACATGGTATTGAGAAGCAAAGAGAGAGAAGAAGCCATATAGCTACTAGCTATGGACTCGTAGGTCTATGGTGAACTACTGATGCATCATCGGAGGGGCAATTGAGTTGATGGAGATGCCCTCCGTGATCGAATCCCCCTCCGGTAGATTACCGAAAAAGGCTCCAAGATTGGATCTCTCGGGAACGGAGGCTTCTGGCGGCGGAAAAATGTTTTCGTGGCTCGTTTTGATAATGATGGAATATTTCGGAATTTATAGGCCGAAGATTAGGGTTAGGGGATCTGCCGTGGGCCCACAAGCCTGCCTGGCGCGGCATAACCCCCTGGTCGTGCCCCTAGGGCCTGTGGCCCCATGGTGGCTCCTTTGCCTTGGTTCTCAAGTCTCGTAGTTTCCTTTCGTTGCAGAAAAATCATTCTGAAGGTTTTATTCTGCTTGGACTCCGTTTATTATTCCTTATCTGTGAAACTCAAAAACAAGGAAAAAACATAAACTGGCACTAGGCTCTAGATTAATAGGTTTGTCCCAAAAAATAATATAAACTAGCATATCAATGCATATAAAACATCCAAAACAGATAATATAATATCATGGCACAATCAAAAATTATAGATACGTTGGAGACGTATTAGGGTTGCCGCCAGATCTGATGACGGGAGATACCCCTGGGTCTCCAGATTACGGGGCCGTAGGAGTGTAACAGAACAGCTGGTCCAATTCCCTGGGCATGAGCCGTAGGAGATGCGGAGGAGCTGGGGATTGTGGCCATGTTTTGCATGGAGCTTCCGCTGGGAGTTTCTTTCGATGAGGAGGGAGAGAATGTGGTCTGAGCCACAATTTTGTTTGATTAAATGGGTTGGTGCCCCTGTTGCGAAGGGGTGAGGTTGTAAAAATCATTGACCAGTCACCTCCTCAAGACGCGTGAAGGTCGAGAAACAAGCGCAGTTATTATAATGAACCCATGCCCGCAACGCTTGAGATCTTACCGAAGACTAGTCGGTTGCCGAACAAAGAAGGATGAGGGAATCGCCTCACAAGCCGAAGACGACAACATGAGGAGATCGAACGGATGTAAATCGGCATTGAAGGCTAGTCTGGGGGCTACTGAGGGACTCCTAGATTAAGGGGTCCTCGGATAGCCGACCTATTGTTTATGGGCTGTATTGTATGGGCCACAAAGCAAACATCGGATGATCGAAGACCACCTATGCCGGATGGAAGCTTTGAGGAGCTATGACGTATTCTCCAAGTTATTAGCTATAGTTAGGCATGTTTCTTCTCTAAGTTGTTTGTTCTTTTGTGTGCAGCCGCTGAAGACGGTTGAGGATTGGTATTCCAATTGTTTGTATAAAACTTGGTTTCATAACTAAGGTAAATACTCACCCACTTTGTGTTGCAATTCCCCAATCCTCTTCACGGATTTTTGGCGCGGTTGCCGGGGAATACCATCACCAACTATCAAGTAGCTTTGCAAAAAAATCATTCACCTTTCTTCTTTTTATTTCCTGCTATATTTAGTTTTTATTATAAAAATCAAAAATACAAAAATACTTACCTTTGCTTGTTACTAGTTTGCTTCTAGTTTGCTTTACTTGCTAGTTTTCTTGTATTGCTTGTTGCTTTGATTGTGTGGTCACCATGTCCCAAGATACTACTAAGTTGTGTGATTTATCAAATACTAATAATAATGATTTTATTAGTACTCATATACCACCCGCAACTAGTGCGGAGGCATTTGATATCAATGCTGCATTGCTCAATCTTGTCACGAAAGATCAATTTTCGGGAAGTCCTAATGAGGATCCCGCATCACATCTTACTACCTTTGTTGAATTATGTGATATGCAAAATAAACAGGATATGGATAATGCTATTGTGAAATAAAAAATATTTTCTTTTTCACTAAGAGAAAAAGCTAAAGCTTGGTTTTCATCTTTACCTCGTAATATTATTGGAATGTGGGATAATTGTAAAGATGCTTTTATTGCCAAGAATTTTCCTCCTGCTAAGATTATATCCCTTAGAAATGAAATATTGAATTTTGAACAACAAGATCAATAACATGTTGCTCAACCTTGGGAGAGAATGAAATTAATGATAAGAAATTGCCCACCTCATGGCTTAAACTTATGGATGATTATCGAAAATTTCTTTCACGGACCGAACTTTGTGTCTAAAAATCTTCCAGATTCTGCCGCAGGTGGTACCTTCATGGATGTGACCTTAGGAGAAGACACAAAACTTCTGGACAACACTATGACAAATTATTCGCAATGGCATTCTGAAAGAGCTCCAAATTGTAAGAAGCTAAATTTTGTTGAAGAAATCGCTACTTTGAGTGAAAAAGTGGATGCTCTTATGAATATGGTTGCTAGTAAAAATGCTAATGCTGATCACAATGATATGCCTTTGTCTACATTGATTGAGAAAAATAATGACTCTATTGATGTGAACTTCATCTTCTAAAATAATTTCAATAATAATGCTTATAGAGGAAATTTCAATGCTAGACCGTACCGCGGTACTTCCTCTAACAACTATGGAAATTCTTATGTTAATTCCTATGGAAATTCTTCTACAAATTATAACTTGATACCTTCTTATCTTGAGAACACAATTAAATAATTTATTAATTCTCAAAAGGTTTTCAACACTAGGTAGAAGAAAAGTTGCATATGATTGATACTTTGGCTAAAAACATGGATATAATTGATCTCGATGTTGAAACTCTTAAAAATAAGTCTTTGCCACCCAAGAGTAATTTTAATTAGACTATTAAATCTATCCACTTATCTATTAATGAAAGTAAGGAGAGGACCGCTAAGTTGAGAGCTAAGCGAGAATTCTTAGAAAAAGCTCTCCCACTCGGTTTTTACCGGAATCATGATGAAGATCTTAAAATGATTGGTGCTTCTCATATTTGATATTTGTTTACATCTCTGAATATGAATGATAAAGGGACTGGAGATGAGTCAACTTTTGTTAAGGAGCGTCCCTTTTGCTTGGAGGGTGACGATTCTAATGTTAAACTAAAAAAGTGGGTTTGGAGAGGTCAAAACTTTAGCCAGTGATGTACCCACTATCTTTGATTACAAGGACTTTAATTATGATAAATTCTCTTTGGTATAATGTATTTCCTTTATGCAATCCATTATTTTCTCACATAATTCTTATGAACAAAACAAAGCTTTTACCAAACCTATAGTAGAAGCTATGATAAAATCTTATGACAAACTTCAGCTTGAGATCTCTATTCCTAGAAAATTGCATGATGAGTGGGAACTAATACGTCTCCAACGTATCTATAATTTTTGATTGTTCCATCCTATTATATTATCTTTTTTGGATGTTTTATATGCATTAATATGCTATTTTATATTATTTTTGGCTTTAACCTATTGATCTAGAGCCTAGTGCCAGTTTCTGTTTTTCCTTGTTTTTGAGTTTCGCGGATATGGAATATTAAACGGAGTCCAAACGGAATAAAACCTTCAGAATGATTTTTTTCTAGAACAAAAGGAAACTACGAGACTTGAGAACCAAGGCAGAGAAGCCATCGTGGGGCCACAAGCCCTAGGGGCGCGCCCAGGGGGTAGGTCATGCCGGGCAGGCTTGTGGGCCCACGGCAGCTCCCCTAACCCTAATCTATGGCCTATAAATTCCCAAATATTCCATCATTATCAGAATGAGCCACAAAAACACTTTTCCGCCACCAGAAGCCTCCATACCCGAGAGATCGAATCTTGGAGCCTTTTCCGGTAATCTGCCAGAGGGGGATTCGATCACGAAGGGCATCTACATCAACTCCATTGCCCCTCCGATGATGCGTGAGTAGTTCACCACAGACCTATGGGTCCATAGCTAGTATCTAGATGTCTTCTTCTCTCTCTTTGCTTCTCAATACCATGTTCTTCATGATCTTCATGGAGATCTATCCGATGTAATACTCTTTTGCGGTGTGTTTGTCGAGATCCGATGAATTGTGGGTTTATGTTCAGATTATCCATGAATATTATTTGAGTCTTTCTTGAATTCTTATGTGCATGATTTCATATCTTTGCAAGTCTCTTCGAGTTATTGGTTTTGTTTGGCCAACTAGATTGGCAATTCTTGCGATGGGAGAAGTGCTTAGTTTCGGGTTCAATCTTGCGGTTTCCTCACCTAGTGACAAAGTAGGGGTAGCGAGGCACGTATTGTATTGTTGCCATCAAGTTTAAAAAGATGGGGTTTTCATCACAGTGCTTGAGTTTATCCCTCTACATCATGTCATCTTACTTAATGCGTTACTCTGTTCTTCATGAACTTAATACTCTAGATGTAGGCAGGAGTCGGTCGATGTGTGGAGTAATAGTAGTAGATGCAGAATCGTTTTGGTCTACTTGACATGGACGTGATTGCTATATGAATAATCATTGCCTTGGATATCTTCATAATTATTCGCTTTTCTATCAATTGCTCAACCATAATTTGATCACCCACTCTAATACTTGTCATCATGAGAGAAGCCATATAGTGAAACCTACGCCCCCCGGGCCTATTTTCCATATTATACTTTCAGATATAAAACCCAAAATACCAAAAATACTTGCTGCCTTATTTTTACTTTGAGTTTTACTTTCTGTTCAAGCATCCTATTATATCTATCTCTATTAGATTTCATCCTTGCAAGTAACCATGAAGGGATTGACAACCCCTTTATAGTGTTGCGTGCAAGAGTTTGATTCTTTGTGCATGTACATCTATTGTGACTCGCTTGTATATCCTACTGGACTGATACCTTGGTTCTCAAAAACTGAGGGAAATACTTATCTACTTTGCTGCATCAAACCGTTCCTCTTCACGAGAAACCAACGCATGCTCGAGAAGTAGCAAGAAGGATTTCTTGCGCCGTTGCCGGGGAGATACATAGCAAGTCAGGATCAAGCCTACCAAGTACCCATCACAAACTCATCTCTTGCATTTACATTATTTGCCATTTTCCTCTCGTTTTCCTCTCCCCCACTTCTAAAACGATTTTCAGAAAAAACAAAAAGATTTGCCTTTTTATTCACTTTTCTTCCGTTCGACTTCTCGTTTGCTTTTCATTTGCTTGTGTTGCCATGTGCCTTCTATTTGCTTGCATCTTCGCTTGTTAAAAATCTATTTATATGGATCCTCATCCACTTGCTAATATTTTATAAAGACCAAATTATGATGAACCAATTGCTAGTGACTTGAGTGCACTTGAATATCTCTATGAAGTTTTGCTTGAAAATCATGAATCTGAAATTTTTGATAAAGTGATCTATAAGGTGATTCATGATAGCTCCTTGATTGAAAAGCATGATTGCAATGATATTACTATAAATTCTATTAATGTCAATTATGTTAATGATATGCAAAACAACAAGCTTGGGGATGATAATTTTGTCATGTCCACTTCTTATTGCAATGATCATGATTGGGGTGATAATGCTTCTTATGATCATGATAGTGTAAATGGAAGTTCCATTATAAAAGGATCATATGAAGAAATAGCAAAGACTAATAGAGATGGGTCGTCAAAGGCTTGTCATTTACATACTTTCAAAAGACTTATTTTTTATGGTGGTGTAGATTAGCTAAATAATGTCACTTGGTACATCCAAAATATTTTGAAATTACATAGAAGCACATATCAAGTTTAGCAGTGACAGAAAAGACAAAACTCAATTTTTTGAAACAACTCAATACTTAGATTAAAGAGACAATAATTTACGTTTGGTTAGATATACGAGCTGCAAATATCGTACTTCCCATTTGTTTTCATATCACATATTAGGATCAAAAACCAAGCATAGCATGTTGAATTTCTGCTAACTATACGAATTTGTTAAACATGAATATGGGAAGTTGGACTTGTTTTCATGTCAAGAAAATGGAAATTGAGTGATTGCTTTAGCCTTTTTATTTCCATGAAGGCATGTTCAAAAGCACCCGTTTTTTCAGACTCATCAAGTATCTTCGCAATCAAACACAAGTCACTCCATGGATCAAACAGACACACCATATTATCGGAGATGGATAAGGGAGAAGGGGTCGCATGTCCACTTAAGCAACCTCGGCTGAAGAAGGCATGGCTTCCATTGAGAAATATGGGTTCATCACTCCAATTCCAAGCATGAGCAACTTTGCATGACCACACTGGTAATTGATAATCTATTTAACTGAGAACCTTGGAGTTAAAAGATAAAGCGTGAATCCATAAAAAAGTTAAAGCACGAAGAAGACCCTCTTCCATAGTTGTTTTTTAATACCAAATGAAGTGTATTACGAAGCTACAATGTGTATGTGAATGCACAATGTCTTGTGAGTTGGAGAGGAGTAGGCTACAAAGCCCGAATAGTTTTAGATATCTTGTGAATTTTCTTAGCATTTTGCCAACAAAATATGAAGTTATTCAGCTTGCAAACAAAAACAATACCATTTTTACCCGATGAGATGGAAAACAAATACAAAGATCCTTAATATTATTACCCCTGAAGCGAGTAATTTGAAAAAGTATATATCACACTATTTACTATCATCAAATTTTAAGAGCTCTCAGTGTTGGTTGCAGACCAGCCTTTTCAAGTACACCGTTACATGCAATGCCGAGGATACCAAAAATAGAAAATATTGCAATTAGGTCAGACGTTAGTACGTTGCAGAATTATAGAGCTAAGAAAGTTGTTATACCAACACTCAAGTGTGGGATCTTAAAAGGAGAATTAGACCTGAGAAACCATACGGTTCGTAATAGATACTAATTGACGGAAATATCAAGAATTATTAAGCATGTAATCACTAAGAAGCTAGAAGCCGTACTGTTCAACAGTAAGCTAATTGTCATAACAGTTATGTAATTGTCATAAACATCGGGAACTATTCTTCTTCGAATCTTACATCGTAAGCTTCTAAGCATAGCCATTATAAGAAGTAATCACTAAGGTCCAGCCTCCAATACTAAGGTTTGAAATCAACAAATCTGCCCTAAAAAGTTAAATGCCATGTCCATCTGTATGCTATTCATAATTCAATGAAATCTTTTATGACCTTAGCATTCAGGACTGAGGTTCATAATTCAATTGAATATATACCAATGTTTAGCAGTCTTCCTTGCAGGGGTACAAAAACCATGACAATATTTCTTGCTTTTGGTTTTCCCCCATGCTTCATCACCTGAATGCGTATTTCCGTGTCTACTTGTGTCTTGCTTACAACATTCAAGTACAGAATCAGATGCATCACTATCATGGAAGTACTACAGACTTACCCGTTGTATATACTATTAGAGCATACTTTCTAGTTGAGTTTGAATTTAGATAGCACATTGGAAACGTGTTGTATCACAGATAGAAGAAACAATTTTTGTTGTTGCTTTGATTAGTATTTCATACGCATATAGCTGTAGACTCACATATCTGGTGTCCTATCCAGAGCAAACAAAGGGTTACAAAGAATGTAATTGAGAAGGACCACACTGGCAGTTATTGGAAAAATTATCACATCGAATGGGAAAGAAAGGGATGCAAAAGAACATAATTTTGCATCAGAGCTACACATGTTTAGTTTGCAAGACCACCTTAAATACTCTTGGTAGAAAAGCAAAAGGAACAATGTGAAGAACTAAGAATCTTATAGTCTTGATTCATTTACATCGATCCACATCAATCTAAATTTATAGTAAGCTATACATAATCATCTTAACATGTTTGATTAAAAAAAGTATGCCTCAGATTTCTAGTAATGAAGGTGGTAGACTACAAAATAACATGACAGCGATATCAACAAGGGAAGTAAATTACCTACAAACACGGAAAGCTTTTCCCATGTCTCAAAAGGCTGCAGGTACCTACTGATAAAAAGAATGAAGCACATGAGTGGCACAAATATTTTGGAGGTAGTGCACTAATTGTTGCCTTACAGGAGTGATTGGCTTGCCTCCTCCCTCTCGAACTTCGTTGCTTGACACCTCGCTGACGGGAAGAATGGCACTACCGATGTCGATGCATCACAACAAACTTTTCAATCGCCGGAGATTTGATTTCGCGACAGCACTTCTCAAACACTACAACCGCTATTGCCCGCTATAGCCTCCGCTAATTCATTTAGTGGGAATTACTATATGTGCATTTCAGTAAGAAAACAGAGGGTTAATTCTAGACATAAATTCAAATAAGCATCACTTTTCACTTAAATAACAAAGCTACACAACATACATCAATAGAGGTCTCACAAACAACGGAAATCAAACAAGCATGACCGCATGGTGAAGATTGACATGGCAATGCACTTGCTAGTGCTACTGAAGAAAACAGACAGAGAGGGGTTTGCATGTACTTGCCCGCAATGTACTGGGAGTTGAAGACAAACATCATGGACTCGTCGTCTTACCGCCTCACCCATGACGACCTCCTGGCTTGCCACATGGATCCCTGATCTCGGCCTTGCCCCCTCGTCCATCACCGCCTCTGGCTCGCGGCGAAGAATACATTGGCTTGCAAAGCACATATGTGAAGAACCGCTGAGAAACCGCAATATTTTCATATGGGAGGGACCAAAATGAACGGAAGCTGGAGCACTTACCTCGCTCACTTGCGTAAGTGCTCGATCCTTTTGTCCCTATGCCCCTTGAAGGCCTACACAACGAATTGTAACTTGCCTCAACCATAGTGGCCTCAAGTGGCGCACCTCCACCACCTTTAATGGATTCTAGGAACGGATGATGAACAACAATAGATGAATTCAGATCATCCGCAATGCAGCAGTTGTAGATGACACTTCAATGCGACACCGAACAACCGTCGTTGCCTGACCCTTCGAGTTTTCTCCATTAGCTTCCAAGGGCTCGAATCGATCTACCGTGGGCGTACTGCCTCGTCTATGCATCACCTCGAAGGGGGAGGGGCGGGGAATCGTTCACCACTGCCTCCGCCTCCGCCTCAGTCGGATGGGAACACAATGAGGGGCGATTTGATTCTACAGATCGAAAGGCAGGAGGGTCAGGGATCCAGCACCTGTAGCTAGAGGTTAGCTAAATGTGCCGGGAAATTGACCAATGAACCACGAGTCTCAGATTTTTCACTTGGATTAGAAGCCCTTAGGATAGCTAGGCTAGAAAAAAATGAAGGCTTGAAGATACAGTACATCCAATGGCTAAAAAATACTCAGAAGCAAGATCTAATTGCCATAATAGCTGAGGACGTGAGATGGCTCCGATTAGGTGTGGTTTTACTTCCCTAAATTTCTCAATGATCATACATACCAAAGATTACATAATGGGTAGCATGTCAAATCAGAAATTCTATTTTTATCATTTACCTACTCGAGGATGAGGAGGAATTAAGCTTGGGGATCCTCATACGTCTCCAACGTATCTATAATTTTTTATTGTTCCATGCTGATGTATTATCATTCTAGGAGACTTTTTGGGTACTTATTTACCAATTTATAATATTTTGAGCACTAAGCTATTGACACAACGCCAATTGCCAGTTCCTGTTTTTTGCGTATTTTTTCCTTTTTAGAGTTACCATACCAAACGGACTCCAATTGCCACAAAAAAATTTGGTGTTTTTTCTAGACCAATACAAGACCTAGAAGCTTTGTAGGAGGGCTAGGAGGTGCACCAGGGACCGACCACATATCTAGCCACTGCCTGGGGGCGGCCAGATGTGCGGTGGCCCCCTGGAGCACCTCCCTACGTTGTTATTTGGCCTATAAATTCACATATACCCTAGAAATACCAGAAGCACTCTCGAAACACTTATTGCGCTGCACAAGTCTCTGTTACGATGGGAGGCCATCTACACTTCCGTTATGGCACCCCGTCGAAGGGAGATCGATCATGGAGGGCCTCTACATCAACATTGTTGCCCTCACCATGATGTGTGAGTACTTCACCATAGACCTACGAGTCCGTAGGTAGTACCTAGATGGCAATCTCCCTCTCTCTCTCGATCTTCAATACAATGTTCATCGCATCTTTGTCTTGATCTATCTGATGTAATCCCTTTGTATGGTGTTTTTGTTGGGATCCGATGAATTGTGAGTTTATGTTCAGCTTATTCATGAAAAGTATCCGAGTCAAACCTGATTTCTATCATTTTTATTTGCATGATCATCATTGCTTCCTAATGATCTTTTCTCCATTGTGATAGTTTGGCCAACTAGATTGATATTTCTTTAGTGGGAGTGGTGTGTCATAGTAGGTTCAACCTGACGAGTTTCTATATCCTAGTGACAGAAGGGTACAAGTTACATTGTGTTGTTTCTACTAAGGATAAAACGATGGGGTTTATTCATATTAGTTGAGTTTACTTTGTCTACACCATGTCATCGTTCTCCAAGCATTAGTCTGTTTGCCATGAATTTAATATGTAGAGAGGCAAGCATAGAAGCGCACTTGAAGTGGTGTAATAGTAGTAGTTACAGGGAGGAGTCGGCCTATTTGCTTATGGACGTTATGCTTATATACACATGATCATTGCCGTGAACATCGCATAATTATTCACTTTTCTATCAATTTCCCAGCAGTAATTTGTTTACCCATCGTATGCTTTGCTTATGGGAGATGCCACTAGAGAACTCTACGGCCCCTGGGTCTATTCACATATAAAGTCGCAAAATCTATCATTACCTTGTTGTTATTTAATACCATTTATTTCATTTTGCACTTTACTATTATCTACAACTATCTACACAACTCACTTGCTTGCAAATAATGAGATCAAGGGGATTGACAACCCTCTGGCTGGCGATGGGTGCAAGTTGTTTGTTCTTTTTGTGTGCATTTATTAAATACGGTTGATGATTGGTATTCCTATTGGTTCGATAAACCTTGATTTCATAACTGAGGGAAATACTTACCCACTTTGTGCTGCAATTACCCATTCCTCTTCACGGAAAACCCAACACACATCGCGAGTATCACACGCCGCTAGGGAAACTATGACCCCCTCATCTATTCACTTATATATATTTACAAATATTATCTTTACCTTTCTGCCATTATTTACCTTTTACTTTATTTTTACAATTATCTACTATTATCTACACACTTCACTTGCTTGCAAATAACGAGATCAAGGGGATTGACAACCCTCTTGCCCGCGTTGGGTGCAAATTGTTTGCTCTTTTTTGTGCAGCTGTTGAAGACGGTTGTGGATTGATATTCCTATTGGTTTGATAAAGCTTGGTTTCTCAACTAAGGGAAATACTTACCCGTATTGTGCTCCAATTAGCAGTTCCTCTTCATCAAAAACCAAACGCAGATCACAAGTATCAGCGGGTGCCTGCATTTTTTACATCTTCATAAGGTGGATATGCAAATTTGCACCATGTGGTGTTTTGTTTTACATCTCCGGGAGGCGGAGATGTGTAGCGACCCGACTCAAAACGAGTCAAGCCTCTGTGTGTTTTGTGCCATCCCTGGATCAGTATGCTGGCACACACAGTACATCAATGTATATATCAAAGTGCAAATACATGTAATTAACGTAAAACTAATATATACCTTGAAATCTCAGCGGAAACAGTCAACGGGAGTGGAGTCCCAAATAACACCAACGGCAGGTTGAGTGTAGACCGTAACCCTGAATCATACTCTTACTCGTCGAAGAAGAGTATCTGCAACATGAGACGTTGCAGCCATGTAGGTCAGTACATCGAATGTACCAGCAAGATCACCATAGCAGAAGTGAAGATAAAAAATATTCTATATGCAGTAGGGCTTTGTGGCTCTATGTTTGAGTTTTTTTGCATAAAAGCTGATTTTATTTTCTTTTCCTACAACAAAGGAATATCCGGAGTTTCACTATAGAGTTACCTAACATGACATGGTTCTGCCAACCGATGTCTAAATGCCCACAAGTATCATAAGTTGCCCACAATTAATTATCAGTCCAGTGTTGAGAGTTCAGAGATAGATCCAAGTCTAGAAGCTCAAATTGTCCGTAACCGGGGACACGACTAATCGATTAGGTTTAACTCTGCAGAGTGTTGTGTACTTTTACCCACAAGATTCGTTCCCTCCTGGTAAGTTCTTGCACTGCTGGGTGTTTGAGAACAGGATGAATGAAACATGGTCTTCCAGAGTGTTTCCCTGGCTACTGTCAGTGCCCATCCATTCCTAACGTCGACTACATCTCGCAGCACTGCCCAGCCAGAGTCACAACAAAGATCAACCAAGCCCGAGCCCAAAATGACTTGTGGCTACACAGGTAAGCTTCCGGGCATGAAGTATTCATCCGTCTCTTTGAGTCTGGGTGAAGCTTTCCACAAGATGTCATGGCGCTTCTCCATGCATCCCGGCCATCCACTGGTTACTCTAGGGATGCCCAATCAACCATCCTTCACCCAGTAGTGTGTATTGAAAACTTGTTTCTCAAGTCTCGAAGTCTTGAGGTCTTGGAGATGCAGGACTTGAAGATGCCTTCATGAAGTTGTCGTCTTGACGTAGGGTCCTCCTTCTCACACCACTCATCAACACTCATACCAAACCCCGTCTACTTTAGCATAGCATAAAAATAAGTAACGTTCCCGGGGCTTTAGTAACAAGTGGTGGGTCACTACCTCATGCATTCTACTCAACTACAAGAATTTCAATAACACTATTGGAGGGGTATGTTGAATGATGTCACTACATGCAATAAAACATAGGTATGAACAAAATGGTCAAAGTGAACTTGCATGTACTGTTGATGAAGAATAATATTGCTCTCAGAAAATACTTGATAGAATTATACATCACTCTTCGAGGGAAATCTATATATTCAAACATTGCATTCATATAAGCAATCATACTAGCAATCAATACTAACAATCAACAAAAAGTAACACAAAACCAAAACCAACAAGGTTGTGATGAAGGAAATACTTAAGACAAAACTCAAAACAACAAAACTTCATCAACACAACCAAGGTTGGTTTCCTCTACAAATAAAAAATATTTTCAAAAGTAAAAACACAAAACAAAGTAAAATATAATCAAAAGTATTTTAGTAAATATTTTACTTAGTAAAAATAATTACTTTTGAAGAACAACTAAGAACTAAGAAAACAATACTCTAGCAACATAAGTTTTTAACTACTAGAACATATCAGCAAGAAAACACCAAGTTAATAAAAGAAAAACAAATTTTAAAGCAAATAATTAACAGAAAGTATTTTCTCATAAATCTTTGTTTTGCAAAAAGAAGTAATTGAAAAGCTTTTATAAAGATTCTTCTTTTGATATAAAACAAGGTCATCCTTGGTTTAAACCACAAACAATCTCAACTATAATACAAATTGTTTCTGGTCTAAACTTAGATTAACAGAAAATCAATCTTATAAAACACTTTGTGGAAACTATTTTCAAATAGTAGATCAAACTAGCAATGAAAATCAAATCGCAAGATATAATTAAACTAGAATTGATTTTCCTGCAATCAACTAATAAAATAATATTTTTTTATAGGGCTACTATTATCTAACAGGAAACTTTATAAAATCTATCACTAATATAAAAGAAAATAATTTAAAACAATTTAAAACAAAAGGAATATAAATAAACCTAAAAAGAACTAAAACAGAATCTGTTTTGTTAACAAATGCTAATTTAAAATTTTCTAAAAATTCTAAAGTTTTACCTACTGATAACTAAGGTCACTAGTGACAAGTAGCAAAAAGAATCAAATCAAAATAAAAATTTAAACTCAAAATATTCAGAAAATATGATTTGAATCAAATCTGTTTGAATGAATTTTAAATTATTCAAGTTTGGTCAAACTTTATATCTCCAGAAACTACATAAAATTTGTGACAGAATTAAAAAAGAACCAAATTAAAACAATTAAAAACATAAAATATATGAAGAAAAAAAATCAGAACTATTCTGTTAGCTGAATTTAAAACAGAAAAAGAAAAATGTTTCTAACGGACAGGGGGTGACGTGGCAGCTTCTGATTGGCTGGAGGTGTGTGCGCGTGCGTGATAACGAGCGGACGGCCGGGCCTTAGAAGAAAACGTTTTGGTTATAACTAAAAGAAAAAAACGGCCGGTTCACCGAAATAAACCGAGTCGGTATGACAGTTCTAATCCTAGCCCTAGATCTACGATCGGACGACTAAGAGAGGGAGAGGGAGCTCACAGAGGGAGGGGCACCGGCGATGGAGGATTTTGGCGAGGCAGGGGCTCGACTGTGCACGTGGAGGTGGCTCCGGTGGTCGGGGATGGCATCTGAGAGGTCCTGTCGACGGCGGCGGACCTCCAGCGTCCGTTGGTGGCGTCGGTTGAGGCTGGGGACGATAGGGGTGAGCTCCTCGAGCTCCTAGAGCTTCGGGTGGAGGCGGAGCTCCGGCATGGCGTCAGCACGGCGTTCCGGAGGGTCTCCGACGAAGGCGAGGGCATCAGGCGATGGCGGAGAGTCTCCGGTGTTGATGGGCGGGGCCAGAGGAGCACGGGGGATGACGGTGGTGAGTGGCACGTGCTCACAGAGCTTCGGTGGTGGCCGGAACTCCGGCAAGGTGGAGCGGTGGCATTTGCGGGTGAGGGCAGGGGCGTTCGGGGTGGAACATAGTGCGGAGAGGCGGGGCTACTTATAGGCCAAGTGCGGGGTCGGGAGAGGGAGAGAGGTGCGAGATCCGGGGAGGAGAAATCTCCGGCATGGTCGGGGGCGAGGGGAAGGGGACGACCACGGGGATGGCGCAATCGGTCGGTGGGGCCGGGGCGTCAGAGAGAGAGAGGGATAGGGTGCGGCATCGGTGGCCGGTGCAGAGGGATTTCGGGAGGGGTTATGGGCAGGTGGGCCGGTGGACTTTAATACTAAACATTTTTTTCTTTTATTAATTTCCAGAGCATTGAAATCTCATTTATGGCCATCAATATATTTCCAACAAGTAAAGATATATCAAATTGATCATGGAAATAAATGCTATTTAATGAACATTTTTCCTCTGTCAAAATGAATACATAAAAAATTGTTTTCAGAAAATGCCTAAATTGATTTTAATTCTTTTGCAATAAATTTTCAAATAACCCCCTGGGTTTTATGATTCAAAAACTTACAAAATAACCCCTGGTTTGGAGTGTCACATTACTCCTCTCAAATTTTGTCAAGGGGTTTGAATTCTTTCAAACTTCAAATTGGAAATTCAAATATGAAAAGAACTCCATTTCAGGAATTTTCAAATAGTTTTCAAATGCACTTTCCAAATCTTTTTTTATATTGAAGAAGTCATGTCATCTTCTCTCACTGATTTGAAAAGTATGAATTTGAATTCAAAGGCACATGGGAAAGTCATGTCATTCCCTCTCATTCAAAAGTTTTTTAAAAGTTTCAAATTTCACTCAAGCAAACAAACACTCATTATAATATTTATTATAACATTCCAAAATTTGGGATGTTACAAGATGTAATTTTATTTGCTTCTAATTCATCTGCTGGAGAGGTATTTTTGAGCCTCGAAGATGCAAAAGGTAGTTATTTTTGCATCTACATCTTCTATTAGAGATGTGAAAGTGCGTTATATCGACTAGAGGGGTAGCGAATAGGCTATTTTTACAAATTTGTCACTAAGGTATTACTACTAGAGGAATTTTCTAAGTGACCTAAGGTCACACAAAACTCACCCAACACTTGGGGTAAGTCATCAAGGTAGACTTCCAAAAC
Organism: Hordeum marinum; assembly: GCA_022496015.1. Classification (NCBI taxonomy): domain Eukaryota; kingdom Viridiplantae; phylum Streptophyta; class Magnoliopsida; order Poales; family Poaceae; genus Hordeum; species Hordeum marinum. The sequence goes on from CM039672.1 coordinate 114,379,875, forward strand.
TTCACAAACTCGGTCACCCGACAATCCATAATTTCCTCTTGGAAGCTCTGGACCATGATGACTAACCGTCTGGAAGATACACAGTCTTAAAAGGTAACAAGCGCCAGTTCCACACTGGAACAAACTCTTTAGTTATTCTCAGTCACTTTGGGTTTTAGGTGTTTGGATTTTGGGTTTTTCCTCACTTATGATTTCCTCTCAAAGTCCTAGAAGGATGGGTTGCTCTCAAATGACAATTTCAAGTTCTCTCTTGGAATAGTCAACCAGCTAGTGGTTGTGTGTGTGGGGGTGGGGGGGCTATTTATAGCCAGGGTGCAACCTGACATGACAAACATAAATTCCCCTAATGATATGACCGTTATTGGGATAAGATATTTCGATAGGTCGCGAAAAGCACAGAGATGGTCGGAAAATTGATCTCTCAAATTCCCGAGGGCTATCATGTTCCACATTGTGGACATTTGCACCGGCAAAATCTTAACTCCTTAGTCAGACCAATTTCCTCAGAGACCAAAAGAATTGCGTCTCTATCACTAAAGAACTTGACTGAACTGTAAGAGATTTCCAACGACTTCACTCGAAGGATTAGCTATGTGTAGGCTTTGAGATGAGCATCACTTGGCAATTTTTCCTTAGTTTTACCTTGACCCCTTTACCATTATGGTGTTCCTATGACTCAAAAGAAAGGAATTGAAACAATAAAAACTAAAGTCTTCATGCTTCAAAGTCCTCGCGTTAATTACTTCATGGATGCACCGATTTACTCATTTTCAAAGACTTCGATAAAAGCTTCAAAGTCTTCAAGAAGAGCTTTAAAGTCTTCAGGTGAGGACATACATTTTTAGGGGTTGGCATTCATTGGATATCTCAAACTCCTCAGCGACTTCTAGAGCTAGTGTACACTCACAAACCCCTTTTTGGTGATTGATAACAAACAGGTTAAGTTTTCAATGGGGAAAACAAATGAAGTGTAAGTACAGAATTTGAGGAATTTAGTTGCAAGATATAGAAGAAATCCCCCTTAACATGATCATATTTGAGGAATTTTCTTTGATCTGAAAATGCACATGGCAGGATAAAATCATGTAGACCTCCCCCTATATCTTGTAATACATAGACGCATTTAATATTTGATATGAGGAAATTGAAATGCATGATGGAAAATGGTGTCTGACGAAATTCAGCATGCGTGCATTAATGAACTTGAGGAGATAAGCATGCAAAAGGCAGTTCAAAAGAGTCAGACCACCATCGAACTTAAGTTTACAACTCACAAACAAAACACTTCAGAAGAGGAGATTCGTAACTTCAACAAAAAACCTATATATAAAGACCAGCTTGAAGGCTAACTCTTGAAGGCTAACAAAAAAACCTATATATAAACACCCGCTTGAAGGCTAAATCCCCCTTTGTCATCAAGTGACTAAAAGGGACGAAAAATGAGGACTAACGGCCTAAGGAATATCATCTTCAAGCTGGTGGAGGTGCGCCCGCATTGTTCGGGTTGTTGCTTATGGAAGGGCCCGCAACAGTGTTGTCAAGATCCTCAGCTTCATCCGTCTTGTGCGATGAAGAAAATGAGTTACAACAAGCCGAGGAACTTGAACCTTTTTGAATTTCTTCTTTGGTGGATATGACTAGTCAAAGTTCTGCTGAAATTCCATCGCTGTAAGTTCTTCATGGTCCAAGTCCGGTCAAAGATTTCATGAACATAATAGTGATTTTTCCTCACTAAATTCTGCGTGACAGTCATGTTCTGAAGAATACATCCAAATTGACGCATGAGCCACTTGTGATTGTGATCAACTTTTTGATGAAGACTTTTCAGAAGTTCGCGATCAGTCATCACTCGAGGGACAGAGGCTTGATGATTTTGACCTGAGACCTTTGCATCAGAGTATTGTGAGGCAGAGTCGTCATTGGTGGAATAAGATGCAGCCTTGCGAAACTGACCATCCAATGGACGAGTGCCTTCTTCCATAATAGCTTTTCCCTTCCCATCAACTGAGGAAATTGTCCTTTTCATGGCTTCTATCGGAGGCTTACAACTAAAATGATTCTGAAAGCTATCCTTGTATGCAATTGACGTGATGTGATAAATTTCATGATCCAGGGAGCATAAGGCTTCAATTTAAATGGTGACCATGCAATATCTGCCAAAGTCCTCATGAGGAAATCGTGAATATTTATGGGAATCCCATGAGTGATGTTGAACAACAGATTCTTCATGATGCCAGCAATGTCTTCTTCTTCAGAGTTGTGACCCTTGATTGGATTGAGGGTTTTGGTCAATATGTGATATATTGTTCTGGGAACATACAACAAATCCTTCTCTAGGAAGGTGGTTCTTGGAGCTTACCCTGGAACCAAAGGCTTAATCAACACTTGCATCACATGATTTGGAAGTTCAGGTTCTTCATATATGCGTCTTGCACCTTCTGATGGAATACTAACTAGGACATCACAAAGCAATTCAGTTGATAGAGAAGTATAGTGTATGCCTTCAGTCATCCAGTCTAGTATCCATGTAGAAGTATAAGAGGCATCACTAGAGATATGAAAAGTGGCATAGAATTGAAGAATGAGTTCTTCATTACAATCGCATATGTTTGTGTAGAATAGAAGGAGTCTAGCTTCATGAGAGCACATGAGTGAAGCATGGGATGGACTCCATATCCACATGAAATATTTGACTGTGATGGAAGACTTTGCTATTGTCAAACAGAATAGTAAAATAGAAATTGATTTGGTTTGATGTCCAAAAGCTCTTGCACCTGATTCTTGCCGAGTCATAAGGATTTTCACCTATAAAAAAAGTGACACTCAACGAAAAATTGACCTTGTTGAACTAAGGCCTTCTTGTGCCTTTGAATGGCAGTGAGGGCTTGGGTTAGAGATTTGGCTTAAAGGTCCTCACAAACTACCTTGGGACAATTTCAGTGTCACCAGACTGAGGCATTTGAGTAACAGGTTCTTCAACTATAGTCTGGGTGTAGATTTCGTCAGTTGATACAGCTGGAATTTCTTCAAGAGTTGACATGAGGGGAGTGGGACGACCTTCATACCCTGTCAGAATTTATTCAGTTTGTGCCGGCGATTGAGGAATTTGGGTAAGAGGGGTGGTCATTGGCGAATTCGGGTGTGCAACTTCCCAATAAGCATCATTGATAAGTGGAGTTGTATTGCAAATATCCACATCCTCATCAATTTCTTCAACTCCAGGCTCTTGAGCAGTAAAGTGAGGCTGGGGCGATGATACCAAAGGTCTTGAAGCATTTGCTTCTACCTCAGTTTCTTCATCAATCAACTTTGTGGAAGCAGCAGAATGATTTTCTTCATCCTCTTCATCTGGAATGACATATTCTTCTCCAGATGGGATTGTCGGTGCACTAGAGTTTTGGGCTCTCCAGTGCCCCTTACTCGTGCACGGGAAGTAGTAGCCACCCTGGCGACGAGGCCCGAAAGGGAGATGCCAGGTACAAGTACAGGAAGATCAAGACCCCCGGAAAGACCTTGCCGGGATGGCTATCAAACCCTCAAGCAATGCAAAGCCCCGCAAGACCCGACAAGGCGAAGTCCCGGCAAGGCCCCGCCAGTGCACATGCCAGGTGTCGCTCCGCCTGGGCACGTGTCGCGGCGTCAGCGATGGAGGGGCTAAGCGGTGCCAATGGGACGGGCCCCTGTCCCGTCCCATGGATAGTCAGAGATGCTTGACGGTGCATTAAATGTGCCGGTCCTACTCCGTCAGTGTTAGGTATGATAGCATTGTAGCTGTGTAGACCCCGTGTACGCACTGTGCGCCACTGTTGGGATCCCCTTGAGAGTATAAAAGGAGGCCCAGGGGCGATACAGTATAGGACTTTTGGACCTTTGCACTGGTAGACTTTTGGATTTCCGACTTTGGGCCTTCTAGCTCACATGCGTAGCAGCTGTTCATAGCGCTCCTATAGCTAGAACCCTAAGTACACCCTTAATATAACCAAGCTGGAGTAGGGTTTTACGCATCTTTGCGGCCCGAACCTGGGTAAAATCCCCACATGGTGTTCATCAGACTTGCTCTTTGTGCGAGCCTTCTCCCCCGAAGAACCAAAAGTGGTCCCTCCAATCCCATAGCTATTCGTTACACACGACATCATTGGTGTGCCAGGTAGGGGGATAGGCCGTGTGAACCTGTTCTGGTGATCGGCATGCCAGTTCCTTCATACTGATCATCGCCATGGCCCCCAAGAAGTAGGGCCTGACGGCGGTTGGCCCATCTGCGTCCTGTGTCCATGTATCTGCATAGACAGGTGACAGTGTAGACGCGGGTGGAGGAGGAGGCGGAGGTTCAGAACTTCCGCGACGCTCTGGTGATAAAGGCCAAGAAAGCAGCGACGCCCGTTGCGGAGACGCCCATGGCAACGGCGGGAACCCCCGCACTGCTGGGTCTTCGGACAGAGCTGTGCCGCCTACCAGTGGTATGGTGAACTCCAGGTATGGAAGGGTATCTTCCAGGGTGCCCACGCCAGCGCCTACGCCGCGACCTTCCGAGGAAGAGCGCGAAGAGACGCACCACGACGCCCGCGGTTCTCAACGTCCCCACGAAAAAACTCCTGCGCATCACTCCCAAAGTGCGGGGGACCAACATGCTTGCCAGCATGCTAGCGGGAGTGGCGTGCCATCGCGGGACCGCGGCGGAGCTCCTTCTAACATAGTTAGAAGTGAGAGCACCTCGCATTCCTCGCGCCGTTTGCTCCCGACCACGTCAGAAGAAGCAATGGCGTGAGCACAGCTACTCCTAAACTTCCCTCCATCCATGGAGAAGATCGACAAAGGGAGAGCCACTATTCAAAGCCTCCTCAGCCTAATAGATAAGTTTCGGACCACCGAGCAGGCTCACGCCAGTGGTGAGAAGGCTGGAGGCAGTGCGACCACGGTGCACTCTCCTCCATAGCAACAAAGCCGGTCACCGACTCAATGTGCCGACGCTTATGATGGTTACTCGACGGCGTCGTCCGATCCACGGACTCGCCGTGACCAGCATCAAGTTCTTCGGGAACGAAGCAAGGAATATGCTCGAACTACAATCGAGTGACAGCGGGAAGCGCGCCATCAATCTAATAAGCGCGCCAGGCTCACTATAGACAAACCCGTGCTAGGGTATCCTGCCAGCCTACCTTACGATGTGGGTTGTCCAGTGTTTACCCGTGAGCTGCGAGAAGTCCAGTGGCCCAATTCCCGCACGTTCAAGCCAGAGGTCCTGGAGAAGTACGATGGCAAGACTCACCCGTCAGAGTTCTTGAGCATCTACATCATCGTGGTGCAGGCTACCGGGGCTCGTGATGACAAGATACTCGCCAACTACTTCCTGTTGGTGCTTAAGCCCAACGTCAGGTCATGGTTGATGCACCTACCAGAAGGATCCATCACCTCCTGGGCAGACCTGTGCCACGAGTTTGTTGGCGCCTTTACGGGAGGCCACCAAGCTCCTGGTCAAGAGAGCGATTTGCACATCATCCCTCACAAGGAGGGCAAGACTTTGCGCAAGTACATCCAAAGGTTCAGCCGCGTGCACCACAACATAACAGATGTTCATCCTGCCACTGTTATCAGCGCGTTCCATCAGAACATGCACAACCACAGGATGTGGGAAGAGCTGGCAATGAACAAGGTCAGGGATGTTGCCGAGATTTATGCTCTGGCAGACAAATCTGCTCATGCTGAAGAAGGGAGGAGGCTCCCCGGCGAAGACGCTGGTGCATGAGTTGACTCTAAGGATGAAGACACCGCCACCCCGGCAAAGAAGGGCCGGCGGCGCAACAAGAAGCACAAGGGCAAGACCGTGCTTGCCGTCGAGGATCCGACAACCCTGGTACCACCAAGAAGGGCAAGGTTGACGTCCCCGGCAAGGATGTTGGAGGGTGCACCTCCTGCCAGGCGATGGCGGCTGCCGACAAGCCGGAAGGCTCCGTCAAGCAGTATAGCAAGATCCATCGCACCAAGGGCCACACTCTCCAAGACTGCCGGCAAGTTGAGCAGCTTGTCGAGAAACCAAAAGCCGAGTATGAGAGGCGAGACAAGGAGAAAGGCTAGGATGGTGCTAAGGGGTCCGACAAGAAGCGCGTTGGCCAAGGAGGTCATCGCGGCAAGACCAAGCAACAAAAAGACTGGCCCGCTCGTGGCCGCGACAAGCAAGAGGGTGATGATGATGATGTCGAGCAGGACGACGAGTCCAGCAAGCATGAGTTCCAGAAGGCTACAAAGATGATGTGCATCGAGGGAGGTGCCTCGTCGCATTCCTCTCACCGCCAACTTAAACAATGGGCACGCGAGGTTAACGCGGCGGAGCCCTCTATTGGTGCCCAGAGACTTCTGAAGTGGTCTAACACTCCTATCATTTTCGACGCCGAGGATCACCCTAATCGCACAACTGTGATCGGGTGCCTGCCGTTGTTGGTTTGGCCAAGAATTTGCAACCTCAAGGTGACGAAGATGCTAGTCGACAGTGGGGCCAGCCTAAACCTGACCTCACCTAATGTCATCCAAATGCTGCAAATTCCTGATGAAGATCTCGAGGCCACATGCGCTTTCCAAGGGGTAAATTCAGGGAGGACTTGGCCGAAGGGCAAGATCACGGTGCCAGTGACGTTCGGCGGCGATATAAATTGTAGAACAGTGAAGATCGTTTTTGACGTTGCCAAGATCTCATTGGCGTACAATGGTATCCTTGGTCGCTCGGCCCTGGCCAAGTTCATGGCGGCCACCCACTTTGCTTACAATGTGCTGAAGATGCCTGGGCTAATGATCATCATCACGATCAACTCCGACAAGAAGGGCGCACTTATCCGCGTCGACCAACTCTACCGGGAGGTAGTTGTAGCACCTGCCGGCAAGGCACTTGCTCTTGCCGCTGAAGTTCCCGGGGGGAAGAAGACCGGCAAGGCCTCTGGCGCGCATTCTGGCAAGCGCGCCTCCTCGGGGTGCTGCGCTCCCATTAACAATGTGCCAAACAGCTCCACCGGCAAGAGCAAGAAGCCCAAGGCAGCTTCGCCAGAGACCAAGAAGGTGCCCGCCAAGGAGGATGTTATGGGAGGAACTTTCAGCATAGGTTCCACCCTTGACGACAAATAGGAAAGCACGCCCGTCGCCTTCCTGTGGGCGAAGGTCGATGTTTTTGCATGGCAACCATCTGATATCCCCGGTGTTCCAAGGAAGGTGACTATGCACCACCTTGCCGTCTTCCCACACGCGTGGCCCGTCAAGTAGAAGGTTCGGAAGCAAGCTTTGGAACGGCAACACTTTATTGTCGAAGAGATCAAGAATTAGAAGCGACTGGCTTGATTAGAGGAGTACTCCATCCAATATGGTTGGCCAATCCAGTTGTAGTGCGCAAGGCAAATGGAAAATGGAGGCTATGCGTTGACTTCACAGACATCAACAAAGCCTGCCCCAAAGATCATTTTCCCTTGTCGTGCATCCACCAGATTGTGGACTCCATCACCGGCTGTGACTTGTTGTCTTTCCTTGATGCCTATTCAGGCTATCATCAGATTTTCATGGCCAAGGAAGACGAGGAGAAGACCGCATTTATCACCCCATGTGGTACGTATTGCTTTTTGGGTATGCCTTTTGGGTTGAAAAGTGCTAGTTCTACATTTGCAAGAGCAGTCCAGATTGGTTTTGAGCCCCGGCTACATAGAAATATGGAGGCTTATATGGATGACATAGTGGTCAAAACCAAGGACAAGGCTACACTCATATGAGACCTAGAAGAAACATTTGCAAATATGCACAAGATCAACGTGAAGCTCAACCCTGAGAAGTGTGTGTTCGGCGTCCCATCTGGCAAGCTTCTCGGGTTCTTTGTACTCAACGTGGAATTGAAGCAAATCCCTATAAGATCAAAGCAATTGAGCAAATTTAAGCACCAAGACGTGTCAAAGATGTGTGTCGTCTTGCCGGCTATGTTGCTTCTCTAAGTAGGTTCATCTCACTATCTACTGAGCATGCCCTGCCCTTTTTTAAAATCTTGATGAAGGCACGTCTGATGAAATGGACTCCGGAGGCGAAGGCAGTGCTATAGGATTTGAAGAAGTACCTCTCCTCTTTTCTAGTCCTAGTCGCGCCAAAACCACAAGAGTCATTCCTGCTATATCTAGTGGCAACAAATCAAGTGGTGAGTATTGCACTAGTGGATGAAAGAGAAGTTGATGAAGAAATAGCGGCAGCGGAAGGATCGCCAAGCGATGAGCCAAGACATCCCCCGGCAGAGTCTGGTGCCGACAAGGAAGGATCTGCGCACTTAAAAGAGACAATTCAGAAGAAGAAGGTCGTGCAACGCCCAATCTATTTTGTCAGCTCCCTTTTACACGGGGCTAGGTCAAGATATTCTGGCATGGAAAAGTTTCTCTTCGGCCTTCTTATGGCATCAAGGAAGTTGCACCATTACTTCCAAGCACATGAGATCACCATGGTCACTCACTTCCCGCTGCAGCAGATCTTGCGGAACCAAGAAGCTACTGGCAGGATGGTAGAGTGGGCTTTGGAATAGTCAAGCTTTGGTCTCAAGTTTGAGAGAACTTCGACCATCCAGAGCAGAGCCATGGCAGAGTTCATTGCAGAATGGACCCAAACGCTAGATGAAGAAGTTCCAGATTCAACTCTCCATGGCAAGGAAACCGATCAACAAAGGATCATGTATTTTGATGGGGCTTTCTCGCTGCAAGGCACCGGTGCCGAAATGCTGCTTGTCACACCCACTAGAGAGCACCTCAAATATGTGATTCAGATGCACTTTCCCCGAGAGAGATCAACGAACAATACTGCTGAGTATGAAGGACTGCTTGCTGGTCTTAGGATCACGACAGACCTTCGTATCAAGAAACTTATTGTCAGGGGTGATTCTCAGCTTGTCGTTAGGCAAGTGAACTAAGATTACCAGATTCCATTGATGGAAGCTTATGTAGATGAAGTGAGGAAGTCGGAAGAATGTTTTGACGGCCTACAAATGGAGCATGTTCCGCGTGCAGAAAACAACGTTGTCGATGGCCTGTCAAAGTGTGTTGCCCTTAAGTTGCCCGCGGAACCAGGAACTAACTCAACCATCCGTGACACCATCAACCGGACAAGAAAAAAGAAGAAAGTTGAGTTACATCAAGTATTTCCCGTCAGAGCTTCCAGAAGCTGCCGACGAGGAGGTTGCTGGGGACAACGTCAGGCTATCAAGTGAGCGTGATGCTTCGACGGAGCCTCCGGCGCTTGCCGTGGAAGCACGCGCTCCCTCTAGGCTTGCCAGGGGGCAGCAGGCTCGGACGGGGTCTAAGGCCCTTGCCGTTGAGACAAATGCTTCCCCGGCAGAGGATATGCCTTTAGTTCTTGTTGTTGAGCCCCAGGCTCCAGCATGGACACATCACATTGTCTGTTTCCTTCAGACAGGAGAACTCCCTGAGGAACAAGAGGAAGCAGAGAAACTAGCCCGCCGGTCTAGTATGTACCAGTTCGTAGACAACGTCCTGTACAGAAAGAGACCAAATGGTGTGAAACTCAAGTGCATTTCTCGGGAGGATGAACTGGATCTGTTGGCAGAGATACGTGGAGGCATATGTGGCTCCCACATAGGATCAAGAGCACTTGCCGAAAAGGCATTCCAGCAAGGTTTCTTTTTGCTCACTGCCCTCCAGGATGCAACCGCGTTAGCAACCAAGTGCGAAGCATGCCAGTTTCGTTCGAATAAGTTACATCAACCAGCTCAAGCCCTTCAAACGAGCCCTCTCTCCTGGCCATTTTCGGTCTGGGGGATCTATATCTTGGGCCCCTTCCCCCGCGCTGCCGGGGGCTTTGAATACTTGTACGTTGCAATCGACAAGTTCACAAAGTGGCCGGAAGTGGAAGTAGTGAGAAAGGTGACAGCACATCAGTCGTCAAGTTCTTTAAAGGACTAGTCTGCCGCTTTGGTGTTCCCAACAGGATCATCACTAACAGTGGCACACAGTTCACGAGCCGCACCTTCATGCAGTATGTCCAAGACCTTGGCAGCAAAATCTCTTTTGCTTCTGTTGCCCACCCGAGGAGTAACGGACAAGTGGAAAGGGCTAATGCTGAAGTACTGCGAGGCCTCAAGACAAGAACTTTCGACAAGCTGCACAAGTTCGGAAGGCACTGGATTGATGAGTTGCCGGTGGTTCTTTGGTCAATTAGGATGACACCAAATTGAGCTACCGTTCAGACACCCTTCTCCCTCGTATATGGGGCGGAAGCAGTTCTCCCAATGGAACTCATATACGGGTCACCTCGAGTGCTCTCTTATGATGAGCTTGATCAAGAGGAGTTGCGGCAAGATGACACGACCCTCCTTGAGGAAGACCATCTTCAGGCTGCTGTGAGAGCTGCACGCTACCAACAAGCTTTGCGCCGCTATAAGAGCCACAAAGTTAATGCCAGAAGTCTTAAGAAAGGCGACCTTGTTCTTCGGCGATTTTAGTCCGCCAAGAATTCCAACAAGTTGACGCCAAAGTGGGAAGGCCCTTATCGGATAGTATGAGTCACCATGCCTGGCGCAGTCTGCCTGGAGACCGAAGATGGCATCCCAGTGAGCAACTCCTAGAATATCGAACATCTTCACAAGTTCTACCCATGACGCGCAGTTGTCGGGCCTCCCGGCAACCACCTTTTGTACAAGTCTTGCCGCTGAAGCATGTAATTCTTGGTACAAAGAAAGGCGCAGACCCTGTGCATAGTTCAATAAAGCTAAGTCTTCCGCAAATTTTATTGATTCTCATGTTTACTTATATGCATGTTTGTCTTAGATATTGCACTGCACTTACTCCCGGCAAGAGCTAATGGAACCGCCAAAGTTCCACATACATATTTTCTCTTCTTTCTTTTTCTCAAAGGACAAAATGTTACCTCGTGTGCAGCTTTGCTGGGGGGAATGGTGATATGGATACCTACAGGCGATGTCCCAAAACAAATCTTGCCCGAAGGAGTACGACAACGAAAAGATAAGTTGCAAAACCCCAAGTGAATTCTTCCTATGGAGTTATTTTCCTGGGGAGATCTGGATTCTTGTATGGAAAACCTGCATGAATGGGAACCTTGCCGTGATTGGCTGCGCCTTTACTCTGTTTCGGGTCTGCTCAATGGCTTAAGTGGCTGTGCCCGCACTCTTGTTTCGTTTCGAGTCTGCTCAACGACTAAAAGGTCTGCGCTTGCGCCCTTATTCTGTTTCAAGCATGATCAATAGCTTAAGCGGTTGCACCAAGAACACCAAGGTATCTTGCCGGTAGTGGCACCGCCAGCAAGCTGCTAAGGACCCGTTCCTCAAAGCGCTCGCGGTAGGGCTACTCACATTGGCAAGGGTCTTCCGAGAGGGCGTAGGGAAAGTTACAAGCAAAGAAACAGTCTAACAAGGAAGATAATATACAATTATTCAAAATGGGGTAAAATTTACATGAGATGTCGCCTTTTCGTAACTACATATTTATTTGACTTTCTCCCTTAGGAGAGATTACAAGAAGAAAAGGATGGAAAGGGGAGGCGGCCTACAAGAAGAAAAAGATGGCGAGAGGCCCCCAGCAGAAGCCTAACCCGACCCCTTTGGACCAGCACTTCGTAGAGGGGCAGGGCTTCCAGATGGGCAGGCAAGAGCCTGGCCCCTCCTGGACCCGCATTGCACGGAGGAGAGGGCCAGCGTGGGAGAAAAGGAGGATGGACCCCAGAAGCCGAAGACCACGGGCCTACTAGAAGATCCAACTGGAAGATGAGGCAGCGCCCGGGACAAAGGACCCCAGCAAGGTCGTCCTGTCGGGAGGGGGAGAGGCATGAGGCTGGCAGTGATGGTGCGGCCAGCGGTCAGTCCGAGCTCGAGACATCGGGCTCCGACTTGACGGCCTGAAGACTGGACTTATCGTCGTCGTCTTCGTCGCCGTCCTCCTCATCACTCTCGCTCGAGGAGGAGCTTTCGGCGCCACTCGAGCTCTCTTTGAAGCAGCTGAGACGGACGCCTGAGCGCCCATAAATCTTGACGGAGAGTAGATTGGCCTCCGTCATCTTAAAATAAAGAACGTGCCCTTCCTGGAGGTTGTGGGCACAGACAAAGGTCTTCCAGCCATGCCTGGGGAACATGATGTGACTCGTCGGGTGCTCGACGTCCACCCGCTCGAGCCATTAAAACAACCATGCGCCTGTAACTACAGGACGGGCGGCTTGTCGGCCTCCATCGCCTTGGCGAAAGGGCGAGGGAGGCACAGCTAGCTCCGGACGGTACCGGCCAGTTCGAGGACAAAATCCAGTGTCGTCCCTTTGGTGTGGGTCTCCTCGAGGAAAACGCCCGATGTCGGAGGAGGAGGTCGGGAAGCGGTCCGCCTCCCCCGACCTCGGCCTCCACGACGACCATGACCCCTCGCGCCTCTTACACCACGCGTGCTCGGGCTGCCCTCCGCCTCTATGGCTGAAGCAGTGGCATGACCCCGACGAGAACTCCTCCTTGGAACGGAGGGTGGTGGCTGCCCTCGCCCTGCCCCCCCATTCATGGCTAAGGGCGAGCACCACTTGAAGGTTGGGAAGACGTGGATGGGCAAGCTATGGAGGTTGACACTCGGAGGAGGGAGGAAGGATCGATGAGCACCGCCCTTGCTATCCCTCAATTTATAGGGGGAAGTGTGGGGGATTGCTTTCCCCCGCTCCAAGGGTCACTGCCCACCTCCTCTAATAGCGTCGCCCTTGATAACGGGGCGAACAGCAACCGTTACTACCTTTCTGGCGTTGCAGTTACTGCCTTTCCCAGGGAGTTTAAGTCACGAGCACTCATTGCTGGCTCCCCAGCTATGCATGCGGCATGCATGGCAGAAACGACCTGACGCAGTTATTGAAAATTTGACGGTCGCTCCGCGCACGTATCCCACGTCCCGCATTCAATGGGCATCATGGGGAGGCGCAGTAAGCGCAGTAAGCACAATAATCACAACCGCAAAACCTTGCCACGCGTGCTTGTGCACTATTTGGGCCTAGCCCAAGAATGCCTCGCGACGTGTGTGGCCTAGGACCGGGGGCTCCTGTGGGTGCACTAGAGTTTTGGGCTCTCCAATGCCGCTTACTCGTGCATGAGCAGTAGTAGCCACCCTAGTGACGAGGCCCAAGAGGGAGCTGCCAGGTACAAGTACAAGAAGATCACGACCCCCGGCAAGACCTTGCAGGATGTCTATCAAACCCTCAGGCAAATAAAAGCCCCTGCAAGACCCGACAAGGCGAAGCCCCGCCAGCGCATAGGCCAGGTGATGCTCCGCCTGGGCACGTGTCGCAGCGTTGGCGATGGAGGGGCTAAGCGGTGCCGATGGGACACGCCCCTGTCCCATCCCATGGACAGTCAGAGATGCCCGACGGTGCATTAAATGCGCGTGTCCTACTCCGTTAGTGTTAGGTATGATAACACTGTAGCTCTGTACACCCCGTGTACACACTGTGCGCCACTATTGGGATCCCCTTCAGAGTATAAAAGGAGGCCCAGAGCGATACGGTAGAGGACTTTTGGACCTTTGCACTGGTAGACTTTTGGCTTTTCGACTTTGGGCCTTCTAGCTCACACGCGTAGCAGCTGTTCATAGCGCTCCTGTAGCTAGAACCCTAAGAACACCCTCAATATAAGCAAGTAGGAGTAGGGTTTTACGCATCTTTGTGGCCTGAACCTGGCTAAAATCCCCATGTGTTGTTCATCAGACCTGCTCCTTGTGCGAGCCTTCTCCCCCACCGAACCGAAAGGGGTCCCTCCGATCCCATAGGTGTTCGTTCCACACGACAGGGACTATTTCATTGGAGGCAACACCAAAGAGAGGAGTTGCATCTGTTGGTTCAGCTGAGGAACTTGGCGAAGTCCTCAATTTCCTTGCAGCTTAGGAATCTGTAGATGGCAATGTTTTCCTTTTAAGTACGTCTTCCTTCTCCACAGCCTTTGTTTTCTTCACTTCTAATGTAGAAGGAAGTGTGAGTTGCTTCACCCTTGAAGGTTTTCCAGGTGGAGAAGAGGATTAAGGAGGTGTAGATCCTCCAGACATGACTAATGTAGTCGTCCTGTCAGTTTCAGTTTCTTCAGGTGCAGCAAATTCTTCACCTGGCCTGGATTGTTTTTAGGTGCAATAGTGGAAGTTGCCCCGGCAAATTCTACAGGTGCTGGAATTTCATCATCAACCCTGACATTTTTTAGCAGGCTGAGCTGAGGAGCTAGCCCAATGAATTGGTGGTTGTGATGGAGCAACAACCCTTGTGTTGGACTCATTGATGACCTTGTTCACTACATTGACGAATCTAACATTGGCACCTTGCCAATTAGCATAGTATTGGTCAAATTAATCGCTGAGGCTTTGGATTTCAGCTTGAGTGGACACAAGTTGGTCAGGAGTTAGTTTCAGAACGTTGTTCTTCAAGAAACACTCCTTCTTGTACTGATCCTTCTTGGCCCTTCTGTCCTTCTCATACTTCCATTTCTCTTTAGCACTGAAAGTAGGCAGCACATGACTTGGACCAGGTGGCAGCTTTAGGCCGTCAATTGGAGCATATGAATCTTTGTGATAGATGTTAATGAAGTCCAGCATAGTTCTTGGATCTAGCAGAAGGGGTGTTTCAGTTCCCTTTGCTTGGGCCACTCTGTCTTGCTTGTTTTTGATGATTACAGCAAGTTCATAATCATTTGCTTCACCCTCCTTAGATTTTGAGGGAACATGAAAGATTACATTCTTCGAATGAGGACTTGGTCTCTTGCCTCTTCCTGCTGTTGCTTTCACTTTCAGCAGAGTTGGACTGCTTGAGGAAGGTGCTTGGGTTGAGGAAGTTGCAGAAGCCCCTGAAGCAATTGAAAATTTCGCAATCCGTTGGCATGTTGCAAGATGCATAGGCGTTGAGGATTTTGTGGCAGCGGCTGAAGATTGCGCAGCCACAGTGAGAGTTGGTGCAGTCCTTGAGGAATCTGCTTCCGGATTTTGCTTTGAAAATATTGCAGTTGATGCTATTGAGCTTGAAGACTCTGGCTTCATTGCTGATTTCTTCTTCTTAGCCCTTTTTGAGGCAGTTCCACTAGCATAAGACTTAGCGGCGGTAGCAAAAGTAGCAGCAGTATCACAATTGAATTTGTTCATTTCTTGTTTAGAAGTCTTTGCCAGTTTGGCTTAACGCTTTTCCCATTCCTTGGGAAATTCCTCACCACTTTTGATGCTAGTGGGATTAGCTACTTGGCTGCTACCAGAGGATGACTTCGGCATGGAGGATTAACAACAAATTTCTTCATGTACTTAGGAGTGACATATTTGTATTCCTCCTCTCGTTTGCCCATCTCCTCTAAATTTTATGAATGCACGTTTTGCGCTTATCTTTGGTTTCCTTTCCATAGACTTCCTCATCGGGAGTACAATACTCAAGATATATATCCACATGGATCTCAAAAGCAGTATTTGTTCCTGGCTTGTTCCCTCCTTTCAGAGGTATTTTCCCATCAGTCATTTTCTTCACTTGAGGAATTTGAACTCTTGAAGATTCGGAAGAAGTATGCAATCTTTCTTCGAGGAACGCTACAAATCGGTTAAGTTGATGAGAACCTAGAAATTCATTAGCAGACATTTGTACATGTGAACAGAGTATAGGTGCGAAAAATTTGAAGAGGTCATATGCATTCTCAAAAAAAATTCAAAACTTATACCAAGTTGAGGAATTCACCATGGATTTCTTGAAGAATTTCACCAACTGTTCCTGACTTAGGTTCCAGAGTTGTGCAGATTTGAAAATCCACACAATTGACGAATCTTGAAGGAAATCATCTCTTAGGGAAATAAATCAAGGAAAAGAGACTGTTTGGTGTCTAAGAAGTGGATTTGTCGAGGAATAAACACCTTTTGAGGATTTTGTGGCAATCATTAAGATCAATCAGATTTTACTTACCCTTTATGAAGAACACGACGAACAAGGGGTTAGAATGAAGAGGTTCGTTAGTCCAGATGTTCCGTGCCCTAACTTGGTAACTGAATACAGCTACGGTGGCGGCGGAGTGAAGATTTCCACGGCCGATGTGAGTACGATGGCGAGGAGGTCGAGGCAGTGAAGCTCTTCCTCTTAGGCAATGACGAAGCTTAGCAGCAACGCTAGGTTTGAGATCGAGAGCGATGGAAGATAGATCGAGGAGAGCAACTTTTATTAGTGAAAGGGGAGGGAGTATTTATAGACGCAGTGAAAGATTAAACGCCAATAGAATTTGGACATCCATACCCCTGACCCTTGCTATCCTGTCGACATGTGTCACCCACGTAATGAGTAGTTGAGATCATGGGTTATCCACACATGGGAAGTGGGATAGGTTTTAGCGTCAACCGCCAAAAATTTGACATCAAATATTTTAATGTTTCGTTCACAAATTCTTCAGCTGACAACGATACATTGAAGACTTTGGACGGATTTCAAATAGAACACATATGAAGAATTATTGAATAGATTAGGTTGAGTTTAGTATAGAGGGGGGACGGGTCCAATCACATTCACTTAGACGAAAATCAACTTGAAGAATTAGCAATCAGTGAATGTTGTTGGGGACATTGCAAACTCAAATATATATAATGATAGTCAATGAAGAATACCAATTGTAAATTTGAAGAATTTGAGGAATTTGAGGAATTTGCAAGCTTGAGGAATTTGAAAATTTGAAGAATTTGCAAAATGACGAAAAACTCAATTTTGAAGAATTTCAACTTTTGGTTGGTGGCCTGACCCACCATATAAGAATGATGATTTCAGACACCGCATACAATTGTCATAGGGTTCTGAGAATCAAATTCTTCATTAATTTCTTCACACTTAGAGGGTTTGTCTTCATTGATTGAATAAAAACGTTACTTCATGTGTTGCACATCTACATCATCATTTTTGCATAAGGGTTAGGATGTGTGTCCTTTCAGAGAACATTCAAAGATTCTCAGATATTTAGCTCACCCGCAACTTGAAAAATCTTTTTTCATCCAAGGGCTTAGTGAAGATATCTGCCAGCTGTTCTTCACTCTTCACATGGTCGATAAAGCTGTCGCCCTTCAACACATGGTCACGAAGAAAATTATGACGAATATGGATGTGCTTGGTCTTGGAATGCTGAACTATGTTGTGAGCAATCTTGATGGCATTCTTAATATTGCAGTAGAGAGGCACATTCTTCACCTTGATGCCCTAGTCCTTGAGGTTTGCTTCATCCACAACAACTTAGCACAACTGGAACCATTAGCAATGTATTCAGCTTCAGCAGTCCTTAAGGGTTTGCTTCACACGTAGTCCTGCTTCTTTGAGGACCAGCAAACTAAGGATCATCCTAGGAAATGACAAGTTCCTGATGTTGACTTGCGATCCACTTGATCACCAGCATAGTCAGAGTCAGAATATCCAATGAGATAAAGATTTGAACCCTTGTGTCGTGGTTTTGTCACGACAGATGTCCTCGTGCAAGGACTTAGGTGTGAGGACATCGCCGCTAGGTGGCGACTCAAAGGGGTTAAACGGGAACAGGAGGCGAGTTCACCCAGGTTCGGTCCCTCCGATGGAGGTAATAGCCTATGTACTGCTTTGTGTCTATATTGATGGTGATCTCGATTACAAGGGTGCTGAATTTCTATAC
The DNA here is from genome assembly GCA_022496015.1 of Hordeum marinum. Taxonomy (NCBI): domain Eukaryota; kingdom Viridiplantae; phylum Streptophyta; class Magnoliopsida; order Poales; family Poaceae; genus Hordeum; species Hordeum marinum. The sequence continues at coordinate 114,397,486 of CM039672.1, forward strand.
TAGCTTTCGAGGGTGTCTAACTTAAGTCTTTTGATCATAGGGGCTCGCCTTTATATACAGGTCGAGACCCTAGGGTTTACAATAGAGTCCAAGTCATTTTGGGACTAGTAACCTATCATGTCTCTAACACGCCTTGCCTCTCAAGCAAGGAATCTTCTGGAGACTCCTGCCTTGTGGGTCCTAAGTCACCATCTTCAAGTGTTGGGCCAACCGGCGACTTAGTCAGCAATAGCCTCGTTTGTCTTGTCCTCATGATCTGGCCCATCTTGAGTCTCATTATAGAGTCGTCAGTATATTGACCCGGACCAACAGGACGTGTTACACCATGGGGTTATATCCCCAACATTAGGCCCCAGATTGATTTGAATCTATTCATGTCAATTTCTCTTATCTTCTCTTCGCCGCTCACCATTCTTTCGCGTATGTTCTTCATGATCCTTGAGGCGCCGGCTCTCAACACTTTAGGACTGGTCATTTTTCCAACGTTAATGCTTTAATGACATCATCCTTGGTGACCATTGTTCTCCAAGGTCATCATAACATATCTTTTGAAAACTGCGCCAAATCGAGGCCGATGCGAAAATCGAGGCGTATCCTTAGCCACAAATTTACTGCTACCGTTTCGTTTTTTCCTATGCCATTCCATTTCCCCCCTTAAATAAGCCCACCGAGCTCCGGCAGCAACACTTCAGTCATCTTCTTCCTCTCGCTTCGGCTTCGGCTGAAAACCACCAGAGCTTCGGAGGCGTCGCCTGGGTTTCTAGCTCCATCACCGACGTCATCACATCTTCTCACCACCATTGGAACAGGCGCACACATCTTCGCCCTCGTCCCGGCATAATCTAGTATGAACCCCCTCCATTTAGGGTTTGTTACTTCCGGCGTAAACGTCATGTTCGTCATGTTCATTAAAGATGTAGCTCGTAGATTTATGCACTCAAAATTCCTCTGCATTGTGTAGTTTTGGCACAAACTCCGCCTTATTTTCTTCATAAGAAGATCTAATATGTACCCCCAAGGTTATGCTATGACTAGTTTTGGTTCCACTATCAGTTAGAACACATATTTCATTGTTTTTCCTTATTTACTCAGATCCATCTCAAAGATAACTTTCGTAGAAACCTATTCGTGAGCCAACTCACTCGCTAAGTGTTGTGGATATATGTCTTCAACTTCCTTTGGTTGTGTCGGCTTAAAATAGCCAATTTAGCGTAGGCGACTTGTAAGATGTGTCGGCTCATTTTTCTCATTGCCTTTGTAGTTGCTTTATAACCCGCCATGGCTCCAAAGAACTCCAAGATCTGTAACTAGGCCAAGATCAAAGAATCAAAACTCACCTTAGATAACCTCGTGGATCAAGGTTTCTTGCCGGCTCAAAAAGTCATAGAATGATGGGCTCGTAAAGAGGAGCCGCCCCCTCAACTACGGCAGGGAGAAGTTGTTATCTTTGTTGACCATCTAAGTAGAGGCTTCCATCCTCCCGGCTCAAAGTTCTTCAGGGTCCTTTTGCATTTCTTCAAACTCAAGCCTCAGGACATTGGTCCAAATTCTATGACTAGTATTTGTCAATTCCAAGTGCTATGCGAGGTATATCTACAGGTTGAGCCGTCCACGACGCTTTTTAGGGAATTCTTTTATCTCAACCATTAAAACAAGGTGAAGAACGGTGCTGCCTGCGAACTTGGTGGTGTTTTGATTCGGAAGAGGAAGAACAATGCCTTTCCTGAAGCCAAACTGGCGAGTCACCCCAAAGGATGGAACAAGTCCTGGTTTTACTGTAAGAATACCACACCTGATGGGGAAAAAACTGCCGGGCTACAGATTGGAAAGACTTAGCAACAATGCAGAGTTTTCGGGTTGGCCAACAGATGAAGAGAGGGCTCCATTGTCTCCTCTTCATGCAAAATTGAGGGCTCTCATTGCACATGGCTTGGGGGGTATTGATCTGATCCGTTTCTGACTAAAGTGGCGGATCCAGCCTATCAGTGTAAGAGGCGGCTTGATGTGCAATTACTCAGGCGCCTCATCTGACCCTCAGCGCTTCTCTCATGAAGACCTGATTGATGACGCCCTCCACAAGGAAACAAAGAAATTCTTTTCCGATTCGAAAGAGGAGTGCAGTGTTACTAGTTTGGGTCCATTTTATCTACGCAACCTGCCACCTCCAGTACTGACTATTTTTACTGTCTTTTATCAATTCATTGTGACCCGCCATTCCTTACCACATGCTTTTGCAGGAGAACTCTACTTACTAGAAGATTGCACCTCTTGTTCCTTCCTAGGGTCGAAAAAATAACCCGACCTCTGTATCATCTTCCGAAGAAGAATCTGAGGTAGAACTTGATTCTCTTGACCATCTTTTTATTAAGCTTGCTGATGCGCCTTATTATGAGGGTGACTTAGAATCTAGCCAAGCCAGCGAACTTGAGGTAACTCCTGCATTCTCCAATTTAGAGACGTTTGTTCCCAGAAAGCCAAGAAAATTCAACCGGAAGGTTAAGTTGACACACCCAGATGCTCACTTGGCTCCCGATTTTCTGTTGAAGAAAGTGAAATTCGCTGGTTCACCAGAACGCAAGACCCGGAGTGGTTTGGACAACTTAGACCATGATTTCTCTAATGCACTGCTGACTAAAAAACCATGCTTCGAGGTGTCTCATAGTCCAACCAACTCTTATCCTTGAGCCGGTTTGTTTAAGCAACTCTCATCCAATAAGGTTAATGCTTTATACTTTCACGTTGTGATGAATTGTTACTTGCTCATAAGAAGTTATATGATGTTGCTATAAAATAAAAAGTTTTATGTTAGTTTTGTTGCAGTGATAATAATAAGCACGATGCTTATATGTTCGTATCTTGTTTTTTCGACACTTCTCTCTGAAACCATGTGGGCTTGTTCTTTGATATCGGCTTTCACTTGAGGACAAGCGAGGTCTAAGCTTGGGAGAGTTGGTACGTCCATTTTGCATCATGTTTTATTACTACTATTTATAATGTTTTTATGCATAATAATGCTTTGGGGAGTAATTCTAATGCCTTTTCTCTCATGATTTGTAAGGTTTACATCAAGAGGGAGAGTGCTGACAACTCGAATTCAGCACCCCGAAAAAGCACGTCAGAGATACCTATTCTGCACAACTCCAATGAAGCTGAAAATTTACGGAGTATTTTTAAACATTAAATAATAATTTATGGAGCTGAGAACTACCGCAGGGGGGCCACCAGGTGGTCACCCTCAACTAGGCACGTCGGGTGGGCACCCAGGCCCACCTTCAGAGCCTATCTTCTGGTATGAATTCCAAAAAACCTATAAAACCAGAGGAGGACTTTCGGGACAAAGCGTCGCAGCCTCGAGGCGGAACTTGGGCAGGAGCACTTTTTCCCTCTGGCAGAGCGATTTCGCCGGGGGAACTTCCCTCCCGGAGGGGAAAATTGAAGCCATCGTCGTCACCAACAACCCTCTCATCTTGGGGAGGCCATTCTTTAGCAGCATCTTCAACAACACCATCTCCTCTCAAACCCTATTTCATCTCTTCTGTTCAATCTTTGTACCAGAACCTCGGATTGGTTCCTGTGGGTGACTAGTAGTGTTGATTACCTTGTGTAGTAGATTACTATATGGTTTATTTGATGGAAGATTATATGTTTAGATCCATTATGATATTAAATACATCTATGATCTTGAGCATGCATATTATTTGTGATTAGTTACTTTTGTTCTTGAGGTCACAGGATAAATCGTGTTGCAAGTAATCATGTGAATTTCCTATGTGTTCGGGATTTTGATGATATGTATGTTGTGATTCCCTTTGTGGTATCATGTGAATGTCGACTACATGACACTTCACCATCCTTGGGCCTAAGGGAATGCATTGTGGGGTAGTCATTAGACGATGGGTTGCTACAGTGACAGAACCTTAAACCCTAATTTATGCACTACTTCGTAAGGGGCTTATATGGGTCCATATGTTTAATGCTATGGTTAGACTTTGTCTTAATACTTTTCTCATAGTTGCGAATGCTTGTGAGGGGGTTAATCATAAGTAGGTTGTTAGTTCAAGTAAGAAGAACACCTTAGCACCGGCCACCCACATATCAAATTATCAATGTAGCGAACACGAATCAAACCAACATGACGAAAGTGACTAGATGAAATCCCCGTGTACCCTCAAGAACACTTTGCTCATCATAAGATATAGTTTTGGCCTGTCCTTTGCTACAAAAGTATTGGGCTACCTTGCTGCACCTTACCTATTTTTACCGTTACTTGCTCGTTACAAATTACCTTGCTATCAAAACACTTGCTACCTACAATTTGAGTGCTTGTAGAAATTACCTTGCTGAAAACCGCTTATCATATCCTTCTGCTCCTCGTTGGGTTCGACACTCTTAACTATCAAAAGGACTATGATTGATCCCCTATACGTGTGGGTCATCAAGACTTTTTTCTGGTGCCGTTGCCGGGGAGTGAAGCTCTCTTGGTAAGTGGAGATTGGTAAGGAAAAACTTATACTACATGCTGAAATTTACTTTCACATGTTACTATGGAAAGTAATCCTTTGAGGGTTTTTTCGGGGTATCTTCAACTTGACTGGAACCAAAATTTGTTGCCCCTCAACCTACAGCACCTACTGAAAATATTTCTTATGAAATTCCTTCGGGTACGTTAGAACAACTGCTAGCTAGTCCATATGCACGAGATGGAACTGAACATCCTGATATGCACCTAATACATGTGGAAGAAATTTGTGGACTATATAAGCTTGCGGGTTTGTCCGGAGCTGAAGTTAAGAAGAAGGTTCTCCCTTTATATTTGAAGGAAAAGCATTAACATGCTATAGGCTGTGTGATGATACTGGATCTGTGAACTGGAACCGTTTTAAATTAGAATTCCAACAAAAGTTTTATCCTATGCATCTAGTTCATCGTGTTCAGAATTATATATATAATTTTTGGCCTCGTGAAGGAGAAAGTATCATTCTAGCTTGGCGCTGGATTAAGTCAATGTTACATGCATGCCCTAATCATGACATCCCGAGAGAAGTTATCATTCATAATTTTTATGCTCGGCTTTCTCATAATGACCAAACCATGCTCGATAGTTCTTGTATTGGTTCTTTTATGAAGAAGACTATTGAATTCAAGCGGGACCTCTTGGAAAAAATTAAACACCACTCTAAAGATTTGTAACTCGACGAAGGTAATGACTCGGGTATAAAGCTTGAATTTGATTGTGTTAAATCCTTTATGAATACTGATGCTTTTCACAAGTTTAGCACTAAATATGGACTCGACTTTGAGATAGCAGCCTCTTGCTGTTAATCATTTGCTTCTCATGTTGATATCCCTAAAGAGAAGTGGTTTAAGTATCATACCCCTATTACAGAGGAAATCAAAGAACCTATCATTGCTAAAGAAGAAACTATTATTTGTAATGTTGATCCAGTTGTGCCTACGGCTAATATTGAGAAACCACCTTTCCCTGTTAGGATAAAGGAACATGCTAAGGTATCAACTGTGGTTTGCAAAAGTAATATTTGAGCACCTAAGCCCTCTAAACAAATTAAAGTGGAACCTAGTGTTTCTAGGGTAAAAATCTCTTGGTAGAAAATATTGATGGGCATGTCATTTACTTCTGTGATAAAGCTACTAGAATTACTAAACCTGATAAAAAGACAAACATAGACCCGTATTTGGCTTGCATGTTGTCTCAGTCAAAATAGGAGATTATTGTTATCATAGCTTCTGTGATTTGGGCGCTAGTGTGAGTGCTATTCCTTCTACCTTACATGAAGAAATTATGAATGACATAGCACCTGCTGAAATAGAAGATATTGTTGTTACTATTAAACTTGCTAATAGAGACACTAGCACACCACTTGGGATTGTTAGATATGTTGAAGTCTTATGTGGGAAAATAGAATATCCTATGGATTTACTAGTTCTTGGTTCCCCACAAGATGACTTTTGTCCCATTATCTTTGGTAGACCATTCTTGAACACTATTAATGCTAGGATAGATTGCAAAAAGGAAACTATCAGTGTTGAGTTTGGTGATGTGTCTCATAAGTTTAATTTTTCCAAGTTTAGTAGACAACCTCGTGATAGAGAATTACCTAATAAGGATGAAATAATTGGTCTTGCTTCTATTGTCGTCCCTCCTACCGATCCACTAAAACAATATTTGCTAGATCATGAAAATGATATGCACTTTCGTGAAAGAAATGAAATAGATTAAATTTTCTTTGAACAACAACCTCTACTAAAACACAATTTTCCTATTGAAACTCTTGGAGGTCCTCCTCCACCTAAAGGCGCTCGTATGTTTGAACTTAAACAGTTGCCTAACACTATGAAATATGCCTATCTTGATGAGAAAAAGATATATCCTATTATTATTAGTGCTAACCTTTTGGAACATGAAGAAGAAAGATTATTGAAAATTCCGAGGAAGCACCGTGCTGCTATTGGATATACTCTTGATGATCTTAAGGGCATTAGTCCCACTCTATGTCACCACAAGATTAACATGAAACCTGATGCTAAACCCGTTGTTGATCACCAATGATGATTGAATCCCAAGATGAAAGAATTGGTAAAAACAGAAATATTAAAGCTTCTGGATGCATGTATAATCTATCCTATAGCTGATAGTAGATGGGCGAGTCCCATTCATTGTATTCCTAAGAAAGGAGGTATTACTGTTGTTCGCAATGATAAAAATGAGCTTATTCCATAGAGAATTGTTACTGGCTATAGGATGCTAATTGATATTGTTAAATTAAACAAAGCTACTAGAAAAGATCATTACACCCTGCCTTTTATTGGTAAAATGCTTGAAATATTATCTAAGCACACACACTTTTGTTTCCTAGATGGATATTTTGGTTTATCTCAAATACCTGTGTCACGATCTGATAAAGAGAAAACCACCTTTACTTGTCCTTTTGGAACATATGATTGTAGACGTATGCCTTTTGGTTTATGCAATGCACCTACTACCCTTCAAACATGTATGACTGTTATATTCTCTATTTTTTCTGAAAAGATTTTGGAGGTTTTCATGGATGATTTTTCCGTTTTGATGATTTCTTAAGCAACCTTGATCGAGTCAGATAAGTGAACAAATTAATCTTGTCTTGAACTGGGAGAAGTGGCACTTTATGGTTAATGAAGGTATTGTCTTGGGGCATAAGATTTCCGAACAAGGTATTGAGGTGGATCAAGCTAAAGCAATGCAATTGAGAAAATGCCATATCCTGAAGATATCAAAGGTATTCGAAGTTTCCTTAGTCACGTTGGTTTCTATAGGAGGTTAATTAAAGACTTCTCAAAGATTTATAGGCCTCTTACTAATGTTTTTCAAAAGGATATTCCCTTTTTTTATGATGATTGCATGAAATCCTTTGAAACACTAAAGAAAGCCTTAACCACTGCACCTATTGTTCAACCACCTGATTGGAGCTTGCCTTTTGAAATTATGTGTGATGCTAGTGATTATGCTATTGGTGTTTTTCTAGGACAAAGCGTTGATAAGAAATTAAATTTTATTCATTATGCTAGCAAAACTCTAGACAGTGCCCACAGAAATTATGCCACTACTGAAAAAGAATTTTTAGCAGTCGTCTTTGCTTGTGATAAATTCAAACCTTACATTGTCGATTCCAAAGTTATTGTTCACATTGATCATGCTGCTATAAAATATCTTATGGAAAAGAAACATGCCAAACTAGACTCATTAGGTGGGTTCTCTTGCTTCAGGAATTTGATTTACATATCGTTGATTGGAAGGGAGCTGAGAACCTAGTAGCTGATAACTTGTCTGGGTTAGAAAATATTCTTGATGACACATTACCTATTAATGACAGTTTTCTTGATGAGCAACTAGATGCAATAAATGTCTCTCAAAACACTCAATTGTATGTTGATTATACTAATTACATTGTTGCTAAATATATTCCACCTAGTTTCACATACCAACAAAAGAAAAAGTTCTTCTATGACTTAAGACATTACTTTTGGGATGGCCCACATCTTTGTAAAGAAGGAGTAGATGGTATTATTAGACGTTGTGTACCTAAGCATGAACATGAACAAATCTTACGGAAATGTCATTCCAAAGCTTATGGAGGACATCATGCTGGAGATAGAACTGCTCATAAGGTATTACAATCTAATTTTTATTGGTCAACTCTCTTCAAGGATGCTCGTAAGTTTTTCTTGTCTTGTGATGAATGTCAAATAATTGGTAATATCGGTAAGCGTCAGGAAATGCCTATGAACTATTCACTTGTTGTTGAACCATTTGATGTTTGGGGTTTGGATTATATGGGACCTTTTCCTTCCTCTAATGGGTACACTCATATTTTTATTGCCGTCGATTATGTCACTAAGTGGGTAGAAGCTATTCCAACTAGTAGTGTTGATCATCATACTTCCATTATAATGCTTAATGAAGTTATTTTCCCAAGGTTTGGAGTCCCTAGATATCTAATGACTAATGGTGGTTCACACTTTTTTCATGGCGCTTTCCGTAAGATGCTTGCTAAATATGATGTTAACCATATAATTGCATCACTCTATCATCCTCAATCTAGTGGTCAAGTTGAACTTAGCAATAGGGAAATAAATTTGGTATTGCAAAAAACTATTAATAGATCCCAAAAGAATTGGTCTAACAAATTAGATGATGCACTTTGGGCCTATAGAACAACATATAAATATCCTATGGGTATGTCTCCATAGTAGATGGTTGTTGGGACCCCGATCCTAAGCTATAAGAATCCAGTCTGTAATACATGACATCACTTTGTGGTCTCACGCACGGTTATCTCCACGACTGCCACCTTACCTGGGTCGGGCCCGTTTGCGTCTTTTGACTCACGTATGTGAATGTGTCACTAGCATTCAAATGTCAAAGAACCCGGGCCAACATGACTAGTTATATAGCCCAAGTGGCACATCCGTACAGGGACATGCATACGTAACCCAGCAATGCAGGTGTCGATCTCTAGCGTGTGTAGACGAGTCATAGCAAGATACAAGGACTCCATTACGCCGTGGGACATAAATGTCATCACTGCACGTAGATGAGTCGTAGTAGGCTACAGGGACTCCATTACACCGCGAGACATTTCGCCGAAGGGATAGACACAGCAGCAAACAAGGATACATGCCGGTCAATCAATGTGTCCGGAGCAGTAGCAAGCTACCAAGGCTCGATTGAAGCACAAAGAGACAGTTCCCCGTAAAGAGTACTACTAAATTCACACAACTAGGTGTCGAATCCCATACATACCCTGCACGTCACACGTACGCACGAAATGCCCGATATGCATAGATACAACTATGGCATCACAACATAACCATACAACATTACAACATTTACTTAGAAGGCTCGGAAGAGCCAATCCAATAAGATGTTACAAACAGGGGCCACAAGACCCAACATTCAGAGCATTCAATCAATCAAGTGGAAGTTTAAATATGTCTAGGTACAGACATCTACAAAAGTGGCTGGAGGAGCCTGAAAAGCTACAACGACCCTACCAAAGGAACCGGAACTCTGTTTGGGATTCCCAAGCTAATCGGGTCAACATCAAACTTCACGTCGAAAATGCCACTAATGAGACTAACGTCTCCTCTACAAAAACATAAATTAAGCAAACGTGAGTACAAGGGTACTGAGCAAGACTTACATCAGAACTAACTACACATGCATCAGTATCAATCAAGGGGGTTGTGAAGTTTCTTGCAGCAAGCCAGCTTTGAATCTTGGCTAACCTATACTATGACTACAAGTAGTACCTTTGAGGTGGAATAGTGCACACGAGTCCACATATTCACCAATCAATACACCACTATGGATCCACCCTCGTCTCCCTACGACAAGGCCATCCATAGCACTCACACTTATCTTGCATATTTTAGAGTATCCACTTCAAGTTTTCTATGAACCACATAAGTTCTCCAAGTAGTCCATATCCGAGGACGCGGCTATTTGAATAGATTCATAACCTTGCAGGGGTGTACTTCTTCACACATGCTCCCGCCACTTATCGCTGTGTGCACATAAAAGGCACCTCGACAACCTTCAAGCGGAAGCCTAGCGAGGGAGTCGGCCACGATCGTCAATCACACAAGACCCTAGTCCAGGTTTATCGCCTATTTGAGACTGAACCCGCACGGAAGTCCGACCGAAGTTTCCTCTATGGCCTCAAACGATATGCATAGGGTTCCCAAGCCCACTGTTTGGGTGCCACTTGGTAGAGCGTGCCACTGTGCCTATGCCGCATCACAGTCCACCCCGTCGGGCAGCGATATGCATGGCCGCCAACACTTTTCCTACAAACACCAGAAACTCGTTGCAACTCCTAGACAGAGGTCTAAGCGATTAATGGGCCGAGAGGGTCAATTAAGTATCCCAATGTGTGGTAGTATGTTGTCTTGGATAACATACACAAAACTCATTTCTTAAGGACGGTCCCAATGAGACAACCCGCCATGTACTCCTACATGACCTCTCATCGCTACCTTTACCAAATCGTGTAAACACACTTAACTCTCACACAGTAGGATATGAATGCCATTCCGATCCATCACTCAGATGTATCATACCCGACACAACACGACTCTAAGCATAGCAGGCACAAAAAGTAAGCAAGCATGGATGAGTAAGCACAACAAGGCCCAAGCAGTTGCTACTCATGCTAAGTGGTTTTAACTATTTACTGTGGCAAAGACAGGTCATGCAGAGGAATGGGTTCAACTACCGATGGCATGTAATAGTTGAATCATGATTGTCTTAATGCAATAAAAGAGAGCAGGAGCAAGAGAGTGGGTTCATATCAGTATGCTCAAGGGGGGTTTGATTGCCTGACAGTCCCGAAGATATCATTTCTCTTCATCAGTGCCAACGTTCACATCATCGGAACCATCATCTACCGAGAGGGATCAAACACCGGCAAACAAGAAAGGAACACATTCAATGTGATGCAACAATCATGATGCATGAAATGGCATGTTAAGTTACTGAATTGACCTAGTGCTATAGTTAGTCATATTAAGTGAAGTGGAATTCAAATATATACTAACTTCCAACTCCAACACTATTTATTAAATTATCCTAATTATGAAATGTCCTACTTGGTGATTTTTAACTTTCTCAAACATGCATGATCATGGCATAAACAGATTCACTAGAATTTTCTGATCATTTTTCATATATAAATTATTTTCATCTGACTTACAAATTATTTTCTATGATTTTTAGAAGTTTTAAACATTTTCTGAAAATATTAAATCACTTATTGATTTGTTTTAATTCCAGAAACATTTATTGCGTCATCATGACGTCACTATGAGGTCAACAAGTCAATGGCCTCGTCAAAATTAAACCTGACCAGTGGGACCCACTGGTCAGTGTCCTATCTAATTACCAAGGTTAATTAGTGCTAATCTAATACTAACCTAATTAGTCCGGGGGGTTGTCCCCACATGTTAGTGCCTCATTTAGATAACAGCATTATTAGCACTAATCTAAAACTAACCAGGGCCGGGGCCCACCTCTCATTGACTCCGGGGAGGTCAAACCTGCCGGCGTTAAGCCGTCGGCGAGTCTAGGAACGGTGGAGGGCTTGGGTTTTGCCGTCCGGCCACCAAATGGGCGACCGAGGCCATCTACGCAATGCTGGGACTTGACCGCATCCAACTGGGCTATCGAGAGGGGCTGCGGTGACTTAGGGCGACGGTGGTGAGCGACTTGGCGGCGGCCGGAGCTACGGTGCGACAGCACCAGCGCTGCAGTGCACGACAGGGGCAGCGGCTAGCACCAAAAGAACGTACGCCCTCGCACAAGCCCAACGGACGCGCTCACGGGACCGGCAGGTCACGAGAGATGCGCCGGCAACGAGCTACGGCGGCGGCCGCAACCTGGCCACGGTGGAAGTCATGGCCACGGCACGAGCACGGCTAGAAGAAGGGAGGGGAGAGGAAGAGAAACTCACAAGGGGTATTCCGGGACGATCGGCCTGCTCGGGAAGGCGCGGCGGCCGCGAATTTGTAAACGAAGTCCGGCGGATCCGAGCTGAGAGCGAGGGGGAAAAGAGAGGAATGGGTGGGGGAGGAGAAACGGAGGGGGGCTCGATTTGGACGCTCCCTGGAGTCTATCCCTCCACCCAGGCAGACACACATGCAGGATATGGCCGGCGCGCAGAGACCATGCGCCCGACGTCCTTTTGGCCGGAGGTGGAAGAAGGCCGTTCCGCCCCTCCTGGGCTGGGCTGGCTTCTTCCCTGGCCCAGGTGGGTTCCCTCTTTTTAATAATTTCTGTTTTCTATTTTCTGGCATTTGTTTCTTTTTCATTTGGGCACAAATACTTAGGCCAAAAATCCTAGAACTTTTTAGGAAGTATTGTTTGAATATTTCAAACCTCCTCAAAAAGTTTCAGCAATTTTGAAGCAACTAAATTCTTATAGTGCTTTAGTAGATATTTTTCAGTGGGGTTTTGGGTCTTTTTTTTTAATATCCAAGTTGAGTTCAAAATTCAAATGCTCCACTGATATATTGTTTCCAATATTTATCAGAAATATGGAACATTTTTTTGGCCATTTTGGGTTCATTGGAAAATCACACATGATTGAATTTTCTTTAGTGAGGTGAGGTGCTAGGGTTTATAATCCTCCCCATTTCATGTTAATGAAAATAAGCATGATGCTCACCCTAACTAAACACAATCAAAGGGGACAACTTGGGGCTGTGACAATGGTATATTGGAAAGCTTGTCATTTGCCTCTAGAATTAGAACAAAAAGCATTTTGGGCTATCAAAGAACTAAACTATGATTTCAAACTTGCCGATGAAAACATGTTATTTGATATTTGCTCATTAGATGAATGGAGAATCCAAGCTTATGAAAATGCCAGGTTATTTAAAGAAAAAGTTAAAGGATGGCATGACAAAAGAATCCAAAAGCGAGAATTCAAAGTTGGAGAATATGTTCTTTTGTACAATTCTCGTTTCAGATTTTTTGCAGGAAAACTTCTCTCCAAATGGGAAGGACCCTATGTTATTCAAGAGGTTTATCGCTTTGGATCTATTAAGATTAATAATGCCAAAGGTACCAACCCGAAGGTGGTCAATGGACAAAGAATTAAGCACTATATCTCAGGTACGCCTATTAATGTTGAAAGCAATGTTATCCAAACCATGACACCTAAGCAACACAAAAAACAAATCGTGAAAATAAAGAGGTACGTGATACGGTGAGTAAATAGTCTACGAGTAATCCGCAAAAATATATTTTTATCAGTTTTGGAATATTTATGAATTTTAGGAAATAAAAAACAAACTGAAAGGTAACTGAGGAAGGCACGGAGCACCAGGGCGCGGTTGCCATCCCTAGCACGCCCTGGTGCAGCATTCCCACCTCAGGAACCTTCCTGACTCTGTTTTCCTTTCTTTTGATTGGTTTCGAAGAATAAAAATTCTCTATATATACCCTGACTATTTTGACGACTGCACTGAGAGATTTTCTTCTATTCTTGCTTCGTGTTGTTTTCTAGTCAGATCTAAATCCCAGTGGCTTCCTAAATTCTCCCAAGGACAAGTTCTTCGAGAAGGTTATCAACCCGTATTTGTCGGAGGTGATGAAGCACCCTCAAACTATTGAGATGCGTGAGGGGGTGCTCTACATCTGGGATGTTCAGGTGCCCAAGACGATTGGAAGCGTGGAGGCTAAGCTAGAAGCAGTCGAGCAAGACATCTTCAAGGGCAAAGGGATGGTGGAGCGTGGACTTAGTGCTAATAACTCCACGATCATGGAATTTAACTGTGACAAAATGGTGGATGGCCAGTCCATGAAAGACATCGTCTTCAACTTTAACGGCCAAATAACCTTTCCTCATAATCATGTCTTTGAGTATGAGGCGAGATTTAAATGTATAAGCTTAGCTGTAAACTACAGGACTCCAGGGACTCGTGCCTCAACATTTGATGGTGAACCCTTGCCCTGGAAGCTGGAGGATAAACCTAATACCGTTTCATCACCACCACCTTCATCATCACCACCACCAAAGGAGATCTGAGTACACGGGTATGGGCACTCCCCTTGGCTTGAGCCAAGCTTGGGGGAGGTGCCCTGGTATCGTATCACCATCACTTTTTCCTTTTACTTTATATTTTCAATCTTTAGACTTTTCATGATTTAGTTGAATAAAAGTTTAGTATGATATATTTTTGAGTGCTAGTTTTGTGATCTATCCATCTATCTAATTGAGTGAGAGTTATATAATAAAGTTAAGTTTGAGGTTTTCCCCTTTTACTTTCTTGTTGCAATCTTGATAAAAGAAAATAAATGAGAAAATATTATATGCTAATCTTATGGTTAGTAATGACATCGCAATAAAGAAAAGTATATGTGGTAAAATTTATTGGAGATTAGCAAACATAGCATTAGTCAATGGTGCAACTCATGAAAGAATTAATTAGGGAAGAGAAGATTCACATGCAAATATACTATCATGGACATCTTTTGTGATTGTGAGCCCCCATTGAATATTATATGCCAAAATTGTTAACGTTGGACAAGGAAGACAACGCAATGATTTATGCTTGTTCGTATTCACATAGAAGTTATATTATCATATATCCTTTAACATGTGGTGCTTGCCCAATATCTTTGATAGCCAAAAATTCCACACTAAGTAGAGATACTACTTGTGCATCCAAAAACCCAAACCCAAACTCATGTTTGAGAGTCCATCGTACCTACCTATGCATTGAATAAGATCCTTCAAGTAAGTTATCATCAGTGCATCAAGGCAATAAAAATTGCTTCTAAAAAGTGTCGGATCAATTAGCATAAGAGAAAATTGAGCGTTGCACGAACTTGTGATGGCAAAGTAATAAAAGCGATAGACTGCATGATAAAGGTTGCTAGAACAAGAGGCACTGTAAAGTGACGTTCTTTTCCGCTAAGGGATTTGGAATACAAACTAAAAAGCGCATGACAACCTCTACTTCCCTCTGCAAAGGGACTATCTTTTACTTTTATGTACTTACTTTTATGCAAGAGTTAAATGATTCCTCTCTATTCCTTTTTATTGTTCTCCCTTGGCAAGCATCATGTGGTGGGTAAAGTTGTAGGCACATATGACCAGTTGGATATAAGAGAGCATGAGTTATTATTGGCCACCCTCCACCAGGGCGTGCCTGCCCCCCTAACCGCACCCTGGTGGAGGGTGGGAAGCCAGGCCCACCTCCGGATCCCATATTTTGGTATAAAGTCCCAAAAAACATAAAAAAAATTAGAAAAGGACTTTCTAGAGGAAGTGTCGCCGCCTTGAGGCGAAACTTGGGCAGGAGCACTTTTCCCCTCTGGCGGAGTGATTTTGTCTGGGGAACTTCCCTCCCAAAGCGAGAAATCGAATCCATCATCATCACCAACAACCCTCTCATCTTGCGGAGGCCATTCTACATCAACATATTCAACAACATCATCTCCTCTCAGTCCCTAGTTCATCTCTTGTGTTCAATCTTTGTACCGGAACCTCAGATTGGTACGTGTGGGTGACTAGTAGTGTTGATTACCTTGTGTAGTTGATTACTATATGTATTATTTGGTGGAAGATTATATCTTTAGATCCATTAGGATATTCAATACGCCTCTGATCTTGAGCATGCATATTATTTGTGAGTAGTTACTTTTGTTCTTGAGGTCACGGGAGAAATCATGGTGCAAGTAATCATGTGAATTTCATATGTGTTCGATATTTTGATGATATGTATATTGTGATTCCCTTAGTGGTGTCATGTGACATAGACTATATGACACTTCACCATCCTTGGGCCTAAGAGAATGCATTATGGAGTAGTTATTGGATGATGGGTTGCTAGAGTGACAGAAGCTTAAACCCTAGTTTATGCGCTACTTCTTAAGGGGCTGATTTGGGTCCATATGTTTAATGCTATGGTTAGACTTTGTCTTGATACTTTTCTCGTAGTTGCGGATGCTTGCGAGGGGGTTAATCATAAGTAGGTTGCTAGTTCAAGTAAGAACAACACCTTAGCACCGGTCCACCCACATATCAAATTATCAAAGTAGCGAACACAAATCAAACCAACATGACGAAAGTGACTAGATGAAATTCCCGTGTACCCTCAAGAACAATTTGCTCATAATAAGAGATAGTTTTGGACTGTACTTTGCCACAAAAGGATTGGGCTACCTTGATGCACTTTACCTATTGTTATTGTTACTTGCTCGTTACAAATTACCTTGATATCAAAACACTTGCTACTTACAATTTCAGTGCTTGCAAAAATTACCTTGCTGAAAACCGCTTATCATATCCTTCTTCTCCTCATTGGGTTCGACAATCTTACTTGTCAAAAGGACTACAATTGATCCCCTATACTTTTGGGTCATCAGATAACTTCGTCAAGGAGGCTTGGACAAAGTGTGTTAACCCCCTGCCAATAAAAACACCAATAGTAGTTGACCCCTTTGCAGAGAAAGATACATACATGAGACCTTAGGTGTCAATAAACATTGAGACGCCTAGGCCGGATGAGCCGGCTCTGATGGATATACCACCTAGAACACAAGACATACTGGATGAGTCGTCTGCCCGGCCACCAAGCCCGGTTCGTCCTTCCATCCTGGTGACTCACTTGGATAACCCCAAGGTGCCAGTAGAAGCGAACCTTCCGGATGTTATCATTGTGAAGGAGGGCTTTCAAGTTCCCAGTACTTCCACTTCCTTGGCTAAGATTGTAGCTAAGGATGAACCGGTCAACTTGGACAAAGGAAAAGCCACTCTAGAGATCTAGAGTTGTCCGCACTTGCGATTGAAGATTTAGACCTGCAATACTTGACCCGGCTCTCTGAGAGCCGGGTAATTGAAATAAGCATGATAAATTCTATGAAGGAGAAGTATGAGGTAAAACTTCTTGTTGTACCACTATCTCTATACTGCCATTAGCCCCCGAGGGCCAGTTTATTGAGATAAGTTGGGTCGTAAAATAATTGATCTGTAGTTGTAGGCCCCAAGAGCTGGCTCATTTTCTTGAGATGAGTCGAATCATGTCAATACTTGTGAAGAATTTTACCTGTAGCCCCAAGGGCTGGCTCATCTTCTTGAGATGAGTCGGGTCTTTGCTTAATATTGTTTGAAGAATTCGACCTGTAGCCCCCATGGGCCAGCTTATCTTCTTGAGATGAGTCGGGTCTATCGTGGTTTTGTCACGGCAGATGCCATGGGTAGGCTTATCGAGAGGGGCTGAAGGACGCCGGCAGGCTCCGGGAGCGGGATTAGGCACAAGCGGTGACTGACACGCGATGTACCCAGGTTCGGGGCCCTCCGTGGGAGGTAATACCCCTAGTCCTGCTCAGTCTAGTTGAGGTGACGGTCGGGTTACAATGGTGCTCCTTGAGCTGTATGAGATGACGAGGAAGAAGGAGCTAGCTTGCTCTTCCGCCTCTCTACGTGCGTATGTGTGGAGTGGATGTGGAGTAGCCGATCGATCGTCGATTGTCCATCGTCCCCTGCATGGGGGTGGCCCGGGGGGTTTTATAGGTCAAAGGGGGCCCCAGCCGGTAGCCTCTCTAGCCGGCTGCGGGGGTTCGACCGTCGGGTTTTGTCGCCGGTAGGTCCCGCCGGCTGAAAGTTACCGTCAGGCACCGATGGGACCCGCAAGGCTGTCCCCGATGCCGGTCACATCATGGCACGGGCCGCCCCTTGCGGCATCGTCTTGCGGCGGCCGACCGGGGTCAGCAGTACGGCTGGCCACCCTGTAGCCATGCCGGGGCAGGTAACGGAGTGGTTGAAGGCGTGCCGACACTGTTGGAGGTCCGGTCGCCATCCGCCAGGGTCAGAGGCCCTAACGCTTCCGTTGTAGCCATACCGGCTCTGACCCTTGACTGGACGGGGGCCACTGTTGCCACGCACGCCCCGCAGACGGTATCCAATGCCCGGCCGGCTGGGCGCAGCCGGCGGACCGCCTCCGACGGGGCGTAGCCGGATCGCAGGGGGAGGCGGCCCGCCCTTTAATCGTGTTAGGAGGCGGGGGAAAAGGGGCGCATGAGGCTACCCCGTGGTCCTCCCCCTGTCAGTAGTCCCCGAAGCCGGGGAAGATCCGCCGGCGGGCTACGGCGTTGCATTCTTGTGCCGCAGGCGGCCTTGAGAGTCGAACTGAATCGGAGAGCGATGGCCGGCTCCGCAGCCGGCCGAAGCTTCGCGTGCCGCCTCGGGCTTCCTGCCTGGCTGGGGAGACGGGCCACGAGGCGGAAGAGACCGGGCAGCGGGGCGGGAACCCCCGTGGCCGCAGCCTTGGCCCGCATGTAGGGATCCTTTACGGTGCGTGGCGGACGGTTGGCATTCTCGAGCGCCATGATGTCCACCCCGCGCATTGCGGCAATCGTGGGGGTCGTGCGCAGTGAATCTGGCCCCCACGATTGCCCGCGCGGGGTATAAATGTTGAGAGGGGGGAGGCAGAACGGCCCGTTCGCGCCCCCTCCTGCCGCCGCATCGCCTTCGCCGCCCACTGCCTTGCGCCGCGTGAGAGAGAGAGAGAAAGACCACTGCACGGGGACAAGTCATGCCGCCGCGCGCCGCCGAAGAGAGCCCGGACCGCCGCCAAACTTCCGCGCCCGTCCACGCGACCTTGCGCCCCCTCGGCGGCCATGGCGAGCAAGGGCGCCTGGGACGGTAGTGATGTGGACGAAACATTCATCGAGCATCTCCGACACCGTCGCAAACTTCTGGCGAATGAGCACCTGGTGGCACGCACGGCCGGGCCAGAGAACTCCCCGGCCCCACGGGAGGGCGAAGTGGTCGTCTTTGCCGACCACTTCCTACACGGGCTCGGGCTGCTGGCGAGCGCTTTCTTCGGTGGCTTTCTGACACGGTTCGGCCTGCAGCCGCACCACCTCGCCCCCAATGCCATCCTGCAGCTGGCGGCATTCGTCACCCTCTGCGAGGGATACCTGGGGGTTGCACCGAGGCTTGACCTCTGGTGCCGGCTCTTCTTCCTTAAGCGGCAGACGGCGAAGGACCCGTCGACGAAACAGATGGTGATTTCCTCCTATGGAGGCGCTCTGATCCACATTCGCAAGGGAGCCGGCTTCCCGAAGCTCCCGCTGCATGAGTCGGTGAAGCGATGGCAGCGGGGATTCTTCTACGTGAAGAACGGGAAGCCGGAGGAGGACTACATCAACCTCCGCGACTTTGCCAACCACCCGCCGACCGCGATGCTAAACTGGCGAGTTCATGCATTTCCGGCGCCTGAGACGGCGGACCAGCTCTGCGAGCGCCTGCTCATGATGACCGGGTCAGAGGGGCTGAAGGCCACCGACTTGCTGGCCATGATGATGGCGCACTGGGTGCAGCCGCTGCAGCGCCGGCCACACCTCATGTGCCAGATGGGAGGACGCCACGACCCCTGTCGGCTCTCCACCAAGGAGATGAAGCCGGCCTATGCGGCGAGGAGGGTTAATGCCATTTCGATGGCGAAGATGACGGAGGGAGAATGGCAATGGGGGAAAACCCCGTACAGCCGGAGCCGCCCGGCACCACGGGTAAGTGACAAGCCAGTTCCCCCCCTCCATCTTTTTTAGAGGTGATACCCCTCCCCTTGGTCTAAGACTGTGTCGCGCGGCCGGCCCACAGCTCTTCCCTCTGATGTAGAACTACGGGGAGCTGGCCTCCGACACGGCGGAGTCGGACCCCGAAGAGGTCGAGGACGCCGACGACGTGGAGTCGGCCGACTCCAAGCGAGCCAGAGCATGTGGTGCCGGCGACGCGGAGACGGAGACGGAGGGTGCCGACGAGGCCGAATCGACGGGAGAGTCCCCTCCCCAGACGGGCGTCGCTGGGGCCCTGGAGAAGTCCGAGGCCTCGGAGGACGAGGTCACTGCGCCGCGGAGGCGCCAACCTCAAGCTGGCGGCGGCTCCAGCCGGGGAGGCCCGGACGCGGGCGACAAGGGGAAGGGGCTAGGTGCCACCAAGCCGGTGCCTAAGTGTGTGGCAACCGTGCAGCCGACCAGGTGTCACAGAGTCGGCGGCAAGAAGCAGAAGGTCACCCAGGCGAGACCTGTGAGGAGGGCGGTCCCCGTCGTCACCGTGTAAGTCTGTCTTCTCCTCCACCTTGGTTCGACATGCACCCTTCCTAGTCTCTTATTTCTTCGTGACCAGGGATGCGTGCGCCCTGGGGAGGACACCGGGTGGCGGGACGGAGAGGGCGGCGCCGCCGACAGCGGCCGAGGAGATGGAGCGCCAGGCGTGGCTTGACTTCGAGGCGGTCGAGCAGGAGCGGCATGACCAGGAGCTCCGCCCCTGGGATGAGGCGGCGAAGAGGCAAGGGGGAGCCAGCGGGAAGGCCAATGGCGGAGCGTGGGAGCCGTTCCACCTCATCTGAGGAAGCGGCGGGGAGACCGCGGGCGGAGCTTGGGACCCCTTCCCCCACGGCCAAGAGAAGAGGTCGAAGAGCCACCGTGGCTTCGAACGAGGGGCGGAGGCGAGCGCAATTGCCACGGGGGGTGAGGCGGCAATAGGCCGCGACGCTGCCCGAACGATCGCGGACGACGTGTGGCCAAGGCCGGAGCTACTGGCTCCAGAGACGCCACCACCGGACATGCCGGCTTCAGAGGCGCCGGCTCCGGAGGCGCTGGTGTCGAAGGAGAGTCAGCCCGGAGCAGCCGGCGGTGGGGTGCCGGAGGGGGGCGCCGTGATGGCCATGAATACGGCCGCCGCAAGTGCGTCGAGGGCGGCCGCCCGCACGGCTGCGACAGGAGGGGCCGGTCGCGTCGAGGTCTCCGATAAGAAAGAACCCGCAGATGGGGGCCGACCGTAGCAGACCTGGGCAGCGGCTGGGAGCCTGTCGTCCGGCAGGCCGACAAGCTCCCTCGGAGCGGCGGTGGCCGCCGCCATGGAAGCATTTGTGGCGGCCCGCGCCTAGGCGACGCAAGATGCTCTGGCTGCCGGCGACCAGCTGGTGAGTTTGGAGCGGGCAGTCGCGGTGAGTCTTCTTTCCTTCTTCCCTTTATTTGCATTCTTCCGTCTTTTCCAGTGGGGACGCGCCGACGCACCCACTAGGTGTAGCCCCCGAGGCTCGAGTCGGCTGAGGCGCAGGCGGTTCGGGCCTAACACTCTTATTTTGCAGGCAACGCATGACCGCCGGGTGGCAGCGTACAACACACTGCTGGGGTTGTACCGGGGAGCTGAGAACCGGCTCGCCATCGTGTCCGCAGAACTGCGAGGTACGTTGCCCTTGCGAGTGTCTTGATCTTCCAGTGGGATCACGCAAGCGCACCCACTGGGTGTATCCCGCGGGAGTCAGGTCGGCTGCCCCGGAGGTGGGCTGAATCCTTTCTGACTCCCTTGTCTTATGCAGCCACCCATGCCGAGACGGTCTGCCTCCGGCGCCAGGTGGTGAGTCTTTACGAGGAGCAGGAACTCCTGACGACGGAGGGTGACCGGCTTCGCGGGGAGGCGGACCGGGCGAAGGCAGAGCGGGAGGGCCGCAAGGCGGCCCATCGTCGAGCGCTGGCGGACCAGGAGATGGCCCTCCACCGAGAGGCGGAGGGGCGGGAGAAGGCGCTCCGCGAGGAGGTGGAAGCCAAGGACGCCGCCTTGGCCAAGACGGCCGAGGACGCGCAGGCAGCCCGGGTCGAGCACGAGCGCCGGCGCCAGGAGTGGCCCGCCAGGGAGGAGCGGTTGTAGGAGCAGGGGCACGAGGTGGACGAAATGCTGCACAGTAAGTTTCCGCCACCCTGTTCTTCCTTCTTGGTTTTCTGGTTCCCCCCGCTCATCCCCCAGCCTCCTCTTAGGGCACTTCCCTGGCACGCGGGAGGTCACGGAGGCGGCCGTCGAAGCCGACCGTGAGGCCCGGCGGGCGCAAGGAGAGGCCGTCAGGCCGCTGGCCCCCTGGACCCTAGACGAGGTGGGGATCGCCGCCGAGGCACGTGTGTCGGAGGTAGTCTGTGCCCTGAAGCGGCTCCAAGCGGCCGGCATGGCGCTGGTCCGCACGCTCTGGCCCGACCCAGTGGAGCCGATCTCCATGAACTGGCTGTCGAGGTGGTTGGAGTTCGGGATGGCACGGGTGAACGCTTGGAGGGCCTCCGCGGCAAGAGCCGGCGCGGGCATGGCACTCCGCATCGCCAAGTCGTGGTACCCCGAGCTGGACCTGGGCTTGCTTACGGCCCAGCGCGCTGGCGCCGACCCTGAGCTGGAGGCGGTGGTCGATGAGATGCTGGTGAGGGCGAGCGATCTCGCGTCCTTCGCCGCGTGGGACGAGTACGTCCCGGAGTGCGGGGCGGATGGCGTGGTGGTCCCGGAGGACCAGTACGGGCTCGCCCTGGACGACCCGGATGGGAGCACCATTGAGACGGTCGATGAAGGCTCCGACACCGACGAATACGCCGAGTCCGGGCCGACTCCGGCTGCGGGGGCTTCTACCTCGGCCGCCCCGGAGGTGCCGGCCTCGAAGGAGTTGGCGCCGCCGGCTCCTAAGGCGTGAGCACCGCCGGCTCCAGCGGCGTTAGGACTTGGAGGAAGGCCGGCCCGGTGCTGCCATAGCTTAGGATTTTTCTTTCCTGCATTCCTATTTTTAGACTGGAATTCCACCCACTGGGGGTGTATATGTAATGAACTCGTGGCCGTGGGCCTTTTTATATGTAATGAACTTGTGCCATTTATTTTGGAAAGAACGTGCGTGCCGGCTCTTCTTTCACCCTTTGCCTTTTGACTTGTTTGCGCGCCAGGATTCCTTCCGGCTTCCACCTGGCCCGCCGGCCAGCCGGGAGCCAGTCTGGGATAGAGACGGGGCTTTGTCCTTCGAAAAAATAGCGGTTGAGCCAGCAGAGGCTAATTATTAAGATTAACATAGCTCAGCTGGGCCGGTCCGGCTGCCGCGCACGTCGGTTGACCTTCGTGTGAGAAGTTCCTTCATACCCCGTGGTCCCTTCAGTCGGACAGCCGGGAGCCGGACTGTACCTGGTTAGGGGAGGGGAGGCGAAGGGTTGCTTGCTCACATTATTCGTCCGCCTCGATGGGCAGCCGGGCGTGCCCCCGGGCCCGGGACCCGGACCCGGTTGGCATGCCTTTAGACAACAGAACTTTGTAGGAATCGAAAACGGCATGCCCCCGGCGTCGGCTTGGGGGCCTCCATTGCATTTATAAGCCCAAAAGAGGGGGATACATACAATGGTTTTCAGCAATAGAATGGACGGAGGAGCGCCGCGTTCCACGGGCGCTCCGTCTCCTCGCTGGAGGCGTCTCTCTTGCGTTTCTGCGGTTTCTGAGCGTCTATTAGATAGTACGCGTTGTTGTGCAACGCCTGGCTGACGATGAACGGGCCCTCCCATGGGGAGGACAGCTTGTGCTGGCCGGCGGTTCGCTGGATCCCCCTGAGCACCAAGTCTCCTTCACGGAAGGAGAGCGGTCGGATCCGCTTGCTGTGATAATGCCGAAGCTTCTGCTAGCAGATGGCCGTCCGGCTCAAGGCCAGCTCGCGGGCCTCCTCGAGGAGGTCGACGTCATCTTCCCTTGCCTCCTTTGCATCCTTTTCGGTGTACAGGGTGACCCGAGGCGAATCGAATTCGATGTCGGTTGGGATGATCGCCTCGGACCCGTAGGCGAGAAAGAACGGAGTGTAGCGGGTCGATTGGATGGGCGTGGTCCAGAGGCTCCAAAGGACAGCCGAAAGCTCTTTGACCCAGCAGCCGGCCGACCGGACTAGTGGTGTCATGAGCCGGGGCTTGATGCCGAATAGGAGCAAACCGTTCGCCCTCTCAACCTGGCCGTTTGACTGCGGGTGGGCAACGGACGCTAGGTCGAGCCGGATGCCCTGCCTCGAGCAAAAATGGGCTAGCGCGCCTTTGGCGAAGTTCGTGCCGTTGTCGGTGATGATGCTGTGGGTGACGCCGTAACGTACCGTGATGTCTTCAATGAATCGGACGGCCATGGGGCCGTCCAGTTTCTTGATTGGCGGGGCCTCGATCCATTTGGTAAACTTGTCGACGGCGACGAGAAAATGTGTCATGCCGCCTCGTGCGGTTTTGAAAGGTCCCACCATGTCCAGACCCCGGACGGCGAATGGCCACGAAAGGGGGATGGTCTGGAGGGCGCTAGCCGAAAGATGGCTTTGCATGCTGAAGCGCTGGCAGCCCTCGCACTTGTCCACTAGCTCCTTGGCCGCCTCTAGAGCAGTCGGCCAAAAAAACCGTGACGGAATGCGTTGGCCACCAAGGACCTGGAGGCGGCATGATGCCCACACTCGCCCTGGTGGATGTCGAGGAGGATTTCTTGTCCTTTCTTCGGCTCGACGCAGCGTTGGAAGACGCCGGTTGTGTTGCGATGAACCAACTCGTGGTTGATGATGCTGTAGGCCAGGGCCCGACGCTGAATTTGCCTTGCGGTGGCCTCAACGGAGGGGAGCTCGCCGCGCTGGAGGAACGCCAAGATGGGCTGGGCCCACGAGGGAGTCAAGACAGGGGTCGGCCCAGCCCCCGGGACCGGCTTGCTAGTCCCCAGGAGCGAGACGGCGGTGGGGGTGTTGACCGTCGTCGTGACGGCGACGAGGCCGATGACGGAACACGTAGGCGTGGCCGGCTCGATTGCTGTGGCGGACGGCGCCAGACCGGCGGCGGGTGGTGGCGGAGCCGGCAGGGCTGCCGCAGTCGGCGGGGCCGGCTGGGCGGCTGGCTCTGCCGGGGTGCCGGCCGTGTTTGCCGGCACGAAGATGGATTCCGATTTGGGATAAGCCTTGATCGAAGGATTCATCAGCCGCTCGAGGGAGACGCCGGCTGGGATGGCCTGCCGGGAGGAGCCGATCTTGGCCAGCGCGTTGTCCGCCTCGTTGTCCGCACGGGGGATGTGGTGGAACTCGCAGCCCTCAAAGGAGCCGGTGAGCTGCTGGACAAGGAAACGATAGCTGGCCATGTTGGCGTCCCTGGCGTCTCACTTGCCAGAGACCTATTGCACCACGTGGTCCGAGTCACCGAAGCAAATGATGCGCTGGATCCCGATCTCCTTGGCGAGCCGGAGGCCGTGTACGAGGGCCTCGTATTCGGCCACGTTGTTGGAGGCGGCGAAGTGGATCTGGAGGGCGTAGCGGAGCTGGTCCCCTCTGGGGGACGACAGGACGATGTCGGCTCCCAGGCCGACTCGCATCTTCGAGCCGCCGAAGTGCATGCGCCAATGCGTGGAGTCGGGCGGAGGCGGTACGAACTGGGTTTCGACCCAATCGACGAGGAAGTCGTCCATTGCCTGAGACTTGATGGCGGTGCGTGGCTCGTACTGTATTTGGTAGTCGGCCAGGGCGATGGCCCATTAGGCGATCCAGCCAGTGGCGTCCCGGCCGGCCATGATTTCGCCCAGCGGCGCAGTGCTCACGAGGATGATGACGTGCTCCTGGAAGTACTGCTTCAGCTTCTGGGCCGCGAAGTATAGGCCGTAGCACATCTTTTGGTAGTGGGGGTAGTTCTGCTTGGAGGCGGAGAGGACCTGGCTGAGGTAGTAGACGGGGCGCTGTGTCGACAGTGCCTTGCCCTCCTCCGGCCGCTCCACCACCATGATGACGTTGACGACACGCGTGGTTGCTGCAATGTAGACGAGCAATGGCTCCTTGTCAGCCGGCACAGCTAGGATGGGCGCACTGGTGAGAGCTCGCTTGAGGTCGCGGAACGCCGCGTCCACCTCGTTGGGCCAGTCGAACAGGGCCGGCTTCCTTGAGGGGTCTCGGCCCGGATCGACCAGGGCCGACTTGCGTAGGAGCCCGTAGAGGGGCAAGGCCTTGTCGCCCAGCCGACTGATGAACCAGCTAAGGGAAGCAAGGCAGCCGGTGAATTTCTGGACATCGCGGAGGCAGAGCGGCTTTGGGATGCGCTCGATCGCCCGGATCTTCTCGGGGTTAGCTTCGATGCCGCGGGCGGACACGAAGAAACCCAGGAGCTGGCCGGCTAGGACGCCGAAGACACACTTCTCTGGGTTGAGCTTGATCATGTATTCACGCAAGTTGGGGAACGTCTCCCGGAGGTCGTCAAGGAGGCTGAAGTGCTTCTTGGATTTGACGATCATGTTGTCCACGTAGACGTGGACGTTCCTGCCTATCTGAGGTAGGAGGCACTTCTGCATGCAGTGCTGGAAGGTAGCGCCTGCGTTCCTCAGGCCAAATGACATGGTGATGTAGTAGTAGGCCCCGTAAGGGGTGATGAAGGAGGTCTTGAGCCGGTCGGCCGGGTCCAGCTTTATCTGGTGGTAGCCGGAGTAGGCATCCAGGAAAGACAACAGATCGCAGCCGGCCATGGAGTCGATGACTTGGTCGATCCGTGGCAGGGCAAACGGGTCCTTGGGGCACGCCTTGTTCAGTCTCGTGTAGTCGATACATATGCGCCAGGTCTTGTTTTTCTTTAGCACCAGGACTGGGTTGGCCAGCCAGTCCGATTGAAATACCTCCATGATGAAGCCGGTTGCGAGCAGCCGGGCGATTTCTTCTCCTATAGTACGCCGCTTCTCCTCGGAGAAACGACGCAGGGGTTGCTTGACCGGCTTCGCATCCGGCCGAACGTGTAGCTTGTGCTCGGCGAACTTCCTCGGAAGACCCGGCATGTCCTTGGGGGACCATGCAAAGATGTCGTGATTCTCACGGAGGAAGTCGACGAGCTCACTTTCCTATTTGCTGTCGAGGCGGGAGCCTATGGTCACGCACTGGGTGAGGTTGGCCGGATCGAGTGGCACCTGCCTGGTGTCCTTGGATGGCTGGAACGAGCCATCGCCGACCGACTGGGACGGAGGTGCCGGTACGGCCGGCTGGGTGGAGGCGAGAGCCACCAGCCGGTCGAGCTGCCGCTTCTCTTCGGCTACCTCCAGGGCCTCGGCCAGCCGGCTGCCATCTCGCGCGCACGCCATTGACAACTGGTACTTGCCGGCGATGGTGATGATGCCCTTGGGTCCCGGCATCTTGAGCTTCAGGTAGGCGCAGTGGGGGATCGCCATGAACTTGACGAGGGTGGGCCTGCCGAGCAATGCGTGGTAGGGACTGTCAAGGTCCACTACCTCGAACAAAACCGGCTTGCGGCAGAAATGTCCGGCTTCGCCGAAAAGGAGGTCGAGCGTGATCTTGCCGACGGGCATGCAGGACTTCCCGGCACGATGCCGTGGAAGACGGTTCGACTTGTTTTCAGGTCCTCCACCTTAAGCCCTAGCTTGAGCAGGGTGTCGAGGTAGAGGATGTTGATGCTGCTGCCTCCATCGATCAAAACCTGCGAGAAGCAGCACGAGCGCTTCTCGGAGGCGATGGTGGGATCGAGGACGAGGGCGTAGCTGCTGGGGTTTGGCATCACGTCCGGGTGGTCCGCCCGGCTCCAGGTGACCGGCTTCTCGGACCAATGCATGAACTAAGGAGTTGCGGGCATAGTGGCATTCACCTCGCGGTGGAGCCGGTGCTGGGCGTGCTTGTTCGTCTCCTCACTTGTTAAGACGACATAGCAGTCGTCGTGTTCGGGGAATCGGTCGTGTAGCCGGCCAGCACCCCGAGCCGGAGCCGGGTCGCCCTGAGCCGGACCGGGGGCCGGGGCTCGAGCCGGGGCCGGCGCCGGTGCAGGGGCCGGCTGCGTGGGGGGAGCCGGGAGGCCATCCCCCCGGGCCAATCGCTGCAAGAAGCTGCACTACCGGAGCGTGTGCGTGGCCGGCTTGGCACCGGAGTGGTTTTTGCAGGGGAGGTCGAGCATTTGCTCGAAAGTCAGCTTGGGCTGCCATGCAGCCTTGCCGGTGCGCTGGCGCTGACCGAAGGCCTGGCCAGCCGGCTGCTCCTCTTCGACGGAGGCGACCTGCCGGCTCCCGTTGCGGGGATCGGGCTGGTCGTTCTGGCGCTTGCCGTTCTGTGGCTGCCAGTTGTGGACCGCCGCCCGCGTCACGGTGGGGGGCGTAGCCGGCTTGGCCGGTGCCTTGGCCTTCATCCTCATCGAGGAGTCGGCCGTGGCGTATTTGTCCGCTTTGGACATCAGGTCCGCCAGGGAGGTTGGCTCGGAGCTGAGGAGCTTGTGCTTGAGGGGGGTGCCATCGTGGCAGCCCTCTATGAAGTACTGGATGGCCTGTACCTCGTGTACTCCTGCGTAGGAGTTGCGGAGATCGCTCCAGCGCGTGAGGTAATCGCGGAGGGGCTCGTCCGGCCCCTGGACGCACATAGCCAGCTCACTGGGCTGGCCGGGCCGTTTGGAGGTGCCGGTGAAGTTGCGGACAAAAGCCTCCTCGAAGTCCGTCCAGGTGTTGACGCTGCCGATGGCCAGGCTGTTCAGCCAGGTGCGGGCCGAGCCGATCAGCATGAGGGGGGCGTAGCGGACGGCTATGCGCTTGTTCCCCCTGGCGATGCCGACGGCGGTGGTGTAGTCGATCAGCCAGTCCTCCGGCTTGGCAGCCCCCGTATACTTCGGGGTGTCGCGGAGGAGCGTAAAGCCGGGTGGAAAAGGCTCGTTGTGGATTCGTGGACCGGAGCAGGCCGGACCAATTGAGCCCTCCTCCTCGAGGAGAGCCGACTATGCCAGCCGGTCAAGACGGAGCTGCGCATCATTGTCGCTGTGGGGGACCCGGGGCCCGAGCCGGGCGGTGAGCTCGGGGCAGACAACTGGCGGGATAGACCGCGCGGGTTAATGCCACGGGGGCGGAGTGTGCCCGCGGGTGCGCCGGCTGCCGCCGGTCGGCGCTTCGTCGCGGTGGTGGCTGTCAGTAGGATTGCTGCTGCGTCGGCTGTTCACCGCCGCCTACTCGCTTCCCCGTGATGGGGCGCGTTGAGGGTTGCTCCCCTGGGCGTTCCGGCCGGAGGGACGAGGGGTGCTAGAGTGCTGAGCCGGCCGGCGGTCAGTGGCCCCGGCGTTCTTGCCCTCGGGACGGCGAAACTCGAAGACGGCCCCGCCGGGGGTGAGGATGACCTGTTGTGCGTTGGCGGTATCGATGAGGTCCTTGATGTGCCACTCTCGCGCGGCCTGCTCCTCGCCCTCCAAGGTCGCCAAATCCTCGTAGGCAACCTTGGTGGCACGCAGGTTGGCCGCCGGCGTTTCATAGACGGGGAAACGGCCGCCGAGGATTTCTGCAACCACGCGGTCGCGTTCTCGCATAGCACCACGCCGGCTGGGATCATGGCCAGCCGGGGTGAGACCGTACGCGGAATTGTACTACCGCTGCGCGGCCTCCATCTGGCGCCGCTCGGCAGCGAGGGCGCGGGCGTCTTCGAACAGCAGGCAACGGGCCGCCTCCAGCTCGGCTCTGGCGGCGACCGGGTCTGCCATTGTAGCGATAGGGGTGCCCAGACCCCAGAGGGTGGCAGCGAGTGGGTCGGAGGTGCCGGCGCAAGCGGCGGCTGCATCGGCCTCGGCCGCTCGCACACTGCCTGAAGTGGTGGAGGAGACGGTGACCATCACTCCCACGCGGGTGTGGGGGCCGATGGCCTCGCCAGTGGTGAGCGTGCCTACGGACGAGGGCGGGTCGGTGCAGTCGAACACCTGGCTAGGGTATACGTCGGCCTCGGGTTCTTTGGCGAGGCTCAGCCTGCCGAAGCGCCCGGCGAGCGCCGCGACGTTGAGCGCTAGGTCGTAGCCGAGGCACATGTCAGGGATGCCGGCCGCGCTACCCGCAAGGCTCGCCGGAGTAAG
Organism: Hordeum marinum; assembly: GCA_022496015.1. NCBI lineage: Eukaryota > Viridiplantae > Streptophyta > Magnoliopsida > Poales > Poaceae > Hordeum > Hordeum marinum. The sequence continues at coordinate 114,427,130 of CM039672.1, forward strand.
CCCCTCGAGCACGCGGTTCTGCCCGGACGCGAGGTGGTCGGGGGAGGCGGTGAAGGGTCTCGCCCGGAGCGTGACTCCGGCCGGCGCCGTGGATGGCCCCACGGTGGGCGCCAACTGTCGTGGTTTTGTCACGGCAGATGCCATGGGTAGGCTTATCGAGAGGGGCCTAAGGAAGCCGACGGGCTCCGGGAGCGGGATTAGGCACAAGCGGTGACTAACATGCAATGTACCCAGGTTCGGGGCCCCCTCCGTGGGAGGTAATACCCCTAGTCCTGCTCAGTCTAGTTGAGGTGACGGTCGGGTTACAATGGTGCTCCTTGAGCTGCATGAGACGAGGAGGAAGAAGGAGCTAGCCTGCTCTTCCGCCTCTCTATGTGCGTATGTGTGGAGTGGATTTGGAGTAGCCGATCGATCGTCGATTGTCCATCGTCCCCTGCATGGGGGTGGCCCGGGCGGTTTTATAGGACAACCCCTCAGAATACAATACAAATAGAAGATCAAAGGGGCCCCCAGCCCGCAGCCTCTCTAGCCGGCTGCGGGGGTCTGACCGTGGGGTCTTGTCGCCGGTAGGTCTCGCCGGCTGAAAGGTCCCGTCAGGCACCGACAGGACCCGCGAGGCGGGCCCCGATGCCGGTCACATCATTGCACGGGCCGCCCCTTGCGGCGTCGTGTTGCGGCGGCCGGCCGGGGTCAGCGGTACGGCCGGCCACCCTGTAGCCACGCCGGGGCAGGTAACGGAGTGGTTGTAGGCGTGCCGGCACTGTTGGAGGCCCGGTCGCCATCCGCAGGGTCAGAGGCCTTGACACTTCCGCTGTAGCCATACCAGCGCTAATCCTTGACAGGACGGGGGCCACTGTTGCCACGCACGCCCCGTAGACGGTGTCCAATGCCCGGCCGGCTAGGCGCAGCCGGGAGACCACCTCCGACGGGGCATAGCCAGATCGTAGGGGGAGGCGGCCCGCCCTTTAATCCTGTTAGGAGGCGGGGGAACAGGGGCGCTTGAGGCTACCCTGGGGTCTTCCCCCCGTCAGGGTCTTTGCTTAATATTGATTTAAGAATTCAACATGTAGCCCCCAAGGATCGGCTCATCTTTTTGAGATGAATCGGGTCTTTGCTTAATACCGTTTGAATAATTTGACCTGTAGCCCCAAGGGCCGGCTTATCTTCTTGAGATGAGTCAGGTCTTTGCTTAATATTGTTTGAAGAATTTGACATGTAGCCCCCAAGGGCCGGCTCGTCTTCTTGAGATGAGTCGGGTCTTCTTCAGATCTTAGTTCTAAAAAAGTTGATAGGCATTAGCCCCCAAGTGTCAAGGATATTGCTTGTAATCTGCTTGGGACTTGATAAGAAGAGTATTTCGTCATAAGGCGGTTTAAAGTTGTTGTAAGAATACTTGATGATCCTGTTTGTACATCTGCCAGGAATATGTTGAGGATGTTGAGTCAGTTGTTGTGGAACTGCAGAAATGGCTCAAAGAAGAAAGATAGTTAAAACGGATGATGTGCTCATGGCGGCTCATTTTGAGGATTCTGCACATGAGGCAAATGAACATCTAGAACAAACCGTAAAGCTATTTCAAGCAGAAAAGGCCACTCTTGTAAGGCGTGCAAAAAAAGCAGAAAATAAACTTGACCCATTAAAGGAAAAAAATGCCATTCTTGTGAAATAGATCAATGAAATGGTGACGGCAATCTTTGGTATGTGTTCTGCTTCTTTCTTGGAGCGTACCGACTTTTGATTGAACGGCGACTCATTATCCCTCTCTTTACTTACAGGGGGGAAACCATAATCTTGTAGAGCTTCCTATTGTGACATTGAAAGCCATTTTCACATATGTAGAACAACTATTCACTGGATATGTGTACTCCATCATGGGAGTGAACAATCTAAAGCATCTGCCAAGAAGCATCAAGGACATGTTGAACCAGCTCTCTACCATGCCCTAATGGGTGACCGATACCCGGAGATTAGCGGCACGAGGAGGGGAAAACATGGCCCTGGCTCGAGCAAAAGCATATTTACCCAAATTGGATGTGGAGCTATTAAAGGGCGCCTTCCCTGAGTTCAAAGTCGATGGCTCCTCATTCACTCATTCAAAATATGCGAAGTGCATGACAAAGATGCGTCCTTTGGCGAATTTGATAGTTGAAGAAATTGACCTCGTGCAGTATCCTGCTGCATGTACCAAAGAAAATGACCGTATTAACCCGCCCAAGGATGATCCGGCGGAGTTGGTCCCCCCCAACGTAAGAGATCTTTTGCCCGTGATGTTGTCACATCTTCTCTTATTGAGGGAACATACAATTTTGAACCATTGAACTCAATTCGATGGCAACAGAAGGGCCAACATGTTGACGAGGATGATGAGCCGGCGGGAAATCCAGAGGTGGTTGATGAGGAAAAACAATAAAGGCATCCCTGAAGATGAATGAGTCGCCATACTGAGTTAGCCCCCATGTAATTAGAAAAACATGGGTATTTTGGAGCTACATTGTGGGCATGTAATAGTGGTAGTATGAAAACTTCCTCGAAATCCTTTGTCATGGCATCGTGCATGTGTGCACCTTTGTTAGTGCAGAACTCCAATATTTTGAGCTTGTTGCTTTGATATGATTGTGCCACTATTTTCACTTTCCTTTGTATGTCTCCGTTGTTATGCTCAATGATTTTCCTGATTGAGACGGAAATACAGGTCAAGAAATAAGCCAGGAAAATAACTTGGTTTTCAAGATTCAACTTTGTTTAATCTTTCTTCAATAGTATTGAAGATATAGGACTTGAACCCTGCCATAATATGGTCGTAGTTGTTAACCTGGTTACTCAGGTATGAGCCAGAGCAGGGACAATATTGTGCTTGAAAATTTACATTCTGATAAAAAATCATATAAATTTCATTGGTAAGCCGACTTAGCGAGACTCAGGAAAAACGAGACTCGCTTTCGAGGCTCAAGTCTTTCTTCGGTGAAGCGAGTATGATAACCCATGGTTTATCCTAGCTTTCTATATGTCGACTCTCACGTGACTCAAGCCAATGTTTTAACCTTCAGAAGTTCACGGTCCTAAAAAGGATTGACTTGCCAGAGTACATGGGTGATACGTCTCCATCGTATCTACTTTTCCTAACACTTCTGTTCTTGTTTTGGACTCTAATTTGCATGATTCGAATGCAACTAACATGGACCGACGCTGTTTTCAGGAAAACTACCATGGTGTTGTTTTTGTGCAAAAATAAAAGTTCTCGAAACGGAATGAAACTTTTTGCAGAATTATTTCAGAATATTGGAGCCAGAAACCACCAAAGAAGAGGGCCAGAGTGGGCAACACCCACCAGGGCGCGCCAACGCCCCTAGGCGAGGCCTGGTGGGTGGTGCTCACCTCATGGGCCTCCGACCCTAATTCTAGCACGATAAATTCCTATTCTCGGAGAAAAAAATCAATGAGAAAGTTTCATCGTGTTTCATGAGATGAAGCCGCCGCCACCTCCTGTTCTTCATCGGGAGGAGCTACCTCTTGAGCATGCGTTGGTTTTCCCTTGAAGAGGAAAGGGTGATGCAGCGAAGTAGATAAGTATTTCCCTTAGTTGTTGAGAACCAAGGTATCAATCCAGTAGGAGGAACAAGCAAGTCACCAATGGTTGCACCTACACAAACAATCAAACTCTTGCACCCAACGCTATAAAGGGGTTGTAAATCTCTTCACGGTTATTTGCAAGGATTAGATCTGAAAGAGATAGATGTAAATGAGTGCAGAAAGTAAAAGATAAATAAAATGCAACAAGGTATAGATCTGAAAATATATGATGGAAAATAGACCGGGGGGCCATAGGTTTCACTAGAGGCTTCTCTCTTGAAGGCAAATATCATGGTGGGTAAATAAATTACTGTCAAGCAATTGGTAGAAAAGCAAATAATAATGTAGTTATCCAAGGAAATTATCATGCATATAGGCATCACGTATGTGACAAGTAGACCGAAACGATTTTGCATCTACTACTATTATTCCACACATCGACCGACTCCTGCCTGCATCTAAAGTATTAAGTTCATGAAGAACAAAGTAACGCATTAAGAAAGGTGACATGACGTAGAGGGATAAACTCAAGAAATATGATGAAAACCCCATCTTGTTACCCTTGACGGCAACAATACAATACATGCCTCGCTACCCCTACTATGTCACTGGGTGAGGACACCGCAGGATTGAACCCAAAACCAAGCACTTCTCCCATTGCAATAATTACCAATCTAGTTGGCCAAACCAAACCAATAACTCGAAGAGACTTGCAAGGTTATGAAATCATGCATATAAAACATCAGAGGAGATTCCAATAAGATTCATGGATAATCTAAACATAAACTCACAATTCATTGGATCTTGACAAACACACCACAAAAGAGTATTACATCGGATAGATCTCCATGAAGATCATGAAGAACGAGATATTGAATATCAAAGAGAGAGAGAAGAAGCCATCTAGCTACTAGCTATGGACCCATAGGTCTGTGATGGACTAGTCACGCATCATCGGAGGGGCAATGGAGTTGATGTAGATGCCCTTCGTGATCGAAACCCCCTCCCGTAGATTACTAGAAAAGGCTCCAAGATTGGATCTCTTGGGAATGAAGGCTTTCGACGATGGAAAAGTATTTGTGTGGCTCGTTCTGTTGTTGTGGGAATATTTGGGTATTTATAGGCCAAGAATTAGGGTTAGGAGACCCGCCAGGGAGCGACAAGCCTGCTAGGCGCGACCAGGGGGGCCACGCCTAGCAGGCTTGTGGCGCCCTCGCACCTCCCCTGACGTGCACTCCAAGCTTGATCGACTTGTTTCCTTCCAGAAAAATTCCTTCAGAAGATTTTATTCCGTCTGGACTCCTTGAATATCCCATATCTGCAAATCACAAAAACAAGGAAAAAACAAAAACTAGCACTTGGCTCTAGATTAATTAGTTCGTCCCAAAAATAATATAAAATAGCATATTAATGCATATAAAACATCCAAAACAGATAATATAATAGCATGCCATCATCAAAATTATAGATACAATGGAGACGTATCAACATTCCCAAGCTTAATTCCAGCTCGTCCTCGAGTAGGTAAATGATAAAAACATAATTTTTGATGTGGAGTGCTACCTAACGTATTTATCCAAGTAATATTATTTATTGTGGCATGAATATTTAGATCCGTAAGACTTAAAACAAAATCTTAATATTGATATGTAAACAATAACATTTCAAGCATACTAGCAAAGCAATTGTATCTCTTCAAAATATAATGGCAAAATAAAGTTATCCCTACAATATCATATGGTCTGGCTATGCTCCATCTTCCCCACACAAAGTATTTATATCATGCACAACCCTGAGAAAAGTCAAGAAATTGTCTTCACACCTTTATTTTCTCAAACTTTTTCAACTCTCATGCAATACATGAGCGTGAGCCATGGATATAGCACTATAGGTGGAATAGAATATCGTGGAGGTTGTGATGGAAAGGGAGAAGATAGTCTCACATCAACTAGGCTTTTCAATGGGCTATGGAGATGCCCAACAATAGATATCAATGTGATTGAGTAGGGATTGCCATGCAACGGATGCACTAGAGTTATAAGTGTATGAAAGATCAAAAGGAAACTAAGTGGATGTGCACCATGAGGAAAAATTCCACTAGCTATATGAAAGTGACAAAATAGGAGACTCTCTATCATGAAGATCATGGTGCTACTTTGAATCACAAGTGTGGAAAAAGGTAGTAGCAATATCACTTTTGTCTTTTGTCTCATTTTTGTGAGCTTCTAAGGCCTCTTTTAGTCATTTTTTTATTTGGGCTTCGCTGGCCTCTTTTATTTTTCATAAAGTCCGGAATCTCATCCCCACTTGTAAGGAAATCATAGCTTCCACCATCCTTTCCTCACATGGGACATGCTCTAATAATGATAATCAACACACTTTCATTTACTTACAACTCAAATGAAAATTACAACTCGATACCTACGAGAAAATATGACTATATATGCAATATGGAAGTGATGATGCAGGTCATAAAAGGAAACGGAGGAATTTGCATGGCAATATATCTTGGAATGGTGATGGAAATGCCATAATGGTAGGTATGGTGGCTGTTTTTAGGAAAGATATATGGTGGCTGTTTTGAGGAGAGTGTTTCTTGCACCGGCGAAAGTTGCGCGGTACTAGAAAGGATAGCAAAAGTGGAAGGGTGAGAATGCGTATAATCCATGGACTGAACATTAGTCATAAAGAACTCACATACTTATTGCAAAAGTCTATTAGTCATTGAAGCAAAGCATTAAACACATGCTCCTAGGGGGCATGTTTGTAGGAGTTAACCATCTCCCCCCCCCCGACCCTCACACAAAGGTCCACAATTTATAAACAATTCATGCTCCGACTTCCTTACATAGTAGTTCACCATACGTGCATGCTACGGGAATCAGAAACCTTTACACAAGTATTTTTACCAAATCACAATATACTTCCTGACATGTCTCTTAACATTACCATATTTATATCTCAAAACTTTATGCAAGGAATCAAACTTCTCATAAATACTCAATGCACTTATTATGGATTTTTTTATTATATCCCTTTTGGATGCCCATAATATTAGGACTAAATTCATAACCTAGACCAATTACCATTCTGTTTTAGAAACTCTCAAAATAATACAAGTGAGGTACGACAGTTCAATTATTTCTATAAAACGCAAACACCACCGTGCTCTAAAAGATATAAGTGAAGCACATAGAGCAAAATTGCCTAACTCAAAAGATGTAAGTGAAGCACATAGAGCATTCTAGCAAATTCACGATTTAGCGTGTTATTCTCAAAAAATGTGTGCATCAAGGATTATTGTGGCAAACTAACAAGCAAAGACTCATATCATATAAGACGCTCCAAGCAAAATACATATCATGTGGTGAATAAAAATATAGCCTCAAGTAAATTTACCGATGGATTGAAGACAAAAGAGGGGATGCCTTCTGGGGCATACCCAAGCTTAGGATCTTTGGCATCCTTGAATATGACTTTTGGTGCCTTGGGCATACCCAATCTTAGGATATTGCGACTCCTTATTCCATAGTCCATCAAATCTTTACCCAAAATTTGAAAACTTCACAACACAAAACTTAACAAAAAAACTCGTGAGATACGTTAGTATAAGAAAATAAATCACCACTTTAGATACTGCTGTGAACTCATTATTTATTTATATTGGTGTTATACCTACTGTAATCTAACTTCTCCATGGTTCATACCACATGATACAACCCATAGATTCACCAGAATAGGCAAACAACTCAAAGAAAAGAGAATCTGTCAAAAACAGAAGAGTCTGTAGCAATCTGAAAACTCCATATACCTTTGTAACCCAAAACATTCTGAAAAATTTGTAAAACCTGGGAAATTTATATATCAATATTTCTTAAAAATTTCAGACTCATTCGACGCTCTAAAAAATAAGAAAATTTCTGGACTGAGCGCAAAAGTTTCTGTTTTTTAGCAAGATCAAATCAACAACTACCATAGATCATCCCAAAGGTTTTACTTGGATCAAAAACTAATTAAAACACCAAAAAAAATTACTACATAAGTAATAATGTGGTAAACACTCAAAAACAGAATCAAAAACAGAACACAAAAATAAAATTGGGTTGCCTCCCAACAAGCGCTATTGTTTAACGCCCCTAGCTAGGCATAACGATTTCAATGATGCTCACATAAAAAGTAGTAACTGAAATATGAAAAGGAGCATCATGAATAGCATGAAAAAACAAATTTAAGTCTAACCAACTTCCTATCCATTGGGATTTTGTGAAGAAACAATTTATAGTTACAAGAATCAACTAGCATAGGAAGGCAAAACAAGCATGACTTCAAAACTTTGAACACATAGATAGGAAACTTGATATGTTTGCAATTCCTACAAGCATATGTTCCTCCCACATAATAATTTTCAGTATCATCATGAAGGAATCTCACAATATAAGTATCACATAAAGGATTCTTTTCATGATCAATTATAGCATACGTGTCATCACCAAAACTTGGGGAACAAAAAATTTCATCTTCATCAAGCATAGCATGCCCAAGCTTGTGGTTTTGCATATCATTACCATCATGGATATTCAGAGAATTCATACTAACAACATGCCAATCATGATTTTCATTCAAGGAACTATCATGAATCACCTTATAAATTTCTTCTTTCAACACTTCATCAATATTTTCAGATTCATGATTTTCAAACAAAACTTCATAAAGATAATCAAGTGCACTCAACTCACTAGCAATTGGTTCATCATAATTTGGACTTTAGAAAATATTGTCAAGTGGATGAGAATCCATATCAATAGATTTTTAGCAAGCAAAGATGCAATCAAATAGAAGGCACATGGCAGCACAAGCAAACATAGCAAACAAGACATCTGACGAGAAAAAGACAAACGAATGACATATGGCAAATAAAACGGTAAATTTGTGAAGTGGGGGACAGGAAAACGAGAGGCAAAAGGAAAATAATGTAAATGCAAGAGATGAGTTTGTGATGGGTACTTGGTAGGCTTGATGTGTATCCTCCCCGGCAAATGCGTTCATTTTCCCTAGAAGAGGAAAGGGTGATGTAGAGAAGTAGATAAGTATTTCCCTCAGTTGTTGAGAACCAAGGTATCAATCCAGTAGGAGAAACAAGCAATTCACCAATGGTTGCACCTACACAAACAATCAAACTCTTGCACCTGACGCTATAAAGGGGTTGTCAATCCGTTCACGGTTATTGGCAAGGATTAGATCTGAAAGAGATAGATGTAAACGAGTGCAGAAAGTAAAAGATAAATAAATTGCAGAAAGGTATAGATCTGAAAATATATGATGGAAAATAGACCAGGGGACATAGGTTTTACTAGAGGCTTCTCTCTTGAAGGCAAATATCAGGGTGGGTCAACAAATTACTGTCAAGCAATTGATAGAAAAGCGAATAATCATGTAGTTATCCAATGCAATGATCATGCATATAGGCATCATGTCCGTGATAATTAGAGCAAAGATATTCTACATCTACTACTATTACTCCACACATCGATAGGATCCTGCCTGCATCTAGAGTATTAAGTTCATGAAGAACAGAGTAACGCATTAAGAAAGGTGACAGGACGTAGAGGGATAAAGTCAAGAAATATGATGAAAACCCTATCTTGTTACCCTTGATGGCAACAATACAATACATGCCTCGCTACCCCTACTATGTCACCGGGTGAGGACACCGCAGGATTGAACCCAAAACCAAGCACTTCTCCCATTGCAATAATTACCAATTTAGTTGGCCAAACCAAACCAATAACTCGAAGAGACTTGCAAGGTTATGAAATCATGCATATAAAAAATCAGAGGCGATTCAAATAAGATTCACGGATAATCTAAACATAAACTCACAGTTCATTGGATCTTGACAAACACACCACAAAAGAGGATTACATCGGATAGATCTCCATGAAGATCATGAAGAACGGGATATTGAATATCAAAGAGAGAGAAGAAACCATCTAGCTACTAGCTATGGAGCCGTAGGTCTGTGGTGGACTAGTCACGCATCATCGGAGGGGCAATGGAGTTGATGTAGATGCCCTTGATGATCGAAACCCCCTCCGGTAGATTACTGGAAAAGGCTCGAAGATTGGATCTCTTGGGAATGAAGGCTTTCGACGATGGAAAAGTATTTGCATGGCTCGTTCTGTTGTTGGGGGAATATTTGGGTATTTATAGGCCAAGAATTAGGGTTAGGAGACCCGCCAGGGAGCGACAAGCCTGCTAGATGCGACCAGGTGGGCCACGCCTAGCAGGCATGTGGCGCCCTGGCACCTCCCCTGACATGCACTTCAAGCTTGATCGACTTGTTTCCTTCCAGAAAAATTCCTTCTGAAGATTTTATTCCATCTGGACTACGTTTAATATCCCATATCTTCAAATGTCAAAAACAAGGAAAAACAGAAACTGGCACTTGTCTCTAGATTAATAAGTTAGTAAGAAAATATAAAATAGCATAATAATGCATATAAAACATCCATAACATATAATATAATAGCATGCCATAAAAAAATCATAGATACGTTGGAGACGTATCAGGAGGCCACATTTGGAGTCCGTTCGGGGCTCCGGAGAGGGGAATCTTCGGTCATCGTCATCATCAACCGTCCTCCATCGCCAATTCCATGATGCTCCCCATCGAGAGTGAGTAATTCCTTCATAGTCTTGCTGGTCGGTTAGGATTTCGACGAGATTCATCATGTAATCGAGTTAGTTTTGTTAGGGCTTGATCCCCAGTATCCACTATGTTCTAAGATTTATGTTGCCATGACTTTGCCCAGCTTTATCCTTGTCACTAGGGCCCGAGTGCCATGATTTCAGATCTGAAAAATTTATTTTATCATCATTATATCTATGTCCTTGATCCGATCTTGCTTAGTCATATGCACCTATTACATGTTATGATCCATAAACCCCGGGGTGACAGAAATCAAGATGCTTTCCGGTGATGACCGTAATTTGAGTAGTTCATGTATTCACTATGTGTTAATGCTTTGTTTAGGTTCTGTATTAAAAGGAGGCCTTAATATCCCTTAGTTTCCTTATGGACCCCCTACCACGGGAGGGTAGGAAAAAAGTGAAAGCACATTTGCTCCCTTGGTGGTTTTGGTAATTAATAACACCATATAAGTCATTGAACTAATATCTTCACCAAGTATATTTCGGATAAGTTCAATGATGGGAATGGCAAAAGGATTGTGGAATTACCCCAAGATGCAAGGAAATAGGTTGGCCAACCTTCAAGCAAGAGGACTCTACATTTTACATTTGTGAGAAATCACTTTGAGTCTATAGGAAAGCCAATACTATTAAAAGGGGGTAAAGTTTTGATGGTGAACAATATGCTCTAACGTGCACAAGTGACAGTCTCCAAAACATCCACATACTCTCCCACCAAAGTCTGTCCTCAGCCAAACATGAATAATCGGTGCAACCAACTTTCCTATCCCGGTGCCACCGAGTTCCAAACCCTAGACAGACTCAGCAAAACCCTAACACTTCGGTGCAACCGACACTACACTAGGTGCCACCGAGTTGGGTTGCCAACTTCCTGTTACGCAAGTTCTCGTTTTTTGTCCAACCGAGATTGGTGAATTGGTGTCACCGAGTTTGGTAATTCTGACCGTTGGTCACCTTGTCGGTACAACCGAGAGTTATATATCGGTCCATCCGAGATTCAAAAGTTGCCACTTTTTATCACTTCGGTACCACCGAGTTTTACACTTCGGTGTCATCGAGTCTGCCTTATACTGTGTAATAGTTGGATTTTTGGGGATGCCTACATATACCCCTTCACCACCACCCACTCGAAAGAGAAGCACTCAGAACTAGTCCATACAGATCCTACTCAGTTTTCTGAGAGAGAACCACCTACCCTTGTGTTGAGGTCAAGATATTCCACTCCAACCATATGGATCTTGATTTCTAGCCTCCCCAAGTTGCTTTCCACCAATCACATCTCTTCTACCAAGCCACATCTATGAGAGAGAGATTGTGTGTTGAGGAGTCTATCATGTTGAAGCACAAGAGCAAGGAGGTCATCATCATTACTGAGCATGTTACTTTTTGGAGGGTGGTGCCACCTAGATTGGTTTGGTGTCGCTTGGGAGCCTCCTACTTTGTGTTATGGAATGAACCTAGAAGTTTGTAAGGGCAAGGATATCGCCTACTTCGTGAATATCTAACCATAGTGAGGCTAGTCCTTCTTGGACGGAAGCCGCATGGAATAGTCAAGGTTGCTTCTTCGTGGAACCCTCCGTGGGTAGAGACCTATGTGGACTCTCGCGGCCGTTACTCTCCGTGGGTTGAAGACTCCATGAACGAGGACGTATGATAGCACCACCTATCGGAACCACGGGAAAAATCATCGTGTCATCACTTGTATTTGCATTTCTAACCCTCTCTTTACTTATATGTGCAATGTCTTTAGTTTCCGCTGTTATACTCTTAGACATGCATGTGTAGGGTGTTACTTAATATGCTATGAATGCTAAAACTTGCCAAGAATTAAAATAGGGAAAGTCAAAAAATTTATTTAGTCAAGTAGTCTAATCACCCCCCTCTAGACCTAATTTCGATCCTAGAAGTGGTATCATTGCTTTGGTCTCCATTGCATTGGTTTCACAACCTAGGAGAAGTATGTCAACTAGTGAGGGAAATTATCACCGTAGAAGTCCGTACTTTGATGGCACTAACTATGCTAGATTGAAGCATAAAATTAAAATGCTTTTCCTTGGTCATAATCTTGCCGTTTGGGCTGTTGTTCGTGTTGGCTTGCAAGGTGAATTCTTTACGGATGGAAAGGAACCGGATCGTGAAGCATCTACGGATGAATTGAAGATGTTGCAACTCAATGCTCAAGCATGTGACATACTCTTCAACTGCCTATGTCCTGAAGAATTCAATAAAATCAGCCATCTTGAACACGCAAAAGAGATTTGGGATACTTTGGTTGATATGCACGAAGGAACTGAGTCCGTGAGAGAATCCAAGTTAGATGTTCTTCAAGGTCAACTTGACAAGTTCAAGATGAAGGATGGTGAAGGAGTCGCTGAAATGTACTCTAGGCTAGATCTCATCACAAATGATATTGTTGGCTTAGGAAGTGAAGAAATGACTGACAAGTTCATCATAAAGAAGATACTTCGTGCTTTGGATGAGAGATATGACACCGTGTTCACATTGATCCAAATGATGCCCAACTACAAAGATCTCAAACCAACGGAAGTGATTGGTAGAATTGTTGCTCATGAGACGACACTCAAAGACAAGGAAGACCTTCATCACAAGTCTAGCGGTGCTTACAAAGCCACAAGTGATGCTCCCGCTACCTCAAGCGACAAACTTGTCACAAATGAAGAGATAAGCCTCATGGTTAAGAAATTCAACAAGTTCTACAAGAATAGAAGCAAAGATCGCAGCTCCAACTCCCGATATGAACACAAGCATTCGTCAAGTCATGATCGAAACTTCTACAATTGTGGCAAGCCCAGACACAACTCCAATGAGTTCTCAGCTCCCTACAAACGAAGAGAAGAGTGACCAAGAAGACGAAGCTCAAGAGATGAATCACCTCAAAGAGAGAGAAGGAGTAGAGATGATCGCTATGAACGAAGACTCTCGAGGAGAAGTAGGGACTCGGAGAAGAAGGACAAGCACACCAAGAGCTACTCAAGAAGGAAGCATCAAGATCATGTTGGTGAATGGGTTTCCGGCTCCGACTCCGACAACCACTCCGAGAGAAGCTATCACTCAAACTACGACTATAGTCAAGATGCTGGTGTTGCCAGAATTGCACTAGTGACAACCAACTCCTATGATCCATTTGATTCACCAACTGAAGGAAGTGGAAGTTGCTTCATGGGTAAAGGCCCCAAGGTATCACACCCCGAATATATCTTGATTTCAATAGTGATGAACATGATTTGCTGTACGATGATGACTTGCTATGTGATAAAACTAGTGATGTTAATAATAATGAACTTGATATTTCGCATGCTAGTCAAGACAAGTCAATTGATGATGATAAGATGAAAATAGAAGAACTAACTAAAGAACTCAACACTCTTGAGTTAGCTCATGAAACTACTCTTGAGGATCATAGAGAGCTTGTAAGAACTCATGAGAAGCTACGCTTCGAGAAGCTCAATTTGGAGCAAGAACATGAATTTCTTAAAGCTATCAATGACGATCTTCGAAAGAAGACTTCATCTTATATCACCAAACAACTACTCTTGTCTACATTCATGCCACAAGTCAAATCTAAGCAAACTAGTAACGAAGGCAAGAAAGGTTCTTCATCTAGTAGCAACAATAAAAATGCTAAACCCAATGATGTTGCTCCTAGTAGTTATATTGATTCCACTAATGACGATTCTCTTAGCCAAGTTACACTTGAGAAAGAAAATGCTTTATTGAAAGGAATTATAGAGAAAGGTACCTACAACAGTCTTGAAGGGTACAAACAATTTGATGAGATTGTACGCAAGCACGAAGGATGCCGGAAGAATCGTGGTGTTGGCTACTTCAACGCTAATGGAGTTGAATGGGAATAAGGTCAATATCCAAATCCCAAGTTTGTTCCTCAAAAGGAGAAGTATGAAAATACTCTTCCCAAGGGGACAAACACTCAACATGACCTTCCACCACAAGACACCAAGATCAAGGGCAAGAACAAGCTTCAAGAGGACTTTGACTCTTATGAAGATCAATCCCAAGCTTTGGTGAAGTGGGTTCCCAAGGCTACTACAAGTTCAACTTCTACAAGTGCTACTTCAACCCCAAGGATACCCATCAACTTGACATGGATTCCCAAAAAGAACTAGAGAGTTCTTGAGGGGTGACTCCGCCAATGAAATTCACTCACATTCATTATTGGCAAGATCTATTTGCAATCAACATCAACCCTATGCAATAGATCAAGGAGTCACACATTCCCTCAAAGGTAAGCAAGGGACAAGGTAATCAACAAATCAATGGACATCATTGCATATGCTTTGCACGCCACGTCCATAGATATCCTTGTATTTGTCTCTTGTGTGTTGGGACTAACCCATGTAGGTGAGAAGAGTAAGGAAACAACGAGGATGCTCCCAACTCTTGGTGATCTTCATAAACCTTGAGCATCCACCACTACCTCACCAACATGAAGTCTTGATCGACAAAACCCAAGGTTAGTTTATCCCTCTTATGGCGGGATGTCAGATCAAGGGGAGCTTTACTCTAAGACTTGAGTCAAAGCATCTCATGGAATGTGACAAACATTAAATGCTTTATGTAAAAGTGGTAACCCCACTTGTGCTTAAACAATGACTATGACCTATGATCAAGTATTCTTACTTGGCTCCTAAGTCAAATACTCATATATAGATGACTTCGTCATCGCCCAAGTGCTTGCTAGATGCTAGAGTATATGTGCATGTTTGCCATGTTTTCATTTGACATCTTATTGTGTGAGCATGTTGGTCTGCATTTATTTTCTCATTCGAGGACATCCAATTATTGTTATTTGGCTTTTGATTTATCTTTTGCCAATTGGATATACAAGAATGCCTAGGACCACTCCTCTAGCTATCTATGCTTTCTCACCTCATGTTCTATTCATGTTGCATCACAAAATTTGAAAAAGTACTTTTCGATCTCTTTGTGTGAGGAGCACTCGGAGTTCCGTATCGACAAGGTCTGACCATTAAAACCTCCGAAGTGCATCTCAGTGGAACCAACACCAAAAAATCGGTCTCACCGAATGCCTAGGGTTGATCTGGTTTTTCAATCTCGGTACCACCGATTCCATTTTCTGGATTACACCGAGTGTCCCTGTCAGTTGACAGTTGAGGTACTCAGTGACACCGAAAACTTAGAATCGGTGTCACCGACAGTGGTGGGTATATAAAGCTAGACCCCGACGCTTTGAAATTTCTATCTCATACGTCGTGCTCCAAAACCCTAAGCTGCCTCTCTAAGGACCCCTGGTCATCGCCTTTGTCTCCCCGCGTTCCTCCGCCATTGGGAATTGCCGTCGCCGACGAAATCTACTCCCTCGTCTCCGCCGTAGAGGATCCGCGCCAAGCTAGGGTACGAATTCGATCCCTAGTGCGCTCCCCGTCTGATTCTTGCGCATTAGATTCTTGTTTATCATCATTGCACCCCTTGCACATGTTTCCATCCACTTAAAACTCCAAAATCTCGCGTTAGATGGATTTGCTAGGGTTTTGCCGTCCACCCGATAAATCTTGGTGGAACTGAAATTAAAATATCGGTCTCACCGATATGCTTTTCTGTGAGGTTGATAACTGACTTAGTGGAACCGAGTTGCTCTTTTCGGTCCGACTGAAAAGGCTGCCAAGTTACTGTTACAGAGTTAGTCTGTCTCGACCCCGCCAAAAATTTCTTTTTGGCTGCACCGATATCTATTTGACAAATTGCAAAACTTTTGAAAATTCATTGCTCAAATTTAAAAAACCAACCTCATTTTGTGATGACTAATCTTCTTTTGCTCTCCTATACTCTATTCACAGGGTCTGTATGTCAAGCTCAGAGGATAGTCGGAATTTGCCAGAGCAGGGAGTTGAGATGAGTTCTGGAACAAGCCCAGAAGCCAGTTCTTTCTCAGATCCAGGCACCCCCAGCTCTCATGGGTTGCCCAAGGCTTCCACCAGAACCAGGAAGAAGCTCAACTCAGATGAAGAATATTCAGATTTCATTCCTGAGGAGACTCTTGCTAAGAAGAAAGAAAAAGCTGCCAAGAAGTCAACAACTAAAGCTACTTCATCTCGTAAAGTTGTCAGCAAAGTCTATGCACCTGCTTCAACTATCAAGGCACATGAGAGTGCAAGAGCCATTGTGTCAGCTGAGGTCCCCAAGAAAGCTATGCCTAAGAAGGCGGGGGAGAAAAAGTCCAGGAAGAGGATTGTCCATGTTATGGGCAGGCCTACCTCTATGTTTGAGGATCCATAGGAGCCTGCTGGTGTTTCTGCTGAGGAGGAGGAGGAAGAGCATGCTGAGATAGTACCTCCCAAGAAGAAAGCCAAGAAGCTCATGGCTGATGCTATGCCAAAGACTGGCACCTCCAAGAGCACCAAGCCTGCATCTAAGAAGGCTGCTATGTAGAAGTCCAAGAGCACCACCAAAGACATTCCTGCTTCAGAGAAGAAAAAAGCGAATGCCTCCAGAGTGGAAGATGATGATGACTTGACGACATTGATGAAGGTCAGACCACATCTTGCAGTGCACGTTGTCAGTGCCTTAGTTGCTGAGGACATGAAGAAAAGGAAAGACTCAGTCTTGAGAGCCTGGAGAGCCATAGATCCTTATGCTCAGACGAGGAAGACCGTTGTTGACTATAGGTTCTATACCAGAGAGCAACAGGATTTCTATGAGACCGTACTACTTGAGAAGAGCCCAGCTTTTAGCGACATGAGGTATGTCGATTGGAAGTTCATGAAAGACAATGTGTACTACTTCCCAAGTGTCCAAGTCAACTTCCATTGTATCAGTGTGGATAAGTTCATTGGCAGAGAACTTATAGCGTGGAATGATAAGATGATCATGCAATTCTACTCCACCGCTCACTTCTATGGAGATGGTAGAATTGTATGGATGACTGAAGGTGCATGATATGAATCCACTTTTGAGGATTGGGCTGCTCTACTAGAAGTTCCTGAAGCTCAGGAATGAGATTTGGATGTATACTCTGAACCCAAGGCTAGTCACAATGCCATGAAAGACATGTATACTCCTATACCCACTGACAAGGTGCAATCACACAAGCTAGGATCCATCTACTATCTGCAAGCAGGCCTATAGACTATTAACACTATAATCAGGCATACCTTGATGCCCAAGTCTGGAGTTGACAAGATGATCCGAGGTTACTGCATTAATATGTTGAACCACCTTGACACGAACACCAGGATTAGTGTCATGGATCTGATTGTTGAGACAATCAAGAGGGTTGCCGCTGACCAAAAGCGCTCATGTTGCTATGCACCCTACATCCAGTTGCTTATCAACTCACAGTTGGAGAAGCACATTTTTGCTCTTGATCGCCCACACCTGCCCCTACAGCGAGAGTTCGAGGATAAAGTTGTGGTGATGAACCCAGATCATCCCACATCTGCTATAGCACAAGCAGAGGCAAAAGTTGTTCGAGCCGCTAGTGCTCAAGCCCCCAGATCTAGGAACGAGCAAATGGATCTTCTGATCACAACCATCCAAGGCATATAGAAGGATATCAAAGGGATTCTAGAGAACCAGAACAACCTTGTGAGGATCTTCGAGGCGAGGATCAAGGTGCTTGGTAACAAGGTGGACAAATTTTCCAAGACAGCGATAGAGCTCCAGAAGGAAGTTTACTCCATGCAGATTCCCCGGGTGTCTTCTAGCTCTTCTTCTTCTGATGATGATAATGATGTTGATGAGGAAGGATCACCTCTCAGGCAGGGTACCTGGTTCTTCACTCAGGCTAGATCAACTATAATGTCTGCTCCAGAGTCGAGGCCCTCTTCATCAGCTCCTGCTACTGTCAACACAGCTCCTGCTCCATCAGCTCATGTTCCACCCGTGTCCACTCCAGCTCCTTTGATGACATCTGCAGAGATCTTCGCTGATGCCTTGCTCTCTACTCCTTCATCGACAACCGGAGGAGATCATCCCAAGAACGCTTAGATAAATACCTTTGAAATTTTTGTAACTTGTTCCCAAAGGGGGAGAAGTTTATATAGATCATTAGGCTTCGAGAGAAAGAGCATTTGCTGTTTGCTGTTTTTTCAAAAACAATTGCTTTTAGTTGTTGTGATACTCTTTTGTCTTGCTTGTGATACACGCTCGATGATGTTTGATCATACGCTTTAATGTGTGATGCTACTATTTCCTTTCATCTTAAATGCTTATGTGATGATCATTCATATTTTTGTTGATTGTGTTGTTCTATGATATTCATTCCAGTTACTCTCACACACCACCAAGTGGTATGTGACATGTGAGAAGTGACCCATGTACCTAATCGATTGTGCATTCGCATTCAAATGCAAATTTAAAATAATGCACAAATTTAGGGGGAGCTCTTGCTTATCACATACTTCTCAAAGCGACGACTATATTCATTGATTATATATTTATCGAAGCTTTGATCTATATGTTGTCATCAATTACCAAAAAGGGGGATACTGAACGCACATTTGCTCCCTTGGTGGTTTTGGTAAAATAACAACATATAAGTCATTGAACTAATATATTCACCAAGTATATTTCAAATAAGTTCAATGACGGGAATGGCAAAAGGATTGCGGAATTACCCCAAGATGCAAGGATATAGGTTGGCCAAGCTTCAAGCAAGAGGACTCTACATTTTACATTTGTGAGAAATCACTTTGATTCCATGGGAAAGCCAATACTATTAAAAGGCGGTGAAGTATTGATGGTGAACAATATGCTCTAACGTGCACAAGTGACAGTCACCAAAACATCCACATACTCTCCCACCAAAGTCTGTCCTAAGCCAAACATGAAAAATTGGTGCAACCAACTTTCCTATCCCGGTGCCACCAAGTTCCAAACCCTAGGCAGACTCAGCCAATCCCTAACACTTCGGTGCAGCCGACATTGCACTCGGTGCCACCGAGTTGGGTTGCCAACTTCCTTTTACGCAAGTTCTCATTTTTGGTCCAACCGAGAATGGTGAATCAGCGTCACCGAGTTTGGTAATTCTGACCGTTAGTCACCTTGTCGGTACAACCGAGAGTTATATATCGGTCCATCCGAGATTCAAAAGTTGACACTTTTTGTCACTTCGGTACCACCGAGTTTTACACTTTAGTGTCACTGAGTCTGACTTATTGTGTGTAACGGTTGGATTTTTGGGGATGCCTATATATACCCCTTCGCCACCACCCACTAGAAAGAGAAGTACTTAGAACTATTCCATACCTATCCTACTCAGTTTTCTGAGAGAGAACCACCTACCCTTGTGTTGAGGTCAAGATCTTCCACTCCAACTATATGGATCTTGATTTCAAGCCTCCCCAAGTTGCTTTCCACCAGTCACATCTCTTCTACCAAGCCAAATCTGTGTGAGAGAGATTGTTTGTTGAGGAGTCTATCATCTTGAAGCACAAGAGCAAGGAGGTCATCATCATTACCAAGCCTATTACCTTTTGGAGGGTGGTACCTCCTAGATTGGTTAGGTGTCGCTTGGGAGCGTCCTACTTCGTGTTGTGGAGTGAACCTAGAAGTTTGTAAGGGAAAGGAGATCGCCTACTTCGTGAAGATCTACCCATATTGAGGCTAGTCCTTCGTGGATGGAAGCCGCATCAAATAGTCAAGGTTGCTTCTTCGTGGAACCCTCCGTGGGTAGAGCCCTCCGTGGACTCTCACGACTGTTACCTCCGTGGGTTGAAGACTCCATGAACAAGGACGTATGATAGCACCACCTATCGGAACCACGGGAAAAATCATCGTGTCATCACTTGTGTTTGCATTCCTAACCCTCGCTTTACTTATATGTGCAATGTCTTTATTTTCCACTGCTATACTCTTAGACATGCATGAGTAGGGTGTAACCGGATTTGCTATGAATGCTAAAACTTGCCAGGAATTAAAATTGGGAAGAAGGAAAAACTTTCATTTGGTCAAGTAGTCTAATCACCCCCCCCCCTCTAGACCTACTTTCGATCCTACAAAAAGATGTCATGCAAGTTCTTTTCCATAAGCATGTATGACTATTTATGGAATACATGCCTACACTACATTGACGAACTGGAGCTAGTTCCATGTCATACTGTTATATGATGAATACCATCCAACGTATACATCGATCTAGTGCCTACAAGTTTTCCACGTATTGTTCTTGCTAAGTTACTACTTCTGCTGTTATTGTTAGCTTTGCTACAAAATCACTACTGCTATTGTTACCACTACTGTTACAGTTACCACTACTATCAAACTATCATATTACTATGCTACTGATCACTTTGCTATAGATATTTATCTCTAGGTGTGATTGAATTGACAACTCAACCACTAATACAATCAAGTATTCTTTGGCTCCCCTTGTGTCGAGTCTACAAATTTGGGTTGAATACTCTACCCTCGAAAACTTTTGCGATCCCCTATAATTGTGGACTATCAATGGGCTTACCTGATTGGAGTCGCATCGAGCATATAGGCAGGTTTAAGCATGTATTGTGCCATTTTTTGCCGGGTCAAGAGGGTGATAAAACTAAAATCAATGAGTTGGAAGCCCCCAAGTGACCTATGTTACAAGCAATAAAGACGCATGCTCCATATATAGGCTGAAACGACATATACCCTGAGTTTCGAGGGTGTCCGTTTTATTATATTTGAACATAAAGAAGTATATACAAAATTTGCAGGGGGGGTACATAAAGAGGATCTTCGGCTCTTCTAAGTATAATAAGGCCGCATGTGAGTGATGTTCCAGGGCCGAGTTGTCTCCTCCTCACAAGTGTATGATCCTTCCCGTAAGTCCACCAGATAATATGACCCGTTGTTAAGGTTTCTGCTGATGACAAAATGACCCTCCCAAGGTGGATAAAGTTTATGCAATTCTGCCTGATCTTGAATAAGACATGGCACTAAGTCGCCTTCTTGAAAAGTACGGCTTCGAACTCTACGACTGTGATAGCAACATAGGTCCTGCTGGTAAATGGCAGATCTAGATGCTGCTAAATCACGCTCTTCTTCCAAGGCATCCAGGGAGTCTTCAAGTAATAGTTTATTGTCCGCATAAACATAAATAGCAACCCGAGGTGAGTCATGGCGAATATCACTTGGTAGAACTGCCTCAGCTCCATACACCAACAAGAAAGGTGTGTATCCAGTGGGTCTATTTGGGGTCGTGCGATTACTCCAAAGTACGGCAGGGAGTTCTCAAACCCAACAACCCGGAGTGCACTCAAGTGGTACCATAAGCTTGTCCATTGGACTGTGGATGCGCCATCGTTGCTAGGTCAAGCCAGATGTGCTCTTGTTGTCAAAACTGCTCCATGACTCCCTTAGACAAGTTGGACCATCATCAGTGATAATACTGTGAGGGTAGCCAAAATGGAAAATCAACTTTTTCAAAAACTTGACAGCAGTCTCTACATCATAGCTACTAACCGGCTCTGCCTCAACCCACTTGGTAAATTTATCAACCACCACAAAGAGGTGTGTCTTCTTGTCACAAGACAGCTTGAACGGACCAACCATGTCAAGCCCCCAAACTGCGAACAACCAAGTAATTGGATTCATACGCAATTCCTGAGCCGGCACATGGGCCTGTCGACCAAACTTCTAGCACCCATCGCACTTGTGCACAATTTCTTCTGCATCCGCGTGAGCCGTCAGCCAATAAAACCCATGCCGAAAAGCCTTTGCCACCAGGGATCGTGAGCCAGCATTGATGCGGAGCATCCTATGGACATCACCATGGAAAGAGTCCCTTTGCCAAGTGACATATGCCACATCTAGTCCACATACATAAAGGTCAATCATCTGCTTTAGACGTGTTCACTTGACCCCTTTGAGGATGGTATACTACTTGACATTCCTCTCGTGTGCACGCATAGGTATTCCCGGAGATTCACGGATGACGAGGAGGAGTGTTAGCACCTATGTATGACTACAATATCCGCGAGGGGAGCTTGGCAGAGAAGGAAGAAGAAGCGAGGACAAGACTCTGGAAGTCCCGGACCTTCCGTCCTGCCCAGAACCTCCGGACCCCGGACCTTTCGGCCTGCCCAGAACCTCTACCCTCCCGCACACCTGAGGCGTGCCAACTCTCGGGAAACCCCTGAACCTGCCCAGACTTTCCCCGGAACTTCCAGACTAGCCCAGAACTTCCGGCCCAGCCCAGAACTTCTGGCCTGCATGCGTGCATCCAATTGAGCCAAAGGCCCATGTACCCCTTTCTCACCCCCAAATCTCCCTAGACTATATATACTCATCTCATACCTCCATTCTAGGGTTAGATATGGTTTTGTTCTTAGTAAGTTGAGCCTAGCTCCTTCCACTACCTCTCCCATGGAGTAGATGCCTCTATAGGAGAAGATCCCTAGTGGATGTCGAGGCCCCTTATGAGGGAAGATCCAACGGGATATCAAGGACCCATCTCCCCATGGGATTTGGGATGAACTCTACCATGTATCCGTCTTTCCCTTTGTTTTTCATGTATATTGTTGATCTTGTGTTTGGTGAGTCTAGTGGATGTGTGATTGATCATGTATTTGAGTGTTTCCTCTTGCGATTTCCGATTCGTATTCTTCGTGTTCTTCGTGGAATCCCCCTCCAATTCGTGAAAGATCAACACACACACGGGCTTTCCTAGTATCATATTGGTATCACGAGCCACGGTTGATCACGAATTTGGAGCCCTACCCCCCATGTTCTAGCCATTAGTTCGAGTTTTCTCCCCAAATTCAATTTTTTTTCCAAAAAATAGCCCCAAAAAATTGCTTGCATTTTGTTGTTCTTGTGAGTTTTTGTTGATTTTGATCCGTGGATCTAGTGTTTGGCAAGTGGATCTACCTCCCTTGACGTTCCCTAGCCCCAATTTAACATTTCCCCCCTTCATGTTTTCCCTAGAAATCGAGTTTTTTCACCCCCATTTTCGGATCGGAGTTTAGGGTTCGTCCCGGAGTTGTTCCCGTGTCCCCCGGAACTTCCGGCATCACCCGGAACTTCCCGCACCCGGAACTTCCGGCCTTAACAGAAAGTTTCCCACATTTTTCCTGTCCCCCCCCCAGAACTTCCGCCTGGCCCGAAACTTCTGGCTAACCGGAATCATTGCACAGATTGCAGCTTCAGCTATTTGACCATTTCGGTCGTAACTTTCGCTCCTGAACTCCGATTTGAGTGTCCTTTGGCTCGTTTTGAATATATCGACGTGCCCAAGTAGCTAATCTTAGTTTACCATCATTTGACCACTTCAAATGTTTCTAATTTTGGCAAGTTTTCCTAGGCCCTCCACCATATCATCCGCAATACCACCATAGTCTTCCTCAACCTAACCCATTTGGTTTACCTTTGCATTTGTGGTTGCTTGAGTTGTGATTTGAGTCTCCTAAGGTGTTTCGGCTACTTAGGCACGGTTACTTATTCATCAACCACCGATGTCTTGTGTCGTTCCATCATCTACATCGACCATCGACGATGACCATCCATCCTTTGAGACCATCTTCAACCGGAAGCAATGCCGATTTACCCCGACTTCATGAAAGGTTAAGTGTGAAGAAGGTATACATTCCGTCATACACTTTACCTTCCTTGCCATTACATCTTTTTAGCCCCACCATATTTTTCATTACCTTTGTACCTATTGAGACTAGCTATCCGGGTATTGTCGGGCTTCGTGAAAACTTGTGCACCATAGTGATACGATATCATATTGTTGCATCATTGGAAATATCATATAGTGCAATTGCTTGCTCCCATGCATATCTTGCGATATTTATCTCATATAGTTGGTTGAGGCTAAATAAGAATAGTGGAAAGGAAGAGGGGAAATAAGCTTCTAAGCAAGAAAGAAAGATCAAAGCTTATAAGCAAAGAGTTGAGCATGAAAAGAGATACTTGTGCATCAGGATACTTGGAATAGGAAACGTTTTGCTTGAATAAATAGGAATGGTGCCAAGTATACCTGGCCATGGGCCGGGCCAGGTCGGGCTTGGGCCGGGCCCTAAAAAGCCCATGGCAGAAAACTAAGGCCCAGGCCCTGCCATCGGGCCTATTTTGAAGCCCAAGCCCTCAAAAGCATGTCGGGCCTGGGGTAGTGGGCCGGGCTTCTTCCTTAAAATCCCAATTAGCCAAGCCCAAGCCCGGCCCGGTCCTGCTGGTGGGCTCAAAACTCATGCCCAAGCCCGGCCCATGAGCAAGCCCGTCGGGCCTAGGCCCTGGATTTTAGGGCCGGGCCTAGGCGGGCCGGCCGGGCCGGGCCTGAGATGGCCACATATAGTGCCAAGTGGTGAATCATGCCCAAATGTGCAATAAGCTAGCGTCCCTCCTTGTGTTTGTGCAACACGAGCTTTGCTCCTCCCTATAGTTGCACAAGCTCTATTATCCCACCCCGTGTGTTTCTCTACTACCCTCCCCTATATTTGTGATCACTTACTTTGCATTTTGAGTCCATTGGATTTATTTCAACATTTACAATATCTTGGACTTCATTTTGCTTGAATTTTGTGCCACTTGTCCTAACCAAGCCACTCGATAAGCTTTATGTTGTAGGTGTGAGTGAACAAGTCCGGTACCAATTCCACTATTCTCTCAATTCACACTGAGTGAAGTGGGATACATCCTCAACTTTGGGAACGTTATCTTGGTATTGTTTATCTCATTTATGACTAACCTTTGCTCGAGTCTTGTGATGGCTAGGCAAAGCACACCATCTTAGGGTAGCAACAATAGTGACAAGTTCGATGCCAAGAAGAACATCATCGACGCCAAGATGCAGGCTCAAATGGAGGAGCTCAAGGTCCTCATCAAGAACTGCGTGAGGTCTTCATCATATTCGAGAAGACGCTCAAGTGCACATGCTCCCGAGCAACAATCTCCAGCAAGATCACACCGACATCGACACCATCAACAACATGAAGAAATAACGAAGCCAACATCAAAGCATTCAACAAAGAACAAGTGTGAAGGTCACAAGCTCGACGCGAACCACCGCTCAATGATTCATGACCTACATTGGCATCTTCGGCAAGCGACTTCAAGGCATCTTCGCCGACAAGCACTTCAAGAAAAGCTCCCCAAGCTCAAGTCTGCGACTTCCATGAGCTACTATGACCTCGACGACCATGATATTCCTTTCTATGGGAGTCAAGACCCCGAGGAGTATCTCGAGTGGGAGCGCAAGATGGACCACTACCTCAAGCTACTTCAAATCCCCTTCGAAGATCAACTGAAGTGCGCCACAAGAAACTTCCACGGCGACGTGTCAACATGGTGGCTTCACACATCTTGAAAGAGCTTCAACATGAGTTGGTCCAAGACGTAGAAAGCGATGCGGCGAGAGTTTGTGCCTACCACCTACATGGAACATCTTCAACACCAATTGGAGAACACCATACATGGATCCAAGTCCATCGACGGGTACTTCATGATGATGATGAAAGCCTTGCGACGAGCTGGCGTGACCGACCCCATCTGGATGAAGTTTTACTTCATGATGGGATTCAACAACGACATCACCAAGCCTATCTTCGACAACAACTATGAGTCTCTCGACAAACTCTACATTGGTGCTCTCACGGTGGCACAAGACCTCAAGGCCAAGCCTACTCGACCCCGTGCACACTTCACGACAACCAAGCTCAGAGACGACAAGCATGAGGACGGTACCACCAAGATGTCCAAGCCTGACGAGCTCGAAGATGATGCTACCATGTCCGATTTCACATCCATCCCTCTTTGTGGCGTTGACTATACCAAGTCTACCATGAGTCTTTATGACGATGGCGCAGGGACGACCAGGACTATAGAGCCACTCAAGGAACATGCTTTGGAGGTGAGGGAAAAGGTGGCGAGCAAAGAGGACGCTTCCATCTTTGGAGGCGAGAGTGAGATGATCGAGCATGGGATTTTCCCTTCGGTCATGGAGGAGAGGGATGATGTGCCATCTTCGGCCTTTATCCACGGCGACGGCGACGAGATGGTTGAGCATGCGAGTTTCCCATCGACCACGGCGGCGATTGGAGTTCATTTGAGAGACTTTTGCCACCATATTGCGAGTTAGAGTGCCTTCACCACTAGCCTCATACATGTTGAGTTGCCACACTTTCCATGTTGAGTTACTATATTAATGGCATATTTTAATCCGCTTGACTTGGCATATGCATCTTTGCAATCTCATCGTTGTAACTATGCATATGCCATTAAAATAAATCCAATTTGCACATATGGCATAGATGACCAGCCCATGGTTGTTGGCATTTGTTTTTCTTGTGATGACATTCCCATGCTCCCTTTGCATCATTTGCGCAATTGTTCTCATATGACATGCCATGACCACCTAGCTTCGGATATGCATTGTTTGGGATATTGTCCATATTCTCCATATTATACTTCCACTATTGCACATGAGGAGACCACAATAGTTTCCTCATACATACTAGGAGATTTTGATCCATCCTAAACTTTGCATGATCTCCATATTTGTGTGCACAATATGCTTACCATTGATTTGAATAAAATGGTTGTGCCACACACTTGCTATAATTTGCGTCCCAATCACGTTGAGCATAATAACTATAATTGCATGATGGATGATGTATTCCTGTACCATGCATCTCATTTATTTGAGCATTGGAAATTTTGTGCTAACGAACACAAGCACACGCACATCGTAACGGATGATGTATACATATACCACGCGCACACCCTTTTTCATTTGTCTTTGTTGTCTATAGGTACTTGTCGGTGTCAAAATTGACGGATCTCGGGTAGGGGGTCCTGAACTGTAAGACTAGGGTCAATGGTAATAGGAGACGAAGGGGACACGAGTTTACCCAAGTTCGGGCCCTCCAATGGAGGTAATACCCTACGTCATGCTTGATTGTTTTGATGGTGTAAGGGGTTACAGTGTTGATCTACCTCGAGATCGTATGTCTAACCCTAGATGAATTGTTGTACCTCTACACTCTAAAACCCTCCAGCTTATATTGAAGCCAAGGATGCCTAGAGTTTACACATGGTCGGTTACATGCCGAAGAGATAAACTTGCCTAACTAATACATCAGATGTGGATCACAAGCCGTGTTTCCCAAAGCTTCCATCTTGGAGACTGGACCTTCAAATCCTTCGATGTTCGGTAAGTAGCCCTCATAGTCAGGCCCATAACAATAGGTCTGCTATCCGAGGACCCCCTAATCAAGAACTCCCTCAGTAGACCCCAAAATCGCCTACAACGCCAAGGGTCTTCAGCTCTGACTGCTTCGTGAACAGAGTCTTAGGCTTGCGAGGTGAGTTCTTCCTGTCGAACCATAGTTCGACCTCTGATGAAAAGTAGTCTCCCGCATAGTGGCACGTACGAATACTGTAAATTGACATGCTTTGAAGCCCAAATGTCAAGGGTTAAACAACGGCCCTCTGACGACCTTTCTGATGAAAGGTTACGTCCCACCACGACCGCCAGGCCAGTTGCATAGAATCGATTCGCGGTTCGAGGCTGTTTTAATCATCATGATCTATCAATATACTGATCATGTCCTATTTTATACGGGATATACTTAATCACGTGCATGCAATGGCTTGCGCGTCTCGGGAAGTGGAGGAATTCACAGCGCAGCGAGGGGGATTCCACATCGACAGGCCTCATAAAAAGAGAAGGAAAACCCCAAAGGCTTTTTTACGCTCTCCATTCGACTTCTCCGCCTCCCACTCCCTTGTGCCACCAGAGCACAGATCTAGGTCTCTCCGCCCCACTTACGAACTCGGCAATGGCGGGCTCCAATGGCTAGTGGGAAGCATCCACGGTCACCAATAAGGACATACTTGACCTCAAGAAGGCCGGTTACCTCCCTGCCAACATCCCTCACCATGCTGTAGAGGAGGGCCAACTGATACCCACCCCAGGTCTGGCAAGAGGGTGGTCTTCATCCCCCACTTCATCAGGGGGTTGAGATTCCCACTCCACCCCTTCGTCAGGGGGCTAATGTTCTTCTATGGCCTCGACTTCCATGACCTCCCGCCAAACTCCATCCTGCACATCTCGGCGTTCTTCCTCGTCAGCGAGGCCTTCCTGCACGTCGAGCAGTACTTCGGGCTCTGGCTATAGGTATTCAATATCAAGCCTAAGCACGTGGGCGGCAAGCACGCGGATTGTGGCGAGTCAGTCATCGGCAAGTTTTCCCGCGTCGGGTGGTTGTCGGACACCTTCATCGACACCATCAAAGGATGGAAAAAGGAGTGGTTCTATGTCACCGAACAACGAAAAGAGGGCCAACTCCCCACCGCTGCATTCAGATCTAGTCCCCCCACCAGACTAGCTTCGTGGCCCGAAAAGGGCCTGGTTTGGGGATCGGGCAAAGAAGTGACCGATCTGCAGAAGCACCTCGCCTCCGTGGTCGAGGGGGGCATCAAGCTAGCTGATGTGGTGCAGGTGATGCTTCGAAGATGCATCCTATCCTGCCAGTGTTGGGACACTCCCCTACGGGCCTGAGAACTCGAAGCCGAGCCCACAGTCCAGAATCTCTTCCACACTACGCGGGAGAAGTTGTGGAAGGAGCTCTTCAAATTGATGAAGAGCTGGCCATCCAAGGAGGAGGACAGGGATTTGCATGCCGCCAACCCAAACTCCGAGGTATGATTTTCCCTAGCTTGGTTGGCTCTATTACACAGAGAATCCCTTCATCCCCTTATCCGATTTGTTCTGGCAGAGATGGCAGAAGAAAGCCATTAACATCAATAGTCTGAATCCTTAGCTCGAAGATGAGAGGACCGGGCTGCTAGAGAGGATGCTCGTGGAGAAGCCTTACTAGGCTCCCACGAAGATAGAGAAGAAGAAGAAACCAGGTCAGGCTGTCCTTCGCATCAAGGACCACCCTGATGCTGCATCCGAAGACACCCCCGCCTCCTCAAATCAGGAGGAGGTCAAAGCGTAAGAAGAAGAGGAGGAGGAGGTCGAGAGCGAGGGGAGAGGCAACTCCCCCAGCACTAAGAAGAGAGCGGCTCCTTCGGATGCGCTGAGGCAGGTAGCTTCTCCTACCCCGAAGAGGGCGCGGTAGGCGCGGGTGGTTCTGTCCGACGACAACTTGGATTCGAGCTCAGCGTTCGAAGACCCCGAGGAGGTTCCACGATGGAGCCCAAGGGTCAAGCCCCCCCATCCAGGTTAGGATCCGAAGACCCTCTTACCTATCCCAAGTAGATTCGCAGTTTGCTAACACGCAGGTTATTGGTCCTATAGCCCCCCACGCGTTATCCCCACCAAGGTGGTATCGGATGGGGAGACCCCGCCCGCCGAACTGGTGGAGAGCGGGGATGCCTCGCACTCCACCACTCTAGGCGCCACGGAGGACACCATGAAGGCGTCGTCCCAGCCTATTCCAATGCAGGCGGACACAGGGGGCGAGGGAGATCGCCCCATGCCCGAGGCTAATGCTTCGGCCACCGATGAACGGGGGACAACGCCCGGCCCAGACATCGAGGATGCCGGACGAGCGGGCGATCCTCCCCTCCAAGGACATCTCCGGAGTGCACTGTGCTTCCAGACGCACCGGTCTAATCCCCGGTGGGTGATCAGAAAATCCGATGATCCCCGACACCGTCGACCAACAGGTGGTCGGCCATGGAGGAGGCTCTATAGAGCGCCTCCATCCCCGAGGATCACCGCACCCTTCTGGGTGCGGTACTGCAAAGCGTCCAATCCGTTGACAACAGATTAAAGGAGGCCTTCAAAGGTCTCCTTACGGGCTTTCAAGTAAGTCGCCCGATAATTTGCTAAGATTTCTATTCATTTGTATTGTATACATGGTAGCCCCCAAGCCCTAGGTGAGGTGAACAAGCTCACCTAGGGGTGACATCTGAATTTGATAACACACTAGAAGCATCCTAAGTGTTTAGCATGCTAGAATAAATCGATCTATGATCGGATTGTCTATAATCCGGGAAGTGAGTGACAATGTGATTTATGAATTGTGTGTGTAATGTAGGCTTCGTCATCAGCGGCAGCCAAAAATGGTGCCGAACTGGACGAGCTACATCAGAATCTCAAGCGCTGCGAGGATGAGGTGGAAGCCCTCAACAAGAGGTTCGACGAGGCACAGGGTGAGTCCGAACTAAACCCGAATACTATCAATGCAGATTCCTTTTATATAAAGGTTTATCGTTTTGTAGTTCCGTTGAAAGAGATAGAAAAGCTCAAGGCTGAGCTTCAGCATGCCAAGGACGAAGCGGCCATTGAGAAGGCGGCGACCAAAGAAGAGGCCACCACACTCTCTGCCCCATGAGCCACCAGCGATAAGCATCAGGCTCGTGTGGCGGAGATACAGGATGAGATCAAGGATGCTAGCAAAAAGTCCTAGGCCTTGGAGCAAAAGAATAAGGGGAGCTTGGCCGAACTGTCCACCATGAAATCTGATCTTAGGAAGGAGCGGATGGACAGACGGTTCTTCTAGGAGATGTGTGTCAAGCCAAGGAAATAGCCGATGGTAATTCGTACTCCCTAAAGTGTGTATTCGGGGATAGCAGATATGAATTGCTGACCCGAGTGTGGCGATCCTCAAGCACATCCGCCGATCTCTAGAAGAGCGTGGCGGACGCCAATCAGCTGTTCGCCTCACAGGGAGAGGAAGACGAAGCTCGGACGATCTAGGCACAGTTTGGAGCCCCCGAGCATCCTCCTCTTCTCATGGAGCAACTGAAACAGCTAATGGAGCTACACCAGATGGAGGAGCCGGCCATGAAGGACCTCTGCATCCGCTTTTGGCCTGGCGAGCCACTCCCAGGTAGTTACTTCAGCCTGATGCAGAGACTGATTTCTGCCACACCCCGCCACGATGCCGTCAAGTGCTCCTCCTGGATTGAAGGAGTCCGGATGGCCCTTGCCAAGGCCAAAGTGCACTAGCCGGGACCTCAATCGGATGAAGGTCGCCACCGTCCCGCTGCCACCCGGGAAGGAGCACCGATGCCCCGAGCTATACTTTGATGGAGTGATGGAGAGTGCTCGGGTAATAGTGTCGCAGTGTTCGGGTGGAAAATAATTTGAATGAGCTTGTAATGTGTTTGAAGACTCATGATAACTTGTAATGATATTAGTATCCACTCTTATATGGTTTTGTATTCCTTTATAACTCCTGTGTTGTCGTTTAATACTGAAAGATGCGAGCCGTCGGCTTCAGCCCCCACGTAGTTACTACATGGGGTGTCTATGCCAATGCACTATGTCCCTTAGCCGTATTATCGGAACCCGAAGGAGGTTTAGTGCGGTAGACTAGGCAATCAGACTATAGTGCTTTATTTCTTTCACTTAACCAAAGGGGCGCGAAAAGGACTACGGGAAGCGTACGATTAGCCATCAGGGTGTTGGCAATGTTCGGACGAGCCGAGGCCGAAGCCAACATCATATTGTTTGCACGTAGGGCAAGTTCCTCGTATAACACGGAATAACCACTTACGAGGATTGAAATATAATACTTCTAGCTTGGGGTTCATAAATTGGATTGCGCATACTATCACGGTCCATTTTTGGCTTTCTCCCCTGAAGTGCTTGACCGGACTATCCGGAAGCACAATCGTAGGGGTGTTCCCATTTCCCTTTTAGCCAAACGAGCGGAACATAAAGGGGCAAGCACAGGAGCCGGGCAACCCAACTTAATGATCAAAGACATAGTTCAGAACCGATGCATATAAAGTGGATGCCAAGATGCCGAACACATGATAGTTAAGGCGATTTGTGTTTGAAATCGAGCCCCCGGCCTATTAGCCGGTTGCCACGAGTCATACCGAACAGGTTCACAAGAAGAGGGAGAAAAGAAAAAAGTATGCGCCAAAAACAGTACAAATGAGGCGTACTTGCGCCACACATTTTTCACTTTTCCTCAACAACTCTTCTAACTCGGATTGCCGAAGAAACTGTTTACATGTATGCTAAAGAAAATAAGAAATAAAATCATACAGGAGTTGTTGTACCAGGGGTCTTTAATTGGTGACCTGATGTCCTTGATATGCCCCCTTGCTAGTTGACTCCTGCTCTTGGATGCACCTTGATGGGTGTTAGTGCGGGCAGATTTTACTAACAAAATCTTGAGAGGCCATGGCATTATAGGTGAGCTTTACGCCGTAGGCAGGCTCTTTTACGAGCACGTGCGTCTTGTCCGAAGATGTATTGGTGGTAGTAGGTCGGGGCAACCGAACACCCACCTTTTTTCCCCACAGCTTCCCATGGAATCTTAACTGCAAAGTTGTGCCTCCTCGTCACATACTTTCCTGGTCCAAAAATTGCGCGGTAGAGGGCGAGTCCCAATAGAGGGGAAGAGGAAGGATCCGATTTTTCGGTCTGAAGCCGAACTCGCTTCCCAGCTTTATGTGCCTTTATGGCGGATATCGGAACTTGCCGAACTTCTTTATAACTGAATTCAGCCGCTAGGTCCAGTGCATGTTCCTCAGTTCTATGGGAGCGCTTGGTGTTACCGTTGACAGTAATGACCCCCTTGGGCTTGAGGTATGTGTAGTGTGGGACTACTTTGAAATGAGCGAACGCTGTCGGTCCAAGCAGCGCGTGATAGCCGATGCGGAAGGGCACGATGTTGAAGATCAAGTCTTCGCTGCGAAAGTTGTCGGGTGGGCCAAACACAACCTCTAGAGTTATCGAGCCCGTGCATTGGGCCTCAATTCCCGGGATCACTCCTTTGAAGGTAGTGCTGTTGGGTTTGATCCTTGATGGATCAATGCCCATATTTTTCACTGTATCTGAGTAAATCAAGTTAAGGCTACTTCCTCCGTCCATTAGGACCCCTGTGAGGTGATACCCATCTATAATGGGATATAGGACGAGGGCCGCCGAACCCCCATGGCGGATACTAGTCAGATGATCACGCCAATCAAAGGTGATCGGTATGCCGACCATGGGTTGTACTTCGGGGCTACGGGTTCCACCGCGTAGACTTCTTGGAGGGCGCGCTTCCTCTCCTTCTTCAGTATGTGCGTGGCGTATATCATGTTCAACGCTTTTACTTCGGGAGGGAACTTCTTCTATCCGCCACAAATTGGACCCCGAGGCTCATCTTCTTCCTCGTTGCGCGAGCTTTTGCCTTGGTTTTCGGGTTGTATCTTGCCAGCCTATTTAAACACCCAGCAGTTGCGGCGTGTGTGGTCCCCATGCTTTTTCCAAAGTTCCATGGATTTGGCAAGGCCTTTTAATGATCTTCTCAAGCTGACTGGGTCTGTCATGATTGCCTTTAGGGGGCTTCTTCCGCTACCCAGGTCGGGAGTTGCGGAATTCAGCATTAACAGCCGTGTCATCGGCATCACTATTACTGTGTCGGCTCTCATTCTTATTGCGCTTTGGCTTTGAGTTGCCATCCTGTGCTTCGGGTGCCACAGGATCTTTTGAATTAAGGCTATGTCTAGCCAACCAGTTATCCTCGCCAGCGCAAAAGCGTATCATGAGGGAGGTAAGGGCGGACATAGTTGGAGTCTTGTCCTAGCCTAGCTAGCGGGCCAGCCATTCGTCTTGAATATTGTGCCAGAAGGGAGCTATGGCCTCAACATCCGGATAGTCGACGATTTGGTTCTTCTTAGTCAAGAACTGATTCAAGAACTGTCGAGGGGACTCGCTGGGCTTCTGGACGACATTGCTGAGATCGGAAGAGTCCAGCGGGCGGACATAGGTCCCTTGGAAGTTAGAGCGGAACGCGTCTTCTAGGTCTTCCCAGCATCCAATGGAGTTTTGGGGGAGGCTGTTTAACCAGTGCCGACCTGGCCCCTTAAGCTTAAGAGGTAGGTATTTAATGGCATGGAGATCATCTCCTCGTGCCATGTGGATATGGAGGAGGAAGTCCTCGATCCATACAGTTGGGTCAGTGGTCCCGTCGTATTGTTCTATATTCATGGGTTTGAACCCTTCGGAGAACTGATGCCGTATTACCTCATCTGTAAAGCACAGAGGGTGAGCGGTGACTGTGACCTGTGCTATGTCACGCATGTATTCTGCGTTTGTATGGGGCCGGTTGCATTCCTGGACTCTGTTGTTTTGGTCGAACCATGGTCTGTATTCATCGCGTCTATCGAGTGCGTACTCTCTAGATCCATAGATGGATCTAGTGCGGCCTGCTCTGTGATCCCGGTCATCTCGTAGGTCGAACCTGTCATTGGGCTCTAATGGCTTCTTGCCCCGTCTTCGGGGTACTACAGGTATGTAACCAGCATCATAGGCCGTCCTATCTCGACCATGAGGGGGGTGGTCTGGCTTGTCGTACGGAGTACGGTTTGGAGATGGAGTATCAGTAAGTTCATTGCCGAATTGCGGCAGCAACCTTCTCTGAGGGTAGCTTTTGGGCTGGTTTGGCAGAACCGTGCCGTATACTTCCTCAGCTGAGAGGACTTTTGTCCATCGATTATTGAGGTCGGCCTGTTCGGCTTTGAGTTGTTGTTCTTTGTCCTTTAAGTTGCGAGCCGTTGCTGTGAGCCATTGCCTATTTTCTTCCTGATCCTCGAGGTTATCAGAGATGTACAAGTCATCGGCTTCCGGTATATCTTCCTCCTCCACGGGGGGGGGGGGGGGGGGGGGGAGGTAATCGTCACCTTCAGGGTCATTGATGGTATCAGGGTCGTTTTGGTCCTCGGGCTCTTCCGAACCCTCAAACGGGTGCTCGGGGAAATCGGCATTGTCATGATCGGCAGGGGCATAACCTTCCACATTGCCTATAATAGCTCTTATTCCCTTTTTTTCTTTTGGGCTGCTTGTGCGATTTTCGGCGCCTTGATGGAGTGTCACCCGATTTGTCACCGTCGTTGTGAGGCGTGTTGTCACCGTTGGTGGCAGGGGTATCCACCATGTAGGCGTCGTACGTAGAAGTGGTGGCCCAACTCCCACTGTTAATGGGGGTGGGAGCATGGTCCTCTTCATCCATGTATTCTGCCCCCTTGGAGGCATAGTCTAGCACATCGGTTAAGTCTTCGACAGTGGCTATCAAGTGGGGGTGGGTGGGTCAAAAAATCCATCCCTGCCCGAACTATAACCAGGCCAGGCGTAGATCAGGGATGGATCGTCGGTGATCCTCATCAACGAGAATTGCTCCAAGGCCTCGTCGACCGCCGAGGGTCCGATCGGATCCAGTTGTTCAGAACCCATGGAGTTAACCCCCGTGAAGTCCACCCATGGGGAGTGTTCAGAAGGAACACATGTCCGGTCATATGGCTTGATGGACAGACCAGGATGAGAGATAGGACTGCCGCCATGGATGACCCCATTGGCATGTCCGAATAAGGGGCTCGAGATTAAGGCCTCAGAGTCCTCGGCGGCTACAAGCGAAGCCGTGAGCCTGATTAGTGACAAGTCGCCTCGAGAGTCGATGGAGAACTCCAAGTTTCCAATCTGACCTCTTGATCAGGGGCGAATCTCTCAATGCGACCTAGATGTCTGGCGGAATCCGCATGCAACACAACGCTACCGAAGGCGGAGATCTGGCCAGGGATGAAAACGTCCATGTGGCGAAACCCTTCATTGATGAAGAGATGAGGCGTCGATTCCATATCGCTCACACAGTAACTCTCAATGAAAGCACCAATGTCGGTGTCAAAACCGGCGGATCTCGGGTAGGGGGTCCCGAACTGTGAGACTAGGATCGACGGTAACAGGAGACAAAGGGGACACGAGTTTACCCAAGTTCGGGCCCTGCAATGGAGGTAATACCGTACGTCCTGCTTGATTGTATTGATGGTGTAAGGGGTTACAGTGTTGATCTACCTCGAGATCGTATGTCTAACCCT
This sequence comes from Hordeum marinum, assembly GCA_022496015.1. Taxonomy (NCBI): domain Eukaryota; kingdom Viridiplantae; phylum Streptophyta; class Magnoliopsida; order Poales; family Poaceae; genus Hordeum; species Hordeum marinum. The sequence continues at coordinate 114,463,157 of CM039672.1, forward strand.
AGATGAGTTGTCCAGGAGGAGTTGCAACACCTACGTATGACTACACCATCCACAAGGGAAGCTTGGAAGAGAAGGAAGATGAAGCGAGGACAAGACTCTAGAAGTCCCAGACCTTCCGACCTGCCCGGAACCTCCAGACCACGGACCTTCCGGCCTACCCGGAACCTCCAGACCACGGACCTTCCGGCCTGCCCGGAACCTCCGGCCTCTAGCGCACCCGAGGCGTGCCAACTATCGGGAGACCCCGGAACCTGCCTGGACCTTCCCCAGAACTTCCGGCCTAGCCCAGAACTTCCGTCCTGCGTGCGTGCATCCACTCGGGCCTAAGGCCCATGTACCCCTTTATAACCTCCACTTCTCCTTAGACTATATATACTCATCTCCCACCTCCATTCTAGGGTTAGCTATGGTTTTCCTCTTAGTAAATTGAGCCTAGCTCCTTCCACTACCTCTCCCATGGAGTAGATGCCTCTATAGGAGAAGATCCCTAGTGGATGTCAAGGCCCCTTACTAGGGAAGATCCTACGGGATATCACGGCCCCATCTCCCCATGGGATTTGGGATGAACTCTACCATGTATCCTTCTTTACCTTTGTTATTCATGTACCTTGTGGATCTTGTGTGTGGTGAGTCTAGTGGATGTGTGATTGGACTTGTTCTTGAGTGTTTCCCCATCGTGTCTGCGTGTTCTTCGTGTTCTTCATGGAATTCCTCTCCAATTCGTGAAAGATCGACACACACGGGCTTGCCCCATATGAGGCATGATATACACAGTCGCCAACATGTATCTCATTAAGAATCTCCTGACCTTCCCCGGGGGAAACTCAATGCTGGAACACGCTAGTGCTGCTTTGTCGATGTATCTCACCATTGACGATAGTCATTGACTTAGACCGCCGAATTATCTGTCGAGCTATGGTTTCCTCACCTAGATGGGAACTCACCTCAAGTCAAATATGCCACATAAGGAATATTCCAGTCCGGAGTACCATGGAGCGCTTCCACCAATTGTGCCTCTGGGTCAAGGATAGCTATGTCCTCCTTAGATGGCAACTTAATAGAAGGATTATGATGGACATCTAAGAAAACATTGGGGGGAACCGACTGCCTTTGCAAACCGAGCCATGACAGGGCGTCGACTGCCTCATTGAGCCAGCGGTCTATATGTTCGATCTGATAGCCTTGAAAATGACAACCCACATCCGAGACTGCCCGCCGATAAGTTTCCATTAGGGGGTCTTTGGAGTCCCAAGCCCGTGAAACTTGTTGAGCCACCAAATCTGAGTCGCCCAAACACCTGACCCGTCTCTGATTCAGCTCCTTCTCCATTCTAAGCCCATGTAGGAGGGGCTCATATTCAGCTGCATTGTTAGTACAAGGGAACATAAGCCATAGTACATAACAAAACTTGTCATGTTGTGGGGAAGACAATATGAATCCAGACCCCGAGCCTTCCAACTGTCTAGATCCATCAAAATATATTGTCCAGTAGGTATTATCTCACCTATACTCTGGAATCTGCAACTCTGTCTAGTCATTGATGAAATCCACCAGTGCTTGGGATTTCATAGCGGCTCGGGGCACATATTTTAGATGGTGATTGCCAAGTTCAATTGCCCACTTAGCAATCCGTCCAGTGGCCTCCCGGTTTTGTATGATATCACCAAGGGGTGCCAAACTAACCACCGTGATCGGATGCTCCTGGTAATATTTATTTAGCTTCCGGCTTGCCATGAAAATCCCATAAACAAGTTTTTGCCAATGTGGATACCGCTGCTTGGACGAAGTTAAAACTTCACTGACAAAATAAACTGGGTGTTGAATCGGATATGCCTTCACTTACTCTTTCTGTTCAACAACTACTGCTACACTCACCACTTTGGAATTAGCAGTGATGTATAGGAGTATCGGCTCTTTGTCAGTAGGAGCAGCTAAGATGGGTGGATTAGCAAGCTGTTTTTTGAGCGCTTCAAAAGCCTCATTAGCGGTGTCAATCCACTTAAAGTCGCCCATCTTCTTTAGCACTTGATAAAAAAGGATATCTCTTTTTCCCAGGTGACTTAAAGTTCCGATGCGACCTGCCAGGCGTTGAACCTGGTTTATATTTGCCGGCGCAGACAGTGAAGTTACTGCCTTGATCTTGTCCGGGTTAGCTTCGATGCCTCACTCAAACACCAGAAATCCAAATAGTTTGTCTACGCGAACACCAAAAACGCACGTTGTTGGGTTAAGTTTCATTGGGTACACTCGAAGATTACCAAACTTCTCATTCATGTCCTCCAAGAGCGTCTCCTTCTTCAGAGATTTCACCACAATGTCATCGACATAGGGGTGAACATTGCGCCCAAACTATGGTTGAAGGCAATTCTGCATGCACCGTCGATAAGTCGCCCCTGCGCACTTAAGACCAAAGGGCATAGAGACATAGCAGAAAGCACCGAAAGGAGTGATAAAAGTTGTCTTCTCCTGGTCCTCAACAGCCATCTTGATCTGATGATAGTTGGAGTATGCGTTCAGGAAACACCAGCGCTCACAACTCATCGTAAAATCAATGGTCTGATCGATACATGGGGAGCAAAAGGATCCTTCGGGAAAGCCTTATTGAGATCTGTATAATCAACACACATGCGCCAGGTGTCGTTCTTTTTCAGAACAAGGACCGGGTTAGCCAGCCATTCAGGATGAAAAACTTCAACGATAAACCCGGCAGCTAGGAGCCGGGCTACCTCTTCCCCAATAGCCTTGTGTCTCTCCTTGTTAAAACGATGAAGGTATTGGCGTACTGGTTTCATCTTTCGATCCACATTAAGGTGGTGCTCAGCGAGTTATCTCGGGACTCCAGGCATGTTAGAAGGATTCCATGCAAAGATGTCTCGATTCTCATGGATGAACTCGATGAGCTCAATTTCCTATTTGGGGTCCAAGCCGGTCCCTATAGTGAACTGCTTGGACAAAATGCCTGGGTTGAAATCTATCTACTTAGTATCTTTAGACGACTTGAATTTGAGCAAAGGTTTCGACTCAGTATTGGGTTTCTTGAGGGGGCTCATGTCAGCCAAGTCAACATTGGCAGTGTAAATTTCGATTCCTTAGCTGCGCAAGCCGACTCGGCATAAGCCGCGTCCCCTTCTAAACACTCCTAAGCTATCTTTCGGCTTCCATCCATGGTTATAGTACCCTCTGGTTCGGGCATTTCGAGCTTGACATAGATATAACAAGGTCGGGCCATGAAACGAGCGTAAGTCAGCCACCCAAAGAGGGCGTGATAGGGGTTGTTTATCCTGACTACCTCAAAAATCAAGGGCTCACATCTATTATTATACTGATCACCGAAATCGCCATCAAGTTTGATCCACCCGATCGGATAAACCGATTTTCCGGGAGCAATCTTGCGAAACACCGTCGTGGAAGGAAGTAGCAAGCTCTCAGGAAGGTTCATCCGGTGGAAAGTTTCGTAGTATAGAATATTTATGTTGCTGCCCCATCCAGATGGACCTTGGTCAAAGTGTAACCATCGACTTGAGGTTCCACCACCAAAGCTAACCTACCAGGGTTGTCAACCCGGGGAGGATGGTTCTCACTGATCCAAGTGATCGGGTGCTAAGACCAATTGAGGTACTTGGGCACTGCCGACTCTGTCATGTTGACTGCCCAGCTCTTGACCTTGTTGTCTCGCTTGCAAGTGTTAGTGGTGAAAACATGATATTGGTCGTGACTCAACATCTTAGATTTGATTTGAGGAGCCTTGTTACTCTTTCAATGCCGATACTCTGCCCCCTGGATCACCCTGAGATAGGCCTGATCCTCCAACCACAGGTAGGTTTTGGGCCATCGTGATCTCTGTTCTAGAAGAAGCGGCCAGATAAGAGGACTCATGAAACTTACCGAGGACGTTGGTTTCATGATGTTCGTGTGGTTGAGGCCAACCGGGTTGGGAGCGCCGAGCCGGCTCGACGAGGTTGGTGGAGATGTCCGACTCGGGCACTACCGCACCGATCTGGCCAATGAAGACGTGGATCTTGCTGAAGGGTACCTGGTACCCATACTTAATTGAGTCGGCCTTGGGCCCCAACCTGAATCGTAGATCTTACTCTAGAGACTCTTGGTCATACGACCCGTCACGTAGCTCCCGAAACCCGGAATGTCTCCCTTTGAGAACTTAACTCCACCAGGCGAGAGCCCCATGGTGGGCGCCAACTATCATAGTTTTGTCACGGCAGATGTCCTCGTGCAATGACTTAGGTGTGAGGCCACAGCCTCTAGGTGGCGACTCAAAGGGTTTAAAAGGGAACGGGAGGTGAGTTTACCTAGGTTCGACCCTTTTGATATGTCTCCAACGTATCTATAATTTTTTCTTGTTCCATGCTGTTATATTATCAATATTGGATGTTTTACAATCATTTCATAGCAACTTTATATCATTTTGTGGGACTAACCTATTGGCATGGTGCCAAAGTGCTAGTTTCTATTTTTTTCTTGTTTTTTACTTCATAGAAACTCAGTACCAAATGGATCCCAAATGTTGCGGGGATTTTTGGAGAATTCGTACACACCAGAAGGAACAAGATCGACCAAAGATCATCAAATAAGGGGGGCTAGGGTAGACACCCTCCACCAGGGTGCACAAGAGGCCCCTGGTGCGGCCTGGTAGAGGGTGGGCAGCTCAGTCCTCCACCCAACCGACTATCGAGCCTATAAAGTCCCAAATATTAAGAAAACCCTAGAGGAGTCGACGAAACACAATTCCAGCCGCCGCAATTTCCCGAACCTCTTGATCCAATCTAACATCATCACGGAAGGGTTTATCTTCTTCATAGGTGCCTCTCCGATGATGCGTGAGTAGTCCACCATAGACCTATGGGTCCATAGGCAGTAGCTAGATGGCTTCCTCTCTCTCTATGTTTCTTAATACAATGGTCTCTTGGAGATCGATTTGATGTAATGACTTTTGCGGTGTATTTGTTGGGATCCGAGGAATTTTGTGTTCATGATCAGTTTCTATCCATGAATATGATTTGAGTCTTCTTTGATCTCTTATTTTCATGACTACTTATAGCCTCATATTTCTTCTTTGAATCTTTGGTTTAGTTAGGCCAACTAGATTGATTTTTCTTGCCATGGTAAGAGGTGCTTTGTGATGGGTTCGATCTTGCGGTGTTCTTTCCTAGTGACAGAAGGGCCAGCAAGACACACATGTATCATTGCCATTAAGGATAGAAAAATGGGGTCTATTACTATATGAATTGATCTAGTCTACATCATGTCACCATTCTTATTGCATTACTCTGTTTCTCTGTGAACTTAATACACTAGATGCATGCTGGATAGCGGTCCATGTGTGGAGTAATAGAACTAGACGAAGAATCGTTTTGGTCTAGTTGTCTTGGACATGATGCCTATATAATGATCATTGCGTGGATATCTTCATGATTATTTGATCTTCTATCAATTTCCCAATAGTAATTTGTTCACCCATTGTGCTCCATACTCATCAGAGAAGCCACTAGTGAAACCTACGACCCACGGGTCTTCTTTTCCAACATATTGCTTTGCGATCAACTATTTGCACTTTTTGTTTTCAGATCTCTAAAACCAAAAACCGAAAAATACCTTGCTGCACTTTTTATTTATCTATTTTATTTTGTGTTCTTGCGAGATCTATTTGCCAAAACTATCACTACCTAATCTATCTTATTACCGTGGAGAGCTTGACAACTTCTCTTTCGCGTCAGGTTGCAAGTATTTGTTATTTGTGTGCATGTGTTGTTTACGTCGGTATGTGATCTTCCACTACGGATTGATAACTTGGTTTCATAATGTGAAGGAATTACTTACCATCGTTGTGCTGCATCATCCCTTCCTCTTTGGGGAACTACCGACGCAGTCTCAAGCCATGTCAAAGGAATTTCTGGCGTTGTTACCGGGGAGGAACCAATCTCATCTACCAGGTTCCTAGTCACAAATCTCATCTCCTTGCAACTTACATTATTTTCCATTTGCCTCTCACTTTCCTCTCCCCCACTTCACAAATTTGTCGTTTTATACGCCCTCTCTTTTTTGTTTGCCGCTTTTGCGCTAGATCTCTTGTTCACCAATCCCTTCTTCATGGCTAGTTCTTCCGTTATTATGTCCATGTACGATTATGAGGTTCTTATGTTTAAACAAAGGGGAGGGGAGCATATTAAGGATGCTTGGTATAGGACTTTCAATGCTCATAATAGATCTATTCATAAGGAATCTACTATTGTTCTTCTTTGCTATTTTTATGTGGGCATCACCACTTGGTATAGATTCGTCCTTGATACGATTACTAGTGGGAATTTCTTGATGTGCCCCACTTTGGATGCTTATAATTCTATGGGAAATTTAGTGGGTTCTCCTCCTATCAATGTCAAAGAAACGGTTTTAACTCTTAAGCATGTTATGAAAAGGTTAGATGCTATTGAAAAGAAAATGCTCACCGAGGAAAATTTCAAGAATTTTGATCAAAAGATGCATAATCTTGCTAATAGAATTGGGTCAAAGGCGGGAGTCACCCTTAAAATATTACAGGAAAAAGAACCTGTACTCAATAAAAGAATTGAAGAAAGCCCTGCTAGAATTGATGAATTAGAAGAAATCTTTCATAACTTAGGTTCGGCTTTCCCTACCGATAAGACTATTGAAAAAACTCCCACTAGTAAAGATTGCAAATCCACAAAAGTTCCTAAGAACAAGGGTACCACTTCTAGTAGAAACAATGGGGATCTTAAAATGATTAGTATTCATCCCAATTTTGTTGAAGTGGTAAACAATATTCATGGCAAGAACAAATTTTTTAATCTTATTCCTAGAAGTATTAATATTGAGAATATGCATGATAGATTCTTTAAATATTCATGTTGTGTGCTTAAGGAGTTCGAAACTAAGGATGAAAATACTTGAATCTATGCATTATGCCTAGCTAGGGGCGTAAAACGATAGCGCTTGTTGGGAGGCAACCTAAGGAATAAATTATTTTTATCTTTTACTTTCTATTTTTGAGTGTTTTCAACAATTATGCTTGTGTTATGATTGTGTTTTTCTGTATTATTTAGTGTTTGTTCCAAGTAATTCCTTTAGGATGATCCATAAGATGAGTAGAAACAACGCTGAATCTGAAATACAAACTCTGTTCCCAGTGCACGAATTTTCATTTTTTATTGGAACATGATATTGAGCTTAAATTTTGCCTACATCATGTCACCGTTCTTATTGCATTACTCCGTTTCTCCATGAAATTAATACACTAGATGCATGCTGGATAGCGGTCGATTTTTGGAGTACAAGAAGTAGATGCAGAATCATTTCAGTCTACTTGTCTTGGACGTGATGCCTATATATTGATCATTGTCTGGATATTATCATGATTATTTGATCTTCTATCAATTTCCCAACCGTAATTTGTTCACCCCCGGGTCTACTTTTCGAACATATGGCTTTGCGATCTACTATTTGCACTTTTTGTTTTCAGGTCTATAAAACCAAAAACCCAAAAATACCTAGCTGCACTTTTTATTTATCTATTTTATTTTGTGTTCTTGAGAGAACTATTTGCCAAAACTATCACTACCTAATCTATCTTATAACGGTGGAGAGTTTGACAACCTGTCTTTCGCATCGGGTTGCAAGTATTTGTTATTTGTGTGCAGGTGTTGTTTACATGGGTGCGTGATCTTCCTCTACAGATTGATACCTTGGTTTCGTAAACTCGGGGGAAATACTTATGACGTTATGCTACATCATCCCTTCGTGTTTGGCGAACTCCCGATGCAGTCTCAAGCCATGTCACCTCCGATGGAGGTAATAGGCTACATCCTTTCTTGTGTCTATATTGATGGTGATCTCGATTACAAAGGTGCGGAATCGCTAACCTAGCTTTCCAGGGTGTCTAACTTAAGTCTTTCGATCCAAGGGGCACGCCTTTATATATGGTCGAGATCCTTGGGTTTACAATAGAGTCCAAGTCATATTGCGAATCGTAACCTATCATGTCTCCAACACGCCTTGCTTCTCAAGCAAGGAATCTTCTGGCGACTCCTGCCTTGTGGGTCCTAAGTCGCCATCTTCAAGTGTTGGGCCGATCGATGACTTATTCGGCAACCGCCTCATCTGTCTTGTCCTCACGATGCGACCCATCTTCAGTCTAATTATAGAGCCGTTAGTATATTAACCCGACCCAAAAAGATGGGTTACACCGTGGGGTTATATCCCCGACACCTTGGGATACCATAATCCAAGTGTTAGTGTGTGAGATAGATATCAAAGAATACGCTTCACAGCCTTATGGTGTGATTCCTTTGGTGTTGCTTGGAAACGGGCACACATGCAAACACTAAGCATAATATCTAGCCTATATGCACATGGGTACAATAAAGAGCCAATCATAGAGTGATATATGTTCCTATCAAAATCTTTAGCATTTTCGTCACTAAGAGGTTGCCATTAGTGTTGGGTTTTACCGTTGGTGCATCGCATGCAAATTAAAAAAAATCCTACGCGCAGAACATCCAAGATCATGCTACGTATATGGATCACAGATCGTTACCACTAGACGCGCAGTGTTGTGCAACGAAAGTAGAGCTGGGGAAGCATGTTCTCGTGGTCACTGTGCTCGTTGTCTGATCTCCCTCGAACAGCCGATCGTTGGATCCTGTCCCTCGAATAGCTGGTCGCCGGATCCCACATACAGGTTCACCGAAGCGGTGCAAGTGCATCGCCTCTAATGGTATCCGCGCATGCAGCAGGGAACACAGTGCGGCGGACTGCTAGCTCCGATCACACAATCGGTGGCGGGTGGAGGTGGCTAGTTGCAACACATGCAAAGCCCTAATGATGGTGCCGAAGCGATCCACAAGATGGCTGTGCCACACCTCCACTATATATAGGCATCTGTCGCGGGCTCGACTCTTGGGCGTCGCACGTATCCTAACTCCCATGTGTTCCTTCCCTTAAGCACGCGACCCCATAGGTTCTCACTAACTTAGTCACGAGTCAGATCACATCCGGCAAGACCAGTCAGTAGAAGACTCTAGCAAAGCATGCCGACTCCAAGTGTCCAATGAAGTTGGTTAGGTGAACCTGTATTTCACACTTCTGTTCCCTTTGCCACACGATATATGTTGTTGCGCACAAGGCGACATGGTCATCCTTGTTGCAGCACGGCCATGCTTATTCACGTCAGATCATCCAAGGGGGCCAAGAGTATATCTCTCCTGATTGGAGGGGAAAATGCCATCTTGCTCGACCATGTCTCGCACCATGGGTCTAGACAAGCCCTAAACCTACCTTTGTAACTACCCAATGACGGAGTAGGGTTTGGTTGGCCCAAAGCAAATCTATCACCATCCTGAGTACATGCGCCAATTCAGGTCTTAGGACCTAGAATGTATGTTCTACTAGAGACTCACACATGACCTATCGATGTGTCTCATACTTGGGTCTATCCAACTCAAACCTTATCTCGACTCGGATGCAACTAATCGAATTCGAGCAAATCTTTCTGAGTCCACATTATCCGGCTAGAATCCAATGCTACATGGTTAGTGAGACCGAATCATATAGCGTGTCATATGCTAGTTTGATTGGTTGTGCGTCCACACAATCCTATTAACTAGGGCCCATTTAGGACAGTCATCATAAAATGCATAGTCTCACAAACAAGTAATGCACTTGTTAATACACATCAATGATAATGTCCAAGGACTATCTTTATTCATAAACACATAGGAAATATCATCTAACATGATTGCCTCTAGGGCATATCTCCAATAGTCTCCCACTTGCACTAGAGTCAATCAAATAGTCATCGAATGCACATAGCTTTAATGTACCCCTCATGTTTAGGTTGTGGAAGCGGCTTAGTCAACGGATCTGCAACATTTGCATCCATGTGAATCTTGCATAAATTAGTATCACCTTTCTCTACGAGATTTCGTATCAGGTGATATTTTTGGTCTATGTGCCTGGTCTTATGGTGTTGTCTCGGCTCCTTGGTCCGTGCGATGGAACCTGAATTATCACAATAAAGGTCCAACAGTTTTGACCAGACCGGGAACGCACCAACATCTTCTAGGATCTTCCGAATCCAAACACCTTCCTTTGTGGCTTCACAAGCCGCAATGTATTCGACCTCCGTCGTGGAGTCGACCTCCGTATCTTGCTTGGAACTCGTCCAATTCACTGGTTTTCCATTCATGACATACACGAATCCAGTTTGCGATCGACAATCATCCCTGTCGGTTTGGAAACTAGCATCAACGTAACCCTTTACGCAGATCTCCTCCTCACCTCCATAAGCTAGGAACATCTCTTTAGTTCTTTTTAGGCACTTCAAGATAGTTTTCCTTGCTGCCCAGTGGCTCTCACCAGGGTCGTCCTGGAATCTTCTTGTTAAGCTTATTGCATAGGCAACATCAGGCCATGTACATAGCATGGCATACATGATGGATCCTATTGCCGAGCCATATGGAATCCTACTCACCCGGCTTCGCTCATCAGAAGTCATAGGACTCTAAGTCTTGCTTAGCCTTATACCATGTGATATGGGCAAGAACCCTTTCTTGGCCTCACTCATGTTGAACCTCTTCAACACTTTATCTATGTACGTGCTCTAGCTCAAGCCGAACAACCTCCTCGATCTATTTCTATAGATCCTGATGCCTAAAATGTACGCTGCCTCTCCAAGGTCTTTCATTGAAAACTTGCCATTCAATGATTCCTTGACTGAGTTCAGCATCGAAACATCACTTCCGATCAGCAGTATGTCATCCATATACAAAATAAAAAACGCTATCGAGCTCTCACTAGACTTCTTGTATAAACATTAGTCCTCTTCATTCGTGATGAAACCAAGGTCAACAATGACTTCATCAAAATGAATATTCCAACTCCGAGTTGCTTGCCTCAATCCATAAATGTATCTCTTGAGCTTGCATATTTTACTAGCTTTAGTTGGATCAACAAAACCTTTGGGATATATCATGTATACATCCTCTTTTAAATTTCCATGAAGGAAGGCCATTTTGACATCCATATGCCATATCTCATAACCAAAATATGCAGCTATAGCTAGTATGGTACTTACTGACTTTATCATCACTACTAGTGAGTAGGTCTCGTCATAGTCAATTCCTTGAACTTGTCCATAACCTTTAGCCACAAGTCGAGCTTTGTGGATCTGAACATTTACATCCACATCGGGTTTCTTCTTAAAGACCCATTTGCAACCAATGGCTATTACGCCAGGCAGTAGATCAACCAAGTCCCACACTTGATTGCCATCCATGGACTTTAACTCGGATCTCATGGCCTCCAGCCATGCCTCGAAATATGGGCTCACCATTGCTTCCACATACGTGGCCGGCTCATCGCTTTCTAGCAACAACATATCGCGCACTCCGCGCAATCTTTCCGACCTCCATGGCTCCAGTGCCAACTCCACTATGGGTTCTTTGACCCACTCCGGTATGATCACATCATCAACTAAGTAGTCCCTGAGTGGCTCTCGAATTTCTCCGAGTCGCACCATTCTCCCACAGGCCTCCTGACTCAGAATCTCTTTCTCTAGGAAAACCCCATTCTGAGCAACAAACACTTTGTTCTCTTCTCAGTTGTAGAAGTTGTATCACAAGGTTTCCCTTGAATATCCCACGAATGTGCATTTACCTGACTTGGGTGTAAGCTTGTCCAACATGAGTCACTTGACAAATACTTCACAACCCCAAATCTTTAGAAAAGACAAACTAGGACTTTTCCCAATCCACGTCTCATGTGGTGTCTTGTCTATGGATTTTGATGGTACCCTGTTAAGTGTGAAAGTTGTAGTTTCTACACTGTATCCCTAGAATGACAAGGGTGTCATGGTTTTATCACGGCACATGTCCGAGGACTTAGATTCAAGGCCATCACTAAGGTGATGGACTCAAAGGGGTTGGTTGGCATGAAGGGCACGAGTTTACCCAGGTTCGGCCCCTCAAGTAGAGGTAGTAGCCTACGTCCTGCTTGTGTTGTATTGATTGGAGTATCGATTACAAGGTAGGAGAATCGCTTGACCTAGCACTCGATTCTTTGGTCTCTTCTTAAGTCGCCTCAGGTCTCACCCTTATATAGGAGGCCAAGACCACGGGTTACAAAAGTCGCATATCGACTCTTACAACGTGTCTGAGTCTATCTCTATGTTGTCTTGCCTTCTTGAGCAAGCCGTCTCCGGGCGGCTTTCCCGCCCCGGTCTTCATGACTTCTTTGCCTGGGCCTCATCTTGGCCCATCTTCGTGACCCACCGAACGCCAAGGCTTGAGTCTTCAGGCCCGTCCTTGGTCTGGCCCATGAGCCACCAAGTGTGACCTGGCCCCGCCTGGGCAGGTCTCACCACGAGGTTGTATCCCCAACATTAGGCCCCAGGTTGATTTGAGCTTGCTCATTTCAACCTTCCATATCACTTGGCGGCGAGTCTCGCTTGGTATCACCTGTAAGTAAGCTAAAAAATGACCCGCCGTGATGTCATATCGAATGCGTCAAAAACATTCCCTAACGACCGCAACGGATCTTTGCGCTATTAAACTGATAGCCCAAAAATTGAGGCGTCCGCCTCGGTCAATCAATCTCTATCGCCTGGATTCTCACACCTGTTTCCACCTTTATCTTGTTAAATAGGACCGCGAAGGGTGGCATTTGTTTCCTTCCTCACTTGTGCTTCTTCTTCCTCCTTCCAACACTGTCTCTCCAGCGCACCTCGCTCCGGTGAAGCATCTGCACCGTCGTCTCGCCAGGCCGCTGCATCAACTTGTTCATACCAGAGCTCTGCCCACGTCCGTCGCGTCATCTCCAGTGAGTTCTTCTCCTCCCCTAGATCCGTAGTTCTCGGTAGGGCTTTCACAAAGTTCCTCCGCCGCTAGAACACGAGCTTCTCCATAATGGTAGATAGTATACATATCATCGAACACGACGACGTCCTCTCTTCCATTGTGGTAGATCATAGGAAGTCAATAATAGCGCCACGCAGATGTGTAGTTCCTCTGGTCACTGTCTTCAAAATGTCACTGGTTCGACTAATCGTCGCTAGGTCTAGAATAAACCCAATTTTCCTCTGTTTTGTAGATCCATAACTACAGAGGTAGTCTGTGAAACCTGTTTTCCACACTTAGTAAGATTTTGCCTCGTTGTTTTGCAAACTTGACTCGCCAATGAACTTCCGACTCTCATCAAAACTATTGTGGCAACTTAACTTTATAGCACTTAAACTTTTTAACCGTCCTTAGTCTGTCTGTCACCTTCTGACTCGCCAAAAATCGTTACTTTGCATAGTTTTAATTCGCCAACATGTCTCGCGCATCCAATTCATGCAATTGGGTCGGCTCCACTCTCACAGAGGAGTTCCTGATGGATTTTGTAGACGCGGGGACCCTTCCTGCCAAAGAAGTCATCCATTGGCGGGTTCCTGGCAATGAGCTAAAGCCCGTTCCTTAGGAGGGTGAAGTAGTCGTATTTGCGGATCATCTCATGCGCGGGTTTAGCCCACCCGGCTCAAAATTCTTCCTGTACGTCATTCACTTCTTCAAACCACGCCCTCAAGACCTCGCTCCCAATTCTGTCTCCAACATGTGCAACGTCCAAATACTCAGTGAAATTTACTTGCAAGAAGAGCCGTCTGTTGGTCTATTTCGTGAGTTCTTTTATGCGAACTGCCAGACAGAGGTGAAAGCTGGTCCAAGCTTAGAGCTTGGCGGGATTTCCATTCAGAGGCGATGGGACATAACTTTTCCGGCTATTCAGATGCCAAGTCATCCTAAACATTGGAATAAGACTTGGTTTTACTACAAAGACACCTCCCCATAAGGAGAGCATCCCTTGTCGGGTTATCGTCCATCCCGGCTCAAGACAACAACTGAGCTCCCTGGCCGGCTGTCAGCCTCTGAGCGGGCAAAGTACGCTTCGGCCCACGCAAAGATTAAAGCTCTTATGGCCAATGGACTGACGGGCCTGGATTTAACCCGCTGCTAGATTTCTTGGAAGGTCATGCCCCTGAGCCGGCGAGGCAGCCTCATGGGCGAATATATGGGCCACTATGATGACCCCCTCTGCTTTAACCCGACAACGTTATTAGAGGATGACATCGTGGCTGCCATCAAGAGCCTTGTCCATGAGTCTTCAGGAGCTTGCGGTGCCATTGGGCTAGCACCTTTCTGTGCTGCAAACCTGGCCCCAAACATAAGGGCGACTCTCGATGTCCTTATCTCCGTATTAGCTATACTTAGAAATCTTTTAACCTTTTGCAGGCTTATATTTTCAGGCCAATTCTAGCTTCTGGAAAAAGAAGTATATTCCTCCTCCGGAGAAGTCAAAGAAGAAGACTGACAGCCGGAAGAAGAAAACTTTACCCCGAGAACAGCCTAAAGAACAACCGGAATGTGATGCTCAGAGGTAGAACTTGATTCTTTTGGTCGTCTCTTCATGCACCTTATTGACAATAATTATTCATAGGACAAAATGGAGACAAGCCACGCCAACGTTCCTGAGGTAACTTACGTTTCATACAACTCGGAACATCTTGTACCACAGAAGATACGGTGAGTCGTCCGAAAAGTCCCACTTTCTCATCTTCTTGCTTACTTAGACCCCCACTTTCTTTTGAAAAAGCAACAACAAATATCCCGATGCCAGACCCGGAGCACCAGCTCTAACGATCTCATGGTCGGGTTATCTCCGGCTCAACGGAAGTGGCCGGCTAAGGTATCTGTTCAACCTAACTTTGTTTATCAACCTTGTCTTTGTAATTCGACACTATCTTATATTGCCTTGAATGTTTTCAGGAATCACCCCCTTCATCCGGCGACTCTACTGAAACTGCTCTGCTGCCTCTGAAGATTAACCCATAGTATGTGTCTTTGATGCTTATGTTCAAACTTGTGTTATATATAAGGCTCGAACCATGACCTTCTGTGTTTTCCAGGGCCCAAGCAAAACGAAGGAAGACCAGCGGGTCTACCCCTAGCCACAAAGCTCGAGAGTTGGAGCCTGCCAAGCCGGATTCTCCCGTGCCGCATGTTGATCCCTCGACGGCTTCCAAAGAGGCGTCTGAAGAAGCTCGTCATTCTGCTGAGCCAGCGGACGACGATATGATTCCTGAGAATCCTCCGAGGGACAATTCCAAGCCACCGAGCCCTTCCAAGACTGTTGACAATTCAAATACTCCATACGTCCATATTACCGGCACCGGCTTTCACTCTCCTCAACCTAGTGTATTAACAAAACACACTAAGGCGACTGAAACCTCCAAGAAGTTGGAATTTGAGCTCCCTGCGCTAGAAAAGCTAACAGCCGATGAGCTTCACGCTGGTTATCTGAACCGCCTGTCTACAAGCCAGGACCTGGCGCTCAAGCTTGTCAACCTGATGAAGAAGAAATATGAGGTACTCTCACTCTCTTTCCTTATACCCTTATGTATCCCCCAAGAGTCGGGTTAATATTAGCTAATGGTAAGCCGGGTCTTCAAATCTTGCTAGAAGTAGAAATACTTAGCCTGTAGGCCTCAACTATTAGTTTAGAATTGGTTGCTCAAAGCATCATCCGTAGCCCCCAAGGGCCAGCTTAGCTTTGATAAAGTTGAATCAGAGCTTCATTGTAGATAGTTTGAAGAGCCAATTGTAGCCCCCAAGGGCCAGCTCAATTAAAATAAAGTTGAATCAGAGCTTCAATGTGGATAGTTTGAAGAGCCAATTGTAGCCCCTAAGGGCCGACTCAATTTTGATAAATTTGAGTCGGAGCTTCAATGTGGATAGTTTGAAGACCCAACGGCAAACCCCAAGGGCAAGCTCAACTTTGATAAAGTTGACTCGAAACTTTCATTGTAAGTAATTTGAAGAGCCAGCTTGTAGCCCCCAAGTTCTGGATTAACTTGATGAAGATGAGCCGGAACTTTATTGTAATCTTGGAGATCAAATAGACATTAGCCCCCAAGTGTCAAACATATTGCTTGCAATCTGCTTGAGACTTGCATAATTTTGTCTTAATCTTCACCATCTGATAAAATTCCATCCTCGCAACTTATTCTGCATTTTGATATGTCATAGGAAGCTTTAAACGAGACCGGGTCAGAATTGACCAGTTTAAGGTGCAATCTGGCCACGCAGCAAGCCGCCCGAAGCGAGGCCGATGAAAAGTGCCGGCTCCTTGCCAAGGAACTAACAAAGATGAAAGCTGACTTTGCTGCTTTCAGAGAGCCTGCTTAAACAGAACAAGTCGCCCTGACTCAACGAGCAGTCGATGCTGACGAGTGGCTCCTAATTGTGTTAGATGAGATGCAATCCTTGAAGCGTCATATCAGGAAGATGCCAGCCACCATATTTGGTAGGTATTTAAATGCTTAGACAAAAAATTTGTATGAATACTTATAGTGGCAACTTATGAGCGAAAATCCGTCTTATGCAGGTCCAAGAAGCCATCAACTTGCTTCTGACAGTTTGCTGCCTTTGAAAGCTATCTATACTTTGACAAAGCAGCTATACTGTGGAGCTCTCTACACGATGAAGGCGGTACTCTACAAGGATAACATCCCTCCGACTATGAAGGGGGTCATAGAACTGTTGTCCACCCTGCCAAAACAGATCCAAGAGCTTAAGAAATCAACTGCCCGACAGGGAGCCATCGTAGCCATAAGCCGGGCATTGGCTTTTGCTCCAGAGTTGACTCCCGAAGACATGATGGACGGGTTTCCCTCCAAGAAGGATGATGGCTCAGAGTTTACGGAGGTTAACTACACACGATATGTGAAAGCTTCCAAAGCCCTTGCTTCCGTGTTAGCAGAGGAAGTGAACTTGTCAACATACCAGGCGGCTTATGATGCCGTGCAAAAGAGAATACGCGGCCTAACCTTTGAAGCCAAGGACTTGACCATTGCATGCAGTAAGCACCTCTTTGCTTCTGATCTTGACTCGTCCCCCTGTTTGAAGAGGGAAACTTTGCGGCTTTAACCAACTTCAACTGGGACATGGACAATCTCAAGATCATGGAGGCCGAAGACCCGCTAGAGGGTAACCCGCTGTCGAACTGACGACTTCGGTAACACCGTGGATAAGCCAGCCCTGTGACCCGCCATAGAGCGGTGTAAAAAACATTGAATCACCACTTTTGAGCTCTGTAGAGGGCATCTGTAATAGGCTTATAGCAAACCTTATCTTTGCCTAAACTGTGCCATCGTGCACATATTAAATTGTCTAACTTAACATATGACATCTGCCTTGCGTTGTCGACTCATATTGGATGTTTTGCCGACTCTTGGTGGTTTTAAATGACCTACAAGAATAGATGTATCTTCACATTTTAGGAGGGCGGCTTAGAATAGCATAACCCCAAGATGATGTATCTTCCTAACTTGCTTTTTCATAATAACTCATGTGCCGGTTTTGCTAGGCTAACTCATCACTTAAAACTCCTTAGCAGTACAGGCTCTCTATCGAGATTGGTCGTCAATTTCTTTTGAGCAGCTCAGGGTCTCTAAGCGAGATTAACTGAAAGGAAGTGTGACGTCCCAAAAGAGACACGGCAGGGCATGAGCACCCTTATAGCCCAAAAACTACCTCTCACGTGACATAAATCCATTGTTTAACCTTAAACAGTACAGGGTCCTTAAGGATTAACTGTCTAAGAGTACGAACGTGCCACATAGCGGAGAGTCGGCAGTAGATGGGAGAGTTTATCCTTGCTTTCCGTAAGCCGGCCCTCACGTGACAATAGCCGCCGTTTTAACCTTAACCAGTACAGGGTCTCTATCGAGGTTGGCCATTAAGTTCCTTGCACCGGCTCACGGTCTCCAGGCAAGATTAACTAGTAAGAGTTTGGTGGGTCACCTAGCGGGGCAGCATCAGTCGCATCGGCAGGTTTAACCCTGTTTGGCTTGAGAGCCGATCAAGAGGGTGTGTAAGCTAAACCCGGTGGGTTGGAATCCCCCAAATGACCTTTGTTGACGGAGTCAACTGTTTGGCTTAAGAGCCGACCGATAGGGTGTGATAAGCTACATCCGGTGGGTGGGAAGCCCCCTGGACAATCATGTCGACGGAGTCAACTATTTTGGCTTGAGAGCCGACCGATAGGGTGTGATAAGCTACACTCGGTCGGTGGGAAGCCCCCTAGACGATCATATTTTCACCTTTTGCACAGATTGAGATGTGTGAAACGACAGAGGCCCCAGCTTGTAGGGATGCCCACTTTATTCATATAGATATATGATATGTGCAATGATGGTGTACAATGTCATGTCTTGACAACTTAAGTATAGTAAGGCCGTAGATATGCTATGTTCCACCGCCGGTGGGTCTCCTGTCCTGAGGTATATGAGTCGTCTCGGATGTCAATGAGGTAATATGACCCGTTATTGAGATTTCTGCTGACCACCAAAGGTCCTTCCCATGGAGGGGATAACTTGTGTGCATCTGTTTGATCTTGACTCAACCACGACACTAAGTCGCCTTGTTGAAACGCCCGGGTCTTGACCCTGCAACTATGATAGCGACGCAAGTCTTGCTGATAAATCGCCGAACAACCCGCCGCCAGATCACGTTCCTCCTCAAGGGCATCCAAGGCGTCTTGATGCGCCATTTCATTGTCTGCCTCAACGTAAGCCGCCACTCATGGCGAGTCATGACGGATGTCACTTGGTAACACGGCCTCTGCACCGTAAACCATGAAGAAAGGTGTATAACCCGTTGATCTGTTGGGATGGGTTCTGATGCTCCAGAAGACAGATGACAACTCTTCCACCCAAAAACCCGGCATTCTCTACAAAGGAACCATAAGCCGGGGTTTGATACTTCTCAAGATTTCTTGGTTAGCGAGCTCCGCCTGACCGTTCTCAGGGAACCATAACCTCTCACAACCCGCCGTCGCATCAATGATCTGGTCAATGCGAGGGAGAGCAAACTGGTCGCATCAATGAATTCGATGAGCATGCTTTCCTATTTGGGATCCATATTAGCCCCAATAGTGAACTGCTGAGATGAGTCACCCGGAGTGAAATCCACCAATTTTGTATCGTCTGCCGAAAATTTGAGGGGCGGCTCAACCTCTATTGTAGGCTTTTTCAATGGAGTCATGTCCTCCGGGTCAACATTTTCCTTGTAAAATTTGAGCTCCGCCTTAGCACAACTGGACTCTGCGTAAGCTGCATCCCCTTCCTCGCACTTAATAGCTGTCTTCCGATCACCATGAATAGTAATCGTCCCGTTCAATCCGGGCATCTTGAGCTACAAGTAGACATAGCAAGGCCTAGCCATGAACTTGGCATAAGCCGGCCGCCCGAATAGAGCATGATAGGGGCTCTTGATTTTTACCACCTCAAAGCACAAGGTCTCTACCCTGTAGTTGTATTCGTCACCAAAGGCGACTTCCAAAGAGATCTTACCCACTGGGTAAGCCGACTTGATAGGCACCACACCATGAAAAAATGTCAAGGAAGGCTTAAGATCCTTATCAAGCAACTTCATCCGTTGAAAAGTGTCATAGTATAGTATATTGATACTACTGCCACCATCCATAAGAATCTTAGTGAACACATATCCTCCCACTTGTGGGGCAACCACCAGAGCTAGCTGCCCCAGCTCATCAACGCACGGCGGGTGATCTTCCAGGCTCCAAGTTATGTCATATTCAGACCACTTCAAGTATTGTGGTAGAGCCAGCATGACTGCGTTAGCCCCCCGTTTGCGCAATTTCTGATCTCACCTGTCCAGGCTGGTCGTGAAAACATGATACTGACCCGAGCTGAGCTACTTTGGATTACTCTGATACCCATACTGGTTATTCTGTTGTTGATTGTTGCCACCAGAGTGCTGATGATGTCCTTTGTGGTTGCCCTGGCCATGATTGCCGGATCCTGAACCGCTGGACCCAAACCCGGCTCCTGACCCGCCTGGTTATGAGCCGCCGGGCAGGCCACCATCATTGTTGTGCTGTCATAAGTTGTAGTCCTTGAACTTTTGCATAACGTGGCAATTACCCCATGTGTGACCTGTCGGTCTATCGGTCGGCTGTGCTCCAGACAAGGCTTATTGAGCGTATCTTCCAAATTGAAAGGAGTCTTGCTTTTATTAAAAGGCGGTCTGAACTTCCCGTTGCCCTTGGCACGGTTGTTGCCTGTGCTGGTGTTGGCTACCAATTCTGACCCGTCGTCCAGGTTCTTCGTCTTTCCTTGGTTACCATTGCCTGCCACACCCTTGCCATGGCTATTCTTTTTATTTTGACCAGGCTTCTATTCATCAGAACCCAGATCCTTTGTGGTATCGGAATTGGCATACTTCGTGAGAGACACCATGAGCTCCCCCATTTCTTGACACGTGCGTTCGAGCCGGCCGAGCTTCTGCTTCAGAGGGACAAAGTGACAATTCTTTTCTAGGATCAACACTGCTTGAGCCGCCATGATCTGTTCAGACGATTGGATGATGGTCGAGACCCACCGGACCCAATGATGAGCCGACTCATTCTCCTATTGAACACAGTGATCCAGATCCACAATCGTCAAAGGCTGCTTGCACGTTCCTTGAATTTTTTTGATGAACTTTGCCTTCAGCTCAGCCCATGAATTGATGCTATTGCGTGGCAAACCCTTCAACCACGTGCGAGCCGGACCTTCCAGCATCATGATAAAGTACTTTGCGCAAACCATGTCATTGACATCCAACATCTCCATAGCCAGCTCATAACTTTCAATCCAGGCCTCTCGGGCAGGTCTGTAGTGTAGTTTAGAACCTTACGAGGGCCTTTGAAATCCTTTGGCAGACGCTCGTTCCGCAGAGCCGACACCAAGCATGGGACTCCCACGGCCTTGGTGGTTACTCCTGCTCCAACTGAGATGGAAGGCGCGGGCTTTTGATGAGCCGCTACTACCAGAGCCACCGCCTCTTGCTGTGCTCTTGCCCGGTCTACAAGCGTCTGTGCATCCAGAGCCGTCTGATCATCTCGCGGCGGCCCCGGTGCCGATCACTGCTAGAACCCGCCGGCGACTCATAGCGCCGGCTAAAGCTGCGGTTGGGCACGGGGGTTGAATGCATGTGGCTCCGGCTGCAAGTATACTTCTCTTGCTGGGCATCGCTGTTTGAAGGTATCCAATGGCGTTCCACACCTCCTCTGCAAAGGGTGCCTCGTCAGGAATAGCAATTGTTTCAAGTCGGGTTGCTGCTGCCACCATGTTCTCCGCCGGGTTTGAATAGTGACCCGTCGGCGTTGGGAAAGCCATTGGTGAGGCCTGGTTCCGTCGGGGCGGGTTAAGCTGCTGCCGAGCCGTCGGATGACTTCCAAGTGCATCCGTTGTACGTCCCGTTCCTGGCGTGTTGAAAAGGTTTCTAGCCTCATACTGTTCTGGTAGGCGGGACTGATGCCTCATCTGCCATACTGCGGCTGCCGATTGCTGCTCCAGCTCAAGGCGAAAGGCCTTCGACTTAAGGCACTCTGCCTCTGCATCCATCTGAGCCATTAGCGCGCCGACTCTCTGTTGGGCCTCCGCCATTTGGTCCTTCAGCCTCGTGATTTCCAGATTCCGGGCGGCTTGATGCTCAGACGTGACTTCAGTTGCCATCAGGGTGGCGAGGTCATTCATTAGATCCAGAAGAACCTGAGCCGGGGGCGGGTCAGCCCCTGTGTCGGCTGCCCCGGCGGCTGTACTGCTTGTACCTGGTGCTGACCCCGCCATGAAGACGGCCACATGAGTCTGCAGCCCATGAACATCCGGCTCCGAATGCTCCGACTCGGGGTAAAGCTCATTGTAGCCCCCAAGCCTGCCATCATGAAGCTGGTAGTTTGATTCCGCCTCACCACTCGAAGATCCATCCTCCGAACAGACGAGAGTCTCCTGCGACTCAGAGGCGTCAAGATCCATACATCGAGTAAAGCCAACGAAGACATGCTTCCTGCCCGGATCAGTACGGGCGGGTCGCACGTGTTGGGCAGGTTGCGCGCGCCGAGCCAGCTCTACTATGTCGGTGCATATGTTTGGCCCGGGTGCAGACACGCCAATCTTGCCAATGAAGATGTGGATTCTGCCGAAGGGAACCTGAAAGCCGTACTCAACAGAGTCGGCCTCGGGGCCCAAGCCGGAGTTGTCGATGTAGAGCCGGCCATGGCGACTCTTGTTCATCCTTCCGACCACGTATCCCTCACACCTTGGTAGAGATCCCTTTGAGAACTCAACACCACCGAGTGCTAGCCCCACGGTGGGCGCCAACTGTCGTGGTTTTATCACGGCAGATGTCCAAGGACTTAGATTTGAGGCCATCGCTAAGGTGATGGACTCAAAGGGGTCGGTTGGGACGAAGGAAACGAGTTTACCCATGTTCGTCCCCTCAAGTAGAGGTAATAGCATACATCCTGCTTGTGTTGTATTGATTGGAGTATCGGTTACAATTTAGCGGAATCACTTGACCTAGCACTCGATTCGTTGGTCTCTGCTTAAGTCACCCCGGGTCTCTCCCTTATATAGGAGGCCAAGACCACTGGTTACACAAGTCGCATACCGACTCTTACAACGTGTCTGAGTCTATCTCTACGTTGTCTTGCCTTCTTAAGCAAGCTGTCTCCGGGCGGCTTTCCCGCCTGGGTCTTCATGACTTCTTTGCCTAGGCCTCATCTTGGCCCATCTTGGTGAGCCGCCAAACGCCAAGGCTTGAGTCTTCAGGCCCGTCCTTGGTTTGGCCCATGAGCCGCCAAGTGTGACCTGGCCCCGCCTGGGCGGGTCACACCACGGGGTTATATCCCCAACAAAGGGTAAATCCGATTTTCTCACCATCGATCGAACCATGTCCAATGATAACCCACAGGTATAGGGGATCACAATAGTTTTCAAGAGTAGAGTATTCAACCCAAATTTATAGATTCGACATGAGGGGGCCAAAGAATATTTGAGAGTACGAGTAGTTGACTTATCAATTCAACCACACCTGGAGATTAAATATCTGTAGCAAAGGGATCCATAGCACAGTAATATGATAGTTTGATAGCATTGCTAATAGTAACAGTAGAGGTAACAATAGCAGTAATGGTTTTGTAGCAAGTGTAATAGTGACAACAATAGTAGTAACTTAGCAAGAATATTATGTGGAAAACTCATAAGAACTGGTCGGTTTATTCGTTGGATTCCATTCATCATATAACAGTCATAACCTAGGGCGACACATAACTAGCTCCAGCTCATCAATGTAACATAGGCATGTATTTCGTAAATAGTCATACTGGCTTATGGAAAAGAACTTGCATAACATCTTTTTTCCCACCCTCTCGTGGTAGAGGGGTCCATAAGGAAACTAAGGGATATTAAGGCCTCCTTTTAATAGAGAACCGGAACAAAGCGTTACCGCATAGTGAATAAATGAACTCATCAAACTACGGTCATCACCGGAAAGTATCTTGGCTATTGTCGTGCCGGGGTTTACGGATCATAACACATAATAGGTGCATATGACTAGAAAAGATCGGATCTAGAACATAGATATAATGGTGATAACATAAACGGTTCAGATCTGAAATCGTGGCACTCGGGACCTAGTGAGTAGCATTAAGCATGGCAAAGTCATAGCAACATCAATCTTAGAACATAGTGGATACTAGGGATCAAGCCCTAACAAAACTAACTCTATTACATGATGAATCTCATCCAACTCCTCACCGACCAGCAAGCCTAGGAAGGGATTACTAAATCTCGATGGGGAGCATCATGGAATTGGTGATGAAGGAGAGTTGATGATGACAAAGACCAAAGATTCCCCTCTCCCGAGCCCCAAACGGGCTCCAGATTTAGCCTCCCAATAAAGAACAGGAGGTGGCGGGGACTCCATCTTGTGAAACGTGATAAAATTTTCTCTTTTATTTTTCTCTCCAAAAATAGGAATTTATAGTGCTGGAATTAGGGTCAGCGGTGCCATGAGGTGGGCACAACAAACCAGGTCACACTTGGGAAGGCTAGCGCGCCTGGTGTCTTTTGCCCAGCCAAGCCCCCTCCTCCGATGGTTTTTCGCTCCAGTATTTTTTATTTATTACGAAATAAATCTCCAAAAAGTTCTGTTTGATTCCGAGAACTTTTATTTCTATACAAAAACAACACCATGGTAGTTCTGTTGAAAACAGCGTTAGTCAGGGTTAGTTTCATTTAGATGATGCAAATTAGAGTCCAAAACAATACCAAAAGTGTTAGGAAAAGTAGGTACAATGGAGACGTATCAACTCCCCCAAGCTTAAACCATTGCTTGTCCTCAAGAAATTCAGTTGAAAACTGAAAGTGATAAAGAAAAACTTTTACGGACTCTTTTGTTCTTGTTTACATACATATGCTTAAGTAGCACCCAGGTTTTCAACAAATATTATGACTAACCATGTCAACAATAACTCTTAAAGATTATGACTAACCATGTCGACAATAAATCTTAAATATTATATTAACTCATATCAATGACATAGGCAACTAGCGAGCAATAATAAAATATCTCAAACGCAAACACTTTGTCAAAACAATCATGATATAATATGACAATAGTGCTATCTCGCTAGCCCATTCTGAGACTGCAAAACATAAATATAGAGCACCTCCAAAGTTCA
Organism: Hordeum marinum; assembly: GCA_022496015.1. NCBI lineage: Eukaryota > Viridiplantae > Streptophyta > Magnoliopsida > Poales > Poaceae > Hordeum > Hordeum marinum. The sequence goes on from CM039672.1 coordinate 114,487,748, forward strand.
AGCAAATGACTAAGCATTATAATTCATCGTAGAAAATATCCAGTCATGATGCATCCAACATTCAATATACACAATGCATGAGGATGACAATAGTGCTCTCAGATCTAGCGCTTATTTGAGAAGGTGATGACTCAACATAAAAGTAAATAGATGGTCCCTTCGCGGAGGGAAGCAGGGATTTGCATAGGTGCCAGAGCTCAAAGCTTAAATAAGAGATAAATATAATTTTGGAAGGTGCACCCTTCGTGTAAACATTATGAACAAGAGTTATCAATATGTTCCATGTTAAACATATTAGTGGCGGTTCCCAAGCGGTAAAAGTAAAGGTTTAGTCCCCCTCCACCAACAACCACACTCCACTGCTATCCGAATCCACGAGTACTGTCCATACCAACAACATTCCTAAGTTTTGTTCAATTATTTTGATTTCGGAACTGGGAATCCCTATTACCGCCCGTCTCGTGCAATTACGAGTGAATAAACACTCATCATGACAATAACCCGCTTAACATGGAAGATACCGACCACCCCGTGTCGCTCCAGGATCGGTCCAGGCACAGAAAATAGGTGTTCATTTGAAATTTTGGAGGCGGCACATGCAAATTTACTTGGAACAACAGGGTAACACCGCATATATAGGTAGATATAGTGTACTCGTCTAGAATAACTTTGGTTTAAGGATTTTGATGCAGATGCAATATTGCCGCTTAGTAGAGGCAAATGCTAGCAAATAGGTTGAGAAGCGGACAGGTAGAGAGCAAAGACAGTCATGAACATGCATTATGAATAATAAACATTGAACGCTATCATGAGTAGAATATGGACACCATGAACATAAATATCGTGAAGGCTATGTTGGTTTGATTCAACTACATGCGGGAACATGTGCCAAGTCAAACAACTTGAAACATTCTGGGGAGGATACCATATCATCATACTACATCACAACCATTTCAATGCATGTTGACATCCATGATAAATCATTATCCACCCTAGCTACTTAAGCATGGCATGAGCAACTATAATCTCAAATTTTCATTACAAACATGTTCGATCATAATACATTGAATCATTGATACTAGGTCAAACATATTTACAAAAACAAAAACAAGTTGAGTTCATACCCGCTTCTCTCTGCCACATTCAATTCATCAAAGATCGTCATTATTGCCTTTCACTTGCACAACCGAATGATGTGAAAATAATAATAGTGCAAGAGTGCCATGGAATAAGAAGGAAACTGAAAGCATTTTATTCAAGAGGAGAAGACAAAGTAATATAGGCTCTTTGTTGGATCAACAGTGGTGCATATGAGAGCCGCTCAAAATTTTCATCGTGGTCTTCACCCTGGAACGACTCAATAAAAGGAAGAGAATTTCAGAAAAACACACTAGAATATTTTTGGAGTTTTTAGTTTTTCTTGAAGAAAACAAATAAAAGAAGGAAAAACAAAAACAAAAAAAATATTTACACAGGAGAACTCTCAACAAGCAAAAGAAGAAACAAGAAAGCTTTTTGGGTTTTCTTTTAATACAACAAGTAATTAAACCAAGAAGAAAAAACAAAAAGAAGCAAGAGATATTTTTGGATTTTCTCAAAGTTTTTCAAACACACAAGAAGAAAGCAGGAAAATAAATCTAGCATGGATAATACAATGAAAAAGTGTGGACACCGACAACTCATATGAAATGTGTGAACATGAATATAATGTTGGTGTTAACACGTACTCCTCCAAGCTTAGGCTTTTGTCCTAGCTTGGTAATCTCCATCCGTATCCTGTATAATAGTCTGAGTGATAGCCCACTGAGGCTCTTGGCGCAGCCTCTTCAACCATTCTGGCAGCTTCAACCTCCGCATTTTACATCCGGGCTTCGCTCTCAAGGACGTACTTTCTTCCCTTCCTGTGATAATCAAAGAGAGCAAGAAGAGGCAATACGATAGGTACAATGGGACTATTATCGAACCTCAAGTTGTAAGTATAATTAGTGATTGTGCCCTTAAGGAACTTATGGTGTTTCATGTCATCAAAGTCTAAGTACTGGTTAGGTAAGATAGGATCATTAGGCCAAGGAGACACACCTAGGTCCGTAGCTAGACGGGAGGCATAAATCCCAACATAAAAGTTAACACTATTAGCATTGTGATTCAATCTTCGTGCAACAATTGTTCCTAGATTATAATGTTTATCTCCTGTTACAGCGGTGTGTATAAGAATCAAATCAGGGGCACACAATGTGTTGCAATCTTGTTTTCCTACGATGCATTTGCCATTAAAGAGTGCAAAGTATTGTATAGATGGAAATGGAAGCTTTTTATTCTATCTTTTGTCACTCATGTGACTTCATCATAGCAAAGATTAATCAAAAGTGACTCATACTAAGATTTTGGTGGTTCGTCTAGTGAACCCCAATACGGAATTTGACATGCTTCACAAAACACATCTAAGGGCATGGTGATAGCATTATCATAAAGGCTAAATGAAACTCTAGACTCACGAGGAAAATATTTAAATTTCTTAGTAGATGTCTCTGTGAGGTTGAGGTGTTGGGTGGACTTATCTTCGATGAAACGAGCGAGATCGATGTTGTGAACATACTGCTCAAATTCTTCCTTGATACATGCACCTTCCAAGAATGTATTACACGGCCTAAGGCACGATTTGGTATTGGCATCCTGCATCGAGATTGCACTTGGTTCAACATAAGTTTGTCGGATAGAGCTTCCACTTGACGATTCCCATGAGGATCTTCTCCTCGAAGAACTCCCAAAGAGTTGCATTTTTATTTGCGAACAATTTCTGGAAAAAAAATTGACATAAAATTTTGTTAACAAAACTTCACAAGATTGATAGCAACTACTCATATGGATGCCTAAAGGCCATATCAAGCATTCAAACAACTTAGAACTCTAAGAACTCAACATGCACGCTCATCTACAGTAGCACTAAGAGTATCTAATTATTCTAAAAATAAACCACTGATCAAAAACTAATTAGATCAATGGGGGAGTCACATACTAAGAAGCAATCCCCCAAAACAGTTTCGGAAATGGAGCTTCGAGCAAAGAGATCGAAATCCACGGGTTTGTTAGCAAGAACACGAGAGAGAGAGAGAGCTATGGTGATTTTTTTCTGGAGGTAGGAGATGACATGAGCTAAATAAGTAAGTGAGGGGGATCGCATGTGGATCACAACCCACCAGGGCACGCCTGGGGTTGCTGGCACGCCTTGGTGTCTTGTGGGCACCATGTGCACCCCCCCCTTTGATGTTACTAGTAAATGGCACGTGCCATGCACGTGTAGATTTTATGATGTGAAATGTTGTATATTGAAATGTTGTGTATGTTTTTCTAGGGCAGTACAAACGCAAATACTCACATGACCTTAATAGTATGAACGCATGCACATACACCCTACGTTAAATTTAGAACTTAAACCCTATTGGCCAATCACAAGTAACCTGGAGCAATACATGGTAGGAAGTTTACTGGTAATTTAGCATATAATTCAATTGCCAATATTATTAAATTTATTTTTGAAACAAATTCCATACACTTGCCATCTAATATTACATATATAAATTACTGGCAAAACAAAGAAAACTCCAGATCTTAATATTTTTAAAACGATAAATTTATAAAAGAAAGTAAAGTCTATTTTGGCACAACACATATTAAACTGTTTACTTTACATGCCGTGGCTGCATTGGTGCATCCATTCTCTCTCTCATTTTTATTCATGTCCGTTTCTTTTATTATTTTTACTAAAGTAACTATCTTACTCTAGGGTTGTAGGATACTTGCTTGATCGATTCTAGTCTATAGAGCCATAGGCTGCATGTAGTACTACAGTACACATGTCACATGAACATGCTAGAATTTTCTAGTGAGGGAGAAAATCGCCGCGCGCGGTCTTCATGGGGTGGCAGGCTGGCAGGGCAGTGCCTCCAGTGTGAATCCCATCCCTGTGGGCCGTCAGATTGTCCTATCCAATGGTGCATATTTGGCCACGTAGTTCCCTAGTTAAAGCTATTGAATGTGAGCCGTCTGATTACACGGATCCAACGGTCCATATGACTCGATACTGGTATACTATATAGGACTATAGATTTGCATCAGAAATTTAGAAATATTCATAAAACAAACGTGTTAAATTTTCAGGACATTCTGAGAACTTTTATTTTTGGGTCATTTTTTATTCCATGGAGAAATCACAAAACAGGATAAACATGGCATTCATCAACTTCATTCCTCTCAAAAATGATCCATTAAGAAGGTTGATCAAGTCTTATTAACAACCACCTTCGATTAGCATGAAACCGAAGAACTTTCGTAAAACAGCAAGTTATCTCAACCAGGATATGCATATCCCCAACCGTAATTATATCATATTTATTTTTCGCAGTAGGTACAGGTAGATGAAAACTTCCAATAGTCAGTGTTGGAGAATTTTCAATAACATTTACACCATTCACTTGGAATTTTTTCTTCAGAAAGTGTAGCTTATGCTCATTACCATTGATATGAAAAGTGACTTCTCTTTTATTACAATTAATAACAGCCCCTACAGTATTCAAAAAGGGTCTACCAAGGATAATCGACATGGTGTCTTCCTCGGGCATCTCAAGAATAACAAAGTTTGTTAAGATAGTAACATTTGCAACAACAACGGGCACATCCTCACAAATACCGATAGGTATGGCAGTTGATTTGTTATCCATTTGCAAAGATATTTTAGTACATGTGAGTTTATTCAAATCAAGTCCTTTATATAAAGACAAAGGCACACTAACACGAGCTCCTAAATCACACAAAACAATTTTGACATAAGTTCTTTTAATGGAGCAAGGTATAGTTGGTATTCCAGGATCTCCAAGTTTTTTAGGCAATCCATCCTTAAAAGAATAATTAGCAAGCATGGTGGAGATTTCAGCTTCAGCTATCTTTCTTTTATTAGTGGTGATGTCTTTCATGTATTTTGCATAAGGGGCCATCTTTAAGATATCAGTTAAGCGGGTGCGCAAAGACTGGCCTAATAATTTCAGCAAAGCGTTCAAATTCTTCATCATATTTTTCTTAGATGGTTTAGGTGGAAAATGCATGGGTGTCTGAACCAATGACTCTCTTTCATTTACCATGCTTTCTAGCCACAAAGTCCTTTTTATCACATCCTTTATTCTTAGGTTGTGGGTTATCAAGATCAACAACATGTTATATTTCTACATCATTATCTGGTTCTTTATCATTGTTTGGTTGAGTATCCCCATGAACATCATCATTATCATTATGTGAATGTTCATTGTGAGATTGAGTTTCAGCATCAGAAATAGAGACAACATTATTATCATCAGGAGGTTTTTCTATCTTAGGTTCACTAAAGGCATGCAAAGTCCTATCATTTTTCCTTTTCTTTTTACAAGGACTAGTTGCATCGGCATTAATTCCTTGAGAGTCTTGTTCAATTCTTTTAGGATGACCTTCAGGATAAAGAGGTTCCTAAGTCATTCTACCTCCTCTAGTCACTACTCTAATAGAATTATCATTCATATTATTATTCAATTCATTAAGCAATTCTGTTTGAGATTTAGCAACTTGTTCCAATTGAGTTTGAAACATAGACGCATGTTTTCCTATACCTCTAAGATCATTATAATTCTAAATAACAAGTCACTCAAGCAAGCAATCATATCAAAATTATATTTCAATTGTTCCAGAACATTTGCATTGAAGTGATCTTGTTTTCTAATGTAGTTGTCAAACTCATATAAGCATTGACTAGGATGTTTATTGTAAGGAATGTCACCTTCATCAAACTTTAATAAAGAATTTACCTCTACCACCCGTGGAGGTGGTGGTGTGTCAAGGCCATGTATTTCTTCAGTAGGTGGTAAATTCTTAACATCCTCACCTTTAATACCTTTTCCTTAATACTTTCTATGCCTCTTGCATATCTTTAGGACTGAGAAATAGGATACCCCTCTTCTTTGGGGTGGGTTCAAGTGGTGGTTTAGGGAGAGTCTAATCATCATAATTCTTCAGTATATTATTCAATAGTCCCTCGGCTTGTTCAACAGTTTGTTCCCTAAAAACACACACAACTATCTAGGAAGTCCCTAGAAGCATCAATTAGTCCATTATATCAAGTATTTCATTTTTAAAGGGTGATCAGGCAAATCATTATATCAAGCTTGTGGGACACTCTCTTCTTTAATTTGCACAAAGTTTAATATTTCATGTAAGGCAGCTTGTTACATATGAGCAGGAAAATATTTTTTAGAGAAGTAGTAAATCATATCCTCGGGACTACGCACACAATTAGGAGTAAGAGTATTGTACCATATCTTAGCATCACCCTTTAATGAGAACGGAAATAATTTGAGAATATCGTAGTAGTGAATCCTCTCATCATGAGCAAAATGGGTAGCTATATCATTCAACTTGTTAAGATGTGCCACTACAGTTTCAGTCTCATAACCATGGAAAGGATAAGATTCAACCAAAGTAATTGACTCTAGGTCGACAGAGAATTCATAATCCTTATCGGTAAAAAAGATAGGTGAAGTAGCAAACTTAGGATCACATTTCATTCTAGCATTCAAAGTCTTTTCTTTATACTTGCATAGTAATTTCTTAAGATCATTTCTATCCTTACAAGCAAGAATGTATGTATCTACTTCTCCATCCATAACATAACCCGCAGGTATCTTAGGCATTTCAAATCTAGGAGAGATAGGTCTAATAGGTGTTTCATAATCATCAGTTTCAGTAATTTCATTCCCTTTAGCTCTAGCAATTTGTTAATCGAGAAATTCACCTAGTGGCACAGTATCATCAAGAAAGGTACTAGCATCATCATAATCATCGTTCATAGTAGAATAGCATTGTCAATAACTTGCGAAATATTAGGATTAATAGCATGTGATAGCGTTGCAAGTCTACTCATAACAGAAGGTGAATCAAGTGCAGAGTGTGATGGAAAATCCGTACCTCCCCTCGTCCTAGAGGGAACGATCTTGGTTCTTGTATCCTTCAAATTCTTCATATTGATATATTGATATAAATCTCAAGTGGCTCAGCAAATATAGCTAAGCTCCCCGGTAACAATGCCCGAAAAAGGTCTCGATAACCCACAAATATAGGGGATCACAGCAATTTCGAGGGTAGATTCAACACAAGGGGAGCCAAAGAATATTTGAGAGTATTAGCGGTTGTGTTATCAATTCAACCACACCTTGAGATTAAATATCTACAGCAAAGAAATCAGTAGCACGGTAATATGATAGTTTGATAGAAGTGGTAACAGTAACTATAGCAGTAACAATAGCAGTAATGGTTTTGTAGGAAGTGCAACAATGACAGCAGTAGTAGTAACTTAGCGAGAACAATATGTGGAACACTCGTAGGCAACAAATCGGTGTATTCGTTGGATGATATTCATCATATAACAATCATAACCTAGGGCGACACAGAACTAGCTCCAGTTCATCAATTTAATGTAGGCATGTATTCCGTAAATAGTCATACATTCGTATGGATACTAGGGATCAAGCCCTAACAAAACTAACTCGATTACATGATGAATCTTATCCAACCCCTCTCCGACCAGCAATCCTACGAAGGGATTACTCACTCCCGGAGGGGAGCATCATGGAATTGGTGGCGAAGGAGGGATGATGATGACGAAGACCGAAGATTCCCCTCTTCGAAGCACCAAACGGGCTCCAAATGTGGCCTCCCAATAAAGAATGGGAGGTGGCGGTGGCTCCATCTCATGAAACATGATACAACTTTCTCTTTTATTTTTCTCTCCAAAAATAGGAATTTATAGTGCTGGAATTAGGGTGAGCGGGGCCACGATGTGGGCACAACCTCTAGGGCGCGCTTGGGGGGCTGGCACGCCCTGGTGTCTTGTGCCCAGCCAGGCCCCCTCCTCCTGTGGTTTTTGGCTCTAGTATTTTTTATTAATTCTAAAATAAACCTCCAAAACTATTCGTTCGATTCCGAGAACTTTTATTTCTGCACAAAAACAACACCATGGTAGTTCTCCTGAAAACAATGCTAGTCCGGGTTAGTTTCATTCAAATCATGCAAATTAGAGTCCAAAAAAATAGCAAAAGCGTTAGGAAAAGTAGATACGGCAGAGACGTATCATCCAAGAAGGTTCGATTTCTCCATTCCGACACATCGTTTCTCTGCGGCGTATCCAGAGGTGTGAGATGTGGTACTATACCTCGGCTTTTCACATGATTATCAAACTCTTGGCTCATGTACTCACATCCATGATCCGATCGTAGAAGTTTTATCGTCTTGTTGGGCTGATTTTCAACCTCGTTCTGAAACTCTTTGAACTTTTCAAAAGTTTCTAACTTTTGCCTCATCAAATAGATATATACGTATCTACTTTCGTCGTCAGTAAAAGTCGTGAAGTACTGATAGCCACCTCTGGCTGTTGTGCTCATTGGACCACACACATCACTGTGTATAAGCTCCAACAGCTCACACGCCCACTCGCAACTCTTTGCAAAAGGAGAATTAGTCATCTTTCCTAGCAAGCATGATTCGCATGTCTCGAATGACCCAAAGTCAGACGAAGTTTGGAGTCCATCATCATGGAGCTTCTTCATGTGTTTCAGAATAAAGTGTCCAAGCCGGCAATACCAAAAGTATGTAAGATTTATCTCATTAGGCTTATGCCTCTTGACAGTCACGTTATAGACTGGTTCCATTTCTAGATTTAAAATAAATAGCCCATATACAATGGGTGCATATCCATGGAACAATCCATTCAAATAAAATGAACAACCATTGTCCTTTAAATTGAATTCATAACCTTTACTCATCAAGCATGAGGCGGAAATAATGTTCCGACTAAGTGCGGGAATGTAATAACAATTATTCTATTCCAAAATAAATCTAGAAGGAAGTTGGAGCTGCATTGTGCTGACCTCCAATGCAGCAACACTTGCCTTGTTACTGACCCTGATGTCAATCTACCATCGTGTCACATGACTAGTTCTTACTAGCCCCTGCATCGAGTTGCAAATATGAACAACTGATCCGGTATCAAATACCCAAGAGCTGCTAGGTATGTCAGCAAGCTAAATGTCTATAACATATGTAACAAGTGTACCTTTGCCTGAAGAAGCATCTCCAGCCTTCTTGCCATGCTTAGCAAGCCACTTGCTATAGTTCCTCTTCTAGTGACTAGCTTCCTTGCAAGGAAACAAATGGTCTTTGAGTTCGGTCCGGACTTTGGCTCAGCGGCAGAGATAACCTTATCTATGCCCTTTGCCTTACCCTTTTCCTTGGACCAACTCTTCTTGAACTTTGTCGAATTCTGCAGAATCAATACTTGATACGTGCCTTTCTTAAAATCATGCTCTGTCACCTTGAGCATCCCATGCAATTCATTGAGCTTCTTATCCATGTGGTGCATATGATAGTTTGAGATGAACATCCCATAGCTAGATGGAAGAAAACCCAGAATTGCATCAATAGCCATATCATCCAAGAGCGGGAAGCCCAACCGATTCAAAGCTTGCACGTATCTCATCATCTTAATCACATGTGGTCTTAGTGGATCACCTTCCTTCAGCTTACAATCCATAAAGGATCGCCATACGTTGAACCTTTCGATCCTAGCCTACACCTGAAACATTCTCTTGAGACTCTCAATCATATCGAAAGATGCAATATCTTCGAAATGATGTTGCAAATCGGGCTCCATACAAGCCAGCATGAGGCAACTAATCTTGTTCGATTCATCGATGATTTTCTGGTAGACATTCTATGTTCTGGCATTAGAATTATAGACAACTACCTCTGGAAGTGGATCCTCTAGAACATATTCCTTTTTATCATGCTTGAGAACAATTCTCAAATTTTATACCAGGTGGTAAAGTTTGTTCCATTCAGTTTATCCTTTTCCACAATTGATTTCAATGCAAAGTTTTGAGCAGGTGGTGCCATTGATCTACAACGGAAAATATGCAATCACATAGCAATGTGTTTATGTAGAGTCATTCAAGCCTTAAACAGAACTACTCCCATTGAAGTTCGCATCCCTCTGCAAAGCCTTAGTGATTCAAGATCCGACTAGCGCAAGCGACTAGTGAGATTTAGCATCACTGCTAGCTAACTTTCCAATCCGATGAGCAAATCCTTCCTAATCATATCTCTATACGCTCATGTCGGTCGGGCAAGTATCTTATATCTCAGCTCCCAACTTTCTTTGCCACAAAGCCCAAAACCATTTTGATAGCCTTGTCAAGTTAAAATGATGCAGTGCATGTTCGTGTCCGACACAAACCTTCTAGTTCAAGGACACCAAGCAGCACCTCGATTTCATGAGTTCACTACTAGACGTAATTGACATGCGAAGGTGCAACATCCAGAATGGCAATGTGCTAGATATTAATGAGGGATCTTTCTACCATTATAACATTCATAGAAACAAGAAGCAATATCAATCACACATAAACATAAATATGTGAAATAGTATGGCTCCTTCATGGACGTCCTTCCAGGCCGGCTCCAACTCCGATGACCAGGGCGGAACTCCATCCTGTCTGTCACGTCGGGACGCCAACACCTCTCCCTTGACCTCTGTTCTCCAACTACTATAACTAGTAATGAATTTATAGAGAACCACAGGTCGACGCACAAGTCATTATACAATATAATGACAACACTTTGGCTCCTGTCGGCTGACAATCATGAAACGCATGTCATGTTAAATTACACACATGCATCACATACATATGAGACATACTATTCACATCAAACGTGCAAAACAAACTTGTGCATAGAATCGCATTATACTGGTTTGTGTGATCATGTACAAAATACAAGGCGCTACGCACACGGTGGTTGTCGGGGATATGACCCCGCGGAATAACCCACCATTTGGGCCGGGTTAGACCGTAGGCGACTTAAGAAGCATGTGCTCGATGGGCCATAGAGATGACAGAAAGGCAAGCGAGAAGACTTACCAAGTAAGCCGCCTGGCGGCCTAGTACATGAAGATGGCCACTCAAGGCCCATGAGGTGGAAGGTGCCGGAAGCTTTCCTAATTTGGGAGACAAGATAAGGTAGAATTGTAATAGGTCACGAGACACAATATGACTCGGACTCTTGTAAACTCGTGGGGGACTTGACCTGTATATAAAGGTGATCCCCTATGTCAATAGGTTAGGTTAGAAACCCTCGAAATCAAGGTCAGCAACTCTGCACCCTTGTAATCAAGATCACCATCAATATAGACAACAAAGCACGACATGGGCTTTACCTCCATTGGAGGGGGGCGAACCTGGGTAAATCCGCCTCTCGTTCCCAATCAACCCCTTCAAGTCGCCACATAGCAGCCACGACAAGCTCTACATTGACAATTCACACAGGTGTCCCGAGGCCGACATCGAGTTTGGATACCGGGTCCCCTTCGGCAAGATTGATATCTTCATCCGCAAGATCGGTGAGTCGAAGCTCGAGCCGGACATCTGCACCAACATCGTCAAGTCGGTTCGGCGTGCTCGTGTCGGCCGGCATCAAGCCGGTCGAAACCACATCTTCAAAGAGAAAGCCAGGGCAAACCATCCTCCCAAAGCTGGGACACATGCACTCAGAGCGCCTTGTCCCAAGCATGGAACCTTGGATAAGACGGCTAATCATTCATGGTAAAATTGCTACATCATCCAGGAATTCCAAAGCCCAGGTTTTCAAAACAAAGGGGGACATTCGGGTCAGCATGGCCCCGACGAGTCAAGCAACGGCTCACCTGGAAATCCCAACCAACAGAGTACCGATCAGTGCCATGTGTTCACCACCAATACTTGCAAGCAAGATAGGAAACTGAAACAGAGGGCCATCAGCATGGTTGAGGCCGTGGCTCCCCAATACCTGAATTGGTCTAAGAAGCCAATCACTTGGAGCAGGGAGGATCACCCTCCCAGGGTTGATAACCCGAGGGACTTGGCTTTGGTGGTGGCGCCACAGGTGGGTGTATATACCCTCACCAATGTCTTGATGGATGGAGGTAGCAGCATAAACATCCTTTATTACGACACCTTTCAGCAGATGAACCTCCCTGATAGCTACTTGCAAACTTTAATCACTGTTTTCCATGGCATGGTTCGTGGAAAGTCAGCATACCCAATGTTGCTTTCGGTGATGAGTATAACTAAAGGTGCGAGCCTCTTACTTTTGAGGTGGTCAAAATAAAGAGCCCTTACCATGCTATCTTTGGAAGGCCGGCTTATGCCCGTTTTATGGCTCGCCCGTGTTACGACTACCTCCAGCGTAAGGTGTCGGGTCTCAAAGGTACAATCACCATGAAGGGTAATAGAGAATTCGCTTGACGAGGTCACCTACCCTAGGTAGGGTCATGTACCTATAGTCTAGGACACTCTTGGGGTCCTACAAGGTCATGGAAGTCCTTGGCTTACCTTGACACTCGGACGAATGCACAAGATGCACTCAGCTCCTTGGAAGTCACTCAGACATCATCAACCGTTCGATGCCTGCCTAGTACTTGGATAGGAGGAAGTAGGAGCGACGTGGGAGCTACAAAGTTCGAGGGACTTAATACGCCTTAAGTACTGTAAATACCACGTTACCAATAACACCTCTAGTTGACTTGGCAGTTTCTGGTAACTCCTGCAGTTACTAGCATTAATGACCCTAGTGATGGCGCTCGGCTAGTGGTGGAGCACACTATATAAGCCATCCCCCACACCGGAACAAGGGTTAAGAACTCCCTGTAATCAGATACTATACCAAGCAAACACTTAGCCCCCGGGCTCGAGATGTAGTACTTTTACCACTTCCGAGTGGCGTCCGAACTCGTAAATACCGAGTGTGACACTTACTCCATAGCCAGGCTTCTCCATACTCATTCGTACCCCCCCGGTACTATTGTCAGCATTACTCCCACGGCAGTTGGCGCTCACCTTGGTCTGGAGGGTCTAGCGAATTTCGGAGTAAGTGGGATTCAAACCTTTTTCATTCATCATGTTGGCACTCGGTGCTGAGATCCTCCTCGGCCCATTGGGTTTCGTCGCCGATGACTCGGCGTGGTTGTACGAGGCACCGCTAGATCCGGATTCGTTCCCCGCGCGGCGGGCAACGCACTTTAGTGCAGCGATGCACGACGTTCTCCTTCGATAGCCGTCGGAGCCTTGCGGCTCCCCGTCCATCTCCAACTCTGGAGGCCATCACAAGCGTTCCGGATGCTCTTGGTGGCAGCGGTCGGTTGAGCACACCATAGCTCGTCAGCCGTCCGTCGATCAGGTGGCCATGCTCGATTCTGACGAGCCCGCCGCCGACTTGTTCCCTTCCTCGGGGGACAAGTTGTCCGATGAGTCAGAGTTAGAGAGTAGTGGAGACGTTGCACAAGTCCTGATAGCCAACACTACCAAGAACGGACCTCCCGGGTACTCAACGGGTGGATCCCGCTGTCGCGACGATGATCGTCACAGCAGTGACTGATACGTCTCCATAGTATCCACTTTTCCAAACTCTTTTGCCCTTGTTTTGGACTCTAATTTGCATGATTTAAATGGAACTAACCCGGACTGACGCTGTTTTCAGCAGAATTGCATTGGTGTTATTTTTGTGCAGAAATAAAAGTTCTCGAATCGTCCTAAAAATTTACGGAGATATTTTTGGAATTAATAAAAAATACTGGCGCGAGAAGTAACCAAAGGGGGCCCACCTGCACGCCACAAGCCTGCTAGGCGCGGCCACCCCCTTGGCCATGCCTAGCAGGCTTATGAGGGGCTCGTGACTCCTCTGACCTCCTCTCCAGCTTCATATAACCCTACACGTAGAGAAAAAATCAGAGAGAAGAGTTCATCGTGGGTCATGATATGGAGCCGCCGCCACCTCTTGTTCTTCCTCGGGAGACCAGATATGGAGTCCGTTTGGGCTCCGGAGAGGGGAAATCGATGCCATCATCATCACCAACGATCTTTCATCACCAATTCCATGAGTCTCTCCCTCGTTCGTGAGTAATCCCATCGTAGGCTTGCTAGACAGTGATATTCTGAGATTGATGTTGCTATGACTTTGCTATGCTTAATGCTTGTCACTAGGGCCCGAGTGCCATGATTTCAGATCTGAACCTATTATGTTTTCGTGAATATATATATGTGTTCTTGATCCTATCTTGCATGTGCTTAGACACCTATTACGAGCTATGATCCACATCCCCCAGGTTGACAATAATTGGGATTATTTCCGGTGATTACCATAGTTTGAGGAGTTCATGTATTCACTAAGTGCTATTGCTTTGGTCTGGTTCTCTATTAAAAGGAGGCCTTAATATCCCTTAGTTTCCATTAGGACCCCACTACCATGGGAGGGTAGGACAAAAGATGGCATGCAAGTTCTTTTCCATAAGCACGTCTCACTATATGTGGAATACATGCCTACATTACATTGATGAATTGGAGCTAGTTCTATGACACCCTATGTTATAAATGTTGCATGATGAATTACATCCATCATAATTATCCATCACCGATCCATTTCCTACGAGCTTTCCACATATTGAGCTTTGCTAAGTTACTTCTCCGCTGCTACTGTTACAATCACTATAAAACTGCTACTGTTACTTTTGCTACCATTACCGTTATTTCCATACTACTTTGCAACTGAATACTTTGTTGCAAATATTAAGTCTTTCAAGTGTGGTTGAATTGACAACTCAGCTACGAATACTCGACAATATTCTTTGTCTCCCCTTGTATCGAACCAATAAATTTGGGTTGAATACTCTACCCTCAAAAACTGTTGCGATCCCCTATACTTGTGGGTTATCAAGACCTTTTTCTGGTGCCTTTACCGGGGAGCAAAGCCCTATTCTCTGAGTCACTTGGGATTTATATTTTTTTATCACTATGAAGAATATGAAGTATCCAAAAACCAAGATTTATGCCTCTACTACAAGGGGAGGTAATGAACTGCCATCTAGCTCTGCACTTCATTCACCTTCTGTTATGAGTAAGTTTGCGACACCACCACATGCTAGTAATTCTGATATGCCGCAAATAATTGATGATGCCACTTCAGCTACGCATGATGCTTATGATGATACTTTGCTTGATAATATTGTGCCACTAGGTGAATTACTTGATGGACAAATTGCTAGAGTCAATGTTGAAAATTATGATACATTTGAAACTGATGAAATTATTGAAAGTGAACACTTTGAGACACCTGCTAGACCTAGCTCTCCTATATATGAATTGCCTGATATTCCCGAGAGTTATGTAATGGAAGGAGAGGTATCTAGGGAATTTCTTGATTGTAATGATAGAGATGATCTTAAGAAATTACTATGAAAGTGGAAAGAAAAATCTTTGAATGCTAGAATGAAATATGATCCTAAGTTTGCTACTTCACCTATCTTTGTTACTGATACGGATTATGAATTCTCTGTTTATCCTGAGTTAATTACCTTGGTTGAATCTGATCCTTTCCAAGGTTATGAATCTGAAACAGTTGTTGCGCCTCTTACTAAACTTAATAATATACCACCCTATTTACTCATGAAGAAAAAAATTGTTATTACTATATCCTCAAGTTGTTTCCTTTCTCGTTAAAGGATGATGCTAAGATTTGGTTAAATTCTCTTGCTCCTGGTTGTGTGCATAGCCCCCAGGATATGATTTATCACTTCCCTGAAAAATATTTTCCTGTCCATAAGAAACAAGCTGCCTTGCAAGAAATATTCAACTTTGTGCAAATTGAAGAAGAGATTCTCCCACAAGCTTGGGGAGGCTTCTCCAATTACTTAATGCTTTACCTAATCATCCTTTCAAGAAAAATGAAATACTTGATATCTTTTATAATGGAATAACCAATGCTTCTAGGGACCACCTAGATAGTTGTGTTGGTTGTGTTTTTAGGGAATGAACTATTGAACAAGCTGAAATGTTGTTGAATAATACATTGAGCAATGATAATGGTTGGACTATTCCCAAACCACCTCCGAATCCAACTCCGAAGAAAAGAGGTATTCTATTTCTCAGTCCAGAAGATATGAAAGAGACCAAGAAATCTATGGAAGAAAAAGGTATTAAAGCTGAATATGTTAAGAATCCACCACCTATTGAAGAAATACATGGTCTTGATAACCCGACAGAGGTAGTAGAGGTAAATTCTCTTCATAGATTTGATGAAAGTGATATTCCTTATAATAAGTCTGCTAGCCAATGCTTGGATGAATTTGATAATTTTGTTGTTAAGCAAGAAGATTTTAATGCTTATGTTAGTAGAAAATTGTAACATAATTCTTTCATGCTTGATAGCTTAGGTGGTTAAATGAGTAGAACTATCAATGATCTTAAACTGATTAGTAAACATGCTTCCATGGTAACTACTCAAGTAAACAAGTACTTAAGGCACAGAATGATTTGCTTAATGAGATGAATAGTAATAACAATGATCATTCTATTAAAGTTGTGACTAGAGGTGGTAGAATGACTCGGGAACCTTTGTATCCTGAGGGCCACCCTAAAAGGATTGAGCAAGATTCTCAAAGGGGTAATACTAATGCACCTAGTTGTTCCAATAATAAGAGGAACAAGGATGTTGATAGAACCTTGCATGCTTCTAGTGAACCTATTATAGATACACCGGAAAACCCAAATGATATTTCTATTTCTCATGTTGAGACACAATCAGGTGATGAACATGAGCCTAGTGATAATATTAATGATGATGTTCATGCTGATGCTCAACCTAGTAATGGTAATGATGTGGAGATTGAACCTGCTGTTGATCTTGATAACCCACATCCTAAGAATAAAATACATGATAAAAGGGACTTTATTGCTAGGAAACATGGTAAAGAAAGAGAACCATGGGTTCGAAAACCCATGCCCTTTCCTCCTAAACCATCTAAGAAAAAGGATGATGAGGATTTTGAGCGCTTTGTTGAAATGCTTAGACCTGTATTTTTGCGTATGCGCTTGACCGATATTTTAAAAATGTCTCCTTATGCTAAGTATATGAAAGATATTGTGACTAATAAAAGAAAGATACCCTTGCAAGAAATATTTCCATTATACTTTTAAGGGTGGAGTACCAAAGAAATTAGGAGATCCAGGAGTACCAACTATACCATGCTCTATTAAAGGGAATTATGTTAAAACTGCTTTATGGGATTTGGGAGCTGGTGTTAGTGTTATGCCTTTCTCTTTATATCGTAGACTTGATTTGAATAAGTTGATACCTACTGAAATCTCTTTGCAAATGGCCGATAAATCAACTGCTCTACCTATCGGTATTTGTGAGGATGTCCTTGTCGTAGTTGCAAATGCTACTATCTTCATGGACTTTGTTATTCTTGATATTCCCAAGGATGATAGTATGTCGATAATCCTTGGTAGACCCTTTTTGAATATTGCAGGGACTGTTATTGATTGCAACGAGGGCAATGTCACTTTTCATATTAATGGTAACGAGCATATGGTGCACTTTCCAAAGAAACAACCTCAAGTTCACAGTATCAACTCCATTGAAAAAATTCCAACGATTATTATTGGAGACTTTGAATTCCCTCTTCCCACTGTCAATAAGAAATATGATATACTTATTGTTGGGGACATACATATCCCCATTGAGGTAACTTAGTGTTATTCAAAAATTCTTCGGTTTCATGTTATTCGAAGGAAGTTTATTAATAAGACTTGATCAACATTATTGATGGATTCCTTTTGATGAGCATGAGATGGGTGAATTTAGAAAGCAGAACTTTCTATACCCAGCTTTTATTTTCTGTTAGTTAGATGAAATTAAGTAAAAATGCTATTATTATTTTGTTTTCTGAGTTTCCTGTGTAATAAAAAACTGACTTGAAAATGCTATTCTGAGTTTTGGGAGATTGTTCTTTGGTATGTGACTCCTCCAATGGTCCAATTAGTTTTTGTTCTAGTGCTTTATATATTGCAAAATTTTGCTGTTGTGGTGACCTTGTTCTTGAGCTTGCATGTCAAATTTGTATGGTCCCAAGTAGTTTTGATGCACGATATAGCCTCTAGGCACTTGAGGGACTAGTTGCTATGAGTTTTGTTCACCTTTATTATGAGTCACTAAAAATTTCAGAATTTCTCAGAAATGTTGAGGATATTATTCAGAGGCTCTTCAAGCCGGAGTTCTAAGGAAGATGAAAATGAAATGAGGGAGAAACCCAAGTATAATATCCCTCGCGTCGCAGAAGTTCGACCATGTGAATGGCCATGTGACACATTCTCGAGGTCAACCAGAATTTATGATGATTTCTATTATTTGACCGAGAATGCAGGCATCACCAACTTCCTCAACAATAAGCATCACCCGAAGAAAATCAGAGCCCCTCATGCAAGACACTCGATAAAGGTAAAACAAATCTAGCAAGACCACCCGACGTGTCGGCGAACCCGATAAGAGCCGCGTATCTCGTTCTCAGGACACGACGGATAAGCGATGCGTACGGAGGCCTGATAGATATCTCTCGAGTTGCCCCGGGTTGGCCCCGCACAGTGCTCTAGTTTGGACCAACACTCATGAGGAGCACTGGCCCGGGGGTTGATTAATTATCCACGGGGTTGCAAAGCCCTATGCAAATTTTATTAAGTTGTTAAAAAAATGTAGTGCCAAAGTTGGGTCCTGCTAGATAAGTTTTAATCTCAACCGAATAAACAAGGGGGTCCCCATAACAACCCCGAGCATGTTAGGAGCATAAAGTATGGAAACATAACACCGGTAACAAGAAACTATGGCGGTAACAGCGGAACAAAACACCTAGCAAAAGGCCAAGCCTTCCACCAATACCAAGATATATATGTGCATTAAATTAAACAACACATAATATTGTGATATGCCAAATCCATGCTATCACATGGAACAACCTATACCTGCAACTAGAACGCTATAAGAGGAGTTGAGCAGCGGTAACTTAGCCAAACAATGGTTTGCTAGGATGTGGAGGGTTAGAGGATATCATGGTAATTAGGAGGCTGACATTCAAGTGGTAGGTAGCGCAATTGTAATGATAAGAACGAGACAACTAGCAAGCAAAATTAGTGTCGGGATCCGGGTACGATCATCTTGCATGTTGGTTCTTCAGAGGGACAAGTAGCGGGATCCTCGTAGTTGTACTCGCCTAGATCTTCGTACTCAGGTTCAACGTTTGCGTCTACCCAAAAAACAGCAAGAATAAACAAACAACCCTGGTGCAATGCACAAGCAAGGATGATGCATGCTTATATGAAGAGTTTTAGCATGGCAATCTTATCTAGTCATGTTTCAAATGCAAAGGATTGGTTATTAATGAATCTGGACATAACCTTATGTTAAGCTATTTAGACATGCATTAACATGGAAAATATGGACGCATCATGCAAAAAGAATGCAAATGCATATGTAGAACGTAAGAAACGGAGTTACGGTTCTCACGATACACTCACGACAAGATACGAAGGCAAAACACAAGACAAGAAGGCCTTGGGCTATTCCTTGGCATTCCAAGGTAGCCACGGGTTAGGCAATGCCAAACCAAGCACAATAGAGCCAAAGATCAAGCAATTCCATGGATTATAGCTCCCACAAGTCACAAAACACTAAAACAAACAATCTGCCACAAAACAGCAACATAGCAACTTTCACAGCAAATAACTTGAGCTACAGGAAGTCTCTAGCCACAAACAAGGTGTTGACAGACACTACACAACATGCTTATCAACTTATCCAACTACACAATCTCCAATGGAGGAACACATCAATAAGCATGAAGCTCACAAGTTGGCATGATGAAACAGAATTCTGGGACTTAGTGAAAATAACAGTTTTCTGGAATCTGAGTTAATCTGATCGCAAGTTGACAATAGAAACTAATGGTGATAGAGACCACCTCATGGCATGAAAATTAATAGTATGCTATAAGAAAACATATACTTCAAATCACTAGCACTGAGCTTGAGCTAATTTTCAACATATCAAAAGATAGCAACCACTCTTCATGGCATAAAAATATTATCAGATTTCCAGACTTAGAAATATTTAGCATGGTTGAAAACAGCAACATTTTATTGGCTACTTTAGAGAATGGTTCCCACTCATTTGCAAGTTTATCATGACAAATATAAATACCATGGCATTCTACACATCAAAGACTACCATATTCATGTTGGCACAAACATCATAGCATGCATGGATTAAACATAACAAAAATGACAAAACGGCAATATGAGATAAAATGACATTTTTTCAAACTTGCTCAAAATACCAAACCAACACCACCAATGGATTCCTGAGATTTTTCTACCCCAAATTCATGTATCATACTCATATAGTCACATGGAGCATTATGACAAGAACTACATAGCAAAAACATCATCCACTCCTATAAGTGAAAACATACCTAAAATGCACATGACCATAAATGAACATGTCCAGAACTGGATTATTACTAGAATTAGAAATATCTACTAAAACAAATAAAACACTAAACAAATAAAGAAAACAACAATAACAGGGGGCCCACCTGGCATACTCACGAGGGCCCCTCTGTGGATGACATGTGGGGCCAGGCCCACTGTCATACACACACACACTAGCACATACATACACACATACACTCTGCCACACACACACCACACCGGATCTGCCCAACCACAGGGGATCCACCACACAGCAGCACACACCACTCCACACGCGCAGCCACACGGGATCCACCACACAGCCGCACGGGGTCGCACATACACACCACACAGCACACTGGATCCGGTCCTTACACCGGATCCGAACACCATACACGAAATCCCACCAATCACAAAAAAGGAAAAGCGGGGAGGAGCTAGGGATCGAACCCCTGACCGCTTGAGTGCACAGAGAGCCGGCTACCACTGCGCTATCGACACGCCACTGACCAAAGGGACGGGGCGCCGAATATCTACTAACTGCATCGCAAACTCTGACGAAACTGAATCTCACAACACACCGGTGACAGCGGCAAGCGGCGGCGATCCCCGGCGATGGCTGGCCTCTCCGACGACGCGGAGCACCAGCGGGGAGAGCTGGGTCTTGGGGGCACCCATTCCCGCACTACGGCGGCTAAGCGCGGCGGCGGCGAGGCGCTCGAGCTCGAGCTTACGCTCGGCTCGGGGCACGGCGACGGCAGATGCGACGGCAGATGCGACGGCGACGAGTGGGGCTACAGCTGCGCTAGATACGCGAAGAGATGCAGAGAGAGGAAAGGAGGAGCTGCAGGTGCTCATGGGGGGCAATGGGGCTGCTCCGGAGCGGGAAGATGTGAAGGGAGAAGACGCACGGCTCCGACGACGCGGGGAAGATGAAGAAGAAGGCGATGGCACACGGCTTGTCTCGTCGCCCTAGCGTCGGGAACGGGGTGCAGACAACGCCCTCGAGCGCCACGCCATCACCGACGAGGATGAGGGCCACCGGAGGCCACGACGGCGACCGAAGCTGGCCCTTCTCTGAACTTACCTAACGCTGCACTCTCTGACAGAGAAAGGAAGGGAAGAAGAGGGAGGAAGAGAGGGGCGATGGGACTGGCGGCGACAGGAAGGGAGGAGGAACCCTAGGGATCCGCGCTCCTTAAAAAGGGAGGGGCAAACGGCGCCGGCCTCGGCGTCCGTGAGCCCTGACGGCGACGGCGCACGCACTCGCAGCTCTCTCTCTCTCAGAGACAGCAGTGAACCTGACGGCGAGAAACGGGAGCAGGTAGCCATTCCCGCAAGCGGGCCGGCTGCTGCGCTAGCTGGGCCTATGCACAGGGAAAAGGCCCAACTCTCTCTCTCTCAGCCTCACACACAGCAACACAACAGGGTTTTTTAATAAATAAGAAAAACAACAACTAAACAAGAAAACCCCAGAGGAAATAAAAACGATTTTTAGCAAAACAAAAATACTTTTGCATACAAGGAAAATAAGACCTATTTTATAAAATTAGCTAGTAGAATTTTCGAGCAATTAAATTAAATGGTTTAATTAAACAACAGCCCCTTGTAAATTAAAGCCCCAATAACATAAAGCTCAAAACATCAAAATACCAACACACATAGACTTAAAATATTATTTACTACCTCCTGAACATTTTTTAACAAATTAATAGTGTAGATTAATTATGTTGATTAAATGCCAACGAGAAAAGGAGAGGTGGTTGGTTTGTTTGAAAAAGATTGAGAGAGTGGGGGAGGAGATGATTCCCACTCTAACACAACCAAACACAAACCACTCACAACACACAAGATCAAGAGCACACCACATGAAAGAATATGCAAGACATGATGATGAGTGATATGATGCATGACGCATGAACAAGACATGGCAAAGAGCAACTCATTCATTCAACACATGACAACAAGGTTCACATAGGATACATGCCATAAAAGGTCGGGACAACACTTGGGCTGTCACATACTAATACTCGAGAATATTCTTTGGCTCCCCTTGTGTCGAATCAATAAATTTGGGTTGAATACTCTACCCTTGAAAACTGTTGCAATCCCCTATACTTGTGGGTTATCAACAAGGCACTAGTACATGGCGCCCGAGTTCGCCAGGCCGAAGGGCATGCAGACGTAGTTGCACAGGTAGACTGCTCCGCGGTCGGTACGCGTCGGCCAGAAGATGCCTTGGGATGCATCTCTATTGATCACGAGCGCGTTGACGCAGACCCGCGGCTTGTTGGTTGAGCCGACGATGGAGGCTGCACTTGGCGGTGTAGGGCAGCTCCCACCCTGCGTGGCCTGCACCGCTTGAATCTCCGCGATCGCCCTGGTGACGGATTCTCACGAGCTCTGCGCCTCGCACCATCCTCCTGGCTTGGGTAGACGCGCGCCAGAACGCACCTCTAGGTTGTGCTCGGATGCCTCCCTTGTCTCACCGGTCAGGCTGGTAGCTCCTCGGACAGGAGCTCCAAGGCCCAACCCAAGGGGGCCGCCGAGCGCGCCTTCCTATGCGATGGTGGAAGGGGCCCTGATCTTTGGCGCTCAGCCTGAGGCGCCATCCTTGGAGGTTCCAGCCCCCTGGTGCCCTGCAGGGAGGAGTTGCTTCTTCTTCTTTGTGGCACTCTCACGAGGAAGGGCGTCTCCTTTGTTGTTCGAGTGCTCGGCCACCGCTGCTAAGTAGGAATGCTCGAGGGAGCAGACGACGTCCTTCTCTTCGCAGGTGACAGTGATGACGCCATCGCTCCTCAGCATCTTGAGGACTTTGTACCATGGTGAGTCACCGCCATAAACTTAGTGAGGGCTGGGTACCCAAGTATGGCATTGTACGGCTGGTGGAGGTGGGCGACGTCGAAGACGATGGCCTCGGTGTGATAGTTCTTGCGCCCGCCGAATGTGACAGGCAAGCGCACTTGCCCGATGGGGACGGTGGACCCTTCAGTGACTCCGGAGAACGGATTGGTCGGCATAAGCTATTCATATGGCGCTGGAAGCGTCTCGAAGGTCTCAATGGAGAGGATGTTGAGTCCTCCTCCACTGTCGATGAGGGTCTTGGTGACAAGGACATTGCTGATGGCTGGCGTGCACAACATGGGGAGCGTGCCCACCATGGCCAAACACCGGAGTTGATCCTTTGCATCGAATGTGATCGTAGTCTGGGACCACTTCAGAGGGCACATGGCTTCGGGCTTCGGGAGGTCCGGGTTGACCTCTTGAGTGAACTGCTTGAAGATGCGGTTTGACGCTGGGGCTTGGGCGCTACTCAGGATACAGGCTATCGCCCTAACCTCCTGCAAGCCCCCAGCCCCGTCGTCCTGCTTGTCCTCTTCCTTCCTCTTGGGTGGTGGCGGCAATGGGGGCAGGCCGGCCTCACGAGGGCGGACCTCACGAGGCTGGCCACAGCATGACCCCTTTGGAGGGTCGTCATGCCAACGGTCCTCCCGAGGCTGATCGCGCCAGTGGTCCTCCCGAGACCGGTCTCACCACTCCTGGCATGGCTCTCGACTGTCCCAACATCCTTCGTCGTGGCCTCCACCACGCCCGGAGCCGCGGTCACTGCGTCCTGGGCACCATCCAAAGTGCTCGTCGCGGACCAGCCTGAGCTCCTGGCAGTCGATGGTGTCGTGGCCATTGGTGTCATGGAAGATGCAAAGCGGTCGTCCTCTTGAGGGAGGTTCCTCGCCTCGGCTGCGCTTCACCTCAGGCTTGGCCTCAAGCACCATGGGGGCCTTGTGCTTCACCTCCTTGGCCTTGATCTTCTTGTCCTCTGCCTTTGCTGCCGGAAGCTCACGGAGCGAGAGGCGTCCCTCCTCGGCCTTGGCGCACTTGTTTAGCAGGTTGAACATCTCCAAGGCTGAGCATAGTTCGTGGTGGATGGCAAGCCCCTCCTTCATCTTGAGGTCCATGACGACGTCGGAGAACACGGAGATGATGGCCTCATCTAATGCCTTCGTGATCTTGAGGCATGTGATCATGAAGCATTGTATGAATTTGTGCAGGGTCTCTCCCTCCTGCTGCTTCACATGCTGCAGGTTGTTCACGGTGAGCGCACGGTCTCGGGTGCATTGGAAGTTGGCGACGAAGCGCTTGGGCAGGTTGTCCGAGGAGGTAATGGACTCCTTGAGGAGGTTGAGGAACAACGAGAGTGCACAACCTTTTTGTGCCATGGCGAACGAGCTCGCCATGACCTTGTCATGCTGCGAGGTGGCGGTGCAGCCGTCGCGCTGCGGGGTGACTGGATGGGAGGAGTCTTATTGGTCGTGGGCCTCCAGGCCCGTGGCAGCGATGGCCACAGGAGAGGGATACTGGTGCACGGTGGCATGACACACGGGCATCGTCAAAGTGACGTGGGTGGCGAAACGCTCGACGCGAGCGTGGCGAGCGTCAGACATCGGAGCAGTAAAGCGGACGAAGAGCACGGCTTGAGGAAGATTCCAACACGTCCCCTACCTGGTGCACCAAATGTCAGATTTCGGGCTTCGCAAAACCCCAAGAAGTTCGAACACAGGGGCTTGTGCGAAGATCCCCTGCAGCCTCGCCCTACCTAGCTCTCTACTCAATGGTTACTATGACGAACTCGCATGAAGACAGGGAAACAGATGCACACGGCGATTTACCCAGGTTCGGGCTGCTGCGAAGCATAGTACCCTACTCCTGCTTTGGTGGATTGCCTCACGAGGAGGTTGGTGGATGAACTAGTACAATGGTGTTTTGCCTCATCGGATGGCTCTGGTGGTGTTGCCTCTCATTGGTTGTCTCTCCGTTTTCTCTCCCTTTCTATGGTGCAACCTATCCTCTATTTATAGCGCCCCCGGGTCCTCTTCCCTTATCTCTTTGGCGGGAAGGGATCCCACAACAGCCAAATTTGAAGGGGGATAGGAGTACGTCTTTATCCTGACGAAAGGTGGTCTTCGCTTGCAAAGTGGTTGCCGGTGAAGGAGAGGTGGGCTTGGCGATGACATCCTTCTTGCTGGCCTCGTGGTCGTGGTCTCATTGCACCAGAATGGAAACCTTTGGGGGATGCTTTGGGAACCCTCGTATGTCCTCACCCGCCTTTGCACCAAAGGGGAAATTGTCCGCCTGGCACACTGGCGCCCGCCGGTCCTGCCTTGCGTCATCCCTGGCCTCCTAAGGCCGGGTGCTGCATAGAGATCTTCGCCGCTCTAGATGGGGCCTGAGGAGGCCCGTCCTTGATGGTCTTGATGGTGCTTCCCTCGCGAGTTCAGGTCCTCACAAGGGCCTTTCCATGAGTGTGGTCTCGATAGGCCGAGCCTGGCTGACGAGGTGGGCCATGGCCTGGGTCGCAGGCAGGCAGGTC
Source organism: Hordeum marinum (assembly GCA_022496015.1). Classification (NCBI taxonomy): domain Eukaryota; kingdom Viridiplantae; phylum Streptophyta; class Magnoliopsida; order Poales; family Poaceae; genus Hordeum; species Hordeum marinum. The sequence continues at coordinate 114,513,512 of CM039672.1, forward strand.
TGGGTACCCCGTTCCCAGAACGCCGACACAATCATCATAAAAAACAAAGAGAATACCCTTTTGTAAAAGATTAGTAAGAGGCCTAGAATTATTGGAAAATTCTTTAATAAACCTCCTATCGAAACCAGCATGACCAAGGAAACTTGTAATACCTTGGATATCTTTAGGACATGGCATTTTCTCAATTCCATCAACTTTAGCTTGATCCACCTCAATACCTTGTTAGGAAATTTTATGCCCGAAGACAATAACCTTCATTTACCATAAAGTGGCACTTCTCCCAATTCAAGACGAGATTAGTTTATCCACATCTCTGCAAAACTCGATCAAGGTTGCTTAAACAATCATCAAAAGAAGTTCCGTAAACGTAAAAATCATCCATGAAAACCTCCACATTCTTTTTGCAAAATTCAGAGAATATAATAGTCATACATCTCTGAAAGGTAGCAGGTGCATTGTGTAAACCAAAAGGCATGCGTCTATAAGCATATATTCCAAAAGGACAAGTAAAGGTGGTTTTCTCTTGATCAAATTGTGACACAAGTATATGAGAGAAACCAGAATATCAATCCAAGAAACAGAAGTGTGTGCTTAGAAAATATTTCAAGCATTTCATCAATGAAAGGCAGAGGGTAATGATCCTTTCTAGTAGCTTTATTTAGTTTTGTAAAATCAATTACCATTCTATAGCCAGTAATAATTCTTTGTGGGATAAGTTCATTTTTATCATTAGGAACAACAGTAATACCTCCTTTCTTAGGGACATAATGAACACGACTTACCCATCTACTATCAGCTATGGGATAGATTATACGTGCTTCCAGAAGCTTTAGTATTTCAGTTCTTACCACGTCTTTCATCTTAGGATTCAATCGTCGTTGGTGATCAACAATGGGTTTAGCATCAGGTTCCATATTAATCTTGTGTTGACATAGAGTGGGACTAATGCCCTTAAGATCATCAAGAGTATATCCAATAGCAGCCCGGTGCTTCCTCAGAATTTTAATAATCGTTCTTCTTCATGTTTTGAAAGGTTAGCACTAATAATAAATGGATATACCTTTTTATCATCAAGATAAGCATACTTCAATGTGTCATGCAATTGTTTTAATTCGAACACATGATCACCTTTAGGTGGAGGAGGACCTCCTAGAGTTGCAATAGGCAAATTGTGTTTTAGTAGAGGTTGTTGTTCGAAGAAATTTTTATATATTTCATTTCTTTCACACAAGTGCATATCATTTTCATGGTCTAGCAAATATTGTTCTAGTGGATCAGTAGGAGGAATGACAATAGAAGCAAGACCAATTATTTCATCCTTACTATATAATTCTTTATCACGAGGTTATATACTAAACTTGGAAAAACTAAACTCATGAGACACATCACCAAACTCAACACTGACTGTTTGTTTTTGACAATCTATCTTAGCATTAACAGTGTCCAAGAAAGGTCAGCCAAAGATAATGGGACAAAAGTCATATTGTGGGGAACCAAGAACTATAAAATCAGTAGGATATTTTATTTTACCACACAAGACTTGAACATCTCTACAAATCCCAAGTGTTGTGATGGTGACTCTATTAGCAAGTTTAATATTAACATCAATATCTTCTATTTTAGCAGGTGTTATGTCATTCATAATTTCTTGGTATAGAGTAAAAGGAATAGATAGCACTCACGCTAGCACCCAAATCACAAAAGCCATGATAAAAATGATCTCCTATTTTAACTGAGACAATATGCATACCAACTACGAGTCTATGCTGATCTTTTTCATCGGGTTTGGCAATTCTAGCAGCTTCATCACACAAGTAAATAACATGCACATCAATATTTTCTACCAAGAGATCTTTAACCATAGAAACACTAGGTTCTAATTTAATTTGTTCAGAGGGCTTAGGTGCTTTAATATTACTCTTGCAAACCACAGTTGATACCTTAGCATGTTCCTTTATCCTAACGGGGAAAGGTGGTTTCTCAATATAAGTAGTAGGCACAACTGGGACAACATTGTAAATAATAGTCCCTTCTTTAGCTATGACCGGTTCTTTGATTTCTCCTTTAATAGGGGGATAATATTTAAACCACTTCTCCTTAGGGAGATCAACATGAGTACAAAATGATTCACAAAAAGAGGCTACTATCTCAGAGTCAAGTCCATATTTAGTGCTAAACTTGTGAAAAGCATCGGTATTCATAAAAGATTTAACACAATCAAACTCAAGATTAATACCCGACTCATTACCTCCAGCGAGTTCCCAATCTTCAAAGTTGCATTTAACTATTTCTAATAGATCCCACTTGAATTCAATAGTCTACTTCATAAAAGAACCAGTACAAGAAGTATCAAGCATGGATCGATCATTATGAGAATGCCGAGCATAAATTTTTAGAATAATAATTTCTCACGAGAGATCATGATTAGGTCATGAATATAACATTTTCTTAATCCTCCCCAAGCTAGAGAGATGCTTTATCCTTCACGATGCCAAAAATTATATATATAATTTCGATCACGATGAACTAGATGTATAGGATAGAACTTTTGGGGGAATTCCAATTTCAATCGATTCCAGTTCCATGATCCAATATCATCACACAGCCTATACCATGTCAATGCTTTTCCCTTAAAAGATAAAGGGAAAACCTTATTCTTAACTTCATCTCCGAATAAACCTACAAGCTTAAATAATCCACAATTTCATCCACATGTATTAGGTACATATCGGGATGTTCAGTTCCATATCCTACATATGGATTCGCTAGCAATTATTCTATCATATCCGAATAATTTCATAACCAATATTTTCAGTAGGTGCAGTAGGTTGAGGGGCAACAAATTTGTTCTGGTCGAGGTGAGGATACCCCAAACAAACCCCTCAAAGGATTGTTCTCCATAATGACAAGTGACAATAAATTTTAGCACGTAGTATAATTTTTTCCTTACCGATTTCCACCTACCAAGAGCGCTTCACTCCCCGACAACATCATCAGAAAAGAGTCTTGATGACCCAGAAGTGTAGGGGGTCAGTCGTAGTCCTTTCAATAAGTAAGAGTGTCAAAGCCAACGAGGAGCAGAAGGAAATGACAAGCGGTTTTCAGCTAGGTAATTTCTCGAAGCACTGAAATTGTAGGTAATAGGTTTTCAGTAAGGTAATTTCTCGAAGCACTGAAAGTGTCGAACCCAATTGTAGGTACATTCTCCGTGACATTGCGGCCAAGGCTATCTACACTTTTGCTTTGAACTGCTTGACATTTCAATGCCTTTATTTGATAGTTGTGGATGTTTGTTTGTATTTCTACTGAATGCGGATGATGTCCCTATTCGGCATAATCTTTAACTAAGGCGAAATCAGGTTCGCAGGTAAGTACCCGAGTGTGGATGACGTCCTCACTCGGAGTAGTTTTTAACTTAGGCGATATGGAATTGGAGTTAAGCCCCCGAGTGTGGATGATGTCCTCACTCGGAGTAGTTTTTAACTTAGGCGATATGGGGTCGCACGTGAGCCCCCGAGTGTGGATGATGTCCTCAATTTGAGTAGTTTTTATCTTAGGCGATACGAGATCGCATCTAAGCCCCCGAGTGTGGATGATGTCCTCAATCGGAGTAGTTTTTAACTTAGGCGATATGGGATCGCAGCTAAGCCCCCGAGTATGGATGATGTCCTCACTCGGAGTAATCTTCAACTTAGGTGATACGGGATCGCAGTTAAGCCCTTGAGTGTGGATTATGTCCTCCCCCGAAGAAGTTTTGAACTGCGGCGATATGGGATCGTTGCTAAGCCCCCGACTGTGGACGATGCCCTCACTCGGTGTAGTTTTTAACGTAGGCGATACGGGATCATGGCTAAGCCCCCGAGTGTGGACAATGTCCTCGCTCAAAGTAGTTTTTAACTAAAGTGAAATCAGATTCGCTTTGAAGCATATCCATGCACCCACTGGGGATGGGGAAACAAACTAAAGACGAAAAGGTTTCGATAGGGTTGGAAAAGTAAAAAACTTTTATTCATCGAATTCACTCAGAAGTGCATTACAAGGATGGTAGAGTGTTAACACTAAGTGTAGAACTTGTAGAGCAGATCCACGCTCCACGCTCGGGGTTCTTCCAAATTGTTGCCGAAGTTGTACAACTGATAAGCTTCATTGTCCAGAACTTTGGAGATCGCAAAAGGCCCCTACCACGGAGGCACTAGTTTGTGCTGCTTCTATTGATCCAATCGGAGAACGAGGTTGCCTTCCTGAGTAGCACACCTTCTGACTTGTCTGTCGTAAAGGCGCCTCAAGTCTTGCTGATAAAGTGTTTACCTGATTAGGTCTTGCTCTCTTTCTTCTTTCAAGAGGTCGAGGCCATCTTGACGTGCAAATTCACCTTCATCTTCATTGTAAAGCTCCACTCGGGGAGCATTGTGGCGAACATCACTCGACAGAACAACTTAGGATCCATATACCATAAAGAAAGGGGTGCGCTTCATGGAATGATTCGGGGTCATCTGAATGCCCCATAGGATAGAAGGTAGTTCCTCAACCCTCGCACCAGCGGCAATCTTCAGGACTCTCATCAATCTGGGTTTCAAACCTTGAAGAATCATCATGTTTGCTCGTTTTGCTTGTTTGTTCGACTGCGGGTGAGCTACAGAAGCATAATTGAACCGAGTGCCTTGAGAGTAGCAGAACTCACGGAATTCATACGAATCAAAATTCTTCCTGGTATTTGTGATGATCTCATGGGGGAATCCAATTCTGAATATGATTTTCCGAATGAAATTGACAACGGTAGCTGCGTCTAAGCATTTGATGGGCTTCACTTCGACCCCACTTGGTGAACTTATCCACTGCGACTAGCAGATGGGATACCCACTTTACCCGGTGTGTAGAGGACCGACCATGTCAAGACCCCAAACAGCAAATGACCAGGTGAGTGGAAAAGTCTTCAGTGTAGATGCTGGCTTGTGTGTCTGTTTCTTGTAAAACTGACATCCAACACAAAGATCAACCATGTATTTCGCTGCTATGTTGACTCGGAGCTAGTAAAAACCTGCACAAAATGCCTTTGCGACCAATGTCTGAGAGGACGCATGATGACCACAGGTTCTCGAATGAATCTTGTACAAGATCTGTAGCCCTTCTTCTAGGGATATGCATTTCTGAGCTATGCCTGTAGTGCTCTTTCTGTAGAACTGATCTCCCATCACTTCAAAGGGGATCGTTGGATGATCCGTCGTGCTTACCCTTCATATTAAGGGAAGTCTTGCCAGAGAAAGTACGCTAAGTATGGTTGGGTCCACTCAGGAGTGATCACCAACATTTCTTGGATGAGATCCACTACAGTTGGAATGTCGACTTCAGTCGGATCTGAAGGTACAACTACTTGTGGGGGCTCTTCATTAAGAGGATCCTCTTTAACCAAAGGATATTGTAGGTGTTCAAGGAATATGTCCTTTGGCACAACTTTCCGAGTGGAGCCGATTTTTGCCAGGTCATCAACAACTCTAAGCCTTTGAAGTTCTTCTCCAACTTCAGGACTGCATTGCAATACCCATTCATGGTAGGACTCCTTATATCCCATTCCATCATCACCTGGTTGACTACGAGGTCTAAATCACCATATCATCAAGCATCAGATGTCAAGCGCGATAGCCATTCGGAGCCCATAGAGGAGGGCTTCGTACTCGGCCTCGTTACTGGACGAGTCGAAATGGATTTGTAGGACATAGCTTAGTTGGTTTCCTATATGGGAAACGAGAACTACTCCAGCTCCAGACCCTTGGAGCATCTTAGATCCATCAAAGAACATGGTCCAGTGTTCAGGGATACTTGGTGCTCGTTGTTCCTATTCTATCCATTCAGCCAGAAAATCAATAAGAGATTGTGACTTGAATGCCTTCTTGCCTTCAAATTTGATCTCCAACGTGAGGAGCTCGATTGCCCACTTCACCACTCGGCCGGTGGCATCTCTGTTATTCAGGATTTCTGAAAGAGGAGCATAGATAATAACTATGACCGAGTGCTCTTGGAAGTAATGAGCTACCTTCTTGACAGTGAGGTAAATGCCATAAATCAACTTCTCGTAATGTGGATACCTTTGTTTGGAGGGAGTCAAAACTTCCCAAATATAATACACATGCCTTTGCACCTTGAAAGTTCTTCCTAATTTTTCATTCTCCATAGTGAGGACAGTGCTGACCCTTTGGCTAGTTGCGGTGATGTATAAGAGCAAAGGCTCTCGACTACCTTGTGTAGCTAACACTGGCTTGGTGGAAAGCAAAGCCCTTAGCTGATCGAATGTGGTTTGTGCTTTGGAGGTCCATTCAAATATGTCAGACTTCTTCATCAGTCGGTAAAAGAGGCAAGGCCTTCTCACCAAGACGAGATATGAATCTACTCAGGGCTGCAAGGCATCTTGTGAACTTTAGAACATCATGCAAGCGGACAGGTTTCTTCATTCGGATGATTGCTCCGATTTTATCAGGTTTAGCATCAATCCCTCGTTTGAAAACTAGGAACCCGAGTAGATTACCAGAGGGACTCCGAATATGCACTTTATAGGGTTGAGTTTTATTTGGTAGCGATGGAGGTTTGCGAAGGTTTTGGCAAGGTCAGCCAGGAGGTCGGAACCTTTCTTACACTTAACGATGATGTCATCCATGTAAGCTTCAACATTCCAACTAATTTATTCCTACAAGCATTTCTGAATCATGCCATAAAAGTTGCCCCAACATTCTTGAGATCGAATGGCATAGTGATATAGCAGAAACACCCGAATGGGGTGATGAAAGTTGTTTTTATTTCATCTGGTCCATACATTCAAATTTGATGGCACCCGGAGTACGCATATAACAACGACAGGTGTTCGCATCCGTCGGTGGAATCTACTATCTGATCTATGCGGGGAAGGGGAAAGTGATCTTTCGGGCAGGACCGATTGAGGTGGTTGAAGTCGATACACATCCGGAGGGACTTATCCTTCTTGGGCACAAACAATGGATTGGCCAGCCACTCGGAAATGAAAACATCGCGAATGAATTCGACAACTAGGAGCTGAGCGGTCTCTTCACCAATCACCTTGCATTTCTTGATGAAGGATCCACGCAAGTGCTCCTTGACTGGCTTACTCTTCGGATTCACTCAGAGTCCATGCTCAGCCAGTCCCCTAGGTACCCCCAGCATGTTAGACGGCTTCCATGCGAAGATATCCCAGTTCTCACGGAGGAACTGGATGAGCTCGGCTTCCTATTTGTCACCGAGCGACGTCGAGATGTTGGCCGGAGCCACACTCGCATCATTGGGGTGAATGTGAACCTGCTTTGTTTCGCCAGTAAACTAAAAGGTTGATTCTGTTGCTGGGCGCTTAGACTTGAGCAAGTCCGTAGTGTCCACCGGTTTCTTGTCTCCGTCAAGTTCGGTTGCGAGAACTTTTTCATTGGCAATTTTAGAGCCTTGCTGGAGGCATTCCTCGGCGACTTCCCGGTTGTCGGTCACCGTCAGCACACCATTCGGTCCTGGCATCTTAAGTTTAAGATAAACATAACATGGTCGGGCCATGAAACGTGTGTAGGCAGGCCTACCCAGGATGGCGTGATAGGCACCCCGAAAGTCCACTACTTCAAACGCCATGCATTCCTTTCAGACGTCTTTCTCTCCTCCAAACATAACATCCACAGAAATTTGACCGAGTGATTCGGCCTTCTTCCCAGGAATGGCTCTATGGAAATGCATGTTACTCTTACTCAGGCGGGGCATCATAATGCCCATTGCATTGAGTGTATCCGCATATATTATATTGAGTCCACTGCCACCATCCATCAAGACCTTGCGCAGTCAGACTCCATTTATAGCTGGATCGACAACCAGCGCGTGCCTCCCATGGGTGGATATATGGGCCGGGAATCTTTGTCCAATTCAGGTACTTCGCGGTTGTCGAAGCTACCATGTTCACCTCCCGATTGACAACTTTCAATTGGCTCTTGCTTTCGACATCCACAAAGATCATGTTGAAGACTTTGTCGATGTGAGGGTATTTCGGATAACCCTCAGCTTCGTCTTCATCTTCCTTCTCTCTGGAGGCCTCTTTACCCATCTCATGATTGAGCATTCGGCACTCCCGAGTGGTGTGCTTTGGGTAAATGATGTTCCCCTCTTCATATTTCTTTGTGTGGGCAACACAGGGCCGATCCATCACCTCAGAATTGTATCCGGGCTTCTTCTTGTTAGCCCGGTCCTTTTTCTCATTCTTCTTTTACTTTGGCTTTCCCTGGCCAGGAACAATAGTAACTTTAGTATTTCTCGGAGGATCGAATTTCCTTTTCCGCTTCTTGTCTGCATTCCCAGCCAAATGATGGGCGTCACCTGCTCGCCCCTTGCCGCTCCAGAAGCGGTCTTCCTCTTCGCCATTGGCATACTTTTTGGCGATTTCAATGGCTCGACTGAGAGACAGGTCTCCTGATTGGCCAAACTTCAGGATGAGTTCCCTATACGGAGTGCCAGCCTTGAACGCGCAGATGACATGGTGCTCGGTGACGTTCTCAACCGTGTTGTGCAGTGTAGTCCATCGCTGAATGTACTCTCATAGAGTCTCGTTGTTCTTCTAGACACAATGCTGCAACTCTGTCAATCCACCCGGACGCTTGCATGTGCCTTCAAACGTCTTAATGAACACTCGAGCAATAGATGTGGTTGGAAGGTAACTGGTTCATCCAGGCTCGAGCGGATCCTTCCAGCATGAGAGGGAGATGCTTCATTGCCACAAAGTCATCGCCACCCCCGATTTGTACTGGCACTCGGTAATCCTTGAGCCAAGTATCTGGCTTGGACTCGTCGTTGAACATATAAATTCCGGTCGCCAACCGGTGGTTGGAAGGTATCTCAGCTTCTCCGATATGCCTACAGAAGCACTCGATACCTGACGTCTCCAAACCACTCACTCAGTCCCTGATCACTCGGTTCCTATCCACCATCTTCTATGTCATGGTAGACCTGGCATTGAGCAGCGGACGCCGCCGACCAGCTTCCTCGTAACCTCTGGGGTGAGGGGCAGTCCGATTGCAATCTTCTCTGTAATAGCAGACGTCATCAAAGGGTCGCTTGCCATAGGAACCACCTCTCAAAGGAGGAGTCCGACTGACCTCGTGTTCGTCGCGCCAACACCCTCCGTACGGGCCTCTCGGAGGAGGATAATGTGTGTGTTTCTCAAACGCATGCAAGCTATGAGCAGACTTGACTATGTCCGCCCATGCAGATCTGCTTTGTATCCGTAGCGACGACTGTGAAATCTCAGAATTCTGCTTCAATGCAGTCTTCAGCACAGCTTGGATCTGTCGAATGCCTTCACCAGCTGTCGACCCAGGCGGCTGAATAGATTCAGCGATCCGAGTGGCCGTAGCTAGGTTCTCTATCGGCGTGCGCATCACTAGGACCTTAGGTGGTTGGCTGTTCTGGAACAGCAGACGCCTCAGGTTGCTAGAACTTGGTATATCTCGCAATGCGCGCTCATCGAGCAATTGCTGGAGCCGCTCGAGTTGCTCACCCTCAGCCCGAGTGGCCAGGCGTGTAGCCTCCAGGGCCATCTCTTCTGGAGTAGTCCTAGTGATCGGAGTGAGAAGGACTTCGTCGTCTTCGCTCCTCCTTTCTACCTGCTGCTCCCAAGTGAGAGGTCGGGGAACATAGCCGCTCGTGTTGCTGATAACCCACAAGTATAGGGGGTCGCAACAGTTTTCGAGGGTAGAGTATTACCCCCAAATTTATTGATTCGACACAAGGGGAGCCAAAGAATATTCTCGATTATTCGCAGCTGAGTTGCCAATTCAACCACACCAAAAACACTTAATATCTACAGCAAAGTATTCAGTAGCAAAGTAGTATGGAAGTAAGGGTAACGGTTGATACGTCTCGAACGTATCTATAATTTTTGATTGTTCCATGCTATTATATTATCTATTTTGGATGTTTTATATGCATTCATATGTTGTTTTATATTATTTTTGGGACTAACCTATTAATCTAGAGCCTAGTACCAGTTTCTGTTTTTTCCTTGTTTTTGAGTTTTGCAGATAAGGAATATTAAACGGAGTCCAAACGGAATAAAACCTCCGGAATGATTTGTTTTTCTAGAATAAAAGGAAGCCATGAGACTTGAGAACCAAGGCAGAGGAGCTGCCACGGGGCCACAAGCCCGCTTGCCACGGCCAGGGGGTACCCCGCGCCGGGCAGGCTTGTGGGCCCCTGGCAACTCCCCTAACCCTAATCTTTGGCCTGTAAATTCCTAAATATTCCATCATTATCAGAACGAGCCACGAAAACACTTTTCCGCCGCCAGAAGCCTTTGTTCCCGAGAGATCCAATCTTGGAGCCTTTTCCGGTAATCTGTCGGAGGGGGATTCGATCACGGAGGGCATCTACATCAACTCCATTGACCCTCCGATGATGCGTGAGTAGTTCACCATAGACCTACGGGTACAAGGTAGTAGCTAGATGGCTTCTTCTCTCTTTTTGCTTCTCAAAAACATGTTCTTCATGATCTTCATGGAGATCTATCTGATGTAATACTCTTTTGTGGTGTGTTTGTCGAGATCCGATGAATTGTGGGTTTATCTTTAGATTATCCATGAATATTATTTGAGTATTTCTTGAATTCTTATATGCATGATTTCATATCTTTGCAAGTCTCTTCGAGTTATTGGTTTGGTTTGGCCAACTAAATTGGTAATTCTTGCAATAGGAGAAGTGCTTAGTTTTGGGTTCAATCTTGCGGTGTCCTCACCCAGTGACAAAGTAGCGGTAGCAAGGCGCGTATTGTATTGTTGCCATGGAGGGTAAAAAGATGGGTTTTCATCATATTTCTTGAGTTTATCCCTCTACATCATGTCATCTTACTTAATGTGTTACTCTGTTCTTTATGAACTTAATAATCTAGATGCAGGCAGGAGTCGGTCGATGTGTGGAGTAATAGTAGTAGATGCAGAATCATTTCGGTCTACTTGTCACGGACGTGATGCCTATATGCATAATCATTGCCTTAGATATCTTCATAATTATTCGCTTTTCTATCAATTGCTCGACAGTAATTTGTTCACCCACCGTAATACTTGCCATCATGAGAGAAGCCATCTAGTGAAACCTATGGGCCCCGGTCTATTTTCCATATTATATTTTCAGATCTAAAACCAAAAACACCAAAAATACTTGCTGCATTATTTTTACTTTTAGTTTTACTTTCCGTTCAAGCACCCAATTATATCTATCTCTATTAGATCACATCCTTGCAAGTAACCGTGAAGGGATTGACAACCCCTTTATAGCGTTGGATGCAAGAGTTTGATTCTTTGTGCAGGTATATCTATTGGTGGATCGCTTGTATCTCCTATTGGATCGATACCTTGTTTCTCAAAAACTGAGGGAAATACTTATCTACTTTGCTGCATCAAGATGCTCCTGTTCACGGGAAACCAACGCATGCTCGAGAAGTAGCAACGGTAGAAAAAGTAACAGTAGCAGTTTTATAGTGATTGTTACAGTAGCAATGGAGAAGTAACTTAGCAAAGCTCAATATGTGGAAAGCTCGTAGGCAATGGATCGGTGATGGATAATTATCCTGGATGTAATTCATCATGCAAAAGTTATAACATAGGGTGACACAGAACTAGCTCCAATTCATCAATGTAATGTAGGAATGTATTCCATATATAGTCATACGTGCTTATGGAAAAGAACTTGCATGACATATTTTGTCCTACCCTCCCATGGCAGCGGGGTCCTAATGGAAATTAAGGCATATTAAGGCCTCCTTTTAACAGAGAACCGTACCAAAGCATTAGCACTTAGTGAATACATGAACTCCTCAAACTACGGTAATCACCGGAAAGAATCCTAGTTATTGTCACCCTGGGACATGCGGATCATAACTCGTAATAGGTGTCTACAACTTGCAAGATACGATCAAGAACACATATATATTCATGAAAACATAATAGGTTCATATCTAAAATCATGGCACTCAGGACCTAGTGACAAGCATTAAGCATAGCAAAGTCATAGCAACATCAATCTCAAAACATTGTGGATACTAGGGATCAAACCCTAACCAAACTAACTCGATTACATGATAAATCTCATCCAACCCATCACCGTCCAACAAGCCTACGATAGGATTACTCACGAACGATGGAGAGCATCATGGAATTGGTGACGAAGGATGGTTGGTGATAACGATGGCCTCGATTTCCCCTCTCCGGAGCCCAAAACGGACTCCAGATCTTGTCTTCTGAGGAAGAACAGGAGGTGGCGATGGCTCCGTATCGTGAAACACAATGAACTATTTCTCTGATTTTTTTCTCCGCGAATAGGGTTATATGGAGCTGGAGAGGATGTCGGAGGATCCATGAGGGCCCCATAAGCCTGCTAGGCGTAGCGAGGGGAGTGGATGCGCCCTGTGGGCTTGTGGCCTGTGGGTGGGCCCCTCCAGTTGATTCTTTCGCCAGTATTTTTTATTAATTCCAAAAAATATTCTCCTTGAATTTTCAGGACGATCCAAGATCTTTTATTTCTACAAAAAAATAACACCAAGGCAATTGTATTGAAAACAGCGTCAGTCCGGGTAAGTTCCATTCAAATCATGCAAAATAGAGTCCAAAACAAGGCCAAAAGAGTTTGGAAAAGTGGATACGATGGAGACATATCAACTCCCCTAGCTTAACCCATTGCTTGTCCTCAAGCAATTCAGTTGATAAACTAAAAGTGATAAAGAAAAAATTACAAACTCTGTTTGATCTTGTTGTTGTAAATACGTCTAACTGATGTTCAGATTTTCAGCAAAGATCGTGGACTAACCATTTTCACAATAACTTTTAGGTCTCACATTTACTCATATCAATGACATAATCAACTAGCGAGCAATAATAATAACTCTCGGATGACAACACTTTTTCAAAACAATCATGATACAATATGACAAAATGGTATCTCACTAGCCCTTTCTGACACCGCAAAACATAAATGTAGAGCACCTCTAAAGAACAAGGAATGACTAAACATTGTAATTCACGGTCAGAGAGATCCAGTCATGCTCATACTCAATATCAATTAATAGCAAGCATACAAATGACGGTGGTGCTCTCTAACTGGTGCCTTTTATAAGAGGATGATGACTCAACAATAAAGTAAATGGAAAGGCCCTTCGCAGAGGGAAGCATTGATTTGCAGAAGTGCCAGAGCTCGAGTTTTTAAAACAGAGATAAGTAATTATTTTTGAGAGGTATGCTTTCATTGCTCACATAACAACCAAGAGGTTTTCAATATCTTCCATGCTAGATACATTATAGGCAGTTCCCAAACAGAATGATAAAGTTTTTACTGTCCCTCCACCAATCAGACACACTCCACGGCGAGTCGATTCCACGGGTACCGTCCATACAAACACAGTCCTGGGGGAGTTTTGTTTAATTATATTTTGCTTTTTAATTCGAGCATGGAACTGGGCATCCCGATTACCAGCCACTTTCTCGTGAATGATAGTGAATCAACACATATCGTGAGAATAACCCACCCTGCATGGAAGATACTAACGGCCCCCAGTCGCCACATGAGCGATTTGGGCATACAACATAGAATGTTTATTTGAAGGTTTAGAGTTTGGCACATGCAAATTTACTTGGACCGCATATAGGTAGGTATGGTGGACTCATATGAAACAACTTTGGGGTTAAGGGATTGGATGCACAAGCAGTATTCCCGCTTAGTACAAGTGAAGGCTAGCAAAAGATTAGGGAGCGACCAACTAGAGAGCGACACAATCATCGACATGCTTTGAGATTAACCAACATTGAATGCAAGCATGAGTAGGATATAAATCACAATGAACATAAATATCGTGGAGTCTATGTTGATTTTGTTTCAGCTACATGCATGAACTTGTGCCAAGTCGAGCCACTTGAATCATTTAGAGGAGGATATCATCCCATCATACTACATAACAACCATTTTAATATGCATGTTGGCACCCAAAACAAACCATTATCCACTCTTAGCTAATTAAGCATGGCATGAATAACTATAATCTATAATTGTCATTGCAAATATGATCCACCCATGATGAACTGAATTCGGAACAATGAGCTAATCATATTACAAAAGCAAGATAGGTCGAGTTCATACCAGCGTTTCTCCATCTCAATATTTTCATCAAATATCATCATTATTGCCTTTCAGTTGCATGAGCAAACGGTGTGGATAATAATAAGAGTGCACGTGCATTGGACTAAGCTGGAATCTGCAAACAATAACTCAAAGGAGAAGACAAGGTAACAGGCTCTCTAATAGGTGAACAATAATGCATATGAGCGCCACTCAACATTTTCATTGTGGTCTTCTCCTTACGACCCAAAGAAAGAAAAATCCGAACATGAACGAGAAAACTATTTACAGGGAAAGCTCCCAACAAGTAAAAGAAGAACAAAAATCTTTTTGGGTTTTTCTTTTTAATGCTACAACTAAGCGACTAGAAATAAAGCTAGAAGTAATTTTTTTGTATTGTTCCCAAAGTTGAATAAACACAAGAAGAATGCGAAACAACAAAATAAACTACCATGGATGGTACAATGAAAGAGTATGAACACCAACTGCTAAGAATAAGCGTGTACATGAATGTAAAGTCGGTGAGAAATACATACTCCCCCAAGCTTAGGCTTTTGGCCTAAGCTGATCTATAGTCATGGATGGAAAGAGCTCCCTCTAGGATACTCAAGAGCGTCCTCATAGTTCCATTGGTTGGCGAACTCCTGCGGCTCCCACTAAAAGACTGGCTTCGGGTATGGATCAAAGGCAGGTGACGGCTCCGGAGCTAGGGGTTGCATCAAACCCCAATATCTATAAATGTCTCCGGGCATAATGGTGTACCTACCTGAGCGAATATCGAGCAAAGAAGAAGCAGGCAGAGTAATAATTTCACAAGTACCCTGGCTAAAAACTAAGTTGTAAAGCAGCCTCATATCATCATTTTTCTTAATAACATCATGGGCTACCATACGTTCATAATCTAAAAACTTCGTGGGTAGCAGCCTCTCATCTTTCCCGTGAAGCCTAATGGGTATCTCAAAATGTTTAGCTAAATGAGATGCATAGATACCCCCAAATATGGGCCCTTTCGAACGGTTGGTGTTCAACCGTTGGGCACCATAGATGTCGGTGCACTAGAGTTTTGGGCTCTCTAGTGCCCCTTACTCTTGCACGGGCAGCAAGTGGCCACCCTAGCAGCATGGCCCAACAGGGACTTGCCCAATACAACACAGAAAAATCAAGACACAGGGGGAGCACGACAACAAAAAAGATAAGTTGCAAAAACCCCAAGTGAATCCTTGCCGTGAAGTTATTTTCCTTGGGCGATTTCGGCTTCTGTACGGAAAACTTGCACGCATGGGAACCTTGCTGCGATTGGCTGCTCCCTCACCGTGTTCGGGACCGCTCGACGGCTTAAGTGGTCGTGCCCGCGCTCCTTATTTTGTTTTGAGTCTGCTCAACGACACAAGTGACAGCGCTCGCACCTTTATTCTGTTTCGAGTGAGACCAACACCTTGAACGACTGTACCAAGGACGCCAAGGTATCTTGTCGGCAGTAGCACCGCCAACAGGCTGCTAAGGACCCGTGCCTCAAAGCGCTCGCGGTAGGGCTACGCACGCCGGCAAGATTTTTTCGAGAAAAAGCGTAGGGAAGGTTCCATACACAGAAAAAGGTCTAACAAGGAAGATAATACGCAGTCATTCAAGATAGGGTGAAATTTACATAAGATATCGCTTTTTCCTAAGTACATCTTTATTTGACTTTCTCCCCTACAAGAAGAAAAAGATGGAAAGGGGAGGCGGGCTACAAGAAGAAAAAGATGGCGAGAGGCCCCCGACAGGAGCCCGGCCCTTTCCCTTTGGACCAGTACTGCACGGAGGAGCAGAGCTGCCAGATGGGTAGGCAAGAACCTGGCCCCTCCTGGGCCAGCATTGCACGGAGGAGAGGGCCAGCGCGGGCGAAAAGGGGGATGGACCCCAGAAGCCGAAGTCCATGGGCCTGCTGGAAGACCCAGCTGGAAGATGAGGCAATGCCTAGGACTAAGGCCCCCGACAAGGACATCCTGCAAGGAGGGGGAGAGGCATGAGGCTGGCGATGATGGTGCGGCCAGCGGTCGGTCCGAGCTCGAGTCGTCAGGCTCCGACTTGACCGCTCGAAGACCAGACTCATCGTCACTGTCTTCCCCGCTGTCCTCCTCATCACTCTTGCCCGAGGATAGGCTTTCGGCGCTGCTCGAGCTCTCTTCGTAGCAGCTGAGACGGATGCCAGAGCGCCCATAAATCTTGATGGAAAGCTTATTGGCCTCTGTCATTTTAAAGCGAAGGACATGCCCCACCTGGAGGTTGTGGGCGCGGGCAAAGGTCAGCCAGCCATGCCTGAGGAACATGACGTGGTTCGCTGGGTACTCAACATTTACCCACGTCGTGCCGTTACAACAACCAGCCACCCGTAGCCACAGGATGGGCGGCTGGTCGTCCTCCATTGCCCTGGCAAAGAGGCGAGGGAGGCATAGATGGCTTTGGAGGGGACCGGCCAGCTCGAGGATGAAATCTAGCGCTGTCCCCTCGGCATGGGTCTCCTCAATGGAGAGGCTTGGCATCAGGGGAGGGGGTGGAGCGGCACTCCACCTCCCCCGACCTCGGCCTCCACGACGGCTGCGACCCCTCGCGCCTCTTCCACCGCGCGAGCTTGAACCTCGCCCCGCTTCCGTGGCTGAAGCGGAGGCATGATCCAGACAAGAGCTCCTCCTTAGAATAGAGGAAGGTGGTCGCCCCCGTCCCCTGGTCATGGCGAAGGGCGGGCGCTACCTAAAGATTGAGGAGACGTGGAAGGGCGAACTATGGAGGTTCTTTCTCGAAATATGGAGGAAGGATGAATGAGTGTCTCCCTCGCTAGCCCCCAATTTATACGGGGGAAGCGCAGGGGCCGTCTCTCCCCCACTCCAAAGGATGCCGCCCACCTTCTCCAATAGCGGTGCCCTCGACCACGGGGCGAACAGAAACCGCCCCGTTGCCCCAATCCATGGCACTATAGTTACTGCTTTTTCAAGGGAGTTTAAATCACGGGCACCCATTGCTGGCTCCCCGCTATGCATGCGACGCGCGTGGCAGAAAATGTCCTGACGTGGTAATTAAAAAATTGACGGCTGCACCGCGCATGTATCCCACGTCCCGCATTCAATGGGTGTCATGCGGAAGCGTAACGAGCGCAATGATCACAACCGCAAGGCCCTGGCACGCGTGCCCGTGCACTGATTGGGCCTGGCCCAACAACGCCTTGCGTCGTGTGTGGCCCAGGCCTGGGGGCTCCTATCGGTGCACTAGAGTTTTGGGCTCTCCAGTGCCCCTTACTCGTGCACGGGTAGCAAGTGGCCACCCAGGCAGCAAGGCCTAGCATGGACTTGCCAGATACCAACACAGGAAAATCAAGACCACCAGCAAGGTCTTGCCGGGAGGGCTATTGAACCCCCAGGCAAAGCAAGACCCCGGCAAGGCAAGGCCCCGGCAAGGCGAAGGCCCGGCAAGGCCCCGCCAGCGCACGGGCCAGGTGTCGATCCACCTGGAAGCGTGTCACGGCATCGACGTTGGAGGGGGCTAAGCGGCACCGATGGGACGGGCTCCCGTCCCATACCACTGATGGTGCATTCAATGCGCCTGTCCTACTCCGTCAGTATTAGGTATGATGGCACTGTAGCTCAGTACACCCTGTGTAGACACTGTATGCCACTGTTGGGATCCCCTTCAGAGTATAAAAGGAGGCCCAGGGCGATACAGTAGAGGACTTTTGGACTTTTTGACTTTTGGGACTTTCTAGCTCACACGCGTGGCAGCTGCTCATAGCGCTCCTGTAGCTAGAACCCTAAGAACACTCTCAATACAACCAAGCAGGAGTAGGGTTTTACGCATCCGTGTTGCCCGAACCTGGGTAAAGATACCCGCGTGATGTTCGTCACACCGGCTCTTTGTGCGAGCCTTCCCCCCGCCGAACCGAAAGGGGACCCTATGATCCCATAGGTGTTCGTTCCCATGACAATAGCACCCAGACTAAAGGTTCTATCAGCAAATAAAGCATGGCACACAATGGTGAGGTCATGGGAACTAAGACTTCCACTCTCCCAGCGACCAACTAAACATCTTCCTGCAGATAATGAATAATAGCGTAGCACAGGAAAATGTAGACTAGCTGCTCTTGCCTTTGATACACCTCTCTCCTCCCCTACAATGACTACGACAATAAAATCTTCCATGTCACGAGGATGTGGTTCCCTGATGCTGCCCTCATAGGGTATTTTGCAAACTTTGCAAAAATCATAAAGGTTCATTTTCTTAGGCACATCGTATAAGTGAAATTCTACTGTAGGAGGGTCTTCCCTAGAATGAAAGTGAAAATTTTGCACAAAGGTATTCGTGAGAAAGAGGTACTGGTCACACTTATTGTTGAGGAAGTTGGTGATGCCTGCATTCTTGGCCAAATAATAGAAATCTTCATAAATTCTAGCAGACCTCAAGAATGTGTCACACGACCATTCACATGGTCGAACTTCTGCGACACGAGGAAGATACTTGGGTTTCTCCCTCATTTCATTTTCATCTTCCTTAGAACTCCGGCTTGAAGAGCCTCTTAATAATCTCCTCAACATTCCTGAAAATTCTGAAATTTTTAGTGACTCATAATAAAGGTGAACAAAACTCATAGCAACTAGTCCCTCAAGTGCCTAGAGGCTATATCGTGCATTAAAACTACTTGGGACCATACAAATTTGACATGCAAGCTCAAGAACAAGGTCACCATAGTAGCAAAAATTTGCAATATATAAAGCACTAGAACAAAAACTAATTGGACCATTGGAGGAGTCACATACTGAAGAACAATCTCCCAAAATAGTTTTGCGAATGAAGCTTTGAGCAAGGAGATTGAAAAGGGAAGCAAAATGAGCAAGAACACGGGTTTGAGCAATGCTGGGACTTTTTTCTCGAGGAAGATGAAGTGGATGGGTGCTGGAATGAGTGGAGGGGGACCACGTGGGACCCGCAAGCCTACTAGGCATGGTCGGGGGTGGCCGTGCCCTATGGGCTTGTGGCCCACCGGTGCACCTCCCTGCAATGTGCTTAGTGCCAGAAATTTTTAAATATTCCAAAAAAATCATACTCCAATTTCACGACATTTGAAGAACTTTTATTTTCAGGTCACTTTTTTATTACACGGGAAACTCAGAAAACAGAAAAATAATACCATTTTTACTTAATTTCATCTAACTAATAGAAAATAAAAGTTGGGTACAAAAAGTTTTGCTTTCTAAATTCATCCATCTCATGCTCATCAAAAGGAATCCATCAATAAGGTTGATCAAGTCTTAGCATATGGAGCCAAGTGGGAAGATTGCCTACCATTCGCCGAGTTCTCCTACAACAACAGCTACCAGGCGAGTCTTCAGATGGCACCATTTGAGGTGTTGTATGGACGCAAGTGCCATACTCCCCTCAACTGGTCAGAGACCGGAGAAGGATTAGTTTTTGGACCAGACATCCATCACGAAGCACAAGAGCAAGTTCAACTCGTCCAAGAGCAACTCGAGACCGCCAAGACTAGGCAGAAGAGCTACGCCAACTCTCACCATCGGGACATGAGTTTCCGTGTTGAAGACCATGTTTACCTTCGTGTCATGCCTCTCAAAGGAACCAAGTGATTCCATGTCAAGGGAAAACTTGCACCAAGATTCATCGGCCCCTTCAAGATCACCGACGGGCGAGGAGAAGTTGCCTATTAGCTAGAGCTACCTTCAGAGTTATCGGATGTGCACAACGTCTTTCATGTGTCACAACTCCGTAAGTGTCTGCAAGTTCCCAACCACCGAAACTCTATAAGGACATCGACCATCAAGCCATCGATCTTCAGCCCGACCTCACCTATCGCGAGAGGCCAGTTCGCATTTTGGATGAAGCCCAGCGCTGCACTTGAAGCCGCACCATCAAGTACTTCAAGGTCCAATGAAGCAACCACTCTGAAGCTGAAGCAACCTGGGAACGTGAAGACTATCTTGGATCTGAGTTCCCTTATCTTTTTAGCGCTTAGCCTAGGAATCTCAAGGACGAGATTCTTGTAAGGGGGGTAGGTCTATCACACCCTATGTTTGTATCACCTTGTCATGTTTGGATTTATAAAATTTGGATCCAATTAAAACTTTTTATCAGTGCTTGTGCTTGTTTGAATTGTTGCATGTTGCTTGTTGATTCTGGTTGTGGCACTCCTACATTCTATTCCACTTCATATTCATCTTCCTTGTCCCAAACCTCTTGCCGAATGATCATGCCATGTGAATAGTGCCCAAAACTATTTTTATCAAATTTTGTTTTAACCAAAAATGATTTATTCAAATTAGGTTTTCAAAAAACCCTGAAATGAGGTTTGCACTGCACGTCCTCAAATTGGGTGGATTCTTCTTTCCCAAAGGCTTTATTTCAAACCTACTATGTTTATGACTTCCCGAAAGCACCAAATATTAATTTTAAAGGTTATATTGATATTTTATTTAAAGGCTTTTTCTTAAGACCATAAATGGTTTTTCTTAGGGAAAAAATATTTAAATGCTTTCAAAATATTTGAGAAAATTTAGGGAAACTCAGTGGGCATATACTTTCCATATATATTAGTTTCAACACATGGGAATGTTCAAATCATGGGAAAACCCCTCAAAACCCTTTCTGTTCAAATCAAGCTTTTGAAATATTTATATAAGAAATATTATCAATAAATTCCAAGAAAATTCCAGCAAGTCAACACTATCATAGGTGATGATCTTGAAAAGTTTCTCCTCAATCCAAGTGGATTTGGTTGATCAAACCATCCCAAAACCCTTCCTGTCCAGATTCAAATTTGAACAACTTTACATTGTGAAGTTTCTCCCCTTGGCCTCAAACTTTGTGGACATGCTCTAATAACCAAATAATGATGCTACACTAAGTGGTGCATCAAGGGTAAAAGCTTAGACCAACTAGATCTACAAAAATTTGATTCTATTAATTTCTAGGGTTAACAAAGTTTCCATTACCAACTTTGCCCACTTGAGCTCAAACTTGGTGATCCAGCCTATTTCTAACCACCATTTGATACTATCAAATCCCAAGGCAAGAAAGGTACATTAGATTCTCTAAAACCCCATCAAACACCTTCTAGTCCATTCTAGAAATCATCATTTTCACCATCTTTTCTATTTGCCTTGCCCCCAACTTTTTACCACAACCCCTCAGGGTTACCAGCTACCTCCAGTAAATTCCTCAGGGGCATAGCTCAATGATTTGTGGGGTAAAACCTCCAGTTTTACCCCTGGGAAGCACCTATTTCTCTCCCTCTCACCTTTCCTTCTACCCTAAGGCACCTCCAGAGCACTCCCCTAGCTTCTCCTAGCCCTTGGGCATCTCCAGTAACCCCAAGACACAAGAGGACACGTTGGGGAGCATATTTTATGCTAGGGCACGCCATATGGGCGCTCTGGAGCGCGCTACAGTGCGCTCCCGCACTGTAGCCGCCCCTGCCCGGCGCCCCTGACAGCCTCGGGCCTCCCCAGCTTGTCCCCCCGGTCGGCCTTGACGCCCGCAACACGGTAGGCGGTCGGCCCCCTCTCCCTCCTCTCTCCTCCTCCCTCCTGCACGAATGCCCAACGCCGCACACCTTGGCCAACCGGGGAGCTCACATGCGTGACCTCCCCCGCTCTCTGTCTCTCCCTTCCCCTGGATGAGGACCGCGTCCAGAACCCCCCCCCCCCCCAGACACGGCCCGGCGCGCCCCGTGGCCCATGGCGATTCCCTGGTCCTCACCGGCGCACCCCGTCCATGGTGAGCCGGTGGCCGCCTATATAAAGCCCCCCCCTCCGAGCTCACGCTCCTCTCCCCTCGTTCTCTCCTACCCACTACTGCTCCCTCGTGCTCAGCTCGCTCACCCCCGTGGTCGGGAGACAATGCCCAAACCAAACCCTCGCCGCCGTCGGGATTCCCCCCCCCCTCACCGGCGATTCCCTCCATCCCAGCGCTTCCCTCGGCCACCCACCTACGCGCGGGAGCCTCCTAAGCGTGCCATTGCCCTCCATTGGAGACGACGTGACTTGGAACCGTTGGTGAGCTCCCCCCTCCGTCCCTGTTGCGAGAAGAGGGATGACAGGTGGGGCCCACCTGTCATCCCCTCGCCCTCCAGTAGGGGTCGCGGGCAGGTTTAAAAATAAACCTGCCGCGCGCAGCGCCTCGGCCTGGGCCGGCTTCCCCTCTGGGCCAGCTCGACTTCGGTATTGTGCCCCGAGAAGGCACAGTAAATTTTTCCCTTTTTATTTTTCTCTGTTCTTCCAAAAATTCCACAGGGCAAAAAATTTATCCAATGCCCATAATTCATTCACCTAAAATCTTAGGATACTGCATAGAATTTAGGTATTGTTTTAATTTAAAAAACCTACTTGGCATCATCTGCCTCTGTTTAATATTTTTCAAAAATGTTTTCCATAACAAAATAATAAACAAACATTTTTAATAGTCTTTAGTATTTATTAGAGTAGGGTAGCATTTTTAATAGTGGCTTGAGTGCTTTGTTTTTGTGTGATGCTTATTTTTATCGCTTTTATTCGCGACGATAGATTGCGCTGTTGACGAGGAAGTTGGACCCGAAGACTTTGAAGACCCCGGAGACTTTGTTGAGCCAGGCAAGCAGCCCTTTGACCATGTTAAGAAACTTTTTCATGCATGACATATAACACTTGTTGTTTTGATGATTGATCATGATGTGGTGTCCCCCTTCGGTGGGTTGCCTCTGATACTTTTTCCGTTGACGCTTGCATCGTGCATGACCCTACCACCTTATGAGGGTTGTGCAGGTGGATGTAGATAGGATGATAATAGATGCTACACAAGTGGGATGGGATTTAGGCATAGTGATGGAAAGAAAATAAATGATTTCAAAGACTTTTTGAAAACCCCGTCAGGTGCCACTAATGCTCGAGGAGGAGGAGGATAAGTTGGGTGACCACTTGAGAAAGAAGTGGTGTACCGGAGCAAGTGAATGTCTATGGTTTTTGAAAATGGATTGGTGTAAGTTGTGATTGTTATTCCAACCTAACATGTACGACCACGATACCCCTTATGGGATGGGGCTTTTTTGATTACTATGGTTGGTGCTAGCAAGGAGCGCGCATTACTAGTGGAAAGAGTGAAGAGGTCACTCTTGAGACGGGGTCATTCCGGAAGTGGAAGGCCATGCGCTGTCTTTACAGGCACCGGGCACACCGTTGTGTGCCCTCATAGATGATAAGAGTGATGTATATCATGAGGGATGGCACCAACGAGTGGACTCTTTTATAAGTATAACCATGGGAAAGGCATTGTTCGGGTGCTTACCTCGGGTATGTTATATATCGCAAGTCGTGGAGACATGGAAGTTCCCTGAGTCTTGTGGGTAAAGTGTGCAACCTCTACAGAGTTTAAAACTATTTGAATAGCCATGTCCATGGTCAAGGATAGTTGGATGACCGCTCTTGTGCTACGTACAAATGTTTTCACAAACTCGTGTGTGTGTGTGTGTGTGTTGGAGACAAAGATGGTACTTGAGATAAGTTCGATGACTTTGCTTGGCGTTGAACTAAGTCCAGTGACTTAGCATGATGAATGAACATGAGATGTTCGACCCCTGCTTATGGTGATATCGATAACTTCTCAATATGGATATCTGCCAAACTGTTGATGCATGCTTACTTAGTTACTTGATCATGTCATTGCATTAAAAATTGGCTTTCTGCAAATTACCTACTTAGTGCTATATCATGCATCATTATTACCTTGTTCCACAACTTGGGTTGCATGCGAGTACATTCAAAGTACTCATTGGCTTGCCACTGGCTATTTAATTGGCCAGGCATGGAAGAACAGGAGTATGTTGAAGAGTTTGTTGGAGACGAACATGCGAACTAGGACGCTTCCCAGTCAGAATGCCTGTAGGTTAAGGCAGATGGCATGGGTTCACGCTTTCGATCAAGATTTCCGCTGCTTGTTCTATTTAAGTGTTTGGCCCTCGTGGCCCTATCTATGTAAGACTAGACCTTTATGGTCTTTATTTGTGTAAGACGTTAAGTGTGGATTTAAGACTCTTGTTATTCAGCTTTTGTGTGTTCGGTGAGCACTGATCTTTGGGATCACTGTACACGTGCATTCGGTGATCACGACTTATGAGTCGGGGTCCACAGAGCTGGTATCAGAGCCATCCTGACTGTAGGAAGCCCTTAGTTAGCATGGACGTTAGTCAGGATAAAACTGTTTTCAAAACTACACCTAGCATCTATACTTAGGAATTCTGCACTATTTACCTCTTCTATTCTTCACACGACACTTTCCTGACTCTCCTCCCTTCAAACCTTTGTAGATGGTCGTCGTACCCGAAGCCTTGCTGACATCCATCTTTCTCTTACTCCTTTGGGATAGCCTGGAGAAGTGCCAGTTTCGCCAACCACCCATTTTCCTCTACCACGAGCACTGGGCCGATACCATCACGAAGGAGTACCACGTGGATGTGGTCGTGAAGGAAAACGACTCCCTGACTAGTTGGTTCTTTGAAGGACCATGGATGGAGACCATGATACTTGCAATCGAGACAGTTGCACGCAAGGCACTCCTACACCTTCGAGGCATCATTCCAGAGATGGCTGATGAGACGGCTACTCGCTACCTTCCCTTCAGGAAGGATGAGCTTGGTGAGAGTTGGACGCTGATCCCGTCCAAGGAAGATGGCACGCCACTCAGGTTCCAGACCTACTTCAGCCACTCCGCCGATAGTCTGGTTCATAACCTGATGAAGGAGTCCGTGAAGCTTCGCGAGGAACTTCATCACACCCGAGAGCTACTTCGGCAAGCCAAGACGAAGCGAGACAAGATCAAGAAGGATGGAGCCCCTGAGGGACGACCAGTTGTCGCTTACATAGGTGGAGTACCCCTAGCTAGTGATGCACCTACATGTCATCATCGCATGAGTGAGAACGAGTACCGTGAGCTCTTCACCAAACCGCTAGCGAAGCATCGTCGGGATGGACCTCCTTGTTCCCTGACCCCTTCGACCGGGAATGATGCCCGTTCAGATGATGAATAGGAGGAAGACCCCAAGGAGCGTAACTACGAGACCGAGCACTCCACCACCTGAGTCCGAGAACCCCTAGGGTAGGATCAGTCATGTATCCCTCATGCGAAGTCGAGTCCGTGTAATGGTTCATATGAAACCATGTATGCTTGTTGTTTGTTTTGTTGTTTGTGTTCCAATGCAAGTCGCACTTTTGCCATAGGCAACATGTAAGCGACTCCATCATCTATCTTATAATATATGTTGGTCTTTCGACCTTTGTTTTACCACACTTGCACTCGACCACCCCCTTAGGCACGCTTTTCCATTATTGCTTTTCCTCTCGTCTATCCCAGTTGTTTGACTTGGTTGCTTCAAATAGGATGGTGACTGCTACCCGCAACAGCTCCTTCACCAACCCTGAAGCCGGCAACTCAAGCCAGCAATAGGGTGCTGGTGGGGCTGCTCACGTTGGAGGACACCAGGAGCAGCCACAAGGCAACATTCCCCCGCCACCACCTCCACCGAAGAACATGACCATAGCTCAGTTTCTCCAAGTTCTTCGGGAGGAGCGCCAAGCCAACAATGCTGCTATCCAGCAGATGGCTCAGGCCCTTGTGAACAACCAGTAGCAAGGCAGGAATGGCAATGGCCGCTCCACCCTGTATGTGTTCATGAGGAATTCGCCCCCAACCTTCACCGAGACTGCTGAACCATTGGTTGTTGATGACTAGATCCGCACCATCGAGGATATCCTTGCACTGGTCAATTGCAATGAGGATCGTGAGAAGGTGTTGTATGCCTCTCACTGCCTCGGAGGTACCGCCCGAGCTTGGTGAGAAGGATTCAAGGTCATGCAAGGTGAGCGTGTGATCACTTGGAATGACTTCAAGGAAGGATTCCGCACCGCCCACATTCCTTCTGGGATCATGGATGTCAAGAAGAGAGAATTCCGAGCGCTGAAGCAAGGAAGTGGCTCTGTCAAGGAGTACCTACAGAAGTTCAACCTGCTGTCAAGGTATGCACCTGAAGATGTCAACACGAAGGCTGCCAAGACGAAACGCTTCATGGAAGGACTTCAACAGACCCTGCAGTATCAACTCATCGTCTGCGACTGTCATACCTTCTTCGACCTTGTGAACAAGGCCCTCATGCTGGAAGACAAGTGTCATGCCATAGACGACACTCGCAAGTGCAAGATGATCAGCAAGGGTAGCTCCAATAACCAGAAGCCTCGCCCTGGCAGCCAGCCCCAGCCAAGCTACCCTATCAGCCGCAGCAGGCTAGACCTCATGCGCCTCGTCCGAGCTACTAACCTCAGCAGTATGCCAATCCCAGGCCAGCTTACAACAACAACCCCAATAACAACAACGGTGGTAGAAACTTCAACAACAACCCTGGTCAAGTCACTTGCTTTGGATGTGGTCAGTCTGGACACATCTCTAAGCTTTGCCCCAACAGGAAGCTAGATGCCCTGCGCCCCAATGCACTAGCTCAAGGTCAAGCCCGTGGAGCACCACCAAGGAACCCCGCCCCCCGCAACTAGCCCAACAATGGGAAGGGTCGTGTGAATCACGTCACCGCAGAGGAAGCCCAGGAAGACCCGGACGTCATACTGGGTACGTTCCTCGTCAACTCAACCCTAGCAACAGTACTGTTTGATTGTGGAGCTTTGCATTCTTTTGTCACCCAAAAGTTTGCATTAGAGAGTGGCATGAAACCTACACCCCTGGGTAGTCGTATGTTGATACAAACCCCGGTATCAGTTATGAAGTCTGGGATAGGGTGCAAGGGAGTAAAGATTGACATCAACGGGGTAGACTTCCTAACAGACCTTATAGTTTTGGACTCACCCGGACTGGATGTCATCCTTGGCATGAATTGGTTGACCAAGCACCAAGGCATGTTGGACTGTGCCAAGAGGATAGTTACCATGACCAATAGCCAAGGAGTGGAAGTCAAGTATGTTCCCGACCCTGCCTCCACTCAAGCCCCTCAGGCTAACTGTCTATCGGGAGTTGAGTTGGATCAAGTGCCAGTGGTATGTGAGTACCCGGATGTGTTTCCTGATGAGCTGCCCAGAATGCCTCCTGACCACGACATTGAGTTCATCATTGAGCTTATGCCCGGATCAAAGCCCATCTATAAGAAGGCCTACAAGATGGGACTCAAAGAGTTGGCTGAGTTGAAGAAGCAACTAGTAGAGCAGCTCAGAAAAGGATTTATTCGCCCTAGTGCCTCTCCTTGGGGATCGCCTGTTCCGTTTGTGTCAAAGAGGGACGGAACTATCAAACTCTATGTCGATTACCGTTCTCTCAATGAGGTCACAATAAAGAACAAGTACCCACTCCCCAAGATTGAAGACCTGTTTGATCAATTGAATGGAGCCAAGGTGTTTTCCAAGATCGACCTCAGGTCCGGGTACTATCAGCTGAAGATCAGACCCCAAGACATTCCGAAGACGGCATTTGTAACCCGGTATGGCTTGTATGAATACACGGTCATGCCGCTTGGGTTAACCAATGCCCTTGCCTACTTCATGTCCCTCATGAATAAGGTCTTCATGGAGTACTTGGACAAGTTCATTGTCATCTTCATTGATGACATACTGATCTTCTCCAAGTTTGAAGAAGGGCATGAAGAGCACCTGAGAATGGTCTTAGAGAAGCTTCGAGGCACCAGCTTTATGCCAAGTTCAGCAAGTGTGAATTCTGGCTACATGAAGTTGGATTCTTGGGTCATGTGTTGACTGCAGAAGGATTATCAGTGGATTCTGCCAAGATTGAAGTCGTGACTAAATGGCAAACCGCAACCACCGTGAAGGAAGTCAGGAGCTTCCTCGGACTCGTGGGATATTACCGCAAGTTCGTGGAAGGGTTCTCGAGCATTGCCCGACCCATGACCCAGCTTTTGAAGAAGGACAAGAAGTTCGAATGGACAGCTAAGTGAGAGGAAAGCTTCCAGGAGCTCAAGAAGAGATTGACCACAACCCCACTTTTGGCCACCCCTCGTATTCACAAGGAGTTTGTGATTTATTGTGATGCATCAAGAACCGAGCTTGGAGGTGTTCTGATGCAAGAAGGCAGAGCTGTAGCATATCTATCCAGACAGCTACGACCTCATGAAGAGAACTACGCAACTCATGATCTTGAGTTGGCAGCCGTGGTTCATGCCTTGAAGACATGGCGACATTACCTTCTGGGGAAGCAATGTGAGATATTCACAGACCACAAGAGTTTGAAGTATATATTCACTCAAAGGGAATTGAACATGAGGCAACGAAGATGGTTGGAGTTGATCAAGGATTATGACCTCAGTGTTCAATACCACCCCGGAAAGGCCAACGTTGTAGCACACGCCTTAAACAGAAAGGCTTGTTCCTTGAATGCTATGATTAAGGAAAGGCTACCCGCCCTGTATGAAGAACTTGAAAGCTTCGGCTTGGAACTGGTTGCACCCGGATTCCTCGCCAACCTCGAAGCAAAGCGTACCTTGATGGATGATACCAAAGAAGCTCAGAAGAGGCACGAGAGCATTGAAGGCATCAAGAGGAAGATCAAGGCAGGCAAGGCCCCAGGATTCTCAGTGGATGAGCAAGGACTAGTATGGATCGGGAATCGCATTTGCATACCCAACAAGGAGGAGCACAAGAACTTGATCTTGCAAGAATCTCATGACACTCCGAATTCCATCCTTCCTAGAGGAACAAGATGTATCAAGACCTCAAGGCAATATTCTGGTGGCATGGTATGAAACGGGAAATAGGCACATTTGTCGCCAAGTGTGACATATGCCAGAGAGTCAAAGCTGAGCACCAGCAACCTGCTAGACTTTTGCAACCCCTCAAAGTGCCTGAATGGAAGTGGGACAAAGTTGGGATGGATTTCATCACCGGATTGCCAAGGTCAAACAAAGGACATGATTCCATTTGGGTCATTTTCGACCACCTGACCAAAGTAGCCCACTTCATCCCCGTCAAGACAACCTACAATGGGAAAAATTGGACAACCTCTACATCAACCAGATTGTGAGCCTCCACGGAGTTCCCAAGGAGATTGTATCGGATCGAGGCACCCAATTTACCTCAAGGTTCAGGAATAGGTTCCAAGAAGCCTTGGGAACCAAGCTCTCCTTCAGCACTGTTTTCCACCCTCAGACAGGTGGGCAAATAGAATTTGTAAATCGGATACTCAAAGACATGCTCCACGCTTGTGTTTTAGCATATGGAGCCAAGTGGGAAGATTGCCTACCATTTGACGAGTTCTTCTACAACAACAGCTACCAGGCGAGTCTTCAGATGGCACCATTTGAGGTGTTGTATGGACGCAAGTGTCGTACTCCCCTCAACTGGTCAGAGACCGGAGAAGGATTATTTTTTGGACCAAACATCCTCCGCGAAGCACAAGAGCAAGTTCAACTCGTACGAGAGCGACTCGAGACCACCAAGACTAGGCAGAAGAGCTATGCCGATTCTCACCGTCGGGACATGAGTTTCCGTGTTGAAGACCGTGTTTACCTCCGTGTCACGCCTCTCAAAGGAACCAAGTGATTCCACGTCAAGGGAAAACTTGCACCAAGATTCTCGGCCCCTTCAAGATCACCGACAAGCGAGGAGAAGTTGCCTATCAGCTAGAGCTACCTTCAGAGCTATTGGATGTGCACAACGTCTTCCATGTGTCACAACTCCGGAAGTGTCTGCAAGTTCCCAACCGCCCCGAACTCTACAAGGAGATCGGCCATCAAAGCATCGATCTTCAGCCCGACCTCACCTATCGCGAGAGGCTAGTTTGCATTTTGGATGAAGCCGAGCACTGCACCCGAAGCCGCACCATCAAGTACTTCAAGGTCCAATGGAGCAACCACTCTAAAGCTGAAGCAACCTGGGAGCATGAAGACTATCTTAGATCTGAGTTCCCTTATCTTTTTAGCTCTTAGCCTAGGAATCTCGAGGACGAGATTCTTGTAAGGGGGTAGGTCTGTCACACCCTATGTTTGTATCACCTTGTCATGTTTGGATTTATAAAATTTAGAGCCAATTAAAACTTTTTAGCAGTGCTTGTGCTTGTTTGAATTGTTGCTTGTTACTTGTTGATTGTGGTTGTGGCACTCCTAGATTCTATTCCACTTCATATTCATCTTCCTTGTCCCAAACCTCTTTCCCAATGATCATGCCATGTGAATAGTGCCCAAAACTATTTTTATCAAATTTTGTTTTAACCAAAAATGATTTATTCAAATTAGGTTTTCAAAAACCCCTCAAATGAGGTTTGCATTGCAAGTCCTCAAATTGGGTGGATTCTTATTTCCCAAAGGCTTTATTTCAAACCTACTATATTTATGACTTCCCAAAACCAACAAATATTAATTTTAAAGGTTATATTGATATTTTATTTGAAGGCTTTTTCTTAAGACCATAAATGGTTTTTATTAGGGAAAAATTATTTAAATGCTTTCAAAATATTTGAGAAAAATTAGGGAAGCTCACTGGGCATATATTTTCCATATATATGAGTTTCAACACATGGAAATGTTCAAATCATGGGCAAAACCCCTCAAAACCCTTTCTGTTCAAATCAAGCTTTTGAAATATTTATATAAGAAATATTCTCAATAAATTCCAAGGAAATTCCAGAAAGTCATCACTATCATAGGCGATGATCTTGCAAAGTTTCTCCTCAATGAAAGTGGATTTGGTTCATCAAACCATCCCAAAACCCTTCATGTCCAGATTCAAATTTGAAAAACTTTACATTGTGAAGTTTCTCCCCTTGGCCTCAAACTTTGTGGACATTCTCTAATCACCAAATAAAGATGCTACACTAAGTGGTGCATCAAGGGTAAAAGCTTAGAAGAACTAGATCTACAAAAATCCGATTGTGTTAGTTTCTAGGGTTAACAAAGTTTCCATTGCCAACTTTGCCCACTTGAGCTCAAACTTGGTGATCGGGCCTATTTCTAACCACCATTTGATCCTATCAAATCCCAGGGCAAGCAAGGTACGTTTGCTTCCCTAAAACCCCATCAAACACCTTCTTGTCCATTCTAGAAATCATCATTTTCACCATCTTTTCTATTTACGTTGCCCCCAACTTTTTACCACAACCCCTCAGGGTTATCAGCTACCTCCAGTAAATTCCTCAGGGGCATAGCTCAATGATTTAGGGGGTTAAACCTCCATTTTTACCCCTGGGCAGCACCCATTTCTCTCCCTCTCACCTTTACTTCTACCCTAAGGCACCTCCAGAGCCCTCCGCTAGCTTCTCCTAGCCCTTGGGCATCTCCAGTAACCCCAAGACACAAGAGGACACGCTGGGGGCATATTTGATGCCACAGCATGCCATATGGGAGCTCTGGAGCGCGCTACAGTGCGCTCCCGCACTGTAGCCGCCCCTGCCTGGTGCCCCTTGACAGCCTCGAGCCTCTCCAGCTTGTCCCCCCGGTCGGCCTCGAGGTCCGCAGCACGGTAGGCGGTCGGCCCCCACTCCCTCCTCTCTCCTTCTCCCTCCTGCACACGTGCCCAACGCCGCACATCTTGGCCAACCGGGGAGCTCACACGCGCGCCCTCCCCCGCTCTCTCTCTCCCTTCCGCTGGACGAGGACCGCGTCCACAACCCCTCCCCCCCCCCCGACACGGCCTAGCATGCCCCCATGGCCCGTGGCAACGCCCTGGTCCTCACCGGCGCACCGCGTCCACGGTGAGCCGGCGGCCGCCTATATAAGCCCCCCCAAGCTCACGCTCCTCTCCCCTCGCTCTCTCCTCCCCTCTGCTGCTCCCCCGTGCTCAGCCCGCTCGCCCCCGTGGTTGGGAGCCCACACCCGAACCAAACCCTCGCCGCCGTCGGGCCTCCCCCCTCACAAGTGATTCCCTCCACCCCGGCGCCTCCCTCGGCCACCCACCTACGCACGGGAGCCTCCTGAGCTCACCAGTGCCCACCATTGGAGCTGTCGTGGCCTGGAACCGTCGGTGAGCTCCCCCAGCCCCCTCCGTCCCTATCGCGAGGAGAGGGGTGACAGGTGGGGGCCACCTGTCATCCCCTCGCCCTCCCCTCTCTCTCTGTCCAGTAGGGCCCATGGGCAGGTTTAAAAATAAACCTGCCATGCGCAGCGCCTCAGACTTGGCCGGTTTCCCCTCTGGGCCGGCTCGGCTTCAGTACTGTGGCCCGAGAAGGCACGGTAACTTTTTCCCTTTTTCTTTTTCTCTATTCTTCCAAAAATTCCACAGGGCAAAAAAATTATCCAATGCCCATAATTCCTTCACCTAAAATCTTAGGATATCGTATAGAATTTATGTACTCTTTTAATTTAAAAACCCGTACTTGGCATTATCTGCCTCTGTTTAATATTTTTCAAAAAATTTTACCATAAAGAAATATTAAACAAACATTTTAATATAGTCTTTAGTATTTATTAGAGTAGGGTAGCATTTTTATTAGTGGCTTGAGTGCTCTGTTTTTGTGTGATGCTTATTTTTATCGCTTTTATTCACGACGATAGATTGCGCTGTTGACGAACAAGTTGGACCCGAAGACTTCGAAGACCCCGGAGACATTGTTGAGCCAGGAAAGCAGCCCTTTGACCATGTTAAGAAACTTTTTCATGCATGACATATAATACTTGTTGTTTCGATGATTGATCATGATGTGGTGTCCCCCTTCGGTGGGTTGCCTTTGATACTTTTTCCGTTCACTTGCATCTTGCATGGCCCTACCACCTTATGAGGGTTGTGTGGGTGGGTGTAGATAGGATGCTAATAGATGCTACGCAAGTGGGATGGGATTTATGCATAGTGATGGAAAGAAAAGAAATGATTTCAAAGACTTTTTGAAAACCCCGTCGGGTGCCACTAATGCCCGAGGGGGTGATGATAAGTTGGGTGACCACTTGAGAAAGAAGTGGTGTATCGGAGCAAGTGAATGTCTATGGTTTTCGAAAACGGATTGGTGTAAGTTGCGACCGTTATTCCAACCTTACATGTACGACCACGATACCCCTTATGGGACGGGGATTTTTTGATTACTATGGTTGGTGCTATCAAGGAGCCCGCATTACTAGTGGAAAGAGTGAAGAGGTCACTCTTGAGACGGGGTCGTCCCGGAAGTGGAAGGCCATGCACTGTCTTTACGGGCACCGGGCACACCATTGCGTGCCCTCATGGATGATACGAGTGATGTATATCATGAGGGATGGTACCAACGAGTGGATTCTTTTATAAGTATCACCATGGGAAAGGCATTGTTCGGGTGCTTACCTCTGGTATGTTATATACCATGAGTCGTGGATGACACGGAAGTTCCTTGAGTTTTGTTGGTAAAGTGTGCAACCTCTGTAGAGTGTAAAACTATTTGAATAGCCGTGTCCACGGTCAAGGACAGTTGGATGATCGCTCTTGTGCTACGTACAAATGTTTTCACAAACTCGTGTGTGTGTGTGTGTTGGAGACAAAGATGGTACTTGAGATAAGTCCGATGACTTAGCTTGGCATTGAAATAAGTCCGATGACTTAGCATGATGAATGAACATGAGATGTTCGACCCCTGCTTATGATCATATCTATAACTTCTCCAGATGGATATCTGCCAAACTGTTGATGCGTGCTTACTTAGTTACTTGATCATGTCATTGCATTAAAAATTAGCTTTCTGCAAATTACCTACTTAGTGTTATATCATGCATCATTATTACCTTGTTCCACAACTTGGGTTGCTTGCAAGTATATTCAAAGTACTCATTGGCTTGCCACTAGTTATTTAATTGGCCACACATGGAAGAACAGGAGTATGTTGAAGAGTTCGTTGGAGATGAACATGCGAACTAGGACGCTTCCCGGTCAAAATGCCTGTAGGTTAAGGCAGATGGCATGGGTTCAAGCTTTCGATCAAGATTTCCGTTGCTTGTTCTATTTAAGTGTTTGGCCCTCGTGGCCCTATCTATGTAAGACTAGACCTTATGGTCTTTATTTGTGTAAGACGTTAAGTGTGGATGTAAGACTCTTGTTATTCAG
Organism: Hordeum marinum; assembly: GCA_022496015.1. Classification (NCBI taxonomy): domain Eukaryota; kingdom Viridiplantae; phylum Streptophyta; class Magnoliopsida; order Poales; family Poaceae; genus Hordeum; species Hordeum marinum. The sequence goes on from CM039672.1 coordinate 114,547,642, forward strand.
CTTTTGTGTGTTCAGTGAGCATTGATCTGTGGGATCATTGTACACGTGCATTCAGTGATCACAACTTATAAGTCGGGGTCCCCACAATGGGGATATGTTTTTCCCCAACAATAAGTATATCATATTTCTTCTTGACAGTGGGAAGAGGGAATCAAAGTCTCTAATAATAATCGTTGGAATTTTTTCAATGGAGTTGATACTGTGAACTTGAGGTTGTTTCTTCGCAAAGTGCATCGTATGCTCATTACCATTACTACAAAAAGTGGCATTGCCCTTGTTGCAATCAATAACAGCCCCTGCAGTATTCAAAAAGGGTCTACCAAGGATGATCGACATACTGTCATCCTCGGGAATATCAAGAATAACAAAGTCCGTTAAGATAGTAGCATTTACCACTACGACAAGGAAATCCTCACAAATACCGATAGATAGAGCAGTTGATTTATCGGCCATTTGCAAAGAGATTTCAGTAGGTGTCAACTTATTCAAATCAAGTCTACGATATAAAGAGAAAGGCATAACACTAACACCAGCTCCGAAATCACATAAAGCAGTTTTAACATAATTCCCTTTAATAGAGCATGGTATAGTTGGTATTCCTGGATCTCCTAATTTCTTTGGTACTCCACCCTTAAAAGTATAATTCACAAGCATGCTGGAAATCTCAGCTTCTGGTATCTTTCTTTTATTAGTCACAATATCTTTCATATACTTAGCATAAGGAGACATTTTCAGAATATCGGTCAGGCGCATACGCAAAAAGACAGGTCTAAGCATTTCAACAAAGCGCTCAAAATCCTCATCATCCTTTTTCTTGGATGGTTTAGAAGGAAAGGGCATGGGTTTCTGAACCCATGGTTCTCTTTCTTTAGCATGTTTCCTAGAAATAAAGTCCCTTTTATCATGTCTTTTATTCTTAGGATGTGGGTTATCAAGATCAACAGCAGGTTCAATCTCCACATCATTATCATTACTAGGTTGAGCACCCGCATGAACATCATCATTAATATTATCACTAGGCTCATGTTCATCACCAGATTGCGTCTCAGCATCAGAAACAGAAATATCATTTGTGTTTTCAGGTGTATCTATAACAGGTTCACTAGCAGCATGCAAGGTTCTATCATCATCTGTGTTCCTCTTATTATTCGAACAACTAGTTGTATCAGTATTACCCCTTTGAGAATCTTGATCAATTCTCTTAGGGTGGACCTCAAGATACAAAGGTTCCTAGGTCATTCTACCACCTTTAGTCACAACTTTAAAAGAATGATCATTGTTCTTACTATTCATCTCATTAAGCAAATCATTCTATGCCTTAAGTACTTGTTCTACCTGAGTAGTTACCATGGAAGCATGTTTACTAATTATTTTAAGATCATTGATAGTTCTACTCATATAATCACATAAGCGATCAAGCATGATAGCATTATGTTTCAATTGTCTACTAACATAAGCATTAAAATTTTCTTGCTTAACAACAAAATTATCAAATTCATCCAAGCATTGGCTAGCAGACTTATTATAAGGAATATCGCTTTCATCAAATCTATGAAGAGAATCTACCTCTACTACCTCTGTCGGGTTATCAAGACCATGTATTTCTTCAATAGGTGGTAGATTCTTGACATCTTCAGCTTTAATACCTTTTTCTTTCATAGATTTCTTTGCCTCTTGCTTATCTTCAGGACTGAGAAATAGAATACCTCTTTTGTCGGAGTTGGATTCGGAGGTGGTTCGGGAATAGTCCAATCATTATCATTGCTCAATATATTATTCAATAGTATTTCAGCTTGTTCAATCGTTCGTTCCCTAAAAACACAAGCAACACAACTATCTAGGTGGTCCCCAGAAGCATTGGTTAGTCCATTATAAAAGATATCAAGTATTTCATTTTTCTTGAGAGGATGATCAGGCAAAGCATTAAGTAATTGGAGAAGCCTCCCCCAAGCTTGTGGGAGACTATATTCTTCAATTTGCACAAAGTTAAATATTTCCTGCAAGGCAGCTTGTTTCTTATGGACAGGAAAATATTTTTCAGAGAAGTGATAAATCATATCCTGGGGGCTACGCACACAACCAGGAGCAAGAGTATTTAACCATATATTAGCATCACCCTTTAACGAGAAAGGAAACAACTTGAGGATATAGTAATAACGAATTTTTCCTCATCAGTAAATAGGGTGGTATAGCATTCAGTTTAGTAAGATGCGCCACAACAATTTCAGATTCATAACCATGGAAAGGATCAGATTCAACCAAGGTAATTAACTCGGGATCAAGAGAGAATTCATAATCCTTATCAGTAACAAAGATAGGTGAAGAAGCAAACTTAGGATCATATTTCATGCTAGCATTCAAAGATTTTTCTTTCCACTTGCATAGTAATTTCTTAAGATCATGTCTATCATTATAAGCAAGAAAATCCCTAGCTACCTCTCCTTCCATAACATAACCCTCGGGAATATCAGGCAATTCATATCTAGGAGAGCTAGGTCTAGCAGGTGTCTCAAAGTGTTCAGTTTCAATAATTTAATCAGTTTCAGGAGTATCATAATTTTCAGCATTGACTCTAGCAAATTGTTCATCAAGAAATTCACCCAGTGGCACAATATTATCAAGAAAAGTATCATCATAAGCATCATGCATAGCAGAAGTGGCATCAACAATCACTTGCGACATATCAGAATTACTAGCACGTGGTGGTGTCGCAAAATTACTCATAACAGACGGTTAATCAAGTGCAGAGCTAGATGGCAGTTCCTTACCTCCCGTCGTAGTAGAGGGATAGATCTTGGTTTTTGGATCTTTCAGATTCTTCATAGTGATCAACGGATATAGATCGCAAGTGACTCAGAGAATAGAGCTATGCTCCCCGGCAACGGTGCCAGAAAAAGGTCTTGATAACCCACAAGTATAGGGGATCGCAACAGTTTTCGAGGGTAGAGTATTCAACCCAAATTTATTGATTCGACAAAAGGGGGGCCAAAGAATATTCTCGAGTATTAGCAGCTGAGTTGTCAATTCAACCACACCTAAAAGACTTAATATCTGCAGCAAAGTATTCAGTAGCAAAGTAATTTGGAACTAACGGTAACAGTAGCAAAAGTAACAGTAGTAGTTTTGTAGTGATTGTAATAGTAGCAGCGGAGAAGTAACTTAGCAAGGATCAATATGTGGAGAGCTCGTAGGAAATCGATCGGTGATGGATAATTATGTTGGATGTAATTTGTCATGCAACATTCATAACATATGGTGACATAGAACTAGCTCCAATTCTTCATTGTAATGTAGGCATGTATTCCATATATAATTATACATGCTTATGGAAAAGAACTTGCATGATATCTTTTGTCCTACCCTCCCATGGAAGCGGGGTCCTAATGGAAACTAAGGGATATTAAGGCCTCCTTTTAATAGAGAACCGGACCAAAGCATTAGCACTTAGTGTATACATGAACTCCTCAAACTACGGTAATCACCGGAAAGAATCCCAGTTATTGTCACCCTGGGGGATGCGGGTCATAACTCGTAATAGCTGTCTACAACTTGCGAGATAGGATCAAGAACACACATATATTCATGAAAACACAATAAGTTCAGATATGAAATCATGGCACTCGGCCCCTAGTGACAAGCATTAAGCATAGCAAAGTCATAGCAACATCAATCTCAGAACATAGTGGATACTAGGGATCAAACCCTAACGAAACTAACTCGATTACATGATAAATATCATCCAACCCATCACCGTCCAACAAGCCTACGATGCAATTACTCACGAACGATTGAGAGAATCATGGAATTGGTGATGAAGGATGGTTGGTGATGACGATGGCGCCGATTTCCCCTCTCCGGAGCCCAAAATGGACTCCAGATCTGGTCTCCCGAGGAAGAACAGGAGGCGGCGGCGGCTCCGTATTGTGAAACGCGATGAACTCTTCTCTCTCATTTTTTTCTCCGTGAATAGGGTTATATGGAGCTGGAGAGGAGGTCGGAGGAGCTACGAGGGCCCCACAAGCCTGCTAGGCGCGGCGAGGGGGGGGTCGTGCCTAGCAGGCTTGTGGCCTGCAGGTGGCCCCCTCTGGTTACTTCTTGTGCTAGTATTTTTTATTAATTCCAAAAATATTCTCCGTAAATTTTTAGGATGATCCGAGAACTTTTATTTTTGCACAAAAATAACACCAAGGCAATTCTCCTAAAAAATGCGTCAGTCCGGGTTAGTTCCATTCAAATCATGCAAATTAGAGTCCAAAACAAGGGCAAAAGGGTTTGGAAAAGTGGATACGATGGAGACGTATCACTTGCCCAGGCCATGCTCGTGCTGTATCGGGCGAGGAGCAGCAAGGAGTTGGAGGAGACGCCCGGAACGAGCAGGGGTCTCGAGCCCCGAGAGGCAACGGGCTCGTGAGGATCCCACTCGCGTAGGGACAAGGGTAGGCTATGTAGACTGCTTAGGTTCTTCAACGGCATGGACGCCAGGTGATTTTTTGTATTGTGCTAGGTAACTTTTTGGTTTACTCCGTTTGAGGGTGCCCACCGGGCCACATTATCCTTAGTTGACCAGGGTGCACCCCTGTAGTCGCCCCATTTACACATATTTCAGTAACTTTTCATGCATTTGGTCTATTTCCTAACGTTTCCCCTTGCCTGCATGGCTCTTTGTTCACATGAATGTTGTCGCACCCGAATGATCCTACCTTCAACCACCTCATGAGAGGACTGGGCACGACGTCTGTGCTCGGGTCCGTCCCTATAGCGTCGCTAAATCCAGTGGTTGAGCTTTGTCTGGTGGGCCAACCCTGTTCACGTCACCTCCTAGGGTCACTGGTGCTTGGCCTTCCCATGCTATGGCCCTGGGAAATGCATTCGGCGTAGGCTTAACAAAATTTACAGAACCACGGACAGTGCTCACCACAAGAAGATTCAGGCGCAACCCTCCTTTGAGGTAGGGCCCTCGCGAGGCCAAATCACCCTCGCGAGCGCCCACATCACCTCCCAGTTATAGCGTGAAAGCCACGTGTACGAACTTAATGGGTTGTATACATCGAAGCCCCTCGAGGACGCGGAGGGGTTCCTTCCCACGCCCAAGTGGAAGCCCCATGCTCCGCGCTGGAAGATGACACGGTCCACCAATGACTATGCCCACGCAACGTGGAAGCCCTTATGCTCCGTGCTAGGGATAAACAACTGAGGGCGCCCCGCGGCTGCATCCAACCTCGGGAAGGCTCCTCGCGGCCCTGTCATGTTGCATTCCCATTGGATGTGCACGTGAGGGGGCTCATGAGGGCTGCTACTGGGCCAAGCCTGGTATACCGGGCCAAGCCTAGTACCCGCCGCCTTCCCAGGTCCACAAAACTTGGTCTTCACCCGCCCCTCTTAGGAAAAGCTGGCGAGGAAAGGTATGGGAGCCGCTCATACGTCAAGGGGGACTCCTGATCATTGCGACTCAGGAGCCTCACTGGCCCTGTAGCCCCTCACCCATTGGAATTTTCCAGGTGATCCGGACGGCCCAACGGTGGCTGAGGTATGCGCGGGGCCGGGCCCTACCGACGCAGAGGTCAAAAGAGCTTAAAATCCCTAAGGAGGTCTCCGGAGCTTGTACGTCAAGGGGGAACCCTGAGCATCGTGACTCAGGAGCCTCACTGGCCCTATGGCCCCTCAACCCTTGGAGTCGTCCTGGTGATCCGGACGGCCCAACGGCAGCTGAGGTATGCACGGGGCCGGGTCCTGCCGACGCAGAACTCAAGGTGCCCAAAGCCTTCAAATCAACCCCGTCTTCACCATGTTCCCTTCATGAGGGTTGCTCGTACGTCAAGGGGTACTCCTGAGCATCACGACTCGGGAGCCTCACTAGCCATGTAACCCTCACCCCTCGGAACCGTCCTGGTGATCCGGACGGCCCAATGGAGGTTGAGGTGTGCGCGGGACCGAGCCCTGCCGACGCAGAGCATCACAGCAAGCAAGAAGGAAACAAGACAAAGAAAACGAATTCACCATTCAATAGTTATTACAAGCCTTAAGCATTTTTGAAATCCAAACGAGTCTAACGCCTCCGCGAGGCACGATGAACATTGCAGGAAAGATACCAGGAGGAGGAATCAGGAGGAACCGTCGCCGCCACTCGTCTCAGCCATCGGGAGCTCGTCGTCGATGTCACTGACATCGTCTTCTTCAATGTTAACCCTTGCAGCTTCCGGAGGCGGAGTAACAATGATGCACATGAACTTCTTCATCAGCGCTTCCATAGTGCCCTTCACGGCCGCTGCCTCGGCAACGTGAACCTCGGGATCAACCGGGTGGATCACGGAGCTGAAGTCAAACTCTGGCTCGCAAAGGTGAAGGTGTCTGAAGACGCGTGTTGCGGCCTCAGAAAAGAGGTCGCAGCAATCACTCTCCAGGACCGCCTCCACCTTGGTGACGGCACCCTCCAGTGCCTCGGCAAGCTTTGAAGAGAGCCCCGCCAAGTGCAAATTAAGAGAGCATTCTTCAATATTGGTAGGACCAAGCACATCACATAAAGATTTTGGAATTGTGGAAATGCTAGCACCCAAATCACATAAAGCAAAGCATTCATAATTTTTAGTCTTAACTTTAATGGTAGGTTCCCACTCATCATGCAACTTTCTAGGAATTGAAATTTCTAACCCCAACTTTTCTTCTAGGGATTCCATCATGGCATCAACAATGTGTTTAGTAAAAGCTTTATTTTGTTCATAAGCATGGGGTAAATTTATCATGGATTACAGAAAATAAATACATTCAACCAAGGAGCAACTTTATTTATTAAAGTCTTTGTAATCCAAAATAGTGGGCACGTCACTAGTTAAGGTTTTGACCTCTTCGAACCCACATTCATCAAAAAAATTATCAAGATTTTTACCCTCCAAATTATTGGGATGCCCTCTAGCTAATGTTAACTCTTCTTCAATCCCTTTATCATAAATTTTAACATTACTAAACAAGTAATAAATAGAGCAAACACCAAGCATTTTAAGATCTTCAACATTGCTATGAAAGTATTCGCTAGAAAACGCTTTTTCTAAAAATTCTCTTTTAGCTCTAAGCCTAGCGGTTCTTTTCTTAATTTCATCCATAGAAACATGTAAAGTTTTAATTGATTCATTAATATTAGGTGGAAAAGCATTCAACTCGAGATTTTCTACATCATGGGAAATTCTATCAATACTTCTAGACATATCACCAATCTTATTCAACTTTTCTTCTATCGTCATAATGAAAGAGTTTTGAGCATTGACAGGTTCTTTAAAATTATCCTCAAGATCATAGGTGTTCCTATTATTATTGTAAGAACAATTACCATAGGAATTACCATAATTATTAGAGGAATTTTTTGGAAGACCTAGGATTAAAATTACCTCTATAAACATTGTTATTGGAATTGTTTCGTGAGATAAAATTCACATCTACGAAATTACTATTTTTCTCAATTGAAGTAGACAAAAGCACATCATTAAGATCAATAGGAGCATTTTTACTAGCAACAAAATTCATAAGAGCATCAACTTTTTCACTCAAAGTACTAATTTCTTCTACCGAATTAACCTTTTTACTAGTAGGTGCTCTTTCAGTATACCATTGTGAATAATTTGTGATAATATTATCTAGAAATTTAGTAGCATCACCCAAAGTAATTTCCATAAAAGTACCACCCGTGATGGAATCTAAAAAAATCTAGAGACAAAATTCAATCCCGCATAAAAAATTGTATGATCATCCAAAGTTTAAACCATGTGCAGGACAATTTCTTAGCATCAATTTCATTCTTTCCCAAGATTGTGCAACATGTTCATGCTCAAGTTGCTTAAAATGCATGACTTGAGTTCAAAGGGAAATAATTTTTGCGGGTGGAAAATACTTAGTAATAAAAACGTCCTTGCACTTATCCCAAGAATCGATAATATTGCAAGGCAAAGAGGAAAACCAAATTTTTGCATGACCCCGCAAGGAGAAAGGAAATAATTTCAACTTCACGATATCATTGTCAACATCTTTTTTATTTTGCATATCACGCAATTCTACGAATGTGTTTAGATGGGACGTGGTATCCTCATTAGGAGCACCGGAAAATTGATCTTTCATGACAAGATTCAACAAAGCGACATTAATATCACAAGACTCCGCACTAGTGGCGGGAGGAGCAATAGGAGTGCTAATAAAATAATTATTATTGGTATTGGAAAAATAACACAATTTGTTGTTTTCTTGAGTCATCGTGACTACGCAAACAAGATTGCAAGCAAACAAGAGATCTAGCAAGAAAAAGGCAAACGAAAAAGAGGGCGAATAAAACGGCAAATTTGTGAAGTGGGGGAGTAGAAAACGAGAGGAAAATGGCAAATAATGTAAATTGCAAGGAGATGAGATTCGTGACTAGGAACCTGATAGGTGTTGATGATGTCTCCTCGGCGCCAGAGATTGGCACGCGAAGAGATTGCTTCCTTCCTGGCAATGGTGCCAGAAATTCCTTTGACGTGGCTTGAGACTACGTCGGTATTTCCCCCAAAGAGGAAGGGATGATGCAACACAGCGATGGTAAGTATTTCTCTTAGTTATGAAACCAAGGTATCAATCCGTAGAGGAAGATCAAGCAACTATGTAAACATCACTTGCACACAAATAACAAATACTTGCAACCTGACGCGTAAGAGAGGTTGTCAAGCTCTGAACGATGATAAGATAGATTAGATTACAATAGGTATGGCAAATAGATCTTGCAAGAACACAAAATAAAAGAAGTAAATAAAAAGTTCAGCAAGATATTTTTGGGTTTTTTGGATTAATAGATCTGAAAACAAAACGGGAAAATAGTAGATCAAAAAGCAATATATTGGAAAAGTAGACCCTGGGGCTGTAGGTTTCACTAGTGGCTTCTCTCATGAGTATAACACAAGGTGGGTGAACAAAGTACTATTGGGCAATTGATAGAAGATCAAATAATCATGACGATATCAAGAAAATGAACATTATATAGGCAACACGTCCACAAGATAAGTAGACCAAAATGATTCTGCATCTACTTCTATTACTCCACACATCGACCACTATCCAACATGCATCTAGTGTATTCAGTTCATGGAAAAACGGAGTGATGCAATAAGAAAGGTGACATGATGTAGACAAGATCTATTCATGTAGGAATAGACCCCATCTTGTTATCCTTAATGGCAACGATATGTTTGTGCCTTGTTGCCCCTTCTGTCACTGGGAAAGAACACCGCAAGATCAAACCCATTAGAAAGCACCTCTTCCCATGGCAAGAAAAATCGATCTCATTGGACTAACTAAACCAAAGATCGAAGAAGAAATACGAGGCTATAAGTAATCATGCATATAACAGATCAAAGAAGACTCAAATAATATTCATGGATAGAAACTGATCATGAACTCAAAATTCATCGGTTCCCAACAAACACACTGCAAAAGTCATTACATCAAATAGATCTCCAAGAGACCATTGTATTGAGAATCAAAAGAGTGAGAGGAAGCCATCTAGATACTGCCTACCCATAGGTCTATGGTGGACTACTCACGCATCATTGGAGAGGCACCTATGAGGAAGATGAACCCCTTTGTGATGGTGTTAGATTGGATCTCGAGGATCTGGAACTTGCGGTGGCTGAAATTGTGTTTTGTCGACTCCCCTAGGGTTTTCTGAATATTTGAGAATTTGTAGAGCTGATAGTCAGTGGAGGGGGTCCCGAGGTGGGCACCACCCACCAGGCCGTGTCAGGGGCCTTTGGCGCGTCCTGGTGGGTGTTACCAACCTCAGCCTTCTTCTCCTGGACTTCTCTGGCCCATTGGGTGTCTTCTGGCCCAAAAAATTCCCCAAAAAGTTTCACGGTGTTTGGGCTTCGTTTGGTACTGATTTCCCGCAAAGTAAAAAACAAGCAAAAAATAGCAACTGGAACTTGGCACTACGTCAATAGGTTAGTCCCAAAAAATGAAATAAAGTTTCTATAAAATAAATATAAAACATCCAAGATTGATAATATAACAGCATGGAACAATTAAAAATTATAGATATGTTGGAGACGTATCAAGGACTGGCACAAAGCATGAACTCCTCATACTACGGTCATCACCGGAGATGATCCCAACTATTGTCACTTTAGGGTCTACGAATCATAACACGTAATAGGTGCATACAACTTGCAAGATAGGATCCAAAACACTCTCATATTCGTGGAAACATAATAGATTCAGATCTGAGATCATGGCACTTGGTCCCTGGTGACAAGCATTAAGCATAGGAAAGTCATAAAACATCAATCTAAGAACATAGTCAATACTAGGGATAAAGCCCTAGCAAATTGACTCGATTACATGACAAATCTATGGAGGAATTACTCACTCCCATTGGTGAGCATCATGGAATTGTTAATGGAGAAGTGTTGGTGGTGACGATGGCCACGAATCCCCCCTCTCCGGAGCTCCAAACGGACTCCACATGAGCCGTCCGAGTGAAGAACATGGAGTGTTGCGGCTCCGTCTCGCAAAACATGATGAAAGTATCTCTCTGATATTTTTTCTCTGCAATATGATACTTATGGAGTTGGAGTTAGGGCAAACAAAAGGTCGTGGGACCCACAAGCTCACATGGCGCGCCCTGGGGGCGCCCCCTGAGCTCGTCGCTCCTGGGTGGCCCCCTCTAGTAGGTATCTTCGCCAATATTTTTTTAATATATTCTGAAAATAATCTCCGTAAATTTTCAGCCCAATCCGAGAACTTTTATTTTCGCATGAAAATAACACTAGGATAATTCTGCTGAAAACAACGTCACTCTGGGTTAGTATCATTCAAATCATGCAAATTATAGTCCAAAACAAGAGCAGAAGTGTTTGGAAAAGTAGATATGTTTGGGATGTATCAACCACCCCTGCATCGCTCGGGCCCTACCACCCACCGTATATAGGGAAATCCCCGAAAATGTTTTCACCCACACTTCTACCGTGATTTTTTACGTCATGGATGGCCCAAAGAATACCATGCAACTCCTCCTCCGGCCCGCCTAGGAGGGAACTCATAAAGTAGGAGCCCACCACATCTATATGATGATACATGTTTTTTCCACAATTATCGTCATGGAAGTGTCACATCCATGACAGAAAAGTTTTTTGTCCAGGCCATAATGTCACAAATGTATAGTTTTATTGTAGTAAGACCCACAAATGAGATGATCATAAGTATTCCAAATCATCGGTATTAATTAATTAAAGGAGAAACATAACTATATGTACTAAGTCTTTGAATGTTAAACTTACAAAAATATCAAACAAATACACTAGAGCAAGGAGTAAGGAAGTTAAATCCCTATCAAATTAAAATGTTTATGAAATTCTAGCAAGGAACATGTTTAGCTTACATATCACATGAAAATGAAGTGTGGGATGGGCGGATAAACATGTTTGGTAATGAAGTAATAAAATTGTAAATTGTAAATTTTCTCGAAAAGGGGAACCTTAATGCTTTCCCGTTTGAAAAAAAATGACTTAGAGCATGACGTTGTGAGTTGCCCACTAATGAATTAAGTCGCAAGGTGTGGAAGCCTTAATGATCATCCTAACTCTGGAGTTGCGCCATTATTTGTCATGGTCTTTTCATTTCTACATGTTTTGTGATGGACTCATACCTCTACAAATATCCACACCTCATAAATCTCAGTTGACCTTGTTCTTTACAAGTTGAAGTGCTTGCTCGGGGATGAGTAAGACTTAAGCTTCGGAGAGCTGATGAGTCAAAAAATTGTGATACTGCTTTATGGTTTTGTTGTACCTACACATTAGGTTTTATGGAATTTTACCACGTACGAGCACTGCCTTTTGTCGATTTAACCCAGGATACGTCCTTTGAAGCAAATGAGATTCTACGGAGGGAATTCCATACGGAATGCCAAAAATTATGGTGGAATAATAACAATAAATGTGATTATCACCTACCACAAAAAAGAATAAAATAAAAAGAAGAAGTTGGGCGCTATGCAGCTCCTCCAATGCACATGACTACCATCCATACGAGTACACGTGCTTGTATGAGTGGTCGTATGGTGTGGTGCAGCCTTCCCTGGTCGACTATTTCCATCCCGCGGGATTAGATGGAGGAATGGACGCATACACACCAGAAACGCATCCAGAAGGAGAACCCTAACCTTTGGAATCCATCCAGAGGGAGAACTAGTACAGAGGAGATCACCATCTTCTCCACCGCGTGCAAGGAGACATTGTCATTATCATGACCACCACCATCGTCGTCGTCATCCACCTCCACCTCGTTGTAATATTGAAAACATTGTGGATCGTCTTGTGTATTAGTCTTTCATATCATCCATGTTTATCATCACCACTTTCTGTGATGTTTACTGTCCCCATTTGTGAGTAAATCCCCTAGTTCTCAGGGATAGGGATGAAGCTTGGTATGTATAGGAGCTGAAATGTTAACAGGGACATGAAATCCTTTATTGAATGAGTTTGTTTAATAAAGTTTGTGAATGTTGTGAAGGGGCCCCACTCAACATTATCTCCGCAGCCGTGAAGCATGGCATTGTCGTTATAACAGTTAGGGAATGAAGGCAATTCGAGGTGATGGTAAAATCCTTCATCCCTAGGTTTTAGAGTTGATAGGGGAATTATGTGGAATCCTTAGTGATGTTGCGTCCAGGGGGAAACCCTTGATTACCGTACTTTTAACCTGCATGGGAGACTACGATAGTGACGTGCGAGGCATGAAGTCTACCTAGAGTAGTGCATCTCCAGCATCCGGCTCCGCATCATAAATGCCAAGAGTGGCCTAAGTATCCAGATAATAGTATGTCATTGCATAGGTTGCATTAGAAACATACCAATGGGGATTCCGGACTCCCTAAGAATGCCTTACTTCTTTGTCAGCTCACTTGTTACTCTCTGTACTGTTTAAATCATTATTTACTTTAAGTTCGCATTTCATCGAAACCAATTAGTTATTTCAACCTTCACTTTGCTTTGAGTCTACATTTATTTGCACGCCTAATTATGTAAGTCACCACAAGAGACAAAACCCTTATTCATGTGATCCCTATGGGATCGGTATTCTTAGTTGAAAAATGCTAGGACAAAACCTTGTGCATTTGCATGCCATCACCGTTGTAGCCTTGATAGCGAGCTCACCAAGAACGGCGATGAGCGGTCTCTTAGCAACACCTCTGCCAATGCCGACAGGGGCAAGCCCACTGCAAGGGCGTCGTGGCAGGGGCCGGCATTGGCCTCGGTGGCCCTATGCATGACACAGGAGGAAGCATAGCGGCTCCCTCATGAGCGCCAGTTGGCGCCCACGCAAGGTTATCACGGTCCCGAGTCCTTCTGCCGCTGGAAGGACTACTCTTATGAAGACGACAACAACACGGACGATGGCGATTGTGCATTAGGGCAGGGCGGCCACACGTATGAGGTCACCATCCAGTACAAGTTAGCCTCCTAGGTTTTTTAGGTTTAGTTAAATGGACGAAAAATCGTTTGTTTTTGGTAAATTATGTGAGAACTTTAATCAATTTCGCTGTGTTTGCTAAAATTCGTCTGGTTTGTTGAAATAAGGTTTGAAATATACGTGCGCATGGTTGGATGGCTGGCTCCCGCATCAGTGTCCGTGGATTGGTCCCCATCAGTCTGGTGACGATATGGTATCCGGTTTGGGATTCAGTGATGGAGATGCCCGCACTATGTCATTTTATTTATGAAAGAATGCATTCTGGTCTCAAAACTTATAATAGATCTTGGCAGTGAATATGCAATGTTGAATTCGAATAAGTTGGAACTTCGCACAAGGAAGAAGCTCGTCTTAAAAGGTAGATTCATCGAGACTGAACCCTACCTTCAAGTATCTTCCCCACCCATCGAGTCTTTATCCACGACGAAAGGAGTGGTTTAATTCGATGCAAGGTGCAAACAAGCTTTGTCAAAAATGGAGTCCTTACTGAAATACATGTGCTAGAAGAAAGCAGATTTTTTTTATATAAAAATTAATCTGCTTTCCGGTGGCCATTTCGACCTGTTGTGGGACTACGGCTTGCAAAGAAGTTATTCAGTTTTATTGGGCTTTTTGTTATTGGTTGTGTACATTTTAGTTATGTAAAGGCCGAATGTCATTTATGATGGTTTGTATCCTCTCGATTCTACATTTGAGTTAATAAAAGGGTCTTTTATAAAGAAAAAACACACTAACTATTTTCAGTCAATAAAAGAAATGGTCACAAAAGTTGACTCGCTAATATGTAAGTTCCAGAACCAGTAATAACTTAACTAAAGACAGATGCGCAAATTAAGTTTCAATAGCTATAACTAAGTTGTACGTTCATATAAGTACAAGTTTTTTTCGCCTCAAACTTAACACAAAATGTTTTAGATGCGTAAACTTAGTATTACAACTATTCCTATTTGTGTTAAAAAATATAGTACAAAATTTCAATAAGTCCAAGATAACAGTTCTGGAAAGAGAATAATTCAATAGAAGCACAAAAGCTAGCATCATAAACATAAACAATAAGATTCAATACATACCAAAAAGATGCAGCAGTTCTACCAACATAAAACCCCAATACAGAAGAAGAAGAGAAAAAAATACAAGAACAACTAACTTCGTCCGAAAAAGGTTCTCATATATCTTTGCTGCCGTTGTTAATATCATTGACGCCTTCAATTGCTCATAATTGAACAAGTTCTGTTCTTTTTGGTCTACACTATTGCTGCTCGAAGGCAAGAGTTCTTGGAAAAAAAAGGAACTTGACGAATTGACAGTGGGGAAGAAGAACAATGAATGTGTTTCACCGATGCTGCTATTTCAGTACAAAGTTTGTTGCATCGACTGTTTACCAAAATATATCTACCCACAAAACGGCCCCACGCGAACAGGTAAATCGCTTTCCATTTTAAAAACATCACCGACATTTACCGAACGTTATAGGAGGCATACACAGAAACATTTTTTCGAAGTCATGGCACAGTTTTGTTCTTTTCCGAAACGTATCATGGCACGGATCAATGGTCCAGAATTTGCATCGTACCACAAATCTCCTTTTGCGAAACCCGAACGCGGAACCTTGTTCTACTGTATGGTCAACAGACGGTGGTAGTACTGTACTGGGTGCTTTTGCACCTCTGGAAAAGGGCGCACGGATGGATAGCCATTATTGCTGCCTGCCCTGCAACAAAGATTTTGTGCTGGTCAAGTTTAGACTTTGTAAAAAAAACTGACCAGAAGTACATGGCCGCAGGCAGGCTTGCCCCCAGAGACTACCTACGTGGTACTACTAGTATCAGGAGAATACAATCATTTCGCGCGAGACTTTATGCTGTCCTGACGAGAGAGAACAGAAGAGAGACATGTTCCCTTCCAATATATTCCGTCTCTCTGCGAAAAGATGCGATTACGTAACATTTATTTTTATCTCACATATTTTCCACTCTGTTGAAACCAAGCCCGCGTGCAGAGACAGACTACCACTCCCTTCATATTCTCCACTTTGTAGCATGGAGAAGCATTAGTTCATGCAAATCTTGAAGCAAAACAAACTGGATTAAAAGCAATTTCTCTTTTTCATGTCTTTCTTTTGTAGGCATGCCTTTTCTTTTTTTGAAGCGTCCAAACGTTGCTTTTAGATTCCAGTGATACCCTTTTATGCATGCACTGGATTTCCACTTTATGAAAGGAAAAAAGAATGCAAGCACCCAAAAAGAGCATTTTTGGTATATAGAAAAAATTAGTGACAGCTTTTCTATCTTTCTTTGAACACGTACAATCAGAGCTGATAGCATACACTCAGCCTATAAACGCACTCACACACGCTAACCTATGAACATCTGTGAGGAGAACATCTTGAAATGAGAAAAGTCCACATTTCAACCCTCAACTAACCACAACGTTTGATTTTCAACCCTTAACTCTAAAACCGGTCGAATTTCAACCCTGAACTTGTCACACTGTCCACTTTACCCCCCTTGACTCGGTTTGAGGCTAGTCAAGTGGTTTTGACCCGGTCAAAGCTGACTGGGCATCCTAGTCAGCATGCCACGTGTGAATGGACCAAGCCCTATCCCCATCTCTCTCCCTCCAGACCCCGCTCACATCCAGACCCCCCTCCACCCCGCCGCCGCCGCCGCCTGGGTCTCCAGGAACGCCGCCGCCCGCGGCCACCACCCCACCGCCGGCCACCGGAAACCGGCGCCGTCGCCTCCGCACGCGCAGGTCCACCTCTCTTTCCCCCATCCTCCCTTCCTTCTCCCTCCCTTACTCCCTCTGTTCCTAAGCCACCTGCGAGGTGCTGCTAACCCTGGCTGCCGGCAAGTTGCTGCTAACCCTAGCCGCCCGGGAGCTCCTGCATCCCTAGTTTATTATGTCCCTCTCTGCCGCCTGAACCCTAGTAATTTTGTGTCATGTTTTTATCTCTTGTAGATTTGAATGGACCCTCTGGATTTCTTGGTTTTGCGATTCCATTTCAATGGTACATTTGTGTGTGAGGGTCAAAATCTGAAATATGTTGGAGGCACGGAGGAAATTGTTCATGTCGAGCGGCACGGTTTGTCCTTGGGCACTATCATTGTTAATCTGAAAGTGCATTAGAGTGTTGCTCGACGAGGAGAAATCATGATGCTGCATTGGTTATGTCCTGGACAACAAATGTCTGATGGATTGATGGCATTGGTTGATGAAAATTCTGTGAAGCACATGCTCTCATATGAAACAGATGGAGGTGTAGTGGACATATATGTTGAAGACATTTGTAGTAGTAATGAGCCAGAACAACAAAGTTATTGGGATGATGAAATACCTGCAGGCGGTGAAGAGAATTCAAAGCAAAGTTGTGGGGATGATGAAGTACTTGCTGGCGGTAAAGATGATTCAAAGCAAAGTGATGTTGTTGATGACAATGGTACTGATTGTTCATCTGATAGTGACTTTGTGTTATCAGATTGCTCAACATCCGATGATGAGGTGGAGGAGATTAGGCAGAAGTACAAGATTTTCAAGAGCAAGGGCAAGGGCAGCACTGATATGGACAAATTCATTGCACCTCCAACAAAAAAGAAGATAGTAGCTGACTCAAGTGATGAAGATGATGAATCATATGATGAGGATAGTGATGGGCAGCTTGTGGTTCATGAGTCCGAGTTTCCAAAATATTCGAGTCAGGCTGAGGTTTTGAAATTCAGTTTGGGAATGAAGTTTAGTGGAAAGAAACTGTTCAAGGAGGCAATAGTGGACTATGGTCTTAGGAAGAGGAAGGAAATAAAATTCATTAAGGACGAGGGTGACAGGGTGAGAGCAAAGTGCACTTGGCCAACTTGCAAATGGGTTTGTTTAGCGAGGAAGACTAGCAAGTTTGAAAGCTGGCAGATTACTTCTTTCATTGATGAGCACACATGCCCAAAGGAGAGACAACAAGTTGGTGACATGCACCAGAATAGCCAACAAGTTTGAGAATTTGATCAAGTCGAACACTGACTGGTCAGTCCAAAATTTGAAGGCCACGGTGCAGGAGGAGATGTTTGCTAATGTACACATATCGAAGATCAAGAGAGCTAAGGCAATTGTCTCAAAAAGGATTCAAGAGTCAAAATTGGGTGAATATAGCCAAGTCTTCGATTATCAGCTAGAGCTTCTTAGAAGCAATCCTTGTTCTACTTGCATAGTGAAGCTAAACCCTGACAATGAAGTTCCAACCTTTGACAAATTCTATATATGTTTTGATGCTTGTAAGAAAGGTTTTCTGGCTGGATGCAGAAAAGTCATAGGTTGGATGGATGTTTCTTCAAGGGGAGAGGAGGAGAGGTGTTGAGTGCAATTGGAAGAGATGCAAACCATCAGATGTATCCGATAGCGTGGGCACTTGTAGACAAAGAGACCAATGAAACCTGGGATTGGTTTGTTAGCCTGTTGTGCTCAGACTTAAAACTTGGAGATGGATCGGACTATGTTATTATTTCTGATCAGCAGAAAGTAATTATCTTTTAATCACATTTTATCATATTACATTGTGTTGTATGTTGTATGTTCTGACTCATGTTGTCGTTTCTTGTAGGGTATTCTCAAGGCTGTTGAAAATTGGCTACCAAGAGCAGAGCATAGGAATTGCGCAAGGCACTTGTATGCAAACTAGAGGAAGACCTATAGAGAGAAGGAATGGCAGAAGCTATTTTGGGCATGTGCAACAGCTAGTTCTCCAATGCTTTTCAATCTTGCAAGAGCGAAGTTATGTATTGTGTGAGACATGTATGTGTTGTGTTTGAGACCTCATCTATGTGTTGTGTGTGAGACATATATGTGTTCTGTTCGAGACATCTATATATTTTGTTTCAAATCACTTCTTTGTGTGTTTGCGTATCATTTTTTCCATATGATGATCAAATGCTACCAAATGGTATCAAAATGCTGCCCAAATGCTACCGAAATGCTAACAAAATTTTGAACCGAAAAAAAAAGTGCCCAGAAAATTCTGAAATTTTTACACAACAACACTCATATGATGTATACATAGCTGGGAAATTTTCAACTTAAATGGATTTACAGATTGAGAGAACCATCAATTTTTCTAATTTAGCCACTATTCGGTCAAAATTTTGAACCAAAAAAAGTGCCCAGAAAATTCTGAAATTTTTACACAACAACACTCATATGATGTATACATAGCTGGGAAATTTTCAATTTAAATGGATTTACAGATTGAGAGAACCATCAATGTTTCAAATTCAGCCACTATTCGGTCAAAATTTTGAACCAAAAAAAAAGTGCCCACAAAATTCTGAAATTTTTACACAACAACACTCATATGATGTATACATATCTCAGAAATTTTCAATTTAAATGGTTTTACAGATTGAGAGAACCATCAATTTTTCAAATTCAGCCACTATTTACATGTGGCATGCTGACTGGGCTGCCCAGTCAGCTTTGACCGGGTCAAAACCACTTGACTAGCCTCAAACCGAGTCAAGGGGGGTAAAGTGGACAGTGTGACAAGTTCAGGGTTGAAATTCGACTGGTTTTAGAATTGAGGGTTGAAAATCAAACACCGTGGTTAGTTAAGGGTTGAAATGTGGACTTTTCTTTCTTGAAATTGATGGAATCTTACAGGCGCCTCATAGTCGAGATGAACATCTCTTTTCACTGAACAAGCATCGTCAAAATCTTAAAGTAAATTTAAAAAGTACGAGCACCTGTTTTGAACCTGATTGATTGATTCCACCACCACAAGAAGCATAACTATTTAAGCTGACTTTGTTAATGACAACTTACGGCGTCGGTGACCAACTTTTTTGTTCGTTCCTGTGAACGAAACGTTCCAATGCAGACACCACACTAACCTGTTAATTTAACAAGATGGTATAAGTGAACTCAGTTTGTCATTCCCCCACAAGCTACTCTACTAATTTGCCATCAAGTGAAGGATAACTTTACTTTCGATGTGCACTTCCACACGAAATTATCACATGTGACAAATCCTAGAAGATTCTCCTCTCGTCGTGTCTTGGTTCGATGTTCTTCTCTCCACGCTTACCGGTTACCACTACTAAACCAACCGCTCCTGAACGAAGCCAATTACTAGTAGCATTACCAAAATAGATATGCTTGACATCATGCTGCATCTTACACATCTTCCATCTCAATTTAATTATAGTAGTCTCAGGATTTTCTCTTGTTGTTTTCTCAGTCCAGCCACGTTTTCCCTAGGGCTGAGGGAGAGATGTAACAAATGCAAAATAAGTAAAGCAGCTGTGGTAGTGACGAGCTTATCTTATCCCCATATGCCACATGCATCCCCTCTTAAGCAACACTCCCTCATACGTCTTGTCGCACTCCGTGCATCGTGCGCTTGAAATAGTCTTCTATTGAATTCAACTTGCAATTGATCAGCCATGAATGCGTTTTAAATTGTTTTGTACTCACATTTTACGAAAACAAGTTTTAAATTGTCTTCTATTCATTTTTATACTACTCATACTATACGAAGTAGTAACATAGAGTAGTAAAATGCATATGTTACTAGTCTAAATATAACATATTATTTTAATACTACTATGAGTAATATAACACATATCAAGACAAGATGAGTCTATAAGCTAATAAATGAAAGCCTCAATGGGTTTAGGGTTTAGGGTTTAGGACTATCCCTATGTTACTACCCATTGTGGAGGTAGTAACTTAGACTAGTAATATATACATATTACTATCCTATGTTACTTTCCATTATGGATAGTCTAACATGCAATTGATCAGCCATGGATGCACGTTAAATTGTCTTATATTCACTTTTAACATGCAATTGACCGGCCATGAATTATGTTGCATGTTCATTTCTAGCTTATTATTATTATTATTGTTATTATTGTTATTATTATTATTATTATATGTTGCTACTATTATTATTGAAGATACTAGGTATTACACTTTTTACGAAAACAAGTTTTACCCCCCCCCCCTCTATATAACAAGTTCAAGTACAATAGCAATTAGGAAACTAAACAAGTCTCTTATAACTATGACACAAGCCTCGGCGCGCTTCTTGTTGGTGAGAAGAGGTGTATTTGAGTTAACGTGGACAGGTTCCATGAGCGAGACAAAAATTTCATATAGCAAAAAACTATCTTCCGTATGCTAGGTGGTTGAACTTGTGAGTAAATTTTGAGGTCCTCATGCATAAGATTTTTCAGCCTTGGACCAACATATTCTACAATCTGGGGTCAAGGCCTTAAGCATGTCGTACATAGTATTATTAGACATTGTGTATTTGAGCATAAATAGGGACAAGTCCTGCGAAAGAGTCATTCTGAGGCTTATGGAGGACACTATGCTAGTGATAGAAGTGCACACAAGGTATTACAATTTGGTTTCTATTGGCCTACTCTTTTCAAAGATACTCATAAGTATGTCCTTTCTTGTGATGAATGACAAAGAATTGATAACATTGATAGACGTCAGGAAATGACTATGAACTATTCACTTGCCATTGAACCATTTGATGTGTGGGGTTTTGATTATATGGCACATTTTCCTTCTTCTAATGAGTATACTCATATTTTAGTTGTAGTTGATTACGTTACTAAGTGGGTAGAAGCTATTCCAACTAGTAGTGTTGACCATAACACTTCTATTAAAATGCTTAAGGATATTATTTTCCCAAGGTTTGGAGTCCCAAGATATTTAATGACCGATGGTGGTTCACATTTTATTCATGGTGCTTCCTGTAAACTTCTAGCTAAATACGATGTTAACCATAGAATTGCATCATCTTACCATCCGCAGTCTAGTGGTCAAGTTGAATTGAGAAACCGAGAAATAAAGTTGATCTTGCAAAAGACTGTTAATAAATCTAGAAAGAATTTGTCTAAGAAACTTGATGATGTTATATAGACTTATAGATCTGCTTATAAAAACCCTACGGGAATGTCTCCCTATAAAATGGTCTATGGAAAAGCATGCCATTTACCTCTTGAGTTAGAACACAAAGCATATTGGGCAATTAAAAAACTTAACTATGATTTTAAACTTGTCGGTGGAAAGAGGTTGTTTGATATTATCTCCTTAGTGAATGGAGAACACAAGTTTATACCTAGTTCTTTGTACAATTTTTGTTTCAGATATTTTGCAGGTAAGTTTCTCTTCAAATGGGAAGGTCCTTATGTGGTTCAGGAGGTCTGTTGCTCCGGTGCTATAAAGATTAACAACTTCGAAGGCAAAATCCTAGAGTTGTAAATGAGCAATGAATTAAACATTGTATTTCAGGTATGCTCATTAATGTTGAAACTAATATTATTCAAGTAATGACACCGGTAAGGGGGACCTTCGAGGACACTCCAAAAAGTTGAAAAGGTGTAGGATACGGTAAGTAAACCGTCTCCAAAAATTCCTACAGAATATGTTCTATTGGTTTTGGTATTTTAGAAAAAATTCAAAAATAAAAACAAGTCAGGGGACTCACGAGAGAGCCACAAGCCAGTAGGGTGCGCCCGCACCCCGGGCGCGCCCTGATAGCTTGTGGGGCCCTCGTGCGCCTCCCGGACTATGTTTTCTTCTTGGACACATATGCTGACCTGGAAAAATTCATTATATATACTCCCGTCTATTTTGACCACCGCATCGCAAGTTTCTCCTCTGTTCTTGTTTCGGACTGTTCTTCTGACAGATCTAGATCGACATGACTCCGTCAAGCTCCTCCAAGGACAAGTTCTATGCGAAGGTCATCAAACCTTACCTCCCGGAGGTGATGAAACACCCTCAAGCCATTGAGATGCATGAGGGGGTGCTTCACGTCTAGGATGTTCAAGGGCCAAAGAAGGAGGGAAGCAAGAAGGCCAGGCTTGCAGTGGTGGAGCAGGCGATCTTCAAGTGCCAAGGGATGGTTGAACGTGGTTTGAGTGATAATCGCCCTATGATCAAGGAATTCATCCGAGAGAACAAGATGGACACTAGGAACATGGGAGAGGATCTCTTCAAGCTTCAAGAGCATGTCTATGACCTGTGAAATCCAAACCATGAGTATGAATCCAGGTTTAAGAGGATGAGCATCGCTGTTGATTTCAGGATTCCGGAGACTAGATCTTCTTTCTATGATGGGGAGCCTAAGCCTTGGAAGATAGAGGACAATCCTACTACATCATCGCCACCATCACCCAAGAAGAACACCTAAGTATATGGGTATGGGCACCACCCTTAGCTTGTTCCAACTTTGGGGGAGGTGCTCCGGTATCGTATCACCATCACTTTTACCATTACCATATATCTTAGTTCGATCCTTAGTTATGTCGTGATTTAGTGAAATAAAATTTAAGTATTGTTTTGCTTAGAGTGTTCGCTTTGTGATTTACCTATCATTGTAATCGAGTATGAGAGTTATATAATAAATATTAGTTCAAGTTTGCTTGCTTTACTCTTATGTATCAATCATAGCAATGAAATAAAAGGAATAGAAAAACCGTATGCTAATCCCATGGGGAGTAGTGACTTCACATAGAAGAAGTATGTTAGGTAAAAGTTATTGGGAATAAACAAACATAGCATTAGTCATTGATACAATCTATGCAAGATTATGATAGAGGAGAGGAGATTCACATACACATACACTATCCTGGCCATCTTTTATGATTGTGAGCCCTCATCAAATATTATATAATGATCAAGTGTTGATGTTGGACATGGAAGACAATGTAATTATCATGTTTGTTTACATTCACATAGAAGCTATATTGTCATGGATCCTTTAACATGTGGTGCTTGCTTTAGATCTTTTGCTAGCCAAAAAAAATCCACACTAAGTAGAGATACTACTTGTGCGTCCATAACCCTTAAACACAGTTTCTTTCCATGAGAGTCCACCATACCTACCTATGGATTGAATAAGATCCTTCAAGTAAGTTGTCATCAGTGCACAAAGCAATAAAAATTACCTTTAAATATGTATGATCTTTTATTGTAAAGGAAAATAAACTTTGTACGATCTTGTGATGGCAAAGAAATAAAAGCGACAGACTGCATAATAAAGTTTGCTATATAAGGGGCAATATAACGTGACGTTCCTTTACATTAAGAGCTTGAACATCCAAAACAAAAAGTGCAGGATAACCTCTACTTCTCTCTACCAAGGGCCTATCTTGTACTTTCAAGTATTTACTTTTATGCAAGATTCAATAAGTTTTATCCCTATTCCTATCTATTAATTCTCTAGTTGGAAAGCATCATGTGTTGAGGAAAGATTTGGATATATATATCCATTTGGATGTAGATGATCATGATTCATTATTGTTGACATTATCCTCAAGGTAAATGAGTTCGGTGGAAAAACAATAAAGCCCCTATCTTCATATATGTCCGATGGAAACATTAGCTCCAAAAATATGCAATGAGTGTCAGCAGTCATAGAAAACTAAATGATAGCTGAGTATGTGAACTTGCTAATATGAAGCTCTTACATAGATTCTCCTCTGAAATATGATGTATTACGGTTGTATTGATGACTAAGAACATAGTTTACTGACTATCAATAAAGTTTATGCTTCATACTTCAGTAATTGTGGATGGATTGTTACTTGTTTATGAGAACGTATATGATGAAAAACTTGGTGCAATATTAATATTCATGATGCTTCCATGTACATATTCTATTTTTATCAACACCTCTCTCTTAAATCATGTAGTCATTATTATCGAGTTTGGCATTAGCTTGAGGACAAACAAGGTCTAAGCTTAGGGGAGTTGATACGTCCATTTTGTATAATGATTTCCTATTGATATTTATGATATGCTTTTGCATTATTCCTCATTATGATACAATTCTTATGTCTTTTCTCTATGAATTTGCAAGGTACATCACAAAGAGGGAAACTGACGGAAACTGGAATTCTAGACCCAAAAACAAAGAAAAAGGGTGAAAATTCACTAGACTCCAAATGACCTAAAAATTCATGGAGAATTTTTATGGAATATATAAGAATTATTGGGACAAAAATATACTAGAGGGGGGGCCACCTGCTAGTAGCGCGTCATGTCAGCTTGTGTGGCCCCAACAGGTCTCCCAAACCCCCTCTTCTCCTATAAGGTGTGTTTTGACCTAGAAAAATGAGTAATATACTTTCGGGATGAAGCGTCGTCGTCTCGAGGCGAAAACCTGTGCAGAGGCCCTTTTTCTCTCCGGCGGAGAGATTCTGCTGGGGAAACTTCCTCCGGGAGGGGGAGATCGAAGTCATCATCATCACCAACGCTTCCTCCTTCATGGGAGGACCAATCTTCATCAACATCTTCACCGGCACCATCTCATCTCAAACCCTAGTTCATCTCTTGTATTCAATCTTTGTCTCAAGACCTCAGATTGGTACATGTGCGTTACTAGTAGTGTTGATTACATCTCGTAGTTGATGCTTGTTGGTTTACTTGGTGGAAGATATTATGTTTAGATCCATGATCACCATTATTGTACCTCTGATCTTGAACATGTTGATGATGTGTGAGTAGTTACTTTTGTTCCTAAGGACATGGGAGAAGTCTTGTTATAAGTAATCATGTGAAGTCGGTATTCGTTCGATATTTTGATGATATGTATGTTATTGCTTCTCTTAGTGGTGTCATGTGAACATTGACTACACGACACTTCACCATGTTATGGGCCTAAGGTAAGGCATTGCGGAGTAATAAATAGATGATGGGTTGCGAGAGTGGCAGAAGCTTAAACCCCAGTTTATGTGTTACTTCATAAGTGGCTGTTTTGGATCCACATGTTTCATGCTATGGTTAGATTTATCTTAATTCTTATTTCGTAGTTGTGGATGATTGCAAGAGGGGGTAATCATAAGTGGGTTGCTTATTCAGGTAAGAACATCATCTTAGCATCGGTCCACCCACATGTCGAATTATCAAAGTATCAAACGTGAATCAACTCAACATGATGAACACGACTAGACAGAAATTCCCATGTGTCCTCGGGAGCGCTTTACTTCGTATAAGAGTTCCTTCAGGCATGTCCTTTCCTATTAAAAGGATTGGGCTATCTTGATGCACACTTGCTACTATTGTTACTTGTCACTTGTTATGAATTATCTTGCTACAAAACTATCTATCACTGTTACTCACATCACTTTCAAAGAATACCTTGCTGAAAACTGCTTATCATTTCCTTCTGCTTCTCGTTGGGTTCAACACTCTTACTTATCGAAAGGACTACATTTGATCCCCTATACTTGTGGGTCATCACAACTCCTTTGGGAGTAGCACACCCACAATCAAACAGACAAGAGAGCCAACGGGCTAATCATGCAAGGCATGAAGCCCTGCCTCATCACCCCTTGGTCCACGCAAAGGGGAGATTGGTCGATTATCTCCCATCCACGTACGAACAATGCAAACAAATATATCAGCTACACACCCTTCTTTATGGTGTACGGGGCTGGGGTAATGCTCCCTCATGACATCAAGTATGACCGCTCGCATGTTTGCGCATACGACGAAGAGGTCATAGAGGAATCTAGTAAGGATGACATCGACATCAAAGAAGAAGCTAGACCCGTAAATGCACAACAGTTTACTAGCAAAAGTTGTGTCATTATCAAGGACGACGAGTTCAGGCTTGCGAGTTCAGTGTTAGCAACCTTGTCCTCCACCCAAAGCTGAATCCATGGAAGAAAAAAAACTCTCCTTCCCATGGTACAAACCTTACATCATCCATGAAGCATTCATTGAGGGGGCAAGCATCTCCACAGTTGCAAGTTTAATTCACTGAATACTTTTATTTGGTTGGTTGCACTTAACCTTTATGCTAGTTGAATATCATTTAGTTCCAGTTCCCATTTCGGGTCTTGCTAGTAAAACTTTGATGTTAGGAATTGTTTTGGAAGAAAATCCCAAGAGAAAGAAATAAGAAGTTTTAAAAGGAAACTTGAGGCTCTAATTTTGAAGTGAACTAGCACTTAAAACACTCAACCCCATATGACTTAATTTGATTGACATGATGGTACCTACTGATAGAGTTGTTAGATGAATAAAATTTCAAGCGATTGGGATAATGCCAGAAATGTGTTTTGCAGTACATGACACTTCAACTTCTTGTTGGTTCCATGGTTGTGTAAGTATATGTTGCCTTACATGTGTAACTCCAACTTCGTCACCTCTCTTAAGTTTATGATGACATCTTCGTTGACCACTGAACAATCCACCCGAGTTTTGTCTCAGATTTTGGCTATGAGTCTATTAACGTACGAAGTGGCAACATTGCAACTAATATTTTTGGTTTTCTCTTAACCGTGTGTGTATGTGGTAAAAACTGAATACTGCTTGTTGTGCTCGAAAGAGTCAAAGTTTTGGCCCATAGTATTCAACCTTAAGCACAAGGAAAACCCACCATTTGCATGTATCATTTTCTTCGCATAATCATGTCACAAAAGATAGAAATTCCTATGGAAAATAATTGAAAGAAGTACTTGGGACATCAGTAGGTGGTACGAGTGGGTGTTAATGAGATACTTCAATACTATGTTTTCTTCTACCCAAAACCCCTCGGTTATGTTTGTGTTTCAAAAAGTTCCAAAATGAAAATACATTCTCTTGAGTGGATGCTTTTTTGATTGTTGTATACCGAGTTAATGTTGGAAATATGCCCTAAAGGCAATAATAAATTAGTTATTATCATATTTTCTTGTTCATGATAATCGTTTATTATCCATGCTAGAATTGTCTTGATCGGAAACTCAAATACATGTGTGGTTACATAGACAACACCATGTACCTAGTAAGCCTCTACTAGACTAGCTCATTGATCAGAGATGGTCAAGGTATCTTGAATATAGACATGAGTTCTCATCTGATAATGGGATCACATCATTAGGAGAATGATGTGATGGACAAGACCCAACCGTAAGCATAGCGTATGATCGTGTTGGTTTATTGCTACTTCTTTATCCATGTCAAGTATCTGTTCCTATGACCATGAGATCACGCAACTCCCTAACACCGTAGGAATGCCTTGTGTGTATCAAATATCACAACGTAACTGGGTGACTATAAAGGTGCTCTACAGGTATCTTCGAGTGTGTCTGTTGGGTTGGCGTGGATTGAGACTGGGATTTGTCACTCTGTATGACGGAGAGGTATCTCTGGTCCCACTCAGTAACATAACATCACAAGAAGCTTGCAAGCAATATGACTAAGGATTTGGTCCCGGGATCTTGTGTTACGAAACGAGTAAAGAGACTTGTTGGTAATGAGATTGAACTACGTATGGATATACCGATGATCGAATCTTGGGCAAATAACATACCGATGGATAAAGGGAACTGCATAAGGGATTGCCTGAATCCTTGACATCATGGTTCGACCGATAAAGATCTCCATAGAATATGTAGGAACCAATATGGGCATCTAGGTCCCGCTATTTGTTATTGACTATAGAGTTGTCTTGGTCATGACTACATAGTTCTCGAACCCACAGGGTCTGCAGACTTAACGTTCGGTGACGATTTGGTATTGATGAGTTATGTATGTTGGTGACTGAAGTTTTTTCAGGGTCCCGGATGAGATCTAGGATGTCACGAGAAGTTACGAAATGGTCCGAAGGTAAATATTTATATATGGGAAGTCATATTTTGGCTACTGGAAAAGTTTTGGGTTATTTCGGTATTGTACCGGGAAGCTCCTAGAAGGTTCCGGAAACTTCCGGAGGAGTACGGAAGTCCACCAATGGTTCCACCACGTCCCAGGGGTTTGCATGGGCTGAGGGGAGGCGCCCTGGCCTTATTGGGTCAGACAAACAAGCCCCTCAAGGCCCGTGTGGCTTGGGAGAGGTGGAAAGTCCACCTGTTTATGGAAAGGGAGGGAATTGGACTAGGAGTCCAACTCACCCCCCTTGGTTGTGCCCTAGGGCTTGGAGGGGCTGGTCTCCACGCCCCTCCACCTATATATAGAGGGGAGGGGGCACCCCAAGAGCACACATGATGCCCTTGGCGCCCCTCTCACTCCCTTGTTCATTTTCTCCTCCGTTCGCGGTTTCAATGGCGCTAGGCGTAGCCCTACCAGGATAGCACCACCACCGCCACCACACCATCATGTTGTTAGAGAACTCATCTACTACTCCTACCTCCCTCACTGGATCGAAGGCAGAGAGGTCATCGAATTGTGCGCGTGTTGAACGTGGAGGTGTCGTCGGTTCAGCGCTAGATCAGGATGGATCGTGATTCGATCGCGGGACAGGTTGCGATTTGGATCGCGAAGATGTTTGACTACATCAACTGTGTTTCTCAACTCTTCCCGCTTAGCAATCTACAAGGGTATGTAGATCCACTCTCCCTCTCGTATCTGTTGATCTCCAAAGATAGATCTTGGGTGTTCGTAGGAAACTTTTTCTTTCCCATGCAACGTTCCCCAACAGTGGCATCATGAGCTAGGTCTATGCGAAGATAACATGCACGAGTAGAACACAAAAGAGTTTGTGGGCGTTGATGTTCAGATTGCTTACCTCCTTAGTCTTATGTTGATTCGGCGGTATTTTTTGGAAATATGCCCTAGAGGCAATACTAAATTAGTTATTATTATATTTTCTTGTTCGTGATAATCGTTCATTATCCATGCTATAATTGTATTGATTGGAACCAAAATACATGTGTGGGTATCTGGACAACACTGTGTCCCTAGTATGCCTCTAGTAGACTAGCTCGTTGATCAAAGATGGTTAAGGTTTCCTAGCCATGAACATGAGATGTTATTTGATAACGGGATCACATCATTAGAAGAATGATGTGATGGACAAGACCGAAACTATAAACGTAGCATATGATCGTGTCAGTTTATTGCTACAGTTTTTTGCATGTCAAGCATCTGTTCCTATGACCATGAGATCATGCAACTCACTTACACCGGAGAAGTACCATGTGTGTATCAAACGTCGCAACGTAATTGGGTGACAATAAAGGTGTTGTACAGGTATCTCTGAGGGTGTCTGTTGAGTTGGCATGGATCAAGACTGGTATTTGTTACTCCGTGTGACGGAGAGGTATCTCGAGGCCCAATCGGTAATACAACACCACAACAAGTCTTGCAAGCAAAGAGACTAATGTGTTAGCCATCGGATCTTGTATTACAGAACGAGTAAAGATACTTGTCGGAAACGAGATTGAACTAGGTATAGAGATACCGACGATCAAATCTCGGGCAACTAACATACCAAAGAACAAAGGGAACATTATACGGGATTAACTGAATCCTTGATATAGAGGTTCAACCGATAAAGATCTTCGTAGAATATGTAGGAACCAATATGGGCATCCAGGTCCCGCTATTGGTTATTGAATGTAGATGTGTCTCGGTCATGTCTGGATAGTTCTCGAACCTGCAGGGTCTACACACTTAACGTTTGGTGATGATATAAGTATAGTTGAGTTATTATGTTGGTGACCGAAAGTTGTTCGGAGTCCTGGATGAGATCCCGGACATGACGAGGAGCTACAGAATAGTCTAGAGGTAAAGATTGATATATGGGATAATGGTGTTTTGTCTCTGGAAGAGTTCCGGAATTCACCGGAATAGTTTCGGATGTTTCCTGAAATGTTCAGGGTACAAGAACACTTTATTTGGGCCAAGGGGTAGAGCCCATGAGGCTTTAGGAAGGTGCAAAAGGTGTTTTGCAGAGGCTAGGGGCCAGACGCCAGGGACCCTGGTGTCTGGGTCCAGACGTCGAGGACCTTGGCGTCTGGTCCTAGAGTTTGTGGAGGACTCTTACCTTGTGGGCAAACCGACCTTGAGGAGGATTTTTTCTCTCCAAGTTTTGACCCTAGGGCTCAGCATATAAATAAAGGGGCGGGGTTAGCACCTGGAACACATTAAGAATCCCCAAGCCGTGTGCCGGCAACCCCGTACCTCTAGTTTATTCTCCGTCATAGTTTTCATTGTGCTTGGCGAAGCCCTGCGGAGATTGTTCTTCACCACCACCGTCACCATGTCGTTGTGCTGCCGGAACTCAACTACTACTTCACCATCGCTCGCTGGATCGAGGAGGTGAAGGCGTCATCAAACCGCACGTGTGTTGAACGCAGAGGAGTCGTCCTTTCTGCGCTAGGTCGGAAGGACCGTGATCAAGATCGCGAGACGGATCGTGATGGGATCGTGGGACAGATCATGATTGGATTGCGAGATGGATCATGATGGGATCACGGGACGGTCGGTGATTTGGATCGTGAAGATGTTCGACTACATCAACCGCGTTTCTTAATGCTTCCGCTTAGCGATCTACAAGGGTATGTAGATCCACTCTCCCTCTCATAGATGCTCATCACCAAGGATAGCTCTTGCATGTGCGTAGGAAAATTTTGTTTCCCATGCAACATTCCCCAACAGTGGTATCAGAGCTAGGTCTATGCGTACATGAGATCATGAGTAGAACACAAAGGAGTTTGTGGGCGTTGATGCTTAGATTGCTTCCTCCCTTGGTCGTGTTTTGATTCAGCGGTATTGTGGGATGAAGCGGCCCGGACCAACCTTACTCGTACGCTTACGAGAGATCGGTTGCATCGATTGACGTGTAACTTTGTTGGACAAAGATGGCTGGCAGGTGTGTGTTTCTCCTACTTTAGTTGGATCGGATTCGACAAAGGTGGTCCTTGAGAAGGTTGAAAAGCAACTTATGTATCACCATTGTGGTTTTTGCGTAGATGGGAATTGTGTTGGAAATATGCCCTAGAGGCAATAATAAAATGGTTATTATTGTATTTCCTTGTACATGATAATTGTCTATTGTTCATGCTATAATTGTGTTAACCGGAAACCGTAATACATGTGTGAATACATAGACCACAACATGCCCTAGTGAGCCTCTAGTTGGCTAGCTCGTTGATCAATAGATGGTCACAGTTTCATGACCATGGACATTGGATGTCATTGATAATGGGATCACATCATTAGGAGAATGATGTGATGGACAAGATCCAATCCTAAGCATAGCACAACATCGTGTAGTTCGTCTGCTACAGCTTTTCTAATGTCAAGTATCGTTTCCTTAGACCATGAGATTGTGCAACTCCCAGATACCATAGGAATACTTTGGGTGTGCCAAACGCCACAACATAAATGGGTGGCTATAAAGGTACACTATGGGTATCTCCGAAAGTGTCTGTCGGGTTGGCACAAATCGAGACTGGGATTTGTCACTCCGTGTGATGGAGAGGTATCTCTAGGCCCACTCGGTAAGACGTCATCATAATGAGCTCAATGTGACTAAGGAGTTAGCCACGGGATGATGTGTTACGTAACGAGTAAAGAGACTTGCCGGTAACGAGGTTGAACAAGGTATAGGGATACTGACGATCGAATCTCGGGCAAGTATCATACCGGTAGACAAAGGGAATTGTATATGGGATTGATTGAATCCCCGACATCATGATTCATCCAATGAGATCATCGTGGAGCTTGTGGGAGCCAACATGGGTATCCAGATCCCGCTGTTGCTTATTGGCCGGAGAGGTGTCTCGGTCATGTCTATATGCCTCCCGAACCCATAGGGTCTACACACTTAAGGTTCGATGACGCTAGGGTTATAGGGAAATAGTGTATGTGGTTACCGAAGGTTGTTCGGAGTCCCACATGAGATCTCGGACGTCACGAGGAGTTCCGTAATGGTCCGGAGGTAAAGAATGATATATAGTAAGTGAGGATTTGGTTACCAGAAGTGTTCCGGGCATCACCGGTAACGTACCGGGACCACCGGAAGGGTTCTGGGGGTCCACCGGGAGGGGCCACCAGCCCCGGAAGGCTGCATGGGCCTAGAGTGGGAAGGGACCAGCCCCAGAGTGGGCTAGTGCACCCTCCACCCTAGCCCAAGGCGCAGCAAAGGAGAGAGGGGGGCAAACCCTAGGCGTGATGGGCCCTAGGCCCACCCTAGGGCTGCCGCACCCCTCTCCCCTCCCTTGGCCGCCGCGCCCAAGTCCCATCTAGCATTACCGCCGGCCCCTAGGGTGGGAACCCTAGGGTCTTTGGGGGCTGCCATCTACATGAGTTCTTCCTCTCTCGGCGCAACCCTACCCTTCCTCATCCTCGTTCTCTATAGCTCTTGGCAAAGCCCTGTCGGAGTACCATGCAGCTCCATCATCACCACGCCGTCATGCTGCCGGAGCTCTCCCTCAACCTATCCTTCCTCCTTGCTGGATCAAGGCGTAGGAGACGTCACCGGGCTCCACGTGTGTTGAACACGGAGGCGCCGTTGTTCGGCACTTAGATCGGATTCCACCGCGATCTGAATCGCTGCGAGTACGACTCCACCAACTGTGTTCTCGTAACGCTTCCGCTTTGCAATCTTCAAAGGTATGAAGATGCACTCTCCCCTTACTCGTTGTTGGTTTCTCCATAGATGGATATTGGTGATCGTAGGAATTTTTTTGATTTCCTACTATGTCTCCCAACAGTGGCATCATGAGCTAGGTCTATGCGTAGAATCTATGCACGAGTAGAACACAAGTTGTTGTGGGCATTGATCTTGTTAATTTTCTTACCGTTACTAGTCTTATATTGATTCGGCGGTATTGTGGGATGAAGCGGCCCGGACCAACTTTAAACGTACGCTTACGTGAGACCGGTTCCACCGCCTGACATGCCCTTGTTGCATAAGGTGGCTAGCGGGTGTCTGTCTATCCCACCTTAGTTGGATTGGATTCTATGAAAAGGGACCTTATCAAGGGTAAATAGCAATTGGCATATCACGTTGTGGTTTTGGCATAGGTAAGAAACGTTCTTGCTAGAAACCTATAGCAGCCACGTAAAAACTTACAACTACAAATTAGAGGACGTCTAACTTATTTTTGCAGCATATGCCTTGTGATGTGATATGGCCAAAGGATGTGATGTGATGCATTCTAATGTATGATATTGATCATGTTCTTGTAATAGGATTCACGACTTGCATGTCGATGAGTATGACAACCAGCGGGAGCCATAGGAGTTGTCTTATTTTATTGTATGACCTGCGTGTCAATCATAAATGTCATGTAATTACTTTACTTTATTGCTAATTGTTAGCCATAGTAGTAGAAGTAATAGTTGGCGAGACAACTTCATGAAGACATGATGATGGAGATCATGATGATGGAGATCATGGTGTCGTGCCGATGACAGTGATGATCATGGTGCCCCGAAGATAGAGATCAAAGGAGCAAGATGATATTGGCCCTATCATGTCACTATATTGATTGCATGTGATGTTTATCATGTTTACATCTTATTTTCTTAGAACGACGGTAGCTAAATAAGATGATCTCTCACTAAAATTTCAAGAAATTTGTTCACCCTAACTGTGCACCATTGCTAAGGATCATTGTTCCGAAGCATCACGTGATGATCGGGGGTGATAGGTTCTAACATTCGCATACAACGGGTGTAAGCCAGATTTACACATGCGATACACTTAGGTTGACTTGATGAGCCTAGCATGTATAGACATGGCCTAGGAACATGGGAGACCGAAAGGTCAAACATGAGTCGTATAGAAGATACGATCAACATGGAGATGTTCACCATGGATGACTAGTCCGTCTCACGTGATGATCGGACACGGGCTAGTTGACGTGGATCATGTGTCACTTGGATGACTAGAGATATGTCTATCTAAGTGGGAGTTCATTAAATAATTTGATTATGTGAACTTAATTATCATGAACTTAGTCTAAAATTGTCTTTACAATCTATATTGTAGATCCAATGGCCAATGCTAATGTTGCCCTCAACTTCAACGCATTCCTAGAGAAAACCAAGCTGGAAGATGATGGAAGCAACTATGCGGACTGGGTCCGTGGCTTGAGGATCATCCTCATAGCTTCCGAAAGATTATATGTCCTTGATGCACCGCTAGGTGACGCACCCATTTTCCCAGCGGCTCACGACGTTATGAACGCCTGGCAATCATGTTGTGATGATAACTCCCTGGTTCAGTGCGACATGCTTTACAGTTTAGAACCGGGGCTCTAAAAGAGTTTTGAGCAACACGGAGCATCTGAGATGTTCCAAGAGTTGAAACTGGTTTTCCAAGCTTATGCCCGGGTCGAGAGATATGATGTCTCCAACAAGTTCTTCAGTTGTAAGATGGAGGAAAATAGTTCTGTCAGTGAGCACATACTCAAAATGTCTGGGTTGCACAACTGCTTGTCTTAGCTGGGAGTTAATCTTCCAGATGACTCGGTTATTGACAGAATCCTCCAGTTGCTCCCACCTAGCGACAAGAGCTTTGTGATGAACTACAACATGCAGGGGATGGAGAAGTCCATTCCTGAGTTGTACTCGATGCTGAAATCAACGAAGGTCGAGATCAAAAAGGAGCATCAAGTGTTGATGGTAAATAAGACCACTAGTTTCAAGAAAGGCAAGGGTAAGAAGAACTTCAAGAAGGACGGCAAAGCAGTTGCTGCGCCTGGTAATCAAGTTGTCGGGAAGAAGAACAAGAATGGACCCAAGCCCGAGACAAGGTGCTTTTATTGCAAGGGTACCGGTCACTGGAAGCGGAACTGCCCCAAGTACTTAGCGGATAAGAAGGCCGGCAACGTTAAAGGTATATGTGATATACTTGTTATTGATGTGTACCTTACCAGTGCTCGTAGTAGCTCCTGGGTATTTGATACCGGTGCAGTTGCTCACATTTGTAACTCCAAGCAGGAGCTACGGAATAAGCGAAGACTGGCAAAGGACGAGGTGACGATGCGCGTCAGGAATAGTTCCAAGGTCAATGTGATCGTCGTCGGATTGTTATTTAGTACCAGTTTTGAGCATGAACATTGTATCTGGATTTTGTTTGATGCGAGATGGCTACTCATTTAAATCTGAGAATAATGGTTGTTCTATTTATATGAGAGAAATGTTTTATGGTCATGCCTCGCTGGTCAATGGTTTATTTTTGATGAATCTCGAACGTGATGTTACACATGTCCATAGTGTGAGTACCAAAAGATGTAAGATTGATATCGATAGTCCCACTTACATGTGGCACTGTTGCCTTGGTCATATTGGTGTCAGACGCATGAAGAAACTCCATGCTGATGGACTTTTGGAGTCTCTTGATTTTGAATCATTTGACACGTACGAACCATGCCTCATGGGCAAGATGACCAAGACTCCGTTCTCTGGAACAATGGAGCGAGCAACTGACTTGTTGGAAATAATACATACCGATGTATGCGGTCCAATGAGTGTCGAGGCTCGTGGTGGCTACCGTTATGTTCTCACCCTCACTGATGACTTGAGCAGATATGGGTATGTCTACTTAATGAAACACAAGTCTGAAACCTTTGAAAGGTTCAAGGAATTTCAGAGTGAGGTGGAGAATCAATGTGACATGAAAATAAAGTGCCTACGATCTGATCGTGGCGGAGAATATTTAAGTCACGAGTTTGGCACGCACCTAAGGAAATGTGGAATTGTTTCACAACTCACGCCGCCTAGCACACCTCAGCGAACTGGTGTTTTTGAACGTCGTAATCGCACTCTATTGGATATGATGCGATCTATGATATCTCTTACCGACTTACCGCTATCATTTTGGGGATATGCATTAGAGACTGCCGCATTCACTTTAAATAGGGCACCGTCTAAATCCGTTGAGACGACACCTTATGAATTATGGTTTGGAAAGAAACCTAAGCTATCGTTTCTGAAAGGTTGGGGATGCGATGCTTATGTGAAGAAACTTCAACCTGAGAAGCTCGAACCCAAAGCGGAAAAGTGCGTCTTCATAGGATACCCCAAAGAAACTATTGGGTATACCTTCTACCTCAGATCTGAAGGCAAAGTCTTTGTTGCCAATAATGGATCCTTTCTAGAGAAAGAGTTTCTCTCGAAAGAAGTAAGTGGGAGGAAAATAGAACTTGATGAGGTAATTGTACCTCCACTCAAACCGGAGAGTAGCGCAGCACAGGAAGTTGTTTCTGTGGAGCCTGCACCGGCTGGAGGGGAAGTTAATGATGATGATCATGAAACTTCAGATCAAGTTGCTATTCGAAGGTCCACTAGGACACGTTCCGCACCAGAGTGGTACGACAACCCGGTCATGGAGATCATGTTGTTGGACAACGGTGAACCTTCGAACTATGAAGAAGCAATGGCGGGCCCAGATTCCAACAAATGGCTTGAAGCCATGAAATCCGAGATAGGATCCATGTATGAGAACAAAGTATGGACTTTGGTGGACTTGCCTGATGATAAGCGAGCCATAGAAAATAAATGGATCTTTAAGAAGAAGACTGACATGGATAGTAATGTGACCGTCTATAAGGCTTGGCTTGTTGCTAAGGGTTATCGACAAGTTCAAGGAGTTGGCTACAATGAGACTTTCTCACCCGTAGCGATGCTGAAGTCCGTCCGAATCATGTTAGCAATTGCGCATTTTATGATTATGAGATCTGGCAAATGGACGTCAAAACGACATTCCTTAATGGCTTCCTTAAGGAAGAACTCTATATGATGCAGCCGGAAGGTTTTGTCGATCCTAAATATGCTAACAAGGTATGCAAGCTCCAGCGGTCCATCTATGGGCTGGTGCAAACATCTCGGAGTTGGAACATTCGCTTTAATGAGGTGATTAAAGCGTTTGGGTTTATACAGGTTTATGGAGAACCCTGTATTTACAAGAAAATGAGTGGGAGCTCTGTAGCATTTCTCATATTATATGTGGATGACATATTGTTGATGGGAAATAATATAGAACTTTTGGAATGTGTAAAGGCCTACTTGAATAAGTGTTTTTCAATGAAGGACATTGGAGAAGCTGCTTACATATTAGGTATTAAGATCTATAGAGATAGATCGAAACGCCTCATAGGTCTTTCACAAAGCACATACCTTGAAAAGATATTGAAGAAGTTCAATATGGATCAGTCCAAGAAGGGGTTCTTGCCTGTGTTACAGGGTGTGAGATTGAGTACGACTCAATGCCCAACCACGGCAAAGGATAGAGAAGAGACGAGTGTCATCCCCTATGCTTCAGCCATAGGCTCTATTATGTATGACATGCTGTGTACCAGACCTGATGTGAACCTTGCCATAAGTTTGGTGGGAAGGTACCAAAGCGATCCCGGAGCGGAACACTGGACAACGGTCAAGAATATCCTGAAGTACCTGAAAAGGACAAAGGACATGTTTCTCGTATGTGGAGGTGCCTAAGAGCTCGTCGTAAAGGGTTACGTCGATGCTAGCTTCGACATAGATCCAGACGACTCCAAGTCACAAACCGGATACATGTATATTTTGAACGGAGGGGCAGTTAGCTGGTGCAGCAGCAAGCAAAGCGTCGTGGCAGCATGTACATGTGAAGCGGAGTACATAGCTGCTTCAGAAGCAGCAAAGGAAGGAGTCTGGATGAAGGAGTTCATCACCGACCTAGGAGTGATTCCCAATGCGTCGGGCCTGATGACTCTATTCTGTGACAACACTCAAGCTATTGCCCTTGCCAAGGAGCCCAGGTTTCACAAGAAGACAAGAGACATCAAACGCCGCTTCAACTCCATTCATGATTATATTCAGGAAGGAGATATAGATATTTGTAAAGTACATACGGATCTGAATGTCGCAGATCTGTTGACTAAACCTCTCTCATGAGCGAAACATGATCAACACCAGAACTCTATGGGTATTCGATTCATCACAATGTAACTAGATTATTGACTCTAGTGCAAGTGGGAGACTGTTGGAAATATGCCCTAGAGGCAATAATAAAATGGTTATTATTGTATTTCCTTGTTCATGATAATTTTCTATTGTTCATGCTATAATTGTGTTAACCGGAAACCGTAATACATGTGTGAATACATAGACCACAACATGTCCCTAGTGAGCCTCTAGTTGACTAGCTTGTTGATCAATAGATGGTCACGGTTTCATGACCATGGACATTGGATGTCATTGATAACGGGATCACATCATTAGGAGAATGATGTGATGGACAAGACCCAATCCTAATCATAGCACAAGATCATGTAGTTCGTCTGCTAAAGCTTTTCTAATGTCAAGTATCATTTCCTTAGACCATGAGATTGTGCAACTCCAGGATGCCATAGGAATACTTTGGGTGTGCCAAACGTCACAACGTAACTGGGTGGCTATAAAGGTACACTACGGGTATCTCCAAAAGTGTCTGTTGGGTTGGCACGAATCGAGACTGGGATTTGTCACTTCGTGTGACGTAGAGGTATCTCTGGGCCCACTCGGTAAGACATCATCATAATGATCTCAATGTGACTAAGGAGTTAGCCATGGGACGATGTGTTACGGAACGAGTAAAGAGACTTGCCGGTAACGAGATTGAACAAGGTATAGGGATACCAACGATCGAATCTCGGGCAAGTCTCATACCGGTAGACAAAGGGAATTGTATACGGGATTGATTGAATCCCCAACATCATGGTTCATCCGATGAGATCATCATGGAGCTTGTGGGAGCCAACATGGGTATCCTGATCGTGCTATTGGTTATTGGCCGGAGAGGTGTATCGGTCATGTCTACATGCCTCCCGAACCCATAGGGTCTACACACTTAAGGTTCGATGACGCTAGGGTTATAGGGAAATAGTGTATGTGGTTACCGAAGGTTGGTCGGAGTCCCAGATGAAATCTCGGACGTCACGGGGAGTTCCGTAATGGTCCATAGGTAAATAATGATATATAGGAAGTGAGGGTTTGGTTACCGGAAGTGTTCCAGGCATCATTGATAACGTACCGCGACCACCGAAAGGGTTTCGGGGGTCCACCGGGAGGGGCCACCAGCCCCGGAAGGCTGCATGGGCCTAGAGTGGGAAGGGACCAGCCCCAGAGTGGGCTGGTGCACCCTCCACCTTGTCCTAAGGCGTAGCAAAGGAGAGAGGGGGGCAAACCCTAGGCGTGATGGGCCCTAGGCCCACCCTAGGGCTGCCGCACCCCTCTCACCTCCCTTGGCCGCCGCGCCCAAGTCCCATCTAGGGTGCCGCCGGCCCCTAGGGTGGGCACCCTAGGGGCTGCACCCTACCTTCTCCTCCTCCTATATATAATGGGGTTTTGGGGGCTGCCATCTACACGAGTTCTTCCTCTCTCGGTGCAACCCTACCCTTCCTCTTCCTCGTTCTCCATAGCGCTTGGCGAAGCCCTGCCGGAGTACCATGCAGCTCCACCGTCACCATGTCGTCATGCTGCCGGAGTACCATGCAGATCCACCATCACCATGTCGTCATGCTGCCGGAGCTCTCCCTCAACCTCTCCTTCCTTCTTGCTAGATCAAGGCATAGGAGACGTCACCGGGCTGCATGTGTGTTGAATGCGGAGGCACCGTTGTTCGGCGCTTAGATCGGATTCCACCGCCATCTGAATCGCTGCGAGTACGACTCCACCAACCGCGTTCTAGTAATGCTTCCGCTTTGCGATCTTCAAAGGTATGAACATGCACTCTCCCCTTACTCATTGTTGGTTTCTACATAGATGGATCTTGGTGATCGTAGGAAAAAAATTGATTTACTACTACGTCTCCCAACAAATTGTTCTTGCTAGATACCTGTTGCAGCCACGTAAAACTTGCAACGACAATTAGAGGACGTCTAACTTGTTTTTACAGGGTATGTTGTGATGTGATATGGCCTATTACATGATTAGATATATGTGATGTATGAGATGATCATGTTTTGTATAGAATATCACGACTTGCATGTCGATGAGTACGGGAACCGGTAGGAGCCATAGGGTTGTCTTTAATTATTGTATGACCTGCGTGTCAATCATTAAGCGCCTTGTAATGCTTTACTTTATCGCTAAATAGTAGCAATAGTAGTAGAAGCACGGTGGGGGCGACAACCCCGATGGTGACACGTTGATGGAGATCAAGAAGATGGAGATCAAGGTGTCATGCCGGTGACAATGGATATCATGTTGGTGCTTTAAGGATGGAGATCAAAAGCACAAGTTCATGGCCATATCATGTCACTTATGATTTGCATGTGATATTAATCCTTTTATGCACCTTGTTTTGCTTAGGACGACGGTAGCATTATAAGGTGATCCCTCACTTAAATTTCAAGATAAATTGTGTTCTCCCCGAGTGTGCGACGTTGCAAAAGTTCATTGTGTCGAGACACCACGTGATGATCGGTGTGATAGACTATACGTTCACATACAACGGGTGCAATCCAGTGTTGCACGTGCAGAACACTCGTGTTAAACTTGACAAGCCTAGCATGTACAGACATGGCCTCGGAACACAAGAGACTGAAAGGTCGAACATGAGTCATATAGTAGATATGATCAACATGATGATGTTCACCATTGAAACCACCTCAACTCACATGATGATCGTACTTGAGTTGGTGAATTTGGATCATGTATCACTCGAATGACCGGAGGGATGTCAATTTGAGTGGGAGTTCTTAGGTAATATGATTAATTGAACTCATTATCATGAACATAGTCAAAGTGTCTTTGCAAATTATGTTGTAGATAGCTCGCACCGTAGCTCCCCTGTTTTGTTGATACGCTCCTAGAGAAAAGTAAGTTGAAAGATAATGGTAGCAATTTTGCGGACTAGGTCCGTGGTCAGAGGATTGTCCTCAGTTCCTGCACAGAAGGCTTATGTCCTTGATACACCGCTCGGTGAGCCACCCCCCTAGCGTCATCTGTGGATGTTGTGAACATCTGACAGGCACGTTTTGATGACCACTTGATAGTTCAGTGTGTCTTGCATTATGGCTTAGAATTTAGGCTTCAAATACGTTTTGAACGTCACAGAGCATATGTGATGTTCCAAGGGCTGAAATTGTATTTCAGGCTCGTGCCCGTGTTAGAGGTATGAGACCTCCAACAAGATTCATTGCCTGCAAGATGAAGGAGAATGGCTCAATCGGTGAGCATGTGCTTAGATTGTGTGGGTGCTACAATCGCTTGAATTGAGTGGGAGTTGATCTTCCAGATAAGACAGTGATTGATGTGTTTCTCCAAGTCACTGTCACCAAGCTACCAGAGCTTTGTGATGAACTATGAATATACCAGGGATGGAAATGATGATCCTTGAGCTATTCGCGATGTTTGACACTTCAAAGGTAGAAATCAAGAAGGAGCATCAAGTGTTGATGGTTAGTGAAACCACTAGTTCCAAGAAGGGCAAGGGCTAGGAGGGCAACTTCATGGATGGCAAGTCAGTTGCTGCTCCAGTGAAGAAACCCAAGGTTGAACCCAAACCCGAGACTAAATGCTTCTATTATGAGGAGAATGGTTACTGAAGCGGAACAACCCTAGATACTTGGTAGATAACAAGGCTGGCAACTTCGACATAAGTATATTTGATATACGTGTTATTGATGTGTACCTTGCTAGTACTCCTAGTAGCGCCTGGGTATTGGATACTGGTTCGGTTGCTAAAGGTTCGTAACTCGAAATAAAAGATACGGAATAAACAGGGGCTAGATAAGGGTGAGGTGACAATGTGTGTTGGAAGTATTTTCCAAGGTTGATGTGATCACCATCGCAGGCTCTCTCTCTACCCTCGGGATTAGTGATGAACCTAAATAAATGTTATTTGGTGTTTGCGTTGAGCATGAACGTGATTAGATCGTGTTTACTGCAATATGATTATTCATTTAAGTTAGAGAATAATGGTTATTCTGTTTACATGAATAATACCTTTAATGGTCATACACCCAATGAGAATGGTTTACTGAATTTTGATCGTAGTAATACACATGTTCATACATTGATGCCAAAAGATACAAAGTTAATAATGATAGTACCACATACTTGTGGCACTGCCGCTAAATGTCATATTGGTATAAACCGCATGAAGAAACTCCATGCTGATGGATCTTTGGACACATTCGATTTCGAATCGGTTGAGACATGCGGACCATTCCTCTTTGGCAAGATGACTGTAGACCCTGTTTTTTGTATGATGGAGCGGGCTAGTAGCTTATTGGAAATAATACATGGTGATGTATGTGGTCCAATGAGTGTAGTAGCATGCAGTGGATATCGTTATTTTCTTACCTTCACTGATGATTTGAGTATATATGAGTATATTTACTTAATGAAACACAAGTCTGGATCATTTGAAAAGTTCAAGCAAATTCAGAGTGAATTTTAAGATCATCGTGACAAGAAGATATAAATGTCTATGATATGATCGTGGAGGTGAATATCTTAGTTACAAGTTTGGTATACAACCTAAGACAATGTGAAAGTTATTTAAAACTCACGCCACCTAGAACACCATAGTGTGATGGTGTGTCCGAACGTCATAGTCGTTCTCTATTGGATATGGTGCTTACTATGATGTCTCTTATCGTTTTGCCACTATCGTTTTGGGGTTATGCATTAGAGACAACTACATTCACTTTAAATAGGGCACCATCCAAATCCATTGAGATGACATCGTATGAATTATGGTTTGATAGAAACCTAAGCTATCATTTCTTAATGTTTGGGGCTATGATGCTTATGTGAAAAAGGTTTTCACCTAATGAGATCGAACCCAAAGCGGACAAATGCATCTTCATAGAATACCCTAAGAACAGTTGGGTATACCTTCTATCTCAGATCCGAGTGCAAAGTGTTGTTGCTAAAAAAACGGATCCTTTCTCGAGAAAGAGTTTCTCTCGAAAGAATTGAGTGGGAGGAAGATAGAACTTGATGAGGTCCTTGAACCTTTGTTCAACCAGAGAGTAGCGCAGCGCAGGAAAATTGTTTCTGTGGAGCTTATGTCAGTTGAAGAGGAAGTTAATGATGATGATCATGAAGCTTCGTATCAAGTTACTATCAAACCTCGTAGGTTGACA
The DNA here is from genome assembly GCA_022496015.1 of Hordeum marinum. NCBI lineage: Eukaryota > Viridiplantae > Streptophyta > Magnoliopsida > Poales > Poaceae > Hordeum > Hordeum marinum. Next base: position 114,590,907 of record CM039672.1, read on the forward strand.
AGGATACGTACTGCACCTGAGTGGTACGGTGATCCTGTCTTGGAGATCATGTTGTTGGACAACGATGAACCTACGAAATATGGACAAGCGATGATGGGCCCAGATTCCAAAAAATGGTTAGAGGCCATGAAATCCGAGAAAGGATCCATGTACGAAAACCAAGTATGGACTTTGGTAGACTTGCCCGTTGAACAGCAGGACGTTGAGTATAAATGGATTTTTAAGAAGAAGACATACGGTGATGGTGAACGTCACCTTTTATAAAGCTTGACTTGTCGCAAAGAAGTTTCCGACAAAGTTCAAGGAGTTGACTACGATGAGACTTTCTAATCCGTAGCAATGCTAAAGTTTGTTGGAATTATGTTAGCAGTTGCTGCGTTTTTCAATTTTGAAATCTGGCAAATGGATGTCAAAACATCGTTTCCTTCCTTGAGGAAAGGTTGTATGAGATACAGCTAGAAGGTTTTGTCAGTCCTAAGGATGCTAAAAGGTGTGCAAGCTCCAGTGATCCTTCTATGGGATGGAGCGATCATCTCGGAGTTGGAATATCCGCTTTGATGAGGTGATCAAAGTTTTTGAGTCTATACGAAGTTTATGAGGAACTTGTATTTACAATAAAGTGAGTGGGAGCAATATAGAAGTTTTGCTAAGTATTATCGGAAATGATGTAGAATTTCTGGAAAGCATGAACGGTTGTTTAAAAAAGTTTTTCAAAGGAAGACCTGGATATAGCTACCTAATTATTGGGCATCAAGATCTATAGAGATAGATCAAGATGCTTGATGAGACTTTCAATGAGTACATACCTAGACAAGATTTTGAAAAGTTCAAAATGGATCAGTCAAAGAAGGAGTATTTGCTTGATTTGTAAGGTGTGTAGTTGAGTGAGACACAAAGCTCGACCACGGCAGAAGAAAGAGAAAGGACGAAGGTCATCCCGAATGCTTTATGCATAGGCTCTATATAGTATGCCTTGTTGTGTACCGCACCTGTGTGTGCCTTGCCATGAGTCTGTCAAGGGGTACGAGAGTGATCCAGGAGTTGATCACTTGACAGCGGTCAAAATTATCCTTAGTAACTAGAGGACTAAGGAAATATTTCTCGATTATGGACGTGATAAAGAGTTTGTCGTAAAGGGTTACGTTGATGCAAACTTTAAAACCAATCCGGATGACTCTGAGTAGCAATCCAGATACGTATAGTGGAGCAGCCATTTGGAATTGCTCCAAGTGGAGTGTGGTAGCAGTGTCTACAGTTTGACATGGAGATTTGCAAAGTACCCACGGATCTGAATGTCGCAGACCCATTGATTAAAGACCTCTCTCACATGCAAAGCATGATCGAACCCCAGAACTCATTGGGTGTTAGATTCAAAACAATGTAAATCACATGGTGATGTGAACTAGATTATTGACTCTAGTGCAAGTGGGATACTGTTGGAAATATGCCCTAGAGGCAATACTAAATTAGTTGTTATTATATTTCCTTGTTCGTGCTAATCGCTTATTATCCATGCAATAATTGTATTGATTGGAAACTAAATACATGTGTGGGTATATAGACAACACTTTGTCCCTAGTATGCCTCTAGTAGACTAGCTCGTTGATCCAAGGTGGTTAAGGTTTCCTAGCCACGAACATGAGATGTTATTTGATAACGGGATCACATCATTAGGTAAATGATGTGATGGACAAGACCCAAACTATAAAATAGCATATTATCGTGTCATTTTATTGCTATAGTTTTGTGCATGTCAAGTATTTGTTCCTATGACCATGAGATCATGCAACTCACTGACACCGGAGCAGTACCTTTTGTGTATCAAACTTCGCAACGTAATTGGGTGACTATAAAGGTGCTCTACAGGTATCTCCGAGGGTGTCTGTTGAGTTGGCATGGATCAAGACTGGGATTTGTTACTCCGTGTAACGGAGAGGTATCTCGGGGCCCACTCGGTAATACAACACCACAACAAGTCTTGCAAGCAAAGTGACTAATGTGTTAGCCACAAGATCATGTATTATGGAATGAGTAAAGAGACTTTCCGGTAACGAGATTGAACTAGGTATAGAGATACCAACGATCGAATCTCGGGCAAGTAACATACCGAAGAACAAAGGGAACATTATACAGGATTAACTGAATCCTTGACATAGAGGTTCAACCGATAAAGATCTTCGTAGAATATGTAGGGACCAATATGGGCATCCAGGTCCCGCTATTGGTTATTTACCGTAGAGGTGTCTTGGTCATGTCTGCATAGTTCTCGAACCCGCAGGGTGTACGCACTTAACGTTTGGTGACGATATAAGTATAGGTGAGTTATTATGTTGGTGAATGAAAGTTGTTCGGAGTCCCGGATGAGATCTCGGACATGACAAGGAGCTACGGAATAGTCCGGAGGTAAAGATTGATATATGGGATAATAGTGTTTTGTCTCTCGAAGAGTTACGAAATTCACCGGAATAGTTTCGGATGTTTCCTGAAATGTTCGGGGTACAAGTACACTTTATTTGGGCCACGAGGTAAATCCCATGAGGCTTTAGGAAGGTGAAAAAGGTGTTTTGCGGAGGCCAAGGGCCAGACGCCTGGGGCCCTGGCGTCTGGGTCGAGACGCCGAGCACCTTGGCATCTGGTCCTGGAGTCCGAGGAGGACTCTTGCCTTGCGGGCAAACTGACCTTGAGGAGAATTTTTCTCCAAGTTTCGACCACAGGGCTCAGCATATAAATAAAGGGGCGGCGCTAGCACCTGGAACACATCAAGAATCCCCAAGACGTCTGCCGGCAACCCCGTCCCTCTAGTTTATCCTCCGTCATAGTTTCCGTTGTGCTTGGCGAAGCCCTGCGAAGATTGTTCTTCACCACCACCGTCACCACACCGTTGTGCTGCCGGAACTCATCTACTACTTCACCATCTCTCGCTGGATCGAGGAGGTGAAGGCGTCATCAAGCCACATGTGTGTTGACCGCGGAGGTGCCATCCGTTCGGCACTAGATCGGAAGGACCGTGATCAAGATCGCGAGACGGATCGTGATGGGATCGCGGGACAGATCGTGATTGGATCGCGAGATGGATCATGATGGGATCGCCGGACGCTTGGCGACTTGTATTGCGAAGACGTTCGACTACATCTACCGCGTTTCTTAACGCTTCCGCTTAGCGATCTACAAGGGTATGTAGATCCACTCTCCCTCTCGTAGATGCTCATCAGCATGGATAGATCTCGCGTGTGCGTAGGAAATTTTTTGTTTCCCATGCAACGTTCACCAACAGTATTCTGGGATTAAGATGTTGGAAATATGCCCTAGAGGCAATAGTAAATTAGATATTATTGTATTTCCTTGTTCGTGATAATTTTTTATTATCCATGCTATGATTGTATTGATTGGAAACTAAATACATGTGTGGGTATATAGACAACACTGTTTCCCTGGTATGCCTCTAGTAGACTAGCTCGTTGATCAAAGATGGTTAAGGTTTCCTAGACATGAACATGAGATGTTATTTGATAACGGGATCACATCATTAGGAGAATGATGTGATGGACAAGACCCAAACTATAAACGTAGCATATGATCATGTCAGTTTATTGCTACAGTTTTCTGCATGCCAAGTATCTGTTCCTATGACCATGAGATCATGCAACTTACTAACACCGGAGGAGTGCCTTGTGTGTATCAAACGTCGCAACGTAACTGGGTGACTATAAAGGTTCTCTACAGGTATCTCCGAGGGTGTCTGTTGGGTTGGCATGGATCAAGACTAGGATTTTTTACTCCGTGTGACGGAGAGGTATCTCGAGTCCACTTGGTAATACAACATCACAACAAGCCTTGCAAGCAAAGTGACTAATGTGTTAGACACAGGATCTTATATTACAGAACGAGTAAAGAGACTTGCCGGTAGCAAGATTGAACTAGGTATAGAGATACCAACGATCGAATCTCGGGCAAGTAACATACCGAAGAACAAAGGGAACATTATACGGGATTAACTGAATCCTTGACATAGAGGTTCAACCGATAAAGATTTTCATAGAATATGTAGGAACCAATATGGGCATCCGGGCCCCCCTATTGGTTATTGACCGTAGAGGTATCTCGGTCATGTCTGCATAGTTCTCGAACCCGCGGGGTCTACACACTTAATGTTTGGTGACGATATAAGTATAGTTGAGTTATTTTGTTGGTGACCAAAAGTTGTTCGGAGTCCCGGATGAGATCCCGTACATGACAAGGAGCTCCGGAATAGTCCGGAGGTAAATATTGATATATGGGATAATAGTGTTTGGTCTCCAGAAGAGTTTCGGAATTCACCGGAATAGTTTCGGATGTTTCCCGAAATATTCGGGGTACAAGAATGCTTTATTTGGGCAAAGTGGTAAATCCATGAGGCTTTAGGAAGGTGCAAAAGGTGTTTTGCGGAGGCCAAGGGCCAGACACCAGGGGGCCTGGCGTCTAGGCGAAACGCCAAGGACCTTCGCGTCTGGTCCTGGAGTCCGAGGAGGACTCTTGCCTTGCGGGCATACCGACCTTGAGGAGAATTTTTCTCCAAGTTTCGACCCCAGGGCTCAACATATAAACAAAGGGACCGAGCTAGCACCTGGAACACATCAAGAATCCCCAAGCCATGTGTCAGCAACCCCGTCCCTCTCGTTTATCCTTCGTCATAGTTTCCGTTGTGCTTGGCGAAGCCCTGCAGAGATTGTTCTTCACCAACACCGTCACCACATCGTCTTGCTGCCGGAACTCATCTACTACTTCACCATCGCTCGCTGGATCGAGGAGGTGAAGGCATCATCAAGCCGTATGTGTGTTGAACGCGGAGGTGTCATCCGTTCGGCGGTAGATCGGAAGGACCTTGATTAGGATCGCGAGATGATTCGGGATTTGATCGCGGGACGGATCGTGATGGGATCGCGGGACGGATCGTGATTGGACCGCAAGACGGATCATGATGGGATTGCGAGACGCTCAGCGATTTGGATCGCGAAGACGTTCAACTACATCAACCGCGTTTCTTAATGCTTCCGTGTAGCGACCCGACCTGAAAGGTCGAATCTCCGGTGGTTCTGTACCATCACAAGATCATGCTGGTACACACACGGTACATCAATGTATATATCAAACGGAAATCACATAGCATTAATAAATCGAAATCTCATATCGAGTCCTTTATTACAATAAGGATTACAATAAAGTGGCTGAAGGCCAACTCATGAGATAAACTAAACCAAAACTTGCGGAAGCTCCAAAGGTAGTTGAGTCTATCTGACTCCAAGGGCATCTCACCGAGCGTAGAGCGTATCCTCACTCTTGGTCGGAAAAGTACTCTACAACATGATACGTTGCAGCCGTATAGGTCAGCATATTGAATATGTCGGCAAAGTCACAAGAGAGGGGGTAAAGTAATCATCTAGTCTATATGCAAATATGGCAGGTGGGGTAGTAAGTTTTTGCATAAAGCCAAATTTTTCCTACAACTAGAGGGGGCAAAGGCATAATTACTACAATGTTGGTTGATTAATGAGATGGTTCCACCAACCAATTCTCATACCCAAGTTGACAATAATAACCCACATCAATATAATTAATTGTGTTGAGAGTTCCAGATAAATTCAGTTCCTTTGGCTCAAACTGTCCATGACCGTGGACACGGCTAATCGATTAGGTTTGGGTACTCTATAGAGTTTTGCACACGTTCCCCACAAGATTTGATCGCCTCCGTTGGACTTCTCGCACTTCATGGTGTTTGAGAAACGGATGACCAAAACATGGTCTTCTAAAGGGTTTCCCCGAGACTCTGCCGGTGCCCATCCTTTCCTACCGTTCTTCTACATCTCGTAAAACCGCCTGTCCAGGGTCGCCACGATATCCAAACAAGCCAGAGCCCATAATGGCTTGTGGCTGTGCAGGTAAGCCTTGGGTCTTGAAGCATCAATCCTTCTCTTTGTGCATGGGTGGACCTTTCCGCATGAATACTGGCACTTCTCCAGCATCATCTAGGCTAACCACTGATTTCTCCAGGGCGCCGTTCAACCATCATCCTCCCAGAGGTAAGTTGAAAACTTGGAGTCTTGAAGACTTGATCATCATGTAGGTCTTGAAATTATTAACTCACAACTCTCATGAATCACACAACCAACCCCGTCTACTAATAGCATAGCAAAATGTAAATCAACGTTTCCCGGGGCCAATTGTGTCAAAGGGTTGAGGGGTACCTACCACATGATACTACAATAAGTAACCAAGTTTCCAATTACCTACTTTGCATGCAATTGGGGAGATGGAAGAACTAATGCAATAAAACATAGGTATACATGGTCAAAGTGACTTGCCTTGCTGACGATCCTCGTAATCAAGTGACTCTAGATAACAAGCTTCGCACTCCGGATGATCTAACGAATCAAACAAGAGCACACCATAAGCATAAACACAAAACAATTCATTCAACAGCAAGGTAAACAATTGCTTCAACAAACAAAATCACAATTAAAAGAAGAATCACTTATAGTATAAGACTATGAAATTATTGGGGTCAAAAATCCCTACAAAGACATAGAAGTCAACAAGATTGGTCTTGAACAACTAGACATAAAAAAATATAAAGTTTTATTTCAAAACAAAAAGTATTTCATTATAAAAGTATTGTGCTAAAAGAAGTACTACAAAATTTCTTCTAAACAATATACATGGTGAAATCAAGATGAACCTATTCAAACTAGAGCACAAAACAATTTGAAAAAACATATTTTATTAACAAAAAAAGATACACCTAAAGTTGAATCAACAGAACCTAATGAAATCTAAAAACAAAAGTTAAACTAATTCAGGTTCAAATTAAATAAAAATCAATTTAGTTAAAATCTATTAAGAACTAAACAGATTGTGTTTTTGTTGAAAACAGTAACTAAATTCATTCTAAATATTCTCAAATTATGTATAATGATAGGTCTAACTAATATCAAACAGTGGCAAAAAGATTCACTCAAAAATATATTTTTAAACTCTAGTTATATAGATTTTAGTAATTTAAACAAATTTGATTAGATTCAAAATGTAAAGATCAAATTTGAAATCTAAGCATACAAACATAAACTAAATCAAATTTGTGAACTAATGCAAAAAGAATCAACTAAAAACACCAAATATTTTAAAAGATATGATAAAAACAAAAAGAGAAAACATTGTGTTTTCTAAAACAAAAACGGAAAAGAAGAAACTAATAACGCTCGGTTAGGGGCTACGTGTCAGGTTGTGATTGGCCGCGAGGGCGTGCGTGTGAGAGCTAACGAGCGGTTGACCGAGACTTAGTGCGTACCAGTTCGGGCTTTTAAGTGATCTAATCTAGGGCGTTGACTGCGGATCCGACGGCTACGGCGAGGTGTGGTGACTTACAACAGAGGGGGTCGGGGTTCCAGCGAGGTCGACGGTGGATGGAGGTCGGTGCTGGTCGTGGGTGACGGTGCAGTGGTCAGGGGCGGCATCCAAGGTGCTCAGGCGACGGTGGCGAAGCTCCAGCGTCGATTGGCGGCGTCGGAGGGGGTCGGGGGCAAGTGTGGCGACGGGCACGAGCTCCGGGAGGTTCGGTCGAGTGCCGAACTCCGGCGAGGTTGTGGGGCAGCGTTCCGGCGAGGGAGGAGGGGGTTTCGGGTGTGGAATGAAGAGCGGAGGGTCGGGGCTTTATATAGGGGGTGGTGGTGGCTGGGGAGGGCACAAGTGGCGTGATCCACGGCGGAGGGATCTCCGGCGAGAGAGGAGGCGCGGGGAAGGGGACGAGCGTGGGGACGCCGCTGTCGGACGATGGGTCCCGCGTGTCAGTGAGGGTGAGGCGCGTTGTTAGCGCGTCGATGGCCGACCCAGAGTAGTTTTGGGTCTTAATGGCCATGGGCCGGCCCGTTAATAAATCCATTGCATTTATTATTTCCAGAGCGTTTAAAACACATTTAAAGCATTCAAAACATTTCCAAATATAGTAAATATATATATCAAAATGATCAAGAGAATTAATGCTATTTAATGAACATTTTTCCTCTATCATATTGAATACTTTGAAAAAAAATATTTTCAGAAATTGCCTATTTGATTTTAAATCCTTTTGAAATATATTTTTTCAAATAACCCCTGGTTTTATTGTTCAAATATTTCACCAAGATGCCCCTGGTGTGGAGTGTCATGTTACTCCCCTCTTTTCTTTGAACTTTTCTAGAGGTTTTCAAATAGGTGAAACAAGAAAAGGGAAAGATGAAAGTGGCCTTTCAGAAATTCAAAGGAAGCACTTCAACCATTCTATTCATTCACACAATGTGATGATGATGCATAGCTATATTTTATAACATTCCAAAATGGAATTTTGGGATGTTACAAACCTACCCACCTTAAGATGAATCTCGCCCTCGAGATTCGGGTTAGCTAGAAAATAGGTGCGGGTGGTCTCTACGAAGATCTTCTTCGCGTTCCCAGGTGGCTTCTTCCTCGGTGTGGTGACTCCACAGAACCTTACAGAACTTGATGATCTTGCTTCGGGTAACTCTGTTGGTAGTCTCGAGGATTCTGACAGGCTTCTCCTCGTAGGTCAGGTCACTGTCAAGTTGTATGGCCTCTAGGGGCACTGTGTCTCTCAAAGGAATATCAGCCATCTCAGCATGGCATTTCTTCAGCTGGGAAACATGGAAAACATCATGAACTCCGGACAGTCCTTCCCACAATTCCAGCTTGTATGCAACTTTGCCTCTACGTTCCAGAATTTTGTAGGGGCCTATGAATCTGGGTGCTAACTTTCCTTTAACACTAAACCTCTTGATTCCTCGAAGTGGGGACACATGAAGATATGCTCGATCCCCCACTTCATATGTCACCTCCTTGTGTTTGTTATCATCATAGCTCTTCTGCCGAGATTGAGCTATCTTGAGTCGGTCTCGAATCAGTTTGACTTTCTCTTCAGAATCTCTGATAAGATCGGGACCAAAAAGTTTTCGGTCTCCAACATCATCCCACGTCAATGGTGTTCTGCACCTCCTTCCGTATAAAGCTTCAAAAGGGGCCATCTTCAGACTAATCTGATAATTGTTGTTGTACGAGAACTCTGCGTAAGGTAAGTTGTCATCCCAACTGGACCCATAGTCTAGCGCACAGGCTCTCGACATATCCTCCAGAATCTGATTGACTCTCTCAGTCTGTCCATCGGTCTGCGGATGAAAAGTTGTACTGAACTCCAGCCTTGTACCCAAAGTTTCATGTAGCTGATGCCAAAACTTTGAGGTAAATTGTGTTCCTCTATTTGACACGATACTCCTCAGAACTCCATCCAGACATACGATCCTAGTCATATAGATCTTGGCTAACTTAGCACTGGTATAGGTGGTCTTCACTGGAATGAAATGAGCCACCTTGGTCAAACGATCGACCACTACCCAGATGGAATCATATCCTGAATGGGTCCTAGGTAGTCATGTGATGAAGTCCATACCAAGCTTTTCCCATTTCCACTCGGGTATCGGCAAGGGTTGGAGTAACCCTGCTGGTTTCTGATGTTCCGCCTTTACTCGCTGACAAACATCACATACCGCAACATGTTCGGCAATATCTTTCTTCATACCTGTCCACCAGTAACTTTCCTTCAAATCCAGGTACATCTTGGTGTTGCCTGGGTGTATTGAGTATGGTGAATCATGGGCTTCCCGAAGTATCAACTTCCTGAGCTCTAGATCATTGGGCACATAGATTCGGTTCTCAAACCATAGAGTACCCTGTTCATCTTCACGAAAGCCTTTAGCCTTGCCTTCCTTCATCCTCTGCTGTATCTCAGCTATCTCCTTGTCCGGTTTCTGGGCTTCTCGAATTCTTTCGATCAAGGTGGACTAAATCTCTAGAGTGGCAACATATCCTTGCGGAACTATCTCTAACCGAAGCTCTCTGAGATCTTTGGTTAACTCCTGGGGTAATCCTCCGGCTATGAGTGTGTTCACATAACTCTTCCGACTCAAAGCATCTGCCACAACATTTGCCTTTCCTGGATGGTAATGTAATCTCATGTCAAAGTCCTTGATTAACTCTAACCATCTGCTCTGTCTGAGGTTCAACTCCTTCTGCGTGAAGATATACTTCAGGCTCTTATGATCAGTGTACACATCACAACTATTTCCGATAAGGAAATGTCTCCAGGTCTTGAGTGCGTGCACTACGGTTGCTAGTTCCAAATCATGGGTGGCATAATTCAACTCATGGGGTCGTAGCTATCTGGATGCATATGCTACAACTTTTCCCTCCTGCATGAGTACTCCTCCAAGTCCTTGACGGGATGCGTCACAATAAACCTGGAAGTCCTTCCGAATGTTTGGCAGTATCAACACTGGGGCTGTGACCAAACGTTTCTTCAACTCCTAGAAACTGGCCTCACATTCCTCAGTCCAGATATACTTAGACTCTTTCTTCAACAGCTCTGTCATGGGCTTGGCAATCTTTGAGAAATTCTCAATGAATCTCCGGTGATATCCGGCAAGTCCGAGAAAACTGCGGATCTCCTTAACTGAGGTGGGTGACTTCCACTCAGTGACTGCTTCAACCTTAGCGGGATCTAATGCTATTCCTTCTCCGGAAATAACATGTCCAAGGAATCCGACTTTCGTCAGCTAGAATTCACATTTACTGAACTTGGCATACAACTGATGCTCTCTAAGCTTCTCCATAACTAAACGCAAGTGTTCCTTGTGTTCTTCCTCGCTCTTGGAGAATATCAAAATGTCATCGACGAACACCATGACAAACTTGTCCAAATATTCCATAAACACTTTGTTCATCAAATTCATGAAGTAGGCAGGAGCATTAGTCAAACCAAAGGACATGACTATATACTCGTCTAAGCCATACCTGGTGGTGAAAGCTGTTTTGGGTATATCCTGTTCACGAATCTTCAATTGGTGATACCCTGATCGAAGGTCGATCTTGGAGAATACTTTGGCGCCTACTAGCTGGTCAAACAGGTCATTAATCATCGGCAGAGGGTACTTATTCTTGATAGTCACCTCGTTCAATGCATGATAATCGACCACGATCCTCAAGGTTTTGTCTTTCTTCTCCATCAAAAGAACTGGGGCTCCCCAAGGTGATGAACTAGGGCGAATATATCACTTATCCAATAGCTCCTTAATCTGCTTCTTGATTTCTACTAAATCATTTGCGGGCATCCGATAGGGTCTCTTGGAAATTGGGGTTGTTCCTGGTAGTAACTATCAGAAACTCAATCTCCCTATCTGGTGGCATGCCTGGTAATTCCTCCGGGAATACATCTGGAAAGTCTCGTACAACCGGGACTTCCTCCTGAACAACTCCTGTGAGGGAATTTAACCGAGCACTCATCTGTGTGCGTCAGGATACATACTTAATCCTCTTGTTCTCCGGAGTGGTGAGTGAGATAGACTTGCTGGGGCAATCAAGGTTTCCTTCATACTTGGTCATCCAATCCATGCCTAGGATTACATCCAATCCCTGGGATTCTAAGACGATGAGGTCGGTAGGAAAAACATGATTTCCTATGTGAAGTTTCAGGGCGTGGCATCCTATCCCTGCCATCATCATACCTCCTGGGGAATTGACCTTAATGGGCTGACTAAGGGTTCTGGTGGGTAAACCATACTTTTCCACAACTACCCTTGATATGAATGAATGAGTTGCACCAGAATCAAAAAGTACCATAACTGGACGTGAATGCAATAAAAACTTACCAAGCACAGTCTCGGGCTGATCATAGACTTCTTCCACATCGAGGTGGTTCACCTGAGCACGAGGAAACGGATTTGGCTTCTTAGCTGGGGAGTTGCCGTTGTTGTTGCCGTTTCCATTTCCTTGCTTGTTCTGAGGGCATTCAGTGGCATAGTGCCCTGTCTTCTCACACTTGAAACAGGTGATATGGTTCAGATCCTTCTGAGCTGGAGCGGGACGGTGTTGGTTGCCATTCCCACTTTTATTTCCATTCTTGAAGCTGCCATTATTGGGACAATTATTCCCATTTCTTCCATGGTTATGGCCTCCATGGTTGTGCACTGGATGAGTGTGTCCTCCATACTTACCGGTCCCTGATCCGATATTTCCTGAGTATGGGGAGTAGCGGGGCTTCTGATGAGCTCCAGAGGTAGACTTCCCCTGTGCATACTTCCTCTTGAGGTTCTCGATTTGCTGCTGCTTCCCCTCCAAGATGAGGGCCTTGTCTACCAGCTCCTGGTAGTTGCTGAAGGTAGCCACCATCAGTTGCACGCTCAACTCATCATTGAGTCCTTCCAAGAACTTCTCCTACTTGGCTGCATCATCGCCCACATCTCCTGGTGCATAACGAGCCAACGTGCTGAAGTCATCCACGTACTGGGCCACGGAACGGTTCCCCTGGCGTAAGTTGCGAAACTCACGCTTCTTTAGACTCATGGCTCCAGCTGAGACATGTGCGGTGCGGAAAGCTTGCTTGAACTGCTCCCAAGTCACACCAGTAATGGGGTACGTGGTGGTGTCGTTCTCCCACCATGAAGTTGCTGGTCCCTCCAGTTGATGGGAGGCAAAACGCACTTTTTCAGCCTCAGTGCATCCTGCGGTGGTGAGTTCCCTCTCCATCTTGCGGAGCCAATCATCTGCCACAATGGGCTCTGTGCTGCTGGAGAAGGTTGGGGATTCAGTCTCAGAAAATGGGTGAGGTTGTCGCCTTGAGGTGGAGGGTGGTTGTTGTGGTTGTTGGTCTGATTCTGAATCAACAGATGCATCAGGGCGTTCTGCTGATGAAGAAGTTGTGTGAGCTCTGGCGAGAAAGTGAAGTCGGGCTCACGTCGCGGAGGCATCTTGCTGTTTTCAGAGGGGTGAGAATTAGAATAGAACAATGACCTAAAAGGGAAATTCACTACCCATATGCAATGCAACAAACATATCACACCAAACACTCATTCATTTATTCAACTCAAGGTTCAAACATCGAGATACAAATCTCTAATCAACTAAACATCGACCTACGTTTAACGATGAAAAATGAAGATACATGGGGGCATAACTAAAGTTCTCCTCAAAAGTACATGGTGACGAAGCCTCCTCCGGTGGTGCTCTCCTCATAGTCATCATCGTTGCTGATCAGAGGTGCCATGTCTCCTTCTGGATGAAGATTTTCACCCATGTCCATCTGTTCCTCCAGAGTTGCGATGCGAGTGTTCAGCTTATCGATCCTCTCTAAGAAATCCTTGACCTCATAGTCATGCTCGTACTCGGCTTCCCGTAAGTCAGCTTCGAGATCAATCTCACGGTACATCAGCCTCTTGATCGTCTTCGTGTCGGCACGTACCCGAAGCTCCAAGGTCCTGATGTGCGTCTCCAATGTCTGGATATAGGAAATGGTGGTGTCTTCAGTGGGAGTGGTTATGATATTTCCATTGGCATCCCTGCGACAATCCACGCTGAGTCCTGGTGAAATGGTTCCACCTCGGTATTCCTCCAGAATACGTCCAAGGGCACGATGAATGGCCATGTCTCTCCCAAGTATCCAGCTGGGTGCCACAAACTTGAAGTCGATGGGTTCCTTACAATTTCCAAAGGTCTTCCCGGGGATGTGCACCTCGATCCTGTAGCGTCCGTCTTGTGGAAAAGACATGATAGGAGTCCCGGTGATGCTCGGCAAAGAAATCCTTACGTCCCTGACGATCCTCATCAGCTCCTTTCCAAAGGGCATCGTTGCGTCAGGCTGACAAAACTTCGTGATCAAAACTGGGATGAAGGTGGCCATCTATAAATTTTGAAATAAATCGTAGGGAAGTCAGAAACGAGTAGATGAAAGTATAAGAATTTTAAAGACCAAAGTGAAATAAATCCTAAGGTTTTCCAATCCTAGAGGTTACGTCCTACGATCAGCGTGTGCTCTGATACCATTTCTGTAGCGACCCGAATTGAAAGGTCGAATCTCCGGTGTTTCTGTACCATCCCAAGATCATGATGGTACACACACGGTACATCAATGTATATATCAAAGGGAAATCACACAACATTAATAAATCGAAATCTCATATCGAGTCCTTTATTAGAATAAGGAATACAATAAAGTGGTTGAAGGCCAACTCATGAGATAAACTAAACCAAAACTTGCGGAAGCTCCAAAGGTAGTTGAGTCCATCTGACTCCAAGGGCATCTCACCGAGCATAGAGCGTATCCTCACTCCTGGTCGGAAAAGTACTCTGCAACATGATACGTTGCAGCCGTATAGGTCAGCATATTGAATATGCTGGCAAAGTCACAAGAGAGGGGGTAAAGTAATCATCTAGTCTATATGCAAATATGGCAGGTGGGGTAGTAAGTTTTTGCATAAAGCCAAATTTTTCCTACAACAAGAGAAGGCAAAGGCATAATTACTACAACGTTGGTTGATTAATGAGATGGTTCCACCAACCAATTCTCATACCAAAGTTGAAAATAATAACCCACATCAATATAATTAATTGTGTTGAGAGTTCCAGATAAATTCAGTTCCTTTGGCTCAAACTGTCCATGACCGTGGACACGGCTAATCGATTAGGTTTGGGTACACTGCAGAGTTTTGCACTCGTTCCCCACAAGATTTGATCGCCTCCGTTGGACTTCTCGCACTTCATGGTGTTTGAGAAACGGATGACCAAAACATGGTCTTCTAAAGGGTTTCCCCGAGACTCTGTCGGTGCCCATCCTTTCCTATCGTTCTTCTACATCTCGTAGCACCGCCTGTCCAGGGTCGCCACGATATCCAACCAAGCCAGAGCCCATGATGGCTTGTGGCTGTGCAGGTAAGCCTTGGGTCTTGAAGCATCCATCCTTCTCTTTGTGCCTGGGTGGACCTTTCCGCATGAATACTGGCACTTCTCCAGCATCATCTAGGCTAACTACTGGTTTCTCCAGGGCGCCGTTCAACCATCATCCACCCAAAGGTAAGTTGAAAACTTGGAGTCTTGAAGACTTGATCATCATGTTGGTCTTGAAATTATTAACTCACAACTCTCATGAATCACACAACCAACCCCGTCTACTAATAGCATAGCAAAATGTAAATCAACGTTTCCCGGGGCCAATTGTGTCAAAGGGTTGAGGGGTACCTACCACATGATACTACAATAAGTAACCAAGTTTCCAATTACCTACTTTGCATGCAATTGGGGAGATGGAAGAACTAATGCAATAAAACATAGGTATACATGGTCAAAGTGACTTGCCTTGCTGACGATCCTCGTAATCAAGTGACTCTAGATAACAAGCTTCGCACTCCGGATGATCTAACGAATCAAACAAGAGCACACCATAAGCATAAACACAAAACAATTCATTCAACAGCAAGGTAAACAATTGCTTCAACAAACAAAATCACAATCAAAAGAAGAATCACTTATAGTATAAGACTATGAAATTATTGGGGTCAAAAATCCCTACTAAGACATAGAAGTCAACAAGATTGGTCTTGAACAACTAGACATAAAAAAATATAAAGTTTTATTTCAAAACAAAAAGTATTTCATTATAAAAGTATTGTGCTAAAAGAAGTACTACAAAATTTCTTCTAAACATTATACATGGTGAAATCAAGATGAACCTATTCAAACTAGAGCACAAAACAATTTGAAAAAACATATTTTATTAACAAAAAAAGATACACCTAAAGTTGAATCAACAGAACCTAATGAAATCTAAAAACAAAAGTTAAACTAATTCAGGTTCAAATTAAATAAAAATCAATTTAGTTAAAATCTATTAAGAACTAAACAGATTGTGTTTTTGTTAAAAAGAGTAACTAAATTCATTCTAAATATTCTCAAATTATGTAGAATGATAGGTCTAACTAATATCAAACAGTGGCAAAAAGATTCACTCAAAAATATATTTTTAAACTCTAGTTATATAGATTTTAGTAATTTAATTTTTTTTGATTAGATTCAAAATGTAAAGTTCAAATTTGAAATCTAAGCATACAAACATAAACTAAATCAAATTTGTGAACTAATGCAAAAAGAATCAACTAAAAACACCAAATATTTTAAAAGATATGATAAAAACAAAAACAGAAAACATTGTGTTTTCTAAAACAGAAACAGAAAAGAAGAAACTAATAACGCTCGGTTAGGGGCTATGTGTCAGGTTGTGATTGGCCGCGAGGGCGTGCGTGTGAGAGCTAACGAGCGGTCGACCGAGACTTAGTGCATACCGGTTTGGGCTTTTAAGTGATCTAATCTAGGGCGTTGACTGCGGATCCGACGGCTACGATGAGGTGTGGTGACTTACAACGAAGGGGGTCGGGGTTCCGGCGAGGTTGACGTAGGCCGGAGGTCGGTGGTGGTCGTGGGCGACGGTGCAGTGGTCGGGGGCGGCATCCGAGGTGCTCAGGCGACGGCGGCGAAGCTCCGACGTCGATTGGCGGCGGCGGAGGGTGTCGGGGGCGAGTGTGGCAACGGGCACGAGCTCCGGGAGGTTTGGTCGAGTGCCGAACTCCAGCGAGGTTGTGGGGCAGCGCTCCGGCGAGGGAGGAGGGGGTTTCGGGTGTGGAAAGAAGAGCGGAGGGTCGGGGTTTATATAGGGGGCGGTGCAGTGGCCGGGGAGGGCACGAGGGGCGTGATCCACAGCGGAGGGATCTCCGGTGAGGGAGTAGGCACGGGGAAGGGACGAGCGCGGGGACGCCGCGGTCGGACGGTGGGTCCCACGCGTCAGTGAGGGTGGGGCGCGCTGTTAGCGCGTCTGTGGCCGACCCGGAGTAGTTTCGGGTCTTAATGGCTGTGGGCCGGCCCGTTTCTAATAAATCCATTGCATTTATTATTTCCAGAGCGTTTAAAACACATTTAAAGCATTCAAAACATTTCCAAATATAGGAAATATATATATCAAAATGATCAGGAGAATTAATGCTATTTAATGAACGTTTTTCCTCTGTCATATTGAATACTTTGGAAAAAATATTTTCAGAAATTGCCTATTTGATTTTAAATCCTTTTGAAATAAAAAAATTCAAATAACCCCCTGGTTTTATTGTTCAAATATTTCACCAAGATGCCCCTGGTGTGGAGTGTCATGTTACTCCCCTCTTTTCTTTGAACTTTTTGAGAGGTTTTCAAATAGGTGAAACAAGAAAAGGGAAAGATGAAAGTGGCCTTTCAGAAATTCAAAGGAAGCACTCCAACCATTCTATTCATTCAAACAATGTGATGATGATGCATAGCTATATTTCATAAGATTCCAAAATGGAATTTTGGGATGTTACATTTCGCTTAGCGATCTACAAGCGTAGGTAGATCCACTCTCCCTCTCATAGATGCTCATCAGCATGGATAGATCTTGCGCGTGCGTTGGAAATTTTTTGTTTCCCATGCAATGTTCCCCAATAGTGGCATCATGAGCTAGGTCTATGTGTAGATGAGATCTCGAGTAGAACACAAAGGAGTTTGTGGGCATTGATGCTTAGATTTCTTCCTCCCTTGGTCGTGTTTTGGTTCAGAGGTATTGTGGGATGAAGCGGCTCGGACCAACCTTACTCGTACGCTTATGAGAGACTGGTTCCATCGACTGACGTGTAACTTTGTTGCACAAAGATGGCTGTCAGGTGCCTGTTTCTCCTACTTTAGTTGGATCGGATTCGACAATGGCGGTCCTTGAGAAGGTTGAAAAGCAACTTATGTATCACCATTGTGGTTTTTGCGTAGGTAAGAATTATTCTTGCTAGATACCCGTAGCAGCCACGTAAAACTTGCAACGACAATTAAAGGGCGTCTAACTTGTTTTTGCAGGGTATGTTGTGATATGATATGGCCAATTACATGATGAGATATATGTGATGTATTTGATGATCATGTTTTATATAGAATATCATGACTTGCATGTCGATGAGTAGAGCAACCGGCAGGAGCCATAGGGTTGTCTTTAATTATTGTATGACCTGCGTGTCAATCATTAAGCGCCTTGTAATGCTTTACTTTATCACTAAACGGTAGAAATAGTAGTAGAAGCACGGTGGGCGCGACAACCCCGATGGTGACACATTAATGGAGATCAAGATGATGGAGATCATGGTGTCATGCTGGTGACGATGGAGATCATGCTGGTGCTTTAAGGATGGAGATCAAAATCACAAGTTCATGGCCATATCATGTCACTTTTGATTTGAATGTGATGTTAATCCTTTTATGCACCTTGTTTTGCTTAGGACAACGGTAGCATTATAAGGTGATACCTCACTTAAATTTCAAGATAAATTGTGTTCTCCCCGAGTGTGTATCGTTGCGAAAGTTCGTCGTGTCGAGACACCATGTGATGATCAGGTATGATAGACTCTACGCTCACATACAACGGGTGCAAGCTAGTGTTGCACGTGCAGAACACTCAGGTTAAACATGACGAGCCTAGCATGTACAGACATGGCCTCGGAACACAAGAGACCGAAAGGTCGAACATGAGTCATATAGCAGATATGATCAACATGATGATGTTCACCATTGAAACCACCTCAACTCACATGATGATCGGACTTGAGTTGGTGAATTTGGATCATGTATCACTCGAATGACCGGAGGGATGTCAATTTGAGTGGGAGTTCTTAAGTAATATGACTAATTAAATTCATTGTCATGAATATAGTCACTAGTGTCTTTGCAAATTATGTTGTAGATTACTAGCTCATGCTATAGCTCCCTTGAATTTTTATATGTTCCTAGAGAAATAGAGTTGAAAGATGATCGTAGCAATATTGTGGACTGGGTCCGTGATCGGAGATTGTCCTCATTCCTGCATAGAAGGCTTATGTCCTTCATGCACCGCTCGGTGTGCCACCCCCTCTAGCGTTGTTTGTGGATGTTGTGAACCTCTGACGGGCACATTCCAATGACTACTTGATAGTTCAGTGCATCATGCATTACGGCTTAGAATTGAGGCTCCAAATAGTTTAGAACGTCACGGAACATACAAGATGTTCTAAGAGCTGAAATTGGGATATCAGGCTCGTGCCCGTTTTTAGAGGTATGAGACCTCCAACAAAGATTTTGCCTGCAAGATGAAGGCGAATAGCTCAATCGTTGAGCATGTGCTCAGATTTTCTAGGTGCTACAATCGCTTGAATTGAGTGGGAGTTGATCTTCTAGATAAGATAGAGATGGATATAGTTCTCCAAGTCACTGTCACTAAGCTACTAGAACTTCATGATGAACTATAATTATGCTAGGGATGGAAATGATGATCCCTGAGCTATTCAAGATGTTTGACACTGCGAAGGTAGATATCAAGAAGGAGCATCAAGTGTTGATGGTTAGTAAAACCACTAGTTTCGAAAAGGGCAAGGGCAAGGAGGGAAACTACATGGATGGCAAGTTAGTTGCTGCTCCAGTGAAGAAACCCGAGGTTGGACCCAAACCCGAGACTGAGTGCTTCTATTATGAGGAGAATGGTCGCTGAAGCGGAACAACCCTAGATACTTGGTAGATAACAAGGCTGACAGAAGTATATTTGATATACGTGTTATTGATGTGTACCTTACTAGTACTGCTAGTAGCACCTAGGGTATTGGATACCGGTTCGGTTGCTAAATGTTAGTAACTCGAAATAAAAGCTATGGAATAAATGGAGGTTGGCTAAGGGTGAGGTGACGATGAGTGTTGGAAGTGTTTCCAAGGTTGATGTGATCAACATCACACGCTCTCTCTACCTTCGGGATTTGTGACAAACCTAAATAAATGTTATTTGGTGTTTGCATTAAGCATGAACATGATTAGATCGTGTTTATTGCAATACGGTTATTCATTTAAGTTAAAGAATAATGGTTATTATGTTTACATGAATAATACCTTCAATGGTCATGCACCCAATGTGAATGGTTTGTTAAATCTTGATCGTATTAATCCACATGTTCATAACATAGATGTCGAAGGATACAAAGTTAATAATGATAGTACCACATACTTGTAGCACGGCCACTAAATGTCATATTGGTATAAATCTCATGAAGAAACTCCATGCTGATGGATCTTTGGACTCATTTGATTTCGAATCAATTGAGACATGCGGACCATGCCTCATGTGCGAGATGACTAAAGACCCCGTTTTCGGTATGATGGAGTGGGCTAGTAACTTATTGGAAATAATACATGTTGATGTATGCGGTCCAATGAGTGTTGTAGCATGCAGTGGATGTCGTTATTTTCTTACTTTCACTAATGATTTGAGTATATATGAGTATATTTCCTTAATGAAACACAAGTCTGAAACGTTTGCAAAGTTCAAACAAATTCAGAGTGAAGTTTAAGATCACCGTGACGAGAAGATAAAAATGTCTACGATATGATCGTGGAGGTGAATATCTGAGTTACGAGTTTGGCATAAAACTTTAGACAATGTGAAAGTTGTATCACAACTCACGCCACCTGGAACACCATAGTGTGATGGTGTGTCCAAACGTCATAGTCGCGCTCTATTGGATATGGTGCGTGTTATGATGTCTCTTATCGTTTTGCCACTATTTTTTGGGGGTTATGCATTAGAGATAATTACATTCACTTTAAATAGGGCACCATATAAATCCATTGAGATGACACTGTATGAATTATGGTTTGATAGAAACCTGAGTTGTCATTTCTTAATGTTTGGGGCTGCAACACTTATGTGAAAAGGGTTTTCACCTAATGAGCTCGAACCCAAAGCGGACAAATGCATCTTCATAGAATACCCTAAGAACAGTTGGGTATACCTTCTATCTCAGATCCGAGTGCAAAGTGTTTGTTTCTAAAAACAAGTCCTTTCTCAAGAAAGAGTTTCTCTCGAAAGAATTGAGTGGGAGGAAGATAGAACTTGATGAGGTTGTTGAACCTTTATTTCAACCAGAGAGTAGCGCAGCGCAGAAAATTGTTTCTGTGGAGCCTACATTAGTTGAAGAGGAAGTTAATGATGATGATCATGAAGCTTCGGATCAAGTTACTATCGAACCTCGTAGGTTGACAAGGATACGTACTGCACCTGAGTGGTACGGTGATCCTGTCTTGGAGATCATGTTGTTGGACAACGATGAACCTACGAAATATGGACAAGCGATGATGGGCCCAGATTCCAAAAAATGGTTAGAGGCCATGAAATCCGAGAAAGGATCCATGTACGAAAACCAAGTATGGACTTTGGTAGACTTGCCCGTTGAACAGCAGGACGTTGAGTATAAATGGATTTTTAAGAAGAAGAAATACGGTGATGGTGAATGTCACCTTTTATAAAGCTTGACTTGTCGCAAAGAAGTTTCCGACAAAGTTCAAGGAGTTAACTGTGATGAGACTTTCTCATCCATAGCGCTGGTAAAGTCTATTGGAATTATGTTAGCAGTTGTTGTGTTTTTCAATTATGAAATCTGGCATATGGATGTCAAAACATCGTTTCCTTCCTTGAGGAAAGGTTGTATGCGATACAACTAGAAGGTTTTGTCAATCCTAAGGATGCTAAAAGGTGTGCAAACTCCAGTGATCCTTCTATGGGCTGGAACAAGCATCTCGGAGTTGGAATATACACTTTGATGAGGTGATCAAAGTTTTTGAGTCTATACAAAGTTTATGAGACGTGTATTTACAATAAAGTGAGTGGGAGCAGTATAGAATTTTTGATAAGTATATGTGGGTGACATATTGTCAATCGGAAACGATGTAGAATTTCTGGAAAGCATAAAGGTTTGTTTGAAAAGGAGTTTTTCAATGGAAAGCCTGGATAAAACTACCTAATTGTTGGGCATCAAGATCTATAGAGATAGATCAAGATGCTTGATGAGACTTTCAATGAGTACATACCTAGACAAGGTTTTGAAAGAGTTCAAAATGGATCAGTCAAGGAAGGAGTTCTTGCCTGATTTGTAAGGTGTGGAGTTGAGTGAGACTCAAAGCTCGACCACGGCAGAAGAAAGAGAAAGGACGAAGGTCGTCCCCTATGCCTTATCCATAGGCTTTGTGTAGTATGACATGCTCTGTACCGCACCTGTGTGTGCCTTGCCATGAGTCTATCAAGGGGTACCAGAGTGGTCCAGGAGTGTATCACTTGAAAGTGGTCAAGATTATCCTTAGTAACTGGAGGACTAAGGACATATTTCTCGATTATGGAGGTGATAGAGAGTTCGTCGTAAAGGGTTACGTCGATCCAAGCTTTAACACCAATCCGGATGACTGTGAGTAGCAATCCGAATACGTATAGCGGAGCAGCCATTTGGAATAGTTCCAAGTGGAGTGTGGTAGAAGTGTCTACAGTATGACATAGAGATTTGCAAAGGACACACGAATCTGAATGTCGCAGACCCGTTGACTAAAGACCTCTCTCACATGCAAAGCATGATCGAACCCGAGAACTTATTGGGTGTTAGATTCATAACAATGTAAATCACATGGTGATGTGAACTAGATTATCGACTCTGCTTGCAAGTGGGAGACTATTAGAAATATGCCCTAGAGGCAATAATAAATTAGTTATTATCATATTTCCTAGTTCATTATAATCGTTTATTATCCATGCTATAATTGTATTGATTGAAACTAAATACATGTGTGGGTATATAGACAACACTTTGTCCCTAGTATGCCTCTAGTAGACTAGCTCGTTGATCAAAGATGGTTAAGGTTTCCTAGCCATGAACATGAGATGTTATTTTATAACGGGATCACATCATTAGGAGAATGATGTGATGGACAGGACCCAAACTATAAACGTAGCATATGATCATGTCAGTTTATTGCTACAATTTTTTGCATGTCAATTATCTGTTCCTATGACCATGAGATCATGCAACTCACTGACACTGAAGGAGTGCCTTGTGTGTATAAAACGTAGCAATGTAACTGGGTGACTATAAAGGTGCTCTACCGGTATCTCCGAGGGTGTCTGTTGGGTTGGCATGGATCCAGACTAGGATTTGTTACTCCGTGTGACAGAGAGGTATCTCGGGGCCCACTCGGTAATACAACATCACAACAAGCCTTGAAAGCAAAGTGACTATTGTGTTAGCCACAGGATCTTGTATTACAGAACGAATAAAGAGACTTGTCGATAACAAGATTGAACTAGGTATAGAGATACCGACGATCGAATCTCGGGCAAGTAACATACCGAAGAATAAAGGGAACATTATACGGGATTAACTGAATCCTTAACATAGAGGTTCAACCGATAAAGATCTTTGTAGAATATGTAGGAACCAATATGGGCATATAGGTCCCGCTATTGGTTATTGACCGTAGACATGTCTCGATCATGTCTGTGTTGGAAATATGCCCTAGAGGCAATAATAGATTAGTTATTATCATATTTCCTTGTTCGTGATAATCGTTTATTATCCATGCTATAATTGTATTGATCGGAAACTCAGATACATGTGTGGATACATAGACAACACCATGTCCCTAGTATGCCTCTAGTAGACTAGCTCGTTGATAAAAGGATGGTTAAGGTTTCCTAGCCATGGACATGAGATGTCATTTGATAACGGGATCACATCATTAGGAGAATGATGTGATGGATAAGACCCAAACTACAAACATAGCATATGATCGTTTCAGTTTATTGCTACTGTTTTCTGCATGTCAAGTATATGTTCCTATGACCATGAGATCATGCAACTCACGGATATCGGAGGAGTGCCTTGTGTGTATCAAACGTCGCAACGTAACTGGGTGACTATAAAGGTGCTCTACAGGTATCTCCGATGGTGTTTGTTGAGTTGGCATGGATCGAGACTGGGATTTCTTACTCCGTGTAACGGAGAGGTATCTCGGGGCCCACTCGGTAATGCAACATCACAATAAGCCTTGCAAGCAATGTGACTAATTGTTAGTTGCGGGATCTTGTATTACGGAACGAGTAAAGAGACTTGCCGGTAACGAGGTTGAACTAGGTATGGAGATACCGACGATCGAATCTCGGGCAAGTAACATACCGAAGAACAAAGGGAACGATATACGGGATTAACTGAATCCTTGACATAGAGGTTCGACCGATAAAGATCTTCGTAGAATATGTAGGAACCAATGTGGACGTCCAGGTCCCGCCATTGGTTATTGACCGTAGAGGTGTCTCGGTCATGTCTACATAGTTCTCGAACCCGCAGGGTCTGCACACTTAAGGTTCGGTGACGTTTCGGTAGTGTAGAGTTATGTATGGTGGTGACCGAAGGTTGTTCGGAGTCCCGGATGAGATCCCGGACGTCACGAGGAGCTCCGGAATGGTCCGGAGGTAAAGATTCATATATAGGAAGTCCCAGTTTGGTTTCCGGAAAAGTTTCGGGCTCATCGGTAGTGTACCGGGAGTATCGGTATTGTACCGGGAGTGCCGGTAGTGTACCGGAGGACCTCCGGGAGGGGTATTTCGACCCCAAGAGGTCCATGGGCTGTGGGAGAATAATAACCAGCCCTTAGTGGGCTGGGAAAACAGCCACAAAGGCCCATGGCGCAGGAGAGAAAGTCCTAAAGCAAAAAGTGGAAAATCAGCCAATAGGAGGCAATCCTACTCCAACTAGGATTGGAGGTGAAGTAGGATTGCTCCCACCTCCTATTTCGGCCGACCCAAAGGCCTTGGCTGCCTCTCCTCTCCTCTCCTCCTATATATACTAGTGGATTGGGTGGTTTTTGGACAGAATTTCCGGCCACGTGCTACCCGTTTCACCGGTGCACAGTTTCTCCTCTAGATCGGTTTTCCGCAGCGCTTAGGCGAAGCCCTGCCGGAATCACTCCACCACCATCACCGGAGCGCCATCACGCTGCCGGTGAACTCTCTCTCCTCTCCACCTCCTCTTGCTGGATCAAGATGGTGGAGATCGTCATCAAGCTGCACGTGTGCTGAACGCGGAGGTGCCGTCCGTTCGGCGCTAGATCGGAAGGACCGTGATCGAGATCGCGAGACGGTTCGTGATGAGATCGCGGAACGGATCGTGATGAGTTCGTAGGACAGATCGTGATCAAGATCGTGAGACGGATCGTGATGAGATCGCGGGACGGATCGTGATGAGTTCACGGGACGGATCGTGATTGGATCGCGGGACGGATCGTGATGAGATCGCGGGACGCTCGGCGATTTGGATCGCGAAGATGTTCGACTACACCAACCGCGTTTCTTAACGCTTCCCGCTTAGCGATCTACAAGGGTACGTAGATCCACTCTCCCTCTCGTAGATGCTCATCACCATGGATAGGTTTGCGTGTGCGTAGGAATATTTTTGTTTCCCATGCGACGTTCCCCAACAGTGGCATCATGAGCTAGGTTGATGGTTCGATGAGATCTCGAGTAGAACACAAAAGGTTTGTGGGCGTTGATGCTTAGATTGCTTCCTCCCTTGGTCGTATTTTGGTTCAGCGGGATTGTGAGATGAAGCGGCCCGGACCAACATTACTCGTACGCTTACGAGAGACCGGTTCCCTCGACGCAACTTGTTGCCTAGATGGCTTGCGGGTGACAGTTTCTCTCACTTTAGTTGGATCGGATTCGACAAAGGCGGTCCTTGAGAAGGTTGAAAAGCAAACTAGTGTATCACCGTTGTGGTTTATGCGTAGGTGAGAATCGTTCTTGCTAGATACCCATAGCAGCCACGTAAAATATGCAACAACAATTAGAGGACGTCTAACTTGTTTTTGCAGGGTATGTTGTGATGTGATATGGCCAATTACATGATGACATATATGTGATGTATGAGATGATCATGTGATGTATAGATTATCACGACTTGCATGTCGATGAGTACGGCAACCGGCAGGAGCCATAGGGTTGTCTTTAATTATTGTATGACCTGCGTGTCAATCATTAAGCGCTATGTAATGCTTTACTTTATCGCTACGGTAGCAATAGTAGTAGAAGCATGCAGGGCGTGACAACCCCAATGGCAACACATTGATGGAGATCAAGATGATGGAGATCATGGTGTTGTGCCGGTGACGATGGAGATCATGCCGGTGCTTTCTAGATGGAGATCAAAAGCACAAGTTCATGGCCATATCATGTCACTTATGATTTGCATGTGATGTTAATCCTTTTTATGCACCTTATTTTGCTTAGGACGACGGTAGCATTATAAGGTGATCCCTCACTTAATTTCAAGCTAAATTGTGTTCTCCCCGAGTGTGCACCGTTGCGAAAGTTCGTCGTGTTGACACACCACGTGATGATCGGGTGTGATAGACTCTACGTTCACATACAACGGGTGCAAGCCAGATTTGCACGCGCAGAACACTCGGGTTAAACTTGACGAGCCTAGCATGTACAGACATGGCCTCGGAACACGAGAGACCGAAAGGTCGAACATGAGTCATATAGTAGATATGATCAACATAATGATGTTCACCATTGCAGCCACCTCAACTCACGTGATGATCGGACTTGAGTTGGTGAATTTGGATCATGTATCACTCGAATGATCGGAGGGATGTCAATTTGAGTGGGAGTTCTTAAGTAATATGATTAATTGAACTCATTATCATGAACATAGTCAAAGTGTCTTTGCAAATGATGTTGTAGATTACTAGCTCGCACTGTAGCTCCCGTGTGTTTTTATATGTTCCTAGAGAAATAGAATTGAAAGATGTTGGTAGCAAAATTGTGGACTGGGTCCGTGATCTGAGGATTGTCCTCATTGCTGCACAGAAGGCTTATGTCCTTAATGCACCGCTCGGTGCGCCACCCCCTCTAGCGTCGTCTATAGATGTTGTGAACATCTAACAGGCACGTTTCGATGACTACTTGATAGTTTAGTGCGTCATGCATTACGGCTTAGAATTGAGGCTCCAAAACGTTTTGAACGTCACGGAACATATGAGATGTTCTAGGAGCAGAGATTGTGATCTCAGGCTCGTGCCTTTGTTGCAAGATATGAGATCTCCAACAAGATTCTTTGCTTGTAAGATGAAGGAGAATAGCTCAATCGTTGAGCATGTACTCAGATTGTCTGGGTACTACAATCACTTGAATCAAGTGGGAGTTGATCTTCCAGATAAGATAGTGATTGATATAGTTCTCCAAGTCACTGTCACTAAAGCTACTAGAACTTAGTGATGAACTATAATACACTAGGGATAGAAGTATTGATCCCTGAGCTGTGCGCGATGTTTGACACCGCGAAGGTAGAAATCAAGAAGGAGCGTCAAGTGTTGATGGTTAATCAAACCACTAGTTTCGAAAAGGGCAAGAGCAAGGAGGGAAACTTCATGGATAGCAAGTCAGTTGCTGCTCCAGTGAAGCAACCCAAAGTTGAACTCAAACCCGAGACTAAGTGCTTCTATTATGAGGTGAGAGGTCGCTGAAGCGGAACAACCCTAGATACTTGGTAGATAAGAAGGCTGGCAACATCGACAGAAGTATATTTGATATACGAGTTATTGATGTGTACCTTGCTAGTACTCCTAGTAGCACCTGAGTATTGGATACCGGTTCGGTTGCTAAATGTTAGTAACTCGAAATAAAAGCTACGGAATAAACGGAGAACTAGCTAAGGGTGAGGTGACGATGTGTGTTGGAAATGTTTCCAAGGTTGATGTGATCAACATCGCACGCTCTCTCTACCTTCAGGATTAGTAACGAACCTAAATAAATGTTATTTGGTGTTTTGCGTTGAGCATGAACATGATTAGATCATGTTTGTTGCAATACGATTATTCATTTAAGTCAGAGAATAATAGTTATTCTGGTTACATGAATAATACCTTCAATGGTCATGCACCAAGTGAGAATGGTTTGTTGAAATCTTGATCGTAGTAGTACACATGTTCATAGCATTGATGTCAAAAGATACAAAGTTAATAATGATAGTACCACATACTTGTGGCACTGCCGCTAAATGTCATATTGGTATAAAGCGCATGTAGAAACTCCATG
This sequence comes from Hordeum marinum, assembly GCA_022496015.1. Lineage (NCBI taxonomy): Eukaryota > Viridiplantae > Streptophyta > Magnoliopsida > Poales > Poaceae > Hordeum > Hordeum marinum. The sequence continues at coordinate 114,618,730 of CM039672.1, forward strand.
CTGATGGATATTTGGACTCATCGATTTCGAATCGGTTGAGACATGCGAACCATGCCTCTTGGGCAAGATGACTAAAGGACCCCGTTGGCTGGAGCAGGCAAGTGATTCATTGGAAATGATACATGTTGATGTATGCAATCTAGTGAGTCTTGTAGCGTGCAGTGGATATCGTTATTTTCTTACCTTCACTGATGATTTGAGTAGATATAGTGTATATTTACTTAATGAAACACAAGTCTGAATCGTTTGAAAGGTTCAAGCAAATTCAGAGTGAAGTTTAAAGATCATCGTGACAAGAAGATAAAAATGACCGCGATATGATCGTGGAGGTGAATATCTGAGTTACAAGTTTGGCATACAACTTAAGACAACGTGAAATTTGTTTCACAACTAACGCCACCTGGAACACCATGCTGTGATGGTGTGTCCGAACATCATAGTCATGCTCTATTGATATAGTGCATACTGTGATGTCTCTTATCATTTTACTACTATAATTTTTGGGGTTATGCATTAGAGACAACTACATTCACTTTAAATAGGGCATCATCTAAATCCGTTGAGATGACACCGTGTGAATTATGGTTTGATAGAAACCTAAGCTGTCATTTCTTAATGTTTGGGGCTGCGATGCTTGTGTGGAAAATGTTTTCACATAATAAGCTAGAACCCAAAGCGGACAAATGTATCTTCATAGAATACCCTAAGAACAGATGGGTATGCCTTCTATCTCAGATCCGAGTGCAAAGTGTTTGTTGCTAGAACTGGGTCCTTTCTCGAGAAAAAGTTTCTCTCAAAAGAATTGAATGGGAGGAAGATAGAACTTGATGAGGTTGTTAAACCTTTGTTCAACCAGAGAGTAGCGCAGCGCAGAAAGATGTTTCTGTGAAGCCTACGTTAGTTGAAGAGGAAGTTAATGATGATGATCATGAAGCTTCAGGATCAAGTTACTATCGAACTCCGTAGGTCGACAAGGATGTGTACTGCTCCTGAGCGGTACGACAACTCTGTCTTGGAGGTCATGTTGTTGGACAACGATGAACCTACGAGCTATGGATAAGCGATGATGGGCCCGGATTCCGACAAATGGTTGGAGGCCATGAAATCCGAGATAGGATCCATGTATTAAAACCAAGTGTAGACTTTGGTAGACTTGCTCGTTGGACGGCAGGTTGTTGAGTACAAATGGATCTTTAAAATGAAGACAGACACTGATGGTGAATGTCACTATTTGTAAAGCTCGACTTGTTGCAAAGATGTTTGTGACAAGTTCAAGGAGTTGACTACGATGAGACTTTCTCACTCGTAGCGATGCTAAAAGTCTGTTGGAATTGTGTTAGCAGTTGCTGTGTTTTCAATTATGAAATCTGGCAGATGGATGTCAAAACATCGTTTCCTTAATGGTTTACTTGAGGAAAGGTTGTATGTGATACAACCAGAAGGTTTTGTCAGGCCTAAGGATGCTAAAAGGTGTGCAAGCTTCGGTGATCCTTCCATGGACTGAAGCAAGCATCTCGGAGTTGGAATATACGCTTTGATGAGGTGATCAAAGTTTTGATGTTTATACAAAGTTTATGAGAAACTTGTATTTGCAATAAAGTGAGTGGGAGCACTATAGAATTTCTGATCAGTATATGTGGATGACATATTGTTGTTCAGAAATAATGTAGAGTTTCTGGAAAGCATAAAACGGTTATTTGGAAAGTGATTTTCAAAGGAAGACCTGGATAAAGCTACCTAATTGTTGAGCATCAAAATCTATAGAGATAGATCAAGATGCTTGATGAGACTTTCAATGAGTGCATACCTTCACAAGATTTTGAAAGAGTTCAAAATGGATCAGCCAGAGAAATAGTTCTCGTCTGATTTGTAAGGTGTGAAGTTGAGTGAGACTCAAAGCTCGACAACGGCAGAAGAAAGAGAAAGGACGAACGTCGTCCCCTATGCCTTAGCCATAGGCTCTATATTATGCCATGCTGTGTACCGCACCTATGTGTGCCTTGCCATGAGTTTGTCAAGGGGTACAAGAGTGGTCCAGGAGTGGATCACTGGACAGCGGTCGGAATTATCCTTAGTAACCAGAGGACTAAGGAAATGTTTCTTGATTATGGAGGTGATAAAGAGTTCGTCGTAAATAGTTACGTCGATGCAAGCTTTAACACCTATCCGGATGACTAGTAGTAGCAATCTGGATACGTATAGTGGAGCAGCCATTTGGAAATAGTACCAAGTGGAGTGTGGTAGCAGTGTTTACGGTTTGACATAGAGATTTGCAAAGTACACACGGATCTGAATATCGCAGACCCGTTGACTATAAGACCTCTCTCACATGCAAAGCATGATCGAGCCCCAAAACTCATTGGGTGTTAGATTCATAACAATGCGAATCACATGGTGATGTGAACTAGATTATTGACTCTAGTGCAAGTGGGAGACTGTTGGAAATATGCCCTAGAGGCAATAATAGATTAGTTATTATCATATTTCCTTGTTCGTGATAATCGTTTATTATCCATGCTATAATTGTATTGATCGGAAACTCAGATACATGTGTGGATACATAGACAACACCATGTCCCTAGTATGCCTCTAGTAGACTAGCTCGTTGATCAAAGGATGGTTAAGGTTTCCTAGCCATGGACATGAGATGTCATTTGATAACGGGATCACATCATTAGGAGAATGATGTGATGGATAAGACCCAAACTACAAACATAGCATATGATCGTTTTAGTTTATTGCTACTGTTTTCTGCATGTCAAGTATATGTTCCTATGACCATGAGATCATGCAACTCACGGATATCGGAGGAGTGCCTTGTGTGTATCAAACGTCGCAACGTAACTGGGTGACTATAAAGGTGCTCTACAGGTATCTCCGATGGTGTTTGTTGAGTTGGCATGGATCGAGACTGGGATTTCTTACTCCGTGTAACGGAGAGGTATCTCGGGGCCCACTCGGTAATGCAACATCACAATAAGCCTTGCAAGCAATGTGACTAATTGTTAGTTGCGGGATCTTGTATTACGGAACGAGTAAAGAGACTTGCCGGTAACGAGGTTGAACTAGGTATGGAGATACCGACGATCGAATCTCGGGCAAGTAACATACCGAAGAACAAAGGGAACGATATACGGGATTAACTGAATCCTTGACATAGAGGTTCGACCGATAAAGATCTTCGTAGAATATGTAGGAACCAATGTGGACGTCCAGGTCCCGCCATTGGTTATTGACCGTAGAGGTGTCTCGGTCATGTCTACATAGTTCTCGAACCCGCAGGGTCTGCACACTTAAGGTTCGGTGACGTTTCGGTAGTGTAGAGTTATGTATGGTGGTGACCGAAGGTTGTTCGGAGTCCCGGATGAGATCCCGGACGTCACGAGGAGCTCCGGAATGGTCCGGAGGTAAAGATTCATATATAGGAAGTCCCAGTTTGGTTTCCGGAAAAGTTTCGGGCTCATCGGTAGTGTACCGGGAGTATCGGTATTGTACCGGGAGTGCCGGTAGTGTACCGGAGGACCTCCGGGAGGGGTATTTCGACCCCAAGAGGTCCATGGGCTGTGGGAGAATAATAACCAGCCCTTAGTGGGCTGGGAAAACAGCCACAAAGGCCCATGGCGCAGGAGAGAAAGTCCTAAAGCAAAAAGTGGAAAATCAGCCAATAGGAGGCAATCCTACTCCAACTAGGATTGGAGGTGAAGTAGGATTGCTCCCACCTCCTATTTCGGCCGACCCAAAGGCCTTGGCTGCCTCTCCTCTCCTCTCCTCCTATATATACTAGTGGATTGGGTGGTTTTTGGACAGAATTTCCGGCCACGTGCTACCCGTTTCACCGGTGCACAGTTTCTCCTCTAGATCGGTTTTCCGCAGCGCTTAGGCGAAGCCCTGCCGGAATCACTCCACCACCATCACCGGAGCGCCATCACGCTGCCGGTGAACTCTCTCTCCTCTCCACCTCCTCTTGCTGGATCAAGATGGTGGAGATCGTCATCAAGCTGCACGTGTGCTGAACGCGGAGGTGCCGTCCGTTCGGCGCTAGATCGGAAGGACCGTGATCGAGATCGCGAGACGGTTCGTGATGAGATCGCGGAACGGATCGTGATGAGTTCGTAGGACAGATCGTGATCAAGATCGTGAGACGGATCGTGATGAGATCGCGGGACGGATCGTGATGAGTTCACGGGACGGATCGTGATTGGATCGCGGGACGGATCGTGATGAGATCGCGGGACGCTCGGCGATTTGGATCGCGAAGATGTTCGACTACACCAACCGCGTTTCTTAACGCTTCCCGCTTAGCGATCTACAAGGGTACGTAGATCCACTCTCCCTCTCGTAGATGCTCATCACCATGGATAGGTTTGCGTGTGCGTAGGAATATTTTTGTTTCCCATGCGACGTTCCCCAACAGTGGCATCATGAGCTAGGTTGATGGTTCGATGAGATCTCGAGTAGAACACAAAAGGTTTGTGGGCGTTGATGCTTAGATTGCTTCCTCCCTTGGTCGTATTTTGGTTCAGCGGGATTGTGAGATGAAGCGGCCCGGACCAACATTACTCGTACGCTTACGAGAGACCGGTTCCCTCGACGCAACTTGTTGCCTAGATGGCTTGCGGGTGACAGTTTCTCTCACTTTAGTTGGATCGGATTCGACAAAGGCGGTCCTTGAGAAGGTTGAAAAGCAAACTAGTGTATCACCGTTGTGGTTTATGCGTAGGTGAGAATCGTTCTTGCTAGATACCCATAGCAGCCACGTAAAATATGCAACAACAATTAGAGGACGTCTAACTTGTTTTTGCAGGGTATGTTGTGATGTGATATGGCCAATTACATGATGACATATATGTGATGTATGAGATGATCATGTGATGTATAGATTATCACGACTTGCATGTCGATGAGTACGGCAACCGGCAGGAGCCATAGGGTTGTCTTTAATTATTGTATGACCTGCGTGTCAATCATTAAGCGCTATGTAATGCTTTACTTTATCGCTACGGTAGCAATAGTAGTAGAAGCATGCAGGGCGTGACAACCCCAATGGCAACACATTGATGGAGATCAAGATGATGGAGATCATGGTGTTGTGCCGGTGACGATGGAGATCATGCCGGTGCTTTCTAGGACAGATCGTGATCAAGATCGTGAGACGGATCGTGATGAGATCGCGGGACGGATCGTGATGAGTTCACGGGACGGATCGTGATTGGATCGCGGGACGGATCGTGATGAGATCGCGGGACGCTCGGCGATTTGGATCGCGAAGATGTTCGACTACACCAACCGCGTTTCTTAACGCTTCCCGCTTAGCGATCTACAAGGGTACGTAGATCCACTCTCCCTCTCGTAGATGCTCATCACCATGGATAGGTTTGCATGTGCGTAGGAATATTTTTGTTTCCCATGCGACGTTCCCCAACAGTCTGCATAGTTCTCGAACCCGCAGGGTCTACACACTTAACATTTGGTGACGATATAAGTATAGTTGAGTTATTATGTTGGTGACCGAAAGCTTTTCGGAGTCCAGGATGAGATCCCGGACATGACGAGGAGCTCCGAAATAGTCCGTAGGTAAAGATTGATATATGGGATAATAGTGTTTGGTCTCCAGAAGAGTTCCGAAATTCACCGGAATAGTTTCAAATGTTTCCCGAAATGTTTGGGGTACAAGAACACTTTATTTGTGCCAAGGGTTAAAGCCCATGAGGCATTAGGAAGGTGCAAAAGGTGTTTTGCGGAGGCCAGGGGCCAGACGCCAGGGACCCTGGTATCTGGGGCCAGACGCCGAGGACCTTGGCGTCTGGTCCTAGACTCCGAGGAGGACTCTTGCCTTGGAGGCAAACCGACCTTCAGGAGGATTTTTCTCCAAGTTTCGACCCCATGGCTCAGCATGTAAATAAAGGGGCAAAGCTAGCACCTGGAACACATTAAGAAACCCCAAGCCGTGTGCCGACAACCCCGTCCCTCTAGTTTATCCTCCGTCATAGTTTCCGTTGTGCTTGGCGAAGCCCTGTGGAGATTGTTCTTCACCAACACCGTCACCACGTCATCGTGCTGCCGGAACTCATCTACTCCTTCACCATCGCTCGCTGGATCGAGGAGGTGAAGGCGTCATCAAACATACGTGTGTTGAATGCGGAGGTGCCGTCCGTTGGGCGCTAGATCGGAAGGACCATGATCAAGATCGCGAGACGATTCATGATTTGATCGCGGGACAGATCGTGATGGGATCACGGGATGGATCGTGATTGGATCACAAGACGGATCATGATGGGATCGCGGGACGCTCAGTGATTTGGATTGTGAAGATGTTCGACTACATCAACCGCGTTTCTTAACGCTTCCGCTTAGCGATCTACACGGGTATGTAGATCCACTCTCCCTCTCGTAGATGCTCCTCACCATGGATAGATCTTGCGTGTGTGTAGGAAATTTTTTATTTCCCATGCAACGTTCCCCAACATAAGCGGCTCTGACCAACTTTACTCGTCCATGTACGAGAGACCGGTTCCATCGACTTACACACAAATTGTTGCATAAAGATGGCTAGAGGGTGTCTATCTCTCCCACTTTAGTTGAATCGGATTTGACCGAGGTGGTCCTTGTAGAAGCTTAAAAGGCAACTTGAATATGACCGTTGTGGATTTGCGTAGGTAAGAATGGTTCTTACTAGTTGCCCATAGCATCCACGTAAAACTTGCAACAACAAAGTAGAGGATGTCTAACTTGTTTTTGCAGCGCCTGTAGTGATGTGATATGGCCAAGACGTGATTTGATATATGTTGATGTATGAGATGATCATGTTTTGTAATAGTTATCACGACTTGCATGTCGATGAGTACGGCAACTGGTAGGAGCCATAGGGTTGTTTTTCATTTATTGTATGACCTGCGTGTCAATCACTAAATGCCATGTAATTGATTTTACTCTATCGCTATGGGTTAGCAATAGTTGGCGCGACAACCTCGTGACAACACAATGATGGAGATCATGATGGTGGAGATCATGGTGTCATGCCGATGATGATTGAGATCATGCTGGTGCTTTGGAGATGGATGTCAAAAGCACAAGATGGTGATGGGCATATCATGTCACTTATATGATTTACATGTGGTGTTAATCCTTTCATGCATCTTATTTTGCTTAGGCCGACGGTAGCATTATAAGATGGTCCCTCACTAAAATTTCAAGATTAAAATTGTGTTCTCCCCAAGTGTGCAACATTGCGAAGGATCATCGTTTCGACGCACCACTTGATGATCGGGTGTGATAGACTGTACGTTCGCATACAACAGGTGTAAGCCAGTTTTGCACATGCTGAACACTTGGGTTAAACTTGATGAGCCTAGCATGTACAAACATGGCCTCAAGACACAGGAGACCGAAAGGTCGAACATGAGTCATATGGTAGATATGATCAACATGGAGATGTTCACCTTGAAACCACCTCATCTCACGTGATGATTGGACTTGAGTTGGTGGATTTGGATCATGTCACACTTACACAACCTCAGGGATGTTGATTTGAGTGGGAGTTCTTAAGTAATATGATTAATTGAACTCATTATCTTGAACATAGTCTAAGTTGTCTTTGCAAATTATGTTGTAGATCAAAAGCTCACACTATAGCTCCCCTATATTTTGATACATTCCTAGAAAAAACTAAGTTGAAAGATGGTAGTAGCAATTATGCGGACTGGGTCCGTAAACTAAGGATTGTTCACATTGTTGCACAGAAGGCTTATGTCCTTGATGCACCGCTCGGTGCACTAACCCCTCAAACGTTGTTTGTTGGTGTTGAGAACATCAAACAGACATGTTTTTGACGACAACTTGATAGTTCGATGTGTCATGCTTTACAGTTTATAATTGAGGCTTCAAAGATGTTTTGAATGTCACGGAGCATATGAGATGTTCCAAGAGCTGAAATTGGGATTTCAGGCTCGTGCCCGTGTTGAGAGGTATGAGACCTCCAACAAGATTCTTTGCCTGCAAGATAAAGGATAATAGCTCAATCGGTGAGCGTGTGCTCAGATTGTCTGGGTAGTACAATCGCTTGAATCAAGTGGTAGTTTATCTTCGAGATAAGATAGTGATTGATATAGTTCTCCAAGTCACTGCCACAAAGCTACTAGAGCTTCGTGATGAAATATAAACATGCCAGAGATGGAAAGAAGATCCTTGAGCTATTTGTGATGTTTGACACTGCGAAGGTAGAAATCAAGAAGGAGCATTAAATGTTGATGGTTAGTAAAACCACTAGTTTCGAGAAGGGCAAGGACAAGAAGGGAAACTCCATGAATGGCAAGACAGTTGCTGCTCTAGTGAAGAAACCGAAGGTTGAACCCAAACCCTAGACTAAGTGCTTCTATTATGAGGAGAATGATCACTGAAGCGGAACTTCCCTAGATACTTGGTAGATAAGAAGGCTGGCAAAGTCAATAGAAGTATATTTGATATACGTGTTATTGATGTGTACCTTACTAGTAATCCTAGAAGCACATGGGTATTAGATATTGGTTCAGTTGCAAATGTTAGTAACTCAAATAAAAGCTACGGAATAAACAGGGAATAGCTAGGGCGAGGTGACGATGTGTGTTGGAAGTGTTTCCAAGGTTGATGTGATCACCATCGCACGCTCCCTCTACCTTCGGGATTAGTGTTAAACCTGAATAAATGTTATTTGGTATTTGCGTAGATCATGAACATGATTAGATCGTGTTTATCGCAATATGGTTATTCATTTAAGCCAGAGAATAATGGTTATTCTGTTTACATGAATAATACCTTCAATGGTCATGCACCCAATGTGAATGGTTTATTGAATCTCGATCGTACTGATACACATATTCATAATATTGATGCCAAGAAGATGCAAAGTTAATAATGATAGTACTACATACTTGTGGTATTGTCGCTAAGGTCATATTGGTATAAAGTGCATGAAGAAACTCCATGATGATGGATTTTTGGACTCACTCGATTCCGAATCAGTTGAGACATGCAAACCATGCCTCATGGGCAAGATGACTTAGGCCCCATTTTTGATATGATGGAGCGGGCAAGTGACTTATTGGAAATGATAAATTTTGATGTATGCGGTCCAATGAGTGTTTAAGCGTGCGGTGGATATCATTACTTTCTTACCTTCACTGATGATTTGAGTAGGTATGGGTACATTTACTTAATGAAACACAAGTCTGGAACGTTTGAAAATTTCAAGAAAATTCAGAGTGAAGTTTAAGATCATCGTGACAAGAAGATAAAATGTCTATGATATGATCGTGGAGGTGAGTATCTGAGTTACGAGTTTGGTATGCAACTTAGACAATGTGAAAGTTGTTTCACAACTCACGCCACCTATAACACCATAGTGTAATGGTGTGCCCGAACGTCATAGTCGTGCTCTACTGGATATGGCGCGAACTATGAGGAAACATTTGGGTATGCCTTCTATCTCAGATCTGAGGGCAAAGTGTTTGTTGCTAAAAATGGGTCCTTTCTCAAGAAAGAGTTTCTATCGGAAGAATTGAGTGGGAGGAAAGTAGAACTTGATGAGGTTGTTGAACCGTCACTTCAGTTGGAGAGTAGCACGATGCAGATAGATGTTTCTGTGGCGCCTACGCCAAGTGAAGAGGAAGCAAATGGTGATGATCATGAAGCTTCGGATCAAGTTACTACCAAGCCTCGTAGGTCGACAAGGACTCGTGCCGCCCCTAAGTGGCACGGAAATCATGTCTTGGGGGTCATGTTGTTGGACAACAGTGAGCCTACGAGCTATGAAGAAGCAATGGTGGGCCTGGATTCCAACAAATGGCTAGGAGCCGTAAAATTATGGACTTTGTTAGACTTTCCCGATTAATGACAAGCCGTTAAGTACAAATGGACCTTTAAGAAGAAGACAAACGCTGATGGTAAATGTCACCATTTATAAAGCTTGACTTATCGCAAAGATGTTTTCAACAAGTTCAAGGAGTTGACTATGATGAGACTTTCTCACCCGTAGCGATGATATAGTCTATTGGAATTATGTTAGTAGTTGCTACATTTTTCGACTATGAAATCTGGCAGATGGATGTCAAAACATCGGTTCCTCAATGGTTTACTTAAGGAAAGGTTGTATGTGATATAACCGGAAGGGTTTTGTCAATCCTAAGGATGCTAAAAGGTATGCAAGCTCCAGTGATCCTTCTATGGACTGGGCCAAGCGTCTCGGAGTTGGAATATACACTTTGATGAGGTGATCAAAGCTTTTGGGTTTATACAAAGTTTGCAAGAAACTTGTATTTACAAGAGAGTGAGTGGGAGAACTATAGCATTTCTGATAAGTATATGTGGACGACATATTGTTGATCGAAAATGATGTAGAATTTCTAGAAAGCATAAAGGGTTGTTTGAAAGGATTTTTTCAAAGGAAGACCTGGAATGAAGCTACGTAAATATTGGGCATCAAGATCTACAGAGATAGATCAAGACGCTTGATAAAACTTTCAATGAATACATACCTTGATAAGATTTTGAAGGAGTTCAAAATAGATCAGTCAAAGAAGGAGTTATTGGTTGTGTTGTAAGGTATGAATTTGAGTAAGACTCAAAGCTCGACCACGGCATAAGAAAGAGAAAAGAAGAAGGTCGTCCCCTATGCCTTAGCCATAGGCTCTATATAGTATGCCATGTTGTGTACCGCACCTGGTGTGTGCTTTGCCATGAGTTTGTCAAGGGGTACAAGAGTGATCCAAGAGTGGATCACTAGACATCGGTCAAAATTATCCTTAGTAACTATAGGACTAAGGAAACATTCTCGATTATGGAGGTGATAAATAGTTTGTCGTAAAAGGTTACGTCGATGCAAGCTTTGACACCAATCCGGATGACTTTGAGTAGCAATCTGAATACTATAATGGAGTTGTCGTTTGGAATAGATCCAAGTGGAGCGTGGTAGCGGCATCTATAGTATGACATAGATATTTGCAAAGTACACACGGATTTGAATGTTGTAGATCCGTTGACTAAAACCTCTCTCACAAGCAAAACATGATCAAACCCCATAACTCATTGGGTGTAAATCACATGATGATGTGAACTAGATTATTGACTCTAGTGCAAGTGGGGGACTATTGGAAATATGCCCTAGAGGCAATAATAAATTAGTTATTATCATATTTCCTCGTTCATGATAATCATTTATTATCCATGCTAGAATTGTATTGATCGGAAACTCGGATACATGTGCGTATACATAGACAACACCATGTCCATAGTAAGCCTCTACTAGACTAGATTGTTGATCAGAGATGGTCAAGGTTTCCTGACCATAGACATGAGTTGTCATCTGATAATGGGATCACATCATTAAAAAAATGATGTGATGGACAAGACTGAACCGTAAGCATATCATATGATCGTGTTAGTTTATTGCTACTGCTTTATCCATGTCAAGTATCTGTTCCTACGACCATGAGATCATGCAACTCCCTGACACCGTAGGAATGCCTTGTGTGTATCAAACGTCACAATGTAATTGGGTGACTATAAAGGTGATCTACAGGTATCTCCGAGGGTGTTTGTTTTGGGTTAGCGTGGATCGAGACTCGGATTTGTCACTCTGTATGACAGAGAGGTATCTCTGGGCCCACTCGGTAACACAACATCACAAGAATCTTGCAAGCAATGAGACTAAGGAGTTAGTCACGGGATCTTGTGTTACGGAACGAGTAAGGAGACTTGTCGGTAACGAGATTAAACTAGTTATGGAGATACCGACGATCGAATCTCGGGCAAGTAACATACCGATGGACAAAGGAAACTGCATACGAGATTGTCTCAATCCTTGACATCGTGGTTTGACCAATAAAGATCTTCATAGAATATGTAGGAACCAATATGGGCATCGAGGTCCCGCTATGGGTTATTGAAGGTAGAGTTGTCTTGGTCATGTCTACATAGTTCTCAAACCCGCAGGGTCTGCACACTTAACGTTCGGCGACGATTTGGTATTGATGAGTTATGTATGTTGGTCACCGAAGGTTTTTCAGAGTCTCGGATGAGATCACGGATATCACGAGGAGTTCCGGAATGGTCCGTAGGTAAGGATTGATATATGGGAAGTCATATTTTGGCTACCGGGAAAGTTTCGAGTTTTTCTCGTATTGTACCATGAAGCTTCTAGAAGGTTCCGGAAACTTCCAGAGGAGTCTGGAAGTTCACCGAGGGTTCCATTGCATTCCAAGGGTTTGCATGGTCTGAGGGGAGGCGCCCTGGCCTTATTGGGCCAAGCACACAAGTCCCTCAAGGCCCATGTGGCTTGGGAGAGGTGGAAAGTCCACATGTTTATGGAAAGGGAGGGAATTGGACTAGGAGTCCAACTCCCCCCCCCTTGGCTGCGCCCTACTGCTTGGAGGGGCTGATCTCCATGCCCCTCCATCTATATATAGAGGGGAGAGGTGCCCCAATAGTACACATGAAGCCCTTGGCGCCCCTCTCACTCCGAAGACGTGTTCTCCTCCGTTCGCGGTTTCAGTAGCGGTAGGCATAGCCCTGCTAGGATAGTACCACTACCACCGCCACCATGTTGTCGTGTGTCCAGGGAACTCATCTAATACTCCAACCTCGCTCGCTAGATCGAGGAGGCGGAGACGTCATCGAGTTGTACGTGTGGTGAACGCGGAGGTGCCGTCCGTTTGGTGCTAGATCGGGACGGACCGTGATTGGATCGCGGGACGGATTGCGATTTGGATCGCAAAGTCGTTCGACTACATCAACTGCGTTTCTTAACGCTTCCCGCTTAGCGATCTACAAGGGTATGTAGATCCACTCTCCCTCTCGTAGTTGTTGATCTCCATAGATAGATCTTGGGTGTTCTTAGGAATTTTTTGGTTTCCCATGCAACGTTCCCCACCAGTTAATTATCAAGGTTTAACTTGTGCACTTGAACTAGAGCTATGAAACTATCTATGGCTAAGCAATGAGCTTAAGTAAAAAATTCAAATGCAAACATTCTCTTAATTAAGATTCTAGAATTTGTGGGAATGGATATATTACATCTTCATGAGCTCGTAAAACCTTTTACTCAATTTTTAATCTCCCTATATTTTTTCTTATTTCTTAAATTGCTCGTGAACGGGTAAGACTTAAGATTGGGGGAGTTGATGGATCGATTTTTACCACTTTTGCAAGAGGGTTTTGATGTGTTTTTCACATGGTTTTTTTATATTTATCCCGTGTTTCTAACGCTAACTCTACTTTACTTCTAGGCAGAAATTTAACAGAGCAACCAACACACAAGACGATGCATGGTACGAGTGTTCCCACTCGTACCATGAGGCTCCAACACCACCTCGTTGACACAAGTAAATTTTGTGAAGGCATGATTATCATCAGTTAGCGAGAGTCGCTACCTTCATAGAATAGAGCGAGAAGAGATCCAGAGAAGATGAACCGCCAAACACCCATTCCTTCTATTTTTTTTCCTTTATATTCATCATAACACCACCATAGGAAGAGGAATTACAAGTAGGGTTTGCAACTCTTTTCATACTAATCTCAAGATCGAGACTTGTTTAACATTCATATTATCGCTAATCTTTGTGATATTATTGATATGATTTCTCTTTGTCTGATCTTGGAGTTGTTTGGTTACCCCCCTCTTATGCGTGAGTAATTCCCCCAAGGTGTGAGAGATGTAGGGGATTGGTGAGATTCATTCCTTCCAATTCTTTATGTCATCGTTTGTGATAATAGTTCTTTGATTATTGAGTAAGTTGTTTATTTGTAGTGCACGTAATGTGTGTTGTCCAATTTAGGTGCCCAAGCAATATAACCCAAAGACCTACACAAGTAACACATATTATTTACTGAATTTGCAACCTCCAAGTGACATGTGTTGATATCTATGAGGATCGAAGACAATATGATATATAAGGGTGATCCACAAAGCCTAATGTGTTTTTCGGGTCATATGACCTTAATTTCATAGACGACCATGTAATGGCAACGTCCAAGCAGGACTATAGGGGAGAATGAAGCCAGCATGGATGAGTTCGAACACTCAAGGGTGCTTCGCCTACCGAACAAACAATCTATGTGCTAGAATCACAATACAAAGTAACTAGTATTGTCGTCGCAGTGACACAATTGACGTACACCATGACCCAAAGTTTCTCCGCGTCTAACCTCTCTATTTCAGGTTTAATACTGTTGGAGAATGTTGCACGGGAAACAAAAAATTTCCTATGCACACACAATATCTATCCATGGTTATGAGAATCTACGAAAGGGGGAGTGGATCTACATACCCTTGTAGATCGCTAAGCAGGAAGTGTTAAGAAACGCGGTTGATGTAGTCAAACGTCTTCGCGATCCAAATCATCGAGCGTCCCGCGATCTCATCAGGATCCGTCCCGCGATCCAATCACGATCCATCCCGCGAACTCATCACGATCCGTCCCGCGATCTCATCATGATCTATATCACAATCTTGATCACGGTCCTTCCGATCTAGCGCCGAACGGACGACACCTCCGCATTCAGCGCACGTATAGCTCGATGACGATCTTCGCCTTCTTGATCTAGCAAGAGGGAGCGGAGAGGTAGATGAGTTCTCCGACAGCGCGACGGCATTGCGGCGATGGTAGTGGAGCTATTCCAGCAGGGCTTCGCCTAAGCACCGCTGAAAACCGATCTAGATGAGAAACTACAATCTAGAGGAGAGGCAGCACGTGGCTGTTTTTCTGTGTATCAAAACCCTCAAAACCTCTAATATATATAGGAGGAGAGAGGGAGGAGGCTGGCGCACAATGGCCAGCCCTTTGTCCTCTTGCGCAAGGAGGAGAGGAGGAATCCTCCTCCAATCCTAGTAGGACTAGGACTCCTTCCTTATTTAGCCTTTTTGCCTTTTTTCACCTTTTTCTCTTTGGGCTTTTCTTCCTAGCCGCATGGGCACTTTGTGGGAATTCCACCAGCCCACTAAGGGCTGGTATTCATCCTCCCAAAGCCCATGCAACCTCTTGGGTCGAAATACCCCTCCCGATGGTCCCCCGGTACACTACCAGCACTCCCGGTACACTACCGATGAGCCCGAAACTTTTCCGGCGACCAAAACATGACTTCCTATATATCAATCTTTACCTCCAGACCATTCCGGAGCTCCTCGTGATGTCTAGTATCTCATATGGGACTCCGAACAACCTTAGGTCACCACCATACATAACTCTATACTACCGAAACGTCACCGAACCTTAAGTGTGCAGACCCTGCGGGTTCGAGAACTATGTAGACATGACCGAGACACCTCTACAGTAAAGAACCAATAGCGGGACCTGGATGCCCATATTGGTTCCTACATATTCTACAAAGATCTTTAAAGGTCGAACCTCTGTGTCAAGGATTCAGTTAATCCCATATAATGTTCCCTTTGTTCTTCGGTATGTTACTTGCCCGAGATTCGATCGTCGGTATCTCCATACCTAGTTCAACCTTGTTATAGGCAAGTCTCTTTACTCGTTCTATAATACAAGATCCCGTGACAAACACTCAGTCACATTGCTTGCAAGGCTTATTGTGATGTTGTATTACCGAGTGGGCCCTGAGATACCTCTCCGTCGCACGGAGTTACAAATCCCAGTCTTGATTCATGCCAACCCAACAGACACCCTCGAAGATACCTGTAGAGCACCTTTATAGTCACCCAGTTACGTTGTGACGTTTGATACACACAAGGTACTCCTCCGGTGTTAGTGAGTTGCATGATCTCATGGTCATAGGTACATATACTTGACATGCAAAAAATAGTAGCAATAAACTAACACGATCATATGCTACGTTTGTAGTTTGGGTCTTGTCCATCACATCATTCTCCTAATGATGTGATCCCATTACCAAATGACATCTCATGTCCATGACTAGGAAACCATAGCCATCTTTGATCAACGAGCTAGTCTATTAGAGGCATACTAGGGACATGGTGTTGTCTATGTATCCACACATGTCTCTGAGTTTCCGATCAACACAATTATAGCATGGATAATAAATGATTATCATGAACAAGGAAACATGATAATAACCAATTTATTATTGCCTCTAGGGCATATTTCCAACAATCTCCCACTTGCACTAGAGTCAATAATCTAGTTCACATCACCATGTGATTCGCATTGTTATGAATCTGACACCCAATGAGTTCTATGGTTCGATCATGCTTTGCATGTGAGAGAGGTCTTATAGTCAATGGGTCTGCGACATTCAGATCCGTGTGTACTTTGCAAATCTCTATGTCAAACTGTAAACACTGCTACCACACTCCACTTGGAGCTATTCCAAATGGCTGCTCTACTATACGTATTCGGATTGCTACTAAGAGTCATCCGGATTGGTGTCAAAGCTTGCGTCGACGTAACTCTTTACGACGAACTCTTTCTCACCTCCATAATCGAGAAACATTTCCTTAGTCTTTTAGTCACTAAGGATAATCTTGACCGCTGTCCAATGATCCACTCCTGGATCACTCTTGTACCCCTTGACGGACTCATGGCAAGGCACACACAGGTGCGGTACACAGCATGGCATACTATACAAAGCCTATGGCTAAGGCATAGGGGACGACGTTCGTCCTTTCTCTTTCTTCTGCCGTTGTCGATCTTTGAGTCTCACTCAACTTCACACCTTACAAATCAGGCGAGAACTCTTTCTCTGACCGATCCATTTTGAACTCTTTCAAAATCTTGTCAAGGTATATACTCATTGAAAGTCTCATCAAGCATCTTGATCTATCTTATAGATCTTGATGCTCAACAATTAGGTAGCTTTATCCAGGTCTTCCTTTGAAAAACTCTTTTCAAACAACCATTTATGCTTTCCAGAAATTCTACATCATTTCCGATCAACAATATGTCATCCACATATGCTTACCAGAAACTCTATAGTGCTCCCACTCACTTTATTGTAAATACAAGTTTCTCATAAAATTTGTATAGACTCAAAAACTTTGACCACCTCATCAAATTGTATATTCCAACTCCGAGATGCTTGATTTAGTTCATAGAAGGATCACTGAAGCTTGCACACCTTTTAGCATCCTTAGGACTGACAAAACCTTTTGGTTGTATCTCATACAACCTTTCCTTAAGGAAGGAAATGATGTTTTGACATCCATCTGCCAGATTTCATAATTGAAAAATGCAGCAACTGCTAACATAATTCCAACAGACTTTAGCATCGCTACGAGTGAGAAAGTCTCATCGCAGTCAACTCCTTGAACTTGTCAGAAACTTCTTTGCAACATGTCGAGCTCTATAAATGGTGACATTTACCATCAGCGTCTGTCATCATCTTAAAGGTCCATTTTTACTCGACGACCTGTCGTCCAATGAGCAAGTCTACCAAAGTATATACTTGGTTTTCATACATGGATCCTTTCTCGGATTTCATGGCCTCTAACCATTTGTCGGAATCCGGGCCCATCATCGCTTCTCCACAACTCGTAGGTTCATCGTTGTCCAACAACATGACCTCCAAGACAGGGTTGTCGTACGCTCAGGAGCAGTACACATCCTTGTCGACCTACGAGGTTCGATAGTAACTTGATCCGAAGCTTCATGGTCATCATCATTAGCTTCCTCTTCAACTAACGTAGGCTTCACAGAAACATCTTCCTGCACTGCGCTACTCTCTGGTTGAAAAAAGGTTCAACAACCTCATCAAGTTCTATCTTCCTCCCACTCAATTCTTTCGAGAGAAACTCTTTCTCAAGAAAGGACCCAATTTTAGCAACAAACATTTTATGCTTGGATCTGAGATAGAAGGTTCACCCAACTGTTCTTAGGGTATTCTATGAAGATGCATTTGTCCGCTTTGGGTTCGAGCTCATTAGATGAAAACATTTTCCACACAAGTTTCGTAGCCCCAAACATTAAGAAATGACAGATTAGGTTTCTATCAAACCCTAATTCACACGGTGTCATCCCAACGGATTTAGATGGTGCCCTATTTAAAGTGAATGTAGTTGTCTCTAATGCATAACCCCAAAATTATAGTAGCAAAATGATAAGAGACATCATAGCACGCACCATCTCCAATAGAGTATGACTATGACATTCAGACACACCATCACACTATGGTGTTCCAGGTGGCGTGAGTTGTGAAACAACTTTCACATTGTCTAAAGTTGTATTCCAAACTCGTAACTCAAATATTCACCTCCACGATCATATCGCAGACATTTTTATCTTCTTGTCACGATGATCTTAAACTTCACTCTGAATTTGCTTGAACCTTTCAAACGATTCAGACTTGTGTTTCATTAAGTAAATATACACTATATCTACTCAAATCATCAGTGAAGGTAAGAAAATAAACACGATCTAATCACATTCATGCTCAACGCAAAACACCAAATAACATTTATTAAGGTTCGTCACTAATCCCGAAGATAGAGAGAGCGTGGGATGTTGATCACATCAACCTTGGAAACATTTCCAACACACATCGTCACCTCACCCTTAGCTAGTTCTTCATTTATTCCGTAGCTTTTATTTCGAGTTACTAACATTTAGCAACCGAAACGGTATCCAATACCCATGTGCTACTAGGAGTACTCGCAAGGTACACATCAATAACACGTATATCAAATATACTTCTGTCGATGTTGCCAGCCTTCTTATCTACCAAGTATCTAGGGTTGTTCCACTTCAGCGACCGCTCTCCTCATAATCGAAGCACTTAGTCTCGGGTTTGGGTTCAACTTTGGGTTGCTTCATTGGATCAGCAACCGACTTGCCATCCATGAAGTTTCCCTCCTTGCCCTTGCCCTTCTTGAAACTAGTGGTTTTACTAACCATCAACACTTGACGCTCCTTCTTGATTTCTACCTTCGTGGTGTCAAACATCGCGAACAGCTCAGGGATCATTATTTCTATCCATGGCATTTTATAGTTCATCACCAAGTTCTAGTAGCTTAGTGACAGTGACTTGGAGAACTATATCAATCACTATCTTATCTGGAAGATCAACTCCCACTCGCAAGCGATTGTAGCACCCAGACAATCTGAGCACATGCTCAACGATTGAGCTATTCTCTTTTATCTTGCAGGCAAAGAATCTTGTGGGAGATCTCATATCTCAGAACACGGGCACGAGCCTGAGATCCCAATTTCAGCTCTTAGAACATCTCATATGTTCCATGACGTTCAAAACATTTCAGAGCCTCAAATCTAAGCCGTAATGCATGACGCACTAAACTATCAAGTAGTCATCAAAAGGCACCTGTCAGATGTTCACAACATCTATAGACAATGCTAGAGGGGGTGGCGCATCGAGCGGTGCATTAAGGACATAAGCCTTCTGTGCAGCAATGAGGACAATCCTCAGATCACGGACCCAAGTCTGCAATATTGCTACCATCATCTTTCAACTCTATTTCTCTAGGAACATATAAAAAACTCAAGGGAGCTACAGCACGAGCAAGTAATCTACAACATAATTTGCAAAGACACTACTGACTATGTTCATGATAATGAGTTAAATTAATCATATTACTGAAGAACTCCCACTTAAATTGACATTCCTCCGGTCATTCGAGTGATACATGATCCAAATTCACCAACTCAAGTCCGATCATCACGTGAGTTGAGGTGGTTTCAATGGTGAACATCATCATGTTGATCATATATACTATATGACTCATGTTTGACCTTTCGGTCTCTTGTGTTTCGAGGCCATGTCCGTACATTCTCGTCAAGTTTAACCCGAGTGTTCTGCATGTGCAACACTGGCTTGCACCCCTTGTATGTGAACGTAGAGTCTATCACACCCGATCATAACGTGGTGTCTCGACACGAGGAACTTTCGCAATGGTGCACACTCGGGGAGAAGACAATTCATCTTAAAATTTAAGTGAGGGATCACCTTATAATGCTACCGTCGTCCTAAGCAAAAAAAGGTGCATAAAAGGATTAACATCACAGCAAATCATAAGTGTCATGATATGGCCATGAACTTGTGCTTTTGATCTCCATCTTGAAAGCACCGGCATGATCTCCATCGTCACCGGCATGACACCATGATCTCCATCATCTTGATCTCAATCAACGTGTCGCCATCGGGGTTGTCACGCCCACCATGCTTCTACTACTATTGCTACCGTTTAGTGATAAAGTAAAGCATTACATAGCGCTTAATGATTGACACGCAGGTCATACAATAATTAAAGACAACCCTATGGCTCCTGCCGGTTGACGTACTCATCGAAATGCAAGTCGTGATATTCTATACAAAACATGATCATCTCATACATCACATATATCTCATCATGTAATTGGCCATATCACATCACAACATACACTGCAAAAACAAGTTAGACGTCCTCTAATTGTTGTTGCATGTTTTACGTGGCTGCTACGGGTATCTAGCAAGAAAAAATCTCACCTACGCAAAAACCACAACGGTGATACATAAGTTGCTTTTCAACCTTCTCAAGGACCGCCTTTGTCGAATCCGATCCAACTAAAGTAGGAGAAACAGACACCCGCCAGCCATCTTTATGCAACGAGGTTACACGTAAGTCGATGGAACCGGTCTCTCGTAAGCGTACGAGTAAGGTTGGTCCGGGCCACTTCGTCCCACAATACTGCTGAACCAAAACATGACCAAGGGAGGAAGCAATCTAAGCATTAACGCCCACAAACTCTTTGTGTTCTACTCGAGATCTCATCTACACATAGACCTAGCTCATGATGCCACTGTTGGAGAACATTGCATGGGAAACAAAAAAATTCCTACGCACACGCAAGATCTATCCATGGTGATAAGCATCTATGAGAGGGAGAGTGGATCTACATACCCTTGTAGATCGCTAAGTGGGAAGCATTAAGAAACACGGTTGGTGTGGTCGAACGTCTTCGCGACCCAAATCGCCGAGCGTCCCGCGATCTCATCACGATCCATCCCGCGATCCAATCATGATCCGTCCCGCGAACTCATCATGATCCGTCCCACGATCTTATCACGATCTGTCTTGTGATCTTGATCACGGTACTTCCGATCTAGCGCCAAACGGACGACACCTCCGCGTTCAGCACACGTACAGCTCGATGACGATCTTCGCCTTCTTGATCCAGCAAGAGGGAGTAGAGAGGTAGATGAGTTCTCTGGCAGCGTGATGGCATTGCGGCAATGGTGGTGGAGCTATTCCAGGAGGGCTTCGCCTAAGCACCGCTGAAAACCGATCTAGAGGAGAAACTACAATCTAGAGGAGAGGCAGCACGTGGTTTTTTTCTGTGTATCAAAACCCTCAAAACCTCTACTACATATAGGAGGAGAGAGGGAGGAGGCTGGCGCACAATGGCCAGCCCTTTGGCCTCTTGCGCAAGGAGGAGAGGAGGAATCCTCCTCCAATCCTAGTAGGACTAGGACTCCTTCCTTATTTAGCCTTTTTGCCTTTTTCCACCTTTTTCTCTTTGGGCTTTTCTTCCCAGACGCATGGGCCCTTTGTGGGAATTCCACCAGACCACTAAGGGCTGGTATTCATCCTACCACAGCCCATGTAGCCTCTTGGGTCAAAATACCCCTCCCGATGGTCCCCCGGTACACTACCGGCACTCTCGGTACACTACCAATGAGCCCAAAACTTTTCCGGCGACCAAAACATGACTTCCTATATATCAATCTTTACCTCCGGACCATTTCGGATCTCCTCGTGACGTCCGAGATCTCATCCGGGACTCCGAACAACCTTCGGTCACCACTATACATAACTCTGTACTACCGAAACGTCACCAAACCTTAAGTGTGCAGACCCTGCGGGTTCGAGAGCTATGTAGACATGACCGAGACACCTCTACGGTCAATAACCAATAGCAGGACCTGGATGCCCATATTGGTTCCTACATATTCTACGAAGATCTTTAAAGGTCGAACCTCTGTGTCAAGGATTCAGTTAATCCTGTATGATGTTCCCTTTGTTCTTCGGTATGTTACTTGCCCAAGATTCGATCATCGGTATCTCCATACCTAGTTCAACCTTGTTACCAGCAAGTCTCTTTACTCGTTCCGTAATACAAGATCCCCTGACCAACACTTAGTCACATTGCTTGCAAGGCTTATTGTGATATTGTATTACCGAGTGGGCCCTGAGATACCTCTCCGTCACACGGAGTAACAAATCCCAGTCTTGATCCATGCCAACCCAACAAACACCCTCAGAGATACCTGTAGAGCACCTTTATAGTCACCCAGTTACGTTGCAACGTTTGATACGCACAAGGTACTCCTCCGGTGTCAGTGAGTTGCATGATCTCATGGTCATAGGAACATATACTTGACATGTAGAAAACAGTAGCAATAAACTGACACGATCGTATGCTACATTTGTAGTTTGGGTCTTGTCCATCATATCATTCTCCTAATGATGTGATCCCGTTACCAAATGACATCTCATGTCCATGACTAGGAAACCATAGCCATCTTTGATCAACGAGCTAGTCTATTAGAGGCATACTAGGGACATGGTGTTGTTTATGTATACACACATGTATCTGAGTTTCCGATCAACATAATTATAGCATGGATAATAAACGATTATCATGAACAATGAAATATGATAATAACCAATTTATTATTGCCTCTAGGGCATATTTCCAACAAATACTTTATGTAATCTGCTTTTAAGATCTTTATAACTCTCGCCTCAATTGTCAACTCATTCACAACTCTGGTATAATTGTTTCAAGGGGCAATAATACCATACACAATTTTTCAGACAGTTACTTCACACAAGAACGATGGCAACTTCTGTGTGACTGAAATGTCATTCATAATACTCTCATCCAGTCTTCATTGGGAATGATAACCATTAGGATACTTAAACAAAGGAGTTACACTACCCTTTGTGTCTTGCATGCCATCAAATCATAGCCACACCAGATACCTTCCTACTACCGGAGTTCAGTCATGGCGGGCTTGCTTGATGAAGGCCGACCACGGCTTCGAGGGTAATAGAGCTCCTCGACGCATACAAACCATCCCCTCAACCCCGCTGTCCACTTGTATCTTAAATGTAGCCCGATGTGGCTCTCACCTCCTCCGCCCGCCAAGTGTTCGACAAATTGCTAGGAATTTTTATTTGATTTATTTGTTTTATTTAGTGTTATTGCAATCATATTCATCATTGAACATTGCCATTTGTAGATGAGGAGATTAGGGGAGATGTTATTCGATGAATCTTTATTCGTGGAGTAGTAATAAGATAACGATGATTCTGGGACGACCATCGTCGTTATCGTTCACGAGGACTTTAGGAGATCGAGACTAGGACCTTGGTTCGACTACTTATATATCAATTGTGATAGAGAAGAAGGGCATGCCAAGCATATGAAGGATTATGTTGCACCAATGCAATATACCCAAAGAAGTATTTTCGACGGTGATTTTGGATGCACCGAAGTCTCTTTAATGCCATTGCAAAAGTTATTGAGGGTATGACCCTTGGTTTAAATTGAGAATGAGTGCATCGGTAGAAATTATCGTGGGTCCATTAATGAAGTGTGACACGACTCTTCGAGTGTTTTCTCGTGGGTTCTCACCCGGTGACATTGGTCCGAATTAGGGAAGATACAATCCTCAAGGCGTTTCGAAGATTCATAGAGCCGTGGTTGAGATCTATGGGCGGAGTACCCAAGGGCGCCAAATGACAAAGGCATGACGAGGCCTGTCGGTTTGAGTAAAGAATAAATATGGACAGTAATGCTTAGATCAATTGATTGCATGCTCGGGCATGAAAGAATTGTCCCACGGGATGAAAATGTCAATACTAAGGGTATTCAGAAAATCCAACCATCATTCCGAGGCAGTTGCATCACATGATATATGGGTTTTGGCATTCATACTTTGGATTGGTTGGCTCTCATAATGACCTTAATGTTCTTTAGAGACAACTGTTCAAAAGACTTGTTGTCAGTAAAGCTCCACCTTGCAACTACTTTGTCAATTGTCATGCATACACGATGGGCTACTATCCAACCAAGTGCATATATCCTCCATTGACCACATTGTAAGACAGTCCATCCTTCCTCAAGGAATAAAAAGATCCCACTTTGCAGCACATCAAGGGCATGTTTGGTTGCCTGCACCGATTTTGGGGTGTTTGCATAGACTTCTCATATGAGCCTGGTTGAGGAAAAACGGCCTCAAAACCACCATCTGCACATTGATTGGTTGCCCGCATATAGGTTAGCTGCACGAGGGAATTAATTTCCCCCCGCTATTTGGTCGGTCGCATTGAATTACGCGCACATAGGACACGATGTTTGGTTGCAATATGCATTGGCTGCTCTCACCACTTCGCACTAGTGGTGACCTTATGAAAGCACAACTTCTCCCTAGGTGGTTCTGGTAATTAATAACAACATATATTTCATTTGAATAATGAATCTACCAAGTATATTTCAGGAAAAGTTCAATGAATGGATTGGCAAAGGATTGTGTGGAGATCCCCTAGATGCAAGGAACATTGATTGCCAACAAGCTTCGAGACTCTACATTTTCCATTTCATGAGAAATCACATTTGAGTCCATAGGAAGGCCAATACTATTAAAAATGGATGAGGTATCTATGATGATCTGGTTGCTCGAGTGCTTAGAATTAGCCACCAAAAATACTCATGAATTGTCCCACAAAAATATTTTGTCCAAACCCTAACGCTCAAATTCGGTGCCACCAATATTTCCTAATTGGCCCTACCGAGTTTTACCCTAGGCAGATTCAGAGACAAACCCTAGCCTCTCGGTGACATCAAGTTTGATTTCGATGCAACCGAAAACAATGACCAACTTGCTAGTGTTCATTTCTAAAAAAATTGAAATTTCTGATTTTTGCAACTCGGTGCCATCGAGTTTGGTTAACTGCCTAGGTTAGCAAAAATCGAACACACCGAGAATTATATATAGGTCTCACCAAAACGCTAAAAGTTGACACATTTTGCACGAGTTGGTGCAACCAAGTTTTTGCTTCAGTTTCACCGAGTTGGTCAATAATGTTGTAACAGTTGGATTTTTGGAGATGTCTATATATACCCCTTCGCCTACCTCTCATTCAAATAGGAAGCACTCGGAATGAACCAACGCTTGCCCCATCCATTTTCCGAGAGAGAGAGTCACCTACTCATGTATCAAGATCAAGATCTTCCACTCCAACCATATGAATCTTGTTTTCTAGCCTCCCTAAGTTGTTTTCCATCCAATCAATGTCTTCTACCAAGCCAAATCCGTGAGAGAGTGATTGTGTGTTGATGATACTATCTTTTGAAGCACAAGAGCAAGTAGTTCATCATTGTTACCACATCTATTACGTTTTGGAGAGTGGTGTCTCCTAGATTGGTTAGGTGTCGCTTGGGAGCCTCCGTCCTCGTGTGGAGTTGAACCAAGATATTTGTAAGGGCAAGGGTATCGCGTACTTCATGAAGATCTATCCCGAGTGAGGTTGGTCCTTCGTGGACGTAAGCCGTGATGGAATAGACGCGGTTGCTACTTTGTGGAACCTTGTGGGTGGAGCCCTCCGTGGACTCTCGCAACTATTTCCCTCCATGGGTTGAAGTCTTCATCAGCGTGAATGTACGATAGCATCACCTATCGGAACCATGGGAAAAACTCCGTCTCCCCAATTGCGTTTGATCCTCCTATCCCTTCCCTCTACTTTCATGTGCATGTCCTTACTTTTTGCTGCTATACTCTGAGACTTGCATGTGTATTCTTCTTCTTTTTAGTCTTCCGGGCTTCATTGTCAAATGCCTCCACACCATGGCCAATGAGGTCAAGATCGTCAAGCGTCACATCTTCCTCCTCAGGCACCAGTTCATCAAAACCCCACTGCAGGATCCAGCTATGCAGAATGCAACATGCAAGAACAAGCTTAACCTGGGTGGGATAAGGGTGGAATGGCTTTTATCCAGGTTCTTGAACCTGTTCTTCGGAGCTCCAAATGCCCTCTCAATGGTTACTCTAACGCTGGAGTGTCCGAGATTGAATAACTCATATGGAGTCTTTGGGTAGTTCCTACCAAAGAACTCGTTAAGATGGTACCTGGTCTTCCTGAAGGGTGGAAGAACATCTGGGCGACATGCATAGCCAGCATCTCCTAGATAGACCTTGCCATCAGGGATGTTGATGCCAACATGATGACTCATGATGTCACTAAGTATGTTAGCATCATGTGCTGACCCTTCCCAGCCAGCTAGCACATATGTGAACTTCAGATCGAAGTCAACAGCAACAAGCACATTCTGGCTTATGTAGTGCTTCCTCCGCCTAAATGTTGCAGCTTGTGACCTCGGCACTCCGGCAATGACATGAGTACCATCTATTGCCCTAATGCAATCCTGAAATTGCAATACAAGATTGTGTTAGTGCTCACCTTGAACAATCCAAGCATATGAAGCAATGAACTACATACTGCATTGCTCACCTTGAAGTATAGATACCATCTTGGGCTAGTGCAGATCTTGGTAGGAGTCCGGCCAGTTGGTGACTTGATCATCTCTTCTCTCGGCTCCTTGACAGCATACACCACTTGCTTGACGTACCTTAAGATGGTTCCCATTGATCTTCTGAACATGTTGTGGATAACCCTGAAGCTCTGGTTATGGCCAACGACATGAAGAAACATGGCCACTTGCTCTTCCACACTGGTGTGGATGCTATCCTCTAGCAGCCCTCCTCCTGAAGATCTGGACAAGTCTGGGTGGCGCTCTTTTCATTCTAAGCATTCACAAAGCCTCTTTATCGTTGCAGTTGTATATGTAGTTCATATTGACGATTCTCTCATGTTCCCGCTTAAGCATTGGAGCCTATGTGATGACAAGTCTCTCACCACGATGAACAACTCTCTTGTGCATGGACATGACCCATGCCTGAATCACAAATATCAACGTTGTTGCCTGAACTACCAGTTGCATCCGCGCATCCATAACCTAGTCCACATCGATGGTGCGTTGAGCAATGGGGAAATCGATCCTACACCTTGCCTAACGGCCTAATAATGGAACCTAACATTGGGGAGAGGGGGTGTTGCTTATCGACATCGGAGACGAGGATGGTGAAGGGGAGGGCATGGCTGAGTTAAGGACGAGCATACGGTTGCCAAATGAAAGAGCAGCAATAACTCCTCCTTCCGGATCTGCCGCCGCCGCCGCTTACACAGATCTGAGTCGTCGCTGCACGTAGTGGTGAGGCTAAATGAAGAGGTTGTCCTAGAGGTAGTGGTGACCAAGAAAATGCGTTGGGGGGGGGGGGTGAGCCTAGATTTGGCGTCGTGTCGGATTTCCATCTTCCGCCACCCCCACTCGCTATCGCCTTGCCCCCCGCATGCGAGTTTGCGCCGCACTCACCCTGACTCGCTAGAAACTGCCGAGCCAAGCCGATGACTGCTTTAAGCTTCGTGCGGATGTGAGCCAGCCATTGCGTTTTCATCAAACACACATTTCATGGTCTAATTGGACCTGGTTAGGCCGGATGTGGGCAACCAAACGCCTCCCAAATGGAATATGTAAACCAAAACATGAAACAATAGGCAAATAAATGTATTTTAAAAAGTTTTAGGAGTTACCGTTAGGAACATGTTTTTTAACTCCTCAAACTTATTTGACAAGAATTGAAGATGAGAGAGAGGGGGTAGAGGGGTGTTGGGTGTGATTTGTCTGTGTGCTTTGCTGGCTTTGCTTGCTGCGCCCTCCTGCGTGAGCAGCGTAGATGCTTTCTCCGTTGCCTTTCCCGGGCTCTGTCGCAGCCCTGGAATCCCTCCCTGGCTTATTCCCGTCTCTGCACTGCACACCAACAGCTCCTTTACTGCATCGCTAGAGAGAGAGGGGAAAAGGCAATGCATACAGGAGAGAGAGTAAGGCTGCCAGAATTTTCAAAAGGTGATCTTACATGGAAGCATATGAAAAAGATACGAAGACAGAAGGAGTTGGCGCTTCTCTCTCCTCCGCTACAGAGAGAGAGAGAGGTAGAGCAGGAGCAATGAGGGCATCGGGAGTGGAGATAGTAATCGAGTGCAGATACTCTGTAGAGTAGAGAGAGAGAGGGGAGGAGACCTAGAGAGAGAGTGGAAATGCAGTACTCCATCCTTGTCCCTTCTCCAAGCCTCGGTTGGGCCTTTCCGGTCTGTGCCTGCTTCTCGGGCACAGCACCAGCTTGTCCTCCCTCTATATATAGCTCCCCTATTTCCTGCTGCTTCAGACTACACAGACAGAGAGCTGGCTCCTGTGACTTGTGAGGCTGCTGTGTCTGTCTAGCAACCTGTTTTTTCAAAAGAGGGTTGAAGGAGAGAGAGGGAGAGGGAGAAGGAGAGGGATGGCTTGGAAGGGGTCGAGGGATGAGGAAGAGAGGGGGCTTGAGCTGAGCCTCGGCCTGCCTGGCTACTTCTCCGGGTCACCAGGCCAAGAAGGTAGCTCCTGCGCCATGCATGCTTGTTTCTTGCTCCTTAATTCCTCTTCTTTCTTCAAAGTTTCATGCTTTGTCTTTTGCTGTTTGTTTCAGGCTTGAAGGAGAAGGGAGGCCGCCGTGGTGCTGCTGCTGCTGGAGCTGGAGCAAAGGGAAGAAGCAACGGCTCCAAGCCAAGGTACCTTGCTGTTCCTCCAATCTGTTGAAGTAAATATGAGATTTTACCTTGCTGTTCCTTGTGTTTGTCGGGCCAATTTTACCTTTTCTTCCAAGAAACTGTTCCTGCCACTAACACAACTCTAAAATTTATCTGTTACGAGACTAGTGGAGACGGCAATGTGTGGAAGTGGAACATAATTAAAGATTTTACTGATCCATGTTCTACTTGTCTCTGAAACGTGCAGCAGGCCGGCGGCCGCCGCTCCGGTCGTGGGATGGCCTCCGGTACGCTCCTTCCGGCGGAACCTCGCTTCCTCCTCGTCCAAACCGCCGCCCGCCGAGGCACGCCACGGCGCGGGCGGCAAGGCTGATGGCAGCGTCTACAAGGGCCAATTCGTGAAGATCAACATGGACGGCATCCCCATCGGCCGGAAGGTGGACCTTAAGGCGCACAGCAGCTACGGCAAGCTCGCCGCCGCCGTCGACCACCTCTTCCAGGGCCTCCTCGCCGGTACGTATACACGCAAATCGGCACTTTCATGAGCGAAACTGCGTTCGTGCGTGCGTGCGCTTTGGTCGATCGTTGGTTAACTTTGCTCTGTCCGCTCTGTTCGCGCCGCAGCTCAAAGGGACGAGAGCTCCTGCGCGGGGGAGAAGCCTGCGGCCATCACGGGGCTGCTGGACGGCAGCGGCGAATACACTCTGGTGTACGAGGACGACGAGGGCGACCAGATGCTGGTTGGAGACGTCCCGTGGGAGTGAGTTCGATATTCAATCTCCCCATTAAAACAAACAAATTTTTCCTCTTGTTGCGAACGAAACGTGACCCGTTGTGAACTCACCGGCAACGACCTCTTGCCGTTGTTGCAGCATGTTCATCGCCACCGCGAAGAGGCTGCGCGTGCTGCGGAGCTCGGATCTCAACGCGTCCTCGGTCAGTACAACCGGAAACGCTGATGCTTTCTCCACATACTACTTCAAACTGATTAATCTTTGCTTATTACCGTTCCTTCTTGTTCGCAGCTACGAGCGGCGGTGAGCCGGAAGAGGGGAGCGGGCGAGTGCTGAACCATTTATTTAGGGAGAAATACATGTCGCTCTCGATCGGAATGTTTTCTGTCCCTTTTGCACTCTTCTTGGAGCTAGCTAGACTTGCTTTCTGCTGTCGATCTATGTAAATTTCCCGGATCTCTTGGCTATCATCGTGTCATGTTGCTATCATCGAGCAGGCCTGACTTCCACTGTTAGGATCATGTATCTAGTGCAGTGTCGTAACTCGTAAGGTGTTGATTTTTGGAACGGCGCAGGAATGCTAAGAGCATCTCTAGTGGCTAGTGTATGTGGTAGTCTAAGTCAAATATAGATTATCAGAGATGGAAAAACGCCTCCAGCGACTGATGTATGAGGTAGTCTAAATTTTAAACATCCATCAAAATCGCTACCGGTTGTCCATATTTGAACGACCGAGCGACTACGAGCAAACCACAGCTGCCTGCCCCGAGCTCTCTCCCGCGCCAGTTGGAGACGAGGAGGACGCGCCCTCCCCTGCCCCGACTTGCCGCCGTCGAGGTATGCCCGTTTCTTCAGATTCGTGGAGAGCAGAGTGACCGGAGAGAGAGAGAGTGATGGGAGGGCGCGAGCGGCGGCCGCGGATCTGACGCGAGCGGCGGCGGCTACAGGGGAGGGCGAGCGGCGGCGGCTGCGAGGGGAGGCCGCGAGCTGCGGCGGCTGCAGGGGAGGGCGCGAGAGGCGGCGGCTGCGAGGGCGAGCGGCAGCGGCGGCTGCGAGGGCGGTGACGGATGCGGCTGCGTGGGCGAGCGGCAGCGGCGGATGCGAGTGGCGGCGGCGAGCGCGAGCGAGCGGCCGCGGCGGCTGCGAGGGCGAGCGCCGGCGGTGGCAGCGTGCGCGTGCGCGAGCGGCGGCGGCGGCTGCTGCGTGCGCATGCGCGAGCGCCAGCGCCAGCGCCTGCTGCGAGCAACCGAGCGGCGGCTGGCTCTGTATTTGCCCCCGGCTCTGAATTTGCTCCTCTCTGCATCTGTATTGCTGCTACTGTTTTTAGTTTTGCTGTTATTGTCATCTATATATCTTTCCTTAGTGACTATTGCTTCCCTCGAATTCATCGTCATCTTCTTTCTATTTTCTTTTACCTACGGTACTTGGTCTTTGACTGGTTGCTACGAGGTGATACTATTCTCGTGCCTCCTTCAAACCTTGAGAAAAAGTGGCCCAGACTAATAGATTCCGTAACGTGCCAACCGATTCATCTAGGAGTCCGTATCATGATGGTTTTTGTTCTTTTACATGTGTATATTATGCATCAACCAGGATCACATATCTGTTATCAGATCGCGAGATTGTGGAAAGAATTGCAACACGGCAAACGTGAAGGGACCAAATCCATCCACTCAATTTATACGTTCTAGCCAGAGGCTAGAACAAATCAATCAAGGCGCTACCCTTGGCTTTGTACGTGTATCTCTTCAGAAAAATGTTCAAACGTGACGTTTGTACTAGGCGTCTCACCGGAAAGCCATCGTCGAGCCTCATACCTGAGCAACCTCTCCGGGTCAACTCCTCCGTCTGCAACCACGTCGCCTCCGTCGACAAGGACCATCCATCCACGACATGGTGGGCGGCAGGACCACAACGGCTGCCGCATGCAAGCAAGCGGGAGACCGGAGGCTCGCCTAAGAAGGACGCGCGGGGCGGCGCTATGCCAACCGGCAACGGAGGTCGGGAAGGAAAGGCATGGTAGGCAACAGGACCACAACGGCAGCCGCAGGTAGGCGAGCGGGAGTCGAGAGAACAGAGGCTCGCCGAAGAAGGATGCGCGTGGCGGTGCGGTCCCGTGTGAGGCGGCCGGCTACAGGAGCATGCCGGCAGCGCTCGGGCAGTGGCGAAGCCATGGTCGTCCGGCGAGACGGTAAGTGACGGGCGTGGGCGGCACGCTTCCTAGGCGAGAGAAGGAGCAACAGGAGGAAGGCGTGCTCTGGCAAGAGGAGGAAGAGCAGGAGGGGGCGCAGAGGTGGAGGAGGCGGGCTCGGATTGATGCGGGAGGACGAGGAGGAGCTCGAGAGGAACAACTTGTTGGTGTGGGTAGGACATTTGTGACCGGTGGTTGTGTGAGGTTGCAGGAGGAGGAACAATGGACGTGAAGCCATGGCGAGCTTTTTTTTAAGGAAACCACATGTTTATAATATAATGTTGAAAATTACAACACACGTAGTCCTTATTAGACAATTCCAGAGAGGACGAGAGTCTTGACACATAAGCAAAAAACACCCCACATAAAAGAAATTTACAAATAGATCATTGAAGGGATTGATTGCATAACCAAATTTTTGCTCGTCACCATCCACGAGCAACACCGTCGCCGGAGGAATAGGAGACAAACACCACGCGTTGAACAACCGTCGGAGCACCATTGCATCACTGCTTTGTAAGCTGAAGAAAGCACCGCCGCAAACGACAAAGCACATATCGCTGTTGAGCATCGGCTGGGGTTCAACCCCGTGCACCTTGGGCCTCAAATTCGATGTCTTCAACCAACGAAATCGATGAAGAATATTGGATTTGCCTGCCTATACATGACACTTTCCACTCGCTCCTCAATACCTCCCGAAGAAGAAGCATTACAATGGGGCCAGAACGGGGAACACCTTATTCTACGCAGCAGTAGCGCCACCATCATCAAGACGCCACTGTCTAGAAGAAAACTGACCCTAGACAACCTACAGCCAAGCACTTCGTCCCTCACTCCAACCGCCGCTGCATGAGCAGCACACGGAGGAGAGAGGGATTCACGGGCCGGCCGACTGGAGGACGACGGGGACTTTCTCGCTTCCCTCTTCGCCTCGCGTAGGAGCAGTTAGTTAGAAAAGGGGACTGGAGTGCAAGGCATGGCGAGCTCGTGGATAAGATAAGGGACGCACTGCTGCCTATCACTTTTTTTTATACTTTTTTTATTGAAAGGTGGTCGTACCGATTAAACAAACATCATGATTAGTCAATGCACAACTATTCCATCTGTTGAAAAAACG
This sequence comes from Hordeum marinum, assembly GCA_022496015.1. Lineage (NCBI taxonomy): Eukaryota > Viridiplantae > Streptophyta > Magnoliopsida > Poales > Poaceae > Hordeum > Hordeum marinum. The sequence continues at coordinate 114,651,357 of CM039672.1, forward strand.
TTGATCTCCAAAACATGTTTCAACTATAATAAAAAGTTTGAAAAATCAATTAATTATTTTAAAACAAAGAAATATTTGTGTGTTTGGCAAAGTATAAAATAAAATTGAGTCTAGACTATTCGATGCACCAGTACTCTTTCATTAGATGAAAGATGTTACGGTGACTTCTTTACCTCCACACGTCATACTCCAAAAAGCGATAACATTGTAAACTTAGTGAGTATTTGGATGGTGTCCTGAAAAGAAGCTAGATGGCCAGGCAACAATCGCAGCCTCAGGCCTCCTAAATTGGACGCGTGAGAACTTTATCTGAATATACACCTGTTTTAAAAAGAACCAAACAAGCCCTTATTGTCGATGTTTATCGAAATTGGATATAAAAATAACGCATGCTTTCACACGAAGCAGATTTTATAATAACTGTAGCTCGTTGCAACGCACGGGCATTTCTACTAATAGTATTGAAAATAAAGTCGTTGAAAATATAGACTATCAAATTTAGACAATCCGCTGGAAAACAGAGATTGTCTAAATTCAATTTTTCTAGACCATTGTCTATATAGAGATATAGATTACCAAATTTAAACAAACCACTAGAAGTGCTTTAAGTTTGGCTTTTATCGACTACTGTTCCTGCTTCTGTGAGGGGGAATCTTGGTCAGTGCCCATGTACAGCGATGTTGCTTGCTGAACTGGGCTATCATGAATGCTAGCGCCATAGTTTCTCGTGAGTCGTGATGCCTGCACCCACAGTTCCGGGCATGTTTTGCGCCAGCGAGCAACGAGCTCACGGGCCGGGATCCCTGCGCCAAAATGTTTTCGAAATTTCAAATGTAAGGGTTTTCTTTTTCAACAACGTGAAAGGAAGTAAAAAATATTAGGGTGTGTCTAGAACACATCTAGATATGACATAGTTATTGCACATCTAAATGACTAAATCAAGCATAAAAAAAATACTCACACGAATCTCCACATAAGATCAATGATATAAGATTTAGATATGCAATACTTATCTTACGTCTAGATGTGTTTTAACAAAATCAAAAATATTAAAGTATGGATTTTATGTGACGTTTTAAATGATTTTTGGAGGCCACTACGTAGCGGCGCCGCACCTCTGCCTTTCCGTGCGGCGGCCAGTAATAATTCCCGTATCTGTGCGTTCTCTGAAAAAAACTGAACTCAATCCTCAGGGCCAGGCAACGTAGTGTAGTACGGCAGTCTGAGAGTACGTGCATGTAGGGAATCGTAAAAGGTACAAAAAAATGCTCCTAAGACCCAATGCATGCATGTAAAACGTAGCACAAAAGCAGGAAAAAGAGGTGCATGCACTGACAGCGCTAGCTACAAAATACAGTAGGCAGTCAATGTTCAATACATAGCCAAGAACTAGTCACATGCATACGCTTAGGATTTGTTGTCAGGTTTTAATATGTAGTCATATACTACTTTTCTGGATTAGGTTTGATACATACTTAACTGTCAAAGTTATATTTATTTAGTTATATTAGATAAAGGATCAGTTGTCAGACTTAAAAAATAGTTACTAATTTAAACATACTTAGTTGTCATATTGCAAAAGAGTTGAAAATAAAGCTTAATTACAGAATATAAATACTCGGCTCAGATCCCAAATACTCAGTTGCCAAATTTTAAAAATACTTTAATTGCTATGTTATATAAAGTGGTTATTTTGTCCATTCCAAGTTTTGGTTGCCAGATTTAAACCTTGCAATCCATTGTATTACAAGTTGTCAAGAAGTTTTGTCGTACTTGTCAGATTAATTCTATCGAGTTACCATATTATCTCATAAAGCTTTCGGTTGACAGTTTGGTCGATACTTGCCAGATTAATTCTATCAAGTTACCACATTATTTTGTAAAGGCTTCAATTAGGCTTTTGTCATAGTTGTCAGATTAATTCTATCGAGTTACCACATTATTTTGTAAAGTGTTCAGTTGGTTATAACATGTAGTTGTCAGATTTAATTCTTTTAAGTTGTCATATTGTTTCATAACTGTGATTGCTTGCAAAATATCTATATACCACAGTCATTTGCTGTGTATATCCACTTGCGTCCCCTCGGAAAAACAAATAGGAAGTACTCCCTCCTTAAAAAAAATATAAGTGTTTAGTGTATGCATTTCTGAAAGACAAAAATCGTTGGTATAAAGGTCGTTCATGTCATTAGTAAATACAAATTGCTACATGGAAGTAAATATCATTTCTAGAGAATATTTGCATGCAGAGGAAATTATTAACATGAAAGCTCGTTCATCTGTATATGTTACTGTAGCAGGTAAGGACAAAAACACTGATAAAGTGTTGCATGTTGTCCTCCCGCGGCATGTAGTCCGTACTGATCCTTGTAGCATGCAAAACTCTCTTTCCTTCCTGATCCAACGACTCCACCCGATATGATTGAATCGGACGGGTCGGTGCGCCCGCCACACGCCAATGCAGACGTGCCCACGCTACAGATTAGATTTTTCCATAATTTTTTTACGGATCCAAAGGATTGAAATTATACAGGAGTTTCTCATATAGGTAGGAGTACTACTTTTGGCGCTATAGAAATGGACTAGTTTCGCCAGCAAGAAAGAAAGAAAGAGAATGGACCAGTTTCCTTTAATGATTCCCTTTTCCACAACAAATTGTAAAAAATACAAAATGCGAGGTCAAACTTTGCATCAAAGTTTCTCCAGCGTCCGAGGCAAGGTAGTCGTTCTTCCGCCTTTCTTTCGCTAATTAAGAACAAAAACATATTCATGCCAAATTCACCTCTGACTTTTTTTAAAAGCGTGGATGTTTTCAGCCCCAATTAAACCCAAAACTTAAAATGATTTTATGGGACTCAATTTCTACAGGAATTCTAAGGGACCGGGAGGATTTAAATTACAGTAATACTCTTGTGGCTATAGGAATGGAATAATTTCGTATAAAGGAATACGTTTTTCTTTTGTAATTCTTGTAGGGCACCCAAGCTCCTATACTATGAGATTCTTCTTCCTATCTTAAGAATCAACAACACAACTCTCTTTTTTAAGGAGGATTACCTTCGGTTTCTAAATCAAAATGATACATGCAATCATCTTTATTAATTATTCATCACAGCCTGACAAGATAAATATAACAATCAATCCAAAGCCACCTTCGAGGCGAACAAAATCGCTACACCTAGACGTATAAAGATGCGTCCTGACGCAATGGACATAATCTAATTCAGTGGACTCATGCAACCGCCAGCATAGCAAACCGATAGCACTAACTGATATAGGCGTCCCACAACATGGGGACAACGTGTACTAGATGTGCGCGTTTAGGATCCGTCGTCCCATATTCAGGATGGATAATTGCATAGATCTTGCCAGTCTCAACTGCTGTCAACATCAGCACGACACCAGACAACGTCACCAACCTGCATGCGCCCATCAAACCGGGTCCAACGATGAGATTTCACTGCTCCATGCCGCCAAGACCCACCATCTTCAATGCGATCAATGAAACACCGCTCCACCTACCCCCCCCCCCCCCCCGCTCCAAAACGGTGCCCTTAGGAAGGAGAACGACACCAAAGTCTCCGTCATCATTTGATCCGGGAGACCCGGAGGTTTCCCCTAGAATAACCGCCACCTGGAGGAAGAGAGGCACACCATCTGCAACTGCCGACGCACCCAAGTGCTGTCCACCACCACATAGCTCTCACGCCGACGCCTTCAAGAAGGACACAACGCCAAAAGCACCATCGCGCCCTAGGTTTTCACCCGAGAAACCGTGAGGTGGAAAAAGGTAGGGCAGACCCAAACGGCGTCTCTAAGAAGAAAAACGGCACCCTCGGGTGTCGTCGCTGTCGCGGCCGGTAGGAGCCGACCTGGCAGCCCACCCGCCTCGTCGTGCCACCAGACGGGGAGCCTCGCCAAAGGGACCGTCATCCCTGATCCATGGTTCGCAGCCACCATACTAGCGTCGAGGAGCCGGAGAAGGGCCCCGCCGCCGCCTTCCTCAAAGCCATCCGGACTTTGCCGGATGACACCTCAGGCGATGACGAGGAGAGGAAGGTGCGGCGGGGGAAGGAAGGGACGTCGGGGTGAGATGACAACGGATGAGAGATCCCGCGACGGCGAGTCGTGAGTCCCTCCTATCACCAACAACACAACTCTTACATTATTTTTCCCATATAGAGGGTTTCTATTAACTAAAAATTGTACACCGAGAGAATACAACGCATTATGTGCCTACATCCGGTGTCTGCACAATTAGGATGCACACAATTAACACTGTGACACACGCACAAAAAACACAAAACACCGGCCACAAAACAAATTGAACCTCAAGACCACAACAAAGTTATAAGAGCGTGAAACTAGACTAGGCTGAAGAAGGTCGGGCATGTAGGGTAAAATCATCTATGACCGTCTGTTCCAAACACATACACACCATGGTACTTCTGATTAATGTGGGGTTTTCTAGCCTATTTTCCTATTTTGATCAGTATTTTGCTTTTAGTACAGAGTAGATGTCATTCTACACACCTACAACACCGTTACAAGGCAAACCTTCTACCCTTATTAACACACTAACTTATATGGGATTCCATCTAGCCATTGACCATACATATTTGCATCAACGCGTGGTGGCTATAAGTTCGACGCAACTTGGATGATTGACTATGTATCACAGATAAAAGGGTTAAGAGAGAAAATATATTCAATTATCTCAACACGAAGACAAAAAATATATTTCTTACTCCCTTGTCATTTTTGGTGAGCGTGATTGTCCTTTGTTAAGGCCACACCTCGATATATACCACATTTGTTTCTACAAAATACACTCGTACCTTCAACTTCTATTTTTTTTATTGCCATGCACTATAAACTCAAAGTGTGTGGGTGCGTGGTACATAGAACAAGAGAGGAAACTATGTGTGTGGTTTCTAACATAATTCGTCCGGCCTTGCATTCAATTGATGTCTTTCACGCATCCCAATAGGTGGTGTCATGACATAAGGCGGGGTCGATCAAGTCTTGCCTAAAAGATAAATCAAACTGAAACGAGCTTAACACTTGCACAAAGCTATCATTCTTTTTGTGGATGATGCGATATAATGCGAGATATTGATTCTGGAGGGTGGTGGTTCCAAGCGAGTTACCCTTCATAAATTGAATGTCATCGTTGATCGTTGATCACGATGGCTTCGCAGCAAAAGAGGTGCTTCTTTGCCGTCATCATTCCAAATCAAAAGCGTGAGTCCCTGCTTTTCAACATGCATGGGTCACAACTTTTGGGCATAGATACCTACTACACAAGAGAGTTTGCCACACCCTTCCAAAGTGAGAAAGCTTATAAATCCATTTGGTGAGTAAGACACAACTTTTAGCTTCAAGATCTTGTAATCCAAGACTTCCCTACTTTTGGGCTAGAAAACCAATATTTTTCTATTTTTGCTATCACTTTGCCAAAAAAAACTCTTATATGTTTTTTGAAATCAATTTTCAAAAAAAGGATTAAAATGTACATTATATGGTCAAAACGAAGATTCAGGAGACATATTATTAATATGATATCTAAAAGTAGACAATGGAGATGTCTCCTGAGTGCTACTCTTGCTCCGCCCGACTGAAGATGTGACTACCCAACCTCAAGACCCTCTCGTCACCTCCCAAATCCATTGATTATCAAGCTCATCCATAAACCCTAACTCTAACCTTATCATTATATCTTATCCGCTTTCAACCTTTCCATTTTCAGTGACGCAGTTAACCTGATGGAAGGACTATAAAAACTCGGCATGGGTAATCATAAGGAGTATTGTCCGCGCATCTAGAAATATCATGCAAGTTTGCATGAGGATTATTTCCCTTCCCTACTACCCATCAAACTTTTCATATGTGTGATCAAAATTAGCAATCTAATCGAGAATCGGGGTCTTAACTTCTCTTCTTTCCTCTAGCACCACTACTTCCTTTAACTCCACCATCCTTCAAATGTATCTCCCAGGCTATCTTATGACACATGTTTCACTTGTTTAGCCAAGGTGGGATTCGATCCACCTCCTTCACCCCCGCCCCTCTCTTCATTGGCGCACCACCATGTCATCCATATTCATGCTTCTGCTACCGTTCATGCTAACAATAGGGCTCACCATGATGTTTTGCACCTTCTAGTTCGTCCGAGTCGGCTACCATTCGTGTATCTCCATGCATCCATCACCGCATTTTAGTTAGAACGCAACATGGGGGATTCACCTTACATACCGTAACTGATGTCTTTCACGCCTCTTCTCGTTGCATTGCCTTACCTCAACCACTTCCATTGCTGGTCTGTCGCTCTACTATTGTTGATCTCTACCCTAGGTGCAACAACCATATATAAACCCTGACCTCCACCATAAACACTTATGGTGACAATAGCTCCCGTAGTTACCCCGTGTTTTACCTAACCACACATTGGTATGTGAATGTGATTTTACCATCGTCGCCAATCACACAATGATTATGATGTGCACATCCACATATTGACCACGAGCAAGCCCTAACAATGACAAAAGCAACAAATATAGTAACAAGCAACCATGATTATTTGAGTTTTATTTTGTTTGAATTATTTGAGCTTTGTGTGATCAACATAATTTTTCTTTTCTTTTCAAGTTTAAGTGTTTAACTATGACCATGACGAGAAATAGTTTTTTTTCCAGGGGTACGACGAGAGAGTTGGACCTGGCCAAAAACATATAGAACACACTAGATTGCCGCTCTGTTTTCGATATGCACATCCAAATCTTGACCATGAGCAAACAATAACAATGACAAAAGAAACAAATATAGCGTCAAGCAATCACAACTATTTGAGTTTTTTTTTCAAATTATTTGAGCTTTGTGTTATCAATATAATTTTTATTTTTTTCAATTTTAACCATGACCATGAGGAGAGAGATTTTTTTTAGGGGCAGGACACACTGAATTGCCACAAAAAAAATTGTTCGGGAGCAGAGAGCCCCTAGCTGACGTTCACGAGCGTCAAACATCAGCGATTTCGCACAATGCGTGGTTCAAACGGGTCAGGCCATTCAGTGGTGCCATAGCAAGCCGTGTAGTGCGACTGCTACCCCCCCTCCATGCAAAAAAAACACACCATGTTGAGAAATCAAACTCGCTACCCCATGTCGAGGAATCAAAACCGCACCATGTCGAGGAATCAAACTGGACGTTCCTTACCACTTGAGCCATTGAGTGTTGGTAATAAAGGACGTGAACATTTAGGGCCTAAATGGTGTAGTAGATAATTTTTTTCAATTTTTTTGACCATTTCTTGGAAAATTGTGGTTTTAAGTATGTATAAAGCTTGAAATCGTGAAAATAAAATAAAATATGGTTTGTGTTTGGAAAAGTCAGCAAAATGTATCAGAAAGTTGTGATCTTTTTTTAAATTCGAACAATTTATTTGAGCGGTGAACTATTTTAAAAAATTGAATTTAAAATACACACTAAACCATTTCTTAGTATACAGTGAACATTATTTAAATATACACTGAACATGTTTTAAAATATACGGTGATTTGTTTTTCAAATGCACACTAAACATTTTTCCTATACACGATCAACATTGTTTTATGCACACTTAATATTTTCTCAATGCGACGGTAATTTTTTTAAACATGAAAAACATTTAAAACATATTTTTTTATAAAACAGGAACAAATTTAAAATTATGAACATTTTTTTAAGGTTAAAAATGAAATAAAAATCTGAACATTTTTTGAAGTGTTTAATTTATGAAAATCAGGAAAAATAAAAGAAAATGAATAAATGAAAAATACAAAAAACTAAAACTACTCTTATTAGGATCAAGAAAACCAGAAAAACCGGTAACATAAACACAACAGGGATAAACTGTTTTAGGAACCTTCTAGGAGGATTCGAAAACGGGTTGCTCGCTCGAAATGGGCCGGCCCGTGTCGCGTCGCTCATTGAAGCAAATCGACCACTATTGCACGCAGACGGTCTTTCCTATTTAGCGCTTCAGGCACGAGTTATGGGGTGGCGTATTCCATTTTTTATCTCTACCTAACAATAAAGCACAAATAACTTTTCCTTGTCTGTCATTAAGTTATCTCCGAAATTGACATCACTCGTAAATAAAAAAACATTTAAATTTGCTACATGAGCCATTTACTTCGATTTATTTACTATACGATCCCTATGCAAACACAACCATCTAGCCAGTCCAATGGTCCAAGTCTTACTTCACCAACCAGGAGACCCAAGTTTGACCCCAGCCCTGTATTTTTTCTTTTCCACTTTTCTTTTTTGTGTAAATTCAATTCATTTTTAAAATATTCATATATTCCAAATACTAACTCCAAATCTAACATGTTATATATGAAAATCGTTAAGAAAAATGTGTAGATTTCAAATATGCTATTATCTTACATGTTACTTCTTTCTAGAATAAAAGTTTATGATGCAACCTTAATTAATACCTTTTCTATATTGGGTATTTTGGAAATGCCTATGATATATGTTTTCTATATCATTTAACATGAGTAGATATGATAGTCTAATGTTTTCACAAAAAAAATCGTATTGATACTATAGTGAATGTTGATTCCTACTAGCTATCATATACTGAAGGTTACAATAGGTACATAGTCATTCTTTTTCTCATCGTGAATAATAACCAACTAATATACGAAGATTTACAATGTTGATGCGAGCAATACGTAAACAAGTGAATTAATGTTAATCTCTCTATTTTTTGAAATTGTGCACATAAAGATTGTTAAAACCATCTTGGGTAGACTTTAAAAATCATCCAATCATTACGTTTTTACGCAACATTACTTAACATGTTGTTTGTTGTGTGAAGATTTTATTCAATTTGTTGATACCGTCCAATTTGTATAAGGAGGTGATTTGTTTTCTCTCGTTGCAACGCACGGACGTGTTTGCTATTTGTTTTATACTCCCTCTGTTCCTTTACATAGTGCGTGTTTCATTCCAGCTGCAATACCAATGTGTGTGCTGTCATCTGTACTTTGGACTTTGTTATCCTCCCGTCAACTTGCTCACATGCATGTGTCCAACGGCAGACAATTCCCAGCCACACACTTCCAATTCAGCGAGGGTTATTTTTATCCAAATCACCAACTACGCATTACATTGTGAAACTTTGCTTGAAAAACTATGCACACTACATATAGGAACGGAGGGAGTATGTAGAAAACATTGGCTAAAGATTCGAACCTGCGACCTCCCTCTTTTGTTTAACTCTCACTAACCAACTAGGCAAACGACATGTTATGATAATAAATTTCCTTTTGTTCTTTTATAGTACTACTTTCTTCATCCGTTTTTTCCGTTTTTGTGGGTTTGTTCCTTTTCTTTTCATTCACATGTTTTCCCTTTTTAAAAAAATAGAAGAAAAACTTTTTTCTTCATATATTTAACTTTTTTCATTTTTATGCACTTAAAGAAATTGTATGTTTTTTTGAAATCGATGAACTTATTTCCAATATCTTTGATCTTATTTCAAATTTGATGAATTATTTTTTTGAAAAATTATGAGTTTTTCATAAAATCAATGAACTTTTTTTCAAATACAATGCTTTTTTTCTAAAATTCGATGATTTTTTTTTTCAAATTGATGAACTTTTTTCCAACATCATGTTTTTTTAAATGTGATCTTACTTGAATTCACGTTTTTTTTAATGCGATCTGGCGAGCCAGGGGAAATAAAATGCGAAATCTACATGGGCCGGACCACTAGCGTTTTCCCGTGGGCGCCTGAACAAATGTTGACTCCCGGTCTCTCATAAAGGCCCACATGTGACAGTCCATTAGGCTGACATTACATGGGCCAGACATCTCTGATTCCTAGAACAAATTCCTCTCCTAGCCCAGCACGAATATTGGCGCTGCGTCCCTTCCTTTCTTCTCCCCCAATCCAACACTCCCAACTCCTCAAAACACCCCTACCGAAGCGCAAAAAGAAGCTCCACGCACAGGAACACGAAGCTAGCTCCCCCCATCCTCGTCTCCGCCTCACTCACGATCCGAGATCAGGTACGCCCCCGGCCCCAATTCCGCCTCCACTCGATCGCCCGGTGCGTGCGCTTCCGCAAGATCAGTTCGCCCTCGCGCCGCCACAAATAAATCCCCGCGGGAAGGGTTTCTAGGGTTTCTGCGGTCGCGGTTTCTCCTCCCGATTAGTCTCGTTTTGGACTCGTTTCTCGCTAGATCGGGGACGGCCGTGGCGGTAGTGTGAAACCGAGGTCAGGGGAGTGGGGATACGGCGCGGATCGCGGTTGATTCGGTGGGACTGGTTCGGCGCGATCTTGATTCGTTTTCTGTCTGGTGGTGTGGGTGGGCGCAGGATGGCCGGATCGATGGAACTCCCTACCAAGGGCGGCTTCAGCTTCGACCTGTGCCGCAGGAACGCCATGCTGGAGAAGACGGGCCACAAGATGCCCGGGTTCAGGAAGACCGGGACTACCATCGTAGGCCTCGTGTTCGCGGTGAGGCACTGCTCTTCTCCACTTACTCGCTTTTGGTGCTTTGTGCCCCACGATTCACGTTTGAGATATGAAAACTATATGTATGGGCGGAAACAGAGGGGCAGTTTAGTATCTCATGTTACCAGCTACCGCTTAAGATTTCCTTGACGACAACACTCTTTGCAAACAGACACTGGGTGAAATTCCTTCGGGTTATCTCATTACCTTATGTTGCAGCACATACCAATGTTCGGTCGATGGTAAATATTTCGTTTTAGAGTAATGTGAGTATGTTTTGACGAAAAGTAATGGAAGCTTGCATGCCAATCTCTTGTTTATAAAGCTCTGACCCTCACAGTAGTTCTTAGGAACTGACAATGGATGGAGAATCGAGCCATATGGCTTCGATCTGGCATCATTTTGTGGCTTCCATGAATAAATTACAGAAAATAAAGGGTTGATGAACCATGTTTTCTATCTAGGATGGAGTTGTTCTTGGGGCAGACACAAGGGCAACCGAGGGTCCAATAGTTGCTGATAAGAACTGCGAGAAAATTCATTTTATGGCACCAAACATATATTGCTGTGGTGCTGGAACTGCCGCTGACACAGAGGCTGTGACAGGTAAGAAAGAAGTTACTGACAGAAAGAAACCAAACTAATCTTCATTTGTTTCCTTGTACTCCCTCCGTAAACTATTATAAGAGCGTTTAGATCACTAAAGTAGTGATCTAAACACTCTTATATTAGTTTACAGAGGGAGTATTTTTCTCTGAATCTATCATACACAAACATCATGATATGTGCTTTTACTCCAGATATGGTCAGCTCCCAGCTACAACTTCACCGTTATGCTACTAGCCGTGAGTCAAGAGTTGTAACCGCTCTTACACTACTGAAGACACACCTTTTTAACTACCAAGGTCATGTCAGTGCTGCTCTTGTTCTTGGCGGAGTAGATGTCACTGGACCACATCTACACACTGTGAGTAACTGTGTATAATTGTTTGACGGTCTTCTGATAAAGGAAATTCAGGCTAGTTTTAATAACCGTTGAATCCCAGGTTTATCCGCATGGCTCCACCGATACCCTTCCTTTTGCCACGATGGGTTCTGGATCCCTTGCTGCAATGTCAGTGTTTGAGTCGAAGTACAGAGAAGGCCTCACAGTAAGTGAACAAACACAACAGTTCCTGCACTTGACTATGTGGATATCTTAGTATTGCATGGGTGGTGACTTTGCTTTAGCAGAGCACAGTGCTTGTTCTTTGTGTATCATTTTTTGTAACGATATGTACTAACCGATTAATTTTATCCTGCAGAGGGAGGAGGGAATTGCACTTGTAGCCGAGGCAATCCGTGCTGGTATCTTCAATGACTTGGGAAGTGGCAGCAACGTGGATGTTTGTGTGATAACCAAGGTCTGTAATTATGTAACTTTCCTGTTACCTGAGATGACAAACACAATCACAAAGTGTTTACAAGCTTCCAACCTATTTCCTGTTTTGGTCCTTCATTGCTGAATTTAATGCTCAACATAATTATCTATTTCTCACTGTAAATTCTAGTAAGTGAAATGCTCAACATAATTATCTATGCCACTGCATTGTTTCTTCTACCATGTGTTGAGTTTTTGGGAAAATTACAAGATGCCAGCTTATGTAACTAGCAGGGGACACACATTTGCTTTGGCAATTAAGGGCAGGTGTTGCTGCCCATGATATTCAGAAAGTACTAGTTGAATGCATTAACATTCATTGAAGTACTGGGAGATACTATTATTATTTTATTTCGAACTGACAGTGTGCATTTTCTAGCCTCACTGCTTTGCTCATCTAGTTTCTTGTCGATAATTCCAGGGGAATACAGAGTACTTGAGAAACCACGAGTTACCAAACCCAAGGACTTTTGTTAGTTCAAAGGGATACAGCTTCAACAAGGGGCATACCGGTAAGTGACTGATTAATGTTACAGGCTACATACATAGTGATACTTGAGCGTTGTGAAGTTTAATATCCTTTGTCTCGTTTGCAGAGGTATTGTCTACAAAGATCACGCAGCTCAAGCTGACGCCAGTGGTCGCTGATGGTGATGCAATGGAAGAGTGATATTGTGTGCTTACATTCGGACAGGCAGTCATGGTAAGAATTTGCGCCATTTCTTTTTTTCTCAGCACAGGTGCTAGAACAGAAAAATGGATGTATTTTGTTGTACTTGCTGAATTTAATGCAGACTTTTATGTTAAGCTGTCTCTGGGCTCTTGGTGTTATCGTCTATGAATCTAAAATTCATATTCCCGATTAGCTATGGCACCAGAAGATGTGATATGTTTGTTTGTTAACTTGATTTCAAATGGCAAGCAGTCAAATCAAATTGCGCAGCAGGTTCATTATGCCAGTGTACTGTCACTCATTTTGTGAAGATTGCCTTTTTAGTATGGGGTTGTATAATCGATTGTTAATACGCTAGGTGCTATATAACACATGAAAAACATGTGGCTGTAACCATCAGGGCTTCTGTTGGTGGGAGGGCGAAATCGGCTGTTGAAATTGATTCCCTGGAGATGGGTTGTCTTAGCATCTGCGGTGACCGATCCCTGGAGATTGGTTGTCTTAGCATCTGGGGTGAGCGAAATGGGCTGTTGAAATTGATTTCCTGGAGATGAGTTGTATTAGCATCTGAGGAGACCTAGGACATGGTTTCTATGTGAACCATGAACCAATGGATCGTGACACTGGGGTGATTACAAAACTGTGTGAATAGCTATTACAAATAATTTGGTGGCCCCCTTACTTCATTGTCCAAAAGTATCGGTGGCCTTACTTAATTGTCCAAAAGTAGGTTACATCTAGCCAAAAAAAATTATATTCAGGAAATGTGGGAAAGCCACGAGTGTTTTTTGAAGGACGTATCATGAGCATATGGGGTATCCTGCCTCATACTACGTAGGTGCTCGCGGTTCATCTGATCTGCCTCCTAAACCCTGAGTTGGCCAACACCGATGTGCCATATGCACGAGGCCGCCCTTGTCCACATAATTTTGAGTTTGAGCCTTCCGGGAGATTGTCGATAGTATGTGAGGGTTCTCATCGATGAATGTTCCTCCTTCACCTGATGGCTCCTAAAAGTAAAGTTGACTGTCACTAAGCAGAGATGTGGTAATGCAGTTGATCCCCTCATCATCGATGCACCACAACACCAGACTCGCAGAGGGGGAAATCCTATTGAAGCCCACGTCGTTTCATCGCATCCAAATTGTCCTCGTGACTAGTATGGAATCTTGGAAGACCACCATTACAGCAAATCATGTCAGATGTGGGCATTCAGTCGGCGAGACCCATCTTGTCAGACCGATATACTTTTTCCGTTCTATAATGTAATACACTTGTGTTTTTAGAGATCTAAGTTTAATCATATATTTAACCAACGAGACTGATTGCATTGAGAGCAAAAATTATATCACTGAATTTGTATCGACTGAATTCGTTTTTTGAATACGAATCTAGTCATATAATTTTTGCTCCCGCTGTAGTCGGTCTCGTTGATTAAATGTATGATCAAACTTAAATCTTAAGAAATGCGGACGCACTGTATTATGAAACGGAGGGAGTACCAAACCTGGCGTGGGAGCATGCATCCAAGGTGGATATGTCGTAGGGCCTCCAGTTCCTGACCCCAGAAGGGGCAAGCCTGGGGAGGGGTAGACCTCACCGTTGTAGTATGTTGTCGGTTCATCACCTATCCTATAGGTTAACCAAGTGAACAATAGTATCGAAAATAATTTAAAATAATAATAATAAACTGATTTTTTTATAAATAACATTGATAAAAGTTTTAAGTGCGTGTAAAAATTTGGCTTGAAATAACATACATTCCTATAAGCCATGGCAAAAAACAATCGGTATTCTGTTCAGTCAGATTCCTTGGTGTCACTCTCGTTGTTGATGGGTGAGAGTCTCAACAGATCGGCATATGGTCATTTGGTTGCTGAAATTAAACATCTTTTGGTAGATAGGGAGTTTGTTTCTCTGAAAATTAAACGTGAGCAAAATAGGGTGGCAGATCGGTTGGCATGGTACAATCGTACATAGAGTACTATTGCTGTATGGATTGATAGAGGTCCGCCATGTATTGAGGACTTGTTGCCTCGCGATTGTAACCCTATGCATATAAAATAAAACTCCTTTATCCTCGCAAAAAAATGCGCATTTTCAGAGTATCTTTTTTTTGGCCACGCCTTATAGGAACGTTATTTCAGGCCAAATTTTTACATGCACTTAAAACTTTTGTCAATATTGTTCACAAAAGAAATTCATATTTTTTTGATTTTTTTTGATTTTATGAGCTCGGAAACATAAGAGCACTTTCCATCTATAGAGTCATATTGAAGCGGAATAGTGTCCGTCCGCTCCATCATGTCAAAAAACTCACAACGGGCGTCAACGTGGATGTCCGGGTGAATGTCTCTCCACTAAGCACAAGCCACCTCCCACACTTCCCCTGGATGTGCGGGATTGAGCTGCTCACGCGTGGATGTAGGGGAAGAGGTGCGGCGCCACTTCGTAGTTGCGACCTTCTGAAAGCCACCAATCCATCTAGAATATAGTAGAGTTTTCATCCTCACAGGATGGATTTTTTTTCCGAAGCGGAGCCATAAGATTTGCCCCATCTATCAAATAAGGAGAAGTTAGAGTTTTACAAGTGACCAATACTCACGACATGACAAGTACTCATGTGTTATAATATTCCTTAATTCCTTAGCACTTGCAAGAACCCAAAACATTGCCTCCTCAAGGATGGTTTTAGGAAGGATTGGTGGCAGCATCCATTTGTGATGGAACCTTGACTTTCTTTCATACCAAATAGTCCAAGATACGAGCATGGTGAGGGAGGACATTGCTCGTCTATTGAATAGATCTAGTGATGACATAGAATACTGCCAAGGATTTTGCTAGCATTTTTTATGTTGAACTCTCACCAAGGCTCCACGTAAATCGTGCCCTGCAACTAAGGCCATCTTGTTTGCAAGACGATGTTGAACAACCGCAGATTAGGGATCCCGACAAACGTTAGCTAGTTTTTTCTAAAGGATTTGATACTCTAACATGTATGATCTAACCCAAGCATCACAAAACGGCCTGGATTTGAGCATACCATTGTTGGAAATATGCCCTAGAGGCAATATATAAAGTGTTTATTATTATATTTCCTTGTTCATGATAATCGTTTATTATCCATGCTATAATTGTAGTGATTGGAAACACATTGCATGTGTGGGTAAATAGACAACACTGTGTCCCTAGTATGCCTCTAGTGAACTAGCTCGTTGATCAAAGATGGTCAGGGTTTCCTAGCCATTGACATGTGATGTCATTTGATAACGGGATCACATCATTGGGAGAATGATATGATGGACAAGATCCAAACTACAAACGTAGCATATGATCGTGTCAGTTTATTGCTACTGTTTTCCGCATGTCAAGTATATGTTCCTATGACCATGAGATCATGCAACTCACAGATATCGGAGGAGTGCCTTGTGTGTATCAAACATCACAACGTAACTGGGTGACTATAAAGGTGCTCTACAGGTATTTCCGATGGTGTCTGTTGAGTTGGCATGGATCAAGACTGAGATTTGTTACTCCGTGTGACGGAGAGGTATCTCGGGGCCCACTCGGTAATACAACATCACAATGAGCCTTGCAAGCAATGTGACTAATTGTTAGTTGCGGGATCTTGTATTACGGAACGAGTAAAGAGACTTGCCGGTAACGAGGTTGAACTAGGTATGGAGATACCGACGATCGAATCTCGGGCAAGTAACATACCGAAGAACAAAGGGAACGTTGTACGGGATTAACTGAATCCTTGGCATAGAGGTTCGACCGATAAAGATCTTCGTAGAATATGTAGGAACCAATGTGGGCATCCAGGTACCACCATTGGTTATTGACCGTAGAGGTGTCTCGGTCATGTCTACATAGTTCTCGAACCCGCAGGGTCTGCACACTTAAGGTTCGGTGACGTTTCGGTAGTGTAGAGTTATGTATGGTGGTGACCGAAGTTTGTTCGGAGTTCCGGATGAGATCCCGGACGTCACGAGGAGCTCCGGAATGGTCCGGAGGTAAAGATTCATATATAGGAAGTCCCAGTTTGGTCGCCGGAAAAGTTTCGAGCTCATCGGTAGTGTACCGGGAGTGCCGGTAGTGTACCGGGAGACCTCCGGGAGGGGTATTTCGACCCCATAGGGTCCATAGGCTGTGGAGAGTAATAACCATACCTTGGTGGGCTGGAGCACAGCCACAATAAGGCCCATGGCGCAGGAGGCAAAAGTCCTAAAGGAAAAAGGTGAAAAAAAGGCAAAAAGGGAGAGTCCTACTCCTACTAGGAGTGGAGGAGGAGTAGGACTCCTCCCCCTCTAGCCGGCCGAATCCTAGAGGCCCTTGGCCTTGCGCCAAGGGCTACCTCTCCCTACCTCCTTTATATACTGGTGGATTGGGGTTGTTTAGACACAGTTTTACAGCCACTTGCTACCCGTTTCACCGGTGCTCCTCTAGATCGGATTTCCGCAGTGCTTAGGCGAAGCCCTGCCGGAATTGCTCCACCACCACCAACACCGGAGCGCAGTCATGCTGCCGGTGAACTCTCTCTCTTCTCCACCCCCTCTTGCTGGATCAAGACGGTGGAGATCGTCATCGAGCTGCACGTGTGCTGAACGCGGAGGTGCCGTCCGTTCGGTACTAGATCGGAAGGATCGTGATCAAGGCCACGGGACATTCGTAATTGGATCGCGGGACGGATCGTGACGAGATCGCGGGACGGTTCGTGATTGGTTTGCGGGACGGTTCGTGATTAGATCGCGGGACGCTCGACGATTTGGATCGCGAAGAAGTATGACTACACCAACCGCGTTTCTTAACGCTTCCCGCTTAGCGATCTACAAGGGTACGTAGATCCACTCTCCCTCTCGTAGATGCTCATCACCATGGATAGGTTTGCCTGTGCGTAGAATTTTTTTTGTTTCCCATGCGACATTCCCCAACAGTGGCATCATGAGCTAGGTTGATGGTTCGGTGAGATCTCGAGTAGAACACAAAAGGTTTGTGGGCGTTTTGATGCTTAGATTGCTTCCTCCCTTGGTCGTATTTTGGTTCAACGGTATTGTGAGATGAAGTGGCCCGGACCAACATTACTCGTACGCTTACGAGAGACCGGTTCCCTCGATGCAACTTGTTGCTTAGATGGCTTGCGGGTGACAGTTTCTCTCACTTTAGTTGGCTCGGATCCGACAAAGGAGGTCCTTGAGAAGGTTGAAAAGCAAAATATGTATCACCGTTGTGGTTTATGCGTAGGTGAGAATCGTTCTTGCTAGATACCCATAGCGGCCATGTAAAACATGCAACAACAATTAGAGGACGTCTAACTTGTTTTTGCAGGGTATGTTGTGATGTGATATGGCCAATTACATGATGTGATATATGTGATGTATGAGATGATCATGTGATGTATAGATTATCACGACTTGCATGTCGATGAGTACGGCAACCGGCAGGAGCCATAGGGTTGTCTTTAATTATTGTATGACCTGCGTGTCAATCATTAAGCGCTATGTAATGCTTTACTTTATCGCTAAATGGTAGCAATAGTAGTAGAAGCATGGTGGGCGCGACAACCCCGATGGCGACACGTTGATGGAGATCAAGATGATGGAGATCATGGTGTCATACTGGTGACGATGGAGATCATGCCGGTGTTTCGAAGATGGAGATCTTAAACACAAGTTCATGGCCATATCATGTCACTTATGAATTGCATGTGATGTTAATCCTTTTATGCACCTTGTTTTGCTTAGTACGACGGTAGCATTATAAGGTGATCCCTCACTTAAATTTCAAGATAAAATTGTGTTCTCCCCGAGTGTGCACCGTTGCGAAAGTTCATCGTGTCGAGACGCCACGTGATGATCGGGTGTGATAGACTCTACGTTCACATACAACGGGTGCAAGCCAGATTTGCACGCACAGAACACTCGGGTTAAACTTGACGAGCCTAGCATGTACAGACATGGCCTCGGAACACAAGAGACCGAAAGGTCGAGCATGAGTCATATAGTAGATATGATCAACATACTGATGTTCACCATTGAAGCCACCTTAACTCACGTGATGATCGGACTTGAGTTGGTGAATTTGGATCATGTGACACTCAGATGACCTGAGGGATGTCAATTTGAGTGGGAGCTTTAGTAATTTGATTAACTAAACTCATTATCTTGAACAATAGTCTAAGTTACCTTTGCATATTTATGTTGTAGATCAATGGCTCGCGCAGTAGCACCTCCGAATTTTAATGCGTTCCTAGAGAAAGCTAAATTGAAAGATGATGGAAGTAACTTTGTTGACTGGGCTCGTAATCTGAGGATTATCCTCACGGCTTCCCAGAAGTCATATGTCCTTGATGCACCGCTTGGTGAGCAACCAGAAGACATGACCTCCGAAGACGTTAAGAACGCTTGGGAGGCTCGTGCTGGAGACTACTCAATAGTTCAGTGTGCAATATTGTATGGCTTAGAACCGGGACTTCAAAGACGTTTTGAACGTCATGGAGCATATGAGATGTTCCAGGAGTTGAAGTTTATCTTTCAGAAGAATGCCCGGATTGAGAGGTATGAGACCTCCGATAAATTCTATGCTTGCAAGATGGAGGAGAACGGGTCTATTAGTGAGCACATACTCAGAATGTCTGGGTACTCAAACCGTCTAGCTGAGTTGGGAATTACCCTTCCGCCGGAGGCAATCACTGATAGAGTTCTTCAATCGCTGCCACCTAGTTACAAGAGCTTTGTGATGAACTATAACATGCACGGGATGAACAAGTCAGTCGCCGAGCTGTTTGCGATGCTGAAAGTCGCTGAGTCTGAAATCCAGAAAGAACATCAAGTGTTGATGGTCAATAAAACCGCTAGTTTCAAGAAAAATGGCAAAGGCAAAGGCAAGAAGGGTAAAACCAAGAAGGGTGGAAAAGCAGTTGCTACTCCTACAAAGAAGCCTAAGCATGGACCTAAGCCAGAAACTGAGTGCTTTCATTGCAAAGGAACTGGTCACTGGAAGCGGAACTGCCCCAAGTACCTGGCTGACAAGAAGGCGGCCAACGACAAACAAGGTATATATGATATACATGTTATTGATGTGTACCTTACTAGCTCTCGTAGTAGTGCCTGGGTATTTGATACCGGTTCGGTTGCTCACATTTGCAACTCAAAGCAGGAACTACGGAATAAACGAAGGCTGGCAAAGGACGAAGTGACGATGCGCGTGGGAAATGGTTCCAAGGTTGATGTGATCGCCGTCGGCACACTCTCTCTTCAATTACCATCGGGATTAGTGATGAACCTGAATAATTGTTATTTAGTGCCTGCGTTAAGCATGAACATTATATCTGGATCTTGTTTATTGCGAGACGGTTACTCATTTAAATCAGAGAATAAAGGTTGTTCTATTTATATGAGTAATATCTTTTATGGTCATGCACCCAATGTTAGGGGTTTATTCATATTGAATCTTGATAGTGATGACACACATGTTCATAACATTGATGCCAAAAGATGTAGAATTGATAATGATAGTACCACTTTCTTGTGGCACTGCCATTTAGGTCATATTGGTGTAAAACGCATGAGGAAGCTCCATGTTGATGGACTTTTGGAGTCACTTGATTTTGAATCACTTGACACATGTGAACCATGCCTCATGGGCAAGATGACTAAAACGCCGTTCTCTGGAACAATGGAACGGGCAAGTGACTTATTGGAAATCATACATACTGATGTGTGCGGTCCAATAAATGTTGCAGCGCGCGGTGGATATCGTTACTTTCTCACCTTCACTGATGACTTGAGTAGATATGGGTATATTTACTTGATGAAACACAAGTCTGAAACTTTTGAAAAGTTCAAGCAATTTCAGAGTGAAGTTGAGAATCATCGTAACAAGAAGATTAAATTTCTTCGATCTGATCGAGGAGGTGAATATCTGAGTTATGAGTTTGGCAGTCACTTAAGACAATGTGGAATTGTTTCACAGTGGACACCGCCCGGAACACCACAGTGTAATGGTGTGTCTGAACGTCGTAATCGAACCTTATTAGATATGGTGCGTTCTATGATGTGTCTTGCTGATTTGCCACTATCGTCTTGGGGTTATGCATTAGAGACAGCTACATTCACTTTAAATAAGGCACCATCAAAATCCGTTGAGACGACGCCATATGAACTGTGGTTTGGCAAGAAGCCGAAGTTGTCGTTTCTTAAAGTTTGGGGATGTGATGCTTATGTCAAAAAGCTTCAGCCTGAAAAGCTGGAACCCAAAGCGGAGAAATGCGTCTTCATAGGATACCCGAAAGAGACAGTCGGGTATACCTTCTATCTCAGATCCAAAGGCAAAGTGTTTGTCGCTAAGAATGGAACATTTCTTGAGAAAGAGTTTATCTCGAAAGAATTGAGTGGGAGGAAAATAGAGCTTGATGAGGTTATTGAACCTTTACTTCAACCAGAAAGTAGCACAACACAGAAAGATGTTTCTGTGGAACCTACGACGGTAGAAGAGGAAGTTAATGATGCTGATCATGAAGCTTCGGATCAAGCTGCTATTGAACCTCGTAGGTCGACAAGGACGCGTGCTGCTCCCGAGTGGTATGACAACCCTGTCTTAGAGGTCATGTTGTTAGACAACAATGAACCTACGAGCTATGGAGGAGCAGTGATGGGCCCGGATTCCGAGAAATGGTTAGAGGCCATGAAATCCGAGATGGGATCCATGTATGAAAACAAAGTATGGACTTTGGAAGTACTACCTGAAGGGCAAAAGGCCATTCAGAACAAATGGATCTATAAGAAGAAGACAGACGCGGACGGTAATGTCACCGTCTATAAAGCTCGACTTGTGGCAAAGGGTTTTTCACAAGTTCAAGGAGTTGACTACGATGAGACTTTCTCACCCGTAGTGATGCTTAAGTTTGTCAGAATCATGTTGGCGATAGCTGCTTATTTCGACTATGAAATTTGGCAGATGGATGTCAAAACGGCGTTCCTCAACGGTTTCCTTGAGGAAGAGTTGTATATGATGCAACCCGAAGGTTTTGTCGATCCAGAGAATGCTGACAAAGTTTGCAAACTCCAGTGGTCCATTTATGGACTGGTGCAGGCATCTCGGAGTTGGAATAAGCGCTTTGATGAGGTGATCAAAGCGTTTGGGTTTATACAAGTTTATGGAGAAGCTTGTATTTACAAGAAAGTGAGTGGGAGCTCTATAGCATTTCTAGTGTTATATGTGGATGACATATTGCTGATTGGAAACAATATAGAAATGCTGGAAAGCGTGAAGGAATATTTGAATAAGAGTTTTTCAATGAAGGACCTAGGAGAAGCTGCTTTCATATTAGGCATTAAGATCTATAGAGATAGGTCGAGACGCTTAATAGCACTTTCACAGAGCACATACCTTGATAGAGTTTTGAAGAAGTTCAAAATGGAGCAGTCCAAGAAAGGGTTCTTGCCTGTGTTACAAGGTGTGAAGTTGAGTAAAACTCAATGCCAAGTGACTGCACAAGATAAAGAAAAGATGAGCGTCATCCCCTATGCTTCAGCCATAGGCTCTATCATGTATGCAATGCTGTGCACAAGACCCGATGTCAGCCTTGCCATAAGTATGGCCGGAAGGTTTCAAAGTGATCCTGGAGTTGAGCACTGGCAAGCGGTCAAGTATATCCTTAAGTACCTTAACATGACTAAGGACATGTTTCTCGTTTATGGAGGTGATGAAGAGCTGGTCGTAAAGGGTTACGTCGATGCAAGCTTTGACACTGATCCGGATGATTCTAAGTCGCAAACCGGATACGTATTTATTCTTAACGGGGGAGCGGTAAGCTGGTGCAGTTCCAAGCAAAGCGTGGTAGCTGATTCTACGTGCGAAGCGGAGTACATCGCAGCCTCGGAGGCAGCGAAGGAAGGTGTCTGGATGAAGCAGTTCATGATAGATCTTGGAGTAGTGCCTAGTGCACTGAATCCAATAAACCTGTTCTGTGACAACACCGGTGCCATTGCTCTAGCCAAGGAACCAAGGTTTCACAAGAGGACCAGACACATAAAGCGACGCTTCAACTCCATCCGGTTCTACATCGAGGAGAAGGACATAAATATTTGCAAAGTGCACACGGATCTGAATGTTGCAGACCCGTTGACTAAACCTCTTCCAAGGTCTAAACATGATCAACACCAGAACTATATGGGTGTTCGATTCATTACCATGTAAATCACATAGTGATGTGAACTAGATTATTGACTCTAGTGCAAGTGGGAGACTGTTGGAAATATGCCCTAGTATGCCTCTAGTGAACTAGCTCATTGATCAAAGATGGTTAGGGTTTCCTAGCCATTGACATGTGATGTCATTTGATAACGGGATCACATCATTGGGAGAATGATATGATGGACAAGACCCAAACTACAAACGTAGCATATGATCGTGTCAGTTTATTGCTACTGTTTTCCGCATGTCAAGTATATGTTCCTATGACCATGAGATCATGCAACTCACAGATATTGGAGGAGTGCCTTGTGTGTATCAAACATCGCAACGTAACTGGTGACTATAAAGGTGCTCTACAGGTATCTCCGATGGTGTCTGTTGAGTTGGCATGGATCAAGACTGGGATTTGTTACTCCATGTGACGGAGAGGTATCTCGGGGCCCACTCGGTAATACAACATCACAATGGGCCTTGCAAGCAATGTGACTAATTGTTAGTTGTGGGATCTTGTTACGGAACGAGTAAAGAGACTTTCCGGTAACAAGGTTGAACTAGGTATGGAGATACCGACGATCGAATCTCGGGCAAGTAACATACCGAAGAACAAAGGGAACGTTGTACGGGATTAACTGAATCCTTGGCATAAAGGTTCGACCGATAAAGATCTTCATAGAATATGTAGGAACCAATGTGGGCATCCAGGTCCCGCCATTGGTTATTGACCGTAGAGGTGTCTCGGTCATGTCTACATAGTTCTCGAACCCGCAGGGTCTGCACACTTAAGGTTCGGTGACGTTTCGGTAGTGTAGAGTTATGTATGGTGGTGACCGAAGTTTGTTCGGAGTTCCGGATGAGATCCCGGACGTCACGAGGAGCTCCGGAATGGTCCGGAGGTAAAGATTCATATATAGGAAGTCCCAGTTTGGTCACCGAAAAAATTTTCGGGCTCATCGGTAGTGTACCGGGAGACCTCCGGGAGGGGTATTTCGACCCCAGAGGGTCCATGAGCTGTGGAGAGTAATAACCAGCCCTTGGTGGGATGTAGGAACAGCCACAATGAGGCCCATGGCACAGGAGGCAAAAGTCCTAAAGGAAAAAGGTGAAAAAAAGGCAAAAAGGGAGAGTCCTACTCCTACTAGGAGTGGAGGAGGAGTAGGACTCCTCCCCCTCTAGCCGGCCGAATCCTAGAGGCCCTTGGCCTTGCGCCAAGGGCTGCCTCTCCCTCCCTCCTTTATATACTGGTGGATTGGGGCTGTTTAGACACAGTTTTACAGCCACGTGCTACCCGTTTCACCGGTGCTCCTCTAGATCGGATTTCTGCAGCGCTTAGGCGAAGCCCTGCCGGAATTGCTCCACCACCACCAACACCAGAGCGCCGTCACGCTGCCGGTGAACTCTCTCTCTTCTCCACCTCCTCTTGCTGGATCAAGACGGTGGAGATCGTCATCGAGCTGCACGTGTGCTGAACGCGGAGGTGCCGTTCGTTCGGTATTAGATCGGAAGGATCGTGATCAAGGCCACGGGACGCTCGTGATCGGATCGCGGGACGGATCATGATGAGATCGCGGGACGGTTTGTGACTGGTTCGTTGGATGGTTCGTGATTAGATCGCGGGATGCTCGGCGATTTGGATCGCGAAGAAGTACGACTACACCAACCGTGTTTCTTAACGCTTCCCGCTTAGCGATCTACAAGGGTACGTAGATCCACTCTCCCTCTCGTAGATGCTCATCACCATGGATAGGTTTGCGTGTGCGTAGGATTTTTTTCCCATGCGACGTTCCCCAACAACCATGACATACATATTTGAATGTGTATCTCCATTCCAAACACAATGACCATAATACAAGGACGTACCTGCTCTTAATAGCAGAAAAAACTGTTTTGTGCTGCTCCTACATAGTTTCCCCCCCTTGTATGGTGGAACACGTAGAAGGACTGCGACGAATGGATTTTCAGGGTTCCAGCTCCATGCCGGATTAGGGAAGGCATGGGGCTATGGCACACGGCTATGTGCTCGAGAATCTTCAACCCGATCCATAGACTACTATAGTCAGATTAACCTAGTATAGCTTCCTCTTTGGTGCCTAGTGTTCGGCTTCTACGCTTTGACATGTAATGCCCTTTCTAAGTACCTTTTGATGAAAAGTTGCACTGTTAGCATTTTCGTCAAAAAAGGTGAGAGTGGGGCTTTAAGGAAAATCCCTATGGATTTGACCGGGTAGGGCACCTTAATCGTTTAATTTTCCTACCCGTGACGAGAATACACACCAATGGACATGATTGTTGGGTTGTCTTTTACCGACTATCGCTAGGGGTGACTTTATATCCCCCGTTTAACAAGACTCACATAGAGTTCCTTTAGATTACCAAAAATGTGGCAGCTGCATTTGCTGGGGCTCGACAATGACATGTGACTTCCCTCTCCATGGTGATGGTCCAAGGTGACAACTTGCTTACCCCTCCTAGTTTGCTCTGCTCCGTACACTTGACGAACCTGGCCAAGGAGAAATCTGTGCCCTGCTATGGCTATGGGCAACGACGACGACTATGGCTGGTGTCTCCTCCCTAGAAGTGTTGTCATGGCCTTTCTCATCCCCTGATTAGGTATCGAGGAAAACCCTAGGCTTAGTTAGCTAGGCCAGCAGGGGCAGCCCCACCCGTCGTTCTCTCACTTGAGGCATTGTGTGGGCTTGGGGTGTCTTCCGAAGAAGTAGCTGGTGTTAGTTTCCTCATTTTCCTTGGCGGTGAAAAGCTTGGGGTGCAGTGTTTCCATTCGTGGGTGGTTGCCGTGGGCATGGTCATCCGGGGCATCCATTGCTGACACCTCATTTATGATGTCTTCCTCGAGTCCAATTTCCAATCTCCTAAGCTCTAAGAGTGGAGGGTGTGTTGATCTAGTTTGGTTTGGAGTCTTTGTCGTGATTCGAGTTGTTCATATATGGTTGTGATGCGGCCTATTTGCTCTGTGATCTACCTCTTCGCCATTCATGGCTTGAGTTTGATCAAGGTGAGTAGTGTGCCAGTGTTGTCATGATGGATGTGGTTGCTAACCTCTTGGTGTAGCGTTGTATGCCAAAAAGTATAGTAACAACCATCTTGGCTCCTTCTTGTATAAATATATGATACACATGCTTGCGTATTCTAGAATAAAAATCCTCGATGATCATGCTATGCAAGATGATGCAACATGTCATTATTTTCCATAGTACATGTGACTTTCAATATTTGGTAGGACTACTCAAAGGATCGATATGGTTGACTAGAGGGGGGGGGGGTGAATTGGAGACTACAAATTTTAACCTTTTTTGACAATTTTAGAGATAAGCAGATAAATAGGGTTCACCAGATATGCAACTAGGTGAACACAAACTATATGAAAAACACACATATAGGTAAATATGGTAGGAAACAAAGTAATTAGCAAGCCTAAAAGCATACAAGGTGAAGAAAAGTGCGATAAATGATTAACCACAAGTGATACGAGGACGCGGATTTTATCCCGAAGTTCACTCTTCCTTGGGGAAGAGCTACTCTCCGTTTAGAGCGGTGCCGAAGCCAAAGCTTACGGAACACCACAGAAGTCTCACCATATCTCTTTCGAGTCACCCCAATGGATGAGCCTCGAATCACTCGGAGTTGGTATTGAAGGCGACCACCACACCTTTACAAAGTTCTCCGGAGCAAACCACAAGAAAGGAAGCTTTCGAAGGAACCGCTAACCGCCTAAGAGCCCAAGCTCCAAGAGTAACAAGTCAATGGTGAACAAATATTGTGGGGAACACGAATTTTGGTTTGGTCAAAGTTTAGATCGGGTCTTGCTCTCCCAATCCCTAAAGTTTCAACAAGTTTGGGTGGAGGGATTGAGAGTATTGAGCAAAATGAGGTGGAAATGGTGGATATCAATAAGACATTAGGTTTAGGGATGGAGGATGAAGAAGGTGCCCTTTTATAGTGTTTTTGTCTGGGTGGGGATTTTTGATCGTTGGACCCCGTGCGCACGGGCTAAGTCAGCCTCGTGCGCATGGGGTACTCAGAGACTGAAATCCCACCCCATGCGCATAGTGGTCAAAAGACCCCATGTGCACGAGGTACCCAGAGAGTTTTGGGGTACCCCATGCGCATGGGGGTCATAACTCATAAGACCCCATGCACACGGGCCACTCAGGGAGTTTCAGGGTACCCCGTGCACATGGGGGTCAAAAGACCCCGTGCACACATGGTGTCTAGAAAGTCTCTGTAAAACTTGTTGAGTACACATGCACGACACTTAAAGGGTATGCGGATGGTGGGGGTGGTAGGAAGGCTGGTGTATATGTCTTGGAGGTATTCCCACAGAACACAAATCCACGACGACCCCTCTTAATAGTGCGGTATTCCCTACGACTCAAATCGAACCAAAACGAAAACCTTCAAGTCGTCGGAAAGACCGCACCTTTGATATTTTTGAATGGCGCGCGGGGGGGGGGGGGGGGGGGGGGGTCACACACCTCCATCGAGAACTTCATCGAACAACTATCCTAAGATAAACTTTAGCAACTGATCATCAATTCCTCTAACCATATTGCCGTCACACCAAAATACAACTAAGTGCCATGTGCACTTTCAATCTCCCCCTTTTTGGTGCATTTATGAAAACATGGTTAGGACATGACAAAAAGATATATTAATTTTAGAAGCCATGAAACAAGACAATGATTGATCACCGGAGATCCCCCTATATGTGTGCATGGATTAAATAGTAGTTGCTTGAGTATGCATCAAGCACACACATAAGAGGCTCCCCTTCAATGAGGTCAAGAGCATGCGATCAAATAAAATAAACTACATGGTGCTTAGATCACATGTACGGAGTATGGTGAGCAAGAGTGGTGAGACAACACAGGTAATAATATGATCATACACCACGAGATTAACAATAGATAAGCATATGTGATCCATACGCCAAAGTCTCAGACATGATCGATAAAAGTAGCTCACAAGCACACGATGAAATGCAAATAAAAGTATCTCAAGCCAAATAAACACCACAATGGAAAACATGAGGCCTTGAGATCTCAGAAACTCCTAAACCACTTCTTCCCCTTTGTCATCAAGACCATAAAAGGGTAAAAGACAAGGCAAATAAAACACTAGACAAGAGGCGTGCTCAAAGCATCATCATCATCATCAAAGTGCCATCCTGCCATCAAGAAGGAACGAGTCGTTGCCACATTGTCGTTATCCTCAGACCCTGGGCCAACCTCCTCTCCAACAAAAACTCGCTCAGTCTTCTTTTGACGCCTCTCAAGTTTCCCCCTGTTGGTATCCTTGATCCGACGACGCTGAATGGACTGACATATCTTGAACATGCTGTGCAAAGTCCTGAACAAGGACCTATTATCAACTTGAGTGAAACATGCTTTGTCGGTGTCAAAATCGGCGGATCTTGGGTAGTGTTACAACCCTAATTTAGGTTTGCTTGTCATTCATTTCATGCATGTGTTTTTAATTCAATGAAATTGAATTGAGGATTTAGCAAGCCTTAGAAATTATTTTTGTCAAAATAATTAGGATAAAAGTTGCTTCGAATAAGTCCAAGAAAATGTTCCTCTTATTCTTTGAAAATATTGGCAAGAGGTAAAATTGAAACCAATATTTTTGGATTCACGGGATTATTTATCTTGTGCATTTGAGTTAAACCAACAATTATTTGCAATGGACTTATATCTAGCATATATATAGTATTTGTCCATTAATCCTGAAACTTATTATGTGGCACTGGTTATGTCCATATAACCCACATATAATTTTCCAGGAGTTTTGAAAATGATTTGGTTTTGAATCAAATCAAAACAAATTGAAAAAATAGAAACAAAAAAGAAATAGGAAAAAGAGCTTACCTAACTTACCTTGCAGCCCACCAGAGCCGGCCCAGCCCAGCTCCTCCCTTGTCATCTCCCACCTTTCGTCAGTAGGCAGAGCGTGTGGACGCCGTGCGCATGCACGTGCCATGGCCACTTAATGCTTGAAGGTAGGCCCTCTAGGCGAGGTGAGAAGCCTCGAGAGACATCCAGATTGATCCCCCCTCTCCATTTATCTCCCCTCCTTCACTCTCTCGCTCGCTCTCGCCATGGCCGACTGCCATCGTCACTGCCGCTCATCACTGCCATAGCCACCATCGTTGCCTCACCTCTCCAACACGTCCATGGGGTTCGCCTCAACGCCCTGAAGTTCCCCATCGACCCACGCAAGCCCCCGTGTCCTGCAACACCGCCATTTGTATCATCTTCAACCTCGGCACAAGCGTCCGTCTCCTTAAAATTCGTCGGCTCCCGACTCTTCCCCATCCCGCTTGCCAGCCCTACGGGTCCTACGTGAGCCTCTTATTCCTTTCCCATATCTCTACCACTCAATTTCGAGCCGTATCATCGTCGCCCACGTATCCGAGGACCGCCGACCATCATGGCTGACGTGCACCTTACTATCAAGCTCCACGAGTGCCCCAGTGCTGCTTTTCGTGCTCCTTGAGACCCCCCAATGTCATAGCGCACCTCCCCTTGTTCTTCCATGGCATGTAGACTCGCCCTCATCGAAGCCCAAGCACTGGCCACCGCCCAAACGCTCGCCAGCGTCGTTCCCGGCCTCCCGCGCCCAGCCACGGGAACCACTTGATGCGGCGCATGCCCTCCTTCCCGTAGGACTGTTGGAAATATGCCCTAGAGGCAATAAATAAAGTGTTTATTATTGTATTTCCTTGTTCATGATAATCGTTTATTATCCATGCTATAATTGTATTAATTGGAAACATGGATACATGTGTGGATACATAGACAAACACAATGTCCCTAGTGTGCCTCTAGTGAACTAGCCCATTGATCGAAAGATGGTTAAGGTTTCCTAGCCATGGACATGAGATGTCATTTGATAACGGGATCACATCATTAGGAGAATGATGTGATGGACAAGACCCAAATAACAAACGTAGCTTATGATCGTGTCAGTTTATTGCTACTGTTTTCTGCATGTCAAGTATATGTTCCTATGACCATGAGATCATGCAACTCACAGATATCGGAGGAGTACCTTGTGTGTATCAAACGTCGCAACGTAACTGGGTGACTATAAAGGTGCTCTACAGGTGTCTCCGAGGGTGTCTGTTGAGTTGGCATGGATCAAGACTGGGATTTGTTACTCCGTGTAATGGAGAGGTATCTCAGGGCCCACTCGGTAATACAACATCATAATAAGCCTTGCAAGCAATGTGACTAAGTGTTAGTTGTGATATATTGTATTACAGAACGAGTAAAGAGACTTGCCAGTAACGAGGTTGAACTAGGTATGGAGATACCGACGATCGAATCTCGGGCAAGTAACATACCGAAGAACAAAGGGAACATCATACGGGATTAACTGAATCCTTGACATAGATGTTCGACCGATAAAGATCTTCGTAGAATATGTAGGAACCAATGTGGACATCCAGGTCCCGCCATTGGTTATTGACCGTAGTGGTGTCTCGGTCATGTCTACATAGTTCTCGAACCCGCATGGTCTGCACACTTAAGGTTTGGTGACGTTTCAATAGTATAGAGTTATGTATGGTGGTGACCGAAGTTTGTTCGGAGTCCCGGATGAGATCCCGGACGTCACGAGGAGATCCGGAATGGTCCGGAGGTAAAGATTCATATATAGGAAGTCCTGTTTTGGTCGCCGGAAAAGTTTCGGGCTCATCGGTAGTGTACCGGGAGTGCCGATAGTGTACCGGGAGGCCTCCGAGAGGGGTATTTCGACCCAAGAGGCTTCATGGGCTGTGGGAGAGTGAATATCAGCCCTTAGTGGGCTGGTGGAAATTCCCACACAAGTCCCATGTGGCTGGAAGAAAAAACCCTATACGAAAAGGTGGAAAAAAAAGGCAAAAAGGAGCAATCCTAGTCCTACTAGGATTGGAGGAGGAATCCTCCTCTCCTAGTAGGTTCGGCCGAACCAGCTAGCCTTGGAGGCTAAGGCTGCCTCCTCTCCTCCTATGTATACTAGAGGGTTTTGGGTTTTTGCACTAGTTTTTTCAGCCACGTGCTACCCGTTCCTCCAGTGCATAGTTTCTCCTCTAGATCGGTTTTCTACAGTGCTTAGGCGAAGCCCTGCCGGAATTGCTCCACCACCATCGCCGGAGCACCGTCAGGCTGCCGGAGAACTCTTCTTCCTCTCCACTCCCTCTTGCTGGATCAAGACGGTGGAGATCGTCATCAAGATGTACGTGTGCTGAACGCGGAGGTGTCGTCCGTTCGGTGCTAGATCAGAAGGATCGTGATCAAGTTTGTGGGACGGATCGTGATCAAGTTCGTGGGACAGATCGTGATCGGATCGTGGGACAGATCGTGATTGGATCGCGGGACGGATCATGATTGGATCGTGGGACGCACGGCGATTTGGATCGCGAAGACGTTCGACTGCACCAACCGTGTTTCTTAACGCTCCCGCTTAGCGATCTACAAGGGTATGTAGATCCGCTCTCCCTCTCGTAGATGCTCATCACCATGGATAGATCTGCGTGTGCGTAGGAAATTTTTTGTTTCCCATGCAACATTCCCCAACAGTGGTATCAGAGCTAGGTCTATGTGTAGATGAGATCTCGAGTAGAACACAAAAGGTTTGTGGGCGTTGATGCTTAGATTGCTTCCTCCCTTGGTCAGATTTTGGTTCAGCGCTATTGTGAGATGAAGCGGCCCGAACCAACATTACTCGTACGCTTACGAGAGACCGGTTCCCTCGATGCAACTTGTTGCCTAGATGGCTTGCGGGTGGCAGTTTCTCTCACTTTAGTTGGATCAGATTCGACAAAGGTGGTCCTTGAGAAGGTTGAAAAGCAAATTATGTATCACCGTTGTGGTTTATGCGTAGGTGAGAATCGTTCTTGCCAGAAACCCGTAGCAGCCATGTAAAACATGCAACAATTAGAGGACGTCTAACTTGTTTTTGCAGGGTATGTTGTGATGTGATATGGCCAATTACATGATGTGATATATGTGATGTATGGGATGATCATGTGATGTATAGAATTTCACGACTTGCATGTCGATGAGTAAGGCAACCGGTAGGAGCCATAGGGTTGTCTTTAATTATTGTATGACCTGCGTGTCAATCATTAAGCGCTATGTAATGCTTTACTTTATCGCTAAACGGTAGCAATAGTAGTAGAAGCATGTTGGGTGCAACAACCCCGATGGCGACACGTTGATGGAGATCAAGATGATGGAGATCATGGTGTCTTGCCGGTGACGATGGAGATCATGCCGGTGCTTTCAAGATGGAGATCTAAAGCACAAGTTCATGGCCATATCATGTCACTTATGAATTGCATGTGATGTTAATCCTTTTATGCACCTTGTTTTGCTTAGTATGACTAGCATTATAAGGTGATCCCTCACTTAAATTTCAAGATAAATTGTGTTCTCCCCGAGTGTGCACCATTGCGAAAGTTCGTCGTGTTGAGACACCACGTGATGATCGGGTGTGATAGACTCTACGTTCACATACAACGGGTGCAAGCCAGTGTTACACGCGTAGAACACTCGGGTTAAACTTAACGAGCCTAGCATGTGGAGACATGGCCTCGGAACATAAGAGACCGAAAGGTCGAACATGAGTCATATAGTAAATATGATGAACATAATGATGTTCACCATTGAAGCCACCTCAACTCACGTGATGATCAGACTTGAGTTGGTGGATTTGGATCATGTGACACTTAGATGACCTGAGGGATGTCAATTTGAGTGGGAGCTTTAGTAATTTGATTAACTAAACTCATTATCTTGAACAATAGTCTAAGTAAACTTTGCATATTTATGTTGTAGATCAATGGCTCGCGTAGTAGCACCCCTGAATTTTAATGCGTTCCTAGAGAAAGCTAAGTTGAAAGATGATGTAAGTAACTTTGTTGACTGGGCCCGTAATCTGAGGATTATCCTCACGGCTTCCCAGAAATCATATGTCCTTGATGCACCGCTTGGTGAGCAACCAGAAGTCATGACCTCCAAAGACATTAAGAACGCTTGGGAGGCACGTACTAGAGATTACTCAATAGTTCAGTGTGCAATATTGTATGGCTTAGAACCAGGACTTCAAAGACGTTTTGAACGTCAAGGAGCATATGAGATGTTCCAGGAGTTGAAGTTTATCTTTCAAAAGAATGCCCAGATCGAGAGGTATGAAACCTCCGATAAGTTCTATGCTTGCAAGATGGAGGAGAATGGGTCTATCAGTGAACATATACTCAGAATGTCTGGGTATTCAACTCGTCTAGCGGAGTTGGGAATTGCCCTTCCGCCAGAGGCGATCACTGACAGAGTTCTTCAATCACTGCCACCTAGTTACAAGAGCTTTATGATGAACTATAACATGCACGGGATGAACAAGTCAGTCGCCGAGCTGTTTGCGATGCTAAAAGTCGCTGAGTCTGAAATCGAGAAAGAACATCAAGTGTTGTTGGTCAATAATACGACTAGTTTCAAGAAAAATGGCAAAGTCAAGGGCAAGGGCAAGAAGGGTAAAACCAAGAAGGATGGCAAAGCAGTTGCTACTCCTGTAAAGAAGCCCAAGCATGGACCCAAGCCAGAAACTGAGTGCTTTCATTGCAAGGGAACTGGTCACTGGAAGTGGAACTGCCCCAAGTACCTGGCTGACAAGAAGGCGGCCAACGACAAACAAGGTATATATGATATACATGTTATTGATGTGTACCTTACTAGCTCTCGTAGTAGTGCCTGGGTATTTGATACCGGTTCGGTTGCTCACATTTGCAACTCAAAGAAGGAACTACGGAATAAACGAAGGCTGGCAAAGTGACGATGCGCATGGGAAATGGTTCCAAGGTTGATGTGATCGCCGTCGGCACACTCTCTCTTCGATTACCATCGGGATTAGTGATGAACCTGAATAATTGTTATTTAGTGCCTGCGTTAAGCATGAACATTATATCTGGATCTTGTTTATTGCGAGACGGTTACTCAATTAAATCAGAGAATAAAGGTTGTTCTGTTTATATGAGTAATATCCTTTATGGTCATGCACCCAATGTGAGGGGTTTATTCATATTGAATCTTGATAGTGATGATACACATGTTCATAACATTGATGCCAAAAGATGTAGAGTTGATAATGATAGTACCACTTTCTTGTGGCACTGCCGTTTAGGTCATATTGGTGTAAAACGCATGAGGAAGCTCCATGCTGATGGACTTTTGGAGTCACTTGATTTTGAATCACTTGACACATGTGAACCATGCCTCATGGGCAAGATGACTAAAACGCTGTTCTCTCGAACAATGGAACGGGCAAGTGACTTATTGGAAATCATGCATACTGAAGTGTGCAGTCCAATGAATGTTACAACGCGTGGTGGATATCGTTATTTTCTCACCTTCACTGTTGACTTAAGTAGATATGGGTATATTTACTTAATGAAACACAAGTCTGAAACGTTTGAAAAGTTCAAGCAATTTCAGAGTGAAGTTGAGAA
Organism: Hordeum marinum; assembly: GCA_022496015.1. Taxonomy (NCBI): domain Eukaryota; kingdom Viridiplantae; phylum Streptophyta; class Magnoliopsida; order Poales; family Poaceae; genus Hordeum; species Hordeum marinum. The sequence goes on from CM039672.1 coordinate 114,685,658, forward strand.
TCATCATAACAAGAAGATTAAGTTTCTGCGATCTGATCGAGGAGGTGAATATCTAAGTTATGAGTTTGGCAGTCACTTAAGACAGTGTGGAATTGTTTCACAGTAGACACCGCCCGGAACACCACAGCGTAATGGTGTGTCCGAACGTCATAATCGAACCTTATTAGACATGGTGCGTTCTATGATGTCTCTTGCTGATTTGCCACTATCGTTTTGGGGTTATGCATTAGAGACAGCTGCATTCACTTTAAATAGGGCACCATCAAAATCCGTTGAGACGACACCATATGAACTATGGTTTGGCAAGAAGCCAAAGTTGTCGTTTCTTAAAGTTTGGGGATGTGATGCTTATGTCAAAAAGCTTCAGCCTGAAAAGCTGGAACCCAAAGCGGAGAAATGCGTCTTCATAGGATACCCTAAAGAGACAGTAGGGTATACCTTCTATCTCAGATCCGAAGGCAAAGTGTTTGTCGCTAAGAACGGAACATTTCTTGAGAAAGAGTTTCTCTCAAAAGAATTGAGTGGGAGGAAAATAGAGCTTGATGAGGTTATTGAACCTTTACTTCAACCAGAAAGTAGCACAACACAGAAAGATGTTTCTGTGGAACCTACGATGGTAGAAGAGGAAGTTAATGATGATGATCATGAAGCTTCGGATCAAGCTGCTATTGAACCTCGTAGGTCGACAAGGCCACGTACTACCCCTGAGTGGTACGACAACCCTGTCTTGGAGGTTATGTTGTTGGACAACAATGAACCTACGAGCTATGGAGGAGCAGTGATGGGCCCGGATTCCGAGAAATGGTTAGAGGTCATGAAATCCGAGATGGGATCCATGTATGAAAACAAAGTATGGACTTTGGAAGTATTACCTGAAGGGCGAAAGGCCATTCAGAACAAATGGATCTTTAAGAAGAAGACAGACGCGGACGGTAATGTCATTGTCTATAAAGCTCGACTTGTGGCAAAGGGTTTTTCACAAGTTCAAGGAGTTGACTATGATGAGACTTTCTCACCCGTAGCGATGCTTAAGTCTGTCAGAATCATGTTAGCAATATCTGCTTATTTCGACTATGAAATTTGGCAGATGGATGTCAAAACAACGTTCCTCAATGGTTTCCTTGAGGAAGAGTTGTATATGATGCAACCCGAAGGTTTTTTTGATCCAGAGAATGCTGACAAAGTTTGCAAACTCCAGCGATCCATTTATGGACTGGTGCAAGCATCTCAGAGTTGGAATAAGCGCTTTGATGAGGTGATCAAAGCGATTGAGTTTATACAAGTTTACGGAGAAGCTTGTATTTACAAGAAAGTGAGTGGGAGCTCTATAGTGTTTCTAGTATTATATGTGGATGACATATTGCTGATTGGAAACAATATAGAAATGCTGGAAAGCGTGAAGGAATATTTGAACAAGAGTTTTTCAATGAAGGACCTAGGAGAAGCTGCTTTCATATTAGGCATTAAGATCTATAGAGATAGATCGAGACACTTAATAGCACTTTCACAGAGCACATACCTTGATAAAGTTTTGAAGAAGTTCAAAATGGAATAGTCCAAGATGGGGTTCTTGCCTGTGTTACAAGGTGTGAAGTTGAGTAAGACTCAATGCCCAGTAAGTGCAGAAGATAGAGAAAAGATGAGTGTCATCCCCTATGCTTCAGCCATAGGCTCTATCATGTATGCAATGCTGTGCACAACACCCGATGTCAGCCTTGCCATAAGTATGTCCGGAAGGTTTCAAAGTGATCCTGGAATGGAGCACTGGCAAGCGGTCAAGAATATCCTTAAGTACCTGAAAAGGATTAAGGAAATGTTTCTCGTTTATGGAGGTGATGAAGAGCTTGTCGTAAAGGGTTACGTCGATGCAAGCATTGACACTGATCCGGACGACTCTAAGTCGCAAACCAGATACGCATTTATTCTTAACAGGGGAGCGGTAAGTTGGTGCAGTTCCAAGCAAAGCGTGGTAGCTGATTCTACGTGCGAAGCAGAATACATCGCAGCCTCGGAGGCGGCGAAGGAAGGTGTCTGGATGAAGCAGTTCATGACAGATCTTGCAGTAGTGCCCAGTGCACTGAATCGAATGAACCTGTTCTGTGACAACACTGGTGCCATTGCTCTGGCCAAGGAACCAAGGTTTCACAAGAGGACCAGACACATAAAGCGACGCTTCAACTCCATCCGCGATTACATCGTGGAGAAAGACATAAATATTTGCAAAGTGCACACAGATCTGAATGTTGCAGACCCGTTGACTAAACCTCTTCCAAGGGCTAAACATGATCAACACCAGAACTGCATGGGTGTTCGATTCATTACAATGTAAATCACATAGTGATGTGAAACTAGATTATTGACTCTAGTGCAAGTAGGAGACTGTTGGAAATATGCCTTAGAGGCAATAAATAAAGTGTTTATTATTGTATTTCCTTGTTCATGATAATCGTTTATTATCCATGCTATAATTGTATTAATTGGAAACATGGATACATGTGTGGATACATAGACAAACACAATGTTCCTAGTGTGCCTCTAGTGAACTAGCTCGTTGATCGAAAGATGGTTAAGGTTTCCTAGCCATGGACATGAGATGTCATTTGATAACGGGATCACATCATTAGGAGAATGATGTGATGGACAAGACCCAAACAACAAATGTAGCTTATGATCGTGTCAGTTTATTGCTACTGTTTTGTGCATGTCAAGTATATGTTCCTATGACCATGAGATCGCGTAGGAATTTTTTTGTTTCCCATGCAACGTTCCCCAACAAGGACCACTCCACATGACATTTGGTAGTCGGAAGTAGGATTTCCGGCATGTGTTCGCTGTCGGGTAATGGTCGCCGGCGTTGAGTCGCCAGTTAGCCATGCCATTAGCTCTAATTAACCACCTTGTGTGGTTGATAGTGGGCCCTTTGGCATGTTAAACTAGTTTAATTAGGTTAAACTAAATCAGTTAGCCACTGTATCACTTCCATGTGGGTCCAACATGTCAACTTTGACAAGTCCGAGTCATTAGTTGACCTGTCCCACATGTCAGTCTTTGTAGCTGACCCTAAGACACAGACCAGTGGACCTCACTGGTCATGTTTGACCTGGACCACGTCAGTTGACTTGTTGAGGTCATCATAACATATGGCTGATGCAGTAATGCTTTTATGGATTTAAAACAAATAGAAATGATTTATTAATTCCCAAAAATGTTTAAAACTTCTAAAATTCATAGAAAATAATCTGTAGCTCAGATGAAAATAGTTTATATATGAAAAATGATCAGAAAAATCCAATGAATCTGCTTATGCCATGATCATGCATGTTTGATCAAGTTAAAATCACCAATTAGGACATTTTATGATTAGGGCAATGTGTGATATATCATTTGGAGTTGGAATTCAAACTTGTTTGAGCTCCAGTTCAATTTTCTTCTAGGTCAATTCAGTACCTTAGGTTGTCATGTCATACATCCTATTTGTGCATTGCATTGAATGTGCTTTCTTCTTTTGTTTTCCGGTGTTTGTTCCCCCTCAGTAGACGTTGTTTCGATGTTGAGATCGATGTCACCGATGAAGGCTCATTGTTATCTTCATAAGTGCCAGGCAAGCAACCCCCTTGAGCATATTGATATGAACCCACTCTCTCGCTCCTGCTCTCTTTTATTGCATTAGGATAATCATGATTCAACTTTTACATGTTCTCGGTATTTGAACCCATTCCTTTGCATGACTTTCCTTGTCACAGTAAATAGTTTAAACCACTTAGCATGAGCAGCAACTATTTGAGCCTTGTTGTGCTTACTCATCCATGCTTGCTTACTATGCCTGCTCTGCTTAGAGTCGTGTCCGGTCTGATCCATCTAGGTGATGAATCAGAATGGATGTGTACATGTCCTACTGTGTGAGAGCTAAGTGCGTGACCATGATTTGGTAAAGGTAGCGATGAGAGGCCATGTAGGAGTACATGGTGGGTTGTCTCATTGGGACCGTCCTTAATATTTGAGTTCTGTATATGTTATCCAAGACAAGATACTACCATGCTTTGGGCCCGAAACCAATGGACCCTCTCCGCTTATTAATTGCCTTGATATCTGTCCAGGAGTTGCATCTAGTTTCTGGTGTTTGTAGGATGTGCTGGTGGCCATGCATAGCGCTGAATGGAGGGTAGGCTATGGTGCGGTAGATGCACCTATGGCCAGGTGTACCAAGCATAGAACCATCCGTCGAGGTGGGCTTGAGAACCCTGTATGCATTTTTTGGGGCCGTAATGGAAAGTTTGCCCGGACTTCCTTGCGGGTTCAGTCTCAAATAGGCGATAAACCTGGACTACGGTCTTGTGTGGTTAACGGTCGTGGCCGACTCCCTCGTCGGGCTTCCACTTGAAGGTTGCCGAGGTGCCCTTTTACGTGCAGATGGCGATAAGTGTCGAGAGTGTATGTGAAGAAGTATACCCCTATAGGGTGAAATAATCTGTTCGAATAGCTGTGTCCTCGAATATGGACTACTTAGAAAACTTATGTGGTTCATAGACAAGTGAAATAGATACTCTAAAGTACGCAAGATAAGTGTGAGTGCTATGGATGGCCTTCTCATAGGGAGACGGGAGTGGATCCATAGTGGTGTATTGATTGGTGAATATGTGGACTCGTGTGCGATATTCCACCTCAAAGATACTACTTTTAGTCATAGTACATGTTAGCCAAAAGTCAAAGCTGGCTTGCTGCAATGAACTCCACACCCCCTTGTTAACAATCATGCATATGTAGTTAGTTCTGATGTAAGTCTTGCTAAGTACCTTTGTACTCACGGTTGCTTAAATTATGTTTTTGTAGAGGAGAATCAGTCTCATTAGTGTTTCTTACGATGTGATGTTCGATGTTGACCGGATTAGCTTGGGTATCCCAGACAGAGGTTTGGTTCCTTTGGTAGGGTCGTTGTAGCTTTTCAGGATCATCTAGCCACTTTAGTAGATGTCTGTGCTCAGGCATGTTTTGCTTCCACTTGTTGCTTGTATGACTTGAGTGTTGGGTCATCTGACCCCTGTTTGTAATACCAAACTATGTTGGTTCTTATGAGTCTTTAATAAATACTTGAGTCATAGAGTTATGTTGTGGTGCCAAGTTCTATCTACACATATCGTGCATATTGTGTGTATGTTTGAAATGCATTGTTATGTGTGGGATTCGGCACCTAGTTGTATACCTATGGTAGCCTTCTTTATAGGGAAATGCCTCTCTATGGTTCTGTTGAGCCCTGGTAGCTTGCTATTGCTCCGGACACATTAATTGACCGACATGTATCCTTCTTTGCTGTTGTGTATGTCCCTTCGGAGAAATGTCATGCGGTGTAATAGAGTCCATGTAGCTTTATACGACTCGTCTACACACGTTGATGACCGACACCTGCACTGTTGGGTTATGTATGCCTGTCCCTGTACGGTTGTGCCACTTGGGACTATAACTAGTCATGTTGACCCGGGTTCTTTGACATATGATTGCTAGCGACATATTCATATACGTGAGCCAAAAGGCACAAACGGTCCCGACCAAGGTAAGGTGGCAGTCGTGGGGATTACTGTGCATGAGGCCGCAACGTGATATGATGTGTTACATGCTAGACTTGTATGGCTTAGGATCGGGGTCCCGACATCGTTGGTATCAGAGCTTGACTGCCTGTAGGATTACCAAGCCAAACCGGTCGATGTTGAGTCTAGAACTACTTTAGTTATATAAGGGAATTGATTGTGGAAGGGAACGTAAGACTCTTTTTACTCCTTTCCTCGTGTCATTCTAATTCTGAGTCACCCTCTCCCTTATTCTATGGGGTTTAAGAACTAGGCTTTCTCATCTGTCTACCAGGATGACGAGTTACTATGCTACAGACTTATAGGAAAGTTGATGTCTTCCTGGATTGATGTCTCCATAAGAATTCATTGTTATGTTGTCAGTTTTCATGTATGTTGCCTCATATTTCATGCCCTTACATACGTTATGCTGTCCGAGTTATCCAAGGTTGACAGATAATCTGATGCAATTGCAAAATTCCTTCATCTCGAATCAACGTCTTTTGGGCCAGACAAAGCATACTGACTATTTGTGTTGAGGTACTCCATTACCTCGACATGTTAGTTGGAGTGGTAGGAAACCAGATTATTCGAGTGAACCACCCAACAGTCTAGTTGTGTTTGAGTTCCCAGTGTGATAATTCTGGCCATCGTTATCGAAAGCATCCTGTGATGCTACCTAGTCAGTAGGTATTCTGTTTCTAGGTCGTGGACCCAAGGATCATTCTACTCACTCCTGGTGATAGTGTTGCTGGTTCCTTTAGGATGATTAGTGGCCTTGTTCTAGTCTTTAGGGCTTTCGAGTTATCAATCTTCGAATACCATGAACCATTCTCGACAGGAGTTCTTCGTGGACGAAAGATCACAACATGAGTGGTGTTGATGAGTTCTCCATTCCATAGTTATGACTCTACCAATTCCACTTTTCTACATGGATTATTTGGAAGAATTATGTTGAACTCGTTCGACATGCTAACCTATGCATCCACAACTCAGAGAAATCATGTGCTCTTGAGTTGCCCTTTTCAATGGTATTCCGACCTTTATATCTCATTCGACAGTCAAGAGTAGTTGTGCATTCGTGTTCACCGATGCCTATTATTCTTATGGTCCGTCAAGCCATTCTATTTCAGAATGACTAGGAGAAACAAACTCTAGTACCACGTACATCTCTTGGATTGGGTAAAAGCAGCTGTATTCTATAGATCAAAATGCCAATCTAGATTTTGCTCTGTTCTATCTTGAAGTATTACCCTCTTCATGCCGGGAATGTCATGAGAATTGCACAACCTCTTATGAATTCTTGATGTAGTGATACTTCTCGCTATCATTGGTCATTCCTCAATCTCTGTGTTGATTGTAACCGGAACACGGACAAGTGAACCGTGTTGTGCGAAATCAATACTCCCAGCAACTCTGTTGCTTGGAAGTTAATGGACAATAATTTCACTCCTACTGTGATGGTTATTAAATCACCATTCTAAGGTTGATCATGCTACCTAGTCCATATTCCATGGTGCACTCTTTGATCAACGAGTTAGGATTGTGTCAATCCCTTGCTCTTTTGATCATATTCTCTTGCCCCGAAAAAGCAAGATTGTTCTCGAGCTCAATAACATATCGGTGGATCGTAATTTTCCGAATATCTTCTCGGAAGTATTACCAGGTTTTTCCTAACTGTTATGTTGAGTTTTTGATCAAGTTGGCTTATTTATAAACCACCGCTTCTCCAAGACTCTGTGTTAGATACCCTTGAGCTTGTTGGTTAAGCTAAACAACAACTTGGATAGTTGGAAGATAAATGCTTCGCCTGACTTAGTTCATTCCAAATGGATATCTTGTGTTTGTGGGTGTGATGAAGAAGGACGATATTCTCACCGATTGACCTTGTGATCAATGGTTGCATTCATTGTCTTATAAAATCTTTGATTTGAGTGTGGGCTATTATCAAATCTACCCATAACTAAAGATCTTCCTAATGTTGTTTTACTCGTGGATGTTTTATCGAGCATGCATCATTATGTCTCTTGGTATGAACAATGCTATCACCTTGCTCACATAATTGTGGAATCCCATCTATATGGATAATTGATGAATTGTTGTTGTGCCGATCGGCAACATTTTCATCTGTTCCATCATTCATGTTGAACATTAAGCTAGTATTGGAAATTTTGTAGGCAATATATTCGTGCTTCGCTCATGAAGTATATGTTAGGTGTATGAAGTCACTTCCTCTAAAGGTTACATGCATTTGATGCAAGTTGTCATTGTGAATTGAAGAAAAGTTTCTTTTGCTTCCTCTAGAACCATCCCAAGTCATTCATGCATGTGTGATGTATGCTATAGTTTGATAGGTTGACCGCCTCCATTCCATATGTATCTCCTAGCATGCTAAGCCACTGATTTACTTGTTAAGGAAAATTAGTTAAGTGATATTCCTGAAGGTACCAGATGGACTTGCACTCGGGTTCGCTATCTGCAATGATGGTTCCCAACATGAACTCTGGTTCCTTTGGTAGGGTCGTTGTAGCTTTTCAGGCTCCTCGAGCCACTTTAGTAGATGTCTGTACTCACACATGTTTTGCTTCCACTTGTTGCTTGTATGACTTGAGTGTTGGGTCTTGTGACCCCTGTTTGTAATACCACACTATGCTATCTCTTATGAGTCTTTAATAAATACTTGAGTCATAGAGTTATGCTGTGATCCCATGTTGTATCTACACATATCATGCATATTGTGTGTATGTTTGAAATGCATTGGTATGTGTTGGATTCGACACCTAGTTGTATACCTATGGTAGCCTTCTTTACAAGGAAATACCTCTCTATGCTTTCGTTGAGCCCTGGTAGCTTGCTACTGCTCCGGACACAATGATTGACTGGCATGTATCCTTATTTGCTGCTCTGTTTGTCCCTTTAGGGAAATGTCACGCGGTGTAATGGAGTCCATGTAGCTTACTACGACTCGTCTACACATGTTGATGACTGACACCTGCACTGTTGGATTATTTATGCCTGTCCCTATATAGTTGTTCCACTTGGGCCTATAACTAGTCATGTCGACCCGGTTCTTTAAAATATGATTGCTAGAGACATATTCATATACGTGAGCCAAAAGGCGCAAACAGTCCCGACCAAGGTAAGGTGGTAGCCGTGGGGATTACCGTGCATGAGGTGGCAAAGTTATATGATGTGTTAGATGCTAGACTTGTATGGCTTAGGATCGAGGTCCCGACAGGTAGGGGGTCTCAAGCTGTGGACCCTGGATTGATGGGTAACAGGGAACAAAGGAGACAATGTTTACCCAGGTTTTGGCCCTCTTGAGGAAGTAAAACCCTATGTACTGCTTCATTGTATTGATGTGGATGAGAATTACAGAGTTGATATACCTCGAGATCGTATGAGCTAAAACCCTATATGAGTCTACCTCCCTCTACGAATGAAACCCTTTGGTTTATATAGACACCAGGGGTACCTAGGGTTACACATGGCCAGCTGCCAACCGGGGATAGATGTGCCGATCGTGTCCTCCAAGACTTGGAGGACATGTCAAGTCTCAGGAGCTTTCCTTCTTGAACACGGGGTTGCCACATAGTCCGGCCTTCCACAGAGAGGCCCAAAAAGTCGGCCCATGAGAGATGAGTCAAAGAATTGGTAATATCGGTAAGCGTCAGGAAATGCCTACGAATTATTCACTTGTTGTTGAACCTGATAGAGGCAAAGTTTTCCCTGTCTTTCGATGAGATGGTGGCTATCGTTTTTGGTGGAGTAGACTTTGACGATCCGACTACGAACGTGTGATGACGCCGTGCCTTAGCAATCGCTAAAGCAACTCTGAGAGGTTATCGACCACGCCGGAGCACGATCAACCTGACCACGAGGGTCTGGTTCCTACATGCAAACGAAGAACAAGCAAGAAACTAAGATTGCAATCTGGATATTGCGAATATAAGAGGAAAGCTTTATTGATGAAGTGGGGTTCCGTGACGCCTTTGTCTGGTCGTGGAACACAAACGAAGAACGCGAAGTTGCAGCTGTGGCGAACTTGTAATCTAAACAAAACCCAACCCTAAAACGACGCCCTAAGGGCTGTATATATGGGGGAATAGAGGGGAATTTCGTGGCCCCTTGGAGGAGGGGTCCGAAACCGACCTTAACTCAGTTTCCCCATACATACGGACTCTAAAAACAGCCTATAATATGGTATTTTGAAATTACATGGGCCTGGCCCAACAATAAGGTGGCGCAACACCTATATTAGCCTAGGGACGAATTTTACAAAGTAGCATCATGCATATTTCGTCCAAGGCTTCTTGCTCCCATTATGGTGGCTTCAAAGTGCGAAAATCATCACTGGAAGCTCCATTGTTCTTTCCCGCGCGCACACCTTGTTCTCCATGCTTGATCCCGCTCCCATGGTCATCCTTCTTGTCCATGCCAGGTCCTTCATTCATAAGTAAAACAAAAGTATCTAATTTAGGCAGCATCATATGTTCATGAACATTAGAAGGATTTGCAAGAAACGAAAGTACGTGGTAATTCAATTGACGTGCGCGAGCTCTAGTAATTGGTCCTGTATGTATAGCAGTCGGAGTTGTGGGTGTAGCATTAGCAGGGATGTCCTCCTCATCCTCCCCTTCTTGAACTGAAGTCGTCCTCGACGGAAGCTCATCTTCCTCACCCAAATAAGGCTTCAAATCTGCAATGTTAAAAGTGGGCCTAACCCCAAACTCTACAGGCAACTCAAGTTTATATGCATTATCATTTATTTTCTCTAACACCTTAAAAGGACCATCAGCACGTGACATTAGCTTTGACTTGCGCAACTCAGGAAATCTATCCTTACGCAAATGTAACCAAACAAGATCTCCAGGTGCAAAGTCAACATGTTTTCTACCTTATCTCCAGCAATTTTGTATTTTGCATTCATACACTCAATGTTTTCCTTCGTTAACTCATGGATCTTTAATATCAATTCAGCAAGTTCTTTAGCATCAAAATTAACCTTCTCCGAAGATGGAAGAGGCAACAAATCAATAGGTGCATGAGATAAGAAACCATACACAACTTCAAAAGGGCACATCTTAGTGGTAGAATGTAGCGAATGATTATAAGCAAATTCAATATGAGGCAAGCATTCTTCCCACATTTTCAGGCTATTCTTCAAAACAGCCCTAAGCATAGTAGACAATGCTCTATTGACTACTTCAGTTTGGCCATCAGTTTGGGGATGACATTGTAGTACTAAAAAGTAGTTTAGTCCCCAACTTAGACCATAAACATCTCCAAAAGTGGCTAAGAAATTTAGCATCACGACCTGAAACAATTGTATTGGGCACACCATGCAACCGAATAATTTCACAAAAGAACAAATCAACAACATGAGCAGCATCATCACTTTTATGACATGGTATGAAGTGTGCCATTTTGGAAAATCTATCCACGACAACAAATATGCTATCCCTCCCCTTCTTAGTTCGAGGTAGACCTAAAACAAAGTCCATAGATATATCCTCCCAAGGAACACTAGGTACAGGCAAAGGCATATATAAACCATGAGGATTGAGTCGTGACTTTGCTTTTTGACATATAGTGCAGCGAGCAACAAAATGCTCAACATCTCGTCTCATCTTTGTCCAAAAGAAATGTGTAGAAAGTACATACTCCGTCTTCTTCACGCCAAAGTGTCCCATTAATCCTCCTCCGTGTGCCTCCTGTAACAACAAAAGACGAACGGAGCTAGATGGAATGCATAGCTTGTTAGCACGAAACACAAATCCATCATTAATAATGAACTTGTTCCATGTTCTCCCTTCTTTACAATGCTGCAACACATCTCTGAATTCAGCATCATGCACATATTGATCTTTGATGGTCTCCAAACCAAATATTTTAAAGTCAAGTTGTGAAAGCATAGTATAACGACGAGACAAAGCATCAGCAATAACATTTTCTTTACCCTTCTTGTGTTTAATGACATAAGGGAAAGTCTCGATGAATTCAACCCATTTAGCATGTCTACGGTTCAGTTTTGCTTGACTTTTAATATGTTTCAAAGATTCCTGATCAGAATGTATAACAAATTCTTTGGGCCATAAATAATGTTGCCATGTTTCCAAAGTCCGAACAAGAGCATATAATTCCTTATCATAAGTAGAATAATTCAGACTAGGCCCACTCAATTTTTCAGAAAAGTACGCAACAGGTTTACCATCTTGTAATAACACACCTCCTAACCCAATTCCACTAGCATCACATTCAAGCTCGAAACTCTTATTAAAATCAGGAAGTTGGAGTAAAGGAGCATGTGTTAACTTACCTTTCAAGACCGTGAAGGCTTCTTCCTGTGCGGTACCCCAAGAAAAAGGCACGTCCTTCTTTGTAAGCTCATTGAGAGGCGCAACAATGGTGCTGAAATCTCTCACAAAACGCCTATAGAAACCAGCAAGGCCAAGAAAACTCCTCACTTGTGTGACCTCTTTGGGCTGCGGCCAACTCTCAATAGATTCAATCTTGGCTTTATCAACTTCAATTCCCTGTGGAGTAACAACATAGCCAAGAAAAGATACTCGGTCGGTGCAAAAGGTGCACTTCCCAAGGTTACCAAACAAATGTGCATCACGTAGAGCAATAAAAACAGCACGTAGATGTTCCAAATGTTCCTCCAAAGATCTACTAAAAATCAATATATCATGAAAATAGACTACCAAAAATCGTCCAATGAAAGCACGTAAAACCTCGTTCATTAATCTCATGAAAGTGCTAGGTGCATTAGTTAACCCAAAAGGCATGACTAACCACTCATATAATCCAAACTTAGTTTTAAATGTTGTTTTCCATTCATCTCCCAATTTCATACGAATTTGATGGTATCCACTATGCAAATCAACTTTGGAGAAAGTTGTAGAACCACTTAATTCATCAAGCATATCATCTAGTCTAGGAATAGGATGACGATAATGAATAGTAATATTATTAATGCCTCTACAATCCACACACATGCGCGATGCACCATCCTTTTTAGGCACTAGAATAATAAGAACAACACAAGGACTAAGGGATTCACGTATATAACCTTTGTCAAGCAGCTCCTGTACTTGACGCATAATCTCCTTTGTCTCCTCTGTATTGGTATGGTATGGCGCACGGTTGGGTAGGGATGCACCGGGAATTAAGTCAATCTGATGCTCAATCCCGCAAATAGGTGGTAATCCCGGTGGCACGTCTTGTGGGAAGACGTCAGCGAACTCCTGCAAAATGTCAATGACAGCAGGAGGCAAAGAGGGAGGCATGTCCTAGAATGAAAATAATACCTTTTGCATACAAAAGCATAGCAAACAGATGTAGCAACATCCAAATCATTAATATCAGATTTAGTAGCAAGTAAACATCCACTCTTCAATTTTATTTCGGATGCAACATTAGATGATGGTTTATTATGCGTATGGTGTTGCTCAAATTCCTGTGCTACAATCTGATTTTAACTTTTATTTTTCTCCTGTTTTGCTTTACTAGCTCTAGCAATGTCATCTTTCATAATATGTTCCAGAGACATAGGAAGCAAAGTGATATTTTGATCCTTATGAACAAGAGTATACTGATTTGTCCTACCATGGTGTACGGAATTTTTATCAAACTGCCATGGCCTACCAAGTAGAACAGAACATGCTTGCATGGGTACCACATCACAATCCACATAATCAGAATATGTAGCAATGCTAAAATGCACACGAACATTACGTGTTACCTTAACCTTGCCACTATTGTTGAACCATTGGATGTAATAAGGATGAGGATGTGGTCTGGTGGTTAGAGACAGCTTCTCCACCATCTCCATGCTAGCCAAGTTATTGCAACTCCCTCCATCGATGATGACGCGAACAAAACGCTCCTTCACAACTCCCTTTGTGTGGAACAAGTTGTGCCTCTGATTTTGCTCAGCCTGTGTAACCTGCACACTGAGAACACGTTGAGCAATTAAACTTTCATACCTGTCAGCGTAATCAGCAGCCATGTAGTGTATCTCTGGTTCTGCATCCTCGCCACCCTGTTCTTCACTTGCAATGAGAGCCAAAGTCTCCTCATCATAATCACTAGCGGATGCATATCCACCATCCTCAGCAACAATCATTACACGCTTAGAAGGGCATTCTCTCGCAAAGTGACCTCCACCCTTGCAACGACGGCATATAACCTCATGTGTTTGCCCTATGGATGCAATAGATGAAGAAGAGCTCTGTGCAGGCCCAGAAGGTGTGCTCTTCGTAGAGGGTGGAGTAGGAGCCTGTTTCCTGGTATCGCGGTTGGAGTTGGAAGTGGAAGTAGGTGGTGTTGCAGTAGGACGTGCGTAAGTAGAGGAGGTACGTGGCGTCCATGATGAAGTGCGACCTGTAGAAAAAGTAGTTCTCGCCATTGCTTGTCGATCCTGCACTTCACGTTCAGCTTTGCAAGCAAGATGAAATAAACGAGTGATAGTGTTATACTCCTTATACTCTAGAATAGTCTGAATCTCTCTATTTAATCCACCCATAAAACGTGCAAGCATAGCTTCATTCTCCTCAACAATACCACATCTAATCATGCCAGTTTGTAGTTCCTGATAATATTCTTCTACAAAAAAATTTCCTTGTCTTAAACGCTGCAAATTTTGAAGCAATTCACGTTGATAGTAAGGTGGCACCAACGATTACGCATAGCGGTTTTCAAAGCAGCCCAAGTAGTTGGAATATTAGCATGGTGTATTCTACAATGTTCTGACCACCAAACACAAGCAAAACTAGTGAAAGAACAAACAGGAGCAGCAACACGTCTATCCTCAGGAAATTGTAAGCATGTAAAATGTTGTTCTGTTTCTAACTCCCATGTAAGATATATATCAGGAACATATCTACCCTCAAATGTCGGAATATTCAATTTAAGTTTAGGGAGATGGTCATGATCCCGTACCTAAGGGGGTGGTGCAGCCCTACCGTTACGGTTGTAGCCATGTGGTCGACCTGGTGCGTATCGTGGTGGTTGCCCCTAAGGCTGATCTGGAGCAACCTCTCCCTCATCATCGTCATCACCCTCATAATCTTCAACCTGCTCAATGACAGTAGCAGCAGGAGCCACTAAGTAGCAGCAGTATCAACAGTACCGGTATGTTGGCCTTGGCCGAGAGGCACACATCACGCTTGTCGTTCGAAAGGGATAGGAGCTGCAGCTGGTGGTGGTAGACGGGCAAGCGCCTCATTAAACTTGGCGTCCATCTTGGTGTCGAATGTCTTGTCCAAACCATCGAGCTTCTCCATGGCCTCTGCAAAGTTGGTCACGAAGTCTTGTACTTGGCCAGCCATCATTTTCTGAAATTTATCATAGAGCGCTCTGTTGGTCATGCTCTCCTAGTCGCTCCTGTCGTCGTGTGATCTTGACATGGTTAGCAGAAATAGGAAACACACAAGAATATGAAACCTATAGACTACTGGGACATGGTGGTGGTGTGTCACGAATCCTTTAAGCGAATCTCAAATTCTTACCAGTTCTTACCCAGCAGCAGGTGGTGATCGGCAACCTTTGTAGTCAAAACTCTCAAAGCTTGGATAGAGCGATTGCCAGGTGGTGTCAAACACATGACGTAGATGTATGTGGAGCTGGGATGGCTTATAATATGATAGCAAAAAGGGTTAGCAATAATCAATTCAGAGATGCAAGGTTGAATAAATGCTCAACGACAGTACTGTGCTGGTCCTAGGCTAGACCGTACTAGAGATGCGAGCCTAAAACACCAACAAAATCACGACGCTACATGTAATCAAGGGAAAAGCACACTTTGAATTTTTTTCCTTTTTTTCGGCGCCTCTTTTTTTTGCGCTCCTTTTTTGCTTAAAAAATCACTACAATGGAGAGTGTCTCAAAACCCTTCCCACGTCGTATAAGCAAGATGGGCACGAAATTTGTTGGACTAATTTTTTCTGGAGCAATTCGGAGGCTGCGATGACCAAAAATTTCGACAAAAATCACTATGATGGCAAGTGTCTCAAAATGCTCCGACGAACCTAAAACCCAGATAGGGAAAAAATATTTTCAGCCGATTTTTTTGGGCCAAAACGTGCTCTGCAAAGCGTGCCAGACTATTTTTTTCCGACACCTACGCAGGTAGCAAAACACGAATCCAAAATCAAAAGGATCTCGAAACTAAACCTAAAACGAGTTGGACTCGGATTGGTGGAGGATTTGTGGTGGTATATATGGACACCAATGGATAGTGATGATGGGTAGTGATATATGGCAGCGGTGATGATGGTGGTGGTATATGGAAACTATGAAGACGATGCGGTGGCGGCATGACAACCTGTGAAAAGAACTCAAAACTTTAAAGGACTAGACACTAAGACCAGCAACTCGACAAGACGATGTAACCGCAAATTCAACAAAGCAAAATACTGAAAGGACTATGCAAAGGCTTAGATTGGTTTGGATATGATGATCTAACCCTAATTTTTTTGTGGCTTTTTCGTGGACTAAAGGTATGAAGAACATATGCGATCTAAACTATGAAAACTGGTAAAATCTCACCGAGCAACCTGGAAATCTGATACCACTTGATAGAGGCGAAGTTGTCCCTGTCTTTCGATGAGATGGTGGCTATCATTTTTGGTGGAGTAGACTTTGATGATCCGACTACGAACGTGTGATGATGCCACACCTTAGCAATCGCTAAACCAACTCCGAGAGGTTATCGACCACGCCGGAGCACGATCAACCTGACCACGAGGGTCTGTTTCCTGCACGCAAACGAAGAACAAGCAAGAAACTAAGATTGCAATCTGGATATTGCGAATATAAGAGGAAAGCTTTATTGATGAAGTGGGGTTCTGTGACGCCTTTGTCTGGTCGTGGAACACAAACGAAGAACGCGAAGTTGCAGCTATGGCGAACTTGTAATCTAAACAAAACCCAACCCTAAAATGACGCCCTAAGGGCTGTATATATGGGGGAATAGAGGGGTATTTCGTGGCCCCTTGGAGGAGGGGTCCGAAACCGACCTTAACTCAGTTTCCCCATACATACGGACTCTAAAAACAACCTATAATATGGTATTTCGAAATTACATGGGCCTGGCCCAACAATAAGGTGGTGCAGCACCTATATTAGCCTAGGGACGAATTTTATAAAGTAGCATCATGCATATTTCGTCCAAGGCTTCTTGCTCCCATTATGGTGGCTTCAAAGTGCGAAAATCATCACTGGAAGCTCCATTGTTCTTTCCCACGCGTGCACCTTCTTCTCCACGCTTGATCCCGCTCCCATGGTCATCCTTCTTGTCCATGCCAGGTCCTTCATTCATAAGTAAAACAAAAGTATCTAATTTAGGCAGCATCATATGTTCATGAACATTAGAAGGATTTGCAAGAAACGAAAGTACGTGGTAATTCAATTGACGTGCGCGAGCTCTAGTAATTGGTCCTGTATGTATAGCAGTCGGAGTTGTGGGTGTAGCATTAGCAGGGATGTCCTCATCAGAACTATTTGATGTTTGGGGTTTTGATTATATGGGACCTTTTCCTTCCTTTAATGGATACACTCATATTTTGGTTGCTGTTGATTATGTCACTAAGTGGGTAGAAGCTTTTCCAACTAGTAGTGTTGATCATAACACTTCCATTAAAATGCTTAAAAAAGTTATTTTCCCGAGGTTTGGAGTCCCTAGATATCTAATGACTGACGGTGGTTCATATTTTATCCATGCTGCTTTCCGTAAAATGCTTGCTAAATATGATGTTAACCATAGAATTGCATCATCCTATCATCCTCAATCTAGTGGTCGAGTTGAACTTAGCAATAGAGAAATAAAATTGATATTACAAAACATTGTCAATAGGTCTCGAAATAATTGGTCTAAGAAATTAGATGATCCACTTTGGGCCTATAGAATAGCTTACAAAAATCCTATTGCTATGTCTCCATACAAAATGGTATATGGTAAAGCTTGTCATTTGCCTCTAGAGTTAGAACATAAATCATTTTGGGCAATTAAAGAACTCAATTATGACTTCAAACTTGCCGGTGAAAAGAGGTTATTTGATATTAGCTCGTTAGATGAATGGAGAACCCGAGCTTATGAAAATGCCAAGCTATTTAAAGAAAAAGTTAAAAGATGGCATGACAAAAGAATCCAAAAGAGAGAATTCAAAGTTGGAGAATATGTTTTTTTGTACAATTCTCATTTAGATTTTTTGCAAGAAAACTTCTCTCCAAAAGGGAAGTACCATATGTTATCGAAGAAGTTTATCACTCTAGAGCTATCAAGATTTATAATGCCAAAGTTACTAACACGAAGGAGCTCAATGGTCAAAGGATTAAGCACTATATCTCAGGTACGCCTATTAATGTTGAAAGCATTGTTATCCAAACCATGACACCGGAGGAACACATAAGAGAAACCTTCTGAAACACTCCAGAATCGTGAAAAATAAGAGACACGTGGTACGATAAGTAAACGGAATTCTAAAAATCCGCAAAAATATTTTTTGACAGTTTTGGAATATTAGAAAAATTAGGTAAATAGGAAATAAACAGGAAAGCAACCGAGGCAAGCACGATACACCAGTGCGCGCGTGCCCTCCCTGGCGCGTCCTGGCGGGTGGTGCCCACCTCGGGAACCTCCCCGACTTTGTTTTCCTTCCGTTTGCTTGATTTCCAAGAATAAAAATTCTCTATATATAACCCCGATTGTTTTGACCACCGCATTGCGAGATTTTCCTCTGTTCTTGTTTCGTACTGTTTTCCAGAAAGATATGAAAATATGTCGTCTCAAGATTCGGAGGGCGGAGAGCTATGTATCCAATTATGTTACCAATCCAAAGATCTTTGGGGAAATTTACCCCTATTTGCAGTCCTCGGAGGAGGAAGAAGACACCGACCTTGAGGAAATAGAAGATGCAGGCCCGGACGCTGGCTCAGATGAAGATGAAGCTCCACTACCTCAACTTGGGGATATGCACGTGTAGTTCAAGAAGTCAAGCCTTCCTAATGGTGGTAATAAACCCAATACTCCTTTTATCCCTTCTTCTTTTCTGCAGGAGAGCAAGACAGCTCTATGCAAGAGGATATTGAAACTTGAACAAGAAAATGACGATTTAAGGGAAGAAAACTTCATCCTCAAGCGTAAATTGGAGAATAATAATAATACTCAATCATCACCACCACCTTCATCATATTCACTACAAAGGAGACTTGAGTACACGGGTATGGGCACTCCCCTTGGCTTGAGCCATGGGGGATATGCCCCGGTATATCACCATCACTTTTTAGCTTTGCTTTTTCATTTCGATCCTTAGTTTTTTCGTGATTTAGTTGACTAAAAGTTTAGTATGATCTATTTTCGAGTGCTAGTTTCGTGATCTACCTATCTATGTAATCGAGTGCGAGTTATATAATAAAGTTTAGTTTGAGGTTTTGCCTTTTTTACTTTCTTGTTGCAATCATAACAAAAGAAAATAAATGAAAAATATGATATGCTAATCTTATGATGAGTAATGACATTACATAAGGAAAAGTATAAGTGGTAAATTTATTGGAGATTGGCAAACATATCATTAGTCAATGATGCAACTCATGAAAGAATTAATTAGCGAAGAGAAAATTCACATGCAAATATACTATCTTGGACATCTTTTATGATTGTGAGACCCATTAAATATTATATGCCAAGATTCTTAACATTGGACAAGGAAGACAACGTAATGATCTATGCTTGTTCATATTCACATAGAAGTTATATTGTCATAGATCCTTTAACATGTCGTGCTTGCTCAATCTTTGCTAGCCAAAAATTCCGCACTAAGTAGAGATACTACTTGTGCATCCAAAAACCCCAAACCCAAACTCATGTTTGATTGTCCACCATACCTACGTATGGATTGAATAAGATCCTTGAAGTAAGTTGTCATCGGTGCACCAAGGCAATAAAAAATTGCTTCTAAAAGTGTTGGATCAATTAGTGTAAGAGAAAATTGAGCGTTGCACAAACTTGTGATGGCAAAGTAATAAAAGTGACAAACTGCATAATAAAGGTTGCTATCACGAGGGGCAATACAACATGACATTCTTTTGCGCTAAGGGATTTGGCATACAAATTAAAAAGCGCATGGCAACCTCTGCTTCCCTTTGCGAATGGCCTATCTTTTAACCTTTAAGTATTTACTTTTATGCAAGAGTTAAAGTATTCTTCCCTATTCCTTTTTATTTTTCTCCTTTTGCAAGCATCATGTGGTGAGGAAAGATCTTGGCACATATATCCAGTTGGATATGAGTGAGCATGGGTTATTATTGTTGACATCACCCTTCAGGTGAATACGTTGGGAGGCGAAACTATAAGCCCCTATCTTTCTTTGTGTACGGTTGAAACTTTTTGCTCATGGATATGTTGTGAGTGTTAGCAATCATGGAAGACTAAATGATGGTTGAGTATGTGGACTTTCCAAAAGGCTCCGACATGAGACCCTTCTTGAAAATATGATGAATTTTAGTTGCAAAGTTGACTGAGAACATAGTTTGTTGGTTTCCAATAAGGTTTATGCTTTATAGTTCCATGTTGTGATGAATTGTGACTTGCTCACAAGAAGTTATATGATGTTGTTATGAAAAAAGTTATATATTAAAGTTTGTTGTTGTTATGATAATAGGCATGATGCTACTATGTCCGTATTTTGTTTTTATCGATACCTCTCTCTCAAATCACGTGGACATGTTTTTCGATATCGGGTTTCGCTTTAGGACAAGCGAGGTCTAAGCTTGGGGGAGTTGATACGTCCATTTTGCATCATGTTTTCCTACTGTTATTTATAATGTTTTTATGCATAGTAAGCTTTGATGGGTAATTCTAATGCCTTTTCTCTCATAATTACAAGGTTTGCATAAAGAGGGAGAATAACGACAACTGGAAATCTGGACCTGAAAAAGCACATCAGAGATACCTATTCTGCACACCCCCAATTGAGCTTAGACTTTACAGAGACTTTTTATGGAATGTATGAAAAATATTGGAGCAAAAAACTATTGGAGGGGGCCCACCTAGTGAGCACGATATAGCAGGGTGCGCTAGCCCCCCAGGCACGCCCTGGTGGGTGGTGCTCACCCAGGATCACCTTCGGAGTCCATCTTCTGTTATATATTGTGGTTTGACCTAGAAAAAATAAGAGGAGGACTTCGGGACGAAGCGCCACCGTCTCGAGGCGGAACTTGGGCAGGAGCACTTTTGCCCTCCGGCTGAGCGACTCTGCCGGGGGAACTTCCCTCTCGGAGGGGGAAATCGAAGCCATCATCATCACCAACACCCCTCTCATCTTTGGGAGGCCATTCTTCATCAACATCTTCAAAAACACCATCTCCTCTCAAACCCTAGTTCATCTCTTGTGTTCAATCTTTGTACCAGAACCTCAGATTGGTACCTGTGGGTGACTAGTAGTGTTGATTACCTTGCGTAGTTGATTACTATATGGTTTATTTGGTGGAAGCTTACATGTTCAGATCCAACATGCTATTCAGTACCCCTCTGATCTTGAGCATTAATATTATTTGTGAGTAGTTACCTTCGTTCTTGAGGTCACGGGAGAAGTCATGTTGCAAGTAATCATGTGAATTTTATGTGTTCGATATTTTGATGATATGCATGTCGTGTTTCCCTTAGTACAGTTTCAATGGGACCTTGCTGCGCTGAACCCGAATTATTCTTGGGAGGAGATTCGGATTCCGGCTAATAGACTGGGGGCTCGAATTTAAAATATTGCCCTAAGCACAATTGATCATGTGTTCGGTGTCTTGGATTTTGCTTTATATCCATTGGTTCCGAACTATGTCTTGGGTCAATAGTTAGGTTGCCCGGCTCTTGTGTTTTCCCCTTTATGTTCCGCTCGTTCGGCTAAAAGGGCAAAGGGAGAACCACTGCTATTGTGTTTCCAGCTAGCCTGGTCAAGCACCTCATGGGAGAAAGCCGAAAACTGACTGTCATAGTACGCAAGAACCGATCTGCAAATCCGAGCATAAATTATCATACTAAAACTTCATTAGAGGTTATTCCGTGTCGTACGATGGGTTTCGTACTCGTACAAACCATGTGATGCTGGCTTTATCCGTGGTTCATCCGAACATCACAAAACACTGGGGTCTAGTCACCAGCCCCCCCCCCCCCCCCCCCCCGTGTTCCTTTTTCACGCTCCTATGGCTAAGTGAAAGTGATAAAGCACCATAGTTTGATTGCCTTGTCCCCCTCGCACTACCGCCTTCGGGCACCGATACCTCGACTAAGGGTCACAGTGCGGAGGCAGGGACACCCCGCGTAGTATCTACGTGGGGGCTAAAGCCGACGAATCACAACTTCTAGATTAACCGTCCACATGGGAGTCACATCGAATGCAAAATTTAACAGACATGATAAACCTTGCATCATCATCATAAAGCATCAAACAGTCTTTACAACGCGCTCATTCATAAAATTTATCCTTTGAACATTGAGCCTCTATCACCCGAGCACCCTCCATCATCGCGGAGAAGTATCACTCAGGGCACCTGTACTCCTTTCCAGGGGCATAGGTGCGGTGACCATCTCGGTCGGATTGAGCCTCCGCCAGTGCATCATGGTCCTTGCAAAGGCCATCCGAGCACCCTCGATAAAGGGAGGACACTTTAGCATGTCAATCAGAGGTGCATTGTCGCTCAGCTTCCGCACCAGGCCAAAGTAGCTGCTCGGCAACGGCTCATCGGGCCATAGCCGGATGTAGAGATCCTTCATGGTCGGCTCCGACATCCAGTGTAGCTCCATCAGTTGCTTCATCTGCTCGATGAGAAGAGGAGAGCGCTCGGGGGCTTGAAACTGTGCCCAAAAGAGTCGAGCCTCATCGCCTTCTTCCCGCGAAGCATAAAATTGGTTCGCGTCCGCTATGCTCTTTTGGAGGTCCAAACAGGCACCTGAGAAACGCCACACCTGGGTGAGCAATGCAAACCTGCTATCACCAAAGGCACACTATAGTAAATACGGCTTATCGTCTATGATAGCTTTGACTTGGCGGATCTGTTCTTCAAAGAACCGCCTATCCGCCCACTCCTTTGGAGCTCGGATTTCAGTGTGGATAGCTCGGTGGCTTGTTCCTTGCCTTTCTGCTCAAGGCCCTCGCACATCGTGCTGGCATCCTTGAGCTCGTGTTGCACCTCCTCTACCCGGGATTCATGCTTAGCACTCGCGGTTTTCAACGCGGAGAGCACGACTGCTACTTGTTCGGCTGCTACCTTCTCGTTCGCAGCCGCCTGCTTCATCTTTTTAAGCTCGACCTTGAGCTCCTCGACCTCCTTTGCCGAAGCTGTGTAAGGAATAAATATATAATTACAATGGGTCACCAATGTGATCATTAATAATAGAAAACCCGGATATTATACTTCGGCTTACCTTACGCCTCATCGAACTGCTTGTTCAGGGCGTCAAGCTCCTCTTCAGAGCTCTTGAGATTCCGATTTAGCTCAGCAAGCTCTACGGCATTAACGGTTGCCGCCGTTGACGAGGCCTAAAATCAATAAATATATATCAGACTATGTGCATTCAACCCCCCGAACTATCAAGAATTTGACCCTGTGCTCGGTCCTCTTAAGGGCTTTTAGAACAGTATGGGACGAATTATTTCTTGTGCATCGTCGGTTACTACTGGATAATTGACCCCTGGGTGAGTTTTTTCTAGACTCACCCAGGCTCGGGGGCTGCTATATACATAATGATAGCACAAGCTGAATAAAATTAAAATTTCAGTAAAAGGGTATTACGTGGCTCACTTGGAAGCCTGTCAAGAGACCATTGAAGGCCTCTTTCGGTCCGCTATCAACGGACTGAATGCCTTGCAAAACCGCACCCATAAGGGTGCGGTGATCCTCGGAGATGGAGGATCTTGATAGAGCCTCCTCCATGACCGGCAACCCAGTCATCGGTGGCACCGGTGGTGACCGGCCAACCCGATCTCTAATTGGGGATTGAACCGGCAACTCCGGAGGCACAATGCGCTTCGGAGATGACCTCAGAGGGGACTAGACATTCCTCTGTTTGTCCTCCTCAGCGGCCAGGAGGGGCTCCTCCCTCTGGTCTTCAGTGGTCGAGGCGTTAACCTGGGCCATGACGTTATCACCCCCACTGCCGGTACTCGGCTCCAAAGGAGCCTGGTGGGATGACACCTCTGCAGCGTCCTTCGTGGCCCCTAGAGGTGTGGGGTGTGACGTAGTCACACTCTCCGCCAGGTTGGAAAGTGGAGAATCCCCATTCGATATTTGGTCGGTGGGGACGACGCGTGGTGGGCTGCAAGTTAAAAGACGTCCATACATTTAAAACATTGAAATCTTTGCATAGATGATTCAGGGAGTCTTCCGATTCATACCTTCGAGCTGGGGGCTTGACCCTTAGGTTCCTTTGGGGAACCTTCTCGAAGTCCTCGGACTCGACATCAGAGTCCGAGCTTTCGTCGGCCAAGATCAACCTCGGCCAATACGCCCTTTTTGGGGCAGGAGGAGGTACGTCCTCCGCAGCGTCTGGCGACGTCACCCTCTTTCTTGTGAGGGGGGAATCGCCTTCCCCTCGTCCTCATGATCTTCCTCATGAGTGGAGGAGGCATGGGTTTCCTCGGACATAGCGTCCGGCTGATCCCGTATGCGGAGACCATCTCTCTTCTTCTTCTTTTTCTTCTCCTTCTTCTCTAGCGCTGTGTATGGCGCCACGACGAGCATCTCTTCAAGAACTCGGACCTGGGGTATTCGGGCTGTGGTGCCAGGCAGTTAATTCCCATGGCCTTGCTCAGCCATGTCTGCAAACATGGGAGGGAAGGCGTTCAGTCCTTTTTTCAAAAAAGATAGATAGTTGATTGAAATTATATCGTACCTAGGTAGGAGGGTTATCGACGCTTAGGCCCGAATCCTCCTTCTCAGCTGGCCAGCTCTTTCGGGGCTTGAACAATGCCATCCAGAGTTTCTCAGGAGTAGTGTAGAAGAGTTGGCGTACGGTAGGCTCATCGTCGAGCTGATAAGCGCACATGGGGGAGTCCGGTGCTGGCAGGGAAGGAGATGGCGTCGAAGCATGATCTGGACCATGTTAACGAGCTCGATCTCAGCCTAGATCATTGAGGAAATGCGCTTCTGCAGCGATTTCACCTCAATGTCTGACCCCCAGTCAAGGCCCTTCGTGAACCATGAGGTCAATCTCGTGGGGGGTCCAGATCTGAACTTGACAGGTGCCTCCCAACCCTCGTCCATTGGTTTGGTGATGTAGAACCACTCCTTCTGCCAAATCTTGATTGTGTCGATGAAGGTGCCGGTCGGCCACCCGACATGAGGGAGCTTGCTAATCACCGCCCCACTGCAGTCCGCGTGCTTGCCCGCAACGGTTTTTGGCTTGACGTTGAAGACCTTGAGCCACAGGCCGAAATGTGGCTCGGCCCACAGGAAGGCTTCGCAGACGATAATGAAAGCCGAGATATGGATAAATGAGTTTGGGGGAAGGTCATGGAAGTTCAACCTGTAGAAGAACATGAGGCCCCTGACGAAGGGGTGGAGCGGGAAGCTCAGTCCCTGGATGAAATGGGGGACGAACAACACCCTCTTGCCTGGCTTGGGGGTGGGAACCACCTGTTTAGCCTTTGGGGCACGGTGGAAGACATTGGTGGGGAGGTAACTGGCGAGCTTCAGGTCCTAGATGTCCTGGTCGATGACCGTGAAGGCCTCCGACTTGCCATTGGAGTCCGAACCCACCATGGCTAAGCTCGTAGGAGAAATCGAGGAAAACTGGATCTAGGCTCTGGGAGCTTTGGGAGATTGAGGAAGCAGAGGATGCGAATGGGAAGCATGAATATGCCTTGTGGTTTCCCCCTTTTTATGAGGCATGACATCGATTAGCCTCCCTTACCGTGCCGCAAATTTCTCTGCTTCCCAAGACGTGTGTGCCGTTATACACGCGTAAAGTAAGTTGAGATGTTAATCATATCCCGTGTGAAATGGAGCATGATTTAAGCATTGATGAGTCGTGCCAATGAAAAACGGCCTCGAACCGCAAATCGAGTTTTCATAACCGGTTTAGTGGTCGTGGTAGGCCACGACCCTTCGTCCGAAAGGTTGCCAGAGAACACTGTCTACACCTTGACGTTTGGCCTTCGGGACTAAGCAATTCATGGTGTCCGGACGATTGTATGATCGGAAACATTACGCGTCATCGAAAGTCGGACTAATCTTAGCCGATCATTAATAGGAGGAAGAACTCACCAGAGCTGAGACCCTTGGTGTTGGGGGCTAGTTTGGGTGCTACCGAGGGAGTCCTGGACTAAGGGGTCCTTGAGGCATTGGCTTGTCTCCCAATAGGCCAGCCTGGTGGGCCGCATTCTGACTGTCGTAGGAGGGGCCGGATACATCAAGACCCCATGTTCTAGAAGGAAGACCCGAAGGCGCATCATGCACTCCAAGTCAAGATGAAGAAATCGACATCTCCATCCCCCTAATACGTCTCCATCGTATCTACTTTTCCAAACCCTTTTGCCCTTTTTTGGACTCTAATTTGCATGTTTTGAATGGAACTAACCCGGACTAACGTTGTTTTCAGTAGAATTGCCTTGGTATTAATTTTGTGCAGAAATAAAAGTTCTTGGATTGACCTAAAAATTTACAGAGATTATTTTTGGAATTTATAAAAAATACTGGGGAAAGAATCAACCAGAGGGGGGCCACCCACAGGTGACAAGCCCACCAGGCGCGGCCACCCCCTGGCCGCTCTTGGCAGGCTTGTGGCCCTCCTGTGGCTCCACCGACCTCAATTCCACTCCTATATATTCATATTCGTGGAGAATAAATCAAGGAGAAGAGTTCATCGCGTTTCACGATACGGAGCCAGCCACCTCCAGTTCTTCCTCGGGAGGCCAAATCTGGAGTCCGTTTTGGGCTCCGGAGAGGGGAAATCGACGCCATCGTCATCACCAACCATCCTTCATCACCAACTCCATCATGTTCTCCGCCGTTCATGAGTAATACCATAGTAGGCTTGCTAGTGGGTGATGGGTTGGATGAGATTTATCATGTAATCGAGTTAGTTTTGTTAGGGTTTGATCCCTAGTATCCACTATGTTCTGAGATTCATGTTGCTCTGACTTTGGCATGCTTAATGCTTGTCACTAGGGCCCGAGTGCCATGATTTCAGATCTGAACCTATTATGTTTTCATGAATATATATGTGTTCTTGATCCTATCTTGCAAGTTGTAGACACCTATTACGAGTTATGATCCGCATCCCTCAGGGTGACAATAACTGGGATTCTTTTCGATGATTACCGTGGTTCGAGGAGTTTATGTATTCACTAAGTTCTAATGCTTTGGTCTGTTTCTCTATTAAAAGGAGGCCTTAATATCCCTTAGTTTCCATTAGGACCCCGCTGCCACGGGGGGGGGGGGGGGTAGGACAAAATATGTCATGCAAGTTCTTTTCCATAAGCATGTATGACTATATATGGAATACATGCCTACATTAGGTTGATGAATTGGAGCTAGTTCTGTGTCACCCTATGTTATAACCGTTGCATGATGAATGCCATCCGACATAATTATCCATCACCGATCCATTGCCTACGAGCTTTTCACATATTGATCTTTGCTAAGTTACTTTTCCGTTTCTACGTATACAATCACTACAAAACTGCTACTGTCACTTTTGCCATCGTTACCATTAGTTCCATATTACTTTGCTACTAAATACTTTGCTGGAGATATTAAGTCTTTCAGGTGTGGTTGAATTGACGACTCAACTGCTAATACTCAAGAATATTCTTTGGCTCCCCTTGTGTCGAATCAATAAATTTGGGTTGAATACTCTACCATCGAAAACTGTTGTGATCCCCTGTACTTGTGGGTTGTCAAGACCTTTTTCTAGCGTCGTTGCCGGGGAGCATAGCTCTATTCTTTGAGTCACTTGGGATTTATATTTGTTGATCACTATGAAGAATCTGAAAGATCCAAAAACCAAGATCTATCCCTCTACTACGAGGGGAGGTAAGGAACTCCATCTAGCTCTGCACTTGATTCACCTTCTGTTATGAGTACGTCTGTGACACCACCACCTCCTAGTAATTCTGATATGTCGCAAGTAATTGATGATGCCACTTACGCTATGGATGATGCTTATGATGATACTTTGCTTGATAATACTGTGCCACTGGGTGAATTTCTTGATGAACAAATTGCTAGAGTCAATGCTGAAACTGATGATACTTCTGAAACTGATGAAATTATTGAAACTAGACACTATGAGACACCTGCTAGACCTAGATATCCTAGATATGAATGGCCTGATATACCCGAGGGTTATGTTATGGAAGGAGAGGTAGCTAGGGACTTTCTTGCTTGTAAGGATAGAGATGATCTTAAGAAATTGCTATGCAAGTGGAAAGAAAAATCTTTGAATGCTAGAATGAAATATGATCCTAAGTCTGCTACTTCACCTATCTTTGTTACTAATAAGGATTATGAATCCTCCGTTGATCCTGAGTTAATTACTTTGGTTGAATCTGATCATTTCCATGGTTATGAATCTGAAACTGTTGTGACACATCTTACTAAATTGAATGATATAGCCACCCTATTTACTCATGATAATTTTTTGTTATTACTATATTCTTAAGTTGTTTCCTTTCTCATTAAAGGGTGATGCTAAGATATGGTTTAATTCTCTTGCTCCTGGTTGTGTGCTAGTCCCGAGGATATGATATATTACTTCTCTGAAAAATATTTTCCTGCCCATAAGAAACAAGCTGCCTTGCAGGAAATATTTTATTTTGTGCAAATTGAAGAAGAGATTCTCCCACAAGCTTGGGGGAGGTTTCTACAATTACTTAATGCTTTGCCCGATCACCCTCTCAAGAAAAATGAAATACTTGATATCTTTTATAATGGACTAACCGATGCTTCTAGGGACCACCTAGATAGTTGTGCTGGTTGTGTTTTGAGGGAACGAACCGTTGAACAAGCTGAACTACTATTGAAAAATATATTGAGCAATGATAATGATTGGACTATTCCCGAACCACCTCCTAAGCCAACTCCGAAGAAAAGAGGTATTCTATTTCTCAGTCCTGAAGATATGCAAGAGGCAAAAAAATCTATGAAAGAAAAAGGTATTAAAGCTGAAGATGTTAAGAATCAACCACCTATTGAAGAAATACATGGTCTTGATAACCCGACACAATTAGTAGAGGTAAATTCTCTTCGTAGATTTGAGGAAGGCGATATTCCTTGCAATAAGTCTGCTAGCCAATGCTTGGATGAGTTTGATAATTTTGTTATTAAGCAGGAAAATTTCAATGCTTATGTTAGTAGAAAATTGAAATATAATGCTTACATGCTTGACCGCTTAGGTGATTATATGAGTAGAACTATCAATGATCTTAAACTTATTAGTAAACATGCTTCCATGGTAACCACTCAAGTAGAACAAGTGCTTAAGGCATAGAATGATTTGCTTAATGAGATGAATAGTAAGAACAATGATAATTCTGTTAATGTTGTGACTAGAGGTGGTAGAATGACCCAGGAACCTTTGTATCCTGAGGGCCATCCTAAGAGAATTGAGCAAGATTCTCAAGGGAGTAATACTGATGCACCTAGTCATTCCAATAATAACAGGAATAAGGATGATGATAGAACTTTGCATGCTGCTAGTGAGCCTGTTATAGATACACCTGAAAACCCAAATGATATTTCTGTTTCTGATGCCGAGACACAATTTGGTGATGAACATGAGCCTAGTGATAATATTAATGATGGTGTTCATGTTGATGCTCAAACTAGTAATGATAATGATGTGGAGATTGAACCTGTTGTTGATCTTGATAACCCACAACTAAGAATAAAAGATATGACAAAAGACACTTTGTTGCTAGGAAGCATGGTAAAGAAAGAGAACCATGGGTTCAGAAACCCATGCCCTTTCCCCTAAACCATCCAAGAAAAAGGATGATGAGTATTTTGAGCGCTTTGTTGAAATGCTTAGACCTGTCTTTTTGCGTATGCGCTTGACTGATATTCTGAAAATGTCTCATTATGCTAAGTATATGAAAGACATCGTGACTAATAAAAGAAAGATACCGGAAGATGAGATTTCCACCATGCTTGCTAATTATACTTTTAAGGGTGGAGTACCAAAGAAATTGGGAGATCCAGGAATACCAACTATACCATGCTCTATTAAAGGGAATTATGTTAAAACTGCTTTATGTGATTTGGGAGCTGGTGTTAGTGTTATGCCTTTCTCTTTATATCGTAGACTTGATTTAAATAAGTTGACACCTACTGAAATCTCTTTGCAAATGGATGATAAATCAACTGCTTTACCCATCAGTATATGTGAGGATGTGCCTGTCGTAGTTGCAAATGATACAATCCTAACAGACTTTGTTATTCCTGATATCCCCGAGGACGATAGTATGTCGATCATCCTTGGTAGACCCTTTTTGAATAATGCAGGGGCTGTTATTGATTGCAACAAGGGCAATGTCACTTTTCATATCAATGGTAATGAGCATATGGTACACTTTCCGAAGAAACAACCTCAAGTTTATAGTATCAACTCCATTGAAAAGGTTTCAACGATTATTATTGGAGACTTTGAAATACCTCTTCCTACTATCAAGAAGAAATATGATATACTTATTTTTACGGATATGCATATCCCCGTTGAGGTAACTTAGTGTTATTCGAAAATTCTTCGGTTTCATGTTATTCAAAAGAAATTTGTTAATAAGACTTGATGAACTTTATTGATGGATCCCTTTTTATCAGCATGAGATGGATGAGTTAATAAAGCACAACTTTCTGTACCCAACTTTTACTTTCTATTAGTTTGAGTAAATAAAGTAAAAATGCTATTGTTTTTCTGTTTTCTGAGTTTTCCGTGCAATAGAAAAATGACCTGAAAATAAAAGTTCTTCAAATGACCTGAAAATATAGTATGATTTTTTCCGGAATGTTTAATAATATCTGGCACTAAGCACACAGCAGGAGGAAACACCAGTGGGTCACAAGCCCATAGGGCGCGGCCACCCCTTGGCCGTGCCTAGGTGGCTTTTGGGTCCCACATGGCCCCCTTCACTCATTCCAGCTTCCATCCACTTTGTCTTCCTCCAGAAAAATCCCACCATTACTCAAACCCGTGTTCTAGCTCATTTTGCTGCCATTTTCGATCTCCTTGTGCAAAGCTCCATTCGCAAAACTGTTTTAGGAGATTTTTCTTCGGTATGTGACGCCTCCAATGGTCCAATTAGGTTTTGTTCTAGTGCTTTATATATTGCAAATTTTTGCTGCTGTGGTGACCTTGTTCTTGAGCTTGCATGTCAAATTTGTATGGTCCCAAGTACTTTTGATGCATGATATAGCCTCTAGGCACTTGTGGGAGTAGTTGCTATGAGTTTTGTTGGGTTTTATTCACCTTTATTTTGAGTCACTAAAAATTTCAGAATTTTTCAAAGAAAGAAAAATGTTGAGGCGAGTATTCCAAGGGGGCTCCTCGAGCAAGAAGGCCCCAAGACTCGCGATACGCGAGCCAGATCTTGAACCACTGAGGGAAGCACAAGTGTGGCCATGTGAATGGCCATCGGATCAATTCATGGTTAATGCTGGTTTCAAGGAAGAATTTTACGCATACACACAAAATGCAGGCCTTGAGGATTTCCTTTCAGACCAGTGCAAGCAATATTATCAACTCATGGATTCTTTCATGCGAAGGAGGCATCATAATAATGCTAAGGATGGAGATGTCTTCGGTGGGATTTATGCCACTCGTGTAGCTAATTATCTTGGGGGTACCTATACGGGGTAATGATATTGAGTTACCACCCGCTTTTCTCGACTATGAGGCTTTGGTGCGTTATCAGTTTCTAGAGAGGAACGAACAATCCCTCCTATACCAACTTATTTTTGATAGACAACATGCTGTCCATATTACTCTTCCTGCTCCTGCCTTCTTTAACTTTTAGGAAAAACGGAGACACTTTATAACCAAAGAGGAGGCAAACGATTACGGGAGAAATGCAGAAGCAGCTCGCCTTCATGCTGCAGTCGTTTAGGCAATAGCCGCTACAGCCTAGTATAACCCCGACTATGACTTTGGATATTATCCGGGCCAGCCATGGCCCTAGACCAACTTAGGCCAAAAGCCTAAGCTTGGGGGAGTACGTATTTCTCACCGACTCTACATTCATGTTCTCACACTCATCTTAGTAGTTAGTGTTCATACTTTTTCATTGTACCATCCATGGTAGTTTATTTCCTTTTTCCACTTTCTTCTTGTGTGTTTAATTAACTTTAAGAAAAATTCAAAAATAATAGTTCTAGCTTTATCTTCTAGTTTGTTTAGTTGTAGTATTAAAAGAAAACCCAAAAAGATTTTTCGTTCTTCTTTTTCTTGTTGGGAGCTTTCCTGTGTAAATAGTTTTTCTCGTTCTTGTTTTGATTTTTCTTTCTTTGGGTCATAAGGAGGAGACCACAATGAAAATGTCAAGTGGCTCTCATATGCATTATTGTTTACCTATTAGAGAGCCCATATTACCTTGTCTTCTCCTATGAGTTATTGTTTGCAGATTCTAGCTTAGTCCAATGCACGTGCACTTTTATTATTATTCACATTGTTCGGTCAAGCAAGTGAAAGGCAATAACGACGATATATGATGAAAAGATTGAGATGAAGAAAAGTTGGTATGAACTCGACCTATTTTGCTTTTATAAATATGATTAGCTCATCATTCCGAATTCAGTTCATTATGGGTGAAACATATTTGCAATGACAATTAGAGATTATAGTTATTCATGCCATGCTTAATTAGCTAAGAGTGGATAATGGTTTGTCTTGAGTGTCAACATGCATATTAAAATGGTTGTGATGTAGTATGATAGGATGGTATCCTCCTCTGAATGATTCAAGTGGCTTGACTTGGCACATGTTCATGCATATAGTTGAAACAAAATCAACATAGCCTCTACGATATTTATGTTCATGGTGATTTATATCCTACTCATGCTTGCATTCAATGTTGGTTAATCTCAAAGCATGCTGATGACTGTTGTCGCTCTGTAGTTGCTCGCTCCCCAGTCTTTTGCTAGCCTTCACTTGTACTAAGCGGGAATACTTCTTGTGCATACTATTACTCAAACCCAAAGTTGTTCCCTCTAAGTCCACCATACCTACCTATATGTGATATTCACCTAACATTCCAAGTAAATTTGCATGTGCCAATCTCTAAACCTTCAAATAATTATTCTGGTTTGTATGCCCGAATTGCTTATGTAGAGACTAGGGGCGGTCAACATCTTCCATGCTAGGTGGGTTATTCTTAGATATGTGTTTATTCACTATAATTCACGAGAAAGTGGCTGGTATTCGGGATGCCTAGTTCCATGCTCTTAATCAAATCAAAATATAATGAAACAAAACTCCCCCAAGATTGTGTTTGTATGGATGGTATCCATGGATTCGGCTCACCGTGGAGTGTGATTGATTGGTGGGGGGGGGGAGTAAAAACTTTATCATTCTGTTTGGGAACTGCCTATAATACATCTAGCATGGAAGATGATGAAATCTCTTGGTCGTTATTATGACAATGAAAGCATACTGCTTAAAATTATTATTCATCTCCATTTTAAAATCTTGAGCTCTGGCACCTCTGCAAATCAATGCTTCCCTCTGCGAAGGTCTTATCTATTTACTTTATTGTTGAGTCATCATCTTCCCATAAAAAGCACCAGCTAGAGAGCACCCGCCATTTGTATGCTTTGCTATTAATTTATTTTGAGTATGAGTATGAATGGATCTCTTTTACCGTGAGTTACAATGTCTAGTCAGTCATTGTGCTTTAGAGGTGCTCTGCATTTATGTTTTGCGGTCTCAGAAAGGGCTAGTGAGATACCATTTTGTCATATTGTATCATGATGTTTTTGATAAAAGTGTTGTCATCCGAGAGTTATTATTATTGCTCCTTAGTTGATTAAGCCATTGATATGAGTAAATATGAGACCTAAATGTTATTGTGAACGTGGTTAGTCCATATTCTTTGCTAAAAATCTGAACATCAGTTAGACATATTTACAACAACAAGATCAAACAGAGTTTGTAAAGGTTTTTCTTTATCACTTTCTGTTTATCAACTGAATTGCTTGAGGACAAGCAATGGGTTAAAATTGGGGGAGTTGATACGTATCCATCGTATCTACTTTTCCAAACCCTTTTGCCCTTGTTTTGGACTCTAATTTGCATGATTTGAATGGAACTAACCCAAACTGACGCTGTTTTCAGCAGAATTGCCTTGGTGTTATTTTTGTGCAAAAATAAAAGTTCTCGGATTGACCTGAAAATTTATGGATATTATTTTTGGAATATATTAGAAATACTAGCGAAAGAATCAACCAGAGGGGGGCCACCCATAGGTGACAAGCCCACTAGGCGTGGCCACCCCCTGGCCGCGCCTGGTAGGCTTGTGGGCCCCCTATGTCTCCACTGACCTTAATACCACTCCTATATATTCATATTCGTGGAGAAAAAATCAAGGAGACGAGTTCATCACGTTTCATGATACGGAGCCGCCGCCACCTCCTGTTCTTCCTCGGGAGGCCAGATCTGGAGTCCGTTTCAGACTTCGGAGAGGGGAAATCGACGCCATCGTCATCACCAACCATCCTTCATCACCAATTCCATGATGCTCTCTGCTGTTCGTGAGTAATCCCATCGTAGGCTTGCTGGACGGTGATGGGTTGGATGAGATTTATCATGTAATCGAGTTAGTTTTGTTAGGGTTTGATCCCTAGTATCCACTATGTTCTGAGATTCATGTTGCTCCGACTTTGGCATGCTTAATGCTTGTCACTAGGGCCCGAGTGCCATGATTTCAGATCTGAACCTATTATGTTTTCATGAATATATATGTGTTCTTGATCCTATCTTGCAAGTTGTAGACACCTATTACGAGTTATGATCCGCATCCCTCAGGGTGACAATAACTGGGATTCTTTTTGATGATTACCGTGGTTCGAGGAGTTTATGTATTCACTAAGTTCTAATGCTTTGGTCCGGTTCTCTATTAAAAGGAGGACTTAATATCCCTTAGTTTCCATTAGGACCCCGCTGCCATGGGGGGGGGGTAGGACAAAATATGTCATGCAAGTTCTTTTCCATAAGCACGTATGACTATATATGGAATACATGCCTACATTAGATTGATGAATTGGAGCTAGTTCTGTGTCACCCTATGTTATAACTGTTGCATGATGAATGCCATCCAACGTAATTATCCATCACTGATCCATTGCCTACGAGCTTTTCACATATTGATCTTTGCTAAGTTACTTTTCCGTTGCTACTGTTACAATCACTACAAAACTGCCGCTGTCACTTTTGCCATCGTTACCGTTACTTCCATTACTTTGCTACTAAATACTTTGCTGGAGATATTAAGTCTTTCAAGTGTGGTTGAATTGACGACTCAACTGCTAATACTCAAGAATATTCTTTGGCTCCCCTTGTGTCGAATCAATAAATTTTGGTTGAATACTCTACCATCGAAAACTGTTGTGATCCCCTGTACTTGTGGGTTGTCAAGACCTTTTTCTGGCGTCGTTGCTGGGGAGCATAGCTCTATTCTTTGAGTCACTTGGGATTTATATTTGTTGATCACTATGAAGAATCTGAAAGATCCAAAAACCAAGATCTATCCCTCTACTACGAGGGGAGGTAAGGAACTCCATCTAGCTCTGCACTTGATTCACCTTCTGTTATGAGTACGTTTGGGACACCACCACCTCCTAGTAATTATCGGTAACATCTAGTTTTGTGATAAGATAATCTATAACAAGTAACAAGTAAAAAGTATACCAAAGGTGCAGCAAGGTAGCCCAATCCTTTTTGTAGCAAAGGACATGCCTGGACAAACTCTTATATGAAGCAAAGTGCTCCCGAGGACACTTGGGAATTTACGTCAAGCTAGTTTTCATCATGCTCATTTGATTCGCGTTCATTACTTTGATAATTTGATATGTGGGTGAACCGGTGCTTGTGTGGTGCCCTTACTTGGAAAACCTCCCACTTATGATTAACCTCTGTCGCAAGCATCCGCAACTACAAAAGAAGAATTAAGATAAATCTAACCATAGCATGAAACATATGGATCCAAATCAGCCCCTTACGAAGCAACGCATAAACTAGGGTTTAAGCTTCTATCACTTTAGCAACCGATCATCTACTTATTACTTCTCAATGCCATCCCCAAGGCCCAAATAATGGTGAAGTGTTATGTAGTTGATGTTCACATAACACCACTAGAGGAGAGACAACATACATCTCATCAAAATATCGAACGAATACCAAATTCACATGATTACTTATAACAAGACTTATCCCATGTCCTCAGGAACAAACGTAACTACTCACAAAGCATGTTCATGTTCATGTTCATAATCATAGTAGTATTAATTGTCATAAAGGATCTGAACATATGATCTTCTACCAAGTAACCAACTAGTATCAACTACAAGGAGTAATCAACACTACTAGCAATCCACAGATACCAATCTGAGGTTCAAGACAAAGATCGGATAAAAGAGATGAACTAGGATTTGGAGAGGAGATGGTGCTGATGAAGATGTTGATGGAGATTGACCCCCTCTCGATGAGAGGATCGTTGGTGATGACGATGGCTTTGATGTCCCCCTTCGAGAGGGAAGTTTCCCCGGTAGAACAGCTCTGTCGGAGCTCTAGATTGGTTCTATCCAAGTTCTGCCTCGAGACAGCAACACTTTGTCTCAAAAACTTCCTTATGATGTTTTCCAGGTAAAAACCCTCCATATAGCAGAAGATGGGCGTCGGGGACCTGCCAGGTGGGTCAACAGCCCTCTAGGCGCGGCCAGGGGGTGGCCGCGCCTAGCATGCTTGTCACCTCCTGGTGGCCCCCTTTGGTATTTGTTTCTTCCAATATTTTTTATGTATTACAAAATAATTCTCCGTAACTTTTTAGGATTTTTGGAGTTGCGCAGAATAGGTCTCCCAGTTTTGCTCCTTTTCTAGTCCAGAATTCCAGTTGCGGGCATTCTCCCTCTTCATGTAAACCTGGTAAAATGAGAAAGAAAAGGCATAATAATTGTACCATGACGTGTAATAACAGCCCATAATGCAGTAAATATCAATATAAAAGCATGATGAAAAATGGAAGTATCACCCCGGTAGGAGACCTACCATGTGTAAACCCTAGGTACCCCCGGTGTCTATATAAACCGGGAGGGTTTTAGATTGTAGGGCAGAGAAACTCATCTAGGGTTTTAGATATATGATCTCGAGGTAGATCAACTCTATAACCTTCATTACGTCAATATAATCGGGTAGGACGTAGGGTTTTACCTCCATAGGAGGGCCCGAACCTTGGTAAACATCATATCCTTTGCCCCTTTTTACCATCGGTTCTAGTCTCACAGCCCGGGATGCCCTACGCGAGATCCGCCGGTTTTAACACCAACAGGTCCCGAGTTGTGGACCTTGGATCGATGGGTAACAAAGAATGAAGGAGGCAGTGTTTACCCAGGTTGGGGCCCTCTTGAGGAGGTAAAACCTGATGTCCCGCTTGATTGTATTGATGTGGATGTGAATTACAGAGTTGATCTACCTCGAGATCGTATGAGCTAAAACCCTAGATGAGTCCACCTCCCTCTACGAATGAAACCCTCTGGTTTATATAGATACCAGGGGTACCTAGGGTTGCACATGGCCAGCTGCCAACTGGGGATAGATGCACCAATCGTGTCTGCCAAGACATGGAGGACAGGTCAAGTCTTCGAAGCTTTCCTTCTTGAACACGGAGTCGCCACATAATTTGGCCTTCCACAAAGCGGCCCAACAATTCATCCCATGAGAGGTAAGACGATGGCCCGAGGACCCCTTAGTCCCGGACTCCCTCATGCCTCAAAATTCTTCTTGTTAGGACCATAAAGAATGCGGGTAATTGAGGTACACCCTAGAGTGTTGGTAGCATGCTCATCAACCCTAAGGTTGCGCCCCTTCTTAGGAGCCACATGCGGAGCAAGAGTGTTAGGGGACCACTTCATGTGGTGCTTGGGAATGGAAGTCTTGTACTCAGCGATATACCGAGCAGGGCCCACTGACTCAATTAAGGCCCGAACAAACGAAGCATAAATCAAAGGCTTGTCCTCTAGATCAAAGACTTGTCCTCTTGCACACACTGACGGAGCTCATAGAACATGAAATCTAGGAAATCCACATTCTTGTTCTCATGAAGATACACGAAGACACCCAACATGGAGCTCCTCATGTTATGCGAGTCACCTACCTTGGGAGTGAGGGTGTACCAAAGAATGTGGCGCATCATATCATACACTGGCAACAAATCCTTGATCGAGCCCGTGACAAAAGACTTCTCGACCTTGTATGCAAATGCAATCTCATACTTGTGGCGTTACCCATCAGCATGAACCTGGCCAAAATCGTCATGCTCCTCCTAAAAAAAATACGAAATAATCTCAGAAAACTTTGCCATGGAAGCATAACACTAGTGAGTCCCATACACCTAGGTGAGTGTACGAGCAGTTCCATTATAGAGGAAATCAGTGGCAAAGAACTACATGACAAGATCTTCATTGTAAGCATGGTTGAACTTCACAAATGGAATGAGACCCAACTTGTCAAGCACATCATAGACACCTGGATAGATGTGATCATTTTCCCGAATGGCCTCCACATTAACTTGCTTGTGCGGGGCAAACTTCTTGCCTTTGCTCATGAGCAGCTCATAGTACAACTTGTGTTGAAACTCATTCTTGAACCTAGGCTCCACTTCTGGAATGGTAGCATCAACATAGGGATGTGCCTACCTAGCTTCCCAAATATCTGTCTTGTGCCAATAACATAGAGGAATATTCTGAAGGTCATGACCACCTGCAATGGGCTGATCACCAGGGCTCGAGGCATGCTCATCTTCATCATCATCATCTGCAATCTCAGTACTTGCCTCTTCTTCTGTGATATAGTGCTCATCCTCCAGAGAATCATACTCCTCCTCAAAGGCATCAGAATCCTCTACCACTGGCCTCTTAGATGCAGCACGAAGAGCACGACCGTGAGAGCCCTGACTAACTCATTCTAAAGGCTGTCGACAAGCGATAGTAAACTGAGCAGACCATGTCTTTGATCGTTTGCGACAAGCGACAGGCACCTTGTCAGTGAAATCTGAGCAATAACACAAAAAACCAAACACCAAAACAATCACAAGATAATGAGTGCAAGTGCTAGAAGACGTGGCAAGGAAAGGACTCTAAGAAACCGTCTGAACTACTACCTGTAGACCTCGTGCACATGGGGGTAGGCACGTGGACATGGGGCCCCGTGCGCATGGTACACGCTTGTGCACATGGGGGTCCCGTGCTGTACATACTCGTGGGCACGGGGTTAGTTTCAGCGACAACCACCTCCCAACCGGCGTTGAAGGGTGAGTGAGGCTAGATGGCTATAGGTTTGCAACACAATATACTTCCCTAAAATCCTACAACTATGGAATAGATCTAGAGAAAAGGGCCAAAACCTAGGACTAAAAGGACCTCAAACATGGAGGATGACGAGGAAAACGAAGGGAGAGGGTCCATTATCGGAGGAGGAGCCCATACTTGATGAACTCCATGGAGAGGAAGGTCCTCCCGACCCAAGGGGCACTAGAGGAGTTTGACGGGATGACGGCGGCCGAGAGGCGTCCTGGGGCATGGAGGGAGGTGGTGAATGGGTGGGAATGAACCCTAACACCCCCCGTGCGTGACCCCTTAGAGGCGGAAACCGTTGACCCCGTGCGCACGGGCTAAAGAGCCCCCATGTGCACATTACATGACCATGGGCACGTGGCAGTCAAAGAATTTTGACAGGGATGAGATTGCTGGTCATGGTTGAATGCAAATTCTTACCCTGATGCAACAATTCCACCCCATCTCACTTTTGAATACGTCACAAGAGAAAACCTAACCTACTAGAAGGAAATATGTGAAGTACTTGCACAACATGAAATATCCACTCAAACACACCAGGTAGGACAAGAAAACCAAATAAGAGCAATATGAACAATCAACCTCGGGGTGAGGCTGGTGTCCGTAGCCACCATGTTTGAGTTTACTTGGTATGGCACCACAAAGATATGAACCTTGGGAACAAGACCAATACTCATCTTTGAAGCACAAGTGCCATCTAAGAATGACGAATGTGAAAGATTCTGTTCAATTTCTGCACTAGTAGGATCAGATAGCTCATGAGTTGAGCTAGCTCCCCCTACATAGGTGCCTACATCTAAAATAATATACTAGTTGAGTATGTGTGTGCATGCAATGGCTTCAAACCAAGTTACTAAAATCCATGATATTTAGCTCATGCCTTAACTCGCGGAATCTTGCTTCATCAAGTGGCTTGGTGAAAATATCTCCAAGTTGAATCTCGGTGTTAACATGGAATAGCTCAATGTCCTTTCTTGCCACATGTTCTCAAATAAAATGATGACGAATATCAATATGCTTGGTCCAGTTGTATTGCACGGGATTGTTAGCAATCTTGATTGCACTATCATTGTCACAGAAAAGATGCACTTTGTCACATTTGACACCATAATACATCAACCTCATCCATAATAACTGACCACAACAACTCCCAGCTGCAATGTACTCTGCTTCAGAAGGTGAGAGTAACACACAATTTTGTTTCTTTGTGGACCAACTTACAAAGGATCTTCCAAGGAATTGACAAGAACCAGGTGTGGAGTTGTGATCAACCTTGTCTCCGGCCCATTCTGAATCAGAATATCCTATTAACTTGAATGATGATACTTTGGGATACTGGCATCACTTGAGACTGCGTCGGTATTTCCCCAAAGAGGAACGGATGATGCAATACAGCTACGGTAAGTATTTCCCTCAGTTATGAAACCAAGGTTATCGAACCAGTAGGAGAACTAAGCAACACTATGTAAACGGTACCCACACACAAAAAACAAATACTTGCAATCCAACACGTAAGAGAGGTTGTCAATATCTCCATGGTAAAAGATAGATTGGTTTGTGTGAGATTAGATAAATAGATCGTGTAAGAACACAAAATAAAAAGTGCAACAAGGTATTTTTGGGTTTTTTCAATAATAGATCTGAAAGCAAATGCGGAAAAAGATAGATCGGAAAGCAATATGCTAAAAGATAGACCCGAGGGCCGTAGGTTTCACTAGTGGCTTCTCTCATGAGTATAGCACATGGTGGGTAAACAAATTACTATTGGGCAATTGTTATAACATCAAATAATTAAGACGATATCCAAGGCAACGATCATTATATAGGCATCACGTCCAAGATTAGTAGACCGAAACGATTCTGCATCTACTACTATTACTCCACACATCGACCGCTATCTAGCGTGCATCTAGTGTATTAAGTTCATGGAGAAATGGAGTAATGGAATAAGGACGATGACATGATGTAGACAAGATCTATTAATGTAGGAATAGACCCCATCTTGTGATCCTTAATAGAAACAAAACATGTGTGCCTCACTGCCCCTTCTATCACTGGGAGAGAACACCGCAAGATCGAACCCATCACAAAGCACCTCTTCCCATGGCAAGAAAAATTGATCTAGTTGGCCTAACTAAACCAAAGATTCTAAGAAGAAATACAAGGTTGTAAGTAATCCTACATATAAGAGACCAAAGAAGAATCAAATAATATTCATGGATAGAAACTGATCATGAACTCAAACTTCATCTTATCCCAACAAACACACCGCAAAAAGTCATTACATCAAATAGATCTCCAAGAGACCATTGTATTGAGAATCAAAAGAGAGAGAAAATCATCTAGCTACTGCCAACGGACCCGTAGGTCTATGGTGTACTACTCATTCATCATCGCAGAGGCACCCATGAAGACGATGCACCCCTTCATGATGGTGTTAGATTAATTCTCGTGGTTCTGGAACTTGCACGGCTGGAATTGTGTTTCGTCGACTCCCCTAGGGTTTTTGGAATATTTGGGTTTTTATAGAGCTGATAGGTGGTGCAGAGGACTCCCGTGGAGGGCACAACCCACCATGCCGTGTCAGGGGCGTCTGGCATGCCCTCGTGTCTTGTGGCCTCCACGGGCCTCCACTCAGGTGCTTCCTTGGCTACCGAGTTGTCTTCTGGACCAAAAAATCCTCCAAAAAGTTTTGTGATGTTTGGGCTTCGTTTGGTACTGATATTATGCGAAGTAAAAATCCAGAAAAACACAACAACTGGCACTTGGCACTATGTCAATAGGTTAGTCCAAAAAAATGATATATAGTTGCTATAAAATGATTGTAAAACATCCAAGATTGATAATATAACAACATGGAAAAATCAAAAATTATAGATACGTTGGAGACGTATTAGCACCCCCAAGTTTATTTCCTGCTCGTCCTCGAGTAGGTAAATGATAAAAACAAATTTGTTGATGTGGAATGTTGCCTAACATGTTCATCACATATTTTTTTCTTTTGTCGCATGTACATTTGGACTTTTAGATGGTTCAATGCAATAGTCTAGTTATGACATGGATACTTTAATACTAAAGCATACCAACAAGCAACCATGTCTTTCAAAATATCAACACTAAAGAAAGTTATCCCTAGACCATCATGCTCAATCATTGATCCATTCATGAAACACACTCAAATGTTAGCTATACCCAATGCTCAAGTACAATCATAGTGCCCCTAGTTGGTGCTTTATAAGAGAAGATGGAGACTCAAATAAAAGTAAACAAAATTGCATAAAGTAAATAGATAGGCCCTTCGTAGAGGGAAGTAGAGATTTGTAGAGGTGCCAGAGCTCAAAGTTTAAATTGAGATAGAAACATATTTTGTGTGGCATGCCTTTCCTGTAAACGAAAACGTCCGAGAGATTTCAATACCTTTCCATGCTAGATATATCATAAGCGGTTCCCAAATAAAAAATAAAGTTTATTCCTTTTCCACTATTCTTTCACAATCCATGGCTAGCCGAATCCACGGTTGCCTTGCATACCAACACTTTCCAAGGAATTCAGTATTTTGCAACATAAAGTAAATTCGTTTTCATTTTAGGACTGGGAAACCCTATTACCGCCGTACTCTCGTGCAATGGCAAGTGAATAAACACTCATCTTGAGAATAACACGTCTAGCATGGAAAAATATCGATCACCCCCTTTCGCTTCATGAGCGGTACGAGCACACAAAAAGGAAATTCATTTTGAAAATTAGAGATGGCACATACAAATTTTCTTGGAACGACATCGAAATACCACATATAGGTAGGTATGGTGGACTCATATGGAAAAACTAGGTTTAAGGATTTTGGATGCACAAGTGGTATTTATACTTAGTAAAAGTGAAGGCTAGCAAATAGATTGAGAAGCAACCAACCAAGAAACAAAAATTCACATAAACGAGCATTAAGCATAACTAATACTGAATAATGCACCATAAGTAGGATGTAATTTCATTGCATAACTATTGACTTTCGTGCTTGCATAGGGAATCACAAACCTTAACACCAATATTCTTACTAAAGCATAATTACTCACCAACATAACTCACATATTACTATCATCATGTCTCAATACTATTACAAAGAATTAAGTTTAATTTGTCCAATGATCTTCATGAAAGTTTTTATTATATCTCTCTTGAATATCTATCACTTTGGGACTAATTTCATGTATTGCCATTGCTTTTGACAAGCTTAAATAAATTTAAGTGAAGAACATGAGCATACAAATTTCGTCTCTCAAAATAATATAAGTGAAGCATTAGAGAATTTCTTCAAAATTCACTAACTCTCAAATTAATATACGTGAAGCATGAGAGTATTTGTTCAAAAAAATTAATGCATGTTGTGCTAAAAAAGATATAAGTGAAGCACTAGAGCAATTCCATAGCTCAAAAAGTTTAAGTGAAGCATATAGACCAATTCTAACAAATCATAGCGTAATTTTGGCTCTCTCAAATAGTTGTGTCCATCAAGGATACTTGTGAAAAACTAAAAAGGAAATCAAGCAAAGACTCATATGATACAAGACGCTCCAAGCAAAACTCATGATATGTGACGAATAAAAATATAGCTCCAAGTAAAATACCGATGGTCGTTAGAAGAAAGAGGGGATGCCACTCGGGGCATCCCCAAGCTTAGTTGATGGTTCCTCTTTGGATATTATCTTGGGGTGCCGTATCATCCCCAATCTTAGGCTCTTTTCAATCCTTATTCCTTCGTCCATCGTGATCTCACCCAAAACTTGAAAACTCCAATCACATAAAACTTAACAAAATCTTCGTGAGATCCGTTGGTATAACAAAGCAAATCACCACTCTAAGTACTGTTGCAAACCCATTCATATTTTATTATTGCATTATATCTACTGTATTATAACTTTACCATGGCTTAAACCCTTAAATACAAGCCATAGACTCATCAAAATAAGCACACAATGCAACAAAAACAGAATCTGTCAAAAACAGAACAGTCTGTAGTAAATTGTACTCTAATTATACTTATGTAACTCAAACAATTCTGAAAAACTAGGAAAATGTCAGCAATTTTTGTATCAATCTTGTGTAAAAAATTCAGAATTTTTTGTCACATCTATTATTTTTAAAAGTTCTTTTACTCGACACAAGATTTTCTATTTTTCAACAAGATCAAATCAACTATCACCCAAGATGATCCTAAAGGCTTTACTTGGCACAAACACTAATTAAAACATAATAAACACAATCATAAGAGTATCATAATTGTGTAAAAACTCAATAACAGAAATAAAAAGGTAAAATAAATTTTATTCATTGG
This sequence comes from Hordeum marinum, assembly GCA_022496015.1. Taxonomy (NCBI): domain Eukaryota; kingdom Viridiplantae; phylum Streptophyta; class Magnoliopsida; order Poales; family Poaceae; genus Hordeum; species Hordeum marinum. The sequence continues at coordinate 114,730,100 of CM039672.1, forward strand.
GTTGCCTCCCAATAAGCGCCATCGTTTTACGCCCCTAGCTAGGCGTAAAGTATAAATTTAAGTATTGCTATCTTTTGTTTTTGTTTCATAGGATGTCGTCATGATTTATTAATATTGTGGCTTAATTATTTTTCTAGGGAAGTGTTCCTTACCCTTTCTTAGTGGAAATTGAAATTTAATATTGGCTTCTTTCATATCAATCACGACACCTATAGTGCGTAAAAATGGTCTACCAAGTATGATGGGACAAGACGAATTGCAATCAATATCAAGAACAATAAAATCTATGGGCACATAGTTCCTATTTGCAATAATAAGAACATCATTAATTCTTCCCAAAGGCTTTTTCATATTATAATCCGCTAAGTGCAAATTGAGAGAACATTCTTAAATATTGGTAAGACCAAACACATCACAGAGAGATTTCAGAATTGTGGAAACACTAGCACCCAAATCACATAAATCAAAGCACTCATAATTTTTAATCTTGACTTTAATGGTACGTTCCCAAGCATCATGTAATTTTCTAGGAATTGTGATCTCTAACTCCAACCTTGCTTCTAAGGATTTTGTCATGGCATCAACAATATGTTTAGTAAAAGATTTATTTTGTTCATAAGCATGGGGTGAATTTATCATGGATTGCAAAAAATAAATGAATTCAATCAAATATAAAATATCACAAGTAAAGTCTTTGTAATCGAAAATAGTGGGCACATCACTAGTTAAACTTTTGACCTCTCCAAACTCACTTTCATCCATTTTTTTCATTAAGATTTTCACCCTCCAAATTATCGAGACGCCTTCTAGATAAAGTTGACTCTTCTTAAGTCCATTTATCATCAATTTTAATATTACTAAACAAGTAATAAATATAACAAACACCAATCATCTGAAGATCTTCATCATTTTTATGAAGTAATCACTAGAAAATGCTTTTTCTAAACATTCTCTTTTAGCTCTAAGCATAGTGTTTTTTACTTTCATCCATAGAAACATATAAAGCTTTAATTGATTCAATAATATTAGTTGGAAAAGATTGCAACTTGATATTTTCTATATCATCGGAAATTATATCAATGCTTCTAGCCATATCATCAATCTTATTCAACTTTTCTTCTATCATAGTATTAAAAACTTTTTGAGCATTTATAAATTCTTTAAAATTACTCTCAAGATAAGAGGGGTTCCTATTATTATTGTAATAAGAATTACCATAAGAATTACCATAATTATTAGAGGAATTTCCAAGAAAAGGCCTAGGATTAAAATTACCTCTATAAGCATTGTTATTAAAATTGTTTTGCAGGATGAAATTCGTATCTACGGAATCACTATTTTTCTCAGTCGAAGTAGACAAAGGCACATAATTAAGATCAATAGGAGCATATTTTACTAGCAAACAACTTCATAAGAGCATCAACTTTGTCACTCAAGTACTAATTTCTTCAACCGAATTAACTTTTTTACTAGTAGGTGCTCTGTCAGTATGCCATTGTGAATAATTTGCCATGATACTATCTAGTAATTTAGTAGCTTCACCCAAAGTAATTTCCATAAAAGTACCACCCGCGGCAGAATCTAAAAGATTTCTAGAAACAAAATTCAACCCCGCATAAAATTTGTGTGACCATCCAAAGATTTAAGAAATGCATAGGACAATTTCTTAGCATCAATTTCATTCTTTCCCAAGATTGTGCAACATGTTCATGCTCAAGTTTCTTAAAATTCACGAGTTGAGTTCTAAGGGAAATAATTTTCGTGGGCGGAAAATACTTAGTAATAAAAGCATCGTTGCACTTATCCCAATAATCGATACTATTGCGAGGCAAAGAAGAAAACCAAATTTTTGTAAGATCCCGCAAGGAGAAAGGAAATAATTTAAACTTCAGTATATCATTGTGCACATCTTTTTTCTTTTGCATATCACACAATTCTATGAACATGTTTAGATGGGATGCAGCATCCCCATTAGGAGTACCGGAAAATTGATCTTTCATGACAAGATTCAACAAAGCGGCATTAATATCACAAGACTCTGCACTAGTGATGAGAGGAGCAATCGAAGTGCTAATAAAATCATTATTATTGGTATTGGAAAAAATCACACAATTTGTTATTTTCTTGATTCATCGTGACTATGCAAACAAGATTCCAATCAAACAAGAGATCTGATAAGAAAAAAGGCAAATGAAAAAGAGGGCGAATAAAAAAGTAAAATTTTGTGAAGTGGGGGAGAGGAAAACGAGAGGCAAATGGAAAATAATGTAAATTGCAAGGAGATAAGACTTGTTATTAGGAACCTAATAGATGTTGATGATGTCTCCCCGACAACGGCGCCAGAAATTCGTTTGACGTGACTTGAGACTGCGTCAGTATTTCCCCAAAGAGGAAGGGATGATGCAGTACAACTACGGTAAGTATTTCCCTTAGTTATGAAACCAAGGTTATCGAACCAGTAGGAGAACCAAGCAACACTATGTAAATGGTACCTGCACACAATGAACAAATACTTGCAACCTGACACGTAAGAGAGGTTTTCAATCTCTCCACGGTAAAAAGATAGATCGGTTTGTGTGAGATTGGATAAATTGATCGCATAAGAACACAAAATAAAATATGCAAATAAAAAGTGCAACAAGGTATGACGGGGTTATTACCCCCATGTAGGCCAAAGCATGGGGTTCTCCCCCCTCGCTTCGAAAAAAACTAAGCGGCCGACTGCCAACGGCCGGCTCAAGCTGCTGCCACCTGGCGGTGCGGACGCACGGGCGACACTATAGCCACAGTGGCCGCTGACGCACGGGCGCGCATGGCTACAGTCCGGCCGTCCAGGATGCTGACCCTGGCGAGCGTGACCGGGCAGGGAAATAGTGCTAACACGCCCTCGCCCACTCGATTACTTGCCCCGGCATGGCTACAGTGCGGTCGGCTGGCACTAGGCGACGCCTCTCGGGTGACCCGTGCCGCGGTAGGTGGGCAAGGGCCAATCACAGAGCCGGCTGGCGAGCCCCAACAGGAGATGGGACCGCTCAGCCAATGGACCCTACACACGACGAGACAACAGGAAGGGTGGGACCCCCTGGTCAGCCAGAGAGGCTGTCAGCCGGGTCCCCCACCCCTGTACTTTAGAACATATTATAGAGCCGGGGGTTGGCCTATAAAACCCCCCAAGCCTCCCATGCAACGGGGACGGATGATCATTTGCATACACCCACATAGAACTCTCCTCTCATACCCTCTCTAGCAACGGAGGAAGACGAGCCGGTTGCTCCTTCCTCCTCCTCTAGACACAACTCTAGGAGCACCCTTGTAAACACATCAATCCATTCAACTAGATCAAGCAGGACTAGGGGTGTTACCTCCCACGGAGGGCCCTAAACCTAGGTACATCGTGTGTCACCAACGCTTGTGCCCAATCTCGCACCCGGAGCCCGTCGGTGTCCTCCGGCCCCAACCACCTACGATAAGCCTACCCATGGCATATGTCATGAGAAAACGACGACAAGGTATTTTTGGGTTTTGGGAATAATAGATCTGAAAGCAAATGCGAAAAATATAAATCAAAAAGCAATATGTTAAACGATAGACCCAGGGGCCGTAGGTTTCACTAGTGGCTTCTCTCATGAGTATAGCACAGGGTGGGTAAACAAATTACTGTTGGAAGTTGATAGAATAACAAATAATCATGAAGATATCCAAGGCAACGATCATTATATAGGCATCGCGTCCAAGATTAGTAGACCGAAATGATTCTGCATCTACTACTATTACTCCACACATCGACCGCTATCCAGCATGCATCTAGTGTATTAAGTTCACGGAGAAACAAAGTAATGCAATAAGAATGATGACATGATGTAGACAAGATCTATTCATGTAGGAATATACACCATATTGTTATCGTTAATAGAAACAATACATGTGTGCCTTGCTGCCCCTTCTCTCACTGGGAGAGGACACCGCAAGATCGAATCCATTACAAAGCACCTCTTCCCATGGCAAGAAAAATCGATCTAGTTGGCTTAACTAAATGAAAGATTCTAAGAAGAAATACGAGGCTATAAGTAATCATGTATATAAGAGATCAAAGAAGACTCAAATAGTATTCATGGATAGAAACTGATCATGAACTCAAACCTCACCGGATCCCAACAAACACACCACAAAAAGTAATTACATCAAATAGATCTCCAAGAGATCATTGTATTGACAATCAAAAGAGAGAGAGAAATTCATTTAGCTACTGCCTATGGACCTGTAGGTCTATGGTGGACTACTCACGCATCATCGGAGAGGCACCCATGAAGACGATGTACCCCTCCGTGATGGTGTTAGATTGGATCTCATGGTTCTGGAACTTGTGGCGGCTGGAATTGTGTTACGTCGACTCCCCTAGGGTTTTTGGAATATTTGGGTATTTATAGAGATGATAAGCGGTGGAGAGGACTCCTGTGGAGAGCACAACCCACCAGGCCACGCCAGGGACCTCTAGGGTGCCCTGGTGTCTTGTGTCCTCAACGAGCCTCCTCTCAGGTGCTTCCTTGACTCCCAAGTTATCTTCTGGCCCAAAAAAATCTCCAAAAAGTTTTGTGGTGTTTGGGCTTCGTTTGGTACTGATATTCTGCGAAATAAAAAACAAGCAAAGAACAACAACAATTGGCACTTGGCACTATGTCAATAGGTTAGTCCCAAAAAATGATATAAAGTTGCTATAAAATGATTGTGAAACATCCAAGATTGATAATATAACAACATGCAATAATAAAAAATTGTAGATACATTGGAGACATATCAGATACCAAAGGCCCAAGTTTGGGGTATGAACCAAATATTGAAGAATTCTTTTCACCGCCATATGATGGCTCTCCTTGGGAGCAGATTGAAATCTTGCACACATGCACACACTGAACATAATATTCAGTCGAGATACACAAAGGTAAAGCAAAGAACCGATGACGGAGCGGTATACCTATTCATCCACAACTTTACCATTGCGATCAAGATTAAGTTGACCATTTGTTGGCATGAGTCTCTTCTTGGGATTCATGTCTATCATTTTGAATTTCTTGCGCATGTCTTGGATGTACGAGGATTGGTTGATGAGTATTCCCCCTCTCAATTGCCTCACTTGAAATCCAAGGAAGAACTTCAACTCTCCCATCATGCTCATCGCAAATTCCTTGTTCATAAGATTCTCAAACTCAACATTAATAGAATGGTTAGTGGATCCAAAAATAATATCATCTACATAAATTTGGAACACAAACAACTCCCCTTTTACCCTCTTCGTGAAGAGAGTGGAATCTATTAACCCAATCTGAAACCCCTTATCACCTAGGAAATCTATAGGGTGGTCATACCAAGCACATGGTGCTTGTTTAAGTCCATAGAGCCCTTATGGAGTTCATAGATGTGAGAGCAGTGATCGGGATCTTTTAAACCGGGAGGTTGTTTGATGTACACTAACTCTTTAAGCGGGCCATTAAGAAAATCACTTTTCACATCCATTTGATATAACTTGAAATTATGATGAGATGCATATGCAAGCAAAATATGAATGAAGTCAAGACGGGCAATAGGGGCAAAAGTCTCACCAAAGTCCAAACAGTCAACTTGAGTGAAACCTTGTGCCACTAACCTTGCCTTATTCCTTGTGACTTAACCATTTTCATCTTGCTTGTTCTTAAAGATCCACTTGGTCCCAATGACATTATGATGTTCTTGTGGTCTCTTCACTAGAGTCCACACTTTGTTACAGATGAAATGATTGAGTTCTTCATGCATAGAATTTAACCAATCCGGGTGGTCAAGAGCATCTTCCACCTTAAGAGGTTCAATACAATAGACAAATGAGTGATGTTCACAAAATTTTGCAACACGTGTACGAGTAGTTAGCCTTTTGGATGCTTCCATAAATGTTCTCGGTGAGATGTTGAATATGCTTTAACTTGGTGGCCACCATCATTTGGTGTGCAGGTTGTAGAAGACACTTGAGCTTGAGCACGTTTGAGTCTTGCGGACACCCTTCTATTCACAACCCCAACTTCTTGAACACACGGTTGTGGAATGGTAGAAGACTCTTGCGGTTGATCTTGATCTTGATCTTGATCTTGATGTGGAGCTACATCTCGGACCTCCATGCTTGATTCATCACAACTTGGTTGAGCTTGTATAGGATCTTGCCCGAGAATACGAGGGACTTGATCTTGTTCTTGGATAGGTTCATGATCTCCTGAAACATCTTGCACTTGTGGTGGGAGTGATGACTTCCCTTGTGGGGAATCCACAATAGAGGCTCTTACTCCTTAGTCTTCTACTTGGACTTGGGGGATTTCTTGTGGAAGAATATAGTCTATCCCCATGGTCCTTACAGCTTGTGAAGGATCCTCATTACCTACGACACTATGAAAAATTTGCTCCACATGGGAGCCGTTATCTTCATCAAACTCCACATTCACTGTCTCCTGAATGCATCTGGTGGATTTATTGAGAACACGTAAGCATGAGAGTTCGAAGCATATCCAACAAATATGCCCTCATAAGTTTTAGGCTCAAATTTGGCTAAATTGGATTTCTTGTTTATAATGTAACGCTTACAACCGAATACCCGAAAGTATTTGGCATTGGGCTTTCTCTCAATGAGGAGTTCATAAGGGGTCTTGTTCTTGAGCTTGCAAAGATAAAGCCGGTTTGATGCATGGCACACGGTGTTGATGGCTTCAGCCCAAAGCTTGTATGGAGATTTGCACTCGTCAAGCATGGTACTAGCCGTCTCAATAAGAGTTTGGTTCTTCCTTTCCACAATGCCATTTTTTGAGGAGTATAGGCAGTGGCATATTGGTTCTTGATCCCCTCATCACTCAAGAACTCATCCATAGTATAATTCTTGAACTCGATACCATTGTCACTTTGAATTGCCTTGATCTCACAATTATGTTGACGTTGACCTTCCTTGGCAAAGTTGATGAACATTTATTGGGTCTCGTCTTTTGTCTTGAGAAAGAATACCCAAGTATATATTGTATAATCATCAACAATGACTAGACAATACCTCCTCCCTCCCAAGCTATCATAAGATGGAGGTCCAAAAAGATCCAAGTGAAGGAGCTCAAGGGGCCTTGAAGTGGAAATGATAGATTTTACTTTAGGAGCTTTTTTCACGTAGCTTCCCGGCAATGCAAGCACTACAAGGTCGATCTTTGGCAAATGACACATTTTTTAGTCCAAGGATGTGGTCCCCCTTTAAGAGAGATTGTAAATTTCTCATACCCACGTGGGCTAGCCGTTAGTGGCATAGCCACCCCACGTCAGCCTTGGACATTAGGCATGTTGCAAGATGTGTTTTCTCTTTTGAGAAATCAACCACGTAAAGGGTGTCTTCAACATGCCCAACAAAGACCACTTTGAGATTGCTCGTCTTAAAGACGGTCACATGAAGTTCACCGAAATGAGAATCAGGACCGACACATGCCAATTGAATTGTTGAGAGTAAATTGTAGTGAAGGGGTTGCACATGCATAACATTTGTAAGTGAAAAGTCACTAGAGATTACCACTTTGAAATGGTTGAAGAGGCATTGAGAGCATCAAAGAACTCCACAAGCATTTCTCTACCTCCGGTCATATGAGTGGTGCATCCACTATCAATCACCCATTGAGATCCTCCGGAGTTATAGTCCTACATGAATCACACTTTACGTTTAGGTCACCATTTTGCAATGGGTCCTAAAGAGTTAGGAACAAGGGTCTTAGGAACCCAAATAGTCCATGCATAATCATCATAGTTAGTGGCAACAAGTTTTGCAAAAGTATAACCATCCTCTACTCTCATGAGGACATATGATGGGTTGTTCTTGCCGGCAAACTCCTTGGGAATTGCTTTGTCTCTAATGTTCTTGCCATTCACAATTGCATGAAAACTACCTTTTGTTGAGGAGTATTACGACTGATCTTCTTTTTGTTGCTCTTATTCTTGTTCTTCTTCCTATTCTCCTTCACCTTGGAGGAAGGGTCGAACCCAGTTCCCTCTTTTGTAACACACTCCTTTTTGTTTCTCAAGAGATCATTGAGGTTCTTCTCTCCTTGAATACATGACACAAGCCCTTTTTATATTTGAGCTTTCAACTTTGTATTCTCTTCTTGAAGATATTTACAAGCATGAGCAAAGTTAGCCATACAAGCTCCATCATTTAAATCAATGTGAGAGATGGAGGTGAGTGCGTTCACAGTAGTAGCTTTAAGTTGAGCATAAGACTCATTGAGGGAAATGAGGTCACCTTTGACAACCTTGGAATTTTTCACAAGGAACTCATGTTCCTCAACAAGTCTAGCATGATCATCTAAGTGACTTTTGTTTTTAAGGGTGAGGGCATCTTTTATTTCAAGAGAAACTTGCAAGGCATCATTGGTTTTAACAAAGTCAATGTCATGAGATGACATGGCTTTCTCAAGAGATGATCTCATGTCACTCTCTTCATGTAGTTCGTGCTCTAGGAGTTCAACTCTCTCTTTTTCCGCTATAAGGAGGTTTTCAACATTCTCAATAAAGTCATCGCGTTTGGCAAGTGACTTAAGGAGATCGCTAAAGTGAGCAAAAGCTTCCCCATGAAGAGTTTTCATGAAATCAATCAAGGATTCCTCACCATTATCAACACTGACTTCACACTCATCCTCCACTATCTCATAAGGGATATTGGGAGTGGAGTTAGCGGATTTAGAAAGTTGGGACTTTGTTTTTACCTCTTTAGCCATGAGGCATCGATGAGTGAAGGGGTTGTTCTCGTTGGGGGAATTTAAGAGTATGGTGGTGGAGGAGGAGGAAGTGGCATGCAAGGCAATTTCTTCCATGCCCACTTGGTCATCATCACTGTATTCATCATCTCCAGACATGTAATATTCATGAACAAGTACCTTGTCATATTTCCTCTTTGTGAACTTCGATAATTTCTTATTCTTGAGCCCAAGTTTCTTAGATTTGTCTTCACGTCTTTCATACAGACAATCATGCACAAAGTGTCTTGGGCTATCACAGTTCTAGAATTTTCTTCTTCCAAATGTTCTTCCTTGAAGATTCTTTCCTTTTTTGTCCATGGTTCTCAAATATTTCTTGACTAAGAGAGCAAAGTCTTCTGTAAAGTCAATGGTCGGGCAAGTAGTGTCAATATCATCCTCACAAATTTCTTCAACCACTTCTTATTCTTTAGTTGATTGAGCAACCACCTTCTTGGCATTCAAAGCAAGATTTGTGTTCTTGGCGGCTTGAGTAATAACGAACGTCTTCTTTGACTTGGTCTCCAGAAGCACATGGGCGGAGAAGGTAGACACAGCTTGTGTCGCGGTCAACTTGTGATAGTCTGGTCATTGATGAATCATCATCACCATGGTGTGCTCCGTTAGAACCATTGCATCAATAAACTTGTCCTTAATGAAATTATCATTTGCCCACGAGCACCCAAAGGTTCTCAAATTCAATACGAGGGACTTCAATCTTTGCTACATTTCATCCGCAGACTCAACATCATTCCTCACAAACAAATTGCCCTATTGCTTGATGAAAGCCAACCTAGATCTTTGAATTTCTTCATAACCCTCGAGAGCCTCTTCAAGGCAATCTGAAATATCTTTTTTGGTCTTGAGAAGAGCGATGGAGTCGCTATAGTCATCGGCTACTGCAGTGCGCAAAATTTTGTGGGCAGTTGCATTGAGTTGGTCATCAACCACTTCCCTTAGGGTAAGATTAGTTCGGTCCTTGGGTTGAAGCCATTGACCACAATCTAGCACAATTGCATATAGGCACTTCGAATGTGGGACTCCCTATCTAGCTTCCACTTAGCAAAAGCCTTAGCTTTCAAAGGGTGTGGAGGCCCAACATGATTAATGCAAGGATGTTGTAAGGGTTGAGGAGAGCAAAAAGGTTCTACGGCATTGTTCCTAGGAACTTGAGTACGGCCTGGAGACACAAGGGGTTCCCTCGTGTCATCGTCATGAAATAACTCATTTTGAAAGGTGTTTGATACAGTTGTGGATGGCTTTAAGCGCGCATAAATTTCCTCTTTAATCGACGAGCAAACCTCTTTCAACATTACGGTTTTGAGGTCCGCAGACATTGAAGTAATATCCGCCGCGGTTAAAGGGGCAACCAGGTTGGGTTGGTTCAAGGGAGCACCGGCTTGAGGTATCACAACCTCAGCCGCGTTGGGAAGAAGATTTTGACCACTTCTCGCAAGCGGTAGGTTCCCCCACATTCTCATAATCATCCATATCCTTAAAGGTTGTTAAACCTTATATAAGAGCACGAGGCTCTAATACCAGTTGAAAGGATCCATACGGTCGACTAGAGGGGGAGGGGTGAACACGATACTACAAATTTTAACTTTGTTTGTCAATTTAAGGGATAAGCGGATAAATAGGGTTCACTAGATATGAAACTAGGCAAACACAACCTATATGAAAAACACATATAAAGGTAAATATGCTAGGCAACAAAGTAATTAGCAAGTCTACAAGCATACAAGGTAAAGAAAAGTGTGGGAAAGGACTAACCACAAGTGAGATGATGACGCGGATTTTGTCTCGAAGTTCACTCTTCCTTGGGGAAAATCTACTCTCTGTTTAGAGCGAAGCTGGGGCAAAAGCTTGCGGAACACCATGGAAGCCTCGAATCACTCGGGGTTGGTCTTGAAGGTGACAAACACACATTTACAAACTTCTCCGGATCACACCACAAGCAAGGAAGCTTCCAAAGGAACCGCTAACCACATATAAGCCCAAGCTCCAAGAGTACCAAGTCTATGGTGAACAAATACTGAGGGTAACATGAATTTGGTTTGGTCAAAGTGAAGATCGGGTCTTGCTCTCCCAATCGCCAAAGTTTCAACAAGTTTGGGTGGAGGGATCGAGAGTATTGAGAAAAATGAGGTGTAGCAATGGTGGGGCTCAATAAGACATTAGGGTTAGGGATGTAGGAGGAAGAAGGGGCCCTTTTATAGTGTTAGGGTTAGACAATGGTGGGGATTTCTAACCATTGGACCCCGTGCGCACGGGGTACTTAGAGACTGAAATCCCACCCCATGTGCACGGGGTACTGTAGGACCGAAAGTATGTCTAGAGGGGGGGGGTTGATTAGACTACTTGACCAAATAAAAGTTTTGCCTATACCAAGTTTTAGGGTTGACAGTTTTTAGCATTTCATGGCAAGTCAAGTACACCCTACACATGCAAGTCTAAGAGTATATAGAAGCGGAAAGTAACAACGAGCATGTATAGAAGGGATAGGGTAGGAAGATCAAACACAATTGTAGACACGATGATTTTTCCTGTGGTTCCGATAGATGGCGCTATCGTACATCCACGTTTATGGAGTCTTCAACCCATGGAGGGTAACGGCTGCGAGAGTCCACGGAGGGCTCCACCCAAAAGGGTCCACGAAGTAGCGACCTTGACTATTCCATAATGGCTTCTGTCCACGAAGGACTAGTCTCACTATGGGTAGATCTTCACTAAGTAGGCGATCTCCTTGCCCTTACAAACTTCTTGGTTCGCTCCACAACACGAAGTAGGAGGCTCCCAAGCGACACCTAACCAATCTAGGAGGCACCACCCTCCAAAAGGTAATGACGATGAACTCCTTACTCTTGTGCTTCAAGATGATAGACTCCTCAGCACCCAATCACTCTCTCATAGATTTGGCATGGTCGAAGAGATGGGATCGGTGGAAAGCTACTTGGGGAGGTTACAGATTAAGATTCATATGATTGGAGTGGAAGATCTTGACCTCAACACAAGGGTAGGTGGTTCTCTCTCAGAAAATCTGATAGGATAGGTATGGAATAGTTCTGAGTGCTTCTCTTTCGAGTAGGTGGTGGTGAAGGGGTATATATAGGCATCCCCAAAAATCCAACCGTTACACACAAAATGACCAACTCGGTGACACCGATGTGGTAATCTCGGTGGTACCGAAGTGACCAAAAGGTGGCAACTTTTGAATCTCGGTGAGACCGATATAGGAAACTCGGTTGCACCGATAAGGTAACCAACGGTCAGATTTCCAATCTCGGTGACGCCAATCCAACATTCTCGATGGTACCAAAAATGTGAATTTGCGTAACAAAAAGTTGGCAACCTAAACTCGGTGGCACCGGTATGTAATCAGTTGCACCGAAGTGGCTAGGGTTTGGCAGAGTCTGTCTAGGTTCTAGAATCGGTGGCACCGGTATGGGAAAGTTGATTGCACCGATTTTGAGTGTTAGGTATAGAACAGACTTTGGTGAGAGAGTTTGTGGATGTTTTTGGCGACTATCACTTGTGCACGTTTGAGCACACTGTTCACCAACAAGACCTTACCCCCTTTTAATAGTATTGGCTTTCCTATGGACTCAAAGTAATTTCTCACAAATATAAAATATAGAGTCCTCTTGCTTGAAGCTTGGCCAACCTATTTCCTTGCATCTTGGGGTTGTCCACACTCTCCTTTTGCCAATCCTATCATTGAACATTTCCTGAAATATACTTGGTGGAAACATTAGTTCAATGACTTGTGTGGACAACATGAAATAAATATGAGAGACCTACGAAGAACGATCGAATCTAGTATAATCTCTGTGAGATCCTGAATACTTACTTACGTCAATCATAACCCCACCGTGTTCTCTCTCGGATCACATTCACGAGCAGAGATGATCACGGTTAGTCACACAGTTGGTGTATTTTAATTAGAGTTTACTTCCAGTTTACTATAACTGGATGTTAAACAAATATCCAAGTTGCCACATAACCACGGGCACGGCTTTCCGAAAGATTTAACCCTGTAGGGGTGCTCCAACTAATCCATTACAAAATTAACCACACTCCATGGGAATGCCTCGACCGCGGATCTCGCGATCATCATAGGTAATTCCAAAGGAATTCGAACACCTCAAGTAAACCCGAAGAAAGTCAGACTCCACACGCAAGGCACTCGATAAAGGTAAAACAAATCCAGCAAGATCTCCCGACATGTCGACGAACCCGATAAGAGCCGCGTATCTCAGTCTCAGGACACGCCGGATTGTCCAAACTTCCGGTGGGCCAAACACAGAGTTACCCCTGGTGGCCACCGGCTGTTGACATTTTGGACCAACACTCATGAGGAGCACTATCCCGGGGGTTGATTAAATTATCCACGGGTTTGCAAGACCCTATGCAATTTTATTAAGTTGTTAGCAAATGTAGTACCAAGGTTGGGTCTTGCCGGACAAGTTTTAATCTCAATCGAATAAACAAGGGGGTCCCCACAACAACCCCGAGCATGTTAGGAGCGCGAAGTATGGAAAACATAACACCGATAACCAGGAACTAATGGCGGTAATAGTGGAACAAATCACTTAGAAAAAGGCCAAGCCTTCCACCAATACCAAGATATATATGTGCATTAAATTAAATAACAGAATTATTGTGATATCCAAATCCATGTTATCACATGGAACAACCTGTACCTGCAACTAAGAACGCTATAAGAGGGGCTGAGCAACGGTAACTTAGCCAATCAAAGGTTTGCTAGGAAGTGAGGGTTAGAGGCTGTCATGGCAACATGGGGGATGATATCAAGTGGTAGTAGCGTAATTGTAATGATAAGAGCGAGAAACTAGCAAGCAAAAATAGTATCGGGATCCGGGTATGATCATCTTGCATGTTGGTTCTTCAGTGGAACAAGTAGCGGGATCCTCGTAGTGGTACTCTCCTGGGTCCTTGTACTCAGTATCAAAGCTCGCGTCTACCCAAGAGAAACAGCAACAATAAACATCCAACCAATTTGCAATGCACAATCAAAATGATGCATGATCATTTATGAAGAATTCTAACATGGCAATCCAAAACTAGTCATGTTTCACGTGCAAAGTTGTTTATTAATGAATCTGGACAGAACCTCATGTTAAGTTATTAATACATGTATGAACATGGAAAATATGGATGCATCATGCAAAATCGATAGAAATGCATATAAATATCGCAAGAAACGGAGTCACGGTTCTCACGATACGCTCATGACAAGGTACGGAGGCAAGATCACAAGACCACCAAGCCATGGGCTGATCTTGGCATTACAAGGAAGCCACTGGATAGGTGATGAAAAATCAATCACAATAGACTCAATAATCAATCAATTCCATGGAGCACAGCTCCCACAATCTACAAAACAATAAAACACCAAATCTGCCACAAAACAGCAACCTAACAACTTCTACAGATCACAACTAGAGCTACAGGAACCCTATAGCCACAAACAAGATTTGGACAGAATCTACTCAACATGTAAATAAATTCATCCAATTACACCACCAGCAAAGGAGCCACACATCAATAAGCAAGAAGCAATCAAGTTGGCATGATGAAACAGTTTTCTGGGACTTGGTGAAAATTCCAGTTTTCTGGAATCTGAGATAATAAAGTAACAAGTTGATAGCACTAGTTAAATATGCTAGAGAGCTCTTATTGGCATGAAAATTAACATTATGGTATAAGGCAATATCTACTACAATTAACTAGCACTGAGCATGCTCAAATACCAAGCATATCACTAGATACAACCCACTCTACGTGGCAAAACAATAACAGCAGATTCCCAGACTTAGCCATATTTCAGCTTGGCAGGAAACAACATCATCATAGCAACTTGACAGCAAGGTAGCCACTGACCTGATGACTTAGCATAAATAAAAAAAATACTGGGACATTCTCAGCAACTTTATACCACTTATATGTTGGCAAGAACTTAAAACCATTCATAGATTAAATCATGTTAAATGGACAAAAGGGCATCACAGCATAAAAATGCAGTTTTGTGAAGTTGCCCCAAAGTCAAATCTGATTTCACATATGCATTCCTGGGTTGATTCTACCCCAAATGCATTACTCATACCCCTATACTTGCTTGGATCAAGAGGGAGATAAGGGGGAGGGGGTCGAAAATTGACCTCCTAATGCAAGGGTGACTTATGTCACTAGCACACACTTATGTAAGAGGCCAAAAATGGCATACCCTCTATTGGACACTTGTTGTAAAAGGTAAAGAGGCATGAATAAGGTACTTAGGCATAGCATAGCATCAAGAACAAGAAAAGAAAACAAGCTAGGAGAGATATACATGCACATATACACATGGCCAACTACTCACATGCACATACACATACCTCACAAGTGAGTGCATGTAGAACATACACACACAACACATGCACACCACACTCAAGCATGGGTGTATATAGGCACACATGCACTTTCATACATGAATGCCCACATACACATATCCTACACTACACACCCACCCACAAGAACACACACATGCATGGGGGGTGCAAAGAGCACACACACATGTGTCATGCATGGTGCACCACACACCCATATGCACACACACACTCTCACAACTCACAACCATGCACACAACACTCACATGAGCAACATAAAAGAAACACACACACACACTCATGTGTGTATGCATAGCATACACATGTGCACCCATGCATATGTGCATACACACATATGCACACTACACTCACATGACAAAGGAAAACAACACACACACACATGCTAGAAATGCACACACACATGTACATGGAAAGAGAGAAAGAAAAACAAAAGAAGAAAATAAAACACAAAAAAATAAAAAGGGAGGGTTCGGGGGTCGAACCCCTGACCTCCTGGTCACACTGCACAGGCGCTACCACTGCGCTACGGCGTCGGCTGGTAACAGAGGTGGGGTACTAGCGTTCTAATACCTACACGCACACTATCTAACTCACGAAACTGAAAGCAGGGCGCCGGCGACAGGCAGACGGCGGCGACGTTGCCGGACACAGCAAGGGGTCTTCGGCGATGGGGAACGACGGAATCGAAAGGGGAAACTACGGGGAATCCATCTCCTCAGCTAACGATGGCAGGACGCAGCGGCACGGAGGCGCTCAAGCTCGAGCTGCGGCTCGGCTCGGGGCACGGCGGAAACGAGCACGGGCTCGTCAGACACGACGGGCTCGTGCACGCATCGGGACAGAGGGGGCACGCCGGAGGACCAGATGCTCACCACGGGCTCACCGAAGGGGAAGACGGCGGCAGATGTGGTCGGAGAGGACCGACGGAGAGGAAGCAGAGGTGGACGTCGCCGTCGAAGTCAAAGACGGAGGCATCACTAAAGAGCTCCTCCGAAGCTCCTAGCGATGGGAATGGAACGCGGGGAGAACCCCTGAGCCCCACGCCATCACCGTCGGGAACGAGGACGACGGAGGCGAACAACGAACACCGGCGAACTTCTCTGAATTCCTACCTACTCTGAACTTACCTGACGGAATAGAACGAGGAAGGAGGAGAGGAGAAGGGGAAAGGGAAGGAGGCGGCGGCAAGGAGGAACCCTAGAGGGGCACGGACGCCCAGGGATTAAATAGGAGGGGAGGAGAAGCTCAGTGCAGCCACGGTGGCCATGTGCGCCTCACCACAGAGGAGGAACACGCCGGGGAGGAAAAAGGAGGGGGAAGGAGAGGCTGACGAGCTGGACCCGATGCTGCCTCACTAGAAAGAAGAAGAAGGCGCGCGCGGGAGGCTGGGCCTGGATGGGCCGTGCTGGGAGGCTAGCCTGGCTCACACCTCTCTCTCTCTCACTTAAATAAAACAAAAGGATTTCCCTTTTATAAAACCAGCCACCAAACAAAATAAACCCTGAGAAAAGAAAAGGGGTTTTGGAGAAAAGTAGGAATGTCTTTGTGGAAGAAATAAAGAGCCCTGTTTAATAAAAATATTAAGTTGATTTATAGAGTAAGTAATTTATTTAATATATAAATGACAGCTCCTGTTAATTTAAAACACAGTCACACAAGCTGCAAACATCAAAACTATCATACTCACTAATCATAAAACATATGGGGCCACCTCATGAACATTTTTAAACAAATTTTAAAACAACTTAAATCTGATGATAATAATAATAGGAAGAAAGGGTTTTTTGGAAGGGGATGTTGCAAAGGAAAAGAGAGGGAAAAGGAAGAGGTTGCACACATGGATCCAACCACCACAACACCTCACACATCACATACCAACACACTCACCACCAACACATCAAACAAGACACATGGAAAGAAACAAGCATGCAAAGTGAATGTATGATGGATGAGATGATGCATGAATGCAACACACATGAATGACAAGGAGCAATCATACATGTCATAAGCTCATGACACAAGGTTCATACATGGGGTTACAAGCCAAATAAGGTAGGGACAACACTTGGGCTGTCACACTTATATGTTGTTATTAATTACCAAAACCACCAAGGGAGCAAATGTGCTTTCAGGTACTCAGCGAGTTTTAGGGTACCCGTCCGCACGGGGGTCAAAAGACCCCGTGCACATGGGCTACTCAAGGAGTTTTTGGGTACCCTGTGTGCATGGGCTAGTCATGGAGTTTCGGGGTACCCCGTGCGCATGGGGGTCAAAAGACCCCATGCGCACATGCTACTCAGGGAGTTTCGGGGTACCCCGTGTGCACGGGGGTCAAAAGACCCCGTGCACATGACGTGTCCATAAAGTCTGTGTAAAACTTGCTGAGTTCCCGGACAGGACACTTAAAGGTTATGCGGATGGTGGAAGTGGTCAAAAGGCTGGTGTATATGTCTTGGAGGTGATCACACACAACACAAATCCACAATGACCCCTCTTAATAGTGCGGTATTCCGTACGACTCAAATTGAAGCAAAACGAAAACCTTCGTGTCGTCGGATAGACCACACATTTGATGTTTTTGAATTGAGGGGAGGGGGTCACACATGTCCATCGAGAACTTCATGGAACCAATATACCGAGATAAACTTGAGCAATTGCTATTAGTTCCTCTAACCATATTTTCATCCCACCAAAATACAACTAACTACAAGATGCACTTTCATCCACGAACAATGGCAAAGTGCTTCTGAAGCACACAGAAAGCTCTCTCACCATGCTTTCTTGTCAACTCTTGACGCATTGTAGAGTGGGATCTCCTGTCACCTTAAGGTCATGGGGTTGTATTCACAAATGTGACCCATGGAGGTTATATGCCATCTTCAATGTTGTAACCCATAGAGTCGGCACGTCCTTCTAGCCCCTCCCCCCACCACCACCGGTCATCCCTGTCGGGCAAAGGTCTCACATGGGTTAGCGATAGCGAGGCGATCTCTCAGCTCCAGCTCCTTCCCCTTCCCCCCTATAACCCTAGGTGGATCATCGCTGGTGGAATTTACCAATCACGCCTCGGAGTTTGGCCGCCTGCGGCTGAGGTCCTCAGGACCTGGAGTGCCGGCGTAGCGCCCCTGTAAGGGCATTCTCTTACCTTAGTGTTTTAGTGATGATGACACCTCACTATGTTATCTAACCATATGTCAAGTTATGCTAGTATTATGTGTGAGACACAAGACGGCTAGGCATTCCCTTCGGATGGAAAAGAACGAAGATGGTGTTCTCTATGTGTTTATTTTCTTTGGTCGTGAGGATCCCGTACTATTAAGAGGGAATACTCATTGCAAGGTCTTGGGGTGAATCAATACACACACATCCATAGCACCCACCTCATTCCCTTCCATCAGAGAGAGAGAGAGGCCCTATTTTCCTTCCATGTAGGCCAGTTGTACTATTGGCCCTAGCGGTTGTACCGCTCACTCATGTCATCCGGTTTAACCACCACTCAAGGGGTGATACCTTGGGGGTGCTGCCACTAAGTGGTCCCCAATGGTTGTACCGCTGCCTCCGAGCGGTTGTACCGCCCACAACTGGGTGACCCTAGGTGGCAGACCTTGGTGATTGTACCGGCCCAGCACCGGGCTTCAACCGGACACGGTTCTGTTGAGCTATGGTTGTTGGGCAGATGTGGGACGGTTGTACCGCTATATTACTATAGCACGGTACTACCGATGTCCCAAGCGGTTGTATCGCTTAGTATTTTGCCGTGTCCACCACTCGAGTCGAGCGGTTGCACCGGGGAGGAACCACCGCCCCAGGTGCCGTTTTGATGCGGTGGTTGGTCGGTTGTACCGGTTCTACCGCCCGCATCACCGGTTGCATTGCTGCCATGTAAAATGGCTGTAACGATTGGAAAGTGGGGGGCCTGTATAAAGGGGTGGTTCTTTGACCTCCATCTTATATCTTACCTCTCTCTCTCTCTCCACCATTAATGCATACCAAGCTTTCTAGCCGGATCTCTCTCTTTAGGCACTCAAACTTGTTGATTTGCTAGGGATTGAAGGAGGAGACCTAGATATACACTTCGAGCAAAGGAAAATTGATTCCCCCATACTTTCTTGTGTGGATTTTGTTACTCTTGGGTGTTTGAGCACCCTAGATGGAATAGTAAGCTCGGAGCCATATTCCATTGTGGTGAAATTCGTGGTTTCGTTGGGAGCCTCCAATTAAGTTGTGGAGAGGGCCCCAACCTTGTTTGTAAAGGTCCTATTACCGCCTTCAAGTGCACCGGTAGTGGAATCATGACATCTCGCTTTGTGTGAGGGTGTGAGGAGAATACGGTGGCCCTAGTGGCATCTTGGGGAGCATTGTGCCTCTACACCGCTCCAACAAAGACGTACTTCCCCTCAAAGGGAAGGAACTTCGGTAACATATCCTCGTCTCAAACGGTTCCACTTGTGGTTATTTCTTTACTTTACTTTGTGCAAGATTATATCGTGTTGTTGTATCTAGCATCATATAGGTTGTTCACCTAGTTGCATATCTACTCAACCTATTTGTTGCTAAACCTAATTTGCTAAGAAAAGCCTAAAAATTGGTAGTTGCTTATTCACTCCCCTCTAGTCAACCATATCGATCCTTTCAATTGGTATAAGAGCCTCGTCTCTTTGTGAAGGGCTTCACCACCCGAAGAGTATGGTTGACGACGGGGAGCGGCCAGTTGAACTCCCCGAGGCCGTGGGTGTGAACACGGTCTCTCGTGAGGATTTGAATGAGCCTATGTCCTCACTTAAATCCTCCATGACGACCTAGTCAAATCCATGTTTAAAGAATTCCTTGAGGTCTCAAACTTCTATCGATCTGTTGCTAGTGGTTAATCCCACTAACTCGTCATCGGATGTCCACTAGGAAAAGTACGGGTCTAGTAGTGAGAAGAACAAGCTACCTGAAGGAAGTAGTGGGACGAGTACCTTTGCCTTGGTACCCCCTCCCGCGGTCTATGGAGGACCGGTGCACCCACCACATATAGTTAATCTTGGTCCTCTTCCTAAGCTTGTTAAGAATGATTTTGCTAATTGGTTTTTTCATATCAAGTCTCATTTGAATCACAGCTCAACACAACTTTGTAGAATCATTGAGCAAGGGTACTACCCTCATGATCCAAACAACCTCTCTCCAAGAGAAGAGGCCGACAATCAACTCAATTACTCCACCTTGTTAATCCATCAAGCAACTGTCCTCGTGGAAGATCTTTCTCATTTACGTCCTTTCACTCGTGCTAAGGATCGTTGGGAACACATTGTCACCATGTACAAGGGTAGCTCAAGCATTCAATGGTTCAACTTTGAAGTGGTTCTTGATGAGCATGATGAATTTGTGATGCTCGATGATGAAGAACCTCGTGAGCTCTAACGGAGAGTGACAACTCTTGCTATTGCTCTTAAATATCATGGAAGCAAGGATATGGATGACAATTGGATCAAGCAGAAGTTCCTCAAGGCCACATGCCATTCAACAAGTCCACGTCCTCTGTCATCCGTGAAAGTCCAGATTTTCACTCCTTGTCCTTGAGTGATGTGTTGGATGAATTCATTTCTATGAACATCTTCAACAAGACCGCCGACAATGCTCTAGCTTGTGTTGAACGGTCAAAGAAGGCTTCGCCCAACCTTGCCATGATGGCCAAGGTCCTTCAAGAAGAATAAGAAGAGGAAGAAGAAGAGAGGTGCCCTGAAGACACCAAATATTCTTACCACGAGCACATGGCTCTTGCATCTAGGCAATTTTGGGGCAACAAGAGGAACTTGAAGCCAAACTTCTCCAAGAATAACTCAAGTGGATCAAAAGGAAAGCACCATGTGAGGATGTGCTACAATTATGGTAATGTGAGTCACTTCATGGTTGATTGCCCGTATGAGAAGAGGGAAGACAATGGTGTCAAACTCATTCACAAAGATAAGGCCAAGTCCATGCCCAACAAGAACAATTTCACCAATAAGGTGCCTCACAAGTTGTTGGTGGCCCAAGAAGAGTATGCCTCCGATGATGACGTTGATGATGAAGAAACTAGTGGCGAAGGGGTGGCAATGGCTTCAGTGGCTGTTGCATCCTCTACCCCAACTAAGATGTCTCTCTTCGGTGCCCCCAATGAGGACCACATTGCTAGTTGCCTTATGGCCAAATGTATCACCAAGGTAACCTCCAACGTTAAAACCTCGAACATTAAAACTTCTATTTCTACCGCTACTTCTTTGTTGGATTGTGTGGATGAACATGAGGTTGCGAAGGAGGATGAGAATGAGTTTGACAAATTCTTGTGGAAACTCAAAGGTGAATCCAAGAAGCACTTTGTTGCTCTCTTGGAACAACTTGGTGAGGCCAATAACATCATTGAGTCTCAAGAGGAATCTCTCCAGGAGTTGAGTGGGCATAGCCGTGACAATGCCGATGAAATAGCGGATATTTTCATTTCTCTTGAGGAAGAGCGAAGTCTTAGTTTGACTCTTGAGGAGTCACAAAATGTTGACCTAGCTAATTACGTAAAGATCATGATCATGCTATTGTTCTTAATCATGTTCTCAAATCTAAGAAGGATACATTTGGGGTTGACCATGGCAGACTCAAGGAAGAGTTTGACACTCTAGACAATGCTCACAAGGCATTGAAGAGTGCTCTTGCCTCTCTCGAAGAGTCTCATGATCAAATCCAAGTAAAACTTACTAAGGAAATAGCTACATGTCCTCCCTTTGTGTTAATTGATAGTGCCAATGCTACTAACTATTGTTGTGAGCATGCACATCTTATGGAGGAGAATGCTAAGTTGAAAGAGCAACTTGAGAAAGGCCTTGTGACATGTATCCAAGATGAGAAGAATCTCAACGACCTTTTGAGCAATCAAAAGGAAGTTGTTGCAAAGGAAGGTGCTGGGTTTGCTCCCAAAACCAAGAATAAGAAGAAGAAGAAGAAGAAGAAGAAGAAAAAAGTGAAGACCAAGCAAGTTCCTCTGCTAAAGGAAACCTTTGTCAAAGCGGGGGATGGTCCTCATGATAAGAACAAGGACAAGTTTGTGGATGGTAATGCCAAGAAGGGAAAGACCACCCACTCCAAAAAAAGTCGACGACTTTAACTCCTCTTATGTTTTAAGTCATGCTAGTGATGGGCATGTTTATGCCAAATATGTCGGTTCTTCTTATGAGTACATTGAATGGTATATTTGGGTTCCTAATACCCTTGTCACTAACATGAAAGGACCCATTAAAGAATGGGTACCTAAATCCAAGCATTGATCCATTGTAGGAGTTTGCTGCCGGAGGAGTGTCATGGTTGAATGATAGTGGAGCAAGGACTTGGTGGTGGACGTTCATACCAATCCATATTTGGCCACTAAAGTCTCATTTGGTGATGATAAAAGTTCAAAGTTATTGGGTTTGGTCAAGGTGGTAATCTCTCCGGACTTGTCCATTGATAATGCATGCTTGTTGAGACTCTTGCATATAATTTAATTTCCGTTCGTCAACTTGCACTCATTGGTTTGTCTACCTTGTTTGGTGTTGATACCGTGGCCCTTTTATGGAGCAAGAATCTTGAAGTAGCCTTTGTTGGGCATGTTGAAAATGGTCTCTATGTGGTTAACTTCTTGCAACAACCCACTAAGACCGCGACTTGCCTAATGGCTAAAGTTGATGTGGGTTAGCTTTGGCATCGCCGGCTAGCCCATGTCAATATGAGATCTTTGCGAAGTATTCTCAAAGGAGATCATGTCCTTGGAATAACAAATGTGAGTTTTTCCAAAGATCGTGCTTGCAATGCCTGTATCGAAGGAAAGCTACATGAGAAGGCTCACCGACCCATGACTATCATCTACTCAAAAAGGCCCTTGGAGCTGCTTCACATGGATCTCTTTGGGTCCCCATATTTTGATAGCCTTGGAGGAAGAAAGTATTGCTTGGTGAATGTGGATGACTACTCAAGATACACTTGGGTATACTTTTTCAAGAGGAAGAGTGAGACTCAACAAACTGTCATTGACTTTACCAATGAAGCTCAACGTCAACTTGAGGCAAAAAAATTAATGATAAGAAGTGACAATGACACCGAGTTCAAGAACTACACCTTGGATGAGTTCCTTAGTGATGAGGGGATCAATCATCAATACTCCGCACCATATACCCCTAAACAAAATGGTGTTGCAAAAAGGAAGAACCGGATGTTGATGGATGGAGCAAGGACCATGATGGCGGAATTAAAATATCCATACAACTTTTGGGCCGAAGCCATCAACAGCACATGTCATGCATCCAATCGGCTCTATCTTCGCGAAGGCTTGAACAGGGCTCCTTATGAAATCCTTACCGGTAACAAGCCCAACCTCAAGTACTTCCGGGTGTTCGAGTGTAAGTGTTTCATTCTCAAAAAGGGTGTTTGTTTATCTAAATTTGAATATAGAGCTCAAGAGGGCATATTTGTTGGTTATGCTACAAACTCTCGCGCATATCGTGTCCTCAATAAGTCCACGGGACTAGACGTGTAACATGGAGTTTGATGAAAATAATGGCTTCCGAGTGGAGCAAAGTGGTTTTTGTGATGTAGGTGATGAAATTCCTCCCCATGCCATAGGAAGAATGGGTGTGGGACACTTCCTACCCGTTGAGGAACCCCTTGTGGCCGAAGGATAAGGACAATGTTCTACTCCAGTGGAACCATCACCAACCCAAGACCCACACGCTTCCGAAGAACAAAGTGAAGGCCCTCAACCAAGTGAACAATATCAAGGGCAAAATCAACCTCGTGATATTGATGATCCACCAAGTGATTCCCAAGGTCAAGTTAACCCCCCAAGCAAGCTCAAGATCAAGACCATGTTCAAGATCAAGAGCAAGCTCATGATGACGCTCAAGGTCATCAAGATGATTCTCCTCCACCATCCCAAAACTATGCTCCACAACCTTCCATGGAGGAGATCTTAGAAAGACGAGTCACCAAGATAGCTGCCAAGCTTAAACATAATCAACATGTTTTGGAGAACGTTTATGATAGCTTGAAGAAAGGGGTAACCACTCGTAAACAATCAACAAACTTTTGTTCAAATCATGCGTTTGTTTCTTGTATTGAACCCCTTACGGTACAAGAAGCGCTCGAGGACTCAGAATGTCTCGAAGCCATGCACGGTGAACTCAACAACTTTGAGCGCAACAAAGTGTGGCGGTTGGTGCCAAGACCAAAGGAGAACCACGATGTCACTGGAACCAAATGGATATGCAAGAACAAGCAAGATGCACATGGTGTTGTCATTCACAACAAGGCAAGATTGGTGGCACAAGGCTACTCCCAAGTCGAGGGTATCGACTACGGTGAAACCTTTGCTCCTGCTTCACGTCTTGAATCTATTCGCTTGTTGCTTGCATATGCCTCTCATCATGATTTTAAATTATATCAAATTGATCTGAACAGTGTATTTCTTAATGGTCCACTCAAGGAGTTGGTTTATGTCAAGCAACCTCCAGGGTTCGAGGATACCAAGTTCCCCAATCATGTATACATTCTCTATAAGGCTCTGTATGGACTTAAAAAAGCCCCACATGCGTGGTATGAGCACCTTACCAAGATGTTGCAAGACCGTGTGTTTCAAATTGGGAAAATCGATCCCACTCTTTTCACAAAGAGGGTTAAAGGGGACTTGTTCATATGACAACTATATGTTGATGATATTATATTTTGTTCTCCTAACAAAGCTTTCAATGAAGAGTTTGTAGCACTAATGACCAAAGTGTTGGGGAACGTTGCATGGGAAACAAAAAAATTCCTACGCACACGCAAGATCTATCCATGGTGATGAGCATCTATGAGACGGAGAGTGGATCTACATACCCTTCTAGATCGCTAAGCGGGAAGCATTAAGAAACGCGGTTGATGTAGTCGAACGTCTTCACGATCCATATCGCCGAGCGTCCCGCGATCCAATCACGATCCGTCCCAATCTAGCGCCGAACGGATGACACCTCTGCGTTCAACACACGTACAACTCGATGACGATCTCTACCTTCTTGATCCAGCAAGAGGGAGTGGAGAGGTAGAAGAGTTCTTCGGCAACGCGACGGCGCGGCGGTGAAATATTTCAGCAGGGCTTCGCCTAAGCATCGTCGAACTAGACTAGAGGAGAAAACGATCTATATGAAGTAGAGGGAGCACGTGGCAATTAGGGTTAGCCCTCACCTCTAAACCTCTAGTATATATAGGAGGAGGGGAGGCTGCCTTGGCGCCTCCTACAAGGAGGCCTTCGGCCGAAGTGGGGAAGGGAGGAGTCCTACTCCAATCCTACTAGGAGTAGGATTCCTTCTCCCACTTTGGAAATCCTTTCCACCTCTTCAACCTTTGGGTTTATCCTCCTCAGCTGCATGGGCCTTTAGTGGGGTCTTAGGACAGCCCACCAGGGGCTGGTTTGCCTCCTTCCACAGACCATGTGGCCCCTTGGGTCGACACACCCCTCCCGATGGTCCCTCGGTACCCTCCCGGCACTCCCGGTACACTACCGATGAGCCCAAAACTTTTTCGGTGACCAAAATAGGACTTCCTATATATCAGTATTTACCTCCGGACCATTACGAAGCTCCTCGTGATGAACATGATCTCATACGGGACTCCGAACAACCTTTTGTCACCACATACATAACTCTATACTACCGAAACGTCACTGAACCTTAAGTGTGCAGACCCTACGGGTTTGAGAACTATGTAGACATGACGAGACACCTCTATGGTCAATAACCAATAGCTGGACCTGGATGCCCATATTGGTTCCTACATATTCTACGAAGATCTATATCGGTCGAATCTCTATGTCCAGGATTCATATTGTCCCATATGTTGTTCCCTTTGTTCTTCAATATGTAACTTGCCCGAGACTCGATCGTCGGTATCTCTATACCTGGTTCAATCTCGTTACTAGAAAGTCTTTTTACTCGTTCCGTAATACAAGATTCCGTGGCTAACCCTTTAGTCACATTGCTTGCAGGGCTTATAGTGATGTTGTATTACCGAGTGGGCCCTGAGATACCTCTCTGTCACATGGAGTAACAAATCCCAGTCTTGATCCATGCTAACTCAACAGACACCCTCGAAGATACCTGTAGAGCACCTTTATAGTCACCCAGTAAGGCACTCCTCTAGTGTTAGTGAGTTGCATGGTCTCATGGTCATAGGAACAGATACTTGACATGTAGAAAACTATAGCAATAAACTGACACTATCATATGCTATGTTTATAGTTTGGGTCTTGTCCATCACATCATTCTCCTAATGATGTGATCCTGTTATCAAATGACATCTCATGTCAATGGATAGGAAACCTTGGCCATATTCGATCAACGAGCTAGTCTATTAGAGGCATACTAGTGACATGGTGTTGTCTATGTATCCACACATATATTTGAGTTTCCGATCAATACAATTCTAGCATGGTAATAAACGATTATCATGAACAAGTAAATATGATAATAACTAATTTATTATTGCCTCTAGGGCATATTTCCAACACAATGAGTTTGAGATGTCCACGATGGGAGCGTTGAAGTACTTCCTTGGATTCGAAGTCAAGCAATGAAGTCAAGGAACCTTCATCAACCAAGCCAAATATACTCAAGACATGCTCAAAAGAATCAACACGAATGAGCTCAATCCGCCCAAGGCCAACACTCCTATGCCTCTCAAATGTTATCTTGACAATGATCCCAATGGTAAAGCCATGGATGAAAAGGTATACTGCTCCATGATTGGATCTTTGCTTTACCTTTGTGCATCTAGGCCTGATATTATGTTAAGTGTGGGAATTTATGCATGTTTTCAATCCGCACCTAAGAAAAGCCACTTTGTGGCGGTCAAGCGGATCTTTTGATATTTGGCTAATACCCCAAACTTTAGCTTCTGGTACCCCAAAGGTGCTCCATTTTAACTCATAGGGTATTTGGACTCGGATTGGGCAGGAGATCGTGTGGAAAGGAAGTCAACTTCCAGAGGTTGCCAATTCCTTGGTCACTCTTTGGTAAATTGGTCTTCAAAGAAACAAAACTGTGTTTCTCTCTCGTCTATCGAGGCCAAGTATGTAGTTGCCGCAAGTTGTTGTGCATAGATTCTATTGATGAGGAAAACTTTAAAGGATTATGATGTCATTTGTGATAAAGTGCCTCTTTAATGTGACAATGAAAGAGCAATACTGATCTCCAACAACCCGGTTCAACATTGCAAGACTAAGCACATCGATATTCATCATCGCTTTATCCGGGAGCACGTCAAGCATGGGGAGATCAATATTATCCATCTCAACACTAATGAGCAACTTGTTGATATCTTCACAAAGCCTTTGGATGAAGCAAGATTTCACGAGTTAATGCATGAGCTAAATATCATTGATTTGAGCAATGTGGATTGAAATCTTACACACCCCACCACACTCATCATACTATCTTGCTTAGATGTAGGCATGAACATAGGGGAAGTGTTGTTCTCTCAATGAACCCTCTCTTCCCTTATTATGCACAAATCGACCTGATTTTTCACATTAGTAATTTTTGATGACACTTGTTCTTCGAAGACAAGTTTTGGTCATGGACCCAAGGTTAAAATCTTCGCGGTGTCATACCAATTGACTCAAACATAGGTGGCCTCGGCCACGCCCCTCCGAGTGAGACATTTGGCATCGTGTTGTATCCTAAGTGTGTGTTTCTTGGCTTCTATTTGTTCTTGCTCGAGTTTGTAGGTCCTAGATGTGGGCATCCTCCATGGTTTGACATTTTGCATTTTTGTTTTTGGAACCATGGATCTTACCCCACCATACACCTGTGCCTTGTTCTATCACAAACATTCATCATCTCGAAACCTTCTCATCCAATTGTACGCTTTGAAAATGTGTTGGTGCTGGCCATGGCCAGGCGATACAAACGATGGTCCAAGCGATACAACCGCTAGCCATTCTGTTCTTCCGGCCCAGTGGTACAACCGGTGGTGTTATGTGGTACAACCGCTAATTCCTAGGTTTTGTACCAGGGCCAGTACAACCGCTCTGTAGAGCGGTACAACCGGTCGCGTCTTCGGGCACTTAAAAGGGAGGTCTGGGCCGGAGGGGTATTCAGTTTCCCCTTTGTGCCCGACTCCCCCTCTGCTTCCCTAGCCGTCGGTCGTTGTCACCACTGCCCGAAGTGCCCCCAGCACCCCGGATCTGCTCCGTGGAGGACCTTCCCCTCCCCGATCTCCTCCCATGGATGCCGGTAATGCCCCGTTTGTCTTGTTCTTGGATTCTCTCCTTTGGATCCTCCATTGCTAGGGCATTGCTCGGTTCCCACATTTTTAGTCAAAACTATTGGAGGGATGAGATCCTATATTCATTTCCTATTTGTTGTAATGCTTAGAATCTAAAATAGTGGTGCATTATTCAAATTTGGATGCGTCGGTTCCCTAGTAGGGGTACAACCGCTGTAGCGGTACAACTGCTATGGTGACCGGTTCAACCGGCTTCTCCGAATCCCGTCCCACTGTTTTTGTTTCTCTACTTCACACATGATATATTACTATTCTTGCGTACAACCCTCTCATCTTGTCCAGGTTTATCTTGTGTGTATCTGTAGGTGGCTCTATCTCTCGTTCTGCTCCTCGGAAGAAGTACAAGAAATGAGCTCGCAGGTGTAGGCTCGTTGATGAATCTGATCCAGAGGAAGTTCTGATCCCCACCAAACCCACTCATCATGAGAAGTCTTTGGCCGCCAAGCAAAAGGCCAAGCTTGTGCGGATTGTGCACGAGCTCTATGACCATCACAAGAACAAGTTTGCCAAGCAAAGGACAATTGACATTGAGTACTGGAAGAACAACATGGATTACTTTGGAGAGGCTTTGGCACTATGTGAGGAGTTTGACTTGATCAAGCTCATGACTATCAAATGTCCCTTTGATCTGTAGCTCATTCACCAGTTCTATGCTACTGTCCACTTCGGCACTGATGAGGATCATCACCTTTCCTTCATGTGCCATGATGAATTCTTCTAGGTTCTCTAGCGTGCCTTTTGCAATGCACTTGGGTATGATGATATTGGGCTCACTAGGAATGGCGACATCTATCCTCATGACCGGGCTACTCCCATGGATAAGGAGTTAGCCCCCTTGTACATTCTCGGGCGTGGCATTCTTGGATCCTTTAAGGAACTGTAGAAGGTCTATGATATCTTACACCGTGTCTTCCCAAATGTTCTTATGCCCAAGGTTTGAAATGAAGATGAGATTCATGGATACTTTCTTGATCTACTTGTTGCCATGATGACAGAAGCTGTCTCTGGTGCTACATTTGATGCTTCCAAGTGGTTGTGGGAGGAGATGTACAACACAGTTTTCTACAGGAAGGTCCCCACGTAGGCTCCCTTCATCATGTGCTTGCTCAACTCCACGTGGGCAGTTCGTAGGCCTGGAGAGCCTCTCACTTCTCTGGACAACCTCGTCGAGCATGAGATCAACCAACTTCGGAAGAAGAATCATGCAGAGCCTCGCTTTCCCATTGACCCACCCTCTCAGGATGTCTATGCTAATTCCAGTGACAGTAATTTTGAGCTTCCAGCAGGGGCCAAGCCATCTTGGGTCACTAAGCTCACCGTCAAGATTAAAAAGACTTTTTGCCTCCAGACTCATGTTTAGAAGAAGCTCTATGAAGCCCATTGACGGTGTCCTTGACTAGGGGATACTCACCACGTCATCTCTCAACCTATGGGTTGGGCCGAGGACTCCCGTGTCGGTTTGCTAATGTGCCACTTCGGGCAAGCTATGATGCATACAAGGGACATTCCACAAGACTTGGCGCACAAGACAAGGACTCCTCTAGACCCTAGGCTTGTGGTATTATATAAACCGAGTTCAGGCTAGTCAATAGACAATCTAATATTCATTACAACAATCTCGTGGTATATACCTGTAGTATGTACTATTACCATATCAATACAATCAAAAGCACGACGTGGGGTGTTATCTTCTTGAGAGAGCCCGAACCTGGGTAAAATCATGTGTTCATGTTACCATCGCTTTAAAACGCCTTGCTTAGGACCACTACCGCGAGGTATGCCGGATTTAAAACCGATATTGATGCTTTCATTGAGAGCCCTGCCGAGTGTTCGTTAGGGATTGATGGGATGACCAGGTGATACGTTCTGGTTACATCTGTTCCGCATAAGCTATCTTTTGTTTTTTTGCAAAATTATGGTTGTTGTCTGGTGCTACGTTGCTCACAGTTTTATCGAGATTAGAAAAAAGTGTCCGGCTTCCGGCACGCCAGATCCGAGATCCGCCGCCACTCGCACAGGCCGTCGAGATGTGGAAGAGGCGGGCACACATGTAGCTGGCTGTAGAAGGTTACCATAGAAAAGAAATCATCAAGCGGCGCTCCAGTTGGGGAATCACGCCGGAGTATTTACACGCAGCAGAGCACGTGAGGCTGGGCAAGAACAGATCGGCAGCCATCGAGGGAGCTCTCCCTTTTCTTTTTTGTATTGCTTTTCCTTTCTTTTTTCGGCGCCTAGACGGTCGTGGATCGTCCACTAGTGGTGTTCCTTTGCTAAGAGCATGCGTAGACCGAAAGTACTGCTGATCTCTTTAATTATACTTATTTCGTAGCACGACACCCTTAGATTTGGTTAGTGAATCCTAATAATGCAATTGCTACTTCACGTAAGAGATCAAAGTGGTGACCTAATTTTTGGTACTAGTTCAGTACAAACCTGTCCCGGTCATCGTTTCTCAAACAGAAATATTCCGTGACATTGGTACGTGGAGCTTTTTCCGTCCGCATCAGTTTGGGCATCGTCTCATTGGACGACTGCTTTTTCGTAAGTCTGGCAGACATCTAAAACTGGTGGTGACTATGTCATCACCTCGGCCAGTCGACCTACTGACGTCTCCGTACCGCCACTCCATTGAGCCGACCTCAGTGGCCAGGACATTACTCATTTAAATTAAATAAGTATAAGTTTTTTAAATATTGTTATTATTACCTTTATTTGTTATTATTTTTGGCTTACACTATTTTATGTGCGCAGGTAATTGACTTTCACTTTGTAATGCGGTCACCTCGGCACGTCAACGTCGTCGTCCCGCCTTCATCAACCTCGGGAACTTTGGCATCACCATCTGACCAGCTTCATCATGTAAGCTAGACCGGGGGCTTCGCCTTGCCACATCGACCGTGCTGCATTGCCACTTCATCAAGCCGAGCTCTTCGATTGGGCATCTCTGGACCGGCATGGGCGATGGGACCTCGATCCGCCGCAAGCTCGGCCCACATTATCAAACGCCGAGCACATTAACCAGCTAAGTCATTTTCGTGCTCAAATTTCTTATGTTTTTAATTTTTTCAGTTCAACCGAGTGTTATGTTTTTGTCTCAAAACAAAAACTTTCTTTGTTAAAAACGTTGTTTATTAAAAAAATCTTTTCCCGTGTAAACTGGGAGCTCTTCAATTTATATGAGACGTTTTACAATAATTATTTTCTTCTTGATCATTGCAAAGTCTTTTTCTACCGTTCCTTTCTCGACTCGAGTGTGTGGTCAATAGCCGGATAGCCTGGTTTTTCTCTAGAGCCGCTCGCGTTTAGTTTGCTAAACTGGCCTTGGAGGAACACTTCGTGTCAGGGTGTACAAACAGGGTATTTGCTTACCCCTGACTTGTAAACGGACAATGAAGCCTCTGGCCCAATGGCCTGGGCCTCCCGAGGAAAGCTTCTACCATGATAAGCAAGCATCCAAGGCCAAGCAACACCGGCAAGATCAACTCTACAACCCAAGATAGGCTCGAAGCGCGCCAAGCACGTCCCTGGTGCTTGTCGGGGACCGAGGCGCTCGCACCCTCAAGAAGACCGGGCAAGCTATTCCCCCGACAAGCACAAGCCGATCGGCCATCGCTCCATCGCATCGCAACACCGGTCACTTGTCGATGCGGTGTCGATCTTCCAAGTGGCTAAGTGGCTCTGCTAAGCACGTGGCGACACACTGGAAGACAGATTATGCTCCCTTGACACCCGTCCAAAGGCATGTCAAGCTGTGATGCAATAGTTAGCTAGAGTGGTGGTAGGAGCTTGCCGGGGATGCACCCTCGCACACCACCTAGACTACATTTATGGCATTTTGTCCTAAGTGTTAGAGTTATGTATGATATCAATGTTAGCTATCTAATCATTAGACAATGTCTGTTTTTCCATTGTGGTTGCCCCTTCTACTATAAAAGGAGGCCCAAGGCAGCCTAGATAAAGATTCACACCTATGGACACTTGTACTCACGTAGCAGCTCCCGCGAAGGCAACCCTTGTCGGGCTTGAGCGTTGCGTGTTCTTCGTGTTCCTCTAATCAATCCACCAAAAGCAGGAGTAGGATTTTACGCTTCTCAGCGGCCCGAACCTGGGTAAAACACCCGTGTCTTAATCGCCGCGCTATCTCACCATCTCCGCTCTTTGTGCATGTGATCTCGCCCCTACTGAACCACAAAGGGGCTTATGGCCCCATAGGTGATCGAGTGCATCCTGCCTCGACATCTTTGGCACGCCAGGTAGGGGCGGTGCGTCATTTGCGCGAAACTAAGATTGCGGGCGGTGCATTGATCATCGTCGTCATTCCCTCCGCTAGGAGCATCGAGAGAGGAGGACGATGTCGGTCCATGACTTTCATCCTCTTCGGATCCAATTACGCATCACCGCTGCTACGGTGGTAGCGGCAAGGATGAGGAGCATTGACAGTGCGGATCATGTGTTCGTCGTGGGCAGCGCAACCGCGGCGTAGACCATTGCTGGGTAAGGGGCAAGCCGGGCAATGGCGCCACCCCTATCGCAGTCGTCGAGCGAGCCCACCTAGTCCCAGAGGGTGCGCCTCGATCGATGAACAAAAAAAAAGGTATGCGGCTACGCTTACTTTTCCTTTCCTCCCCTGCATGTAACTAGTTCTACGTAGCGGCAATGCCGCCAGTATCGATGAGCTCGCGTACGGCACGGTCCTGCATTTATCCCTTCAAGGGTAAATCCCAAGCCAAAACGCTAGAGCAAGTCCATTGGTCGACACCCTCGGCAAACAAACCACGACAAGGCCCCCCTCACCAACGCTATTAGTGTATTGGTCGTTTCAGGACCATTGGGTGTGAAGGAGAGGAGGAAAGATTCGACCGTTCATGTCTATTCCCCTGTTTTTTATCGTTGGTTATGAATGTTTACATTAACCCGACAAGCTTGTGCCGCATATTGTACTCATATCTAACGAATCCCCAACTTTTTTCCATGTCATGCCCCTTCGTTCTCCATTCCTTTCATGCCAGGGGAGGATACGAACCGGGGAGCACGACGGGAAGAGGCTCCAATTGATGAGGGGAGGACAACGAACGGGGATAAAACTTGCACCAGGACTGGACAGAAGCCGTGGAAAAAGCTAAGTGAACATAATTATCAGCTTTCGCTACAATGTACATTCGTATATTCCCCCTGGCAATCAAGGTTCCGTATGGAGAATCTTGTATGCAATGGAACCTTACCGGTTTTTTGTCCGCGCCCTTGTTTTTGTTTCGAGCTTGCTCAGCAAAACATGCGACAACATCAAAGACCGTAAAGGAAAAGCTCACCGGTAGCGTGGTTTTGCCAGCAGAATGCTAAGGACCTATTCCTCAAGGCAATCGCGGCAGCACGTTGTTGGTAGGTAACCAGAGGACACAAAGAAAGTAACCATACGAGCACCGGAAGAAAAGCAAGGGGGGGGTAACATATGATTACAGAAATAAAAACTAGTTAACGGGGGGATGACCTCGGGGTAGCCTCAAGCGCCCCTTTCTCCGGCCCTCTAACGCAACCAAAGGGCGGTCCGGCTACGCCCTGCCAATAGCGGCCCTCCATCCAGAGCCCGCCGGCTACGTCCCGCCGGTTACGACGTGCTAGCCAGCTGGGGGCATTGCCGCCTGGCCCCCCCAGCCGGCTGCACGTTGGATACCGTCGTCAGGGCATGCGTGGCAACAGTGGTCCCCATCCCATCGGGGGTCAGCGCCAGAGTGGCCACAGTGAAGGTGTCAGAGCCTCTGACCCTGGCGGACGGTGATCGGGCTTCCAACAGTGCCGGCATGCCCCAACCACTCCATTACCTGCCCTGGCATGGCTACAGGGCGACCGGCCGCACCGCTGACCTCGGCCGGTCGCCGCAAGACGACGCCACAGGGGGCGGCCCATGTCGTGACGTGACCGGCATCGGGACCCGCCGCGTGGGCCCCGCTGGCTCCTGACGGGACCCTTCAGCTGGACGGGCCCCACCGGTGACAGGACCCCATAGCCGGCGGTCCCCGCAACCGGCCAGAGAGGCTGTTGGCTGGGGGCGCCACAGGACCTTCTATTTGTATTGTAATCCGGGAGGTTGGCCTATAAAACCCCCCGGGCCACCCCCATGCAAGGGGTCGGCCGATCTCCCAGGGCTCTTCACGTCCACTCCACACACACGCGTAGAGAGGCAGAAGAGCGAGCTAGCTCCTTCTTCCTCCGCGCTCCATACAGCTCAAGGAGCGCCATTGTAATCTCACCATTGTCTCAACTAGACCGAGAAAGACTAGGGGTGTTACCTCCCACGGAGGGCCCCAAATCTAGGTACATAGTGTGTCCACCACCGCTTGTGCCTAACCCCGCTCCCGGAGCCCGCCGGCGTCCTTCGGCCCCTCTCGATAAGCCTACCCATGGCATCTGCCATGACGAAACCACGATAGTTGGCGCCCATCGTGGGGCCCTCCGCGGCGCCGGACGGAGTCACGCTCCGGGAGGGGCCCTTCACCACCTCCCC
The DNA here is from genome assembly GCA_022496015.1 of Hordeum marinum. Taxonomy (NCBI): domain Eukaryota; kingdom Viridiplantae; phylum Streptophyta; class Magnoliopsida; order Poales; family Poaceae; genus Hordeum; species Hordeum marinum. The sequence continues at coordinate 114,765,085 of CM039672.1, forward strand.
CGGCCGCCTCGCGTCCGGGCGGGTCCGTGTGCTCGTGGGGCTTGCTCTGGCGGGTCTTGCGGGCAATGCGGCCGGCATCTCTGACGAGTGCCTCGGCCGCGACCTCGCGCTCGATGTCGCCGCGCTTGCTGGGCAGCTCAGCAAGCTGAGCCTCGCCGAAGAACCGGCGGCCGACGAGTACCCTAGTTGGGTGCTCGACTGCACCGACCCTCCCTCGTCCGTGGGTGCACTCGCCACGGACGAGGCCATCGGCCCCCACACCCACGTGGGAGTGATGGTCACCGCCTCCTCCACCACTTCGGGCCGTGTGCGGGCGGCCGAGGCCAACGCAGCCGCCGCTTGCGCCGGCACCTCCGACCCACTCGCCGCCACCCTTCGGGGGCTAGGCACTCCTATCGCTACGACGACGGACCCGGCCACTGCCAGAGCCGAGCTGGAGGCGGCGTGCCGCCTGCTGTTCGAAGAGGCCAGTGCCCTCGTTGCCGAGCGGCGCTGGATGGAGGCCGCGCAGCGGGAATACAACTCCGCGTACGGTCTCACCCCGGCTGGCCCCGAGCCCGGCCGGCGTGGTGCTATGCAAGAAACACGGCTGCGTGGTCGCAGAAATCCTTGGAGGCCGCTTCCCCGTCTACGACACCCCCGCGGCCAACCTGCGCGCCGCCAATGTTGCCTACGAGGATTTGGCAACTTTGGAGGGCGAGGAGCGGGCCGCACACGAGCGGCACATCAAGGACCTCATCGACACCGCCAACGCGCAACAGGTCGTCCTCACCCCGAGTGGGGCCGTCTCAAAGTTTCCTCGTCCCGAGGGCAAGGACACTAGGGCTGCTGACCGCCGGCCAGCTCAGCACTCCAGCACCCCTCGTCCCTCCGGCCGGAACGCCCGGGGGAGCAACGCTTAGTGCCCCCCATCACGCGGGAATGAGCAGCCGGCTGTGAATAGCCGGTGCAGCAACAATTCGGCTGGAAGCAACCGCCGCGACGAGGTGCCGGCAGGCGGCAGCCGGCGCACCCGCGGGCATACTCCGCCTCCGCGGCCGGAGCCGGCGTGGTCCGTCCTGCCGGTCGTCCGTCCCGAGCTTGCAGCCCGGCTCGGACCATGCATCCCCACAGCGACAACAACGCCCGACTCCGTCTTGACCGGCTGGCGCAGTCGGCTCTCCTCGAGGAGGAGGGCTCGATTGGCCCGACCTGCTTCGGTCCGCGGATCCGCAACGAGCCTTTTCTGCCCGGCTTCATACTCCCCCGCGACACCCCGAAGTATACTGGGGCTGCCAAGCCGGAGGACTGGCTGATCGACTACACCACCGCCGTCGGCATCGCCAGGGGGAACAAGCGCGTAGCCGTCCGCTATGCCCCCCTCATGCTAATCGGCTCGGCCCGCACCTGGCTGAACAGCCTGGCTGCCGGCAACATCAACACCTGGACGGACTTCGAGGAGGCCTTCGTCCACAACTTCACCGGCACCTACAAACGGCCTGGCCGGCCCCGCGAGCTGGCCATGTGCGTCCAGGGGCCGGACGAGCCCTTCCGCGACTACCTCATGTGCTGGACCGAGCTCCGCAACTCCTGCGAGGGAGTGCACGAGGTATAGGCCATCCAGTACTTCATCGAAGGCTGCTGCGATGGCACCCCCCTCAAGCACAAGCTTTTGTGCTCCGAGCCAGCTTCCCTGGAGGACCTGATGTCCAAAGCGGACAAATATGCCACGGCCGATTCCTCGATGAGGATGAGGGATAAGGCACTAGCCAAGACGGCTACGCCCCCCGCCGCGCCGCGAGCGGCGACCGACAACCGGCAGCAACAGAACGGCAAGCGCAAGAACAACTAGCCCGACTCCCGCTACGGGAGCCGGCAGGTCACCTCCATCGAGGAGGAACAACCGGCTGGCCAGGCCTCCGATCAGTGCCAGCGCACCGGCAAGGTCGCCTCGCAGCCCAAGCTGACTTTCGAGCAAATGCTTGACCTCCCCTGCAAAAACCACTTCGGTGCCAAGCCGGCCACGCACACGCTCCGGCAGTGCAGCTTCTCACAGCGATTGGCCCGGGGGGACGGCCTCCCAGCTCCCCCCGCATAGCCAGCCCGTGCTCCGGCTCCAGCTCCGGCTCCCGGCCCCGGCTCGGAACAACGGCCGGCTACACGACCGGTACCCCGAACATGACGACTGCTACGTCGTCTTCACCAGCGAAGAGACGGACAAGCACGCCCAGCGCCGGCTCCACCACGAGGTGAATGCCACCATGCCCGCGACTCCCCAGTTCATGCATTGGTCCGAAAAGCCGGTCACCTGGAGCCGGACGGACCACCCGGCCGTGATGCCGAATCCTGGCAGCTATGCCCTCGTCCTCGATCCTACCATCGCCTCCGAGAGACGCTCGTGCCGCTTCTCGCGGGTGTTGATCGACGGAGGCAGCAGCATCAACATCCTCTACCTTGACACCCTACTCAAGCTGGGGCTCAAGGTGGAGGATCTAAAAACAAGTCGGACCGTCTTCCATGGCATCGTGCCGGGAAAGTCCTGCACCCCTGTCGGCAAGATCAAGCTCGACGTCCTCTTCGGCGATGCCGGTCACTTCCGCTGCGAGCCGGTCATGTTCGAGGTAGTGGACCTCGACAGTTCCTACCACGGTTTGCTGGGTCGGCCGGCTCTTGTCAAGTTCATGGCGATCCCCTACTACACCTACCTCAAGCTCAAGATGCCGGGTCCCAGGGGCATCATCACCGTCGCCGGCAAATACCAGATGTCAATGGTGTGCGCGCGAGACGGCAGTCGGCTGGCCGAGGCCCTGGAGATAGCGGAGGAGAAGCGGCAGCTCGACCGGCTAGTGGCCCTCGCCTCGACCCAGCAGGCCATGCCGGCCCCTCCGTCCCAGTTGGTCAGCGAAGCCTCGTTCTAGCCATCCAAGGACACCAGGCAGGTGCCACTCGATCCCGCCAACCCCACCCAATGTGTGACCATCGGCTCCCACCTCGGCAGCAAATAGGAAAGTGAGATCGTCGACTTCCTCCATGAGAATCGGGACATCTTTGCATGGTCCCCCAAGGACATGCCGGGTGTTCCGAGGAAGTTCGCCGAGCACAAGCTACACGTACGGCCGGATGCGAAGCCGGTCAAGCAACCCTTGTGTCGTTTCTTCGAGGAGAAGCGACATACTATAGGAGAAGAGATCGCCCGGCTGCTCGCAGCCGGCTTTATCATGGAAGTTTTCCACCCGGACTAGCTGGCCAACCCAGTCCTAGTGCTGAAGAAAAACAAGACTTGGCGCATGTGTATCGACTACACAAGCCTAAACAAGGCATGCCCCAAGGACCCGTTCGCCCTGTCGCGGATCGATCAAGTCATCGACTCCACGGCCGGCTGCGATCTGCTGTCTTTCCTGGATGCCTACTCCGGCTACCACCAGATAAAGCTGGACCCGGCTGACCGGCTCAAGACCTCCTTCATCACCCCCTTCGGGGCCTACTGCTACATCACCATGTCCTTCGGCCTGAAGAATGCTGGCGCTACCTTCCAGCGTTGCATGCAGAAGTGCCTCCTGCCTCAGATAGGCAGGAATGTCCACGTCTACGTGGACGACATCGTCATCAAATCCAAGAAGCATTTCAGCGTCCTCGATGACCTCCGGGAAATGTTCGCCAACTTGCGCGAATACAAGATGAAACTCAACCCGGAGAAGTGTGTCTTCGGCGTCTCAGCCGGCCAGCTCCTGGGTTTCTTCGTGTCTGCCCGTGGCATCGAAGCTAACCCCGAGAAGATCCGGGTGATCGAGCGCATGCCCAAGCCGGTCTGGCTCCACGACATCCAGAAGTTCACCGGCTGCCTTGCCTCCCTCAGTCGGTTCATCAGCCGGCTGGGCGAGAAGGCCTTACCCCTCTACGGGCTCCTTCCGAAGTCGGCCCTGGTCGAGCCGGGCCGGGACCTCTCGAAGAAGCCGGCCCTGTTCGACTGGTCTGACGAGGCGGACGCGGCGTTTCACGGCCTCAAGCGGGCTCTCACCAGCGCGCCCATCTTGGCCGTGCCGGCTGACAAGGAGCCTTTGCTCGCCTACATTGCGGCGACCACACGCGTCATCGGCGTCGTCCTGGTGGTGGAGCGGCCGGAGGAAGGCAAGGCGCTGTCGGTGCAGCGTCCTGTCTACTACCTCAGCGAGGTCCTCTCCGCCTCCAAGCAAAACTACCCCCACTACCAGAAGATGAGCTACAGCATATACTTCGCCGCCCAGAAGATCAAGCAGTACTTCCAGGAGCACGTCATCATCGTCGTGAGCACATCGCCGCTGGGCGAAATCATGGCCGGCCGGGACGCCACCGGCTGGATCGCCAAATGGGCCATCGCCCTAGCCGACTACGAAATATGGTACGAGCCGCGCACCGCCATCAAATCCCAGGCACTGGCCGACTTCCTTGTCGATTGGGCCGAAAGCAAGTTCGTGCCGCCTCCGCCCGACTCCACGCACTGGCGCATGCACTTCGACGGCTCGAGGATGCGAGCCGACCTGGGAGCCGGCATCGTCTTGTCGTCTCCCAAAGGAGACCAGCTCTGCTACGCCCTCCAGATCCACTTCACCGCCTCCAACAACGTGGCCGAATACGAGGCCCTCGCCACGGCCTCCGGCTCGCCAAGGAGATCGGCATCCAACACATCATTTGCTTTGGCGACTCCGACCTCGTGGTGCAACAGGTCTCTGGCGAATGGGACGCCAGGGATGCCAACATGGCCAGCTACCGCTTCCTCGTCCAGCAACACACCGGTTCCTTTGAGGGCTGCGAGTTCCACCACGCCCCCCGTGCGGACAACGAGGCGGCCGACGTGCTGGCCAAGATCGGCTCCACCTGGCAGAGCATCCCAGCCGGTGTCTCCCTCGAGCGGTTGCTAAAGCCTTCGATCAAGCCTTCTCCCGAATCGGAGTCCATCTTCGTACTGGCAAACGCGACCGGCACCTCGGCAGAACCAGCTACCCAACCGGCCCCGCCGGCTGCGGCAGCTTTGTCGGCTATGTCACCACCAGCCGCCGGGCCGGCGCCTTCCGCCACGGCAATCGAGCCGGCCATGTCTGCACACGCCGGCATCGGGCCGGTCGCCATCATGATGACGGTCAACGCTCCTGCCACCGCCTCGCTCCCGGGGGCGGGCAAGCTTGTCCCGGGGGCTGACGAGCCGGTCCCGGGGGCTCAGCCGGCCCCTGTCTCGGCTCCCTCATGGGCCCAGCCCATCCTTGCGTTCCTCCAGCGCGGCGAGCTCCCCTCCGATGAGGCCACTACAAGGCAAATTCAGTGCCGGGCCCCGGCCTACAGCATCATCAACCACGAGTTGGTTCATCGCAACACCACCGACGTCTTCCAACGCAGTGTCGAGCCGGAGAAAGGGCAAGAAATCCTCCTGGACATCCACCAGGGCGAGTGCGGGCATCATGCCGCCTCCAGATCCCTGGTGGCCAAAGCATTCCGTCACGGTTTCTACTAGCCGACTGCTCTAGACGCGGCCAAGAAATTGGTTGACAAGTGCGAGGGCTGCCAGTGCTTCAGCACGCAGAGCCATCTTCCGGCTAGCCCCCTCCAGACCATCCCCCTTTCGTGGCCCTTCGTCGTCTGGGGGCTGGACATGGTGGGACCCTTCAAGATCGCACGAGGCGGCATGACACACTTGCTGGTAGCCGTCGACAAATTCACCAAGTGGATCGAGGCCCGGCCAATCAAGAAACTGGACGGCCCCACGATCGTCTGGTTCATCGAAGACATCACAGTTCGCTACGGCATCCCCCACAGCATCATCACCGACAACAGGATGAACTTCACCAAGGGCGTGCTAGCACGTTTCTGCTCGAAGCGGGGCATCCGGCTCGACTTGGCGTCCGTCGCCCACCCACAGTCGAACGACTAGGTTGAGAGGGCAAACGGCCTGCTCCTGTCCGGCATCAAGCCCCGGCTCGTGACACCACTGGTTCGGTCGGCCGGCTGTTGGGTCGAGGAGCTGCCGGCTGTCCTTTGGAGCCTCCGAACCAGGCCCAACCGGTTGACCAGCTACACTCCGTTCTTTCTCATTTACGGGTCCGAGGCGATCATCCCCACCGACATCGAGTTCGATTCGCCTCGGGTTACCCTATACACCGAGAAGGATGCGAGGGAGGCAAGGGAAGACGGCGTCGACCTCCTCGAGGAGGCCCGCGAGCTGGCCTTGAGCCGGACAGCCATCTACCAACAGAAGCTCCGGCATTACCACAGCAAGCGGATCCGGCCACTCTCCTTCCGCGAAGGAGACTTGGTGCTCAGGCGGATCCAGCGAACCGCCGGCTAGCACAAGCTGTCCTCCCCATGGGAGGGCCCGTTCATCGTCAGCCGGGCGCTGCACAACAATGCGTACTATCTAATAGACGCCCAGAAGCCGCACAAGCGCAAGAGAGACGCCTCCGGCGAGGAGACGGAGCGCCCATGGAATGCGGCGCTCCTCTGTCCATTTTATTGCTGAAAACTGGTGTATGTATCCTTCCCCTTTTGGGCTTATGAATGCAACGGGGGGCCCAAGCCGGCACTTGGGGCACACCCCTTTTCGATTCCTCCAGAGTTTTCCGGTTATTTAAGGCATGTCAACCGGGTCCGGCTCGCGGGCCCGGGGGCTCGCCCGACTCCCCCCCGAGGCGGACAAGTAGTGTGAGCATGTAACCCTTCGTCTCCCCTCCCTAACCAGCTACAGACCGGCTCCCGGCCATCCGGCTGAAGGGACCACGGGGTGCGAAGGAACTTCTCACACTGAGGTCAGCCGACGGCGGCAGCCAGCCTGGCCCAGCCGAGCTTTGTTACTCCTAGTAACCGGCCTCTGCCGGCTCAAACTGGCCCTAGCGGTTGACTCTAAGAGCCCGCTGGTTTTCCCCAAGGGTGAAGCCCCATCCCTGTCCCAGACCGGCTCCCAGCTGGCTGGCAGGCGGGGCGGAAGCCGGAAGGAATCCCGGCGCGCGAGCACAAGTCAAAAGGCAAAAGGCGAAAGAAGAGCCGGCACGCACATTCTTTTTAAGAAAAACGGCATAAGTCATAACGATAAAAGTCCCACGACCACGAGTTCATTACATATACACACCTAGTGGGTGGAATTCGAGTCTAAAACAAAATGCAGGAAAGAAAAATCCTAAGTGGTGGCGGCGCCTCCGGAGTTGGCACCCGTGGAGCCGGCGCCTCCATAGCCGGCACTTTCGGGCCGGCGCTTCCGGGGCCGGCACCCCCGCCCTCGACGGCACGTCGTCCGCCACCGGCTGGGTGGCGTCGCAGTCCATCTCTGCCACGTCCTCCGCGGCCTTCGCACCCGCCTCCGTCCGTCGCCCGAGACCATGGTGGTCCATTGACGTCTTCTCCCGGCCGCGAGGGAACGACTCCCACGCTCCGCCAACGGCCTCCCCGCTGGTTCCTCGGAGGCGGGGGAACGGCTGCCACGCTCCGCCAGTGGCCTCCCCGCTGGTTCCTCCCCGCTTCTTCACCGCCTCTTCCCATGGGTGGAGCTCCTTGATGCGCCGCTCCTGCTCGGCCGCCTCGAGGTCGAGCAACGCCTGGTGCTCCCTCTCCTTGGCAGCCATCGGCGGCGGCGCCCTCTCCGTCCCGCCACCCGGGGTCATCCCCAAGGCGCGTGCCTCCCTGGTAACGACGAAATAAGGGACTGGGGGGAAGACAGAATGGACCAAGGTGGAGGAGGAGATGGACTTACCCGGCAACAACGGGGACCTCCCTCCTCGTGGGTCCCGCCTGGGCGACCCTTTGTTTCTTGCCCCCGCCTCTGCGACTGCCGCCCGGCTGCATGGTCGCCGCGTGCTTGGACGCCGGCTTGGTGGCGGCCGGCCATTTCCCCTTGTCGTCCGCGTCCGGGCCCCCCGGCTGGGGCCGCCGCTGGCTCAAGGTTGGCGCCTCCGCGGCGCCGTGACCTCGTCCTCTGAAGTTTCGGGCTTCCCCGGAGCCTCTACAACACGTGACGTCTCCGCCTTAGCGTCATCATCAGTCCAGTCCCGTAGGTGCTTCTGGGGAGGAGACTCACCCGTCGATTCGGCCTCTTTGGCCCCCTCCGTCTCCGTCTCCGTCTCCGCATCGCCGGCTTCGGACGTGCCGGCTCGCTCGGAGTCAGCCGGTTCCACGTCGTCGGCATCCTCGACCTCCTTGGGGTCCGACTCTGCCGTGTCGAGGGCCGGCTCCCCGTAGTTCTGTAGCAGCAGGAAAATCTGCGGGCGGGCCGGAGGGGAGAGGGGCACTGCCTTTGAAAAAAGATGGAGGGAAGGAGGTGGCCAGACACTTACCCGCGGTGCCTAGCGGCTCCGGCTCTACGGGGCTTTGCCCCATTGCCACTCGCCCTCCACCATCTTCGCCGTCGAGATGGCGTTCACCCTCCTCGCCACATGGGCCGGTTTCATCTCCTTGGTGGAGAGCCGGTAGGGGTCATGGCGTCCTCCCATCTGGCAGATGAGGTGTGGCCGGCGCTGCAATAGCTGCACCCGGCGCGCCACCATCGCGGATAGCAGATCGGTGGCCTTCAGCCCCTTCGTCCCGGTCATCACGAGCAGGCGCTCGAAGAGCCGGTCTGCCATCTCGGGGGCCGGAGGCGGAACCGCCTGCCAGTTCAGCATCGCGGTCGGCGGGTGGTTGGCGAAGTCGGGGAGGTTGATGTAATCCTCCTCCGACTTTGCGTTCTTCACATAGAAGAACCCCCGCTGCCAGCGCTTCACCGACTCGTGCAGCGGTAGTTTCGGGAAGCCGGTCCCCTTGCGGATATGGATCATGGCGCCTCCGCAGGCAGTCATTACCATCTGTTTCGTCACCGGATCCTTCGTCGTTTGTCGCTTAAGGAAGAAGAGCCGGCACCAGAGGTCCAACCTCGGCTCAACCCCCAAGTACCCCTTGCAAAGGGTGACTAACGCCGCCAGCTGCAAGACGATGTTGGGGGGGAGGTGGTGCGGCTGCAGACCGAACCGCGTCAGGAAACGGCGGAAAAAGGCGCTCGCCGGCAGCCCAAGGCCGCGGAGGAAATGGTCAGCGAAGACGACCACCTCGCCTTCCCGTGGTGCCGGGGAATTCTCCGGCCCGGCTGGGCGTGCCTCCAAGTGTGCCACCGCCGGGAGCTTGCGGCGATGGCGAAGGTGCTCGATGAAGGTCTCATCCACGTCGCTGCCGTCCCGTGCGCCCTTGCCCGCCATGGTCGCCGAGGGGGCATGCGGTCGCGACGACGGGCGCGGGTGCTCGGCGGCGGCTCGGGCTTTCTTCGGCGGCGGACGACGGCGCAGCCTGCCCACGAGCTCCGACCTCCTGCTCTCCCTCTTTCTCTCTCTCGTGGCGGGGGGAGGAAGATAACGAAAATGATGCGACGACGGTGGGGGAGCGAACAGGCCATTCTGCCCCCCTCCTCTCGCAATTTAAACCCTGCGCGGGTGATCGTGGTGCCCGGATTCATTGCGCATGACCCCCGCGATTCCCATGGCATGCGACACGGATATTATGGCGCTCAGGAACGCCAACCATCCGCCCGCGCCATAAAAGATACCCGCGCACGGGCCGAGGCTGCGGTCGTGGAGGGCCCCACCCTACGGCTCGGTCTTTTCCGCCGCATGACGCGTCTTCTCTACCCGGTGGGGAACCCGAGGCGGCGCGCAAGGCATCGGCCAGCTGTGGAGTCGGCCGTCGTTTGCCGGCGTCCTTCGGCTCTCAAGGCACCCCGCGGCGCAAGGACGATCTCAAGCTGGCGAGGACCACCGCGGTTCGTCGGTGGGCCTCCCCGGCTTCGGGGACTACTGACGGGGGATGACCCCGGGGTAGCCTCAAGCGCCCCCTTTCTCCGGCCCTCTAACGCAACCAAAGGGCGGGCCGCCTCCACCTGTGGTCCGGCTACGCCCTGTCGGTAGCGCCCCTCCATCCAGAGCCCGCCGGCTACGCCCCGCCGGTTACGACGTGCCAGCCAGCTAGGGGCGATGCCACCTGCCCCCCTAGCCGGCTGCGCATTAGATACCGTCATCAGGGCATGAGTGGCAACAGTGGTCCCCATCCCATCGGGGGCCAGCGCCGGAGTGGCCACAATGAAAGTGTCAGGGCCTCTGACCCTGGCGCACGGTGACCGGGCTTTCAATAGTGCCGGCACACCCCAACCACTCCATTACCTACCCCGGCATGGCTACAGGGCGGCCAGCCGCACCGCTGACCTCGGCCGGTCGCGGCAAGATGACGCCATAGGGGGCGGCCCGTGCTGTGACGTGACCGGCGTCGGGACCCGCCGCACGGGCCCCGCTAGCTCCTGACGGGACCCTTCAGCCGGACGGGGCCCACCGGCGACAGGACCCCATAGCCGGCGGCTCCCGCAGCCGGCTAGAGAGGCTGTCGGCTGGGGGGCCCAGGACCTTCTATTTGTATTGTAATCTGGGGGGTTGGCCTATAAACCCCCCCGGGCCACCCCCATGCAAGGGGTCGGCCGATCTCCCAGGGCTCTTCACGTCCACTCCACACACACGCGTAGAGAGGTAGAAGAGCGAGCGAGCTCCTTCTTCCTCCACGATCCATACAGCTTAAGGAGCGCCATTGTAATCTCACCATTGTCTCAACTAGACCGAGCAGGACTAGGGGTGTTACCTCCCACGGAGGGCCCCGAACCTGGGTACATCATGTGTCCACCACATCTTGTGCCTAACCCTGCTCCCGGAGCCCGTCGGCGTCCTTCGGCCCCTCTCGATAAGCCTACCCATGGCATCTGCCGTGACGAAACCACGACACTAGTCCAACAAACTTCAAAGCAGAGATATTGCATGGTCTAATACAGGATACTTAATATGTCTCAAGTACAGGACAACATGATGGCAGGAGTGGTTCAAAGCTAACTCCGGTGACCTCCCTGGACCCTTGGGATTGAGAGGACCCTGTCGGCAAGAGGACCAGCCTTTTCTTTGGCAGCGGAGACGTTGGCACCCAGTGGGAGCTGTTTGAAACCAATGGAGAGGTCAAGCTCAGGGTAGAAGAAGGCCAGGTTGCTCAGGACCATGAAGAGAGCATTATGAGCCATCTTTCGGGATTCGTCGGCAAAACAGGCAGCTCTGTCTTCCTCATATGTACTCAGCCCCTCGATCAAGCCCTCGAAGAAGAGAGACAGCTTGACGCTTGGGACTTCACACCTGCTGACAGAGAAGGCCTAGCGCTTCATGTTCATGCTTGCGATTTGTGCAGTGAGGAGCTTGGTGATATCGGTCAAGCTTCTGATCCAGATGTCATGTTGTTCAACTTGGTTCCTTAGGTTGTCCTCAGCGTCTTTTTGGGCAGACTGCACATTGGACAGGTCTTCCTGCAACAGCTTCTCACGAGCATTGGTAGAGTCAATGTTCTTCTCCAAGGAAGCAAGCCTGGATTCTAGGTTGGAGATGGTGTTGTTGGCGGAATCCAGGTCCTCTCCCTTGGAGGAAAGCTACGATTGTGCCTCTTCCATAGTGGCATGCACCTTCCGCACTTCCTACTTGAGGGCCTCGACCTCCTTGTCATTCCTAGCAAGCTCCTCTGTCAACTTGCCCGGCTGAGTCTCAAGATTGGTTTTGGTGGCAACCGTGGCAACAAGATCATCAGACACCTTCTTTAGGTGAGCAGGAGATGCCGAGGAGAGCGCGTCAAGGGATGTTTTACGACCATCCTCTAGCTCTTGGGTACGCTGCAGAACATGGGCCTCCAGATCCTCGTCCTTACTGCGAAGAGAAGCTTTGAGAGCCTTTCCCCGGGAGGAAATATCTACTTCTCTAGCATCCAGAAGCGCCTTGCGCTCCGCTAGACGAACCTCGTGGGCCGAGACCTCCTCCTTGGCCAGGGACAACATTTCATGCTGCCTTCTAAAGGAATGAACTTGCTGATTGTACCACTCTCGCGGCTCGTTCCCTTTGTTCTTTAGCTACTGGTCCATGAGTCTGGCCAGGTCCCGCTGCTCCTTGTCTGCCTAACACTTGAGGTGGTATCTACTCTGCACATCCTTGATCCCAGTTGCCACATATTCCAAGAAGGCCGGATCCTTGGCGCTATCAGTGGGATTGTCAACCTCTTCAACCCTCTAAAGCAGCGGTGCCATCACCCATTTGATTCCCTCATCAATATATCCGCCTACTGAGGAGGATGGGCCAGGGGTTGTCGGGCATAGTCGAGTGGTGACTAGCGCCAATTGGTTCAAGGGAGACCGAGAAGCCGAGGCCAAGGGATAACTCGGATGGAAGGGTCCCATGGATTGAAGAGGACTTTTCTCCTCGATGACTACGTCCGGGACAACTGTGTTGTCGGGGTTTGGTGTCGCCTTCGCGGTAAATTCCTGGACTCCTGGGCGACCAACCCGTTGCCTTCCGCGGCAGCAATTTTTGCCGCTTACTCAGCAGCATCAGAGAAAGTGATGGCAAAAGGAAGTGGGATACCCGATGGAGGTTTATGCGGAGGGGCATCCCCTTCCCCGGCAATGTCAGTTGCCGCCGTGCAGTGTGTCACCATCTTTTCGATGACGACCTCGGGACGGGTGAGCTCTTCGATGGAGGACCTTGCCAGAGATTCCTTCCCGTGGGCGGCAGTTGACAAGGAATCCTGGAGGGAAGGTTCCTCTGGGCGAACGTCTCCTTGATATAACCCGTCCCCCTGACAGGCGTAGGGAAACACTCTTCCTCATCCCTGTCAACAGGCAAGGCCTGCATTTGGATCTCGTGAAGAGGACTTGGCCGGGGTCTGAGGACAGGATTCTCCTCCATGTCCCCTGTCGGGTTCGCGCGTGCCGCAGGGTCCAGTCCTGCCATGGATTTGGCCCGTTTGGCTCAGCGTTCAAGGGGCTCTTCACCATCATCCATCTCAGAATTAGTTATACAAGGTCAATCAAAGAAATCAAGGACAAGAACTTTGAACAAGGCTGAGAATGAGTGACTCACTACGAAGTCATGACCATGGAGTCCAACTCATACGACGCAGGTGGCAGAGTTGATCTGCCCCTCTTCAGAGTTAGAGGAGCAGGGCTTGGCGGGGGGACCGAAACCTCCGGGAAGGGCGAGGTTGGCAGAGAAGTTGGGCCTGACGGAGGGCTGGGGGTCCATCCCTAGGGCCCTCCGTCGCTTGACGGGAAAGCTTTGGCTTGGGAGATGCAAAGGGACTGGCGGCGTACTGTTTCGCGGGCGCCTCCCTTGGAGGTCGTCTTCTTCACCCTCGAGGGGCCTCATGAAGACGCAGGGGGCGTTGTCCCTTGGCAGGCGCGTTGACGAAGGCGACGCCCTGGTTCTGGAGCTTGAGGGCCCACTTCAAGCCCCTCTTCCTCCTCCTGCACCTTTGCCTCCTTCGCCTCGAATTCCTCTTGGGTTTATGTCGCCGCGGCTTGGGAGCCCACGGCCCCGGCAGACTCAAACCCTGCAGCATCCTCTAGAGCAAGTCCTTCGCTCTCCTCTCTAGAAGAATCATCGTCCTCGGATTCCTCCTCTCCCTCTTCTCTGGAAGTCATTCCCCTGGCAGCTCTGACCTTCTTGTCCTTCGCAATATGGGCAACAATTATGGCTTCTCCACCGTCCTTGTTGGAGCGACCAGGTTCTCTTCTGGCTTGAAAGGACTCTCCTCTAGACCGAAGACACTCCATATCACTCTCCAGGGTGGGCAACTTCCAATCAGGCTTGAGCCCGGAGGCGTCGCAGTCAAGCATCCATGGCAGGATCTGGTTCCGGGCGGAATTGCTAGGCAAGTGGTCGAACGGCTGATCGTACAACCAATCATGGTTGTAAATCGTCAGGTTGTTGCTGGAGACTGGGTACAATTGCATCCAGTCGGCGAGACCGTTGAACTCCCAGGCGAACCTATCCCTCTTCTATGGCGGCACGATGCGGCGAAGAAGGAAGTCAGCCCCCACGTGTTCAATGGTTAGCCTGACAACCTTGAGGTGGATGATCATGTTCAATGCCAGGCGAAGATTGATATAGGTTAGGCCTGGTTTGCTCCAATCGCTTTTGCGCATGACGCATTCAGTCTGCGTCATTCAGAACTTGGGGGCTTTGTCATCCTTGATCCAGCACCATTCGCCCCTCCATTCTTCCCACTTTTCATGGTGCTTGCTAGGGAGATAACCCCAATCTTGTTTCTTGCCATGGGGGATCCAGCTGATGTTTCTAGAGCGATGAGAGTTTTCTTCTATCTGGGGGACAAAGAAGTGCCTAAACAAGTCCACATTGGGGGCGACACCGATGAAGTTCTCGCACAAATGAACAATGATCGCCATGCATGCCATTGCACTGGGCATGAAATCCAGGAAGTGAAATTCATATACTCCCATCATGGTGTAGAAGAAATCAGAGAAGGGGGAGAGAGGCCACAGTAGAAGACGCGTAGAAGAAGCGGTACGAATCTAATAGTGTCTTCCCTTTGGGGTCGTCCGGCAGGACCTCGGGCGCTTTAGGCCTCTTTGTTTCTCTCCCCCACATATAGGCGTACCTGTCAATCAAGGTATTGTCATCCAGGCTTCACGAGGAGATGAACACGTCTCCCTGCCGCCGCTTCTCCAGCTCTTCGGCTTTCCTCTTCCTCTCTTCGACCACTGGGTCCGCAGGGGCGGCCGTATGCTTCCCCTTGACGGCGGCCGTCTTCCGCCCCATCTCTTGAGTTCTCAAGGGCGGCGAATGATCTAGAAGCACTCGGTGGGACGGAGGCGGTGGCGGAAGCGGGGTTTTTTGGCTTAAGGAGGAAGATAAAGGACGGAGAAACGAATGCGAATGAGAAGCGCTCATGTGCGTTGCCCTATTTTATTTAAGGGACCCGCACGCGGGCTGGATCTTTGCTATGTTTTCGGAAAACCACCATTCTTTTTACTGGCAGTTTTTACTCTCCAACGGCTACTGTTCCATGACCCCACGACCTGCGGTAATTACATGGAGTGGAAGTGGGACAAGAAGGCAACATTTCTTCAACGCGTGTCCGTGCACTGTTGGGGCCTAACCCAACGTCCCAAGTGACACTCTGCCTTCGGGATATGGAGGTTGAAGCCAAAGGGTGGCCCTCTTGAATGTCTGGAGATCGGATGTATCAGCACGATCGAAGCACATATTAATTTTAAGACCAATTTACGGATTGACACGAAAAACTTTATTTAGTTCGGACGTCAAGTTTTTACATAAGCTTTCTGCCTTTTCAAGCTTATGGCACTTTTAATATATGTGTATGTTTTTCTTTTAGGAGGCAGGACATCCTCATGAACGAGGTACCGTGCATAATAATTCAGCTCGAGAGATCTTTTCCGACCCGCAGCCTGTCGGGGATATACCCCACGGTATGACCCGGCCTGGCGACTCAGAGGAGACCTGGAAAAGACATGACATTTTATTTATGACCCGATAGGCCGATCACAGGATGACCAAGCCCAAGACCTGGCATGTAAGCCGGTGCCAGGCGGCTCACAAGAGAAGGCTCAAAGAGAGAAAGACTCCCTGCCGAAGGTTACAAGACCCGAAATAGGATTCTAGAGAGACTAGTCCTAATCCTACTCCTAGTAGGACTCTATTTGTAAACCTACCCTCTCCACTTATATAAGGAGGGGTAGAGCACCCCTAGAGGGAGAGGAGGAACAAGTCCACAAGTTTAGACAACACAAGAGATTAGAGATAGACAGATTAGAGGCTCTCGTGATTAGAGGTAGCAAGCACCACCCTTGTATCCGAGAGATCTCCTTCATCATCAATACCAGACAAGCAGGACGTACGCTTTTACCTCCATCGGAGAGGCCGAACCTAGGTAAACTCCGTGTCTCTCGATTCCGATCAACCTCTTCAAGCCGCCACGTAGTTGCGTCTTCGCCCCGAACCTAAGTCCGTTCACCCGGACATCTGCAGTGATAAAACCACGATAGTTGGCGCCCACCGTGGGGCCGTGCACGGTGGTGTTGTGTTCCTAGAGGGAATTTTCCAGGGTTCGAGAAGTTTGTGTTTTGCCGAATGAAGGAGAACCGGTACGGAAGGATCTATATCAACTCTGAGTCCGGATCCGCCCGCCGCAGGAAGCTGCGCCTCTCTGGCCTCACCTCCGCGTGGTACCCCGGCCGAACCGGCTGCCGCCTCGCTTCACGTCACCTGAGCCGCCGTGATCACCGTGTTGTGCCCCGGCCGGCTCAGCCGCTGTTTCGTTCGCTGCACCATTTCTCCTCCACGGTTTTGCCCCACTGCGCTTGTCTCAGTCGCCGTGAGTCGCCACCACCATAGCGTCGCCTTTTAGCCGCCGCCGAGCCCTCTGGCTAGTGCCGCAACCCGCTGCCGCCTCTGCTCTGCTCCGGCTTTCGGACGCCCCATGTTGATCCACAACCCGTTGCCTCCTCGCCAAAGCCGAGCCGCCCAGCTGTCGCCGCCTCCGGCTGTCCCGCGCCCGTCGGCCGCCGCCGCCTTGCCTCCCCTCCTCATCGCTCCGTCGGCTGTCTCGCCTCGCCCTGACCCGGCGTTCGGCCGCCGCACTCGTTGCTACCTGTGTTGTACGGTCGGGAGAGGATAAGGCAAAGGAGAGAGGTGGAGGCTGGTTGGACGTGTTCAAAAAAAGAGGGGTCTGGTCAGCTCAAAAGTTGTCGGGGCGCACTTCTGCCATCGTCAATCCCGTGATGGATGAATTCTGACAAAACATACCAAGTGATATTTATCCTATTAATTTCTCAGTGTAATTTTCATCTGAGAACAATTACTCTGTCTTGGCAATATTTTTACGCAGGATAATTATTCATGTGGCATTATACCGTGGAGTTGGAGCGCACACCAGTGTGTCGTGTTGCTCATTGGACGCGCGTGAGTCGCCGACCCCGTGGACAGTGTACATCAACTCGCCAGTACAGCGTGTGCTCACCTGCCAGTATGAGCTACCCAATGGACGTGGCAAGACGCCACATTCGCGATATGGTCTTCACCAACAACCCCATAGCCGACTCTCACCATCAGCACCGGCTTACAATGCCGTGGCCGACTCTCGCCATCCATGCCGGTTTACAACGCCGTGGCCATCTCTTGCCACCGCTCCGGCTTACAGCACCGTGGCCGCCTCTTGCTATCGCGCCGGCTTACACCACTGTGGCCATCTCTCATCGACCGCGTGGGCTTACAATGCCGTGGCCGTCTCTTGCCACCGCGCCGGCTTACAGCGCATGGCCGTCTCTCGCCGCCGCGCTGGCTTACAACGCTATGGTCGTCTCTCACCATCGCGCCGACTTACAAACGCCGTGGCCGTCCCTCGCCATCATGCCAGCTTACAATGTCGTGGCCATCTCTCGCCATCCGCGCCGGTTTACAATGCCATGGCCGTTTCTCATCATCTGCGCCGGCTTACAATGTCGTGGAGTGTTTCACAACAGCACCGGTTTACAACGCCACGGCTGGTTTCTACGTCTGCATCAACATGCTAGTTGCTACATACAGTATGAGCCGCTCAGCTGACGCGCGCAAACCGCCATCCGCAGTCCAATCTACATTGACATATTAGTGCGGTGCTCGCATATATGAGCCGCCCAATGGGCAGGCAAGCCGCCGCCATTACAATTTGGTTCACTTCAACAAACAACCGGAACGATCCATCAACCGGATCATTGAAGCAATTCATTCGGGATCATCTATAACCCGCCATGGCCAAACCTCAACTTTCAGTGGAGATTCTCAAGCCGCCTCTTCGAGACAATTTAAGACTCGGGGGCTACAGACATGGCAAGGCACATTTGGTCGTTTTCAACTAGAACCCCGGGTCATGGCAAAGTTAACCCGATCCTGGGGGCTACTACATTTTTGGTGGAAGATTAAAAAAGTTTCCCAAGAGGACGAACCGCCGTGATGCACCATTCAGACATAGGTGCCTGAATTTATTTGGAGCCTCTGCCGTTCCTTCATACAAGATGGCGGCTTACAAGATGGCGACTTACAAGAAGAATTCACAAATATTCCAGTTGACATGTCAACTGTGACTGCTGAGGGCGGCTTCTTACCTTCGGGTATCGCTTCTAACGCCTTATCGGCCGGATTTATGCCAAATCTTCCGACTAACATGATTAGCCGTGGCCGAGGGCGGCTTCTTACCTTCGGGTATTGCTTCTAACGCCTTATCGGCCGGCTTTATGCCAAATCTTCCGGTTAACACGATTAGCCGCGGCCGAGGGCGGCTTCTTACCTTCGGGTATCGCTTCTAACGCCTTATCAGTCGGCTTTATGCCAAATCTTCCGGCTAACATGATTAGCCATGGCCGAGGGCGGCTTCTTACCTTCGAGTATCACTTCTATCGCCTTATCGGCCGACTTTATGCCAAATCTCTGGCTAACACGATTAGTCGCGGGCTGAGGGCAACTTCTTACCTTCGGGTATCGCTTCTAACGCCTTATCGGCCGGCTTTATACCAAATCTCCGGCTAACACGATTAGCCGCGGGCTGAGGGCAGCTTCTTACCTTCGGGTATTGCTTCTAACGCCTTATTGGCCGGCTTTATGCCATCTCCGGCTAACATGATTAGCCACGGTTGTAAAAGGGGGCTTCTCACCTCCTGGTGTAGCTTATCTAACCCTAACAACCGGCGTTCGCGCCAAAAATACTAACAAGTCAAACATTGCATCACACATTGCATCATATATTGCATCAACATTGCATCGTACATTGCATCAACATTGCATCATACATCGAATCATATTCACATGACATGCCGACTTATCAAGCCGGGTCAGAGCAAGATTATGAAAGAAGGAGCAATGTTATAACATCTCCGGGTTGTGTTTTTTCAAGCCGCCCTTACAACAATGCAGAATATATTCTGTCTTGTTCATTTTTGCAGGTTTTATCTCTTAAGATGAGCCGCCATTAAGTACTCCGCAAGAGCAAATGGATCTTTAATAGCCAACCTGGCTGGATCTTCATGGTTTATCATAACCAGTACTAAATGATTGGGTTTTTTTCAAAGCCAGCTCGGAGAATTCATTATTTTTCAAGAGCCGCCATATCAGATATAATGCCATGTCATCTAATTCACCGGTTCTCGGATTTCTTCAATTTTTCTCTGTGGTAATCTACAACACTCATGGATTTCTCCAATATACATTTGTCGAGTTACATCACAACCACGAGCAGGGATTTCATGTCAAAGACGAAGGAATTATTCCAGGATATTCATGTCGGGTTATATTACAACCACGGTCAAAGATTCATTTAACAAGTTGTGATGACTCATATTATTCTCACATAGTCTCGAGTCGCCGCAGGCAGACAACCCGACACTTGGGGACTACACTATTCAAAGCCAAGCTTTTACCAATTATGCAAGTCCCCTGTCGCTGCAAGCATGCACCACGGCACTTGGGGGCTAATACAAAGCCGATTTTTAAATCACTATTATCAGCAACACCATATTATCACAAGGAGATGAGTCGGCCTTTCTATATTTTTCTAAAGTCCCAGCCCAGTAATTGTTACTGACCCGACACTTGGGGACTACACCGCTCAGATCAAATTTTATAAAAGTCCCAAATAGCCATAGGAGTGTGACCCGGCACTTGGGGGCTACAGTATTCAGCTGTTTAACAGATTATGAGGTTGAAATTTGAAGACCCGGCTCATCACATTCTCATGAGCTGGCCCTTGGCGGCTACACAAGCTGAAGTTTCATAAGGTATAAGATAGTTATAAGTCCCAGGCTGCTGCAGGCAAGACAACCCGACACTTGGGGGCTACATAGTCCAAAATATTATTTGCAAAGCACCAAGTTATCATGGATAATCTTGGAGCTTGGGGGCTACAGGTAATATGGACATATTAGAAACTTTGAGGAGAATTTTCAAGATGTTAATTATGGAGTTCAGTTATTAGACCCGACGTCACCAACATTTATGACCCGGCATTATCAAAAGATCATAACCCGCTGGATCTTATATAAGCCGCCCTGCTTCACAACAATGGAAGTCCGGTTTTACATCAGATGCATTTTCATCCTAATATTTTTATCAAGTCAGCTGGATTCTAATTATTTGACCCGGTGTCACCAACGATAATGACCCGACATCATCAATGATTATGACCCGGCGGAAATGACCCGCCAAGAGTATTGGAAGCCGACTCAATGGCATATAGGTGTTCGATTCTCAATATTTTTCAAAGGACATTGACAAGCAAGATGATTATCAAAGTCGACTATTTCATATGCAGAAAAGACCCGGATTTCTGAAGGAGCCATTTCATAAGCCGGCCAAAGGAGCAAGCAGGCTACTTAACATATTTATTATTCTTATTTCAGGAGCTTAGCATGAACAAATTCAAACTAATCTGGGGGCTAATGTCGGGGATATACCCCGCGGTATGACCCGGCCTGGCGACTCAGAGGAGACCCGAAAAAGACATGACATTTTATTTATGACCCGGTAGGCAGATCACAGGACGACCAGGCCCAAGACCCGGCATGTAAGCCGGCGCCAGGCAGCTCACAAGAGAAGGCTCAAAGAGAGAAAGACTCCCTACCGAAGGTTACAAGACCCGGAATAGGATTCTAGAGAGACTAGTCCTAATCCTACTCCTAGTAGGACTCTATTTGTAAACCTACCCTCTCCACTTATATAAGGAGGGGTAGAGCACCCCTAGAGGGAGAGGAGGAACAAGTCCACAAGTTTAGACAACACAAGAGATTAGAGATAGAGAGATTAGAGGCTCTTGTGATTAGAGGTAGCAAGCAACACCCTTGTATCCGAGAGATCTCCTTCATCATCAATACCAGACAAGCAGGACGTAGGCTTTTACCTCCATCGGAGGGGCCGAACCTGGGTAAACTCCATGTCTCACGATTCCGATCAACCCCTTCAAGTTGCCACGTAGTTGCGTCTTCGCCCCAAACCTAAGTCCGTTCACCCGAACATCTGTCGTGATTAAACCATGACACAACCTGACATCTTTCCTGCTGACTTACACCTCGACGTTCGAAAGCTGCTACCATGACAAGCAAGCATCCAAGGCCAGGCAAAACCGGCAAGATCAACGCTACAACCCAAGATAGGCTCGAAACACGCCAAGCACGTCCCCGATGCTTGCCGGGGACCGAGGCGCTCGCACCCTCAAGAAGACCAGGCAAGCTATTCCACTGGCAAGCGCGAGCCGATCGGACACCACTCCATCGCATCGCAATGCCGGTCACTTGTAGATGCGGTGTCGATCTCCCAAGTGGCTAAGTGGCTCTCGCTAAGCACGTGGTGACATGCTGGAACACAGATTATGCCCCCTTGACACCCGTCCAAAGGCGTGTCAAGCTGTGGTGCAATAGTTAGCTAGAGCGGTGGTAGGAGCTTGCCGGGGATGCACCCTCACACACCACCTAGACTGCATTTATGGCATTTTGTCCTAAGTGCCAGAGTTAGGTATGATAGCAATGTTAGCTATCTAATCATTAGACGATGTCTTTTTTTTCCATTGTGGTTGCCCTTTCTACTATAAAAGGAGGCCCAAGGCAGCCTAGATAAAGATTCGGACCTATGGACACTTGTACTCACGTAGTAGCTCCCCCGAAGGCAACCCTTGTCGAGCTTGAGCGTTGTGTGTTCTTCGTGTTCCTCTAATCAATCCACCAAAAGCGGGAGTAGGATTTTAATCTTCCCAGCGGCCCGAACCTGGGTAAAACACCCATTTTTTGATCGCCACGCTATCTCACCATCTCCGCTCTTTGTGCATGTGATCTCGCCCCTACCGAACCACAAAGGGGCTTATGGCCCCATATGATCGAGCGCATCCTGCCCCGACATCTTTGGCGCGCCAGGTAGGGGCGATGCATCATTTGCGCAAAACTGAGATTGCGGGCGGTGCGTTGATCATCATCATCATTCCCTCCACCGAGAGCATCGAGAGAGGAGGGCGATGTCGGTCCATAGGTTTCATCCTCTTTGGATCCAGTTACGCATCATCGCTGCTATGGTGGTAGCGGCAAGGATGAGGAGCATTGACAGTGCGGATCATGTGTTCATCATGGGTAGCGCAACCGCGGCATAGACCATTGCTAGGTAGGAGGCAAGCCGGGCAATGACGCCACCCCTATCGCAGTCATCGAGCGATCCCACCTAGTCCCAGAGGGTGCACCTCGATCGATGAACAGGAAAAAGGTATGCGGCTACGCTTACTTCTCCTCTTCTCCCCCACATGTGACCAGTTCTACGTAGCGGCGGTGCCGCCAGTGTCGATGAGCCTGCGTTCGACATGGTCCTGTATTTATCCCCCCAAGGGTAAATCCCAAGCCAAAACGCTAGAGCAAGTCCATTGATCGACACCCCCGGCAAACGAACCACGACAAGGTCCCCCTCACGAACGCTATCAGTTTATTGGTTGTTTCAGGACCATTGGGTGTGTAGGAGAGGAGGGAAGATTCGATTGTTCATGTCTATTCCCCTGTTTTTTATCGTTGGTTATGAACGTTTACATTAACCCAACAAGCCTGTGCCGCATATTGTACTCATATCTAACGGATCCCCAAGTTTTTTCCATGTCATGCCCCTTCATTCTCCATTCCTTTCATGCCAGGGGAGGATACGCACCGGGCAGCACGACGGGAAGAGGCACCAATGGATGAGGGGAGGACAACGAAGAGGGATAAAACTTGCACCAGGACCGGACAGAAGCCATGGCAAAATCTAAGTGAACATAATTACCAGCTTTCGCTACAATGTACATTCGTATATTCCCCTTGGCAATCAAGGTTTCGTATGGAGAATCTTGTACCAATGGAACCTTACCGGATTTTTGTTCGTGCCCTTGTTTTTGTTTCGAGCCTGCTCAGCAAAACATGCGGCAACATCAAAGACCGTAAAGGAAAAGCTCACCGGTAGCGTGTTTTTGCCAGCAGAATGCTAAGGACCTATTCCTCAAGGCAATCGCGGCAGCACGTTGTTGGTAGGTAACCAGAGCACACAAAGAAAGTAACCATACGAGCATCGGAAGAAAATCAAGGGCGGTAACATATGATTACATAAAAAACTAGTTCAACAAACATCAAAGCAGAGATAGTGCATGGTCTAATATGGGATACTTAATATGTCTCAAGTACAGGACAACACGATGGCAGGAGTGGTTCAAAGCTAACTCCGGTGACCTCCCTGGACCCTTGGGATTGAAAGGACCTGCGGCAAGAGGACCAGACTTTTCTTCGGCAGCGGAGACATTGGCACCCGGCGGGAACCTTTTGAAACCAACGGAGATGTCAAGCTCTAGGTCGAAGAAGTCCAGGTTGCTCAGGACCATGAAGAGAGCATTGTGAGCCATCTTTCGGGATTCGTCAGCAAAACAGGCGGCTCTATCTTCCTCACATGTATTCAGCCCCTCGATCAAGCCCTCGAAGAAGAGTGTCAGCTTGATGCTTGGGACTTCACACCTGTTGATAGAGAAGGCCCAACTCTTCATGTTCATGATCACGATTTGTGTAGTGAGGCGCTCGGCGATATCGGTCAAGCTTCCGATCCATATGTCGCGTGGTTCAACCTGGTTCCTTAGTTTGTTCTCAGCATCTTTTTTGGCAGGCTGCATGTCGGCCAGGTCTTCCTGCAACAGCTTCTCACGAGCACCGGCAGCGTCAATGTTCTTCTCCATGGAAGCAAGCCTGGATTCTAGGTTGGAGATGGTGCTTTTGGCGGAATCTAGGTCCTTGCCCTTGGAGGAAAGCTGCGATTGCGCCTCTTCCATAGTGGCCTGCACCTTCCACACTTCCTCCTTGAGGGCCTCGATCTCCTTGTCATTCCTAGGAAGGTCCTCTGTCAACTTGCCCAGCTGAGTCTCATGATTGGTTTTGGCGGCAACCGCGGCAACAAGATCATCAGACACCTTCTTTAGGTGAGCAGCAGATGCCGAGGAGAGCGCATCAAGGGAAGCTTTATGGCCATCCTCCAGCTCTTGGGTACACTACTGAACACAGGCCTCCAGGTCCTCGTCCTTACCGTGGAGAGAAGCTTTGAGTGCCTTTCCCCGGGAGGAAATTTCCGCTTCTCTAGCATCCAGAAGCACCTTGCGCTCCGCCAGACGAACCTCCTGGGTTGAGACGTCCTCCTTGGCTAGGGACAACATTTCATGCCGCCTTCTGAAGGAATGAACTTGTTGATTTTACCACTTTCGCAGCTCATTCCCTTTGTTCTTCAGCTACTGGTCCATGAGTCTGGCCAGGTCCCGCTACTCCTTGTCTGCCTGCCACTTGAGGTGGTATCTACTCTGCACATCTTTGATCCTAGTCGCTACAGATTCCAAGAATGCCAGATCCTTAGCGCTATCAGTGGGATCGTCAACCTCTTCAACCCTCTAAAGCAGCGGTGCCATCACCCGTTTGATTCCGTCATCAATATCTGCGCCTACTGAGAAGGATGGGCCAGGGGTTGTCGGGCACAGTCGAGTGGTGACCAGCGCCAATTGGTTCAAGGGAGACTGAGAAGCCGAGGCCAAGGGATAGCTTGGACGGGAGGGCCCCATGGACTGAAGAGGAGTTTTCTCCCTGATGACTACGTCCGGGACAACTGTGTTGTCGGGGTTTAGTGCCGCCTTCACGGTAAATTCCTGGACTCCTCGGCGACCAACCCGTGGCCTTCTGTGGCAACAATCTTCGCCGCATACTCAGCAACGTCCTTCCCAATATCAGCCACCTCCTCTAGCAGCTCGGGCTCTAAGAGAAGCAAAGCTGTAGACTAGGGAAACAAAACAGAAAGATGGAAGTCAGAAATCAATAAGGTACATGAGAAGAGAGAACATAGAAAGTAAAGGCAAAGGCAAGTGGGATACCCGATGGAGGTTTCTGTGGAGGGGCATCCCCTTCCTCGGCAATGCCAGTTGCCGGCGTGCGGTGAGTCACCATCTTTTCCATGATGACCTTAGGACGGGTGAGCTCTTCGGTGGAGGACCTTGCCTGAGATTCCTTCCCGTGGGCGGCGGTTGACAGGGAATCCTAGAGGGAAGGTTCCTCTAGCGAACCTCTCCTTGATATCACCCGTCCCCCTGACAGGCATAGGGAGACACTCTTCCTCATCCATGTCAATGAGCAAGCCCTACATTTGGATCTCATGAAGAGGACTTGGCCGGGGTCTGAGGACAGGATTCTCCTCCATGTCCCCTATCGGGTTCGCCCCTGCCACAGGGTCCAGTCCTGCCACGGATTTGGCCCGTTTGGCTTAGCGCGCAAGGGGCTCTTCACCATCATCCATCTCAAAATCAGTTATACAAGATCAATCAAAGAACAAGAACA
The DNA here is from genome assembly GCA_022496015.1 of Hordeum marinum. NCBI lineage: Eukaryota > Viridiplantae > Streptophyta > Magnoliopsida > Poales > Poaceae > Hordeum > Hordeum marinum. The sequence goes on from CM039672.1 coordinate 114,790,250, forward strand.
AGAACTTTGAACAAAGCTGAGAATGAATGCCTCACTCTAAAGTCATGAGCATGGAGTCCAACTCATACGACGCAGGTGGTGGAGTCGATCTGCCCCTCTTCAGAGTTAGAGGAGCAGGGCTTGGTAGGGGGACCGAAACCTCCAGCAAGGGTGAGCTTGGTAGAGAAGTTGGGCCTGACGGAGGGCTAGGGGTCCATCCCTAGGGCCCTCCATCGCTTGACGGGAGAAGCTTTGGCTTGGGAGATGCTAAGGGACTGGCGGCATACTATTTCGCGGGCACCTCCCTTGGCGGTTGTCTTCTTCAACCTCGAGGGGGCTCATGAAGACGTAGGGGCCATTGACCCTCGGCAGGCGCGTTGATGGAGGCGACGCCCTGGTTCTGGAGTTTGAGGGGCCACTTCAAGCCCCTCTTCCTCCACCTCCTGCACCTTTGCCTCCTCCGCCTCGAATTCCTCTCGGGTTTATGTCGTCGCGGCTTGGGAGACTACGGCCCCAGCAAACTCAAACCCTGCAGCATCCTCCGGAGCAAGTCCTGCGCTCTCCTGTCCAGAAGAATCATTGTCCTCGGATTCCTCCTCTCCCTCTTCTCCGAAGTCATTCCCCTAGCAGCTCTGACCATCTTGTCCTCCGCAATACGAGCAACAATTATGGCTTCTCCATCGTCTTGGTTGGAGCGACCAGGTTGTCTTCCGGCTTGAAAGCCCTCTCCTCCAGACCGAAGACCCACTCCATATCGCTTTCCAGGGTGGGAAACTTCCAATCAGGCTTGACCCCAGAGGCATCGCAGTCAAGCATCCACTGCAGAATCTGGTTCCGGGCGGAATTGCGAGGCAAGGGGATGACTCTTGCCGACAGATGGAACGCACCAAGGCGGTCGAATGGCTGATCGTACAACCAATTGTGGTTGTAAATCGTCAGGTTGTTGCCGGAGACTGGGTACAATCGCATCCAGTTGACGAGACCATTGAATTCCCAAGCGAACCTGTCCCTCTTCTGTGGCAGCGCGATGCGGCGAAGAAGGAAGTCACCCCCATGTGTTCAATGGTCAGCCTGACAGCCTTGAGGTGGATGATCATGTTCAATGCCAGGCGGATATAGCTATCGGTTAGGCCTGGTTTCCTCCAGTCGCTTTTGTGCATGACGCATTCAGTCTGCACCGTCCAGAACTTGGGGGCTTTTTCATCCTTGATCCAGCACCATTCGCCTCTCCATTCTTCCCACTTTTCACGATGCTTGCTAGGTAGATAACCCCAATCTTGTTTCTTGCCATGGGGGATCCAGCTGATGTTTCCCGAGCGATGAGATTTGACTTCTATCTGGGTGTGGGGACCTCGACTCATAAGTCGTGATCACCGAATGTACGTGCATAGTGATCCCAGAGATCAATGCTCACTGAACACACAGAAAGTGAATAACAAGAGTCTTACATCCATTACATACCAGTTTACTGAAATATGGCCTTTACAGCAAAGTCTTCATATGATTGCAGTGGAAATCTTCAACGACAGCGTGAACCCATGCCATCTGCCTTAACCCTACAGGCATTCTGACTGGGAAGTGTCCTAGCTCGCATGACCGTCACCGAAGTAATCTTCATCATAACCTGATCTTTCATGCGTGGCCAATAAAATAACCAGTGGCAAGCCAATGAGTACTTTGAATGTACTCGCAAGCAACCCATGTATGGAACAAGGCAATAACAATGCATGATATATCACTAATAGGTAAGTTTTGCAAAAAGCTAGTTTTGAGTGCAATAACATGATCAAGTGTCTTAAGTAAGCATGCATCAACCATAGACAGGTGTTCATAAGAACACGTCATAGTCATCATCATAAGTAGGGGGTTGGACGTCTCATGTTCAACCATCACACCAAGTCCTCAGACTTGTCTCATGTACCATCTGAACATCTCATGTTCAGTCATCATGCCAAGTCAACCGACTCGACTCAAGTATCATCCTGGTCACCACACACACTCCAAGTTTGCGAAAACATCTGGACATGGCATAAGCAGCACCACCCAACTGTCCTTGACCATGGACACAGCGATTCGAATAGTTTTACACTCTACAGAGGTTGAACACTTTACCCACAAGACTCGGGGAACTTCCGTGTCATCCACGACTCACAGTATATAACATACCCGAGGTAAGCATCCGAACAATGCTTTTCCCCTAGCGATACTAAACAAAGAGTACACTCGATTGGTACGCAGCCCTCATGATGTACATCACACGAGCCTCGCTCTAAATTGTACCATCCATGAGGGGACCAACGGTGTGCCCGGTGCCTGTAAAGACAACGCATGATCGTCCATTCCGGTACGACCCCATATCGAGAGTGACCATGCCACACCCGCCACTAGTAATGCGGGCTCCTTGCCAGTACCCACCAAGGTAATCAACAAAGCCCCGTCCCATAAGGGGTATCATGGTTGCACATGTAAGGTTGGGACAATCGACAAATCTTAAAACCTCCATTTTCGAAAACACATCCTCATCTTGTTCCGACACGCCACTTCTTTCTCAAGTGGTCACCCATTTCATCATGATCTCCCTCGGGCATTAGTGGCACCCGATAGGGTTTTTTGAAAAGTCTTTGAAATCATCTCTTTCTTCCCCATCACTATGCATAAATCCCATCCCTCTTGTGTAGCATCTATTAGCATCCTATCTACACCCACCCGCACAACCCTCATAAGGTGGTAGGGTCATGCATGATGCAAGTGTCAACAGAAAAGTATCGGAGGCAACCCACCGGAGGGGTCACTACTCCATATGATCAAATATGACAAAAGTAAAGTGTTATATGTCATGCAATAAAAATGGTTTCTTAACATGGTCAAAGGGCTGCTTGCCTGGATTAGCAACATCTTCAAGGTCCTCACCCGCTTCTTGTCCACTCCGAGCATTTCGTCTACTTTGCCAACTATCGTCGGAAACAACCACGATAAGAAACACAACAAACAGATAATAAAAGTGCTTTATAATTAGGAGTTTTATTTTTCTTGGACACCTTGGGTCACAAGAAATATAATCAAGAAGGTTTCATTGGATGTGGATCAAGGAGAAGTTTTTGAATGGTGGGAATGATGGAAATGATATTCCTTTAAGATATCAACAGGAAATATTTTCATAAAAATGAGTGGAGGCACTCATAAAATAGGGCATGATTTTAGAAACATGTGGGAAATGGTTTCACTAGAATTGGAGTTGGCATGATATTCCTATGGATTTTCAAAGTGGGTCACATATGAATAAATGACCCAATAATTGACATGGAAGAATAAGGGTAAGGAAAAAAATGTTCATCACTTAGTGTATGAATTTAGACGTGCCCAGGATTTTGAATCACTGCATTTGGAGCTAAGGTGAGTGTCCTAAGAATTTTACAATGTGTTCGAATAATAAAAGATATTACCAAAATATTTGGTGGAGGGGAAATTGTCATATGGCAAAAATGTGCACTACACACCATTGGACATATCTTGATTTTAGGAACACCTAGGACTTTGAATCATCCAATTTGGAATTCGAATGAATTTATTATGAATTATTTAGTCCCTCAAAAAAAGGCAAAAGAATTTACCAAACGCTAAACTGCTCATCTGGGCGAGGGATAGCCACTGGGCCGACCCAGTAGCACGGTCAGGTGGAACATAGGCGATGTCATTGGCGTATTACGCGAATACGCTTTGGTCCGCAGAAAACGGCTTCAACGGAAGCCGTCTCCACTGAACTGGGGCCCGGGCCTCTAGGTCACTTACACTTGGGACCCACCAAACCCTCTCTCTCTCTCCTGCCTTCTTCTTCCTCCTGACAAGACATACAGGAGGGCGCCGGGCGCCGTCGTTCTGGCCGTCTCGCCCCACCAGGCGCCGAGCCAGCAGCCTGGACGACTATGCCATTCCACGCCACACTCAAGGGTGGCCGCGACGGTCGCGGGGGCCACCGAGAGCGAGGCTTGAGCAGGGGCAGACGGCGGCGTTGGTCACCACCGGCGGGCACATCACAACCAAGGAAAAGGAGCTCCGGGGTGCCTGAGTGAATGCAGCCGCCATAGGGTCTCCTTGGGGTGGAAGAAGAGGTGCCGGAGGGCTTGCTTGCCGAAATTATGGACGAGGCCGAATTGCGGCATTGCCGGCCATGGGGAGGAGGGGAAGAGCTAGGAGGAGTCCTGGGCGTCGAGGAGGTGTCTAGGAAGGAGAGGAGGGAAATGAAGGCGTCTGGCGCTCGGGGAGGAGGTTTCTCTAGAGGGGCAACGGAGGGGGAGCTCGGGCACGCCTGGATGCCCTCAGGCGCGGCAAGCACGCGTGATAGACAGGCCTTGGAGGCTTGCAGGTGTCAGGGAGAGGCGTGGGAGGTCAAGGGAGATTCCCTGGCGTGCATGGATGCCCTACAAAGGCCATACGTGAGCTACCCGACACGGTTTATGGGTAGAGCACCATTTCTGCAGGTCATCAGCGTGGTCATCACGCCACTTCGTGTCTAGAGCACCCGTTTCGTCGGCCCAACATGTATAACGTGTGAGGCACACATGGGAAAGTTGATTGGTGAAGTGGGAGGGTAAATGGAGCTAGGTAGATGGTTTTTTTACTAGGGGTAAGTTTGCAACAACAAACTGGGGGCCCATCTAAGGGGTATCTATTGTGGTCCACTTGGGACAAAACCATGTCTAGTGGACTAAGCTATGGAGGGACTACAAGTCCACCAATTTCCAGATCATGGAGATGAGAGGGCAAGGTACTTGTAGTACAAGGCTACACTTACTGTCATAATGTGGGTTTAGATGAACTGCTCCTATTTTTCACCTAAGCCTACCATATTTGGGTTTGGTTTGATGCATAGGTATGCAAGTGAGGTTGTGGAAAAGTTTGGGGTCAATAGCATGATTAGAAGAGAAGGAGAGGTGTTGCTATGGTCAAAAGAGAGGGAATAAGAGAGAGTTACCCCCCAAATAAATGACCAGAGGCCATGGAAAAGTTACTAGAGGTAGAAGAGGGTTATAATATGCTCTGGTAAAGAGTTGGGGGCAAGGGGATTCTTTTTGGGCCCACTTTGCTTGTTCACAAGTTTATGGCTGAAGGTGTTTGTGCTGTGATTGGGCTAGGCAGGGGAATCCTATGACCTTGAGATTTACCAGGGGTAAATGGTAAGTCCATTTAGTCCTGATCACAAGTTTTCAGCTCAATTGATGAAATTTGAAAATGCAAACTTGGTAAACCCTAGGAATGGACAGAAATGGATTTCTATAGATCTGATCATGCAATCCTATTCCCCTTGATGCACCACTTGATGTAGCATCATCATTTGGTTAATAGAGAATGCCCACAAAGTTTGGGATCAAAAAGAGAAACTTCACAATGTAAATTTGATCGAATTTGTCTTTGGACAAGAATGATTTTAGGATATTTTGGTGAACCAAAACAATTGGGATTGAGATGAAACTTGGCAAGATGACCACATATATCATATGTGACATGCTATAATTTTCCTAGATTTATTTGAAAATATTTCTTATATAAATATTTCAAATGCTTGGAATAGGCAGAAATGGTTTTGAAGGGTTTTGTCCAATACTTTGAACATGAACATGCACTACAGGAATCAGGCACTTTGCCGTCAGCCATCCCAGACGGCAAAGGCATGCATCCCGGACGGCAAAGACTTTGCCATCCGCCAGCAGACGGCAAACCGTCCGGCTGAATAAGCCATGGTAAAGGGCGCTTTGCCGTTTGCTGGCGGACGGCAAAGACCTTTGAATCTTTGTCGTCTACCAGCGGACGGCAAAGGGCCTGGACGGCACACGTGGCAACTTAGCTCTGTTAAGTGCTTAACGACATGCTTTGCTGTCCGCTCGCAAACGGCAAAGACCTTAGTTCTTTGCCGTCTGCCAGCTGACGGCAAAGAACCCACCTAGGCCAGTCCCAGGTTGCACAGGCAGCTGCCACGTGGTATCTTTGCTGTCTGCTGGCAGACGGCAAAGGTCTTTACCGTCTGCCAGCAGACGGCAAAGTGGCTATACAGCCCCTGTTTTTTCTGTTTTTTCTTAAAATCATTCAATTTGACAGAATATCACATATATATCCAACATATCAACAGTACAAGTTTCCAACAAGCATACCAGCAATAAGTTTCAACAAGCATACCAACAATAAGTTCCAACAAGCATACCAACAATAAGTTCCAGCAACATATCCAACATATAGAAGTTTCGAACAACATATCCAACATACATATCCAAAACAAGTTTCCAACAAGTTTCCATAAACAAAAAGGAAGTAGAAGTTGAAGAGTACACTCCATCAATGCAAGCTTCCTCATCTATAGCAAATCTACAAAATAGGAAAGATGAAAGTTAGAAGAAGAAGACTAGCTAGAAGAAAAAGAAGAAAAAGAAGAAAAAGAAGAAGAATAATAAGAAGAATTTATCTTCTATTTCTTTTTCTCCTCTCTTCTCCTCTTCTCCAAGGTAGTAATTCCATTTTCTAGCTAACTAAGCATATCAAGTCATTTTGGAGGAAAAAAACGCTAAGTATAGGTCATTTTATAGCTATCCTAGGTAGAATATATCATTTTGGAGGTAAGTAAGGTTATTATGTCATTATTGAGGAAAATAAGCTAAGTATAGGTCATTTTGGAGCTAAACCAAGGTTATTATGCCATTTTTACCTAAGTGAGTTAATTATGTCATAAATGAACTAGCTAATCTAATTATAGATCATTATTGAGCTATCCTAGGTGGTTATGCCATGTTGTACCTAAGTGAGCTAATTATGTCATAAATGAACTAGCTAAGCTAGTTATAGATCATTATTGAGCTATACTAGGTAGTAATGCCATTTTCCAGCTAACTAAGCATATCAAGTCATTTTGGAGGAAAAAATGCTAAGTATAGGTCATTTTATAGCTATCCTAGGTAGAATATACCATTTTCTAGCTAACTAAGCATATCAAGTCATTTTTGAGGAAAATAAGCTAAGTATAGGTCATCTTGGAGCTAAGTAGGTCATTTCTTAAGCTAAGTATGCATTTGTTAATGAAAACACTTGGGAAAACTTACCATCAACACGGAGGTGAAGGACAGGTAGGGTTTGCGCTAGGGTGAGACATAGAAGCACTGGTCGGGCTTGCGGCAGACGCAGAAGGATCGGTCGATGCTTGTCGGGAGGCACGCTGCACCAAAGATCATTTGCAATGTCTCCTTAGCATGATGCAACTCAAATGTGAATACTAGTAACTAACGACCATTTAAATGAAACTCACCGTGGGTGCTATAGCAATATGGGGCATCGACGGAGGTGTCTGACCATTGTTCTGGCACACGGTCTGCACATTTTGTTTTCACGAGCCATTCATATTAGTTAGTGATGAAACAAACATTAGTGCATGATTTGTCTAATATGTAGGAGAAACTTACCACGAGGAGCTCGTATAGGGCCCAGTGAGACGCGTCATTCCGGTTCCTCACCTCCTCCAACAGCCTAGCCATCCTCTCCTCCATGTCCCTCTCCCTCTGCGTCGCATGCCTGTTTGCCTTTGCCAGAAGCTCCTGGGCCCTAGACTCAATGGCGAGCTCCATTGTTCGTGGACGAGGCCTTATCTCAGGATCAGAGCTCGTCTGGCGCTTCTTGATCTCCGAGAGAGTTCTAGGACAACTATCAGTCCATCCCCAATGGCTATCGAGCCATGGGGCCTCCCGCCACCAGATATCATCACCAGCTCTGGATCAAAAGGACTCTGGCTCGGGTTGAAGTCCTCCCCTTTCCTCGCCTTCCCCTCATCCCTATACCTCACGAGCTTGTTGTGGGAGGAGATGTTGCTGAAGCTCTGTGGATGATCGAGGTCATCCTCAGAGAATGCCTTGGCCTTCTTGTACAAGGCAGTATGGGCGATGGCATAGAGGTCGAACAGAGGTGGCACCTCCTTCTTGTTGTGTCGCGCCTAAAATAGAGGAACACAATATTAGTTAAGGGCTCAAGCTAGCATGAAGAATGAAATTGCATGAATCATGAAGCAAACCACATACCCAGTTATCCCCGAACTCAAACATGTTGGAGCTCCCTTGATGGTGCGGCACACCTCTCATCTGGGCACGCTTATCCTTGGCCTTGTTGTGTTCGGCTAGCCATTCGGGAGAGCACCACTCATCCACCAGTGCCTCCCAATAGTCCATCCTATCCTCACACCATCTCGGGGGCACCTAAGTTAGACAAGAGAAATTTCAGCGCTACGCTTACGAATCAAATCAAAGAAACTAAGTACAAGGCCTTAAGAATAGATAATTACCTTCATTAACTTCTCCTTACTCAGATAATTTTTGTGGCACTTTTTCTTGGCCCTCTTAATGTTACTCGAGGCGTAGTAGTCTCGAATAGCCTACACTCGAGCCTCGTGCCGTAAGTTCTGAAGTAGGCGCTTGCACTCGGCTTCAAGAACAACAGCCGCTTTCGCCTCGTCTTCCTCAAGACACCTGTAGAAGGTCTGCAATCAAACAAGACAACACTGATTACTACAATCACTAGGTGTTGTTGATTTTTAGTTCCGTAAAGGAGAAATTACCCAAAAGCGACGGATCACAATGTCAGCCACCATCTCGCACAAGACACCGTCGACCATCTCCTCCGGCGGGGCCGGGGCAGTCTTGTACAGCTCCCAGGTCAGTGCTACCTGTGGAGACTCACCCTCACCGGGCAACTGGACCTTTCCCGAGAAGTGGTGCCGAAGAAGCACACCAAGGACCTGGTTGGGCCTGCGGACACCATGCTCGTATTTCCAACCCTTGCTGTAGGACAAGGCCAACACATTAGATATTAATTTGAAGAAACATGAAGGCAAAAGGTTAAAAAAGAGTGAATGCACTTACTTCTCCGCATTAGGCGCAATCAACCACCTCTGCTCGCGGGTCATCGGCACGGGTGGCAGCTTTGTACAAGCACGCGGGTAGACCTTCTTGCCCTCCTCAACCAGCTCGCCCTTGCTATAGGTGTCCTTAGACAAGTTGTCCTCGCCACCATCAGCATGGACACTAGCCTTCGGAGTCACATGGGACGAAGACTATAGGACCCAAGTCTCCTAGGACGAAGACTCTAGGACTGGAGTCTCCTGGGACGAAGGCTTGGTGACCCGAGGCTCGTCGACCCGAGGCTCGTGGACCGGAGTCCAAGACGGGTCCAAGTCAGACGGGTCCATCTGAGACGGAGCACTCCTGTGGTCGGGAGAATCAGCTGGGTGTGGCGGCGAGGAAGGCGTAGCAGCCTTCCTACCTCTAGCACCTCTCTTCGGCTTCCCCCGACCTCTCCCGGTCGAAGAAGAAGCGCCCGCTGGTGTCTGCATGCTATGTACCAGCGCTCTCTGGAGTTGCTGGGGTGGAATAATAGCACCCCTCCCAGCACGCGCCTAGGAAGGAGGCTCAGAGCCCTCTCGACCCCCACCCACCATCTGTCAACACCTGCAATGACAAAGAGTGAACGAAATTAGTTCAACATAAAAAAAATTGAATACCTAATAACAAGAACTAATTAATAATATATATGTACATAATAATAATTGAATACCTCACATTATAACATTGTCGGGGTGCCAGGGGTGTCGTGTCAGGGTAGGGGTGTTGTGACGGGGTCTGGGGCGCCGTGTCGGGGTGTCGGGGTGTCGTGTCGGGGGTCGGGGTGTCGGTGGTGTCGTGTCGGGGTAGGGGTGTTGTGTCGGGGTCGGGGTGCCGTGTCAGGGTGTTGGGGTGTCATGTCAGGGGTCGGGGTGTCGGGGGTGTCGTGTCGGGGTAGGGGTGCTGTGTCGGGGTCTAGGGTGCCGTGTCGGGGTAGGGGTGCTGTGTCAGGGGTTGGGGTGTTGGTGGTGTCGTGTCGGGGTCGGGGTGTCGGGGGTGTCATGTCGGGGTCTGGGGTGCCGTGTCGGGGTGTCGGGGTGTCGTGTCGGGGGTCAGGGTGTCGGTGGTGTCGTGTCGGGGTAGGGGTGTTGTGTCGGGGTCGGGGGTGCCGTGTCGGGGTGTCGGGGTGTCGTGTCGGGGGTCGGGGTGTCGTGTCGGGGTGTCGGGGTGTCGGGGTGTCGGGGTGCCGTGTCGTGGTGTCGGGGTGCCGTGTCGGGGTGTCGGGGTAGGGGTGCCGTGTCGGGGTGTCGGGGTGTCGTGTCGGGGTGTCGGGGTGTCGGGGAGCCGTGTCGGGGTGTCGAGGTGTCGTGTCGGGGGTAAAAAAGGTAAGCAGCTAAGTCAACAGGAAGAAAACAAACACATATATCCATGCCATTCAGGCAATCACAAAAACATTTACCTTATCCTTAAACCCCTTATGAGAAAGAAACACTCCAAACGTTTTTTTTAACCCCAAAACAGTAGGAGAAACATTTCAATTTGAGCAATAGAGCGATCTATAGCATGGCAGATAACCATGTCAATGTAATGTTATCTATCATATATCATGTGTAATGAACATATAGTCAATAGACATGCATAATTTCTACGAATACCCCCCAAAAGATAAAAGATGTTTTGTTTTGATCATCCGAGTTACAATTGTCGTCATATGTAAGTAACTTCCATGATCTTCCCTGTCGAAAACAGTTTGGACTTTAGACTATGTACCGAGGAGAACGCGCAATGAGAAATCTCTCATCCTTTGTTTTGCAGCTAGACTAGAACAACAAGAATCTCGTAATTAAGCTTGTTTTCTGTAAAGATTGTGCGATTGAAGTTTGTTATCAACAAAATTAAGCCCCGCAATGCTTCTTGTTTAACTTCAACCAGTAAAACTAAGGATTCAGGTGTTATACAAGCAGTGGATGTGATGATGTTGAGCATGTTGTGTCAATAATACTTGGTCTCAGTTCTGAACTTTGTTCCAGCTAACACTTGAGAGTTTCAGAGACATGGTGCTGACACGGTGGCGACGCGGCGGTGGGGGTGGGGGCGCGGGCGGCGGCTGGTGGTGGGCGAGGGTGGCGGGGGTGGGGCGGTGGGGGTGGGGGTGCGGACGGCCGCCGGCGGTGGGTGCGGGTGGCGGGGGTGGGGGTGAGGGGCCCGGGCGGTGGGCGGCGGTGGGCTAGAAAGAGAGAAAGGGAGATAAAGAGAGAAAGAGGCGGGCGGCGGTCGACGGGGAGGAGAGAGGAAGTGAAAGAGAGAGAGAGGCGGGCCGCGGGCGTTAGCTGTTAGTTAGCCCCACTCTTTGCCGTCCACTAGCGGACGGCAAAGAGGGGGGCCATTAGGTCAAGTTGCGGGCTGGGTTTAGGGTGGGCCCCTTCCCTCTTTGCCATCCGCTGGCGGATGGCAAACCTCCTTTGTCGTCCGCTAGCAGATGGCAAAGAAGTGGCTGATGGCAAAGCCACCCTTTGTCGTCTGCGACCTCTCTGTCGTCTGCTTTCTGCTAGCTGATGGCAAAGCCACTCTTTGTCGTCCGCTAGCAGACGGCAAAGAGGTGGCAGACGGTAAATCTTCTGATTCTAGTAGTGATGCATTAAAACTCTTATATATGGACAATATATGTCCACTAGGCTTTCCTAAATTTCTCCAAATATTTTGAAAGCGTTTAAATATTTTTTTTCCTATAAAAGAGCATTTCTGGCCTTAAGAAAAAGCCTTTAAATAAAATATGAAAATAATCTTTTAAAATGATATTTTGTGGTTTTGGGAAGTTATATATATAGTAGGTTCCAAATAAATCATTTGGGGAAAAACGATCTGTTAGTGCATCTTGTGCCCCTTAGTGATTTTGGTGTATTGAAGACTTATAGGTTAAGGTACTAATGTGTTTGTGAGTGTACATAGGCTCTATAAGTCGATGAGGAGTTTGATATATCCGGAGATTATCGACCCCTAAAAATGTATGTCTTCGAGTGAAGACTTTGGGAAGACTTTGGTGAAGACTTTGTGAAGACTTTGAAAATGAAGAAGTTGGTGTGACCTTGAAGATATGAACAAGGAATATGAAGCGTGAAGACTTTTGTTTTCGTAGTTTCATTTCATTTATTTGAGTCATAGGAAACACCGTACTATTAAAGGGGGCCGAGGTAATACTAAGGAAAATTTCCAACTGATGCTCAACTCCAAAATCCTCAACCTATACAATCCTTCGAGTGAAGCCTTTGGAAATCTCTTACGGTTCGGACAAGTTCTTCAGTGACAGAGACGAAGTTCTTCTGGTCTATGAGGAAATTGACCTGACTGAGGAGTTAGGATTTTGCCAGTGCGAATTGCCTACAAGTGAGGAACATGATAAGCCTGAGGACTTTCATAGTTCGAAATTCCGACCGTTGCTATGCTTAGCGCCAGCTATCGCCAATCATTCTTACCCACATAACGGTCATATCATTGGGGGCATTTATGTCTTATCATGTCAGGTTGCACCCTGGCTATAAATAGCCACCCCCCACAACCACTAGTTGGTTGGCTGCTCGGAGAGAGAACTGTCACTTGTCATTTGAGACAACCCATCCTCCGAGGACTTTGAGAGAAAATCATCTGTGAGGAAAGACCATCAACCAAACCACCAATCCCAAAGTGATTGAGGATCACTAAAGAAATTCCTGTGTGGAACCGATGCTTGTTACCTTTGAGGACTGTGCATCCTCCAGACGGTTAGACGTCATGGTCTAGTGCTCCTGCAGTCAATTGAGGATCATGAAGTGACTTTGGTCTAGAGCATCCAGCAGTAAATTGTGGATCGTAGGGTGACCAGTTTGTGAGGGTTTTGGAGGTCTACCCTAAAGACTTACCACGAGTGTTGGGCGAGGACTGTGTGACCTTAGCTCAAGGAGAATATGGTAAGGAATGTGTGTCCTCGGACTGTGTGTCCTCTGGTTTAAATACCAGGCCAATCCAAACCAGACGTATGACTGTCACGGCAGTTGGAACTGGGTCATCAAACCATTGTCTTCATCGAGCTATCTGGTTCTATTTCCTCAACCCCTCTAATTCCTCATATACTTGTTGATGAAATTGATTGTTACTATTTGAAGAATTTGACTGAAGACTTTCACAAATTTCTCACCTCAAATTCTTCAAGTTACCTTGTTCATCACTGATTATCCTGTATCAGTCTATTTACTACTTGTGCATGTTTCATTTCATCATGAAGACTATGTTGTTACTATGTTCCTCATGCACTTGAGTACTTATTTTGCTGCTAGTTATTCATCACATTTCAAATTCCTCAAGTGATGAATTTGTAAAAATCGCCTATTCACCCCCCTCTAGTCGATATAACGCAATTTCAATTGGTATCAGAGCAGGTACTCCCTCGCTTTGTGTGATTTTGGTTTAACCACCTGGAGTTCTAGTTATGTCGACTGCAGGTATGATCAAGGTTTCCGCGGGGTGTCCTACCTTCGATGGGACGGACTACCCCTACTGGAAGAACAAGATGCGTATGCACCTCGAAGCTATTGACAACGATCTCTGGTACATTGTGGAAAATGGTGTGCCCTCTGTCACTCCCACTGTTACTACTGCTGATGTGAAGAGATTCAAGCAACTCGATTCTCAAGCGAAGAATATCATCTGTGGCCATGTGAGCAAAGGTCAGTATGGCAGAGTGAGTGCTTTGGAGACTGCTAAGCTTATCTGGGATAGGCTGTCCAAAGTCAACGAAGGTGTATCCACTCAACGTGACTCTCGTGTTGATGTTCTTCGCAATCTCTTCAACCGCTTCAAGAGACTTCACAATACAAATGTTCAGCAAACTTTTGATCGTCTCACTGATATCTCCAATGAGCTTCAAGCACTGGGTGCCACCGATATCACTGACCATGAAGTGGTGAAGAAACTGCTAAGATCTCTTAACTCCTCATTCGATACTCTGGCGTTGATGACTCAAGAACGTGCAGACTACAAGTCACTTGATCCTGCTGATATTCTTGAGAGACTCAATACTCATGAATTCCAACAAGCTATGAAGAGAGACCTCTACGGGCCAAGCTATGGAAGTTCTCATGCTCTGAAGGCGAAAGCAATTTCCTCATCCTAAGAAGAAGATTCTGACATCAGCCTTGATGATCCAGAAGAACTAAGTCAGGAACTAGCAATGCTCGTGAGGAAATTCTAGAAGTTCTCAAGGAGAGGTGGATTTGGAAAGTCATCAAAAAGTGGCTTGAGGAAATCAGATTCCTCAGAAGACTACAATAAAAGAACTTGTCATCGTTGCAAGAAGACCGGTCACTTTATCTCTGACTGTCCTCTCTGGGGAAAAGATTCAAAGAAGAAGAAGAAATACAAGGAGGATAGTTCTGATGACTCGAAGAAAAAGAAGAAATCTTCAAAGTCCTCATCTTCAAAGTCCTCAAAGCACAAGAAGAATGGTTCCAGAAAGGCTCGAGCATTCATCGGCAAGGAAATGGATTCTGAGAAGGAATCTGAAGAATCTGAAGAAGAGGAAGAATCTGAGGAGGAACCAGAATCTGGTGTCGCTAGCCTTGCTCTCGCTACTGCTTTTGTCAGCAAGTCCATCTTCAACGATGAAGAATATGACTACTCCAACGACTCTGACGTCAGCAATGATGATTATGCTCCCACCTATTACTTCATGGCAAAAGGCTTAAAGGTACACAAACATCATTCCTTATCTGAATCAAGTGAAGGTGAATCTAATGAATATGTGAAACCTAGCTATGCTAAACTTGTTAAAATTGCCACTAAGAAACAAAGTGCACTTGAAAAGCTTTAGAAAATGCTAGACAAAAGCGATGATCCGTTGAACTATGAAGTGGATCGGACTCAAACTCTGTCTAACGATCTCAAAATTCTTCAAACAAAGTATGATAACCTTCAGAGTCATCATAACGACCTCTTAGCCGATCATGAGAAGCTTTCTTATGAATTTCTTCAAAGAAAGCAAGATCTTGAGAAATTGAGGGTGTCACATGAGGATCTCCAAAGGGAAAACGATTCCTTACTGGCTCAACAGATCAGTACCGCTCAGGAAGAATTCGTTCCACCTTGTTTGAAATGCATCAAACGTGAAACTGCTAATTCTTCACCTAAATGTTCAAATACTTCTATTGCTGCAAATTCTTCAACTATTCCGGTGGTTTCAAATTCCTCATGTGAGGATACCACAAGTATCACTGATGACAATGCAGGGTTGAAGGAATTGTATGTGACAGGCATGTACAAAAGTCTCAAAGGGCATCAAACCCTTTGCGATGTCCTCAAAAAGCAGATTCTGAACAGGAACCCTTGAAAAGAGGGTATTGCCTTTGTGAGGAAACTCAACGCTGATGGATCCTACTAGACACCTGAGCAGTACCCCAAAACCTCATGGGTTGTTGTGAAAGGACCTCCTGTAGATCCATCCACTTTATCTGGCTTTACGTGTGAAACTTCATATTCCTCTGATGAGTCACTTGACTTGAACTACAAATTCTTCAAAAATCAGAAAGGTGAAGTATTTGCTAGATTTGTTGGAACTAACTGCAGGAATGGCTCTCCTATGAAGAAAATCTGGGTTCCCAAGAGCTACCTTCAAAATCTTCAAGTGGATGTCCTCACGACACCGAATAGGAACCACAGATCAAATTCCTCATATGGACCAAAGTCCTCACTTGGACCAAATTCCTCAAATGGTCAAAATTATCATTCTCGTACTAATGCCTCTGTTTCACAGGGAAAACCTAAGAGTTATAAATATGTGCATTATTCTTCAAACTGTTATGTTCATAAGTCCTCGAAGAATTTCTCTGCTTATTCATTTGAGTACTCTAACCCTCGCCCTGTGAAACGAAGCGCACTTGCTTCTATGCCTCCCTTCTCATATGGTGCTCGTAGAATGATGAACTCTTTGCCCCCTCCAGATGTGGGTGGTGAAGAAATTGAACTAACATCTTATGTAGGGCCAGGTCTCTAGATGAACATCTAATGAATTTGTTGGAGACCTGAGGAAATGCTTGAAAGGACGGAAGCTAACTATGCAGAAATGAATTCCTCATTTCTCTCGTCCTCACACTACTTGCTTACTATCTTGTGTGATGAAATTCTGTCTGATGAAATTGATGTCATATTCTTCACTCTGAAGCATATGAGTTTGTAAGTTGTACTAATTCATCTGCAGGATGATACTCCAAAAGCTACTGAGTGGGTTCTCGATAGTGGATGCACAAATCACATGACTGGTGACAAGAATCTACTGATGAATTTGCCACTCACTCCATCTCCTCTGAAGCATATCACTTACGCAGATAAAGGAAAAAAGCAAGGTATTGGGACTTGGTAAGGTTGCTATCTCAAAGGACCGAACCATGGATAAGGTGATGCTTGTTGAATCCCTTGGGTTCAACCTTATGTCTGTCTCAATGCTTTGTGATCTTGGTATGATCGTCGTATTTGGAAAATATCGTTGTGTTGTCATCATGGAATCTGACAATTCCAAAGTCTTGGAAGGCTTTAGGAGAGGAGACTTGTATATTGTTGATTTCTCTATAGGTCCTCAACCTACCACATGCTTACTTGCAAAGTCTTCAGAAAGTTGGTTGTGGCATCGACGACTTGGACATGCGGGTGTGAGGAACTTGCACACGCTTGTCAAGAAAAAGCACGTCATTGGCATCGAGGGTGTCAAATTCCTCAAGGACCACCTCTGCGGTGCATTCGAATCTGGGAAGATGACCAGATCCAAGCATCCCTCGAAGACAATCATGACCATGACTCGACCCTTTGAATTGCTTCACATGGATCTCTTTGGCC
The DNA here is from genome assembly GCA_022496015.1 of Hordeum marinum. Lineage (NCBI taxonomy): Eukaryota > Viridiplantae > Streptophyta > Magnoliopsida > Poales > Poaceae > Hordeum > Hordeum marinum. The sequence goes on from CM039672.1 coordinate 114,806,932, forward strand.
CCACTCATTACTCAATACTAACAAATGCTTCAAGTTTGTATGGCTTTGTCATTGTTGATGATTACTCTTGTTGCACTTGGGTGCATATTATTCTATACAAAAATGAAGTGCAGGATGTCTTCAGACGATTTGCTTCAAGGGCCTTCACCAACTTCGGCGTCAAGATCAAGCATATTAGGAGTGACAATGTGACTGAATTCAACAACACTAATCTTGACGAATATCTTGATGAAATTGGTATTAGTCATGAGTTATATGCCCCTTATACTCCTCAATAGAATGGCATCATGGAGCGCAAGAACAGGACTCTAGTTGAGATGGCTCGCACCATGCTTGATGAATACAAGACTCCTCGTCACTTCTGGCCTGAGGCAATTGATACTGCATGCCACATCATCAACAGGGTATATCTTCACAAATTCTTCAAGAAGACTTCATATGAACTTATGACTGGCAAGAAACCCAATGTAAGTTATCTCAAAGTCTTCGGTGCAAAATGCTAGATCAGAGATCCTCACCATAGATCTAAGTTCACACCAAAAGCACATGAAGGTTTTATGCTTGGTTACAGAAAGGACTCGCACACCTACAAAGTCTTCAACACCTACCATCACAAGGTTGTTGAAACTGTAGATGTGCGGTTCGATGAAACCAATGGCTCGCAAAGAGAGCACCTGCCTTTTGTGTTAGATGAACAGTCTCCTGAGGAATCCATCAAGCTGAAGGCAACTGAAGATATCATACCCACTGAGGAAGTCATTCCAACGAATGAAGACTTTCATGTTGATACACCTGAAGAAAATGATACTGAAGGAAGTCCTCAGCCATGTCAACCTGCTCATCCTAGAGTTGCAAATGAAGTACAGATTGACAAAATCATCGATGACATCAATGCACCAGGTCCCCTCACTCGCTCAAAAGCTTCACATTTAACTAACTTTTGTGGGCACTTTTCCTTTGTCTCTATCATAGAGTCCGCCAAAGTTAATGAAGCATTCAAGGAGCCTGAGTGGATTCAAGCTATGCAAGAGGAATTGCATCAGTTCAGGCTCAACAACGTGTGAGAATTTGTCAAGCGGCCAGATCCTCGCAAACATAACATCATAGGTACCGAGTGGATCTACCGCAACAAGCAAGATGAAAATGGCCTTGTGGTGAGGAATAAGGCTTGTCTTGTAGCTCAAGGCTACACACAGGTTGAAGGAATTGACTTTGATGAAACGTTCGCACCTGTTACTAGACTTGAAGCTATTCGCATATTGCTTGCTTATGCTAACCATCATAATATCATCTTATATCAAATGGATGTGAAAAGTGCATTCCTCAATGGTAAACTTGAGGAAGAAGTATATGTTGCTCAACCCCCAGGTTTTGAAGACCCTAAGCATCCTGACAAAGTCTTTAGACTCAACAAGGCCCTCTATGGCCTCAAGTAGGCCCCTCGGGCGTGGTACGACACTCTGAAGGAATTCCTCATGAAGAAAGGCTTCAAACCCGGTTCACTCGACCCCACTCTTTTCACAAAATCCTATGACAATGAACTATTCATATGCCAAATATACGTAGACGATATTATCTTTGGTTGTACTGACAAACGTTACAGTGGTGAATTTGCCTATATGATGAGTGAAGAATATCAAATGTCTATGATGGGAGAGTTGAAATTCTTCTTAGGTCTTCAAATTTGTCAACAAGACAATGGCATCTTCATCTCCCAAGAGAAGTACCTCAAGGATGTTCTGAGGAAATTCGACATGCAAGATTGCAAAGGCGCAAAACTCCAATGCCTTCAAAAGGCCACCTCTGCACTGATGAAAATGGTAAAGATTTCGATCAAAAGGTATACCGCTCCATGATTGGCTCTTTCTTGTATCTATGTGCATCTAGGCCTGACATTATGCTAAGTGTTTGCATCTGTGCCCGATTCCAAGCAACACCGAAGGAATCACACCATAAGGCTGTGAAACATATTCTTCCATACTTAGCTCACACACCAACACTTGGATTATGGTATCCCAAGGGCTCAAATATTCACCTCGTCGGATACTCTGATGCTGACTATGCTGGAGATCGCGTGGATCGCAAGTCAACCTCAGGCACATGTCATTTCCTCGGACGATCCCTAGTCTGTTGGTCCTCAAAGAAGCAGAACTGTGTCTCATTCTCTACTTCTGAAGCTGAGTACATTGCTGCTGGCTCATGTTGTGCTCGGTTACTATGGATGAAGCAAACCCTTAATGACTACGACATCAAGTTGAAGAATGTGCCTCTCTACTGCGACAACGAGAGTGCCATCAAGATTGCATACAACCCAGTTCAGCACTCCAAGACCAAGCACATCCAGATTTGTCATCACTTTCTTCGAGATCATGTACTCAAGGGCGACATCTTCATCGACCACATCCCCACTGAAGAACAATTGGCCGATATCTTCACCAAGCCCTTGGATGAAAAGAGATTTTGCAAGTTGCGGTGTGAGCTAAATATCTTTGAATCTTTGAATGTTCTTTGAAGGACACACATCCTAACACTTATGCAAAATTGATGACTTTGATGTGCAACACACGAAGTAACGTTATTCTTCAATCAATGAAGAATAACCCTCTAAGTGTGAAGAAATTAATGAAGAATTTGATTCTCAAAACCCTATGACAATTGTACGCGGTGTTTGAAATCATCATTCTTATACGGTGGGTCACGCCACCAACCAAAGATGAAATTCTTCAAAATTGAGTTTTTCATCATTTTTGCAAATTCTTCAAATTATCAAATTCCTCAAATTTGCAAATTCCTCAACTTTTCAAATTATTCAAACTTTGAAACTCATGTTCTTCATTGACTATATATATATATATATATATATATTTGAGTTTTCAATGTCCTCAACAGCATTCACTTATTGCTAATTCTTCAAGTTGATTTTCATCTAAGTGAATGTGATCGGACCCTTTCCCCATCTATGCTAAACTCAACCCAGTCTGTTCACAAATTCTTCATATGCATTCTACTTTGAAACTCATTCAAAGTCTTCACTGTGTCCTTGATAGCTGAAGAATTTGCAAACAGGAGATTTGAAATTTTCACTATCAAAATTTTCAGCGGTTCCTGCTCAAACGGTTCTGATTCCCGCGCCTGGATAACCCACGATCCCCCACTATCGCCACATCTAAGTATGTGGGTGACACTTGTCGCATGGAGAGCAAGGGTCAGGGGTAATCTTGTCCAAAATCTTCGGGTAGATTGGTTTTCACTCCCTCAATAAGTATCCCCTCCCCTTCAACTGTACTCGGTTACTCCTCATCTCATCCCTCTCCCGAGCTCCAACCTAGCACCGCCGCTAAAGTCATCGTCGCCGGTGAGGAAGAGCTTCACTGCCTCGACCTCATCGTCGCCATACTCGCATCGTTCGCGGAAGTCCTCATCCCGCCGCCGTTGTAGTTGTCTCCCTCTGCCAAGCTAGGGCGTGGGATATCTGAATGGACGAACTTCCCAATCTCATCTCTTGTTCGTCGTGTTCTTCACCAGGGTAAATAAAATTTATTTTTACTGCCCTTGTTTGATCCTCAAATTCTCTTCATATTCCTCAAAAGGTGTTTATTCTTCATGAACCTTATTCTAAAATCACCTTACATCTTCACATACTTGATGTTTTTCCCTAAGTAATGATTTTCTTCAAGATTCCTCAATTGTGTGAATCCTCAAAATTTGCACAACTCTAGAACCTGAGACAAAGAACACTTAGTGAAATTCCTCAAGACACCCATGGTCAAATTCCTCTCACCTTTTTTATTTAGAAAAATTTCCGAGAACGCATATGACCTCTTCAAATTCCTCGCACCTATACTCTGTTCACAGGTACAACATGTCCGCTGATGAATCACTAGGTTCTCATCAACTTAACTCATTTGCAGTGCTCCTTGAGGAAAAAATGTGTACTTCTTCAAAGTCCTCAAGAGTTCATATTCCTCAAGTGAAGAAAATGGCTGACGGAAAGAAACCTCAGAAAGGTGGAAAGAAGCCAGATATGCACACTGCCTTTGAGATTCCAGATGACGTGTATGAGGAATACTGCACACCCAATCAAGAAACTCATGGCAAAGAAATGACCAAGCAGAGAAAAAATCATCTACAGAAAATTGAGAGGAGATGGGCAAGGGAATGGAAGGAATATCGTTATGTAACTCCAAAATACATGATGAAATTCGCAGTGAAACCTCCTTGCAGCAGGCCTCCCCTTGCTCCAAATCAAATTGTTGATCCCACTAGCATCAAGACTGGTGAGGACTTTCCTCACATGTGGGAGAAGCAGCAAGCCAAGATGGCGAAGAAAGCCAAAGGGGCAGTGAAGAAATTCAATGAAGATTCTGCTGCTGCTGCCTCTGCCGGAGCCTCTGCAAGTGCTCCGAAGAAAATCATGAGGAAGAAATATGCATTGAAGACAAGTTCTTCAACCTCAAAACCTTCACAGCAGATCCCTCAAGGTCAAAGGCCTCGGCCTACAAAGTCTTCAGCTGCTGGAACGGTTGCTGCTCTGTCTTCTGCGATAGCTGCAAAGTCCTCAACCCAAGTGCATCTGGCAACATGTAAGAGGACTGAGGGATTCTCAAGAGTTCCAAAGATCTCAGCAAGCCCATCTACTATAGCAAAGTCTTCAACTAGCCCTTCTGCGTTGAAGCCGAAGAAAACAGCTGGACGAGGTCAAAGACCAAGTCCTCACTCAAGCAAGGCTGTGGTGACCATACCCTCAGGTTCTGAGGATGATGATGATGAAGCTGATGATGAGGAATTGGAAGAAATCATCAAGCACAGCCAGCAAAAGGCTGCTATAGCAAAGGGAAGATCTGTTCCTCTCATGCTGGATCCCAAGATGATCCTCAACTTCATCGATATATGTCATGAAGACCCAAGCATCCCACTTTCTTCACTAAATCTGCCTCTTGGAGTGGATCATGTCCTCACCCACTCCATTTCTGAAGAAAAATGGAAAAGAGAGCAAGCTCTGAGAGCTAAGAGGAACAGGGTTCGGAAGGAAAAGTTTCTGAGAGACAATGTGATGAATTTGACCCCAAATCAACTCGTCAGTGTTCAGTCTGAAATTTGCACACTCTCCGAGGATCAAGAGAGATATGATGCTGAATGGAAGGGCACCAAGGTGAGATTTGTCAGGGCTGCTCAAGCTACAGTGAAGGATCACAACACTAGGGTTGTTGCTCGATCGCAACCACAAAATCCTCAGGCTGATGAAATTCCTCAAGCTACTGATGAAATTGCTCAGCCTGATGAAACTGCTGATGGAAATGCTTCTACACCAGAAGCAACTGCCAGTGCTGCTGAGGAAACTCGGACCACTAATGATCATGCCAGGACAACCACCACTGTTGTGCCTAAAGAAACTGAAAGGCCAGCTAAAGCTTTTGCTGCGCCTAAAGAAACTGAACACACCAGGGCGGCTGCATCAGTCATTCCTGAAGAAACTGACACTGCTGAGGAAAAGACTCTTAAGAGAAAAGCATCAGATTTAGAAACCTCAGTTGTGAAGAAGTTGAAGACTATGCCAAGTTCTTCAACTGGACCTATTGATGCTACACCAATTTCCTCAGCACCTGCCTACGAAATTGTACTATTTGGGGTGGAATATGTCATCCCAGATGAAGATCAGTCTGCTGCTATGACAGAGCAAATTGATGAAGAAATTGAAGTTGAAGACATTGCTTCAACTCCAAAGGTATCATCGCCCCAGCCTCAGTTCACTGCTGAAGAAGCTGGAGTTGAACAAATTGATGAGGACGTAGACATTGGCAATACAATGCCTGTCATCAATGATGAATATTGGGAATCAGCACACCCAAATTCACCAATGACTACTCCTATGACACAGATTTCTCAGTTGCCTACTCCGACTGAAGAAATACATGAAGAATCTGCCAATGTGAGCACCCAAGTCACTGAAGAAATTCTAGCTGCAACGGCTGATGATCTTGATGCTCCCGCCGCAACTGAGGAACCAGCTCTCCAAATCGTTCTGTCTGAAGGTGTTCCTCCCATGCAAAAGGAGATTAAGGGGCGCTTCAAGCCAAATCTTCAACCGAAGCCAAGAATGCCATTCAAAGGCTCAGTACGCCCCAAATTCCTCAAGAGCAATTTCTTCAATGAACGTATGTTCTTCACTGGTCCAAATCCCTATGACTTTGCAAGGGCCGCTCGCAACAGATTCTGGACGACAACACATCTCAACTACTATGCATCAGTTTTTTTTGAGAAGAAGAAAGTCTTCGAGCACCACCAAATTCCTCATGCTGACATGGAAACCCTTCCATCATTCACATCGGTGCTCCAGGTTCTTCATGATGCAGGCATTCTCCTATTCTATGTCGACATCTGCGACTGGAATGAAGAACTCATTATTCAGTTCTATGCCACATTGCATATCAGTGAAAATGCTTCAGATGTCAACTCCTGGATATTGGACTGGATGACAGGATCAACACACTTCACTGCTCAAGCTTCTGAATTGCTTCAGTGTGTACCAGTTCCAATTCCCTCAGATGAAGCTTGCAAACTGTTTGATGAGCTTGCACTTGCAAATCAGCTGATGCAAGTGTTGATGAAGACATTGCCTCCTAGAAAGCCTCAACGAAAAACCTTCCTTGTGAAGGATCTGCTATATGTGCCCAGGACTGTCTACCGTATACTCACAAATACGCTATGTCCTCAGAAGGGCCACAATTCCGAAGAACAAGAAGTGGAAGGAGTCATGAAGAATATGCTCTTCAACATCATTCATGGGATTCCCATTGACTTGCACGACTTCTTCATGAGGACTTTGGCCAGTGCTTCTTTAGCTCGATTTGAACAGAAGACCTATGCGCCTTGGATAATGAAATTCATCAGGGCAAAGTCCTTAGTTCCCTTCAAGGCTGATTTCCAGAACCACTTTGGCTTCCTGCCTCCAATTGAAGTCATCAAGAGTACAATTGCCTTAGTTGAAGGAAAAGGCAAGGCTGTCATTGATGAAGGCACTCGTCCATTGGATGGATAGTTTCGAAAAGCCGCTTCCTTCTCCACCAATGATGACACTGCCACTCAAGACTTCGATGCAAAGGCCTCAGCTCATAAACCTCAAGAGTCTGCCCCACGTGTGATGACTGATCGCGAGCTTCTAATAAGTCTTCATCAGAAGGTCAATCGCAATCACAAGTGGGTGAAGCGTCAACTTGGATACATTGTGCAGAACATGACTGTGACGCAGAACGCCGTGAAGAGGAATCACTACTATGCGCATGAAAACCTCAACCGCTCTTGGGCCGTACCGTCTCACCTCATGTCTTCTGAAGAACTGGATGAGCTGGATATTGAGGAACATCCTGACTGGGCTCATCGACCTCAGAAGAAATTCAAGAAAGTTCAAGTTCCTCTGATGGTCACAAGTTCATTTTCTTCATATCGAGAGCGCGATGACGATGAAGACATTGACGACACTACGGCAGGCCCTGCATCGACAAACGACCCCGACAACGCTGGCGCTCCTTCCTCACCAACACGATGAAATTCTTCAGAGGGGCGTTAGTCCTAACTTTTTTCTTCCCTTTTGGTCTTGGATGACAAAGGGGAGAAAATTTGAGTTAGTCTTCAAGCGGGTCTCTCTATTGGGCTATTTTTGTTTAAGTTACAACTCTCGCTCTTCTGAAACTTTTGTTGGTTGAGTTGTAAACTTAAGTCTGATGGTGGTCTAACAGTTTTGAACTATTTCCTCGCATGTTTATTTCCCCAAGTACCTCAATGCATACATGCTGAATTTTGTCAGACCCCATTTTCCTCACGCATTTCAAATTCTTCATATCATATGTTCAAATGCGTGTATGAATTACAACATATAGGGGGAGTTCTCCATGTTTTAACCTGGCATGTGCATTTGCAGTCCAAAGCAAATTCCTCAAATATGCACATCTTCAGGGGGAGTTCTTCTATATCTTGCAATCAACTTCCTCAAAATCTGTACTTTCACTTCATCTGTTTATCCCCGTTGAAAACTTAACCTATTTTTCATCAGTCACCAAAAAGGGGGAGATTGTTAGTGCATCTAGTGCCCCTTAGTGATTTTGGTGTATTGAAGACTTATAGGTTAAGGTACTAATGTGTTTGTGAGTGTACACAGGCTCTATAAGTCGATGAGGAGTTTGATATATCCGGAGATTATCGACCCCTAAAAATGTATGTCTTCAAGTGAAGACTTTGTGAAGACTTTGGTGAAGACTTTGTGAAGACTTTGAAAATGAAGAAGTTGGTGTGACCTTGAAGATATGAACGAGGAATATGAAGCGTGAAGACTTTTGTTTTCGTAGTTTCATTTCATTTATTTGAGTCATAGGAAACACCGTACTGTTAAAGGGGGCCGAGGTAATACTAAGGAAAATTTCCAACTCATGTTCAACTCCAAAATCCTCAACCTATATAATCCTTCGAGTGAAGCCTTTGGAAATCTTTTATGGTTCAGACAAGTTCTTCAGTGACGGAGATGAAGTTCTTCTGGTCTCTGAGGAAATTGACCTGACTGAGGAGTTAGGATTTTGCCAGTGCGAATTGCCTACAAGTGAGGAACATGATAAGCCTGAGGACTTTCATAGTTCGAAATTCCGACCGTTGCTGTGCTTAGCACCAGCTGTCCCCAATCATTCTTATCCACATAACGGTCATATCATTGGGGGCATTTATGTCTTATCATGTCAGGTTGCACCCTGCCTATAAATAGCCACCCCCACAACCACTAGTTGGTTGGCTTCTCCGAGAGAGAACTGACACTTGTCATTTGAGAGCAACCCATCCTCTGAGGACTTTGAGAGAAAATCATCAGTGAGGAAAAACACACAACCAAACCACCAAACCCAAAGTGATTGAGCATCACTGAAAAAATTCCTGTGTGGAACCGATGCTTGTTACCTTTGAGGATTGTGCATCCTCCAGACGGTTAGGCGTCATGGTCTAGTGCTCCTGCAGTTAATTGGGGATCACGAAGTGGCCTTTGTCTAGAGCATCCAGCAATAAATTATGGATCGTCGGGTGACTAGTTTGTGAGGGTTTTGGAAGTCTACCCTGAAGACTTACCACGAGTGTTGGGCGAGGACTGTGTGACCTTAGCTCAAGGAGAATACGATAAGGATTGTGTGTCATCTGGTTTAAATACCAGACCGCTCCAAACCAGACGTATGACTATCACAGCAGTTGGAACTGGGTCATCAAACCATTGTCTTCATCGAGCCATCTGGTTCTATTTCCTCAACCTCTCTATTCCTGATATATCTGTTAATGAAATTGATTGTTACTGGTTGAAGAATTTGACAGAAGACTTTCACAAATTCCTCACCACAAATTCTTCAAGTTACCTTGTTCATCACTGCTTATCCTGTATCAGGCTACTTACTATTTGTGCATGTTTCATTTCATCATGAAGACTATGTTGTTACTATGTTCCTCATGCACTTGAGTACTCATTCCGCTCCTAGTTATTCATCACATTTCAAATTCCTCAAGTGATGAATTTGTAAAAATCCCCTATTCACCCCCCCTCTAGTCGATATAACGCACTTTCAGGATACAACCAATTTGGGGACTTGTAGTGCAAATCTCAAATCAGGGGTTTTTGAAAAACCTATTTTGAATAAAACCTTTTTGGTCAAAATAATATTTTGTAAAAATATAATTATGTACTATTCACATAGCATGATCATTGGACAAGCGTGGGGATCAAAGAAAAGAGTTTTGAGAGTAGGAGAGATTTTATGGATATAGAGCACCAGCAAGCAATCACACAATCAGCAAACAAGTCAAGCACAACAAGCACAAAAGTTTTAATTGGCCCTGCCTTTTGAGTCATGATATCTTAGTAATGAGGCAAATCACAGGGTGTGACAGACCTACCCCCCTTACAAGAATCTCGTCCCCGAGATTCCTTGGCTAGGCGTGGGAAGATGCGGAAATCCAGAGGTGAGGTAGTATTCTCGTTCCATGTTGCTTCTGCTCCGGCATGGTTGTCCTTCTGGGTCTTGAAATGCTTGATGATACGTCTTTGAGTGCATCGTTGACTTCGTCTTAGGGTGGACGGGGTTCCAGCAACCTACTAGGCTTGCCTAATGGTTAAAGGTTTGGTGGACGAGGTTCTAGCAAGGGCATGGCTTGTGTGGGTATCCCAAAGTCGGAATACATGGCCAAGCAGTGTGTCTGTGTGCTGGTCGTAGGACTGCTCACGTTGGTCAGGGACATCTAGATGTCTCACGTTAGAATAGAAAGGTTGAGTCTTGGTGTAGCTTCTCGTTGACGGGGAAATCCTTATCTTCCTTAAAGCAGGGGTCTTCAGCCATAGGTGGTCCCCATCCTTGAAAGTGTTGAGGTGCGTCATTGTGGGCTTCTCCTCGAGATCTTCTGCTTGAGTAAGTTGCCCAGGTAGATTCTTCTTTCGTCTTGGTCGTTTGTCTTCATCGCATGGACGCACATTTCTAGAGGGTCTTCGAGTGTTTGGTCTATTCGTCACTCTGCGGCAAGGTCTGTTCTGGGTCTCGCCCCTAAGACTGAGCTTAGAGACTTGGTGTTAAAACGGGTTCTACCATCTGGGAAAGTTTCAGTGGGGGTTCTAGATAAGCTGACTCTTCAGAGTATAGATCAGCCATCTAATCCCCGAGGTGTGACGCTTGGCAAGCGGGGTGAACTACCTTTGACACGTGGTTTATCACGATCGAGTCAGGTTCATGTTGTTGATTGAACCAAAAAGGGTCCAGCAATCAGGTCATGACAGTCGTTCCACTCCGTTCCAGGCATCTGAAGGGAGTAGGAACATCATGCTCAACGTACACCATCAAAGAGGGGGAGTGAGGGTGCCGTCAACTTCTCAGTTCCATCCTAGTCAGGAGCTGATAGATGACCATTTAAAGCGAGGGGCTCCTTGATCCTCTTGATGTCCATGGGCTTCATCGGGCTTGAACGTCGGTGCTTCGGGATGTAGTCTAGTTGATGTAGCCGGAAGAGGAGTGGTGATATCCTTTTCTTGCTTCTTCTTTGTCATTGTCGTGGCTTCGCAATCGCAGTGGTCCTTCATCTTGCTTGGGTAAGAAAGTCTTCTCCTGTAGGGAGGGTGCTTCGTGGAGTCCAACTTCTTCAAGGTGAGACCTTATACTCGAGAGGCATGGTAAGGGGTGTTCCTGGGGCTGGTCCAAACACGACTAAGGTGTTCCTCCTCTCATTGGGTAAATAAGCATGTTATCCCAGAGGACAACAACCTATTTCCCAAAGTACCATATAAACACATTGCTCATCGGGTATGTTAGAGGAGCGGGCATTCGTCCCAGATGGTCACTAGTCTCAAGGGTTTATGGTCCAACCTAATAGAGGTCTTTGTGGCCACTTCCTTATGGAAAGGGTGGGTGGTCGTCAAGGTGGAGTGTCGACCATAGTCTTATGACTGAGAGCCAAGACATATGGTCACTTCCGACCTTGCTATGGATTGGTAAAGCTTCAGGGTTTCAAGGAGCTTAGGATGTGAGTGAACGTCTATCATCTTATCCTCGAGCATGGCTATTAGATGCCAATAGTACTGCCTGTTACTCCAAACAAAATTACCCTATATCCTCAAAGGTATCATCTCATATAAGTAAAATCCAATATTGCATATGCTACTCATATCTCCAAGGTTTTGAGAGAAGGACTATGCTAAAAATCTCATATGTATACTATAGCTAACTCACCTATATCCCTATATAAAAAAATCCTCGGGATAATTTACAAGCCGCTAAGCTTTATCAAGACACTACCAATCCAAGGTCTAAGGTATTGCATTACTATGCTAAGGAAACATGTAATAAACCACTCCAAGATCTTGTTTCCTTCTTAAGAATCCAATTAACCGATCCACGAATACCATCCACTATTACATGGCCTATTATTGCTACAAATCCAATGCCAGTGTCATCCCATACATCTCCAGATTTCCTAATTCCCCAAACTCCAGGAAGAACTATCTCATCACAGTATAACCATCAACCACCATCATGATGATGCAGTGAACTTCGAAGTTAGGTGCACATGGATACTTGGATCGATTCTAACAACAATCCAATATTCCTGGTTTGACTCCCACCGAGAAACATGGCATCAAGATCAAGATCACCAAACCAAATCCAAATTACTCCGAACCATGTGGTTTAATTGATCTTGAGCACCTATTAAAATCACCTATTTAAATCCATGGCTTACATCTAGTAAGAATTCCCTACTAGTTACTCCAGTTACTATCATATCACCATCAATCCGCCATCAAGTGTCACCTGCCAAAGTTAAGTCATATATCCACCAAGTATTTCCAGCTTGTGACCATATTATCCCTACTAATCCAATTCGCTCAAGGGACAAGTAAGTTATGTTAATCTATCAATCTGGACCGACCAAGTTCGTCTACCAACATTAAGCCTCGTAATCCACCAAAGGGTCTCAACTATTTCCTCAAGACATTTATTATGGCTAAATCCAATCATTGTCCACAACTCGTATACCCTTAGAATGATCCTTCCTATGGTATCAAGGTTCTTATGCTAGAGTAAGAATGAAGGATGTTTGTTCACTATGATCTCTAGCTCCATAATGAACCCCGCGCAAAGCAGGGGCTATTGAAGCTCTGGCAAATCCGTATATTAAGCACATGATTCAAAGACTTGTGCTAGGGAAGCTCGTGAGGTCTAGGTTGGTCTGGGGAGGGTTTTCCAATCTTGAGAAAAAAGCATAACTCTTTGGGGTTGCGTTTGGTTGAGTACATGGTAGTCGAAGTCTTCAGTGTCGTTTGCTTGTCGAGGTGGATCCTTGCTATATCCGGTCTTGCTGGTCTTTAGTTGATGAGATTGGGGAGAGGGAAAGTAGCATAGAGGAGCGTGCCTAAGGGGGTGGTATAGTGCAAGTGCAATCAAGCAAGTGTCGAAAAGGCCAAACACAAACATCATGGTAAGGTAGGAGATAAAGTCGTGCACTTGTTGCCTAGGGCAAAAGTGTGACTTACACCAAAGCACAATCAAGAAAAACAAGCAACACACATAATGGTTCCATCAGAACCATCATACAGACTCAACTTCGCATAGGGACGCACGACCTATCCTACCCTAGGGGTTCTCGGACTCAGTAGTCATGATTGCTTCTTGTCTTGGAGAGGAGTCCACTTAGCCTTCTGGGTCTTCTTCAGGTGTTGCTATGTTTTTGGTTGTTGTTCATCAAAACGATTCTGGTTGCGCCTAAAGAGTCCTTGATGGCTTCGGGTCTTTTGAGTTGACGACGAAGGTGATTCTTCACGACTGTTGTTGACATGGTCTTCTGGTGTCCTTTTGTTCATGACAATGCCTTCTTGTCTTCTGAGGCATCGAGCATTCTAGGTAGGCAACCTTTTATGCCATGACATTAACAAGGCATGGTAGAGTTGTATCCTATCCGTCTCGTTGACGATATCATCAGCACTAAGAGTGGGGGGATGATGAGGACCGTTTTCCTGCTCACTATAGTGAGGCGGACCAAATGGCAAGGTTCTCACTCATCGGTGGTTGCCGACACAACAACGAAAAGGACAGGGTTGCTCCATCAGTGATGCATATCATGACATTGCATGTCTTGGGCCCTAGTCATCGAAGTCCAGGGTAGCATCATCCTGGGGCTGTGTCGAGGGTGTCACTATCATCTAAGTCTTGACATCCTCATCCTTCGATAAGGTGTCTTCTGTTGGCAGCTCCTTGTCTAGTGTCACCAACTTGGGTCCAAGATATGTCGGCAATCGTCTGGCAAGGTGGTTCCTTCCAGGTTACCCACGAGGATTACAATGAATCCAGTGATCAGGGGCACAAGGGTAGTAGCGACCATTTGCAAAGTTTTGGAAAAGCAGACGAGGAGAGCTAAGAGAAAAATGGTGGAAATGCTAAGGAAAAAAGATTTGCTTCCCTTGGAATTTTAGGAGAGGCGAGAAATATAGAGGCTTTATAGGTGATTTTGAAGGGTCTGGAAAAACAGTTTTGACCTAACTAACGTCCATGCTAACTAAGGGCCTCCTATAGTCAGGATGGCTCTGATACCAGCTCTGTGGGGACCCCGACTCATAAGTCATGATCACCGACTGTACGTGCACAATGATCCTAGAGATCAATGCTCACTGAATACACAAAAACTGAATAACAAGAGTCTTACATCCATTACATACCGGTTTACTGAAATATGGCCTTTATGGCAAAGTCTTCATATGATTGCAGCGAAAATCTTCAACGACAACGTGAACCCATGCCATCTGCCTTAACCCTACAGGCATTCTGACTGGGAAGCATCCTAGCTCGCATGACCATCACCGAAGTAATCTTCATCATAACCTGATCTTTCATGCCTGGCCAATAAAATAACCAGTGGAAAGCCAATGAGTACTTTGAATGTACTCGCAAGCAACCCATGTTTGGAACAAAGCAATAACAATGCATGATATAGCACTAATAGGTAAGTTTTGCAGAAAGCTAGTTTTGAGTGCAATAACATGATCAAGTGTCTTAAGTAAGCATGCATCAACCATAGACAGGTGTTCATAAGAACACGTCATAGTCATCATCATAAGTAGGGGATTGTACGTCTCATGTACTACTATCACACCAAGTCCTCAGACTTGTCTCATGTACCATCTGAACATCTCATGTTCAGTCATCATGCCAAGTCAACCGACTCGACTCAAGTATCATCCTGGTCACCACACACACACTCCAAGTTTGCGAAAACATCTCGACGTGGCATAAGCATCACCACCCAACTGTCCTTGACCATGGACACGGCTATTCGTATAGTTTTACACTCTGCAGAGGTTGCACACTTTACCCACAAGACTCGGGGAACTTCCGTGTCATCCATGACTCACAGTATATAACATACCCGAGGTAAGCACCCGAACAATGCCTTTCCCCTAGCGATACTAAACAAAGAGTCCACTCGATTGGTACCCAGCCCTCACGATGTACATCACACGAGCCTCGCTCTAAATCTTACCATCCATGAGGGGACCAACGGTGTGCCCGGTGCCTGTAAAGACAGCGCATGATCGTCCATTCCGGTACGACCTCGTATCGAGAGTGACCATGCCACTCCCGCCACTAGTAATGAGGGCTCCTTGCTAGTACTAATCAACAAAGTCCCGTCCCATAAGGGGTATCGTGGTTGTGCATGTAAGGTTGGGACGGTCGACAAATCTTAAACCCTCCATTTTCGAAAACACATCCTCATCTTGTTCTGGCACACCACTTCTTTCTCAAGTGGTCACCCATCTCATCATCATCTCCCTCGGACAGTAGTGGCACCCGACGAGGTTTTCGAAAAGTCTTTGAAATCATCTCTTTCTTCCCCATCACTATGCATAAATCACATCCCTCTTGCGTAGCATCTATTATCATCATATCTACACCCACCCGCACAACCCTCATAAGGTGGTAGGGTCATGCACGATGCAAGTGTCAATGGAAAAGTATCGGAGGCAGCCCACCGGAGGGGTCACTACTCCACATGATCAAATATGACAAAATTAAAGTGCTATATATCATGCAATAAAAATGGTTTCTTAACATGGTCAAAGGGCTGCTTACCTGGCTTAGCAACGTCTTCGAGGTCTTCACCCGCTTCTTGTCCACTCCAGCATTTCGTCTACTTCGCCAACTATCATCGGAAACAACCAAGATAAGCAACACAACAAACATATACTCCCTCCGTTCACTCATGTAAGACCTTCTAGACATTTAAGACAAAACCTAAAATAGTTCAATTTCAGCTGTCCTAAACGTCTTACAAAAGTGAACAGAGGGAGTAATAAAAGTGCTTTATAATTAGGAGTTTTATTTTTCTTGGACATATTGGGTCACAAGAAAAACAATCAGGAAGGTTTGATTGGATGTGGATCAAGGAGAAGTTTTTGAATGGTGGGAATGATGGAAATGATATTCCTTTAAGATGTCAACAGGAAATATTTTCATAAAAATGAGTGGAGGCACTCATAAAATAGGGGATGATTTTAGAAACATGTGGGAAGTGGTTTCACTAGAATTGGAGTTGGCATGATATTCTTATGGATTTTCAAAGTGGGTCACATATGAATAAATGGCCCAATAATTGACATGGCAGAATAAGGGTAAGGAAAAAAATGTTCATCACTTAGTGTATGAATTTAGATGTGCCCGGGATTTTGAATCACTGCATTTGGAGCTAAGGTGAGTGTCCTAAGAATTTTACAATGTGGCCGAATAATAAAAGATATTACCAACATATTTGGTGGGGGGGGGGGGAAATTGTCATATGACAAAAATGTGCACTGCACATCATTGGACAGATCTTGATTTTAGAAACAACCAGGACTTCGAATCTTCCAATTTGGAATTCAAATGAATTTATTATGAATTAATTAGTCCCTCAAAAAAAGGCAAAAGAATTTACCAAACACTAAACTGCGCATTTGGGCAAGGGATAGCCACTGTTACGGCCCAGTAGCACAATCAGGCGGAGCAGAGGCGACGTCATTGGCGTATTAACCGAATACGCTTTCGTTCGCGGAAAACGGCTTCAACGGAAACCGTCTCCACTTAACTGGGGCCCGGGCCTCTAGGTCACTTACACGTGGGTCCCACCAGACCTTCTCTCTCTCCTGCCTTCTTCTTCCTCCCGACAGGACATACAGGAGGGCGCCGGGCGCCGTCGTTCTGGCCGTCTCGCCCCACCAGGGGACGAGCCAGCAGCCTAGACGGCTGCCCCGTTCCACACCGCACTCAAGGGTGGCCGCCACGGTCGTGGGGGCCACCAAGAGCGAGGGTTGAGCAGGGGAGGACGGCGGCGTTGGTCACCGCCGGCGGGCACAGCACAACCAAGGAAAAGGAGCTCCGTGATGCTTGAGTGAATGCAGCCGCCACAGGGTCTCCTTGGGGGTGGAAGAAGACATGCGAGAGGGCTTGCTTGCACGAATTACGGACGAGGACGAATTGCAGCATTGCCGGCCATGGGGAGGAGGGGAAGAGCTAGGAGGAGTCCTGGGGCATCAGGGAGGTGTCTAGGATGGAGAGGAGCGAACTGAAGGCGTCTGGCGCTCGGGGAGGAGGTTTATCCAGAGGGGCAATGGAGGGGGAGCTCGGGCACGCCTCTGATGCCCTCGGGCACGGCGAGCACGCGCGATAGAGAGGCCTTGGAGGCTTGCTGGTGTCGCGAGAGGCGTGGTAGGTCAAAGGAGATTCCCTGGCATGCGTGGATGCCCTGCAAAGGCCATACATGAGCTACCCGCCATGGTTCATGGGCAGAACACCGTTTCTGCAGGTTAGCAGTGTGGTCACCACGCCACTTCGTGTCTAGAGAACCCTTTTGGTCGGCCCAACATGTCTAACGCGTGAGGCACGCATGGGAAAGTTGATTGGTGAAGTGGGAGGATAAATGGAGCTGGGTAGATGGGGTTATTACTAGGGGTAAGTTCGCAATAGCAAACTAGGTGCTTATCTAAGGGGTACCTATTGTGGTCCACTTGGGACAATACCATGTCTACTGGACTAAGCTATGGAGGGACAACAAGTAAAACGATTTTTAGATCATGTAGATCAGAGGGCAAGGTACTTATAGTACAAGGCTACACTTACTGCCATAATGTGGGTTTAGATGAACTGCTCCTATTTTTCACCTGAGCCTGCCATATTTGGTTTTTTTATGCATAGGTATGCAAGTGAGGTTGTGGAAAAGTTTGGGGTCAATAGCATGATTAGAAGAGAAGGAGAGGTGTTGTTATGGTAAAAAGAGAGGGAATAAGAGAGAGTTACCCGCCAAATAAATGACCAGAGGCCATGGAAAAGTTACTAGAGGTAGAAGAGGGTTATAATATGATGTGGTAAAGATTTGGGGACAAGGTGAATCTTTTTGGGCCCACTTTGCTTGTCCACAAGTTTATGGCTGAAGGTGTTGTGCTGTGATTGGGCTAGGCAGGGGAATTCTATGACCTTGAGATTTACCAGGGGTAAATAGTAAGTCCATTTGGTCCTGATCACAAGTTTTCAGCTCAATTGAAGAAATTTGAAAATGCAAACTTGGTAAACCCTAGGAATGGACAGAAATGGATTTATATAGATCTGATCACGCAATCCTATGTCCCTTGATGCACCACTTGATGTAGAATCATGATTTGGTTACTAGAGAATTACCACAAAGTTTGGGATCAAAAAGACAAACTTCACAATGTAAAGTTGATCAAATTTTTCTCTGGACAGGAATGGTTTTAGGATATTTTGGTGAACCAAACCATTGGGATTGATATGAAAATTGGAAAGATGACCACATATATCATATGTGACATTCTATAATTTTCCTGGATTTATTTGAGAATATTTCTTATATAAATATTTCAAATGCTTGGAATAGGAAGAAATGGATTTAAAGGTTTTTTTTCCAATACTTTAGACATGACCATGCCTTTAAACTCTTATATATGGAAAATATATGTCCACTGAAATTTCCTTAATTTTCCAAATATTTTTAAAGCATTTAAATAATTTTCCCCTACAAAAGACCATTTCTGGCATTAAGAAAAATCCTTTAAATAAAATATGAAAATAATCTTTTAAAATAATATTTTGTGGTTTTGGGAAGTTATATATATAGTAGGTTCCAAATAACGCATTTAGGGAAAAAGGATCCACCCAATTTGGGGACATGCAGTGCAAATCTCAAATCAAGAGGGTTTGAAAACCTATTTTGAATAAAACATTTTTGGCCAAAATAATATTTTGTAAAAATATAATTAAGTACTATTCACATGGCATGATCATTGTACAAGAGTGGGGATCAAGGTAAAGAGTTTTGAGAGTAGGAGACATTTTATGAATATAGAGCAACAGCAAGCAATCAGACAATCAGCAAACAAGTCAAGCACAACAAGCACACAAAAGTTTTAATTGGCCCTGATTTATAAGTCATGATATCTTAGTCATGAGGCAAATCACAGGGTGTGATAGACCTACCCCCCTTACAAGAATCTCGTCCTCGAGATTCCTAGGCTAGGCGTGGGAAGATGCGGAAATCCAGAGGTGAGGTAGTCTTCTCGTTCCATGTTGCTTCTGCTCCGGCATGGTTGTCCTTCTGGGTCTTGAAATGCTTGACGATACGTCTTTGAGTGCATCGTTGACTTCGTCTTAGGGTGGACGGGGTTCCAGCAACCTACTAGGCTTGCCTAATGGTTAAAGGTTTGGTGGACGAGGTTCTAGCAAGGGCATGGCTTGTGTGGGTATCCCAAAGTCGGAATACATGGCCAAGCAGTGTGTCTGTGTGCTGGTCGTAGGACTGCTCACGTTGGTCAGGGACATCTAGATGTCTCACGTTAGAATAGAAAGGTTGAGTCTTGGTGTAGCTTCTCGTTGACGGGGAAATCCTTATCTTCCTTAAAGCAGGGGTCTTCAGCCATAGGTGGTCCCCATCCTTGAAAGTGTTGAGGTGCGTCATTGTGGGCTTCTCCTCGAGATCTTCTGCTTGAGTAAGTTGCCCAGGTAGATTCTTCTTTCGTCTTGGTCGTTTGTCTTCATCGCATGGACGCACATTTCTAGAGGGTCTTCGAGTGTTTGGTCTATTCGTCACTCTGCGGCAAGGTCTGTTCTGGGTCTCGCCCCTAAGACTGAGCTTAGAGACTTGGTGTTAAAACGGGTTCTACCATCTGGGAAAGTTTCAGTGGGGGTTCTAGATAAGCTGACTCTTCAGAGTATAGATCAGCCATCTAATCCCTAAGGTGTGACGCTTGGCAAGCGGGGTGAACTACCTTTGACATGTGGTTTATCACGATCGAGTCAGGTTCATGTCCTTGATTGAACCAAACAGGGTCCAGCAATGACGTCATGACAATCGTTCCACTCCGTTCCAAGCATCTGAAGGGAGTAGGGATGTCATGCTCAACATACACCGTCAAAGTGGGGGAGTGAGGGTGCCATCAACTTCTCAGTTCAATCCTAGTCAGGAGCTGATAGATGACCATTTAAAGCGAGGGGCTCCTTGATCCTCTTGATGTCCAAGGGCTTCATCGGGCTTGAACGCCGGTGCTTCGCGATGTAGTCTAGTTGATGTAGCCAGAAGAGGAGTGGTGATTGCCTTTTCTTGCTTCTTCTTCGTCATTGTCGTGGCTTCGCAATCGCAATGGTCCTTCATCTTGCTTGGGCAAGAAACTCTTCTCCTGTAGGGAGGGTGCTTCGTGGAGTCCAACTTCTTCAAGGTGAGACCTTATACTCGAGAGGCATGGTAAGGGGTGTTCCTGGGGCTGGTCCAAACACGACTAAGGTGTTCCTCCTCTCATTGGGTAAATAAGCATATTATCCCAGAGGGCAACAAACTATTTCCCAAAGTACCATATAAACACATTGCTCACCGGGTATGTTAGAGGAGCGGGCATTCGTCCCGGATGGTCACTAGCCTCAAGGGTTTGTGGTCCAACCTAATAGAGGTCTTCATGGCCACTTCCTTATGGAAAGGGTGGGTGGTGGTCAAGGTGGAGTGTCGACCGTAGTCTTATGACTGAGAGCCAAGACATATGGTTACTTCCGACCTTGCTATGGATTGGTAAAGCTTCAGGGTTTCAAGGAGCTTAGGATGTGAGTGAATGTCTATCATCTTATCCTCGAGCACGGCTATTAGATGCCAATAGTACTGCCTGTTACTCCAAACAAAATTACCCTATATCCTCGAAGGTATCATCTCATATAAGTCAAATCCAATATTGCATATGTACTCGTATCTCCAAGGTTTTGAGAGAAGGACTATGCTGAAAATCTCATATGTATACTATAGCTAACTCACCTATATCCCTATGTAAAAAAGATCCTCGGGATAATTTACAAGCCGCTAAGCTTGATCAAGACACTACCAATCCAAGGTCTAAAGTATTGCATTACTATGCTAAGGAAACATGTAATAAACCACTCCAAGATCTTGTTTCCTTCTTAAGAATTCAATTAACCGATCCACAAATACCATCCACTATTACATGACCTATTATTGCTACAAATCCAATGCCAGTGTCATCCCATACATCTCCATATTTCCTAATTCCCCAAACTCCAGGAAGAACTATCTCATCACAGTATAACCATCAACCACCATCATGATGATGCAATGAACTCCGAAGTTAGGTGCACATGGATACTTGGATCGATTCTAACAGCAATCCAATATTCCTGGTTTGACTCCCACCGAGAAACATGGCATCAAGATCAAGATCACCAAACCAAATCCAAATTACTCCGAACCATGTGGTTTAATTGATCTTGAGCACCTATTTAAATCCATGGCTTACATCTAGTAAGAATTCCCTACTAGTTACTCCAGTTACTATCATATCACCATCAATCCGCCATCAAGCATTACCTGCCAAAGTTAAGTCATATATCCACCAAGAATTTCCAGCTTGTGACCATATTATCCCTACTAATCCAATTCGCTCAAGGGACAAGTAAGTTATGTTAATCTATCAATCTGGACCAACCAAGTTCGTCTACCAACATTAAGCCTCGTAATCCACCAAAGGGTCTCAACTATTTCCTCAAGACATTTATTATGGCTAAATCCAATCATTGTCCACAACTCGTATACCCTTAGAATGATCCTTCCTATGGCATCAAGGTTCTTGTGCTAGAGTAAGAATGAAGGATGTTTGGTCACTATGATCTCTAGCTCCATAATGAACCCAACGCAAAGCAGGGGCTATTGAAGCTCAATAAGTGCTCTGGCAATCCGTGTATTAAACACGTGATTCAGAGACTTGTGTTAGGGAAGCTTGTGAGGTCTAGGTTGGTCTGGGGAGGGTTTTCCAATCTTGAGAGAAAAGCATAACTCTTCGGGGTTGCGTTTGGTTGAGTACATGGTAGTCGAAGTCTTCGGTGTTGGTTGCTTGTCGAGGTGGATCCTTGGTGTATCCGGTCTTGCTGGTCTTCAGTTGACGAGATTGGGGAGAGGGAAAGTAGCATAGAGGAGCGTGCCTAAGGGGGTGGTATAGTGCAAGTGCAATCAAGCAAGTGCCGAAAAGGCCAAACACAAACATCATGGTAAGGTAGGAGATAAAGTCGTGCACTTGTTGCCTAGGGCAAAAGTGTGACTTACACCAAAGCATAATCAAGAAAAACAAGCAACACACATCATGGTTCCATCAGAACCATCATACAGACTCAACTTCGCATAGTGGACACATGACCTATCCTACCCTAGGGGTTCTCGGACTCAGTAGTCGTGCTTGCTTCTTGTCTTGGAGAGGAGTCCACTTAGCCTTCTGGGTCTTCTTCAGGTGTTGCTATGTCTTTGGTTGTTGTTCATCAAAATGGTTCTGGTTGCGCCTGAAGAGTCCTTGATGGCTTTGGGTCTCTTGAGTTGACGACGAAGGTGATTCTTCACGACTGTCGTTGACAAGGTCTTCTGGTGTCCTTGTGTTCGTGACAATGCCTTCTTGTATTCTGAGGCGTCGAGCATTCCAGGCGTCGAGAACAAATGAACAATGATCGCCATGCACGCCATTACATTGGGCGTTAAATCCAGGAAGTGAAATTCATATACTTCCATCATGGCATAGAAGAAATCAGAGAAGGGGGAGAGAGGCCATAGTAGAAGACGCGCAGAAGAAGCGGTACGAATCTAATGTCATCTTCCCTTTGGGGTCCTCCGACAGGACCTTGGGCGCTTTATGCCCCTTGTTTCTCTCCCTGCCGCTGCTTCTCCAGCTCTTCGACTTTCCTCTTCCTTTCTTCGACCACTGGGTCTGCAGGGGCGACCGTATGCTTCCCCTTGACGGCGGCCGTCTTCCGCACCATCTCTTGAGTTCTCAAGGGCGGCGGATGATCTAGCACCACTCGGTGGGATGGAGGCGGCGGCGGAAGCAGGTTTTTTGGCTTAAGGAGGAAGATGAAGGATGGAGAAACGGATGTGAATGAGAAGCGCTCATGTGCGTTGCCCTATTTTATTTAAGGGACCCGCGCGGGGGCTGGCTCTTTGCTATCTTTTCCGAAAACCACCATTCTTGTTACTGGCAATTTTTACTCTCAAACGGCTATTGTTCCACGACCCCATGACCCGCAATAATTACATGGAGTGGACGTGGGACAAGAAGGCAACATTTCTTCAACGCGTGTTCGTGCACTGTTTGGGGCCTAACCCAACGTCCCAAGCGACACTCCGCCTTCGTTATATCGAGGTTGAAGCCGAAGGGTGGCCCTCTTGAAAGTCTAGAGATCGGATGTATCAGCACGATCGAAGGACATATTAATTTTATGACCAATTTATGGATTGGCACAAAAAACTTTATTTTGTTCGGACGTCAAGTTTTTACATAAGCCTTTTGCCTTTCAAGCTTATGGCACTTTTAATCTATTTGTATGTTTTTTCTTTTAGGAGGCAGGACATCCTCATGAACGAGGTGCCCTGCGTAATAATTCAGCTTGGGAGATCTTTTCCGACCCGTAGCCCAACATCTTTCCTGCTGACTTACACCTTGGCGTTGGCAAAATGCACATGACATCTATACCAGTTCCTAAGGAGATTCAATCCTCAGGTTGGCCAGCCACACCCAACCTAAGTCTCAGGGGATACTTTGTGTCTTTAGTATAGCTCTCATAGTATAACATCGGATTCCTTTAAAGTACCGGCAATATCAACGGGGGACTCCGACTAGAGTCGAACCCACCAAAAGCCAGGATACTCCGAGTAGTCCTCGACAAAACATTCTTGAATATCGATATATATATATATATATGTATTAGTTTCGAATTGTGTCTTTGGTCAATAGTTGGGTTGCCCTGCTCCTGTGATTGCCTCCTACGTTCCTCTTTGTTCGGCTAGGTGTGCAAAGGGAGAACCACTGCGATTGTACTTCCGATTTAAACTGGTTAGATACCTTAGTGGAGAAAGCCGAAAACTGACTAACACAATGAGCGCAAACTGGTTAACGATCAAATGACTCTGTCAAACTATAGACCGATAAAGGTTACCCCATGTGCATTCCATAAATTTGGCTAGAGTGTTAATGGCTTAACCTTGGCTGACACTGAACACTAACCGGGGGCTAGTAATTGGCCTCCCAAACTTTAAGCTCCGATGACTATGTGAAAGTTATAAAGTCTAGATATACGATTGCCTCGTTTCCGCTAACACAACTGCCTCCGGGCGCCAAGATGTTGGCTAAGGGTTGCCTTGTTACTATGGAAACACCCTGCGTAGCATCTACAAAGGGTTAGAAGCCGACAATGGACCATTCTCAATGATAAACGGTCACAAAGGAGTCAAAATAGCATATAGCATAAAAGCATTTGTATTCAATATGTGAGTGCTGCCTTCCGTAATCATCGTTATAAAGCTATAAATATGCATCAATTTAACTTAAGATTTTGACCAAGCTGGATTGCATGGCTCCTATGCTTAGCCCCTATGTTTCCGACTGTTCGGCTAGGGGGTAAAGGGAGCACATCTCTCTTTCTTACTTCCGGGTCATCCGGATTAGCACCTCAGCTTGAGTGAAGCCCAAAGCTAGCCATCTTAATAATATAATTGGTTGGCATCAACAGAAGTGACAATTTCGATTCATTAAATACCATAGAGTTCGGGAACATTCCCCAAACTAAATCCTCAATATTTTCCTCCCACATTGATAGGAGTTGAGGTTTCACGATCATGGTCAACATGATATCCTGAGAAAAGGAACTTATAAATGAACTATTTTTCCAGAAGATGTTTATTACATTAAATAGTAATATGACATATCTTTCCGCGTACGTTGGTTTATAAAACCATATGGCCAAATTGCCTTGTTTGCCATAAATATTTGCCCTTATAAAGGCTTTATAAAATAGGACAAAGACTCCTCGGCTACTGGCCGACGAGGTCGAAGCCGATGGTCGATCAACAAAGTCTTGTACAATGCAGATCCGAGCATTAATGATGTAAAGTACTTGGATAAACAGAATCATTACAAAATTGTGTCAAGCGTAACAAAGTTTGTGTCAAACAAATATCGATCCCTAATTCGACCATCTGTGCCCAAATTTAGGCTCGGGGGCTACTGCATTGCTTATTCAATGCATCAAATTCAAAGTGCAATACGGTTTCCAAGGAGATTCGATCCTCAGGTTGGTCGACCACACCCAACTTGAGTCTCGGAAACTATGGCTCATCGCGTTTCTGTTCCTAAGTATGTTGCCGAGCAAGGACTCGATCCTCAGGTCGATTTTGCAAATCAACATAAGTCTCAGGGGCTACTGGAATCTATGGTTTTATTTTTTTTCCTTCATGTTCATCTCGGGTTTTATACCGACACACACCTTGAGGGCTATTGGCTATACATCTTGGTAGTAAATAA
Organism: Hordeum marinum; assembly: GCA_022496015.1. Classification (NCBI taxonomy): domain Eukaryota; kingdom Viridiplantae; phylum Streptophyta; class Magnoliopsida; order Poales; family Poaceae; genus Hordeum; species Hordeum marinum. The sequence continues at coordinate 114,832,301 of CM039672.1, forward strand.
ATTATGGCGATCGGAAATAAATTCTGCAAAAAATCAGCCCACGGCCGAGGTAGTGCACCACTTTGAAAGTAGTCCAGCATAAAGCTCGAATGAGAATGGCTGGCTCCATCAACGACAATTCTGGCATTTTAATCTCGGATGAACTCCTTCAAATTTTCAGAGAGTGAGGTAATCCATGGCACCTCGAATGCCGATCAACATTGGAGTTCGGTAGCAAAAATATGCCTTGGACGCAGTCCGGCGTTGGAGCTCAGATACAGTCCGACGTCGGAGCTTGAATACAGTCCGACATTGGAGCTCGGAAGCAGTCCGGCATAAAGCTCAAGATCGGATATACCTCGGTTACAGTCCGACGTTGGAGCTCAGATGCAAAAAATAAAACCTTGGATGCAGTTGGGCGTTGTAACTCGGCTGCGAGAGGAGATCGTCGCACGGGAAATACCTCAAACCCGAGGTGTGGTGTAAAAATAACTAGGCATTAATAAAGTCCAAGAACTTAAAGGGGCTCCTTAGATTCCCGACGTGTGAACTCTTCGGATACACTTCGGTGATCCTCAAGATCGAAGATGGGAAGATTTCTTGAGCCAGTTTTCAAGACCGAAGACCGAAGACAAAGAGATGTTCGAAAGAACCGAGGAGCATCCCCAACTTGAAGACCGGTTCAGTGGGCTACTAAAGGTGTCTTGGACTAGGGGATACTCACCACGTCGTCTCCTGGCCAATGGGTCGGGCCAAGGACCCCCATGGCGGTTTACTAATGGGCCACTTCGGGCAACCCGTGATGCATACAAGGGAGATTCCACAAGACTTGGCGCACAAGACAAGGACTCCTCTAAACCCTAGGCCTATGGTATTATATAAACCGAGGCCAGGCTAGTTAATAGACAATCTAATATTCATTACAACAATCTTGTGGTAGATACATTTACTATGTACTATCCCCATACCAATACAATCAAAATTAGGACATAGGGTATTATCTCCTTGAGAGAGTCCTGACCTGGGTAAAATCTTGTGTCCAAGTTACCATTGCTCCAAGACGCCTAGCTTATAACCCCTACTGCGAGGTATGCCGGATTTAGAATTGACACCCATGTCAATGAGAAGATTGCCAGACGCAGACAACTTTAGATTATGCGGGCTCTTCACCTTCAGGTAGATAGTGGTTTTGGGAAGATCATTACTCCTCAGTAGAAGTGGGTCTCTAAGCATAGCACTTGGACCGATGATGAGATCTTTGGTCAGCCTGTTGCATCCTCTGCTGCCGCTGCTGCTGATGACATTCTAGAGGAGGAGGAGGAGGAGGATGGGGATGGGTCTGAGAATGATGATTCGAAGGAGACTGATGGTTCTGACAAGGTCTACTGAGTTCTGGGGCGTTAGCATCGCTCTTTTTATTTTTGGTGTCTTGATGCCAAAGGGGGAGATAGTTATATTATGACAGCATTTGGATGGGTGTTATGGTTGTCGTGTTATGGTTATCTTTCGGGTTTTTTTCGACTTCCCAATTGAACTCTTATTTGCTCTTAGTCGGTTATGAACCTATCTTATGTGAAGACTCCTTGCGTTTAAGTAGAGTCTAAGATTATTGATGCCCTTGTTATTAAGCTCTACTTATTATCCCTTACAAATGCCCTTTAATGTTATTCATTCTTTTGTACCCATTGGTTTGTCTATAAAATCAAGGGGGAGCTCCAGTGTTTCCACATATCTCATATGGTGCACACATTGAGGGGGAGCTCCGCTTTTATTTTCTAGATCATCAATGCAAATCGTGTTGTTGTCATCATCCACCAAAAAGGGGAGATTGTAAGTGCATTCTCTTACCTTAGTATTTTGGTGATGATGACATCTCACTATGTTATCTAACCGTGTGTCAAGTTATGCAGGTATTATGTGTGAGACACAAGATGGTTAAGCATTCCCTTCGGACGAAAAAAAACGAAGACGGTGTTCTCTATGTGTTTATTTCCTTTGGTCGTAGGGATCCCGTACTATTAAGAGGTAATCCTCATTAGAAGGTCTTTGGGTGAATCAATATACACACACATCCTTAGCATCCACCGCATTCCCTTCCATCAAGGAGAGAGAGAGAGGCCCTAATTTCCTTCCATGTAGGCCGGTTGTACCGCTGGCCCTAGCGGTTGCACCGCTCGCTCGTGTCATCCGGCTTAACCACTACTCCAAGGGTGATACCCTGGGAGTGCTACCACTAAGTGGTCCCTAATGGTTGTACCACTTCCTTCGGGCGGTTGTACCACACATAGTTGGGTGACACTGGGTGGCAGCCCTAGGCGGTTGTACAAGCCCAACACCAGGCTGCAACCATACATGGTTCTGTTGAGCTGTGATTGTTGGGCGGACGTGGGACTTTTGTACCGCTATATTACTATAGCCCGGTACTACCGGTGTCCCAAGCGGTTGTACCGCTCGGGACTTTGCCATGTCCAGCACTCGAGTCGAGCGGTTGCACCGGGGAGGAACCACCGCCTCGGGTTCTGTTTTAATGCGGTGGTTGGCCGGTTGTTGGGCAGTTGTACCAGACCTATCGGTTCTAGCGCCCGCATCACCAGTTGTACCGCTTCCATGCAAAATGGTTGTAATGGTTGGAAAGTGGGGTCCTATATAAAGGGGTGGTTCTTACACCTCCATCTTATCTCTTACCTCTCTCTCCACCATTAATGCACACCAAGCTTTCTTGCCCGATATCTCTCTTTATCCACTCAAACTTGTTGATTTGCTAGGGATTGAAGGAGGAGACCTAGATCTACACTTCCACCAAAGGAAAATTGATTCCCCGATACTTTCTTGTGTGGATTTTGTTACTCTTGGGTGTTTGAGCACCCTAGATAGAAGATGTCACCTCGTCCCCATATTCCATTGTGGTGAAGCTTCATGGTTTTGTTGGGAGCCTCCAATTAAGTTGTGCAGAGGGCCCCAACCTTGTTTGTAAAGGTCCGGTTGTCGCCTTCAAATGTACCACTAGTGGAAACATGGCATCTCGCATTGTGTGAGGGCGTGAGGAGAATACGGTGTCCCTAGTGGCATCTTGGGGAGCATTGTGTCTCCACACCGCTCTAACGGAGACGTATTTTCCCTCAAAGGGAAGGAACTTCGGTAACACATCCTCGTCTCCAACGGTTTCACTTGTCGTTATTTCTTACCTTTACTTTGTGCAAGCTTATATCTTGTTGTTGTTGTAGCTAGCATCATATACGTTGTTCACCTAGTTGCATATCTAGTCAACCTATTTGTTGCTAAACCTAATTTGCTAAGAAAAGCCTAAAAATTGGTACTCCCTCCATCCGGAAAAGATTGTCCACGGGTTACTTCATTTTCATTTTTACAAAAAAGCCCTTATGCTTTAAAACCCATTGCAAAGTGACATGTCTCCTTCCTTCCATTCTATCCCCATTGTCCGCGAAGACCTCCCTCCGGCCAGGCCCCGGGCTGGTGGAGCTCTTGCCGCTGCCATGAATCTTTGCAAGTCCCTTGCAGGCTGCAACTTCTCCCCTGCCTCCGGCCGCCACTTCCGCACAGGAGTTCGTCCCATTCCGGAATCGAGGTTGTGTCCTTCCATCGCGCTTCCATGCACGAGCTTGACGACGTCGCGCTTCCTTAGTCATTCTCGAGCAAACCAGGATCTCTACCTTCCCGAGAGCTACGCCCTCCTCGAGCCACGCTTGCTGGGAAGTCTTGGATTGACGAAATCGACCATGTATCCTCCTACTCCGGACGCAGCTTCCCTACACGAGCTTGACGCCATCGCACCTCCTCTTCCTACCCCGAATCGTTCAACAGCTTCAGGGTGATTTTCTGCCAATTTTCCCCTCTCGATTGATTGCTGGTTCGCCTACCGTGGTGGTCTGCCGCTCGCCGTCGCTGGAGCTCATCATGTAGTTCTTCCAGTGACCAAAAACTAGTGTTTGCCTTGTTATACAATTAAAATGCAATCAAGAGTTAGACGACCCCGGTATGCTCTGCTCTCTGAAGGTTGATATAGTGTGCATGCTTGATCCGACTACAAACTATAGACTTATAGTACCCCATGCATCAAAATGCATCAAAATTCTAGACAGATTCAAGACTACAAACTTACAGTACTCCATGCATCGAGATAAATACACTAATCAGACCAAAAATATCGAAAATTCAGATTTGGGGCAGGACCTGCAAACTTTCAAAGCATTTCAGTACTTGGGCACGAGGAGGAGTCTGGGATGTAGGGGTACAATCAACACAAATTTTAGTACTCCCAAAACAACTAAATTACTGTAACTTGTGCATCTTGAGTACAATCTTCAGCACAAATTACAGACTTGGAGGAGCAGTCGTCGTCCTTGATGAAAAAAATCAAAATTTGCTTAGAACTTAAATGACTCTTGGATGCAGGGGTGGAGGGGTGTATTCCATGGAGTCGGGGGGTACGAAGCACAGCAAGGATGGAGCAGCGTCCTCCATGGCGTTGACGTCTCGGCGCGCGAGCAAGCTGCAGAGTTGTAGGGATAAAGGATGGGGTGAGGAAAAGAGGATGGTGCGAGGAAGAGAGGATGGGATGTGTAAGAGTGGATGGACTTACCGGAGCTTCGCCGAAGCCAAAGTAGGCCATAGAAGATCAAATTTTTAGGATGAAAGGGGGTTGCGGGAGGAAGGCGACTGGGGGCAAGGGAGCTTTGTGAGGCAGGAGGGAGCGATGAAGAAGTTAGCAGCGACAGCGGTGGAGGACGTGCGGGAGAGCAGGTAGTTGTGCAGTGGCTCAAACGAAGCTGCGTGGCTGTACGGGGAGCGCGAGCAGAGGACTGCCAATAGAGACTACAAGGGGCACGCGTTATCGGAAATTTGGGAAGGGGTTTTCTAAAAAAACGTCATGGGGACATCTTTTTTTGGATGGAGGGAGTAGTTGCCTATCACCCACCACTAGTCCACAATATCAATCCTTTCAGCCCTGCTTTGGCTTAGATGCTCGCCGCCACGGAGCACGCCTCGACCTAAATCTGGGGCTCGACGGGGCTCTCCTACCTGGTTCATGGCCACACTCGTCTAGGCTGATTGGTCGCCTAGGGCGGAGGTGCTTGCGGCCTGGAGGGCCGGTGCAACGTCTCGCCTTGGCCTGGAGGCTCGCTGACATGGAACTCACCTCGGCCTAGAACTGGAGCTCGACGCCTCCCCCCGGCCCGGTTCATGGCCGCAGCCATCTCGGCTGTGCACACCGGCCTAGTGACATGGTCACGGCCAGACGTCGGTGGATACCTTGCTCAACCCAAGCAAGCCCGAGGTGCCTGCACCTGCGCAATCCTGAGCAAGGTGGGGGCTGTTGGGCCGTCTTGTGCTAGCTCGTGGCGTCGTTGGGTGGTTTCCCTTGCTTGCTCTCGTTCCTGACATGATCATGCAATGGTGAAGCTGGATTCTTCCCGTGGCCACTCTTGCATTGCTTTTATCCATCTCTGCTCCTGGACTATGGTGGACTTGTAGTGGAATCCTCTCAGGTGATTCCACCTTCTGGCCTCAGTCTGATTTTCAATTCCCCTGACTATGCATCTGGGGAGGATCTGTGGCTAGCGTTCACAGGTTCAATTATTCTAGGAGGTCTTGCACCCATGTCTTTGGGGATGAACTATTGTTTTGTAATCCTTTTTCTTGCGTGCGTGCAACACTCCCTCTTGTGTTAGGTGGAAATTAGTCCGGTTGAGCACTATTGTGGATCCTAGTTTTTACCTTTTCAGTCTTTAATCTTCTTAGCAGCCTTAGACTGCTTGTATCATGCTGGTTTTGTTTTTCAATGAAAAATGGAGCCGGGGAGGTTGCCTCCCTGTTCATCTAAAAAAATGCCGAAAACACATTAGATCATTATGAGAGCTAGAGAATCCATAGTATGAATGCCAAATTCATAGACCCTCTGATGCAACTGCCTTAAGAACGATTGTTGGATCTTTTGAGTGCCCTTTGTACTGAACTTTCCACCTTGTAGGAAAATTATTCCATGTTCACTGCATGCAATCAATTGATCCAAGCATACATGCCACATCTCGGCATATTCATCATTGTGTACCCTCGAGTACTCCACCCCACAGATCTCAATCATGATTTGTGTGTATCTTTAAACAATCTCAAGGATTGAATCTTCCTCGATGCGGACATAGTCATAATTGGCGTTGGCCAAACACCCATAGGCAAGTGCACAAACACCCATGAGATGCTTCATCAATGGGCACCTCCTCTGTTTAAACCATTCATCATGCTTCTTCACAACTCTTGCATTGGTGAGAAAGAGACTTTGGTGCTTTCGAAACCGCTCACAAAAATATTTCTCTGGATAGTTTGCATGGGATGAAATAATCCTTCCTAAGCTTCTCATGGCCCTTTTCTCTATCTCGATTGATGTGTGGCCGAACTGTGATCCTAGTCTTGGTCTCCAATGTCCTTGTTAATGATCATGATAATAGCCATTTCAAAATTATCATCTTCTTCCTCCTCGTTCGAAAAAGATTAGTCGAGCATCTAGGCAACATTCTAGGTTGAATTTGATAGCAAAATAGAAAAACCTAATGCAAATAGCTAAAAATGCACCTAAGAAATTCATTGAACACCTTGCAAGCGAAGAAGGTGAGAGCCTCGACCGACGATGTTGAGCCGAATCCGGAGCTAGGGGTGGACATCGGGCCGGGCAATAGACGACCAATCATCAAAGATGTGGGTGGTTCACCACCTGCAATACACGGCGGGCATCAAATCAAACTCCCTGGCCGACGACAAAATTCGTCGGTCGCTTATAAAGATCGTTGGTCTTGCTGTGATAACGACACCACAAAGCTCCTCAGCGGGGGATCTACATCATCTCCGTCGTCCGCCAAATTTGTTTTGGAACAAAGAAAGCATATGCTGTGCTTTTTTGGCGACAAGATAGAGGCGGCAGCGACAAAGATATGTGTCAATTTTGATGACGACGAGGAATGGTGGGAGGATGGAAGTGGTCCAGGAGGGACGGAGGTCGCAGGGTGTTGACGGGCCGGCAGTGGAGGCTGTGGGTGGACACCAAAGGCAACACTGGTGTCAATGTGGTGCAAGCGGGGAGGGGGCTGCAAAATTTATCCTAAGAAGTGACGTCGGTCGAGTATATTTGAGCGCCAGAAGAGCCGATGCTTAAAATTATAAATAGTTAAGCGAGACAAGAGTTTGACTAATTGCGATTTTATTCCTTAAAATGAAAAATACAAGGAGTTACAACCTTTTAAGAGACTGATTAGAGAGGCCCTTAGCGTTAGGTGAAACCTTAAGGAAAATTCCTATGCATTGGAGTGAGCAGGGCACCCTAACTATTTACTTTTTCTATTTGTCTAACTTGAAAATCATATAAACCAAATGGACCCGCAGATCAAAGGTTATAGTCGCTCTTAATACGGATGGTTTTAATTATCTTACCCTGTTAAACTCGGTTATTAGAGTGATAATAGATTTCCGTCCTGTATATTTTCGAGTGCTAGCCTCTTTAGCGGGTCTCCTACTAATGCACCAACTTGTCTCCTCTTTTTTTTCTCGTCTTCTGTGACGAACTGTGATCCCTATTAAGGCAATCATTAACTGGTAGCTGCTCACTCGGCTCAAAACTAGCGATTAATTGATAAATCGGCCTATTAATTGGATTACTTGGTGAGTCATAAATCGGTGTAATTTTAAACTCAATAGAAGCAAATTTTGTATAGAGAAAAAAAATATACATTGCAAATATGAAACAAATGGCACAATTTTATTTTCTCAATAGATCACAAACATGTATACAACAATAATCATTCATGTGGACATAAAAATCATCAGCAAAAATGTATACAACAACACTTTTTTGCTGATTTTGGCCTGGGACACAACTATGAGAGATGGCGGCCACACGACGATGACAGACAAAAAGAAGGTGGCGGTGGCCGTTTAGGGCACCTAAGCGGCGGTGGACCGACAAGGACCTGACCATCCGTCACCTAGGTCAGGAGGGGATGAGAGGAGCACGAGGGGCTGGTGGAGGGCTAAACCCTAGCTCTTTACGAATGGGAGGGGCTCGGGGGCTATGGCCCAAATAATCGGACTTTGTTTGCTCAGGGGTTAATATGCCAACAAGGATTAATGGGCCTAACAACTGATTAATCGATCTAACGGACCAATTAATCAGTCTAGTAGACCATTTAATCGGCCTGGCAAGTTAACGCGATGAATATGTGTTATTCAATTCGACCACCCGATGAGTAGCGATTAACTGGCCAATTAACTGATTAATCGGATGAATTCTTGAACAGTGACTGTAATTGCACGTACACGTAATGAACTCAAACATGACAACGGCATGATAATGCGATATGATGATGGTTGCCATTGATAAGAAGGAAATATAAAAGGGACTCGAGTTTTTGGTGCAATCACTTGGGAATTGAGACTTATGAACGAACTTTGTGTTTTCATTATGCAAGCAATGGAAAGTGGTTACCCTACCTTGAAATGATATCATAGGATTGTACCAAATAAATTTTACATGATATTTTATTATTAAATATTTGGAGCAAACAAAGCATGAGCCATAAGAGCCCTCCTCCCGAAGTTTCTGCCCTAGACGCGCATAAAATTCAAAGTTTTCTTTCCCTCTACCAAAAAACGGCGCATCAGGTCGGCGCCACAGGTCGGCGATAAAAAAGGCGGGAGCCATACACATAGAACTCAAATGAGAATCTTTTCATCTCCTGCAGGGGCGGGAGAGGTCGGTGTAGGCGTTGGGGTCGTCGTAAGGGTTGGCGTAGGCGTTGGGGTCGGCATAGGGGTTGCCATAGGCATTGGGGTCAGCGTAGGCATTATTGTCGCAGTGCTCGATGTTGGTCTAGGCGCCGTCGACAATGGTGATGTGGTCGCACTCGGCATCGTCGCGGTTGCCGTCGGTCTCGGTATGAGGTTCAAGATGAGGTTACGCTCCTCCAAGTACCACGTCTTCACCTGTGGGTCCATCATTGTTGTGTCGCCTCCCATATGGAACGTCAGGTCGGTGTTGCGCTTCTTCGCGGGCGACGTTGGTCCTGAGAAGGTCGAGCTTGGCATCCTGCTTCATCATCAACGCTGACCACCTCGCCTCGGACTTCTCCTCCCTCATGGAGGAGTGGCTCTTGGAGTCCATGATACATTGTTCGATCGACGCCTGCAACTGTTCGGCAGCGGGCGTCGAGTCCCTCGCCTTGTTTGCCTTCTTGTTTTCATCAGGACGCCCTTTTGCCGCCCCCGAGACATGTGCGTCCGGGTTGTACACGCCATCCTTGGCCTTGGCAAGAGCGAGCCGGACCTCCACCCATTTTTCGCACGACTCGATCCTGGTGAGAAGGAACTTGAAGTAGGCATCAGTGTTGTCCCGGCGGTACATCTCGAACATTCGGACCATCTACATAGACGAAAAACAGGCGTCGACGAACAACACAACGAAGAGCTGGACCGGCAAGCCATGGACATACCTGCCGTCCGACGAGGGCGCCGCACTTCGGGTGAGCCATGACCTCCTCCCGTATCCCATGTCAATTGTTGCACACTAGTTGGATGCTCGCCCAATGGTTGGACATGGCCTTGTCGCCTCGCTCCATGTGTATGTTGGCGAACTCGGTGTCGACCAACTTGCGCTCGTCAAATGTCGTCTTGTCCCTTCTCCAGTATGTGTCGATGTTCTGATTTGCGCCGGTGATCGGGTCGATGCTGGAAGTCTTCCATGCTTCGGCGAGGCACTCATCTTCCTTCGTCGTCCACTTGACGCGGGGCTCGATCGACTTCCCGTTGGCCGCCCGTTTCTTCTTCCTCCCTTTGCTCCTCGCCGGCTTCGGCTCCGCCGGTTCTTCCTCCTCCACCTCCTCCTCAAGATCGTCGGGTTCAACGTTGTCCATGTCTTCGTCGATGTCCAGTGTCTCCTCTTGCGTGCCAAACCCGGGGCACGAAGCGGCGGCGGCCGAGCCATTGTTGATGATCTCCTCCATCTCGGCGTCGGTGTTGCTGAACTATGGCGCCAAACCTCGCGTGACAGGCAGGGGCCACGGTGCGGAGCCATCGTGGACAAACTTGAGTACATCACGAGTAGCCGTACTGGGCGTTGTGACCGGCGGTGAACGCGGAAGGCATGTGTAGGAAGGTGGCGTTGGGGTTGAAGCCGCCGAGAGCGTCACCGTCGACATTTTTCGGCGAGGGCACGTAGCCCCACACCGGCGACACGACGCTCTCTGGCTCCCCCACGCGCCTTGTGGTAATGGGCCCGCCTATTGAGGCGGAAAGATCGACCGCTCGTTCGCCATGGCCGAGCGAGACGACGCCTCCTGCTCCGCCGCCGCATCCCTGGCTTTCTTTATGATGAGCCTGTTCCACCGATCATGTGTCATCGCCGCCTGACGATCAACGTCAGCCTTCCACTTCACGTTCGTCAAGCCAGGGGGCCTTGGCATTGGCGCCCTCAGCTTCCTCGCATTTGGTGTTGCGGGTTCGGTGGCCTGGCGAGGGGCGATGTATTTCTTCGACGACATGGCGGGAGAGAAGGAGGAGATGATGGCGGGAACGGCGGGAGGAGATGTGGATGATGGGGAGGGAAAGGGAGGGAAAGGCAAAAAAACGGCGGGAAACTCGACCAGTGTCGCCGACAGAGTGGCCCCACGCACCTTTTCGCTTCAGTCGGTGCCCCCGGCGTCCCCGACGCACTTGGTTCGGACTGGGTCCGTGGCACCAATTTCGGCCCAAACGGCGGAAAACGAGGTCCTGGGGGCGCGACTGGACCATTTTTTTAGCGTCGACGATAAAAAAGGGTCTGGGGCTGTTGGGGGCACAGCTAGAGATGCTCTAACTTAACTTCTTTGAAAATGTCAATAGATTTTCTTCGTACCATCTTTTCATCTCTCTATTTTGTGTGGGAAATCTCTTCGTCTCTATCAAATGAAGTAGGACATTATAACATCTAATGTCAAACATTCACGCATATTCTTCTTCCAGCGTAAAAAAGGGCTGTTTTCTGTAATATATGTGGTCCTATTTTGGTAAATACAATATCTCATAACATTTAAATCCTGTATTTTTCTTATTCATGAGCTCATGTGAGAATGTGTTAGTTAGATCACCTCCACATCATCCAAAAATCAATAAAATGCATTTATTTATTTATGATAGAAATGTTGGGACAAAGGAGCTAAGAGATTTTTTCTTCAGAATTAACAATATTTCAAATGAATCTTTTCTTAGGTTTCTGATTTTGGATTTTGTCTATTAATTTCAGAATCACGAGAAAGTTACCTTTTAACATCAGGGATGCTTTAACTTTTAAATTTGACTCTATGTCTTTTAAGTTGGAGGTGTCCTAATGATGTGTTGTCGACTAGGGATGAAAGCAAAGTGGAAACTTTCCACTTTTCTAGCTGAAAAAGGGGAATGGAGAGGAGGAAATACGAAAGTAGAAATGGAGATTTGCAAGAAATGGAAAATGAAAAATGTTATGCGGAAAGGGCAACAAAAATATACTATGTTTTTCTGGCGGAACAAATACTAAAATGGAACTTTTTATTTCGGCGAATACAAAATTCTCTGTTTCTAATGTGAGCCTTTGGCTGCTTTGTAGTCCAACCATCAAACAACACACAATCACACAATTAGAAGAATAGCCCTTTTTTGGACTAACTAGTACCACCGTGCAACTTGCACGGTGCAAGAAAGCTAGCCATCCTTGTAACCACAATGAAGGCCAAGCCTAAAATTTCTTAAACACTGCCCAGATTATTTTGTGTTCGTACAATGTGTTGTAATTGTAAGAGGGCGAGCTAATATATTATGTGGATTTGCTTATGTAGGGAGCTTTTCCTTCTGATTACCAAAAATGTGTTTTTGTGTTCCAACGAAAATTACGCACAAATAATTATAATATAATATAATATTATTTTGTAGTCATTTTGATTATTGACTAAGTTTCTTGGTTTGCCTTTATTTTTCTCTACGGTTCATGGGATTTTTAAGTTCCCGTCAACACCATTTTTGTTGCTGTTTCTGCTCCGTATTTTCTCCGTGTTCATTTTGATATTCATTTTTGCTTCCGCAAAAAATATGAAAAGAAATATAGCAGCCCTCAGTTTCGTTCATTTCTGCTCTGTTTTCATTCCTAATGGCAACCACGTCAAGTCAGACTACATTGAAATGGTCAAACCCGCTTTTGCAATGGTCCGAGGAGCGTATGTTTATATTTTTGAGATTTGGCAATTATTTGTGTAATTTTAGAGTCAAGGACAGTAGTGTACACACTCAAGCAATATTTGAGAAATGAATGTCTTCTTACCCTTTAATTTTAGGGAAATGATTGGTTCCAGCCGGCGAATGCATGCAAGACGACGTCACCTCCTCCTTGCGACACGTGTTTTGCATAGGTTCATCTAGTACAATTGATATCGGTTTTAATGTGACGAGTGTGCGTAGTGGCATAGAAAGTTTTCTGCAACATCAGCTGTGTTGCAGAATTTCTTCCGCAACAACTCTCATGCTGCAGAAAAGCGAAACAAAAATAAAATCCGCAATATCAACAGTAGAAGTTGCGAACGTGCCGCCGTAGGCACACAAGTTTCTGCAACAACAATGGAATTACAAAACGATGACGACAACGAGGACGGTCTTGCTGTGACATCATCTTTTATTACAAAAAAATTCGTAACAACATCTATGTTGTAGAAGTTCTATAACAAACTCTATTGTAAATAAAATTCTATAGATATTTCCACAACACGATCCTTGTTGCAGAAAATATTCTATAACAGACTCTATTTCAAAAAGATCTACTGACATTTTGTAACATTTTTTGTGTTGCAGAAAATTCTACAATATGATCTATACTACAAAAGTTAAAATGCACACAACATTTGATGACGTTGGTGTGACGAGGATTTTTTTTGTTTCTGCAACAAGCCTCTTGTTGCCAAGGGAACAAGAGCACAACATTACGTTTGTTGCAACGGGAAAAAGCAAAGTTTCTTTTCTTTAACAGTGATCTTGTTTCTGAAACATAGGCCTTGTTTCAAAAGAGAAAAAAACGGTTCGACAGGAGCGCAACCAGTTACAACACAAGCCTTGTTGCAAAGCTTGATGCACGTCATTGAAAGAAGATCAGACAGTTGTTGAGCTCACGATCCGATCCTACGGCTACCAAGGCGGCGGATAATTTTTAAACATCAGCTACCAAGGCGGCGGATAATTTTTAAACATCATCCCGCGGACGCGTAGCAGCCCCTTAATTTTACTATGTTGGTTTGTGTCCAAAATGTATCCTACCATTTAGTTAGCCATTACCAAATTCGGTATTTGTTCGAATACACTTCAAAGGAAGAAAAACATCATGCTGTTTGTTAATTCTGTTAATTTACGTTGCCAACGTTCTCCAAATATGAGCGAAACAAAAGCCTTGATAATATTTCCATTTATTCACAAGAAAATAACACAAGATCAGGTCATATTATGCGGTGGCAATGAAACCTTTTCTCATCTATTTTACTCTGGGCTTCCACAAAATTCAGAATTCAGCTGTTCGAAAGACAAGAAAAGCCCTGTTCCACTTTCGCAAACCTTGAGGATATGTAGGAAACGTCCTAAATTGGTTTCTATGCAACACCACAGTAGTTCAGTTACGAACTTAAGACACTGGAGCTTGCAACAGCAAACATATAAGGCCCGCTTTGATTGAACATTAGTTTGACAGAGGCACGTCAGGCTTCTTTGAAATGTACAAAGAACACTACAGTCAAATGACAACAGCCACTGTCGGAGAAAAGCTCGAACTTGATCAGTTGAGGTACTGAGAGTGAGCAGCCGCAATCAGGGCAGCTCCGAGGCCCGAACCGTCCTTTGTGAGCTTGACCGCTACAAACTCCGACGCCTCCTCGCCAAGCAGCTCCACCAGCGTGCTCTCCAGGCACTGCCGGAACTTGGCGTAATGCTCAAACAGCCCGCCGTCAATGGCGATGACTGTCTTCCTCTTGTCCCCTGGGGTGCCCCTACCAATCTTCCTGATTATCCCCACAATCCCGGCTGCAGCCAGCCGGGCAGACCTGCTGGTCACAATGTCGCAGATTTCGACGACCATCTTCCGAGTCTCCAAGGACGTGTCTTTGATCTTCAGGTTTTCTGCCAGTTTTTCAGCTACAATCCTCAGAGCAGGGGTTTCATCATGGTGCATAGCGGAAATGTCAGGAGTCCTGAATGTCACACATGAGAAGAGGAGATGCGGTTAGAACTGTGCCACATCCGAGTTGTATGTTACACAAAATCAATAAACTACAAACATTGCCATGGATTATCTGTTCTCTAACATTACTGATCGCTATGTATAACATACTCCCTCTGTTCGGAAATAAGTGACGTGGTTTTAGTCGCCACTTATTTTCAAATTGAGGTAGTAGTTAGCAATGAAAATATACCTCAGAATGAAGCGAGTTTTGAGCCTAGTGTTGTTGATGCGACCAAAAATCGAAGACTGTGAAGCGATTTTAAGAAGCACCCGCCTCACAATGTCGCCAAGATACATTCCAGAAATTAACTTTTCGAAGATCTGGAAAGGAAATCAATGTTAGGGCATTGCAAAACTATGGTTTAACATTAATGACAATTGTGCAAGTCCTACAAGCTTGCCTGCTCTCTAGGATTTAGGCTCTCCTTGTCTAATGCTTGATCATATTCTGTGATCGGAAGGCATGAAGAAGAGAAGTTACCCCATTCGGTATTTATAACCTGATGAAACACAGAAAGTACAGGGAGAAGACATGAATGAATCAGATAAGTGATCTTGTGTAGTGCACACTAGCTATTTGGAATTGAACAGATCTATAAACCTTACCATATTTCCTGATTTTGGTAACTCTCCTTCCAACTTGGGTATGGCATTTGCCTTTTCTACATATGCGGCATTTGAGCCAGTACCTAATATCACGCCGATGACAACATCTTCATCGTTATAGCTGCCTGCAGCCAGTGTCCCTACAGTGTCGTTGATCTGAACCATGAAGAAGTAATGTCAAAATACGCTCCCAACAGAAGATCGTGTTTGTTTGATTGAGAAAAATGCAGACGCTAATCACGTCGGTTCAGAAGAGAAGAGAACCTACCAACGCAGACACGCGCATATCGACACCTTGCTTCTCCATGGCCGTCTGCAATTCCGCAACTACATCTTCGCCGACCTACAAAATTTCAGAGGTAATTTCATATATATTTGTCAAGCAAATGGCACAACTCTGATTAAAAGCTGGATTTAATGTGTATGTCCACAAAGCATGGAATACCTACCGCATCATCTATGGCAAACGCCTTTGTCCACTTGATCAAGGTGCCCGACGCGATGGACGACTGCCTCACAGGGAAAGAGAAAGTGAAGCCCAGCTCCCTCTGCTTGCCGTCCAACAATTTGTTATTTCCTTCATCGGCAACAAACTTGGCTAACGCGGACGCAATGAAGCCAAACAACTCCTGAAGAGCATGAACACAAGGTCAAATGTGGCAACGAGACCATCACATTCAGGTGCCAACCAATACAGGGTAATGAGACTTGGAAACTGCAAAGCATGTGTACTAACCGCAGCGCTGCCTGACATGAGGTGAGGAGGAATAGAGACCTCCCTGGATTCACGCTTGACGACGCGCTTGTCCTTGCCAGCGAGCTGCACACGAAGCACGCGGAAGTTTGTTCCACCAAGGTCCAGTGCGTAGAACAAGCCTTCTTCACTCCTAAATTCAGTCGCAACAACGGTAATTACGCAAACATATTATGAGGTGAAACTTCAATCCTTTAGTTGAAAGTGTCACTAATTCAGAAGCATTTACAAGCGCCCTGTTATATGGTTCTAATGCCGAGTACTCCGTCCGTTCGAAACTGAAGTGTCGGATTTTTCTAAGTCAAACTTTTAAAGTTTGACCAAATATACAGAAAAGTTTGCTAAAATCTACAATATCATATATATACGTATATATGTATATGTATATGCATATATATATATATATAGAAAGTCTATTCATCACCCAGGGTCTAGAATAAGTTATTCTTCACCCGAAGTAATATTACGATCGTTTCATAAATAAATTACATTTCAAATGCAAATAGTTACATTTATATTGATTTACTACATAAAGTTTGACATAAAAAAATAAAAATATAAGTCATAACACCCGAAAAATCACATTTTATGTATATTTTGCACTATGTTTTTATGTTTGTAAATTTACATGATATAAATATTTTTTATGGTGACTATATATTTTCTTACGGTCTCTTTTTACGTATGAAATACGATAAAATTTATGGAACGTAAAATCACGGTGCATTGATGTGAAAATAGAGGGGGATGAAGAATAACTATTCCTCACCCAGGGTGACGAATAGTCAATCCCTATATATATATATATGACAAATCTAGAACTTGAATTATATTGAAACGGAGGTAGTACTAAGTTGTTCTAAATAAATATCCACTTTGTTGAAATTCAAGTCCAAAAATATCTTCAAGCTCTAAAAAGCATGTATGAAATATTCAAATGGAACTCGCTGATGAGAAAGGTCGCCAGCCAGTTAAACAGCAAACGTTCTTCCATCGACAGTAGAGTCGCAAACGAGAATTTGCATACGTACAGCGGTAAATTCTGGTCTGTTTTAGACCAGGTGGGCAGCAGGGCACACACGTGCTACCGCACAAGCGGCACCGACGCCGGCCTGCAAGTGGGCACGCGGATGCAAACAAACACAGAACGCGTACTACGATCCGTCACATGCGCAACTTGTTCAAAAAATCTGTCAATATGCAGCATGGTGCGGTGGTGCCACCCACACCATCTGTCAGCACGAGAAATCCAGCTTCGCCAATCGCCACCAACCGAGCAAGCTGAAGCCAACTACGAGTACAACACCTCCAGGTCCGGCGTTTGGGTACCCTAACCCGCTATCCGAAACCTGTCGGGTAATTCGGTTATCCAATTAGGGTTCAGTTTTCATTTTCTGGCTATTCGGTTGTTAGGTTCGGGTTCGGGTTTCAGTTTCAAAAATCCGAAATACCCATACTATCTGAATTATTCGTACTAGCCAAATTATTCATACTTTAGTACAATGACATTTTACCCATACTAACTGAAATATCCATACTATTCAAAATATCCACACTAACCTAATTATTCATACCAAAAGTTGATGTATGCTCCAAATATTTCGGGTTTTTTTTGGGTAATTTGGGTTCGGGTATTTTTTTGGCAGAAAAAATTTTGGTTCCCATTTTTTAGAACCCGAATTATCCATAATTCGAAGTACCCGAATCGAAATAACCAAAATATCCGAACGCCCATCTGACCTCCTCCAGGAAACCGACTAGTAGTACTACCAAACTCTCTAGTATAGCAAAACTGTATAATTATTATTCAAACTTAATGCTTTCATATGTTTGATTCTTGCTCTTGATTCTCATTGGAAAGCAAATCGACGAAATTAATATGCAGATATTTCTGTTCTGTTCGTCAAAGAAATTTGCCATGGAGAACATAGTAATTTTGTTTTCTTGATATATTACCATAAGTAGATTGGGATTGAGAAGGGTCGGGGAGAAGGTGAGGTTAGTTACCCGTTGGGGAGGTTGTCGACGTAGGAGATGATCATCTTGATCTTGCTGCCGCCCTCCTCGTGCAGCCCAGCCCTCATCTCCTCCTCCATGGCCGTCGCCACTCCATCCAGCCGCGTCGCCGGGGTCGCGCACTCCTCCCGGAGCTGCGCTACCACCTTCTCCGCCACCGCATCGACCGCCGCCACCATGATCACGACGCCCAAGAACACAACCGGGGCCCGAGAACCAAGCGAATCGTAAATGCGAGGTTCCGCTCCCACACAGGAACGGCGATCCTCAGCAAGCCAAGGGGCAGGAAAACAAGGCCGCTGATAAGCTTCTTCGGGGGCGTTGTCCCTTGAGCCGTATCTGTGGTGGTCTTCTTTTCTTTCTTGGGTTGTAGTTAGTGAAAAACTGGGAGGAGGAGGAGGCGCTCGGGCGCTGAATTTATAATACTGGCGGATCCCCGATAGAGAAAGCGGCTGGATTACGAGGAGGGGTCGGATGGATATTGACGGGGTGGATTGGAGGCTGCGTCGGCTTCGGAAAGCTCGTGCTTATCTTGTTGTTTTGCTTCGATTCGAGGTGGCTGCGGACGACCACGACCAACTCAGAGAGGCCGTCACCAAGAGTGCTGCTGCTTTGAACCTTCACGAGGAGCGTATGACTTTGACTCGCTTGGTTTTTCACTCGACGACTTTCATGGAAAAAAGGCAATGGTAAATAAAGTTGTTATTATTCCGCACAAATTTATTATCTCAAATTGCGGAAAGAGTATAAATTGTTTTTTTTTACTATTATTAAGAGTACAAATTGCTTTGTCTCTTGGAAAACAACATTCCTCTTGCTTTATATGTAAAAAGAATGAGTCGATTTGTATCGACGAGGTATACATAACAAATCATCAATCAGAAGGTAAACTATAAGTATATAAGTAGTCACCCATCAAGAAGCACCCTCGACTAGTGACTAGGAGAGAAACCAGCTGGCATTGTAGCAACACATACATCAAGTTGTCGTTGGAGATGACCACTTAGAGTATCTTCAGCCGTTCGGGTCCCTAAGGACATTTTTCGAGGAAATAGGGCCTCTTGAGGCGTTGTCGGTGAAATTTTTGGCGTCAGGGGGAACCGACTCCCAGCCGCGAACGCAACGGCATTGACCCCCAAAAATATTAAAACGGCGAAACTCGACGAAATTCAGTCAATTTGGACGAAATATAGGCGATTTCATTGATATTTTGGCGAATTGAAAAAAACATAAAATAAGCTACGCCTAGTTCATGCCAAGGAGGTTGGAGAAGACGGTGTAGTCGTCGCCACCGTCATCGTTGTTGCCGTCGCTCGGTGGCCCGTTCTGCATGGTGTCCTGGTTGCAGCCTTCCTTGGATCGTCGCTGCAGATCGACATAGTGACCTCCTCGTCGCTGTCGGAGAGCACGATGACGCTGCTCTCATCGTGGTTGCGGTGCTGCTCGACGATTTCCTTCAGAGCATGGTGATGGTGCTCCATCTCCTGCGCCACGTAGTCTGCGCGCGACCAGGCGAGGCCGCTCTCGAGGTCGGCGGCCATGTCCTGGTGCTCCTGCTTCACCACGGTCACCGGCTCCTTCTTCGGCTTCGCCAGGCGGATGTGGCCGTGAGGAGGGTGAGGGAGTCCTGCACTAAGGGGTCCTCGGGCCGTCGGCCTATCTTCTAATTGGCCGGCTGTACCAACCCAAGTGCTACCCTTGCCATTTATTGTCATGTAACCTATGTGAACCTATGTGTCATGTGTTGAATGAATTGAGTTTGCTTCTTTGCCATTTGATCATTGTCTCATGCATAATGCATTATGTCATCTCATCATCATGTCATGCATAATATATTTGTGGTGTGCTTCCATGTGGCATTGTTGTGAGGTGTTAGTAGATCTTGTGTGTTTGTGGATGTGTGCATGTGTGGGCAACAACTCCCTCCCTCTCCCTTATTTTCAAACTATACCTAAACCTCTTAACTCCTTTTATTTTTCTACAGCAGAATTAACTTGCTAAATAATTCTGTTAAAAATGTTCATGGTGTAGGGAATTTTATTTTGAGATTATGTGTGTTGCTCTCTTTGGTGTTTGAGCTTTGCACTCATGGGGTTTTGATATAAACAGGGGCTGGTTGTTTTAAAAGTAATTAATTTACTTGCTCTGAAAATCAACTTGGTATTTTATTTAAATAGGGCATATTTTCTTTTGTGTCAAAGTATTTTTGTTTTGTTAAAAAAAACTTTTCTTTTACTCTGGGGATTTTATCTTGTTTTCTTTTATTTTATAAATAGGAAGCATGTTTGTTTTTATCTGTGTGAGAGAGAGCAGGGCGAAGTGGGCCTTTCCCTTTCCCGCACGGCCCAGCCCAGGTAGCAGAGAGAGCGAGCGTGCGCTGCCGTGATCTTCAGACGTCGAGGCGCCGTCATCCCGAGCCTATTTAGTCCCCTCGGCGTCCGTGCCGCCCCCTAGGGTTCCCTCTCCCGCCTCGCGCCGCCGCCCTCCACCTCTCCTCCTCCTTCGTCTCGGGTAGGGCTAGTTTCAGAGAGATTTTCGGAGAGGTTCAGAGAAGGAGCTCGTCGCCGCGGGAGCTTCTCCGGCGAGCCCCCCGAGCGAGCGAGCGCTGGGTTCGTTCCGTGCTGTTCATTTGCTTCCCCGACGTCCTCTGCATCCGCGTGGGACGCCAAGGCCGCGCCTCTGCTCCGTCTTCTTCCCCTCCGGCCAAGCTCTCCCGCCGTAGCTTCGCCGCCGTGGTTCTTTCCCGAGCCCGTTCGTCGACGTCAAGCCCGCTGTAAGGACCTGCGCATCTTCCTCCCCTCTCCACATCATCCCTCGTAGTCGCAGATGCCGTTGTGCTCGGCCCCTGCTGCGTTCGCGTGGCAGAGTGCCGGCGAGCTCGTCCCGCTCGCCCCCCTCGCTTCCGCGCCTCCCTTGCCCCGGGAATGGATCCTCCAAAGGTTCCCTCTTCCCCGCCGAGCTTCCTCCTTGTCGGAGAGGCCCTATAGTCACCGGAGTTTCGCCGTCGCCATGCCTCTGTCGCCGTTGCCTTTATTTCTTCAGTTTCGTCAGTGTCCGCCTTGGCAAGTTAGTATTAGAGGCGCAATGTCCCTCCTTCTGTTGAGATCCGATGCATAGCGCAGTGGCAACCGTCTCGGGAGACGACCGCGAGGTCGTGGGATCGAATCCTAGCCTCCCCCCTTTTGTTTCCTTTTTATTGATTGGCTGCGAGTGGTGTTGCGTGTGTTGGATCTGGTGCGGCCACAACCCAGATCTGGTGTGCCCGTGTGCTGTATGTGTGTGTGTGCCTGCGTGTGTGAGTGTGTGTGTTGGATCTGCTGTGGCAGCAGATCCAGAGTGTGTGTATGTGTGTGGCAGGTGTGTATGTGTGTGTGTGGTTGTGAGTGTATGACAAGTGGGCCCTGCCCCACTTGTCATCCGCTAGGGGGCCCTAGTGTCTATGCCAGGTGGGCCCCCCTGCTTATTTTTTTTATTTTTTTTATTGTTTTAATGCTCTTTTGTGAATTAAATAGGATATTTCTATTTCTGGTAATATTACTAAAACTGGATATGAACATTTATGAACATGAGCATTTTTTAATAACTTTTCACTTATAGGAATTGTTGGTATTTTACTAGCTAGTGTTTTGCCATGTTGCTTCATGCAAACATATGGAGTGTGATATATGATTTTGGGGTAGAATCACCCAAGGAATTCATTGTTGCAACTTGTTTGGTCATTTGAGCAAGTTTGACAAAATGTCATTTTGTCTCAATGTGCCATTTTGTCATTTTAGTTATAATTAATCCATGCATGATATGATAATTGTGTCAACATGTAAATGGTAGCCTTTGATGAGTAGAATGCCATGGTATTTACTTTTGCCATGTTAAACTTGCATATAAGTGGGAACCATGCTCCAAAGTGGCTGCTAAAATGTTGATGTTTTCAAACATGCTAAATATTCTAAGTCTGAGAATCTGTTAATATTTTTATGCCCTCTTGAGTGGATGGTACCAAGTGATATGTTGTGAATTAGCTCAAGCTCAGTGCTAGTGTTTTGAAGTAGATGTTGCCCTATACCATCCTGTTAATTTTCATGCCACGAGGTGGTCTCTATCACCATTAGTTTATGCTGTCAACTTGCTATCAGCTTAACTGAGATTCCAGAAAAACTGTGATTTTCACTAAGTCCCTAGAATATGTTTCATCATGCCAACTTGTGTGCTTCATGCTTATTGATATGTGCCGCCTTTCCAGTTTGTGTAGTTGGATGATTTGATCAACATGTCATGTAGTTTCTGTGAGTGCTTTGTTTGAGGTTGGAAACTTCTTGTAGCTCTAGTTATTGGTTGTGAAAGTTGCTATGTTGCTGTTTTGCGGCAGATTGTTTGTTTTAGTGTTTTGTGACTTGTGGGAGCTATACTCCATGGAATTTCTTGATCTTTGGCTCCATTGTGGTTTGTTTTTCATTGCCTAACCAGTGGATACCTTGGAATGCCAAGGAATAGCCCATGGCCTTCTTTGTCTTGTGTTTGCCTTCTCAACTTGTCGTGAGCGTAGCGTGAGAACCGTAACTCCGTTTCTTACATTCTACGTATGCATTTGTATCGTTTTTGCATGAAGCATACATATTTGCCATGTTCATGCATGTTTAAATAACTTAACATGAGGTTCTGTCCAGAATTATAAACAACTAAACTAATGCATGTGGAACATGACTAGTTTAGGATTGCCATGTTAAATACTTCAAATGAATCATGCATCATCTTGTTTGTGCATTGCACCTTGGTTGGATGTTTATTGTTTTTGTTTTTGTTGGGTAGACGTGAGTGTTGAAACTGAGTACGAGGATCCAGGAGAGTACCACTACGAGGACCCCGCTCTTTGTCCCTTTGAAGAACCAACATGCAAGATGATCGTACCCAGATCCCGACACTATTTTTGCTTTGCTAGATGTCTCGCTCTTATCGTTACATATGCATTACCTACCACTTGAATATCAAGCCTCCTACATTGCCATGATAGCCTCTAACCCTCCACATCCTAGAAAACCTTGTTTGGCTAAGTTACCGCAACTCAGCCCCTCTTATAGCGTTCTTAGTTGCAGGTGCAGGTTGTTTCCATGCGATAACATGGATATCTGGCATATCACAATATTATCTGCTATTTAATTTAATGCACGTATATATCTTGTTATAGTGGAAGGCTTGGCCTTCTTCTCGGTGTTTTGTTCCACTTTTACTGCCATAGTTTCTTGTTACCGGTGTTATGTTTCCATACTTTGCACTCCTAACATGATCGGGGTTGTTATGGGGACCCCCTTGATTATTCGGTTGAGATTAAAACTTGTCTGGCAAGACCCAACATTGGTACTATTTGCTTAAACAACTTAATAAAATTGCATAGGGCTTTGTAACCCCGTGGACAATTAATCAACAACCTAGGCCAGTGCTCCTCATGAGTGTTGGTCCAAACTAGAGCCACTTGCGGGGCCACCTCGGGGCAACTTGAGTGATTTCTATCCGGCCGTCGTACGTAGTGTTCATTCGGTCGTGTCCTGAGAACGAGATACACAACTCTTATTGGGTTCGTCGACACGTCGGGTGGTCTTGCTGGACTTGTTTTACCTTTCTCGAGTGGCTTGCGTGAGGGACTTTGATTTTCTTTGGGCTATCTCGAGGTGTTGGAATCCCTTTGGAGTTGCCTAGTATGATCACGAGATCCGTGGTCGAGGCTATTCCCGCGAAGTGTGGTTAATTTATGATGGACTACTTGGAGCACCCCTATAGGGTTAAAACTTTCGGAAAGCCGTGCCCGCGGTTATGTGGCAACTTGGATATTTGTTTAACACCCGTTATAATTAACTTGAAGTAAACTCTAATAAAATGCACCAACTATGTGAGTAACTATGATCGTCTCTACTCGTGAACAGGAACCGAGAGAGAACATGTTGGGGTTATGTTTGACGTAAGTAGGTGTTCAGGATCTCTTAGAGGTCATTCTAGTTCTCGATCGTTTATCGTAGACCACATATTTACATTCATGTTCTCGTAAGATTAGCCACCATAAATGCTTAGTGCTACTACAGACTAAACACTTACCCCCATCCAACCTATAAGCTTGAATAGTCTCACTACCCGGGAGTGAGACTGCGAGTCCCCGTGGCTGACAGATTACGACAACAAATATAGGTGTAGGTGCAGATGAGATCGTGCCAGATGATGTGACGCAGCTCCAATGGGAGTATGACGAGGAGCGTGGCAGGATGTACGTCACTTATCCAGACGAGTAGGAGTGGTCGTGGTCGTGATCTTCGGGGCTAGCAAGCTAGTGTCATTGCATCATTTTATCGTTTTTTTCGTCCGTAGCTGGACCCTATCTTTGTATTGATGTTTAATAAATTGTGTGGAATTGTAATTTAGCATGGGGCGAGTGTAAGCCAACTCATACACTCTTCTCTTCATAAATGTATGTAATGATACTGTACTTGCGAACAGCAAGATGCGCCTCTATCCCTGTCGAGGCCCCCGTGCCTTAATATGGATAGGCGCGCATCTTGGGCGTGACACCGGCTTGGTGGGCCATTTTCTGATTGTTGCAGGAAGGGCCGGATACATTTAGAGCCCACATTCTAGAAGGAAGTCTCGAAGGCACGTCATCACTCCAAGTCAAGATGAGGAGATCGACATCTCCATCCTCGGCAGGAGACCTATCATGTGTAAACCCTAGTACCCCCGGTGTATATATAAACCGGGAGGGTTTTAGATTATAGGGATGAGAAACTCATCTAGGGTTCTTGCTATTCGATCTCGAGGTAGATCAACTTTGTAACCTTCATACCATCAATATAATCGAGCACAACATCGGGTTTTACCTCCATAGGAGGGCCCAAACCTAGGTAAACATCGTCTCCTTCGTCCCTTGTTACCATCAATCCTAGTCTCATAGCTCGGGACCCCTACCCGAGATTTGCCGATTTTGACACTGACATTTGTGCTTTCATTGAGAGTTCTGCTTTGATCGCCAAAGGAATCGATGGCTCGCGTTGTCATCAATGAAGAAGTACATAACATGGACTCCTTTGTCCCCATACAGATCTTTGCTTTCGGCAGCATTGTGCTGCACGCTGGCCCGACCGACCATCTTGGCCGGTTCGGGAGTTTCGCCCCTGATCAAGAGGTGAGATTCGGGAATCTAGAGTTCTCCATAGACTCTTGGGGCGATCTTTCACTAACCGGGCTCGCGATCTCATCCGACGTGCCCGAAGACTCCAAGACCTTAACCTCGGATCCCGCTTTTGATCCCGTCCACAGGACCAACCCCGACAATGATCTAGCTCTTAGTCTGGATCCATCCATAGCACCAGATACCCGGGGACCGGCTCCTGTCGAACACACCCCTTGCACGGATGCATCGGAGGTTAACTTCGAAGGCTCTGAGCAGGTTGACCTGATCGAGATCTCGACACTCAATGAGGCTCTAGATAGGATCTTATGTATGAAAATTACTAACGAACCAGCCCCGATCCATGTTCAGATCGGCCTTGAGGCGAGTCAAGAGGATTTTTTCATCCCACCCACCACCCACTTGGTAGCCACTATTGAAGACTTAACCGACATGTTGGACTACGCCTCCGATGAGGCCGAAGACATGGATGAAGAGGATTGCAATCCCAACCTCGTCAACACCGGGCGATGGACCGCTATCTCCACCTATGACGTCTACATGGTGGATACTCCAGCCGATAACGGCGAGCACACACCCAAAAACAATGGCGACAAATCGGGTGAAGCATCGTCAAGGCGTCGGAAGCCGCGCAAACGATCGAAGGCAAGAAAGGAAAGACAAGCTATCACTCGCACGGGGGTTGGAGATACCCCAGAATACCTTGGCGATCTCGATATCCCTGAACATCCACTAGAGAACCAGGAGAGGCCAAACGATCAGCGCAACCCCGTTGATGTAAACGATTTCGAGGACGACAACTACCGTCCCCCCCCCCCCCCCCCCGTCGAGGAGGAGGACAACCCGGAAGCCGAAGACATTGCCATCCCCGAAAACCTTCAGGATCAGGAACAGTTCATGCAACAGCTTATAGCCACGACTCAAAGCCTGAAGGCAAAAGAACGACAACTTAGGTCCGAACAGGACAACCTCAATGAAGATGGACAAGGGTCCTATCAGCCGAGGAAGGATACGGTACCGGTCTATTGGAGCAACCCAAGAGCTATCCACGCCAACGGCTGCTACCACAATTCGATGGCGAGCTTACTAATACGCCGTCTCCCAAACATACTCCATACGACAAGCCAGACTGCCCTCCTCGAGGACGAGATAGGACCGCTGATGACACCGGTTATAGACCGACGATACCCCAAAGAAGGGGAAAAGAGCCAATAGAGCCTGATGATAGGTTTGACCTGCGACATGACCTGGACTATAGAACAAGTCGTACGAGATCCATCTATGGATCTAGAGGGTACTCACCCGATAGACGGGAGGGGTACCGGCCTTGGCTCGACCGCAACAATAGAGGTCGGGAACGAAACTGGGCGAGAACAGACACCGATTACCAACGCGACACAGCTCGGGTCAGAGGTGCTGCCCACCCACTGTGCTTCACCGACGAGGTGATGCAGCATAAGTTCATGAAGGAATTTAAACTCGTGAACATAGAGCAATACGACGGAACAACTGACCCAACAGTATGGATCGAGGATATTCTCCTCCACATCCACATGGTGCGAGGAGATGATCTCCACGCCATCAAGTACCTACCCCTATGTAACGCCCCGGACACACCCGCCGAAGGTCGTTACTCCTGGCGGGATCTAGACTGGCCTCACTGATCAATACAAGTCTTTTCTGCGCACTTTGTCCTTACTCATGCGCATGGTGCGAGGAGATGATCTTCACGCCATCAAGTACCTACCCCTATGTAACGCCCCGGACACACCCGCCGATGGTCGTTACTCCTGGCGGGATCTAGACTAGCCTCACTGACCAATACAAGTCTTTTCTGCGCACTTTGTCCTCACTCATGCGCACCCAGGACCAACTTCCCGATCGGTCACCCATCCTAGAACTACTCCAAGCCAAGAATGCTTAACCTGGGGGTTCTATTTGAATGGGCTCCCGGAAAAGAAGGAATTCCTTATTGATATGAGTAGTCTATCATCCCTAATAAGCTTATTGATATGAGTAGTCTATCACATACACCACCACTCAGAGGAACCGACGTCCTCGTCGGCTCACAGGAACGTTCCCTCTTGGCACAAATGTATGTGCTTCCAGTCCAATATATGTGTCATTTCGTGTGCCAAGACAGGTCACAAACTTCATGAACAACATGACCGCGCACCTGTCGGCAAACATCCGTGTAACCGCGAGGGTCGGCTCTATCATCCCTAATAAGCCAGGCTATCACATACACCACCACTCAGAGGAACCGACATCCTCGTCGGGTCACAGGAACGTTCCCTCTTGGCACAAACGTCTGTGCTTCCAGTCCAATATATGTGTCATTCCGTGTGCCACGACGGGTCACAAACTTCATGAACAACATGATCACGCACCTATCGGCAAACATCCGTGTAACCGCGAGGGCCGGCTCTGATACCAACTTGTAACGCTCCGAACACACCCGTCGGTGGTCGTTACTCCTGGCGGGATCTAGACTGGCCTCATAGATCAATACTAGTCTTTTCTGCGCACTTTGTCCTCACTCATGCGCACCCGGGACCAACTTCCTGGTCGGTCACCCATCCTAGAACTACTCTAAGCCAAGCACGCTTAACCTGGGGGTTCTATTTGAATGGGCTCCCGGAAAAGAAGGAATTCCTTATTGATATGAGTAGTCTATCATCCCTAATAAGCCAGGCTATCACACCCTAAAACTTAAGGGGCTAGATCGGCACTGGTTAAACAGCCTCCTCGAAAATTCCATCGGGTGCTGGGCGGATCTAGAGGATGCATTACGATCTAACTTCCAAGGCACCTATGTACGGCCGCTAGACATCTTCGACCTAAGAAACATCGTCCAGAAGGCAGGAGAGTCCGCTCGGCAATTCTGGAATTGGTTCTTGACCAAGAAAAACCAGATTGTTGATTGCCCGGATAATGAGGCAATAGCCTCCTTCAGGCACAATATTCGGGATGAATTGCTGGATCACCAGCTCGGTCAGGATAAACCTAGGACAATGTCCGCCCTTACATCACTCATGACCCGCTTTTGCGTGGGCGAGGATAACTGGCTAGCAAGACGGAGCCACAACCCCGAAGACCCCAGAACCTCCAAAGTTCGAGACGGAAACGGGAAACCAAGATGCAACAAAAATAAGCGCTGGCACATCAATAGTGATGCTGAGGACACGACCGACAACGCCGGCTTCCGCAATTCCCGACCCGGGCAGCGGAAGAAGCCTCCTGAAGGCAATCGCGACGGACCTACCCCGCTAGATAAAATCATGGAGAGGCCTTGCTAGATCCATGACACTCATGACAAGCCCGCCAACCACACCAACCGTAACTGTTGGGTGTTCAAACAGACCGACAAACTCGTAGCCGAGGAGCAAGGCAAGTGCCCACACAACAAGGACGATGCTGAGCCCCGCGGTCCGATCAGTGACGGACAAAAGCAGTTCCCTCTAGAGGTAAAAACTATGAATATGATATACACCACTAACATACTCAAAAAGGAGAGGAAGCGCGCCCTTCGAGAGGTCTACGCCGTAGAGCCTGTAGCCCCGAAGTATAACCCATGGTCGGCGTACCCGATCACCTTCGATCGACGTGACCACCCGACTAGTATCCGTCATGGGGGTTCAACCACCCTCGTCCTAGACCCCATTATCAATGGGTACCATCTCACTAAAGTCCTAATGGACGGAGGAAGTAGCCTCAATCCGATTTACTCAGACACGGTGAAAAAGATGGGTATAGATCCATCAAGGATCAAGCCTAGCAACACTACCTTTAAAGGAGTGATCCCAGGCGTCGAAGCCCGGTGCACGGGCTCCGTGAGCCTGGAAGTAGTGTTCGGTTCGCCCGATAACTTTCGTAGCGAGGACTTGATCTTTGACATTGTACCTTTCCGCCGCGGTTATCACGCCCTGCTAGGCTGTACAACGTTCGCTCGCTTTAACACCATCCCACACTACGCATACCTCAAGCTCAAGATGCTCGGGCCCAAGGGGGTCATTATTGTCAACGGCAACACAGAGCGTTCCCTCCTAACTGAGGAAAATGCATTGGCCCTGGCGGCTGAATTCCATTATAACGAGGATCGGCAAACGCCGAAATCTGCCATAAAGGCATGTAAGGTTGACAAGCGAGCTCGGTTTCAGCCCAAACTCCCAGAACCTTCTTCTCCCCAGAAATAGGGACTCGCTCCCCATTGCACAACCCTAATGCCGGCGAAACACATGCCAAGAGGGCACAACTTTGCACTTAAGATTCCATGGGAAGCAGTAGGAAACAACTATCAAAGCATAAGTGTTCGGCTAGACCGAACTACTACCAATATAACTCTTCGGACATACTACAGGTACCATCAAGGACCTGCTAAAGAGTAAAGCCCATCCATACTTCGATGACTTCTCAAGATCCTCTTTCCAAGGTCCGCTCGCCAACAACATCACCCATAAAGGAATGCAACTCCCTAGGAGGCACATGATTGGACAAGCGACAGGGCGTATCGAGGACGTCGGGCCACCCATCGAAGACCCCGGGTACAACCCCTCCTGTAAACTTTATATTTCATCTTCAAGTACTTGTAAATAGTTACCTTGGCAGTTTCAGCTATCAGAGTTATTGAGCAAAATATAAGACCATTATGCATGGCCGCTTTGCTGTCTTCTTGGTACATACTCTATTTCTTCCCTTCTCAAACGCTTCTTGCAAAACTGTTTGGTAAAATTTACGACGCAAACGGATAATAGACTGGGGGCTCAGATTTAAAATATTGCCCTATGCACAATCGATCATGTGTTCGACTTCTTAGAGTTCGCTTTATATGCATTAGTTCTGAACTATGTCTTGGGTTAATAGTTGCGTTGCTCGCTCCTGTGCTTGCCCCTTGATGTTCCGCTCATTCGGCTAAAAGGGCAAAGGTGTTGGGGAACGTTGCATGGGAAAGAAAAATGTTCCTACGCACATGCAAGATCTAACCATGGTGATGAGAATCTACGAGAGGGAGAGTGGATCTACATACCCTTGTAGATCGCTAAGCAGGAAGCATTAAGAAACGCGGTTGATGTAGTCAAACGTCTTCGCGATCCAAATCGCCGAGCGTCCTGCGGTTCCATCATGATCCGTCCCGCGATCCAATCACGATCCATCCCGCTATCCCATCACGATTAATCCCATGATCCAATCACGAAATCGATGACGATCTCCGCCTTCTTTATCCAGCAAGAGGGAGCGGAGAGGTAGATGAGTTCTTCGGCAACGCGACGGTGTGGCGTCGATGGTGGTGGAACTATTCCGGCAAGGCTTCGCCTAAGCACCACCGAACTAGACTAGAGGAGAAAACTGATTTAGATGAAGTAGAGGGAGCACGTGGCAATTAGGGTTAGCTTTCCCCTCTAAATCCTCTAGTATATATAGGAGGGAGGGAGGGTAGGAGGCAGCCTCAAACCCTCAAGAGTTGGCCGAAGTTGGAGGTGGAGGAGTCCTACTCCAATCCTATTAGGAGTAGGATTCCTCCTTTCCACTTGGAAACTCTTTCCACCTCTCCACCTTTGGGTTTTTCCCACCCCTAGCCGCATGGGCCTTAGTGGGGGGGGGGGGGCTCTCCCAGCCCACTAAGGGCTGTATTGACACCTCCCACAGCCCATGAGGCCCTTTGGTTCGAGACACCCCTCCCGATGGTCCCCGATACCCCTCCCGGCACTCCCGGTACACTACCGATGAGCCCGAAACTTTTCTGGTGACCAAAACAGGACTTCTTATTTATCAATCTTTACCTCCAGACCATTCTAGAGCTCCTCGTGACGTACGGGATCTAATCTGGGACTACGAACAACCTTCGGTCACCATGATACATAACTCTATACTACCGAAACGTCACCGAACCTTAAGTGTGCAGACCCTGCGGGTTCGAGAACTATGTAGACATGACCGAGACACGTCTACGGTCAATAAACAATAGCAGGACCTGGATGCCCATATTGGTTCCTACATATTCTATGAATATATTTATCGGTTGAACCTCTATGCCAAGGATTCAGTTAATCTCGTATGCAGTTCCCTTTGTTCTTCGTTATGTTACTTGACTGGGATTCGATCGTCGGTATCTCTATACCTAGTTCAATCTCATTATCGGCAAGTCTCTTTACTCATTCCATAATACAAGATCCCATGGCTAACACTTAGTCACATTGCTTGCAAGGCTTATTGTGATGTTGTATTACTGAGTGGGCCTGGAGATGCCTCTCCATCACACAGAGTAACAAATCCCAGTCTTGATCCATGCCAACTCAATAGACACCCTCGGAGATACCTATAGAGCACCTTTATAGTCACCCAGTTATGTTGTGACGTTTGATACACACAAGGTACTCCTCCGGTGTCAGTGAGTTGCATGATCTCATGGTGATAGGAACAAATAGTTGACATGCAGAAAACTATAGCAATAAACTGACACGAGCATATGCTATGTTTATAGTTTGGGTCTTGTCCATCACATCATTCTCCTAATGATGTGATCCCGTTATCAAATGACATCTCATGTCCATGGCTAGGAAACCTTGACCATCTTTGATCAACGAGCTAGTCTACTAGAGGCATACTAGGAACATGGTGTTGTCTATGTATCCACACATGTATCTGAGTTTCCGATCAATTCAATTATAGCATGGATAATAAACGATTATCGTGAACAAGGAAATATGATAATAACCAATTTATTATTTCCTCTATGGTATATTTGCAACAAAAGGGAGAACCACTGCAATTGTGTTTCCAGCTAGCCTGGTCAAGCACCTCAGGGGAGAAAGCCGAAAACTGTCTGCCATAGTAGGCGAGAACCGGTTTGTGAATCCGAGCATAAGTGTTATACTAAAAACTTTGTTGGAGGTTATTCCGTGTCATACGATGGGTTTTGTACTTGTACAAACCATGTGATGCTGGCTCTAGCCGCGGTTCATCCGGACATCACAAACCACTAGGGGCTAGTCATCAGCCCCCACGTTCCTTTTTCACGCTCCTACGACTAAGTGAAAGCAATAAAGCATCATAGTCTGTTTGCCTTGTCCCCCTCACACTACCGCCTTCCGGCACCGATACCTCGGCTAAGGGTCACAGTGCGGAGGCAGAGACACCCCACGTAGTATCTTCGTGGGG
The DNA here is from genome assembly GCA_022496015.1 of Hordeum marinum. Lineage (NCBI taxonomy): Eukaryota > Viridiplantae > Streptophyta > Magnoliopsida > Poales > Poaceae > Hordeum > Hordeum marinum. The sequence continues at coordinate 114,864,245 of CM039672.1, forward strand.
GCTGAAGCCGACAACTCGCAACTTTTAGGTTAAACACCCACATGGGAGTCATAGTGAATGTAAAATTAAAAAGACATAATAAACGATGCAATATCATCACGAAGCACTAAAAAGTCTTCAGACACATTACAACACGCTCATTCGTAAAATTTGTCCTTCGAACATTGAGCCTCTATCACCCGACCACCCTCCATCAATGCGGAGAGGTATTTGTCGGGGCGCTTGTGCTCCCTTCCAGGGGGCGGAGCTGCGGTAGCCATCTCGGTCGGATTGAGCCTAGGACAGTGCATCATGGTTCTTGCAAAGGCCATCCAAGCACCCGTGATGCAGGTAGAATGCTTTAACGCGTCAATCCAAGGTCCAGTGCCGCTTAGCTTCCGCACCAGGCCGAAGCAGCTGCTCGGCAACGGCTCCTCAGGCCACAGCCGGATGCAAAGACTCTTCATGACCGGCTCCGCCATCCTGTGTAGCTCCATCGGCTGCTTCATCTTCTCGATGAGAAGAGGAGAGCACTCGGAGGCTTCAAATTGCGCCCAAAAGAGCTAAGCCTCATCTCCTTCTTCTCGTGAAGCGTAGAACTGGTTCGCGTCCGCTACACTCTTCTGGAGGTCCGAACAGGCGCCTGAGGAACGCCACACCTGGGTGAGCAATGCGAACCTGCTATCACTGAAGGCACACTATACTAAATACGGCTTACCATCTGTGATAGACTTGGCTTGGCGGATTTGTTCTTCAAAATACCACCTACCCACCCGCTCCTTTTGGAGATCGGACTTGAGAATGGATAGCTTGGTGGCTTGCTCCTTGCCCGTCTGCTCAAGGGCCTCACACTTGAGGCTGGCATCCTTGAGCTCCTGTTGAACCTCCTCCACCCGAGCTTCATGCTTCGCACTCGCGGTTTTTAAGGCGGAGAGCACGGCTGCTGCCTTCTCATACGCAGCCTCTTGCTTCATCTGTCGCAGCTCGGCCTTGAGCCTCTTGGCCCCCTTCGCGGAGGCTGAGTAAGCAATAAAACATATAATTATACTAAGTCAACAGTGTGAATTACTAATTATTAATAGCTCGGATATTACAAGTCGGCTTACTTTGCGCCTCGTCGAACCTCTTGTTTAGAGCGTCAAGCTCCTCTTCGCAACTCTTGAGCTTCCAATTTAGCTCGTCAAGCTCTGCGACATTAACGGCCGCCGCTGATGATGGGCCTACAAACAACAAAAATTTATCAATTTATATGGGTTCGAACCCCCGGACTGTTAGGAACATGACCCTATGTTCGGTCCCCTTAAGGGTTGTTAGAACATTATGGGATGAATAATGTCTAGTACACTATTTGGTCACTTATTTGTATTTGACCCCCGGGTGAGTTTTTCTAAACTCACCCAGGGCTCGGGGGATGCTATATATAACGATAGCACAAACGTAATAAATTAAAATTTCAGGAAAAGAACATTACGTGCCTCACGTGGAAACCCATAAGCAGACCATTGAAGGCCTCCTTCAGTCCGCTATCAACAGACTGAATGCCTTGCAAAACCATACCTCATAAGGGTGCAGTGATCCTCAGAGATGGAGGCGCTCGATAGAGCCTCCTCCATGAATGGTCACCCAATCATTGGTGGTGTCAGTGGTGATCGGTTAGCCCGATCTCTAACTGGGGACTGAACCGGTGGCTCTGGAGGCATGGTGCGCTCCAAAGATGACCTCAGAAGGTCTGGACATCCCTTTCTTCCGGTCTCCTCAATGGTCGGGAGGGGCTCCCCCCGGTCTTCGGTGGCCGAGGCATTAACCTCTGCCATGATATCGTCAACCCCGCCGCCTGTGTTTGGCTCCAAAGGAGCCTGGCAGGATGACACCTCTATGGCATCCTTCTCACCCCCTAGAGGCGTGGGATGCGATGCGGTCCCACTCTTCGCCAGCTCGACGGGTGGACACTCCCCTTCCGAAACTTGGTCGGTGGGGAGAACGTATGGTGGTCAGCGGATCAAAAGGCACTCACACATTAATAACATTAAAGAATTGGCATAAATAACTCAGGGAGTCTTCGGATTCTTACCTACGACCTGGGGGCTTGACCCTTAGGTTCCTTTGAGGAACCTTCTCGAAATCCTTGGACTCGGTGTCTGAGTTCGAGCTATCATCGGGCAGGACCAACCTCGGCCGACGTGCCCTCTTTGGGGCAGGAGGAGGTACCTCCTCCACGGTGTCCGGTGACACCGCCCTCTTTCTTGTCCTCAGGCTCTTCCTCATGATTAGAGGAGGCATGGGTTTCCTCGAACGCAGTGTCCGACTGGACACTTATGTGGAGACCTTCTGTGACCTTCTTCTTTTTCTTCTCCTTCTTCTCCGGCGCCGTGTACAGATCCTCGAGGAGCATCTCCGCCAATAGCTCTGACCTGGGGTCTTCGGGCTATGGGGTCGGGCAGTTGATTCCCTTGGCCTTGCTCAACCATTTCCGCAAAAACAAGGGGAAAGGTGTTTAGCCCTTTGTGCCAATAAAACACGGCTAGGGAATTACGATTATATCATACCTGGGTAGGAGCGTTATCAGCACTTAGGCCCGAATCCTCCTTCTCGGTGGGCCAACTCTTTCGGGGCTTGAACGAGGCCTTCTAAAGTTTCTCAGGAGTAGTGCGAAAGAGTTGGCATATGGCAGGCTCATCATCAAGCTGATAAGCCCACATGGGGGAGTCCCGGCGGTGGCAGGGGAGGATATGGTGTTGAAGCATGACCTGGACAATGTTAAGCAGCTCGATCTTGGCCTTGACCATCGCGGAGATGCGATTCTACAGCTTGTCCACCTCTGCATCCGACCCCTAGTCAAAACCCTTCTGGTGCCATGACGTCAATCTTGTGGGGGGGGGGGTCCAGATCTAAACTCGGCTTGGTGATTGACGTCATGGCTCCGAACCCTTCGTCAGAAAGGTTGTGAGAAAACACTGGTTACACTTTGACATTTGGCCTTCGGGACTAAATGATTCATGGTGTTCAGGACCTTCCACAGTTGGTTCAGTGGTCGTGGTGGGCGGCAACCCTTCGTCAGAAAGGGTCGCGGCCCACCACGACCACTGAACCTTCCACAACTACCTGGCCTTCTGCCCTTGTCTCTGTGATATAAAACCACTCCTTTTGCTAGATCTTGATGGTGTCGATGAAGGTGTCGGTCGGCCATCTGACGTGGGGGAGCTTTCTGATTACGGCCCCTCTGCAGTCTGCATGTTCTCCCGCGACGATCTTTGGCTTGACGTTGAAGACCTTGAGCCATAGGTCGAAGTGCGGCTCGACCCGCTAGAAGGCCTCGCAAACGAGGATAAAGGCTGATATGTGCATAAAGGAGTTTGGGGGGAGGTCGTGGAAATCCAGTCCGTAGAAGAACATGAGACCCCTGAAAAAAGGGATGGAGCGAAAAGCTCAGTCCCTGATGAAGTGGGGGATGAACACCACCCTCTCACCTGGCTTAGGGGTGGGAACCACCTGGTTCTTCTCTGCAGCGCGGTGGTAGACATTGGCAGTGAGGTAGCCACCCTGCTTTAGGTCCCGAATGTCCTGGTTGGTGACCATGGAGGCCTCCCACTTGCCATTGGAGCCCGAACTTGCCATGGCTAAGCTCGTAGGAGAGGTTGAGTAAGAAATGGATCTGGGCTCTTGAAGCTTAGGGAGATTGAGGAAGCATAGGATGCGAATGGCAAGTGTGAATAGGCATTGAGGGTTTTCTCCCTTTTATGAGGCGTGATGCCAATTAGCCTCCCTTTACTGTGCCGCAAATCCCTCCGCTTCCCAAGACATGCGTATCATTATACACGCATGAAGAAACTTGATATGATTAATATTATCCCATGTGAAATGGAGCACAATCGATGCATTGATGAATCGTGCTAATGTAAAAACGGCCTCGCACTGCGAATCATTTTTTCATAACTGTTTTAGTGGTCGTGGTGGGCCGTGGCCGTTCGGTAGAAATCTTGTCAGAAAACACTGTTTACAATTTGACGTTTGGCCTTCGGGACTAAACAATTCACGGTGTTCGGACGATCGTATGATCGGAAAAATTACGTGTCATCAGAAGCCGAACAAGTCTCAGTCGATCATTAAATAGGAAGAAGAACTCACCCCGCAAGCTGAAGACTCTAATCACGTGGAGAATCCGGTGTCGGTGTCAAAACCATCGGATCTCGGATAGGGGGTCCCGAACTATGAGACTGGGATCGATGGTAACAGGAGACAAGGTTTACCCACGTTCGGGCCCTCCTATGGAGGTAAAACCCTACGTCCTACTTGATTGTATTGATGATACATGGGTTATAGAGTTGATCTACCTCGAGATTGAATAGATAAACCCTAGATGAGTTTTCCCATATCTACAACCTAAAACCCTCCGGCTTATATAGACGCCGAGGGTATATAGGGTTTATACATGGCCGATTACACGCCGAAGAGATAAACATGCCTATTCACTACATGAAACATGGAGGACAAGCCACGATTCCCAAAGCTTCCTTCCTGGAGACAAAGCCTTCGATTGATCCAACGTCCGGTTAGCGGCCCATACAGTCTGGCCCATAAGGAACAGGCCGGTCTCCCGAGGACCCCTTAATCCAGGACTCCCTCAGCCGGAGCTAAGACACTTGGCGTTGGGGGTTAGTTCGGGGGCTACTGAGGGAGTCCTGGACTAAGGGGTCCTCAGGCCGTCGGCCTATCTTCTAATAGGCCGGCTTGGGGGCCGTTCTCCGATTGTCGCAGGCAGGGCCGGATATATTGAGAGCCCACATTCTAGAAGGAAGTCCCGAAGGCGCATCGTGCACTCCAAGTCAAGATGAGGAAATCGACATCTCCAACCTCGATAGGAGACCTACCATGTGTAAACCCTAGTATCCCCCAGTGTCTATATAAACTGGAAGGGTTTTAGATTATAGGGCAGAGAAACTCATCTAGGATTCTAGCTATTCGATCTCGAGGTAGATCAATTCTGTAACCTTCATACCATCAATATAATCAAGCAGGACGTAGGGTTTTACCTCCATAGGAGGGCCCGAACCTGGGTAAACATCGTCTCCTTCGTCCATTGTTACCATCGATCCTAGTCTCACAACTCGGGACCCCCTACCCGAGATCCGCCAGTTTTGACACCGACAGAGGGGAAGGGACGTGTCGGCCCTCCTTTATGATGAGGCTACCCCCTCGGCTACACCGATGGAGCGACGTATCCTATGGCTCGGGCTTGACAGGGACGAGTGGTGCCGTCGACCCGAAGGAGTGGGAGCCAGAGGACGATGGGTCCATGCGCCTCAGGAACCAGGAGCTCCCACGGCGGCGAGGGAAGGATGACGCTAGGTACTCTAGTCGTGGCTTGTTGCCTACCTCAATGCGATCGAGGACGGCAGAGAGAGTTCGCCTGGGCGTGCCCCGCCATTGCCAGCGACCCTCTAGGTTGTGGTGCCCCCTCGACGTCGGGCCGCCGTTGGTATATGCCAGCTGCTCGGCATGGCGGTGAGGGAGTCCTGGATTAAGGGGTCCTCGGGCCATTGGCATATCTCCTAATAGGCCAGCCTAGTGGGCCGCATTTTGACTATCGTAGGAGGGGCCGGATACATTGGGAGCCCTTATTCTAGAAGGAAGTCCCAAAGGTGTGTCATCCACTCCAATTCAAGATGAGGAAATCGACATCTCCATCACCCACATGAGACCTATCATGTGTAAACTCTAGGTACCCCTTGGTGTCTATATAAAATGGGAGGGTTTTAGATTGTAAGACAAAGGAACTCATCTAGGGTTCTAGCTATTCGATCTCGAGGTAGATCAACTCTGTAACCTTCATACCATCAATATAATCGAGCAGGATGTACGGTTTTACCTCCATAGGAGGGCCCGAACCTGTGTGAACATCGTCTCCCTCGTCCCTTGTTACCATCGATCCTAGTCTCACAGCTCGGGACCCCCTACCCGAGATCCACCGGTTTTGACATCGACATTGGTGCTTTCATTGAGAGTTTTGCTGTGACCGCCAAAGGACTCGACAACTCGTGTTGTCATCAACAAAGAATTCCGTAACATGGACTCCTTTATCTCCCGACAGATCTTCGCTTTCGGCAGCATTGTGCTGCATGTTGGCCCGACCGACTGTCTTGGCCGGGTCAGGAGTTTCGCCCCTAATCAAGAGGTCAGGTGCAGGAACCTAGAGTTCTCCGTAGACTCTCGAGGCGATCTTTCGCTAACCGGGTTCGGAATCTCATCGGACGCGACCAAATACTCCGAGGCCTTAACCTCGCATTCCGCTTCCGATCTCGTCCATGGGACCAACCCCGACGATGATCTGGCTCTTAGTCCGGATCCGTCCATAGCACGTGTCGTCGTTTTCTCATGACTGATGCCATGGGTAGGCTTATCGAAGGTGGTTGGGGCCGGAGGACGCCGACGGGCTCCGGGTGCAAGATTAGGTACAAGCGGTGGTGACACACGATATACCCAGGTTCAGGGCCCTCCGTGGGAGGTAACACCCCTAGTCCTGCTTGGTATGCATGGGTATGTTTACAAGGTTGCTCCCGGAGCTGTGTCTAGAGGAGGAAGAGGGAGTAGCCGGCTCGCCTTCCTCTGCTATGAAGTGTGAAGGTGAGGGAAGTGTCCCGATGATGTGTCTACGTGAGACTTGTCGTCCCCTTTGCATTGGGGGCTCGGGGGGTTTATAGGCCAACCCCTTGGCTTACAATATTCTTGGGGTACATAAGTGAGGGGCCCGGCTGGCAGCCTCTCCGGCTGACTAGGGGGTCTCGCCCCTCGAGCCGTCTCATCGCCCATAGGGTCCATCGGCCGAGCGGTCCCATCGCCCGCGGGGGCTCGCCAGCCGGCTCCGCGATTGGCCCCCGCCCACCTGCTACGGCACGGGTCGCCCAGGTGGTGTCGTCTAGTGCCAGCCGGTCGAAGTCTTCGGTACGACTGGCTCCACTGTAGCCACGCCGGAGCAAGTAATCGAGTGGGCGGGGATGTGCTAGCACTGTTCCCCCGCCCGGTCGCAGTCGCCAAGGTCAGTGGCCCGGACGGCCGAACTATAGCCACGTGCGCCCGTGCTTCAGCAACCACTGTGGCTACATTGGCATCCGTCGTGGCTATCGCGTTGTGTCGCCGTACTCAAGCGCAGAGGGACGGGACGGGTGCCTGTCCGCTCAGAGGTCAATGGGGGAACCGGCTCGAAGGCAACCAGCCATGCTCAGCCGGCCGGGGGCTGGGCCGGCTCCTCGACCAGCCGGCCTCATCCTAGCCGGCAACGCTTCTGCCAGCTATGCACCAGCCGGTCATAAGCAGTTGGCACACGCTTATTTCTTCAAGCAGGGAGAGAACCCCAGTGCTTTGACCTACCCAGGGGTAATAACCCCGTTAGTAGTCCCCGAAGCCGGCAGGGGCCCGCTTCTGGCAGACGGAGGGGAGCCGGCGGCTTCTCCCCAATGGTACCCGCCTTCGGCGCGAAGCTGAAAAACCAGCCGGGTCGGCAACTGAAACCGACGCCTCAGGTCCCATCGCGACACTCCGGGACCCGAGCGGGCCCGCTGCGTGCCACGCGGCGAGCAATGATGGTGTGGGTGCCGCGCACACGGGCAGATGAGACGTCGCCCTAGGCCTAGCCCACTAGGCCTCGGGTGTAGCCCAGTAGGCCTCGAGGGGCAGGCAGGGATCTTCTGCGCCCCGAAGCGGCAGTTGTGGCCCAAGACGGCCGCGCGTGCGTGGAGATTTCAGGGGGGAGTGGGCGCAGTTAAGCCCCACGTCCCCCGGTCGTGGCCTCCCATTTAAAAGGGGATGGAGTGCAGAGGGCGGAAGCACCCGCACCCCATTTGCCTCCCTCGTTTCTTCTTCTCTTCGTCTTCTTCGCTCCCTCGTGTGCCGCTGCACTTCTCACACACAACCGCGCTTGCATGCCGTCCTGCCATTGTAATGGCCAAAGGGTGCGCAGGAAGCTGGGCCAGGTCCATGGTCACGGAGGCCGCCATTGCGGATCTCCGCCGCGTGCGTATGCTGCCGCCAGTGGAGCGCGTGATTGCCCGCACACCGGGCGATGAGGTGGTTCCCGCGCCGCAGCCATGAGAGTTCGCCGTCTTCACCTGGCACTTCTCCCGCGGCTTCGGGCTCCTAGTGAACCACTTCTTCCGTCTGATGATGGATACTTTCGACCTCCAACCACACCACCTCGGCCCCAATGCCATCCTCTACATCGCGGGCTTCGTGACGCTGTGCGAGGGGTACTTAGGGATTCTCCCCTTCATCGACTTCTTCAATGCGCTGTTATATCTCAAGGCGCTGAAGAGCAACGCCCGCGAGGGCGCGGCGGTGTGCTACCGTGCCACGCGCTTCCCGCACTTCAGCCTCATCGACTCCGTCAAGGGCTAGCATTGGACGTTCTTCTATGTGAAGAACGCTGACCTGCAGCGGGACTACATCCGGCTGCCGGCCTTCGTCAACGCGCATTCCTCCGGAGTGAACTGGTCGGGAGCTACCCCGCGCAGAGTGGCTCTTGCGGAGCTCGGCTGGCTCATGCAGCTGAGGACTGGGGAGGGGATGGTCGCCTCCGATCTGGTGGCGGCCTTCATCTCGTGACGGGTGCTGCCTCTCCAGATGAGGCCGCACCAGATCTGCGATATGTCCGACAGCCGGGACCCCTCCCGGCTGACGATCATTGACATGACGCCGACTCAGGTGGCGAGGTGGGTAAACACCATCACGACGTTCAAGCTGGCGTCGACATCATGGGCCTTCAGCAAGGAGTCGTACGACCGCCTCAACCAACCTTCCCTGGTACGTTTCATCGAGGTGGTCCTTTGTGTTCGAATCCCCCCAACCGGCAGCCGGCATCCGACCTTACTTCTCCGTGCTGACCGCATTTGTTTGTGAGACAGAACACGCCGGATGGCTCGCACCCCCAGATCTTCGAGGCGGAGCGCGACCACTTCGACTCTAAAGACTACGAGTAGGGAGGCTCACTCGAAGAGGGGGTTGACTCCTCGGGGGTGGGCGGGTCGAGGAGGCGGCCAACCCGGGAGCCGGCGGGCCCAACAGAGCCTGAGAGTCCGACGCAGCTGGAGAGCCCAGCGGAGCCGATGAGTACCCTATCGGTCCCATGATCAGGGACTGGACCGATGACGATGATGAAGATGATGATGATGATGTGATGATCCTGAACGCGCCTCCCCCCTCAGTTCAACAGGGCCGACATGGTCGGAGTGAGGAGCGGCCGGTTCAGGCCTCGACGGCCAAAGGCGCCAAACGGGGGAAGAGGCTGGCCCAGGAGGAGCCGGTAGCCCCGCCACTTGCCCGTAAGTAGGTGAAAGTGGCCATGCAGAAGCCACCGGCGCGCCAGGCGGGTTCTACCCGTTGTTACCGGGTACGTGACCTTTCTTTTTTGCGTGTGTTCCTTTCCGAGTCGTGGGTCAACAGGTGTTTGACCCTTATGCATCTCAGGGACCCCATTGAGCTTCATGATGTGGAGTCAACGATGGACCCGACAGACGCCGCCAACCGACTGGCCCGCGAGCACACGGCCATGCAGTGGGAGGAGAAGAGGAGGCTCGCGGAGCTGCAAGCCTCGAAGTCTGGAGCACGAGGCGGGGCCTCGCACTCCGGGACCTCAAGCGGCGGGAGGTGGAGGAGGTCCGCGGTCCCTGCGGGGGCGTTCGACTCCGTGGCCAAATCGACCAATCTGTCAAGACCCCCGTCAAGCAAGCCGTGAGGGGCGGCTACGGAGCCGGCTACGCCCCCGCCTGCGAAGGAGGCGGCCCGATCGGGGGCGGCGGCTACGAAGCCGGCCCTTTAGGTGACCCGGACAACGGTGCCGGACACGACGCCACCCGCGGCCGAGCCAGCCCTGGTCGATATGCCGGAGGCTCCAGCGGCCCCGGAGGCGGCGGCCATGGAGACGGAGGCATCGTCCGTCGCGGTCGCCGGGTCGGGCCGGCAGGAGGAGGAGGCTGCGCAAGCGGCGAGCGAGGGGCAACTAGGGACCGATTCCCGTGCCCTTGCCGTCATCAACCCTCCCCAATGGCCGGCACCTTGGCGAACGTCAGGACGGGCGACGACGACAGCCAGGCCCGGAGGTCCATGCTAGACGTGGAGGCACTGGCGTGCGTCCCAACCCTTCTGGCTTCCCCGGCAAGCGACCCGGTCCCCGCGTTCAGGGAGTTGGGGAGCGTCCTAGATCGGAGCCGCCAGGAGCTGGCCCGGGTCGCGGAGACGGTCGACACCACCCTGCGGCGCGCGGAGGCAAGTGCACCGACTGGGTGTAGCCCTGAGATGCGGGCTGGCTGACTGGCTGTGGGGTAGCCGGGCCGGATCTCCTTGTGTGTCTTCTGATTTTGACTTCCTGTGGTAGGAGGGGAACTCCCAGCGGTAGAAGCTGTTTGATGAGGCGGTCTCCATCCATAACCGTGACAAGCACGACTTCTACCGGCTGAAGGTGGAGCTGGCACATGTGCGAGGTATGTCAAGTCTTGTGGGGGGGGGGGCGTAGCCCCCGGGAGCCGGGCCGGCAGCCTGGCAGCCGGAAAGGGCATGGAATGTCTGGTTGATGCACGTTTTGCTTTGCAGAGGAGCTAACCACCCTCCGGACGGAGAAGACTGGTGCCGTCTGCGAGCGGGAACAACTGGCGCAAAGGGTCCAGGCAGTCACTTAGGAGAGGAACCGGCTCAGCGCCCAGCTGGCGGATGGGCAGGCGGCCCAAGACCGCCTGAGGGCCGACATGGCGCGGGAGGTGACGGCCAAGGAGAAGGCCGTCAAGGAAGCGGCCGAAGCCGCCCAACGTACCACTGCCCTCCAAAACGAGGTGACCCACCTTGAGAGGACGCTCGGGGAGCGCAGGGTGGCTCTTGCCGAGGCGGAGGTGGCGCTGGTGTCGAAGCGGGACTCGTCGCTCCACTTCACCATCGAACTGGATGACTCCCTCGAGCGTAAGTACCCGTTTTTCTTTTTTCGGCCGGCTGCTTTCTTCTTGCTAGTTCTTGTTCTTGATTTGCCTTCTTCTCCTTCTTCCCTTTCCTCCTCAGGGCATTTCCTGGAAAACCCAGGGCCGCACTGAGCGTGCTATTGAGGAGCGTCGGGAGTGTCTCCGGGCGCGCGGGCGCTCTGTAAAGGAGAACTCCGCTTGGGACATGGCGAAGCTTGGGCTCACCATAGAGAACCGGCTGATCCACCTTGAGTGGAGCGTGGAGCGGTTGATGACGGCCGGCAAGGAGGTCATCGCTGCCTTGTGGCCGGGCCGTGGAGCTCCGAAGAACCGCGTGGCCTTGTGGCTGGAGCATGCCGTGGCCCAGCTCGAGGTCTGGAAGGTATCGGCGGCTCGATCCGGTGCGCATACGGCGCTTCGGTTTGTCACCTCGTTGTACCGTGGCGTTGACCTCGACCGGCTGGCCACTACGCGAGATGAGCCCGCTGAGGAGCGGGCGGCCCGAGAGCCGGTCCTCGTCCGCCGGGCCAACGAGCTCGCGTCGTACATTGATCCGGACGATCTCCTGCCGGCCCTTGGTGAGGACAATGAGCCGGTGGCCGAGGACTCCTTTGGCAATCCCCAAGGTCCGGAGGACGAGGAGGTCGCCAATGAGAGCATCGACTCCAGCACCGAGACGGCTGGGACAACGGAGGTTGCCCCGAAGGCCAAGGAAGCCGACCCGAAGGCCGTGACCACCTCCGGGCTGAGAGTCAAGCCGCCCAACGACATGCCGGCTGGCGACGCGCCCGTGGCCTGAGCCCCCGGGCGTCTTATCTTTTCTTTTGTTATTTCTCTACATGTTAGACTCAAGTCCACCCACTAGGGGTGTAATGTAATGAATCGTAATGGTCATGGGCCTTTCTTATTTTAAACTTGTGTTCTGAATGCCAAACGTGTTTGCCTATTATGCGTGCCTGCTCGTCCTTACTACCTTTTTGCCCCTTTGGTTCCATCTGCTCAGCCCCTTTTCCCCTTTGGTGTCGACCCCGCCAGCCCGACAGCTAGGAGTCGATCAGTAGCTGGGTCGGGGCGTTTGCCTCGAGGGAGTCGGTTCCGAACTCAGGAATTGGGAGAGTTTTTTGGGTAAGTTGAACGGAAGAGGCGAGGCGGTGGTCCGGCTAGACCTAGCCGGCAACCCTTTTGCGGTTGATTTTTCATGTGTGCTAAGTTTCGCCGCCCCGAGGCCCCGTCAGCCGGACAGCCGGGAGCCGGTTTGTAGCTGGGAGGGGTGGGAGGGCTAGCTTAGCTCACACTACTTGTTCGATTTTGGGAGAGGCGACCTAGGACTAGCCGGAGAGCCCCCGGGCCCGGGAGATGGGTCGGGGAGTCGGTGAGTGAGGACACCTTGGAGGGAAATAGAAAGAGCGTGCCCCAAGAGTCATACTGGGGCATCCATGGCCTTCATAGTCCCAAAAGAGGAGGGATACATACATACACTAGGTTTTTTCGCAGTAAAACAGACGGAGGAGCGCCACGTTCCATGGGCGCTCGGTCTCCTCACCGGAGGTGTCTCTTTTGCGTTTCTATGGCTTCTAGGCGTCTATCAGGTAATATGCATTGTTGTGCAGCGCCTTGCTAACGATGAATGGGCCCTCCCATGGGGAGGACAACTTGTGTTTCCGGTTTTCCGCTGGATCCTCCTGAGCACCAGGTCTCCTTCGCGGAAGGAGAACGGCCGGATCCGCTTGCTGTGGTAGTGCCGGAGCTTCTGTTGATAGATTGCCGTCCGGCTCAAGGCCAGTTCGTGGGCTTCTTTGAGTAGGTCGATGTCGTCTTATCATACCTCCTTTGCGTCCTTCTTCGTGTATAGGGCGACCCGAGGCGAGTCAAACTCAATATCGGTGGGGATGATCGCCTCAGACCCGTACACAAGGAAGAAGGGCGTGTAGCTAGTTGATCGGTTGGGGGTGGTCCTGAGGATCCCAAGGACAGCCGGCAGCTCGTCGACCCAGCAGCCGGCCGACCTCATCAGCGGCGTTACGAGCCGGGGCTTGATGCTGGACAAGATTAGGCCATTTTCCCTCTCGACCTGGCCGTTTGACTATGGATGAGCGATAGATGCCAGGTCGAGCCGGATGCCCTGCTTGGAGTAGAAACGCGTGAGCGCGCCGTTGGAGAAGTTCATGCCATTGTCGGTGATGATGTTGTGGGGGACACTGTAGCGAACCATGATGTTGTCGATGAACCAGACGGCCGTGGGACCGTCTAGCTTCTTGATTGGCCGAGCCTCAATCCACTTGGTGAATTTGTCGACGGCCACCAGTAGATTTTTCATGCCGCCTCGTGCGGTTTTGAAGGGACCCACCATGTCCAGCCCCCAGACGGTGAAGGGCCACGAGAGGGGGATGGTCTGGAGGGCCGATGCCGGCAGGTGGCTCTACGTGCTGAAGCGCTGGCAGCCCTCGCACTCGTCGACCAATTTCTTGGCCGCCTCCAAGGCGGTCGGCCAGTAGAAACCGTGGCAAAAAGCCTTGGCCACCAGGGTCCTAGAGGCGGCGTGGTGCCCGCACTCACCCTAGTGGATGTCGAGTAGGATCTCCTGACCCCTTTCCAGCTCGACGCACCATTGGAAAACATCGGTGGTGCTGCGGTGGACGAGCTCGTGATTGATGATGTTGTAGGCCCAAGCCTGGCGCTAAATTTGCCTTTCCATGGCCTCATCCGGGGGGAGCTCGCCGTGCAAAAGGAACGCCAGGATGGGCTGGGCCCATAAGGGAGCTGAGACGGGGACCGGCTCGGGAGCCCCCGGGCCTAGATGGTCAGTCCTCGGGACTGGCTCGCTAGCCCCCAGGTCAGGGATGACCGGTGGGGCGTCGACCGTCATCATGACATCCGCGGCGTTGGAGCCGGTTGGCTCGAATGCAGCCGGCTCGTCTGGTGTCGGCAAGACAGCCGAGGTCGATGGAGCCGGTGGCAAAGATGCCGAGGGGGAAGCCAGAGCTGCCGAGGGGCCGGCAGCGTCTGCCAGCACGAAGATGGATTCCGATTCTAGGGAAGGCTTGACTAATGGTTTGAGCAGTCGCTCGAGGGAGACGTCGGCTGGGATGGCCTGCCGGGTGGAGCCGATCTTTGCCAGCGTGTCGGCCGCCTCATTGTCCGCCCGTGGGACATGGTGGAACTCACAACCCTCGAAAGAGCCGGTGATTTGCTGTATGAGGAAGCGGTAGCTGGCCATGTTGGCGTCCCTGGCATCCCATTCTCCAGAGACCCGCTACACCACGAGGTCGGAATCGCCAAAGCATAGGATGCGCCTGATGCTGATCTCCTTGGCAAGCCGGAGGCCATGGAAGATGGCCTCGTATTCGGCCACGTTGTTGGAGGCGGCAAAGTGGATCTAGAGGGCGTACCTAAGTTGGTCGCCTTTTGGGGAGGAGAGGACTATGCCGACACCCAAGCCGGTCCTCATTTTTGAGCCGCCGGAATGCATGCGCCAATACGTGGAGTATGGGGGAGGCAGCAAGAACTCGGCCTCCGCCCAGTCGACAAGGAAGTCGGCCAGCGCCTGCGACTTGATGGCGTTACGAGGTTCGTACCAGATCTCATGGTCGGCGAGGGCGATGACCCATTTGGCGATCCGACCGGTGGAGTCCCGGCCGGCCATGATTTCGCCAAGCGGGGCCGTGCTCACCATGGTGATGGTGTACTCTTGGAAGTACTGCTTGACCTTCTTGGCGGCAAAGTATATGCCATAGCACATCTTCTGGTAGTGGGGGTAGTTCTGCTTGGAGGCGGAGAGGACCTCACTGAGGTAGTAGACGGGGCGCTGGACCGATAGGGATTTGCTGTCCTCCGGCTGCTCGACCACCAAGACGACGCTGATGACGGGAGTGGTCGCCGTGATGTAGGCGAGCAAGGGTGCCTTCTCAGCCAGCGCGGCCAGGATAGCACGGGGGTGAGAGCTTTCTTGAGGCCGCGGAAGGACTCATCCGCCTCGTCAGTCCAATCGAACATGCCCGACTTCTTGGTGTGACCCGGCTCGACCAAAGCCGTCTTGTGAAGGAGCCCATAGAGGGGCAAGGCTTTCCCCCCCAGCAGGCTGATGAACCGGCTGAGCGAGGCGAGGCAGCCGGTGAACTTCTAGACGTCATGGAGCCAGGTCGGCTTGGGCATGCACTTGATCGCGTTGATCTTCTCTGGGTTAGCTTCGATGGTGCAGGTGAACACGAAGAAACCCAGGAGCTGGCCGACTGGGACGCCGAAGACACACTTCTCCAGGTTGAGCTTGATCTTGTACTCACACAGGTTCGTGAAGGTCTCCCGGAGATCGTCGAGGAGGCTGAAGTGCTTCTTGGTTTTGACAACGATGTCGTCGATGTAGACGTGGATGTTCCTACCTATCTGAGGCAGGAGGCACTTCTGCATGCACTGCTGGAAGGTGGTGCACGCGTTCTTCAGGCCGAAGGACATGGTGATATAGTAGTAGGCCCCAAAGGGCATGATGAAGGAGGTCTTGAGCCGGTCCTCCGGATCCAGCTTGATCTGGTGGTATCCGGAGTAGGTGTCCAGGAAGGACAACAAGTTGCAGCCGGCAGTGGAGTCAATGACTTGATCGATCCGCGGTAGGGCGAATGGGTCCTTAGGGCACGCCTTGTTCAGGCTGGTGTAGTCAATGCACATGCGCCAAGTCTTGTTCTTCTTCAGCACCAGGACTGGGTTGGCCAGCCAGTCCGTATGGAAAACTTCCATGATGAATCCGGCTGCGAGCATCCGGGCGATTTCTTCTCCTATAGTACGCCGCTTCTCCTCAAAGAAACGGCGTAGGGGTTGCTTGACCGGCTTGATGTCAGGCTAGACGTGTAGTTTGTGCTCTGCGTACTTCCTCGGAACACCCGACATGTCCTTGGAGGACCATGCAAAGATGTACCGATTCTTACGGAGGAAGTCGACGAGCTCACCTTCCTATTTTCTGTCGAGGCGGGAGCCGATGGTGACACACTAGGTAGGGTTGGCCGGGTCGAGCGGAATCTGCTTGGTGTCCTTGGACGGCTAGAAGGAGGCCTTGCTGACGGACAGTGAGGGATGAGCCGGCACGGACGGCTGGGTGGCAACGAGGGCCACAAGCCGGTCGGGCTGCCACTTTTCCTTGGCTATCTCCAGGGCCTCAGCCAGCCGGCTGCTGTCTCGAGCGCACTCGAGCTACATCTTGTAGTCCCGCATGATGGTGATGATTCCCTTGGGGCCCGACATTTTGGGCTTGAGGTAGGCGTAATGGGGGACCGCCATGAACTTGAAGAGAGCCGACCGACCCAATAGCGCGTGGTAGGGACTCGCGAGGTCCACTACCTCTAACAACACTGGCTCACGGCGGAAGTGGCCGGGGCCGCCAAAGAGGACATCAAGCGTGATCTTGCCGACAGGAGAGCATGACTTTCCAGGCACGATGCCATGGAAAACCATCCGGCTCGCCTGTAGGTGTTCTGTTTTCAGCCCCAGCTTGCGCATCGTGTCGTGGTAAAGGATGTTGATGCTGTTGCCACCATCAATCAGCACCCGCGAGAAGCGGCAGGTGCGCTTCTCGATGGCGATGGTGGCGTCGAGGACCAGGGCGTACCTGCTGGGACTCATCATCATGGCGGGGTGATCTTCCTGGCTCTAGGTGAACCGCTTCTCCGACTAGTGCATGAACTGGGGAGTTGCCGGCATGGTGGCGTTCACCTCATGGTGGAGCCAACATTGAGCATGTTTGCTCGTCTCTTCACTGGTGAAGACGACGTAGCAACCATCCTGGTTGGGGAACTCGTCGTGTAGACGACCGTCGTTTTGGGCTGGAGCCAGAGCCAATGCTGGGGCGGCAGCTAGGGCCAAGGCCGGTGCGGGAGGAGCCAGAAGGCCATCCCCTCGGGCCAATCGCTATGAGAAGCTGCACTGCCGGAGTGTGTGCGTAGAGGGCTTGGTCCCAGAGTGATTCTTGCAGGCGAGGTCGAGCATCTGCTTAAATGTAAGCTTCGGCTGCCAGGCAGCCTTGCCAATGCGCTGGCACTGCCTGGAAGATTGGGCAACCGGCTCATGCTCCTCGATGGTGATGACCTACCGGCTCCTGTAGCGGGAGTCCGGCTGGTCGTTCTTGCGCTTGTTGTTCTACGACTGCCGGTTGTTGATAGCCGGTCGGGACGCCACCGGCGTCGGCGTTGCCTTCGCTGGCGGGGTCATGTTGACCTGAATGGCAGAGTGTTCCATGAGCGTAGCCGGCTCAAAGTACAAGAGCTTGTGCTTGAGGGGGGTGCCGTCACGACAGCTTTCGATGAAGTACTGTATGGCTTGTACCTCATTCACCCCCTCACAGGAGTTGTGGAGTTCGGTCCACCGGGTGAGGTAGTCATGGAGGGACTCATCCGGACCCTAAATGCACATGGCTAGTTCATGGGGGCGGCCAGGACGCTGGTAGGTGCCGGTGAAGTTGCGGACGAAGGGTTTCTCAAAGTCCGTCGAGGTGTTGATGATGCATTTTGCCAGGCTGCTGAGCCAGGTGCAGGCTGAGCCGATCAACATGAGGGGAGCATAGCGAACAACTACCCGGTTGTTCCCCCTGGGGATGCCGACCGTGGTGGTGTAGTCGATCAGCCAGTCTTCGGGGTTGACGGCCCCGTTTTACTTTGGGGTGTCTCGGGGGAGCGTGAAGCTGGTCGGGAACGGCTCGTTGCGGATCCGAGGGCCGAAACAGGCCGGGCCAATCGAGCCCTCCTCCTCAAGGAGGACTGACTATGCGAGCCGGTCGATGCGGAAACGGGCATCATTCTTGCTGTGGGGGACACGTGGTCCGATCCGGGCCAAAAGTTTGGGGCGAATGACGGGTGGAACCGACCGTTCCGGCTCGCGCCACGGGGGTGGTGTATGCCCGCGGCTGCATCGGCTACTGACTGCTGGTGCCTCGTGGTGGCGGCCACTGCGAGGCGGGTCGTTGGTTCGCTGGCTGTTTACAGCTGGCTGGTCATTCCCCGACAGCTGAGAAGGCCTGGGGTTGCTTGCCCCGACCAGGCGGCCGGAGACACGAGGGGAGCAGGAGTCCTGAGCCGGCTGACGGCCAGCAGTCCCTGTGCCCTCGCGCTCGAGCCGGGGGCCTTCGGAGGCGGCACCGCCTGCCGTGAGCAGATGTTGCTGCATGTCAGTGGCGTCGATGAGATCCTTGATGTGACGCTCGCGGGCAGCACGTTCTTCGCCCTCCAAGGTAGCAAAATCTTCATAGGCTACCTTGGCGACCCGCAGGTTGGCTGTGGGGGTGTCATAGACGGGCATGTTGCCGCCCAAGATTTCGGCGACCACGCGACCACGGTCGCGCACAGCCTCACGCCGGCTGGGCTCAGTGCCAGCTGGGGTGAGACCGTAGGCGGAAGCCTATTCACGCTGAGCGGCCTCCATGCGGTGTTGCGTGGCCACGAGGGCGCTAGCATCCTCGAACAGGAGAAGTCGAGCTGCCTCGAGCTCGGCCGTGGTAGCGTCGGGGTTTGCCATCGGGGAAATAGGAGTGCTCAAGCCTCGGAGGACCGCACCGAGCGGGTCGGAGGTGCCGACAAGGGCCGTGGCGGCGTTGGCGTCGGCCCGCGCACGTCCGGAGGAGGTGAAGGAGATGATGGCCATTGCTCCCACGTGATCGTGGGAGCTGCTGGACTGGGTCGCAATGAGTGTGCCCATAGCCGTGGGCGTATCGACGCAAACGAGCACCTGGCTAGGGTACTCGTCGGCGGTCGGAGCTTTGTCAAGGCTTAGCCTGATAAAGCACTCGTTGAGCATGTTGATGTCGAGCGTGAGGTCGACGGAGCTGCCCGCAGGGCCTGTAGGAGCTAGACCCACGAGCCCGCAGTTTCGCCTGGACGTGCAGCAACGACGGGGAATGGCAAGGGGTCCTGCCCGGAGCATGAATCCGGCTGGCGCCGCGTACTGCCCAATGGTGGGTGCCAAACTATCGTCGTTTTCTCACGACAGATGCCATGGGTAGGCTTATCGATGGTGGTTGGGGCCGGAGGATGGCGACGGGCTCCAGGTGCGAGATTAGGTACAAGCGGTGGTGACACACAATATACCCAGGCTCAGGGCCCTCCGTGGGAGGTAACACCCCCAGTCCTGCTTGGTCTAGTTGATGGATGGGTATGTTTACAAGGTTGCTCCTAGAGCTGTGTCTAGAGGAGGAAGAGGGAGCAGCCGACTCGCCTTCCTTTGCTATGAAGTGTGAAGGTGAGGGAAGTGTCCCGATGATGTGTCTGCGTGAGACTTGTCATCCCCGTGGCATGGGGGGCTTGGGGGTTTTATAGGCCAACCCCTGACTTACAATATTCCTGGGGTACAAAAGTGAGGGGCCCGGCTGGCAGCCTCTCCAGCTGACCAGGGGGTCCCGCCCCTCGAGCCATCTCATCGCCCGTTGGGGTCCACCGGCTGAGCGGTCCCATCGCCCCCGGCGGCCCGCCAGCCAGCTCCGCGATTGGCCCCCACCCACCTACTACGGCCCGGGTCGCCCGGGTGGTGTCGTCTAGTGGTAGCCGGCCGAAGTCTCCGATACGACCGGCTGCACTATAGCCACGCCGGAGTAGGTAATCGAGTGGGCGGGGGTGTGCCAGCACTATTCCCCCACCTGATCGTAGTCGCCAAGGTGAGCGGCCTGGACGGTTGAACTGTAGCCACACGCGCCCGTGTGTCAGCAGCCACTGTGGCTACATTAGCGTCCGTCGTGGCTGTCGCGTCGTGTCACCGTACCCACGTGCAGAGGGACGGGACGGGTGCCTGTCTGCCCAGAGGTCAACGAGAGAACTGGCTCGAAGCCAACCGGCCGTGCTCAGCCGGCCGGCGGCCGGGCTGGCTCCTCGACGAGCTGGCCTCGTCCCAACCGGCAACGCATCTGCTGGCTGTGCACCAGCCGGCCGTAAGCAGTCGGCCATGTGCTTATTTCTTGAAGCGGGGAGAGAACCCCAGTGCTTTGGCCTACCCAGGGGTAATAACCCTGTCCGCACCCGATGGACGGGGAACACTTCCTGCCGAATCCACTCCTTGCACAGACGCGTCGGAGGTTAACTCTGAAAGCTCTGAGCAGATTGACCCAATCGAGCTCTGGACACTCAACGAGGCTCTAGATCGGATCTTATCGATGAAAATTACTGACGACCCAACCCCGATCCGCGTTCAGATCGGCCTTGCGACGAGTCAAGAGGAATTTTTCATCCCACCTACCACCCACTTGGTATCCATTGTCGAAGACTTAACCGATATGCTGGACTATGCCTCCGAGGAGGCAGAAGACATGGATGAAGAGGATTGCGCTATCACCCCCGTCAACACCGCGCGATGGATTGCTACCTCCACCTACAACGTCTACATGGTGGATACTCCGATCGATAACGACGAATACACCCCCACAAAAAATGGCGATAAATCGAGCGAGGCACCATCAAGGCGCTGGAAACCGCGCAAATGACCGAAGACAAAAAAGGGAAGGGAAGCTATTGCTGGCACCGGGGAAAGCGATACCCCGAAAGACCTCGACGATCCCGATATCCCCAAGGAGCCATTAGAGGACCAAGAGAGGCTGGAGGGCCAGCGCGACCCTGAGGATCCAAACGATTCCGAGGGCGACAACTACCTCCCCATGTAGAGGAGGAGGATAGCCCGGTAGCCGAAGACTTCGTCGTCCCCGAAAACCTTGAGGATCAGGAACGGTTTAGGCAATAGGTTATAACCACTGCCCGAAGCCTGAAGGCAAAAGAATGGCAGCTTAAGGCCGAACAAGATAACCTCAATGATAGATGTACGAGGGTCCTACCAGCTGAGGAAGGATACAATATCGGTCTAGTAGACCAACCCAAGAGCTATCCATATCGACGGCTGCTGCCACAAATCGATGACGGGCTTATTGATACGCTGACTCCCAAGCATGCTCCATATGACCAGCCGGACCGCCTCCCCGAGGACGAGATTGGATGGCTGACGACACCGGTTATGGGCCAATGATACCCCACAGAAGGGGAAAAGAGCCAATAGAGCCCAAAGACAGGTTTGACCTGAAACACGACCTGGACTATAGAACAGGTCGTACGGGATCCATCTATGGATCCAGAGGGTTCTCACCCGATAGACGGGAGGGATACCGGACTTGGCTCGACCGCAATAATAGAGGCCGGGAACGAAATCAGACTAGAACATACGCAGACTACCGGCGCGACATAGCTCGGGTCAGAGGCGTTGCCCACCCACTATGCTTCACCGACGAGGTGATACAACATCAGTTCCCGGAAGGATTTAAACCCATGAACATAGAGCAAAACGACGGAAGAACTGACCCAACAATGTGGATCGACGATTTACTCCTCCACATCCACATGGAACGCGGAGATGATCTCCATGCCATCAAGTACTTAGCCCTAAGACTTAAGGGAACAGCTCGGCACTGGTTAAACAGCCTCCCCGAAATTTCTATCGGGTGCTGGGAGGATCTAGAGGATGCATTTTGATCTAATTTCCAAGGCACCTATGTACGGCCGCCGGACTCCTCCGACCTAAGCAACGTCGTCCAGAAGGCAGGAGAGTCCGCTCGGTAATTCTGGAACTGGTTCTTGACCAAGAAAAAACCAGATCGTTGATTGCCCGGATGCCAAGGCAATAGCCTTTTCAGCCACAATATTCGGGATTAATGGCTGGCTCACTAGCTCGGTCAGGACAAACCTAGGACAATGTCCGCCTTTACATCACTCATGACTCGCTTTTGCACGAGGGAGGATAACTAGCTAGCTAGACGTAGCCACAACCCCGAAGACCCTGGAACCTCCGAAGTTCACGACGGAAACATGAAACCAACACGCAACAAAAATAAGCACCGACACAACAATAGTGATGCCGACGACACGCCTGTTAACGCCGGTTTCAGCAACCCCCGATCCGGGCAGCGAAAGAAGCCTCCTAAAGGCAATCGTGAAGGACCTACCCCGCTGGATAAAATCATGGAGAGGCCTTGCCAGATCCATGGCACTCAAGACAAGCCCGCCAACCACACGAACCGTAATTGTTGGGTGTTCATACAAGCCGGCAAACTCGAAGCCGAGGAGCAAGGCAAAGGCCCACGCAGCAAGGACAACGATGAGCCCCACGGTCCGATCAATGGCAGACAAAAGCAGTCCCCCCCTGAGGTAAAAACTGTAAATATGATATACACCACTCACATACCCAAAAAGGAGAGGAAGCGCGCCCTTTGAGAGGTCTATGTCCTAGAGCCTGTAGCCCCGAAGTATATGTTGGAAATATGCCCTAGATGCCATAATAAAATGGTTATTATTATATTCCCTTTTTCATGATAATCGTTTATTATCCATGCTATAATTGTATTGACTGGAAACACATTGCATGTGTGGAGACATAGATAACACTTTGTCCCTAGTATGCCTCTAGTAGATTAGCTTGTTGATCAAAGATGGTCAAGGTTTCCTAGCCATTGACCTGCGATGTCATTTGATAATGGGATCACATCATTGGGAGAATGATGTGATGGACAAGACCCAAACTATAAACATAGGCTATGATCGCGTCAGTTTACTTCTATAGTTTTCTGCTTGTCAAGTATGTGTTCCTATGACCATGAGATCATGCAACTCACTAACACTGGAGGAGTGCCTTATGTGTATCAAATGTTGCAACATAACTGGGTGACTACAAAGGTGCTCTATAGGTATCTTCGAGAGTGTTTGTTGAGTTGGCATGGATCAAGACTGAGATTTGTAACTCCGTGTGACGGAGAGGTATCTCAGGGCCCACTCGGTAATACATCATCACAACAAGCCTTGCAAGAAATGTGACTAAAGTGTTTGCCACGGGATCTTGTATTACGGAACGAGTATAGAGACTTGACGGTAACAAGATTAAACTAGGTATAGAGATACCAATGATCGAATCTCGGGGAAGTAACATACCGAAGAACAAAGGGAACATCATACGTGATTAATTGAATCCTTGACATAGATGTTCAACCAATAAAGATCTACGTAGAATATGTAGGAACTAATATGGGCATTCCAGGTCCCGCTATTGGTTATTGATTGTAGAGGTGTCTCGGTCATGTCTACATAGTTCTCGAACCCGTAGGGTCTGCACACTTAAGGTTCGATGACGTTTCGGTAGTTTAAAGTTATGTATGGTGGTAAACGAAGGTTATTCAGAGTCCCAGATGAGATCCTAGATGTCATGAGGAGATCCGGAATGGTCCGGAGGTAAACATTGATATATAGGAAGTCCTGTTTTGGTCACCAGAAAGTATCGGGCTTATCGGTAGTGTACCGGGAGTGCCGGGAGGATACCGTGGGACCATCGGGAGGGTGTCTCGACCCAAGGGGCCACATGGGCTGCGAGAGGAGGTAAACCATCCCCTAGTGGGTTTTCCTAAGCCCCACTAGAGGCCCTGGAAGCCGGGGTGGAGAAACCCAACGGTGGAAGGAGGTCCAAGTGGGAGAGAAGGAGTCCTAATCCTACTAGGATTGGAGGAGGACTCCTCTGTCCCCTTCGGCCGAAGCTAGGGTTGGCCCATTGGGGGCCAAGCCTCCTCCCTCCCTCCTCCTAGAGGTATTGAGGGTTTTCCAACATAGAAATCAACCACATGCTACCCTCTCCTGTAGATCGTAGTTGTTCCTCTAGATTGTTTCAGCGATGCTTAGGCGAAGCCCTGCTGGAATAGTTCCACCACCATCGCCGCCACACTGTCGTGCTGCCGGAGAACTTATCTACCTCTATGCTCCCTCTTGCTGATCAAGAAGGCGGAGATCATCATCGAGCTGTACGTGTGTTGAATGCGGAGGTGCCGTTTGTTCGGTGCTAGATCAGGATGGATCGTGATTGGATCGCGGGATGCTCGGCGATTTGGATCACGAAGACGTTCGACTACATCAACCGCATTTCTTAACACTTCCCACTTAGCGTTCTACAAGGGTATGTATATCCACTCTCCCTCTCGTAGATTCTCATCGCCATGGATAGGTCTTGCATGTGCGTACGATTTTTTTTCCCCATGCAACGTTCCCCAACAATGGTATCAGAGGTAGGTCTATGTGTAGATGAGATCTCGAGTAGAACACAACGGAGTTTGTGGGCGTTGATGTTCAGATTGCTTCCTCCCTTGGTCTTGTCTTGTTTCGGCAGTATTGTGGGATGAAGCAGACCAGACCAAGATTACTCCTACGCTTATGAGAGACCGGTTCCATCAACTGATATGTAACCTCGTTGCATAAAGATGGCTGGCGGGTGTCTGTTTCTCCCACTTTAGTCCGATCGGATTTGACAAAGGCGGTCCTTGAGAAGGTTGAATAGCAATTTTTGTATCACTATTGTGGTTTTGCGTAGGTAAGAATTGCTCTTGCTAGATACCCGTAGCAGCCACGTAAAACTTGCAACAACAATTAGAAGACGTCTAACTTGTTTTTGTAGGGTATGTTGTGATGTGATATGGCCAATTACATGATGAGATATATGTGATGTATGAGATGATCATGTATTGTATAGAATATCACGACTTGCATGTCGATGAGTATGACAACCGGTAGGAGCCATAGGGTTGTTTTTAACTATTTTTGTCGTTTTTTGCTTTTCTTTAACGCTATGAGTTAGCAATAGTCGTGGAAGCAACAGTCGGCGTGGCAACCCCGATGGCGACACATTGATGGAGATCAAGATGATGGAGATCATGGTGTCATGCCGGTGATGATGGAGATCATGCCGGTGCTTTGGAGATGGAGATCAAAAGCACAAGTTCGTGGCCATATCATGTCACTTATGATTTGCATGCGATATTAATCCTTTTATGCACCTTGTTTTGCTTAGGACGACGGTAGCATTATAAGGTGACCCCTCACTTAAATTTCAAGATGAATTGTGTTCTCCCCGAGTGTGCACCGTTGAGAAAGTTCATCGTGTCGAGACACCACGTGATGATCGGGTGTGATAGACTCTACATTCACATACAATGAGTGCAAGCCAGTGTTGCACGTGCGGAACACTTGGGTTAAACTTGACAAGCCTAGCATGTATAGACATGGCCTCGGAACACAAGAGACTGAAAGGTCGAACATGGGTCATATAGTAGATATGATCAACATGATGATGTTCATCATTCAAACCACCTCAACTCACATGATGATTGGACTTGAGTTGGTGAATTTGGATCATGTATCACTCAGATGACCTGAGGGATGACAATTTGAGTGGGAGCTTTAGAAATTTTATTAACTAAACTCATTATCTTGAACAATAGTCTTAGTAACATTTGCATATTTACGTTGAAGATCAATTGCTCGCGCAGTAGCACCCCTGAATTTTAATGCGTTCCTATAGAAAGCTAAGTTGAAATATGATGGGAGTAACTTTGTGGAGTGGGCCCGTAATCTGAGGTTTATCCTCACGGCTTCCCAGAAGGCTTATGTCCCTGATGCACCGCTTGGTGACCCACCCGCTCCCATGTCATCCGAAGACATTAAGAATGCTTGGGAGGCACGTTTTGGAGATTACTCAATACTTCAATGTGCAATGTTGTATGGCTTAGAACCGGAACTTCAAAGACATTTTGAACGTCATGGAGCATACGAGATGTTCCAGGAGTTGAAGTTTATCTTTGAAAAGAATGCACGGATCGAGAGGTATGAGACCTCTGATAAATTCTATGCTTGCAAGATGGAGGAAAACGGTCCTGTCAGTGAACATATACTCAGAATGTCTGGGTATTCGACTCATCTGGCTGAGTTGGGAATTGTTCTCCCGCCAGAGGCGATCACTGACAGAGTTCTTCAATCATTTCCACCTAGCTACAAGAACTTTGTGATGAACTATAACATGCAAGGCATGAACAAGTCAGTTGCCGAGGTGTTTGCGATGTTGAAAGTCGCTGAGTTTGAAATTCAGAAGGAGCATCAAGTGTTGATGGTCCATAAAACCACTAGTTTCAAGAAGAATGGCAAGGGCGAGAATGGTAACTCTAAGAAGAGTGGCAAAGAAGTTCCCCCTCCCGTGAAGAAACCCAAGGCTAGACCCAAGCCAAAAACTGAGTGCTTTCATTGCAACGGAACTGGTCACTGGAAGTGGAACTGCCCCAAGTATCTGGCCGACAAGAAGGCGGCCAACACCAAACAAGGTATATATGATATACATGTTATTGATGTGGACCTTACCAACTCTCTTTGTAGTGCATGGGTATTTGATACCGGTTCGGTTGCTCAAATTTGCAACTAAAAACAGGAGCTACAGGATAGAAGAAGGCTGGCAAAGGGCGAAGTGACGATGCGCGTGGGAAATGGTTCCAAGGTTGATGTGATTGCCATCGGCACGCTCGCTCTTCGATTACCATCGGGATTAGTGATGAACCTGAATAATTGTTATTTAGTGCTTGCATTAAGCATGAACATTATTTCTGGATCTTGTTTATTGCAAGACAGCTACTCATTTAAATCAGAGAATAATGGTTGTTCTATTTATGTGAGTAATATATTTTATGGGCATGCAATCAATGTGAGGGGTTTATTCATATTGAATCTCAATAGTGATGATACACATGTTCATAACATTGATGCCAAAAGTTGTAGAGTTAACAATGATAGTACCACTTTCTTGTGGCACTGTCGTTTAGGTCATATTGGTGTAAAACGCATGAAGAAGCTCCATATTGATGGACTTTTGAAGTCACTTGATTTTGAATCACTTGACACATGTGAACCATACCTCTTGGGCAAGATGACTAAAACGCTGTTCTCTGGAACAATGGAACAGGCAAGTGACTTGTTGGAAATCATACATACCGATGTGTGTGGTCCAATGAGCATTGAGGCACGTGGTGGACATCATTATTTTATCACCTTCACTGATGACTTAAGTAGATATGGGTATATTTACTTAATGAAACACAAGTCTAAAACGTTTGAAAAGTTCAAGCAATTTCAGAGTGAAGTTGAGAATCTGACCAAGGAGGAAAATATTTGAGTTATGAGTTTGGCAGTAACTTAAGACAATGTGGACTTGTTTCACAATTGACACCACCTGGAACACCACAGCGTAATGGTGTGTCCGAACGTCGTAATTGAACCTTATTAGATAAGGTGTGTTCTATGATGTCTCTTTCCGATTTGCCACTATCGTTTTGGGGTTATGCATTAGAGACAACTACATTCACTTTAAATAGGACACCATCAAAATCCGTTGAGACGACGCCATATGAACTGTGGTTTTGGCTAGAAGCCAAAATTGTCATTTCTTAAAGTTTGGGGATGTGATGCTTATGTCAAAAAGCTTCAGCCTGAAAAGCTGGAACCCAAAGCGGAAAAATGCGTCTTCATAGGATACCCAAAAGATACATTTGGGTATACCTTCTATGTCAGATCTGAAGGCAAAGTGTTTGTCGCTAAGAAAGGAACATTTCTTGAGAACAAGTTTCTCTCGAAAGAATTGAGTGGGAGGAAGATAGAACTTGATGAGGTTGTTGAACATTTGATTCAACCAGAGAGTAGTGCAGCTCAGAAAGATGTTTCTGAGGATCCTACGGCAGTTGAAGAGTCAGTTAATGATGATGATCATGAAACTTCAAATCAAGTTACTATTGAACATTGTAGGTCGACAAGGGTGCGTACTGCTCCTGAGTGGTACGACAACCCTATCTTGGAGGTCATGTTGTTAGACAATGCTGAACCTACGAGCTATGGAGAAGCAATCATGGCCCAGATTCCAAGAAATAGTTAGAGGCCATGAAATCTGAGATGGGATCCATGTATGAAAACAAAGTATGAAGTATTACCTGAAGGGCAAAAGGCCATTCAGAACAAATGGATCTTTGAGAGGAAGACAAACGCGGACGGTAATGTCACCGTCTATAAATCTCAACTCGTGGCAAAGGGTTTTTCACAAGTTGAAGGAGTTGACTACGATGAGACCTTCTCACTCGTAGCGATGCTTAAGTCCGTCAGAATCATGTTAGCAATAACTGCATATTTCGACTATGAAATTTGGCACATGGATGTCAAAACAACATTCCTTAACGGTTTCCTTAAGGAAGAGTTATATATGATACAACCGGAAGGTTTTGTCAATCCAGAGACTGCTAACAAAGTTTTCAAACTCCGTCGATCCATTTGTGGACTAGTGCAAGCATCTCGGACTTGGAATCTACGTTTTGATGAGGTGATCAAAGCGCTCGGGTTTATACAAGTTTACGGAGAAGCTTGTATTTACAAGAAAGTGAGTGGGAGCTCTATAGTGTGTCTAATATTATATGTGGATGACATATTGCTGGTTGGAAACAATATAGAAATGCCGGAAAGCGTGAAGGAATATTGGAACAAGAGTTTTTCAATGAAGGACCTAGGAGAAGCTACTTTCATATTAGGTATTAAGATCTATAGAGATAGATCGAGACACTTAATAGGACTTTCACAAAGCACATACCTTGATAAAGTTTTGAAGAAGTTCAAAATGGATCAGTCCAAGAAGGGGTTCTTGCCTGTGTTACAAGGTGTGAAGTTGAGTAAGACTCAATGCCCAGTGACTGCAGAAGATAGAAAGAAGATGAGTGTCATCCCCTATGCTTCAGCCATAGGATCTATCATGTATGCAATGCTATGCACAAGACCCGATTTCAGCCTTGCCATAAGTATGACCACAAGGTTTCAAAGTGATCCAGGAATGGAGCACTGGATGGTGGTCAAGAATATCTTTAGTACTTGAAAAGGACTAAGGAAATGTTTCTCATTTATGGAGGTGATCAAGAGCTTGTCGTCAAGGATGACTCTAAGTCGCAAACCGAATACATATTTATTCTTAATGAGGGAGCAGTAAGCTGGTGCAGTTCCAAGTAGAGTGTGGTAGCCAATTCTACATGCGAAGCAGAGTACATCGCAATCTCATAGGTAGTGAAGGAAGGTGTCTGGATGAAGGAGTTCATGATAGATCTTGGAGTAGCACCCAGTGCACTGAATCCAGTGGATCTGTTCTGTGATAACGCTGGTGCCATTGCCCTGGACAAGGAACCAAAGTTTCACAATAGGACCAGACACATAAAGCGATGCTTCAATTCCATCCGCAAGTACATCAAGGAGGACATAAATATTTGTAAAGTGCACACGCATCTGAATGTTGTAGACCCGTTGACTAAACCTCTTCCAAGGGCTAAACATGATCAACACAAAATTGTATGGGTGTTCGATTTATTAGAATGTAAATCACATAGTGACGTGAGCTAGATTATTGACTCTAGTGCAAGTGGAGACTGTTGGAAATATGCCCTAGAGGCAATAATAAAATGGTTATTATTATATTTCCTTGTTCATGGTAATCATTTATTATCCATTCTATAATTGTATTGACTGGAAACACATTACATGTGTGGATACATAGACAACACTTTGTCCCTAGTATGCCTCAGGTAGATTAGCACGTAGATCAAAGATGGTCAAGGTTTCCTAGCCATTGAAATGAGATGTCATTTGATCATGGGATCACGTCATTGGAAGAATGATGTGATGGACAAGACGCAAACTATAAACATAACATATGATCGTGTCAGTTTATTGCTATAGTTTTCTGCATGTCAAGTATCAGTTCCTATGACCATGAGATCATGCAACTCATTGACACTGGAGGAGTGCCTTGTGTGTATCAAACGTTGCAACATAACTGGGTGACTCTAAAGGTGCTCTACAGGTATCTCCGAGAGTGTATGTTGAGTTGACATGGATCAAGACTAGGATTTCTTACTCCGTGTGACGGAGAGGTATCTCAAGGACCACTCGGTAATACTACATGACAACAAGCCTTGCAAGCAATATGACTAAAGTGTTAGCCATGGGATCTGATATTACAGAAGAGTAAAGAGACTTGCCGGTAACGATATTGAACTAGGTATAGAGATACCAACGATCGAATCTCGGGCAAGTAACATACCGAAGAACAAAGGGAACATCATACGGGATTAGCTGAATCCTTGACGTAGAGGTTCAACCGATAAAAATCTTCATAGAATATGTAGGAACCAATATGGGCATCCAGGTCCCGCTATTGGTTATTTAGCATAGAGGTGTCTCGGTCATGTCTACATAGTTGTCGAACCCACAAGGTCTGCACACTTAAGGTTCGGTGACGTTTCAGTAGTATTGAGTTATGTATGGTGGTAACTGAAGGTTGTTAGGAGTCCCGGATGAGATCCCGGACGTCACGAGCAGCTCCAGAATGGTCCGGAGGTCTAGATCGATATATAGGAAGTCCTGTTTTGGTCACCAGAAAAGTTTTGGGCTCATCGGTAGTGTACCGGGACTGTCGAGAGGATACCGGGGGACCATCGGGAGGGTGTCTCGACTCAAGGGGCCACATTAGCTGTGGGAGGAGGTAAACCATCCCCTAGTGTGCTGACCGAAGCCCCACTAGAGGCCCATGTGGCTGGGGTGGAGAAACCCAAATGTGGAAGGAGGTCCAAGTGGGAGAGACGGAGTCCTAATCATACTAGGATTGGAGGAGGACTCCTCCTCTCTCCCCTTCGGCTGAAGCTAGGGTTTGCCCTTTGGGGGCCAAGCCTCCTCCCTCGCTCCTCCTATATATATTAGAGGTATTGAGATATTTTCATCATAGAAATCAGCCACGTGCTACCCTCTCCTCTAGATCGTTGTTCTTCCTCTAGATTGTTTCAGCGGTGCTTAGGCGAAGCCCTGTGGGAATAGTTCCATTACCTTCGCCATCACGCTGTCGAAGAACTCAGCTACCTTTCCTCTCCCTCATTCTGGATTAAGAAGGCGGAGATCCTCATCAAGTTGTACATGTGCTGAATGCGGAGGTGCCGTCCGTTTGGCGCTAGATTGGGGTGGATCATGATTGGATCGCGGGACGCACGGTGATTTGGATCGTGAAGACGTTCGACTACATCAACCGCATTTCTTAACGCTTCCCGCTTAGCAATCTACAAGGGTATGTAGATCTACAATTTTTGTTTCCCATGCAACGTTCCCCAACAGTATAACCCATGGTCGATGTACCCGATCACCTTCGATCAACACGAACGCCCGACCAGCATCCTTCATGGGGGTTCATCCGCCCTCGTCCTAGACCCCATTATCGATGGGCATCACCTCACTAAAGTTGTAATGGATGGAGGAAGTAGCGTCAATCTGATTTACTTAGGCATGGTGAAAAATAGGGGTATAGATCCATCAAGGATCAAACCTAACAACACTACCTTTAAAGGAGTGATCCCTAGCGTCGAAGCCCGGTGCACGGGCTCTGTGAGCCTGGAAGTAGTGTTCGGTTCGCCCTATAACTTCTGTAGCGAGGACTTCATCTTCGACATTGTATCTTTCCGTAACGGTTATCAAGCCTTGCTAGGCCATATTACGTTTGCTTGCTCTAATGCCATCCCACACTACACATACCTCAAGCTCAAGATACCTGGGCCCAAGGGGGTCATTACTGTCAATGGCAACACAGAGGTTCCCTCCAAACTAAGGAACATGCATTGGCCCTGGCAATCGAATTCCATTATGATAACGATTGGCAAATGCCGAAATCTGCCATAAAGGCATGTAAGGTTGACAAGCGAGCTCTGCTTTAGCCCGAACTCCCAGAACCTTCTTCTCCCCATAAATAGGGACACACTCCCCATTGCACAACCCTAAAGCGAGCAAAACACGTGCCAAGAAGGCACAACTTTGCACTCAAGATTCCATGGGCAGTAGTGGGGAACAACTATCAAAGTGTAAGTGTTCGGCTGGACCGAACTACTACCAATACACATCTTTGGACATACTATAGGTACCATCAAGGACCTGCTAAGCCCATCCATAGTTTGGCGACTTCTCAAGATCTTCTTTCCAAGGTCCGCTCGCCGACAGCATCACCCATAAAGGAATGCAACTCCCTAGGAGGCACAAGAGCGGGCAGGCGACATGGCACATCGAGGACACTAGGCCCCCCATCGAAGACCCCTGGTACAACCCCTCTTGTAAACTTTATATTTCATCTTCAAGTTCCTGTAAACAGTGGCTTCGGCAATTTGAGTTATAAGAGTCATTGAGAAAATATAAGACCATTATGCATGGCTACTTCGATGTATTTTATGATACATACTCTATTTCTTCCCTTATCAATGCTTCTTGCCAAACTGTGGTACACATGAAGATGCAACCAGCTAATAGACCGGAGGCTTGAGTTTAAATACCGCCTTACGCATCCCACCGGGACAATCGATCGTGTGTTCGGCCTCTTGGATTTTGCTTTATATGCATCGGTTCCGAACTATGTCTTGGGTCAATAGTTGGGTTGCCCGGATCCTGTGTTTGCCCTATTACGTTCGACTCGTTCGGCTAAAATGGCAAAGGGAGAACCACTACAATTGTGTTTCCAGCTAGCCTGGTCAAGCACCTTAGGGGAGAAAGCCGAAAACTAACTGTCATAATAGGCGAGAACTGTTCTGCGAATCCGAGGATAAGTGTTATACTAAAAACTTCGTTAGAGGTTATTCCGTGTCATACGATGGGTTTTGTACTCGTACAAACCATGTGATGCTGGCCCTAGCCGCGGTTCATCCGGACATCACAAACCACTGGGCTAGTCATCAGCTCCCACGTTCCTTTTTCACGCTCCTACGGCTATGTGAAAGCAATAAAGCATCATAGTCTATTTTCCTTGGCCCCCTCACACTACCGCCTTCAGGAACTAACACCTCGGCTTAGGGTCACAGTGCGGAGGCAGATACACCCCACGTAGTATCTACGTGGGGGCTGAAGCCGATGACTCGCAACTTTCAGATTAAACGGCCACATGGGAGTCATAGAGAATGCAAAACTTAAAAGACATGATAAAGCATGCACAATCATCATAAAGCATTAAAAATTCTCCGAACACATCACAACACGCTCATTCCTAAAATTTGTCCTTCGAACATTGAGCCTCTATCGCCTGAGCATCCTCCATCACTACGGAGAAGTATCGCTCGGGGCACCTATACTCCTTTCTAGGGGGCGGAGATGCGGTAGACATCTTGGTCGGATCAAGCCCCAGCTAGTGCACGTTGGTCCTTGCAAAGGCCATCTGTGCTCCCTCGGTGCAGGTAGAACGCCTTAATCCATCAATCCAAGGTCCAACATCGCTTAGCTTCCGCACCAGGCCGAAGTAGCTGCTCAGCAATGGCTCATCGGGCCACAGCCGGATGCAGAGATCCTTCATGGCCGGCTCCGCCATCCTGTGTAACTCCATCAGCTACTTCAACTGCTCGATGAGAAGAGGAGAGTGCTCGGGGGCTTCAAACTGTGCCCAAAAGAGCCGAGCCCCATCTCCTTCTTCTCGCGAAGTGTAGAATTGGTTCGCGTCCGCTACATTGTTCTAGAGGTTCGAACAGGCGCGTGAGGAACGCCACACCTGGGTGAGCAATGCGAACCTTCTATCACCGAAGGCACACTATAGTAAATACGGCTTACCATCTATGATAGCCTTGACTTAGTGGATTTGTTATTCAAAGTACCGGCTATCCACCTGCTACTTTCGGAGATTGAATTTGAGCGTGGATAGCTCGGTGGTTTGCTCCTTGCCCGTCTTCTAAAGGGCCTCACACTTGAGGCTGGCATCCTTGAGCTCCTGCTGAACCTCCTCCACCTAGGCCTCATGCTTAGCACTCGCGGTTTTTAAGGCAGAGAGCACGAGTGCAGCTTGTTCGGCCGCTGCCCTCTCATCCGCGGCCTCTTGCTTCATCTATCGTAGCTCGGCCTTGAGATTCTCGACCTCCTTAGCCAAGGCTGTGTAAGCAATAAACATATAATTATACTGAGTCAACAGTATGGATCACTAATGCTTTTGAGTTTCCGATTTAACTCGGTAAGCTCCGCGGCATGAATGACCGCCGCCGATGATGAAGCCTACAAACAATAAATATATATCATTCTATGTGTGTTCAAACCCCTGAACCGTCAACAATATGATCCCGTGCTCGGTCCTATTAAGGGCTGTTAGTAGATTTTGGGACGAATAATGTCTTGTGCATTGTTGGTGACTTCTGTGTTTTTGACCCCTGGGTGGGTTTTCTTCAAACTCACCTAGGGCTCGGGGGCTGCTATATATAACGATAGCAGAAACCTAATAAAATCAAACTTTAGGACAAGAGTATTACGTGGTTCACCTGAAAGCCTGTCAAGAGACCATTGAAGGCCTCTTTCAGTGTGCTATCAACGGACTAAATGCCTTGCAAAACCACACCCATAAGAGTGCGGTGATCCCCAGAGTTGCAGGCGCTTGATAGAGCCTCCTCCATGACCGGATACCCAGTCATCGGTGGCGCCGGTGGTGACCATTTATCCCGACCTCCGACCGAGATTGAACCGATAGCTCTAGAGGCACAGTGCACTTCGGAGATGACCTCGGGGGGGGGGGGGACTGGACATCCCTTTGTTCGTCCTCCTCAGTGGCCGGGTGGGGCTCCTCCCCCCGGTTTTTGGCGTCCGAGGCATTAACCTCGGTGATAACTTCATCACCCCATCAGCCTGTGTTCGGCTCCAAAGGAGCCTGGGGGATGACACCTCCGCGGCATCCTTCGCGGCCCCTGGTGGTGTGGGGTGCGACACAGTCCCACTCTCCGCCAGCTCGGCGCGTGGTGACTCCCCATCCAAAACTTGGTCGGTGGGGAGAACGCATGGTGGGCTGCAAACCAAAAAGGCGTTCTTGCATTTAAAAACATTAAAAAACTTCGCATAGATGATTCAGGGAGTCTTCAGATTCATACCTTCGAGATGGGGGCTTGACCCTTCGGTTCCTTTGGGGAACCTTCTCGAAGTCCTTGGACTCTACATCATAGTCCAAGCACTTGTCCGCCCGGATTAACCTCGGCCGACACGCCCTCTTTGGGGCAGGAGGAAGTACATCCTCTGCGGCGTTCGGTGACACCACCCTCTTTCTCATGAGGGGGGAATCGCCTTCCCCTCGTCCTCATGCTCTTCCTAATGAGTGGAGGAGGCATGGGTTTCCTAGGACGTAGCGTCTGGCTGGTCCTTTATGCGGAGACCTTCTCTGACCTTCTTTTCCCTGTTTTCCTTCTTCTCTGGCGCCGTGTACGACGCCACGACGAGCATCTCTACCAACAGCTCCGACCTGGGGTCTTCGGACTGCGGTGCTGGGCAATTAATTCCTATGGCTTTGTTCAACTATTTGTACAAAGGTGAGGGGAAAGGCATTCAGTCCTTTTGTCAAAAAACAGAGCCGGTTGATTGAAATTATATCGTACCTGGGTAGGAGGGTTATCGGCGCTTAGGTATGAATCCTCCTTCTCGGCTGGCTAGCTCTTCTGGGGCTTGAACAACGCCTTCCATAGTTTCTCAGGAGTGGTGCGGAAGAGTTGGCATACGGTAGGCTCATCATCAAGATGATAAGCCCACACGGGGTAGTCCCAGCGCTGGCAGGGAAGGATATGGCGTCGAAGCATGATCTGGATCATGTTAACCAATTCGATCTTGGCCTTGATCATTGAAGAGATGTGCTTCTGCAGCAATTCCGCCTCTATATCCGACCCCAAGTCAAGGCCCTTCTTGAGCCATAAGGTCAATCTCGTGGGGGTCCGGATCTGAACTCGGATGGAGCAACTTGACCCTCTTCAGTCCGTTTTTTGATATAAAACAACTCCTTCTTCCAGATCTTGATGGTGTCGATGAAGGTGCTAGTCGGTCATCCGACGTAGGGGAGCTTGCTGATTACCGCCCCACCGCAGTCTGCGTACTCGCCCGCGATAGTCTTAGGCTTGACGTCGAATACCTTGAACCACAGGCCGAAGTGTGGTTTGACCCGCAGGAAGGCTTCACAGACGATAATAAATGCTGGCATGTGCATGAAGGAGTTCGGGGGGGAGGTCATGGAAATCCAACCCGTAGAAAAACATGAGACCCCCGAGATGTCGGCAAGCTTTAGGTCCTTGATGTCCTGGTCGGTGACCGTGGCGTCCCGCTTGCCATTGGAGCCTGAACCCGCCATCGCTAAGCTCGAGGAGAAGTCGAGGAATAACTGGATCTGGGCTCTTGAAGCTTGGGGAGGTTGAGCAAGCAAAGGATGCAAATGGAAACGTGAATAGGCTTTGTTTTTTTCCTTTTTATGAGGCGTGCCACTAATTAGCCTCCCTTACTGCGCTGCAAATTTCTCTGCTTCCCAAGACGTGCGTGCCGTTATACGCGCGTAAATTAAGTTGAGATGTTAATCATATCCCGTGTGAAACGGAGCACGATTTAAGCATTGATGAGTCATGCCAATGAAAAAACGGCCTCGAACCGCGAATCAAGTTTTCATAACTGGTTGAGCGGTCGTGGTAAGCCACGACCCTTCGTTAGAAAGGTCATCAGAAAACACTATTTACACCTTGACATTTGACCTTTGGGACTAAGCAATTCATGGTGTCCGGACGATCATATGATCGGAAACATTACGCCTCATCGGAAGCTGAACAAATCTTTGCCGATCATTAATGGGAAGAAGAACTCACCCCACAAGCCGAAGACTCTGATCATATGAAGCTGCGAGAGCTGAGACCCTTGGAATTGGGGGCTAGTTCGGCGGCTACTGAGGGAGTCCTGGATTATGGGGTCCTCGAGCCATTGGTCTATCTCCTAATAGGCCTTCCTGGTGGGCCGCATTCTAACTATTGCAGGAGGGGCCTGATGCATTGAGAGCCCTCATTCTAGAAGGAAGTCCCTAAGACGCATCGGGCACTCCAAGTCAAGATGAGGAAATCGACATCTCCATCCCCGGCAGGAGACCTATCATGTGTAAACCCTAGGTACCCCCCCGGTGTCTATATAAACTGGGAGGGTTTTAGATTGTAGGACAGAGGAACTCATCTTGGGTTCTAGCTATTCGATCTCGAGGTATATCAACTCTATAATATTCATACCATCAATATAATCGAGCAGGATGTAGGGTTTTACCTCCATAGGAGGGCCCGAACCTGGGTAAACATCGTCTCCCTCGTCCCTTGCTACCATCGATCCTAGTATCACAGCTCGGGATCCCCTACCCGAGATCCGCCGGTTTTGACACCGACATGCGGTGCTGGAAGTATGCGATCCACATCGCATGGTTGTACGCCATGTAGCATGGTTTTTCGTGCACGTCCTCTGGCAGGGCATCCTGAATCACCTTGATCTCGGCGGGGCAGTCCGTGTCGGAGGGTGACGGAGGCACAGGGACACCACTGCTGCTGAGCCGCCATGCCCCCGGTACAAGTATATCAGGTGACGTTGGGTAGTTTGCCTCTTGTAGCAAGCGAGCTTCCCATTCGTGTTGTTAGTAGTGGCCGAAGCCATTGTCCGCTGCCCCATCGCCGGGAAACCTCTCCGCCATGGCCTTTCCCTTAGGATTTTGGGCGAGAAGGAGGTGGATCGAGTGTAGGGGAAGAGATGGCAGGCGTGCGGCGAGTGGCGATGAAGGTCGTCTTATATAGCGGCGAGAGGGCAGGAGTGGTGTAGATGCATGGCAGGAAACGACCGAGACACGCGGCACAAAAGTGTGGGGGACGCACGACGGTGGCTCGCCATCAATGGAAGGCTAAAACTGGCGATAGCATTGAATCACGTGGGAGCCGAGGTGAGGTGATGAGGACAGCGAAACACAATCGCTGACTCGGTTGGCCCACAGGGGGAATCTGGCGCCGTTTGTTTTCGCGCCAATTTTCTTTCCCCCAACACCCTCGGTCGCCCCCCGATGCGCTGGGTGTCCTGGGCCTGTCGACGCCAATTTTGACCCAACCCGGCGAAATGCTGGCTCCTGGGGGCACGAGTGGACAATTTTTTTGCGCCAAAGTTTAAAAAGGCACCTTGGGGCCTATTGGGGTTGAGGGGGGCTGGATATGCTCTTTACCCTCTCGCTCCTAGCTGTCGAGCGCCTATCATGTGCACGGACAATGAGGACCAAGAGTAGTGACAAGAAAGTCACGTGTAAAGGATATGGTGCATATGATGGAGTCAGATCCAATAGATCTCGAGTAAGGTATGCCAAACAAATAGCCTTGGTGTGATGGTAACATAGACTATTGAAATATGAAGGTGGGCCTAGGGCCCATATAACAATTTCAGAAAATCTCTTGATGATCAAGACCTGCACTGTTGGGTTACGTATGCATGTCCATGTACGGTTGTGCCACTTAGTTCTATAACTAGTCATGTTGACCCGAGTTCTCTGACATATAATTTCTAGGGACATGTTCATATACATGAGCCAAAAGGCACAAATGGTCCCGGCCAAGGTAAGACGACAGCCGTGGGGATTACCGTGCGTGAGGCCACAAACTGATATGATGTGTTACATGCTAGATTCTTATGGCTTAGGATCGGGGTCCCGACAATTTTGTTTTCAGAGGGGTTGATCTAGGCCGGACAACGAGGAATGCAATAGTAAGGAATGTAAATTCGCAATCGTGAAGGTATGTCCTATGACCCCCGTTTTTTGCGCTTGTATAGTTAGAGTAGATGTAGTAGTATGTTTGATATGTGTAGGTGGGAGTAAGTCTTGATATTTGAAATAAAGGTTTTGCTCTAGTAGCTGAAATAATTTTGTAGCCTTTTTTTTCTTTAGTTTAGAAAACTAAGACTTGCCATGTGATAGTTTTTTAAATGAAATGATATTTACCAAGTATAGCTATGCACAAGAGAAAGTCTTTCAAGACTTGGGAGTTGAGAAATTATAGTGGAAGTGAAGTTTAACATGCTCAACCCCATGTTGTTAATTTCAATAGACTTGATAACACTTGTGGATTAAATTTTCTAGAGGAACTTAGTTGAAAGGTGGGTGAGATTATGCCAAAAAGTATGTGTTGTATCTCTCAACATGGTGTAACAGCCCTCGACTGGTGCCATGGCCTTTGCTACTACATACGTGTTTATGTGTGTAAATGTGGCTTCATCACCCTTCTTGATGGTATGCTGAGGACTCCGTTGGCCAATGAGCGATCCACCAATAGAGACAACTCGGATTTGGTCTATGAGTTTGTTATCGTACGTAGTGGCAACACTACAAACGAATATTATTCGGATTTCTCTTGAGTGGCTGTGTATGTGGTAAATAAAGGGGACTGGTCAAAAGAGCTCGAAAGAGATGTTGTTGCTAATGGTCCATAGTTCCCGAACATTAAGCCATAGCGAAAACCTACACATGATAACTTATTTGACATAATCTCCTTCACGTGAAAATACAAGTTCCAGCAAACAATGATAGAAACAATGTGTTTGAGAGCCTAGAGGAGACAATTGTGGGTGTGCTCATGAGCACTTGAGCGTCATACATTACTACAAGCTTTCTACTCCCTAACTTATGTTTTTATGGATCTATCTATAGAAACTCTTCCATGCATTCTTGGCAAGTAAGTGTTGTCTAGATTAAATGGAATGAAGTGTTGCAAAGTTGTTTTATCTAGTAGATCAAAAACTTTGTGTTGATTATCTTTGCTTCGCTAACACTTGCACTATAACCATGCCATCGTTGTATCTATGCTAAGTTTCTAGGATAAAAAGCGAAGGGCTATCTAGGCATACCGATCGTAAGTGAATCGAAATCTTCTTGTTATTTCGGTTTAAATAACTGAATTCCTTAAAGTTTGGATTTCTCTTTGTGTTGCTCGAGGACTATCAATTTTAAGCATGGGGAAGTTGATGAGTAATATTTTACACTCATTTGAACCTTGTTTAAACCGAGATATTTCATTAGAAGAGAGATATTCTCTCTAATATTGACACTAATGACTAATGAATGCAAAGGATTGTTGGGGAACGTTGCATGGGAAACAAAAATTTTCCTATGCACACACAAGATCTATCCATTCTGATGAGCATCTACGAGAGGGAGAGTGGATCTACATACCCTTGTCGAACGCTAAGAGGAAGCGTTAAGAAACGCGGTTGATGTATTCGAACGTCTTTGTGATCCGAATCGCCGAGCGTCCCGCGATCCCATAATGATCCTTCTCGCGATCCAATCACGATCCGTCCCGCGATCTCATCATGATCCTTCTCGCGATCTTGATCATGGTCCTTCCAATCTAACGCCAAACGGATGGCACATCCGCATTCAACACATGTACGGCTTGATGACGCCTTCACCTCCTCGATCCAGTGAACGATGGTGAAGTAGTAGATGAGTTTCGGCAACACAACAACGTGGTGAACAACAATCTCCGGAGGGCTTCGCCAAGCACAACGGAAACTATGACGGAGGATAAACTAGAGGGATGGGTTGCCGGCACACGGTTTACGGTTTCTTGATGTGTTCTAGGTGCTAGCCCCTCCCCTTTATTTATATGCTGAGCCCTGGGGTCAAAACTTGGAGAAAAATCCTCCTCAAGGTCGGTTTGCCCGCAAGGCAAGAGTCCTCCTCAGACTCCAGGACCAGACGCCAAGGTCCTCGGCCCTGGCGTCTGGCCCCTTGCCTTCGCAAAACACATTTTGCATCTTCCTAAAGCCTCATGGGCTTTACCCCTTTGCCCAAATAAAGTGTTCTTGTACCCCCGAACATTTCGGGAAACATCCGAAACTATTCTGGTGAATTCCGGAACTCTTCCGGAGACCAAACACTATTATCCC
The DNA here is from genome assembly GCA_022496015.1 of Hordeum marinum. Lineage (NCBI taxonomy): Eukaryota > Viridiplantae > Streptophyta > Magnoliopsida > Poales > Poaceae > Hordeum > Hordeum marinum. The sequence goes on from CM039672.1 coordinate 114,904,713, forward strand.
ATATATCAATCTTTACCTCCGAACTATTCTGCAGCTCCTCGTCATGTCCTGGATCTCATCCAGGACTCCGAACAACTTTCGGTCGCCAACATAATAACTCAACTATACTTATATCATCACCAAATGTTAATTGTGTAGACCCTGCGGGTTCGAGAACTATGCAGACATGACCGAGACACCTCTACAGTCAGTAACCAATAGCAGGACCTAGATGCCCATATTGGCTCCTACATATTCTACGAAGATCTTTATTGGTTGAACCTCTATGTCAAGGATTCAGTTAATCCCGTATAATGTTCCCTTGGTTCTTAGGTACGTTACTTGCCCGAGATTCGATCGTTGGTATCTCTATACCTAGTTCAATCTCGTTACCGACAAGTCTCTTTACTCGTGACGTAATACAAGATACCGTGGCTAACACTTAGTCACATTGCTTGCAAGGCTTATTCTGATGTTGTATTACCGAGTGGGCCCTAAGATACCTCTCCATCACATGGAGTAACAAATCCCAGTCTTGATCCATGCCAATCCAACAGACACCCTCGAAGATACCTGTAGAGCACCTTTATAGTCACCCAGTTACGTTGCGATGTTTGATACACACAAGGTACTCCTCTGGTGTCAATGAGTTGCATGATCTCATGGTCATAGGAACAGATACTTGACATGCAGAAAACTGTAGCAATAAACTGACACGATCATATGCTACATTTATAGTTTGGGTCTTGTCCATCACATCATTCTCCTAATGACATCTCATGTCTATGGCCAGGAAACCTTGACCATCTTTGATCAACGAGCCAGTGTAGTAGAGGCATACTAGGGACATGGTGTTGTCTATGCATCCACACATGTATCTGAGTTTTCGATCAATACAATTCTAGCATGGATAATAAACGATTATCATGAAAAAAATATGATAATAACTAATTTATTATTGCCTCTAGGGCATATTTCCAACAGTCTCCCACTTGCACTATATTCAATAATCTAGCTCACATCGCTATGTGTTTTGTTATGAATCTCACACCCAATGAGTTCTGGGGTTCGATCATGTTTCGCATTTGAAAGAGGTTTTAGTCAACGGGTCTGTGACATTTAGATCCGGATGTGCTTTGCATGGCATACAATATAGAGCCTATGGATTAAGCATTGGGTACATCCTTTGTCCTTTATCTTTCTACTGTCGTGGTTGAGATTTGAGTCTTACTCAACTCCACACCTTACAAATCAGGCAAGAACTCCTTGTTTGACTGATCCATTTTGAACTCTTTCAAAATCTTGTAAAGGTATGTACTCATTGAAAAATCTCATCAGGCGTCTTGATCTATCTCTAGTGATCTCGATGCTCAATGTTCAAGTAGTTTATCCGGGTCTTCCTTCGAAAATCACTTTTCAAACAACCGTTTATGCTTTCCAGAAATTCTACATTATTTCCGATCAACAATATGTCATCCACATATACTTATCAGAAATTCTATAGTTCTCCCACTCATTTTATTGTAAATACAAGTTTCTCATAAACTTCGTATAGACTCAACAAACTTTGATCACCTCATCAAATCATATATTCCAACTCCGAGATGCTCGCTCTAGCCCATAGAAGGGTCACTGGAGCTTGCACACCTTTTAGCATCCTTATGACACACAAAACCTTCTGGTTGTATCTCATACAACCTTTCCTCAAGGAAGGAAACAATATTTTGACATCCATCTGCCAGATTTCATAATTGAAAAACGTAGCAATTGAAAAACATAATTCCAACAGACTTTAGCATCGCTACGAGTGAGAAAGTCTCATCGCAGTCAACTCCTTGTACTGTTCATAAATTTCTTTGTGACAAGTCGAGCTTTATAAATGGTGACATTTACCATTAGCGTCTGTCTTCATCTTAGAGGTCCATTTGTACTCAACAACCTGCTGTTCAACATGCAAGTATACCAAAGTCCATACTTGGTTTTCATACATGGATCCTTTCTCGGATTTCATGGCCTCTAACCATTTTTTGTAATTTGGGCCCTGTTGGAAATATGCCCTAGAGGCAATAATAAAATGGTTATTATTGTATTTTCTTGTTCATGATAATTTTCTATTGTTCATGCAGTAATTGTGTTAACCGAAAACCGTAATACATGTGTGAATACATAGACCACAACATGTCCCTAGTGAGCCTCTAGTTGGTTACCGAAGGTTGTTCGGAGTCCCGGATGAGGTCCCGGACGTCACGAGGAGCTCCGTAATTGTCCGGAGGTAAAGATTGCTGTATAGGAAGTCCAGTTTTGGTCACCGGAAAGTTTTCGGGCTCATCGGTAGTGTATCGGGAGTGCCGGGAGGGTGCCGGAGGACCCCCGGGGGGGGGGGGGTGACGACCAAAGGACTTCATGGGCCCTTAGAGGAGGTGTACCAGACCTTATTGGGTTGGCCAAGACCTTCCGGAAGGACCCATGCAACTAGGGATAGGAGATAAGGCTGAAAGGGATTCAAAAGGAAGAGATCCACCTCCCTTGTGGGAGGTGGACTCCTCCCTAGGTTCGGCCGAACCTCTCCTCCTTGGAGGAGGGGCCAAGCCAGCCCTCCCTCTCCCTCCTCCTATATATACCCAAGGTTTTGGGCTGATTTGAGACGTGACTTCTCTCTCTCTCGCCTCAACCCTACCCTTCCTCTTCCTCGTTCTCCGTAGCGCTTGGCGAAGCCCTGCCGGAGTCCACGTAGCTCCACCATCACCACGTCGTCGTGCTGCCGGAGCTCTCCCTCAACCTCTACTTCCTCCTTGCTGGATCAAGGCGTAGGATATGTCATCGGGTTGCACGTGTGTTGAACGCGTAGGCGCCGTTGTTCGGCGCTTAGATCGGAGTCCACCGCGATTTGAATCGCTACGAGTATGACTCCACCAACCGCTTTCTTGTAACGCTTCCGCTTAGCGATCTTCAAAGGTATGAAGATGCAATCTCTCCCCACTCGTTGCTGGTTTCTTCATAGATAGATCTTGGTGATACGTAGGAATTTTTTTGATTTACTACTACGTCTCGCAACAGTGGCATCATGAGCTAGGTCAATGCGTAGAATCTATGCACGAGTAGAACACAAAGCAGTTGTGGGCGTCGATCTTGTTAATTTGCTTACCACTACTAGTCTTATCTTGATTCGGCGGTATTGTGGGATGAAGCAGCCTGGACCGACTTTACACGTACACTTACATGAGACTGGTTCCACCGCCTGGCATGCACTTGTTGCATATGGTGGCTAGCGGGTGTCTGTCTCTCCCACCTTAGTCGGATCGGATTCGACGAAAAGGGTCCTTATGAAGGGTAAATAGCAATTGGCATATCACGTTGTGGTTTTGATGTAGGTAAGAAACGTTCTTACTAGAAACCTATAGCAGCCACGTTAAAACTTGTAGCTACAAATTAGAGGACGTCTAACTTGTTTTTGCAGCATATGCCTTGTGATGTGATATGGCCAAAAGAATGTGATGTGATGCATTGTGATGTATGAGATTGGTCATGTTCTTGTAATAGGATTCACGACTTGCATGTCGATGAGTATGACAACTAGCAGGAGCCATAGGCGTTGTGTTATTTATTGTATGACCTGCGTGTCAATCATAAATGCCATGTGATTACTTTACTTTATTGCTAAACGTTAGCCATAGTAGTAGAAGTAATAGTTGGCGAGACAACTTCATGAAGACACGATGATGGATATCATGATGATGGAGATCATGGTGTCGTGCCGGTGACAGTGATGATCATGGTGCCTTGAAGATGGAGATCAAAGGAGCAAGATGATATTGGCCATATCATGTCACTATATTGATTGCATGTGACGCTTATCATGTTTACATCTTATTTGCTTAGAACGACGGTAGTAAATAAGATGATCTCTCAATAAAATTTCAAGAGATGTGTTCACCCTAACTGTGCACCATTGCTAAGGATCGTTGTTCCGAAGCACCATGTGATGATCGGGTGTGATAGGTTCTAACGTTCGCATACAACAGGTGTAAGCCAGATTTATACATGCGAAACACTTAGGTCGACTTGACGAGCCTAGCATGTACAGACATGGCCTCAGAACACGGAAGACCGAAAGGTCGAACATGAGTCGTATAGAAGATACGATCAACATGGAGATGTTCACCATGGATGACTAGTCTGTCTCACGTGATGATCGGACACGGGCTAGTTGACATGGATCATGTGTCACTTGGATAACTAGAGAGATGTCTATCTAAGTGGGAGTTCGTTAAATAGTTTGATTATGTGAACTTAATTATCATGAACTTAGTCTAAAATTGTCTTTACAATCTATATTGTAGATCCAATGGCCAATGCGAATGTCACCCTAAACTTCAACGCGTTCCTAGAGAAAACCAAGCTGAAAGATGATGGAAGCAACTATGCAAACTGGGTTCATAGCTTGAGGATCATCCTCATACCTTCCAAGAGATTGTATGTCCTTGATGCACCGCTAGGTGACCCTCCCATTTTCCCAGCAGACCAAGACGTTATAAACGCTTGGCAGTCACGCTGCGATGATTACTCCCTTGTTCACTGTGGCATGCTTTACAGTTTAGAACCGGGACTCCAAAAGCGATTTGAGCAACATGGAGCATATGAGATGTTCCAAGAGCTGAAACTAGTTTTCCAAGCTCATGCCCGGGTCGAGAGATATGACGTCTCCGACAAGTTCTTTAGCTGTAAGATGGAGGAGAATAGTTCTGTCAGTGAGCACATACTCAAGATGTCTGGGTTACACAACCGCTTGACTCGGCTGGGAGTTAATCTCCCAGATGACTCGGTCATTGACAGAATCCTCCAGTCACTTCCACCTAGCTATAAGAGCTTTGTGATGAACTACAACATGCAGGGCATGGAGAAGTCCATTCCTGAGTTGTACTCGATGCTGAAATCAGTGGAGGTCGAGATCAAAAAGGAGCATCAAGTGTTGATGGTGAATAAGACCACTAGTTTCAAGAAAGGCAAGGGTAAGAAGAACTTCAAGAAGGATGACAAAGATGTTGCCGCGCCCAGTAAGAAAGTTGTCGGGAAGAAGAACAAGAATGGACCCAAGCCTGAGACTGAGTGCTTTTATTGCAAGGGTACCGGTCACTGGAAGCGGAACTTCCCCAAGTACTTAGCGGATAAGAAGGTCGGCAACGTTAACGGTATATGTGATATACTTGTTATTGATGTGTACCTAACCAGCGCTCGTAGTAGCTCCTGGGTATTTGATACTAGTGCAGTTGCTCACATTTGTAACTCCAAGCAGAAGCTGCGGAATAAGCGGAGGCTGGCAAAGGACGAGGTGACGATGCGCGTCGGGAATGGTTCCAAGGTCGATGTGATCGCCGTCGGCACGCTACCTCTGCATCTACCTTCGGGATTAGTTTTAAACCTTAATAATTGTTATTTAGTACCAGCTTTGAGCATGAACATTGTATCTGGATCTCGCTTGACACGAGATGGCTACTCATTTAAATTTGAGAATAATGGTTGTTCTATTTATATGAGAGAAATGTTTTACTGTCATGCCCCGCTGGTCAATGGTTTATTTTTGATGAATCTCGAACGTGATGTTACACATGTCCATAGTGTGAGTACCAAAAAGCATAAGGTTGATAACGATAGTCCCACTTACATGTGGCACTGCCGCCTTGGTCATATTGGTGTCAAACGCATGAAGAAGCTCCATGCTGATGGACTTTTGGAGTCTCTTGATTTCGAATCATTTGACACGTGCGAACCATGCCTCATGGGCAAGATGACCAAGACTCCATTCTCCGGAACAATGGAGCGAGCAACTGACTTGTTGGAAATAATGCATACCGATGTATGCGGTCCAATGAGCGTCGAGGCTCGCGGTGGCTACCGTTATGTTCTCACCCTCACTGATGACTTGAGCAGATATGGGTATGTCTACTTAATGAAACATAAGTTTGAAACCTTTGAAAGGTTCAAGGAGTTTCAGAGTGAGGTAGAGAATCAACGTGACAGGAAAATAAAGTGCCCATGATCTGATCGTGGCGGAGAATATTTAAGTCACGAGCTTGGCACACACCTAAGGAAATGTGGAATTGTTTCACAACTCACGCCGCCTGGCACACCTCAGCGAAATGGTGTGTCTAAACGTCGTAATCGCACTCTATTTGATATGGTGCGATCTATGATGTCTCTTACCGACTTACCGCTATCATTTTAGGGATATGCATTAGAGACTGCCGCATTCACTTTAAATAGGGCACCTTCAAAATCAGTTGAGACGACACCGTATGAATTATGGTTTGGTAAGAAACCTAAGTTGTCGTTTCTAAAAGTTTGGGGATGCAATGCATACATGAAGAAACTTCAACCTGAGAAGCTCGAACCCAAAGTGGAAAAGTGCGTCTTCATAGGATATCCCAAAGAGACTATTGGGTATACCTTCTACCTCAGATCCGAAGGCAAAGTCTTTGTCGCGAAGAATGGATCCTTTCTCGAGAAAGAGTTTCTCTCGAAAGAAGTAAGTGGGAGGAAAATAGAACTTGATGAGGTAATTGTACCTCCACTCGAACCGGAGAGTAGCGCAGCATAGGAAGTTGTTTCTGTGGAGCCTACACCGACTGGAGAGGAAGTTAATGATGATGATCATGAAACTTTAGATCAAGTTACTATTAAACGTCGAAGGTCCACTAGGACACGTTCTGCACCAGAGTGGTACGGCAATCCTGTCCTGGAGATCATGTTATTGGACAACGGTGAACCTTCGAACTATGAAGAAGCAATGGCGGGCCCGGATTCCAACAAATGGCTTGAAGCCATGAAATCCGAGATAGGATCCATGTATGAGAACAAAGTGTGGACTTTGGTGGACTTGCCTGATCATAAGCGAGCCATTGAAAGTAAATGGATCTTTAACTGACGCGGATGGTAATGTGACTGTCTATAAGGCTCGGCTTGTCGCTAAGGGTTATCGACAAGTTCAAGGAGTTGACTACGATGAGACTTTCTCACCCGTAGCGACGCTGAAGTCTATCTGAATCATGTTAGCAATTGCTGCATTTTATGATTATGAGATCTGGCAAATGGACGTCAAAACGACATTCCTTAATGGCTTCCTGAAGGAAGAACTGTATATGATGCAGCCGAAAGGTTTTGTCGATCCTAAAGATGCTAACAAAGTATGCAAGCTCCAGCGCTCCATCTATGGGCTGGTGCAAGCATCTCAGAGTTCGAACATTTGCTTTAATGAGGTGATTAAAGCGTTTGGGTTTGTGCAGGTTTATGGAGAACCCTGTATTTACAAGAAAGTGAGTGGGAGTTCTGTAGCATTTCTCGTATTATATGTGGATGAGATACTGATAATGGGAAATGATATAGAACTCTTGGAAAGTGTAAAGGCCTACTTGAATAAGTGTTTTTGAATGAAGGACCTTGGAGAAGTTGTTTACATATTAGGTATTAAGATCTATAGAGATAGATCGAGACGCCTCATTGGTCTTTCACAAAGCACATACCTTGAAAAGATATTGAAGAAGTTCAATATGGATCAGTCCAAGAAGGGGTTCTTGCCTGTGCTACAGGGTGTGAGATTGAGTATGACTCAATGCCCGACCGCGACAAAGGGTAGAGAAGAGATGAGTGTCATCCCCTATGGTTCATCCATACACTCTATTATGTATGCCATGCTGTGTACCAGACCTGATGTGAACCTTGCCATAAGTTTGGTAGGGAGGTACCAAAGTGATCCCGAAGCGGAACACTGGACAACGGTCAAGAATATCCTAAAGTAACTGAAAAGGAAAAAGGACATGTTTCTCGTATATGGAGGTGCCGAAGAGCTCGTCGTAAAGGGTTACGTCGATGCTAGCTTCGACACAGATCCGGATGACTCCAAGTCGTAAACCGGATACGTGTATATTTTGAACGGAGGGGCAGTCAGCTAGTGCAGCAGCAAGCAAAGTGTCGTGGCAGCATCTACATGTGAAGCGGAGTACATAGCTGCTTCGGAAGCAGCAAATGAAGGAGTCTGGATGAAGGAGTTCATCACCGACCTAGGAGTAATTCCAAGTGCGTCGGGCCAGATGACTCTATTCTATGACAACACTGGAGCTATTTCCCTTGCGAAGGAGCCCATGTTTCACAAGAAGACAAGACACATCAAGCGCCACTTCAACTCCATCCGTGATTACATTCAGGAGGGAGATATAGATATTTGTAAAGTGCATACAGATCTGAATGTCGCAGATCTGTTGACTAAACCTCTCTCATGAGCAAAATATGATCAACACCAGAATGCTATGGGAGTTCGATTCATTACAATGTAACTAGATTATTGACTCTAGTGCAAGTGGGAGACTGTTGGAAATATGCCCTAGAGGCAATAATAAAATGGTTATTATTGTATTTCCTTGTTCATGATAATTGTCTATTGTTCATGCTATAATTGTGTTAACCGGAAACCGTAATACATGTGTGAATACATAGACCACAACATGTCCCTAGTGAGCCTATAGTTGGCTAGCTCGTTGATCAATAGATGGTCACGGTTTTGTGACCATGTACATTGGATGTCATTGATAACGAGATCACATCATTAGGAGAATGATGTGATGGACAAGACCCAATCCTAAGCATAGCACAAGATCGTGTAGTTCGTCTACTAAAGCTTTTCAATGTCAAGTATCGTTTCCTTAGACCATGAGATTGTGCAACTCCCGGATACCATAGGAATGCTTTGGGTGTGCCAAACGTCACAACATAACTGGGTGGCTATAAAGGTGCGCTACGGGTATCTCCGAAAGTGTCTTTTGGGTTGGCACGAATCGAGACTGGGATTTGTCACTCCGTATGACGGAGAGGTATCTCTGGGCCCACTTGGTAAGACATCATCATAATGAGCTCAATGTGACTAAGGAGTTAGCCACGGGATGATGTGTTACGGAACGAGTAAAGAGACTTGCTGGTAACGAGATTGAACAAGGTATAGGGATACCGACGATCGAATCTCGGGCAAGTATCATACCGATAGACAAATGGAATTGTATATGGGATTGATTGAATCCCTGACATCGTGGTTCATCCGATGAGATCATCGTGGAGCATGTGGGAACCAACATGGGTATCCAGATCCCGCTGTTGGTTATTGACCGGACAGGTGTGTCGGTCATGTCTACGTGTCTCACGAACCCGTAGGGTCTACACACTTAAGGTTCGATAACACTAGGGTTATAGGGAAATGTTGTACATGGTTATCGAAGGTTGTTCGGAGTCCCGGATGAGATCCCGTACGTCACGAGGAGCTCCGGATTGGTCCGGAGGTAAAAATTGATATATAGGAAGTCCAGTTTTGGTCACCTAAAAGTTTTCGGGCTCATCGGTAGTGTACCGGGAGTGCCGGGAGGGTGCCGGAGGACCCCTGGAGGGGTGTGACGACCAAAGACTTCGTGGGCCCTTAGAGGAGGTGTACCAGCCCTTATTGGGATGTAAAAGACCTTCCGGAAGGAACCATGCGGCTAGGGATAAGAGATAAGGCTGAAAAGGATTCAAAAGGAAGAGATCCACCTCCCTTGTGGGAGGTGGACTCGTCCCTAGGTTCGGCCGAACCTGTCCTCCTTGGAGGAGGGGCCAAGGCAGCCCTCCCTCTCCCTCCTCCTATATATACCCAAGGTTTTGGACTGATTTTTGATGTGACTTCTCTCTCTCTCGGCACAGCCCTACCCTTCCTCTTCCTCGTTCTCCGTAGCGCTTGGCGAAGCCCTGTCGGAGTCCGCGTAGCTCCACTGTCACCATGCCGTCATGCTGCCGGAGCTCTCCCTCAACCTCTCCTTCCTCCTTGCTGGATCAAGGCGTAGGAGACGTCATCGGGCTGCACGTGTGTTGAACGTGGAGGCGCCGTTGTTCGGCACTTAGATCGGAGTCCACCGCGATCTTAATCGCTACGAGTACGAGTCCACCAACCGCGTTCTTGTAATGCTTCCACTTAGCGATCTTCAAAGGTATGAAGATGAAATCTCTCCCCACTCGTTGCTGGTTTCTTCATAGATAGATCTTGGTGACCGTAGGATTTTTTTTTGATTTACTACTATGTCTCCCAACAGGCCCATCATCGCTTCTTCATAGTTTGTAGGCTCATCGTTGTCTAACAACATGATTCCAAGACATGATCACCGTACCACTCAGGTGAAGTACGTATCCTTGTAAACCTACGAGGTTCGACAGTAACTTGATCCGAAGCTTCATGATCATCATCATTAACTTCCTCTTCAACTGACATAGGCTCCACATAAACATCTTTCTGCACTGTGCTACTCTCTGGTTGAAACAAAGGTTCAACAACCTCATCAAGTTCTATCTTCCTCCCACTCAATTCTTTCGAGAGAAATTCTTTCTCGAGAAAGGACTCGTTTTCAGAAATAAACACTTTGCACTCGGATTTGAGATAGAAGGTATACCCAACTGTTCTTAGGGAATTCTATGAAGATGCACTTTTCCTCTTTGGGTTTGAGCTTATCAGACATAAGTGTCGCATTCCCAAACTCTGAGAAATGATAGCTTAGGTTTCTGCCAAACCATATGGTGTCATCTCAACGGATTTATATGGTGCCCTATTTAAAGTGAATGTAGTTATCTCTAATTCATAACCCCAAATCGATAGTGGCAAAACGATAAGAGACATCATAGTTTGCACCATATCCAATAGAGCACGACTACGACGTTTGGACACACCATCACACTATGGTGTTCCAGGTGGTGCGAGTTGTGAAACAACTTTCACATTGTCTAAAGTTGTATACCAAACTCATAACTCAGATATTCACCTCCACGATCATATCATAGACATTTTTATCTTCTTGTCACAATGATCTTAAACTTCACTCTGAATTTGTTTGAACTTTTCAAACATTTTAGACTTGTGTTTCATTGTGTAAATATACTCATATATACTCAAATCATCAGTGAAGGTAGGAAAATAACGATATCCACTATGCTACAACACTCATTGAACCGCATACATCAACATGTATTATTTCCAATAAGTTACTAGCCCGCTCCATCATACCGAAAACGGGTTCTTTAGTCATCTTGTCCATGAGCCATGGTCCGCATGTATCAACCAATTCGAAATCGAATGAGTCCAAAGATCCATCAACATGGAGTTTCTTCATGCTCTTTACACCAATATGACATTTAGCGGCAGTGCCACAAGTATGTGGTATTATCATCATTAACTTTGTATCCTTTGGCATCTATGTTATGAATATGTGTATTACTACGATCAAGATTTAACAAACCATTATCATTGGGTGCATGACGATTGAAGGTATTATTCATGTAAACGGAATAACCATTATTCTCTAACTTAAATGAATAACCGTATTGCAATAAACACGATCTAATCATGTTCATGCTTAACGCAAAACACCAAATAACATTCATTTAGGTTCGTAACTTATCCCGAAGGTAGAGAGAGCGTGTGATGTTGATCGCATCAACCTTGGAAACATTTCCAACACACATCGTCACCTCGCCCTTAGCTAGCTCTATTTATTCCGTAGATTTTATTTCGAGTTACTAACATTTAGCAACCGAACCGGTATCCAATACCCAGGTGCTACTAGGTGTACTAACAAGGTACACATCAATAACACGTATATCAAATATACTTCTATCGATGTTGCCAGCCTTCTTATCTACCAAGTATCTAGGGTTGTTCCGCTTCAGCGACCGCGCTCCTCATAATAGAAGCACTTAGTCTCGGGTTTGGTTTCAACCTTGGGTTGCTTCACTAGAGCAGCAAATGATTTGCCATCCATGAAGTTTCCCTCCTTAACCTTTCCCTTTTCGAAACTAGTGGTTTTAATAACCATCAACACTTGATGCTCCTTCTTGATATCTACCTTCGCGGTGTCAAACATAGCGAATAGCTCAGGGATCATCATTTCTATCCCTGGCATAATTATAGTTCATCACCAAGTTCTAATAGCTTAGTGACAGTGACTTGGAGAACTATATCAAACACTATCTTATCTGGAAGATCAACTCCCACTCGATTCAAGCGGTTGTAGCACCCATACAATCTGAGCACATGCTCAACGATTGAGCTATTCTCCTTCATATTGTAGGCAAAGAATCTTGTTGGAGATCTCATATCTCACAACACGGGCACGAGCCTGAGATCCCAATTTCAGATCTTAGAACATCTCATATGTTTCGTGACGTTCAAAACATTTTGGAGCCTCAATTCTAAGCCGTAATGCATGACGCACTGAACTATCAAGTAGTCATCGGAACGTGCCTGTCAGATGTTCACAACATCTACAGACAATGCTAGAGGGGGTGGCACACCGAGCGGTGCATTAAGGACATACGCCTTCTGTGCAGCAATGAGGACAATCCTCAGATCACAGACCCAGTCCGCAATATTGCTACCATCATCTTTCAACTCTATTTCTCTAGGAACATATAAAAATTCAAGGGAGCTACAACGTGATCTAGTAATCTACAACATAATTTGCAAAGACACTACTGACTATGTTCGTGATAATGTGTTCAATTAATCATATTACTTAAGAACTCCCACTCAAATTGACATCCCTTTGGTCATTCGAGTATCACATGATCCAAATCCACCAACTCAAGTCCGATCATCACGTGAGTTGAGGTGGTTTGAATGGTGAACATCATCATGTTGATTATATCTAATATATGACTCATGTTTGACCTTTTGGTGTCTTGTGTTCCGAGGCCATGTCTGTACATGCTAGGCTCATCAAGTTTAACCCGAGTGTTCTGCATGTGCACGTAGAGTCTATCACACCCGATCATCACGTGGTGTCTCGACACGACGAATTTTCACAATGGTGCACACTCGGGGAACACAGTTTATCTTGAAATTTAAGTGAGGGATCACCTTATGATGATATCGTCGTCCCCAGAAAAACAAGGTGCATAAAAGGATTAACATCACATGCAAATCATAAGTGACATGATATGGCCATGAACTCGTGCTTTTGATCTACATCTTGAAAGCACCGGCATGATCTCCATCGTCACCGGCATGACACCATGATCTTGTTGGGTATTTCCAACAGATCTCCATCAACGTGTTGCCATCGGGGTTATCGCGCCCACCATGCTTCTACTACTATTGCTACCGTTTAGCGATAAAGTAAAGCATTACATAGCGCTTAATGATTGACACGCATGTCATACAATAATTAAGGACAACCCTATGGCTGCTGCCGGTTGCCGTACTCATCGACATGCCAGTTGTGATATTCTATACAATACATGATCATCTCATACATCACATATATCTCATCATGTAATTGTCTATATCACATCACAACATACCCTGTAAAAACAAGTTAGACGTCCTCTAATTGTTGTTGCAAGTTTTACGTGGTTGCTACGGGTATCTAGCAAGAACAATTCTCACCTACGCAAAACACAACGGTGATACATAAGTTGCTTTTCAACCTTCTCGAGGACCGCCTTTGTCGAATCCGATCCAACCAAAGTAGGAGAAACAGACACCCGCTAGCCATCTTTGTGCAATGAAGTTACACTTTAGTCGATGGAACCGGTCTCTCGTAAGCGTACGAGTAAGGTTGGTCCGGGGCGCTTCATCCCACAATACCGCTGAACCAAAACAAGACCAAGGGAAGAAGCAATCTAAGGATCAACACCCACAAACTCCTTTGTGTTCTACTCGAGATCTCATCTACACATAGACCTAGCTCATGATGCCACTGTTAGGGAACGTGCATGGGAAACAAAAAATTTCCTACGGACACGCAAGATCTATCAATGGTGATCAACATCTATGAGAGGGAGAGTGGATATACATACCCTTGTAGATCGCTAAGCGGGAAGCGTTAAGAAACGCGGTTGATGTAGTCGAACGTCTTCACGATCCAAATCGCCGAGCGTCCCGCAATCCCATCATGATCCTTCTCGCGATCCAATCATGATCCGTCCCACGATCTCACCATGATCCATCTCGCGATCTTGATCATGGTCCTTCTGATCTAGCGCCGGACTAATGGCACCTCCGCGTTCAACGCACGTACGGCTTGATGACGCCTTGACCTCCTCGATTGTAACATCCCAAATTTTGGAATGTTATAATAAATAGATCAATGATTATTTGTCTGATTTGGTGAAAATTTGAAACTTAAAAAAACAATTTGAATGAGAGGGAATGACATGACTTTCCCCTTTTGCTTTTGAATTTAAAATTCATCCAATTCCAAATCAGTGAGAGAAGATGACGTGACTTCTTCATAATAAAACATTTGAAAACTATTTGAAATCTTTCTGTTATGGAGTTCATTTTCATTTTTGGTTCCATTTTATAGTTTGAAAGAATTCAAATTCCCTTGACAAAATTTTGAGAGGAGTAATATGACACTCCAAACCAGGGGCCATTTGAATCTTATTTGAATTTATAAAACTCAGAAAATTATTTCTGAAATATTTCATATTAGGTTTCAAACCATTTTTGAAATTTGTTTTAAAAATTTATTTTTCTCCAAAAATAAAATATATGCAAAATAGGGTAAAATGATTCCTTGGAGTATAAAAATGGAGATAAATGAATTTGAAGCCATTTTGGTATTTTTAAAATGTTTCATTTGCCTTTTATTTAAAACAGTAGCACTCTTTGATCTTTCCAATTTTGTGAGATTTTTTTGACTCTCAAAATATGTTCATATTTTAGAGTTTATTTTTCTGGTCATTTTGATATATTATATGTCTATAGAAAACTATTTTAGATTTTCATTTATTTATGCTTCCTTTTCTGTTTTGTTTTTATAAAAGGAAAAATCTTTTAATTAGGAAACCTTCGAGGCCCAGCTGGATAGATCCGGCCCGGATCTTTTTATAGCCGGATCCGAATCCTTTTTGGATCGGCCATCGATCCCTTGTATCTCTCTCTCACTCGTTGACTAGTGGGTCCCACCGCCCGACTAGGTCTCGAGCCGGTCATCTCCTTCCTTCCCTTCTTCCCGCTCCTTCCTTCCTCGCCGGAGCCTGGTAGATCCGCAACGGGTCCTCCTCTCCCCTACCTTGCTGCATCCTCGAGACCCCCTATAAACAGCAGAGGCTCCTCTCTGCTTGTTTTTCCTGAAACCCCCACGAACCCATCGTCAGAATGCCCCACCGCCTCCTCGCCGGAGCTCTGCTCTTTTCCGAAACCTCCTCGAGCTCGAGGAACTCGCCCCCATCGTCCCCAACCCCCACCGACACCACTAGCCATCGCTGGAGGCTGGCTACCATCCCCTGGAGCCCTATTTCGCCTCCGAAGACCATCGTAGATGCTTACCCGATGACTTCATCGTCTCTGCCTCGCCGGAGAACCACCACGCCGGCGAGCCCATGTGAGCCCCCTCTCTCACCCCCTTTGTTCGATCTTATTCCAGCAGCGTAGATTAGAAGGAGTGTACCTCTTCAGTTTAGGTTAAATAAACCAACCGGTTTTTCTTTTTAGTTAATATCAGCCAAACCGTTTTCTTTATGGTTTGACCGTCCGCTCGTTTAGCCCCCACGCTCATAGTCCGTATCGAACCAGGAGGTGCCACGTATACACTGACCGGCCTGTAGTTGTTTTCAATTTATTTTAATGTCTGTTTTAAAAACAGAACAATTATGTTTTTAGTTTTGATATATCTTTTACAGTTTTTGATATTTTTATTGATTCTTTTTGCAATGTGTCACAAATTTATGCTAGTTTCTATAGATATCAAGTTTGACCTTATTTGAATATCTTAAATATCAATGCAAACATTTTTGCTTCAAACACTAATTTTCTTATAACTTGAGTTTAAAAGTAGGTTTTGAGTTGATTCTTTTTGCTACTTGTCACTAGTGACTTCATTTAAAAGTAGGTAGAGTTTGATAATTTTTAGGATATTTTAAATTAGGGGTTTTGGCAAAACAGATTCTGTTTTAGTTCTTTTAGGTTTATTTCTATTTCTTTTGTTTTAAATTGTTTTATTTTATATTAGTTGACAAGTTTTACTTTGTTCTCTTTTATTTATCAGTAATATTTCAACCAAGATTATTTCATGTTATTTATTATCATTTGATGTCATGGAATCAATTCTTGTTTCATAAGAACTTGCAGATTGATTTCATTGATAGTTTGATCTCCTATTTGAAAATATTTTTATAAATTCTTTTATAAGTTTTAACATATGTTATTTAGTTGTTTTATATTTTATTTTCTCTTACTTTAGTATTTTATTGTTTTATTTTTATTAAGTTTATTAGGCAAAAACTTATGTTCTTTAGTGTATTGTTTTCTTAGTTCTTAGTTGTTCTTCAAAAGTAATTCTTTTTGCTAGTAAAATATTTACTAGAATACTTTTGTTAGGTTTTACTTTGTTGTTGTCTTACTATTTGAAAATAGGATTATTTGTAGAGAAAACCAACCCTTGGTTGTGTTGATGAAGTTTTGTTGTTTTGAGTTTTGTGTTAAGTATTTCCTTCATCACAACCCTTTTGTGTTTGATTTTTGTGTTGCTTCTTGTTTGATAGTATTGATTGCTAGAAGTGTCTGCTTATGAATGCAATGTTTGATTATATAGATTTTCAGTGGAGAGTGATGAATAGTTCTATCAAGTTATTTCTGAGAGCGATATTATCTTCATCAACCTTACCAAGCAAGTTCACTTTGACCATCTAGTACATACCTATGTTTTATTGGATGTAGTGACATCATTCAACAAATCCCTCCAGTAGTGTTATTGGAATTCTTGTAGTTGAGTAGAATGCATGAGGTAGGAACCCACCACTTGTTACTAAAGCCCCGGGAATGCTAGTTATTTTAATGCTATGCTAAAGTAGACGGGGTCTGGTATGAGTGTTCGTGAGTGGTGTGAGAAGGAGGACTCCACGTCAAAACGACAACTTCATGAAGGCATCTTCAACTCTTGCATCTTCAAGACCTCAAGACTTCCAGACTCGAGAAACAAGTTTTCAATACACACTATTGGGTGAAGGATGGATTTGATGGGCACCCTGGAGTAACCAGTGGATGACCGGGATGCATGGAGAAGCACCATGACATCTTGCGGAAAGCTTCACCCAGAATCAAAGAGACAGATGTATACTTCATACCCGGAAGCTTACCTGTGTAGCTACAAGTCATTATGGGCTCTGGCTTGGTTGATCTTTGTTGTGACTCTAGCTGGGCAGTGCTACGAGATGTAGACGACGTTAGGATTGGATGGGCACTGACAGTAGTCAGGGAAACACTCTGAAAGACCATGTTTCGTTCGTCCTGTTCTCAAACAACCGGTAGTGCGAGGACTTACAAGGAGGGAACGCATCTTGTGGGTAAAGTACACAACACTTTGCAGATTTAAATCTAATCGATTAGCCGTGTCCCCAGTTACAGACAATTTGATCCTCTGGACTTGGATCTATCTTTGAACTCACAACACTGGACTGATAATTAATCGTGGGCAACTTATGATACTTGTGGGCATTAAGACATCGGTTGGCGGAACCATGTCATGATAGATAACTCTGTAATGAAAACTCCTGATATTCCTTTGTTGTAAGAAAAGAAAATAAAACCAGCTTTTATGCAAAAACACTCAGACATAGAGCCACAAAGCCCTACTGCATATAGAATAGTCTTTATCTTCCGTTCTGTTATGGTGATCTTGCCGGTACATTCAATTTACTAACCTACACGGTTGCAACGTCTTATGTTGCAGATAAGTTCTACGATGAGTAAGAGTACGATTCGGGGTTACGGTATGCACTCATCCTGCCGTTGGTGTTATTGGGACTCCACTCCCGTTGACTGTTTCCGCTGAGATTTCGAGGTATATATCAGTATTACGTTATTTACATGTGATTGCACTTTGATAAATACATCGATGTACTGTGTGTGCCAGCATACTGATCCAGGGATGGCACAGAACACACAGAGGCTTGACTTGTTTTGAGTCAGGTCGCTACATCGATCTAGCGAGCGATGGTGAAGTAGTAGATGAGTTTCGGTAGCACAACGACGTGGTGACGGTGGTGGTGAAGAACAATCTCCGCAGGGCTTTCTTGATGTGTTCTAGGTGCTAGCCCCACCCCTTTATTTATACGCTGAGCCATGGGGTCGAAAATTGGAGAAAAATCCTCCTCAAGGTCGGTTTGCCCGCAAGGCAAGAGTACTCCTCGGACTCCAGCACCAGACGCCAAGGTCCTTGGCGTTTGGCCCCAGACGCGAGGGTCCCTGGCGTCTAGCCCTTGGCCTTCGCAAACAGCGTTTGCACCTTCCTAAAGCCTCATGGGCTTTACCCCTTGTCCCAAATAATGTGTTCTTGTACCCCGAACATTTCGGGAAACATCCGAAACTATTCCGGGGAATTCCGGAACTCTTCTGGAGATCAAACACTATTGTCCCATATATCAATCTTTACTTCTGGGCTATTCCGGAGCTCCTCGTCATGTCCGGGATCTCATCCGGGACTCCGAAGAACTTTCATTCACCAACATAATAACTCAACTATACTTATATCGTCACCAAACGTTAAGTGTGTAGACCATGCGGGTTCGAGAACTATGCAGACATTACCGAGACACCACTACGGTCAATAACCAATAGCGAGACCTGGATGCCCATATTGGTTCCTACATCTTCTACAAAGATGTTTATCGATTGAACCTCTATGTCAAGGATTCAGTTAATCTCGTATAATGTTCCCTTTGTTCTTTGGTATGTTACTTGCCCGAGATTCGATCGTCGGTATCTCTATACCTGGCTCAATCTCGTTACTGACAAGTCTGTTTACTCATTCTGTAATACAAGATCCAGTGTCTAACACTTAATCACATATCTTGCAAGGCTTATCATGATGTTGTATTACCGAGTGGGCCCCGAGATGCCTCTCCGTCACATGGAGTAACAAATCCCAGTCTTGATCCATGCCAACCCAACATACACCATCGGAGATACCTGTAGAGCACCTTTATAGTCACCCAGTTACGTTGCGACGTTTGATACACACAAGGTACTCCTCCAGTGTCAGTGAGTTGCATGTTCTCAAGGTCATAGGAATAGATACTTGACATGCAGAAAACTGTAGCAATAATCTGACACGATCATATGCTACGTTTATAGTTTGGGTCTTGTCCATCACATCATTCTTCTAATGATGTGATCCCATTATCAAATGACATCTCATGTCTATGTCCAGGAAACCTTGACCATGTTTTATAAGCGAGCCAGTCTACTAGAGGTATACTAGGGACATGGTGTTGTCTATGTATCCACACATGTATGTGAGTTTCCGATCAGTACAATTCTAGCATGGATAATAAACGATTATCATGAACAAGGAAATATGATAATAACTAATTTATTATTGACTCTAGGGCATATTTCGAACAAGGATTCCACAAATCCCCTATTTAATGTTTTCTCATAGGAAATGGGCCAAAAGGGAAGAAGTCACATGGAAGAATGGAAGGGAAGGAAAATGGAGAAAATATTCAATGATCTGGAGGCGCCAGAAGGCAACCAGAGCCAAAGACGGTGCTCCATGCAAGCATAGTCGTTTGGCATGGAAATCAAGACAGACCGTCCACCTGAACAACTTTTATAAAGGGGACCAGTTGAAATGTCAACAGAACAGTGTCGAGCACATCCAGAACCTCTTCGTCATCTTCATCCACAAACCTAGCGCCATTTTCATCTCCATAGTCATCTCCACCGGTATTCTCACATGTAGTTCATACTTGTAATCATGCATCACACAAGGCATCCATTATAGGACATATTGCAATCAATCAATCCCAAGATGTGTTCTTCAATGTTCTCTTCTCGCGATCTGATCTCCATGTGTGAGTAGTTCGGTAAGGTATGGTGTGAGGCATGAGACTTGCAACCTTAGGTATTTGTTGAGGAGATCAATGGAAGTCTTTGACACAAGGTCTCGTATGTGTGAAATAAAATTGTTTCGTGAGGTGTCTTTTGTCGTGTCTACGATCTTCATCCATGTGGGTACCCAGGATCATGGAAATCGAGCACCAGTGAGGCTAGGTGCAAGGGGACCGTAAAGTGTTATACCGAACATTGGTGGCTGTAAGGTTTAGTAGGGTAACATGGATCATATCCTTGGGTATTCATGAGGTGTAGTCATTAAACACCGAATGCTTTTGCAAGATATTATTATCTTAATTATCGAGTCAACCCCACAAGACGGATAGGGCCTTCGATAGGAAAACTAATTCTTGATGCATGACTCGTGTCAGTCAAGATGTTATTTGGACACATCCTCGCTCCGATATGAAGCATGCACCTCTTGATGGGTGACTTCCTGAGCCCAAACTAATACCATTTTTATCCCAACACAAATACATGGTTGTAAGCATTAAGACCTCATCAACATACCTTCTTCTTATTATAACTGTTTGAATCCCAATTTTCTTGTTGATCAGGTCAAAAGCTGGGTTTGCCACTTCAGCAAAAGCTTGATACACATGATCACCTCTTGGGAAATAGGTGCGGGATACCCTTTGTTCCAATACCGTATCAATAAAAAGGAGATATAAGGATGCTATGGATGTCTCATTCGGTTTCATTTGCATGCATGTCGCTTGGGGAGAACAAACTCATCTAGGCTCTTAGTTTTTATCTTTGCATGATGGGACTTGATAATGACGATGCAGTACCCGCACGTCGATCGGTGCCGACCGGATGTGGAGGAGTCTTACACGCACAAACACTCGATGTTCCTAACCTTGGTCAACACGCATACCCGTGTATGTCTGCCTTCCACTAGATGCCATCGAGTTTGGATGGCTGGCATGGCTTGGATCACATACCAATTGATTCGATGCCATGGGGTCTGGGCCTATTGCTTTTGTGGTCAGATCATACTTCATTGGTCGGTTGGTGCAAGGACTTGATGTATTTTGTAGACCACATAAGGCAAACCCAACACACGGCCACATTTTGTCGGTGTTTGTACGTTTGGTTCAAAACACGGTTCAACAGGCATACCCAGATGGACAAAGTGGTCAGGAGATGTCTGTTTTTGTCCGTCCCAACCCCAAACCTGAAGCAAATTTCAGCCACCAATGCGTATGAAACAGACAGAAGCGCACACTAGTTGAAATATGTCCTAGAGGCAATAGTAAATTAGTTATTATCATATTTCCTTGTTCATGATAATCATTTATTATCCATGCTAGAATTGTATTGATCGAAAACTCAGATACATGTGTGGATACATAGACAACACCATGTCCCTAGTATGCCTCTAATAGACTAGCTTGTTAATCAAAGATGATCAAGGTTTCCTAGCCATAGACATGAGATGTCATTTGATAACGGGATCACATCATTAGGAGAATGACGTGATGAACAAGACCCAAAATATAAACATATCATATGACTGTGTCCGTTTATTGCTATAGTTTTCTACATGTCAAGTATCTGTTCCTATGACCATGAGATCATGCAACTCACTAACACCGAAGGAATAACTTGTGTGTATCAAATGTCGCAACGTAACTGGGTGACTATAAAGATGCTCTACAGGTATCTCCGAAGGTGTCTATTGAGTAGGCATGGATCAAGACTGGGATTGTTACTCCGTGTGACGGAGAGGTATCTCAGGGCTCACTCGGTAATACAACATCAGAACAAGCCTTGCATGGAAAGTGAATAAAGTTTTATCCATGGGTCTTGTATTACGGAACGAGTAAAGAGACTTGTCGGTAATGAGATTGAACTAGGTATGGAGATACCGACGATCGAATCTCGAGCAAGTAACATATCGATAAACAAAGGGAACAACGTACGGGATTAACTGAATCCTTGACATAGAGGTTCAACCGATAAATATCTTCGTAGAATATGTAGGAGAAAATATGGGTATCCATGTCGTTATTGCTTATTGACTGTAGAGGTGTCTCGGTCATGTCTGCATAGTTCTCGAACCCGCAGGGTCTACACACCTAACGTTTGGCCATGATATAAGTATGGTTGAGTTATTATGTTGGTGAACAAAAGTTGTTTGGAGTCCCGAATAAGATCCCGGACATGAAGAGGAGCTCCGAAATAGTCCGGGGGTAAATATTAATATATGGGATAATAGTGTTTGGTCTTTGGAAGGGTACCAGAATTCACCAGAAGGGGTTTCAGAAGTTTCCCGAAATGTTCTGGTACAAGAACACTTTATTTGGGCAAAGGGGTAAAGCCCATGACACTTTAAGGAAGGTGCGAAAGTAGTTTTGCAGAGGCCAGGTGTCGTGGATTTGTCATGGCAGATGTCTGGGTGAACGGACTTAGGTTCGGGGCGAAGACGCAACTACGTGGCGGCTTGAAGGGGTTGATCGGAATTGAGAGACACAGAGTTTACCCAGGTTCGGCCCCTCCGATGGAGGTAAAAGCCTACGTCCTGCTTGTCTGGTATTGATGATGAAGGAGTTCTCTAGGTTATAAAGGTGTTGTTTGCTACCTCTAATCACGAGAGCCTCTAATCTGTCTATCTCTAATCTCTTGTGTTGTCTAAACTTGTGGACTTGTGAATCTTGTCCCTCTAGGGGTGCTCTACCCCTCCTTATATAAGTGGAGAGGGTAGGTGTACAAATAGAGTCCTACTAGGAGTAGGATTAGGACTAGTCTCTCTAGAATCCTATTTTGGGTCTTGTTTCCTTCGGCAGGGAGTCTTTCTCTCTTTGGGCCTTCTCTTGTGAGCCGCCTGGCACCGGCTTACACGCCGGGTCTTGGGCCTGGTCGTCCTGTGACCCACCAGCCGGGTCATTAATAAAATGTCATGTCTTTACCGGGTCTCCTGTGAGTCGCCAGGTCGGGTCATACCGCGGGGTATATCCCCGACATTAGCCCCCAGGTTAACTTGAATTTATTCATGTTAAGCTCCTAAAATAAGAGTAACAAATATGTTAAGTGGCCGGCTTGCTCCTTTGGTGGCTTATAAAATGGCTCCTCAGAAATCTAGGTCCTTTCTGCATATGAATGCGTCGTCCTGATAATAATCTTGTTTGTCAATGTCCTTTGAGAAATATCGAGAATAGAACACCCATATGCCATTGAGTTGGCTTCCAATACTCTTGGCAGGTCATCTCCGCCGGGTCATAATCATTGATGATGCTGGGTCATTATCGTTGGTGACGCCGGGTCAAATAACTAGAATCCAGCTGACTTGATAAAAATATTGGGAATCTGGATTTCCATTGTTGTGAAGGAGGGCGTCTTATATAAACTCTGGCGGGTTATGATCTTTTGATAACACCGGGTCATGAAGGTTGGTGACGCCGGGTCTGATAACTGAACTCCATAATTAACATCTTGAAAATGTTCCTCAAAGTTTTTGATATGTCCATATTACCTATAGCCCCCAAGCTCCGAGATTATCCATGATAACTTGGTGCTTTGCAATAATATTTTGGACTGTGTAGCCCCTAAGTGCCGAGTTGTCCCACCTGCAGCAACCTAGGACTTATAACTGTCTTATACCTTATAAAGCTTCAACGGGTGTAGCCCCCAAGGGCCGGCTCATCAGAATGTGATGTGCCGAGTCTTCAATTTGAACCTCTTAATTTACCAAATAGTTGAATACTGTAGCCCCCAAGTGCCGGGTTGCACGCCTATGGCAACTTTGGACTTTAGAAATTTTGATCTGAGCGGTGTAGCCCCTAAGTGCCGGGTCAGTAAGAATTACTGGGCTGGGACTTAGAAAAATTTAGAAAGGCTGACTCATCTCCTTGTGATAACATGGTCTTGCTGGCAATGTAATGATTTGAAAAACCACTTGCATTAGCCCCCAAGTGCCGTGGTGCGTGCTTGCAGCGACATGGGACTTGCATACCTGATATAAACTGTATTTGAATAGTGTAGCCCCCAAGTGTCGGGTCGTGGCCGGCGGCGACTCGGGACTACGCAAGAATAATATGACTCACCACAATTATTTGAATGAATCCTTGGCCGTGGTTGTAATATAACTCGGAATGAATATCCTTGAATAATTCCTTTGTCTTTGACATGAAATCCCTGCTCGTGGTTGCGGTGCAACCCGACAAATATATGTTGGAGAAATCCATGAGTGTTGTAGAGTACTATAGCGCACATTTGAAGAAATCCGAGAACCAGTCAATTTAGATGACACGGCATTATATCTGATAGGGCGGCTCTTGAAAAATAATGAATTCTCCGAGATGGTTTGAAAACCCCAATAATGTAATACTGGTTATGAAAAAACATGAAGATCGAGCCAAGTTGGCTATTAAAGATCCATTTGCTCTTTGCAGAAGTTTTTCATAATACTTAACGGTGGAACATCTTAAGAGATAAGACCTGCAAAAACAAGACAGAATATATTCTGCATTGTTGTAAGGGCAGCTTAAAAAGCACAACCTGGAGATGTTATATCTTTCATAACATTGCTCTGACCCGGCTTGATAAGTCGGCATGACATATGACTATGATGAAATATATGATGCAATGTATGTTGCTATGTATGATGCTATGTATGATGCAATGTTTGATGTGATGATGCAATGCAGGATGATATAATGCAATGTATGACTCAAGCTTTTCTTCATTTTTATTTTCAAAAAACTCATATGATGGTTCTTCTGGGTGGATTCGATGCTTGAACTCACACCAGTGCAGGGTCTCTAACGAGAGTGACCGTCAATCATTTGAGAGGTTCAAAGTCTCTAGGTGAGATTAACTGATAAGAGCACAACGAACCAGAAAGAGACACATCCACCGGTTCTTCTAGGTGGACTCGCTGCTTGAACTCAGAGCAACACTCGGTTTCCAGGCGAGAATTGATGAGCGCAACGAACCAAAAAGAGACACGGACGCTGGTTCCGCTGAGAGGACTCTCTACTTGAACTCATGACAATACTCGTTTTCCAGGCGAGGATTGATGAGCGCAGCATTCCAGCTAGAGATACAACAGGGCATGAGTATCCCTAGTAGCCCATAAACTGCCTCTCACGTGACATAACGAAGAGTCGGCAGTAGATGCAAGAGTTTATCCTCACTTTCTGTAAGCCGGCCCTCACATGACAAGAACCGCCGGTTTAACCTTAACCGGTATGGGGTCTCTATCGATATTGGCCATCAATTTCTTTGAACCGGCTCAGGGTCTCTAGGCAAGATTAATTGGTAAGAATTCGGCAAGTCACATAGCGGAGCAGCATCAACTTACACGCAGGTTTAATCAGAGCTTGCGGTGGCTTAAGAGACGATCAAGAGGGTATGTAAGCTAAACCCGATGGGTTGGAAGACCCCAAATGACCTTTTTTGATGGAGTCAACTTTTTGCACAATCTTGTAAGCAGCCATCTTCTAAAATACCATCTTGTATGAAGAAACGGTAGAAGCTCCAAGTGCCTTTTTGATGATCCAATAAATCCGGGCACCCATGTTTGAATGGTGCATCACGGCTTCGTCCTCTTGGGCAACTTTTAATCATTAGCCAGTAATGTAGTAGCCCCCAAGACCGGGTTAACTTTTCTTGCAATGACCCCAGGTTCTCGTTGAAAACAACCGAATGTGTCGAGCCATTTCTGTAGCCCCCGTGTCTTAAATTGACTTGAAGAGGCGGCTTGAGAATCTCCACTGAAGGTTGAGGTTGACCGTGGCGGGTTATAGATGATCCCGTATGATTTGTTTTTATGATCCGGTCGATGGTTCGTTCCGACTGGTTGTTGAAGGTAACCAAACTGTAGTGGCGGCGACTTGTGCGCCTATCCGTTAGGCGGCTCATACAGGCGAGCACTTCAGCGATATGTCAATATAGATTGGACTGCGGACGGCAGCTTGCGCGCGTCGGCTGGGCGGCTCGTACAGGCGAGCACTGCACCGATACGTTGATGTAGATCAAACCGGGGGCGGCGGCTTGCGCACGTCCGTTGAATAATGTGGCATAGATGGATGCTGGCAGATGATAATGTTGATGTAAACCGGGCCGCCGCGGCGGCTTGTACGTGTCCGTTGGGTGGCTCGTACCGGTGTATGCGGCCCCTGGGCGTGTTGATGTAGACGTAGAAGGTAGTCACGGTATTGTAAACTGGTGTTGTTGTGAAAGACGTCACGGCATGGTGAGACGACACGGGTCGCGAGAGACGGCCACGGCATTGTAAGCCGGTGCTATCGCGAGAGACGGCCACGGCGTTGTAAGCCGGCGCGGTAGCGAGAGACGGCCATGACATGGTAAGCTGGTGCGGATGGCTAGTCGGCCGTGGCATTATTGGTGAAAACCATATCGCATATGTGACGGCTTGCTACGTCCATTGCGTGGCTGATACTAGTGGGTGAGCATGCACGGTACTGGCGAGTTGATGTAGACCGGACTGCAGGGTGGCGGCTCGCGAATGTCCGTTGGGCGGCTCGTATAGGCGAGCACCGCACCGGGGATTTGGCACAGACACGAGAGACAGTCACAGCGTTGCAAGCCGACGCGATCGCGAGAGACGACCGCGACATTGTAAGCCGACGTGGGCGTGCACTCCATCTCCACGGTGTAAAGCCACTTGAAAAATTGTCCTGCGTAAAAATATTACACGCCAGAGTAATTGTTCTCGGATGAAACATATACTAAACAAAAGATAGGATAATTATCACCTGTTATTTTTGTCGGATGAACATGGACGACAACTGTGTCAAAATAGACAAAATCGGTGTCTAACATGTCTTCCGTGTCAATTTTGAACAGTAGCCTTCCTCTTATCCTCGTGATTTAATGTATCTGATCCTATTAGTCCTCGCTTCTCTTATACAGAGTTGCCGAACCTCGGACTCTGTAATTCCTCCCACAAAGTAGTTCGATCGGCAAGAAAAAGCAGCATCAAATCGGACTTGCTAGCAGATTTGTTTGCTGAACGGAGAAGAAATAAGGACATCGTTTGAGCGTGGCTTCTCAAGGCGTGGCAGAGGCCTACAGCTCAAGAAGGTGAGCAGCAGTGGAGGCGGATGCTGCACAGTGGAGCGACGAACGTGGGTGAGGTGGCTCAAGGCGAGGTGGAGACCGACGCGTGTGCTGAGCCGGTGGCCGCTCGTGGGTGCGGGGGAACTGGTCGGATGCCAGCCCGTGTGAGCGCACGCGGGGCCAGCGCGAAGATAGATGAACAGGGATGTGGCCCCATTGCGACAGAGGTCGTGGGTGAAAGCAGCGAGGCAGCAGTAGAGGCGCGGCTGCGGCGGCCCGGGGCCAGCGCATGGGCACGTGGTGATGCCAGGACAGAGAAGCACGGGGGGCGCGGCCTAGGCGAGCAACCATGGTGCAGGGCCCAGTGCGACGGCGCAGACGACATGGACGGCGGGCAGGAATCATGGCGTAGAGACGTAGCCGACTCAAGGCGGGGCAAGAGTGAACCGCGATGAAGGTGAGCGTGCACACATGGCTCAAAGCAAGCGCAGCGAGGCGGGTAGACGGGGTTGACTCGGGTTGAACCCACAATGGCGCAAGCCAAAGCGGAGGCAAGCGCGGCGAGCCAAGGCGGAGGCGAACATGGTGAGTCGAGGCGAGGTCGTCTGTGTAGCGTAGCGTGCGGGTCGAAGTGGTGGCGGCCTTGGTGCGGATTGAGACAAAGGCGATCCCGACTCGAATACGAGGACATGGTGGCGAGGTAGGCGCTGACCGGCCCATCACGCGCCGGCGAGCCGATGTGGAGCTGGTGACGGGCAGAGCGGGCGGCAGGAAGAGACCGAGCCTTGGTCTGATTCGTTTGCGCTGACCCAGTCAACGCGTCTGTGTATGAGCCGAACTCTCTTTTTCCATGCAAATTGGTTTGTTTTTGGTGATCCAAGTACGAGTCTGTCTTTGCAACTTGCTTCTTCCGGCTTTCCGCGGTAAAAGTGGCTCGTGTTTTGACATTGACAACTTGGCCGATAAACGACTAAAGACGGCATTTGGAAAATCGGATCCATCATGGACAACCTGATAACGCTCGATCTGACAGCGGCGCAACTGAAATCTTTCTGTCATCCGGGGCGTGTGCATCGGAACCCTAATTTTTCTTCTCGATCTCAAACTGGCATCAACTCTTCTTTATCCGAAAAATTGTGTGCTTCTTGATCCTTGGGATAGATCCCTTCAAGAACACAAATCACCGTGCATGGCCCCACGGTGGGCGCCAACTGTCGTGGATTTTTCACGGCAGATGTCCGGCTGAACGGACTTAGGTTCGGGGCGAAGACGCAACTACGTGGAGGCTTGAAGGGGTTGATCGGAATCGAGAGACAGAGAGTTTACACAGGTTCGGCCCTTCCAATGGAGGTAAAAGCCTACGTCCTGCTTGTCTGGTATTGATGATGAAGTAGATCTCTCGGTTACAAGGGTGCTGTTTGCTACCTCTAATCACGAGAGCCTCTAATCTGTCTATCTCTAATATCTTGTGTTGTCTAAACTTGTGGACTTGTGAATCTTGTCCCTCTAGGGGTGCCCTACCCCTCCTTATATAAGTGGAGAGGGTAGGTTTACAAATAGAGTCCTACTAGGAGTAGGATTAGGATTAGTCTCTCTAGAATCCTATTCCGGGTCTTGTTTCCTTCGGCAGGGAGTCTTTCTGTCTTTCGGCCTTCTCTTGTGAGCCGCCTAGCTCTGGCTTACACACCGGGTCTTGGGCCTG
The DNA here is from genome assembly GCA_022496015.1 of Hordeum marinum. Classification (NCBI taxonomy): domain Eukaryota; kingdom Viridiplantae; phylum Streptophyta; class Magnoliopsida; order Poales; family Poaceae; genus Hordeum; species Hordeum marinum. The sequence continues at coordinate 114,933,317 of CM039672.1, forward strand.
GTCGTCCTGCGACCCGCTAGCTGGGTCATTAATAAACTGTCATGTCTTTATCAGGTCTTTGGTGAGTCGCCAGGCCGGGTCATACCGCGGGGTATATCCCCGACACCAGGGGCCAGACGCCAGCGACCCTTGCATCTAGGGCCAAACGCCGAGGACCCTAGCGTCTGGTCCTAGAGAAGCCCTGCGGAGATTGTTCTTCACCACCACCGTCACCACGCCGTCGTGCTGCCGGAACTCATCTAGTACATCACGATCGCTCTTTGGATCGAGGAGTTGGAGGCGTTATCAAGCTATACGTGTGTTGAATGCGGAGGTGCCATCTGTTCGGTGCTATATCTTGATTGGATCGTGGGACAACTTGCGAATTCGACCGCAAAGACGTTCGACTACCTCAACCGCGTTTCTTAATGCTTCCACTTAGCGATCTACAAGGGTATGTGGATCCACTCTCCCTCTTGTAGATGCTCATCAACATGGATAGATCTTGTGTGTGCTTAGGAATTTTTTTGTTTCCCATGCAACGTTCTCCAATAGTGGCATCATGAGATAGGTCTATGTGTAGATGAGATCATGAGTAGAACACAAAGGAGTTTGTGGGCATTGATGCTCAGATTGCTTCCTCCCTTGATCTTTTCTTGATTCAGCGGTATTGTGGGATGAAGCGGCCGGACGAACCTTACTCGTACGCTTATGAGAGACCGGTTCCATCGGCTGACATGTGACTTTGTTGCATAAAGATGTCTGGTGGGTGCGTGCCTCTCCTACTCTAGTTGGATCGGATTCGACAAAGGCGGTCCTTGAGAAGGTTGAGTAGAAATTTGTGTATCAATGTTGTGGTTTTTCCGTAGGTAAGAATTGTTCTTGCTAGATACCCGTAGCAGCCACGTAAAACATGCAACATATATTAGAGGAAGTCTAACTTGTTTTTGCAAGGTATGTTGTGATGTGATATGTCCAATTACATGATGAGATATATGTTGTGTATGAGATGATCATGTTTTTTATATAATATCATGACTTGCATGTCGATGAGTACGGCAACCGGAAGGATCCATAGGGTTGTCTTTAATCATTGTATGACCTACGTGTTAATCATTAAGCATTGTGTAATGCTTTACTTTATCGCTAAGCGGTAGCAATAGTAGTAGAAGCATGGTGGGTGTGACAACCTCAATGGAGAGACAATGATGGAGATCATGATGATGGAGATCATGCCGGTGCTTTGGAGATGGAGATCAAAAGCACAATTTCATGGCCATATCATGTCACTTATGATTTTCATGTGAGTTAATCCTTTTATGCACCTTGTTTTGCTTAGGACGACGTTATAAGGTGATTCCTCACTAAAATTTCCAAGATAAAATTGTGTTCTCCCCGAGTGTGCACCGTTCCAAAAGTTTGTCGTGTCAATACACCACGTGATGATCGGGTGTGATAGACTCTACGTTCACATACAACGGGTGCAAGACAGTGTTGCACGTGCAGAACACAAGGGTTAAACTTGACGAGCCTAGCATGTACAGACATGGCCTCGGAACACAAGAGACCGAAAGGTCGAGCATGAGTCATATAGTAGATATGATCAACATGGAGATGTTCACCATAACACCACCTCATCTCTCGTGATGATCGGACTTGGTTGATGAATTTGGATCGTGTAGCACTCGGATGACCGGAGGGATGTCAATTTGAGTGGGAGTTTTTAAGTAATATGATTAATTAATCTCCTTATCATGAACATAGTCTAAAGTTGTCTTTGCAAAATTATATTGTAGATCAATAGCTCGCGCTTTAGCTCCCCTGTGTTTTTAATATGTTCCTAGAGAAAATAGAGTTGAAAGATGATGGTAGCAATTGCGGACTAGGTCCGTAAACTGAGGATTGTCCTCATTGCTGCACAGAAGGCTTGTGTCCTTGATGCACTGCTCGGTGCACCACCCCATCTAGCATCATCTGTGGATGTTGTGAACATCTGACAGGCACGTTATGATGACTACTCTATAATTCAGCGCATCATGCATTACGGCTTAGAATTGAGTCTCCAAAGACATTTTGAACGTCACGGAGCATATGAGATGTTCCAAGAGCTGGAATTGAGATTTCAGGCTCGTGCCCGTGTTGAGATGTATGAGACCTCGAACAAGATTATTTTCCTGCAATATGAAGGAGAATATCTCAATCAGTGAGCATGTACTCAGACTATCTGGGTGCTACAATCGCTTGAATCGAGTGGGAGTTGATCTTCCAGATAAGATAGTGATTCATATTGTTCTCCAAGTCATTGCCACCAAGCTTATAGAGCTTCGTGACGAACTATAACATACCAGGGGTGGAGAAGATGATCCCTGAGCTATTCGTGATGTTTGAAACCACGAATGTTGAAATCAAGAAGGAGCATCAAGTGTTGATGGTTACTAAAACCACTAGTTTCAAGAAGGGCAAGGGCAAGAAGGGAAAACTTCAAGAACAGGCAAGTCAGTTGCCACTCCAGTGAAGAAACCCAAGGTTCAACCCAAACCTGAGACTGAGTGGTTCTATTATGAGGAGAACGGACACTGAAGCGGAACTGCCCTAGATACTTGGTAGATAAGAAGGCTGGCAACGTCAATAGAAGTATACTTGATATACGTTTTATTCATGTGAACCTTATTAGTACTCCTACTAGCACCTGGGTATTAGATACCGATTCAGTTGCTAAATGCTGGCAACTTGAAATAAAAGCTACGAGATAAATGGATACTAGCTAAGGGCAAGGTGACGATGTGTGTTGGAAGTGTTTCCAAGGTTGATGTGATCAGCATCACATGCTCTCTATACCTTCGGGATTAGGGATGAACCTAAATAAATGTTATTTGGTGTTTGCATTGAGTATGAACGTGATTGGAATGTGTTTATTGCAATAGAATTATTCATTTAAGTTAGAGAATAATGGTTATTCTGTTTACATGAATAATACCTTCAATGGTCATGCACCCAATGAGAATGGTTTATTGAATCTTGATCGTAGTGATACACATGTTCATAATATTGATGCCAAAAGATGCAAAGTTAATAATGATAGTACCACATACTTGTGGCACTGCCACTAAATGTCATATTGGTGTAAAGCACATGAAGAAACTCCAAGCTAATGGATCTTTGGACTCATTCGATTTCGAATCGGTTGAGACATACAGACCATGCCTCTTGGGCAAGATGACTAAGACCCCGTTTTCCGACTTGATGGAGCGAGCAAGTGACTTATTGGAAATAATACATGTTGATGTATGCGGTCCAATGAGTACTGTAGCGTGTGGTGGATGTCGTTATTTTCTTACCTTCACTGATGATTTGAGTAGATATGGGTATATTTACTTAATGAAACACAAGTCTGAAACGTTTGAAAAGTTAAAGAAAATTCAGAGTGAAAGTTGAGATCATCGTGACAAGAAGATAAAAAGTCTAAGATGTGATCGTGGAGGTGAATATCTGAGGTACGAGTTTGTTATACAACTTAAGACAATGTGGAAGTTGTTTCACGACTCACGCCACTTGGAACACCATAGTGTGATGGTGTGTCCAAACGTCGTAGTTGTGCTCTATTGGATATGGTGCGTACTATGATATAACTTATCATTTTGGGGTTATGCATTAGAGACAACTACATTCACTTTAAATAGGGCACCATCTAAATCCGTTGAGATGACACCATGTGAATTATGGTTTGGCAGAAACCTAAGCTGTCATTTCTTAGAGTTTGGGAATGCAATGTTTATGTGTGATAAGCTCGAACCCAAAGCGGAAAACTACATGTTCATAGGATACCCTAAGGAAACAGTTGGGTATACCTTCTATCTCAGATCCGATGGAAAAGTGTTTGTTTCTAAAAACGGGTCCTTTCTCGAGAAAGAGTTTCTCTCGAAAGAATTGAGTGGGAGGAGGAAAGTAGAACTTGATGAGGTTGTTGAACCGTCACTTCAGTTGGATAGTAGCACGACATAGAAAGATGTTTCTACAACACCTACACCAAGTGAAGAGGAAGAAAATGATGATGATGATGAATCTTCGGATCAAGTTACTACTAAACTTCTTAGGTCGACAAGGACTCGTACCGCCCCTGAGTGGTACGTCAATCCTGCCTTGGAGGTCATGTTGTTAGAAAACAGTGAACCTACGAGCTATGAAGAAGCGATGGTGGGCCCGGATTCTGACAAATGGCTAGGAGCCATGAAATCCAAGAAAGGATCCATGTATGAAAACCGAGTATGGACTTTGGTAGACTTGCTCGTTGAACGATAGGTCGTTGAGTACAAATGGACTTTTAAAAAGAAGACAGACGCTGATGGTAAAGGTCAGCATTTACAAAAGCTCGACTTATCGCAAAGAAGTTTCCGACAAAGTTCAAGGAGTTGAATACAATGAGACTTTCTCACCCATAGCGATGCTAAAGTTTGTTAGAATTATGTTAGCAGTTGATGCAGTTTTCAATTATGAAATCTGGAAGATGGATGTCAAAACATCGTTTCATTAACGGTTCCCTTGAGGAAAGGTTGTATATGATACAACCAGAAGGTTTTTTCAGTCCTAAGGATGCTAAAAGGTATGCAAGCTCCAGCAATCCTTCTATGGGCTGGAGCAAGCATCTCGGAGTTGGAGTATACGCTTTGATGAGGTGATCAAAGTTTTGGGTTTATACAAAGTTTATGAGAAACTTGTATTTACAAGAAAGTGAGTGGGAGCACTATAGAATTTCTGATAAGTATATGTGGTCGACATATTGTTGATTGTAAATAATGTAATTTTTCTGGAAAGCATAAACAGTTGTTTGAAAAGAGTTTTTCAAAGGAAGACCTGGACAAAGCTACTTAATTATTGGGCATCGAGATCTATAGAGATAGATCAAGACGCTTGATAAGACTTTCAATGAGTACATACCTTGACAAGATTTTGAAAGAGTTCAAGATGGATTAGTTAAAGAAAGAGTTCTTGCCTGATTTGTAAGGTGTGGAGTTGCATGAGCCTCAAAGCTCGACCAGGGCAGAAGAAAGAGAAAGCACGAAGGTCGTCCCCTATGCCTTAGCCATAGGATCTATATAGTATGACATGTTGTGTACCGCACCTGTGTGTGCCTTGCCATGAGTCTGTCAAGGGGTACAAGAGTGATCCAGGAGTGGATCAGTGGAAAACGGTCAAAATTATCCTTAGTAACTAGAGGACTAAGGAAATATTTCTTGATTATGGATGTGATAAAGAGTTCGTCGTAAAGGGTTATGCCGATGCAAGCTTTAACACCAATCCGGATGACTCTTAGTAGCAATCTGGATACATATAGTGGAGCAACCATTTGGAATAGCTCCAAGTGGTGCGTGGTAGAAGTAGCTACAATATGACGCAGAGATCCGTTGACTAAAACCTCTCTCACATGCAAAACATGATCGAACCCTCGAATTCATTGTGTGTGAAATTAATAACAAAGTAAGTCACATAGTGATGTGACCTAGATTATTGACTCTAGTCCAAGTGGGAGACTATTGGAAACATGACCTAGATTATTGTCGCAGACCCGTTGTTCGGAGTCCCGGATAAGATCTCGAACATGACAAGGAGCCTCGGAATAGTCTAGAGGTAATGATTAATATATGGGATAATAGTGTTTGGTCTCTGGAAGGGTATCGGAATTCATAGGAAGGTGTTTCAGATGTTTCCCAAAATGTTCGGGGGTACAAGAACACTTTATTTGGGCCAAGGGGTAAAGCCCACGAGGCTTTAAGGAAGGTGGAAAAGGAGTTTTGCGGAGGCTAGGGGCCAGACGCCATGGACCCTGGCGTTTGGGCCAGATGATGAGGACCCTCGCGTTTGGTCCTGGAGTCCGAGGATGAAAGCACATTTGCTCCCTTGGTGCTTTTGGTAAGTAATAACAACATATATGTCATTGAACTAATGTTTCCACTAAGCATGTTTCAGGAAAAGTGCAATGATGGGTTGTCAAAATGATTGTGGAATACCCCAAGATGCAAGTAAATATATTGGCAAGGCCTCAAGCAAAGGACTCTACATTTTACCTTTTGTGAGAAATCACTTTGAGTCCATAGGAAAGCCAATACTAGTAAAAGGGGGTAAGGTTTTGTTGGTGAACAAAATGCTCATACGTGGACAAGTGATAGTCACCACATACACCCACAAGCTCTTCCACAAAAGTCTGTCCAAAGACAAATATCCAAAATCGGTGCAACCAACACCTTCCACTCAGTGCCACCGATTCCCAGACTCAGATAGACTCAGGCAAACCCTAGCTTTTCGGTGCAACCGATTCCACTTTGGTGCCACCGAGTTTGGGTTGCCAACTTCCTGTTGCGCAAGTTTACAAAATCGCTCCCATTGAGTTTTGTGAATCGGTGTCACTGAGATTGGCAATCTGACCGTTGGTCACCTTATCGGTGCAACCGAGTTTTATGTATCAGTCTCACCGATATTCAAAAGTTGCTACCTTTGAGGCAACTCGGTACAACCAAGATTTACACATCGGTTCCACCGAGTCTGACTTATTAGGTGTAATGGTTGGATTTTTGTAGATGCCTATATATACCCCTCCACCACCACTCACTCACAAGAGAAGCCTCAGAACAATTCCCCACTCATACCTACTGATTTTCTAAGAGAGAGAGAGCCACCTACTCATGTCTTGAGATCATGCCTTGTCATTCATACCATATGAATCTTGATCTCTAGCCACCCCAACTTGCTTTCCGCCCAATCAACCTCTTCCACCAAGCCAAATCCGTGAGAGAGTGATTGTGTGTTGAGGAGTCAATCATCTTGAAGCAGAAGAGCAAGGAGTTCATCGACATTATTGAGCCTATTAACTTTTGGAGGGTGGTGCCTCCTAGATTGGTTAGGTCTTGCTTGGGAGCCTCCTACTTTGTGTTGTGGAGTCAACCAAGAAGTTTGTAAGGGCAAGGAGATCACCTACTTCGTGAAGATCTACCCCGAGTTAGGCTAGTCCTCCATGGACGTAGGCTGTCATGGTATAGTCAAGGTTGCTTCTTCGTGGAACCCTCCGTGGGTAGAGCCCTCCGTGGACTCTCGCGACCGCTATGCTTCGTGGGTTGAAGACTCCATGAACGTGGATGTACGATATCACCACCTATAGGAACCACGGGAAAAATCATCGTATCACCAATTGTGTTCGATCTTCCTACCCCCTGTTTAGTTACATGCTTGTCTTTACTTTCCGCTGCAATACTCGTAGACATGCATGTGTAGGGTGTACTTGACTTTCTATGAATGCTAAAATCTACCAAGACTTAAAATTGGGAAAAAGTAGATTTTTATTTGGTCAGGTAGTCTAATCACACACCCCTCTAGCACTACTTTTGATCCTACAAGTGGTATCAGAGCATTGGTCTCCATTGCATTGGTTTCACAACCTAGGAGAGCATGGCATCTAGTGAGGGAAATTATCACCATAGAATTTCGTACTTTGATAGTACTAATTTTGCTAGTTGGAAGCACAAAATGAAAATGCGTTTGCTTGGTCATAGCCCGCTGTGTGGGTTGTCGTTCGTGTTGGAATGCAAGGTGAATTCTTTGCGGAAGGAAGGGAATTGGATCATGAAGCGATTGCGGATGAATTGAAGATGTTGCAACTCAATGCTCAATCATGTGACATTCTATTCAACTGCCTATGCCCCGAAGAATTCAACAAAGTCAGTCGTCTTGAGAATGCAAAAGAGATTTGGGATACTTTGGTTGATATGCATAAATGTAATGAATCTGTGAGAGAATCCAAGTTGGATGTTTTTCAAAGTAAGCTTGACAAGTTCAAGATGAAGGATGGTGAAGGAGTTGTTGAGATGTACTCTAGGCTAGATCTCATCACCAATGAGATTGCCGGCTATGGAAGCGAAGAAATGACTGACAAATTCATCATCAAGAAGATACTTTGAGCTTTGGATGATTGATATGACACCGTATGCACATTGATCCAAATGATGCCCAACTACAAAGATCGGAAATCAACGGAAGTGATTGGTAGGATTGTTGCTCATGAGATGACACTCAAAGACAAGGAAGAGCTTCACCACAAGTCTAGCGGTGCTTACAAAGCCACAACTTCTGCTCCCTCTACCTCAAGCGACAACCTTGTCACAAATTAAGAGATAAGCCTCATGGTCAAGAAATCCAACAAGTTCCACAAGAATAGAAGCAAAGATCGAAGCTCCAACTCAAGGTATGAAGAGAAGCATTCGTCAAGTCGTGAAACTGCTACAATTCTGGGAAATTTCAGACTCTACTCCAATGAGTGCATGACTTCTTACAAAAGGAAAGAAGAGTCACCGAGAAGTCGAAGCTCAAGAGACGAGTCACCTCGAAGAGAGAGAAGGAGTAGGAATGATCGTTATGAACGAAGACCCTCAAGGAGAAGTAGGGAATCGGAGAAGAAGGACAAGCACACCAAGAGATACGCAAGAAGAAGACATCAAGCTCATGTTGGTGAATGGGTTTCCGGGTCCGAATCCGATAACCACTTCGAGAGAAGCTATCACTCCAACTCCAACTATAGTCAAGATGTAGGTGTTGCCGGACTTGCACTAGTGACAACCGACTCCTATGACATATTTGATTCACCAAATGAAGGGAGTGGACGTTGCTTCATGGCTAAAGGCCCCAAGGTATGACACCCCGAGTATCTTGATTTCAATACTGATGAAGATGACTTGTTAATTGAAGATGGCTTGCTATTTGAAAAATCTAGTAATGTTAATCAAAATGAACTTGCTATTACTCACTCTAGTCTAGAAAAGTCATGCTATGATGATAAGTTGGAAATAGAACAACTAACTCAAGAACTAAACACTCTTAAGTTATCTTACAAGTCTACTCTACGAGATCATAGAGAGCTTGAAAGGACACATGAGAAGCTCCACTTCGAGAAGCTCAATTTAGAGCAAGAGCATGAGTTCCGTAAAGCTATCAATGACGATCTTCTAAAGAAGACTTCCTCTTATCTAGCCAAACGACTTCTCTTGTCTACATTCATGCCACAAGTTAAGTCTAAGCAAGCTAGTAACAAAGGAAAGAAAGGTTCTTCAACTAGTAGCAATAAAAATGATAAATCCAATGATATTGCTTCTAGTAGTTCTCTTGATCCCACTAATTTTTCTCTTAGCCAAGTTACACTTGAGCAAGAAAATGAACTTTTGAAAGGGATTAGAGAGAAAGGTATCTACAAGAGTCTTGAAGGGTGCAAACAATTTGAGGAGTTTATATGCAAGCATGAAGGATATCGGAAGAATCTTGGTGTTCGCTACTTCCATGCTAATGGAATTGAATGGGAAGAAGGTCAATACCCCAATCCCAAGTTTGTTCCTAAAAAGGAGAAGTTTGAAAATACTCTCCCCAGGGGAACAAAAGCTCAAGATGACCTTCCACCACAAGACCCCAAGCTCAAGGGCAGGAACAAGCTTCAAGAGGACATTGACTCATATGAAGATGAATCTCAAGCTTTGGGGAAGTGGGTTCCCAAGGCTACTACAAGCTCAACTTCTACAAGTGCTACTTCAACACCAAGGATTCCCATTAACTTGATGTGGGTCCCCAAGAAGAAGAACTAGGGAAGTTCTTGAGGGCTGACTCCACCAATGAAATTCACTCATATTCATTATTGGCAAGAACTAGTTGCAATCAACATCAACATCATGCAATAATTCAAGCAGTCACATATTCCCTCGAAGGTAAGCAAGGGACAAGGTAATCAACAAATAAATGGACATCATAATATATGCTTTGCACTGCGTGTCCATAGATATCCTTGTATTTGTCTGTTGTGTGTCGGGACCAGCCCATGTAGGTGAGAAGAGTAATGAAACAACAAGGATGCTCCCAACTCTTAGTGATCTTCATCAACTTTGAGCATCCACCACTGCTTCACCTACATGAAGTCTCCATCGACAAAACCCAAGGTTAGTTTATCCCTCCTATGGGGGATGTCACATAAAGGGGGAACTTTACTCTAAAACTTGAGTCAAAGCATCTCATAGTATGTGACAACATTAAATGCTTTATGTAAAAGTGGTAACCCCACTTGTGCTTAAACAATGAGTATGACCTATGATCAAGTATTCTTACTTGGCTCCTAAGTCAATATACTAATATATAGATGAATCCGTCATCGCCAAAGTGTTTGTTAGATGCTATTGTGTTTGTGCATGTTTGCCATGTTTTCATTTGACATCTTATTGTGTGAGCATGTTGGTCTGCATTTATTTACTCATTCGAGGATGTCCAATTGTTGTTATTTGGATTTTAATTTTTCATTAGCCAATTGGATATACAAGAATGCCTAGGACCACACCTTTAGCTATATATGCTTTCTCACATCATATTCTATTCATGCTGCATCACAAAATTTGAACAAGTACTTTTTGATCTCTCTGTGTGAGGAGCACTCAGAGTTCTGTATCGACAAAGGACTGACCATTAAAACCTCCCAAGTGCATCTCGGTGGAACCAACTCCACAATCTCGGTCTCACGGAATGCCTAGGGTTAATCTAGTTTTTCTATATTGGTACTGCCGATTCCATATTCTCGGTTACACCGAGTTTCCTTGTCAGCTGACAATTGAGAAACTTGGTGACACCAAAAATTTAGAATCGGTGTCCCCGACAACCACAGGTATATATGCAGCAAACCCTGATGCTTTGAAAATCAATCTCAATTGTCGTGCCTCAAAACCCTAAGCTGCCGCAAAGGACCCCCCTGGTCGTCGCCCTTGTCTCCACGCGCTCCTCCGCCGTTGGGATCTTTGCTGTCGATGGACATCTTCGCTGCCGTCCACGCCGTAGCGGATCCATCACCTAGCTAGGGTATGGATTCGACCCTTCTTGCCCTACCCATACAATTCTTGTGCAATGAAGATTGTTTTCTCTATAAGTCATAGTTTGCACCCTATCCACAAAAAAATTCCATAGAGTAGAAAACTATCGAATTTCTAGGGTTTTACCTTCCGCCCGATGAAACTCGGTGGAACCGAAGTGAACAAATCGATGTCACCGATTTGAAATTTGTGATTCTTAGAACTTGGTGAAACCGAGTACTTCTTTTCGGTCTCACCGAAAGGAGTTCCAAGTTTCGGCCAATGAGAAAGTCAGTCTTGGTAGTACCAATTTTGGTGCTTCGACTATACCGATTTTCATGTGAGAGAATGTATAAATTTGGAAATTCTTAGTTCAAACTTTCAAAAATCAGTTGAACATTTTTTGACGACTTATCCTATTCCACTCTTCTCAACTCTATTCATAGGGTTAGGCATGTCAGATGCTAAAGATAGCAGAATATGCAAGAGCAGAATGTTGATATGAGTTCAGGCACTAGTCCTGAGTCCAGTTCTTCCTCAGATCCAGGCACTCCCGGTTCTCATGGGTTGACTAAAGCTGCAACAAGGACAAGGAAGAGACATTATTCTGATAAAGAATATTTTGATTTTGTGCCAGAGGAGGTTCTTGCTAAGAAGCAAGAGAAGGCTGCAAAGAAGTCTGCTAATGTGACTACCTCATCTAGGAGGGTAGTCAACAAAGTTTATGCACCTCCAGAGATCTTTAGAGCACATGAGAGTGCTAAGGATACTATGTTTGTTGAGATTCCCAAGAAAAATTGGCCTAAGAAGGCAGGAGAGAAGAAGACAGCCAGGCAGAGGATCATCCATGTTATTGGCAGGCCTACCTCTATGTTTGAGGATCCTGAGGAGGTTGCTGGTGTTGCTGCTGAGGAGGGGGAGGAGGAGGAGGAGGAACCTTTTTTCAAGGCCCCTACCAAGAAGAATCAAACGAAGCTTATGGAATGTGCTATGCCTAAGCCTGGCCCCTCCAAGAGCACCAAGGCTGCATCCAAGAAAGTTGCTGCAGGGAAGTCCAAGAGGACTACCAAAGATTTACCTGCTGCTGAGAAGAACAAGACATCCACTTCTAGAGAAGCGGATGATGATGATGCTATGTCAATTGTGATGAAGCTTAGACCTCACCTTCCTAGACACAATGCCAGCCAACTAGTTGCTGAGGATAGGAAGAAGAGGAAGGATTCAGGTTTGAGGGCAGGGAGAGCTATTAATCCATATGCCTAGAGGAGAAAGACTGATGTGGACTACAGGTTCTATACCAAAGAGCAACAAGACTTCCATGAGACCATCTTACTTGATAAGAGTCCTGCAATCAGTGACATGAGATATGTTGACTGGAAGTATATCAAGGAAAATGAGGACTATTTCCCATGTGTGCAAGAGAACTTCCACTGCATTGGCCTAGACAAGTTTGTAGGCAAAGAGTTTACTGCTTGCAATGATGAGATGATCATGCAGTTCTACTCCACTGCTCGCTTTTATGGAGATGGCATGATAGTTTGGATGACAGAAGGAGCAAGATATGAATCTACGGTTGATGAGTGGGCTACCATCTTAGGAGTCCCAGAGGTTGAGGATGGTGACTTGGATGTCTACTCTAAATCCAAGGAGAGCCACAATGCTATGAAGGATATGTACACTACTATTCCAGCTGCTAACTTGCAATCTCACAAGTTAGGATCCATTTACTACATCCAGGTAGGCCTCCGTACCATGAACACCATCTTGAGGCATAACTTGATGCCTAAGTCTAGAGACGAGAAGATGATTCGTGGCTACTCCATCAACATGCTTATCCATCTGGACAGTCACACCAGGATTCGAGTGATGGATTTGATAGTTGAGACTGTGAAGAGGGTTGTTGCTGACCAGAAGCGCTTGTGGTGCTATGCACCCTACATACATATGCTTATCAACTCCAAACATGAGAAGCACATCTTTGCTTTGGATAGATCCCACTTGCCAATTTAGCTAGATTTTGAGGACAATGTTGTGGTGATGGACACATACCATCCCACATCAGCTGCAACTCAGGTACAGGCACAGACAGAGGCAGCTCAAGCCACTAGTTCTCAGGTCCCCAGATCCAGGAATGAGCAGATGGATATCTTGATCTCCACCATCATGGACGTGAAGAAGGACATCAAAACCATTATGGATAGCTAGGAGAGCCTTGTGAACATCTTTGAAGATAGAGTGAAAACTCTCAATGACAAGGTTGATGGGCTGACTAAGACAGACAATGAGCTTAAGAAGGAAGTTGATGAAGCTCCTATCTTTCACACCACTTTAGAGTTCGAGTCTTCTGATGATGATGAGGACAGTGCACCTGTCAGGACGACTGCCCAGTTCACGACTATGGCCAGGACACCTATAGTGCCAACTCCGGAGACGAGACCTTCATCTTCTGCTCTAGCCATAGTGACATCAGCTCCATCAGCACCTTTAGTGCCACCAGTGTCTACACCAACTCCTTCCAGGACATCAGTAGAAGTCTTTGCCGACGCAGTTCTCTCGACCCTGACATCGACTACCGCAGGAGATCAGCCGCAGAAGAATGATTAGCTATATCTCTTTGAACTTTTTGGTAACTTGTTGCCAAAGGGGGAGAAGTTGTATATAGTTCTTTAGGCTTCGAGTGAGAGAGCGTCTGTTTTTATTTGCTATTTTACAAAACATTTGATCTTTTGGTTTGGATGTCACTACTGGAATCAGCATCTTGTCGTCCCCCAGCTCTTTGCCATCTGCTAGCTGACGGCAAAGAAGGTCTTTGCCATCAGCTTGCAGAAAGCTAACGGCGAAGATGCTGTTGACAGCAAAGATCATGTTTGCCGTCAGCCAGCTCTTTGCCGTCTGCTAGCAGACGACATAGAAGCTTTGTCGTCCGCTAGCATACGACAAAGATCCTAGCTACCAAACTTCTAACGACCACTTTCTTTGCCGTCTGCTAGCGGACGGCAAAGCTTCTTTGCCGTCTGCTAGCAGATGTCAAAGAAAGTGACCGTTAGCAATCCGTTAGATAGGCTCTTTGCCGTCTGCTAGCAGACGGCAAAGAGAGGACCTAAATATCTCCCTCCCTCTCTCTCCCTCTATCTCCCTCTCTCTTTCCCATCTCTCACACCCGTGCCCAAGCCGCCGCCCCGACTGCCTCGTTGCTGGCCGCCCCGCCCCGTCGCGCCGCCGCCCGGCCGCCCTGCCCCGCCTCGCCGCGTTGCCACGTGGCCGCCCCGTCGTGCCCCGCCCAGCCTGCCCCATCCAGCCCCGCCTCGCCTCGTGTCGCTTCGCCCAGGTCGCCTCCCACCACGCACCCCCTTGCCTCGGCAACATCGCCCTGCCGCACCGGCCATGACGCCCCTCCCCTGCGGCGACCGCTCGAGCACCGCCATGAGGAAGGCCACGGCGCCACCCCCTCCCCTGCGGCGGGCCTCCCCCCTCCTCCACCGCCCCCCTCATACACCGGCAGCCCGACCCCTACCCGCAGTGAGCTCCTCCTCCTCCTCTATTTTTTTTTATGTTTTTTAGTTTTAGGTTTATGCTTAGTTTATATTTAGTTTGTTTTAGTTTTAGGTTTACGTTTAGTCTAGTTTTAGGTTTAGGTTTAGTTCTGAAAAAGGAGAAGAAAATAAGAATAATTAGAAAATGAGGAAGAAGAAGAAGAAGAGGAAGAAGAAGAGGAAGAGGAAGAAAAACAAGAAGAAGAAGAAGAAGAGAGGAACCCCAACCCCCAACGCCACTAACCCCCAACATCCGACGCCACCGATCCTCAACCCCCGACGCCACTGACCCCAACCCCCGACATGACACCCTGAGACCCCAACCCCGACACGGCACCCCCGACACCCCGACCCTGACATGGCACCCCCGACACCCTGACCCCGACACAACACCCCCGACACCTCGACCCCGACACGACACCCCGACACCCTGACACGGCACCCCCAACCACGACACAGCGCCCCTACCCCAACATGACACCCCCGACACCCTGACCCCGACACGACACCCCCGACACCCCAACCCCGACATGACACCCCTGACACCCTGATCCTGACACGACACCCCCGACACCCCGACCCCGACACGATACCCCCGACACCCTGACCCCGATACGACACGAGTCATATATTTGTGAATTATGAGTTAGGTCATATATTTTTTTGCTTTTGTTATACAGAACATCATATTTATGTTGATCAGGTGGATTTAAATGTGCAGTTGTTTCGTTGCTGCGAGGGTCTGGTGTTCGATGACCTCCCCATGCGTTCGACGAGCTCCGCCCCTGCGTTCGTGGGTGAGCACAAATGACATATCCTCTTGCCCCCTTCATTTCCTCTGGTCCGGTCTTTGTGCCGATGAAACATGCTAGCTATAGGTGTCTTCAGTCACCAGTATGCATGACCACTACGCGTCTCCCGTTGGAAAGGGTTGCATCTATAAATATGCATTCATTAGCATATTTATAACCATGATTCTTTCGAATTGTCCAACGTTATCCATGGACAGCCCGAGTATGTGTAGATTGGGTTCATTTTCCCATATGCTCTGCTCCGGATCCGATGCAGAATTTCGTTAGTGCCTCCCTGTTGTTCTCTGGGTACACATCCTCTGTGCTTATTGCCGAGACATGTATCAGGAGAACAGCGAGGAGGTGCTGCCGAAATTGTGCGTCGGATCGGGACCAGAGCATGGGAAAACGAACCCAATCTACACATACTCAGGGGGATTAGGACCTATCTTTACCTACTAGCGTCTAGGTTGCATCGACGTAATAAAACTGACAAACTCTATTAACTGATGAATATGGTTTGCTAAATTATGTATATATTTTGTGTTTGTCCAGTAGCTAGGCAAGATGAGTGATCGTGGGTGGATGTACACCGGTCACACTAGTCAGAAAGACATGACCCGTGAATGGATAACAAAAACCAAGGAGTTTGTGAGAGTCGCATTTGCAAATGGACAGAGAAGAACCTGGTGCCCTTGTGTCGATTGCGACAACTGTAAGAAGTCAGAGTTTGAAATGATCAAACACCTACAGAAGTGGGGTTTTACGCCTACTTATACGGTCTGGACATTTCATGGTGAGTCTGCCCAATGTGCCAGAGTTGAGGTGGTTCGTCATTGCAACGACGAGCATGGTACCGGGATCAAAGACATGGTGCAAGACTTTGATGATGCTTGGGATTCGGACGATGAGATGGAGGACTCTGCAAAGGCCTTTTATGAAATGTTCGAGTCTTCAAAACGTCCTCTCCACAAGTGAGTTTTATTGCTATAGCACCCGCGGTGAGTTTTATTTGAATGGTCATTAGTTACTAGTATTCACATTTGAGTTGCATCATGCTAAGGAGACATTGCAAATGCTCTTTGGTGCAGCGTGCCTCCCGACAAGCATTGACCGATCCTTCTGCGTCTGCCGCAACCCCGACCGGTCCTTCTACGTCTCACCCTGGTGCAAACCCGACCGGTCCTCCACCTCCATGATGATGGTAAGTTTTCCCAAGTGTTTTGCTTAACAAATGCATACTTAGCTTAAGAAATGACCTAATTCGCTCCAAAATAACCTATACTTAGCTTATTTTCCTCAAAAATGACATAATAACCTTACTTAGCTCCAAAATGATATATTCTACCTAGGATAGCTATAAAATGACTTATACTTAGCATTTTTTCCCTCCAAAATGACTTGGTATGCTTAGTTAGCTTTAAAATGGCATAACTACCTAGGATAGCTCAATAATGATATATAGCTAGCTTAGCTAGTTCATTTATGACATAATTAGCTCACTTAGGTACAAAATGGCATAACTACTGAGGATAGCTCAATAATGATCTATAATTCGCTTAGCTAGTTCATTTATGACATAATTAGCTCACTTAGGTAAAAAAATGGCATAATAACCTTGGTTTATCTCCAAAATGACCTATACTTAGCTTATTTTCCTAAAAATGACATAATAACCTTACTTAGATCCAAAATGATATATTCTACCTAGGATAGCTATAAAATGACCTATACTTAGCATTTTTTCCTCCAAAATGACTTGATATGCCTAGTTAGCTAGAAAATGGCATAACTACCTAGGATAGCTCAATAATGATCTATAGCTAGTTTAGCTAGTTCATTTATGACATAATTAGCTCACTTAGGTACAAAATGGCATAACTACCTAGGATAGCTCAATAATGATCTATAATTAGCTTAGCTAGTTCATTTATGACATAATTAGCTCACTTGGGTAAAAATGGCATAATAACCTTGGTTTAGCTCCAAAATGACCTATACTTAGCTTATTTTCCTCAAAAATGACATAATAATCTTACTTAGCTCCGAAATGATATATTCTACCTAGGATAGCTATAAAATGACCTATACTTAGCATTTTCTCCTCCAAAATGACTTGATATGCTTAGTTAGCTAGAAAATGGCATTACTACCTTGGAGAAGAGGAGAGGAGAGTAGAAAAAGAAAGAGAAGATAAATTCTTCTTTTTCTTCTTTTTCTTCTTTTTCTTCTAGCTAGTCTTCTTCTTCTTCTAACTTTCATCTTTCCTAATTTGCATATTTGCTATAGATGAGGAAGCTTACATTGATGGAGTGTACTCTTCTACTTGTGATTCCTTTTTGTGTATGGAAACTTGTTGGAAACTTGTTTTGGATATGTATGTATGGATATGTTGTTGGAAACCATTGTATGTTGGATATGTTGTTGGAAACTTGTATGTTGGATATGTTGTTGGAACTTATTGTTGGTATGCTTGTTGAAACTAATTGTTGGTATGCTTGTTGGAAATTTGTATTGTTGATGTGTTAGATATATATGTGATATTTTGTCAAATTGAATGATTTTAAGAAAAAACAGAAAAACAGGGGTTATATAGCCACTTTGCCGGCTGCCAGCAGATGACAAAGCTGCCACATGGCAGCTACCTATGCAACCTGGGGTAGCACCAGGATGCCCTAGGTGGGTTCTTTGCCGTCCGCTCGCAGATGGCAAAGACCTTAGTTCTTTGCCGTCTGCTAGCAAACGACAAAGAAACCACCTAGGCCGGCAAAGAAACAGGTGCTTTGCCGTCCGCTGGCATACGACAAAGACCTAAGTTCTTTGTCGTCTGCCAGCAGACGGCAAAGCACGCTGTTAAGCCCTTAATGGACCTAACTTGCCATGTGTGCCGACCATGCCCTTTGCCATCTACCAGCACACGGCAAAGCGCCCTTTACCATGGCTTATTCAGCCAGACGGTTGGCCTTGTGCTGGCGGACGACAAAGCCTTTGCCTTTCGGGATGCATGCCTTTGCCGTCCGGGGTGGCTGACGGCAAAGTGCCTGATTCCTGTAGTGTGTGAGATACTTTTGTTGTGTGTTTGATCATACGCTTTAATGTGTGTTGCTACCATTTCCTATGTTTTGATAGTTATGTGATGATCATTCACTTTGCTTGATGTGTTGTGCTATGTTGGTAACTCATATTACTCTCACACACCACCAAGTTGTATGTGACATGGAAGAAGTGCCCCATGTACCTAATTGATTGTGCATTTGCATTCAAACGCAAATCTAAAATAATGCACCAATTTAGGGGGAGCTCTTACTTATCACATACTTCTCAAAGCGATGATTATATTCATTGATTATATCATATGTCAAAGCTTTGATCTATATGTTGTCATCAATTACCAAAAAGGGGGGAGATTGAAAGCAAATTTGCTCTCTTGGTGGTTTTGGTAATTAATAAGAACATATATTTCATTGAACTAATGTTTCCACTAAGCATGTTTCAGGAAAAGTTCAATGATGGGTTGGCAAAAGAATTGTGGAATACCCCAAGATGCAAGGAAATAGATTGGCAAAGCCTCAAGCAAAGGACTCGACATTTCACCTTTTGTGAGAAATCACTTTGAGTCCATAGGAAAGCTAATACTATTAAAAGGGGGTAAGGTTTTATTGGTGAACAAAATGCTCATACGTGCACAAGTTATAGTAACCACATACACCCGCAAGCTCTTCCACAAAAGTATGTTCAAAGCCAAATATCCAAAATTGGTGCAAACAACACCTTCCACTCGGTGCCACCGATTCCCAGACTCAGCCAGACTTAGCCCAACCCTAGATTTTCGGTGCAACCGATTCCACTTTGGTGCCACCGAGTTTGGGTTGCCAACTTCCTGTTACGCAAGTTTACAAAATCGGCCCCGCCGTGTTTTGTGAATCGGTGTCACTGAGATTGGCAATCTGGTCGTTGGTCACCTTATCAGTGCAACTGCGTTTTATGTATCGGTCTCACCGAGATTCAAAAGTTGCTACCTTTGAGGCAACTCGGTACAACCGATATTTACATATCGGTTCCACCGAGTCTGACTTATTAGGTGTAAAGGTTGGATTTTTGGAGATGCCTATAAATACCCGTCCACCACCACTCACTCGCAAGAGAAGCCTCAGAACAGTTCTCCACTCATACCTACTGATTTTATGAGAGAGAGCCACCTACTCATGTCTTGAGATCATGCCATTCCATTCCTACCATATGAATCTTGATCTCTAGCCTCCCCAACTTGCTTTCCATGCAATCAACATCTTCCACCAAGCCAAATCATTGAGAGAGTGATTGTGTGTTGAGGAGTCTATTATCTTGAAGCACAAGAACAACTAGTTCATCGACAGTATCGAGCCTATTACCTTTTGGAGGGTGGTGCCTCCTAGATTGGTTAGGTGTCGCTTGGGAGCCTCCTACTTTGTGTTGTGGAGTGAACCAAGAAGTTTGTAAGGGCAAGGAGATCGCCTACTTCGTGAAGATCTCCCTCAAGTCAGGCTAGTCCTCCATGGACGTAGGCCGTCATGGTCTAGTCAAGGTTGCTTCTTCGTGGAACCCTCCATGGGTAGAGCCCTCCGTGGACTCTCGCAACCGTTACCCTCCATGGGTTGAAGACTCCATGAACATGGATGTACGATAGCACCACCTATGGGAACCACGGGAAAAATCATTGTGTCACAAATTGCATTTGATCTTCCTACCCCCTCTTTATTACATGCTTGTCTTTACTTTCTTCTGCAATACTCGTAGACATGCATGTGTAGGGTGTACTTGACTTGCTATGAATGCTAAAATCTGCCAAGACATAAAACTGGGAAAAAGTAGGTTTGTATTTGGCCAAGTAGTCTAATAACCCCCCCCCTCTAGCACTACTTTCGATCCTATAGAGGAGGACTCTTTCCTTGCGGGCCAAACCGACTTTGAGGAGGCTATTTCTCCAAGTTTCGACCCCAAGGCTTAACATATAATTAGAGGGCTAGGGCAAGCACCCGGAACACATCAAGAATTCCCCAAGCCGTGTGCCGGCAACCCCAACCCCTCTAGTTTATCCTTCGTCATAGTTTCCGTTGTGCTTGGTGAAGCCTTGCGGAGATTGTTCTTCACCACCACCGTCACCATACCGTCGTGCTGCCGGAACTCATCTACTACATCACCATCGCTTGCTGGATCAAGGAGGTGAAGGCGTCTTCAAGCTGTACGTGTGTTGATCGCGGAGGTGTCGTTTGTTTGGCGCTAGATCGTGATTGGATCACGGAACGACGACCACGAAGACGTTCGACTACATCAACCGCGTTTCTTTAACGCTTTAGCTTAGCGATCTACAAGAGTATGTCGATCCACTCTCCCTCTCGTAGATGCTCATCACCATGGATAGATTTTGCGTATGCGTAGGATTTTTTTTTTCCATGCAACTTTCCCCAACACACACTATGGTCACTCTCTTTGTCCGCTCGTGTCCGTACCTGACCCACAAATCAGTGACCCACGCGCAGCCCCTATGACCTCTCGTTCCCCGTGCCAGTCGTGGCACTATGCCAACCACAAACTGCTCCACCAACTACCCACCACTATGACCTGCCCTGCCCGCGCGTGCTCCGAGCTCCCAGCCGCCATGCCCACGCTCGTAACCTGTTTCTGGCGCCGACGCCCGTGACCTGCTTCTGGGCCCACTCCCACACGACATCTCACGGCACTACGCCTCGGAAGCAGAAGCGGCTAGAGGAAGCCGCCGCCACAAGCTCGCTGCCTAGCCCGTCCGCGTGCACCGCCACAAACTCACCACCCAGCCCATTTGTACCCCTCTGTGAGGTCGCCGCCCGCACACGCCGTCGCGAGCTTGCCACCCAGCCGGTCTGCACACGTTTCCCAACCCATTTGTGCGTGTGGATGCAGGCCAAGGTGGCCGGTGTGTGCAAGCGCTAGCAAGCTAGCTAGCTGCCAGCCGCGGTAATGCATGCACATGCGTGCTAGCTGGCTAGCTGCTAGACGCGGCCATGCGTGCATGTCGACCATGTTGGATTTGCAGGAGGGCCAGGCATGGGGCGTAACGCGGGGGTGGACGAGCAGCCAGGTGAGAGCGCGAGCAGTAGGTGGGGCGGGCGGCGTGAGCTGCATAGGTGGGACGAGCGGCGTGAGCTGCACAGGTGGGGAGCTGCTGCGGGGAGGCGGCATGAGCTGGGTGGGCGGGACGGCTCCTGCGGGGAGGCGGCACGAGCTGGGTGGGCGGGGCGACTGCTCCGATGAGGCGAGGCGACGTCTTTTTGGGGTTGTGCGTTGGAGTTCCCCTAAGACGTTGGTGCGTTGACAAGGCACCCATGCCCCACGTCCTTGTCATTCGAAGACACGACAATCGGACAGGGACATCCACGTTAAAAGGCTATCACATGACACACCTACACATCTGAGCAAGAGCCGACAACAAATCAATAACAATACTAAAACGCAAGGGTTTGTGTTTATTGTTTTTCATTGGCTTTCTTTTACCATCCCAGAATTTACCGTTGATGCCTAGCAAAATATCTTGGGCTGGAGCCCATTATCCACCGCCAATCGATCTCTCTTCTTCCTTCTTCTGGAGTGAATGAGAAAATGAGAGAAAAAGGGCGAGGAACCATCGCTGCCTCCACCGATCCACCGTTTGCTAACCACGCCACCCATTGTTCCTCACAACCATCCACTGCCGACCATCGTTGATGTTCCTCCCGAGGTCCTCTACAAGAGCTACGCTCCTCCTCACTGTGTCTAGTTACTGCTGCTGCAAGTCACAAGCCATTGCCGCGGACACAGGTGGGAGACCAGGCGCACGAACCTTCACCTCCATGCCCCTTCCACCTTCACCCTTCTCTCCCCTTCTTATTCCACCTATCCTTCATCAAAAAATCCCCACAGAATGCACGGCGGTGAATGGTGGAGGGGAAAGGTGTGTGAAGACGGTGTCGGTCGATCCTCTCCCACGACACAGGCTCTTCCCCCTCCATGGACAACTAGGTGAGGTTCTTCCTAACAGTTTTTACCCCATCCAGGTCTTTCTCCATCTCTCTCTCTCTCTCTTAGTGCACCTCTTATGTTTGTCTTGGTCTATGTTTTTTATTCTTCTCCCAGTTCCAAGTTTGATTTTGTTGACTTTCATTCAAAAAATCAAGAATTGCTAATACAGGCAATAGACACAGGGCGGCTAAGCAGGTGACACTATACTAGGAACTTGCAATTTTTCAATACTATTATGCTTAGGAGAGGCCCATTGTTCAATTTTATATAGATTGGAAAAGAAGGTGCACACATAGCACTACGGGTAATCCTAATAGTATGTGGTTAGACTCTCTTTTTAATTTTTATGGTGTTGGTTGTGGTAGGTTTAAAATGCATTAGTGTGTGACCTAATTTGTGTTGGATTTCTAGGACGTGTTTGGAGACGGTCGATCACTCCGCGTCCATGCAGGGTTTGTGTTTTTCGGTTTTATTTGAATTTATTTTACCATCCCATAATTTACTGCTGATGGGCAGCAAAATATCTTGGGCTGGAGCCCATTATCCACCGCCAATCGCTCTCTCTTCTTCCATCTTCTGGAGTCAAATAGAAAATGACAAACAAAGGGCGGGGAACCGTTGCTGCCTCCACCGATCCACCCTTTGCTAACCATGTCACCCATTATTCCTCACCACCATCCGCCGATGGCCATCGTTGATGCTCCTCTCGAGGTCCTCCACCGGCGCTATGCTCCTCTTAATTTTTTCTAGCTGCTGTTGCAGGTCGTTAGCCTCTGCCACGGACACATATGGAATACCAAGCTCGCGGATCTTCACCTCTACGCCCTCTTCCTCCTCCACCCTTGTCCCCCTTCTTATTCCACCTATACCAT
Organism: Hordeum marinum; assembly: GCA_022496015.1. NCBI lineage: Eukaryota > Viridiplantae > Streptophyta > Magnoliopsida > Poales > Poaceae > Hordeum > Hordeum marinum. Next base: position 114,956,362 of record CM039672.1, read on the forward strand.
CCATGAAAAGAGCCCCATGGAACGCACAGCGGTGAGTGGCAGAGGGTAAAGGCATGTGATGGTGGTGTGGGTCGAACCTCCCCCATGACACGGGCTCTTCCCCCTCCATAGACAACTAGGTGAGGTTCTTCCCAACAGTTTTTTACCCCCTCATGATATTTCTCCATCTCTCTCTCCCTATCTCTCTCCCTCTCTCCCTCTCTCTCTCTATCTCTTAGTGCACCACTTATGTTTGTCTCGGTCTATGTTTTTTTCTTCTTCTCCCAGTTCTCAGTTTGATTTTTTTGACTTTCATTAAAAAGGTCAAGAATTGATAATGTAGGGAATAGACACACGGCGGCAAAGCAAGTGACTCTATACTAGGAGCTTGTAATTTTTCTATACTATTCTGCTTAGGAGAGGCCCATTGTACAATTTATATATATTGGAAAAGAAGGTGCGCACACAACGCTACCGGTTATCCTAATAGTATGTGTGGTAGGTTGAAAATGCATTAGTATGTGACATCTATCTTTTATTTCTGTCATTACTTTGATTTGTGCTGGATTTCTAGGACGTGTTTGCAGACGGTCGATCACTCGCGTCCATGCATGGTTTGCATTTTCTATTTTTTAATTTCTTTTACCATCCAAAGATTTACCGCTGATGCCTAGCAAAATATCTTGGGTTGGAGCCCATCATCCACCACCTATCATGCTCTCTTCCTTCTTCTGGAGTCAAAGAGAAAATGACAAACAAAGGGCCAAGAACCGTCGCTGCCTCCACCGATCCGCCCTTTGCTAACCACGCCGCCCGTCGTTCCTCACCACCATCCGCCGCCGACGATCGTTGATGCTCCTCCCGAGATCATCCACCGGGGCTACGCTCCTCCCCAGTGTGTCTAGATGCTCCTGCATGCCGCGAGCCACCACCACGGACAGAGATGGGAGACCAGGCGCATAGACCTTCACCTCCACACCCAGTTCCTCCTCCACCCTTGTCTCCCCCTTGTTATTCCACCTACCCTCCATAAAAAGAGCCTCACGTATGCACAATGGTGAATGGCGGAGGGGAAAGGCGTGTGACAGTGGTGTGGGTCGAACCTCCCCCATGACATGGGCTCTTCACCCTCCATGGACAACTAGGTGAGGTTCTTCCTGAAGTCTTTTACCCCCTCCTGACCTTTCTCCATCTCTGTCTCTCTTAGTGCACCTCTTATGGTTGTTTTGGTCTATGTATTTTGTTCTTCTCCCAATTCTCAGTTTGATTTTGTTCACTTTCATTCAAAAGTGAAGAATTTCTAATCCAGGCAATGGACACAGGGCGGCTAAGCAGGTGACACTATACCAGGAACTTGCAATTTTTCTATACTATTCTTCTTAGGGGTGTCCCATTGTATAATTTATATATATTGGAAAAGAAGGCACACCCATAGTGCTACAGGTTAGCCTAATTGTATGTGGTTGGATTATCTTTTTAATTTGATGGTGTTGACTGTGGTAGGTTCAAAATGCATTAGTATGTGACCTATATCATTTATTTCTGTCATTACTCTGATTTGTTCTGGTTTCTAGGACATGTTTGCAGATGGTCGATCACTCCTTGTCCATGCAGGGTTTGCATTTCCCCATTTTTTTACTTTCTTTTACCATCCCAGGATTTACCACTAATAAATAGCAAAATATATTTGGTTGGATCCCATTATCCACTGCCAATCGCTCTCTCTTCTTCCTTCTTCTGGAGTCAATGAGAAAATGACTAAAAAGGGCAAGGAAGCATTGCTGCCTCCATTGATCCACTATTTGCTAACCATGCCACCCATCGTTCCTCATCATCGTCCATCGCCGAACATCGTTGATGCTCCTCCCGAGGTCCTCCGCCGGTGCTGATGTGGCTTGACACTGCGTCGGCATTTCCCCAAAGAGGAAGGGATAATGTAGCACAATGACGGTAAGTAATTCCCTCAGTTATGAAACCAAGGCATCAATCCATAGAGGAAGATCACGCACCCACGTAAACAACACCTGCACACAAATAACAAATACTTGCAACCCAACGGAAAAGAGAGGTTGTCAAGCTCTCTATGATAATAAGATATACTAGGTAATGATAGTTTTGGCAAATAGATCTCGCAATCACACAAAATAAAATAAGTAAACAAAAATTGCAGCAAGTTTTTTTTGGGTTTTTTCGATTAATAGATCTGAAAACAAAAAGGCAAAATAGTAGATCTGAAAGAAATGTTGGAAAAGTAGACCCGGGGGCCGTAGGTTTCACTAGTGGCTTCTCTCATGAGTATAGCACACGGTGGGTGAACAAATTACTGTTGCACAATTGATTGAAGATCAAATAATCATGACGATATCCAAGCAATGATCATTATATAGGCATCATGTCCAAGACAAGTAGACCAAAATGATTCTGCATCTACTCCTATTACTCCACACATTGATTGATATCCAGCATGCATCTAGTGTATTAAGTTCATAGGAAGTAATGAATTAAGAACAATGACATGATGTAGACAAGATCTATTTATGTAGGAATAGACCCCATCTTGTTATCCTTAATGGCAACGATACATGCATGCCTTCTTGCCACTTGTGTCAGTGGGAAAGAACACCGCAAGGTTGAACCCATCACAAAGCATCTCTTCCCATGGAAACAAAAATCGATCTAGTTGGCCTAATTAAACCAAAGACTCGAAGAAGAAATACGAGGCTATAAGTAATCATGCAAATAAGAGATCAAAGAAGACTCAAATAATATTCATGGATAGAAACCGATCATGAACTAAAAATTCATCGGATCCTAACAAACACACCGCAAAATTCATTACATCAAATAGATATCCAAGAGACCATTGTATAGAGAATCACAGAGAGAGAGAGGAAGCCGTCTAGATACTGCCTACAGACCCGCAGTTCTATGGTGGACTACTCACGCATCATCGGAGAGGCACCAATGATGAAGATGAACCCCTCTATGATGGTATTAGATTGGATCTCGAGGTTTTCGAACTGGCGGTGGCTGGAATTGTGTTTCCTTGACTCCTCTAGGGTTTTCTAAATATTTGGGAATTTATAGGGAGAATGGTCGGTTGAGGGTAGTCTCGAGGTGGGCACCCTCCATTAGGACGCACCAGGGGCCTCTAGCTCCCTGGTGGAGGGTGGCCACCCTGAGCCACCTCTCTTGTTGCTCGTTGGCCCATCCTGGCTCTTCTGGTCCATAAAAAATCTCAAAAATTCCCGTAGCATTTGGGCTCCGTTTGGAAGTGATTTTTTGCGAAGTAAAAAACAAGCAAAAACAACAACTACTACTTTGGCACTATGTCAATAGGTTAGTCCCCAAAAATGATATAAAGTTGCTATAAAATGATTGTAAAACATCGAAGATTGATAATATAATAGCATGGAACAAGCAAAAATTATAGATACATTGGAAACATATCAGCAACCCAAACCTTAGTGCCTACTCATCCTCGAGTAGGTAAATGATAAAAATAGTTGCCTAACATGTGGAATGCTGCCTAACATGTTCAACATATATTCTTTTTTTGTAGCATGGACATTTGGACTTTTAAATGGTTCAAAGCAATAGTCTAGTTTTGACATGAAAACTTTAATACTCAAGCATATCAACAAGCAACCATGTCTTTCAAAGTATCAATTCTAAAGCAAGTTATCCCTAGCCCATCATGCTAATTCATTGATCCATTCACGATACACACTCAAATATTAGCTACACCTAATGCTCAAGTATGATCATAGTGCCTCCTAGTTGGTGCTTTATATGAGAAGATGGAAACTCAAATTAAAAATAAAAATTGTATAAAGTAAATAGATAGGGCCTTCGTAGAGGGAAGTAGGGATTTGTAGAGGTGCCAGAGCTCAAGTGTTTAAATTGATAGAGAAAATTATTTTGGGTGGCATGCTTTTCGTGTCCACGAAAACGACTAAGAGATTTCAATATATTTCAATGCTAGATACACCAAGGAAGTTCCCAAATAGAAAATAAAGTTTATTCCTTTTTCCATCATACTTTCACGTTTCATGGCTAGCTGAATCCATGGTTGCCTTCCGTACCAACACTTTCCAAGGAATTTATTATTTGACATCATAAAGTAAATGTTTTTTTCTTTTTCATTTTGGGACTGGGCATCCCTATTACCGCCTTATTATCGTGCAATGACAAGTTAATAAACACTCATCTTGAGAATAACACATCTAGCATGGAAAAATATCGGTAACCCCCTCCCGTTTCATGAGCGGTACGAGCACACAAAAAAGAAAATTTATTTTGAAAATTTAGAGGTGGCACATACAAATTTGCTTGGCATGGCATGGAAATACAGTATATAGGTAGGTATGGTGGACTCATATGTAAAAAATGGTTTAAGGATTTTGGATGCACAAGTAGTATTTCTACTTAGTAAATGTGAAGGCTATCAAAAGATTGAGAAGCATCCAACCAAGAAACAAAAAATCACATAAGCGAGCATTAAGGATAACTAACATCGAATAATGCATCATAAGTAGGATGTAATTTCGTAGCATAACTATTGACTTCCGTGCTTGCATAGGGAATCACAAACCTTAACATCAATATTCTTACTAAGCATAATTAATCACCAACATAACTCACATATTACTATCATCATGTCACAAAACTATTACAAAAAATCAAGTTTAATTTGTCCAATGATCTCATAATTTTTTTATTATATCCGTCTTGAATATCTACCACTTTGGGACTAATTTCATACATTGCAATTGCTTTTGATAAGCTCACATGGATATAAGTGAAGAACATGAGCATACAAGTTTCTTCTCTCAAAATAATATAAGTAAAACATGAGAGGATTTCTTCAAATTACTAACTCTCAATTTAATATAAGTGAAGCATGAGATCATTTCTTCAAACATGTAAAAGCATGCCATGCTCAAAAAGATATAAGTGAAGCACTAGAGCAACTCATTTGCTCAATAGATTTAAGTGAAGCATAAAGAGCAATTCTAGAAAATCATAGCATAAAGTTAGCTCTCTCAAATAGGTGTTTGCAGCAAGGATAAAAAGAAAATAAATAAAATATGCAAGACTCTCCAAGCAAAACTCATGATATGCGATGAACAAAAATATAATTCCAAGTAAAATACCGATGGTTGTCAGAAGAAAGAGAGGATGCCACTCGGGGCATCCCCAAGCTTAATTGCTCGTTACTATTTTGATAATATCCCGGGGTGCTATAGCATCCCCAATCTTAGCCTATTCTTACTCCTTATTCCTTCATCCATTGTGATCTCACCCAAAACTTGAAAACTTCAATCACACAAAACTTCAGAAAATTCTCGTGAGATCCCTTAGTATAATAAACCAAATTAACACTTTAGGTACTATTTTAAACCCATTCATATTTTATTATTGCATTATATCTACTGTATTCTAACTTTACCATGACTTATTCCCCCCTGATACAAGCCATAGATTCTTCAAAACAAGCACACAATACAACGAAAACAGAATCTGTTTTCGACAGATAGTGTGTAGTAATATATACTCTACCCATACTTATGGAACTCTAAAAATTCTGAAAAAATAGGACAACGTAAAGAATTTGTATATAAATACGGTGTTAAAATGTAAGCTCAATATCACGTTCCAATAAAAAAATTAAAATTCAGGCACTGGGAACAAAGTTTCTGTTTTATATTCAACATTGTTTCTACTCATCTTATGGATCATCCTAAAGGCTTTACTTGGCACAAACACTAAATGAAACATAAAAACACAATCATAATAGAATCATAATTGCGCAAACACTCAAATAAACAGAAAGGAAAAGATAAAAATAATTTGTTCATTGGGTTGCCTCCCAACGAGCGCTATCGTTTTACGCCCCTAGCTACGCATAACGCATAGATTCCAGTAGTGTCATCCTTGTTCTCTTTCTTCATAGATGTATTTTCATCAAAAGGCTTTGTAAATACAATTTGAAACACATTATCCATAGAATTTTTAGCACTATCAAGTCATCCATCTACCTATCCTCTTTGATTATAAGCTACAATCCAAGAGTATTGTTGATTAAGATCATTGAAAGTTTGTTGGGTCATATCTAAAACAAGGACTTCCTTTCTAGGATTTTCATAAAAAAATGATTATTCCCTATAAAATGTCTTAACATTTAATAACTTTCATAAAGGATCTCATCTATTACCGGTTTTTCATGGCTCTTACCAAAGTGATCAAAAAATTCCCTAGCTTTTCGTACTATGTGATCAAATTCATTCATGAGAACAAGGGTATCTAACTTTTTAGCTTCAGGATCTTTTAAAACAGGTAGATCATAAAACAATCTTTGCAAAGTAGTATGTGTGTGGATAAACCTATTTTCAAGTTTCAGAACTAGTGCTGAATTAGCTTCCGCATAAGTTTTAGTTCTTTTAAGTATAGGAGCATCATCAAGAGTCAAGTTGCCAACACAATTGAAAAATTCTTGGATAGTTTGTTTTCCTATAATGTTCCCTTGCCCCCCAAAAAAAGTTTTAGAATCCAGATTACCAGAACGTCCAATTTTAGGAGTCCTTCCATCATCTGTTTCTGCCATACCGAAATCACTCATGGTGATAAAAGATCAAACGGGAAATTGGCAAATGAGAAAGAGGGCGAATAAAACAACAAATTTGTGAAGTCGGGGAAGAGGGAAACGAGAGGCAAATGGAAAATAATATAAATTTCAAGGAGATGACATTTGTGATTAGGAACCTGGTAGACGAGATTGCTTCCTCCCCGGCAACGGCGCCAGAAATTCCTTTGACTTGGCTTGAGACCGTGTCGGTATTTCTCCAAAGAGGAAGGGATGATGCAGCACAGTGACAGTAAATATTCCCTTAGTTATGAAACCAGGTATAAATATGTAGAGGTAGATAACGCACCCACGTAAACAACACCTGCACACAAATAACAAATACTTGCAACCCGACACGAAGAGAGGCTGTCAAGCTCTCTACGGTAATAAGATAGATTAGGTAATGATAGTTTTGGAAAATAGATCTCGCAAGAACACAAAATAAAATAAGTAAACAAAAAATGCAGCAAGATATTTTGGTTTGTTTTGATTAATAGATCTGAAAACAAAAAGGCAAAAAAGTTGATCTAAAAGCAATATGTTCGATAAGTAGAATCGGGGGCCGTAGGTTTACCTAGCAGTTTCTCCCATGAGTATAGCGCACGATGGGTGAACGAACTACTATTAGGCAATTGATATAAGATCAAATAATCACTATGATGTCCAAGCAATATTAATAAAAAGGCATCACATCCAAGACAAGTAGACCGAAACGATTCTGCATCTAGTTCTATTACTCCACACATCGACCGTTGTCCAATATGCATCTAGTGTATTAAGTTCTTGGGAAAACAGAGTAATGCAATAAGAATGGTGACATTATCTAGACAAGATCTATTCATGTAGGAATAGACCCATCTTGTTATCCTTAATGGCAACGATACATGCGTGTCTTGCTGCCCCCTCTGTCACTAGGAAAGAACACTACAAGATCGAACCCATCATGAAGCCCCTCTTCCCATGGCAAGAAAAATGGATCTACTTAGCCTAACTAAACCAAAGATTCTAAGAAGAAATACAAGGCTATAAGTAATCATGCAAATAAGAGATCAAAGAAGACTCAAATCATATTTATAGATAGAAATTGATCATGAACTCAAAATTCATCGGATCCCAACAAACACACCTCAAAAGTCTTACATCAAATAGATCGCCAAGAGACAATTGTATCGAGAATCATAGAGAGAGAGAGAGAGAGAAAGCCATCTAGCTACTGCCTATGGACCCGTAGGTCTATGGTGGAGTACTCACGCGTCATCGGAGAGGCACCTATGATGAAGATGAACCCCTCCGTGATGGTGTTAGATTGGATATCGAGTTTATGGAACTTGCGGCGGCTGGAACTGTATTTCGTCGACTCCTCTAGGGTTTTCTGAATATTTGGGAATTTATAGGGTGAATAGTCGGCTGAGGGGAGTCCCGAGGTGGGCACCCTCCACTAGGCCACGCTAGGGGCCTCTGGCATGCTCTAATGGAGGGTGACCACCCAGGGGCCCCTCTCTTGTTGTTCTTTGTCCCATCTTGGATTTTCTGATCCATCAAAAATTTCCAAAATTTCCAATAGTGTTTGGGCTCCGTTTGGTACTGATTTTATGCGAAGTAAAAACAAGGAAAAACAACAAGTGGCACTTTAGCACTATGTCAATAGGTTAGTCCCAAAAATGATATAAAGTTCCAATAAAATGATTATAAAACATCCAAGATTGATAATATAACAGCATGGAACAAGCAAAAATTATAGATACGTTGGAGACGTATCAGCATCCCCAAGCTTAATTCCTACTCATCCTCGAGTAGGTAAATGATAAAAAACAGAATTTTTGATGTGGAATGTTTCCTAACATGTTCATCATATATTCTTTTCTTTGTATCATGGACATTTGGAATTTTAAATGGTTCGAAGCAATAGTCTAGTTTTGACATGAAAAGTTTAATACTCAAGCATATAACCTAGCAGCCAGGTCTTTCAAAATATCAACGCTAAAGCAGGTTATCCCTAGCCCATCATGCTCAATCATTGATCCATTCACAATACACACTCAAATATTAGCTAAACATAATGCTCAAGTATGGTCATAGTGCCTCCTAGTTGGTGCTTTATAAGAGAAGATGGAGACTCAAATTAAAAATAAAAATTGCATAAAGTAAATAGATAGGCCTGTCATAGCGGGAAGTAGGGATTTGTAGAGGTACCAAAGCTCAAGTGTTTAAATTCATAGAGAAAAAATATTTTGTGTGTCATGCTTTTCCAATCAACGAAAATGACTCAGAGATTTCAATATATTTCCATGCTAGATACACCATAGGCGGTGCCCAAACAAAAAATAAAGTTTATTCCTTTTTCCAACATACTTTCACTTTCCATGGCCAGCTGAATCCATGGTTGCCTTCCTTACCAACACTTTCCAAGGAATTTATTATTTGGCAAAATAAAGTAAATGCTTTTTTTATTTTTTATTTTGGGATTGGGCATCCCTATTACCACCGTACTCTCGTGCAATGACAAGTCAATAAACACTCATCTTGAGAATAACACATCTAGCATGAAAAATTATCGCTCACCCCCTACCGTTTCATGAGCAGTACGAGTACACAAAAAAGAAAATTTATTTTGAAAATTTAGAGGTGATACATACAAATTTGCTTGGAACGGCATGGAAATACCGTATATAGGTAGGTATGGTAGACTCATATGGAAAATCTAGTTTAAGGATTTTGAATGCACAAGTAGTATTTCTAATTAGTACATGTGAAGGCCAGCAAAAGATTGAGAAGCATCCAACCAAGAAATGAAAAATCACATAAGCTAGCATTAAGCATAACTAACACCAAATAATGCACCATAAGTAGGATGTAATTTCGTAGCACAACTATTGACTTCCGTGCTTGCATAGGGAATCACAAACCTTAACATCAATATTCTTACTAAGAATAATTAGTCACCAATATAACTCACATATTACTATCTTCATGTCTCAAAACTATTACAAATAATCAAGTTTAATTTGTCCAATGATCTTCATGAAAGTTTTTATTATATCCCTCTTGAATATCTATCACTTTGGGACTAATTTCATATATTGCAATTGCTTTTGACAAGCTCACATGGATATAAGTGAAGAACATGAGCATACAAGTTTCATCTCTCAAAAAGATATAAGTGAAGCACTAGAGCAATTCCTTTGCTCAATGGATTTAAGTGAAGCATAAAGAGCAATTCTAGCAAATCATAGCATAAATTTGTATCTCTCAAATAGGTGTGTGCATCAACAATAAAAACCAAAAAAAGCAAAGATACAAGATGCTCCAAGCATAACTCATGATATGTGGCGAATAAAAATATAGTTCCGAGTAAAATACAACTGGTTGTTCAAAGAAGAGGGGATGCCACTCGGGGCATCCCCAAGCTTAGTTGCTTGTTACTCTTTGGATAATATCTTGGGGTGCTGTAGCTTACCCAAGCTTAGGCTCTTGTTACTCCTTTTTCCTTCATCCATCGTGATCTCACCTAAAACTTGAAAACTTCAATCACAGAAAACTTGACAAAATTCTCGTGAGATCCGTTAGTATAATAAACCAAATTACCACTTTAGGTACTGTTTTAAACACATTCATTTTATTATTGCATTATATCTACTATATTCTAACTTTACCATGACTTATATGCCCCTATACATGCCACAGATTCATCAAAACAAGCACACAATGCAACGAAAACAGAATCTGTTTCAGACAAAACAATCTGTAGTAATATGTACTCTAGCCATACTTCTGGAACTCTAAAAATTCTGAAAAATTAGGAAAAATTAAAGAATTTGCATATAAATACGGGGTTAAAATGTAAGCTCAATATCATGTTCCAGTAAAAAAATGAAAATTCGTGCACTGGGAACAAAGTTTCTGTTTCAGATTCAGCACTGTTTCTACTCATCTTATGGATCATCCTAAAGGCTTTACTTGGCAAAAACACTAAATAAAACATAAAAACACAATCATAATTGTAAAAGATAAAAATAATTTCTTCATTGGGTTGCCTGCCAACAAGCACTATCGTTTTACGCCCCTAGCTAGGCATAACTCATAGATTCAAGTATTGTCATCCTTCTTGTTTTTCTTCATAGATGTATTTGGAATTGCTAATGTGGGCAATATACATAAGGCGGCTAAGAAGGTGCCACTGTACCAGGAACTTGAGTTTATCTTTATTATTCTGCTTAGGAGAGGCCCATTGAACAATTTATATATATTGGAAAAAGAAGGCATGCACACGGCGCTACGAGTTATCCTAATACGATGTGGCTACATTCATACGGGGCAAAACCCGTGGTAGTCGATCTTTCATGAATTGGAGGGGGGAAACACGAAGAACATAGGGAAGAACGAGAGGAAACAATCAAGAGCAAAGTCAATCACACATCAACTAGGTCCATAACATCACAAGATGTACAAGATCCCAAATCAACCAACTATACAAGTAGCGATATGTGATCTCTGTAACGCTCCGAACACACCCGCCGGTAGTCGTTACTCCTGGCAAGATCTAGACTGGCCTCATAGATCAATACTAGTCATTTCTGCACACTTTGTCCTCACTCATGCACACCCAGGACCAACTTCCCGGTCGGTCACCCATCCTAGAATTACTCCAAGCCAAGCACGTTTAACCCGGGAGTTCTGTTCGAATGGGCTCCGGAAAAGAAGGAATTCCTTATTTATATGAGTAGTCTATCATCCCTAATAAGCCAGGCTATCACATACACCACCACTCAGAGGAACTGACGTCATCGTCGGGTCACAGGAACGTTCCCTCTTGGCACAAACGTCTGTGCTTCCAGTCCAATACATGTGTCATTCCGTGTGCCACGGCGGGTCACAAACTTCATGAACAACATGACCGCGCACCTGTCGGCAAACATCCGTGTAACCGTGAGGGTCGGCTCTGATACCAACTTGTAATGCCCCGGACACACCCGCCGGTAGTCGTTACTGCTGGCAGGATCTAGACTGGCCTCACAGATCAATACTAGTCTTTTCTGCGCACTTTGTCCTCACTCATGCGCACCCGGGACCAACTTCCCGGCCGGTCACCCATCCTAGAACTACTCCAAGCCAAGCATGCTTAACCTGGGAGTTCTGTTCGAATGGGCTCCCGGAAAAGAAGGAATTCCTTATTTATATGAGTAGTCTATCATCCCTAATAAGCCAGGCTATCACATACACCACCACTCAGAGGAACCAACGTCCTCCTCGGGTCACAGGAACGTTCCCTCTTGGCACAAACGTTTGTGCTTCCAGTCCAATACATGTGTCATTCCGTGTGCCATGTCGGGTCACAAACTTCATGAACAACATGACCGCGTACCTGTCGGCAAACATCCGTGTAATCGCGAGGGTTGGCTCTGATACCAACTTGTAACGCTCCGAACACATCCACCGGTAGTCGTTACTCCTGGCAAGATCTAGACTGGCCTCATAGATCAATACTAGTCATTTCTGCACACTTTGTCCTCACTCATGCGCACCCGGGACCAACTTCCCGGTCGGTCACCCATCCTAGAATTACTGCAAGCCAAGCACGCTTAACCTGGGAGTTCTGTTCGAATGGGCTCCCGGAAAAGAAGGAATTCCTTATTTATATGAGTAGTCTATCATCCCTAATAAGCCAAGCTATCACAATCTCCCACTCCGGAGGAGGGGCATTGAATCGACGGGCGATCTTCCCTCTAGAGGGGCCTTGGTATCACTTGGATCTACTCCCAAAGAAGGGCAAACTCCCTATAAGAAGCAAGTGATGGAGCTAAGCTCAAGTGCAAACATTAGCTAACCCTAGGAAGAGTAGGGGTGAGGTTTATATAGTCTGAGACGAGGTAGAGGGGTACATGGGCCGAAAACCGTGGGCCTATGCATAGACAGGGTCCGGACCGGATGGGGTCGGACGTCCGATGGCTCGGTATGGTCCGGTCGTCCAGAGGAGGCCGGAAGTCTGAGGACTCGGTGCGGGTGCGGCTTGGCCGGATTTCTGGACGCGGTCGGATGTCCGGGGCTCGATCGTCTAGAGGCTCCGGTCTTCCGACGCTTTGGAGTGGATGCTTGAGGGATGGATTTCTAGGATGGCTCGGACGTGTCGAACGTCCGAGCAGTGTCCGTCGTTCGAGGGTTGGGTAGTCTGGTTGGCCTTCGAGCTGGGCTGATCTCTAGGCGCCGGACGTTCGAGACCGGCCGGTCGTCCGAGAGCTAGAGCCTGTTCTCGGGTCCTTCTTTGTCCTTCCAAGCTTGAAGTTCTTCTCCCGAGTACCTGAGTACACAGAGCACTTCCGTCTAAGGTAGCGACCATGTCTCGAGTGGGTCACACGTAGGTTGAGCAAGGATAGATGTCACCTCATTTTTCATGGCGCGTGCACAGGCTCTCGTCATGGGTCCTCTTGTGTCTTGCGATGTTGGGGAAGGGTCCATGGTGGTGTTGATGGGATGCTAAGATCCATCCTTGGGGAAGATCCATCCTTGGATCAAGATCTTCATCACCATGGAAGGGGGATAAGTTCATGACGTTGAATGTGTCACTCACATTGTATTTGTCGCGAGGGATGTCTATATTGTAGGCATTGTTGTTGTAACATGCCAACACTTTGAAGGGTCCATCACCGCGAGGTAGCATCTTGGACTTGCGCTCGGCAGGGAAACGGTCCTTGCGAAGGTGCACCCAAACAGGATCGTCGAGCTTGAACACCTTGGGGTGTTTGTTGGTTTTGTGTTTGGCGGTATGGTGTTCCTTGTGTCTTCGTGCATCCTCTTGATGTAGCTTGCCCTTGCACTTGCATCCATGTTGACGTGCTCTTGGAGTGGAAGAGTAAGGATGTCCAATGGGTACATTGAAGTCGTAGACCACCTCAAAAGGAAACTTGTTGGTTTTGAATCTTCCCACTCCTTGATATTCTTCTTGATCAACACGCAGAGGAGAGTTCCAAGTGTCAGGTTCATCACCTCCGTTTGTCCATTGGTTTTTGGATGGTATGCCAAAGCGAATAGTAGCTTGATTCAAGCTTGGCACAAAGGGTCTTCCAAAAGTAGCTCAAGAACTTGACGTCGCGATCCGAGACAATTGTCTTTTGTACTCCATGTAGGCATAAGATGTCCCAACAAAAGAGATTTGCAATACGTGAAGCATCGTCTATCTTGTGGAAAGGAATGAAATGAGCCATTTTGTTGGAAAAACAATCCACAACAACAAAAATGGAATCATGGCCATTTTTTGTTTGTGGCAACCCAAGCACAAAATCCATGCTAATATCTTCCCAAGGTTGGAATGGTATAGGAAGAGGCATGTAAAGACCATCGGATTGAGCTTTTGACTTAGCTTTGCGGCATGTAGAGCATTGTTTGGTGAAGCGTGCAACATCGCGAAGCATTTTGGCCAATATAACTAGTCGGAGAGTGTTGGGGATATAACCCTGCAATATGACTTGCCTTAGAGGCTCCAGTTCATATTGATGACTTGTAAGCCGGCCCATGGGTGAGCCGTAAGACTGGTGGCCCAGGAAGATAGACGGCTAAAGATGTGGGCCGCATGATGGCCCGGACGTAGAAGACCCGGGTGTGTAAGCCGCCTCAAGGACAACTTGGACAGAAAGATAGAAAGAGACTCGGAGTCACAAGAAGACCTAGATAGATAATTGTAAAGACCCGGTGGTCCTGACCTCCTATATGAAGGCAGACCCGGGGCGACTTAGAGGATAGGTGATCGAGAACTAGGTCAAGCTTCTAGCTCCTTGTAATCGATACACAAGCAATACAAACACAAGCAGGACGTAGGCTATTACCTCGACTTGAGGGGCCGAACTTGGGTAAATCTGTGTCTTTCGTCCCGATCAACCCCTTTGAGTCCATCCCGTTAGCGATGGCCTTGAATCCAAGTCCGTTCACCCGGACATCTGCCGTGATAAATCCACGACAGTTGGCGCCCACCGTGGGGCTAGCGCTTGGTGGTGTTGAGTTCGCAAAGGGCTCTCTCCCGGGGCTCGAGGGATACGTGGTTGTAAGGATGAGCAAGAGTCGCCGCCGCCGGCTCTACATCGACGATGCCGGCTGGGGGCTTGATGCTGATTCTGTGGAGTATGGATTCCGGGTTCCGTTTGGCAGGATCCAGGTTTTCATTGGAAAGGTTGATGGATCTACACCCGGGCGGGACATCTGCACCAACATCGTCGAGCCGGCTCGGCGTCTCCAATCTGCGAGTGGTGTGCGGCCTGCCCGTGCCCATCCAGGTCAAAAGCATGTTCTCATGGGCTTCACTCAAGGTATGGACCCGGAAGCGTCCGGGTCACAGGGAACTCTTGTTTGCTCGGAAGATGAGTCCTCCAGTGGAGGGACAGAGTCAGTGTATCGGCTCAGTAAATTTGGCCTTGGGGGTACTACGTACCTATTCTGAGGTAGAGGGCTTTGAGTCGGATGCTCCGAGACCCCCGGTTCATGCGGCGGTGTTCATGGCGGGATCGGCTCCAGCCGCCGGTCACACAGCTGCGGGAGCCGCTACAGCGGGTGATAGCCCGCCGCCGCCGGCTCAGGTTCTAGTGGAATTGATGGACGAGCTTACAGCTCTCATGGCCATGGAAGTAACACCGGATAATCACGCAGCCCGGAATCTAGAGGTGGCACGGATCAAGGGCCGGATGACAGAGGAACGACAAAGGATGGCTGAGCTGAAGATCCGGATGGAGGAAGAAGCGGAGCGTATCAAGGCAGATGCTTTCCATCTGGTGCTGGAACAAAGGTCAGCAGCCGCGGAGCACCGGAGGAGGCATCAATCCCGTCTGCCAGAACGTTACGAAGCAAGGAACCTGTTTAATACCCCTGGTGCAGGGCGGGTTGCGGGCGCGCCAAAAAGTCGCCCGATGGAACGCCCGACAACTCATCCACCCCAGCATAACCAAACTTCACCTAGAGCTTTTCCGACACTGGCGGGTCATTACTCTAACCCGGCCGAGAACATGGTGGCGGCGGCCACCCGGCTTGGGGCGATTCCCATCCCAGATGAAGCACCCTTTGCGGAGGATGTGCGAAACGCCATTGGATATTTACAGACGGCCATGGCCCAGCAAGAGAGATATGCTCACAGCCGGAGCCGGGTTCACTCTACGCCCCTCCCTAGTCGAAGTTTCAGCCGACGCTACGAGTCGCCGGCGTGTTCCAACAGTCATCCATGTCGGGGACCATCGGAGGATGAGCAGGCGGCTCTAGATGCACAAGCCCTCGTGGACCGGGTAAGGAACAGGCGACAGGCGGAGATAGCGGCAACCCATCCAAAGCCGACGCTTTTCGTCTCAATGGGAGTAGTTAGTGCCAGAGCTGTAGGGGTGCCATGTTTAACTTCGGCTCTGAGAAGTGAACGACTACCGAAAGATTTTAAGGGGCCTCAAAAAGTTCTGAATTACACAGCTGATCTACCCCCTAAGGCTTGGGTTGAGAGTTATGAGCTAGCCATGGAGATGCTGGACGTCAGTGAGGCGGTATGTGCAAAATATTTCATCATGATGCTTGAGGGTCCGGCTCGCACATGGTTGAAAGGTCTGCCGCCTAACACGATAAGTTCATGGGCGGAGATGAGAGCGAAGTTTATTAAGAATTTTTAGGGTACCTGTAAGCAGCCTATGACCATTGTAGACTTGGACCATTGTGTTCAACAGGAAAATGAGTTAGCCCATCCTTGGGTCCGGCAAGTGTCGACCATTATTCACTCTTAGAGCAGATCATGGCGGCTCAAGCGGTGCTTATTCTAGAAAAGAACTATCATTTTGTTCCATTGAAACAGAAGCTCGGCCGGCTCAAGCGCACGTGTTAGGATATGGGAGAGCTCATGACGGCCCTGACAAAGTATGCCGACTCAGATAACACCAAGGATCCAGGCTCGGATGATGAGAAATCCAATCAAGGGAAGAAGAACAATCAAGGCAAAGGCTTTGTGAATAATGGGAATCGGAATAAACGGAAGAACGCTGATGGCGGGTCAGAGCTAGTGGCAAACACCAACACAGAACAGAACCATCCCAAGGGGAACGGAAAATTCAGGCCGTTTCACCAAAGGAACAAAGGTCCTTTCAATTTAGAAGAAGTGCTTAAGAAGCCTTGTCCGGAGCACGGAACGCCTGATAAGCCGATGTTACATGCGTGGGGTGATTGCTTTATAATGCAGAGATTCAAAAACCAGCATTCCCAACCACGCAATAACCAAGGCGGTGGCCCGCCTGGCGGCTCAGGGCACGGCGGATCAGGGGCTGGATTCGGTGCGGGCGGTTCAGAAGACGGGTATCCGGGTTAGAATAACCAAGGGGGGCACCAATAGCATCCTGGCAACAACAGCAATAACAACAATCAGCAGCAGCAGCGCAATCAATCCGGGTTTCAGAGTAACCCGAAGCAGCTCAGTTCTGGACAGTATCACGTGTTCACGACCGGTCACAGTAAACGAGACGAGAAGTTGCGGAGGCGAGCGGTTAAAGCGGTTGCTCCGGCTCTCCCGCGGTACTTACCATGGTCTGACTTTGACATAATGTGGAGCCGGGAGGATCACTCGCCGCAGGTAGATGACCCGGGCCGGCTGGCTTTAGTTGTGGCCCCTCAGGTGAATGGCTATATGGTGAACAAGGTGCTCATGGACGGAGGCAGCGGTATCAACATCCTTTATTATGACACTTTTGGGCGGATGAAGTTGCTTGACAAAGACCTTAAACCTTCCTCCATCGTCTTTCATGGTGTGGTCCCGGGTAAGTCGGCATACCCGGTGGGCCGGATTTCTTTGGAAGTGGCTTTTGGCGATGAGTATAATTACAGGGTGGAGTCCTTGTGGTTTGAGGTGGTTAAAATCAAAAGTCCCTATAATGCACTGCTTGGGAGGCCGGCTTATGCCAAATTTATGGCTAGGCCTTGCTATGTTTATTTACAACTCAAAATTCCCGGCTTAAATGGTACAATACCATTCACGGTAATTGGAAAACGGCTCTCAAGTGTGAGGAAGGAGATGTGGCGTATGCAGAGTCTAGTTGTGCCCAGAAGGAGCTGAAGTTCTACAAGGAGAACATTGACCCGAAGGATATGGCCCCGCTGAAGAAGCCTACTATGGAAGTTGAGCCACCACTCAAGTTTTCAGCGGATGATACCAAGGCAGTAGATTTCAATCCGGGCGACTCATCCAAGCAGTTCGTCATTGGGGCTCACATGGATCCCAAATAGGAAAGCGTGCTCATCAAATTCATCCATGAGAATCGAGACATCTTTGCATGGAAGCCTTCTGACATGCCGGGTGTACCGAGAGAGTTCGCTAAGCACAACCTTAATGCGGATCCGAAGTTTAGGGGAGGAAGTTGCCCGGCTCTTGGCTGCAGGCTTTATTGTAACGCCCCGGACACACCCGCCGGTAGTCGTTACTCCTGGCGGGATCTAGACTGGCCTCACAGATCAATACTAGTCTTTTCTGTGCACT
The DNA here is from genome assembly GCA_022496015.1 of Hordeum marinum. Classification (NCBI taxonomy): domain Eukaryota; kingdom Viridiplantae; phylum Streptophyta; class Magnoliopsida; order Poales; family Poaceae; genus Hordeum; species Hordeum marinum. The sequence goes on from CM039672.1 coordinate 114,974,442, forward strand.
TTGTCCTCACTCATGCGCACCCGGGACCAACTTTCCGATCAGTCACCCATCCAAGAACTACTCCAAGCCAAGCACGCTTAACCTGGGAGTTCTGTTTGAATGGGCTCCCGGAAAAGAAGGAATTCCTTATTTATATGAGTAGTCTATCATCCCTCATAAGTCAGGCTATCACATACACCACCACTCAGAGGAACCGACGTCCTCGTCGGGTCACAGGAACGTTCCCTCTTGGCACAAACGTCTGTGCTTCCAGTCCAATGCATGTGTCATTTCGTGTGCCACGACGGGTCACAAACTTAATGAACAACATGACCGCGCACCTGTCGGCAAACATCCGTGTAACTGCGAGGGTTGGCTCTGATACCAACTTGTAATGCTCCGAACACACCCGCTGGTAGTCGTTACTCCTGGCAAGATCTAGACTGGCCTTATAGATCAATACTAGTCATTTCTGCACACTTTGTCCTCACTCATGCGCACCCGGGACCAACTTCCCGGTCAGTCACCCATCTTAGAATTACTCCAAGCCAAGCACGCTTAACCTGGGAGTTCTGTTCGAATGGGCTCCCGGAAAAGAAGGAATTCCTTATTTATATGAGTAGTCTATCATCCCTAATAAGCCAGGCTATCACATTTATAGTGGAAGTTTTTCACCCAGAGTGGTTGGCTAACCCGGTGCTAGTGCTCAAAAAGAACTGCACCTGGAGTATGTGTATAGATTACACAGACCTTAACAAGGCTTGCCTGGCTGACCCTTTTGCACTCCCTCGTATCGATCAGATTATTGATGCTACAGTCGGGTGTGAAAGTTTATGCTTCCTGGATGCATATTCAGGTTATCATCAGATCAAGATGGCAATGAAAGATCAGGAGAAGACGACGTTTATTACACCCTTTGGGGCGTTCTGCTACGTCTCCATGCCTTTCGGGCTCAAGAGTGCCCAGGCGACTTACCAACGATGTGTGCAGAACTGCCTTCATAGTCAGATTGGCTGAAATGTTCATGCTTACGTAGACGACATCGTGGTTAAATCCAGAAAGAAGGAAACTCTCCTAGAGGATCTGAAGGAAACTTTTGACAATCTACGGGTCTACAAGATGATGCTTAACCTGACGAAGTGTGTTTTTGGTGTTCCAGCAGGAAAGCTTTTGGGTTTCTTGGTCTCTGAGCGGGGCATCGAGGCTAACCCAGATAAAATTAAGGCTACCACTTCTTTAGGAGAGCCGACGTGCATTAATGATGTTCAGTGCCTTGCAGGATAGATTGCTGCGTTGAGCCGGTTCATAAGCCGGCTTGGGGAGAAGGCCATTCCCTTATACCAGATGATGAAGAAGACAGACAAGTTTAAGTATAGCAAAGCAGTGGCTGAAGCACTTGAAGCTCTTAAAAAACATATGACTGAGCTGCCAGTGTTAGCCGTTCCGACTGAGAAAGAGCCGTTACTCCTTTATGTGGCGGCTAACAACAGAGCAGTCAGTGTAGCAATTGTGGTTGAGCGCAAGGAGGCAGGAAAGGAATATCCTGTGCAAAGGCCGGTTTATTACATCAGTGAAGTTTTGGCAGAGTCTAAGCAGAGGTATCTACATTGGCGGAAGCTGGTATATGGAGTTTTCATGGCTAACCGCAAGTTAAAATACTACTTTTTGGGGCACCAGATAACCGTGGTCAGTTCTGCCCCATTGGGAGATATCATTCAAAATAGAGAAGCCACAGGGAGGATTGCCAAGTGGGCCTTAGAGCTGGGTCCTCTTAACATCAAATATGTTCCTCGTACAGCAATAAAGTCTCAAGCTTTGGTGCATTTCATAAATGATTGGACAGAATTTCAAGCTCCCGAAGAGAAGCCGGATAACACATATTGGACTATACATTTTGATGGGTCCAAGCAGCTAGAGGGGTCCGGTGCAGGGGTTGTTCTCACCTCCCCGAAGGGTGACAAGTTTTGTTATGTGCTCCGGTTAATGTTTCCTTGTACTAATAATGCAGGTGAGTATGAGGCATTGCTCCATGGTCTCAGAGTCGCTAAAGAGATGAACTTAAGCTGGGTCGGATGTTTAGGCGACTCAGATCTTGTGGCTCAGCAAATTTCAGGTACTTGGGACTCCAAGGATCCGCAGATGGCGGCTTATCGACAGGCGGTTGATATCATTGTCGGTCACTTCAAGGGGTACCAGGTGGATCATATTGACCGTCGCAGGAATGAGGCGGCTGATGCCTTATCACGGTTAGGTTCTCAATGAAAGCCGGTACCACCTAATGTTTTTCTGGACGTATTGCATCATCCGACTATCAAGATACCCTCTGAGGAGGATCTGGCTATTCCTGACCCGGAGGCGGAATTGGTGGCGGCTCTGCATGCTATCCTAGACTGGACTATTCCTTATTTGGCGTATCTGACATGTGGCGAGTTGCCTCAGGAGGAGGATCTGGCCAGGAAGATCACCCGGCATTCTAAGTCTATGAAGGTTATCAATGGTGAGTTACATAAGTGTAGTGTGACGGGTGTCTTTCAGCGCTGCGTCTCACCGGAGGAGGGCCGGTAGATCTTGAGTGAAATTCATGCTGGCGACTATGGACATCATGCCGGGTCAAAATCTTTAGTGGCCAAGGCTTTTCGACATGGGTTTTTCTGGTTGACGGCTCACAAGGATGCAGAAGACTTAGTCCGTAAGTGTGACGGCTGTCAAAAGTTTAGCCGGCGTGCTCACGTTTCAGCTCAAGAGTTGAGGATGATACCAATCACTTGGCCATTTGCGGTCTGGGGTCTTGATATGGTAGGACCTTTCAAGAGATCCAAGGATAAGAAAACACACCTTCTGGTGGCGATTGATAAATTTACTAAGTGGGTAGAGGCAGAGCCGGTCAGCAAATGTGACACGGCTACAATGGTTCAATTTATTAAGAAGCCGATCTATCGCTTTGGTTACCCGCACAGTATCATTACGGACAATGGAACAAATCTATCCAAAGGAGTTATGAAAGCGTTATGTGAGAAGGAGCATATCCGGCTTGATGTTTCAGCCGTGGCACATCCATAGTCTAATGGTCCAGCGAAGCGAGCCAATCAGGATATTTTAAGAGGAGTCAAACCACGGCTCATGGTTCCTTTGAAGCGGACACCCGGATGTTGGGTTGAGGAGTTGCCTTCCGTCTTATGGAGCATCAGAACTACCCCTAATAGATCTACAGGTTTCACGCCTTTCTTCATGGTGTATGGTGCTGAGGCGGTTCTACCCAGCGATATTCGGCATGACTCACCAAGGGTGGCAGCTTATGTTGAGACGGACAATGAGGTAGCACGCCAAGATGTGTTGGACACCTTGGATGAAGCACGAGAGTTAGCAGCAGCCAGGTCGGCAATTTATCAACAAGACCTGCGACGCTATCATAGCCGCAGGGTGAAGACCCGGACGTTCCAGGAAGGTGACCTAGTGCTCCGGTTGATTCAAGACCAATCTGGAACGCATAAGTTATCTCCACCATGAGAGGGGCCTTTTGTGATCAGCAGAAACCTTAACAATGGGTCATATTACCCCATTGATATCCGAGATGAGTCAGAAACCGCGGGTCAAGAGACGTTGCGGCCATGTAATATCGCGCATCTGCTACCATACTTTGCTTAGCAGGCGTTGAAAGCCGCTATCATTGTATATATCATGTTTACATGAGTAAAAGCTAGCATCCCCACAAAGGCTGGGGCCTCTGCTCTTATGTATATCTTTGTGCAATCAAGATGAAATTTTTCCGGCTCAAAAATTTGAGTTGAAGTGGTTTGTTCGCCGTCAAAATGGCTGATCTATCATCCGGCTTTATACCCTATCAAGCGTTGTTGCAGGGAGGCTTCTTGCCTTCGGGTATAGCTTACATCTCCCCTGCACAATATGCTTTTACGCTGTTGCAAGGAGGCTTCTTGATTTCAGGTATAGCTTACATCTCCCTTGCACAGTCGGTGTTATGCCCAATTAAGCACTATTATAAAGAGGCTTGTTGCCTTCGGGTATAGCTTACATCTTCTTTGCACAACCAGCTATTATTAAACTGTTGCAAGGAGGCTTCTTGGCTTCGGGTATAGCTTACATCTCCCTTGCACAGTTGGCTTTATGCCTAGTTTGGTTACATTAAGCGCTGTTGTCGATGGAGGCTTCTTACCTTTGGTATAGCTTACATGACCCTAAGACAACAGCGTGTACACCAAATTCCAGTTGCTTATCAACTGCGGCCATCGAAGGGGGCTTCTTACCGACGGGTATCGCTTATCTCACCCTAATGGCCGGCTTTATGCCACTTCCGGTTACTTATTAACCGCAGTTATCAAAGGGGGCTTCTTACCGACGGGTTCTCTTATCTCACCCTAACAACCGGCGTTTACACCAAAACTCTGTTGCTTATCAACTGTAGCTATTGAAAGAGGCTTCTTGCCTTCGGGTATAGCTTACATCTCCTTTCAAACAGCCGGCTTTATGCCGTCTCAGGCTAATTATTAGCCGCGACTGTCGATGGAGGCTTCTTGCCTTGGGGTATAGATTACATCTCCCATCGACAGCCGGCGTTCGCGCATACAACATTTGCTGTTAAAAGGAGGATTCTTACCATCAGGTATAGCTTACATTACCCTTCATACAGCCGGCTTTTGGCCGCTTCTGGTTCATCAATAGCCGCAGTTGTCGATAGAGGCTTCTTACCATCAGGTATAGCTTACATTATCCTAAGACGACCGGCTCCTTAATGGATTCATCCGACAAGAGCCAGAGCCATGTTGCTCCAGTTGACAAAATTCAAGTTTTCATAGATATTATCTGGCTCTAATCTTCTGGAGAAGGAATGACGTCTTCAAAAACAAACACCCCTCATCAGAAAAGCTCAAGGTATATTTATGCAAAGGAGCGATCAATCAATGGAGAGCCGGCAACACATCAAATTGAAACACGGAGAGACGGAAAGTATACACAAAGAGATGGAAATATATACAGCCGGCACTATCTTTAGAATGGCAGAGTCATCCTTAAGCTATTACAAAAATTGCTCTCAGAAGGAGCAAAGGCATTACCAAGTTTCAACCGCCCATGGCGGGTCATTGCATGAGACATCGCTCAGAAGGTTACAAAATGCAAAGTCAGACGGCCGGATCAGCCTGCTCCGGCTCTTCTACTGGCTTCATCTGGAGAGTTTCCAAATCCCAGCTGCAGTCAGCCAGCACGGCAAAGGACCCTTCTTCAAAAAAGGGAGATGTGTCGAGATCATTAGGAAAGAGTTCCTTACTGTGGGCGGGTGTTATAGATTTCCACTCGTAGAGAGGCCCGCGGATCCTCTTATCCTTGCCATCATAAGCCGCATGGTAGACATTTAAGTTAGCTTCATCTACAAGTACAGACGCCAAGAAGCGGGAGTCCTTGACACACTGGATGTAGTCCGCCTCTGTGAATTCTGAGCCGTCGTCTTTCTTCGATGGATAGCCATCCATCATTTCAGCCGGCGTCAGCTCAGGGGCAAAGGCCAGAGCCCGGCTCAATCCGGCGATTGCTCCTTGACGAAAAGCTGATTTCTTCAGTTCTTCAATCTGTTTTGGCATGGTGGAGAAGAGTTCCAAGACCCCTTTCAGAGCGGTGGGGATCTTCTCCTTATATTGAACACTCTTGATCGTAAAGATGGCGCCGCACTATAGTTGTTCCGCAAAGCTGTAGATGGCCTTCAGTGGCAGAAGGCTATCAGAAGCCAACTGCCGGCTCCTGGGACCTGGATAAGCCGGATAAAGCTAATGAGTCGCCAGTTTTCAATAGAAATGTTAAAATACAAAGTAAAACAGAAGCTTACCAAGTAGGGCGGCTGACATCTTTGCTATGTGCCGCTTCAGGCCTTGGAGTTCCTCCGCCACAGCTATAAGCCGCTGGTCGGCGTCGTCTGCCCGTTTGGTCAGAGCGGCCTTTTCAGATTCTGTCGTCTCTTTCAAAGAGGTAAGCTTAGCAGTGGCATTGGCCAGCTCCTCAGAGAGAAGCCGACACTTTTCGTCAGCAATGCTTTGGGCTTCTTGCTGAGCCGCCAAGTTGGCCTTCAGATCCGTCAACTGAGACCCGGCTTCGTTTAAAGCTTCCTATAACACATCAAAATACAGGATAAGTCACCAAAATATAGGACGAGTGCTATAAGCGAATTTCTGCAAGTCTCAAACAGATTGCAAGCAATATATTTGACACTTGGGGGCTAATGTATATTTGCTTTTTCAGTATGCAGTACAGTTCCGGTTCATCTCCTTCGAAGTTAATCTAGAACTTGGGGGCTACAATTTGGCCCTTCAAAGACTACTTCTGATGGAAGATCCGAGTCAATTTTTTTTAAAGTTGACTCGGCCCTTGGGGGATACGATTAGATCTTCAAGTTGTCTATATTAAAGACCTGATTCAAATAAAATCTGAGATGGCCCTTGGGGGCTACGATTGGCGGTTCACTTTATCTACAGTACTAAGCTAAAGCAATTCTAAGTGAATTTGGCATGACAATATCTATAGAGGTCACAGAAAGACCCGGTTCAACTATCAACTAGATTAAACCGGCTCTTGGGGGCTAAGTAACGATATGGTAAGAAGGAAAGGTACCTCATATTTGGTTTTCATCAAAGTCACCAGCCGAAGCTCCAAGTCACGGCAGGTATTTAGCCAGTTCATATATCCGGCATGGAGCTCATCAGCTGTCATCTTCTCGTACGAAGAATCAAAGTTTAAGTTCCTCGAGGCCTCTGACGGTTCGGTATGTTTAGTCAGCACATGAACCGGAGGCGTCTGCTGAGCTGACCCGATGATGAGAACGTTCAGGCTTGGAAGGAGCTCTGGGAGGACTCTCCATAATGACATCTTCAGCGGCCGGCTCCGCAGAGGCAGCCGGTGGAGTTGCTTCCGGATGAACCTCCTCCGGATGTTCGATTTCCTGGTCTTGGATGACAGGGCCGGGGGAGGGCTTGTTGGTCTTACGACGCTTCGCTTGAGCACTACAAAATGGAAAGAGCAGCATTTGAAGAGGTTACTATCATATTAAGAGCCGGAGATCCGGATGCCATGATAAAGAATACTTACAGCGGATTGATCTTGGGCGGTGGTAGAACCGACGCCGAAGAGTCGCCAGAGGATGGGGTTTTCTAAAAGAATGAAACAGGAAAAATGAGAAAGCATCAAGGTTACAAAGGAAAGACAAAGAAAAGTAGAGACGTAAACCTCCGCGGGGCGCTTCTTGGGAGCCGATAGTTTTGGTAACCCGGACACGAGCTCAGTAGAGCCGGTACTCCTAGTCTATCGACGCTCGGCCTACTGTTGCTTTTTCAAAAGGAAGTCGGGAGCCAGGTAAGCTAGAGGATGAGAAAGAGGAACTTTTCGGATAACTCGCCGCGGCTTTCGGGGGACAAAACGATTTGAGTCGGAAGAAATATAAGTTACCTCGGGAGCATCGACATGGCTGGTTTCCACTTCATCCTGCGAATACAATAAACATTAATAACAAGTAGAGGGGGCAAAGGGTCAAGCAGGCAAATCAAGACTTTACCTCTGAGTCGGACGATGGAGGCGGCTCAAGCCAGTTTTCCTGTGGAGCGCTCTTCTTTGGCTTCTTGCCCGCAGTTTTCTTTTTGGCCTTCTTTGGAGGAGGGACATACTTCTTCTTCCAGAAGTCTGAGTTGGCCTAGAAAAGTGACCCGAAAAAAGGGGAATGAATCAGCAAGTTACAAGCAACATACAAGAGACGGACGTGAAGAGATCAACTTACATCTGGAGCGGGGTTAGTGACGTAGAAAGGCGCCAGCCCAATGATGCTGCAGGAGCCGGAGGCTTCATGAACAAGACTCCGGACGGTCATGGCGATATCATCCTCTCTCAAGGTCGATTTGTTGAAGCACAAGGAGCTGTCATACTTGCCTTCGTACTCGCACATTAGCCGGCCCCTGCGGCTTAAAAGCATGATCTGCCAAGAAACCCAGCAGCAGATCAGATCTATTCCTGTTAATCCGTTGGCCATGAGCACCTTGAGCCTGGCGTGAGCCGGTTCAAACTTGGCGCGTTCTGATATTGAGAGCCGGCCCGGAAGTTCAGAATCTGTCTTGATCCGGGAAGCACGTTAACCCGGCAAGGGGCATTCACCCTTAGGAGAAGTATCCTTGAAGTAGAACCAGGTTTTATTCCAGTCCTTTGGGTGACTCAGCATCCTCATAGCCGGGAAGGTAATGTCTGCGCCGCTGAATAGAAATCCCTCCAACCTCCAGACTCGGACCGCCCTTCACCTCAGTTTGGCGGTTGGCATAGAAGAACTCCTGAAAGAAACCAACAAACGCTCTAGACTGCAGAAAAGCTTCGCAGAGAACTTGGAAGTTGCGTATATTCGAGATAGAGTTTGGGGTCAAGTCTTGAGGGTGTAGCTTATACAAATGAAGAACGTCCCGAAAAATTTAGAGCCGGGTGGCACGAACCCTCGCTCAATGTGGTCGGTGAAAACGACTACTTCTCCTTTCTTGGGTGCAGGCCAGGTCTCATTACCCGGAACCCGCCAGTGAAGAACCTCTTTGGGAGGAAGAGTGCCCGCTTTGACAAGATCTACTAAATATTCTTCCGTGACGCAGGAGCCAACCCAGTTGCATGAGTTGGATGCACGAGACATGACGGCGGCTTAACTACTGTACAAAGGAGATAAAGACGGCAAGTCAAGAACAAGCAGGAATCTACGGCAGCTTACAGTTTTAAGGACTCGACGATATCATGCTTCCGTCCGGGTGACAAGAGCCGGACGTGGCTTAGCGACTCATCCAGGGAAAGGAAGATTGAAAATCGGCTAAGTCCTAAAAAACAGATTCCGCAAACTATTGCTATGGCTACGGATCTAGAAAAACGCAGGAAAAGATTTTATCCTGACCTAGCGACGAATAGCAGAAGGAAAGAAATGGACCGCAGCCATCGTGGTCCACGCATTGCATGCGACCGGCCCGCGCGGGGCGGCGGAGTTAGCGCACGTTCTAAAAACGCGTACGGCGTCGGGGTAAACCCGCAGGCGGGGGCGCCGGAGCCCGAGCGGCGGCGACGGAGCTCCCAGTGAAAACCCTAGTACGACGGTGGTGATCTAGAAAATAGGAGAACTGACCTGAGAAGGCGCGATGGAGGCGGAAGAATCTCTGGTACGTTCAGGGTGATGCACCGGCCAAGTTGGGGACGATGTACGAACAGCGCCGGAGCAAAGCTCGAAGACACTAGGGCAGCGACAGGAAGAAGAAGAAGAGGCACGAGCGGGAGGATGAAAAGCTTCGACCTGCACGAGTCATATTTAAATAAGGAATGAGGAAGGCGTGAAAATCCAGGCGACGACAATGTTTGACCGAGGCGGTCGTCTCGATTCTCGGGATGACAGTTAATGAAAGATTTGGTGATACGTCAGCAGATCTCATGACGTCATGTCGGGTCATTTCCGGGCGGCTCGCCAAAATCAGAAGAGAAGGATGAAGTGAGCAAGCTCAATTCAACCTGGGGCCTGATGTTGGGGATATAACCCCGCAATATGAGCCGCCTTAGAGGCTCCGGTTCATATTGATGACTTGTAAGCCGGCCCATGGGTGAGCCGTAAGACTGGTGGCCCAGGAAGATAGACGGCTAAAGATGTGGGCCGCATGATGGCCCGGACGTAGAAGACCCAGGTGTGTAAGCCGCCTCAAGGACAACTTGGACAGAAAGATAGAAAGAGACTCGGAGTCACAAGAAGACCCGAATAGATAATTGTAAAGACCCGATGGTCCTGACCTCCTATATAAAGGCAGACCCGGGGCGACTTAGAGGATAGGTGATCGAGAACTAGGTCAAGCTTCTAGCTCCTTGTAATCGATACACAAGCAATACAAACACAAGCAGGACGTAGGCTATTACCTCGACTTGAGGGACGAACCTGGGTAAATCCATGTCTTTCGTCCCAATCAACCCCTTTGAGTCCACCCCGTTAGCGATGGCCTTGAATCCAAGTCCATTCACCCAGACATCTGCCGTGATAAATCCACGATAGAGAGGGTGGCATATGTCTTGCCGCGTCGAAAGTGACCCATTAGTCCTCCACTGTGTGCCTCTTGCAAAAGCAAAAAACAAAGAGAAGACTTGGGAATGCAGAGTTTGTTAGCATGCATAAGATGTCCATCTTTCATGTAGTAGTTCTCCCAACAAGTTTTCACTTTGCCATTGGCATAAGGAATAGCAAAAGAATCATCATGCTCATACAAGTCTTTTATGTGCTCAAAACCAACAACATTCAATTCAAGTTGAGTATCGAGCATGCATTTGCGGGAAAGAGCATCCGCCACAACATTTTATTTGCCCTTAATGTATTTGATAACATAAGGGAAAGACTCAATAAATTCACTCCATTTAGCATGATGTTTGTTCAACTTAGTTTGACCCTTTAGGTACTATAGAGTTTCATGATCGGTATGAATGACAAATTCATGCGGTCGCAAATAATGTTCCCAAGCTTGTAAGACTCTCACCAATGCATACAATTCCTTGTCATAGATAGGATAATTGAGTTGAGCGCTAGAAAGTTTCTCACTAAAATATGCAATTGGGCACTTCAATTTTTTTTCGAAATTAGGCAAGGCAAGCAAAGGTGCATGAGTGAGCAAATTCTTAAGTTCATGTAAACCGGTGTCTTGGGATGGTCCCCAAACAAATGGTGCATTTTTCTTGCTCAGAGTGTGTAGAGGAGTGGCAATGGTGCTAAAGTCTTTCATAAACCAACGGTAGAAACCGGCTAGTCCTAAGAAACTACGCACTTGTTGCAAATTGGTGGGTGTGGGTCAAGTTTTAATTGCGTCAATCTTAGATTCATCAACATGGACACCCTTTGAGGAAACCACAAATCCTACAAAAACATCATTTTCCACACCAAAAATGCATTTGTCCATGTTAGCATAAAGTTTTTTATTTCCGAAGAGTTTGCAAAACGTTCCTAACATGTGTGGCATGTTGTTCTAAAGATTTGCTAAAAACAAGGATGTCATCAAAGTAGACCACAATACAATATCCAATGTAGGAGCGCAAAATGTGATGCATCATGCGCATGAACGTACCAAGTGCTTCGGATAAGCCCATGGGCATCACTAACCACTCATAGAGAACAAATTTAGTTTTGAAAGCCGTTTTACACTCATCACCCTCTTGTAAGCGAAATTGGTAGTAACCACTTTTCATGTCTATTTTGGAAAATATAGTGGCACCACTAAGTTCATCTAGCATGCCATCTAAACATGGGATAGGGTGATGGTAGTGAATGGTGACAGAATTTATAGGACGGCAATCGGAACACATGCGCATACTACCATCGTGTTGAGGCACTAGGACCACGAGAACCGCACAAGGACTCAAACTCTCACGAACATGCCCTTTATCTAGGAGTTTTTGGACTTACCTTTGTATCTCCTTTGTTTCATCGGGGTTGACGCGGTAGGGAGCCCTGTTGGGAAGCGGTGCGCCGGGGATGAGGTTGACGTGTCGTTCAATCCTCGCTTTGGTGGTAGTCCCGGATGTAGCTCATCGAGGATAATATCTTGAAATTCTTGCAAAAACTGAGATAACACAAGAGGAAGATGTTGTGAAGGGTTAGGCCGGGTAACATCATCCTTGCATGCTATCACGTATAGAAGGACGGTCGATGGGATCTCACTCACATCCCTCAAATCTCTTTTTGTGGCAAATAGTACTACATCACTCATGTCCCTCATCGTGGAGTCACTCAATTTTGGCTTTTGGCGCTCACTCCCTTTGAGGTGGATCACTCTCTCACTTTTCTATCCACGATGGGATGAATCTTGCTTGTCGGCAATCACTTGACTTGGAGACATAGGGCTAAGCACATATTTGGTGCCCTTCATCTTGAAGCTATATTGATTTGTGCGTCTGTTGTGTATGGCGCCACGGTCGAATTGCCAAGTTCTCCAAAGGAGTTGGTGGAAAACGGACATGGGCACCACATCACACTCCATGGTGTATTTGTAAGCTCCAATCTTGAAGGAAACTTGCACGGTGTGGTCGACTTGTATTGTGTCGGAGTCACTTAGCCATTGGAACTTGTCGAGGCGAGGGTGCTTCTTCTTGACCAAGTGCAACTTTGAGCAAAGTTCCTCACTTGCCAAATTGTGGCAACTTCCTTCGTCGATGATGACCTTGATGGATCTCCCTTGGATACCAGCCTTGGTGTGGAAGATGTGGCAACGTTGGTCCTCACCTTGTTGTTGTAGAGTCAAAACCGTTGTGACAACGAGAGCGAGGCTCGGATCATTGTCACAATTGATTTTAGAGTCTTCATGTTCATTGACTTGTCGGTGCATAGACACTCGTTCCAAGGCTTCCATCTCATCTTCACTCATGGAGTCACAGGAACCGTCATCTTGAAGGATCATGGTCCGCCTTGTGGGACACTCATACATTTCCTGTCCTCGGCCTTGGCACGTGAAACACTTGATGGAGCTTGTTTTCGCATCATCCGGTGTTGGTGTAGAGGATGATGCTCTTGTTTTGCTTGTGGGAGTGTTGCGTGATGATGAAGACGACTTGTCCTTGTAGCTTGACTTGTCATCTTTTGTCATGGAGGTTCTTGTAGAAGAAGGTGTCGTAGTTGGAGACGCTTGAGTAGTTGCACCTTAGGTATTGTAGGAGGTCTTTGAGTACTTGTAGTCCTCTTGCACTTGACATTCCACCTTGGTGGCTTGACGCACTAGCTCGAGCAAGTTGGAGCGGGTTGGAAATCCGCAATTTTCTTGACGTGGTAATTGAGACCATTCAAGAAACGTGCCATAGTTTGCTCATCCTCCTCCTTCACATTGTATCTTATCATGGCTATCTCCATCTCTTGGTAGTACTCTTCCACCGACTTGGTACCTTGCCTGAGTAGTTGTATCTTCTTGAAGAGATCACGATTATAGTGTATTGGGACGAATCAAGCTCTCATGAGATCTTTCATTTGTGCCCAAGTGGTGATTGGAGGGTCACCTCTTTCTCTTCTTTTCTCAATCACTTGTTCCCACCAAATAAGAACGTAATCTTGGAACCCAAGGGAGGCCATGAAAATCGTCTTGTCGATGGAGGCTTCTTGCCTTGGGGTATAGATTACATCTCCCATCGACAGCCGGCGTTCGCGCATACAACATTTGCTGTTAAAAGGAGGATTCTTACCATCAGGTATAGCTTACATTACCCTTCATACAGCCGGCTTTTGGCCGCTTCTGGTTCATCAATAGCCGCAGTTGTCGATAGAGGCTTCTTACCATCAGGTATAGCTTACATTATCCTAAGACGACCGGCTCCTTAATGGATTCATCCGACAAGAGCCAGAGCCATGTTGCTCCAGTTGACAAAATTCAAGTTTTCAAAGATATTATCTGGCTCTAATCTTCTGGAGAAGGAATGACGTCTTCAAAAACAAACACCCCTCATCAGAAAAGCTCAAGGTATATTTATGCAAAGGAGCGATCAATCAATGGAGAGCCGGCAACACATCAAATTGAAACACGGAGAGACGGAAAGTATACACAAAGAGATGGAAATATATACAGCCGGCACTATCTTTAGAATGGCAGAGTCATCCTTAAGCTATTACAAAAATTGCTCTCAGAAGGAGCAAAGGCATTACCAAGTTTCAACCGCCCATGGCGGGTCATTGCATGAGACATCGCTCAGAAGGTTACAAAATGCAAAGTCAGACGGCCGGATCAGCCGGCTCCGGCTCTTCTACTGGCTTCATCTGGAGAGTTTCCAAATCCCAGCTGCAGTCAGCCAGCACGGCAAAGGACCCTTCTTCAAAAAAGGGAGATGTGTCGAGATCATTAGGAAAGAGTTCCTTACTGTGGGCGGGTGTTATAGATTTCCACTCGTAGAGAGGCCCGCGGATCCTCTTATCCTTGCCATCATAAGCCGCATGGTAGACATTTAAGTTAGCTTCATCTACAAGTACAGACGCCAAGAAGCGGGAGTCCTTGACACACTGGATGTAGTCCGCCTCTGTGAATTCTGAGCCGTCGTCTTTCTTCGATGGATAGCCATCCATCATTTCAGCCGGCGTCAGCTCAGGGGCAAAGGCCAGAGCCCGGCTCAATCCGGCGATTGCTCCTTGACGAAAAGCTGATTTCTTCAGTTCTTCAATCTGTTTTGGCATGGTGGAGAAGAGTTCCAAGACCCCTTTCAGAGCGGTGGGGATCTTCTCCTTATATTGAACACTCTTGATCGTAAAGATGGCGCCGCACTATAGTTGTTCCGCAAAGGTGTAGATGGCCTTCAGTGGCAGAAGGCTATCAGAAGCCAACTGCCGGCTCCTGGGACCTGGATAAGCCGGATAAAGCTAATGAGTCGCCAGTTTTCAATAGAAATGTTAAAATACAAAGTAAAACAGAAGCTTACCAAGTAGGGCGGCTGACATCTTTGCTATGTGCCGCTTCAGGCCTTGGAGTTCCTCCGCCACAGCTATAAGCCGCTGGTCGGCGTCGTCTGCCCGTTTGGTCAGAGCGGCCTTTTCAGATTCTGTCGTCTCTTTCAAAGAGGTAAGCTTAGCAGTGGCATTGGCCAGCTCCTCAGAGAGAAGCCGACACTTTTCGTCAGCAATGCTTTGGGCTTCTTGCTGAGCCGCCAAGTTGGCCTTCAGATCCGTCAACTGAGACCCGGCTTCGTTTAAAGCTTCCTATAACACATCAAAATACAGGATAAGTCACCAAAATATAGGACGAGTGCTATAAGCGAATTTCTGCAAGTCTCAAACAGATTGCAAGCAATATATTTGACACTTGGGGGCTAATGTATATTTGCTTTTTCAGTATGCAGTACAGTTCCGGTTCATCTCCTTCGAAGTTAATCTAGAACTTGGGGGCTACAATTTGGCCCTTCAAAGACTACTTCTGATGGAAGATCCGAGTCAATTTTTTTTAAAGTTGACTCGGCCCTTGGGGGCTACGATTAGATCTTCAAGTTGTCTATATTAAAGACCTGATTCAAATAAAATCTGAGATGGCCCTTGGGGGCT
Source organism: Hordeum marinum (assembly GCA_022496015.1). Classification (NCBI taxonomy): domain Eukaryota; kingdom Viridiplantae; phylum Streptophyta; class Magnoliopsida; order Poales; family Poaceae; genus Hordeum; species Hordeum marinum. The sequence continues at coordinate 114,989,452 of CM039672.1, forward strand.
ACGATTGGCGGTTCACTTTATCTACAGTACTAAGCTAAAGCAATTCTAAGTGAATTTGGCATGACAATATCTATAGAGGTCACAGAAAGACCCGGTTCAACTATCAACTAGATTAAACCGGCTCTTGGGGGCTAAGTAACGATATGGTAAGAAGGAAAGGTACCTCATATTTGGTTTTCATCAAAGTCACCAGCCGAAGCTCCAAGTCACGGCAGGTATTTAGCCAGTTCATATATCCGGCATGGAGCTCATCAGCTGTCATCTTCTCGTACGAAGAATCAAAGTTTAAGTTCCTCGAGGCCTCTGACGGTTCGGTATGTTTAGTCAGCACATGAACCGGAGGCGTCTGCTGAGCTGACCCGATGATGAGAACGTTCAGGCTTGGAAGGAGCTCTGGGAGGACTCTCCATAATGACATCTTCAGCGGCCGGCTCCGCAGAGGCAGCCGGTGGAGTTGCTTCCGGATGAACCTCCTCCGGATGTTCGATTTCCTGGTCTTGGATGACAGGGCCGGGGGAGGGCTTGTTGGTCTTACGACGCTTCGCTTGAGCACTACAAAATGGAAAGAGCAGCATTTGAAGAGGTTACTATCATATTAAGAGCCGGAGATCCGGATGCCATGATAAAGAACACTTACAGCGGATTGATCTTGGGCGGTGGTAGAACCGACGCCGAAGAGTCGCCAGAGGATGGGGTTTTCTAAAAGAATGAAACAGGAAAAATGAGAAAGCATCAAGGTTACAAAGGAAAGACAAAGAAAAGTAGAGACGTAAACCTCCGCGGGGCGCTTCTTGGGAGCCGATAGTTTTGGTAACCCGGACACGAGCTCAGTAGAGCCGGTACTCCTAGTCTATCGACGCTCGGCCTACTGTTGCTTTTTCAAAAGGAAGTCGGGAGCCAGGTAAGCTAGAGGATGAGAAAGAGGAACTTTTCGGATAACTCGCCGCGGCTTTCGGGGGACAAAACGATTTGAGTCGGAAGAAATATAAGTTACCTCGGGAGCATCGACATGGCTGGTTTCCACTTCATCCTGCGAATACAATAAACATTAATAACAAGTAGAGGGGGCAAAGGGTCAAGCAGGCAAATCAAGACTTTACCTCTGAGTCGGACGATGGAGGCGGCTCAAGCCAGTTTTCCTGTGGAGCGCTCTTCTTTGGCTTCTTGCCCGCAGTTTTCTTTTTGGCCTTCTTTGGAGGAGGGACATACTTCTTCTTCCAGAAGTCTGAGTTGGCCTAGAAAAGTGACCCGAAAAAAGGGGAATGAATCAGCAAGTTACAAGCAACATACAAGAGACAGACGTGAAGAGATCAACTTACATCTGGAGCAGGGTTAGTGACGTAGAAAGGCGCCAGCCCAATGATGCTGCAGGAGCCGGAGGCTTCATGAACAAGACTCCGGACGGTCATGGCGATATCATCCTCTCTCAAGGTCGATTTGTTGAAGCACAAGGAGCTGTCATACTTGCCTTCGTACTCGCACATTAGCCGGCCCCTGCGGCTTAAAAGCATGATCTGCCAAGAAACCCAGCAGCAGATCAGATCTATTCCTGTTAATCCGTTGGCCATGAGCACCTTGAGCCTGGCGTGAGCCGGTTCAAACTTGGCGCGTTCTGATATTGAGAGCCGGCCCGGAAGTTCAGAATCTGTCTTGATCCGGGAAGCACGTTAACCCGGCAAGGGGCATTCACCCTTAGGAGAAGTATCCTTGAAGTAGAACCAGGTTTTATTCCAGTCCTTTGGGTGACTCAGCATCCTCATAGCCGGGAAGGTAATGTCTGCGCCGCTGAATAGAAATCCCTCCAACCTCCAGACTCAGACCGCCCTTCACCTCAGTTTGGCGGTTGGCATAGAAGAACTCCTGAAAGAAACCAACAAACGCTCTAGACTGCAGAAAAGCTTCGCAGAGAACTTGGAAGTTGCGTATATTCGAGATAGAGTTTGGGGTCAAGTCTTGAGGGTGTAGCTTATACAAATGAAGAACGTCCCGAAAAATTTAGAGCCGGGTGGCACGAACCCTCGCTCAATGTGGTCGGTGAAAACGACTACTTCTCCTTTCTTGGGTGCAGGCCAGGTCTCATTACCCGGAACCCGCCAGTGAAGAACCTCTTTGGGAGGAAGAGTGCCCGCTTCGACAAGATCTACTAAATATTCTTCCGTGACGCAGGAGCCAACCCAGTTGCATGAGTTGGATGCACGAGACATGACGGCGGCTTAACTACTGTACAAAGGAGATAAAGACGGCAAGTCAAGAACAAGCAGGAATCTACGGCAGCTTACAGTTTTAAGGACTCGACGATATCATGCTTCCGTCCGGGTGACAAGAGCCGGACGTGGCTTAGCGACTCATCCAGGGAAAGGAAGATTGAAAATCGGCTAAGTCCTAAAAAACAGATTCCGCAAACTATTGCTATGGCTACGGATCTAGAAAAACGCAGGAAAAGATTTTATCCTGACCTAGCGACGAATAGCAGAAGGAAAGAAATGGACCGCAGCCATCGTGGTCCACGCATTGCATGCGACCGGCCCGCGCGGGGCGGCGGAGTTAGCGCACGTTCTAAAAACGCGTACGGCGTCGGGGTAAACCCGCAGGCGGGGGCGCCGGAGCCCGAGCGGCGGCGACGGAGCTCCCAGTGAAAACCCTAGTACGACGGTGGTGATCTAGAAAATAGGAGAACTGACCTGAGAAGGCGCGATGGAGGCGGAAGAATCTCTGGTACGTTCAGGGTGATGCACCGGCCAAGTTGGGGACGATGTACGAACAGCGCCGGAGCAAAGCTCGAAGACACTAGGGCAGCGACAGGAAGAAGAAGAAGAGGCACGAGCGGGAGGATGAAAAGCTTCGACCTGCACGAGTCATATTTAAATAAGGAATGAGGAAGGCGTGAAAATCCAGGCGACGACAATGTTTGACCGAGGCGGTCGTCTCGATTCTCGGGATGACAGTTAATGAAAGATTTGGTGATACGTCAGCAGATCTCATGACGTCATGTCGGGTCATTTCCGGGCGGCTCGCCAAAATCAGAAGAGAAGGATGAAGTGAGCAAGCTCAATTCAACCTGGGGCCTGATGTTGGGGATATAACCCCGCAATATGAGTCGCCTTAGAGGCTCCGGTTCATATTGATGACTTGTAAGCCGGCCCATGGGTGAGCCGTAAGACTGGTGGCCCAGGAAGATAGACGGCTAAAGATGTGGGCCGCATGATGGCCCGGACGTAGAAGACCCAGGTGTGTAAGCCGCCTCAAGGACAACTTGGACAGAAAGATAGAAAGAGACTCGGAGTCACAAGAAGACCCGAATAGATAATTGTAAAGACCCGATGGTCCTGACCTCCTATATAAAGGCAGACCTGGGGCGACTTAGAGGATAGGTGATCGAGAACTAGGTCAAGCTTCTAGCTCCTTGTAATCGATACACAAGCAATACAAACACAAGCAGGACGTAGGCTATTACCTCGACTTGAGGGACGAACCTGGGTAAATCCATGTCTTTCGTCCCAATCAACCCCTTTGAGTCCACCCCGTTAGCGATGGCCTTGAATCCAAGTCCATTCACCCAGACATCTGCCGTGATAAATCCACGATAGAGAGGGTGGCATATGTCTTGCCGCGTCGAAAGTGACCCATTAGTCCTCCACTGTGTGCCTCTTGCAAAAGCAAAAAACAAAGAGAAGACTTGGGAATGCAGAGTTTGTTAGCATGCATAAGATGTCCATCTTTCATGTAGTAGTTCTCCCAACAAGTTTTCACTTTGCCATTGGCATAAGGAATAGCAAAAGAATCATCATGCTCATACAAGTCTTTTATGTGCTCAAAACCAACAACATTCAATTCAAGTTGAGTATCGAGCATGCATTTGCGGGAAAGAGCATCCGCCACAACATTTTATTTGCCCTTAATGTATTTGATAACATAAGGGAAAGACTCAATAAATTCACTCCATTTAGCATGATGTTTGTTCAACTTAGTTTGACCCTTTAGGTACTATAGAGTTTCATGATCGGTATGAATGACAAATTCATGCGGTCGCAAATAATGTTCCCAAGCTTGTAAGACTCTCACCAATGCATACAATTCCTTGTCATAGATAGGATAATTGAGTTGAGCGCTAGAAAGTTTCTCACTAAAATATGCAATTGGGCACTTCAATTTTTTTTCGAAATTAGGCAAGGCAAGCAAAGGTGCATGAGTGAGCAAATTCTTAAGTTCATGTAAACCGGTGTCTTGGGATGGTCCCCAAACAAATGGTGCATTTTTCTTGCTCAGAGTGTGTAGAGGAGTGGCAATGGTGCTAAAGTCTTTCATAAACCAACGGTAGAAACCGGCTAGTCCTAAGAAACTACGCACTTGTTGCAAATTGGTGGGTGTGGGTCAAGTTTTAATTGCGTCAATCTTAGATTCATCAACATGGACACCCTTTGAGGAAACCACAAATCCTACAAAAACATCATTTTCCACACCAAAAATGCATTTGTCCATGTTAGCATAAAGTTTTTTATTTCCGAAGAGTTTGCAAAACGTTCCTAACATGTGTGGCATGTTGTTCTAAAGATTTGCTAAAAACAAGGATGTCATCAAAGTAGACCACAATACAATATCCAATGTAGGAGCGCAAAATGTGATGCATCATGCGCATGAACGTACCAAGTGCTTCGGATAAGCCCATGGGCATCACTAACCACTCATAGAGAACAAATTTAGTTTTGAAAGCCGTTTTACACTCATCACCCTCTTGTAAGCGAAATTGGTAGTAACCACTTTTCATGTCTATTTTGGAAAATATAGTGGCACCACTAAGTTCATCTAGCATGCCATCTAAACATGGGATAGGGTGATGGTAGTGAATGGTGACAGAATTTATAGGACGGCAATCGGAACACATGCGCATACTACCATCGTGTTGAGGCACTAGGACCACGAGAACCGCACAAGGACTCAAACTCTCACGAACATGCCCTTTATCTAGGAGTTTTTGGACTTACCTTTGTATCTCCTTTGTTTCATCGGGGTTGACGCGGTAGGGAGCCCTGTTGGGAAGCGGTGCGCCGGGGATGAGGTTGACGTGTCGTTCAATCCTCGCTTTGGTGGTAGTCCCGGATGTAGCTCATCGAGGATAATATCTTGAAATTCTTGCAAAAACTGAGATAACACAAGAGGAAGATGTTGTGAAGGGTTAGGCCGGGTAACATCATCCTTGCATGCTATCACGTATAGAAGGACGGTCGATGGGATCTCACTCACATCCCTCAAATCTCTTTTTGTGGCAAATAGTACTACATCACTCATGTCCCTCATCGTGGAGTCACTCAATTTTGGCTTTTGGCGCTCACTCCCTTTGAGGTGGATCACTCTCTCACTTTTCTATCCACGATGGGATGAATCTTGCTTGTCGGCAATCACTTGACTTGGAGACATAGGGCTAAGCACATATTTGGTGCCCTTCATCTTGAAGCTATATTGATTTGTGCGTCTGTTGTGTATGGCGCCACGGTCGAATTGCCAAGTTCTCCAAAGGAGTTGGTGGAAAACGGACATGGGCACCACATCACACTCCATGGTGTATTTGTAAGCTCCAATCTTGAAGGAAACTTGCACGGTGTGGTCGACTTGTATTGTGTCGGAGTCACTTAGCCATTGGAACTTGTCGAGGCGAGGGTGCTTCTTCTTGACCAAGTGCAACTTTGAGCAAAGTTCCTCACTTGCCAAATTGTGGCAACTTCCTTCGTCGATGATGACCTTGATGGATCTCCCTTGGATACCAGCCTTGGTGTGGAAGATGTGGCAACGTTGGTCCTCACCTTGTTGTTGTAGAGTCAAAACCGTTGTGACAACGAGAGCGAGGCTCGGATCATTGTCACAAAAGATTTTAGAGTCTTCATGTTCATTGACTTGTCGGTGCATAGACACTCGTTCCAAGGCTTCCATCTCATCTTCACTCATGGAGTCACAGGAACCGTCATCTTGAAGGATCATGGTCCGCCTTGTGGGACACTCATACATTTCCTGTCCTCGGCCTTGGCACGTGAAACACTTGATGGAGCTTGTTTTCGCATCATCCGGTGTTGGTGTAGAGGATGATGCTCTTGTTTTGCTTGTGGGAGTGTTGCGTGATGATGAAGACGACTTGTCCTTGTAGCTTGACTTGTCATCTTTTGTCATGGAGGTTCTTGTAGAAGAAGGTGTCGTAGTTGGAGACGCTTGAGTAGTTGCACCTTAGGTATTGTAGGAGGTCTTTGAGTACTTGTAGTCCTCTTGCACTTGACATTCCACCTTGGTGGCTTGACGCACTAGCTCGAGCAAGTTGGAGCGGGTTGGAAATCCGCAATTTTCTTGACGTGGTAATTGAGACCATTCAAGAAACGTGCCATAGTTTGCTCATCCTCCTCCTTCACATTGTATCTTATCATGGCTATCTCCATCTCTTGGTAGTACTCTTCCACCGACTTGGTACCTTGCCTGAGTAGTTGTATCTTCTTGAAGAGATCACGATTATAGTGTATTGGGACGAATCAAGCTCTCATGAGATCTTTCATTTGTGCCCAAGTGGTGATTGGAGGGTCACCTCTTTCTCTTCTTTTCTCAATCACTTGTTCCCACCAAATAAGAACGTAATCTTGGAACCCAAGGGAGGCCATGAAAATCGTCTTGTCCTCTTCATAGTTGTGCAACCAGAATATTTTGTCAACCTTGAGTGCCAACAGAGATATTCTTTGGGATCGTTGCTTCTGGAGAACTTAGGCATATTGAACTTGAGCTTGCCAAAGCGATTTTCTTCATTGTTGTTGTTATTGCGGTATCCTTATCGTGGAGGAGCATGGTTGTCTTGTTGAAGTTGGCCTTGCCATGGAGCTTGATCATCCACGTGTTCAACGGGATTTGCTTGAGGTCGCGCTTCTTGTCATGGAGGGGCGTTGTTGTCATGTTGATAGTGCTCTTGCCTTGGAGCGAGCTCATAAATGTGTTACTCCTCTTTCCTTGGGTGTTGTTGACATCGTTGTCGCAGCCGTTGTTGGCGTTCTTCGTGCTCCTCGTGACGTGCGGCTTCCTCTTGGCATTCTCGACATAGAGCTTCTTGTTCCTTGCGAGCTAGTCAGTTGCGTTCTTGCAAGGCATGGGTTGATTCAAGAAGCACACAATGTGCCTCATTTGCTTGCTCTTCATGGTGTTGGTGTTCCTCATGGCGGTGACGTAGGCGTTCTTGCTCGTATGCGTATTGCTCTTGTTGGTGATGGCGGTCAGGCTCGCGATGTCGACCTTGAGTCTTGTCCTCGTGGAAATGATTGCTTGAGTCTTGATATAGGTGACGTGCATCATGTTTTTGTGGTCGTGCTCGAGGCGGAGGACTCTCACCGGACTCTCGCGGTTGGCTAACAAGTTGAGGTAGAAGTTGATGAAGCACGGTTCACAATCAAGCCGTGGAGCTCCTCCATTTGGGTTGTCATCAAGTCCCAAGTTTGCTCCTCGGATTCACGTATGTTGGTGGCGAGGTGCTCGATGTGGTCTTTGATGACATCATGTGCTTGGCGCATTCCCGTTTGTGCGGCAAAGAATTGTAGTTTGGTGACGTAGTTGTTCCCGTCATCGTCATGCTCCTCGAATGTCGGGTTCGTCATAGTGTTCCTATCCATGGTACTCAAGTAGATATAAGAGGAAGAATGAGAAAACTCAATACAAAATACTATTCCGAAGGTTGAAATGAGGATCAATCACTCAATGTGAAATCGTGGAAATAGTAGAATTGGTACCGAGTTTTCCCTTCTCACACCTATACAAGTAATTCTTATGGAATAGCTTGGTTAGGATGGTGGCACAAAGAAATTTGAGAATATGATGAAATAAAGTTGAAATAGATTCGTAAATTCGCAAGTAAGACAATGTGAATCAATAGCAATGAGTGAACTCGGAAACACAAACACGGATAGATAACTGGGGCTGTGCAACCAAGAAATGATCTCAAAACGTGGAATCCATGGAAAACACACCTATTGCACAACAATATAGAGATTCTAGCACGATTTCTCAAATGGGCGTGATACAAACTTGTGCACGGCCTATGAGAAACAAAAATGTGTTGTCTTCCTATTCCTGCTATGTATGTATGAGGCACAAGTCACTCGCTCAAGTGATCTAAGATGATCAAGTATGATATGCAAATTTGGCGATGCTATTGCTCTTTTGTCTTTGCTTAAAAGCTTTGCTTCTCTTTCCTTTGGCAATGATATTTGGATTGTCACTATGAGGGGCGTTCACACCAAGATAGCAATTATGTATGTGGGTACTTTGTAACACAAGAGATGACACTAAGATGTATATGCACGCAATTGTAGCTATGCGGAGTATGTGTCACTAATGTGCACAAGTAGCATGACCTGGCAATACTCAATGGCTAGTCTCGATAGGCAAGTAACACAAATAGGATAGGGGTAACAATGCAGTGGCAAGGGTATAAGTCAAGAGTGTCGTCACGGTTACCGTCCTTTGTAGTGTCAATGAAGAGGTTGTTGGCAACAATCCGGGGTGATGATGAGCGGCACCTTCGATGAAGAACCACTCCTAAGTGGCCGAAACACCTTAGGAAGTGGTGAGGCTCGCGTCTCAAAATCTCAAATACAAATGAGTTGCGGAAGAAACAGTGGAAGAAAACCAAAATTTTCGGGCAAAAATTCAGTTTCGACAGACTTACTCGGACGTCCGGGCGGGGTCCGGTCGTCGGGCGGCTCTCGGTCGTCCGGAGCCTGCGAGTTTCACCAGATGAACTCGAACCGAAAGAAAAAATTCAGGAAAAATTGAGGCAAATTTGCGGACGGAAATGATGGGTATGATTGCGGGATGATATATCCACTTGTCCTCTATGAAATCCATGGATCCAAATCAACAAAATCTCATCAAATCCAAGAAATCCAAGAAATTTTCGATAGGGCTATTTTGGGGATTTTCAAAATTAGGACGAATCAAAGCAAAATTGGCTAGCAAACGGTGGGGGAGACTCCAAATTCGTGATCAACGTGGCTCATGATACCATATGATACGGGGCAAGACCCATAGTAGTCGATCTTTCACGAATTGGAGGGGGAAAACACGAAGAACACGGGGAAGAACAAGGGGAAACACTCAAGAGAAAACTCAATCACACATCAACTAGGTCCATAACATCACAAGAGGTACAAGATCCCAAATCAACCAATGATACAAGTAGCGGTATGCAATCTCCCACTCTGGAGGAGGGGCCTTGAATCGACGTGGGATCTTCCCTCTAGAGGGGCCTTGGCATCACTTGGATCTACTCCCAAAGGGGGGAAAACTCCCTAGAAGAAGCAAGTGATGGAGCTAAGCTCAAGAGCAAACATTAGCTAATCCTAGAAAGAGGCGGGGGTGAGGTTTATATAGTCTGAGATGAGGTAGAGGGGTACATGGGACGATACCCATGGGCCTCTGTGCAGATAGGGTCCGGACATCCAGACGGGGTCGGACGTTCGATGGCTCAGGACAGTCCGGACGTCCGGAGGAGGCCGGAAGTCCGAGGATTCGGTGCGGCTGTGGCTTGGCCGGCTTTCCGGACGCGGTCAGACGTCTGGGGATCGATCATCCGGAGGCTCCGGTCTTCCGACGTTTTGCAGCGGATGCTTGAGGGCTAGATTTCCGGGATGGCCTGGACGTCCAGGCACTTGGACGTGTGAGACGTCCGGGCAGCATCGATCATACGAGGGCTGGGTAGTCCGGTTGACCTTCGAGCTGGGCTGATCTCTAGGCGCCGGACGTCCGAGACCGTCCGGTCGTCCAAGAGCTGGAGCCTGTTCTCGGGTCCTTCTTTGTCCTTCCCAGCTTGACATCCTTCTCCCGAGTACCTGAGTACACAGAGCACTTCTGTGTGAGGTACCGACCATGTTTCGAGTGGGTCACACGTAGGTTGAGCAAGGAGAGATGTCACCTCGTTTTCGATGGCGTGTGCATGGTCTCTCGTCATGGGTCCTCTTGTGGCTTGCGATGTTAGGGAACGGTCCATGGTGGTGTTCGTGGGATGCTCCGCATCATACATTCTATGTTTTCATTTTTATTGCGTTGATTGTGGTAGGTTGAAAATGCATTCGTATGTGACATGTATCTTTTATTTCTATCATTACTCTTATTTGTGTTGGATTTCCAGGAAGTGTTTGCAGACAGTCGATCACTCCGCGTCCATGTAGGGTTTGCATTTTATGTTTTTTTACTTTCATTTAACATCCCAGGATTTACCGCTGATGCCTAGCAAACTATCTTGGGCTGGAGCCCATTATCCACCGCCAATCGCTCTCTCTTCTTCCTTTTTCTAGAGTCAACAAAAAATGACAAAGAAAGGGCGAGGAACCATTGCTGCCTCCATAGATCCACCCTTTGCTAACCACGCCGCCCATCGTTCCTGACCACCATCTTCCACCGACCATCGTTGATGCTCCTCCCGACGATCTCCTTAGTGTATCTAGCTGTTGGTGCATGTCGCGAGCCACTGCCACGGACACAGGTGGGAGACAGGCGCGTATACCTTCACCTCCACACCCCTTCCTTCTCCACCGTTCTCTCTACCTTCTTATACCATCTACCATCTATCAAAACAGCCCCACAGAACGCACGGCGGTGAATGGTGGAGGGGAAAGGCGTGTGATGGTGATGTGGGTCAGACCTCCCCCACGACACGGGCTCCTCCCCCTCCATGGACAAGTAGGTGAGGTTAACCTCCTCCTGATCTTTCTCCATCTCTTCTCTCTCTCCCTCCCTCTCAGTGCACCTCTTATGTTTGTCTTGGTCTATGTTTTTTCTTCTTCTCCATGTTCTTAGTTTCATTTTGTTGACTTTGATTCAAGAATTCCGGAATTGCTAATCCAGGCAATAGACACAAGGTGGCTAAATAGGTGACACTATACCAGGAACTTGCAATTTTTCTATACTATTCTGCTTAGGGGAGGCCCATTGTACAATTTATATATATTGGAAAAGAAGGCACACACACAACACTACGGGTTATCCTAATAGTATGTGGTTACATTCTCTTTTTAATATTTATAGTGTTGATTGTGGTAGGTTCAAAATGCATTAGTATGTGAAGTCTATCTTTTATTTTTTCCCATTACTCTTATTCGTTCTTGATTTCTAGGACGTGATTGCAGACAGTCGATCACTCCGCGTCCATGCAGGCACGTGGACGAGGGGCATGCTCGTCCGTCCAAGATAAGAAGTAAGAGACCCGAGCTGAACTTGCAGTTTCTTGCTCGCCTTTCACAATCGCTTGGAGATATGTGAAAAATCTTTATATAATATTTTCCATGTTAATGTGGATTCACAAAAAAATGAAAAGGTATTACTTCATGTTCATGGTGCAAAGATTATAATTTGAGCGAACACTTCAAAAAATAAAATTTCCTTTGTTACTTCATGTTCATAGTGCAAAGATTATAATTTGGGTGACCACCTAAAAATATGAAATTTCCTTTGTTAGTTCATGGTGCAAAGATTATAATTTGGTTACACTTTTTTTCTTTATTTTTTTTTCAATGATGTACACGAGTACTCAGATTGTGAAATTAAGATTCTATAATTATTATTATTTTGTTGTGAATGTGTGTTAGGAAGCAGACTTTGAATGTAAGGAATCTTGTAGAAAGTACACTGGTTTTTGAATTAAATGCACACCAAATGTCCCAGTGCAAACTAACTAACATGATAAATTAATTATCGCCAAAAAAGTTCTGAAATGGTGCACATCAGTATTTCAACTTCAATTGTTTGTGTTTGTACAAACAACTTAATCAGTGAATCCATTATGCTTTGGTCGTATATGTGCCATTTATTCGATCATGTTTGATCATCACAGTACTTCTTAATCCTTTTCTGTCAAGACTATCTAATTTACTTCATTTTGAACGAAGTAGCACTGGTTCATAAAAAACTTCTTTTAATAAATGAGGGATGGTATTTATTCTAGCTACCAGATAATGGTTGCTTCAATGTCTAAAATATTGATATCTTTGGTGCCAATGATGACCTTTAAGTTTCTGTGACCCGGTCTCTCTGTGTAGGCACGCCATTTTTTCATTGCTTCCTGAAAACACAAGATGGAGCGAAGGAGTCGACGACAGGGCATGGCAGCGACGCCTGAAGCCACGATGGCCAGGCAACATGTGAAACGAGAGACAAAGGCTTAGCTCGTTGGAGCAAGGCCGCGATAATCTAAGGCAGGACCGTAGGAGGTAACTGGGCAAGGTTCCACATTGCAGTAATTTACCTATCATTTATTATTTTTGATGAACCATTCGCCTCTATCTTTCTTTGAAGCTCATCATAGAAGACTAACTTTTACTACACTAATGCCCGATTGTGTCCGGGATTAAGGGGTCCTCGGGCTGTCGACCTATCTCTGCGGGTCGAACAGCGGGCCGCCTTGTGATTGTCAATGAAGGTCCAGACACCATAACCAAGACGGAATCTCTCTGGACGCAACGTGCACTCCAGGTACAAGAAGATGGGATCGACATATTCCTTTCCTGATGTAACTGACATTATGTAACCCTAAAACCCCCTAGTGACTATATAAACCAGAGGACTTTAGTCTGTAGGGCAAGTTAAGGTCATTACTCTTAGGGTTTAGACCAGATCATATGATCTCGAGGTAGATCAACCCTGTACTCGATACCCCATATTCAATACAATCAAAGAAGGATGTAGGGTTTTATATCCACTAAGAGGGCCCGAACCTGAGTAAATATCGTTTCCCTTGCCTACTGTAACCCATCAATCCAAGATCCATAGTTTGGGGCACCCTACCCAAGATCTGTCGTATTTGACATCGACATTGGTGCTTTCATTTAGAGTTCCGCTACGAGATCGGTAGAGGATTGATGGCTCGCCTAATCATCAGCGATGAAGTTTGTCATAGGGAGACCTTTGTCCCTGGACATATTTTTGTGTTTGGAAGCGCTATACTGCGTGTTGACACGATCGGCCATCTTGGCTAGATCGGAAGTTTCACCCCTATCAAGAGATCAAGTTCGAGAACCTATGGTTCTCTGCCGACTCCCAAGGTGACTTGTTCCTTACAGGGCTCGTGGTCTCGTCCGACGAGCTCGGAAATCCCAAAGCTTGAACTTCGGGCCTCCTGCTCGGCCCCGCCCTTGGGCCCATACCTATCGGGGGTCCGATTTTATGCCTGGACCCGATTACAGCGCCCGAGGACCAGGGGTCAGCCCTGGTCAAATACACTCTTTGTACGAACGCTTCGAAGGTTGGCATTGATGGTGTCTAGCAGATTAACACGGCCGACCTCTTGCTTCCGAACGAGGCGTTGGACCGGATCCATTGATGAAAATCATGGACGACCTGACCTCGACCCATGATCACATCGGTCTGTAAGTAGGTGAGGAGGAGTTTATGGCCCACCAACCACCCACTTGGTAGCTAATATCGAGGATTTAGCCGATATGCTGGACTATGCCTCTAAGGAGGCAAAAGATATGGAGGAAGAGGCCGGTTCACCCGTCCCTATCACTACTGGATGGTGGACAGCCATCTCCACATACAATGTTTACATGGTGGACATGCTCGACAATAAGGATGGCAGCACGCCCGTTTTGAGCAGCGACGACATCCCAACCAAAACCAGTGGTGACGACACACTCAAGCATCATCGTTAGTGTAACAAATCCAAGGGGCGCAAGGGTAGGAAAAATAACACTGCCTCCGAATTTTTTACACTGGATACCCCTGAAGATCCCGTAGACCTAGCCGCTCCCGAAAAGCAGCAGGATGATCCCGATGGGAAGATAGATCCTGAAAACCATAAGGACCCCACCGATTACAAAGACAACAACTACTTACCGCTTTTTGAAGACGATGTCAGTCTCGATGATGAGGATTTCATCGTTCCCGAAGACCCGTTCGATCAAGAGAGATTCAAGTGTCAACTGATCGCCACCACTCGGAGCCTCAGGCTAAAAGAAAAGCAAATCAAAGCTGAACAAGACACCCTCAATAACATATGGAAGCCAACCCTAGCTGCCGAGGAAGGATCAAAATAAAGATTACCCGCGCCGCCATTTATTGCCAGAATTCGACGATGAGGCCCCCGAGCCCACACTCCCTAGACACACCAAAAATGACCAGTCGGACCGCCCCCCTCGAGGGCGGGACATGCCGACTGGCAAAATGGGAGAAGTACCCGAACACCCTCATAAAGGACAGAAGAAACTGGTTCAACCTGACCCGTTCGACCTACGACACACTTTAAATGCTCACACAGGACAGACAAGATCCATTTATGGATCCAAAGGACGAATCGCTGCCGGATGGGATGGGTATCAAGCTTGGCTTGACCAGAACGATAGAATTCAAGGATAGCACCGGGACCGAATCCAATCAGACCTTTGGCATGACGTGTCCAGGGTTAGGGGCGCCACCCACCCGATTTGTTTCACTGACTAGGTGATTCAACATCCGTTCCCTGAGGGGTTCAAACCCGTAAACATTGAGCAATATGATGGCACTACTTACCCGACTGTCTGGATTGAAGATTTCCTTCTCCACGTACGCATGGCTCATGGGGATGACCTCCATGACATTAAGTACGTGTCACTAAAGATCAAAGGACCGACACGACATTGGTTGAACAGCCTCCCCAAAAACTCCATCGGTAATTGGGAACAACTCGAGGATGCCTTCCGCTGTAACTTTCAGGGAACCTATGTTAGCCCATCGGATGTTGCGGACCCGAGCCACATTGTTCAACAAGCCGGAGAATCATCCCAGCAATTCTGGAACCGATTCCTTACCAAGAAGAACCAAATCTTTGATTGCTCTGATGCCGAGGCGCTGTCCTCCTTCAGGAACAATATTTGGTACGAATGGCTAGCCCGTCAACTCGGACATGAACAACCTCGAACAATGTTCGCTTTCACCTCACGCATGTCCTGCTTTTGTGCGGGCAAAGACAGTTGGCTAGCACGCCGGGACAATCCTCCTACAAACCTCGGCACTTCCAAAGTGCGGGACAACAATGAGCAGCCACGACGTAACAAGAATAAACATCAAAACAACGGAACTAAAACTGAAGACACGGCGGTTAATGTCGGCTTCCGTAACTCAAAATCATCACAACAGAAGAAGCTTGTCAAAGCAAAGAGGGATGGACCCTCTCAGCTGGAAAAAATAATGGACAGACCCTGCCAGATTCATGGCACTCAAGACAAGCCCGCCACCCACACCACCCTTAACTGTTGGGCATTTAAACAAGCAGCCAAGCTTGCAGCAGAAGACCACGGTAAGGGCGCTCGCGGCGAGGACGACGAAGAGCCCCACAGGCCACATAATGGAGGCCAGAAGCAATTTCCCCTTGAGGTAAAAAGTGTGAACATGATCTATGCCACACATATACCAAAGAAGGAAAGGAAGCGCGCTCTTCGGGACATATACGCCATAGAGCCCATCACCCCAAAATTCAACCCATGGTCGGCTTGCCCAATAACCTTCGATCGTACTGACCACCAGATTAGTATTCGGCATGGTGGGTCAGCTGCTCTGGTACTTGATCCCATAGTGGATAGGTACCATTTAACAAGGGTCCTGATGGACGAAGGTAGCAGCCTCAATCTTATCTACGCAGACAAGGTGAAGAAAATGGGTATCGATCTGTCAAGGATCAAACCCAGTAACACCACCTTTAAAGGAATAATACGTGGCGTTGAGGCCCACTGTTCAGGCACCATAACCCTGGATGTAGTGTTTGGCTCACCCAATAACTTTTGCAGCAAAGACTTGATCTTCAACATCGTCCCTTTTCGTAGCGGCTATCATGTGCTTCTTGGCCGAACAGATTTCACTCATTTCAATGTTGTCCCCCACCATGCCTATATGAAGCTCAAGATGCTCGGTCCCAAGGGGGTCATCACCATCAGCGACAATACGGAGTGTTATCTTCGAATAGAGAACACACCACGGCTCTAGCGATCGAGTTGCAGCTTGAAAATGAAAGTTGAACCCCCAGTCCGCCGTCAAGGCATAAAAGGTAGGTAAGCAAGCCCGAACTCTATTTCGGTTCCCGGAGCCTCACGCTCAAAACAAATAGTAATACATGTCCCGAAGCATGACCCAGTTACCCGCAAGGTACATACTCCGGAATCATAATTTCTCACTTAAACTTCCTTCGGCAGCTATGGGGACCAATCATCCAAAGGCCTAGTTTTCGGCTAAGCTGAATAGTGGTCATATATGTCTTCGGACAACACCAGGATTCATCAAGGATCCAACCAACAGAGTTAAGCTCACATAATTCAGCGACCTCTCAAGACTTTCTCTCACAAGACCCGCTCATCGACTACCACCTCCTCTAAAGGAGCACCCTCTAGGAGAACAAAGGCGCAAACGTCCAGCAGGACACAGTAAAGGACATCAGGCCATTCATTTTGTCAAGGTCCCGTGTAAACCTTTTTTCCTATAAATTTATTCCCGCATTCTTGTACCAGTTATTTCAGCCAACAAAAGTATATGAAATGTCAAGTGTCCGTCACAATAACACAAAAACATTATGATCCTAGGGTGATTATTAATGCCCAACTAGCTTGCCTTTTTGCTCTTCAATGCAAGCTAGTTCAGTATGTATTTCTTCAGATGCGGTTGGTCCATAAAACCGGGGGCTTGATCAACTCACCCCGCGCATTGCCTCAACACTATCTTGGTATCATGTGTTTGGCGTCTTGGATATTGCGTTATATGCATGAATTCTGAATTGTGTCTTTGGTTAAAGGTTGGGTTGCTTGGCTCCTGTGCTTCCCCTTTTATGTTCTGCTTGTTCGCCTAACAGGGGAAAGGGAGAACCGTTGAGATTGTACTTCTAGTTTGTCTGGTTAAGTACCTTAGTGGAGAAAGCCGAAAACCGACTGGCATAATAAGCGTGAATTGATCTACAATCCAATGACAAGTGTTAAACCAAGAATCATTGGAGGTTCACCTTGTTAAAAACAGAAGTTTTGGAGTAACACATGTCATGTGATATGGGTTTTTCAACAATGCTAAACACCGAACATCACAAAGTAAAGGGGGGCTAGTACTTACTCCCCAAATTTAAGCTCCTATGGTTAAGTGAAAGCAATAAAGTTGTATAGTCTGATTGCCTTGTTTTCTTCCGAACTACCACCTATGGGTACCAAGACATTGGCTAAGGGTAACAATGTGGATATTTAAAACACCCCTTTTAGTATCTATAGGGGGGTTGACACCGATGAATGGCAATTTTCAGAGTTGGAACAACCACACATGAGTCAAAATTAACAAAAGCATAGTATAACATATACCATGCAAATTCTTAGACATTAAGATACAATAAAGTTTTAACCATCAACCAGAAGGTAGTATGTTCACTCAAAAATTACATCTTTCGGACATAAGGCTTCTATGGCTCGAGCACCGTCCATCACTATGGGGAAGTACAACTCAAGGTGCCTATGGCCTTTCCCGGGCAGCAAGGAGCGGTGGCCATCTCAAGTAGCTTTAGCTTTGGCCAGTGCACCATGGTCTTCAAGAACGCCATCCGAGCTCCATCAATGCATGTAGAACACGTGTGGGCATCAACCCGGGGCGCAACAGTGACCAACCTTTGCACCAAACCGAAGTAGGTGTCCAGCAGCGGCTTCGTAGGCCATAACCGGATACATAGATCCTTCATGGCTGGCTCGGCTATGCAGTGCAACTCCATCAGCTGCTTCATGTGATCGGAGACAAGGAGCGGCTGCTCTAGGGCCTGAAACTGCTCCCAAAACAGCCGTTGATCGGCATCCCCTTCCTGGGAGGCATAATGTTGCGTCGCATCCGCCGCACACGTGGGCAGGTCTGCAAACACGCTTGGAGAACGCCACACTCGATTGAGCAACAAAACCCTTTTTCCACCAACAGGGCATTATAGTAAGTATTGCTTACCACTCGCAATATGCTTTATTTGGTGAAGTTTCTTCTCATGGCGCTGCACCTCCATGCGTGCCTCCCGGAGGGTTGCAGAGTTTAGGGACAACTCGGTAGCTTGATCCTTGCTCTTCTACTCAAGGACATCAAACTTAGAGATGGCGTCCTTGAGCTCCTGTTGCACTTCCGCAACCCTGGCTTCATGCGTGTTCGGCATCCACCTCATGTTCGGGGGTCTCATGCCTCGCCTTTGACAGCTCGGCCTTGAGATTCTCAATCCCTGCTGCCATGACTGCATTGATCATTAGCATATTGATTTTTTTAGGATACAACCATGAAAATTCCTCACTCGCACGAGGTAAATAACTACATCAGTTGTGTTGAGACTTACCTTGCATGTTATCAAACCACTTGTTAAGGCAGTCAAGCTTGTCTTTGGAGCTTTTCCGTTTCCGATTCAACTCCACAACACTGGGGGTTGTGGTCTGCGACATTGCCTGTACAGACCATGCACACATGTCAGATTCCCAAGATATTGGATTCTAAAATCCTCTATCTGGATGTTTTTTCACATACCAACAGAGTCTTGGGGGCTTCTGCTAAATTCAAACAAAATAAAAAAAGAATTTTACTTTGTATTCTTATCACATTCGACCCCCATATGAGTTCTTCCAAAGCACACACATCTCGGGGGCTACTAAGTTTGGAAATTGCATATAAATCCGACCATAATTTAAAAAATAGTGCCATATTATGTAAATTACCTGGAAGCCGGCTAGCAGGCTGTTGAAAGTTTCCTTCAATCCGTTGTCAACGGATGGACTACCTTGTAGTACCGCACTCAAGAGGGTGCAGTGCTCTTCGGTGATGGAGGACTCATTCAAACCCTCCTCCATCACCGTCGTCTACCCGGATTGAATTCGCTCTATAACGGGCGGCTCCGGGTACAGCATGGAAGCTTATCCCCTTGGATAAGCCGGAGTAGATGACTCAGAAGGCTTGGAGGCCTTCGAAACAGCCTCCAAAGAAAGCTTGGGTTGATTGAGCACTCCTCCTTTGCTTGCCAGGAGGGACTCGCCTTCCTGGTCTTCGGGAACTGAGGTGTTAACCTCGGCCGTGACTTCATTTTCCTCGCCCCTTGTATCTAGCTCGGGGAGGGTCTTTTTGGACACCACCTCCTCGATGGCTGGAGGAATGGAGTTATGGGACGCGGTCCAACTTTCAGCCAATTTGGTTGGCGGAGATTCCCCATCCGAGGCTTGGTCGGTGGGAAGGACGTGGCTGCGATGAAATAAGCATATGAATTGGTAGTAACAAAAACCTTCAAAGTGAAAATATGACATAATCTTCAGATTCATACCTTTGCACCCAGGGTTTGACTCTGAGGGTCCTTCGGGGAACCTTTCAAAATCTTCAGACTCCTTGTCGGAGTTTGGAACATCATCAAAGAGGGCCACTTTGGCCCTGCATTGCCTTTTTTGGGCAGTGGGAGCTAGATCTCCCTCATCGCCTTCGGCCAGCGCCCTCTTCTTGGTGTGCGAGGAGTCACTCTCCTCCCCGTCCTCTTCCGACTCTCCTTCGAGTAGAAGGGGCATGTGTATCCTCGGACCCGGTGTCCGGAGGGCCCTTACAAAGACCTCGAGTCCTCTTCTTCTCTTCAGTCTTCTTTGACATCGTGTACAGCTTTTTGGCCAGCATGGCCGTTAATAAGGTCGTCCTAGGGCCTTCGGGCAATGGTGCTCGGTAGGCGATCTGCTTGGATTTCTCCAACCAGATCTATAAACATGGAAGAAAGAGGGGTAAGAACCTTATGAAAAGAGAAAGATCTGAACACAAGTAATACAATTTTACCGGTTCAGGGGGTGCGGCCCTCAATGCCTAGGTATTCCTTCACGGCTGGCCAAGTATTTTTTGGCTTGAATAACACCTTCCACAACTTGTCTTGTTCGATGTGGAAGAAGTGTTGCATAGTGAACGGATCATTCAGATTGTAGTCCCACATAGGGGCAGCCCGATCTTGACAGGGGAGGAGGCGGCATTGGTCAGCCCAATATTCTTTGTGAGTAGGATGGAGATGCACCTTTGTAGCGCCTTCACTTCCATAGTTTCCCCCAATCGAGCCCTTTCTTTATCTAGGACACCAGTCTAGTGGGGATCCGGATCTGAATCCAGAGAAGATGTCCACCTCGTGATGCGTGGTTCGGTGATGTAGAATCACTCCCTCTGCCAGAACTTGACGGTATCTATGAAAGAACCGTCCTTCCATTGTGCCAGGGGAAGCTTGCTGATCATCACTCCCCTGCAATCTGCCTGCTCGCCGCTAACTACCTTCGGCTTGACGTTGATCACTTTCAACCATAAGCCGAAGTGGGAATGGACCCACATAAAGGCCTCCTAGACAGTGATGTAAGTACAAATGTGCATAAAAGAATTTGGGGAGAGGTCATGGATGTCCAACCCATAATAAAATAGCAAACCCCTCATGAAGGGGTGGAGGGGGAAGTTGAGGTCCCGGAGGAAGTGAGGGATGAACACCAACCTCTCACCTTCTTTAGGCGTGGGTACGACCTGGTTCTTCTCTGGAGTACGATGGGATATGTCTGTCGATGGGTAGCTGGCGAGCTTCAACTCCAAAATGTCCTTGTTTATGACAATGAAGGCCTCCCACATGCCCTTGGAGCCAAAGAAGGGAAGGAATTGAAGAAATTGGGTGGAGGATGAAACTTGAGAGCTCGGAGCTCAGAAGGTTAGAGAGGGCAATGTTGATATGAGAACTAGAATGCGTGTGGAGGCAATGGTGGCGGTTTTCCTTCTTATAAGTCATTGTAATACTAAGAGCCCCTCGGTTGCACCACAGACCTCGCCACTTCCCGATAAACTGTGCAGTTATGGGTACATGGGAAAACCCAAATCATAAATTGTATCCCTTAAAAAGCAATGCGCGATCTCCATATTGAGGGGACGTGCCAAGGTTACCTCAAACCGCGGATCAAGTTTTCTTTAAGCCAGTCAGTATATTTGACTGGTTGTGACCGCTCATTGAAAAGTTTCCAGGACGAAACACTATCCACACTTGAACGGTTGGCCTTCAAGGCTCAGTTATATATTCAAACTTCAGGAAATATTCGGTGGTCGAACCATCATTGATTGAATTTGAATTCAAGGCGGAACTCGCCTCACAAGCCAAAGAATTTGGACATGCAAATTCTAAGATGACACTATGGAATTGGAGGCTAGTTTGGGTGATACTAAGGGAGTCCAGGATTAAGGGGTCATGAGGCTGCAGGCCTATCTCCGAAGGGCCAGACAATGGGTCGCCTTGTGATTGTCAATGAAGGTGAAGACACCATAACCAAGACGGAATCTCTTAGGATGTGACGTGCGCTCTATGTACAAAAAGATGGGCTTGGCATATTCCTTTCCTGTTGTAACCGACATTGTGTAACCCTAGATACCCCTGGTGACTATATAAACCAGAGGGTTTTAGTCGTTAAGCAGGTTAAGCTCATTACTCTTAGGGTTTAGACCACATCATGCGATCTCGAGGTAGATCAACCCTGTACTCGATACCCCATATTCAATACAATCACGGGTTAATTGGATCAATGCCACTGGAATTCTAGCAATTGCGAGAAATGCCACTACAATTTCCAAACTTTGAAAACTGCCACTACAAATTTGCCTAACTTCGAAAAAACACCACTGCAGACTTTGAAAAATGCCACTGGAAATGGCATTTTCAAAGTTTGGAAATTGTAGTGGCATTTCTCAAAATCACCATAATTCAAGTGGAATTTATCAAATTAACCCTATAACCAAAGCAGGACGTAGTGTTTTACCTCCATAAAGAGGGCCCAAACCTGGGTAAATATCGTCTCCCTTGTTTCCTGTAACCCATCAATCCAAGATCCATAGTTCGGGACGCCCTACCCGAGATCTGCCGGTTTTGACACTGAGAATGCCCATTTGTGGTGAAATTTTTGAAAATAGTTCAAACTTCTTTATGAAACGTTCTAATTGTAGATCAGCGGAAACACCCGTTAAAATAGTTCTTGTCATAATTCACCATCTAGCATCTAACCTATCATCTGCAGATGAACATATACATTTTTAGTATATGTGATTCTTTCAGGTCTTTAAATGACACCATGTCTATGGAATTTCGATGACATTTCTCCTCCATGACTCCATGAGGAATCTTCTTTAAAAGGTATGAAAGATCGTGGTGAGTAGCAGGCACAACAAAAAATATTTTAATGGGCTTTAGCTGCTTCACTCCCTTGCCTCAAAAAGATTAGTAACACCATTACATGAATGTTCCTACTGAGCGGCAAACCAGCCAAGAAAAGACGACAACTTCACATCACAGGTTGAAAATATGTAATAACTTTTATTGTTTTTCCATTTCACATTGTTGTCTCATGATCCAGATAATCACATTTAAAAACGGATCATCAAAGGTCTTGTGCTCAGTTTTCTTTATGTTTCCTCACTATTCTTATGTTAAGTTTCATTTTTGTTTCTTGCTGAAAAATATGACACCCCCACTCCCACCATGCGCTTATGCAAATATGAATACATCTTCACATCCATTCCGAAATACTGATTCTGCATGTCTTTGGTGCTAGTACTATACAACAAGCCCATCAAACACCACACAAATGCATTCAACACACATCTAGCTAGCCAAGCCTATATGAATCTCAATAACCTAACAAATAAAATAAAAATGAATAACAATAGGCAACTATATATCAACAACAAATGGATATGTAGTATACATGACAAAAATTTTACGAGGAAAAAAGAAAAGAGCAAACCAAAGGATCCAACACGACCCAAGAACCACTGGAATTGATTAACGCCTGCAATCCTCGTTCTGGACCAAGCAATGACAAGAATAAACATGCAAGACCACAATAAACCCGGTCTCCCCTAGACCTTTCCTTGACGAAACCAAAACAACCCGTCGACCACCCTGGGTTGTTTTTGAGCTCAAACCGTAGAACAATAATTGTTCTACGGTATTTTCATTAAATAAATAGTGACAAGTACAAAAGAAAAAAATTAACTTACAACAATTCTTGGAAACATAGCCATATCAAATTACAAGTGATTATTTGTCCAATGATTTATTGTCTGTACTTTGCTCGTCTTAGCTCTAAGTTGCACTACCCATGGTCCTTCTTTCAGGTAGAATAGCCATGAATCAAGATGAGGTACTGCATTGTGAAACTGTTGTCGTTTCTAATGGACCATAAACCCCACCAGCCAACAGTGACTATATCCATAGCAATATCTATTGGGAGGAGTTGAAGTGTAAAATGGATTTCATCGTAAGCTAAAATTCCTCTCCTTTTATAAGGGAAAAGGTGGTCCCATCAATAAAGTGCAAATGGGCAATCCCAAAAGAGGTGCATAATCGTTTCTTCAGTGTGGTCTGCACATAGAGCACAGTTATAATCTTCTTGGAACATATTATTTATATGCAAAAGGTTTCTGGCGTTGACTCTGTCATGAAGGAAAAGCCAATAGAAGATCATGTGCCTTAACCTACAGGAGGTTGGTCCGACTTGCTTGAAGATTGAGTGGACAGTGGGGTTCTCTAGCAATGTTGTATACATCTTCATAGAGGAATAATGATTGGATTTCTAGGTATATGTCCATTTGTCTTTGTGCTCAGTCGATAATATGGTCATGATAAGATTTTGTAATCCATTAAATTACTAGTAGGCCTATTGTGACAATGGTCTATGAAAATGCAGGCATATCTCAATGAGTTCCCAAATGTGTGACAATGTGATGTTGGGGTCAATAGCAAATGAGAAGAGCTCAAGGTACTTTTTCTTAAGTGGTTTATCTGTACAATTATCTTCTAAAAAAATAATTGTATCTCCTTTACCAACCTTACATACTACCCTTTCCTTCTAACGATTCAAAAGTTCGAGAATGTTTTTCCACCAAAAGGAGCCTACCATCCATGTTCCTGGTAAAGATACCGTATAATAAGTGTCCCTGATGATCTGAACCCAAGGAATGCATTCTTTATTAAGGAATTTGTGTAGGAATTTCATCAAAAGAGCTTTATTATGTATGAGGATGTCCAGAATTCTGAGTCCTCCATGTTGTTTTGGTTTACATACTTCGTGCCAGGCTATCAATGCAACTCTAGTTTCTAGTGACCCATATTTTCTCCAGAAACATTGCTTCACATAGATGTTCAATTGTTTAACCATAGTCTTAGGCAGCATGAGAGCGCAAATGAACAAAATCTACATACTAGAGAAGAGAAACTTGATCAGGGTAAGTTTATCTCCAGTGGAAAGAAGTGTAGAGCAACAAAGCAATATATGCTCAGTTCTCTTCATGAAAGGGACAAAGTCTTCAATTCTTGGTGTGGTCAGGTAATACTTGTGATCTGCGTTGGGTTTTCCATGAAGAGGAACGGGTAATCGCAGCACAAATGGTTAAGTATTTCCCTCAGTTATGAAACCAAGGTTTATCGAACCAATAGAATGTTGACAACAACCGTGTTCAGCGGCTACACACAAAAGAGCAAAGAACTTGCACCCAACACGGGCAAGAGGGTTGTCAACCCCCTTGATCTCATTAGTTGCAAGCAAGTGAGTTGTGTAGATAATTGTAAATTGCAAAATAAAATAAAAGCAAGTAAATGACAACAAGGTATTGTAGCGTTTATGAATATATATAGGTGAATAGACCAGGGGAAAATAGTTTTCCCTAGCGGCATCTCTCATAAAAATAAGCATACAGTGGGTATTTTTTTTACTGTTGGGCAATTGATAGAAAAGCAGATAGTTACGCGATATTCACGGCAATGATCATGTGTATACAGGCATCACATCCAAGACAAATAGGTCGACTCCTGCCTGCACCTATTACTACTACTCCACTCATCGACCGCTATCAAGTATGCATGTAGAGTATTAAGTAAAACAGAGTAATGCATGGAGATCGATGACATGATGTAGACAAAGTAAACTCAAGCAATCTGAATAAACCCCGTCGTTTTATCCTTAGTAGCAGCAACACAAAGATGCATCTTGTCCCCTAGTTTATCACTGGGATATAGAAACTCGCCAGGTTGAACCTACCACAACGCACCTCTCTTAACAAAGAAATATCAATCTAGTTGGCCAAACTATTTCAATAGAATGCAAAGAATTACGAAGCTATAATGATCATGCACATAAGAATCATATTATATTTTAGACAAGACTCAAATATTTATCATGAATAATCTAAACATAAACCCACAATTCATCGGATCTCAACAAACGCACTGGAAAAAAGTATTACATCGCATAGATAAAAGTGAAGATGCGATGATCACTGTATTGAACATCAAGAGAGAGAGAGAGAGAGGAGAGACTGCCATCTAGGTACTAACTACGGACTCGTAGGTCTATGGTGAACTATTCACACATCATCCTGAGGGTAGCAAGGTTGATGAATAGGCTCTCCGTGATCGACCCCTCCTCCGACAGGGTCTCGGAATGGAGCTCCAGATGACCCCCCCCCCATCGGAACAAAGACTTGCGGTGGCATAAAAAGTGTTTTGGGACTGCCTCCAAGGTTTTAGGGTATATGAGAATTTATAAGCCAGAGAACAGAGTCGGGAGAGCCACGAGGGGCCCACAAGCCATCATGGCGCGCCCCCAAGTCGCGTTGTATTGCTTGTGGGGATCTTAGGTGGTTCCCTAATTTCTTTCTAATTAGATGTTTTTGCATTAATTGTGACTTCCTCGGTCTTAGTAATTAGTGTATCCTTGTATTTGCTTCTTCGGATGGTTAGCCAGATAATAAAAATGTTGTATGTTCCAGTACATCATTATGGATTAGACTAGTCATTCTCGTAGCTATTCTCAATTCTCACATTTCTTAAATTAAATTTGATTAATATTATTAACCCTATAAAAATAAAAAATAAAAGCCAACAACCAAAGACAACAAGCCTTCGCTTAGAAGCTATTTCTTCATCTAAGCTTTTAGTAACATTAGCTGTCATCAATAGGGTAGAACACATCCTTATCGAGAAACTTAGACTACTAAATGGAAAAGATTTGATAATCATGGCATGGGTCTCCTTTCTTACTTTCTTTAGAGTTTTCTATATGCACAATTTCTCGATGTTTCGATGAGAATTTCTTGACTTTCCATATATAGAAAGAGATAGACTATAAATGACATCTCATTTGTCAATAAGACCAAAGGGATATACATCCCATATACTGGATCATCTAAAGACTCTAGGCTTCCATCAAGCCACTACTACATCGATTTCATTAGGAATCGAGGATCTTTTAATAGCCGTCTTCTGAATCTTCTAGGTCCTCTTTTGGTCCAAAAAAATCATCAAAAAGTTTCAGGGTGATTGGACTTCGTTTGGTATGGTAAACCTGAAAAGTGAAAAACATGCAGAAAACAGCAATAAGCACTAGGCACTAGGTCAATAGGTTAGTTCTAAAAAATAATAAATTGGTAAATAAATGCCCAAAAAGTATCCTAGAATGATAATATATCCACATGGAACAATAAAACATTATAGGTACATTGGTGACGTATCAAGCATCCCCAAGCTTAATTCCTGCTCGTCATCGAGTATGTAAATGATAAAATAGAATTTTTGATGTCACGTGCTACCCATTATGTAATCTTTTGCATGTATGCTCATTGAGAAATGATGAATTAACAAATATTAACATAGCAATACTTATAAGTACAAGCAACAAAATCATTAATCTTTCAAAGTATACGATCCTAAAAGAATGTTTACCCCCGTTCATCTTATTATATTAGCAAGGCATGGCTCCATCTTCACCACATTAATACAAATGTTAAGCACCATGGTGAGAAAGTCGGGAAACTGGATCATACTTTTTTAATATGCATCAACCTTTTATTCTTCACGCAATACATGAGCGTGAACCATTGGACATAGCATATAAGTGGAATAGAATATGGTGGTAGGTATTAAAAGGGGTAAAAAGTCGAGAATATAGTCTCACAACAACTAGGCGTATCAACGAGCTATGTAGATGCTTGTTCATAGATGTCGATGCAAGGAGTAGGCATTGCCATGAAAATGATGCAATAGAGATGTAATTGTATGAAAGCTCAACTGAAGCTAAGTGGGGTGTGCATCCAACTTGCTTACTCATGAAGACCTCGGGCATTTGAGGAAGCCCGTCATCGGAATATACAAGCCAAGTTTATAATAACGAAAAAGTGATTCCCACTAGAATACTAATGATAAAACATGAGACTCTCTATATGTAGAATAAGATGCCACTTTGAGGCACAAGTGTGGTAAAACATAGTAGCAAAGTCCCTTCTCTCATTTTCTCTCATTCATAATTTTTTAAATGGTGGCCTCATTTGTCCTCCCCCATTTTTATTTCCCCACTGGGACAATGCTCTAATAATGATGATCATCACACTTTTATTTACTTACAACTCAATATGAAAAACTGATATAACGATATGACTGTATGAATGCCTCTGGCAGTGTACCAGGATGTGCAAAGATCTAGCATTACATGTATCCAAAATATGATGAACGGCGGCTTTGCCACAAATACTATGTCATATGATGAGGACCGAACTAGTCATATGAAGTGACGATGGAATTTGCATGGCAATATATCTCAGAATGGCTACGAGAATGTCATGATAGGTAGTTATGGTGGCTTTTTTCAGGAAGACATAATGAGGTTTATGTGCAATAGAGCGTATCATGTCATAGGGTTTGAATGCACCAGCGAAAGTTGCACCAATCCTCGAGGTGAGAATGGGCAAGGCACGGTACCGAAGAGGCTAGCAAAATATGAGGAGGTGAGATTGCGTATTTCCACGGTTTCACATTAGTCATAAAGAACTCATATACTTATTGAAAATTTTTATTAGTTTTATCACAGATCAAAGTACTACTCGCAAGCCCCGAGGGACGAGGTTGGGAGGAGTTAACCATCGCGCGCCTCCGACCCGAAATAACACTAGGATTTTAACAAGGAATGGAAACGCTCACACATACTCACCATGCCTTTTTAATTTTTACACAAACAAGAAGTCAACATCTCTTAATACGCACACTTCTATGAATCAACAATAATGCCCCCACACCTTTTCATATTACCACATCAATATCATTAACTCATGATTTCTCTATATGTGCTACATGATGGTTTTAATTATCACTCATTGAATACCTATTATTTTTGAACTAGTTTTATGACCCATGTAAATTACCATCACTATTTATTAACTCTCAAACAAATATAAGTTACGAACGAGAGTGTAATTATTTCTATGAAATCTATATGCCCCCCATGCTCAAAAAGATATAAGTGAAGTACTAGATCAACTGCTAGGCTCAAAAGATTTAACTGAAGCACATAGAGTATTCTAACAAATTATGATGATAGTGTGTCCCTATCAAAAAGGTGTGTCCACAAAAAAGGGATTGTGGCAAACTGAAAGTGAACTCAA
Source organism: Hordeum marinum (assembly GCA_022496015.1). NCBI lineage: Eukaryota > Viridiplantae > Streptophyta > Magnoliopsida > Poales > Poaceae > Hordeum > Hordeum marinum. The sequence goes on from CM039672.1 coordinate 115,017,877, forward strand.
ACAAAAGCAAACGATGCTCCATGCAAAACCCATATCATGTGACGAATAAAAATATAGCTCCAAGTGACATACCGATGGATTGAGACGAAAGAGGGGATGCCTTCCGAGGCATCCCCAAGCTTAGACACTTGAGTATTCCTAGAATATTACATTGGGGTGCCTTGGGCATCCCCAATCTTAGGCTCTTGCCACTCCTTAGTCCATTGTCCATCGTGGTAACACCAAAAACTTGAAAACTTCAATCACACAAAACTCAACAAAACCTCGTGAGATCTGTTAATATAAGCAACATATCAAATAATTTAGGTACTATTATAAATTGATTAATATTTAGTTATTGCATAATATGTAATGCATTCTAACTTCTCCATGGCTTATATCCCCGATACAATCCATAGCATCATAAAAACAAGCAAACTATGCAAGCAAAAAATGGAATCTATCTAAAACAGAACAACCTCTAATGATCTATAGAGACATTATACTTATGTAACTATAAAAATTCTTAAAAATTGGTACAACCTGAATAATTTATAGAGAAATACTATGTAAAAAATCAGATCAAAAAGACATTCTAGTAAAATTAGAGAAATTTTTGAACTAGACGCTAAAGTTTCTGTTTTTGCACCATATCAATTCTACTCATCTTGTGAGTCATACCAAAGGCTTTACTTGGCACAAACACTAATTAAAAATACAATAATTATAGAGGCAATAATCATTTTGTCACAAAAAAACAGAAAGTAAAAACAAAATTTAAGATAAATATTGGGTTGCCTCCCAACAAGCGCTATTGTTTTACACCCCTAGCTAGGCATAATGCATAGTTTAAAGCTTTGTCAACTTTGACACTCTCATAATTGATTCATAAGGTGTTCTAATTATCTTACTAGGTAATTTTTTCATCCCTTTATTTAATGGGAATTGAAACCTTATATTACCCTCTTTCATATCAATAATTGCAGCTATAGTTCGTAGGAAAGCTCTTCCAAGTATTATGTGACAAGTAGGATTGCAATCAATATCAAGAAAAATGAAATCTAGAGGGAAATAATTTTTATTTGAAATTATAAGAACATTATTAATTCTAACTAAAGGTTTCTTGATGGTAGAATCCGCAAGATGCAAGTTTAGCGAACACTCTTCAATATTAGTGAGACCAAGCACATCACATAAAGATTTAGGTATAGTTGAAACACTAGCACCAAGGTCACACAAAGAATTGCATTCATATTTATTTATATTTATTTTGATGGTAGATTCCCACTAATCATTCTTTTTTCTAGGAATAGAAACTTCAAGCTCAAGTTTCTCATCATAAGCTTTTACCATAGCCTCTACTATGTGTTGAGTAAAAGCTTTGTTTTGTTCGTAAGCATTGGGTGAGTTAGTAATTGTTTGCAAAAAGGAAATACATTCTACTAAATATAAATTATCATAATTAAAGTCCTTGTAATCCAATATAGTGGGCACCTCACTATTTAAAGTTTTGACCTCTCCAAACCCACTTTTTCAATTTTAGGATAACAATTATCACCCTCCAAGCAAATGGGACGCTTACTAATTAAATTTGACTCATATATAGTCCCTTTATGATTTATATTCATAGAGTCAAATAAATATTGAATAGGAGAAGTACCAATCATTTTAAGATCTTCAGCATGATTTTGGTAAAAAAAACGGGTGGAAGAGCTTTTTCTAAGAATTCCCGCTTAGCTATCAACTTAGAGGTTCTCTCCTTACTTTAATTAATACAAATTTGTATAGATTTAATAGTATCATTAAAATCATGCTTATGTGGTTAAGCTTTACTTTTAAGGGTTTCTACCTCAAGAACAATTATATCCATGTTTTTGGCCAAAGTATCGATCACATGCAATTTTTTCTTCTAGAATAGTATCTAAAATCCTTTGAGAACCAATAAATTCTTAAATTGTTTTATCAAGATCAGAGGGTATCCTATAGAATTTTTAGAAGAGTTTCCATAAGAATTACCACAATAATTTCCATATTTGTTAGAGGAATTACCAGGATACATTCTAGCATTGAAATTTCCTCTGTAAGTATTGTTGTTGAAATTATTTCGGGAGACAAAGTTCACATCAATAGGATCATTGTTTTGTTCAATTAAATTAGACAAGGGCATATCATTGGGATCAACATGAACATTTTTATTAGCAACCATATTTATAAGAGCATCCACTTTTCACTCAAAGTAGTGATTTTCTCAACAAAATTTACCTTCTTACAAGTTGGAGCTCTCTCGGTGTGCCATTGAGAATAGTTTGTCATGATGTTGTCTAGAAGTTTTGTGGTCTATCCTAAGATCATATCCATAAAGGTACCACCTGGAGCAGAATCTAGAAGGTTTCTAGAGACAAAGTTTAGTCCAGCATAAAAGTTTTGTATAATCATCCACAAGCTTAAACCATGAGTAGGACAATTTATTATCATTAATTTCATCCTCTCACAAGCTTGTGCAACATGTTCTTTCCCATTTTGGTTATAATTCATTATTTGATTTCTAAGAGAGATGATCTTAGCAGGAGGAAAATACTTGGCAATAAAAACATCTTTACACTTATTCCATGTTCCAATACTATTACGAGGTAAATATGAAAACCAGGCTTTAGCTCTATCTCTAAGTGAAAAAGGAAATCATTTTAATTTCACAATATCATTATACATGTACTTTTTATTTTCCATATCACAAAGTTCAATAAAGGTATTAAGATATGAACTGGGATCCTCATTAGGACTTCTCGAAAATTGATCTTTCATCACTAGATTTAGCAATGCACCATTAATATCAAAGGCATCCGCACTAGTGCCAGGTGGTATAGGTACTAATAAAATCATTGTTATTAGTATTGGAGAAGTCACACAACTTAGTAGTATCTTTATACATGGTGACCGAGCAAGCAAAGTAACAAGCATGACAAGTAAACTTGCAAGTAAAGCAAGCAAAGAAGTAAACTTGCAACAAGCAAAGATAAATATTTTGGTATTTTTGATTTTTATGAGACAAACTAAATATAACAGAAAATAAAAAGAAATACAAGTGAATGAAAATTTGTGTGAAGTTACTTGATAGTTGGTGATGATATTCCTCGGCAATGGCGTCAGAAATCCTTCCTCATACTTGTGATCTGCGTTGGGTTTTCCGTGAAGAGGAACGGGTAATCGCAGCACAATATGGGTAAGTATTTCGCTCAGTTATGAAACCAAGATTTATCGAACCAATAAGAATATCAACAACATCTGTCTTTGGCGGCTGCACACAAAAGAGAAAACAACCTGCACCCAACGCGGGCAAGAGGGTTGTCAATCCCCTTGATCTAGTTATTCGCAAGCAGGTGAGTTGTGTAGATAATTGTAAATTGAAAAATAAAATAAAAGCAAGTAAATGGCAGCAAGGTATCATAGCATTTATGAATATATAGGTGAGTAGATCAAGGGGGCACAGTTTTCCCTAGTGGCATCTCTCATGAAAACAAGCATACGGTGGGTAAACAAATTACTGTTGGTCAATTGATAGAAAAGCAGATAGTTATGTGGTATTCACGTCAATGATCATGTGTATATAGGCATCACCTCCAAGACAAATAGGCCGACTGCTACCTGCACCTATTACTATTACTCCACTCATCGATCGCTACCCAGCATGCATCTAGAGTATTAAGTAAAACATAGTAATGCATGGAGAACAATGACATGATGTAGACAAAGTAAACTCAAGCAATATGAATTACCCCATCGTTTTATCCTTAGTAGAAGCAACACAAATACGAATCTTGTCCCCTACTTTGTCACTAGGATATAGAAACTCGCTAGGTTGAACCTACCACAACGCACCTCTCTCACCGAAGAAATATCAATCTAGTTGGCCAAACTATTTCAATAGATGGGAGAGAATTACGAAGCTATAATGATCATGTACACAAGAATATTATATTTCAGAGAAGACTCAAAAAATTATCATGAATAATCTGAGCATAAACCCACAATTAATCACATCCCAACAAATGCACCGCACAAAAGTATTACATCGGATAGATCAATGCGACGATGCAATGATAGTTGTATTGAATATAAAGAGAGAGAGAGATAAATTACCATCTAGGTACTAACTATAGACCCGTAGGTTTGTGGTGAGATACTCATACATCATCATGAGGGCGGCAAGGTTGATGAAGAGGCCCTCCGTGATCGACCCCTCCAGCAGGGTGCCGGAACGGAGCTCTAGATGGCCTCCCGTCGGAAAAGAGACTTCTGACAGCATAAAATGTTTTTTGGGACTGCCTCTAGGGTTTTTAGGATATATAAGAATTGATAAGCTAGAGAACGGTGTGGGGAGAGCCATGAGGGTCCCACAAGCCATCATGGCGCCCCCAGGCCACGCCGTCTTGGCTTGTGGGGCCCTCAGGTGGCTCTCGAACTTCTTACGAATCTTTTAGGTCCTCTTTTGGTCCAAAAAAATCATCAAAAAGTTTCAGGATGATTGGACTTCGTTTGGTATGGTAAACCTGAAAAGTGAAAACATACAGAAAACAACAACTGACACTGGGCAATGGGTCAATAGGTTAGTGATAAAAAATAATATAAATTGGTAAATAAATGCCCAAAAATATCCTATAATGGTAATATATTAGCATGGAACAACCAAAAATTATAGATATGTTGGAGACATATCATCGAGCTCAGGGGAAGTCCAAGATATGTATGTGGGAGTGATCAAATCTTGCATCCAAGGTTTACAGATAGAGCTATCATCTTCTCTAGAGGGGTAGTGATTGGGATCATGATGGACTTTGAGTAGTTCACTTTCAGGCCAGTGTATGCTTGAAAATGCAAAAATAGGTTTTTGATATGTTCCAGCTGCCTTGAATCCCCATTGGCTACTAAAATAGTTTCATCTGCATATTGAATGATGGGGTTGTTGTAGATATGCCCTAGACGCAATCATGTATGATGATATTTCCTATGTGTTTATGAAAAAAGATAGTCCTTGGGCAATATCACTGATGTGTATTAACAAGTACGTGACTTGTTTGTGAGACTATGCATTGCATGATGGCTGTCCTAAATGGTCCCTAGTAAAAAGGGTTGAGTGGATGCGCAACCAATCAGACTAGAATATGAGACGATGGATGGTTCGGTCTTATTGACCATGTAGCATTGGATGCTAGCCGCATAATATGGACTCGGAAAGAACTTGTCAGATTCGACGTAGTCGGATCCGAGTCGAGATAAGGTCTGAGTTGGACAGACCCAACTATGAGACGTAGCGATAGGTCATCTGTGAGTCTCTAGTACAACATACATTCTATGTCCTCAGACCTGAGCTGGCGCATGTGCTTGGGATGGTGATTGACCTACTTTGGTATGACCAAACGCTACTTCGTGACTAGGTAGTTAAAAAAGTAGGTTTCGGTCTTGTCCAGACCCATGCTGCGAGACATGGTCAAGTAAGATGGGATTTGCCCCTCCGATAAGGAGAGATATACTCTGGGCCCCTCGGGTGATCCAACCTTGATAAGCATGGCCATGCGATGATGATTATGAGATAATCCGAATGTTGGTCGGATTCACCGGAACGACAAAGATGTCGTGCTGCAACAAGGATAACCATGTCGCCTTCTGCATGATAACATATATCATGTGGCAAAGGGAACAAACTATGAAGTACAAGTTCGCCTAACAACATTCATCGAACACTTGGAGTCAGCACACCTTGCTAGAAGTTGCTGCTGTCTGGTCGAACCGGATATGATATGACTCACGACTAGGTCGACAAGAACCTAAGGGGTCGCACGCTTAAGGGAAGGAACACGTGGGCTTTAGGATCCGTGCGAGTCCCAAGAGTTCAGCCCGCGACGGATGCCTATATATATTGGAGGTACGGCACACCCATCTAGTTGATCTCTTTGGTGTCGTCACTAGGCTTTTCATGTGTTGCAACTAGCCACCTCCACCCGCCGCCGAACTATGTGATCGGACCTAGCACTCAGTCGCACGGTGTTCCTCCTGCATGCACGGATACCATTAGAGGTGGTGCACTTGCGCCACTCCGGTGAGACTGTACATGGGATCCAGCAGCCGGCAGTTCGAGGGAGATTAGATGAGGAGGAGACAGACCGCCCGAATGCGCTGCCCCAACTCTACATCCACTGCACAGCACTACGCATCTAGTGGTAATGATCTGTGATCCATCTCTGTAGCATGTTCTTGGATGTTCTACGCATAGGAAATTTTTAATTTGCATGTGATGCACCTACAGTAGAACCCAACGGTGTTAGTTAGGGCACGATGTGTGAATCAAAGGAGTGGCCAGCATGGAATGATTCATAACTTCATTTAACATGGATTGTAACACATCAGTTGCTAGGACAAAAATCAGGGAGAAGTGGATTTCCTTGTCTAACTCCTTTCTTGCAAAGGAATTTTTTTCCTAGAACCCCATTGAGAAGAACTGAGGAATAACCCGAGCCATATATCATCTTGATCCAGTTAATCCAGCTAGGCCCAAACCCCTTAGCTTGCATGCTTTCCATGATAGTTTCATGATTTAACATGTCAAATGCATTTTCAAAATCAAGTTTCAGCAGAACAATTTGTTTCTTTGATTGATGGAGTTGATGAATGTACTCATATGATCAGGACAAACAATCTTGGATGCATCTATTGTTGAGGAATCCATATGGGTTCTTATAGACTAGATTGAGGATTAATTTTTGAAGTCAGCTGGCTAATAGCTTGGTGATGATCTTGAGTGTGCAGTTGAGCAAAGATATGGGTCTGAATTCATATGGTAAGCTGGATGCCTTTGTTTTGGGGATCAAAGTAATGAAGGAATAATTTATGCTCTGAAGATTCATTGTCCCTTTATGGAAGTCTTCAATCAAATTGTAGAAATCTTGTGCAATAATGTCCCAAGAACTTTTCAAGAATCCTGCATTAAATCCATCTGGTCCAGGAGACTTATCAGTTGGCATATTCTTAACAACATTGTCAATTTCTTCCTTTGTGAAAGATGCTTCTAGTTCCGCAAGATTGTTCTGCTGAGTCAGAATGTGATGGAGCAGTAGGGGATTTTGTGTAGTACCATAAGTGCCCAATCTTTCTTTAAAATCTCTATATAGAATATATGCTTTTGCTTGGTGATTGTGATGTTCATGACCAGACTCGTCTTTGAGCAGAGAGATACAATTGTTTCTATATTTGACAGTAACCTTTGCTTGTAAATATTTAGTATTGGCCTCTCCAACTTTAATTTGTCTTATGGTGGCTCTCTATTTCCAGTATATCCTCTAATGTCTCAGAGTATTATGTAGGTGATCTTTAAGTATATGCATAGCATTTGATTCTTCAGTTGAGAGTGGTCTGGATTCCTCAATGGTATCATAGAACAGTATCAGGAAGTTAGTATTATCAATGATTTTCTTAAGATCAGATAGTCCTCTAGCCCAAATTTTTGGCCCTTCCCTTAATATCTTGAACTTGGCTGCTATAAATTTAGCACCGTCTCTTTCAATGACCTCTTGAGACCATATTAAAGTCCCTATGATCCAACCAATAATTCTCAAACCTAAAGATCTATGATTTAGGAATGTTGGTACCAATTTTAATCATGATGGGCAAATGGTGAGATGTGGTTTTGGCTAGGGGTGAGCAAAGGTAGAGGGATACAACAATGTCCAATTCTCTAATGTGAAGCACCGGTCTGGCTTCTCAAGCAATGGTGCTTCTTGAATATTGCTCCAGGTGAATTTTCTTCCTTTGAGTGGAATTTCTGTTAGTGCGAAATTATTGATGCCTTCATTAAAGGCTAGCATATCAGTCATGCTCCCTCCGTCTTTGTTTCTATTGTGAGGATATGTGATGTAATTAAAATATACGGATACCAACCAATTAATATCATCTTGCATCTGTATTTGATTGAACCAGTGGATAAACCAGGCTCGCTCATTAGGTTGACAAGGACCATAGATTTTAGAGATTATCCATTATAAGTAGATGTAAAGGTGGCATAAACTGAATAATCATTAGCCTTAACTAACTCCCCTCCGAAGATCTGTTCATTCGAGGCAATCAGTAATCCACCTGAGGCCCCAATAAAAGGTAGGTATTCAAACTTACTGGACCTTCTAGGACAGAAATTCTTTATGTATGAGCTGTCAAAAGCTTCCACTTTTGTTTCTTGCACACATATAATAGCACATTGGGATTCCTCAATTTTATTCTGATATTTTTACATTTATTAGGATCATTAATCCCTCTAATAGTCCAATTAAGAACATACCATTCTCTAGCCATGAATAATGTCTTGGAATTGGGAAATTCAAAATAACTAATGCAACAACAATATTACAAAAGCAGACAGAGTTTCCAGAAACATTAACAATAGATACCTACTGGATACTACAAGTTCATAAGCAGATAGGAGTGAACTGTGACCATCAGCAACTTTACAGCCCAAAATATCAAAATACCACATGTCTGCCAGGGTGAACACTAATACAAGTTTTGGTATAGCATTCAAACAAAGATCCTATTTTAGGCATCTTCTTTTTCCTTGGAGACTTCCTTGTCCTGAGAGGTGCTCTTGCTGCTTGTTTTTGTTCCAGTGGTGTGCTTGATCTTCTTTGCATTCTTGGCAAGCACTTCCTTAATAGTGTCCTTTGCAACAACCTTGCAAAAGATAGTATTAAGATATTTAACTACTTAGGGAGGAATAGGAGGTGTGAGAGCATGACAGGTCAAACAATTTCTGTCTACACAAATGTTTTTTTAACCTTTTGTGAGTTTCTGTAATCTGCAACTCCTTCTTAGCTCGGTTTCTACAAGTGATAGTTTCTGCTTTCTCATTTTATTGTTGTGCATAGCAGATGTGGATGAGGTTGTAGTTGAGTCTTTGGAGGCAGTGACCAATGGACAAGTAACTTCTTCTTCCTATAGGGCATGTTCCTGTAGCATCAACATGTCGTTTGTGATTGGACATACTAAGGGAATGACAAATGGCAGAGTAGTAGTGGAACATCCTTGTGAAATAATATCCCACACATTTGAAGCTAGAAACTTTGTAGCCCATGTAAATTTGTCAGGAGAGAGCAAGGTAACTGAAACAAAGTTTACCCAATCAATAGGTACTTTTATTACCTTCTCATTTTCTTTAGCCGGCGCAAAGTGTTTCTTCCATATAAGAGCTCCCTCGAGTCCCAGGAATTCCACTTCTTTTCCTTGCCTTATGGACATTTCTCGGAGCATGGCATCAACTCCTTGGTTGCTGGTAAGAGCAGTGCCTGCAGTGATAGTATGAGGCTCATTTAAAAAGCAGGGATAGAAAAACCGATGGTGTTGTCATGTCAGATTCAGATGAAACACATGTTGCTTGTGCATCACCTGCCATGTCACAGATTTGATTATCTCTCGTACTCATATTTTCCAGATTTGAAGCACCACCCTGATTTTCTTCCTCTAGCACAGTGTTTACTGCTAGACTGGGAGAAATAACACCATGTATATTATCCTCTATCATGCCCAAGGTTAGTTCTTCCCTCAAAATCCTAGTGTCTTGCTTGGATGCAGAACCCTGATTTTATTCCACCGATACATTGTTGACTGCTAGGCTGGGAGGAATAGCAGTTGGAGCAACATATGGTAAGCTTGCAAGTATTTCAAGATTCATAGGGTCCTCCATTCTTTCTACAAATAGAACACTGATTTGATGCATTATAAGAGTAACACTGTGATCAATGATGGGCTGCCTATGACCAACGCCTCTGTCCATAGGTAACAGAGGTGGTAGTTGGGCTTGGTTCTCTAGCCCATCTCCCAGATTCGAATCTGGTAAAATTGGCGCCAAAGGCCCATTGGCAGAGGCCACAGATTTACTAATGTTAGTAGAAAGCCCCATAGAAAGAGTAATGCTGCTATTGTTCATATTATCAGGATTTTGTAAATTTTCCTCCATGGGAGCCATTAGATCATTCAAATCCGAGAATCCCACTGGTTCTAACTCAATGTCTACATTAGGGTTGGCAGTCATGGCCCGGTGTCCCCAACCAGGCATATCCATGTCCTCCTCATAATTCATATCCTCTTGTTCTACAACTCCATCAACATTGTGGTTTAGTGCTAGTTGAAGGTTCAAATATGGTTGCTACTAATGTTGCAGATTCTCTGCATGAACTCCTTCATGTTCATGGTGTTGCAGTTGTCGGAATCGGGGCTCCATAAAACCCAACAAGGTTCCAACACTGGGGCATGTGCGAAGATCTTAACCGGCTCGAAGTCTCAAGCTTGTCACCCTACGGCCAAGCTGCATCGAGCAAGTGTGAGCGGGTAAGGAGATCGACTTAGAGATTTACCTAGGTTTGGGCCACCTTGCGGTGTAAAACCCTACTCCTGCTTTGTGGTGGATTGTCCTCATGAGGAGGCTAAGGATGAAGTAGTACAATGATTGGCTGGCCTCACGAGGGCTCTTGGCAGTGATGAACCAATGTGCTCCACCTGCCTTCTACGATGGGAGCCAGTCCCTATTTATAGGGGCCATGGTCCTCTTCCCTTATTACACAGGCAGGAAGGGTTCCACAATGGCCAAATTTGGATGGGGACAAGAGGTACATCCTATCCTGACTAAAGGTGGTCTTCACCTGCAAAGCTTTCGGGTGTGACGCAGTGGTGGGCTCGGCGATGACATCCGTCCTGCTGAGCTCATGGTCTTGGTCCTATTGCACTAGGAAGGAAACCTTTGGGCAATTCCTTGGGAACCTGTGTATGTCCTTGTCTCCTTAGCACAAAAGAGGAAATTGTCCTGCCTCTGCGCCCGTTGGCTCCCGCCTGGCTCTGTCGTCAGAACCCATGCGACCCCGACCTTGGGAGGCAGGGTACTTGCATAGGAATCTCCACTCCTCTAGAGGCATCCCGGGGAGATGCCACTCCTTCGGAGGTCTTGGCATCGAGACGAGTAGAGAGGCCTTGGTCGTGATCTTCGGGGCTAGCAAGCCAGTGTCATTGCATCCTTTTATCGTTTGTTTTCGTCCATAGTGGGAACCTGTCTTTGGAATGATGTTTAAATAAACTATGTGGAATTGTAATTTAGTTTGTGGCGAGTGTAAGCCAACTCATACACTCTTCTCTTCATAAATGTACATGATGATACCGTACTTGTCAACGACAAGATGCGCCTCTATCCCTGTCAAGGCCCCCGTGCCTAAATATGGATAGGCACGCATCTTGGCCGTGACACTACATCAACTCCATTGCCCCTCCGATGATGCGTGAGTAGTCCACCACAGACCTACGGGTCCATAGCTAGTAGCTAGATCGCTTCTTCTCTGTCTTTGATCTTCATTACCATGCTCTTCATGATCTTCATGGAGATCTATCCGATGTAATGCTCTTTTGTGGTGTGTTTGTCAAGATCCGATGAATTGTGAGTTTATGTTCAGATTATCCATGAATCTTATTTGAATCTCCTCTGATTTCTTATATGCATGATTTCATATCCTTGCAAGTCTCTTCGAGTTAATGGTTTGGCTTGCCCAACTAGATTGGTAATTCTTGCAATGGGAGAAGTGCTTGGTTTTGGGTTCAATCTTGCAGTGTCCCCACCCAGTGAAAAGTAGGGGTAGCGAGGCACGTATTGTATTGTTGCCATCTAGGGTAACAAGATGGGGTTTTCATCATATTTCTTGAGTTTATCCCTCTACATCATGTCATCTTTCTTAATGCGTTACTCTGTTCTCCATGAAGTTAATACTCTAGATGCAGGTAGGAGTCGGTCGATGTGTGAAGTAATAGTAGTAGATGCAGAATCGTTTCGGTCTACTTGTCATGGATGTGATGCCTATATGCATGATCATTGTCATGGATAACTACATGATTATTCTCTTTTCTATCAATTGTTTGACAGTAATTTGTTTACCCACCATGATATTTGCCTTCAAGAGAGAAGCCTCTGGTGAAACCTATGGCCCTCGGGTCTATTTTCCATCATATATTTTCAGATCTATACTTGCTGCAATTTACTTACCTTTTACTTTCCGCACTGGTTACATCTATCTCTATCGGATCTAATCCTTGCAAGTAACCATGAAGGGATTGACAACCCCTTTATAGCGTTGGGTGCAAGAGTTTAGTTATTTGTGTAGGTGCATCCATTGGTGACTTGCTTGTTCCTCCTACTAGATTGATACATTGGTTCTCAAAAACTGAGGGAAATACTTATCTACTTCACTACATAACCATTTCCTCTTCAAGGGAAAACCAACGCATGCTCAAGAGGTAGCAAGAAGAATTTCTAGCGCCGTTGTCAGGAGGATACACATCAAGCCTACCAAGTACCCATCACAAACTCATCTCTTGCATTTACTTTATTTGCCATTTGCCTCTTGTTTTCCTCTCCCCCACTTCTAAAACAATTTTCAGAAAATACCTAAAAGATTTGCCTTTTTATTCGCCCTTCTTTCGTTTGCCTTTGGTTTGCTTGTGTGCTTGATTGCTTGCTTTGCCACCATGTCGGAATCTAGGGAGATCTCCAATGAAAAAGATAGTAGTAATCTTGAGGAGAATTTTGATGACCTTGATAATGACTACCCTCAAAAAGAATCTACTATCATTCATACAAAAAGGTTCTGCATAGGTAGTGGTAATATCATTGGAAAAGGTGTAATTCAAGATTTCTTCACTTGTGCGGGAACGCTTCCTACCTTAGGAGTTTCCATTCTCAATAAAACTAATAGTCTTGCAGATGCTATAACTTTGTTAATAAGTAAACTTGAGAGACAATTCTTACATATGCACCCTTGCATACAAATGATTTTTGTTGAGTTCTCTAATATTCAGCATTCTTCTGTTTAGCGTGCCACCACTATATTCCTAGCCCACGAGTTTAGATTTATCATGAAAGAGGCTAGTGAAATTTTTGCTCATTACAAAATTAATGGTGGATGACCCCCTATTGAGGAGATCATTTTTAATCAAGAAGATATAATGAGACTACGATCTTCAGATAAAGTTTCTTATAATGAAAATTTGAAAAAAAAGGTCCCTACCAAGGTTTTGGTTGATAAGATTTCTGAACTCAATGATAATTTTGCTATACAAAATAACGGATTAGAGTTCATTCTTAGAAAAATTCTCATGGACTTTACCCAAAGGAAAGCCTATAATGATGAATTTATTATACACTATAAGGGGCCAAAGGAGGAACCTATCTGTAAGGGCATATTTCTCCCTAAGTGGTTTTGGTGATTGATGACAATGCTTATGCAGACTAATCGTGTGCATTGAGCATTTAAGATATCTCATATCTAGGCACAAGAAGATTCGGTGCCCCTTGGAGTTTATCGAAGATGGTTGTTCTCTACGTTTCCTTTCGGTGGATTTGAGTCATAGGAAAGCCATACTATTAAGAGGGGGTCCGCTTTAGAAAGGTTTGAGTGGAATCAACACGTACACATCTATTCTATTGCACCACCTTTCCTTCACTTCAATGGAGCTCCAGTCTGTTTTCCTTGTCTATGCAAAGTGAAGGCTTCAAGGTTCTAGCTTCCAGTGGCTTGCGGTAGTACCACTCAAGGTAGTGATAGTACCGCAGGGGCCCACAGTAGTACCGCTCGGAGGAGCGGTAGTACCGATGTCCTCAGCCCTGGTGCGGTAGTAGGCGCGGATGTAATTTTTTACATCTGCCCTCCTGTGGTAGTACCACGATTCATTTACGGTACTACCGTGCCGGACTTTTGCGCAGCCCCGACCTCAGCGAAGGTAGGCACGGAAGTAATTTTTTACTTCCGTGCATCTCCTATGCCAGTTTGTTACCGACCATGCGGTAGTACCGTATGGGCTTGCGATAGTACCCCTCTGGCGGTTGTACCACTAGTTGCCTAGTGCAATCGGCCTATGTCTGGTCACTACCGTGCAAACAGTAGTATCATACCTTGCAGCGGTAGTACCATGGCTCGTTTACGGTAGTACCGCAGCGTGTGGGCAGAGTGTGGGGATAATGGTTGGATCCACCTCCCCACTATAAAAAGGAGGTCTTCTTCCTCAAGAAGATTATCTCTTCCTTCCCAAGCTCCATTGTTGCTCAAAGCTTCATTTTCGCCCGATCTCTCTCCCTAGCCAATCAAACTTGTTGATTTTCTAGGGATTGGTTGAGAAGGCCCCGATCTACACTTCCACCAAGAGAAATTTGATTCCCCCCACTAATCCCTTGCGGATCTTGTTACTCTTGGGTGTTTGACCACCCTAGACGGTTGAGGCCACCTCAGAGCCACATTCCATTGTGGTGAAGCTTCGTGGTGTTGTGGGGAGCCTCCAATTAAGTTGTGGGAGATAGCCCCAACCTTGTTTGTAAAGGTTCGGTCGCCGCCTCAAGGGAACCAATAGTGGAATCATGGAATCTCGCATTGTGTGAGGGCGTGAGGAGAATACGGTGGCCCTAGTGGCTTCTTGGGGAGCATTGTGCCTCCACACCGCTCCAACGGAGACGTACTTCCTCACGAGGGAAGGAACTTCGGTAACACATCCTTGTCTCCACCGGCTCCACTTTTGATTATATCTTGCCTTTACTTCTTGCAAGTTATTATTGTGTTGTATCCATTGCTTGAATGTGTGGTTGTTGTGATTAGCATCATATAGGGTGCTCAGCTAGTTGCACTTCTAGCCAACCTACTTGTTGTTAAGCCTAAGTTGTTAAAGAAAAGTTAAAAAGTGTTAGTTGCCTATTCACCCCCCCCCCTCTAGTCAACCATATCGATCATTTCAATTGGTATCAGAGCCACGTCTCTTTATTAAGGGTTTCACCACCCGAAGAGTATGGCTGGTGAAGAGGCTCGTGTGGGAGAACTTCCCGAGGCCATGGGAGTGAACACAGTCTCTCGTGAGGATTTCAATGAGGTCATGTCCTATCTCAAATCTTCTGTAATGACCGAAGTCAAATCCATGTTCAAAGAATTCCTTCATAATCTTAAACTTTCCACCGATGCGGTTCAAGTGGTTAATCCCACTAACTCGACATCGGATGTCAACTCCGGTAAGGAGGGGCTAATACTGATAAGGATAATTGCTCTCAAGGAATTAATGGGTTGGGGAGCTTTGCCTCAGTTCCCCCTTCCATGGTCTATGGAGGACCGGTGCATCCACCTCATATAGTTAATCACGGTCCTCCTCCTAAACTTGTTAAGAATGATTTTGCTAACTGGGTTTTCAGTATCAACTCTCATTTAGATCACAACTCACTTCATCTCATGAGAATCATTAAAGAAGGATACTACCCTCGTGATCCATGCAACCTCACTCCAAGAGAACAAGCGGATAAACAGCTAAATTCGTGTGCCTTGTTCATACACCAAGCTAATGTTCCCTCTGAAGACCTACCTCACATGTGTCCTTTCACTATTGCTAAAGAGTGTTGAGAAAACATTGTCTCCATGTACAAGGGCAGCTCAAGCATTCAACGGTCAAACTATGAAGTTGTCCTTGATCAGTCAGATGAGTTTGTAATGATAGAGGATGAGGAACCGCATGAGCTCTATAGAAGGGTGACTGCTCTCGTTGTTGCCCTCAAAGATCATGGCAGCAAGGATGTGGATGATACATGTATCAAGTGTAAGTTTCTAAAGGCCATCATGCCCTACAACAAGGCCATGTCCGCTATCATCCGTCAAAGACCGGACTTTCATACCTTGTCCTCTGGTGATGTGTTGGATGAATTTATTGGAATGAACATCCTGAACACGACAGCGGACAATGCTCTCGCCCGCGTGCAACGGTTAAAGAGATCTTCCCCCAACCTTGCTTTGAAGGCCAATGCCAGTCAAGAGGAAGAAGAAGAAGAAGAGGGTTACCCCGAGGACACCAAATATGCTTATCATGAGCATATGGCTCTTGCGTCCAGGCAATTTTGGGGCAACAAGAGAAACAAAAGGACCAACTTCTCCAAGAACAACTCAATCGGGTCAAAGGACAAGCAACGTGTGAGAACATGCTACAACTGTGGTAATGTGAGTCACTTTGTGGTGGATTGCCCTTATGAGAAGAGGGAAGACAATGGTGGCAAGCTCATTCGCAGAGATAAGGCCAAGTCCTTCCCCCCAAAAAAACCAACTTCACCAAGAAGGCTCCTCACAAAGTATTGGTGGCTCAAGAAGAGTATGCCTCGGATGATGATGTTGATGACGAAGACACAAGTTGTGAAGGAATGGCAATGGCATTCATGCCAATTGCTTCCTCTACTCCAACAAAGGTGTCACTCTTCGACTCCCCCAATGAGAACGTCATCACGAGGTGCCTCATGGATAAAGGTATCACCAAGGTAACCTCCAACGCCAAAACCTCAAACATTAAGACTTCTATTTCTTCCACTCCATCTTTGTTAGAATATGTGGATGAACTTGAGGAGGCAAAAGAGGATAAATATGAGTTTGACAAATTCTTGTGTAAACTCAAGGGAGAGTCCAAGAAGCACTTCGTTGCTCTCTTGGAACAACTTGGTGAGACCCATGAAACTATTGAGTCTCAAGAAGAATATCTTGAGGAGTTGAGAGGCCATAGTTGTGATTATGCCGACGAGAAAGCAGATCTATCTATTGCTCTTGAAGAAGAGCGAGGTCTTTGTATGACTCTTGAGGAGTCACAAAATGATGACATTGCTAAATTACGTAAAGATTATGATCATGTTATTGTTCTTAACCGTGTGCTCAAGTATGAAAAGGTTGCACTTGGGGTTGGCCATGATCGACTCAAGGTTGAGCTTGACGTACTTGACAATGCTCACAAGGCATTCAAGTGCGCTCATGCCTCTCTTAAGGAGTCACATGATCAACTCCAAATGAAACTTACTAAGGAAATTGCCACGTGTCCTCCTTTTGTTCTATTTGATAATGCATCTGCTACTAACCCGTGTTGTGAGCATGCACATCTTGTGGAGGAAAATGCTAAGCTAAAAGAGCAGCTTGAAAAGGGTTTGGTTATGTGTATCCAAGGGGAGAAGACGCTCAATGACCTTTTGAGTAACCAGAAGGAAGTTGTGGCAAAAGAAGGAGTTGAGTTTGCACCTAAAACAACAACAAGAAGAAGGTGAACACCAAGGAAGTTCCACCGCTCAAGGAAACCTTTGTAAGAGCAGGAGATGGTCCTCACGATAAGAAGAAAGAAAAAGTTGTGGTTGGTAATGCCAAGAAGGGCAAGACCACCCACCCTAACAAGACTGATGACTTTAACCCCTCTTATGTTTTGTGCCGTGCTAGTGATGGGCATGTATATGCCAAATATGTTGGTTCTTCTTATGAGTACATTGAATGGTGTATTTGGGTTCCTAAAACCCTTGTTGCTAACATGAAAGGACCCATTAAAGAATGGGTACCTAAAACCAAACATTGATTTCTTGTAGGGGTTTGCTTCTGGAGGAACGTCATGGTTGCTCGATAGTGGAGCAACAAATCATATGACCGGAAGCAAGGACTTGATGGTGGATGTTCATCCTGACCCATGTGTGGCCACCCAAGTCTCATTTAGTGATGATGCAATTTCAAAGGTATTGAGTCTTGGAAAGGTGATAATCTCTTCAGAACTCTCCATAGAGAATGTTATGCTTGTTGAGACCCTCGCATACAATTTACTTTCTTTTCATCAACTCGCAATCATGGATTTTAGTACCTTCTTTGGTATTGACTCTGTGCCCTTTTGTGGAGCAAGACTCTTAAAGTAGCTTTTGTTGGGCATGTTGAGAACGGTCTCTATGTGGTGAACTTCTCGGAGCGACCCACTAAGACCGCGACTTGCCTAATGGCTAAAGTTGATGTGGGGTGGCTCTGGCATCGCTGGCTAACCCATGTCAATATGAGATCTTTGCAAAGCCTCCTCAAAGGGGGTCACATTCTTGGACTAACAAATGTGATTTTTGCGAAAGATCGTGCTTGCAGTGCCTGTATCAAAGGAAAGCTACATGAAAAGGCTCATTGTCCAACTACAACAATCTACTCAAAGAGGACCTTAGAGCTCCTTCACATGGATCTCTTCGGGCCTCCATCTTTTGACAGCCTTGGAGGAAGAAGATATTTCTTGGTTATTGTAGATGATTACTCGAGATACACTTGGGTATATTTCTTCAAGAGGAAGAGTGATACCCAACATACCGTCATCGACTTTGCAAATGAAGTCCAACGTCAACATGATGCAAAGATTTTGATGATCAGAAGTGACAACGGCACTGAGTTCAAGAACTACACCCTAAATGATTTTCTCAGCGATGAAGGGATAAAGCACCAATATTCCACACCTTACACCCCTCAACAAAATGGTGTTGCGGAGAGGAAGAACCGGACATTGATGGATGCGTCAAGAACCATGACGGCGGAGTTTAAATCTCTGTACAACTTTTGGGCCGAAGCCATCAACACAGCGTGGCATGCATCAAATCGGCTCTATCTTCGCAAAGTCTTGAACAAGACTCCTTATGAGATTCTTACCAGGAACAAGCCCAACCTCAAATACTTCGGGGTGTTCGGTTGTAAGTGTTTCATTCTCAAGAAAGGTGCTCGTTTGTCTAAATTTGAATCTAGAGCCCATGAGGGCATATTTTTTGGTATGCTGCAAACTCTCATGCTTATCGTGTCCTCAACAATTCCACGGGATTCATTGAGGAGACGAGTAACATAGAGTTTGATGAAAATAATGGCTCCCAAGTGGAGCAAAGTGGTCTTTGTGATGTAGGTGATGAAATTCCTCCCCGAGACATAAGAGGAATGGGTGTGGGATACTTCCTAACCGTTGAGGAACCCCTTGTGGCCGAAGGAGAAGGATAATGTTCCACTCAAGTGGAACCATCACCGACAGAAGACCCACACGCTTCCGAAGAACAAAATGAAGGTCCACTACCACATGGAGAAGATCAAGGGCAAGATCAATCTACTAATGATGGTGTCTCAGCAAGTGATGCCCAAGATCAAGTCCACGTCCCCAAGCAAGCTCAAGATCAAGATCTTCTTCAAGATCAAGAGCAAGCTGACGAAGGCGCTCAAGATCATCAAGAAGATGCTTCTCAGAGTGTTGTCCCTCAACCTTACATGGAGGAAATCTTAGAGAGACGAGCCGCCAAGAATGCTGCCAAGCTCAAACTTACACAACATTTGTTGGAAAACTTCTACGGCGACTTGCAAAAAGTGGTAACCACTCATAGACGATTAACAAACTTTTGTGAACATCACACGTTTGTTTCTTGCATTGAGCCCCTCAAGGTACAAGATGCGCTCGAGGACATAGAGTGGGTTGAAGCTATGCACGATGAACTCAACAACTTTGAACGCCACCAAGTGTGGTGATTGGTGCCAAGACCTAAGGAGAACCACAATGTTATAGGAACTAAATGGATCTTCAAAAACAAGCAAGATGTGAACGGTATCGTCATTCGCAACAAGGCAAGATTGGTGGCACAAGGCTACTCCCAAGTCAAGGGTATCGACTACGGTGAAACCTTTGCTCCTGTTGCTCGCCTTGAATCTATTTGCAGGTTACTTGCATATGCTTCTCATCATAACTTTAAATTATATCAAATGGATGTTAAGAGTGCTTTTTTAATGGTACTCTCAAGGAGTTGGTATATGTCAAGCAACCCCCAGGGTTCGAGGATCCCAAGTTCCACAATCATGTATACGTTCTCGATAAGGCTTTCTATGGCCTTAAGCAATCCCCACGCGCATGGTATGAGCACCTTACCGAGATGTTGCAAGACCGTGGGTTTGAAATTGGGAAAATTGATCCCACTCTTTTCACAAAGAGGGTCAACAGGAACTTGTTCATATGCCGACTATATGTTGATGATATTATATTTGGTTCTCCTAACAAAGCTTTCAATGAAGAATTTGCCACTCTGATCACAAATAAGTTTGAGATGTCTATGATGGGAGAGTTGAAGTTCTTCCTTGGTTTCGAAGTCAAGCAACAAAGTCAAGGTACCTTCATCAATCAAGCTAAATACACTCAAGACATGCTTAAGAGGTTCAAGATGGATGAGCTCAATCCTCCCAAGGCCAGCACTCCTATGCCTCTCAAATGCCATCTTGACAGTGATCCCAATGGTAAAGTTGTGGATCAAAAGGTATATCGCTCCATGATTGGATCCTTGCTTTACCTTTGTGCATCTAGACCGGATATCATGTTAAGTGTGGGTATTTGTGCACGATTTCAATCCGCACCTAAGGAGAGTCACCATGTGGTTGTCAAGCAAATCTTTCGATATTGGGCTCATACCTCAAACTTTGGCTTATTGTATCCCAAGGGGGCTTCGCTTGATCTCATTGGATATACTGACTCGGATTGGGCGGGAGATCGTGTGGATAGAAAGTCCACTTCTGGAGGCTGGCAATTTCTTGGACGATCTTTGGTAAGTTAGTCTTCAAAGAAACAAAACTATGTTTCTCTCTCGTCCACCGAGGCCGAGTATGTAGTTGCTGCCAGTTGTTGTGCACAAATTCTTTGGATGAGGCAAACTTTAAAGGATTATGGTGTCAGTTGTGATAAAGTGCCTCTTTACTATGATAATGAAAGTGGCGTTATGATCTCCAGCAACCCGGTTCAACATTGCAAGACGAAGCATATTGATATTCGTCATCACTTCCTCCGGGAACACGTCAAGCGAGGAGACATCAATCTTATTCATCTAAGCACAGATGAGCAACTTGCAGATATATTTATGAAGCCATTGGATGAAGCAAGACTTCACAAGTTAAGGCATGAGCTAAATATCATTGATTCGAGCAATGTGGATTGACTTAATGCACATCTCACCACACTCATCATTATGTCCGGTCTAGGTGTAGGCATGGATTTAGGGGGAGTCTAGTTCTCAATGAACTATTCCTCCCCCTTATTATGCATAAACTAATAAAATTCTTTCTTCACATCCACCATTTTTCTGATGGTTACTGTGCTTCAAAGACGTGTTTTGGTCATGGGCCCAAGGATAATTCTTCGCGGTGCCATACCAATTGACTCAAACATAGGTGGCTCTAGAGCCACCTCCCTCTCTTCATTTAAAGGTAGTGGTTTATTGTTTGGTCCTCATTTCTCCTTTCTATTATGTTGGACCATGTTCTTGGTTTGATTCACACCTTTTTGTGCTTTTTCGTATGCGTCCTTGTTGCATGTAGCCCATTGACTTATCTTCGTGCCTTGGTGTCTTTATAATTTCCTTTGTTGTTGTGCATAAAGTTTTGTTTTGCTTTTCTCTGAGAAAACCAGCACTTTGTGGGCAGCATGGTACTACCGTGGTCATCCATGGTACTATCGCTAAAGTTGGACTGCTCCTATGCTCGCATAGGTGCATCCCCGGCACGGTACTACCGCCCCAAGAACGGAAGTAAAAATTACTTCCGCTCCCGGAGCGGTACTACCGCTTTTCGCACGGAAGTAAAAAATTACTTCCGCTCGGTGAGCAGTACTACTGCAATGACCTACGGTACTACCATGTCGTCGATTCTGTGTGGGGGTTAAGAGCCGGCAGGGGGAGTTCAAACTCCCCCATACCCATTCATCTCTTCCCATCACGTCTCTCTCTCCCTCCCCACAACCGGTGTCGGAGGACCTCGCCGGATCTTCGTCTTCGGCCACTCTCCTCTCATTCCAACTAGTGGGATCGTTCCCCACCTTGTCCTCTTGCCATGGACCTCGGTATTTCCCCGAGCGCTCCTCTCTTTGCCTCTCTATTTTGCATCCAGGCTTAAGGGGGAAATATGCGTGGTCTTGTGATTTTTGTCCAAATCTGTGCATAAGGGGATGTTTTGAGAGTGTGTGTGTTGTAGAAGTACTAATTGGTAGGATACAACGTGATAGTTTGTGATCCATGGTAGTACCGATCTGATTTTCAGATCCGTGTTCATGTGAAATCCGTCCCGTGCGGTACTACCGCTCGTCGGGCGGATGTAAAAAAAATCTTCTGCTCCGGCCCCGGTACTACCGCGTCCGGAGCGGTAGTAAAATTTTACTTCCACATGAACCTCCGGTACTACTGCTCGATCTCCAGCTCCCTCGCTTTGTCCTATCCATTCTCACTTCTATATGGTTCTCTTGTTTGCTTTGGACTTTGCAATGACTCCTTTTCGTTCGTCTCTTGTGTTTGCGTTGTGTGTCATAGGTGGTGGCTCAGGTTCCGGTCCAAGACGCTCGAATCCCTCTCGCGACACCAGTTCAAAGCGTCTACGTAATCTAGATACTCCTGAGGGGTTCAATGCCCCACAACGTAGGTTCAAGAGAACCGCATCCAAGATCAAGGAGCCAGTTGACAATTGGGAAGACATGCCTCAAGCTGAGTTTCAGTCTCGTCGGATGATCTACCCCTATATCAAGCCAAGGGAACATTCCAGGGCCAATGAATTGTTTTGGACCAAGCAACAAAATCTCATCCATATTGATGTGATCAAGGGCAAGAATAATCTCTATGTTCTTGTCCAGTGGATTGACATGGCTCACATGAGGAAGAACCAGACATATTTTGGTGAGGCTCTAAGTATGGTGGAGCAGCTTGCTATCGAGGAAATCATCTCGTTCCATCTTGACTTTGATCCTAAGATTGTGGGTCAGTTCTTCGCTTCTGTCCACTTCCACTCTGATGAGAAGCAGACCATGACTTGGATGACCAATGAAGAGAGGTTGTTTGCTGACTGGAAGGAGTTCGTGGATCTGTTGCACATTCGTGATGAGGGGCTTGATGAGCCCGTTGGTTTGCGCCCTCATGGCAACCCACAGCCTGCACACAAGGAGAAGCTTTTGCCCTACTACATTGAGAAGACTTTACCCTCTGGTCAGAAAACTTCTGTGCTCAACCCGTTCCTCGATATCATGCACCGGATCTTTCGCGACACTCTATTTCCTCACATGGGAGACAAGGACAAGGTGCACTCCTATCTGGTGGATATGCTGCTACTCTATGAGAAAGGACGAACTGAAAGTCTTGACCCCCTTGATGTTTCTCACATTATGTGGACTGAGCTTCGAACTGTTGTGTTCCACCATAAGGTCCCTATTTATGGGCCCTACGTGTTCCTCTTGATTCGTAAAACTTGGGAGAAGACCCTTTCGGGTGAGTACTTTGAGGCTCACTGGTTTCTTCATGAGCCTATTCGGCTGTGTCAGAAGGACAAGTGGGCTAACACTACCACTAAGCCAGCTGCTGCTCATATGGAGGTTGATGAGGATGAGATCGAAGAGGAGGAAGATGATAGTTCCGAGATGTATGTACCACCATTTTCTGAGCCGTCTTGGGCCAAGAAGCTCTCACACAATATGAATACATTGTTCTGCATGCAGGCCAAGGGACAGTGTGAGACTCACGCTGCTTAGAAGGAGAGTTACCAGCGTGACAAGCAGATTCTCAGGAAGCTTGGCGAGACAATCTCGAGTGGGTCTGAGAAGGACATCACTCCTGGCACTACTTGGATGGAGAAGCAGAAGTTCTAGTGGGCTGATTCAAACGAGGATTCCATTCCAGCTGCATCAGAGGAGGAGCTTGATGACTGATCTTTTTGCATGGGAGCTACCACTTGTGTCTTAGGTGTCCTCTCCGCCTTTTTGGCGTCTCGATGCCAAAGGGGGAGAGAGTGTAGGATTTGCGAGTGTTTGCGTTGTTTTTCTCATCTCCTTGCTTTCATTGAACTTTGGTTTATGTCGTTTGTGTGTGAGACCAGGAGACTTCTTCTATCATATGGTGTGAGACATATGCTATCACTCTCATCTTATTGTCCAGTATGATTTGTGGCTTGTGAGTCTATCTCTTATGTACCCTTATCTTCATGCTCACATGCTATGCCTTGTTTCCATACTTAGTGTTATTCACTCTGTTACAAGGATTGCCTTGTTTATAAAATATTGGGGGGCGGGTGTTGATCCTAGTGTGTGTGCTTTGCAGTCCAAATCATATCTATAGAGTGCACACATCTAGGGGGGGCCTGTCTATATTTTATAGATTTTGGGTTTGCATATGCTCATTTTATATCTTTATGTGCAAATCTCGTATTGTCATCAATCCACCAAAAAGGGGGATATTGTAAGGGCATATTTCTCCCTAAATGGTTTTGGTGACTGATGATAATGCTTATGCGGACTAATCGTGTGCATTGAGCATTTCAGATATCTCATATCTAGGCACAAGACGATTTGGTGCCCCTCGGAGTTTATCGAAGACGGTTGTTCTCTAGTGTAACGCTCCGGACACACCCGCCGGTAGTCGTTACTCCTGGCAGGATCTAGACTGGCCTAACAGATCAATACTAGTCTTTTCTGCACACTTTTGCATATGCTCATTTTATATATTTATGTGCAAATCTCATATTGTCATCAATCCACCAAAAAGGGGGAGATTGTAAGGGCATATTTCTCCCTAAATGGTTTTGGTGATTGATGATAATGCTTATGCGGACTAATCTTGTGCATTGAGCATTTCAGATATCTCATATCTAGGCACAAGACGATTTGGTGCCCCTCGGAGTTTATCGAAGACGGTTGTTCTCTAGTGTAACGCTCCGGACACACCCGCCGGTAGTCGTTACTCCTGGCAGGATCTAGACTGGCCTAACAGATCAATACTAGTCTTTTCTGCACACTTCTGCATATGCTCATTTTATATATTTATGTGCAAATCTCGTATTGTCATCAATCCACCAAAAAGGGGGAGATTGTAAGGGCATATTTCTCCCTAAATGGTTTTGGTGATTGATGATAATGCTTATGCGGACTAATCGTGTGCATTGAGCATTTCAGATATCTCATATCTAGGCACAAGACGATTTGGTGCCCCTCGGAGTTTACCGAAGACGGTTGTTCTCTAGGGTAACGCTCCGGACACACCCGCCGGTAGTCGTTACTCCTGGCAGGATCTAGACTGGCCTCACAGATCAATACTAGTCTTTTCTGCACACTTTGTCCTCACTCGTGAACACCCGGGACCAACTTCCCGGTCGGTCACCCATCCTAGAACTACTCCAAGCCAAGCACGCTTAACATGGGAGTTCTGTTTGAATGGGCTCCCGAAAAAGAAGGAATTCCTTATTGATATGATTAGTCTATCATCCCTAATAAGCCAGGCTATCACATACACCACCACTCAGAGGAACCGACGTCCTCGTCGGGTCATAGGAACGTTCCCCCTTGGCACAAACGTTTGTGCTTCCAGTCCGATACATGTGTCATTCCGTGTGCCACGACGGGTCACAAACTTCATGAACAACACGACCGCGCACCTATCGGCAAACATCCGTGTAACCGCAAGATTCGGCTCTGATACCAAGTTGTCATGCTCCGGACACACCCGCCGGTAGTCGTTACTCCTGGCAGGATCTAGACGTCGGCAAACATCTGTGTAACCGCAAGGGTCGGCTCTGATACCAACTTGGACAGACCCGTCGGTAGTCGTTACTCCTGGCAGGATCTAGACGTCGGCAAACATCCGTGTAACCGCAAGGGTCAACTCTGATACCAACTTGGACACACCCGCCGGTAGTCGTTACTCCTGGCAGGATCTAGACGTCGGCAAACATCCGTGTAACCGCAAGGGTCGACTCTGATACCAACTTGTCACACTCCGAACACACCCGCCGGTAGTCGTTACTCCTGGCAAGATCTAGACTGGCCTCACAGATCAATACTAGTCTTTTCTGCACACTTTGTCCTCACTCATGCGCACCCGGGACCAACTTCCCGATCGGTCACCCATCCTAGAACTACTCCAAGCCAAACACGCTTAACCTAGGAATTCTGTTCGAATGGGCTCCCGAAAAAGAAGGAATCCCTTATTGATATGAGTAGTCTATCATCCCTAATAAGCCAGGCTATCACATCTACGTTTCCTTTTGGTGGATTTGAGTCGTAGGGAAGCCGTACTATTAAGAGGGGGTCCGCTTCGGAAAGGTTTGGGTGGAATCAACACATACACATCTATTTTATTGCACACCTTTCCTTCGCTTCAATGGAGCTCCAATTCGTTTTCCTTGTCTGTGCAAAGTGAAGGCTTCATGGTTCTAGATTTCAGTGGCTTGCAGTAGTACCGCTCAAGGTAGCGGTAGTACCATAGGGGCCCGCGGTAGTACCGCTCAGAGGAGCGGTAGTACCGCTGTCCTCAGCCCTGGTGCGGTAGTAGGCGTGGATGTAATTTTTTACATCCGCCCTCCTGCGGTAGTACCGCAATTCGGTTCCGGTACTACCGTGTCGGACTTTTGCGTAGCCCCAACCTTAGCAGAGGTAGGCACGGAAATAATATGTTACTTCCGTGCATCTCCTGTGCCAGTTTGTTACCGACCATGCGGTAGTACCGTATGGGCTTGTGGTAGTACCACTCCGGCGGTTTTACCACTAGCTGTCTAGTGCAATCGGCCTATGTCTCGTCACTATCGTGCAAACGGTAGTACTACACCCTGCAACGGCAGTATCGCAACCCCTTGCGGTAGTACCATGGCTCGTTTACGGTAGTACCGCAGTGCGCGGGCTGAGTGTGGGGATAACGGTTGGATCCACCTCCCCACTATAGAAAGTAGGTCTTCTTCCTCAAGAAGATTATCTCTTCCTTCCCAAGCTCCATTGTCTCCATTTTCACCCGATCTCTTTCCCTAGCCAATCAAACTTGTTGATTTTCTAGGGATTGGTTGAGAAGGCCCCGATCTACACTTCCACCAAGAGAAATTTGATTCCCCCCACTAATCCCTGATGGATCTTGTTACTCTTGGGTGTTTGAGCACCCTAGATGGTTGAGGTCACCTCGAAGCCACATTCCATTGTGGTGAAGCTTAGTGGTGTCATTGGGAGCCTCCAATTAAGTTGTGGAGATAGCCCTAACCTTGTTTGTAAAGGTTCGGTCGCCGCCTTCAAGGGCACCAGTAGTGGAATCACGGCATCTCGCATTGTGTGAGGGCGTGAGGAGAATATGGTGGCCCTAGTGGCTTCTTGGGGAGAATTGTGACTCCACCTCGCTCCAACGGAGATGTACTTCCTCACAAGGGAAGGAACTTCGGTAACACATCCTCGTCTCCATCGGCTCCACTTTTGGTTATCTCTTGCCTTTACTCCTTGCAAGTTATTATTGTGTTGTATCCATTGCTTGCATGTGTGGTTGTTTTGATTAGCATCATATAGGTTGCTCACATAGTTGCACTTCTAGCCAACCTTCTTTTTGTTAAGCCTAAATTGTTAAAGAAAAGATAAAAAGTGTTAGTTGCCTATTCATGCCCCCCCCTCTAGTCAACCGTATCGATCCTTTCACTATCCCTCCCGCACTTGATCTTGAGGATCCTTATCCTATTAAATTCAGCCCTTTTGATTATTTTTGCTTGCCACAAAGGAAATTAGCTGCTGAAAGAAGGGAGTATGAAATGATCATGAACAATCTCCCTTACTTCTATTATGATAATACCTAGATCTATTGTGTTTTGCCTAGCTAGGGGCGTTAAACAATAGCGCTTGTTGGGAGGCAACCCAATTTTATTTTTTGTTATGTTGTTGCTTCTGTTTTTGAGTATTTACCACATTATTACTTCTGTAGTAATTATTTTTTGGTGTTTTAATTAGTGTTTGAGCCAAGTAAAACCTTTGGGGTGATCTATGGTAGTTGTTGATTTGATCTTGCTGAAAAACAAAAACATTTGCGCTCAGCCCAGAAATGTTCTAATTTTTTAAGTGCGTAGAATTGATCTGAAATTTTTACACAAGATTGATATATAAATTTCCCAGGTTTCCTAATTTTTCAGAATTTTTTGACTTACAGAAGTTTACTAAGTTTCCATATTTCTAGACATTCTTCTGTTTTTGACAGATTCTATTTTCTTTGAGTTGTTTGCCTATTTTGACGAATTTATGGTTGTATCATGTGGTATGAGACATGGAGAAGTTAGATTATAGTAGGTATAACACCAATATAAATAAGTAATGAGTTCACAACAGTACCTAAAGTGGTGATTTATTTTCTTATACTAACGGATCTCACGTGTTTTCTGTTAAGTTTTGTGTTGTGAAGTTTTCAAGTTTTGGGTAAAGATTGGATGGACTATGGAATAAGGAGTGGCAAGAGCCTAAGATTGGGGATGCCCAAGGCACCCCAAGTCATATTCAAGGATGCCAAAAATCCTAAGCTTGGGGAAGCCCCGGAAGGCATCCCCTCTTTCGTCTTCAATCCATCGGTAAATTTACTTGAGGCTATATTTTTATTCACCACATGATATGTGTTTTCCTTGGAGCGTCTTGTATGATATGAGTCTTTGCTTGTTAGTTTGACACACTCATCCTTGATGCACACATCTTTTGAGAGAGACACGCTGAATCGTGTATTTATTAGAATACTCTTTGTGCTTCACTTATATCTTTTGAGTTGGACAATTTTGCTCTGTATGCTTCACTTATATCTTTTAGAGCACGGTGGTGTTTTCGTTTTATAGAAATAATTGAACTCTCACACATCACTTATATTATTTTGAGAGTTCCTAAAAACAGCAGGGTAATTGGTCTAGGTTATGAATTTAGTCCTAATAGGATAGGCATCCAAAAGGGATATAATAAAAACTTCCATATTGAGTGCATTGATCATTTATGAGAAGTTTGATTCCTTGCATGAAGTTTTGAGATATAAAGATGGTAATGTTAAGAGACATGTTAGGAAGTAAATTGTGATTTTGTAAAAATACTTGTGTAAAGGTTTGTGATTCCCGTAGCATGCACGTATGGTGAACCGCTATGTAAGGAAGTCGGAGCATGACTTGTTTATAGATTGTCGACCTTTGTGTGAGGGTCAGGGGCGTGCGATGGTTAACTCCTACCAACCTCCCCCCCTAGGAGCATGTGTTTAATTCTTTTCTTCAATGACTAATAGAGTTTTGCAATAAGTATGTGAGTTCTTTATGACTAGTGTTGAGTCCATGGATTATACACACTCTCACCCTTCCACTTTTGCTAGCCTTTCTAGTACCGCACAAATTTCATCGGTACAACAAACACCTTCCTCAGAAAAGCCATCATATACCTTCCTCAAAACATCCACCATATATATTTCCTCAAAACAGCCATCATACCTTCCTATTATGTCATCTCCATAGCTATTCCGAAATATATTGCCATGCAACTTCCACCATTTCCTTTTATGACATGCATCATCACTTCCATACTGCATATAGAGTCATATTTTGTCATAGCTATCGAGTTGTAATTTTCCTTTTGAGTTGTAAGTAAATAAAAGTGTGATGATTTTCATTATAGAGCATGTCCCATGTGAGGAAAGGATGATGGAAGCTATGATTCCCTTATTAGTAGGGATGAGAGTCCAGACTTTATGAAAAATAAAATAGGCCAACGAAGCCCACATAAAAAATTGAATAAAAGAGGCCTTAGATGCCAAACAAAAAAGAGAAAACTGAGAAGGGACATTGCTACTTCCTTTTGCCACACTTGTGCTTCAAAGTAGCACCATGATCTTCATGATAGAGAGTTTCCCATTTTGTCACTTTCATATAGCTAGTGGAATATTTTTCTTCATGGTGCACGTCCACTTAGTTTCTTTTTGAGTTGACATACACTTATAGCTCTAGTGCATCCGTTACATGGCAATCCCTACTCACTCACATTGATATTTATTGATGGGCATTTCCATAGCCCGTTGATACGCGTAGTTGATGTGAGACTATCTTCTCCCTTTTCTTGACAACCTCCACCATATTCTATTCCACCTATAGTGTTTTATCCATGGCTCGTGCTCATGTATTGCGTGTAAAATAAAGGTGTGAAAACAATTGCTTGACTTTTCATCGGGGTTGTGCATGATGTAAATACTTTGTGTGGGGGAAGATGGAGCATATCCAGACCATATGATCTTTTGCCATTATATTTTGAAGAGATACAATTTCTTTGCTAGTATGCTTGAAATGTTATTGTTTCTATATCAATATTAAGATTTTGTTTTGGGTCTTACGGATCTGAATATTCATGCCACAATAAAGAATATTACTTGGATAAATATGTTAGGTAGCACTCCACATCAAAAATTCTATTTTTATCATTTACCTACTCAAGGACGAGAAGGAATTAAGCTTGGGGATGATGATACATCTCCAATGTATCTATAAGTTTTGATGATGGCATGCTATTATATTATCTGTTTTGGATGTTTTATATGCATTAATATGCTATTTTATACTATATTTGGGACTAACCTATTAATCTAGAGCCAAGTGCCAGTTTCTGTTTTTTCCTTGTGTTTGAGTTTTGCAGATATGGAATATTAAACGAAGTCCAAACGGAATAAGACCTCTAGAAGGAATTTTTTTGGAAGGAAACAACTTATCCAAGCTTGGAGTTCACGTCAGGGGAGGTGCCAGGGCGCCACAAGCCTGCTAGGCGCCCCCCCTGGCCGCGCCTAGCAGGCTTGTCGCCTCTTGGCAGGTCTCCTAACCCTATTCTTTGGCCTATAAATACCCAAATATTCCCGCAACATCAAAAACAGCCACGCAAATACTTTTCCGCCGCCAGAAGCCTCTGTTCCTGAGAGATCCAATCTTGGAGCCTTTTTCGGTAATCTGTCGGAGGGGGTTTCGATCATGGAGGGCATCTACATCAACTCCATTGCCCCTCCGATGATGCATGATTAGTCCACCATAGACCTACGGGTCCATATCTAGTAGCTAGATGGATTCTTCTCTCTCTTTGATCTTCAATACCATGTTCTTCATGATCTTCATGGAGATCTATCTGATGTAATCCTCTTTTGTGGTGTGTTTGTCAAGATCCGATGAATTGTGAGTTTATGTTCAGATTATCCATGAATCTTATTTGAATCTCCTCTGATTTCTTATATGCATGATTTCATATCCTTGCAAGTCTCTTCGAGTTATTGGTTTGGCTTCGCCAACTAGATTGGTAATTCTTGCAATGGGAGAATTGCTTGGTTTTCGGTTCAATCTTGCGGTGTCCTCACCCAGTGACAAAGTAGGGGTAGCGAGGCACGTATTGTATTGTTGCCATCAAGGGTAACAAGATGGGTTTTTTATCATATTGCTTGAGTTTATCCCTCTACATCATGTCATCTTTCTTAATGTGTTACTTTGTTCTTCATGAACTTAATACTCTAGATGCAGGCAGGAGTTGGTCGATGTGTGGAGTAATAGTAGTAGATGTAGAATCGTTTCGGTCTACTTGTCACGGACATGATGCCTATGGGCGTCGTTGACAGGCTCGGCGACGTGGCTGAGCCAGTCTTTGGAGTGATTGTTGTCGGGGTGGTAACACAGCAACTCGTGGGCCATGGGCAGCGGAGCTGGTGCGTTCGCCGATTCGTGGCGGGAGTAAGAGGTCAACACCGCGGCAGAAACAGGGGATGGAGTGGCGGTGTAGCCGTCACGTCGCTCAGAGGGTGGCAGCGGTGAGTGTTGCTGCCCACAAGCAGCTAGACCGGTAGTAGCGTTGATCGCGGAAGAGGTGGAGTGGCGCAAGGCACCACGGCACACGTGCACAGTCTGGGAAACGCGAGCGGCCTAGCGCTCGGCACTAACTCAGTGGGCGTCTGCCATGGGAGCGACAGAGGGGAGACGGGGTTGAACCGGAGAAAGATTTCGACACGCCCCTACCTGGCGCGCCAAATGTCGGAATCGGGTCTCCGCAAAACTCAACAAGGTTCGAATAGTGGGGCATGTGTGAAGATCTTAACCGGCTCGAAGTCTTCAGCTTGTCACCCTATGGCCTAGCTGCATCGAGCAAGTATGAGTGGGTAAGGAGATGGACTCAGAGATTTACCCAGGTCCGGGCCACCTTACGGTGTAAAACCCTACTCCTGCTTTGTGCTGGATTGGCCTCACGAGGAGGCTAAGGATGAACTAGTACAGTGATTGGGTGGCCTCACGAGGGATCTTGACAGTGATGAACCAGTGGGCTCCACCTGCCTTCTATGATGGGAGCTAGTCCCTATTTATAGGGGCCACGGTCCTCTTCCCTTATCGCACAGGCAGGAAGGGATCCACAACGGCCAAATTTGAAAGGGGACAAGATGTACATCCTATCCTGACTAAAGGTGGTCTTTGCATGCAAAGCTTCCGAGTGTGATGCAGCGGTGGGCTCGGTGATGACATCCGTCCTACCGAGCTCGTGGTCTTGGTCATGTTGCACTGGGAAGGAAACCTTTGGGATTCCTTGATAAACTGCATACGTCCTTGTCTCCTTAGCACGAAAGAGCAAATTGTCCTCCCTCTGCGCCCGCTCGCGCCCGCCTGGCTCTGCCGTCAGAACACACGTCACCCGAGCCTCGGGAGGCAGGGTACTTGCATAGGAATCTCCGCTCCTCTGGAGGAAGCCTAGGAAGATGCCACTCCTCCAGAGATCTTGGCGTTATCCTCCCCGCGAGGTAGGGTTCCTCGCGAGGGCCATGACTTGAGAGGCTTGTTGCTGGGCTGTACCAGGCCTTTGTGGTGGGCCACGCGTTGAGCCGCAGGCAGGCAGGTCTGGGTACCCTCGGTCCCAGAATGCCGATAGCAATGGACCGATGAAATGATTGTGCTGATTAGGGTGATAGTTTATTTGGAGTGGAACAGGATGTGGATTGCCAAAAGGTTGTATTGGGTCTTCATCACGTGGTTCCTCTCCTAGAACCTGATGTTGCAAAATAACCAAAGGTACAGTAAGAGAGTCCAAGTTTTCTCCATCCCCAAAAACAATTCTACTAGGAATATCCCTAGGTTCCTCAACTTTTATCTTAATCATCAGGTTGGCCCTAGTGCTCCTCACTCTATCCCACCTCACAAATTTGCCAAACTTGCTAACAACATCATTTATTTCCTAAATATTATGACTATCAAAAGGGAATCCACATAGCAAGAGCCATACC
The DNA here is from genome assembly GCA_022496015.1 of Hordeum marinum. Classification (NCBI taxonomy): domain Eukaryota; kingdom Viridiplantae; phylum Streptophyta; class Magnoliopsida; order Poales; family Poaceae; genus Hordeum; species Hordeum marinum. The sequence continues at coordinate 115,050,719 of CM039672.1, forward strand.
TCTCTGTTTAGTTCTAGTTTCCTCCAATTTAATCCCCTAGTATGCTTCTCAAAGATAATGTGAACATCGGTGAATAGATGGGGAGCCATCAGAGACCAGATTATCTTGATCAAACACACTATTCATCTTAACATATGCCTGTCTGAACGGGCAAGGAGAAATCTTTGAAAACCCTAGTCTTCTGTCTGCAAGAAAGTCGGAGAGTACCTCACGGACGGTGTTGAACTGCACTTGAAGATTGGGCATCGGGATGATCGTGGCAATCGCCCATTCCTCGTGCATTGGTGGACCTAGAAGGTCTCCCTTCCACTGCAACAGTGTGGTGGTTTGGAGGGAGGAATGGAGTGGGGTCAAAAGGGAAGGAGGCCATGTCACGTGGTGTTGCGGGCTTGGTTGGAGTAGAGCTTGATGGGTGGATGGCAAACGAGAGCAAGCGATGTGAGATGACAGGCAGCGAGGTGGAGTAATGGAGATCACCAGCTCAGGAAGGCCCCGGGGGAGAAAGCCCGCAATAACCAGAATTGGCGCGAGGATTGACGGCACTTGTCATCTTAGTCGCGGGAACAATGGCGATCTGTCTAGGAAAGCCAAACGTCCTGGTGGGTTGTGGGCTGGATAGTGGGCTGAGTTTTGCAATCTCTAGCAATATGGCCCCATCCTTTGCAGGTCTGACACTTGATCCGATTGGTGTAGTTGGTCCTGGAGTGGCCCGAAAGGAGGCACCAAATACAGAAATCCATCTAACGATTTCGATCTTGCAGAGATCCCGCCCTAGGCTCATAATGAGCCCCTAAATTAAGTCGTCGCTCTTGATTGCCATAATTCCCCGCAAATGAATGACTCATTGAATGTTGTTGATGAACATGTCGTGTTCGATCAATCTAGTTAGTAGATTCGTGATAGATTCTTGGAGAGCGAAGGTCTTGGAGGTATGATGATACGGGGCAAGACCCATGGTGGCCGATCTTTCACGAATTGGAGGGGGAAAACACAAAGAACACGAAGAACACTGGGAAGAATGAGAGGAAACACTCAAGGACAAACTCAATCACACATCCACTAGATCCACAATAACACAAGGAGAACAAGATCCCAAATCAACCAACGATACAAATAGTGGTACGCGATCTCCCACTTCAGAGGAGGGGCCTTGATATCCCGAAGGATCTTCCCTCTAGAGGGGCCTTGGCATCACTTGGATTTTCTCCCAAAGGAGGTCAAGCTCCTCAAGAGCGACAAGTAATGGAGCTAAGCTCAAGAGCAAACATTAGCTAACCCTAGACAGAGGGGGAGGAGGTCCTTATATAGTACTAGGGGGAAAGGGGGCGAGATAGGGGGTACATAGCCCTTTGGCCCGAGTCTGCCCACACAGGGGCCGGATGTCCGGGCTCAGGTCCCGGATGTTCGGGCTGTCGGGGGTGGATTCCACCCGAACCGGACACGAGCATGCGAGATTTTCGGGGCTGGGGCCCAGATTTCTGGGGCGATGCGGATGTTTGGGGAGGGATTGGATGTCCGGCGCTATAGCCTTGGCCTGGGCGTTGGGGGGGGGGCCAGGTGCCGGATGTCTGGGCTTGGGGCCGGATGTCCGGGGCCTGGGAGGTGATCTTGCGTTCCCTTGGTCCTCGTGTCCGCGCGTCTTCGGATCCTTATTCGTGGTGGCTTGGCCTTCACTCCGAGCATCTCCTCGGTCGTCTCCATAGTACCTAATCATGCAAAGAGTCTCCGCTTGAGGTAGCATCCACGTTCCGAGAGCATCATAAAGGAGGGATGTCACCTCGTTTGTAATGGCTCGTGCACGGTCTCTCATCATGGGGCCTTTTGTAGCTTGAGGTGTTGGTGACGAGTCCATGGTGGTGCTCATGGGATGCTCCGCATGATCTCCCCCCTTGCGAGGGATCCGACCTCGGATCAAGATCTTCATCACCATGGAAAGGGGAGAGGTCCGCGACGTTGAAGGTGTTTCTCATGTTGTACTTGTCGTGCGGAATGACGATCATGTAGGAATTGTTGTTGTAGTGCTCCAACACCTTGAATGGGCCATCTGCACGAGGTAGTAGCTTGGACTTGCGCTCATTGGGAAAGTGTTCCTTCTGAAGATGTAGCCACACAAGGTCGCCAGGTTCGAACACCATGGGTTGTTTGGTGATGTTGCACTTGGCGGTGATGCTTTCCACATGGCGCTCGATTGTGTTCCTTGTATCTTGATGCATTTTCTTGATGTAGCTTGCCCTTGCGCTTGCATCCATGTTGACGTGTTCTTGAAGTGGGAGCGGAAGAATGTCCAATGGGGACAATGGGTTGAAGCCATAGACTACCTCGAAGGGAGACTTGTTGGTGGTGAAGTGTCATGCTCGATTGTAGGCGTACTCAGCGATGGGAAGGCAATCTTCCCATTCCTTGATGTTCTTCTTGATCAACACGCAGAGGAGAGGTCCAAGAGTCCAGTTCGTCACCTCCGTTTGGCCATCGGTTTGTGGGTGGTGGGCCGAAGAGAAGAGTAACTTGATGTCGAGCTTGGCGCAAAGGGTCTTCCAAAAGTAGCTCAAGAACTTGACATCGTGATCCGAGACAATGGTCTTTGGTACTCCGTATAGGCGTAAGATGTCCCTACAAAAGAGATTGACAATATGTGAAGCATCGTCGATCTTGTGGCAAGGAATGAAATGAGCCATTTTGAAAAAACAATCCACAACAACAAAAATGGAATCATGGCCATATTTTGTGCGTGGCAATCCAAGCACAAAATCAATGCTAATATCCTCCCAAGGTTGGAACAGAATAGGAAGAGGCATGTAAAGACCATGGGATTGTGCTTTTGACTTAGCTTTGCGGCATGTAGAGCGATTGGTGAAACGTGCGACATCTTGAAGCTTTTTTGCCAATAGAACTTGTCGGAGAGGGTGGCATATGTCTTGTCGCGTCCAAAGTGACCCATTAGTCCTCCACCGTGAGCCTCTTGCAAAAGCAACAAACAAAGAGAAGACTTGGGAATGCAAAGTTTGTTAGCACGCATAAGATATTCATCTTTCATGTAGTAGTTCTCCCAACAAGTTATTAGTTTGCAATTGGCATAAGGAATAGCAAAATAATCATGATGATCATACAACTCTTTTATGTGCTCAAAACCAACAACATTCAATTCAAGTTGAGTAACGAGCATGCATTTGTAAGAAAGAGCGTCTGCCACAACATTTTCTTTGCCCTTAATGTATTTGATAACATAAGGAATAGACTCAATAAATTCACTCCATTTAGCATGTCGTTTGTTCAACTTAGTTTGGCCCTTTAGGTACTTGAGGGTTTAAATATCGGTGTGAATGACAAATTCATGCGGTCGCAAATAATGTTCCCAAGCTTCTAAGAGTCTCACCAAAGCATACAATTCCTTGTCATAGATAGGATAATTGAGGTGAGCGCCGGAAAGTTTCTCGCTAAAATACGCAATTGGGCGCTTTTCTTGTATAAGCACGCCTCCTATGCCATTACCACTAGCGTCACAATGAACTTCAAACGTTTTGTCAAAATTGGGCAAGGCAAGCAAAGGTGCATGAGTAAGCAAATTCTTAAGTTCATGGAAAGCTATGTCTTGGGATGGTCCCCAAACAAACGGTGCATGTTTGTTTCTCAAAGCGTGTAGAGGAGTAGAAATAGTGCTAAAGTCTTTCACAAACTGACGGTAGAAACCGGTTAGTCCTAACAAACTACGCACTTGTTGCAAATTGGTGGGTGTGGGCCAATTTTTAATTGCCTCAATCTTAGTTTCGTCAACATGGACACCCTTAGAGGAAACCACAAATCCTAGGAAAATGACTTTTTCCACAGCAAAAATGCATTTTTCCATGTTAGCATAGAGTTTTTCTTTCCGAAGAGTATGCAAAACGTTTCTAACATGTGTGGCATGTTGTTCTAGAGATTTGCTAAAAACAAGGATGTCATCAACGTAGACCACAACACAATACCCAATGTAGGGGCGCAACACATGATGCGCATGAACGTACCCGGTGCTTCGGATAAACCCATGGGCATCACTAGCCATTCATAGAGACCAAATTTAGTTTTGAAAGCAGTTTTCCGCTCATCACCCTCTTGTATGCGAATTTGGTAGTAACCACTTTTCAAATCTATCTTGGAAAATATAGTGGCACCACTAAGTTCATCTAGCATGTCATCTAAGCATGGGATAGGGTGACGGTAGCGAGTGGTGATAGAATTTATAGGACGGCAATTGGAACACATGCACATACTACCATCATGTTTAGGCACTAGTATCACGGGAACCACACAAGGACTCAAACTCTCGCGAACGTGCTCTTTATCTAGGAGTTTTTGGACTTGACTTTGTATCTCCTTTGTTTCGTCAGGGTTGATGCGGTAGGGAGCCTTGCTGGGGAGCGGTGCGCCGGGGATGAGGTCGATGCAGTGTTCGATCCCTCATTTTGGTGGTAGTCCCGGAGGTTGCTCATCAGGGAACACATATTGAAATTCCCGCAACAATTGAGATAGCACAAGAGTAAGATGTTGTGAAGGGTTAGGTCGGGTAACATCATCTTTGCACACTATCACGTAGTGAAGGACGGTCGATGGGCTCTCACTCACTTCCCTGAAATCTCTTTTGGTGGCAAATAGAACTAGGTCACTCATGTCCCTCGTCGTGGAGTCACTCAAGTTTGGCTTGTGTCGCTCACTCGCTTTGAGGTGGATCACTCTCTCGCTTTTCTCTCCATGATGGGACGAAGCTTGCTTGTCGGTGATCACTTGGCTTGGAGACATAGGGAGAAGCACATATTCAGTGCCCTTCAACTTGAAGCTATATTGATTGGTGTGCCTGTTGTATGGCGCCACGATCGAATTTCCAAGGTCTCCCAAGGAGGAGGTGGAAAACGGACATTGGCACCACATCACACTCCAAGGTGTCTTCGTAATCTCCGATCTTGAAGGAAACTTGCACGGCGTGGTCGACTTGTATTGTGTCGGATTCACTTAGCCATTGGACCTTATAGGGGCGAGGATGTTTTTTCTTGGTCAAGTGCAACTTGGAGCAAAGTTCCTCACTTGCCAAATTATGGCAACTTCCTCCGTCGATGTTGACCTTGACGGATCTCCCTTGGATACAAGCCTTGGTGTGGAAGATGTCACAACGTTGGTCCTCGTCTTGTTGTTGTTGAAGTGTCAAAATCTTGGAGACAACGAGAGCGAGGCTCGGATCGTTGTCACAAAAGATTTGAGAGTCTTCATCTTCATTGACTTGCCGGTGCATTGCCACATGTTCCAAAGCTTCCATCTCATCTTCACTCATGGAGTCATAGGAGCCATCATATTGCAGTATCATGGTTCGCCTTGTGAGACACTCACGCATCTTGTGGCCTCGGCCTTGGCACGTGAAACACTTGATGGAGCTTGTTTTCACATCATCCGGTGTTGGTGTAGAGGATGACACTCTTGTTTTGCTTGTAGAGGTGTTGCGGGATGATGAAGATGACTTGTCCTTGTAGCTTGACTTGTCATCTTTTTCCATGGAGGTTCTTGTAGAAGGAGTCATAGTTGGAGTATCTTGGGTATTTGCACCATAGGTCTTCTAGGAGGTCTTGGAGTACTTGTAGTCCTCTTGAACTTGACGTTCCGCCTTTGTGGCTTGGTGCACTAGCTCGAGCAAGTTGGAGTAGGGTTGGAAATCCACAATTTTCTTGACTTGGTAATTGAGACCATTCAAGAAACGTGACATAGTTTTCTCATCATCCTCCTTCACATTTTCTCTTATCATGTCCATGTCCATCTCTTGATAGTACTCTTCCATCGACTTGGTGCCTTGTTTGAGTAGTTGGAGCTTCTTGAAAAGATCGCGATTATAGTGTGATGGGACAAATCGCGCTCTCATGAGTTATTTCATTTGTTCCCAAGTGGTGATTGGAGGGTCACCTCTTTCTCTTCTTCGCTCAATCACTTGTTCCCACCAAATGAGCACGTAACCTTGGAACTCGAGGGAGGACATGGCAATCTTCTTGTCTTCTTCATAGTTGTGCAACCGAAATATTTTGTCGACCTTGAGTTCCCAAGAGAGGTAGTCTTCGGGATCGTTGCTTCCGGAGAACTCGGGCATGGTGAACTTGAGCATGCTAAAGTAATTTCCTCATTGTTGTTGTTATCACGATGTCCTTGTCATGGAGGATCATAATTGTCTTGTTGACGTTAACCTTGCCTTGGAGCGTGATTATCGACGTGGTCAACGAGATTTTCTTGGGTATGCGCATCTTGTGTGGAGGGGCACTGTTGTCATGTTGGTCTTGCTCTTGCCTTGGAGCGATCTCATCAATGTGTTGCTCCTCTTGCCTTGGGTGTTGTTGACGTTGTTGTCGCGCTCATTTGGCATTCTTGGTGCTCCTCTTGACATGCGGCTTCTTGTTGTTGTTGTCGACGAAGAGCTTCTTGTTCCTCACGAGCTAGTTGGTTGCGTTCTTGCCTGGCATGGGTTGATTCGCGAAGCGCCCGTTGTGCCTCTTGTGCTTGCTCTTCACGGTGCCGGTCTTCCGCACCCCGGTGACGGAAGTGATCTTGCTCGTAGGCGTCTTGCTCTTGTTGGTGACAGTAGTCACGCTCCCGATGTTAACCTTGAGGCTCGTCGTCATGGAAAGGGTTGTGGTTGCTTGAGTCTTGAGAGAGGCGACACGTTTCATGTTGTTGTGGTCGAGCTAGAGGAGGAGGGCTCTTGCCGGAGGATTCCTTGGAGGAGTGTCGACTTGCAGTGTGCCGTCGAGTTGAGGTAGAAGTGGATGATACGCGGTTCACCATCAAGGCACGGAGCTCGTCCATTTGGGTTGTCATGAAGTCCCGCGTCCGCTCCTCGGATTCACGTATGTTTGTGGCGAGGTGCTCAATGTGGTCCGTGATGACATCATTTGCTTGGAACATTCCCTTTTGTGCGGCGAAGAATTGTAGTTTGGTGACGTAGGTGTTCGCGTCGTCGTCTTGCTCCTCGAATGTCGGGTTCGTCATAGTGTTCCTATCCATGGTACTCAAGTAGATATAAGTGGAAGAATGGGAAAGAACGATACAAATTACCGTTTCGAAGGTTGAAATGAGGATCAATCACTCAATGTGAAATCATGGAAATAGTAGAATTGGTACCGAGTTTGCCGTTCTCACACTTACAAAAGTAATGTTTATGGAGTAGCTTGGTTAGGATGGTGGCACAAAATTTCAAGCAATTCTAGAATATGATGCACTAAATTTGAGATAGATTTGCAAGTTCGCACGGAAGGCAAAGTGAATCAAAAGCAATGATTGAACTCGGAAACACACACACGAATAGAAAAGTGGGGTTGTGCAACCAAGAAGTGAGCTCAAAATGTGGAATCCATGGAAAACGGTCATGTTGCACAACTCTAGAGAGACGCTAGCACAATTGCTCTAATGGGCGTGATATGAACTTGTGCACAACCTATAAGAAACAAAAATGCATCGTCTTCCTAGTCCCGACTTGCTATGTATGAGGCACGAGTCACTCACTCAAGTGATCCATGGTGATCAAGTATGATATGCAAATTTGGCGATACTATTGCTCTTTTGTCCTTGCTTAAAAGCTTCACTTCTCTTTCCTTTAGCAATGATATTTCGATTGTCACTATGCGAGACGTGCACACCAACATAGCAATTATGTATGCGGGTACTTTGTAACACAAGAGATGATATTAAGATGTATATGCATGCAATGGCAGCTATGTGGAGTATGTATCACTAATGTGCACAAGTAGCGTGGCCTGACAATACTCAATGGCTAGTCTCGATAGGCAAGTAATGCAAAGAGGCTAGGGGTAACAATGCAATGGCAAGGTTATAAGTCAAGAGTGTCGTCGCGGTTACCGTCCTTGCTTACGGTGTAGTGTCAACGAAGAGGTGGTTGGCAACGATCCGGGGCAATGACGAGCGGCTATGTCGATGAAGAACCACTCCTAATTAGCCGAAACATCTTAGGAAGTGGCAGGGCTCGCAACTCAAAATCTCAAATGCAAAAGGTTTGCGGAAGAAATGGTGGCAAAATGGTGGAAGAAGTGGTGGGAAACCGCCAAAAATCTCCCAAACAAAGGCAAAGCAGCTTTGCTAGTTGCGAGGTGCCAGATGTCGGGGCCACTTGCGCCGGATGTCTGGGGGGCGAATGTCCAGGATTCATGCCGATGTCCGGGCTGCCCGATCCAGATTGGATCTCAGATTTCCCTATGAACTAGAGGATGAACACGATTTTTTTGGCGAATTGGGGGGATTTGGTGGTGGAAATTTATGGAGATGATGGGAAAATGATAGATCCACTAGTACTCTACGAAATCCATGGATCAAAAACAACAATATCTCATCGAATCCAAGATATCCAAGAAATTTTGGGTAGGGCTATATTTGTGGGAATTTTCAAACTGGGACGAAATTAAATAAAATTAGGCTAGCAAAGGGTGAGGAAGACTCCAAATTCGTGATCAACGTGGCTCATGATACCAATATGATACGAGGCAAAACCCGTGGTGGCCGATCTTTCACGAATTGGAGGGGGAAAACACGAAGAACACAAAGAGCATGGGGAAGAACGAGAGGAAACACTCAAGGACAAACTCAATCACACATCCACTAGATCCATAATAACACAAGGAGAACAAGATCCCAAATCAACCAACGATACAAGTAGCGGGTACACGATCTCCCACTCTGGAGGAGGGTCCTTGATATCCCGGAGGATCTTCCCTCTAGAGGGGCCTTGGCATCACTTGGATCTTCTCCCAAAGGAGGTCAAGCTCCTCAAGAGAGACAAGTAATGGAGCTAAGCTCAAGAGCAAACATTAGCTAACCCTAGAGAGAGGGGGAGGAGGTCCTTATATAGTACTGGGGGGAAGGGGGCGAGATAGGGGGTACATGGCCCTTTGGCCTGAGTCTGCCCACACAGGGTCCGGATGTACGGGCCAGGGGCCGGATGTCCGGGGCTTCAGTGGGGGACCGGATATCCGGGCTCAGGTCTCAGATGTCCGGGCTGTCGGGGGTGGATTCCACCCGAACCGGACACGGGCATGCCGGATTTCCGGGGTTGGGGCATCGATTTCCGGGGCAATGCCGGATGTCCGGGGTGGGCCCAGATGTCCGGCGCTATAGCTTTGGCCTGGGCGCTGTGGGGTTCCCCAGGTGCCAAATGTCCGGGCTTGGGGCCGGATGTCCGGGGCTTGGGATGTGATCTTGCCTTCCCTTGGTCTTCATGTCCATGCATCTTCGGATCCGTCTTCATGGTGGCTTGGCCTTCACTCCGAGCATCTCCTAGGTCATCTCCATAGTACCTAATCACGGAAAGATTCTCCGCTTGAGGTAGCATCCACATTCCGAGAGCATCAAAGGGAGAATCATAAAGGAGGGATGTCACCTCGTTTGTAATGGCTCGTGCACGGGCTCTCATCATGGGGCCTTTCGTAGCTTGAGGTGTTGGTGACGAGTCCATGGTGATGCTCATGGGATGCTCCGCATCATATGATTTCCCTGGATGGCGGCGAAAAACATGAGTCCATTTATCTTATTATTCTTGGAGATATTGATCAAGTTCCCAGCTTGAATTCGGGCCACCATTACCCCATAGGAGAAAGTTAACATTGTGCAATGGAAGTGAAATATTACATGCCTGATGATTGAAAAACCCACTTCCTTGGAAAAAAACCAAGAACTTGAAGGACAGGTTTTGAAGCAATGAAACTTTGAATAATGACGCTTTGCCTCCAAAACAGGCCAGAAGAATGGTAGTAACCGAGGATACAGTAAGATGAATTTGAGATCTCGTGAACTCAGCCACTAGGAGGAATTCCTCCATATCTTTGTCTTCTTCAAAGTTGATTGGAACCCCCAGTTTAATTCATACCTCCTTAGCGAAGTCTTGGCCCCGATCAAAGTTGAGATCCGCAAGAGCCATGATGGGTGAGTGGTGACCACTAGTGGATGGGTTCATGGACGCCAGGGCCAGAGTGGCCACCGACGCTACACTAGGAGGCCAAGAGGGCTAGGAGGCTAGGAGGCTCTCAAATACAGAGCTGGGAGTACACTCTGTGTTTCACCTTCGATGGAAAAAAGTAGTGGAGTTGATCAAGTCACGACCACCCTGGTTCATCGCCGTCGTCCTCCTTTGACCACGCATCAATCATCGAGGTGCCTCAACGATGGAGCCGCGCTCAAATGGACATGCACAATGGTCATCGAAGAAGCCCGCTGAGGGAAGGAAGCGAGAAGAAGCTTGCGCTTCGACAAAAATAAGAGGATATGAAAGGTCAGATAAACGAGCAAGCAGACGAAGTGCTTTTACACACACAACATCGTGCCCAACCGACTTTACACTTCCCCTCAAAACAGCCGACCAAAACACCGATGGCAATGGTTCGAGAGACCAGCAAACCGGGTACATCGCTGGATGGCTAGTGGGCGGGACAGCCGAACATGGCCCCATCAGGACCGGATAATCTCATCGGATAACCCGACATGTAGAACGCCAAGCGGACTGTTGGTCAAGCCCTACCTAGTCGCAAGAGGGCATGCCAAGCCCAGCTACAAGGCCATCCGTGCAAAGCCAAGAATTCTAGCAAGTGGTCTTCATGGCCTAGCCGGCACCGCTACCAGCCGGGCACGATGCCGCCCTCATAGTCGGTCGCATGCACACACATAGGGAGAATGAACCATCCCAAACTTGGCCCACAAGTGAGTCGATGCTGCGACCAACATGCACCCCCAGCTCGTACAACCAAACCAACCCAATGAGGCAGGCCAGCGCAGACACACAGGCCCGAATACATTCTCGCATGGAAGGGCAACACAATACAGGGTACCCACGGGCTCGCCCAACGATAGCCATTGACGGTGGACCCGGAAGAGCCCCCGTGGTCCACTCGTCATGCACCACCTAGCTGGGTTGCTTTGGGTAGATTGTATTGCCACGCAGCTCCTGCTAGACATAGGGCATACACGCCAACACACGGGCCCGACATGCCCATCGCCATGCAGCAGAGCACACACAGCCTCACTGGTGGGGACGCTTGACACCGCTCAATGACGATGGTCCCGGGCAAACCTGACGGTCCACCCGTTAGAGCAAGTATAATAGGATGACGTAGGCGGGCTGTAAGACTTAAAATAATATATTTGTGCTGAGTTGGAAGAGAGAAGAGGAGAGATAGGAGAAGCGGGCTACAAACTAACAGCCGGCTGCAACACGCGCTCCAAGACACTTTGTGAGAGAGAATGGTGGACCTTATATCAATAAGGTAGTACTTATTTACATCTACCTATTGTACTTGCCGGCTATAAGCTTGGCTATAAATGATGTGTCAACATCATATAGCCAACAACTGGCTGTATTATTAACCTTGCTCCTATAGACCTTCCAACCAGGTCGTATGGGTACGAGCCGTACGGACAAATCAGACAGCTCGATGCGCCCCCCGAGTGGCTCGTTGCCCCCCCCCCCCCCCCCCGAGTGGCTCCCGCGGCAAGACATCGTGGGATGCACGACCAGAAAGGGCTCTCCACCCACGAGCAGCCCAAGAAGGCGAGTACTTGAGCATCCTTGAGTAATAATCCTCTAAACTGATTTGACCGACGGGTAGACGTGTAAACGGCAAGGGAAGGACTAATTCGTAAATCTAAACCTACTAATAAAATAAATAGTATTCTTTGTCCGTCATGCTATTTTGCAGAATATCTCTTCAAGTTTTTGATAACCAACCCGCAGTACATATTAATTGATTTTAAAAAATCCATATATTTTTAACCTTAACTCTAAATTTAACATGTTATATATGAAATTTGATTAGAAAATATATAGAATTTGAATATGATATAGTTTTACCCGTTAACCATTTAAAAAATCTATTTAAGATGAAAACTTAATCAACAGCAAATGATTAGTCTTTCATTTATACCTGTGACAATTCGAAATGAAAATGAACACTTCGGCAAAACCAGAATAGAAAACAAAAACAATATCTATAACCACGCATGCACGCCTCGTCAAAACTTCACACACAAAATAGATTTATCATCCTATGCCTAGAGCGAGACGTCTTAAGATTGAGAACATTGAAATGGGTAGTGAGTGTGTGAACACTGAGGCCACCCTCGACGAGGGCCTATTGACAAAAAATAGATTTATCATCCTATGCCAAGAAGGAAGAAGGATAAATAAAAATACATATGTAATGTCATGCGTTGATATAAAGAACATGAACCTATTAAAATTTGAAATCATGTTATTAAGTTAGTGTGTATGTGTTTTTCATTGGTAGCAATCGCACGGGACCATTGACCGAGGGTAGATGTGTAAACGGCAAGGGAAGGACTAATTCTTAAATAGAATATACTATGGGCTTCGGCTACTGTTTTTTCAAGCGGCCGTGGGTTCGGTCCAAGCCGTTTTGGATCGTGCGGTCAGAGGTTTGACCGCAACCAAATGGTGGTTGTGTGGCGACACCTCACGCTGACATGGCAACATGGCCGGGGTGACCATATCAGCTCCGTCGTCGCTCTCAAAGGGCACTCGCAAAGTCAACCTGCTCGCCACCCACTCACCGCAATTCCTTCTGTGTTGATTGGAAGATACAACAGGCCGGCCCTGTTAAATCTTCTTTGTGCCGATTTGTTGTTTGGCTGAATGAGGGTCGGCTCATTTAGCACTAGAAAACCAGTGCAATTTAAGGTGATCAACATCAGCTAAGGAATTCATGTTGTTCAGTCTGGTAGTTCGTGCAGTTGCACACGCTGGCAACCGGTAACCGTGAGAGGGAAAGGGGATAACCTTGCACAACTTTTGTCTACCACAACCTGTTTTCTACATAAAAAACAAGTTTTCAAATGCTTTTTCTAAATTTGAAATAGACTTTTAGTTTGCATAGCCGCCTCGAAAGTCAGCTTTAACCAAAAGCACATAGAGACAAATAAAATGAGGCTAACAAGCCGCCTCAAACGTCAGCATGACCTTTGTGCGAACCTACCACTCCTTTTCTTTCTGCTTGAAACAAGAAGTGTGAAGCAACTTGACATATACACACATAAAATAATTATACGTTCATGCTCGATTGTGAGTGCTCCGTTTACTTAAGCTGCTCCTTCTTTTGTCCTTAAAATATTTGTTTGTTTATTCGAAAAAAGGTATTACATTAACATGAAGATGATATTGATTAATTTTGGTCTCTGCAACAACACTATTGAAATTTAATCAATTCATGGCATTGCGTTGCTTGTATCCAAATGATAGAAAGTAAAAAACAAACAAGAAAAGCGTATGTGACCAACCACACACATCAACATCACTTATTTTCCTTGACGATATACTAACTACGAGAAGGGTTCTCTAAAAGGAACATCTTCAGGAAAACAAACTGGTTGGTTCACTAGTTCTTGACGGTTTGGGCGCGGTTTGCAACAGCTGCGATGGTGTGAGGCGATGGAACGCGACGGATACGACTTGAGCGGAGTCAACAGTGGTCAGGTTGGTGGCGTGGGTCCAGGACAAAGCCGAGGAGACGATGATACTCATCATTAAATCTGGCAAAGGGCGGCAGGATGCACGAGGAACGGTGGCTGACTCGACGGGGTGGCGCCATTTCTGCATAGAGAGAGACTGAAAAGGTGAGAGAGAGAGGGAGGGAGGGAGGAGAGGAAAGAAGAGAGGAGGAGAAGCCAGGGTGCGGCAACGTGGCTACTCCTCGCATGTGTCAAGGACCACGGGTGGCGGCATTGCTCTGGCGGTTGGGCGGCTGAGCTTCGTGCGATGGTGCCCAGAAGCTCGGGCAAAAGGCAAACTTTGTTTGTGCGCGCGCGTGCGTGTGTGTGTGGGGGGGGGTAATTAGAAGGTATGTTGTGAGGCAAGCATGGTGAAGAGACACAGAGGCGGGCAAGTGTGCGGCATGCTCCCAACCCCGGATGGGCTTCAGAGGGCCTCACATGTTTGTGGCGGGCTAGGGATGGAGGCAGGTTCTCTAGCCACCTGGTGTGAGATCTTGTTGTCAGATCGATAGGTGAAGGTGGAGGGTTAGCTAGGGTTTTAGGGGAGCAGATCCAGATCTCAGATGCTAGGGGTGGCAGCTAGGTTACGAAAGTGGGGTCTCTCCTATAATTTGAATGTTGACGCAAGTAAAGAAGAGATGTTGCCTTATACAGTTGGTGGTAGGTGGTTGATTGTGTTGGGTTATAGCGCTATAGAGGAAGAAAGGGGAAAGGAGGCAACCCATTTAGCACTATTATTTCTAAACCATTTATTATTTACATGCCTATGGTGCCTTCATATTTACTTGTTTGGGCATCAAATGAAATCCAAATCACCTGAAAATTTATATGTGGTCCCTCTATACTATAAGGAGGACACAAAAAATAATTCATCGAGTTCAAAATTTGTCTAACTAATGAACTTGAAAATATCTCCATTCACTTAAATGAATGGGTTTGAACTACAAGCGATAGCTAGGCTTGTGCTAAAATTGTGAATAATTTGGATAACTCCCAAATATCACAAAAAAGTGTGTCAAAGATTGTAGGGATGAGTATCGGTGTAGAAGATCAAAAGAGTTTTACTCATTAACCATTTAAAAATATGGCGAAATAGAATATCGAACAAATTAATGAATGCATATGATGTCACAATGCTTATGAGATGCATATGATCCAGAAGCAATATAATAGACAATCATATTTATGGTATTACTCTGGGTTATTACAACTAGGCCATAGCCACCTCATCCCGGTTTCCCTTGTATAATTGCCCACCTATTTGAACCAGGCAATATCAGAAAGGGTTTTAGGGAGCTTCTATTTGACGCTTAAGGCACCGGATTGGCGCTATAATGGCAAACACACTTCGAGTGACGCGGCCCATTAAGACACTCACTTGCTAGCCTATGGATCACTTGCTTCTCTTTGCTCGCTTGCTCAGCTTGACGTCACACCCTTGCCAGTGAACAAGTTCAAGAAAAAGCCATGTTACTGTTGTTATACATAAAAAATTCATGCAATAAAAAAATTACATTTAAAACAATGTTCAAGAATTCACGCAATAAAAATGTACATCAGAAACATGTTGCCTTTTAAAACACGTGCCGAATTAACGGGACGGCCCAGGCAGGCAACCCTACGATGAGGAACTTTTTTAGCAAAAATGTTCAAACTCGAGACTAGCGCTATAGATGAACATCTTTTATGAACAACTAGGAGCGCAAACTTTTAAGTAGTTGAGCTTGCATAAATTCCTAAAAGATATGGGACTCACGAGGATATATTCACGGCAACTGGGGGTTTATATATTACGTGCCCAAACTTTTATATGACAACGACGCTTGTCTAGGATGACAAGTATATTCACGGCAACTAGGGGTTTACAAGCATGATAGTATTACGAACCTTTTTGCGCAGTGTTTTGTTTTCATGGAGATCGTGAGGTGCATGCACGTGGTGATGGTGCCAGCCTTCTGTAAGTGTTTTTTGCTCTTTTTTAAGTGGCAAACGTAGTATGAGTGGACAGTACGAGGCGTAGGATGCTTTTTAGTCACCGGACAGCTCATCCAGCCTAGCGGGAAGATGGCCTAGGGGACGTGAAATTACAGAATTTTAGCGCGCACTAGTCAGTTACCGGCCGTTTAAGCAGCCGCCGCACGGGAGAGCACATATGCAGCGCCGCTCCCTAGTCAATCCCAATATTATTTGCAATTTTGAACACATTTTTATTTAGGAAAGTGAATACAAAAAACATCAAAAGTATTGTGATTTTTTTACAAAATTAGAAAATTATTTGAGAACGTGAATATTTTATGGAAAAGTCAAACACTTTTCAATATTGAACAAATTTTAGAAAATGGGACACTTTTTTAGCAAAATTTGGTTTTTTGTAAAAAAATGAACATTTATTGAATCTCTGAGGAAAATTGGAAAGCAAACAAATTTTGTACATCTGAAAAACTTTTGAAACTTTGAACAAAGTTAGGAAAAGGAAGATTTTTAGCATATCATGATTTTTTGAAAATCTAAAGAAAATTTGAAAAACCAGTAACATTTCTAAATTTCTGAACAAATTTTCAACCCCCAAAAAAATTCCGAAACGAACATATTTAAAAATTTACGAACGTCTTTTGACAAATGCAAACTCTTTTTATTTTATGAACATAATTTTAAATACAGGGACGTTTTCTGAAATTCTGAACAAAATTTTGAAATAAATTTGAAAAGCAGACGTTTTTAAATATGTGAAGAATTTATGAAAATGAAGAACATTTTTTAAATTTTCGAACAAAAACTAAGTAGGGACATTTCTGAACTCCTGAATAATTTTCGTAAAGCATGAACATTTTCTAATTTGTGGAAAAAAATTTGAAAAGTAGAATATTTTGCGAAGTTTTGAATAATTTTCTAGCAACACAAACATTTTTTGAAGAAAAAAGGAAATGAACTTCAAAAAATAAAAGGAAAAAGGAAAAAAGAAACAGAAAAAAACGAGGAAAAAGGAAAAACTGATGAAGGAACCTCCTAAAAGATTGCCAAAACTGGAAAAATCGTCTGGTGACCATATAGAAAATTCCTATAACAGTAGAAATAAGAAAAACGTTTAACGGGCCAGCCCATTCTGAACACTCGTTGATCTCCCCTATGTGTGATGCCGGCTACTTGCCACGTCGGGCGGCAAATAGGAAAACTGTTTCTCCTGAACCAAACAGAAGAAGAAGAAGAAGAAGAAGAAGAAGAAGAAGAAGAAGAAGAAGAAGAAAAAGAGCGTTCAGTAGTCGCCTAAAAATTTCCCTCAAAAAATAAATAGTAATCGCCTAAACACCACATGGGTGAGAGAGGCGATTGATCTGTCTAGTCGTCCCAGTTAAGTAGCATAGCGTAGTATTTTCTGAACCTGTTTTCTTTAAGCATTTTTTTTCTCTCGTTTCTCTGCGTATGTTTCTCTTTTTTACCAAATTCGACATTTTTTGAATCTTCATAAGCTATTCAGATGTATTTCAATCACTTTTTCAAAAAAATGCTCGTAATTTCAAAGGATTGTTTTCCCGTTTTAGCAAAAGTATTTAAAATTTTACAAAATATGAAATTTACAAAATACTAGTAACTACTCATAATTTATAAATGTGTGTAAACTTTCAATTAAAAGTTCGAAACTTTTAGAAAACATGTTTTCCAACATGTTTGTGCTTTTACCAAATATCCGAATTTGTCCAAACTTCTTCCAAATTTCAATAATTGTTCATAATTTTGAACAAATGTTAGGCAATTTCAAAAACATTACATATATTTATGTGTGTAGTTAAAAGTTGAGCATGTGTTCAAACATTATTACTCTTATATTAAAAAACTATTGACCAAGCATTCAAAATAATGCTACAAATATGTGTGAAAAAACGTTGATCATGTATTAAAAAATGTTAATCTTATTTTCAAAAACTGGTAAGCATTTATTAGAAAAATGCATAAGATATATATACCAAAAATGTATGATATGTATGGGAAAAAGTAGACTTAAGAAATGTAAGTTCTCAAAAAACTAATCGTGTATTTGGAAAAATGTTGAACGTGTATATAAATATGTTTCTTGTTTAGACAAAAAAGATTGAATGTGCACTAAAAAATTATGAAAACACTACTGAACAAACAAGTTAACCAATGAAAATCTACACAAGAAGAAAGAAACGAAAAGAAAACTAAGAAAACAAAGAAAGAAACAAAAAAACCAAAGTATAATGAAGAAAGAAATAAAAAAAGGCAGAAAACAAGTGAAAAAACTTATAATAAATGAATAAAAGAAACAAATCAAAAATAAATTACCTATTGAAATTAATTAGTAAACAGAGAAAACAGGGGGGGGGGGGTGTAAAACAGAAGAAACCCATTGAACAAATAGAGAAAACCGACGGGAGATAGTGAAAGAATTGTTTGGAAGCAGCAAGCGCAATTGCGAGCGAACAAACGGCCGAACTTGTACTTAGCCAGTAGCGGAAAACCTTAAGTGTGTGGAGCATACATGTGGCTTCAAGCGAGATATAGTCGTGATAATTGCTATGGATCAATGGTTGTCCAGTTGATGGCAAAGCAATTGACTCGTCAACCGTTTACTTTGAGAAACACCAAAAGTCGGAAAAAAAAGGGAAGCATTTTTTAACCCAAGTAAGTTCATGGATTAGAAAAAAATCAAAAATGTTCACAAGTATTTAAAAAGTTCATGATTTTGAAACAAAAGATCACGAATTTTTAAAACAAAACATATCTGAAAAAAGTTCTTCAATTTTGAAAAAAAAAACAAATTTAAGAAATCATCGATTTTGAATTAATAATCACGAATAGAAAACATCATCCATTTTGTAAAAGGTCACGAATTCAAAAAAAGTTCACATATTTGAATATTCTTTTTCCATTTTGATAAACAAAATCATGAATTTGAAAAAGTTCATCGTTTTCATAACAGAAAGTTCGTGAATCGAAAGGAGTTCATTGATATTGAAAAGAACATCCCGGATTTAAAAAAAAGTTCATAAATTTTTAAAAAAATTACTGAATTTTAAAAATGTTTGTGAGTTCCATAGATTTTGATTAAAAAAGTTCCGAATTGAAAAAAACTATCCATAATTTTTGAAAGTTCACGCATTTCACCACAATGATTGAACGGGGAGGACCGGAGTTCGAATCTCCCACAAGGCACTCCTATTTGTCAAAGGTTAAAAAGAAAAAATAATGAGTGGGCCAAGCCGGGGACCAAAGGGGGGCGTGCGCCAAGTTGCAAAAGGCACTGTAACGGTGTTGAAGGCACAAAATAAGAGTTGAGCGAGAGAACTAGTCAAGGGATACCCCTTGCGGGAGCCCAGCAAGAGTAACTTATGTGAGTTGAGTGCATGTCAAGCGGTGCATTCGGCCACCACCACGTATCGCTTAGTGGGTGCTTCCTCTAGGTTTCATTTTCTTATTTTTTTCTGCACATGTTATCGGGGTTTAGATGATTTTTCCTCTTTTTTGGTTTTTTCGGTTACACTTTGGTTTCCCTAGATTTTGGAGAGAGGAAAATATCGCAATTTCTTTTGTGTGATTTTTTTGGGCTTCCACGAGAAGCACATATTTGCTTTTTGTGAACATGTAGATTTGTTTCTGCGAGAAGCACAACTGCGTTTATCAAAAAGGTAAAAACAATCACGATTTTTTTGCATGATTTTTGTGCTTTCATGAAAAGCACAGATTTGCCTCTTGTGGAGGCGTGGATTTGCTTTCACGAAATGCGCGGATTTGCTTTCCACAACTTATTTCAAGTGTGTCCTATTATGTAATTCTGCCATAATACGTTCATTAAACCAAACACTGCATATGTTGCAACATTAATAGCTACATATTTCTTCACGCATAGATTGGTATTGACTTGAGGGGTGAAGTTTTCAACGAATTTTGCATTGGTATTCTGCAAAAAAAAGGTGCTCAACAACGTAAAAATAGCAATACGACTAAATTTTGGAACAAGGTCAAATACCATACATAATGTTTCAGCTTCTACTTAATATTTCAAACTTATGGACGCCCCGTCATACTAAATTTTAGCTTCATATTATAGGACCTTTCTAACAAGGGAAAAGCAAACAAGAATGTTGTCAAGGTCAACTCTAACACTGGTTGTTCAAAATATGTTACCCCACATGTCTCTAAGAATTTAAATAACTTAATAAAAATCCTATATATTTGTGATTATTAGATGATATGCAATACTAATGTGCACTCAAAATGCTTGCTCATATCACGAAGCCAATCATCAGCATCTAGAGGCTGCTCACAACAGGCGAAAGTCTTTGGCTGGTTGGCAAGGAACTGATCGAGAGTCGCAAACTGCAATTGATTCTGAAAATTGCCTTGAAAACCTTGCTGGCCCTGCTCCCTTTCTTGCAACAGCCTGAGCAACATCTGGGTGTTTGCATTGGTCGCGGCCATTACAGCTTACCAAGCTTCTGGAGGAGAAGGCGGAGGAGGCGGTGGCGGGGGTGGTGGTGGAACATCAGTCTGCTCCTCACCACGACCCGGATTGCTGCGAGTTGGTGGAGCTATCCTGAAGATGGACAAAACGCATTAGCCTCATTGATAAGATGAAACCTAAGCGGAATCAAATGCTTGAAAGAATTGAACAACACACATAGCCTTCCTACTGAAAAATTAGTAAGAATGCTTCTTCGGATCATGATAACATCATTAGACATAACAAGCTACTTGCAATAACACCACAAGTATTGAGCTAAGCGTTCGGAACAAATGTATATGCCCCATACATCTGGAGAAGATGATCCTAGATGACTACAAGATTTCCCACCTATGAACTTCCGAAAACTTTATTGTTTATGCGATTCGGGTTGCGGAATCAGGAACCTGCCCTAGGCAATCAGCTGTGACTGCATCCGCAACCTTCCACACCATAATTCAAGACATTTCGCAAACTCATCTAATCTCGAATCCTCGAACTCACAACGATACTAAACCATGGTGGTACCCCGGACGCCTCCCCAGTACTAGGTGACTCCGACCTTATCTCACCACGATAAGTATTGAAGCAATTTCGAACATTCTCCATCCTGAGATATCAAGGAAGCTGAATGATAATGATGTGCCAACATTCCTCGGAGCTCAACTCCCCGGAAGAAATCAAGTCAGACAGGAGGCACCAAGACAGAATTCTGTCACATCGGCATCATATAGATTCCAAAATACCCGCGTGATCCTAAAAAAAATATTTGAGCGAGAAGAGGAGTAGAATTAAAATTCCTAAGTCGAAAACCTCACCAAAGCATAGAAGAGGAGTAAAAAGAATCCTACTCTCCGATATAACTAGACTCAAAATAGTTTTACTAGACACAACTCGGCCAAGTTCAAACAAGCAAAGTCTCCTATGGTCGTATGGCTCTGATACCAACTTGTCACTCCCAAGATGCGCACCTATCCATTTTGAGGGACGAGGTCCTCGCAAAGGATAGAAGCGCATCTTGCCGTTAGCAAGATAAGCATCATCACATCATACATGTACTGAAGGGAAGAGTATATCAAGTTGGCTTACACTCGCCACATGCTAAATTACAATGTCACTCAGTTCATACATCAAGAGGAACACAGGGTCCGGCTACGAACGAAAACAAACGATAAAAGCAAATGCGATGATACTATCAAGCTGCCCAAGATCACAACCAGGTCCTCTACTCGTCGGGGTATGTCACGTACATCCTGCCTCTCTCCTCATCATACTCCCACTGGAGCTGAGTAAGATCATCCTGCACGAACTCGTCTGAACCTGCACCTGGATTGTTGTAGTAAACCGTGAGCCACAGAGGACTCAGCTATCAAGTAACCCGGGTGCCAACACTATTTAAACTTTAGGATGGAAGGGGGTGATGTTTAGTTTGCAGCAGCACTAAGCAATTTTTATGGTGGCTAGCTTACGCAACATGAAATAAATATGAGTGGCCTACGAAGACGATCGAATCTAGAATGATCTCTAAGAGATCCTAAACACTTACTTACGTCAATCATAACCCCACCGTGTTCTCTCTCGGTCCATGTTCACGGGCAGAGACGATCACGGTTACTCACATAGTTGGTGTATTTTAATTAGATTTTACTTCAAGTTTACTAGAACCGGGTGTTAACCAAATATCCAAGTTGCCACATAACCGCGGGCACGGCTTTCCGAAAGATTTAACCTTGCAGGGATGCTCCAACTAGTCCATCACAAATAACCACACTCCGTGGGAATAGCCTCGAACGCGGATCTCGCGATCATCATAGGCAACTCCAACTGAATTCCAACACCTCGAGAAAATCCGAAGGAAGTCAGAATCCACACGCAAGACATTCGATAAGGTAAAACAAATCCAGCAAGACCACCCGACGTGTCGACAGACCCGATAGGAGCCGCATATCTCGTTCTCAGGACACGACCGGATGAGCGCAGCGTACAGTGGCCTGATAGAAATCTCCCGAGTTGCCCCGGGTTGGCCCCACACACGACTCTAGTTTGGACCAACACTCATGAGGAGCAC
Source organism: Hordeum marinum (assembly GCA_022496015.1). Taxonomy (NCBI): domain Eukaryota; kingdom Viridiplantae; phylum Streptophyta; class Magnoliopsida; order Poales; family Poaceae; genus Hordeum; species Hordeum marinum. The sequence goes on from CM039672.1 coordinate 115,072,753, forward strand.
TGGCCCGGGGGTTGATTAAATTATCCACGGGGTTGCAAAGCCCTATGCAGGTTCATTAATTATTAGCGAATGTAGTACCAAAGTTGGGTCTTGCCAGACAAGCTTTAATCTCAACCTAATAAACAAGGGGGTCCCCATAACAACCCCAAGCGTGTTAGGAGCGCAAAATATGGAAACATAACACCGGTAACAAGGAACTAATGAGGGTACGAGCGGAACAAATCACTTAGCAAAAGGCCAAGCCTTCCACCAATACCATATATATATGTGCATTAAATTTTAATTAACAGAATATACTGTGATATCCAATCCATGTTATCACATGGAACAACCTGCAACTAAGAACGCTATACGAGGGCTGAGCAGCGGTAACTTAGCCAAACAACGGTTTGCTGGGATGTGAAGGTTAGAGGCTGTCATGGTAACATGGGGGCTGATATCATGTGGTAGGTAGCGCAATTGTAACGATAAGAACGAGAGAACTAGCAAGCAAAGATAGTATTGGGATCCGGGTACGATCATCTTGCCTGTTGGTTCTTCAGTGAAACAAGAAGCGGGATCCTCGTAGTGGTACTCTCCAGGTTCCTCGAACTCAGATTCGACACTCGCGTCTACCCAATAGAAACAGCAAATAAATAACCAAACAAGGTGCAATGCACAATCAAGATGATGCATGATCATCTTAGTGAAGAATTTAACATGGCAATCCGATTCTAGTCAAGTTTCACATGCAAAGGTGGTGGATTAATGAATCTGGACAGAATCACATTTTAAGTTATTTATATATGCATTATCATGGAAAATATGAATGCATCATGAAAAATCGATGGAAATTCATATAAAGATCGCGAGAAACGGAGCTACGGTTCTCGAGATACGCTCACGACAAGGTACGAAGACAAAACTCAATACCACCAAATACCTGGGCTAATTCTTGGCATTCCAAGGTAACCACTGAATAGGTTATGAAAAACCAATCACAATATACTCAAGAATCACTCAATTCCATGGAGTATAGCTCCCACAACATCCAAAACAAAATAGCACTCAATCTGTCACAAAACAGCAATATAGCAATTTGAAAAGCTCACAACTATTGCTACAGGAACTCTACAGCCACAAACAAGACATTAACAGGTTCTACTCAACACCCACATAAATTCATTCAACTATACAATCAACAAAAGAGCAACACATCACTATGCATGGAGCTGACAAGTAGGCATGATGAAACAGATTTTTAGGGACTTAGTGAAAATTCCAGTTTTCTGGAATCTGGGTTAATAAAGTAGCAAGTTCACAACACTAGTTAAATATTCTAGGAAGCTCCAAATGACATGCAATTTAACAGGATGGTATATGACAATATCTACCATAATTAGATAACACTGAGCATGGTCAAAAACCCAACACAACACTAGCTACACCCTGATCTTCAAGGCAAAACAATAACAACAGATTCCCCAGACTTACTCATTTCTAGAGCAGGTTGGCAGAAACAGAAAATAGCTAGATAAACAACATAGTTCCTACTTATCTGGAGACTTAGCACAAATAACAAAATATACATGGATGTTCACAGCAAATCTGACTAGCAATCTCATGTTGACAAGAACACCAAAGCATGCATAGATTAATTCATATGAAAAAGACAAAAGGGCATCACAGCATAAAAATGCACTTTTGTCAAGTTGTCCCAAAGCCAAATCTGACTTCACAGATGCATAGAGGGGTTGAAAACACCCCAAAATCATTACTCATACCCCTACACTTGCTTGAAGCAAGAGAGAGATAAGGGGGGTCGAAATTAGCACCAAAATAACATGGGTGACTTATGTCACATGCACACACTTATGTAAGAGGCCAAAATGCCATGCCTTCCATTCAACACTTGATGGAAAAGGGTAAAGAGGCATGATTAATTTACTTAGGCATAGCATAGCATAAAGAACAAGAAAGAAACAAGCTAGGAGAGATATACATGCACATATACACATGAGAGTTCTCACATGCAAATAGATCTACACATGCACAAGGTCTAGCATCCACTCACTACTAATCTACTCTAATCATGGTAGCAAAATGAAAGAAGAATAACCCCACACACCTACACATGCATTTCTACTCATGGCCATCTACTCACAACCATACACATACCTCACAAGTGAGTGTATGTGGAACATACACACACAAACACACCTACACACTACACCACTAGCCACCCACATGCATACCACACCCTAACACACATATATGGGTGTATGCAAGAAGCACACACACATATCCTACACTACACCCACACCCACAAGAACACACACATGTGTGGGTGTGCAAAGAGCACACCACACATGTGGCATGCATGGTGCACAACACACCCACATGCACACACACACACACTCACAACTCCAACCATGCACCAACACTCATGAGAACATAATGGATACACACACACACATAAACATAAACACACACACACTCATGTGTGTATATGCACATAGGGCATACACACACCAACACACACACTCACATGTGTATGTGCACATAGCACACACACACTTCTGCACACACACAAAACATACATACATACATGATACATACACACATACTCTGTTTTGCAAAAGAAAGAAAACAAAAGGAAAACAGAAAAGAGAAAAAAAAGAAAAAGGAGAAAAAAGGGGGGGAGAAGGGGATCGAACCCCGAACCTCTCGGTCCTCTCCCATCGAGCCAACCACTCTGCTAAGGCACCGATTGACAATAGAGGGAGGTCACTAGCACTCTAATACCACCGCACCTGATGAACCCTGACGAAACTGAAGACACAACACTGCACGGCGACAGGGCACGACGGTGATGTGATTCCGGCGACTCAGGGCGACTCCGACGACCCTAACTACACCTACGCGCGCGGGGACGAACGGCGGATCCATTCCCGGGCTCACCTCGCGGAGAGGAGGAAGGATGGGAGCAACAGGTGCTCGCGAAACCACCGGCGGCGACCTTGCTACGACGGTGATGCAACGCTTCGCGCGACAAGAGAGGGGGCAAGGCAGGCTGGCTGCTCACCGAGGGGATCGCCGAGGCTTGGGGACGCGGACGCTGCGAGTCGAAGGGGACGACGGGGCAGAAGAAGCTTGGGGACGCGGCGGCGACGGAGGGGAAGCAGGCGCTCGGACGACGGCGGCTCGGCACCGCAAAGGGGGAGGTCCCCTGCTCCTAGCACCAGGAACGGGATGCGGACGGCTCCGGATAGCTGCAACCCATCTTGACGTGGCGGGGCTCCACCGGAAGCGACACCGGCGACGAGCCCGTCGATCTCCTCACCTCTAACACTTACCTCTCTGAACCGAGAAGGAGAAGAAGAAGCAGAGGGAGAAGAAGGAGGAGGAAGAAGGGAAAGCGGCGGCGGCGCGAGGGAGAAGGAAGAAGAGGGAACCCCAGGGGCACGCGCTTAAAAAGGGGGCCGGCCTCGACTTCCGTGACGGCTAACGGCGATGGCGAAGACGCGGCGCGCGCTCGTCTCTCTCACTCTGACGAAACTGACGGCAAGGAGGAACATGGGGCAGGTAGCCGTTCCCACGGGCTGGGCCTAGTGGGCCGGCTCCACTGCTCCTCTCTCTTTCTCTGGAAAACCCAAAAGGCTTTAGCCTTTTCTTTTAATAAAACATATTTGAAAAAAAAACAAATGTCCAGAGAAAAAGGAAAAGATTTTGGAGAAAACCAAAAATGTTTTAGTGGTTGAAATAACAATATACACTTTATAAAAATGTTAAATGGATTTATTTCACAAGTTATTATTTTTCAAACACTCACTAAGGCAGCCCCTGTTAAATAAGATTTTAAAACCACACATCCTTAAATAACAAAACTCCACCCCCATAAATCATAAGGAATTTGGGGCCACCACTTGAACATTTTTAAACTATGTTTCCAAGCAATTAAAATCTGCCAAAGAACCATATGGGAATAAAGCATGAAATAGTGGGTCTTTGAGAAGAAGAAAAATAGGGAGAAGAGGGGAAGGAACCACATCACCACCAACACACTCAACCTCAACACCACACAAGGTACACTCTCACATCCACACCAACAAGTCATAACACAAAACACATGAAGGCAACATGGCAAGAATGAATGACATGATGATGATATGATGCATGAATGCCAACAACACATGGAGATCAAGGTGCAACCCAAACACAACTCTCATGACACAAGGTCATACATTGGGATACATGCCATAAAAGGTAGGGACATCACTTGGGATGTCACAAGATAACACATGAAGCATCCGTAAATAGTTTCTAATGTGTCAAGTTGAAGTGTACTGAGTGAGACATCTTATTGTAATTCACCAACAACACATGAACAATGCTTTCAATCATGATGCAGAATGCAACACGGACCACAAAGTGGGCACGTACCCAAGAAGTTGTGCCACAACCACCTCATGTGTATATTATTAAGAAAAGAGCTCGCCATGCACATTACATTCAAGCATCAGTGTTTCATCGTATAATTCATCCTCTAGACAATGTATCCAGGAACTAGAAGTGATGATGGCAGCACAAGAGTCAGAGACAAAAGTGGCAAATGGCACGCTCAAAAATAACATGATAGACATTGAAATTGTCAAGATGGATCGGCAAAGAAAAATAATTGCCTTTGAAAAAGCAACAAGGAAATGGAGGCAATTCTTGGTCATCTCTTAATGAAGTCGTCACAATCTTCCTAGGAGACTATCTCAAAACCTATCAATAACTCATGGTGCATTGTTGTTCGTCGTGATCTCGTGCATCCTATTTCTCATGTTCCATAATATGTCCTCTGGATGCTCATTGTAATATGTGGTACGTGTTGTGACAATTGTGAAGTCTCATTGTTAATGAAATTTGTCATGTCAATGTTCCGTTTAAAAAACTAGTAATTGAAATTGAAATCGCCTACCAATTCAAGCCATCCATGGTTTGACGCCATGCCATCTAGAACATGTGACGATACTTGTGATGGAAAGCCGTCATCAATGTGTTGACCCACTTGAAGGTGCGGGATCACTAGAGAGTATGTCTAGAGGGGGGGTGAATAGACTACTAGCAGGAATTTAAAATCTACACAAGGTGCAAAGTTACGTGCTGGCAGATTTTAGCAATTATAGCAAGTCTAGCATACCCTACACATGCAAGTAATCAAGTATAGCAGTGGAAAGTAAAGACATTGCACATGAAAGTAAAGAGTAGCGATAGGGAGATCAAACGCATGAAGGCCACAAAGATTTTTCCTGTGGTTCCGATAGGTGGTGCTATCGTACGTCCGTGTTTATGGAGTCTTCAGCCCACAGAGGGTAACAGTCGCGAGGGTCCATGGAGGGATCCACCCATCAGGGTCCACGAAGTAGCAACCTTGATTATTCCATTATGGCTTTCGTCCACGAAGGACTAGCCTCACTATGGATAGATCTTCACGAAGTAAGCGATCTCCTTGCCCTTACAAACTTCTTGGTTCACTGCACAACACGAAGTAGGAGGCTCCCAAGCGACACCTAACCAATCTAGGAGGCACCACCCTCCAAAAGGTAATAGGCTCGATAATGTCGACGAACTCCTTCCTCTTGTGCTTCAAGATGATAGACTCCTCAACACACAATCACTCTCTCACAGATTTGGCTTTGGTGGAAGAGATTGATTGGATGGAAAGCAACTTGGGGAGGCTAGAGATCAAGATTCATATGGTTGGAATGGAATGCCATGATCTCAACACATCAGTAGGTGGCCCTCTCCCAGAAAATCTGATAGGATAGGTAGGGATCTGTTCTGAGTGCTTCTCTTGCGAGTGAATGCTGGTGCAGGGGTATATATAGGCATCTCCAAAAATCCAACCGTTACAACTAATAAGTCAGACTCGATGACACAGATGTGTTAATCCCGGTGGTACCGAGTTTCCTCAAAGGTAGCAACTTTTGAATCTCGGTGAGACCGATACATACAACTCGGTTGCACCGATAAGGTGACCAATGGTCGGATTGCCAAACTCGGTGACACCGATTCAACAAACTCGATGGTACTGATTTTGTGAATTTGCGTAACAGAAAGTTGACAACCCAAACTATGTGGCACCGAAGCAGAATCGGTTGCACCGAAGGGTTATGGTTTGGCTGAGTCTGTCTGAGGCTAAGAATTGGTGGCACCGAGTGGGAAATGTTGGTTGCACCGATTTTGGGAATTTGGTTTTGGACAGACTTTTGTGGAAGAGCTTGTGGGTGTATGTGGTGACTATCACTTGTGCACGTATGAGCATTTTGTTCACCAATAGTACCTTACCCCCTTTTAGTAGTATCGGCTTTCCTACAGACTCAAAGTGATTTCTCACAAAGTAAAATGTAGAGTCCTCTTGCTTGAAGCTTTGACAATGCTATTCCTTCTCCTTCTTCTTCATGGGGATGCTCTCCAAACTCCTTTTTGCCAACCCATCTCTCTCTATGGACTTCATCTGAAATACACTAGATGAAAGTATTAGTCCAAGAGATAATGTATGTTGTCATGAATTATCAAAACCACCAAGGGAGCACATTGTGCTTTCAATCTCCCCCTTTTGGTAATTGATGACAACATACAATCAAAGCTTCAAATAAATATATGCATGTATATGATGAGGACTTTGAGAGACACATGACTTAGACGTGCTCCCCCTAAATGTGTGCAATCCCTTTAAAAGATAGTTGATTTGGAATGCATGGGCACACATATAGTAGAAGGGATATGATAAGTCATGTGTATCTTGGCTATATGCATCAAATGTGTATGAATGAGGTGTATCCTTGTTCAAGATTTCACTCTTGCAAACAATATGTGCAAGAAGAAAGAGATCATCTTGATGAAGTGTATGATGGATATACTTACCTTGAGTTCTTGAGCATTCTAGTAGTAGAGATACACTTGAGAAAACAATGGTAGGAACCAGAAGAGTATTCTACCAATCAAACGCAATAGAACTCAAAAGTACCAAGATATGGAGATTATATAGTAGATAGTATTCTTTAGGATTGATATGTCTCCAAGATCGTTTAGAATTTTCTCCCCTTTTGATATGAAACTGGTGGATCATCCTCTCCCCCTGAATCTTAGCATGTAGATATTGGGATTGGCTAGGGTCAGAAAATTCTAACATGAATAGTCAAATGTAATAACCACATCCTTCTCCAAAATATATGTTTCCCCCCTACTTTGGTGTTTGCCCCTTGTTTATATAGGTGTAAACTTTTGATATTCTCCTCTCCCCCTAAATTATATCTCCCCCTTTGCATAAGCATGCATCTCCCTCTTTAGCTTTGATATTTCTCCCCCTTTGGCATTAATTGCCAAAAAGGTCAGATATAGGGATCATTGATTAAGAAGGGATCCTTGAGAACAAGGGTCATAGAATGTAGGATTCATAGAATATGAAAATCATGAGAAAAATGAGGGAATCCTTCAAAATAATTTCTCTCCCTTTGGCAAAACTAAAAATTTGTAGAACTTCTCCTCCTTTGAGTTAGGGATCCTTGAATGTATTTATCCCCCCTTTTTTTAATGAAGCGATCATCAAAGAATTTGAGAAATCACAGAAGGAACACAAAGATTTACAGATACAAACACAGACTGAGAATACGATAGAAAGTCGGTGGCTCCGAGAAAAATTTGTCGGTGGTACTGATATGATGTTATGCAGCTCATTTGCTGAATCGGTAAAACCGAGTCCTTTGAATCGGTAAAACCGAGTCCTTTGAATCGGAGGCTCCAAGGCATTAAACATAAACTTGGCAAAGTTTGAGAAAGTTGCAAATTTGTGAAAATTTGTAAGAAAGAGTCAAAATGAATTTGTAGACAAAATGCAAATAATTTACAAAGAGGTATCAAGTAGAGAAGATTTGTCTGGTACCAAGAAATTTTGCAATAGAGAATGAACCAATCAAGATTCTTAACTAGATGATGGGCGGTGACTAGGTCACCTGTATTAGAGTATACTAAATTAGGAGCCAAGCAAGAATATTTGATCATAGGTCATACTCATCGTTAAGCTCAAAATGGGGTTACCATTTTTCGATTAAGCATTTCAATGTCTTCATATCACTTGAGTTGCTTTTATCTCATGACTTGGAGTAAAGCTATATCAAGGATATGAGTACATACCTTTTAGTGATGTTGATGACTCAGCTTGTAGGTGAACTTGACGAGGATGCTCGAAGTTGATGAAGTTCATCTTGAGTTGGGAGCAATCCTTTTTGCTTTCGTTCACTTTTCACCTACATAGGTTAGTCATGCAAGAAAGAACATGATATATCCAATGACTTGATATCAATTGTGAGTTGATACCAATTGTAAAATATATGCCAAGGATATGTTTTGGTTTCTTCTTCCTTTCATCATCAAAGTGAGGTTGTGGATACTTGGTCATGACAAGATTGCTTAAGATATGAGTCAATGGCAATCTTGTGGAGTGTTGTTCTTTCAAGTACCTACAAAAAGGGTTAGATGCAAGATAAGGGAGCATATAATTCCAAGATATGATATTCAAGGTAATATTAACATGGAATAGACAATAAAGCTCATCCCCTTGCAAGCATCTGAGTGAGCTTAGCTCAAGTTTGAAGCATCAATGATGTTCAACTCACTCCTCAAATGACAAAACACTTTTTCATCAAGTGGCTTAGTAAAGATATCGGCCAATTGCTTGTTAGTATGAACATGCTTAAGATTAGTATCTCCTTTGGCAACATGATCACGAATGAAATGATGTCGAACTTGAATATGCTTGGTTCAAGAATGTTGCATAGGTTTATGACCAATGTTAATAGCACTCTCATTGTCACAAAGTAATGGCACATTTTAACATAGATTCCATAATCTTTAAGTGTTTGTGTCATCCGTAATAATTGCGCACAACATGATCCAGCGGCAATGTATTCTGCTTTGGCAGTAGATAGAGATACCGAGTTTTGTTTCTTCGAGGACCAAGACTCAAGAGATCTACCAAGAAATTGACATGTACCCGAGGTGGATTTTCTATCAACCTTGTGACCGACATAGTCTGAGTCGGAGTAGCCAACAAGATTAAAATAAGATCCCTTGGGATACCAAATGCCAAAGTTTGGTGTATGTATCAAGTATCTCACAATGCGTTTCACAACCTTAAGATGACATTCTTGGTGCGGCTTGATATCAGGCACACATGCACACACTAAGCATAATATCGGGATGGGAGGCACATAGATGTAGCAATGAACCAATCATTGATCGATAAACCTTTTGATCAACCAGTTCTCCCTCCTTAGTAAGGTCATCGTGTCCGCTAGTGGGCATGGGAGTTTTCATACCTTTGCACTCTTGCATGTTGAACTTCTGGATCAAGTCCTTGGTGTACTTGGTTTGAGAGATGAATGTACCTTCTCTCGTTTGCTTGATTTGTAGACCAAGGAAGAATTTCAGCTCACACATCATAGACATCTCATACTTCTCTAACATCAACCTTCCAAATTTCTCACTAAATTGTGGGTTAGTAGAGCCAAAGATAATATCATCCACATAAATTAGGCACACAAATAGTTCACCATTAACTCTCTTTGTGAATAAGGTTGCGCCAATTTTTCCAATTTAAAATCCTTTTTCAATGAGAAACTTCGTTATGCATTTATACCAAGCACGAGGAGCTTGCTTAAGACCATATAAAGCTTTGCAAAGTTTGTAAACATGGTCAGGTTTCTTAGGATTTGCAAAACCAGGTGGTTTCTTAACATAGACCTCTTCTTCAATCTCACCATTTAAAAATGCACTTTTAATATCCATTTGATAAAGTGTGATATCATGGTGATTGTCATAAGCAAGAAGAGTTCGAATGGCTTCTAGTCTAGCAATGGGGGAATAGGTCTCAACGTAGTCCATACCTTCGACTTGCGTGTATCCTTGGGCTACGAGGCGAGCCTTGTTGCATACGGCTTGCCCGTCTTCATCTTGCTTGTTCCGAAATACACATTTTGTGTTGATGATGTTTTGCTCGTCCTTGGGCTTCTCCACGAGTGTCCACACTTCCTTCCTCTCGAAATAGTGAAGCTCTTCATGCATAGCGTTCACCCAATCCGCGTCTTCAAGAGCTTGTTCAACCTTTAAGGGTTCAAACCTAGAGATGAAATAATAATGCTCACAAACGTTAGCCAAGCGAGCTTTAGAGCAAGTGATCCTCCCTGTTTGTATATCACCAAATATTTGGTTTAGGGGATGGTTCTTGGTCACTTGTGCTCGAACGCGGGGTAGTTTTGGCTTGTTAGTTGGTGGAGCTTATTATTCTTCATCATCTCCTTCATCTCCATTGCTGTCGAAGTGGTCGTCTCCTTGAGGTGGCAGTGAAGGAGGTTGTGATGGGTCTTCATGATGTACTTCCTCCTCCCCTTCATTTTGTCATGTACCACTTGTGGATGCTTACATGTCGTTTTGTCGGTAGCCTTGATCCGAAGTAGGAGCTTCCACTTGGGTTTATGAAGTACTTTCCTTCACCTCCATGGGACGAATCTTGCTGATGGACAAATCTTGGATAGCTTCCGAAGGATCTTTATCACCTACATCATTTGGCAATTGTTCGACTTGCGAAACATTAGACTCATCAAACTTCACATGTACCGTCTCTTCAACTTTTCGAGTGAAGTTGTTGTAGACATGGTAGGTGTGAGAGTTCAATCCGTAACCAAGTAGGAAACATTCATGAGACTCGGGAGAAAATTTAGCACGACGATGCTTATAAAGAATATAACACTTAGAGTCGAATATCGGAAAGTATCCAACTTGGGGTTTGTTACCAGTGAGAAGCTCGTATGCCGTTTTACCAAGAAGCTTGTGCAAGTAGAGTCGGTTTGTGGCATGCCATGTTGTTTCCTTGGCTTCTGCCCAAAAGTCTCTTGGCGTCTTGTATTCGTCAATCATCGTTCTTTCCATCTCAATGAGGGTTCGGTTCTTTCTCTCAACAACTCCATTTTGTTGAGGCATGTAGGTAGCCGATAACTCATGTGAGATACCCTCTTCATCAAGAAAGGTATCCACATGGGTGTTCTTGAACTCTGATCTATTATCACTTCGAACCTTCTTGATCTTCACTTCAAACTGATTTTGCGCTTTGCGTGCAAAGTTCTTGAAGATCTTTTGTACCTGCAACTTATCATCAAGAAAGAACACCCACGTAAATCTAGAAAAATCATCAACTATAACTAGACCATAAGAGTTTCCACCGAGACTCTTGTAAGCATTGGAACCAAAAAGATCCATATGAAGTAACTCGAGTGGTCTCTTAGTGGTCATGTTCTTGACCGGATGACTTCCACCTACTTGCTTTCCTACTTGACAAGCGCTACAAAGGCTATCTTTGTCAAAGATAACATCTTTAATACCAAGAATGTGATCGCCCTTGATAAGCTTATCTGGATTGCACATGCCTACATGTCCTAGCCTTCTATTCCATAGCCAACCTTTAGAAGAATTAGCAATGAGACAAGTACGAGGTTGGGCCTTTTTAGTGAAATCGACAATGTATATATCACCTCTATGAATACCTGTAAAGAAAATTTTATGATTATCAAAGCGAAATACTTGGCAATCTACTTTGGTAAATAGCACATTGAAACCGAAGTCTGCTAGTATAGACACGGAAAGAAGATTGTAGCCAAGGGATTCAGCAAGCATCACATTTTGAATAGAGCTATCATGAGATATGGCCACCTTACCAAGGCCAAGTACCTTACCCTTAGAGTTGTCTCCAAAGGTCACGTACCTCCGAGAACCTTGATTAGGCGTGATCTGTTGGAACATGTCTTTATCACCAGTCATGTGATCCGTGCATCCACTATCGAGAATCCATTCTTTTCCACCGTACATGTAATCCTTAAAGTTTGCCATTAGACTTAGATTTTTCATGATCTTTTCATGCTCGATGTCAAACAACTCATCTTCATCATAGTAGCCATGTTGTTCATTGTCATCATTTTGTGGAATCTCCTTGTCATAGAAACCAAGAGACTCATTAGAATCATAACCATGGCAATGTTCAAGTTTATGAATGTGAATGGCTTCAATAATAATGTTGTCGATAGTGGTGACATCTCCGTTAGCACGCATAAGATCACGAAGCTCAAATAGGCATTTATCAAAGTTTGGAGCACTAGGCTTCATTTCGTGAAAAGCAACAGTTTTATGAAGAATTCATCAAGATTACTTAATGAAAGATTTGGATATCGTTTCTACAAATCACTCCACAAAGTATAAGCACATATAAAGTTCTTCAATTGAGAAAGCACGAATCTTGGTAAGCCTCTAACAGTAAGATTGACAGTTCTAAGGTTACCAAGCATGTTAATTTCCTCTTCATGTGTGGGATGCAATTCATCAATGGGGAGCACATAGGGTTTTCAATACGTTTTCTCAAAGGGAATTTGTCAAATAGATCAATTATGGCATTCTTCCATCGACTATAGTACTCTCCATCAAGAATGGGCACTCTACAATACTCACTCTCCACACTAGACACATCCATCTTCCTCCACGATGATGGAACCAAAGCAATGGAGACCAATGCTCTGATACCAATTGCGGGATCACTAGAAGAGTATGTCTAGAGGGGGGTGAATAGACTACTAGCAGGAATTTAAAATCTACACAAGGTGCAAAGTTATGTGTTGGCATATTTTAGCAATTATAGCAAGTCTAGCACACCCTACACATGCAAGTCATCTTGTATAGCAGCGAAAAGTAAAGACATTGCACATGGAAGTAAAGAATAGAGATAGGGAGATCAAACACATGAAGTACACGTGATTTTTCCCGTGGTTCCGATAGGTGGTGCTATCGTACGCCCACGTTAATGGAGTATTCAACCCATGGAGGGTAACGGTTGTGAGAGTCCACGGAGGGCTCCACCCATAAGGGTCCATGAAGTAGCAACCTTGACTATTCCATTACGGCTTCCGTCCACGAAGGACTAGCCTCACTATGGGTAGATATTCACGAAGTAGGCGATCTCCTTGCCCTTACAAACTTCTTGGTTCACTCCACAACACGAAGTAGGAGGCTCCCAAGTGACACCTAACCAATCTAGGAGGAACCACCCTCCAAAAGGTAATAGGCTCGATAATGTCGATAAATTCCTTGATCTTGTTCTTCAAGATCATAGACTCCTCAACACACAATCACTCTCATAGATTTGGCTTTGGTGGAAGAGATTGATTGGGTGGAAAACAACTTGGGGAGGCTAGAGATCAAGATTCATATGGTTAGAATGGAATGGCATCATCTCAGCACATGAGTAGGTGGTTCTCTCTAAAAAATATGATAGGATAGGTAGGGATCTGTTCTGAGTGCTTCTCTTGCGAGTGAGGGGTGGTGGAGGGTTATGTATAGGCAACTCCAAAAATCCAATCGTTACACCTAATAAGTCAGACTCGGTGACACTGATGTGTTAATATCGATGGTACCGACTTGCCCCAAAGGTAGCAACTTTTGAATCTTGGTGAGACCGATACATACAACTCGGTTGCACCGATAAGGTGACCAGCCGTCAGATTGCCAAACTCGGTGATGCCGATTCAACAAACTAGGTGGGAATGATTTTGTGAATTTGCGTAACTGAAAGTTGGCAACCCAAACTCGGTGGCACCAAAGCAGAATAGGTTGTACCGAAGGGTTAGGGTTTGGCTGAGTCCGTCTGAGGCTAAGAATCAGTGGCACCGAGTGGAAAATGTTGGTTGCACCGATTTTGGGAATTTGGCTTTGGACATACTTTTGTGGAAGAACTTGTCGGTGTATGTGGTGACTATCACTTGTGCACATATGAGCATTTTGTTCACCAACAATACCTTACCCCCTTTTAATAGTATTGGCTTTCCTATGGACTCAAAGTGATGTCTCACAAAGTAAAATGTAGAGTCCTCTTGCTTGAAGCTTTGACAATGCTATTCCTTCTCCTCCTTCATGAGGATACTCTCCACACTCCTTTTTGCCAACCCATCTCTCTCCATGGACTTCATATGAAATACACTAGATGAAAGTATTAGTTCAAGAGGCAATGTATGTTGTCATGAATTATCAAAACCACCAAGGGAGCATATTGTGCTTTCAGAAGGACCCATACTAGCACCGCTTGTACCTAGATGTAAGCGGCGACATCATCATCTTCCGGGCCCAAGTCAGCATCATTAACCGGTCAAAATTGGCACCTGAATTACTACTAACAGGCACCATCGATAATAAAACCTATACTAGACCCACATGGAAGCAGCCACGTCGGCAACCGATGGGCCAATTTGTCACAATTGTTGACCGGTCAAACCTATGAGCCTATTACTCGTGACGGATTATCGTCACGACAAATGATTTAAGGTGACAAGTCGTCCTATCATAGGTGACAATTTTGGCCATCACCGTAAAAGGCCATTTGTGACAAAAATGGATTCGTCACCTAAGACATGATATTAGGTAATGGAAGAAGTGGTACCATCAAGATTTGTTTTGTGATGATGCATCGATGAGGGTGGGGTGACGGCCGGAGACCATCACCACACCATTTTTGGTGACAAAAATAGGTTTTATGTGGGACAAGTGAGCCATCACAAACCTCCATTTTGTAGTGGTACCCGTGCATGAGATTGTTGACATTGACTTTAAGTCCAAACGTATTATGTCTATCACAATGTATTTGTCCCTTGTCTCTTTCTTGTTCTTAGGTCCCGTAGGTATCCGAGTTCCCCGAGGCAAAGTCCAACATATTATGTGTATCACAACGGATTTGTCCCTTGTCTCTTTCTCATTCTTAGGCCCTGCAGGTACCCGAGTTCCGTGAGGCCGATCAAGGGGGAGGTCGGGTAGAAAGTATGGTAGCTAAAGGCACTTCCATGGGTAAGCGTGACGTGCAATCATTAAATGTCCAACATGTAGTTCTGGAGAAATACTTCATAGCTCACCTAGCCTGCACGATGGTAAGGGCATATGGTTGGATAATAGAATCACGATGCAAAATACCCATGAGTCGTGAAGTTATTATGATGCATCCCCCACAACATACACATTGAAAAAACATAGTAGTGGTGTCTACGAGGACCGTGTTGGATATATAGATGAAATCCTAAGTGCAAGTACAAGGCTGCAAGGAAGAGCTTACACCTGGCCTATTTTACTTTAATTATTTCTTGTCTTAGAAATGTGCGGTTTTGAAAGCACAACTTCTCCCTAGGTGGTTTTGGTAATTAACAACAACATATATTTCATGGACTAATGTTTCCACTAAGTATATTTCAGGAAAAGTTCAATGATTGGATGGCAAAGGATTGTGAGGAGACCCCAAGATTCAAGGAATAGGATTGGCCAAGCTACAAGCATGAAGACTATACATTTTACTTTGTGACAAATCACTTTGAGTCCATAGGAAAGGGAATACTATTAAAAGGGGGTGAGGTAATAATGGTGAATGAGATGAATAATGCTAGCCACCAAAATCATTCAAAAACTCTCCCACAAATATTCTGTCATAGACCCTACCACTCAAAATTGGTAAGACCAACATTTCATATTCGGTCCTACTGAGTCAAAACCTAGACATAGCCTATGGCAAACCCATATCTCGGTACAACCAAGTTCCCCATATCGATGCAACCGGGTTCGGTGACCAACTTCCTGTCGACTCATTTACAAGATCGGAATTTCCAAGAATTTTGAATCGGTCTTACTGAGTTGTGTAACTGCTCTTGGCCACTCATATCGGTACCACCGAGAATCATATATCAGTCTCACCGAAAATGCCAAAGTTTCCACATTTTGCACTAGTCGGTGCAACCGAGTTTTCACTTCACTTTCACCGAGTTGGGCAATAATGTTGTAACGGTTGGATTTTTTGATATGCCTATATATAACCCTCCACCACATTCCACACAAAAGAGAAGCAGTCAGAACAGACCCACACTTTCCATATCCAATTTTCTGAGAGAGAACCACCTACCCTTGTGTTGAGGTCAAGATCATCCACTCCAACCATATGGATCTTGATTTCTATCCTCCCCAAATTTCTTTCCACCAAATGAATCTCTTCTACCCAAGCCTAATATGTGAGAGAGCAATTGAGTGTTGAGGAGACTATCATTTGGAACACAAGAGCAAGGAGTTCATCGTTGTTACCGCATCTATTACGTTTTGGAGGGTGGTGCCTCCTAGATTGGTTAGGTGTCGCTTGGGAGCCTCCTACTTCATGTTGCGAAGTTGAACCAAGAAGTTTGTAAGGGCAAGGATATTGCCTACTTCATGAAGATCTACCTCGAGTAAGGCTGGTCCTCCATGGACGTAGGCCATCATGGTATATACAAGGTTGCTTATTCGTGGCACCCTTCATGGTTGGAGCCCTCTGTGGACTCTCGCGATTGTTATCCTCCATGGGTTGAAGTCTCCATAAACGTGGATGTACGATAGCACCAACTATCGGAACCACGAGAAAAATCTTCGTGTCTCCAAATTGTGTTTGATCTTCTTATCCCTATCCTCTTACATATGCTTGTCTTTCTTTTCCGCCGCAATACTCACAGACATGCATGTGTTGGGTGAACTTGATTTGCTAGAATTGCTAAAATCTGACAGCCAATTAACTTGGGAATAGGTTAGGGTTTTATTTGGTCAAAAAGTCTAATCACCCCCCCTCTAGACCTACTTTCAATCCCTAAAAATGGTATCAGAGATTTGTTCTCCATTGCATGGGTCTCACAACCTAGGAGAGTATGGTGTCTAGTGAGGGAAATTATCACCCTAGAGGTCCATATTTTGATGGTACAAACTTTGCTAGTTGCAAACATAAAATGAAAATGCATATTCTTGGACATAACCCCGCCGTATGGGTTGTTGTTCGTGTTGGCTTGCGAGGTGAATTATTTGGTGATGGAAAGGAACCAGATCGTGAAGCGAATGCGGAAGAATTGAAGATGTTGCAATACAATTCTTAAGCACGTGATATTCTATTCAACTTCCTATGCCCCGAAGAATTCAAAAAAATCAGCCGTCTTGAGAATGCAAAGGAAATTTGGTATACTTTGGTTGATATGCACGAAGGTACCAAATCCTTCGGGGAATCTAAGTTGAATGTGCTTCAAAGTCAACTTGCCAAGTTCAATATGAAGGATGGTGAAGGAGTCGCCGAAATGTACTCTAGGCTTGCTCTCATCACAAATGAGATTGCCGACTTAGGAAGCGAAGAGATTACCAATAAATTCATCATCAAGAAGATACTTAGAGACTTGGATGGAAAGTAGGACACCATGTGCACATTAATCCAAATGATGCCAAATTACAAAGATCTCAAGCCCATGTAAGTTATCGAAAGGATTGTTGCTCATGAGATGTCGCTCAAAGACAAGGAAGAACTTCACAACAAGTCTAGCGATGCTTACAAAGCTTAAAGTGACACTCCCGCTAAATCAGGTGATATCCTTGTAACAAGTGAAGAGATAAGCGTCATGGTCAAGAAATTCAAGAAGTTTTACAAGAGTATACGCAAAGAAAGAAACTCCAAATCAAGATATGAAGAGAAGCGTTCATCTCATCGTGATCGGAATTGTTACAATTATGGAAGGCCCGGACACTACTTCAATGAGTGCACGACCCCCCACAAAAGAAGAGAAGAATCACCAAGAAGAAAGAGCTCAAGAGATGAGTCACCTCGAAGAGAGATAAGGAGTAGAGATGTCGTTATGGACGAAGACCCTCCCGGAGAAGTAAAGACTCGGAGAAGAAGGACAAATACACAAAGAGCTACACAAGAAGAATACATCAAGATCATGTTGGTGAATGGATTTCCGGCTCCGAATCTGACAAACATTCTGAGAAAAGCTATCACTCCTACTCCGACTATAGTCAAGATGAAGGTGTTGCCGGACTTGCACTCGTTTCCGCCAACTCCTATGACATATTTGATTTACCAAATTAACGGAGTGGAAGTTGCTTCATGGCTAAAGGCTACAAGGTATCACACCCCAAATACATTGACTTTAATAGTGATGAGGATGACTTGCTATTTGACAAATCTAGTGAGATTAGTCAAAATGAACTTGTTAGTAATCACTCTAGTCAAGATAAGTCATGTGATGATGATAAGGTGGAAATAGAGCGACTAACTAAAGAATTAAACACACTTAAGTTAGCCCATGAATCTACTCTAGAAGATCATAGAGAGCTTTTAAGAACTCATGAGAAGCTCTGCTTCGAGAAGATCAATTTGAAGGAAGAGCATGAATTCCTTAAAGCTATCAATGACGATATTTGAAAGAAGACTTCCTCTTATCTAGATAAATGACTACTCTTATCTACATTCATTCCGTAAGTTAAGGATAAACAAACTAGTAACAAAGGCAAGAAAGGTTCTTCAACTAGTAGCAATAAAAATAATGAATCCAATGATATTGCTTCTAGTAGTTCCATTGATCCCATTAATGATCCTCTTAGCCAAGTTACACTTGAGCAAGAAAATGATCTATTGAAAGGGATTATAGAAAAAGGTATCTACATAAGTTTTGTCGGATGTAAGCAATTTGAGGAAATTATATGCAAGCATGGAGGATACCGGAAGAACGATGGCATTGGCTACTTCAACGCAAATGGAATTGAATGGGAAGAAGGTCAATAGCCCAAGCCCGAGTTTGTTCCCAAAAAGGATAAGTATGAACATACTCTTCCCAAGGGAACAAAAGATCAAGATGGACTTCCACCACAATACCACCAGCTCAAGGGCAAGGACAAGCTTCAAGATGAGATTGACTCACATGAAGATGAATCCCAAGCCATGGTCAAGTGGGTTCCCAAGACTACCACAAGATCAACTTCTACAAGTGCTACTTCAACTCCAAGGGTTCCCATCAAGTTGATGTGGATCCCAAAGAAGAAGAACTAGAGAAGTTCTTGAGGAGTGACTCCACCAACAAAATTCACTCACATTCTTTTTTGGTAAGGACTATTTGCAATCAACTCCAACCTTATGCAATAGTTCAAGGAGTCATGCAGTCCCTCAAAGGTAAGCAAGGGACAAGGTAATTAATGCATCCATGGACATCATTATGTATGCTTTACACTCCATGTCCATAGATATCCTTGTATTTGTCTCTTGTGCGGGACTAACCCATGTAGGTGACAAGAGTAAGAAACAACGAGGATTGCTCCCAACTCAAGATGATATTCATTAACTATGATCATCCACCACTACATCACCCACATGAATTCTTCTACGAAAAAACCCAAGGTTAGTTTCTCCCTCTTAGGGGGGATGTCACATCCAGGGGGAGATTTACTCTAAGACTTGAGTTAAAGCATCTCATAAAGATGTGAACACATCAAACGCTTTATGTAAAAGGGTTAACCCCACTTGTGCTTAAACAATGAGTATGACCTATAATCAAGTATTCTTACTTGGATCATAAGTCAATATACTCATATATAGATGACTCCGGCATCACAAAAGTGCTTGGTAGATACTAGACTGTTTTTTGCATGTTTGCCATATTTCAATTGACATTTTTATTGTGTGAGCATGTTGGTATGCATATCTTTTTTCATTCAAGGATATCCAATTTTTGTTATTTGGCTCTTATCTATATTTGGCCAATTGGATATACAAGAATGCCTAGGACCCCTCTCTAGCTATATATGCTTTCTCGTCTCAAATTCTATTCATGCTACATCACAAAATTTGAGGAAGCACTTCTCGAACCCTCTTTGTGAGGAGCATTCGGAGTTCCGTTTTGCTAAGAGCTGACTACCAAAACCTCGCCTGTGCAATCTTGGCGCAACCAACTCAAAAATCTCAACTTCACCAATGCCTAGCGTTGATCTGGATTTTCCATATCGGTAGCACTGATTCTACAATCTTAGCTTCACCGAGTTTCCCTGTCAACTGACAGCTTCGGAACTCGGTGGCACCGATATTTTAGAACTGGTGTCATCGACAACTATGTGTCCTTATACTCCGAGGAACCAGGTTTTGAAATTCACTTTTTCATAGACGTGGTCCCCACAAACCCTAGCTACCTCTCACGTCTATGGACTTCACCTTCGACTACCCATGCACCCTCGCCTCTGGGATCCTTGCCGTTGACGGAATCTTCATCGTCGTTGTCGCCGTAGCGGATTCTTCACCAAGTTAGGGTGAGATTATAATCCCCTCTTGCGCTCCCTTATCAATTTCTTGCACATTAGGGTTTCTTAATCTATAATCCAATGTTTGAGATTGATCTATCCATGGAAAACTTCCATTAGAATAGAAGATCAAACCTTTCTTAGGGTTGGATGTCCGCCAAGTGTGTCTCGGTGACACTAAGTTGGAAATATCGGTCTTACTGATATACTCCCCCCGTTCTTGATATAAGGTGTATAGATTTGTGAGAAAAAATAATCCAAAACATAAGGTGTATTGCGTTGCACCACTCGTTTGGATATTTGTTTTAGGTATTTGATTACATTTCCTTCTACCACGCAAGCTTCTATATTTTCTAATGTCAATTAGTCAGGTGTAATCTCGCCCAAAACTTGTGAAATTTTCCATCCACGTGCGTTCTTTAATATTTGTGCCAAAAACTATACACTCGATATTTAGGAACGGAGGGAGTATGATTTAGGGAAATCGAGAACACTCTAGATTAAACCAGGTTTCTCTTTTCGGTCTCACCAAAAAGGGTTGCCGGGTTTTT
The DNA here is from genome assembly GCA_022496015.1 of Hordeum marinum. Lineage (NCBI taxonomy): Eukaryota > Viridiplantae > Streptophyta > Magnoliopsida > Poales > Poaceae > Hordeum > Hordeum marinum. The sequence goes on from CM039672.1 coordinate 115,093,467, forward strand.
GTAACATGAGAATGTCAGTCTTAGTGGCTCTAAATTTCTAACTCGGTGGTGCTGAAACCCACTTAGCAGAAATCCAAAACTAAGAATTTGAGTTCAAATTTAAGAAAACCTTCTGTGTTTTGTGATGCTCAACCCCTCTGCTCTTCCATATTCTATTCACAAGGTCAGCATGTCAGGTTCTGATGACAACTAGAACGATTCCAAAGATAGAGATGTGGACATGAGCTCAGACACTAGCCCAGATGCTATTTCATATTCTTTAGAAGATCCAGGCACCCCTAGATCCCATGGGTTGTCCAAGGCTGCCACTAGGGCAAGGAAGAAGCTGAACTCAGATGAGGAGGATTCAGACATCATGCCATATGAGGAGGTTACCAAGAAGCAACAAGAGAAGAAGGAAAGAGCTACAAAGAAGTCTGCTATAGAGGCCTCTTCTGACAAAAGGCCTGTCAGAAAGGAATATGCTAGCTTAGAAGCTATGAGGGCACCTAAGAGTGACAAGGCCAACACTTCTACTTCAGTTGAGCTAGCAAAGAGTTCCATGCCTAAGAAGGCATGTGACAAGAAGAGAGCCATAAAGAGGATAGTGAGAGTCATTGGAAGACCCACTTCAATGTATGAGGACCTAGCTGATGCTCAGGAGGAGGAAGTGGAGGAAGAGCCAGCTGCCCAAGGTCCTCCTTCCAAGAAGAAAAATCTTCTTGCAGATGCTATGCCAAAGCAAGCTTCTTCAAGCAAGAAGTCTGCACCAAAGAAGCCAGTTGCTCCAAAGTCCAAGAAGACAACCAAAGAGATACCTCTTGTAGCAAAGAACAAGACTTCTACTTCTAGAGATGTTGATGAAGGTTTGACAGTGTTGGGGAAATTCAAGCGCCATCTACCTGCTCATGATGATACTCATCCCATTGCTGACGATATGAAGAAGAGGAGAGACTCATGGCTTAGAATTTGGAGAGAAAATGGCCCCTATGCCTCCAGGAGAAGAACTGCTGTGGATGCCAGATTTCACAAAGGAACACCAGGATTTCTATGAGATTGTCCTATTGGACAAGATCCCAACAGTCAGTGACATGAGATATGTTGATTAGGCCTATATCAAGGCAAATGAGGATTATTTTCCTAGTGTGCAAGATAACTTATTGTGCATTGATATTGCAAACTTTGTTGGAAGAGAGTTCACGGTTTGGAATGATGAGATGATCATGTAGTTCTACTCTACTGCTCACTTCTACCCAGACGGAAGGATCATATGGATGACTGAGGGAGTCAGGTACCGATCCATCGTTGATGAGTGGGCTACCATCTTAGGAGCCCCATAGGTACATGAAGGTGATCTGCATGTTTACACTGAAGCCAAGACGAACCATAACTCTATGGCAAAGATGTACAAGGAGATTCCTATTGGTTATGTGCATTCATATCAGCTTGACTCGGTCTATTACGTGCAAGATGGACTTCCTACTACTAACACAATCATGAGGTACACCTTGATGCCCATGTTAGGAGATGACAAGATGATCCAAGGCTAGTCCATCAACATGTTGCACCACATTGACACCCACACTAGATTTAGGGTGATGGACTTGATTGTTAAGACGGTGAACAGGACAACTCCAGATCAGAAGAGATCATGTGGATATGCACCATACATTCAGATGCTCATCAAATCTAAGTTAGAGAAGAATGTATATGCACGTGATCGTCCACATATGCCACTCCATCCAGATTTCGAGGACAATGTTGTGGTGATGGATCCCAGTCATCCCACTTCATCTACTGCACTCGCAAAGGCTGAGGCAGCTAGAGCCTCCAGTGCTCAGGTGCCAAGGACCAAGAGTGAGCAAATGTATCCTCTTATTAGCACCATTCAAGGCATGCAGAAGGACATCAAGACCATCCAACTTACTCAGGAGAGTCTTCTAAGGATTGTGGAGGATAGGTTTTCCATACTGAACTACAAAGTGGATGGGCTGACAAAGACTGTGGATGGTCTCAAGATGGAAGTGGATGCAGTTCCCATTCCTCATACTTCAGATTCTGATGATGATGATAGTCCACCTCTCAGGACCATCGCCCAGTTCAAGACCCAGTCTAGAACTCCTACAGTGCCACCTCCAGAGATGAGGCCTTGTTCATCAGCACCTGCCACAGCTCCATTAGTTCTGTCTGCACCTTTGGTGTCTACTTCACCACCTCAGAGGACTTTAGCTGAAGATTTTGTGGATGCTCTTCTCTCTACTCCTTCGACAACTACAGGAGCAACTTCATCATCTCATGGAGGATACCATGCCCAGAGTGATGATTAGCTCTATAACTTTGCACTTGTTGGTAACTTGTTGCCAAATGGCGAGAGGTTATAGATCATAGGGCTGAGAGAGAGAGAGAGAGCTGCACTTTGATCCATCTTTGCATTTTTAAAACATTTGGTTTCTTGTTTGGTTGAAAACTTTTGCCAGTGTGCGATCATATACATTTGTGTGATGCTACTACTATGTTATCTATGTGATGCCTACATGATGATCATTCACTTATGTTTGGTGTGATGTGCTTACGTAATTCACTCATATTAATTTTTGCGCACCACCAAGTTGTACGTGACATGGAAGAGTGACCCATGATCCTAATCGATTGTGCATTTGCATTCAAACGCAAATTTAAAATAATGCACAAATTTAGGGGGAGCTCTTGCTTATCACATACCTCTCAAAGCGATGATGCTATTCATGTTTTATCGCTATTGAAGCTTTGATCTATATATTGTCATCAATTACTAAAAGGGGGATATTCAAATCACAACATCTCCCTAGATGGTTTTGGAAATTAATAACAACATATATTTCATTGGACTAATGTTTCCAATAAGTATATTTCAGGAAAAAGTTTAATGTTTGGATAGCAAAGGATTGTGAGGAGACCCCAAGATGCAAGGAATAGGATTGGCCAAGATACAGGAATGAAGACTCTATATTTTACTTTGTGAGAAATCACTTTGAGTCCATAGGAAAGCCAATACTATTAAAACGGGGTGAGGTAATAATGGTGAATGAGATGCTCAAGTGCTAGCCACCAAAATCATTCACAAAATCTCCCACAAATATTCTTTCTTACACCCTACCACACAAAATCGGTAAGATCAACAATCACATTCGGTTCTACCAAGTCAAAACCCTAGACAGAGCCTATGTCAAACCCATATCTCGATACTACCAAGTTCCCCATATCGGTGTAACCGAGTTTAGTGACCAACTTCCTATTGACTCATTTACAAGAATCGGCATTTCTGAGAATTGTGAATCGGTCTGACCAGTTGTGTAACTGCCCTTGGCCACTCATATAGGAACCACCGAGAATCCTATATCGGTCTCACCAAAAACGCCAAAGTTGCCACATTTTACACTAGATGGTGCAACTGATTTTTCACTTCGGTTTCACCAAGTTGGGCAATAACGTTGTGACGGTTGGATTTTTGGAGATGCCTATATATACCCCTCCACCACATCCTGCTCGAAAGAGAAGCACTCAGAATAGACCCACACTTTCCATATCCAATTTTCTGAGAGAGAACCACCTACACTTGTGTTGAGGTCAAGATAATCCACTCCAACCATATGGATCTTGATTTCTAGCCTCCCCAAGTTGCTTTCCACCCAATCAATCTCTTCTACCCAAGCCAAATCTATGAGAGAGTGATTGAGTGTTTAGGAGACTATGATTTGAAACACAAGAGCAAGGAGTTGATCTATCTTACCTCATCTATTTATTTTTGGAGGATGGTGCCTCCTAGATTGGTTAGATGTCGCTTGGGAGTCTCCTAGTTTGTGTTGTGGAGTTGAACCAAGAAGTTTGTAAGGGCAAGGAGATCGCCTACTTCCTGAAGATGTACCCCGAGTAAGGCTAGTCCTCCGTGGATGTAGGCCATCATGTGATAGACAAGGTTGCTTCTTCGTGGAACCCTTCTTGGCTGGAGCCCTCCGTGGACTCTCGCGACCGTTACCCTTCATGGGTTGTAGTTCCCATAAACGTGTATGTACGATAGCGCCACCTATCGGAACCATGGGGAAAATCTCCGTGTCTCCAAATTGTGTTTGATCTTCTTATCCCTATCCTCTTACATATGCTTGTCTTTATTTTCCGCTGCAATACTCGTAGAAATGCATGTGTAGGGTGAACTTGATTTGTTAGAATTGCTAAAATCTGCCGATCAATTAACTTGGGAATTAGGTTAGGTTTTGATTTGGTCAAATAGTCTAATCACCCCCCTCTAGACCTACTTTCGATCCCTACAAGTTTTTGGTCTGGGAAAATAGAAATCTTTGTGACTGCAAATGATTGTCCAAATCGTCTTTTGCATTAGCATTCTCTCCATGGGTTTGATACCCAGGGTCACATCTCGAGAAAAATACAGGGACTATCTACACCTAGATGAGATCAGAGGTAATCAGGGGATAAAGGGCCCCTTGTTGAAGACCACACATGTGAAATATTGTAATGATGGGATTGTCATTGAGAATGACTCCCATAGATGACGAGGATAGCATGCTACTAACCAAAGCAAGCCATCAATTGCCAAACCCTAGCCGTTTGAGGACCTCGAGAAGAAAGGACCAGCCCACTGTGTTGAATGCCTTGGCAATGTCCAACTTGAGAAGACCTGCAACAATCGTAGATGAGTGTAGGTTGCGAGTCTTGTATTGAACCAACATATAGTTGTCATGTAAGCACTAGCCTTGAACAAAGGCTCTCTAGTGAGATACCACCAGCTCGTGAAGCTCCACAGCCAGGCCAGTGGCCATCACCTTGGCCATGAGTTTATGTAGGATATGAATGAGGCTCGGGGGGGGGGGGGCGATAATATGGCACCTCGATGACATCGATTTTCTGAGGGGAACGAGAAAACGAGGGCTTGGATAAAAAAACAAGTAATGACTTTCCATGACATTGTGTTGAAAACCGCCATAAGATCCACTCTGATGATCGACCAACATGTTCAAAAGAATGTACCTGCAGATCCATCCATCCTAGGAGACTTGACGTTTTCCATGTCTTTAATCGTCTACCACATGTTTTCCTCACTGCAATCTCCATCAAGGTGAGCAATATCAAAAGTGGGAAGCCCAAGTAAATAAAGATTGAGGGAGAACTAATGACCCTCCACCAAGCGAAGAAGGTTTTCAAAGAAGGTGTCAGCTGATGGCTCGAGTTTTTATGAGTATCTGCATGGAGTTTTTATCTTGTTTCGAATGTATTGGTATCATTTCGCAATTATTTCTAATGCTAACCTTCAAAAGAGAAGAAATTTTGTTTGTCCTTTGTTTGACAAAAAATATCATATACGAAAGGAAACAAAAGGAAATTATTGCAAATCGAGTTGATTGGGACAACATTCATATTGAAGGCCAAGTCATCCAGCAAAGCGTGGCAAAAAAGATGGCCTTCCATGCGAGCGTGACCGCTCGCATGGATGGTTGTATGATGCACCATAAGATACACCTTATCAATAGAAGAAACTTTCATGAAGGAGGGAAGAGAAGAAGAGAACCCTAGACGCCGCCACCACAAACATATCGGAGACGGAGAGATTCGAAGATTCACTAGAGATCTTCCCTATTTTGGTCCTTTCATCTTCATCATAATTTCATGCTCCCCATTTGTAATAGGAATTCAAAGTTGCAAGACCAGGGTGCAAACTCTATTCATACTCATTGAAGATTGAAGCCTATCAATCATTCATCTTACTATGGATCTTCACCATATATTTGAGATGGTTTCTATGGATCCATTGCTTTGTTGATTGGTTATTATCTTATGATATGTGAGTAATTTCCCATAGGCGTGGGATATGTAGATGAGTGGTAAGATTCATCTATGCCTTATCTATATATCGTCATTCATGTTTGTAGTCTTATGATCTATTCAGTATGTTGTTATGTTGTGGTGAACTCCATGTGCGTTGTCCAATTTAAGGGTCCACACAACATGGTATCAAGACCTACACATGTAACACGTATTGTTTAGGAAATCTGTGACCTCTGACATGACAAGTGGAGATGTCTAAGAGGACCGAAGATAGTATGACATAATGGTGATCGCTTAGACTTAATGCTTAGTTTCGGTTGTCAGCGTCAAATCCGGCATATCTCGTAGTAGTCTAAGCTAGGCGTCTTGGGGCGATGGTAACATGGACACATGATTTTACCCAGGTTCGGGCTCTCTCAATGAGATAATACCCTACGTCCTGCTTTTCATTGTATTGTTATGGGATAGTACATAGTACAAGTATCTACCACGAGATTGTAGTAATGAATATGAGATGATCTATCGACTAGCCTAGCCTTGGTTTATATATGCATCGTAGGCCTAGGGTTTAGAGGAGTCCATGTATTGGGCGCCAAGTCTTGTGGAATCCTCCTTGTATTCGACATGGGCTGCCTAAAGTGGCCCATTAGTGAGTCGCCCTGGGGGTCCTCGGCACGACCCACTGGTCGGGAGACGACGTGGTGAGTTACCCCTAGTCCAGGACACCGCCAGTAGCCCCCTGAACCGGTCTTCAAGTTGGGGACACTCCTCGGTTGTTCCAAACTTTTCTTCGTCTTTGATCGTTCGTCTTGAAAACTGGTTCAACAAATCTTCCCATCTCCGATCTCGAGAATCGCCGATGTGTATCCAAAAAGTTCATACGTCGGGCATCCGAGGGGCCCATTTAAATTACCGGCTTTTATCAATGCCTTGTAATTTCTATGCCACACATCGGGTAATTTTTTCCCGTGGGGCGATATCCTCTTGCATTCGAGCTCCAACACCGACTGCATCTGAGGTGTATTTTTAGCCGAGCTCCAACGCTGGTCGGCATCCGAGGTGTCATAGACTACCTCGATCATGAAAAGTTTGGAGGAGTTCAACCAAACATAATGCCGGAAAAGACCTCTAGGGAGACAACCAATTGCGTCCGAGCTTGATGCCGAACTGCTTCCGAGATGTCTTTTTGTAGCCAAAGTCTATTCTTGATCGGCATCTGAGTGCCAATGACGGACTGTGTCCGAGCTACAACACCAGATTGAATCCGAGCTCCAACGCTAGTCAGCATCCGAGGTGTCATAAATTACCTCGGTCTCTAAAAATTTTAAGGACTTCATCCGAGCTTAAATGCCGGAATAGTCTTTTATGGAGCTAGACATTCACATCCGAGCTTTTATGCCGGACTGCTTCTGAGGCATCTCCGATCTTGAGCTTTATGCCGGACTGCTTCCGAGCTCCAACGCCGGACTACATCCGATCTCCAATGTCCGAGGTATCATAAACTACCTTAGACCATAAAAATTAAAGGAATTCATCTGAGCTTAATGTCATAAATGCTCTCTATGGGGCCAGCCACTACCGCTCGAGCTTTATGCTGGACTGCTTTAGAGGTGGTGCACCACACCAACCGTGGGCTGACTTTTCGTGGATATTTTCGATTGGTGCAATTTATTCTCTGCCAAGATATATAGCCAATAGCCCTCAAGGTGTGTGTCGGTCTAAAACCTGAGATGCACCTGAAGGATGACATAAAATCGTTGATCCCAGTAGCCCTTGAGTCTCAGGTCGATGAGCAAAATTGTCCTGAGGATCAACTCCTAGCTCGGTAGCATACTTTGGAACACAAAAACAATGTGCACAGACCTCGAGACTTAGGTTGGGTGCGGCCGACCAACCCGAGGACCACAATCTCCTCAGAAAATGTATTGCACTTAAATTTTCTGCATTGAATTGACAATGAAGTAGCCCACGAGACTTGGGTTGGGCAACATGGCCGACCCTAGGATCGTACCTCCCCGGGAACTAGGTTAACATGTATGCTTTGACAATACAGAGGTGAAGTTCAGCAGGAAAGATGTCGAACTGTATTTTAGAAAAGAGTTACACATTGAACACCTCAACCAAGAGAATGTCTCGCTTCCTGAAAGGAAAATATAAAATAGGTGAAAGATGTTATAAGCTCAAAACACCAAAAACGTGCGTAAAAACTTTACGTCTAGATTGAATCAAGTTTTTTGGTGACAGTAAGAAATTGGTCTTAAAATTGTACTTTCGTCGTGCTTTGACATTACACATCCGATCTCTAAACTTCAAGTGGGTCAGCCTTTGGCTTCAACCTCCCTATCCCGAAGGTGGAGTGTTTATCAGGCCAGTTTAGTGAACTAAACGCGAGCGGCTTTAGAGAGAAACCAGGCTACCCGGCTATTGATCATACACTTGAGTCGAGAAAGGAGTGGTAGAAAAAGACTTTGCAATGACTAAGAAGAAAACATCTACTATACTCATATTAATTTAAGAGCCTCCAAGTGACTTGGGAAAAAGAATTTTATGTATAATGATTGCATGTACCGAAGTACTTATATAATATCTGTGTTCGCCCGACTTTGAACGCGTCTTAACCGACCGTCGGCTTCTCCATCTTTGGCCAAGGGACGAAAAGTGTTATCTACTCCACCTACCGAGAATATTGGCGGAGTTTCCGATAACCAGGCAATCAGGTCATGAGGCTGTAACAGACAAAGCGCGCCCATGGAACTTATGCTATATTACTTATGTAATGTAAGAAGCATCTTCAAACAAAACAGTGACCCCAACGGTACTATTCTTTGGTCGCTCATGATTACTATGATACTTGTGCAATAGATTTGTGTACTCTTGAATTCCGTCGTGTGCCAACCATAGTTGAAAACAATAAGAGCGCTAGTATTCGGCTTCACCCGTCTGAGGTACGAGTTTGGATGAACCAATCGTAACAATCGCAGAGGTGCTCCCTTTACTCCCTAGCCGAACAATCAGGAACTTAGGGGTAAGCACAGGTGCCAGGCAACCCAGCTTTGTGGAACACTTAAGTCAACATGATGCATATTTTGTCATAATACACGAGCAAGGACAGAAGCTTTACAATAATAATCACATGCAAAGAGAAAAGGTTACATAAAGGAAATCCCAAGTAAACAGGGTATTTGAATTTGTTTGTAACAAATAAAGTTTTGACAAAGAAATTTTTTCACGAACAACTTTTTGTCAAAAAAGTATAATGCTTGGTCAAACCAAACAAAATTAGAAAGCTGAAAATATATTAACATGAAAGCGACTTAGCTGGTTAATGTGATCGATGTCGATGACGCGATCCGGGCTCGTGGCGGGACGAGGATGCCCATCGATCTTTTGATAGATCAAATATGGTTCATAGTCTTTGGCATGACCGAGGTCCCAACCCCCAAGCCCGAGATGACCGAGCGAGGAGCCCAGCATTCTGAAGTAGTGACACGGCTTGGCCTATGTGGTGAGGCGAAGCCCCCGGTCTAGCCGAGGTGGCAGAGTAGGTCGGCAAGGTGATGCCGAACTGACCGCGTGATGCAGCCGAAGCCGATTACCTGCACACACATAATAGTGTGAGCAAGAGATAATAATAACGAATAAAGGTAATAATATATTTTTAGAAATTTTTTGCTACTTAGTTAATTTAAGTGAAGCAAATAAGTAAAGGAATATGGCCTGGACCCCGATGTGCCTGAACGAAGAGTTCGGCTTGACGAAGTGGTGATGCTGCACGGTCGATGTGGCGAGATGAAGTCCTCGATCGAGTTAGCATGGAAGAGCTGTGATCGGTGCATGCCGAAGTATCGTGTAGATCGGCCGGTGATGTCGAAGTCTCATGGCAGCTGAGGTGTTAAAGTAGGTCGGCTGATGACGCTGAAGTGTCCGGAGCCGGTTGATGAAGGGATGCCAAAGCCCCGGTCTAGCCGAGGTGACGGAGTAGGTCGGCTAGTGACACCGAAGTCTCAGGCCAGCGAAAGTGTCAAAGCTATTCGGCTGGTGATGCCGAAGTCTCAGTCCAGCCGAGGTGTCGAAGCAGGTCGGCGTGTTGGACCTCAGCTTGAAAAAGTAACGGTGCGGCAATGCCGCCGCAGGTCAGAATTTGTGATGACGTCAATGCTGGCTGACCGAGATGATGAGAAAATTTCCTTCAAAAAGGGCGTCCGACAACCCGTTCATGAAAAAGATGAACTCGGGCCGAATTCGTTTTCGCGCAGAAAATAGATCCAAAATTCGTTGTAGTCATCGGACATTTCCCAGAGTTTGAACGATCGGTCAAGCTGAAATTTTGGGGGGCACTCGATATAGGAATTCTGTAGCCGATGAACGGTGGGATTTTCCAATGGAAGTCCGAGCTAGATACTGGCCACCTCGCCCTAAACTCATCCAGATTCCCGTCCAGATTCGATAGGGCTCTTGTATATTGCAGATCGCTAGAGATTCTCCACCGGAACGAGACGGAATTTTGCAGGGTTGTTGTAGACTCAATTCCGCACAATTCCATCGGAGGAATCATCGAAACGACACTCGAGGGGGCAGGGATGATGAACACGAATCCGCTGTCCAAAAATACTGCATGATCGCACGAGGGCAATGTTAACGTTGAGCCCCCGACCACCATGGAGGATTATTCCATGATCTTGGCTGAGATTGGAGTTGATGTTGATGAAGACCCCCGCATGATCTATATGATTCGACACAGAGCGCAGTCTTCGGCATAGCCGAGGTGACCAGTCAAGCCGACAGCGAAGATGTCAACGTTGACGATGTAGCTCGGTTCCGATGCGTAGATCGCGATGGAGCTGACCCGAATTCCCATCGCACCGCGGTGGCTACCCAGTAGGCTCTCAATGAAATCACCAATGTCGGCGTCTAATCCGGCATATCTCGTAGTAGGATTCCTAAGCTAGGCATCTTGGGGCGATGGTAACATGGACACATGAATTTACCCAGGTTCGGGCTCTCTCAAGGAGATAATACCATATGTCCTGCTTTTTGTTGTATTGATATGTGGATAGTACATAGTACATGTATCTAACACGAGATTGTAGTAATGAATATGAGATGATCTATCGACTAGCTTGGCCTCGGTTTATATATGCACCGTAGGCCTAGGGTTTAGAGGAGTCCTTGTCTTGGGTGCCAAGTCTTGTGGAATACTCCTTGTTTTCGGCATGGGCTGCCCGAAGTGGCCCATTAGTGAGTCGCCCTGGGGGTCCTCGGCCTGACCCACTGGTCGGGAGACGACATGGTGAGTATCCCCTAGTCTAGGACACCGTCACCGGTCTTAGGACCTTAATTGTGGAGACGACCATTCTATGGCAACGGCGAACCAGGAGCATAGAATGGAGTAAAATCCCATGAGGAGGAGCTCCATTACTTTAGGGTGATACGCCTACAGAACAAATAAGTCAAGTACTAAATACATGATCCAAGGTAACTAGTATTTCTGTCGCAATGGCACACTTGATATATACCTACCATGAAATGATTCTCTACGTGCCTAACTCTCCAATTGAAGGAAATATCACTTCTTTCTCCCCTTTAGGTTGCGTTCCATCGACATGGATTTGGAGAGGGTTGGGCAGGGGTTGAAGGGGATTGAATCCCATGCAAGTCAAATTCCCTCAATTCCCCTCCAATCCCCTTGGAACAGTGAGTAATGGAACAAAGCCTTATTTATGTTATTTACTTTAAGCCTTGTTATTTCAGCCACTACAAACTTCTTTCATCTACTACTCCGGTTTATATTTCCTCTTGAAGTAGTAATAATTTCTACGCAACCATAAGTAGTTACTTCACACAAGGACTATGTGTAGCGACCCGACCTGAAATGGCCAAGTCTCTGGTGTTTCCGTACCATACCAAGATGATGCTGGTACACACATAGTACATAAATGTATATATCAAAGTGGAATCACAACTACTTTATTTCATCGAATCTCATAGAGAGTCTTTATTTGATCAAATGACTTGCCTTGTCGACGATCTTTGAACTCAAGCGACTCTAAGTAGCAAGCTTTGCACTCCGGATGATCTAATGAAACAAACAATTCACACAATAAGCATAACCATATCACAACATATAAGAACGACAGGTAAAACTAATATTAGTAAAACAATCAATAACACAAATAAAGAAGAGAAAATAAAGGCAATCAAAGATATATCCAAAACTCCATTGTAAAGATTTTACTAAGGTAAAACAATCTATAAATAGTTTTTCTACAACTAATAAAATATTAACAGAAATAATAGTAAAGTTTTAATAAAATAACAGAAAGGAATTTACTTAAAGTTCTCTACAAATAATTAAGCAAATATTAAATTTCAAATTCTACTTATAAATAAAACAATGCTACTTACAAAAAAAGAGAAAACGTAATAAAATTTATTTTCTTAATAGCAAACAAAATACTTATTGCGAACCAACAGAAACTTATTAGAATACGTCAACAAAGGTAAAAGAAAACAAATTTAAAACAATTAAAACAAAACAAAACAATCAAAAACATTAAATATTCTAAGAGTTATTCAAATTTTAAAAACAAAAACTAATCTGCTAAAAACCGAAATAGAAAAGAAAAAGGAAAATAACTAACTAGCGAACATGTTACGTGGCGAATTCTAATAGGCTACGTGTGTGCACACATGAGATAAGCGAGCAAATGACAACGACTTAAAAGAAAACTTTTTGGGGCCTTTAAGTGATTTAATCTAATGCGTTGATCTTAGATCTAATGGTGGGGAAGAAAAAGCGAGTGGCTCATAGTGGCAATGTTGTCTCCGCCGAGGTCAACGACGGTCGAGGCTCGGTGGTGGTCGGGGCGATGCTCCGGTGGTCGTCGATGATAGCGGAGGGTTCCAGATGAAGGTGGCAATGGTCCGAGTCGATCTGCAGTGGGCGTGGAGCTCGGGGGTGATGGAGTCGAGCGTCAAGAGTTCGGCCAGCTTCGGGTGGAGGCATAGCTCTGGCAAGATGTGGCTATGATGTGGCAGGGCGTTGGAGGGGTCTCTAGGGGGAATGGGGTGTGGATTAGTGGGATTTTATATCCACGGGCTCGGGTGAGCAAAAGGAAGGGTAGCGTGACGGGATTTCAAATCGCAGGCGAATCTTCGGGGAGATGGGGCTCAGGTGCGGGGAAAGGAAGGAGAAGACCGAGAGGGGTCGGGATCGGGTAATGGGGCCCCTGTGTCAGTGAGAGGGGAGAGAGGCGAGGGGATTGGGTGGCCGATCCGATACGATTCAGATCCAGCTAATAGAGATTGGGCCGTATGCGCTGACGTGGGCCGCACAACGTTTTTTCCATTTGAAGAATTTTGTTTCCTTTTAATTAAAAAGAGGAAACAAAAGCTAAAAAGAAATATGATATGAACTCCAAATATAGAAGTTTTATATATCAAAATTATTAGAAAAAAGAGAGGAATCTGTTTAACATTTTTCCATGGCCAAAATAATTTTTAAAAAAGGATTTTCTAGAAAATTCCCAAAATGGGTTTAAAATCTATTTCAAATATTTTCAAAATACCCCTTGGTTCAAATGGTCAAATGGCTTTCAAAAATACCCCTGAAGTGGAGGGTCATATCCCTCCTCTCATTTTCAAAGTTTTTCAGAGGTTTCAACAATTTCAAATCAAATGAAAGGGAAAAAATGGAGCTTCAACAAAACACCAATGAGCTTTCAACTTCACTTCATTTCAACAATGCAAATACAAACAATATGAATGGATGCATAACTATAATTATAACATGCGGAAATGAAATTTTGGGATATTACAAACCTGCTCACCTTAAGATGAATCTCGCCCTCGAGATTCGGGTTGGCTATAAAATAGGTGCGAGTGGTCTCGATGAAGATTTTCTTCTCGTTCCCACGTGGCTTTTTCCTTGGTATGGTGACTCCAAAGAACCTTGAAAAACTTGATGATCTTGCTGCAGATAACTCTGTTGGCAGTCTCGAGAATTTTGTCGGGCTTCTCCTCATAAGTCAGATCACTGTCAAGCTCTATGGCCTCTAGGGGAATTGTGTCTCTCAAAGGAATATCAACCATCTCAGCATGGCATTTCTTCAGCTGGGAAACATGAAAGATATCGTGAACTCCGGACAATCCTTCCAGCAATTCCAGCTTGTATGCAACTTCTACTATACATTTAAGAATTTTGTAGGGGCCTATGAATCTAGGTGTTAACTTTCCTTTGACACCAAACCTCTTGATTCCTAGACGTAGAGACACACGAAGATATGCTCAGTCTCCCACTTCATATGTTACGTCCTTGCGTTTACTATCAGCATAGCTCATTTACATGGACTGAGCTATCTTGAGTCCGTCACTAATCAGCTTGACCTTCTCTTCAGAATCTCGGATAAGATTGGGACCAAAAAGTTTTCGGTCTCCAACACCATCCCACATCAATGGTGTTCTGCATCTCCTTCCGTATAAAGCTTCAAAAGGGGCCATATTCAGACTGGTCTGATAGCTGTTGATGTATGAGAACTCTGCGTAGGGCAAGTTATTGTCCCAGCTAGACCCATAGTCTAGCGCACAAGCTCTCAACATGTCCTCTAGAATCTACTCGACTCTCTCCATCTCTTCATCTATCTATGTATGAAAAGTTGTACTGAATTCAAGCCTCGTGCTCAAAGTTTCATGTAACTTATGGCAAAACTTTGAGGTAAATTATGTTCCTCTATGTGATACGATACTCCTCGGAATTCCATGCATACTTACGATTCTGGTCATATATATCTTGGCTAACTTGGTACTTTTATAGGTGGTCTACACGGGAATGAAGTGAGCTACCTAGGTCAAGCGATCAACCATTACCCAGATGGAATCATAACCTGAACGAGTCCTGGGTAAACCTGTAATGAAGTCCATACCAAGATTTTCCCATTTCCACTTGGGTATCAGCAAAGGTTGAAGTAACCCAGTTGGTTTCTAATGTTTTGCCTTTACTCGCGGACAAACATCGCATACTGCTACATGCTCGACAATATCCTTCTTTGTACCTATCCTCTAGAAACTTTCCTTCAAGTCCAGATACATCTTAGTGTTGCCTGGGTGTATCTAGTATGGTGAATCATGGGCTGCTTGAAGTATCAACTTCCTAAGCTCTAGATCATTGGGCATATAGATACGATCCTCAAACCATATAGTTCTGTGTTCATCCTCGTGAAAATCTTTGGCTTTTCTGCCATTCATCTATTCCTTTATCTCAACAACTTCCTTGTCTGTCTTCTAGGCTTCAAGGATTTTTCCGGTCAAGGTGGACTGAATCTCCAATGTGGCAACATATCCTCTTGGAACTATCTCCAATCAGAGATCTGTGAGATCGTCGGCTAACACCTGGGGTGATCCTCCTGCAACAAGGGTGTTCACATATCTCTTACGGCTCAAGGAATCTACTACAACATTAACCTTCCCTAGGTAATAATGCAGTCTCATATCGTAGTCTTTGATCGACTCTAGCCATCTCCTTTGTCTGAGGTTCAACTCCTTCTGCGTGAACATACTTCAGGTCTTATGATCCATGTAAATATCACAACTATTTCCGACAAGGAAATGTCTCCAGGTCTTGAGTGTGTGCACTATGACTGCTAACTCCAAATCATGTGTGGCATAGTTCAATTCATGAGGTCGTAGCTGTCTTGATGCATAGGCTACAACTTTTCCTTCTTGCATGAGCACTCCTCCAAGTCCTTGACGTGAAGCGTCACAATATACCTGAAAATCCTTCCGAATGTTCGACAAAATCAACAACGGGGCTGTAACCAAACGTTTCTACAACTCTTGAAAACTAGCTTCACAGTCCTCAGTCCAAATATACTTGGACTCTTTTTGCAATAACTCTGTCATGGGCTTGGCAATCTTCAAGAAGTTCTCAACAAACCTCTAGTAATATCCGACGAGTCCGAGAAAACTGTGAATCTCCTTAACTAGGTGGGTGCCTTCCATTCGGTGACCTCTACAACTTTGGATGGATCCACTGATATTCCTTCTCCAGAAATAATGTGTCTGAGAAATCCGACTTACTTCAACAAAAATTCGCATTTGCTGAACTTGGCATATAGCTGATGCTCTCTAAGCTTCTACAGAAGTAAACACAAGTGTTCCTTGTGTTCTTCCTTGCTCTTCGAGAATATCAATATATCATCAATGAACACCATGACGAACTTGTCCAGATATTCCATAAATACCTTGTTCAGCATACTCATAAAATATGCAGGAGCATTAGTCAAACCAAATGACATGAATGTATACTCATATATACCATACCTTGTGTAAAAGCTGTTTTGGGTATATCCTGTTCACGAATTTTCAACAGATGATACCCTGGTCAAAGATCGATCTTGGAGAATACTTTGGCTCAAACTAGTTGATCAAACAAATCATTTATCATCAGCATAGGGTACTTGTTCTTGATAGTCATCTCATTCAGTGAATGGTAATCAATTACCATCCTAAAGGTTTTATCCCTCTTATCTACCAAGAGTCTGGGGTTTGGCAAGGTGACGAACTTGAGCGGATATAACCCTTGTCCAATAACTCCTTAATCTACTTCTTGATTTCCCCCAAATAATTTCCGTGTAGGGCAACATTGCACAGGAAACAAAGAAATTCCTACGCACACGCAAGATCTATCTATGGTGATGAGAATCTATGAGAGGTAGAGTGGATCTACATACCCTTGTAGATCGCTAAGCGGAAGCATTAAGAAATGCGGTTGATGTAGTCAAACGTCTATGCGGTCCAAATCGCAAGCCGTCCCGCGATCCAATCACGATGTAGCACCATACAGACGGTACCTCCGCGTTCAACACACGTACAACATGATGACGTCCTCGCCTTCCTGATCCAGCAAGAGGGGTGAAGTAGTAGATGAGTTCTGGCAGCACGACAACGTGGTGATCGTCCGTATCTCTATACCTAGTTTAATCTCGTTACCGACAAGTCTCTTTACTCGTTCTGTAATACAAGATCCTTTGTCTAACACATTAGTCACTTTGCTTGCAAGGCTTGTTGTGATGTTGTATTATGGAGTGGGCCCCAAGATACCTCTCCGTCACACGGAGTAACAAATCCCAGTCTTGATCCATGCCAACCCAACAGACACCCTCGGAGATACCTGTAGAGCATCTTTATAGTCACCCAGTTACGTTGCGACATTTAATACACACAAGGTACTCCTATGGTGTCAGTGAGTTGTATGATCTCATGGTCATAGGAACATATACTTGACATGCAGAAAACTGGAGCAATAAACTGACATGATCATATGCTACGTTTATAGTTTGGGTCTTGTCCATCACATCATTCTCCCAATGATGTGATCCCATCATCAAATGACATCTCATGTCAATGGCCAGGAAACCTTGACCATCTTTGATCAACGAGCTAGTCTACTAGAGGCATACTAGGGACAAAGTGTTGTCTATGTATCCACACATGCAATGTGTTTCGAGTCAATACAATTATAGCATGGATAATAAACAATTATCATGAACAAGGAAATATAATAATAACCATTTTATTATTGACTCTAGGGCATATTTCCAACAATCTCCCACTTGCACTAGAGTCAATAATCTAGCTCACATTACTATGTGATTTACATTGTAATGAATTGAACACCCATACAGTTCTGGTGTTGATCATGTTTAGCCCGTGGAACAGGTTTAGTCAACGGGTCTACAACATTCAGACGCATGTGCACTTTGGAAATATTTATGTCCTCCTCCTTGATGTACTCGCGGATGGAATTGAAGCATCGCTTTATGTGTCTTGTCCTCTTGTGAAACCGTGGTTCCTTGGCCATGACAATGGCACTAGTGTTATCACAGAACAGATCCACTGGATTCAATGCACTAGGCACTACTCCAAGATCTGTCATGAACACCTTCATCCAGACACCTTCTTTCGCTGCCTTCGAGGCTGCGATGTACTCTGCTTCGCATGTAGAATAGGCTACCACGCTCTTCTTGGAACTGCACCAGCTTACCGCTCCCCGATTGAGAATAATACATATCCGGTTTGCGACTTAGAGTAATCCAGATCGGTGTCAAAGCTTGCATCGACATAACCCTTTACGACGAGCTCTTGATCACCTCCATAAATGAGAAACATTTCCTTAGTCCTTTTCAGGTACTTAAGGATATTCTTGACCGCCGTCCAGTGCTCCATTCCCGGATCACTTTGAAACCTTCCGGCCATACTTATGGCAGGCTGATATTAGGTCTTGTGCACAACATTGCATACATAATAGAGCCTATGGCTGAAGCATAGGGGGTGACACTCATCTTCTCTCTATCTTCTGCAGTCACTGGGCATTGAGTCTCACTCAACTTCACACCTTGTAACACAGGCAAGAACCCCTTCTTGGACTGGTCCATTTTGAACTTCTTCAAAACTCTATCAAGGTATGTGCTCTATGAAAGTCCTATTAAGCGTCTCGATCTATCTCTATAGATCTTACTGCCTAATATGAAAGCAGCTTCTCCTAGGTCCTTCATCGAAAAACTCTTGTTCAAATATTCCTTCATGCTTTCCAGCAATTCTATATTGTTTCCAATCAACAATTTGTCATCCACATATATTACTAGAAACGCTATAGAGTTCCTACTCACTTTCTTGTAAATACAAGCTTCTCCGTAAACTTGTATAAACCCGAACGCTTTGATCACCTCATCAAAGTGTAGATTCCAACTCCGAGATGCTTGCACCAGTCCATAAATGGATCATTGGAGTTTGCAACTTTGTCAGCATTCTCTAGATCGACAAAACCTTACGGTTGTATCATATACAACTCTTCCTTAAGGAATCCGTTAAGGAACGCTGTTTTGACATCCATCTGCCAAATTTCATAGTCGAAATATGCAGCTATTGCTAACATGATTCAGACGGACTTAAGCATATTTATGGGTGACAAGGTCTCATCGTAGTCGACTCCTTGAACTTGTGAAAAGCCCTTTGCCACAAGTCGTGCTTTATAGATGGTGACATTACTATCCGCGTCCGTCTTCCTCTTAAAGATCCATTTGTTCTGAATGGCCTTTTTCCCTTCAGGTAATACTTCCAAAGTCCATAATTTGTTTTCATACATGGATCCCATCTCGAATTTCATGGCCTCTAACCATTTCTCGGAATCCAGTCCCATCATCGCTTCTCCATAGCTCGTAGGTTCATCGTTGTGTGGGGACCCCGACTCATAAGTCATGATCACTGAATGTACGTGCATAGTGATCCCAGAGATCAATGCTCACTGAACACACAGAAACTGAATAACAAGAGTCTTACATCCACATTTAGCGTATTACACAAATAAAGACCATGAAGGTCTAGTCTTACATAGATAGGGCCACACGGGCCAAACACTTAATGGAACAAGCAGCGGAAATCTTGATCGAAAGCGTGAACCCGTGCCATCTGCCTTATCCTACAGGCATTCTGACTAGGAAGCATCCTAGTTCGCATGTTCGTCACCAATGAACTCTTCAACATACTCATGTTCTTCCATACCTGTCCAATTAAATAACCAGTGGCAAGCCAATGAGTACTTTGAATGTACTCGCAAGCAACCCAAGTTGTGGAACAAGGTAATAATGATGCATGATATAGCACTAAGTAGGTAATTTGCAGAATGCTAGTTTTAAATGCAATGACATGATCAAGTAACTAATAAGCATGCACCAACAATAGGCAGATGTCCATATGAACAAGATACAATTATCATCATAAGTGGGGGTTGAACACCTCATGTTCATTCATCATGCTAAGTCATCGGACTTAGTTCAATTCCCATACTAAGTCATCAGACTTAGCTCATGTCACCTCTTTGTCACCATCACATCCATACTCACACCAAGTTGGATGAAAACATCTGGACGAAGTTTAAGAAGGACCTCCAACTTTCCATGACCGTGGACGCGGCTATTTGAATAGTTTTACACTCTGCAGAGGTTGCACACTTTACCCACAAGACTCGGGGAACTTCTATGTCATCCACGACTCGCGGTATATAACATACCAGAGGTAAGCACCCGAACAATGCCTTTCCCATGGTGATACTAAACAAAGAGTCCACTCGTTGGTGCCATCCCTCATGATATACATCACTCGTATTATCCATGAGGGCACGCAACGGTGTGCCCGGTGCCTGTAAAGACAACGCATGACCTTCCACTTCTGGGACAACCCCATCTCAAGAGTGACCACTTCACTCTTTCCACTAGTAATACGAGCTCCTTGCTAGTACCAACCATAGTAATCAACAAAGCCCCGTCCCATAAGGGGTATCGTGGTTGCGCAGTAAGGTTGGGACGGTCAGCAGACCTTAAAACTCTCTGTTTTCAAAAACACACACTCACTTGTTCCGGCATACCACTTCTTTCTCAAGTGCTTACCCAACTCCTCATCATCTCCCTCGGGCATTAGTGGCACCCAACGGGGTTTTCGAAAAGTGTTTGAAATCATCACTTTCCTTCCATCACTATGCATAGATTCCGAACCCACTTGCATAGCATCTACTAGCATCCTAACTACACCCACCCGGATAACCCTCATAAGGTGGTAGGGTTATGCACGATGCAAGTGTCAACGGTAAGAGTGTCGAAAACAGCCCACCGGAGGGGTCACTACTCCACATGATCAAATATGATGAAAGTAAGGTGCTATATGACATGCAATAAAAATGGTTTCTTATCACGATCAAAGGGCTGCTTGCCTGGCTCAACAAAGTCTCCGGGGTCTTCGAAGTCTTCGGGTCCAACTTCCTCATCAACAAAGCAGTCTATCATTGCGATAAAATAATGATAAAAATAAGCATCACACAAAACAAGGCACACAAGCCACTATCAAAATTTCTACACTACTCTGATAAATACTAGAGACTATAGCAAAAATGTTTGTTTAATATATTGTTATGAAAACAATTTTAAAAACTATTAAACAGAGGTTGATAATGCCAAATAGGGGTTTTTAAATTAAAACAGTACATAAAATGTTTTCAAACATTTTTACGAATGGCACTAATAAATTCTATGGATTATTCTAGGAATTTAGGTGCAAAAATTATTGTTAGAGGAATTTTACTAGGCTTTGTGGGATTTTTGCAAAACCCCACAGAAAAAAGGAAAAAGACACAGGAAACCCAGTCCAGAGGCGGCTAGTGGCTGGGCAGGCCCAGCTAGCCAGCCAGCCAGCCTCGCGCGCGGCCAGGTTCAAACCTGACGCGCGGGGCCCGACCGTCAGTGACCGTGTGGGGGGGGGGAGAGCGCGGGAGAGGGAGAGAGAGGCCGAAAGGTGGGTCCTACCTATCGGATCCTTCTCGCACCTTAGGGTAGAGAGGGGAGAGGCTCACCGGCGGCGGCATGGGGCACGAAGATGGCAGGCGATGGCGGGAACGGCCTTGGGGAAGAGTCGCTGGTCCAGGGGAAGTCGAAGGGAAGCCCGAGGTGGCCGGAGTCGCCGGCGGCGAGCACCCACGACGGACGAGGCTTCGGGAGGTGATCGCCTGGGCTGATTCAAGCTGTAAAGAGAACGGGGAGAAGGGGAAAACACGTCACCGTGGCGAGGGAGGACTAGCTGGAGAAGAAGGAGGGCCAGAGGAGGCCGCTACCAGGAGATCGACGGTGGCGACGTTGCGGCGATCTCCGGTCGATCCTGAGCGCTTCGAGCACAGGGATGAGAGGGGGCTTTGCAGGCGGTCAATAGAGGAGAAGAGGGGGCCAGAGAAGAGGAGAGAGCTCGTGGGAGGCCCTTTTATAGGGGGGAACCGGTCCACCGCACTGCGGTGCACCGTAGAGGGCGACGCTGGCGCCACAGGCCACGGGGGGCTCTGGTTCGAGTCCAAGGAGTTCGTGGATGCGGTCTAGGCCCAGGGAAAGGGAGAGAGAGATATATAGAGATAGCGGGGGAGGGGTCTGGTGTTGGAAATATGCCCTAGAGGCAATAATAAAATGGTTATTATTGTATTTCCTTGTTCATGATAATTATCTATTGTTCATGCTATAATTGTGTTAACCAGAAACCGTAATGCATGTGTGGATACATAGACCACAATGTGTCCCTAGTGAGCCTCTAGTTGGCTAGCTCATTGATCAATAGGTGGTCACGGTTTCCTGACCATGGACATTGGATGTCGTTGATAACGGGATCACATCATTGGGAGAATGATGTGATGGACAAGACCCAATCCTAAGCATAGCACAAGATCGTGTAGTTCGTCTGCTAAAGCTTTTCCAATGTCAAGTATCATTTCCTTAGACCATGAGATTGTGCAACTCTCGGATACCATAAGAATGCTTTGGGTGTGCCAAACGTCACAACATAACTGGGTGGCTATAAAGGTGCACTACGGGTGTCTCCGAAAGTGTCTGTTGGGTTGGCATGAATCGAGACTGGGATTTGTCACTCCGTGTGACGGAGAGGTATCTCTAGGCCCACTCGGTAAGACATCATCATAATGAGCTCAATGTGACTAAGGAGTTAGCCACGGGATGATGTGTTATGGAATGAGTAAAGAGACTTTCCGGCAACGGGATTGAACAAGGTATAGGGATACCGACGATCGAATCTCGGGCAAGTATCATACCGGTAGACAAAGGGAATTGTATACGAGATTGATTGAATCCCCGACATCATGGTTCATGTGATGAGATCATCGTGGAGCATGTGGGAGCCAACATGGGTATCGAGATCTAGCTGTTGGTTATTGACCAGAGAGGTGTCTCGGTCATGTCTACGTGTCTCCCGAACCCGTAGGGTCTACACACTTAAGGTTCGATGACGCTAGGGTTATAGGGAAATAGTGAACGTGGTTACCGAAGGTTGTTCGGAGTCCCAGATGAGATCCCGGACGTCACGAGGAGTTCCGGAATGGTCCGGAGACAATGATTGATACATAGGAAGTGAGGTTTTGGTTATCGAAAATGTTTCGGGCGTCACCTGTAACGTACCGGGACCACCAGAAGGGTTCCGGGGGTCCACTAGGAGGGGCCATGGCCCCCGGAGGGTTGTGGGCCGAAGGTGGAGCGAACAAGCCCCTCCCACCTGGCCCAAGGCGCAGCAAGGAGAGAGGGGGGGCAAACCCTAGCCCCTGATGGGCCCTAGGCCCACCCTAGCCTGCTAGGGTTGTCGCACCGCCTCTCCCTCCCTTGGCCGCCGCCCAAGTCCCCTCTAGGGCTGCCGCCGGCCCCTAGGGTGGGAACCTTCGGGCACAACCCTCCCTCCCTCCTCCTCCTATATATAGTGGTGCCCTTGGGGCTGTTTGAGACACGACTCTCTCTCTCTCTCTCTCGACGCAGCCGTACTTCTCCTTCTCCTCGTTCTCCATAGTGCTTGGCGAAGCCCTGCCGGAGACCATGCAGCTCCACTGTCACCATGCCGTCATGCTGCGGGAGCTCTCCCTCAACCTCTCCTCCCTCGTTGCTGGATCAAGGCGTAGGAGATGTCACCGGCTGCACATGTGTTGAACGCGGAGGTGCCATTGTTCGGCACTAAGATCGGAGTCCACCGCGATCTGAATCACTACGAGTAAGACTCCACCAACCGTGTTCTTGTAACACTTCTGCTTAGCGATCTTCAAAGGTATGAAGATGAAATCTCTTCCTTCTCGTTGCTGGTTTCTCCATAGATAGATCTTGGTGAACGCGTAGAAAATTTTGATTTACTACTACGTCTCCCAAAAGTGGCATCATGAGCTAGGTCTATGCATAGAATCTATGCACGAGTAGAACACAAAGTTGTTGTGGGCGTCGATCTTGTTAGTTTTCTTACCACTACTAGTATTATCTTGATTCGGCGGTATTGTGGGATGAAGCGGCCCGGACCAACTTTACACGTACGCTTACGTGAGACCGGTTCCACCGCCTGACATGCACTTGTTGCATAAGGTGGCTAGCGGGTGTCTATCTCTGCCACCTTAGTCGGATTGGATTCGATGAAAAGGGTCCTTATGAAGGGTAAATAGCAATTTTAATATCACGTTGTGGTTTTGGCATAAGTAAGAAACGTTCTGCTAGAAACCTATAGCAGCCACGTAAAAACTTGCAACTACAAATTAGAGGACGTCTAACTTGTTTTTGCAGCATATGCCTTGTGATGTGATACGGTCAAAAGGATGTGATGTGATGCATTGTGATGTATGAGATTGATCATGTTCTTGAAATAGGATTCACGACTTGCATGTCGATGAGTATGACAACCGACCGGAGCCATAGGAGTTGTCTTATTTTATTGTATGACCTGCGTGTCAATCATAAACGCCATGTAATTACTTTACTTTATTGCTAAACGTTAGCCATAGTAGTAGAAGTAATAGTTGGCAAGACAACTTGATGAAGACACGATGATGGAGATCATGATGATGGAGATCATAGTGTCGTGCCGGTGACAGTGATGATCATGGTGCCTTGAAGATGGAGATCAAAGGAGCAAGATGATATTGGCCATATCATGTCACTATATTAATTGCATGTGATGTTTATCATGTTTACATCTTATTTTCTTAGAACGACGGTAGTAAATAAGATGATCTCTCAATAAAATTTCAAGAAAGGTGTTCACCCTAACTGTGCACTGTTGCTAAGGATTGTTGTTCCGAAGCACCACGTGATGATCTGGTGTGATTGGTTCTAACGTTCGCATACAACGGGTGTAAGCCAGATTTACACACGTGAAACACTTAGGTTGACTTGACGAGCCTAGCATGTACAGACATGGCCTCAGAACACGGAAGACCGAAAGGTCGAACATGAGTCGTAGAGAAGATACGATCAACATGGAGATGTTCACCATGGATGACTAGTCCGTCTCACGTGATGATCGGACACGGGCTAGTTGACATGGATCATGTATCACTTGGATGACTAGAGAGATGTCTATCTAAGTGGGAGTTCATTAAATAATTTGATTATGTGAACTTAATTATCATGAACTTAGTCTAAAATTGTCTTTACAATATATATTGCAGATCCAGTGGCCAACGCTAATGTCATCCTCAACTTCAACATGTTCCTAGAGAAAACCAAGCTGAAAGATGATGGAAGCAACTATGCGGACTGGGTCCGTAGCTTGAGGATCATCCTCATAGCTTCCAAGAGATTGTATGTCCTTGATGCACCGCTAGGTGACCCACCCATTTTCCCAGCGGACCAAGACGTTATGAATGCTTGGCAGTCATGCTGCGATGATTACTCCCTTGTTCAGTGCGGCATGCTTTACAGTTTAAAACCGGGGCTCCAAAAGCATTTTGAGCAACACGGAGCAGAGATGTTCCAAGAGCTGAAACTGGTTTTCCAAGCTCATGCCCGGGTCGAGAGATATAACGTCTCCGACACGTTCTTCAGCTGTAAGATGGAGGAGAATAGTTCTGTCAGTGAGCACATACTCAAAATGTCTGGGTTGGACAACCGCTTGACTCAGCTGGGAGTTAATCTCCGGGATGACTCGGTTATTGACAGAATCCTCCAGTCGCTCCCACCTAGCTACAAGAGCTTTGTGATGAACTAGAACATGCAGGGTTTGGAGAAGTCCATTCCTGAGTTGTACTCGATGCTGAAATCATCGGAGCTCGAGATCAAAAAGGAGCATCAAGTGTTGATGGTGAATAAGACCACTAGTTTCAAGAAAGGCAAGGGTAAGAAGAACTTCAAGAAGGACGGCAAAGCTATTGTCGCGCCCGGTAAGCAAGTTGCTAGGAAGAAGAACAAGAATGGACCCAAGCCTAAGACTGAGTGATTTTATTGTAAGGGTATCGGTCACTGGAAGCGGAAGGCCGACAACGTTAAACGTATATGTGATATACTTGTTATAGATGTGTACCTAACCAGCGCTCGTAGTAGCTCCTGGTTATTTGATACCGGTGCAGTTGCTCACATTTGTAACTCCAAGCAGGAGTTGAGGAATAAGCAGAGGCTGGCAAAGGACGAGGTGACGATACACGTCAGGAGTGGTTCCAAGGTCGATGTGATTGCCGTCGGCACGCTACCTCTACATCTACCTTCGGGATTAGTTTTAAACCTCAATAATTGTTATTTAGTACCAACTTTGAGCATGAACATTGTATCTGGATCTCGTTTGATACGAGTGTCTACTCATTTAAATCTGAGAATAATGGTTGTTCTATTTATATGAGAGAAATGTTTTATGGTCATGCTCCGCTGGTCAATGGTTTATTTTTGATGAATCTCAACGTGATGTTACACATGTTCATAGTGTGAGTACCAAAAAGTGTAAGGTTGATAATGATAGTCCCACTTACATGTGGCATTGCCGCCTTGGTCATATTGGTGTCAAACGCATGAAGAAGCTCCATGCTGACGGACTTTTGGAGTCTCTTGATTTTGAATCGTTTGACACGTGCGAACCATGCCTCATGGGCAAGATGACCAAGATTCCGTTCTCCGGAACAATGGAGCGAGCAACTGACTTGTTGGAAATAATACGTACTGATGTATGCGGTCCAATGAGCATCGAGGCTCGCGGTGGCTACCGTTATGTTCTCACCCTCATTGATGACTTGAGCAGATATGGGTATGTCTACTTAATGAAACACAAGTCTGAAACCTTTGAAAGGTTCAAGGAATCTCCGAGTGAGGTAGAGAATCAACATGACAGGAAAATAAAGTGCCTACGATCTGATCGTGGCGGAGAATATTTAAGTCACGAATTTGGCACGCACCTAAGGAAATGTGGAATTGTTTCACAACTCACGCCGCCTGGCACAACTCAACGAAATGGTGTGTCTGAATGTTGTAGTTGCACTCTATTGGATATGGTGCGATCTATGATGTCTCTTACCGACTTACCGCTATCATTTTTGGGACATGCATTAGAGACTGCCGCATTCACTTTCAATAGGGCACCATCAAAGTCCATTGAGACATCACTGTATGAATTATGGTTTGGAAAGAAACCTAAGCTGAAGATTCTAAAAGTTTGGGGATGCGATGCTTATGTAAAGAAACTTCAACATGATAAGCTCGAATCCAAAGCGGAAAAGTGCGTCTTCATAGGATATCCCAAAGAGACTATTGGGTATACCTTCTACCTCAGATCCGAAGGCAAATTCTTTATTGCCAAGAATGGATCCTTTATCGAGAAACAGTTTCTCTCGAAAGAAGTAAGTGGGAGGAAAATAAAACTTGATGAGGTAATTGTACCTCCACTCGAACCGGAGAGTAGCGCAGCACAGGAAGTTATTTCTATGGAGCCTGCACCGGCTGGAGAGGAAGTTAATGATGATGATCATGAAACTTCAGATCAAGTTACTATTGAACGTCGAAGGTCCACTAGGACACATTCCGCACCAGAGTGGTATGGAAACCCTGTTCTGGAGATCATGTTGTTGGACAACGGTGAACCTTTGAACTATGAAGAAGCGATGGCAGGCCCGGATTCCAACAAATGGCTTGAAGCCATGAAATCCGAGATATAATCCATGTATGAGAACAAAGTATGGACTTTGGTGGACTTGCCTGATGATAAGCGAGCCATTGAAAATAAATGGATCTTTAAGAAGAAGACTGACGCGGATGGTAATGTGACCGTCTATAAGGCTCGACTTGTCACTAAGGGTTATCGACAAGTTCAAGGAGTTGACTATGATGAGACTTTCTCACCCGTAGCGATGCTGAAGTCTGTCCGAATCATGTTAGCAATTGCCGCATTTTATGATTATGAGATCTGGCAAATGGACGTCAAAACGACATTCCTTAATGGCTTCCTTAAGGAAGAACTGTATATGATGCAGCCGGAAGGTTTTGTCGATCCTAAAGATGCTAACAAGGTATGCAAGCTCTAGATCTACATCTATGGGCTGGTGCAAGCATCTCAGAGTTGGAACATTCGCTTTAATGAGGTGATTAATGCGTTTGGATTTATACAAGATTATGGAGAACCCTGTATTTACAAGAAAGTGAGTGGGAGCTCTGTAGCATTTCTCATATTATATGTGGATGACATATTTTTGATGGGAAATGATATATAACTTTTGGAAAGTGTAAAGGCCTACTTGAATAAATGTTTTTCAATGAAGGACCTTGGAGAAGCTTCTTACATATTAGGCATCAAGATCTATAGAGATAGATCGAGACGCCTCATAGGTCTTTCACAAAGCACATACCTTGAAAAGATATTGAAGAAGTTCAATATAGATCAGTCCAAGAAGGGGTTCTTGCCTGTGTTACAAGGTGTGAGATTGAGTACGACTCAATGCCCGACCACGGCAAAGGATAGAGAAGAGATGAGTGTCATCCCCTATACTTCAGCCATAGGCTCTATAATGTATGCCATGTTGTGTACCAGACCTAATGTGAACCTTGCCATAAGTTTGGTAGGGAGGTACCAAAGTGATCTCGAAGCGCAACACTGGATAGCAGTCAAGAATATCCTGAAGTACCTGAAAAGGAAAAAGGACATGTTTCTCATATATGGAGGTGCCGAAGAGCTCATCGTAAAAGGTTACGTCAATGCTAGCTTTGACACAGATCCGGATGACTCCAAGTCGCAAACCGGATATGTGTATATTTTGAAGGGAGGGGCAGTCAGCTAGTGCAACAGCAAGAAAAGCGTCGTGGCGGCATCTTCATGTGAAGCGGAGTACATAGCTGCTTCGGAAGTAGCAAAGGAAGGAGTCTGGATGAATGAGTTCATCATCGACCTAGGAGTGATTCCCAATGCGTCGGTCCTGATGACTCTATTCTGTGACAACACTGGAGCTATTGCCCTTGTGAAGGAGCCCAGGTTTCACAAGAATACAAGACACATCAAGCGCCGCTTCAACTCCATCTATGATTATATTCAGGAGGGAGATATAGATATTTGTAAAGTACACACGGATCTGAATGTCGTAGATCCGTTGACTAAACCTCTCTCACGAGCAAAACATGATCAACACCAGAATGCTATGGGTGTTCGATTCATCACAATGTAACTAGATTATTGACTCTAGTGCAAGTGGGAGACTGTTGTAAATATGCCCTAGAGGCAATAATAAAATGGTTATTATTGTATTTCCTTGTTCATGATAATTGTCTATTGTTCATGCTATAATTGTGTTAACCGGAAACCATAATGCATGTGTGAATACATAGACCACAATGTGTCCCTAGTGACCCTCTAGTTGGCTAGCTCGTTGATCAATAGATGGTCACGGTTCCATGACCATGGACATTGGATGTCATTGATAACGGGATCACATCATTAGGAGAATGATGTGATGGACAAGACCCAATCCTAAGCATAGCACAAGATCGTGTAGTTCGTCTGCTAAAGCTATTCCAATGTCAAGTATCATTTCCTTAGACCTTGAGATTGTGCAACTCTCGAATACCGTAGGAATGCTTTGGGTGTGCCAAACATCACAACGTAACTAGGTGGCTATAAAGGTGCACTATGGGTGTCTCCGAAAGTGTCTGTTGGGTTGGCATGAATCGAGACTGGGATTTGTCACTCCGTGTGATGGAGAGGTATCTCTGGGCCCACTCAGTAAGACATCATCATAATGAGCTCAATGTGACTAAGGAGTTATCCACGGGATGATGTGTTAAGGAATGAGTAAAGAGACTTGTCGGTAACGAGATTGAACAAGGTATAGGGATACCGACGATCGAATCTCGGGCAAGTATCATACCGGTAGACAAAGGGAATTGTATACGGGATTGATTGAATCCCCGACATCGTGGTTCATACGATGAGATCATCGTGGAGCATGTGGGAGCCAACATGGGTATCCAGATCCCGCTATTGGTTATTGACCAGAGAGGTGTCTCGGTAATGTCTACGTGTCTCTCGAACCCGTAAGGTCTACACACTTAAGGTTCGATGACTCTAGGGTTATAGGGAAATAGTGGGCGTGGTTAACGAAGGTTGTTCGGAGTCCTGAACGTCACAAGGATTTCCGGAATGGTCTGGAGACAAAGATTGATATATAGGAAGTGAGGTTTTGGTTACCGAAAATGTTTCGGGCGTCACCATAACATACTGGGACCATCAGAAGGGTTTCGGGGGTCCATTGGGAGGGGCCACGGGCCCCGGAGGGCTGCATGGGCCGAAGGTGGAGGGAACCAGCCCCTAGGTGGGCTGGTGCGCCCCTCCCACCTAGCCCAAGGCGCAGCAAGGAGAGAGGGGGGGGGGCAAACCCTAGGTCTAGATGGGCCCTAGGCCCACCCTAGGGCTGCTAGGGCCGCCGCACCACCTCTCCCTCCCTTGGCCGCCGCCCAAGTCCCATCTAGGGCTGCCACCGGCCCCTATGGTGGGAACCCTAGGGCGCATCCCTCCCTCCTCCTACTCCGATATATAGTGGTGGCCTTGGGGCTGTTTGAGACACGACTCTCTCTCCCTCTCGGTGCAGCCTTACTTCTCGTTCTCCTCGTTCTCCGTAGTGCTTGGCGAAGCCCTGCCGGAGTCCACGTAGCTCCACTTTCACCATGCCGTTGTGCTGCCGGAGCTCTCCCTCAACCTATCCTTCCTCCTTGCTGGATCAAGGCGTAGGAGACGTCATCGGGCTGCACGTGTGTTGAACGCGGAGGCACCGTTGTTTGGTGCTAAGATCGGAGTCCACCATGATCTGAATCGCTACGAGTACGACTCCACCAACCGCGTTCTTGTGACGCTTCCGCTTAGCGATCTTCAAAGGTATGAAGATGCAATCTGCTCCTTCTCGTTGCTGGTTTCTCCATAGATAGATCTTGGTGAACACGTAGAAAATTTTGAGTTACTACTACGTCTCCCAACATCTGGTGCCCGCGCGTTGGCTGGCTCGGGCAGCGTCGGGCACGTGTGAGTGGGGTCGGAGGAAGGAGAGGGAGGAGGGGGTCGACCGCATAGCATGTCACGGATGCCGAGGGCTCCTCGGGGGACACGCATGGGAGTCCCAATGTGGTCGGGGGCGGCCATTGGGTGGCGGCTACAGTGCAGGAGCGCACTGTAGCACGCTCCAGAGCATGCATATGGCCGGCATTGCCGTTGCCTATGCACTCTGGGGTGCCCCACCTTGTCCAGTAGCCTTTGGAGGGCCTGGAGATGCCCCTTGGATGCTATTAGGCTAGGGAGAGCTAGGAAGAAAAGAAAAGGGAGGGAGGAAGCTTCTGCGAAGGTGATTCAGAGGTGAAAATGGGTTTTTACCCCACCTCCTAGTTACCTGAGGACTTGGTTTTTTTACTGTAGGTGCTTGGGCACTGCTAGAAGATGTGGTAAAGATTTGGGGGCAAGGGTACAATAGTAAGGGGTGGAAATGATGGTTTCTAGAATGGACCAGAAGGTTTTTGATGGGGTTTTAGAGAGGTAAATGGACCTTTCTTGCCTTGGGATTTGATAGGATCAATTGTTGGTTATAACTAGGCTGGATCACCAAGTTTGAGCTTAAGTCAGAAAGTTTGACAATGGAAACTTTGTTAACCCTAAAAACTAACAGAATCAGGTTTCTGTAGATCTAGTGATGCTAGGCTTTTACCCTTGATGCACCACTTAGTGTGGCATCACTATTTGGTCATTAGAGCATGCCCACGAAGTTTGGGGTCAAGGGGAGAAACTTCATAATGTAAAGTTGCTCAAATTTGGATCTGGACAGGGAGGGTTTTGGGATGCTTTGGTGAACCAAATCAACTTGTATTGAGATGAAACTTTGCAAGATCATCACCTATTATAGTGTTGACTTGTTGGAAGTTTCCTAGAATTTATTGATAATATTTCTTCTAGAAATATTCTAAAAGTTTGATTTGAACAGAAAGGGCTTTGAGGGGTTTTGCCCATGATTTGATCATGCCCTTGTCTTGGAACTCATATATATGGAAAATTTGTGTACACTGAGTTTCCCTAAATTTTCTCAAATATTTTAAAAGCATTTAAATAATTTTCCCTATGAAAGACCATTTCTGATCTTAAGAAAAAGCCTTTAAATAAAATATAAGAAAAATCTTTAAAATTAATATTTGGTGGTTTTGGAAAATCTTGCATATAGTAGGTTTGAAGTAAAGTCTTTGGGGAAGAAGAATCCACCCAATTTGAGGACTTGCAGTGCAAACCTCATTTTAGGGGGTTTTGAAAACCTAATTTGAATAAATCATTTTTGGTTAATTTTTTTTTGATAAAAAATAGTTTTGGGCATTATTCACATGGCATGATCATTGGGCAAGAGGTTTGGGTCAAGGAAGATGAATATGAGGTGGAATAGAATCTAGGAGTGCCACAACCACAGTCACCAAGCAAGCAAACATACTTGCAAAGAAGCACAAGCACTTTGAAAAAGTTTTTGTTGGCTCCAAATTTTATAAACCCAAACATGACAAGGTGATACAAACACTGGGTGTGACACGTTGTCTAACAACATGATCTCCAAGACAGGGTTGCCGTACCACTCAGGAGCAGTATGCGCCCTTGTCGACCTATGAGGTTCAATAGTAACTTGATCTGACGTTTCATGATCATCATCATTAACTTCCTCATCAACTGTTGTAGGCTCCATAGAAACATATTCCTGCGATGTGCTACTATATGGTTGAATCAAAGGTTCAACAACCTCATCAAGTTCTATCTTCCTCCCACTCAATTCTTTCGAGAGAAACTCTTTCTCAAGAAATGTTCCATTCTTGGCGACAAACACTTTGCCTTCGGAGAGATAGAAGGTATACCCAACTATCTCTTTTGGATATCCTATGAAGATGCATTTCTCCGCTTTGGGTTCCAACTTTTCAAGCTGAAGCTTTTTGACTTAAGCATCACTTCCCCAAACTTATGAAACGACATCTTTGGCTTCTTGCCAAACCACATTTCATAAGGCGTCGTCTTAACGGATTTTGATGGTGCCCTATTTAAAGTGAATGCAGCTGTCTCTAATGCATAACCCCAAAATGATAGTGGAAAATCGGCAAGAGACATCATAGAACGTACCATATATAATAAGGTTCGATTACGATGTTCAGACACACCATTACGCTGTGGTGTTCCAGGCAGTATCAATTGTGAAACAATTCCACACTGTCTTAAGTGACTGCCAAACTCATAACTCAAATATTCACCTCCTCGATCACATCACAGGAATTTAATCTTCTTGTTACGATGATTCTCAACTTCACTCTGAAATTGCTTGAACTTTTCAAATATTTCAGACTTGTGTTTCATTAAGTAAATATACCCATATCTACTTAAGTCATCAGTGAAGGTGAGAAAATAACAATATCCACCGCGTGCCTCAATGCTCATTAGACCGCACACATTAGTATGTATGATTTCCAACAAGTCTCTTGCCCCTTCCATTCTTCCATAGAACGGCGTTTTAGTCATCTTGCCCATGAGGCATGGTTCACATGTGTTAAGTGATTCAAACCAAAAGTCCATCAGCATGGAGCGTCTTCATGTGTTTTACACCAATATGACCTAAACGGCAGTGCCACAAGAAAGTGGTACTATCATTATCAACTCTACATCTTCTGGCATCAATGTTATGAACATGTGTATCATCACTATCAAGATTCAATATTAACAAACCCCTCACATTGGGGGCATGACCATAAAAGATATTACTCATATAAATAGAAGAACCATTATCTGTAATTCAAATGAGTAACCGTCTCGCAATAAAAAAGATCCAGATATAATGTTCATGCTTAACGCAGGCACTAAATAACAATTATTCAGGTTCATCACTAATCCCGATGGTAATCAAAGAGCAAGCATGCTAACGACGATCACATTAACCTTGTAACCATTTCCCACGTGCATCGTCACTTTGTCCTTTGCCAGCCTTCATCTATTCTGTAGTTCCTGTTTTGAGTTGCAAATGTGAGCAACCGAACCAGTATCGAATACCCAATAACTACAACGAGAGTTGGTAAGGTACACATCAATAACATGTATATCATATATACATTGTTTGTTGTTGGCCGCCTTCTTGTTAGCTAGATACTTGGGGCAGTTCTGCTTCCAGTGACCAGTTCCCTTGCAATGAAAGCACTCAGTTTCTGGCTTGGGTCCAGCCTTGGGTTTCTTCACGGGAGGGGCAACTGCTTTGCCACTCTTCTTAGAGTTAACCTTCTTCCCCTTGCCATTCTTCTTGAAACTAGTGGTTTTATTGACCATCAACACTTGATGCTCCTTCTGAATCTCAGACTCAATGAATTTTAACATCACAAACAGCTCGACGACTGACTTGTTCATCCCGTGCATGTTATAGTTCAACATGAGAATCTTGTAGCTAGGTGGCAATGTTTGAAGAACTCTGTCCGTGATTGCATCAGCCGGAAGGGGCATCCCCAATTCGGCCATACGGGTAGAATACCTAGACATTCTGAGTATGTGTTCACTGACAGACCCGTTCTCCTCCATTTTGCAAGCATAGAACTTATCGGAGGTCTCATACCTCTCGATCCGGGCATTCTTCTGAAAGATAAACTTCAACTCCTAGAACATATCATATGCTCCATGACGTTCAAAACGTCTTTGAAGTCCCGGTTCTAAGCCATACAACATTGCACATTGAACTATTGAGTAATCATCAGAACGAGCCTGCCATGCATTTGCAATGTCTGCAGACTCCACTAGAGCAGGTGGATCACCAAGAGATGCATCAAGGACATAAGACTTATGGGAAGCCGTGAGGATAATCCTCAGATTACGGGCCCAATCCACAAAGTTACTTCCATCATCTTTAGACTTAGCTTTATCTAGGAACACATTAAAATTCAGGGGTGCTACTGCGCAAGCCATTGATCTATAACATAAATATGCAAAGGTTACTAAGACTATTGTTCAAGATAATGAGTTTAGTTAATCAAATTACTAAAGCTCCGACTCAAATTGACATCCCTTAGTTACCTGAGTCTGATCATCACGCGAGTTGAGGTGGTTTCGATGGTGAACATCATCATTTTGATCATATGTACTATATGACTCATGTTCGACCTTTCGGTCTCTTGTGTTCTAAGGCCATGTCTGTACATGCCAGGCTCGTCAAGTTTAACCCAAGTGTTCTGCATGTGCAACACTGGCTTGCACCCGTTGTATGTGAACACAGAGTCTATCACACCCGATCATCACACGGTGTCTTGACAAGACAAACTTTCGGAACGGTGCACACTTGGGAAGAACACAATTTCTCTTGAAATTTAAGTGAGGGATCACCTTATAATGCTACCGTCGTCCTAAGAAAAACAAGGTGCATAAAAGGATTAACATCACATGCAAATCATAAGTGACATGATATGGCCATGAACTTGTGCTTTTGATCTCCATCTTGAAAGCACCGACATGATCTCCACTGTTACCGGCATGACACCATGATCTCCATCAACGTGTCGCCATCAGGATTGTCGCGCCAAATGTTGCTTCCACGACAATTGCTAACTCATAGCGATAAAGTAAAGCAAACCGGCAAAAATAATTAAAGACAACCCTATGGCTCTTGCCGGTTGTCGTACTCATTGACATGCAAGTCATGATATTCTATACAATACATGATCATCTCATGCATCACATATATCTCATCATGTAATTGGCCATATCACATCACAACATACCCTGCAAAACCAAGTTAGACGTCCTCTAATTGTTGTTGCAAGTTTTACGTGGCTGCTACGGGTATCTAGCAAGAACAATTCTGACCTACGCAAAAACCACAAAAATGATACATAAGTTTCTTTTCAACCTTCTCAAGGACCGCCTTTGTCGAATCCGATCCAACTAAAGTGGGAGAAACAGACACCCACCAGTCATCTTTGTGCAACGAAGTTACACGTCAGTCGATGGAACCGGTCTCTCGTAAGCATACGAGTAAGGTTGGTCTGGGCCACTTCATCCTACAATACCACTAAACCAAAACACGACCAAGGGAGGAAGCAATCTGAGCATCAACGCCCACAAACTCCTTTGTGTTCTACTCGTGATCTCATCTACACATAGACCTAGCTCTGATACCACTGTAGGGGAACGTTGCATGGGAAACAAAAAAATTCCTACACACACGCAAGATCTATCTAAGGTGATGAGCATCTAAGAGAGGGAGAGTGGATCTACATACCCTCATAGATCTCTAAGCAGAAGCGTTAAGAAAAGTGGTTGATGTAGTCCAACGTCTTCGCGATCCAAATCGCAAGCCGTCCCACGATCCAATCACAATCTAGCGCCGAACCAACAACACCTCCATGTTCAACACACGTATAGCTTGATGATGTCCTCGGCTTCTTGATCCAACAAGAGGGGCGAAGTAGTAGATGAGTTCCGGCAGCACGACGACGTGGTGACGTGTTAGTGAAGAACAATCTCATCAGGGCTTCGCCAAGCACAACGGAAACTATGACGGAGGATAAACTAGAGGGACGGGGTTTCTGGCACACAGCTTGGGGATTCTTGATGTTTTCCAGGTGCTAGCCCCGCCCCTTTATTTATATGCTGAGCCCCGGGGTCGAAACATGGAGAAAAATCCTCCTCAAGGTCGGTCTGCCAGCAAGGCAAGAGTCCTCCTCGGACTCCAGGACCAGATGCCAGGGTCCCTGGACTCCGCAAAACACCTTTTGCACCTTCCTAAAGCCTCATGGGCTTTACCCCTTGGCCCAAATAAAGTGTTCTTGTACCCCGAATATTTCGGGAAACATCCAAAACTATTCCGGTGAATTCCGGAACACTTCCGAAGACCAAACACTATTATCCCATATATCAATCTTTACCTCCGGACTATTCCGGAGCTCCTCGTCATGTCCAGGATCTCATCCGGGACTCCGAACAACTTTTGGTCACCAACATAATAACTCAACTATACTTATATCGTCACCAAACGTTAAGTGTGTAGACCGTGCGGGTTCGAGAACTATGCAAACATGACCGAGACACCTCTACGATCAATAACCAATAGCTGGACTTGGATGCCCATATTGGTTCCTACATATTCTGCGAAGATCTTTATTGGTTGAACCTCTATTTCAAGGATTCAGTTAATCCCGTATAATGTTCCCTTTGTTCTTTGGTATGTTACTTGCCCGAGATTCAATCGTTGGTATCTCTATACCTATTTCAATATCGTTACCGGCAAGTCTCTTTACTCGTTCCGTAATACAAGATCCTGTGGCTAACACGTTAGTCACTTCGCTTACAAGGCTTGTTGTGATGTTGTATTATCGAGTGGGCCCCGAGATACCTCGCCGTCACACGGGGTAACAAATCCCAGTCCCGATCCATGCCAACCCAACAGACACCCTCGAAGATACCTGTAGAGCAGCTTTATAGTCACCCAGTTAAGTTACGACATTTGATACACACAAAGTACTCCTCCGGTGTGTCAGTGAGTTGCATGATCTCATGGTCATGGAAACATATACTTGACATGCAGAAAACTGTAGCAATAAACTGACACGACCATATGCTACGTTTATAGTTTCGGTTTTGTCCATCACATCATTCTCCCAATGATGTGATCCCGTCATCAAATGAAATCTCATGTCAATGGCCAGGAAACCTTGACCATCTTTGATCAACGAGCTAGTCTACTAGAGGCATACATGGGACAAAGTGTTGTCTATGTATCGACACATGCAATGTGTTTCCTATGAATAAAATTATAGCATGGATAATAAAAAATTATCATGAACAAGGAAATATAATAATAACCATTTTATTATTGCGTCTAGGGAATATTTCCAACATTCTGAGCATTCGATAAGGTCTCTTGGATATTGGGGCTGTCCCTGGCAATAAGTCAATCAGGAACTCAATTTCCCTATCTGGTGGCATGCCTGGCAATTCCTCTAGAAATACATTGGGAAAGTCTTGTAAAACTGGCAATACCTCCTGACCAACTCTCGTGAGAAAATTTAACCGTGTACTCTTTGGTGTGTGCCTGGATACATCTTAATCGTCTTGTGCTCCGGGGTGGTTAGGAAAATCGACTTATGGGAACAATCGATGTTTCCTTCATACTTGGTCAACCAATCCATGCATAGGATTACATCCAATCCCTGTGACTCTAATATGATGAGGTCGGTGGGGAACACATGGTTTCCAATGTTGAGGTTCATGGTGTGGCATCCTATCCCCGCCGTTATCTCGGCTCCTGGGAACTGACCTGAAGAGGTCTACTAAGGGTTCTAGTAGGAAAACCATAATTTTCCACAACTACCGTTGATATGAATGAATGTGTTGCACCAGAATCAAAAAGTACCAATAGTGGATGTGAATTTCACAAAAACATACCAACCACAGTCTCAGACTAACCATAGACCTCGTCCACATCAATGTGGTTCACCTGAGCATGTGGAAAAGGGTTGGGCTTCTTTGTTGTTGAGCTTTTGTTGCCGTCTCCATTTCCCTGCTTGATCTCGGGACAATTGGTGGCCTAATGTCCCTTCTTCTCACACTTGAAATAGGTGATATGACTCAGATCCTTCTGAGCCGGAGTGGGACAGTGTTGATTGTCATTGCCTCCATTACCATTCTTGAAGTTGTTATTGTTGGGACGGTTGTTCCCATTCCCTCCATGGTTCTGTCCTCCATGGTTATGCACTGCATGAGTGTGTCCTCCAAACTTACCGGATCCTTATCCGGTATTCCCTGAATAAGGGGATAATGGGGCTTCTGCTCATCTCTAGAGTTGTACTTACCCTATCCATATTTCCTCTTGCGATACTCAATCTGTTGCTACTTCCCCTCCAAGATGAGGGCCTTGTCTACCATCTCCTGTTAGTTGTTGAAAGTAGCCACCGTCAGCTGAATGTTCAACTCACCGTTGAGTCCCTACATGAATTTTTCCTGTTTGGATACATCATCAGCCACATCTTCAAGTGCATATTGGGACAACATGCTGAATTCATCCACATAATGTGCCACAGAGCGAGTCCCCTAGCGTAAGTTGCGAAACTCATGCTTCTTCAAAGACATGGCTCTAGTTGAGACATGAGCAGTGCAGATAGCATGCTTGAATTGCTGCCAAGACACACCAGCAATGGGATACGTGGTGGTGTAGTTCTCCCACGAAGAAGCCGCGGGTCCTTCCAGTTGATGTGCGTCAAAACGCACCTTCTCCGCCTCCGTACAACCAGCGGTGATCATCTCCCTCTCCATCTTGTGGTGCCAATCATCTGCCACAATGGGCTCAGTACTGCTGGAGAAGGTGGGTGGATTCAACCTCAAGAAGCGAGTGAGGTTATCAGCCTGGGGTGGAGGGTTATTGTTGTTGTTAGCATGATTCTGTATTAGCTGCTGCATCAGGGCATTTTGTTGCGGGATTTGTTGGGTGAATTCTAGCAGGAAGTTGGATCTGAGGTCACATCTAGAAGGCATCTGGTTTTTCCGGAGTGATGAGAATTAGAATAGAACAATGGTCTAAAGAGAAAATTCACTATGCATATGCAATGCAACAAACATTAACACACCAAACATTCATTCATTATTCAACTCAAAAGGTTCAAACTCGAGATACAAGTCTTGCGATAAAACAAAACATCAACCTATGATTTAATGAGAAAAAAAGAAAACATGGCAATCATGACTAAAAAGTCCTCCTTAGAAGTCCGTGGTGGTGTGTCCTGCTCCTGTGGTGCTCTCCTCATAGTCATCTTCTTTGCTTACAAAGGGGGCCGTGCCGCCTTTCAGATGAAGGTTTTCTCCTTGGTCCAACTTATCCTCTAGGGATGCAACAAGTATCTTCACATTCCGTATCCTCTCTAGGAAGTCCTTGACTTTATCTTCGTGCTCGTAGTTGGCTTCTCACGCTTCAGCTTCGAGGTCAAGTTCAGAGAGCATCAGGTATCTGATCTTCTTCGTGCTTCTGTTCACTTGGACCTCTAGAGTACTGATGTGTGTCTCCAACACTTGGACATAGGAATGGACAGAGTCGTCAGTCATAGTGCGTATTACTTCTCCATCTGTACCTCTGTGAGATATCATAGCAAGGTTTTATCCAATGGGTCTGCCCCTAAATACCTCCTTGATACGTCCAAGAGCACAATGAATTGCCATGTTCCTCCCGAGAATCAAGCTGGGAGCAACAAACTTGTAATCGATGGGCTCTGTATGATGTCTAAAGGTCCCCCCGGGAACATGCACCTCAATCTCATAGCGAGTGTCTGCCAGAAGAGCCATCATAGGGGTCCCGATGATAGTTGGTAGAGAAATCCTTAAGTCCCTGATGAGGGCACCATCTCTTTGCCGAAGGGCATCATCACGTCGGGCTCGCAAAACTCCGTGAGCAGAACTGGGGTGAAGGTGGATATCTAAAAACATTGGAAATCGAAGAGGAGTCAGAAATTAACACATGGGAATATAGGAATTTTAAAACAAAATTAAAATGATTTTTTCTCTTCCTAAGGCTTTTCCAATCCCAGTGGTTACATCCTACGGCCAATGTGTGCTTTGATACCATATCTGTAGCGACCCGACCTGAAACGGTCAAGTCTCTGATGTTTCCGTACCATCCCAAGATCATGATGGTACACACACAATACATCAATGTATATATCAAAGTGCAATCACAACTGCTTTATTTCATCGAATCTCATATAGAGTCTTTATTACAATAAATTTCGCTAAAGGCCAACTCATGACATAAAACTAATGTGGAAGAGGTAGATGCCAGCGACTCCATCGAATCCAAGGTCATATCACCAAGCATAGAACGTGTCCTCACTCCAAGTCAGAAAATTACTCTACAACATGAGACATTGTAGTCGTGTAGGTCAGCATTTTCAATATGCTGGCAAGTGACATGAGAGGACAGGTAAAACATCTCCTACACTATATGCATATATGACAGGTGGGGCTGTAAGTTTAAGTTTAACGAAAATAAAATTTTCCCTACATCAAAAGGGGGTAAAAGCAAAAATTATTACTACATGTTGGTTGTTAATGAGAAGGTTCCACCAACCAATTCTCATACCCGAAATTATCATTACACCCAAATCATTTATATTAATTGTGTCGAGAGTTCCTGATAGTTACAGTTCCTTTGGTTAAGTTGTCTGTAACCAGGGACATGGCTAATTGATTAGATTTGGTACTCTACTGAGTCTTGCACACTTGGACCACAAGATTCGATCGCCTTCGTTGAAGTCCTCCCACTGCATGGTGTTTGAGAATTGGATGATCGAAACATGGTCTTCCAAAGGGTTCCTCTGAGCCACTGCCAGTGCCCATCCAACCCTGCGTTCTTCTACATCTCGTAGCATCGTCTGTCCAGAGTCGCCATGATGTCCAACCAAGCCAGAGCCTATAATGGCTTACGATTGTGCAGGTAAGCCTCGGATCTTGAAGTATCCATCCGTCTCTTTGTGTCTGGGTGGAACTTTCCGTGTGACTATTGGCACTTCTCCATCAACACCTAGGGTACCACTGAGTCCTCTAGGGTGCCATTCAACCAATTTCCACCCAAAGGTATATTGCATCATGAGGTCTTGAAAATCTTGAATTCTTGAGCTATTGATCATAAATTAATTCTCACAAC
Organism: Hordeum marinum; assembly: GCA_022496015.1. Classification (NCBI taxonomy): domain Eukaryota; kingdom Viridiplantae; phylum Streptophyta; class Magnoliopsida; order Poales; family Poaceae; genus Hordeum; species Hordeum marinum. The sequence continues at coordinate 115,134,724 of CM039672.1, forward strand.
TCTCATGAAAACACTCAACCAACCCTGTCTACTAAAATCATAGCAAAAATAAAATATCGTCTCCCGGGCCAAAGTGACAAGGGTTGATGGGGTGCCTACCACATGATACTACTCAAGAACCAAGTTTCCAATTACCTAGTTTGCATGCAATGGTAGAATAGGTTGAATCTACTGCAATAAAAATCATAGGTAAAACATGATCAATGACTTGCCTTGCTGACGATCTTTGAACTCAAGCGACTCTAAGTAGAAAGCTTTGCACTCAGAATGATCTAACGAAACAAACAATTCACACAATAAGCATAACCATCTCACAACATAGAATAACATCAAGTAAAACTAATAATACTAAAACAATCAATAACACAAACAAAGAAAAGAAAATAAAGGCAATCAAAGATATATCCAAAACACAATTGCAAAGCTTTTACTAAGTTAAAACAATCTATAAATAGTTTTTGTGCAACTAATAAAACATTAACAGAACGAAAATTAAAGTTTTAAGAAAATAACAGAACTAAATTTACTTAACTTTTTCTACACAAAAAGAATTAACCAAATATCAATCTTCGAATTCTACTTGTAATGAAAACAATGCTACTTACAAAACAAAGAGCAAACCTAATAAAATTTATTTTCTTAACACCAAATAAAACACTTATTGCTAACCAACAGAAAATAATTAGAATATGTCAACAAAGCTAAAAGAAAATAAATTAAAAACTAATAAATCAAAAGAAATGACAATAAACCCTATAAGAACTAAAAACAGTATTGTTTTGCTAAAACCCTTAGTTTAATTAATCCTAAGAATTCAAAAATTGAACCTAGTGATAAAACAAACTAATATAAACCATTAGAAAAAAGAATCACTCAAAATATACATTTTAAAACTAAAGTTATTCACAAATTAGTGATTCAAACAAATTTCATTGAATTCAAATTTAAACTTTTAAAATTTGAAAACTAAAGGCACTAATAGAAACTTCATAATTTTTGTGACCTAATGCAAAAAGATTCATTCGAAAACATTAAAAATTCTAACAGTTATCAAAATTTAAAAAACAGAAACTAATCTATTAAAAACTAAAACATAAAAGAAAAAGAAAAAGAACTAACTAGCGAACAGGTTACGAGGCGAATTCTGATAGGCTATGGGTGTGCGCGTGGGAGCTAAGAGAGCGAACGACAGCGACTTGAAAATGTTTCGGGGCCTTTAAGTGATCTAATCTGATCCGTTGATCTTAGATCTAATGGTGGGGAAGAAAAGAGGGGGGTTGGGTCACGGTGGCGATGGTGTCTCCGGCAAGGTCGACGGCGGCCGAGGCCTGGTGGTTGTCGGGACTATGCTCCGGTGGTCGTTGCAGCAGCTGTGGGGCCCAAGCAAAGGCAAGGTGCTCCGATGTCGACCTACGGTGGCAGCGGAGCTCAGGGCTACGCAGTCGAGAGGGACGAGCTTGGCAAGCTTTGGGTGGACGCAAAGGTCCGGTGAGATGTGGCTACGACATGGCAGGGTGTGGGAGGGGTCTCTAGGGGCAATTGGGTGCGAAGGCATGGGATATTATAACCATGGTCTCGAGCGAGCAAAAGGAAGGGGATCGCGACGGGATTTTGGATTGGAGGAGAATCTTCGGCGAGATGGGGCTCGGGTGCGGAGAAAGGAAGGAGAAGACCGAGCGTGGTCGTGATTGGGAGGCCTTGCGTAAGTGAGAGGGACAGAGAGGCGAGGGGATTGAGTGGCCGATCCAATACGATTTGGATTCGGCTAATAGAGATTGGTCTAGATCTGCTAACATGGGCGACGCACCATTTTTTCCATTTAAAATTTTTGTTTCCTTTTATTTTAAAATATGAAACAAAAGCTAAAAAGGAAAATGAGATGAACTCCAAATATAGAAGTTTTATATATTAAAATTGTCAGAAAAAAGATAGGAATCTCTGTGACAGTTTTCCATGGCCAAAATAATAATAATTATTTTCTTCAAAAAATGCCCAAAATGATTTTAAATCCTATTTCAAATATTTTCAAAATACGCCCTAGTTCAAATAGTCAAATGGATATCAAAAATACCCCTGAAATGGAGGATCATACCCCTCCTCTCATTTTCAATTTTTTAGAGGTTTCCATAATTTAAAATCAAATGAAAGGGAAAATGAAATGGAGTTTCAACAAAACACCAATGAGCTTTCAACTTCACTTCATTTCAACAATGCAAATAAAAACAATATGAATGGATGCATAGCTATTATTATAACATGCCAAAATGAAATTTTGGGATGTTACACTACGACAACGTGTGTGTGTGACAGAAGCGCCATCCATAAACACTCTAAACCGCTCTTAGTCGAGACGATAACCAATTGGGATACTTACGCGAAAGTGATACACGACCCTGTGTGTCTTGGAGGCCATCAAGAATTTTCTGGCGTCGATGCCAGGGAACTAAGTGCGGAGTATTTATTTCAAACTATTTTGCACAAGTTGTTATCATAGATACTACTTGTCAGAGATAAGGGTTCTACTCCTTCTAGGGGGGATTTATCTGCATGATTATATTTCATGTTTTCCTCAGGAGAAATAAGCTTCGTTAATAGAAAAATACAAAAGGAATCAGTTTGTCGGGCTTAACAATTTATTTGTAGAACTCCAAAACCAAAGAATACAGTAAGACAACATTATGCCCCATTGTCCAGCTCAAGATCTCACATGGAATATCCCACCAACTATGCAGTTGAGTTTTCGATTGACTGCGATCTTATCAAAGAACTTAAAAAGGGTGCCTTTGGAGGAACTCAAGAGCAAGATACTCAAGCACATCTCATGTTCTTTGACACTCTATGTAGAACTTTTAAAACAAAGGAAGTGTCTCATGAATTTGGCTTATTGAGTGTTTTCAAGTTTTATGTAAAAGATGATGCAAAGGAATGTTTTAACCTATTACCGTATGATAGTATAACTAGTTGGAAAATGTGAATAGGGATATTTATGTCTAAATTTCTTTATGGTTCAAAAATCACCAAATTAGGCAGAAATCCCAATTCCTTTCTTCAAGGAATGGAAGAAAGCTTATATTAAGCCTATCAGACATATTCTAAATTCCTGAATCTTTGTCCCAACCATGGTTATGCTCAATACATTATAATCCATATGTTTTATCATGGACTGAACGATGAATCCAAGTTTATACTTGATGTGAGTGTAGGTTGGCATTTATGGCTTTAACTTTTGAAGAAGGAGGATCATTCATAAAAATAATAATTCTAAAGAGCAATGGAACATTGAGGAACCAGTGAAGCCCACCGGAAAGATCTACCATGTTGAGGACATGGAAGAATTTAAAAAGGTTCCTCAAGAGAAAGGTAAACCTGTTGAACAAATAATTAATGAAAAAGTGGATATATTTAGTATTTGACAATAGGAAGACAAGCTTAGGGAGACGATGAACAAATTTTAGTATGACCAAGAGAATTGCAATCAAGATCTTCGAAGGTGTATTTATCATAATGAGAAGGTTATATCTTATATCTCTGATGAGGTAGCCGTGTTGAGTCATGCCGTGAAGAATCTTGACAAACATTCTCACATGATAGAAACCCAATGCTTGCAATTATGCAAAACTCAAGCTTTATTTCTTGCCTAGATACATAAAATAATCTTTTTTCTACTAACATTTCTACTAGAAGTGGTACAATGACACGGGATCCTAAAGAACGTGAATGGTAATAAAAAGAGCAAGCACTAAGCAAGAGGGTATGTCCAGGCCAAATCTAAGTAGATGAAGAAGTCCTCACCAAATAATAGGATACAGAAGAACTAGTTCAACGGGATGCACAAGGAAAGGCAGAAGAAGGTGATAATAGCAAAGAAATTGACTCTGACACACAGACCGTCGATGGTAACGATGAGCATAATGAAGAAGACACCACCCCAAAAACTGATAATGCCAAGGAAGTTAGAGTGGAAAAGATAAGTAAACCACCTTATCCCACCAAGGGTGAGAGTAGTCAGACTTTGTAAAACAAAATCAAAGGTAAAGAGAAGGACAAAGACAAGGATAAAGGTAAAACAAAAAAATCTTCCTTACCCCAAAGCCGCCAGGCCACATTCTAATAACAAAATCTATTCATCTTTCTATGAAGATATTGCAAATCTTAGAGTTTCACTGCTCGTGACTGATATGTTAAAAGTCCCTAATTTTGCTAATTCATGTGACATATCGTTAACAATAAATAAGTTTGAATATTAAAGAACATTTGGCCATGATAACAAAGTAAACCTTCAAGGACAAGGACCATCAATATTTGGATATCTAGGTATACCAACAATTTCTTGTTCCAAAGGCAACATCGATATAAATAATGATCTTTTGTGATATTGGTGCTAGAGTAAGTGTTATGCCTTTAACTCTTTACCTAAAGCTGAATTTAGGGGAATATATCACCATAACTATAACCTTGCAAATGGCTGGTAAATCTACTAAAAACCAATAGGGATGGTCGAGTACATACTTCTGATACTAGATTGGCATATCATACCCACTAATTTCTTTATATTGGATATGCATGAAGATGAAAAATCATATATCATTCTCGGAAGACCATTTTTAAATATCATAGGTGCATCTTTGGATTGCACGGAAGGGATGGTTACTTTCAGAATCTACGACGAAGAAATCATAAGCTACTTTCCGAAGAATCTGAGTGACAAAGAAAATTATATTCCATCCTGATATGTCTCCAACGTATCTATATTTTTTATTGTTTCATGCTACTATAATATCAATCGTGTATGATTTATATGCCATTTTATACCAGTTTTGGAACTAACCTATTAACTCGATGCCTAGTGTCAGTTCTTGTTTTTTGCTTGTTTTTGGTTTCATGGAAAAACATATAAAATAAATTCCAAACATGATAAAACTTCACAATGAATTGTTCTGGACAAATAGAGACCCTAGAAGTTTCAAGAGGAGTCAAAAGATATACAACAATGCCACAAGCTCAGGTGGTGCTTGGGGCACCGCTTGAACTACTGGGTCCCTCGTAGATCCCACTCACGTAATTCCAACGCTATAAATTAAAAATATTCCAAAATCCTTAGAGAAAGAACCGAATCAATTATATCACCGTTGTAAGCCTCCGTTCTTCCGCGATCCCATTTGGAGGCCTCTGCTGGTACTCTACCCGGGTGAGAATCGATCATGGAAGTCGTCGTCATAAATCCTAATACCTCCATGATGATGTGTGAGTAGTTCCTACAGGACCTACTGGTCCATAGCAGTAGCTAGATCTCTCTCTCTCTCTCTCTCTCTCTCTCGTTTGATCTTCAATACAATGGTCTCTTCGAAGACCTATTCGATGTAATATTTGCGGTATGTATGTTGGGATCCGATAAATTATGGGTTTTATGATTAGATTGTTCATTGAAAACAACCGAGTTTTTTCTGAGATTTAGTACGTGTTATTTTATAGCTATGTAATTCTTTCTGATATGTGAGTTTACTATGGACAAGTGAATGAGTAAATCTTCTGTGGAAATGGTGCATAGTAGTGGGTCCAGTCTTGTAGTCTGCTCACTCTATGAGAGGGGAGTAGCGAGGAATGTATTTCTATTGTTTCCACTAAGGATAAAACAACGGGGTTAGAACATATTATTTTGTCTTACTTTATATACATTATGCATGCTAGATAGCGATTCATTGGTGGAGTAATATTAGCAGATGCATAATCATTTTGGTGTACTTGTCTCATACATAATGCCTATATATTGATCATTCCATGAATATCGTCATAATTATTCGCTTTTCTATCAATTTTACAATAGTAATTTGTTGACCCACCATTGTTATGTTCATGAGAGAGACGCCTCTAGTGAAAGATATGGCCACCGGGTTAGAACATATTATTTTGTCTTACTTTATATACATTATGCATGCTAGATAGTGGTTGATTGGTGGAGTAATATTAGCAGATGCATAATCATTTTGGTGTACTTGTCTCAGACATAATGCCTATATATTGATCATTCCATGAATATCGTCATAATTATTCGCGTTTCTATCAATTTTACAATAGTAATTTGTTGACCCACCATTGTTATGTTCATGAGAGAGACGCCTCTAGTGAAAGATATGGCCACCGGGTCCATTCATTATACATTTACTAAAACCCTAAAAATACCCTTGCTGCAATTTATTTAGTTTTGCAATTTATATACCTACTATTATTAGTAATAATCCTTGCAATTGATGAGTTAAAGGATAAAAACCCTCTTGCCAGGGTTGGGTGCAAGTATTTTGTGTGTGTAGGTATTGTCGACCGTTCGCTAGTTGATGTCCTATTAGTTCGATAAACCTTGGTTCTGAACTAAGGGAAATACTTCTTGTTAATATACTACATCACCCTTCCTCTTTAGGGAAAATCCCAATGCTATCACAAGTTGCACGGACCCAAAGAGAATATGCACGGTAAGTAAGGATAACCTCAAGCCACGAAATACTTGAACATTCTGCAAGGTAAAAGGATGAGCTTAGCAACCTAAAAACTAGCGCTTAATGGGAGGAACCCATCACTTCATTCCAATAATGAGTAATAATGATGTAGTAAAAGAATTTGGATAGATTGCGTGCGAGGAAGTCTATTTGACTTTGAGTTGCAGGAGAAATGTCAAAAAAGAAGAAAAGGGAAGGAAACATGGGACAAGGGCAACAAAACAATCAACAACTCAACATACGAGCGGCTGTGCTCATATGAGTGCTCGCATGAAAATAAGGCAAAACATTGAAATGGACTAGAGTCAAAGACAGACTGGTGCGGCGACGTGCTATACCAATGGTTTTTACCCCATTTCCGCGACAGAGTTTCAAACCGTCACCTTGCATGTGTGTGTGATAGGGGGGCATCCCACACTATATAGAAAAATCATTGGCAGTATGGAACAAGAATGCAAACGTTTGGCATAAGCAAGCGCATGTGATGTGCGCATCTATCAGAAATGACAGTTTTTGGTTAATCCTTTGAGACATGTCACATTTCCTATACGGGATAGCTTGCTACTTGCTTGGGATGGCATTACCATCGTACGCGATATTCAGTGGTGCACCGTTTATGATGTGCGTCGTGTCACAAACGGTTCATGATTGTAAAGCGTGTATGATAAGGGACTATCACACACATTTCGTTCTATAGGACCACCCGTGATAGGATCTAAGAGTGCATACAATTATCCTTATAAAATTGTATGTAAGAGTTGAATCTATCCCACACGTTGTGTTATTGATAAACTTGTGTGGTATATATAATGTCCCAAATGTTTCATCCGTACTACCTATGTCGGATGAAGACATATAGCACACGTTCTTCTATAACCAACATTTACGATGGGCACGACATCATAAATAGTTGATGATACTAAATCATGTGTGATAAGGAGGCTATCACAAACACTTGATATGAAGCGACCATGTGAGATGGTGTTCTTAATCTCACATGTTATTTCTTAGGTGATCGTGTGTGAAGCAGAGATTCATCACACACGTCATCAGTGGAGAAACGTGTCTGAGCTTGACGTTGATCGCAGACGTTTTGCTTTCTCAAACTGTGTGCATTGTAATAACACGTTGTCGGAATCGGGGATCCGCAAAACCCAACATGGTTCGAACACTGGGGCATGTGCGAAGATCTCAACCAGTTCGAAATCACAAGCATGTCACCCTATGGCCTAGCTACGTCTAATAAGTGTGAGAGGGGAAGGAGATGGACTCGGAGATTTAACCAGGTTCGGGCCACCTTGCGGTGTATAACCCTACTCCTCCTTTGGTGGATTGGCCTCACGAGGAGGCTAAAGATGAACTAGTACCGTGGTTGGGTGGCCTCACTGTTGGGGAACGTCGCATGGGAAACAAAAAATTTCCTACGCACACGCAAACCTATCCATGGTGATGAGCATCTACGAGAGGGAGAGTGGATCTACGTACCCTTGTAGATCGCTAAGCGGGAATCATTAAGAAACGCGGTTGGTGTAGTCGAACTTCTTCGCGATCCAAATCGTAGAGCGTCCCGCGATCCAATCACGAACCGTCCCGCGAACACATCATGATCCGTCCCGCGAACTCATCATGATCCGTCTCACAATCTTGATCATGATCTGTCCCGCGAACTCATCACGATCCGTTCCGTGATCACATCACGAACCGTCTCGCGATCTCGATCACGGTCCTTCCGATCTAGCGCCGTACGGACAACACCTCCGTGTTCAGCACACGTGCAGCATGATGACGATCTCCACCGTCTCGATCTAGCGAGAGGAGGTGGAGAGGAGAGGGAGTTCACCGGCAGCGTGACGGCGCTCCGGTGATGGTGGTGGAGCATTCCGGCAGGGCTTCGCCTAAGCGCTGCAGAAATCCGATCTAGAGGAGAAACTATGCACCGGTGGAACGGGTAGCACGTGGCCAGAAATTCTGTCCAAAAACCACCCAATCCACTAGTATATATAGGAGGAGAGGATAGGAGAGGCAGCCAAGGCCTTTGGGTTGGCCGAAATAGGAGGTGGGAAGCAATCCTACTTCACCTCCAATCCTAGTTGGAGTAGGATTGCCTCCTATTGGCTGATTTTCCACTTTTTGCTTTAGGACTTTCTCTCCTGCGCCATGGGCCTTTGTGGCTGTTTTCCCAGCCCACTAAGGGCTGGTTATTATTATCCCACAGCCCATGGACCTCTTGGGGTCGAAATACCCCTCCCGGAGGCCTCCCGGTACACTACCGGCACTCCCGGTACACTACCGGCAGTCCTGGTACACTACCGATGAGCCCGAAACTTTTCCGGAAACCAAACTAGGACTTCCTATATATGAATCTTTACCTCCGGACCATTCCGGAGCTCCTCGTGACGTCCGGGATCTCATCCGGGACTCCGAACAAACTTCGTTCAGCACCATACATAACTCTACACTACCGAAACGTCACCGAACCTTAAGTGTGCAGACCCTGCGGGTTCGAGAACTATGTAGACATGACCGAGACACCTCTACGGTCAATAACCAATGGCGGGACCTGGACGTCCACATTGGTTCCTACATATTCTACGAAGATCTTTATCGGTCGAACCTCTATGTCAAGGATTCAGTTAATCCCGTATAACGTTCCCTTTGTTCTTTGGTATGTTACTTGCCCGAGATTCGATCGTCGGTATCTCCATACCTATTTTAACTTTGTTACCAGAAAATCTCTTTACTCGTTCCGTAATACAAGATCCCGCAACTAACAATTAGTCACATTGCTTGCAAGGCTTATTGTGATGTTGCATTACCGAGTGGGCCCCGAGATACCTCTCCGTCACACGGAGTAACAAATCCCAGTCTCGATCCATGCCAACTCAACAGACGCCATCGGAGATACCTGTAGAGCACCTTTATAGTCACCAAGTTACGTTGCGACATTTGATACACACAAGGCACTCCTCCGATATCTGTGAGTTGAATGATCTCATGGTCATAGGAACACATACTTGACATGCGGAAAACAGTAGCAATAAACTGACACGATCATATGCTACGTTTGCAGTTTGGGTCTTGTCCATCACATCATTGTCCTAATGATGTGACCCCGTTATCAAATGACATCTCATGTCCATGGCTAGGAAACCTTAACCATCTTTTGATCAACGAGCTAGTCTATTAGAGGCATACTAGGGACATGGTTTTGTCTATGTATCCACACATGCATCTAAGTCTCCGATCAATACAATTATAGCATGGATAATAAACGATTATCATGAATAAGGAAATATGATAATAACTAATTTATTATTGCCTCTAGGGCATATTTCCAACAGTCTCCCACTTGCACTAGAGTCAATAATCTAGTTCACATCACCATGTGATTCACATTGTTATGAATCTAACACCCAACGAGTTCTGGGACTCGATCATGCTTTGCATGTGAGAGAGGTATTATAGTCAACGGGTCTGTAACATTCAGATCCGTGTGCACTTTGCAAATACCTATGTCACACTGTAAACACTGCTACCACACTCCGCTCGGAACTATTCCAAATGTCTGCTCCACTATACGTACCCAGATTGCTACTACGAGTCATCCGGATTAGTGTTAAAGCTTGTATCGACGTAACTCCTTACGACGAACTCTTTATCACCTCCATAATCGAGAAACATCTCCTCAGTCTCTTAGTTACTCAGGATAATCTTGACCGCTGTCTAGTGATCCACTCCTGGTTCACTCTTGTACCCCCTGATGGACTCATGGCAAGGCACACACAGGTGCGGTACACAACATGGCATAATATAGAGCCTATGGCTAAGGGATAGGGGACGACGTTCGTCCTTTCTCTTTCTTCTGCCGTTGTCGAGCTTTGAGTCTCACTCAACTTTCACACCTTACAAATCAGGCGAGAACTCTTTCCCTGACTGATCCATTTTGAACTCTTTCAAAATCTTGTCAAGGTATGCACTCATTGAAAGTCTCATCGAGCATCTTGATCTATCTCCATAGATTTTGATGCTCAACAATTAGGTAGCTTCATCCAGGTCTTCCTTTGAAAATCACTTTCCAAATGACCGTTTTATGCTCTACATTATTTCTGATCAACAATATGTTATCCACATATACTTATCAGAAATTCTATAGTGCTCCCACTCACTTTATTGCAAAAAAAAGTTTCTCGTAAACTTTGTATAAACATCAAAACATTGATCACCTCATCAAAGTGTATATTCCAACTCCGAGATGCTTGCTTCAGTCCATGGAAGGATCACCGAAGCTTGCACACCTTTTAGCATCCTTAGGACTGACAAAACCTTCTGGTTGTATCACATACAACCTTTCCTCAATTAACCGTTAAGGAAATAATGTTTTGACATCCATCTGCCAGATTTCATAATTGAAAACGCAGCAACTGCTAACATAATTCCAATAGAATTTTAGCTTCGCTACGAGTGAGAAAGTCTCATCGCAGTCAACTCCTTGAACTTGTCACAAACATCTTTGCAACAAGTCGAGCTTTACAAATAGTTACATTCACCATCAGTGTCTGTCTTCATTTTAAAGATCCATTTGTACTCAACGTCCTGCCGTCCAACGAGCAAGTCTACCAAAGTCTACACTTGGTTTTCATACATGGATCCTATCTCGGATTTCATGGCCTCCAACCATTTGTCGGAATCCGGGCCCATCATCGCTTCTCCATAGCTCGTAGGTTCATCGTTTGTCCAACAACATGACCTCCAAGACAGGGTTGTCGTACCGCTTAGGAGCAGTACACATCCTTGTCGACCTACGAAGTTTGATAGTAACTTGATCCTGAAGCTTCATGATCATCATCATTAACTTCCTCTTCAACAAACGTAGGCTTCACAGAAACAACATCCCGCGTTGCGCTACTCTCTGGTTGAACAAAGTTTTAACAACCTCATCAAGTTCTATCTTCCTCCCACTTAATTCTTTCGAGAGAAACTTTTCCTCGAGAAAGGATCCGTTTTAGTAACAAACACTTTGCAATTGGATCTGAGATAGAAGGTTCACCCAACTGATCTTAGGGTATTCTATGAAGATGCATTTGTCCGCCTTGGGTTTGACCCCATTAGGTGAAAACATTTTCCACACAAGTGTCGCAGCCCCAAGTATTAAGAAATGACAGCTTAGGTTTCTATCAAACCATAATTCACATGGTGTAATCTCAACGAATTTAGATGGTGCCTTATTTAAAGTGAATGTAGTTGTCTCTAATGCATAACCCCAAAATTATAGTAGTAAAACGACAAGAGACATCATAGCACGCACCATGTCCAATAGAGCATAACTATGATGTTCGGACACACCATCACACTATGGTGTTCCAGGTGGCGTTTAGTTGTGAAACAACTTTCACATTGTCTTAAGTTGTAGGCCAAACTCGTGACTCAGATATTCACCTCCACGATCATATCGCAGTCATTTTTATCTTCTTGTCACGATGATCTTTAAACTTCACTCTGAATTTGCTTGAACCTTTCAAACGATTCAGACTTGTGTTTCATTAAGTAAATATACACTATATCTACTCAAATCATCAGTGAAGGTAAGAAAATAACGATATCCACTGCATGCTACAAGACTCACTAGATTGCATACATCAACATGTATCATTTCCAATGAATCACTTGCCCGCTCCATCCAACGGGGTCCTTTAGTCATCTTGCCCAAGAGGCATGGTTCGCATGTCTCAACCGATTCGAAATCGAATGAGTCCAAATATACATCACTATGGAGTTTCTTCATGCGCTTTATACCAATATGCGGTAGTGCCACAAGTATGTGGTACTGTCATTATTTAATTTTGTATCTTTTGACATCAATGTTATGAACATGTGTATTACTACGATCAAGATTTCAACAAACCATTCTCACTGGATGCGTGACCATTGAAGGTATTATTCATGTAAACAGAATAACTATTATTCTCTGACTTAAATGAATAACCGTATTGCAACAAACATGATCTAATCATGTTCATGCTCAACTCAAAACACCAAAGAACATTTATTTAGGTTCGTCACTAATCCTGAAGGTAGAGAGAGCGTGCGATGTTGATCACATCAACCTTGGAAACATTTCCAATACACATCGTCACCTCACCCTTAGCTAGTTCTCCATTTATTCCGTAGCTTTTATTTCGAGTTACTAACATTTAGCAACTGAACCGGTATCCAATACCCAGGTGCTACTAGGAGTACTAGCAAGGTACGCATCAATAACTCGTATATCAAATATACTTCTGTCGATGTTGCCAGCCTTCTTATCTACCAAGTATCTAGGGTTGTTCTGCTTCAGCGACCTCTCACCTCATAATAGAAGCACTTAGTCTTGGGTTTGAGTTCAACTTTGGGTTGCTTCACTGGAGCAGCAACTGACTTGCTATCCATGAAGTTTCCCTCCTTTCTCTTGCCCTTTTCGAACCTAGTGGTTTGATTTACCATCAACACTTGACGCTCCTTCTTGATTTCTACCTTCGCGGTGTCAAACATTGCGAACATCTCAGGGATCAATACTTCTATCCCTGGTGTATTATAGTTCATCACTAAGTTCTAGTAGCTTTAGTGACAGTGACTTGGAGAACTATATCAATCACTATCTTATCTGGAAGATCAACTCCCACTTGATTCAAGCGATTGTAGTACCCAGACAATCTGAGTACATGCTCAACGATTGAGCTATTCTCCTTCATCTTACGGGCAAAGAATCTTGTTGGAGATCTCATATCTCGCAACACAGGCACGAGCCTGAGATCGCAATCTCTACTCCTAGAACATCTCATATGTTCCGTGACGTTCAAAACGTTTCGGAGCCTCAATTCTAAGCCGTAATGCATGACGCACTAAACTATCAAGTAGTCATCGAAACGTGCCTGTCAGATGTTCACAACATCTATAGACGACGCTAGAGGGGGTGGCGCACCGAGCGGTGCATTAAGGACATAAGCCTTCTGTGCAGCAATGAGGACAATCCTCAGATCACGGACCCAGTCTGCAATATTGCTACCAACATCTTTCAACTCTATTTCTCTAGGAACATATAAAAATTTAAGGGAGCTACAGCGCGAGCTAGTAATGTACAACATAATTTGCAAAGACACTTTGACTATGTTCATAATAATGAGTTCAATTAATCATATTACTTAAGAACTCCCACTCAAATTGACATCCCTCGGGTCATTCGAGTGATACATGATCCAAATTCACCAAATCAAGTCCGATCATCATGTGAGTTAAGGTGGCTTCAATGGTGAACATCATTATGTTGATCATATCCACTATATGACTCATGCTCGACCTTCCGGTCTCTTGTGTTCCGAGGCCATGTCTGTACATGCTAGGCTCGTCAAGTTTAACCCGAGTGTTCTGCACGTGCAAATCTGGCTTGCACCCATTGTATGTGAACGTAGAGTCTATCACACTCGATCATCACGTGGTGTCTCAACATGACGAACATTCGCAATGGTGCACACTCGGGGAGAACACAATTTATCTTGAAATTAAGTGAGGGATCACCTTATAATGCTACCGCCGTACTAAGCAAAACAAGGTGCATAAAAGGATTAACATCTCATGCAATTCATAAGTAACATGATATGGCCATGAACTTGTGTTTAAGATCTCCATCTTCGAAACACCGGCATGATCTCCATCGTCACCGGCACAACACCATGATCACCATCATCTTGATCTCCATCAATGTGTTGCCATTGGGGTTGTGGCGCCAGCCCTGCTTCTACTTCTATTGCTACCGCTTAGCGATAAAGTAAAGCATTACATAGCGCTTAATGATTGACATGCAGGTCGTACAATAATTAAAGACAACCCTATGGCTCCTGCCGGTTGCCGTACTCAACGACATGCAAGTCGTGAAATTCTATACATCACATGATCATCTCATACATCACATATATCTCATCGTGTAATTGGCCATATCACATCACAACATACCCTGCAAAAACAAGTTAGACATCCTCTAATTGTTGTTGCATGTTTTACGTGGCTGCTATGGGTATCTAGCAAGAACGATTCTCACCTACGCATAAACCACAACGGTGATACATAGATTGCTTTTCAACCTTCTCAAGGACCGCCTTTGTCGGATCCGATCCAACTAAAGTGTGAGAAACTATCACCCGCAAGCCATCTAAGCAACAAGTTGCGTCGAGGGAACCGGTCTCTCGTAAGCGTACGAGTAATGTTGGTCCGGGCCGTTTCATCTCATAATCCCGCTGAACCAAAATCCGACCAAGGGAGGAAGCAATCTAAGCATCAACGCCCACAAACCTTTTGTGTTCTACTCGAGATCTCATCGAACCATCAACCTAGCTCATGATGCCACTGTTGGGGAACGTCGCATGGGAAACAAAAATTTTCCTATGCACACGCAAACCTATCCATGGTGATGAGCATCTACGAGAGGGAGAGTGGATCTACGTACCCTTGTAGATCGCTAAGCGGGAAGCGTTAAGAAACACGGTTGGTGTAGTCGAACTTCTTCGCGATCCAAATCGCCGAGCGTCCTACGATCCAATCACGAACCGTCCCGCGAACACATCATGATCCATCACGCGAACTCATCACGATCCGTCTCACGATCTTGATCACGATCTGTCCCGCGAACTCATCACGATCCGTTCCGTGATCACATCACGAACCGTCTCGCGATCTCGATCACGGTCCTTCCGATCTAGCGCCGAATGGACGACACCTCCGCGTTCAGCACACGTGTAGCTTGATGACGATCTCCACCGTCTCGATCCAGCGAGAGGAGGTGGAGAGGAGAGGGAGTTCACCGGCAGCGTGACGGCGCTCCGGTGATGGCGGTGGAGCATTCCGGCAGGGCTTCGCCTAAGCGCTGCAGAAAACCGATCTAGAAGAGAAACTATGCACCGGTGGAACGGGTAGCACATGGCCGGAAATTCTGTCCAAAAACCACCCAATCCACTAGTATATATAGGAGGAGAGGAGAGGAGAGGCATCCAAGGCCTTTGGGTCGGCCTAAATAGGAGGTGGGAAGCAATCCTACTTCACCTCCAATCCTAGTTGGAGTAGGATTGCCTCCTATTGGCTGATTTTCCACTTTTTGCTTTAGGACTTTCTCTCCTGCGCCATGGGCCTTTGTGGCTGTTTTCCCAGCCCACTAAGGGCTGGTTATTATTATCCCACAGCCCATGGACCTCTTGGGGTCGAAATACCCCTCCTGGAGGCCTCCCGGTACACTACCGGCACTGCCGGTACACTACCGATGAGCCCGAAACTTTTCCGGAAACCAAACTGGGACTTCCTATATATGAATCTTTACCTCCAGACCATTCCGGAGATCCTCGTGATGTCCGGGATCTCATCCGGGACTCCGAACAAACTTCGTTCACCACCATACATAACTCTACACTACCGAAACGTCACCGAACCTTAAGTGTGCAGACCCTGCGGGTTCGAGAACTATGTAGACATGACCGAGACATCTCTACGGTCAATAACCAATGGCGGGACCTGGACGTCCACATTGGTTCCTACATATTCTATGAAGATCTTTGTCGGTCGAACCTCTATGTCAAGGATTCAGTTAATCTCGTATAACGTTCCCTTTGTTCTTCGGTATGTTACTTGCCCGAGATTCGATCGTCGGTATCTCCATACCTAGTTCAACCTCGTTACCGGCAAGTGTCTTTACTCATTCCGTAATACAAGATCCCGCAACTAACAATTAGTCACATTGCTTGCAAGGCTTATTGTGATGTTGCATTACCGAGTGGGCCCCGAGATACCTCTCCGTCACACGGAGTAGCAAATCCTAGTCTCGATCCATGCCAACTCAACAGACACCATCGGAGATACCTGTAGAGCACCTTTATAGTCACCCAGTTACGTTGCGACATTTGATACACACAAGGCACTCCTCCGATATCTGTGAGTTGCATGATCTCATGGTCATAGGAACACATACTTGACATGCGGAAAACAGTAGCAATAAACTGACACGATCATATGCTACGTTTGCAGTTTGGGTCTTGTCCATCACATCATTCTCCTAATGATGTGACCCCGTTATCAAATGACATCTCATGTCCATGGCTAGGAAACCTTAACCATCTTTTGATCAACGAGCTAGTCTATTAGAGGCATACTAGGGACATGGTTTTGTCTATGTATCCACACATGCATCTAAGTCTCCGATCAGTACAATTATAGCATGGATAATAAACGATTATCATCAATAAGGAAATATGATAATAACTAATTTATTATTGCCTCTAGGGCATATTTCCAACACTCACAAGGGCTGTTGGCAGTGATGAACTAGATGTGTTCAACCTGCCTTCTATGATGGGAGCTAGTCCCTATTTATAGAGGCCACGGTCCTCTTCCCTTATCGCACAGGTGGGAAGGGATCCACAATGGCCAAATTTTGAAGGTTTCAAGAGGTACATCCTATCCTGACTAAAGGTGATTTTCGCCTGCAAAGCTTCCGGGTGTAACACAACGGTGGGCTCAACAATGACATCCGTCCTGCTGAGCTCGTGGTCGTGGTCCTCTTGCACTAGGAAGGAAACCTTTGGGGGATTCCTTGGGAACCCTCGTATGTCATTGTCTCCTTAGCATGAAAAAGTAAACTGTCCTCCCTTTGTGCCCGCTCACGCCCGCCTTGCTCTGTTGTCAGAATCCACGTCAGCCCAGCCTCACGAGGCCAGGTACTTGCATAGGAATCTCTGCTCCTCGGGAGACGACCTAGGTGAATGCCACTCCTCCGAAGATCTTGGTGTTATCCTCCTCGTGAGATACGGTCTCTTACGAGGGCCTTGACTTGAGAGGCTTGTTGGTGGGCCATACCAGGCCGTCATGGTGGGCCACGCACTGGGCCGTTGGTAGGCAGGTCTGGGTACCCCCGATCCCAGATTGCTGACATTAGCCCCCGGGCCCAATGCGTGCCAACCCTGGCTATGAGATGAAGGCAAGGAGAAAAGGGTGAAGCGCCATGGGTCCCCGAATCACCCGGGGCCAGTCTCGACGCGTGGCGCGTGATGGGGAACGAACGCTGTCCAGGCTGACAAAAGCCAGGCGCCTTCTGCGAAGCCATCATTGCTCTTCTTTCCTGCGCCTTGCTCTCTTGCTTAGATCCCTTTTCCATTGTGATAATTCCTCTAGATCTTGGCGCAACATCGTCGTTCGTTTTGCTTTTCTGCTTTCGGGGTCCTTCAGATGGCGCCCGCCGGGAAGACGAAGCCCGAGTCTCAAGCCTTGGCCCCCTCTTCTCCCTCTTCAGCGCTCACGACATCCACCATCGCCAAGGAGGGAGATGTTGCCTCAGTGCTCCCGTTGACTGCGGGAGATACCAATAAATGGGGGGAGACCTTGATCTGGTGCGAATCTGCGGAGCGGCGCACCCCGGCGAAGACGGTCTACCCCTTCTTCCTCCACATAGTCTTCTGTGGGCTCGTCACACCCTTCTCTGGGTTCTTCTCTGCCATCATCGCGCACAACGGGATCCAAGCTCTACACCTTCAGCCCAACTCCATCTTGCTCATGTCAATCTTCGCTTTCTACCATGAGGTCTTCGTCGGTGTGAAGCCTTCTGTGGCCCTCTTCCGCCACTACTTCAGCATGAGGCTCCACGACAACGCGCATGGGTCAGGGTGCGCCTCCTTCATCACTGTCCAGAGCGACAATGTGCTCCTGAAGGCCGGGAAGATGGTGGAAGGCTACAAACACCGTTGGGTCTTCTTGGATGTTTAGGGTGTCGATTCGCATCTAGAGCTCCTGACGAGGCTGCCTGAGAAGACTCTCGGGTGGGCCTGTGTGAAGCTCACCGACCCCCGGGCAACACGTGTCTTGAGGCGGATCTCCTCGGATATGGACCCTAGGAAGTTGACCATGTGATGATGGTGAAGGAGTTCGTCACGCAGCACCTGGTGCCAATCCAGCAGCACTCGGAGCCCATGTGGGAGTACGAGGGCGTGGGAGATGACATCAGGCTCAGATCCGCCAACATCACAGTCGAGTAGCGGGACAAGGCCCTGAACACTCTGCTCTTCAATGATCTTAGGAATCTTCATGAGGCCTGCACCCTGCTGTACTTCTGCGACAACGCAAGTGCACTGGCCGCTGCCATGCTCGATTTTGACGACCTAGGGCTCACGACATCCGACCAGCCCAATCCCCCGGTGATGGTGTCCTTCGGCGACACCAGCGGTGGGGTGGATTCGGAGGAGACCGTGTATGACAGGGAGGAGGCGTCCCCTCCATTGTAGAGCGTCCTCTTCTGTAGCCTTGATGACAATGATGATGATACCGACGAGCCCCGGCCGCTGGCTCCCAGCGCTTCGCCAGGGTGCTCAGGGGGCCGGGGACTTCCCCCCGAACTGCTCGGACGTCCGACCGGACAACCCCGAAGAAGCGCGCAGCCATGCCCACTCCTGAGGACTCCCTGCGCCCCAGCAAGGCGACAAAGACGCTGGCTTCATCTCACCCCATGCCGCGACCGAGAGGCGGGGGTGGTCTCCGCTGAGGCAGACGTGGCCTTCCCGGCCACGGTTCCCCAGGGCATCCTCCGCACCTCTCTGGCCAGCAGCACCATGCCGGGGGATGGTGAGGAGCACCCTGCTTGCTCTCTGGGTGCGACCAAGGCCTTGCTGAAGGGAAGCGGGGGCGTCTCGACCAGCGCCGAGGTGGAGAAGAAGAGGAACTGGGTCGCGCGCGAGGAGTAAGTAGCCTTGTTTTTTCCGGTTGACCATGAATTTTGCATGTGCTCATGGTCTTCCTCTTGTCATCGGCTAGGGTCGAGGTTGTGTCAAAGAGGTAGAAGGCAAGCGTCAAGGCGGAGGATCCCCCTCTCCTGGGGGCGCCATCGGCCTTGGGCCACGATGGAGGCGCTCCGCGCCAACCCAACACATCGCTTGGAGGATCGGTCACCGGGGGTGCGGAGACTCCCGAGGCGGTGCTCCCTGCCGCAGCCGTGGTGGCCCCGACGAAGGTGGAGGTGATGGATCCCCACCCCCTTCTGGTGGGATCTTCTCCCGAGGGCATAGCAAAGCAGCCGAGGGAGGAACCAACTCCTGCAGGCCAGATGGTTGTGGACTCGTCCATGCTCGCCGTGACAAAGGAGAAACTGGAACCCCCGGCTCCCCAAGTTATCCACGATGCTGGGCCCTTGGTCACGGCGCCCGCCGATGCGCCGGTGCCACCTCCTTCTCTTGTTCTCGTGCTCGCGTGTTGTGGTCCTCTGATCAGGTCTGGTGCCTTGGATGAGGCCTACACCATGCTTGGCCGGCTTTTGGCCGACCTCCAAGATACTGAAAGGCACCTGGTGAAGGAGCACCTAGGGCTCGTTTCTTGGTGGTCCCAGGTCGAGACGACCACCCAGATGGCTTGGATCCGAGCTGAGGCTGCCATCATGAAGAGAGAGAAGGAGGCCGCCGAAGCTAAGGTGGCCCGATCGCGAGGCGGCAAGGAGGCCGCCAAAGTCAAGTCCGGTGAGGCGAAGGTCGCCGATCGCGACTCCGTGCTGTCCCAGGTGGCTGATGACCAAACCAAAAAAGCGAGTGCCTGGCCAAGCTCAAGAACGAGGTGGAATAAGCCCAGGCGTCCCATGACCGGCATGCTTCCGAGACGATGGCCCAGCTGGAGGCCAGGGAGAGGACCCTTGCCATTACCTAGGAGAAGGCGGCCGCGGAGCGCGATGCCTTCCCCTCCCTCGAACTTAATCTTCGCAAGTCGCTGCGCTCCCTGTACAGGGAGGATTCTGGGAGCCTTTGGCGACTCCCGAAGTCATTTACACAGGGCTCTCCTTCGAGCTTGCTCAGGTGCTCAAAGGCGCTTCCACCAGGGTGGACACCATTTTGGAGGACGAGTGTCGCGACCTTCTTGCTACGGTTGCAACGCGGGTTTTCAGCCAGCTCTACCTTCGCGAGCCCGGCTTTAGCTTCAATGTGGTGCTCATCCTGGTTGCTCCTGAGTCCCGTGCTGCTACGGAAGCGGCCTTGAAGGGTCTGGTGGACCCATTGGTGGAGAAGTTCACCCGCATCGCCACCGCCAAGCCCCCGGTGCTGGAAGAAAGCGGTGTTGACAACAGAGGCAACAACATTGTCAACGAGCTTGTCGTGCCTCGGGAAGTTGGCGACGACGACCATGGTGATGGCGGCCCCTCCACCTAGATCTTACCCTGCAACATTTACCATGCCTCACGGAGGCATAAGACTTTGTATTCGCAAGACATTCAGTGCCTATAATAATTGCTTGAATTTCTTTGGATTTCGTGATTTCCTCCCGTGCCTTGTTTCCTTCTTGCTTGGTTTTGTGCTATGCGTCAGCAGGACCCAATCCTGTGCATACCTCAACCGCCGTTGGGGCGTCTGGATCGCCAGGACGAGACCAAGGGGCAAGGGGCTACATGACTAGTGAGGCCCCTGAGTCGCGATGCTTAGGGGTCCCCCTCGACCTATGAGTAGCACTCACGAAAGAAACATGGCGACACCAGGGTAGATTTGGAGCGCCTTAGTGCTTTGCATCGGCAGGGGCCAATCCCGCGCATACCTCGACCACCGCTGGGGCATCCAGATTTCCAGGACAAGACCAAGGGGCGAGGGGCTACGTGACCAGTGAGGCCCCTGAGTCGTGATTCTCAGGGGTTCCCCTCGACATACGAGCGGTGCATGTGAGGTCAGTTCGTACCTTTTCTCGCAAGCTTTTACCTGGGAGGGATGTGAGAAGACTAGGTGCCAGAACCTGGTGAGGTGGCTCACGATAGGCCTGTCCTGAGCATAGCCCCCGGCCAGCCCCCTCTCCCGTGCATCCCAGGGGAACGCTATGTGACAGAGCTATGCGAAGAGTCGGGAGGCCATCCTGAGGTTAGTGCAACGCAGAGCATGGGGCTTCCACTGGGCATGGGCATAGCCGATGAGCGACAGTGTCGTCCGCCAGCGCGGAGCATGGGGCTTCCACTTGGGCATGGGAAGAGAGCTCTTTGTTAGAGTGTCCGTGCATGTACAACCCAATAAGTTCGCACACGTGGCTTGGACGGCTGAACTGGGAGGTGTATGTGGGCACCCGTGAGCCAGCGCAGGACTCACAAGGCCCTACCTCAAACGCGGGTTGCCACTTGAATTTTTATAGAGGAAGGCACTCTTGTAAGACTTGTGGGGTGTGCACTACTAGGAAAAGGGCTATAGAAAATATAGACACTAATGGCGCACCAGTCATGTGGTGCGCCACTACTATATAGCATTGGCGCACCATGTTCTGGTGCGCCATTAGTGTGATGGGCACTAATGGCGCACCACACACTCGGTGCGCCACTACTAACAAACTTTTTTTTGTTATTTTCCAAAAGTACTAATGGTGCACCAGGGCAGAGTGCGCCATTAGTAGTTTAACTAGTAATGGCGCACCACTAACCCAGTGCGCCACTACTATATTTTGTTGTTGTTGCAAAACTACTTATGGCGCACCTCCAGCTGGTGCGCCATTAGTAACTAGGGTTACTAATGGCGCATTTGTAGGTGGTGCGCCATTAGTATTCTGGGACCAGCTAGATATTTTGGACAGTCACCTACCACACTCACTTTCCCCACTTTCATTCTCTCCACCTCCTCCTCCAAGCTTGTCTCGGGTGCCTCCTCCTCCTCACCTCATTTGCATCATAGATTCACCCAAATTAAGTGGTTAAATTACCTTTTTTTGATAGGTAAGTAAGGGGAAAGCTTTTATGTTGTAGATCTACTTTTTTCTCCCTCCAACAACGTGCACATGCACTTTTCATGGCCTAGCTAGATCTACGTATGTTTGTGGTGTTGCATATATGTTTGTGTTTGCAGGTACCGGTATTTGAAATGCAATAGTTGCCAATATTTTGCCGGAATGTTGATTCATTTCCATTTCGGCAAGAATTTGGCACTATGCATTATTTTTTGTCCTATTTTTAGGCAAAGTCATGCCAAAAAATTTCTTGGTTCTAAAATATCGTTTTGCTCTACCCCGTAGGTGACCATGGTCCTCAAGATGACCGAAGGCATCATGAATAGGCTTTTGAGCTCTACGAAGGCCAAGATGCTTCAAAATAATGAGACGGAGATAAGATGTCCGTGTCAAAGATGCAAGCTAAGGAGCCTTATGGACCCGGATTCCGTACAGGTGCGGGACCACCTGCTCTTGCGTGGTTTCATGGATGGCTATCGGTGGAAAGGTGATGAAGATGATTATGAAGTTGTCCATGGGGGTCGGGCAAGAAATGAGGAAGGGCATGAGCAAGACAACCGCGGCGAGGGCGGGCGAGAAGCCGAAGAATCTCCAGGACATGATCACGAAGTAGATGCAGTACATGGTCATCAGGTAGAAGATGTCGGACATGATGATGAGGAAGATGCTGGAGCAGACGAAGGGCATGATCATGAAGATGAAGATGCCGGAGCAGACGACGATGGACCATCGATGGGCTGGGTGCAGGACCCTCATATTCAGGAACTGCTTCTCAAGCAGACGGATAATGAAAGAGCTGCCGCCCGAGAGAAAGCCAAGCTGGATCAACTGGAGATAGACGCGGTTACTCCATTGTATGAAGGATGTAGGCCCGAGGATACCCGCCTGAAAGTAACGCTCATGGCTTTGGAGATGAAGGTAAAACACAAAATGACCGACGCATGCTTCGACGAGAACATGTCATTCTGGCACGAACGTCTTCCCAAGGGGAACAAGTGCCCGACCAGTTTCGAGGAGGCGAAGAAAATCGTGTGTCCTCTGGATTTACCGCATGTGAAATACCATGTGTGCATGAACAATTGCATCATTTATCAGGACGAGCACGCGGAGTCTACCATATGTCCGGTGTGCGGCGTCACTCGATACAAGAAGAGGAAGAAAGCTCCTCGAAAAGTGGTGTGGTACTTTCCGATCACTCCTCGTCTGCAGCGGTATTTCGCGGACCCTAAGGTAGCAAAGCTCCTGCGTTGGCACATGGATAGGAAGGAGAAGAAGCGAGAAGATGACGCAAATGATCCAGAGATAAATAAAAAAGACAAGATGTTGAGTCAACCTAAGGATGCGAGCCAGTGGCAAGCGTTGAACTTCGAACACCTAGAATTTGGGAACGATCCACTGCCCCGACTCTCACCTGCCCACTGCCCCGACCCGTACTACACCGCCGCCGCCCCCACGCCCCTGCGCCTCCGCTGCCGCTTCCGCAGCAGCAGCGACCACCACCAGCGCCGGTGCTCGGCTCCGCTCCACCGCACGTATACCCCCCTCGCCTCCTTCCCGCAGCAAGAGCCGGCGTCGGCGACACGCCCGTCGGTCCTCTCCCGCGCGCCGGCCCTCACGTCGTGAGCGGCAGCGTCCTCCGCGTGAGCGCAACCGCCAGCAGCAAATCCCTCTCCGGGTCTCCTCCCCCCGCCGTTGCTGTCCCCCTCCGTCCGGCAAGGTTAACCCCTCCCAATTTACCCTCGGTCTTTCAAATGTGAAAAATGAGTGTATTTGAATCTGGCAACTGAATGAACAGGAACATAGTGAGCCCAATGTGAAAAATGCCCTTTTAACCCCACACGATTCTGAATCCAACCAATCAGGAAGAAGCACACGGATCACATGTTTCTTTCAAGCGCTTGTGAGTCGTTGGATTAGGGTTGTGTTTCCCTATCGCGCAGCCGGTACTAAAGAGGCACACGACCCTATTTCTTCGCGTGTTTCCCTATAGTATTATTAAAACTAAAATTATATAAAATTTATGCAACCAAACTTATCATATTATTTTCTGTTCAAAACATTAAAAGCAAAAAAGTGGAAACAAAATAAATTAAATAAAGCAAAAAAGAAAACAAAAAAATAAACAAAAAAATATAAAAAAAGTATTTTCTGTTCAAAACATTAAAAGAAAAAAAGTGGAAACAAAATAAAATAAAGCAAAAAAATGCAACCTACAGGACCATCACGGCCTGAATACGACTAGAAACCCAACAATGGGCCAGGATTCAGGCCCGCAGAAGGCCCAGTAGGCCCACGGGCAAAGAGTGACACAATAGGCCCGGAAGCTTGCAGTTGAGAGGTGCTCGAGAGGGTTGGTGCAGCAGCGCTTATAAACCGCTCTCGTGCTCCCTCGACTAGCAAGGTGGGACTAAACATCCCACCGCACCGCGGCGCAAGGCCTTTGGTTCCGGTTGGTAGCACCAACTGGAACGAATGGGGGGCATTGGTACCGGTTCGTAGCACCAACCGGGACCAATGCCCCCTTTAGTTCCGGTTGGTGGCACCAACCGGAACCAAAGGTCTCTATTTCCCACCGTTTGGGCTGCTGAAAAGAGACCTTTGGTCCCGGTTGGTGGCACCAACCGGAACGAAAGGGGGGAATTGGTCCCGGTTGGTGCTACGAACCGGTACCAATGCTCTGGGTATATAAGTGGCACTTAGGAATTTTCAGTCATCATCTCGCCATTAGCCCCCGACGATGCCGGAGACGACACCAAAACCGTCAGGCTACCCGATCGGCACGCCGTCGCCGCCCTCTGCCCCGTCGACGCCCTCTGCCCCAACCTCGCCGTCGCCGCCCTCTGCCTCGACCTTGCCATCGCCGCCCTCTGCCCAGACCTCGCCGTCGCCGCCCTCTGCCTCGCCGTGAGCCCCTCCCCCCATTCCCCCCTCTTCTTCCCCGCCTCTCCGCTCCTCCCCGCGCTCCCCATCGCCGTCTCCGCCGTGGCTGTGCTCCGGCCGCCGCCCGAGCTCGACACCGGCAAGGCTATGGGGAGCACGGCGGCGGCACCGGCCAAGACCGTGGGCAACCTCCCTAGCACTTAAGCATTTTCTCTAGATAAATTAAACTGGTAGTTAAATAAATGATGTATGTATATGGATGTTGTATGTATGTATATGGATGTTGTATGTATATGTATATGCAGATGTAGTATGATCCATGGATATGTATGCATTGATGTATGATTTTTTTTGTTCATAGAATTTTTTTTGTCAATTGATGAATGCTTTTTTTGTTCATAGAAAGCTTTTTTTTCATAGAGAGTTTTGATGTCATAGAAAGTTTTTTGTCAATTGATGTATATGTTCATATATATGTGCATTTTTGGAAAAAAATTGTGTATGTATGTTCATATATGCAAAAGTTACATTTAAGAAAAAAAGAAAATGTCTGTATTATGTTCATATGCAAAGAATATGCAAAAGTTAGAATTTTTTGTACCAAGTTAAAGGAGCGTTGTCATCGAGCCACTGTAGAAGGAGGAGAAGAAGGAGAAGAAGAAGGGGAGAGGAAGAAGCAGAAGAAAAAAAAAGAGTAGAATAAGAAGGAATAGAGGCAGTGGTTTTATTTGTTGAATCCTTTGACAGTAGACAAATGTGACATGATCGATATCAACCTGTAACGTGAAGACAAACTCGCTACTCGCGGTGTTGAGACTTGTAATGTTCTAACGTTGTTCGGTATTTTAAATTCGGAGACTAATATGATGAATTGTATTCGGAGACTAATCTTCTATTGTATTCGATAAATCTGTTGTTTATATGGTGTGCTCTCTATATTCTGTGTAGTAATATGTTTTGTAACCTGTGCAAATATCAGAAAAGAAAAAAAATAATACCTAATATTCATACTAGTGGCGCACCACTCAGCACATTAGTGGCGCACTACAAAAAGCACACTAGTGGCACATCCTCCATTAGTGCACCATTAGTAAGCCAGAGCACATGGGTAAATATGGCCCCTGGGAGGCATACTAATGGCGCACCGTGAGCTATACTAATGGCGCACTGCATGGTGCGCCATTAGTATACCAGATACTAATGGCGCACCTGTGGTGCGCCATTAGTAAAAAATTCTAATGGCGTGATGCTAGTGGCGCACCTGTAGTGCGC
Source organism: Hordeum marinum (assembly GCA_022496015.1). Lineage (NCBI taxonomy): Eukaryota > Viridiplantae > Streptophyta > Magnoliopsida > Poales > Poaceae > Hordeum > Hordeum marinum. The sequence continues at coordinate 115,161,096 of CM039672.1, forward strand.
CATTAGTAGCCAAAACAGGTGCGCCACTAGCAGGACTTTTCCTAGTAGTGGTGGGTAATCTATGCCGAATGAATCTCCTAAGGCCATCAGATGAGAAGTCCAAACACCAACGACCCCAAGAAGTGACATGTGCGGAGCCATGCTGCCAGACAGAACTCAGCCATTGGGTTTATAGACGTTGCAGGGACCGACCTGAGCACAGACGCCGTGCCCAGTCTTCTCATACGAGGCTGTCTTGACTCGCCCACACTCGATTAGCTCATGCGAGGACAAGCACCAAGGGCCTCGGCGAGGTGACGTACACGGGGCTGGCCCGCGAGACAGAGCTCAACCGCTTGGATTTTTCAGCACTGTAGGGACGGACCCGAGCATAGAAACCGTGCGATCCCTTAATCATGAGGCGGTTGAAGGCGGGGTTGTAAGGGCGCGATGACAATCATGGTGACGAAGCACCAGGCATGAAGTTGGAATACTTAGGAAATTCGTTAAATGCAAAATTAGTCTGGTGCATACGCAAAATGATACAGCTGTGGGGGTGGACCCTTGCAGTCTGAGGATGATGCAGCCCGAGGGGCACCCTCAATTGAACAAACCAAAAGTCATCTGGCACCGGCGCTATTGAAGTATTAGGGTAGTCGTCGAAGCTGGATCATCATGAGCTTGCATGCTCTGGAGGCTCAAGGGGCTCGCGATTGTCTGGGACCTCCTGAAGAACCTTGTGGCGTTGGGCCTCATGAGACGCATGGGTGGTCTGCACGAGCCACTGGTACATTGCACCCACGTTCACGAGGCTGAAGGGCATGCAGATGTAGCTGCAGGGGAAGCCCCCACTATGTACGACACGTGATGGCCAGAAGAGGCCCTGCGATGAGGCCCTGTTGAGGCCCGGGATGTTGATGCAGATGCACAGCCTACCGTCCGGGATGTCTAACGCACTAGACGGTGCAGGGCGATGCTCACCGCACATGGCGTGCGCCCCCTGAAGCTCCTTGATCGCGTTGGTGATCAAATCTCTTGCTCCTGGCGCCTCACGGCTTGCTTCTTGCTTGTGGGAACACGCGTCGAAGCACGCCTCCGAGTGGTGCCCGAGCACCTCCCCATCGCACCGGACAGACCAGGAGATCTTTGGGTGGAAGCCCCCAAGCCTTCCCCGAGGGAGGCACCGGACGCGCTTTCCTATGCGAGAGGGAGAGGCGCCCCAAAGGCGGACGCATGGCTTGCGACGCCAGTGGTGGAGGTCTCAACCACCTAGCGGCTCTTGGGGAGGATTTGCTTTTGCTTCTTGTGGGTGTCCTCGGTAGGCAAGACATCGCCCTTGTCGTCAGAGTTTTCGGCCACCGCGGCCTGGTAGGCGCACTCGAGGGAGTAGACTACATCCTTCTCGCCATAGGCGACCGTGTTGATGTCGCTGCATCCTGGCATCTTAAGGATGTTGTAGCCATGGTGGACTGCCGCCATGAACTTGGCAAGGGCAGGGTACCCTAGGTTGCCGTTGTACGGGAGGCTGATGTGAGCGACATAAAAGTCGATGAGCTCTTTGTGGTAGTTATCACGCTTGCCGAAGGTGACTGGGAGGCACACCTGCCCCAGGGGTGTGGTGGAGCTGTCAGTCACTCCTGAGAAGATATTGGTCGGCATGAGCTGGTCATAGGGCACCTCGAGCATCTCGAATGTCTTGACAGAGAGGACATGGAGCCCAGCGCCACCGTCGATGAGGATCTTGATGACGAGGACTTTGCTGATGGTGGGTGTGCAAAGCAAAGGGAGCACGCCTGCGGTGGCCGAGCACTTGAGTTGGTCCTGGGTGTCAAAGATGATGTCCGTCGTTGGCCTCATCTTACCCCGCGAGGCCTCAGGCCGCAGCTGAGCTGCGCCCACCTGGCGGAGGAGCTGCTTGATGCATCCATTCTGCATCATGCTTTTATATTGATATTTATTGCATTATGGTCTGTTATTACACGTTATGGTACAATACTTATGCCTTTTCTCTCTTATTTTACAAGGTTTACATGAAGAGGGAGAATGCTGGCAGCTGGAATTCTGGACTGGAAAAGGAGCAAATCTAAGATACTTATTCTACACAACTCCAAAAGTCCTGATAAATTACAGAGAATATTTTTGGAATTAATAAAAAATACTGGCACAAGAATCAACCAGAGGGGTCCACTAGCAGGCCAAAAGCCTGCTAGGCACGGCCACCCCCCACCGCGCCAAGCATGCTTGTGGGGCCCCTGTGGCTCCTCCAATGCCAATCTTCTCCTGTATGAAGAGTTTTGACCTGGAAAAAGTCAGAAGAGAGCTTTCGGGACGAAGCGTCGCCGTCTCGAGGCGGAACTTGGGCAGAACCAATCTAGAGCTCTGGAAGGGCATTCCTGCCGGGTAAAGTTCCCTCCTAGAGGGGGAAATCGAAGCCATCATCATCACCAACGATCCTCTCATCGAGAGGGGGTCGATCTCCATCAGCATCTTCATCAGCACCATCTCCTCTCCAAACCCTAGTTCATCTCTTGTATTTGATGTTTGTCTCAACACCTCAGATTGGTACCTGTGGGTTGCTAGTAGTGTTGATTCCTCCTAGTTGATGCTAGTTGGTTTACTTGGTGGAAGATCATATGTTCAGATCCTTTATGATAATTAATACCCCTCTGATCTTGAACATGAACATGTTTTGTGAGTAGTTACGTTTGTAACTGAGGACATGGGATAAGTCTTGTTTTAAGTAATCATGTGAATTTGGTATTCGTTCGATATTTTGATGAGATGTATGTTGTCTCTCCTCTAGTGGTGTTATGTGAACGTCGACTAGATAAGACTTCACCATTATTTGGGCCTAGGGGAAGTCATTGGGAAGTAATAACTAGATGATGGGTTGCTAGAGTGACATAAGCTTAAACCCTAGTTTATGCGTTGCTTTGTAAGGGGCTGATTTGGACCCATATGTTTCATGCTGTGGTTAAGTTTACCTTAATTCTTCTTTCGTAGTTGCGGATACTTGCAATAGGGGTTAATCATAAGTCGGAGGTTTGTCCAAGTAAGGGCAGCACCCAAGCACTGGTCCACCAACATATCAAATTATGAAAGTAACGAACAGAATAAAATGAGCATGATGAAAACCATCTTGACAGAAATCCCCATGTGTCCTCGGGAGCGCTTTGCTTTATATAAGAGTTTGTCCAGGCCTGTCCTTTGCTACAAAAGGATTGGGCTACCTTTATGAACCTTTGCTACACTTGTTACTTGTTACTTGTTATGAATTATCTTATCACAAAACTATCTGTTACCGATAATTTCAGTGCTTGCAGAGAATACCTTACTAGAAACCTCTTGTCATTTCCTTCTGCTCCTCATTGGCTTTGACACTCTTACTTATAGAAAGGACGATGATAGATCCCCTATACTTGTGGGTCATCAAGACTCTTTTCTGGCGCCATTGCCGCAGAGTGAAGCGCCTTTGTTAAGGAAAAATTTATATAGTGTGCTGAAATTTACTGTCACTTGTCACTATGGAAAAGTAATCCTTTGAGGGGCTTGTTCGGGGTATCTTCACCTTGACAGGAAACACAAAGAGTTGTTCCTCAACCTACTGAAAATATTTATAATGAAATTCCTTCGGGTATGATAGAGAAACTACTAGGTAATCCTTATGTAGGAGATAGAACACTACATCTTGATTTACATCTAATCTATGTGGATGAAGTTTGTGGATTATTTAAGCTTGTAGGTCTGCCCGAGGATCACGTTAAGAAGGTTTTTCCTTTATCTTTGAAGGAAAAGTCATTTACATGGTATAGGCAATGTGATGATATTGGATCATGGAGCTACAACCGATTGAAGATGGAATTTCTTTAGAAGTTCTACCCTATGCATCTAGTTCATCGTGATCAGAATTATATTTATAATTTTTAGCCTCATGAAGGAGAAAGAATCGCTCAAGCTTGAGGGAGACTTAAGTCAATGTTATATTCATGCCCCAATCATGAGTTCTCAAGATAAATTATTATTCAGAGTTTTTATGCTCGACTTTCTCGTAATGATCAATCCATGCTCGATACTTCTTGTGCTGGTTCCTATATGAAGAAGGATATTGATTTCAAATGGGACTTATTGGAAAGAATTAAACGCTACTCTGAAGATTGGGAACTCGATGAAGGTTAGGAGTCAGGTATGAACCTTAAGTTTGATTGTGTTAAATCTTCCATGGACACTGATGCTTTTCGTGAATTTAGCACTAAATATGGACTTGACTCTGAGAGATAGTAGCTTCTTTTTGTGAATCTTTTGCTGCTCATGTTGATCTCCCCAAGGAGAAGTGGTTTAAATATCATCCTCCCATTGAAGTGAAAGTAGTTGAACCTATTGAAGTGGAAGATAAATTATTACTTATAATGTTGATCCTGTTATTCCCACTGCTTATATTGAGAAACCACCTTTCCCTATTAGAATAAAGGATCATGCTAAAGCTTCAACTATGGTTCGTAAGAGCTGTGCTAGAATACCTACACCCCTTTAGCAAATTAAAGTTGAGCCTAGTATTGATATGGTCAAGGATCTCTTGGTTGATAATATTTATGGGCATGTTATTCAATTTTGTGATGAAGCAGCTAGAACTGCTAAACCTAACGCTAAAGATAAACATAGACCCATTGTTGGCACGCGTGCTGTTTCTGTTAAAATAGGAGATCATTGTTATTCTGGCTTATGTGATATGGGTGCTAGTGTGCGTGCAATTCCCTTTTCCTTATATAAAGAGATTATGAATGATATTGCACCAGCCGAGTTAGAGGAAATTGATGTTACAATTAAGCTTGCTAATAGAGACACTATAATTACCAGTTGGGATTATTAGAGATGTTGAAGTCTTGTGTGGGAAAATAAAATATCCTACTGATTTTCTTGTTCTTGGTTGCCCACAAGATAATTTTTGTCCCGTTATATTTGGTAGACCCTTCTTGAATACCGTTAATGCCAGGATGGATTGTGAGAAGGAAACATTTACCGTAAATTTTCGAGATACGTCTCATGAGTTTAATTTCTCTAAATTTCGTAGACAACCCCATGATAAAGAATTGCCTAGTAAGGATGAAATTATTGGTCTTGCCTCTATTGTGGTGCCTCCTACTGATACTTTAGAGAAATATTTGCTAGACCATGAAAATGATATGCATATGAATGAAAGGAATGAAATCGACAGAATTTTCTTTGATTAACATCCTATCCTAAAGCACAATTTACCCGTTGAAATACTTGGGGATCCTCCTCCACCAAAGGGTGATCCCTTGTTTGAGCTTAAAAATTTTACCAGATACTTTGAAATATGCTTATCTGCATGAAAAGAAGTTATATCTTGTTATTCTTAGTGCTAACCTTTCAGAGCATGAAGAACAGAGATAATTGAAAACTCTGAAGAAGCACCGTGCTGCTATTGGATATACTCTTGATGATCTTAAGGGCATTAGTCCCACTTTATGTCAGCATAAAATTAAAATGGAGCCTGATGCTAAACCAGTTGTTGATGACCAATGACAGTTGATTCCTAAAATGAAGGAAGTGGTAAGAAATAAAATATTAAAGCTTTTGGAGGCAGGTATCATTTACCCTATTGCTGATAGTAGATGGGATAGTCCTGTTCATTGTGTCCCTAAGAAAGGAGGTATTATCGTAGTTCCTAATGATCAAAATGAATTGACCCCACAGAGAATTGTTACAGGTTATAGAATGGTAATTGATTTTAGAAATTCGAATAAAGCTACTAGAAAAGATCATTACCCTCAATCTTTCATTGATCAAATGCTAGAAAGATTATCCAAACACACACATTTCTGCTTTCTAGATGGTTATTCTGGGTTCTCTCAAATACCTGTGTCAAAAGAGGACCAAGAGAAGACCACCTTTACCTGCCCTATTGCTACCTTTGCTTATAGATGTATGCCTTTTGGTTTATGCAATGCACCTGCTACCTTTCAAAAATGCATGAGTGCTATATTCTCAGATTTTTGTGAAAGGATTGTTGAGGTTTTCATGGATGATTTTTCCATTTACAGAACTTGTTTTAATGATTGTTTGAGCAACCTTGATCGGGTTTTGCAGAGATGTGAAGAAACTAATCTTGTCTTGAATTGGGAGAAGTGCCACTTTATGGTGAATGAAGGCATTATCCTGGGACATAAAATTTCCAAAAGACGTATTGAGGTTGACAAGGCTAAAGTTGATGCTATTGAAAAAATGTCGTGTCCTATGGATATGTGAGGTATAAGAAGTTTCCTTGGTCTTGCTGGTTTCTATAGGAGATTTCTTAAAGATTTCTCTAGGATTTCTAGGCCTCTCACTAATATTTTGCAAAAAGATGTTCCATTCGTTTTTGATGATGATAGTGTGGAAGCTCTTTAAGTTCTCAAGAATGCTTTGATTTCTGCACCTGTTGTTCAACCACCTGATTGGAACTTACCCTTTGAAATTATGAGTGATGCTAATGACTTTGCCGTAGGTGTTGTTCTAGGACAAAGAGTTGATAAGAAATTAAATGTTATTCATTATGCTAGAAAAATTCTATGCAGTGCTCAAAGAAACTATGCTGCCACTGAAAGGGAATTTTTAGCAGTTGTGTTCGCTTGTGATAAGTTTATACCCTATATTGTTGATTCTAAAGTAACTGTTCACACGGATCATGCTGGTATCAAATATATCATGGAAAAGAAAGATGCTAAACCTAGACTTATCAGATGGGTTCTTCTGTTACAAGAATTTGATTTGCATATTGTTCAGACAAAGGGTGCTGATAACCCCGTAGCAGATTACTTGTCTAGGTTAGAGAATGTTCTTGATGACCCACTACCTATTGATGATAGCTTTCTTGATGAACAATTAGCTGTCATAAATGCTTCTCATAATGCTCCTTGGTATGTTGATTATGATGATTACATTGTTGATTATGATGACCCACACCTTTATAAAGAAGGAGTAGATGGTGTTATTAGACGTTGTGTACCTACGCATAAACAGGAACGGATCCTACGGAAGTGTCATTCTGAGGCCTACGGAGAACACCATGCTAGAGATAGAACTGCACATAAGGTACTACAATCTAGTTTTTATTGGCCTACTCTCTTCAAGGATGCTTGTAAGTTTGTCTTGTCACGTGATGAATGCCAAAGAATTGCCAATATTAGTAGACGTCAAGAAATGCCTATGAATTACTCTCTTGTTATTGAACCATTTGATGTTTGGGTTTTTGATTATATGGGACCTTTTCCAACGTCCAACGGGTATACTCATATATTAGTTGTTGTCAATTATGTTACTAAGTGGGTAGAAGCTATTCCAACTTAATGCTGATCATAACACCACTATTAAGATGCTTAAAGAAGTTATTTTCCCTAGATTTGGAGTCCCCAGCTATTTAACGACTGATGGTGGTTCACATTTCATTCATGGTGCTTTCCGTAAATTGCTTGCTAAATATGATTTTAATCATAGAACTGCATCTCCTTATCATCCTCAGTCTAGTGGTCAAGTAGAAAGCAGTAGAGAAATTAATTTGATCTTGCAAAAGATGGTTAATAGATCTAGGAAGAATTGATCTAAGAAACTTGACGATGCATTATGGGCTTATAGAACTGCTTACAATAATCATATTGGTATGTCTCCGTTTAAAATGACTTATGGTAAAGCATGTCACTTACCTCTAGAGCTAGAGCGTAAAGCTTATTGGGCAATCAAAGAGATCAACTGTTATTTCACACTGGCTGGTGAGAAGAGGTTATTAGCCATTAGATCACTTGATGAATGGAGAACCTAGGCCTATGAGAATGCCAAGCTGTTTAAAGAAAAAGTTAAGAGGTGGCATGACAAAAGGATACAAAAGCGTGAATTTAATATAGGCGATCATGTCTTGCTATACAATTCTCAGCTAAGATTTTTTGCAGGTAAACTCCTCTCCAAATGGGAAGGTCCTTATACCGTCAAGGAGGTATATCATTCCGGTGCCATCGAGATCAACAACGCCAAAGGCACAAATCCAAAGGTGGTAAACGGGCAAAGAATCAAACACTATATTTCAGGTACTCCCATTACTGTTGAGACCAATGTTATCAATACCATAACTCCCGAAGAGCATATTTGGGAGACTTACCAGAATGTTTTAGACACTGAAAAGGAATAGGTACGTGGTACGGTAAGTAAACCGACTCCAAAAGTTTTCCAGTAGAAATTTTGTTCAGTTTTGGAATATGTAAAAATTGGGAAAATAAAAAGTAGTCCGAAGGACGCACTGGGAGGCGACAAGCCTGCTAGGCGCGGCCACCCCCTAGCCGGACTTAGGGGGCTTGTCACCACCCCGTGCGCCCCCTGGACTCCGTTTTCTTGTGGAACACCCCTTCGAGTCTGCAAAAATTCATTATATAATCTGCCGAAGGTTTTGACTTTCGTATCACGACAATACCTCCTGTTTTCGTTTTGAGTTGTTTCTGCAGCAAATTTAGATTGTCATGGCGTCCCCTAGTGCTCCGAAGGACAAGTTTTTTGAGAAGGTCATCAACCCTTATCTTGCAAAAGTGATGCAACACCCTCAAACCATTGAGATGCATGCGGGGGTGCTGCACATCCGTGATATTGAGGGGCCAAAGAAGACCGGAAGCATGGAAACAAGGCTCGAGGCAATGGAGAAGCAAGTCTTCAAGTGCCAAGTGATGGTGGAGCCTGGACTCAATGCCAATCATATGATGATATCGGAGTTTACCCATAAACACAAGCTGGACACCAAGGACATCGGAGAGCACATCTTCAAGCTTTACGAGAAAATTGAGCATCTCCAAGCCCAGATCTATGATCTGCAAAACCAAAACTATGAGTATGAATACAGATTTAAGAGAACGAGTTTGGTTGCAGATTTGAGGATTCTGGAGACTCGTTCATCTTTTTACGATGGTGAGCCTATGCCTTGGAAGACAGAGGACAAGCCTCCAACCTCCTCAACAACTCCACCACCATCATCCCCAAAGAAGGACACCTGAATACATGGGTATGGGCACTCCCCTTGCCTTGTGCCAAGCTCTAGGGAGGTGCCCGGGTATCGTATCACACCACACCTTTTTCCTTTTCCCTTTTTGTTTTTATCTTTCCTAGTTTGATCCTTTTTCTTTTTTTCTTTGATCTAGTAGAATAAATGTTTTTAGTATGATCTACCTTTTAGTTTTTGCTTTTGCTCCCCTTATGTAAGAAAGTACAAGAGTTATATAATAAAAAGTATTTTTGATGAGAGGGCTTTGCTAGATTACTATGCTCTTGAAAGCAATAAATAATAATAGAACAAAATCAAAGTGAATACATAGTGATCTTACGGGGAGCGATGTCTTCACACATAAAAAGTATGGTGATTGAAATTTGTTGGGGGTTAACAAACATAGTAATTGGTCATTGGTGCAATTGAAAGGAAGTGATAAAGAAAGAGAGATTCACATATAAATATATTATCTTGGACATCTTTTATGATTGTGACCACTCATTAAAATATTACATGCCAAGAAGTTGATGTTGGACAAGGAAGACAAGATAATAGTTTATGTTTGCTTGCATCTGGATAGAAGTTATATGGTTTCAGATCCTCCAACATGTCGTGCTTGTTTCCACCTCATATTAGCCAAAACCTCTGCACCAAGTAGAGATACTACTTGTGCATCCAAACACCTCAACCCAGTTTTGCCATGAGAGTTCACCATACCTAACTATGGATTGAATAAGATCCTTCAAGTAAGTTTTCATCAGTGCAAAAAGACAATAAAAATTGCTCCTAAATATATGTGATCTTTTATTGTAAGGGAAATAAGCGTTGTACGAACTTGTGATAGTGAAGAAATAAAATGAGAGACTGCATAATAAAGGTTGCTATCATAGAGGGCAATACAACGTGGCGTTCCTCTGCACTAAGAGTTTGAGCATCCAAAAAATAAAAAGCGCATGACAACCTCTGCTTCCCTCTGCGAAGGCCTATCTCTTACTTTACTTTTATTTTCTAGTATTTACCTTCATGCAAGAGTCATGGTGGTATTCACCACTTCCTATATTCCGTCTCTCTTGGCACGCATTATGTGTTGGGGAATGATCTAGACTTATATATCCACTCGGATGTGGGTGATCATGAGTTATTAATGTTGACATCACCCTTGAGGTGAATAGTTGGGAGGAAAAATTATAAGCCCCTATCTTTCTCTGCGCTCGATTGAAGCTTTGACCTCATGGGTACCGCGTGAGTGCTAGCAATTGTGAAAGACTAAAAGATGATTGAGTATGTGGATTTGCTTTACAAGCTCTTATATTGACTCTTTCCGATGTTATGATAAATTGTCAATTGCTTCAATGACTAACATCTTAGTTTGTTGGTTGCCAATAGAGTTCTTGGTTCATACTTTATGTTGTGAAGGAATTGTTACTCTAGTATAAAGATTCTCATACAATGAGTATTGCTATTCTAAAGTTGATCATGATGCCTCCATGTACGTATTTTCTTTTATCGACACCTCTATCTCTACACATGTGGACATATTCATCGATCTCGGCTTTCGCTTGAGGGCAAGCGAGTTCTAAGCTTGGAGGAGTTGATACGTCCATTTTGCATCATGCTTTTATATTGATATTTATTGCATTATGGGCTGTTATTACATGTTATGGTACAATACTTATGCCTTTTCTCTCTTATTTTACAAGGTTTACATGAACAGGGACAATGCCGACAGTTGGAATTCTGGACTAGAAAAGGAGCAAAACTGAGATACCTATTCTGCACAACTCCAAAAGTCCTGAAAAATTATGGAGAATATTTTTGGAATTAATAAAAAATACTGGTGCAAGAATCAACCAGAGGGGGGCCACCAGCAGGCCACAAGCTTGCTAGGCGTGGCCACCCCCTGGACGCGCCTAGCAAGCTTGTGCGGCCCCTGTGGCTCCTCTCATGCCCATCTTCTCCTATATGAACCGTTTTGACCTGGAAAAAAATAGAAGAGAGTTCTCGAGGCGGAACTTGGGAAGAACCAATCTAGATCTCTGACAGGGCGTTCCTGCCGGGGAAACTTCCCTCCCGGAGGGGGAAATTGAAGCCATCGTCATCACCAATGATCCTCTCACCAAGAGGGGGTGAATCTCCATCAACATCTTCATCAGCACCATCTCCTCTCCAAACCCTAGTTCATCTCTTGTATCCGATCTTTGTCTCAACACCTCAGATTGGTACCTGTGGGTTGCTAGTAGTGTTGATTACTCCTTCTAGTTGATGCTTGTTGGTTTACTTGGTGGAAGATCATATGTTTAGATCCTTTATGATAATTAATACCCCTATGATCTTGAACATGAACATGTTTTTTGAGTAGTTACGTTTGTTCCTGAGGACATGGGATAAGTCTTGTTATAAGTAATCATGTGAATTTGGTATTCGTTCAATATTTTGATGCGATGTATGTTGTCTCTCCTCTAGTGGTGTTATGGGAACATCGACTACATAACACTGCACCATTATTTGGGCCTAGGGGAAGGCATTGGGAAGTAATAAGTAGATGATGGGTTGCTAGAGTGACAGAAGCTTAAACCCTAGTTTATGCATTGCTTCGTAAGGGGCTGATTTGGATCCATATGTTTCATGCTATGGTTAGGTTTACCATAATTCTTCTTTCGTAGTTGCAGATGCTTGTGATAGGGGTTAATCATAAGTGGGAGGTTTGTCCAAGTAAGGGCAGCACCCAAGCACCGGTCCACCCACATATCAAATTATCAAAGTAACGAATGCAAATCAAATGAGCATTATGAAAACTAGCTTCACAGAAATTCCAATGTGTCATCGGGGGATCTTTTCTTTATATAATAGTTTGTCCAGGCCTGTCCTTTTCTACAAAAAGGATTGGGCTACCCTGCTGCACCTTTGCTACACTTCTTACTTGTTACTTGTTACGAATTATCTTATCACAAAACAACCTGTTACCGATAAGTTCAGTGCTTGCAGAGAAAACCTTACTGGAAACCGCTTGTCATTTCCTTTTGCTCCTCGTTGGGTTCTACACTCTTGCTTATCGAAAGGACTAAAGATCCCCTATACTTGTGGGTCATCACTGCTTGATGTGGCGACCAGACGATGGGGCCCATGATCCGTTGAGGATGCAAGCGACCGTGGGAGGCCCGGGGGCCACGAGGCGCGCGACGAGACAACTGCGAGGCTCCTTACGCGCCTTGAGCAGTGCGGCCTGCACGGTTGCCGGCCCGGGACGAGCATAGGGTGTCTATGCCATGGCGGAAGCTAGGGTCGGGGGAGCACTGCGGCCACCATGCTGTACGGAGAGTGGCAGCAATGAGTCTTGCTACTCGTGAGCAGCGTGGCAGGTAGCAGCGCTGGCTGCCGGGGAGATGGAACGACGCGGGACACCGTGGCCCACAGACGCCATCTAGGCAACGCGAGCAGCCCGGTGCTTTGCACGAACTCGGCGAGCATCGGCCATGGGATCGACGGAGCAAAGACGGGGGCGCAACCGGAGAAGACTTCGACACGCCCCTACATGGCGCACCAAATGTCGGAATCGGGGCTCCGCAAAACCCAACAAGGTTCGAACACTGGGGCGTGTGCGAAGACCTCAACCGGTTCGAAGTCCCAAGCTTTTCACCCTACGGCCTAGCTACGTCGAATAAGTGTGAGTGCGAAGGAGATGGGCTGAGAGATTTACCCAGGTTGGGGCCACCATGTGGTGTAAAACCCTACTCATGCTTTGGTGGATTGGCCTCACGAGGAGGCTAAGGATGAACTAGTACAGTGGTTGGGTGGCCTCACAAGGGCTCTTGGTAGTGATGAATTAGATGTGTTCAACATGCCTTCTACGATGGGAGCTAATACCTATTTTAGAGGCCACAGGCCTCTTCCCTTATCGCACAGCTGGGAAGGGATCCACAACGATCAAATTTGAAAGGGGACAAGAGGTACATCCTATCCTGACTAAAGATGGTCTTCGCTTGGAATGCTTCCGGGTGTGACGCAGCGATGGGCTCCGCGATGACATCCATCCTCCCAAGCTCGTGGTCTTGGTCCAGTTGCACTAGGAAGGAAACCTTTCGGGGATTCCCTAGGAACCCGCGTATGTCCTTGTCTCCTTAGCACGAAAGAGGAAACTGTCTTCCCTCTGCGCCCGCTGGCGCCCACCTGGCTCTGCTGTCAGAATCCACATCACCCTAGCCTCATGAGGCCGAGTTCTTGCATAGGAATATCCGCTCCACTGGAGGCAGCCTGGGGGATGCCACTCCTCCAATCGTCTTGGCGTTATCCTCCTCGCAAGATAGGGTCTCTTGAGAGGGCCTTGACTTGAGAGGCTTGTTGTTGGGCCGTACCAGGCCAGAGGTAGGCAGGTCTGGGTACCCTCGATCCAAGAACACCGACACCTGCAAAGCATAATTTATTCCTAATGTAATACATGCGTTTAAAATTCACCTAATTTAAATATGAAACTAGAAAATTAGTTATTTCCTATCGAACCATGTTTACAAATATAGGTTCAAGAACGAATGCATAATTGGATTCAGATGTACATATACTCCAGAACTACAAAAGCACCAATTCAAAAAAAAGTAAAACTACAGAAGTAGAAAATAAAGAATGATGGACCACACTTTTATTAAATACGATAAAGAGAGAGCCAAAATACATTCTGGTCGCTAGAGAAAGTGAAGTGGAATGCCCATATTGTTCCCTCCTCCATGCCTAACGCGTGCACAACTCTAGGCCAACCCCTAGTGATGGTCGGCCACCCATCCTTCAATGTCTTCATTTTGACTTCTCGATACTCATCATAGTCCTGATGAAATACTTTAAACTTCATTGCATGTCCACCAGTCATGTACTTTGTGAGGTATTCTTGAGTAAACTGCTTTGGGAACCACTATAAAATAAAAAGATTCAAACATTGTTGTGTGACAACTCATTATGGGTAGTACTAATAGAAGGTTACTAAGTTCGTAGTTATCATCCTACAGCTCACTATTGTGTTGGATAGAGCATAAGCAAATAGATTAATCGTTCGTCTATTTTTCCTAATGATACTTATTAGTTTCCTCACTTGATGTTGGTTCATGAATATTCCATTGCCCCACACGCAAAAAGGGTCTAGGCATGGATCTTTACCAGGGACATATATACCTACAAGCAACAAGTCTATTAGAAGCTAAAACGCAATTGCAGAATGCTAATACAATCCTCCCTCAGTTCCACAATGTGTTGCATTTAAATACTTTGAGAAGTCAACATTTACTAGATTTGAACAGAAGATATACATATATAATTCCAAATATATTTCGTGAGATACATCTCAAAATGTACTTTCATATTGTATACATTTTGGTTGGTGTGGTAGATATAAATAGTATTCTCTATAAAAAATTCACTGTTTGCAAAGTTTGACTATTCAAAAAATGTATAAGCACTAAATTATGGAACGGAGGGAGTATAAGCTGAGGGATGAAACTAACCTCGGTGGAAAACGTCGGCCACTCCCATTGTTGCGATGTGTATGTACATGGAAAGTCATGATAAGCAAAACAAGCTTAACATCAACCAAATATAGCCAAGGTAAACAATTTCATCTCCAAATGATAGCTTGAATGTGTTGGTTTCAGCATGCTATTAAGGCAGATAAAAAATGCAGAGGTTTTAGCTACAACACGCATATGAGCGACCATATATTGTAATTCAAATAGGTATTGTTGAAAATGAGCAGAATGTCACTCATGCTTAAACATAACACTGGGTAAATGTTTAAAATGGGAGTAAAGGGCAAGTCTTAACTACACCAAGCATAATATGTGGTATTGATGAAATTGAACTGCACAATACATACTTGCACATAATGAACATTGCATTGTGAATAACTAAAATAAACAAGGCATATATGCTTGATACGTCCATTTTGCATCATGTTTTATAACTGTTATTTATAATGTTTTTATGCATGATAATGCTTTGGGAAGTAATTCTAATGCCTTTTCTCTCATAATTTGCAAGATTTACATCAAGAGGGAGAATGCCGGCAACTGGAATTCAGCACCCTGAAAAAGCACATCAGAGATACCTATTCTGCAAAAAGGCAATGGAGCTCAAAATTCATGAAGAATTTTTATATATTAAATAATAATTTTTGGAGCAAAGAACTACTTGAGGGGTCCACTAGGTGGCCACCCACTACCATGGCGTGCTTGCCCCCTTGCCTGCGCCCTGGTGGAGGACGGACACCCATGCCCACCTCCGGAGCCCATCTTCTGGTATACTATCCCAAATAAGCTAGAAAAAATCAGAGGAGGGCTTTCAAGACAAAGCACCGCCGCCTCGAGGCAAAACTTGGACATGAGCACTTTTGCCCTCCGGCAAAGCGATTCCGCTAGGGGAACTCTCCCCCGCCCCCCCGAAGGGGGAAATCGAAGCCATCGTCATCACCAACAACCATCTCATCTTGGGGAGGCCATTCTTCATCAACATCTCCTCTCAAACCCTAGTTCATCTCTTGTGTTCAATCTTTGTGCCAGAACCTCAGATTGGTACCTGTGGGGTGACTAGTAGTGTTGATTACCTTGTGTAGTTGATTGCCATATGGTTTATTTGGTGGAAGATTATATGTTCAGATCCATTATGATATTCAATAAAACTCTGATATTGAGCATGTATATTATTTCTGAGTAGTTACTTTTTTTCTTCAGATCACAGGAGAAGTCATGTTGCAAGTACTCATGTGAATTTGATATGTGTTCGATATTTTGATGATATGTATGTTGTGATTCCGTTAGTGGTGTCATGTGAAAGTTGACTACATGACACTTCACCATCCTTGTGACTAAGGGAATGCATTGTGGAGTAGTTATTAGATGATGGGTTGCAAGAGTGAGAGAAACTTAAACCCTAGTTTATGCACTACTTCGTAAGGGGCTGATTTGGGTCCACATGTTTAATGCTATGGTTAGACTTTGTCTTAATACTTTTCTCATAGTTGCGGATGCTTGCAAGGGGGTTAATCATAAGTAGGTTGTTAGTTCAAGTAAGAACAACACGTTAGAAACACTCCACCCACATATGAAATTATCAAAATAGCGAACACAAACAAACCAACATGACGAAAGTGGCTAGATGAAATTCCCGTGTACCCTTTGCTCACCATAAGAGATACTTTTGGCCTGTCCTTTGCCACAAAAGTATTGGTCTACCTTGCTGCACCTTACCTATTGTTACCGTTACTTGCTCGTTACAAATTACCTTGATATCAAAACACTTGCTACTTACATTTTCAGCGCTTGCGGCAATTACCTTGCTGAAAACCGCTTATCATATCCTTCTGCACCTCGAAAGGACTACGATTGATCCCATATACTTGTGGGTCTTCAAGACTCTTTTCTGGCACCATTGACGGGGAGTGAAGCGCTCTTGGTAAGTGGAAATCGGTAAGAAAAAACTTATACTACGTGCTGAAATTTACTGTCACTTGTTACTATGGAAAGCTTTACTTTGAGGGGTTTGTTCCGGGTATCGTCACCTCGACTGGAACCAAAATTTGTTTCCCCTCAACCTACAACACGTACTACAAATATTGGTTATAAAATTTCTTCGGGTATGTTAGAACATCTGCTAGCTAGTCCTTATGCAGGAGATGGAACTGAACATCCTGATATGCACCTAATACATGTGGAAGAAATGTGTGGACTATTTAAGCGCGGGTTTATCCGGAGATGAAGTTAAGAAGAAGTTTTTCCCTTTATCTTTGAAGGGAAAAGCATTGACATGGTATTGGCTATGTGATGATATTAGATCATGGAACCGGAATCGTTTGAAATTGGAATTCCACCAAAAGTTTTATCCCATGTATCTAGTTCATCGTGATAGGAATTATATATATAATTTTTGGCCTTGTGTAGGAGAAAGCGCTAGCTTGGGGAAGGCTTAAGTCAATGTTATATTCATGCCCTAACCATGATATCCCAAGAGAAGTTATAATTCAGAATTTTAATGCTCGGCTTTCTCATAATGATCAAACCATGCTCGATACTTCTTGTACTACTTGTTTTATGAACAAGACTATTGAATTGAAGTGGGATCTCTTGGAAATAATTAAATGCAACTCTGAAGATTGGGAACTAGACAAAGGTAATGAGTCAGGTATAAATCTTGAATTTGATTGTGTTAAATTTTATGAATATCGATGCTTTTCACAATTTTACCACTAAATATGGACTTGACTCGGAGATAGTAGCCTCTTTTTTTTGAATCATTTGCTCCCCATGTTGATCTACCTAAAGATAAGAGGTTTAAATATCACCCCCCTATTAAAGAATAAATTAAAGAACCGGTCATAGCTAAATAAGAAACTAGCATTTACAATGTTGATCTAGTTGTGCCTACTTCTTATATTGAGAAACCACCTTTCCCTGTTAGGATAAAGGAACATGCTAAGGTATCAACCATGGTTCACAAAAGTAATATTAGAACACCAAAGCCCTCTGAACAAATTAAAGTAGAACTTAGTGTTGCTATGGTTAAAGATCTCTTGGTAGAAAACATTGATGGTCATGTTATTTACATCTGTGATGAAGCTGCTAGAATTGCTAAACCAGATGAAAAAGACAAACATAGACCCGTATTTGGCTTACCAGTTGTCTTAGTCAAAATAGGAGATCATTGTTATCATGGCTCATGTGATTTGGGTGCTAGTGTGAGTGCTATTCCTTTTACCTTATATCGGGAAATTATGAATCAAATAGCACTTGCTGAAATAGAAGATATTGATGTTACTATTAAACTTGCTAATAGAGACACCATCACACTGTTAGTGTCAAAACCGGAGGATCTCGGGTAGGGGGTCCTGAGCTGTGAGACTAGGATCGATGGTAACAGGGGACGAAGGAGGCGATGATCACCTAGGTTCGGGCCCTCCTATGAAGGTAAAACCCTACGTCCTGCTTGATTATATTGATGGTATGAAGGTTACAAAATTGATCTACCTCGAGACCGAATAGCTAAAACCCTAGATGAGTTTCCTTTCCCTACGATCTAAAACCCCTCCCGGTTTATATGGACATCGGGGGGTACAAGGGTTTACACATGGTAGGTCTCCGGCCGAGGATGGAGATGCCGATTTCCTCACCTTGACTTGGAGTCCACGACATGCCTTCGGGACTTCCTTTTGGAATGTGGGCTCTCAATGTACCCGGCCCTTCCTGCGACAATCAAAGAATGGCCCACCAAGCCAGCCTATTAAGAGATAGGCGATGGGCCGAGGACCCCTTAGTCCAGGACTCCCTCAGTAGCCCCCGAACTAGCACCCAATGCCAAGGGTCTTAGCTTCAGCTTCTCCACGTGACTAGAGTCTTCAGCTTGCGGCGTGAGTTCTTGTTCCCATTTAATGATCGGCCGAGATTATTTCAGCTTCCGATGACGGGTAACGTTTCCGATCATATGATCATCTAAACACCATGAGTCGCTTAGTCCCGAAGTGCAAACGTCAAAGTGTAAGCAGTGTATACTGACAACCGTTCTAACGAAGGGTCGCGGACCACCACGACCCCTAAACCAGTTATGAAAACTCGATTCGTGGTTCGAGACCGTTTTTACCTTAACACAATTCATGCATAAATTGTGCTCCGTTTCACACGGGATATGATTCATCATATCAAGTTTCTTTATGCATGTATAACGGTATGCACATCTTGGGAAGCGGAGGGATTTGCGGTGCATTAAAGGGAGGCTAATCGTCATCACACCTCATAAAAGGGAAAAAAACCTCCAGGCCTATTCACGCTCCCCATTCGCATCATGTGCCTCCGCAATCTCCCTAAGCTCCAAGAGCCCAGATCCAGTTCTTCCTCAACTTCTCCTCCGAGCTTTAGCCATGGCGGGTTCGGGCTCCAACGGCAAGTGTGAGGCCTCCATGGTCATTGACTAAGACATTTGGGACCTGAAGGAAGCCGGTTACCTCCCTGCCAACGTCTTCCATCATGCCCCGGAGAAGAACTTGGTGGTTCCCACCCCCAAGCCAGGCGAGAGGGTGGTATTCATCCCACACTTCATCCCGGGACTAAGCTTTCCAGTCCATGCATTTGTCTGGGGTCTCATGTTCGTCTATGGACTAGACTTCCACGACCTCCCCCGATCTCCTTTATGCACATATCGACATTTATTATCGTCTGTGAGGCCTTTTTGTGGGTCGAACCGCACTTCGGCCTGTGGCTCAAGGTCTTCAACGTCAAGCCGAAGATCGTTGTGAGCGAGCACGCATACTGCGGAGGGCCGGTCATCAGCAAGTTCCCCCACGTTAGAGCGCCGACTGGCACCTTCATTGACACCATCAAGATCTGGCAAAAGGAGTGGTTTTATATCATCGAGCCAAGAGAAGAAGGTCGGGTTGCTCCGGCCGAGTTCATATTCAGACCCCCACAAGATTGACCACATGGCTTCGAAAGGGCCTCGACTAGGGGTCGGATGTGGAGGTGGACAAGCTACCGAACCGCATCACCTCGATGATCAAGGCCAAGATCGAGCTGGTTAATGTGGTCCAGATCATGCTTCGATGCCGCATCCTTCCTTGCCAGTGTCGGGACTCCCCATGTTGGCTTATCATCTTGACGATGAGCCTATTGTTTGTTAGCTCCTCCGCACCACTCCAGAGAAACTGTGGAAGGCGTTGTTCAAGGCTCAGAAAAGCTGGCCAGCCGAGGAGGAGGATCGGGCCTACACGCCGATAACCCTCCTACCCAGGTATAACATAATTTCAATTGATCGGTTCTGTTTTCTAACAGAAAATCTAAGCACCTTTGCCATCATGTTTGCAGAAATGGTTGAGCAAAGCCATAGGCATCAACTGCCTGGCACCATAGCCCAAAGACCCGAGGGAAAAGCTGTTATCAGAGATGCTCGCCGCGGCACCTTACAAGGCGCCAGAAAAGAAAGAGAAGAAGAAGGGCCAAGGAGGTACCTGTAGCGACCCGACTCAAAACGAGTCAAGCCTATGTGTATTTTGTGCCATCCCTGGATCAGTTTGCTGGCACACACAGTACATCAATGTGTATATCAAAGTGCAATCACATGTAATTAACGTAAAACTGATATATACCTTAAAATAGCAGCGGAAACAGTCAACGGGAGTGGAGTCCCAATAACACCAACGGCAGGTTGAGTGCGGACCGTAACCCTGAATCGTACTCTTACTCGTCGTAGAATAGTGTCTGCAACATGATACGTTGCAGCCGTGTAGGTCAGTACATTGAATGTACTGGCAAGATCACCATAGAAGAATAGAAGAATGAAGACTATTCTATATGCAAAGGCTTTGTGGCTTTGTGTCTGAGTTTTTGCGTAAAAGCTGATTTTATTTTCCTACAACAAAGGAATATCAGGAAATTTTCACTATAGAGTTACCTATCATGACATGGTTCCGCCAACCGATGTCCAAATGCCCATAAGTATCATAAGTTGCCCACAATTAGTTATCAGTCCAGTGTTGAGAGTTCAGAGATAGATCCAAGTCTAGAAGCTCAAATTGTCTGTAACCGGGGACACGGCTAATCGATTAGGTTTTAACTCTGCAGAGTGTTGTGTACTTTACCCACAAGATTCGTTCCCTCCTGGTAAGTCCTCGCACTGCCTGGTGTTTGAGAACATGATGAACGAAACATGGTCTTCCAGAGTGCTTCCCTGACTATCCGACAGTGCCCATCCAATCCTAACGTCGACTACATCTCGTAGCACTGCCTAGACAGAGTCACAACAAAGATCAACCATGCCAGAGCCCATAATGACTTGTGGCTACGACCCGACTCAAAACGAGTCAAGCCTTTGTGTATTCTGTGCCATCCCTGGATCAGTATGCTGGCACACACAGTACATCAATGTATATATCAAAGTGCAATCACATGTAATTAACGTAAAACTGATATATACCTTAAAATAACAGCAGAAACTTTCAACGGGAGTGGAGTCCCAATAACACCAACGGCAGGTTGAGTGCGGACCGTAACCCTGAATCGTACTCTTACTCGTCGTAGAAGAGTATCTGCAACATGATACGTTGCAGCCGTGTAGGTCAGTACATTGAATGTACTGGCAAGATCACCATAGAAGAACAGAAGAATAAAGACTATTCTATATGCAAAGGCTTTGTGGCTCTGTGTCTGAGTTTTTGCGTAAAACTGATTTTATTTTCCTACAACAAAGGAATATCAGGAATTTTCACTATAGAGTTACCAATCATGACATGGTTCTGCCAACCGATATCCAAATGCCCATAAGTATCATAAGTTGCCCACAATTAGTTATCAGTCCAGTGTTGAGAGTTCAGAGATAGATCCAGGTCTAGAAGCTCAAATTGTCCGTAACCGGGGACACGGCTAATCGATTAGGTTTTAACTCTGCAGAGTGTTGTGTACTTTACCCACAAGATTCATTCCCTCCTGGTAAGTCCTCGCACTGCCTGGTGTTTGAGAATAGGATGAACGAAACATGGTCTTTCAGAGTGCTTCCCTGACTATCTGACAGCGCCCATCCAATCCTAACGTTGACTACATCTCGTAGCACTGCCTAGACAGAGTCACAACAAAGATCAACCAAGCCAGAGCCCATAATGACTTGTGGCTACACAGGTAAGCTTCCGGGCATGAAGTATTCATCCTTCCCTTTGGGTCTGGGTGAGGCTTTCCGCGTGAATACTGGCCATCT
Source organism: Hordeum marinum (assembly GCA_022496015.1). Classification (NCBI taxonomy): domain Eukaryota; kingdom Viridiplantae; phylum Streptophyta; class Magnoliopsida; order Poales; family Poaceae; genus Hordeum; species Hordeum marinum. The sequence goes on from CM039672.1 coordinate 115,182,799, forward strand.
CCAACAACACCTAGGCAAATCCACTGGCTTCTCCAGGGTGTTATTCCAACCATCCCTCACCCAGTAGTGTGTATTGAAAAACTTGTTTCTCGAGTCTCGATGTCTTGAGGTGTTGAATATGCAGGTCTTGAAGAATCCTTCATGAAGTCATCGTTTTGGCGTGGAGTCCTCCTTCTCACACCACTCACGAACACTCATACCAGACCCCGTCTACTTTAGCATAGCATTGCACTAACTAGCATTCCTGGGGCTTTAGTAACAAGTGGTGGGTTCCTACCTCATGCATTCTACTCAACTACAAGAATTTCAATAACACCACAGGAGGGATTTGTTGAATGATGTCACTACATGCAATAAAACATAGGTATGAACAAAATGGTCAAAGTGAACTTGCCTGTACTGTTGAAGAAGATAAGTATCGCTCTCAGAAAAATACTTGATAGAACTATTCGTCACTCTCCGATGAAATATATATAAACAAACATTGCATTCATAAGCAAACACTTCTAGCAATCAATACTAACAATCACAAGTAACACAAGAACCAAAAGTAACAAGGTTGATGAAGGAAATACTTAAGACAAATCTCAAAAATCAACAAAGTTTTCATGCACACAACTAACGTAGTTCTCCTCTACAACAACTATTTTCAAATAGTAACAAAATAAAAACAAAGTAAAATATAACAAAAATATTTTAGTACATATTTTACTAGCAAAAATTATTACTTTTGAAGAACAAGTAAAACTATGAAAACAACACCCTAACACAAAAGTGTTTGCTAAGTAAAACAATAAAATATTAAAATAAGAGAAAGTAAAGTATAAAACAACTAAGTTAACATAAAGTAAAACTTATAAAACAATTATTTTAAATAATTTTTCAAATAAGAAACCAACTAGCAACATAACAAATCAAAACAAGGCAAAGCAATGGACTCTAAGTTTTAGTGGCTAAACTACTACTAAAACAAAACTATTTTTTTGTAACCAAACTAATAGTTAACAGAAAAAAATTAATAAAAACTTTATTATAAACTAGGATTAAATCATACAAAACTTTTGTGAAAAGGATTTCTACTAAAACCAAGTTGTTTTATCAAACATTACCTAATGAAGAATAATATAGTTTTCCTTCAACAATAGAGTAAAACTAAAATATTTTTATTAACAAAATATTTCTTAACAGAAAGGAATTACTAAAAACTTTATTTTAAAACAGAATCTAATTACTTAAAACTTTTTTTAAAAGAAATATTACTAACTAATTTGTTTTTAATAAACTACACCTAATTTGAAAAAAAGTATAGGTTCCTACAATAATAATTTAATAAACTAAACAAATTATTTTTGTTAACAGAAAGTATAATCCTAAAGTTTAGAACAACAGAACTAAATGAAATCTAAAACATAAGTTAAATCAAATTCAGATTAAAAGAATAAAACAAAGAAATCAAACTAATTAAACTAATAGGATACTAAACAGATTCTGTTTTGGTTAAGAATCCTAATCAAATTTATCCTAAAAATTCTCATACTTTACCTACTGATAACTAAGATAACTAGTGACAAGTAGCAAAAGGAATCAATCAAAAATATATTTTCAAACTAAAGTTATTCAGAAAACAAGATTTAAATCTAATCTGTTTAAATTCAAATTTAAATCGTCAAAAATAGTCAAACTTGGCATCTACAGAAACTAGATGAAAATTTTGACACAATGCAAAAAGAATCAATTAAAAAAAACTAAAAACATAAAAGATATGATAAAAACAAAATCAGAACTATTCTGTTTTTAAAAATAGAAAACAGAAAATATAAATCCTAACTAACGGACAGGGGGGTGACGTGGCTGTTTCTGATTGGTCTAGTGGTGCGCGTGATCTAACGATTCGAGCGGACGGCCGGAACATAATAGAAAACGGTTCGGGCGTTTAACTCTTCTAATCGGGTGCGTTGATCTAAGATCGAACGGATGGGGAAGAAGGGGGCTCACAGGGGTCACCGGCGAGGTCGACGTCGACGGCAGGGACGGCGAGGTTGATGGGGAGACGGCTCCCGTGGTCTTCCGGCATCGGAGATGGCACCAGACGATGTGTCTCGGAGCGGCGCATCCAATGGTGGTCGGGGATGAGCTCGGGGGATGGAGACGAGCGGCACGAGCTCCTAGAGCGTTCGGGAGGAGGTCCGCTCCAGCGAGGTCGTCGGCGTGGGGGCTCTAGTGGATCCGGGGTGAGAGTGATGGCACGGGGAGGTACGGGAGAGCGAGGGGAGCTCGGTGGTGGGCTCGGGTGGCGGTGGGGTTGTCGGGGTGGAGCAGCAGGAGAGAAATGATGCGGCGGCGGCGCTCGGGGTCCGGTGAGGGATTCCGGCGAGGAGAGGGCATGGGGATGGGGCTTCGGAGGGGGTATGGAGCGCGGGGAGGCAGGGGTTTATATAGGTGGTCTCGGAGGCGTCCGAAAGGAAGGATGGGAGGAGATCACGACGAGAGTTCGCCGGCGTTGAAAGGGGAGGGGATGGGGGAGAGAGACGAACGCGCGGTGCTTTCGGTCAGGCGTCAGTGGGAGAGAGAGGAGGGTGCGGCATCGGGCGGCTGGTCGGGAGCGATTTCGGGAAGCTAGTTAAGGTAAGATGGGCCGGCGACTATTTAAAACGCTTTAAAACCTTCCTTCTTTTTTTTACCAGAGAATCAAAAAGCAATAAAGGTCCATAAATACTTTTCAATAAATAAAAAGATTTATACCAAAATTATCAGGAGATTTAATGCCATTTAATGGACATTTTTCCCTGGCCAAGTTAATACTTAAAAAAACATTTTCAGAAAATGCCTAAATGGCTTTATTTATTTTTGCAAATATTTTTCAAATAACCCCTTGGGTTTTATGATTCAAAAACTTCACAAAATACCCCCTGGTTTGGAGTGTCACATTACTCCTCTCAAAAATTTGTCCAGGGTTTTGAATGCTTTGAAAATTTGAATAGGAACCAAATATGACATGGATTCCAAAAGAATAATTCAGAGGTTTTCAAAAGCACTTTCAAATCCTTCCTTTAAACTTCCAACTCATATTTCATATGATTTGAAGAAGTCCTTTTATCCTCTCTCATGAAAATCATTGAGTTGCATAAAGTTTGTGAATTTGAAACATTTTCAAAATGGAATTCAAATCTCATGGGAAAGTCATTTTATTCCCTCTCATTCAAAAGTTTTCAAAAGTTTCAAATTTTTCACTCAATTACAATCATTCAAGCAAACAAACAAACATTCATATAATTATTATAACATTCCAAAATTTGGGTTGTCATAGTACCCGCATAAAGGACCAGTCAGATGTTGCGTCTGAGGAAACCCATGCCTCCTCTAACCATGAGTACGAGGAGGAGGGGGATTTCCCCCCTCATAATAAAGATGGCGGTGTCATCAGATACCGCAGAGGAGGTACCTCCTCCTACTCCAAAAAGGGCACGTCGGGCGATGTTGGTCCTGCTTGACGATAGTTCGGACTTGGATACCGAGTCCAAGGACATTGAAAAGGTTCCTCAACAGAACCTAAGCCCCCAACTCGAAGGTAAGAATCCGAAGACTCCTTGAGCTATTTATGCCAAGTTTTTAATGTTATTAACGTGCAAGCTCCTTTTGATCTGCAGCCCACCATGGGTTCTCCCCACCGACCAAGTTTTGGATGGGGAGACTCCACCCGTCGAGCCGTGCTACCACTTGAGCATGCGTTGGTTTTCCCTTGAAGAGGAAAGGGTGATGCAGCGAAGTAGATAAGTATTTCCCTCAGTTTTTGAGAACCAAGGTATCAATCCAGTAGGAGGAACAAGCAAGTCACCAATGGATGCACCTACACAAATAATCAAGCTCTTGCACCCAACACTATAAAGGGGTTATCAATCCCTTCACAGTTATTTGCAAGGATTAGATCCGATAGAGATAGATGTAACGAGTGCAGAAAGTAATAGGTAAACAAAGTGCAGCAAGTATAGATCTGAAAATATATGATGTAAAATAGACCCGGGGGCCATAGGTTCACCAGAGGCTTCTCTCTTGAAGGCAAATATCATGGTGGGTAAACAAATTACTGTCAAGCAATTGATAGAAAAGTGAGTTATCATGTAGGTATCCAAGGCAATGATCATGCATATAGGCATCACGTCTGTGACAAGTAGACCGAAACGATTCTGCATCTACTACTATTACTCCACACATCGACCGACTCCTGCCTGCATCTAGAGTATTAAGTTCATGAAGAATAGAGTAACGCATTAAGAAAGACGACATGATGTAGAGGGATAAACTCAAGCAATATGATGAAAACCCCATCTTGTTACCCTTGATGGCAACAATACAATAGGTGCCTTGCTACCCCTACTTTGTCACTCGGTGAGGACACCGCAAGATTGAACCCAAAACCAAGTACTTCACCCATTGCAAGAATTACCAATCTAGTTGGCCAAACCAAACCAATAACTCGAAGGGACGTGCAAGGATATGAAATCATGCACATAAGAAATCAGAGGATATTCAAATAAGATTCATGGATAATCCGAACATAAACTCACAATTCATCAGATCTTGGCAAACACACCACAAAAGAGGATTACATCAGATAGATCTCCATGAAGATCATGAAGAACATGGTATTGAAGATCAAAGAGAGAGAAGAAGCCATCTAGCTACTAGCTATGGACCCATAGGTCTATGGTGGACTACTCACGTATCATTAGAGGGGCAATGGAGTTTATGTAGATGCCCACCGTGATCGAAACCCCCTCTGACAGATTACCAGAAAAGGCTCCAAGATTGGCTCTCTCAGGAACGACGGCTTCCGGCGGTGGAAAGTATTTGCATGGCTATTTTTGATGTTGGGGTAATATTTGGGTATTTATAGGACAAGAATTAGGGTTAGGAGACCTGCCAGGAGGCGACAAGCCTGCTAGGCGCGGCTAGGGGGTGCGCCTAGCAGGCTTGTGACGCCCTAGCACCTCCCCTAACGTGCACTCCAAGCTTGGATGACTTGTTTCCTTCCAGAGAAATTCCTTCCGAAGGTTTTATTCCGTTTGGACTCCATTTAATATTCCATATCTGCAAAACTCAAAAACAAGGAAAAAACAAAAACTAGCACTTGGGTCTAGATTAATAGGTTAGTCGCAAATATAATATAAAATAGCATATTAATGCATATAAAACATCCAAAACAGATAATATAATAGCATGCCATCATCAAAAAATGTAGATATGTTGGAAAGGTATCAGCATCCCCAAGCTTAATTCCTGCTCTTCCTCGAGTAGGTAAATGATAAAAAACAGAGTTTTTGATGTGGAGTGCTACCTAACATATTTATTCAAGTAATATTCTTTATTGTGGCATGAATATTCAGATCCGTAAGACTCAAAACAAAAGCTTAATATTGATATAGAAACAATAACATTTCAAGCATACTTGCAAAGCAATTGTATCTCTTCAAAATATAATGGCAAAAGAAAGTTATCCCTACAATATCGTATGGTTTGGCACCATCTTCCCCACACAAAGTATTTACATCATGCACAACCCCGATGAAAAGTCAAGCAATTGTTTTCACACCTTTATTTTCTCGAACTTTTTTAACTCTCACACAATACATGATTGCAAGCCATGTATATAGCACTATAGGTGGAATAGAATATGGTGGAGGTTGTCAAGGAAAAGGGAGAAGATAGTATCACATCAACTAGGCGTATCAACGGCTATGGAGATGCCCATCAATAGATATCAATGTGAGTGATTAGGGATTGCCATGCAATGGATGCACTAGAGCTATAAGTGTATGAAAGCTCAAAAAGAAACTAAGTGGACGTGCATCATGAAGAAAAATATTCCACTAGCTATATGAAAGTGACAAAATAGGAGACTCTCTATCGTGAAGATCAAGGTGCTACTTTGAAGAAAATGTGTGGAAAAAGGTAGTAGAAATGTCCCTTCTCTCTTTTCTCTCATTTTTTGGGACTCTAAGGCCTCCTTTATTCATTTTTTTATTTGGGCTTCGCTGGCCCCTTTCATTTTTCATAAAGTTCGGACTCTCATTCCTACTAGTAAGGGAATCATGGCTTCCCCCATCCTTTACTCACATGGGACATGCCCTATAATGAAAATCATCACACTTTTATTTACTTACAACTCAAAAGGAAAAAATACAAGTTGATACCTATGACAAAATATGACTCTGCATGCAATATGGAAGTGATGGTGCACGTCATAAAATGAAACGATGGACGTTGCATGGCAATATATCTAGGAACGGCTCTGGAAATGCCATAATAGGTAGGTATGGTGGATGTTTTGAGGAAATATATATGGTGGCTGTTTTGACGAAGGTATATGGTGGCTGTTTTGAGGAAGGTGCTTGTTGCATCGGCGAAAGTTGTGCGGTACTAGAAAGGCTAGCAAAATTGGAAGGGGGAGAGGGCGTATAATCCATGGACTCAACATTAGTAATAAAGAACTCCTTATTGCAAAAGTCTATTAGGCATTGAAGCAAAGCATTAAACGCATGCTCCTAGGGGGGAGGTTGGTCGGATTTAACCATCGCGCATCCCCGACCCTCACACAAAGGTCGACAATCTATAAACAAGTCATGCTCCGACTTCCTTACATAGCGGTTCACCATACGTGCATGCTACGTGAATCACAAACCTTTACACAAGTATTTCTACCAAATCACAATTTACTTCCTATCATGTCTCTTAACATTACCATCTTTATATCTCAAAACTTTATGCAAGGAATCAAACTTCTCATAAATACACAATGCAGTTAATATGGAAGTTTTTATTATATCCCTTTTGGATGCCTATCATATCAGGACTAAATTCATAACCTCGACCAATTACCATGCTGTTTTTAGGAACTCTCAAAATAATATAAGTGAGGTAAGAGAGTTCAAGTATTTCTATAAAACGAAAACACCACCATGCTCTAAGAGATATAAGTAAAGCATATAGAGCAAAATTGCCCAACTCAAAAGATATAAGTGAAGCACAAAGAGTATTCTAATAAATTCACGATTCATCGTCTCTCTCTCAAAATATGTGTGCATCAAGGATGATTTTGGTAAACTAACAAGCAAATACTCATACCATACAACACGCTCCAAGCAAAACAAATGTCATGTGGTGGATAAAAATATAGCCTCAAGTAAATTTACCGATGGATTGAAGACGAAATAGGGGATGCCTTCTGGGGCATCCCCAAGCTTAGGCTCTTTAGCATCCTTGAATATGATTTGGTGTGCCTTGGGCATCCCCAAGATTAGTCTCTTGCCACTCCTTATTCCATAGTCCGTCCAATCTTTACCCAAAACTTGAAAACTTCACAACACAAAACTTAACAGAAAACTCATGAGATCTGTTAGTATAAGAAAATAAATCACCACTTTAGTTACTGTTGGGGATATGACCCGTCGAAGAGGCTCCGGGTCATGTTATTGGCTCGTGAACCGGCCCAAAGGTGAGCCGTAATATTAAGTGGCCTAAGAGGATAGGCGGCTCACGGTGTGGGACGTATGACGGCTCGGACCGAGAAGACCCGTGCGTACAAGCCGACTCACAGACGGCTTGGACAAGAAGATAGAGAGAGACTCGGTTAGCAATTGTAACAACCCGGATGTTCTGACCTCTTATATAAAGGCAGACCCGGGGCGACTTAGAGGAAAGGCAATCAAGAACTAGGTCAAGCTTTTATCTCCTTGTAATCGATACGCAAGCAATACAAACACAAGCAGGATGTAGGCTGTTACCTCGATTCGAGGGGCCGAACCTGGGTAAATCCATGTATTTCGTCCCGACTAACCCCTTTGAGTCCACCCCATTGGCGATGGCCTCGAACCGAAGTCCGTTCACCCGGATATCTGCCATGATAAAACCACGACAGTTGGCGCCCACCGTGGGGCTAGCGCTTGGTGGTGTTGAGTTCTCAACGGGCTCTCTCCCAGGGCTCGAAGGATACGTGGTTGGAAGGATGAGCAAGATTCGCCGCGGCCGGCTCTACATCGACGACGCCGGCTGGGGGCTTGATGCTGGTTCTGTGGAGTATGGATTCCAGAATCCGTTCGGCGGGATCCAGGTTTTCATCGGAAAGGTTGATGGATCTACACCCGGGCCGGACGTCTGCACCAACATCATCGAGCCGGCTCGGTGTCTCCAATAGACGCGTGATACGCAGTCTGCCCATGCCCCTCTCGGTCAAAAGCACGTTCTCATGGGCTTCACTCAAGGCATGGAGCTAGAAGCGTCCGAGTAACAGGGAACTCTCGTTTGCTCGGAAGATGAGTCTTCCAGTGGGGAGACAGAATCAGTGTATCGGCTCACCAACGGTGGCCTTGGGGGCTACTACGACGACTATTCTGAGGTGGAGGGCATTGAGACAGATGCTCTGATCCCCCAGTTCACGCGGCGGTGTTCATGGCAGGATCGGCTTCAGCCGCTGGTGACACAGCTGCGGGAGCCACCGCAGGAGGTGATAGCCCGCCGCCGCCGGCTCAGGTTCTAGTGGAATTGATGGACGAACTCACAGCTCTCATGGCCACAGAGGTAACCCTGGATAATCAAGCAGCTAGGAATCTAGAGGTGGCACGGATCAAGGGCCGGATGGCAGAGGAACGACAAAGGATGGACGAGCTGAAAGCCCAGATGGAGGAAGAAGCGGAGCATATCAAGGCAGATGCTTTCCGACTGGAGCTAGAGCAGAGGTCAGCGGCCGCGGTGCACCGGAGGAGGCATCAATCCCGTCTACCAGAACGTTACAAAGCGAGGAACCTTTTTAACACCCCTGGTGCGGGGCGGGTTATGGGTGTGCCAGAGAGCCGCCCGATGGAGCACCCGGCGACTCATCCACCCCAGCATAACCAAATCTCACCTAGGGTTTTTCCAACACAGGCGGGTCATTATTCTAACCCGGCCGAGAACATGGTAGCAGCGGCCACCCGGCTTGAGACGATCCCCATCCCAGATGAGGCACCCTTTGCGGAGGAGGTGTGGAACGCCATTGGATATTTACACACGGCCATGGCCCAGCAAGAGAAGTATACTCACAGCCGGAGCCGGGTTCACTCTACCCCCCTCCCCAGTCGAAGTTTCAGCCGGTGTTATGAGTCGCCGGCGTGTTCCAGTAGTCACCCACGCCGCAGACCACCGGAGGACAATAGGGCGGCTTTGGATGCACAGGCCATCATGGACCAGGCGGGAGACAGGCGAGAGGCGGAGATAGCTGCAGCCCATCCAGAGCCGTAGGGGTGCCATGTTTAACTCCGGCTCTAAGGAGTGAATGGCTGCCCAAAGACTTTAAGGGGCCTCGGAAGGTTCCGAATTACACAGCTGATCTACCCCCGGAGGCGTGGGTGGAAAGTTATGAATTGGCCATGGAGATGCTGGATGTCAGTGAGGCGGTATGCGCAAAATACTTCATTATGATGCTTGAGGGTCCGGCCCGTACATGGCTGAAAGGTCTGCTGCCTAACACGATAAGCTCATGGGCGAAGCTCAGAGCAAATTTATTAAGAATTTCCAAGAGACCTGTAAGCAGCCTATGCCTATTGTCGATCTGGACCACTGTGTTCAACAAGAGAATGAGTCGGCCCATCATTGGGTCTGGCGGGTGTCGACCATTATTCACTCTTCAAAGCAGATCACGGCGGCCCAAGCGGTGCTTATCTTAGAGAAGAATTGTCATTTTGTTCCATTGAAGCAGAAGCTTGGCCGGCTCAAGCGCACGTGTCAGGATATGGGAGAGCTCATGACGGCCTTGACGAAGTATGCCGACTCAGATAACACCAAGGATCCGAGTTCGGCTGATGAGAAAGCCAATCAAGGGAAGAAAAGCAATCAAGGAAAAGGTTTTGTGAACAATAAGCGAAAGAACACCGATGGCGGATCCGAGTTAGTGGCAAATACCAACACAGGACAGAATCATCCCAAGGGGGGGTGGAAAATTCAGGACAAGGAACAGGGGCCCTTTTAATTTAGAGGAGGCGCTTAGGAAGCCTTGTCCGGAGCACAGCATGCCTGACAAGTCGGCGTTGCATGCCTGGGGTGATTGCTTTATCATGCAGAGATTCAAAAACTAGCATTCCCAACCACGTAATAACCAGGGCGGTGGCCCGCCTGGTGGCACATGGCACGGCGGGTCAGGGGCTGGATTCGGCGCCGACGGTTCAGGAAACGGGCATCCGGGTCAGAATAACCAAGGGGGCACCAACAACATCCTGGCAACAACGGCAATAACAACAATCAGCAGCAGTGCAATCATTCCGGGTTTCAGAGTAACCCGAAGCAGCTTAGTTCTGGGCAGTATCATGTATTCACGACCGTCATAGTAAACGAGACGAGAAGTTGCGGAGGCGAGCGGTTAATACGGTTGCTCCGGCTCTCCCGCGATATTTGCCGTGGTCTGAATATGATATAATGTGGAGCCGTGAGGATCACCTGCCGCGGGTGGATGACCCGGGCCGGCTGGCTCTAGTTGTGGCCCCTCAGGTGAATAGCTATATGGTGAATAAAGTGCTCATGGACGGAGGTAGCAGCATCAACATCCTTTACTATGACACTTTCCGGCGGATGAAGTTGCTTGACAAGGATCTTAAACCTTCCTCCACCGTCTTTCATGGTGTGGTCCCGGGTAAATCAGCATACCCTATGGGCCAGATATCATTGGAAGTGGCTTTTGGTGATGAGCATAATTACAAGGTGGAGTCTTTGTGGTTCGAAGTGGTGAAAATCAAAAGTCCCTGTAATGCGCTATTTGGAAGGCCGACTTATGCTAAATTTATGGCTAGGCCTTGTTATGTTTATCTGCAACTCAACATGCCCGGCTTAAATGGCTTAATTACCATTCACGGTAACAGGAAAACGGCTCTTGAGTGTGAAGAAGGAGATGCGGCTTATGCAGTGTCTAGTTGTGCTCAGGAGGAGCTGAAATTTTACAAAGAGAACGTTGATCCGGAGGATATGACCCTTCTCAAGAAACCTACGACAGAAGTTGAGCCGCCACTCAAGTTTTCAGCGGATGATACCAAGGCAGTAGATTTCAATTCGGGTGATTCATCCAAGCAGTTCATCATTGGGGCTGACATGGATCCCAAATAGGAAAGCGCGCTCATCGAATTCACCCGTGAGAATCGGGACATCTTTGCATGGAAGCCTTCTGACATGCCGGGTGTACCGAGAGAGTTTGGTGAGCACAATCTTAATGTGGATCCAAAGTTTAAGCCAACCAAACAATTTCTACATTGGTTCAACAAAGAGAGACGTAAATCTATTGGGGAGGAAGTTGCCCGGCTCTTGGCCGCAGGCTTTATAGTGGAAGTTTTTCACCCGGAGTGGTTGGCTAACCCGGTGCTAGTACTAAAAAAGAACGGCACATGGCGTATGTGCATAGATTACACGGACCTTAACAAGGCTTGCCCAGTTGACCCTTTTGCGCTCCCTCGTATCGATCAAATTATTGATGCAACAACCGGATGCGAAAGTTTATGCTTCCTGGATGCTTATTCAGTGTATCATCAGATCAAGATGGCAACGAAAGATCAGGAGAATACGGCGTTTATTACACCTTTTGGGGCGTTTTGCTACGTCTCCATGCCTTTCGGGATCAAGAGTGCCCAGGCGACTAACAAACATTTTGTGCAGAATTGCCTCCACAGTCAGATTGGCCCAATTGTCCATGCTGACGTAGATGACATTGTGGTTAAGTCTAGAAAGAAGAAAACTCTTTTAGAGGATTTGAAAGAAACCTTTGACAATCTCCGGGTCTACAAGATGATGCTTAACCCGACAAAGTGTGTCTTTGGTGTTCCAGCAGGAAAGCTTTTGGGTTTCTTGGTTTCTGAGCGGGGCATCGAGGCCAACCCAGATAAGATTAAGGCCATCACTTCTTTGGGTGAGCCGACGTGCATTAATGACGTTCAGTGCCTTGTAGGACGGATTGCTGCATTGAGCCGCTTCATAAGCCGGCTTGGGGAGAAAGCTATTCCCTTATACCAGATGATGAAGAAGACAGACAAGTTTAAATGGAGCGCAGTGGCGGCCGAAGCACTTGAAGCTCTTAAAAAACAATTGACTGAGCCGCCAGTGTTAGCTGCTCCGGTTGAGAAAGACCCTATGCTCCTTTATGTGGTGGCTAACAACAGAGCGGTTAGTGTGGCAATTGTGGTTGAGTGCAAGGAGCCAAGGAAGGAGTATCCTGTGCAAAGGCTGGTTTATTACATTAGTGAAGTTTTGGCAGAGTCTAAACAGAGGTATCCACATTGGCAGAAGTTAGTATACGGAGTTTTCATGGCCAATCGCAAGTTAAAACATTACTTTTTGGGGCACCAAATAACAGTGGTCAGTTCTGCCCCATTGGGTGATATCATTCAAAATAGAGAGGTTACAGGGAGGATTGCCAAGTGGGCCTTAGAGCTGAGTCCTATTGGCATCAAGTATGTTCCTCGTACAGCAATTAAGTCTCAAGCTTTTGTGGATTTCATAAATGATTGGACTGAATGTCAAGCCCCTAAAGAGAAGCCGGATAACACGTATTGGACTATACACTTTGATGGAGCCAAGCAGCTAGAAGGGTCCGGGGCAGGAGTTGTTCTCACCTCCCCCAAGGGTGACAAGTTTTGTTATGTGCTCCGGTTAATGTTCCCTTGTAATAATAATGCAGCTGAGTATGAAGCACTGCTCCATGGTCTCAGAGTCTCTAAAGAGATGAATTTAAGCCGGGTCAGGTGTTTAGGCGACTCAGATCTGGTGGCTCAACAAGTTTCAGGCACTTGGGATTCCAAGGATCCGCGGATGGCGGCTTATCGACAGGCGGTTGATATCATTGCCGATCACTTCAAGGGGTACCAGGTGGATCACATTGATCATCGCAGGAACGAGGCGGCTGATGCCTTGTCACAGTTAGGTTCTCAACGAAAGCCGGTACCACCTAATTTTTTCTGCATGTATTGCATCATCCGACTGTCAAGATACCTTCTGAGGAGGATCTGGCTATTCCTGACCCGGAGGCGAACTGGTGGCGGCTCTGCATGCTACCCCAGATTGGACTATTCCTTATTTGGCGTATCTAACACGCGGCGAGTTACCTCAAGAGGAGGATCTGGCCAGGAAGATCACTCGCCATTCTAAGTCTATGACGATTGTTAATGCTGAGTTACATAAGTGTAGTGTGACGGGTGTCTTTCAGCGCTGTGTCTCACCAGAGGAGGGCCGGAAAATATTGAGTGAAATTCACGCTGGCGATTGTGGGCATCATGCCGGGTCAAAATCTTTGGTGGCTAAAGCTTTCCGACATGGGTTTTTCTGGTTGATGGCTCACAAGGATGCAGAAGACTTAGTCCGTAAGTGTGACGACTGTCAAAAGTTCGGCCGGCGTGCTCACGTTCCGGCGCAAGAGTTGAGGATGATACCAATCACTTGGCCGTTTGCGGTCTGGGGGCTCGATATGGTAGGACCTTTCAAGCGATCTAAGGATAAGAAAACACACCTTCTGGTGGCGGTTGATAAATTTACTAAGTGGGTAGAGGCAGAGCCGGTCAGTAAATCTGACGTAGCTACGGCGGTTCAATTTATTAAGAAGCTGATTTATTGCTTTGGATACCCACACAGTATTATTACAGACAATGGAACAAATTTATCCAAAGGAGCTATGAAAACGTTCTGTGAGAAGGAGCATATCCGGCTTGATGTTTCAGCCGTGGCACATCCACAGTCCAATGGTCAGGCAGAGCGAGCCAATCAGGAAATCTTAAGAGGTGTCAAGCCACGGCTCATGGTTCCTTTGAAACGGACACCCGGATTTTGGGTTGAGGAGTTGCCTTCCGTCTTATGGAGCATCAGAACTACACCTAATAGATCTACTGGTTTTACACCTTTCTTCATGGTGTACGGTGTTGAGGCGGTTCTACCCAGTGACATCCGGCACGACTCACCAAGGGTGGCGGCTTATGTTGAGACGGACAATGAGGTAGCCCGCCAAGATGCGTTGGATGCCTTGGATGAAGCACAAGAGTTAGCAGTAGCCAGGTCGGCAATTTATCAACAAGACCTACGACGCTATCATAGCCGCAGGGTAAAGACCGGGACGTTCGAGGAAGGTGACCTAGTGCTCCGGTTGATTCAAGACCAATCTGGAATGCATAAGTTGTCTCCACCATGGGAGGGGCCTTTTGTGGTTAGCAGGAACCTTAAAAATGGATCATATTACCTCATTGATGTCAGAGATGAGTCGGAAACCACAAGTCGAGAGACGTTACGGCCATGGAATATCGCACATCTGCGACCATACTTTACTTAGTAGGGGTTGAAAGCCGCTATCAGTGTATATCATGTTCATATGAGTAAAAGCTAGTATCCCCACACAAGACTGGGGCCTCTGCTCTTATGTACACCTTTGTACAAACAAGATAAAATTTTCTGGCTCAAAAAATTCGAGTTGAAGTGGTTTGTTCACCATCAAAACGGCTGGTCTACCCTCCGGCTTTGTGCCCTATCAAGCACTATGGAAAGGAGGCTTCTTGCCTTCGGGTATAGCTTACTTCTCCCTTGCACAGCCGGAAATATGTCCAATTAAGCACTGTTTGAAAGAGGCCTCTAGCCTTCGGGTATAGCTTACTTCTCCTTTGCACAGCCAGCTGTCATAAAACTGTTGCAAGGAGGCTTCTTGCCTCCGGGTATAGCTTACTTATCCCTTGCACAGTTGGCTTTATGCCTAGTTTGGGTACATTAAGCGCTGTTGTTGATGGAGGCTTCTTACCTTTGGTATAGATTACAGTACCCTAAGACAGCAGCGTGTACACCAAATTCCAGTTGCTTATCAACTGCGGCCATCGAAGGGGGCTTCTTACCGACGGGTATCGCTTTTCTCACCCTAATGGCCGGCTTTATGCCACTTCCGGTTACTTATTAACCGCGGTTGTTGAAGGGGGCTTCTTACCAACGGGTTCGCTTATCTCACCCTAACAACCGGCGTTTACGCCAAAATTCAGTTGCTTATCAACTATAGCTGTTGAAAGAGGCTTCTTGCCTTTGGGTATAGCTTACTTCTCCTTTCAAACAGCCGGCTTTATGCCGTCTCAGGCTAATTATTAGCCGCGGTTGTCGATGGAGGCTTCTTGCTCTGGGGTATAGCTTACATCTCCCGTCGACAGCCGGCGTTCACTATACTCTTACCAGTCAATATCGCTTAGAGACCCTGAGCCGGTTCAAGAACTTGACGGCCAATCTCGCCTAGAGACCCTGAGCCGACTCAAATAATTGACGGCCAATCTCGACAGAGACCCTGAACTGGTATGAGTTTAACCATTCGAATCCACGCAGAAGAGCCGTCATATGAGTTTTTTGAGGAAGGAAAGATCATCATCGCGTATTGTATCACGCCGGCTCATCAAAGCCGGGTCAGAGCAAGGCAATTATAAGTCCCGGGTTGCCACAGGCATAACTACCCGACACTTGGGGGCTACACAGCCGAACTCTCCTCAAAGGATCCGGCTCATCAATAGCCACAGTTGTCGATAGAGGCTTCTTACCATCAGGTATAGCTTACATTATCCTAAAGACAACCGGCTCTTTAATGACTTCATCCGATGAGAGCCGGAGCCATGTTGCTTCGGTCGACAAAATTTAAGGTTTCAAAGAGATTGTCCGGCTTTAACATTCTGGAGAAAGGAATGGCGTCTTAAAAGACAGACACCCCTCATCAGAAAATCTCAAAGGTATATCCCTGAAGAGCCGGCAACACATTAAAACACAGAGAGGTGAAAATATATATGGCCACCAAGTGGCCGAGTCATGTTTACTCTATTACAAAAGATACTCTCAGAAAGGAGCAAAAGCATTGTCAACCACCCACGGCGGGTCATTACATAAGTCTGTGCTTAGAAAGGCTAAAAGAATACAATTCAGTTATTGGCCGGCTCATCCTGCTCCGGGTCTTTTGCTGGCTTTATCTGAAGATTGCCCAAGTCCCAGTTACAGTCAGCCAGAGCAGCAAATGACCCTTCAAGGAACGGAGACGTGTCAAGATCACAAGGAAAGAGATCCTTACTGCGGGTGGGTGTTAGATCTTTCCACTCATAGAGAGGCCCGCTGATTCTCTTCTCATCTGCGTCATAAGCCGCCTGATAGGTGCTCAGGTCAGCTTCATCCGCCAGAACAGAGGCCAGATAGCGCGACTCTTTGACACACCGGGTATAATCTTCCTCGGTGAATTATGAGCCATCATCTCTTTTAGACGGATAGCCATCCATCATTTCAGCCGGCGTTAGCTCGGGAGCGAAGGCAAGAGCCCGGCTCAAACCAGCAACGACTCCTTAGAGGAAGGCGGACTTCTTGAGCTCTTCAATCTGCTTGGGAATTGTAGAGAAGAGTTCCAAGACCCCTTTCAGAGTAGTGGGGATCTTCTCCTTGTACTGCACACTCTTGATCGTGAAGATGGCGTCGCAGTATAACTGCTCTGCAAAAGTATAAATGGCCTTCAGTGGTAGAAGGCTATCAGAAGCCAACTGCCGGCTCCTGGGACCTGGATGAGTCGGATAAAGTTAATAAGTCGCCAGTTTTTTCACTAGCAATGCTAAAAAGTACAAAGTAAACAAGAAAACTTACCAAATAGGGCGGCTGACATCTTCGCAATGTGTTGTTTCAGACCATGAAGTTCATCCGCCACGGCTGTAAGCCGCTGCTCAGCATCGTCCACCCGTTTGGTTAAAGCGGCCTTTTCAAATTCAGCTGTCTCTTTTAAAGAGGTAAGCTCAGCGGTGACACTAGCCAGTTCCTTAGAGAGAGGCCGACATTTTTCATCAGCGATACTTCAGGCTTCTTGCTGAGCCACCAGGTTGGCCCTCAGATCCGTCGACTGAGACCCGGCTTCATTCAAAGCTTCATATAATACATCAAAATATAGGATAAGCCGCCAAAATGCAGGACGTGTGTTAAAAGCAAATACAAGTCTCAAACAGATTACAAGCAATATATTTGACACTTGGGGGCTAATGTATATTTGATCTTTCAAGTATGTAGTTCCGGTTCATCTCCTTCGAAGCTAATCCAGAACTTGGGGGCTACACTATGGCTCTTCAATGTACCAATAATGGAAGCAGCGACTCAACTTGATCAAGTTTGAGCCGGCCCTTGGGGGCTACGATTAGATCTTCAAGTTGTCTACATTACAGGGCCGGCTCAAATATAATCTGAGACGGCCCTTGGGGACTACGATTGGCGGTTCACTTTATTTACAGTACAAAGCTAAGGCAATTTTAAAGGAATTTGACATGACAGAAAGACCCGGCTCAACGATTCAATATGTTAAGCCGGATCTTGGGGGCTAAGTAAAGATATAGTAAGAAGGAAAAGTACCTCATATTTTGTCTTCATGGAATAGATCAACCGAAGTTCCAAATCCCGGCTGGTGGTAACCTGGTATATGTACCTAGCATGTAGCTCTTCAACGGTCATCTTCTCGCATGAAAAGTCGAAGTTCAGTTTCTTTGAAGCTTCAGCCGGCTCTATATGTTTGGTCAATACATGGGTCGGAGGCGTTTGATGACCAGACCCGGTGATAACAACATCCGGAGTGCCAGGGGTCTTGGCAGGAGTCGCCGGCTTGGAAGGAGCCCTAGGAGGGCTCTCCATGATGACATCTTCAGCGGCCGGCTCTATGGAGGCAGCCGGCGGGTTTTCTTCCGGTTGAGTTTCCTCCGGTTGTTCGGGCTCCGGTTCTTCAATAACTGGTCCGGAGGAGGGCTTGTTGGCCTTGCGACGTTTAGCTTGAGCACTGCAAAAAAGAAGAAGAATCAGCAGTTGAAGATATTGCTATCATAGTAACAGCCGGATATCCAGATGCTTACAGCGGATTAATCTTGGGCGGTGGTATGATTGACTCCAAAGAGTCACCGGAGGAAGGAGATTTCTACAAAAATAAAACAGAAAGGTGAAGAGAGTATCAAGTTTACAAAGGAAAGGTAAAGGAAAAGAAGGGGTTTAAACCTCGGCGAGGCGTTTCTTGGGAGCCGGAGAGATTGGCAACCCGGACATGAGCTCGGTAGAGCCGGTGCTCCGAGTCTGTCGACGCACGATTTGCTGTTGCTTTTTTAAGAGAAAATCGAGAGCCAGATAAGCAAGAGGGTGAGAAAGAGGAACTTTTCTGATAACCCGCCGCGGCTTTCGGGGGACGAAACATTCTGAGCCGGAGGAAAAGTAATTTACCTTAGGAGCATTGGCACGCTGGTTTCCACTTCATCCTGCGAGTAAAGTAAGTGTTAAATTAGGAAGGTAAAAGATCAAGCGAGATAGTTGAAACTTTACCTCTGAGCTGGATGATGGTGGCGGGTCAAACAAATTATCTTGCGGGACATGTTTTTTAGCCTTCTTAGTTGGGACCTTCTTCCTGGATTTCTTCGGAGGGGCAACGTATTCCCTCTTCTAGAAGTCTGAGTCGGCCTATAAGAATTACCCGGAGAGTGAATATCAAATCAGCAAAATGCAAACAACGTCTAAGAGACGGAAGGGAAGAGATTAAACTTACATGAGGAGCCAGATTGTTGGCACTAAAAGGTGCCAGGCCAATTTCGCTACATGATCCGGAAGCTTCATGGACAAGGCTCCGGATGGCAAGGGTAATGTCATTATCTATCAACGTAGATCGGCTGAAGCATAATGAGCTATCATACTTGCCTTTATATTCGCACATGAGCCGGCTTGTATGGCTCAAAGGCATAATCCGCCATGAAATCCAGCAGCGGATCAGGTCCAGCCCGATTAAGCCGTTGGCCATGAGAGCCTTGATTTTGGCCTGGGCCAGCTCATATCTTGTGCGTTCTGAAGCTGATAGCCGGCGAGGAAGCTCTGATGTTGTTGTGAGCCGGGAAGGACGATAACCCGGCAAAGGACGCTCGTTCTCAGGAGAGGTGTCCTTGCAATAGAACCAGGTCCTGTTCCAGTCCTTTGGGTGACTCGGCATCTATGTAGCTGGAAAGATGATATCCCTACGCCGTTGGATGGATATGCCTCCAAGTTCTAGGATCGGGCCGGCTTTCACTTCAGTTTTCCGGTTAGCATAAAAGAACTCCTAAAAGAATCCCACACACGGCTTGATTTGAAGGTAAGCTTCATAGAGCACTTGGAAATTTCATATGTTTGAGACGGAATTGGGGGCCAAGTCTTGCGGGTGAAGCTTATAACAGTGAAGGACGTCCCGAAAGAATTTTGAGCCGGGAGGCATGAACCCTCGTTCAATATGGTCAGAGAACACCACCACTTCACCTTCTTGAGGTTTGGGCCGCGTCTCATCACCTGGGACCCGCCAGCTAATGACTTCCTTAGGAGGAAGAGTACCCGTGTGAACAAAATCCGACAAAATGTCCTCCATAATGCCTGACCCAACCTAGTTGCATGAGTTGGACGCACGAGACATGTTGGCGGCTTAAGTGCTATGCAAGATAAAAGGCGCGATGAGTCGAAGCGCAAGAGCCGGAGAAGCTTGGCGACTCAATAGGGAAAGGAAAGATCGAAAAATCGGCTAAGTCCTAAAAACAGATTATGCAAGATGTTACTATATCTACGGATCTACAAAGGCAGAGAAAATAAATTTTATTCTGACCTAACGATGAACAATGGAGGAAAAAAAGAAACGGATTGGGGCCATCGTGGCCCGTGCATTACGCGCAGCCGGCCCGCGTGTGGCGGCGGTGCAAGAGCGCATTCTAAAGGCGTTAGCGGCATCGAGGTACACTGGCGAAGGCAGTGCCGGAGCCCGAACAGCGGCGGTGGAGCACCGGTGAAAACCCCACTACAGCAGCGACAATCTAGGGAGCAGGAAAGCTTACCGGAGATGGCGCAGTAGAGGCGGACGGATCTCTGGTACGATCAGGGTGATGCAGTGGCCAAGGTTGGGGACGACGTTCGGACGGCGCTGGAGCAAAGCTCGAAGACGCTAGGGTGGCGATGGGAAGAAGACGAAGAAGCAGAGGCATGAGCGGGAGAATTGGAAACTCCGACCCGCACGGGTCATATATAAAAGGGGGTTAAGGAAGACGCGAAAATCCAGGCGATGACACCGTTTGACCGAGGCGGACGCCTCGATTCTTGGGATGACAGTTAAAGTGAAAGATTTGGTGACACGTCAACAGATCTCATGACGTCACGCCAGGTCATTTCTGGGCGGCTCGCCAAAAGTGGAAGAGAAGGATGAAGTGAGCAAGCTCAATTCAACCTGGGGCCTAATGTTGGGGATATGAACTGCCGAAGAGGCTACGGGTCATGTTATTGGCTCGTGAACCGGCCCAAAGGTGAGTCGTAAGATTAAGTGGCCTAAGAGGATAGGCGGCTCATGGTGTGGGCCGTATGATGGCCCAGACCGAGAAGACTCGGGCGTGCAAGCCGACTCATAGACGGCTTGGACAAGAAGATAGAGAGAGACACGGTTAGCAATTGTAACAACCCGGATGTTCTGACCTCTTATATAAAGGCAGACTCCGGGCGACTTAGAGGACAGGCAATCGAGAACTAGGTCAAGCTTTTAGCTCCTTGAAATCAATGCGCAAGCAATACAAACACAAGCAGGACGTAGGTTGTTACCTCGATTCGAGGTGCCGAACCTAGGTAAATCCGTGTCTTTCATCCCGACTAACCCCTTTGAGTCCATCCCATTGGCGATGGCCTCGAACCGAAGTCCGTTCACCCGAACATCTGCCATGATAAAACCACAACAGTTACTGTGTGAACTCATTCTTTATTTATATTGGTGTTATACCTACTTTAATATAACTTTTCCATGGCTCATACCACATGATGCAACCCATAGATTCATCAAAATAGGCAAACAACTCAAAGAAAACAGAATCTGTCAAAAAACAGAACAGTCTGTAGCAATATGAAAACTTCGTATACTTATGTGACTCAAACAATTCTGAAAGATTAGCAAAACCTGGGAAATGTATATATCAATATTTTTTAAAACTTTCAGATCAATTAGACGCTCTAAAAAATTGGAAAATTCCTCGACTGAGCATAAATGTTTCTGTTTTCAGCAAGATCAAATCAACAACTACCATAGATCACCCCAAAGGTTTTACTTGGCTCAAACACTAATTAAAACACTAAAACACAATTACTACAAAAGTAATAATGTGGGAAACACTCAAAAACAGAAGCAAAAACAGAAAACAAAAATAATATTGGGTTGCCTCCCAACAAGCGCTATTGTTTAACGCCCCTAGCTAGGCATAATGATTTCAATGATGCTCACATAAAAAGTAGTAATTGAATTATGCAAGAAAGCTTCATGAATCTCACGACAAGCACATTTAAGTGTAACCCACTTCCTATGCATAGGGATTTTGTGAGCAAACAATTTATGGTAACAAGAATCAACTAGCATAGGAAGGCCAAACAAGCATAACTTCAAAACTTTGAACACATAGAGAGGAAACTTGATGTTATTGCAATTCCTAAAAGCATATGTTCCTACCGCATAAGAAATTTCAGTAGCATCATGAAGGTATCTCACAATATAGATATCACACAAAGCATTCTTTTCATGAGCAATTATAGCTTACGTGTCATCACCCAAACTTGGGGAACAAAAAATATCATCTTTATAAGGCATAGCATATCCAAGCTTGTGGGGTTGCATATCATTAGCATCATGGATATTCAGACAATTCATACTAACAACATGGCAATCATGCTTTTCATTCAAAGAGATATCATGAATCAACTTATAATTTTCCTCTTTCAAGACTTCATCAAAAATTTCATAATTTTCAAGCAAAATTTCATAGAGATAATCAAGTGCACTCAACTCACTAGCAATTGGTTCATCATAATTTTGTCTGTTGAAAAGATTAGCAAGTGGATGAGGATCCATATCAATAGATTTTTAGCAACGAAGATGCACGCAAATAGAAGGCACATGGCATCACAAGCAAACATAGCAAACGGGAAAACAAACGGAAGAAGGGCGAATAACAAGGAAAATATTTTTGGTATTTTCTGAAAATCATTTTAGAAGTAAGGGAGAGGAAAACGAGAGGCAAATGGAAAATAATGTAAATGCAAGAGATGAGTTTGTGATGGGTACTTGGTAGGCTTGATGTGTATCCTCCCCGGCAACATCGACAGAAATTGGGAAGTTGACGGGATAGATATTTCCTTAACTTGCTATGTATCCTCTCGGGCAACGACGCTAGAAATCTTTCTTGCTACCTCTTGAGCATGCGTTGGGGAAGAGGAAAGGGTGATGCAGCAAAGTAGATAGGTATTTCCTCAATTTTTTATAGAACCAAGGTATCAATCCAGTAGGAGGAACAAATAAGTCACCAATTGATGCACCTACACAAATAATCAAACTCTTGCACCCAACGCTATAAAGGGGTTGTCAATCCCTTCATGGTTATTTGCAAGGATTAGATGCGATAGAGATAGACGTAACGAGTGCAGAAAGTAAAAGGCAAACAAAGCAAGTATAGATCAGAAAATATATGATGGAAAATAGACCCGGGGGCCATAGGTTTCACTAGAGGCTTCTCTCTTGAAGGCAAATATCATGGTGGGTAAACAAATTACTGTCAAGCAATTGATAGAAAAGTGAATAATCATGTAGTTATCCAAGGCAATGATCATGCATATAGGCATCACATCCGTGACAAGTAGACCAAAACGATTCTGCATATACTACTATTACTCCACACATAAACTGACTCCTGCCTGCATCTAGAGTATTAAGTTCATGAAAAACAGAGTAACAAATTAATAAAGATGACATGATGTAGAGGGATAAACTCAAGCAATATGATGAAAACTCCATCTTGTTACCCTTGATGGCAACAATAAATATGTGCCTCGCTACCCATACTTTGTGACTCGGTGAGGACACCGCAAGATTAACCCCAAAACCAAGCACTTCTCCCATTGAAAGAATTACCAATATAGTTGGCCAAACCAAACCAATAACTCCAAGATACTTGCAAGGATATGAAATCAGGCATATAAGATATCAGAGGATATTCAAATAAGATTCATGGATAATATGAACATAAACTCACAATTCATCGGATCTTGACAAACACACCACAAAAGAGGATTACATCGGATAGATCTCCATGAAAATCAGGATGAACATGGTATTGAAGATCAAAGAGAGAGAAGAAGCCATCTTGCTACTAGCTATGGACCCGTAGGTCTATGGTGGGCTACTCATGCATCATTGGTGGGGCAATGGAGTTGATGTAGATGCCCTCTGTGATCGAAATCCCTCTGGCAGATTACCGGAAAAGGCTCCAAGATTGGATCTCTCGGGAACGGAGGCTTCCAGCGGCGGAAAAGTATTTGCATGGCTCTTTTTGATGTTGGGGAATATTTGGGTATTTATAGGACAAGAATTGGGGTTAGGAGACCTACCAGGAGGCGACATGCCTGCTAGGCGTGGCGAGGGCCCCCCCCCCCGCCTAACAGGCTTGTGGCGCCCTGTCACCTCCCTTGACACGCACTCCAAGCTTGGATGACTTTCTTCCTTCGAGAAAAATTCCTTCCGAAGGTTTTATTCTGTTTGGACTCCGTTTAATATTCCATATATGCAAAACTCAAAAACAACGAAAAAAAGAAACTTGGCTCTAGATTAATAGGTTAGTCCCAAAAATAATATAAAATAGAATATTAATGCATATAAAACATGCAAAACACATAATATAATAGCATGCCATCGTAAAAGATTATAGATATATTGGAGACATATCAAGCTGGCGAA
The DNA here is from genome assembly GCA_022496015.1 of Hordeum marinum. Classification (NCBI taxonomy): domain Eukaryota; kingdom Viridiplantae; phylum Streptophyta; class Magnoliopsida; order Poales; family Poaceae; genus Hordeum; species Hordeum marinum. The sequence continues at coordinate 115,206,563 of CM039672.1, forward strand.
GAGTGGGACCGCGTCGCATCCCACACCTCCAGGGACCGAGAAGGATGCCGCGGAGGTGTCTGTTGGGGAACGTTGCATGGGAAACAAAAAATTTCCTACGCACACGCAAGATCTATCCATGGTGATGAGCATCTACGAGAGGGAGAGTGGATCTACATACCCTTGTAAATCGCTAAGCGGGGAGCATTAAGAAACGCGGTTGGTGTAGTCGAACGTCTTCGCGATCCAAATTGCTGAGCGTCCCGCAATCTCATCTCGATACATCCCGTGATCCAATCACGATCTGTCCCGCGAACTCATCACGATCCGTCCCGCGATCTTGATCACGGTCCTTCCGACCTAGCGCCGAAAAAACGTCACCTCTGCGTTCAGCACACGTGTAGCTCGATGACGATCTCTGCCTTCTTGATCCAGCAACAGGGAGCAGAGAGGTAGACGAGTTGTCCGGCAGCGTGATGGTGCTGCGGCGATGGTGGTGGAGTAATCTCAGTAGGGCTTCGCCTAAGCACAGCTGAAAGCGATCTAGAGGAGAAACTACGAACTAGAGGGTAGGGTTGCACATGGCTGAAAATCTTGTGCCAAAACCCTAAAACCCTCTACATATATAGGATGAGAGGAGGAGGAGACTTGGCACAAGGGACAATCTCTCTAGGCTTCGGCCGAAGGGAGGAGAGGAGGAATCCTCCTCCAATCCTAGTAGGACTAGGATTCCTTCCTTATTTGGTCTTTTTGCCTTTTTTCACCTTTTTCTCTTTGGGTTTTCTTCCCAGCCGCATGGGCCTTGTGTGGGACTTCCACCAGCCCACTAAGGGCAGGTATTAACCCTCCCACAGCCCATGTAGCCTCTTGGGTCGAAATACCCCTCCGGATGGTCCCCCGGTACACTGCCGGCACTCCTGGTACACTACCGATCAGCCCGAAACTTTTCCGGCGACCAAAATAGGACATCCTATATATCAATATTTACCTCCGGACCATTCTAGAGCTCCTCATGACGTCCGGGATCTCATCCAGGCCTCCAAAAAACCTTCGGTCACCACCATGCATAACTCTATACTACCAAAACGTCACCGAACCTTAAGTGTGTAGACAATGCGGGTTTGAGAACTATGTAGACATGACCGAGACACCTCTATGGTCAATAACCAATAGCGCGACCTGGATGCCCATATTGGTTCCTACATATTTTATGAAGATCTTTATCAATCAAACCTCTATGTCAAGGATTCAGTTAATCCCATATGATGTTCCCTTTGTTCTTCGGTATGTTACTTGCCCGAGATTCGATCATCGGTATCTCCATACCTACTTCAACCTCGTTACCAGCAAGTCTATTTACCTGTTCCGTAATAGAAGATCCCGTGACTAACACTTAGTCACATTGTTTGCAAGGCTTATTGTGATGTTGTATTACCAAGTGGGCCCTAAGATACCTCTCCGTCACACGGAGTAACAAATCCCAGTCTTGATCCATGCCAACTCAACAAACACCCTCGGAGATACCTGTAGAGCACCTTTATAGTCACCCGGTTACGTTGCAATGTTTGATCCACACAAGGCACTCCTCCGATGTCCATGAGTTGCATGATCTCATGGTCATAGGAACATATACTTGACATGCAGCAAACAGTAGCAATAAACTGACACGATCATATGCTACGCTTGTAGTTTGGGTCTTGTCCATCACATCATTCTACTAATGATGTGATACCATTATCAAATGACATCACATGTCAATGTCTAGGAAACCTTGATCATCTTTGATTAACGAGCTAGTTCACTAGAGGCATACTGGGGACCAAGTGTTGTCTATTTTCCCACACATGTAATGTGTTTCCAATCAATACAATTATATCATGGATAATAAACGATTATCATGAACTAGGAAACATAATACCAAACTCTTTATCTATTGCCTCCAGGGCATATTTCCAACAGTTCCCTTTGTTCTTCGGTATGTTACTTGCCCGAGATTCGATCGTCGGTATCTCCATACCTAGTTCAACCTCATTACCGGAAAGTCTCTTTACTCGCTTCTGTAATACAAGATCATGTGGCTAACACTTAGACACCTTCCTTCGCCACCTTCCTTCTGTAATACAAGAAGAATTGGCTACCACGCTTTGCTTGGAACTGCACCAGCTTACTGCTCCCCCGTTGAGAATAAATATGTATCCGGTTTGCGACTTAGAGTCATCCGGATCAGTGTCAAAGCTTGCGTCGACGTAACCCTTTACGACGAACTCTTCATCACCTCCATAAACGAGAAACATATCCTTAGTCCTGTTCAAGTACTTAAGGATATTCTTGACCGCTACCAAGTGTTCCATTCCAGGATCACTTTGAAACCTTCCGTCCATACTTATGGCAAGGCTGACATCGGGTCTTGTGCACAACATTGCATACATGATAGAGCCTATGGATGAAGCATAGGGGATGACACTCATCTTTTCTCTATCTTCTGCAGTCACTGGGCATTGAGTCTTACTCAACTTCACACCTTGTAACACAGGCAAGAACCCCTTCTTGGACTGATCCATTTTGAACTTCTTCAAAACATTATCAAGGTATGTGCTCTGTGAAAGTGCTATTAAGCGTCTTGATCTATCTCTATAGATCTTAATGCCTAATATGAAAGTAGCTTCTCCTAGGTCCTTCATTGAAAAAGTCTTGTTCAAATATTCCTTCACGCTTTCCCGCATTCCTATATCGTTTCCAATCAGCAACATGTCATCCACATATAATACTAGAAACGCTATAGAGCTCTCACTCACTTTCTTGTAAATAAAATCTTCTCCATAAACTTGTATAAACTCAAACGCTTTGATCACCTCATCAAAGCGCTTATTCCAAGTCCGAGATGCTTGCACCAGCCCATAAATGGATCACTAGAGTTTGCAAACTTTGTCAGCATTCTCTGGATCAACAAAACCTTCTGGTTGCATCATATACAACTCTTCCGCATCGAAACCATTGAGGAACGCCGTTTTGACATCCATATGCCAAATTTCATAATCGAAATAAGCAGCTATTGCCAACATGATTCTGACAGACTTAAGCATCGCTACGGGTGAGAATGTCTCATCGCAGTCAACTCCTTGAACTTGTGAAAAACCCTTTGCCACAAGTCGAGCTTTATAGACGGTGACATTACCGTCCATGTCTGTCTTCTTCTTAAAGATGCATACATTCTGAATGGCCTTTCGCCCTTCAGGTAATACTTCCAAAGTCCATACTTTTTTTTCATACATGGATCCCATATCGGATTTCATGGCCTCTAACCATTTTTTGGAATCCGGGCCCATCACTGCTCCTCCATAGCTCGTAGGTTCATTGTTGTCCAACAACATGACCTCCAAGACAGGGTTGTCATACCACTCAGGAGTAGTACGCGCCCTTGTCGACCTACGAGGTTCAATAGTAGCTTGATCTAAAGCTTCATGATCATCATCATTAACCTCCTCTTCTACCATCGTAGGTTCCACAAAAACATCTTTCTATGCTACGCTACTTTCTGGTTGAAGTAAAGGTTCAATAACCTCATCAAGCTCTATTTTCCTCCCACTCAATTCTTTCGAGAGGAACTCTTTCTCAAGAAATGTTCCGTTCTTAGCGACAAACACTTTGCCTTCGGATTTGAGATAGAAGGTATACCTGACTGTCTCTTTCGGGTATCCTATGAAGACGCATTTCTCCACTTTGGATTCTAGCTTTTCAGGCAGAAGCTTTTTGACATAAGCATCACATCCGCAAACTTTAAGAAACGACAACTTTGGCCTCTTGCCAAACCACATTACATATGGCGTCGTCTCAACGGATTTTGCTGGTGCCCTATTTAAAGTGAATGCCACTATCTCTAACGCATATCCCCAAAATGATAGTGGCAAATCAGCAAGAGACATCATAGAAAGCACCATATCTAACAGGGTTCGATTACGACATTCGGGCACACCATTACGCTGTGGTGTTCCAGGCGGTGTCAACTGTGAAACAATTCCACACTGTCTTAAGTGACTGCAAACTCATAACTCAGATATTCACCTCCTCGATCAGATCGCAGGAATTTAATCTTCTTGTTACGATGATTCTCAACTTCACTCTGAAATTGCTTGAACTTTTCAAACGTTTCAGACTTGTGTTTCATTAAGTAAATATACCCATATCTACTTAAGTCATCAGTGAAGGTCAGAAAATAACGATATCCACCATGCGCTGTAACATTCATTGGACCGCACACATCAGTATGTATGATTTCCAATAAGTCACCCGCCCGTTCCATTGTTCCAGAGAACGGCGTTTTAGTCATCTTTCCCATGAGGCATGGTTCACATGTGTCAAGTGATTCAAAACCAAGTGACTCCAAAAGTCCATCAGCATGGAGTGTCCTCATGCGTTTTACACGAATATGACCTAAACGACAGTGCCACAAGAAAGTGGTACTATCATTATCAACTCTAAATCTTTTGGCATCAATGTTATGAACATGTGTGTCATTACTATCAAGATTCAATATGAATAAACCCCTCACATCGGGTGCATGACCATAAAACATATTACTCATATAAATAGAACAACCTTTATTCTCTGATTTAAATGAGTAACCGTCTTGCAATAAACAAGATCCATATATAATGTTCATGCTTAACGCAGGCACTAAATAACAATTATTCAGGTTCATCAGTAATCCCGATGGTAACTGAAGAGAGAGCGTGCCAACGACGATCGCATCAACCTTGCAACCATTTCCTACGCGCATTGTCACTTCATCCTTTGCCAGCCTTCGTCTATTTCGTAGGTCCTGCTTTGAGTTGCAAATGTGAGCAACCGAACCGGTATCAGATACCCATGCACTACAACGAGAGCTAGTTAGGTACACATCAATAACATGTATATCATATATACCTTGTTTGTCGTTGGCCACCTTCTTGCCAGCCAGGTACTTGGGGCAGTTCCGCTTCCAGTGACCAGTTCCCTTGCAATGAAAGCACTCAGTTTCTGGTTAGGTCCATGCTTTGGCTTCTTTACAGGAGTAGCAACTGCATTGCCATCCTTCTTGGTTTTACCCTTCTTGCCTTTGCCCTTGCCATTTTTCTTGTACTAGTGGTTTTATTGACCATCAACACTTGATGTTCTTTTTGGATTTCAGACTCAGCGACTTTTAGCATCGCAAACAGCTCGGCGACTGACTTGTTCATCCCGTGCATGTTATAGTTCATCACAAAGCTCTTGTAACTAGGTGGCAGTGATTGAAGAACTCTGTCAGTGATCGCCTCTGGCGGAAGGGCAATTCCCAACTCCGCTAGACTAGTTGCATACCCAGACATTCTGAGTATATGTTCATTGATAGACCCGTTCTCCTCCATCTTGCAAGCATAGAACTTATCAGAGGTTTCATACCTCTCGATCCGGGCATTCTTCTGAAAGATAAACTTCAACTCCTGAAACATCTCATATGCTCCATGACGTTCAAAATATCTTTGATGTCCTGGTTCTAAGCCATACAATATTGCACACTGAACGATTGAGTAATCTCCAGTATGTGCCTCCCAAGCGTTCTTAACGTCTTTGGAGGTCATGTCTTCTGGTTGGTCACCAAGCGGTGCATCAAGGACATATGATTTCTCGGAAGCCGTGAGGATAATCCTCAGATTACGGGCCTAGTCAACAAAGTTACTTCCATCATCTTTAAACTTAGCTTTCTCTAGGAACGCATTAAAATTCAGGGGTGCTACTGCGTGAGCCATTGATCTACAACATGGAGTTTCTTCATGCGCTTTATACAAATATGACATTTAGCGGCAATGCCACAATTATGTGGTACTATCATTATTAACTTTGTATCTTTTGGCATCAATGTTATGAATATGTGTATTACTTCGATCAAGATTCAACAAACCATTCTCACTGGGTGCATGACCATTGAAGGTATTTGTCATGTAAACAGAATAACCATTATTATCTAACTTAAATGAATAATCGTGTTGCAATAAACACGATATAATCACATTCATGCTCAACGCAAAACACCAAATAACATTTATTTAGGTTCATCACTAATCCCGAAGGTAGAGAGAGCATGCGATGTTGATCACATCAACCTTGGAAACATTTCCAACACACATTGTCACCTCACCCTTAGCTAGTTCTCCGTTTATTCCATAGCTTTTATTTCGAGTTACTAACATTTAGCAACCAAACCAGTATCCAATACCCAGATGCTACTAGGAGTACTAGCAAGGTACACATCAATAACACATATATCAAATATACTTCTGTCGACGTTGCCAGCCTTCTTATCTACCAAGTATCTAGGGTTGTTCCGCTTCAACGACCGCTCTCCTCATAATCGAAGCACTTAGTCTCAGGTTTGGGTTCAACTTTGGGTTGCTTCACTGGAGCAGCAACTGACTTGCCATCCATGAAGTTTCCCTCCTTGCCCTTGCCCTTCTCGAAACTAGTGGTTTTACTAACCATCAACACTTGACGCTCCTTCTTGATTTCTACCTTCGCGGTGTCAAACATCGCGAACAGCCCAGGGATCATTATTTCTATCCCAGGCATTTTATAGTTCATTACCAAGTTCTAGTAGCTTAGTGACAGTGACTTGGAGAACTATGTCAATCACTATCTTATCTGGAAAATCAACTCCCACTTGATTCAAGCGATTGTAGCACCCAGACAATCTGAGCACATGCTCAATGATTGAGCTATTCTCTTTCATCTTGCAGGAAAAGAATCTTGTTGGAGATCTCATATCTCACAACACGGGCACGAGCCTGAGATCCTAATTTCAGCTCTTAGAACATCTCATATGTTTTGTGACATTCAAAATGTTTCGGAGCCTCAATTCCAATCCGTAACGCATGACGCACTAAACTATCAAGTATTCATCAGAACGTGCCTGTCAGATGTTCACAACATTTACAGATGACGCTAGAGGGGTTGGCGCACCGAGCGGTGCATTGAGAACATAAGCCTTTTGTGCAGCAATGAGGACAATCCTCAGATAATGGATCCAGTCCGCAATATTGCTACCATCATCTTTCAACTCAATTTCTCTAGGAACATATAAAAATTCAAGGGAGCTACAATGTGAGCTACAACATAATTTGCAAAGACACTACTGACTATGTTCATGCGAATGAGTTCAATTAATCATATTACTTAAGAACTCCCACTCAAATTGACATCCCTCCGGTCATTCGAGTGATACATGATCCAAATTCACCAACTCAAGTCCGATCATCACATGAGTTGAGGTGGTTTCAATGGTGAACATCATCATGTTGATCATATCTACTATATGACTCATGTTTGACCTTCCGGTCTCTTATGCTGTGAGGCCATGTCTGTACATGCTAGGCTTGTCAAGTTTAATCGGAGTGTTCTGCATGTGCAACACTGGCTTGCACCCGTTGTATGTGAATGTAGAGTCTATCACACCCGATCATCACCTGGTGTCTCGACACAACGAAGTTTTGCAACGGTGCACACTCGGGGAGAACACAATTCATCTTCAAATTTAAGTGAGGGATCACCTTATAATGCTACCATCGTCCTAATCAAAACAAGGTGCATAAAAGGATGAACATCTCATGCAAATCATAAGTAACATGATACGACCATGAACTTGTGCTTTTGATCTCCATCTTGAAAGCACCGACATGATCTCCAACGTCATCGGCATGAAACCATGATCTCCATCATCTTGATCTCCATCAACGTGTCGCCATCGGGGTTGTCACACCCACCATGCTTCTACTACTATTGCTATTGTTTAGCAATAAAGTAAAGCATTACATAGCGCTTAATGATTGACACGCAGGTCATACAATAATTAAAGACAACCCTATGGCTCCTGCCGGTTGCCATACTCATCGACATGCAAGTCATGATATTCTATACAACACATGATCATCTCATACATCACATATATCTCATCATGTAATTGTCCATATCACATCACAACATACCCTGCAAAAACAAGTTAGACGTCCTCTAATTGTTGTTGCAAGTTTTACGTGGCTGCTATGGGTATATAGCAAGAACAATTCTCACCTAAGCAAAACCACAACGGTGACACATAAGTTGCTTTTCAACCTTCTCAAGGACCGCCTTTGTCGAATCTAATCCAACTAAATTAGGAGAAACAGACACTCATCAGCCATCTTTGTGCAGCAAAGTTACACGTCAATCGATGGAACCGGTCTCTCGTAAGCGTATGAGTAAGGTTGGTCTGGGCCGCTTCACCCCACAATACCGCTGAACCAAAACACGGCCAAGGGAGGAAGCAATCTAAGCAACAACACCCACAAACTCTGTGTGTTCTACTTGAGATCTCATCTACACATAGACCTAGCTCATGATGCCAATGTTGGGAACGTTGCATGGGAAAAAAAATCCTACGCACATGCAAGATCTATCCATGGTGATGAGCATCTAAGAGAGGGAGAGTGGATCTACATACCCTTGTAGATCGCTAAGCGGGAAGCGTTAAGAAACGCGGTTGGTGTAGTCGAACGTCTTCACGATCCAAATCGCCGAGCGTCCCGCGATCTCATCACGATCCATCCTGTGATCCAATCACGATCCGTCCCACGATCTCATCACGATCCGTCTCGCAATCTTGATCACGGTCCTTCCGATCTAGCGCCGAACGGACGGCACCTCCGCATTCAGCACACGTACAGCTCAATGATGATGTCTGCCTTCTTGATCCAGCAAGAGGGAGCAGATAGGTAGACGATTTATCCAACAGCGTGACGGTGCTGCGGCGATGGTGGTGGAGTAATCTCAGCAGGGCTTCGCCTAAGCACAGCTGAAACCGATCTAGAGGAGAAACTACGAACTAGAGGGTAGGGTTGCACGTGGCTGAAAATCTTGTGCCAAAATCCTAAAAACCTCTATTGTATATAGGAGAGGAGGAGGAGACTTGGCACAAGGGCCAAGTCCTCTAGGCTTCGGCCGAAGGGAGGAGAGGAGGAATCCTTCTCCAATCCTAGTAGGACTAGGACTCCTTCCTTATTTGGTCTTTTTGCCTTTTACCACCTTTTTCTCTTTGGGCTTTTCTTCCCAGCCACATGGGCCTTGTGTGGGACTTCCACCAGTCCACTAAGGGCTGGTATTCATTCACCCACAGCCCATGTAGCCTCTTGGGTCGAAATACCCCTCCCGATGGTCCCCCGGTACACTACCGGCACTCCCGGTACACTACCGACGAGCCCGAAACTTTTCCGGCAACCAAAACAGGACTTCCTATATATCAATATTTACCTCCGGACCATTCCAGAGCTCCTTGTGACCTCCGGGATCTCATCCGGGACTCCAAACAACCTTCGGTCACCACCATGCATAACTCTATACTACCGAAACGTCACCCAACCTTAAGTGTGCAGACCCTGCGGGTTCGAGAACTATGTAGACATGACTGAGACACCTCTATGGTCAATAACCAATAGCGGGACCTAGATGCCCATATTGGTTCCTACATATTCTATGAATATCTTTATCGGTCGAACCTCTATGTCAAGTATTTAGTTAATCCCGTATGATGTTCCCTTTGTTCTTCGGTATGTTACTTGCCCGAGATTCGATCGTCAGTATCTCCATACCTAGTTCAACCTTGTTACCGGCAAGTCTCTTTACTCGTTTCCGTAATACAAGATCTCGTGGCTAACACTTAGTCACATTGCTTGCAAGGCTTATTTGACATGTTGTATTACCGAGTGAGCCCTGAGATACCTCTCCTTCACACGGAGTAACAAATCTCAGTCTTGATCCATGCCAACCCAACAAACACCCTCGGAGATACCTGAAGAGCACCTTTATAGTCACCCAGTTACGTTGCGACGTTTGATACACACAAGGTACTCCTCCGGTGTCAGTGAGTTGCATGATCTCATGGTCATAGGAACAAAGACTTGACATGCAGAAAATAGTAGCAATAAACTGACATGATCATATGCTACGTTTGTAGTTTGGGTCTTGTCGATCACATCATTCTCCTAATGATGTGATCCTGTTATCAAATTACATCTCTTGTCCATGGCTAGGAAACCTTGACCATGTTTGATCAACGAGCTAGTCTATTAGAGGCATACTAGGGACACGGTGTTGTCTATGTATCCACACATGTATCTAAGTTTCCGATCAATACAATTATAGCATGGATAATAAACGATTATCATGAACAAGGAAATATGATAATAACTAATTTATTATTGCCTCTAGGGCATATTTCCAACACTGTCATCCCACCAGGCTCTCTTGGAGCTGGACACAGGAGGTGGGGGTGACGATGTCATGGCCGAGGTTAATGCCTCGACCGCTGAACTCCTGGAGGAGGCGCCCCTCCCGACCACTAAGGAGACCGGACAAAAGGATGTCCAATACCCTCCGAGGTCATCTCCAGAGCGCACTACGCTTCCGGAGCCACCAGTTCTATCCCCGATTAGAGATCGGGCTAACTGATCACCACCAGCGCCACCGATGACTGAGTGGCCGGTTATGCAGGAGGCTCTGTCAGGCGCCTCCATCTCCGAGGATCACCGCACCCGTATGACTGAAGGAGGCCTTCAATGGACTCCTGACGGGCTTCCAGGTGAACCACGTAATGTTCTTTTCCTAAAATTTTAATTTATTAGGTTTGTGCTATCTTTATATATAGCTGCCCCCGAGCCCTGGGTGAGTTTAGAGAAAACTCACCCGGGGGTCAAATACAAAGAAAAGGCATTATTCATCCTATAATGATTTAACAATCCTTAAGAGGACCAAACATAGGGTCATGGTCTTGACAGTTCGGGTGTTTGAACTCATAAAAACAGATAAATATGTGCTATTTGTAGGCCCCGTCATCAATGGCGACTGTTAATGCCGTGGAACTTGACGAGCTAAACCGAAAGCTCAAGGGCTCCGAAGAGGAGCTTGACGCTCTGAGCAAGAGGTTAGACGAGGCGCAAGGTAAGCTGTCTTGAAATATCCGAGCCATTAAGCATTAGTGATTCACACTGTTGACTTAGTATAATTATATGTTGTATTGCTTACACAGCCTCGACGAAGGAAGTCGAGAAGCTCAAGGCCGAGTTGCGACAGACGAAGCAAGAGACCGTAGAAGAGAAGGCAACAACCGCGCTCTCCACATTAAAAACCGCGAGCGAAAAGCATGAGGCTCGGGTGGGGGAGGTTCAGAAGGAGCTTAAGGACGCCAGCCAAAAATGCAAGGACCTTGAGTAGAAGGGCAAGGAACAAGTTGTGGACCTATCCACGCTGAAATCCAACCTCCAGAAGGAGCGTGTGGATATGCGGTTCTTTGAAGAACAGATTCGCCAAGTCAAGGCTATCATAGATGGTAAGCCGTATTCACTACAGTGTGCCTTCGATGATAGCAAGTTTGCATAGCTCACCCAGGTGTGGTGTTCCTCAGGCAGCATCTTGGTCCTCTTGAAGAGTGTAGCGGTCGCAAAACAGTTCTACGCTTCGCGAGAAGAGGGAGATAAGGCTCGGCTCTTTTGGGCGCAATTTGAAGCCTCCAAGCGCTCTCCTCTCCTCATCGAGCAGATGAAGCAGCTGATGGAGCTACACTAGATGGCGGAGCCAGCCATGAAGGATCTTTGTATCTGGTTGTAGCCCGATGAGCCATTGTCGGACAGTTACTTTGGCCTGGTGCGGAAGCTAAGGGATGTCTCGCCTTGGATTGACGTGCTAAGGCATTCTTCCTGCATCGAGGGAGCTCAGATGGCCTTTTCAAGGGTCAAGGTGCACTACCCGGGGCTTGATCCGATGAACATAGCCATCGCTCCTCCGCCCCCCGGAAAGGAGCATTAGGTGCCTTGAGCAATACTTCTCCGTAGTGATGGAGGGTTCTCGGGCAATAGAGTCTTAGTGCTCAAAAGATCTTTTACCGCTTTTATGATTATGGTGCATGGTTTATCCTGCCTTTTATGTTTTCCATTCGCTATAACTGTCATGTGGCCATTTAAACTGAAAGTTGCGAGTCATTGGCTTCAACCCCCATGTAGATATTACGCGAGGTTTCTCTGCCTCCGCACTATGACCCTTAGCCGAGCTATCAGTACCCAAAGGCGGTAGTGTGAGGGGGGACAAGGCAATTAGACCATAATGATTTATTGCTTTCACTTACTCATAGGAGCGTGAAAACGGAAGGTGGGGGCTGATGACTAGCCGCGAGTGGTTTGTGATGTTTGGATGAACCGCGGCTAAAGCCAGCATCACATGGTTTGTACGAATACGAAACCCATTGTATGATACGGAATAAGCTCTAACGAAGTTTTTAGTATAATACATATGCTCGGATTCGTAGACTGGTTCTCGCGTACTATGATAGTCTGTTTTCGGCTTTCTCCCCTGAGGTGCTTGACCAGGATAGTTGGAAACACAATCGAAGTGGTTCTCCCTTTGCCCTTTTAGCCGAACGAGCAAAACGTAAAGGGGCAAGCACAGGAGCCGGGCAACCCATCTATTGACCCAAGACCTAGTTCGGAACCAATTCATATAAAGCAAACTCCCAGATGGCGAACACATGATCGATTGTGCTTACGGCGATATTTTAAATTCATGCCCCCGTTTTATTATCCGGTTGTGTCGTAATGTGTACCAAACAGTTTCGCAAGAAGCATTGTGCAGGGAGGAAATAGAGTATGTGCCAAAAAAGACAGCAAAGCGGCCATGCATAATGGTCTCATATTTTGTTCAGTAACTCTTATAGCTCAAATTGCCGAAGCAACTATTTACAGGCACTTGAAGATAAATATAAAGTTTGTAGGAGGGGTTGTACCAGGGGTCTTCGATGGTTGGCCTGACGTCCTCGATATGCCTTGTCGCTTGTCCACTCATGTGTCTCCTAGGGGGTTGCATTCCTTTATGGGTAATGCTGTAGGCGAGCGGACCTTGGAAAGAGGATATTGAGAAGTCGCCAAACTATTGATGGGCTTTACGCTTTAGCAGGTCCTTGATGGTACCTGTTGTATGTCCAAAGACTTATATTGATGGTAGTTCGGTCCAGTCGAACACTTGTGCTTTGATAGTTGTTGCCCACTGCTGCCCATGGAATCTTAAGTGCAAAGTTGTGCCTTCTTAGCACATGTTTTGCTGGCATTAGGGATGTGCAATGGGGGGCGAGTCCCTATTTCTGGGAAGAAGAAGGTCTCGGAGTTCGGGTTGAAACCGAGCTCGCTTCTCAACCTTACGTGCCTTTATGACAAATGTCGGCATTTGCCGATCATTGTAGTGGAATTCGGCCGCCAGGGCCACTGCAGGTTCCTCACTTCGGAGGGAGAGCTCTGTGTTGCCGTTGACAATATTGACCCCCCCTTGGGCCCGGGAATCTTGAGCTTGAGGTATGCCTAGAGTGGGACGGCGCTAAAGCGAGCGAACGCTATACGGCCTAGCAGGGCGTGATCAAATCTATGGAAAGGTACAATGTTGAAGATCAAGTCTTCGCTTTGAAAGTTATCAGGCGAACCGGACACTACTTCCGGTCTTATAGAGCCCGTGCATCGGGCTTCGACGCCTGGGATCACTCCTTTGAAGGTAGTGTTCTTGGGTTTGATCCTTGATGGATCTATACCCATCTTTTTCACCGTGTCTGAGTAAATCAGATTAAGGCTACTTCCTTCGTCCATTATGACTTTAGTGAGGTGATACCCATCTACGATGGGGTCTAGGACGAGGGCGGCTGAACCCCCATGACGGATACTGGTCAGGTGGTTGCGTCGATCGAAGCTGATCGGGCACACCGACCATGCACCTTGGGCTACGAGTTCTATGGCGTAGACCTCTCGAAGGACGTGCTTCCTCTCCTTTTTTGGTATATGAGCGGCATATATCATATTAATGGTTTTTACCTCTAGAGGGAACTGCTTCTGTTCGCCACCGATCGGACCGCGGGGCTCATGCTCGTCCTCGTTGCATGGGCCCTTGCCTTGATCCTCGGCTGCGAGTTTCCCGGCCTGTTTGAACACCCATCAGTTACGGTTGGTGTGGTTAGCGGGCTTCTCTTGAGTGCCATGGATGTGGCAAGGCCTCTCCATAATTTTGTCCAGTGAGGTATGTCCATCGCGATTGCCTTTGGGAGGCTTCTTCTGCTACCCGATTCAGGAATTGAGGAAGCCAACATTAACGGCCGTGTCATCGGCATCACTATTGTTTTGATGGCGCTTATTCTTGTTGCGTTTTAGATTCTGTTTCAGTCCCAATATTCGGAGGTTCCGGGGTTTTCGGGGTTGTGGCTCCGTCTTGCTAGCCAGTTATCCTCGACCGTGTAAAAGCGATTCATGAGTGATGTAAGGGTGGACATTGTCCTAGGTTTATCCTAGCCGAGTTCGTGAGCCAGCCATTCATCCTGAATATTGTGCTTGAAGGAGGCTATTGCCTTGGCGTCCAGGCAATCAACGATCTGTTTTTTCTGGTTAAGAACCGATTCCAGAATTGCTGAGCGGACTCTCCTGCCTTCTGGACGACGTTGCTTAGGTTGGAGGAGTCCGACAGCCAAACATAGGTGCCTTGGAAGTTAGATCGGAATGCATCCTCTAGATCCTCCCAGCACCCGATGGAATTTTCGGGCAGGTTGTTTAACCAGCGCCGAGATAGCCCCTTAAGTTTTAGGGGTAGATACTTGATGGCGTGGAGATCATCTCCTCGTGCCATGTGGATGTGGAGGAGGAAATCCTCGATCCATACTATTCGGTCAGTTGTCTCATTGTATTGCTCTATGTTCATTGGTTTGAACCCCTCCAGGAATTGTTGCTGCATTACCTCGTCCATCAAGCACGGTGGGTGGGCAGCCCCTCCGACCCGAGCCATGTCGAGCCGGTAATCGGCGTATGTTCTGGCCCGGTTTCTTTCCCGACCTCTATTGTTGTGGTCGAGCCAAGGCCGGTATCCCTCCCATCTATCGGGTGAGTACCCTCTGGATCCGTAGATGGATCTCGTACGACCTTCTCTATAGACCAAGTCTTGTCGCAGGTGAAACCTATCACCGGTCTCTATTAGCTCTTTTCCCCGTCTTCAGGGTATCGTCGGCCTATAACCGGTGTCGTCAGCCATCCTATCTCGTCCTCGAGGACGGCGGTCTGGCTTTTCATATGGAGTATGTTTGGGAGACGACATATCTGTAATCTCGTCATCGAATTGTGGTAGCAGCCTTTCGGCATGGATAGCTTGTGGGTTGGTCCAATACGGCGGTACCGTTTCCTTCCTCGGCTGATAGGACCCAAGTCCATCTATCGTTGAGGTTGTCCTATTCGACCTTAAGCTGTCGTTCTTTTGCCTTCAAGCTGCGGGCCATGGCTATAAGCTGTTGCATGAACTGTTCCTGATCTTCAAGGTTTTCGGGGATGGCAAAGTCATCGGCCTCTGAGATTTCCTCCTCCTCAACAGGGGGGAGGTAATTGTCGTCCTCGGAATAGTTTAGATCATTGGGGTTGTGTCGGGGACATATCACGCGGTATGACCCGGGAGACAGTTATAACCCGGTGACAGTTATGAACCGGCTGAGGATGAGTCTCCGGTTGTAAGTCCCTGGATGACTCTACGGTTGTGAGTCCTTGGATGACTCTCTGGTTTTAAGTACCTGGATGAGTCCCTGGATGAGTCCCTGGATGAGTCCCTGGATGACTCTCCGGTTGTGAGTCCCTGGATGACTCTCCAGTTGTGAGTCCCTGGATGACTCCCCAGTTGTAAGTCCCTGGATGAGTCTCCGGTTGTAAGTCCCTGGATGACTCTCCGGTTGTGAGTCCCTGGATGACTCTCTCGTTGTAAGTCCCTGGATGGGTCCCTGGATGACTCTCCGATTGTGAGTCCCTGGATGACTCTCCCGTTGTAAGTCCCTGAAGATGACTCTCCGGTTGTAAGTCCCTGAAGATGACTCTCCGGTTGTAAGTCCCTAAAGATGAGTCCCCGGGTGTAAGCTGCCCGGTGTAAGCCACCCGAGACTCAAAAGCCCATGAAGAGAAGCCTGCAATAGGAAGTCATAATCTGACTTAGACTCTACATGTAAGTCGCCCCTTCAGCTTATATAAGGAGGGGCGGGTCACCCTGAGAGGGTCAAGTTTTTAGACGCCTCAATAGACAGGTCTTAGATAGACAAGAGATTAGAGACTCTCGTGATTAGAGGTAGCAAAACAGCACCCTTGTAACCGAGAGATCTTCTTCGTCATCAATACACGACAAGCAGGATGTAGGCTTTTACCTCCATCGGAGGGGCCGAACCTGGGTAAACTCCGCGTCTCTTGATTCCGATCAACCACTTCAAGCTGCCACATAGTTGCGCTTCTGCCCCGAACCTAAGTTCGTTCACCCAGACATCTGCCGTGACAAATCCACGACAGGTTGCACTGACCTTCCGGCCTCTCCTGGTCCTCTAGCGGATGTCCGGGAATATCGGAATCACCATGTTCTTCTTGGGTAGCTCCGTCCCCGGTGCCAGTGATAGCTTTTCTTCCCTTTTTTACCTTTGATCGCTTGTGCGGCTTCCGGCGCCTTGATGATGTTTCACCCGATTTGTTGCCATTGGTTTTTTGGGTGTGTGCCCACCGTTATCGGCTAGAGTGTCCACCATGTAGATGCCATAGGTGGAGGTGGTAGCCCATCGCTCGGTGTTAACGGGGGTAGGAGCGCGATCTTCCTCATCCATGTCTTCTGCATCCTTGGAGGCGTAGTCTTACATGTCGGTTAAGTCTTCAACAATGGCTATCAAGTGGGTGGTGGGTGGGATAATAAATTATTCTTGACCTTCCTTAAGACCAATATGGGCATGGACCGGGGTTGGGTCATCGATAATTTTCGTCGACAAGATCCGATCTAGGGCTTCATTGAGTGTCGAGAGCTCGATCGGATCAACCTGCTCAGAGCTTACGGAGTTAACCTCCGATGCGTCCGCATGAGGGGAGTCTTCGACATGAACTGGTCTCTGGACGTTTGGCGCTATGGCCAGATCTAGACTCAAAGCCAAGTCATAGTTGGGGTGGATCCCGTGGTCGGGACCGAAAGCGGAGTCCGAGGTTAAAGCCTTGGAGTCTTAGGGCATGGCAGGCGAGACTGCAAGCCCGGTTAGCCAAAGATCGTCCCGAGAGTCTACGAAGAAGTCTAGGTTCCCGAATCTGACCTCTTGATCAGGGGCGAAACTCCTGACCCAACCAAGATGGCCGGTCAGGTCAGCGTGCAGCAAAATGCTGCCGAAAGCGAAGATCTGTCCGGGGACAAAGGTGTCCATGTTGCAGACTTCTTCGTTGATGAAAACATGAGCCATCGACTCCTTTGGCGATGATAGCAGAGCTCTCAATGAAAGCACCAATGTCGGTGTTAAAACCGGCAGATCTTGGGTAGGGGGTCCCGAGCTGTGAGACGAGGATCGACGGTAATAGGGGATGAAGGAGGCGAAGTTTACCCAGGTTCGGGCCCTCCTATGGAGGTAAAACCTTACGTCGTGGTTGATTATATTGATGGTATGATGGTTATAGAGTTGATCTACCTCGAGATCGAATAGCTAAAACCCTAGAAGAGTTTCCTTGCCCTACGATCTAAAACCCCTCCTGGTTTACATAGACACCAGGGGGTACTACGGTTTACACATGGTAGGTCTCCTGCTGAGGATGGAGATGCCGATTTCCTCATCTTGACTTGGATTGCATGACGTGCCTTCGCGACTTCCTTTTGAAATGTGGGGCCGCAATGTATCTGGCCATTCCTACGACAATCAAAGAATGGCCCACCAAGCCGGCCTATTAAGAGATAGGCCGACAGCCCAGGACCCCTTAGCCCAGGACACCCTCACACACCACTTTGGATTTTTAGAGATGTTGAAGTCTTGTGTGGGAAACTAAAATATCCTACAGATTATCTAGTTCTTGGTTCCCCACAAGATGACTTTTGTCCCATTATCTTTGTTAGACCTTTCTTGAAGACTGTTAATGCTAAGATAGATTGCAAAAAAAGAAACTGCCTGTGTTGAGTTTGGTGATGTGTCTCATGATTTTAATTTTTCCAACTTTAGTAGACAACCTCGTGATTGAGGATTACCTAATAAGGATGAATTAATTGGTCTTGCTTATATTGTCATTCCCCCTACTATCCACTAGAATAATATTTGCTAGACCATGAAAATGATATGCACTTCCGTGAAAGAAATGATATAGATAAAAAAAATCTTTGAACAACAACCTCTACTGAAACACAATTTGCCTAATAAAACTCTTGGAGGTCCTCCTCCACCTAAAGGTGATCTTGTGTTTGAACTCAAACAATTGCCCGACACTCTGAAATATGCTTATCTTGATGAGAAAAATATATATGTCCTGTTATTATTAGTGCTAACCTTTCAGAGCATGAAGATGAAAGATTATTGAAAATTCAGAGGAAGCACTAGGTTTCTATTGGATATACTCTTGATGATCTAAAGGGCAGTAGTCCCACTCTATGCCGACACAAGATTAATATGGAACCTGAAGCTAAACCTATTGTTGATCACCAACGATGATTGAATCCAAGATGAAAGAAGTGGTAAGAACTGAAATATTAAAGCTTCTAGATGGAGGTATAATCTATCCCATAGCTGATAGTAGATAGGTGAGTCTCGTTCATTGTGTCCCTAAGAAAAGTGTCATTACAGTTGTTCCTAATGACAAAAATGAGCTTATTCCACAGAGAATTGTTACTCGCTATAGGATGGTAATTGATTTTAGAAAATTAAACAAAGCTACTAGAAAAGATCATTACCCTTTGCCTTTTATTGATCAAATGCTTGAAAATTTATCTAAGCACACACACTTTTGTTTCCAAGATGGATATTCTGGTTTCTCTCAAATACATGTCTTGCAATCTCATCAAGAGAATACCACCTTTACTTGTCCTTTTGGAACTTATGCTTATAGACGTATGCCTTTTGGTTTATATAATGCACCTGCTACCTTTCAAAGATGTATGACTGCTATATTTTGTCGTGGGAACGAACACCTATGGGACCGCGGGGGGCCCTTTCGGTTCGGCGGGGGGCGAGCCGACACAAAGAGCCGGTCTGGTGAGCTGCACAGGAGTTTTTACCTAGGTTTGGGCCGCACGGATGCGTAAAACCGTACTCCTTCTTGGTTATATTGATCTTGTTCTAGGGTTCGAGCTACAGGAGCGCCATGAACGGCTGCTACGTAACCTTGGGAACCTCTGCTTCTCTAACTGTCGGGCTGTCCAGTTGTTTAACTGCCTAACTGTCCGAAAGCCCAAAAGCCAAAATGTTCAATAGTCCTCCTCTATAATGCCCTGGGCCGCCTTTTATACTTAAGGGAATCCCAACAACGGCGTATAGTGTGCACACGAGATGCAAAATGCGGCTACAGTGCTATCGTAGCAAACCCTGACGGAGTAGGACAAGAGCATTAATGTCACATCCTTAGCTAGCCTAGTTAGGACAGCATGTGTGTGCATCATATTTCAATTTTTGCATCAACTTGAAATGGGGATCAAAAGAAACCCCAAACAATTCATTTGAATGAAACCAACCTAATGATTGATAAAAAGCAACAAATCCAAAATGCCCATCTAAAATGTCCCCTATGTGTGATAAATATGGACATGATTATACAAGGGGTCATTTAAAATGTTTGAACCGTTATAGCATTTCAAAAAAAAGCTTCTGAAAATGCCATATGAAGCATTATCATTATTTCAGATTTCAAAATATCCTGAAACTTTTTACAGAAGTTTGAAATATTCAAGCTTAATGCTATAAAATATTTGGGATATTTATTACTTAGCAATTGTGCCTGAAAATAAAATAAAACTAATCCTAGAAGAATATGAAACAAATAAAAATGGGAAAAGCAGAAAACCCACCTGGGCCTTACCTTTGAAGAAGAGGCCCAGCCCAAGGGGGCAACAACATCTTCTTCCTCCTGCCAGGAGGAGAAGCACCTGCGTGCCTCCACTGCAGCCGGTCGTGGCCACGCCCCCGGCCACCTCCTCCCTACCTGCTTCCCGCTGGCCTCGCCTAGGCGTGCCAGGGCGCCTCCCGCCTCTCTCTCCCCCTCATTCCCCTCCCTCTCCCCTGCGCTCTCCCCTCTCCTCTGCCCAAGCGCCGCCGTCGTTGCCGCCCGCTGAACCACGGCCACCACAGCTGCGTCACCTGTCTGAGCTGCCTCCGAGCTCTGCCGTGACCCCCTAGACCTCCTAGTGGAGACAGAAGCCTCCGGGAGTTCCTTGAAGCCATCCTGCCGCTGTCTTCCCCACCTTCGGCCGCCTCTCCCCGTCGTCGATTCGCCGGCTGCCGGTCGTCCTTGAGCCCGCTGAGCCCTCCTGCAGCCCCCTGTGAGCTCGCCGTCCCTCTCCCCCTCCCCATGTGGTTCTTCATGCTCGCTAGAGGACCTCCCCGTCATGGCCATACGGGCGCTGCCGCAGAATAGCTCGCCGGCGATCCCTCCGGCGACGTCGAGCCCCTAGACCAGCCCCACTCGACGCGGTCGAGCACGGGCTCCTTCTCAGTGCCTTCGGCACGCGAATCCGAACCCCTAGCGTGGTTTTGATCAACTCCGACAGTCCTCCGCCGCGGGTTT
This sequence comes from Hordeum marinum, assembly GCA_022496015.1. Taxonomy (NCBI): domain Eukaryota; kingdom Viridiplantae; phylum Streptophyta; class Magnoliopsida; order Poales; family Poaceae; genus Hordeum; species Hordeum marinum. Next base: position 115,227,121 of record CM039672.1, read on the forward strand.
GGTCACCGTCGGCCCCGCTTCGGTGGGCGCCGACGTGGCCAGCCGGTTAGTGCTAACTAGCCCGGCTAATTAAGCCGTTAGCCACTGACAGCGGGCCCCGCAGAGGGTCAAACCTCTGGTCAGGGCGGGGAATTAGCCCTTGACGCTGACACAAGGGCCCCACCCTGTCAGGTTTGACCTGGCTCGGTCAGCCGATTGCTGACGCAATGCTGATGCAATAAAGGAATTTCTGATTTAAATTAATTCCAGAAAATAGTTGAAACTTTGAAAAATCATAGAAATTAATCTATAACTCAGATTGAAATAATCTATATATCAAAATTTATCAGAAAAATCCAATGAATCCAATGGTGCTTTTATCATGAATTTTATAGCAACCTATGTAGGTGAACATTGTCATTTAGTAATAGGTCGATATATGGAATATGAAATGGAGAATGACTTTGAACCTATATTCAACTCGAATAATAGTTGCATTAGCTCATCCATTCATGCTGCCATGTCATGATCATGCATCATATTTTTGCACTTGCCATGTATTGATTTCTGTTTATCTCCATTGCAGTAGGCCCTGCTTCTGAGGATACCTCCGAGTATTCCAACGAAGGAGAAAACCTTCCCGCTACCCAGTAAGGGAAGCAACCCCTTTGATCATTCCGATAACATCCCACTCTCTCGCTCCTGCTCTTATTTATTGCATTAGGACAAATGTTCACTTGTCTGTCATACACGGTAGATGAACCCATTCCTTTGCATGACCTGTCATTGACATAGTAAATAGCTAAACCTTGCAACCTAGCATACCTGGTAGATGCTTGTGCCATGATGTGCTTTGCTTACTTTGCCTGCTATGCTTGCTATGCTTAGAGTTGTGTCAGGTCTGATTCATCTAGGTGATGAACTGGAGTCAAAAAATGTTGTTCTGATGCGATAAGCTGATGATGAACCCGATTTAATAAAGGAAAGGGTTGTCTCATTGGGACCGTTCTTAGGAACTGAGTTCCGTGTTTGTGATCCAAGACTAGCTACTACCACACATTGGGTTCCGGTAACTCGACCCCTCTCGACTTATCAATCGCTTAGTCCTTGGTCCAGGAGTTGCATGTAGTTTCTGGTGTTTATAGCATGCTAGAGGCCGTGCGTAGCACTGACCCTAGGGGTGGGTTAAGACGCGGTAGGCAGTGGTACGGTGTACCAAGGGTCACCCGGATGGTGGGCTTGGGAACCCTATGCACATCGTTCGGGGCCGTAGCGCAAACTTCGGCCGGACTTTCGTGCGGCTTCAGTCTCAAATAGGCGATAGCCTAGACTAGAGGTCTTGTGTGATTGACGGTTGTGGCCGACTCCCTCACTGGGCTTCCGCTTGAAGGTTGCCAAGGTGCATGGTTTTATGAGCACACAATGATAAGTGGCGAGAGCGTGTGTGAGGAAGTACACCCCTGCAGGGTATGAAACTATTCGAATAGCCGCGTCCTCGGATATGGACTACTTGGAGAACTTATGCTGTTCATAGATAAATTAATGGATACTCATAAAAATATCAAGACAAGTGTGAGTACCGTGGATGGCACTCTCATAGGAGATGGAAGTGAATCCATGGTGGTGTATTGTTGTTGAGTTAGAGGACTCGTGTGCAATATCTAAAATTTAACCAAAGAGTTAAAATTGTGTAGTATAGGTTAGCCATGTGTCAAAGCTGGCGTTGCTGCATAAACTCCACCACTCCCCTTGTTGATACATGAACATAATTAGACTCGGTCTGCTTTAAAGACGTGCTGAGTATGTTTGTACTCACGTTTGCTTAATAAATGTTGCAGATGAGAGTCAGGACCCATCAGGTGGGTTCTATCTAGATGTCGACAATGCCAAATTGCTGGTGTCCCAGCTACGACCTTATGCCCTGTAGCGGGCTGTAGATAGTCAAGACATGTACCTTTTTACCATTTCAACTGTGTATACTCAGACAGCTTTATGCTTCCGCTTGGTTTGTATGAACTTGCTTGTATGACTTGAGTGTTGAGTCATGTGACCCCTACCTGTAAGAACATATTTATGCAAGGCTCGTCTGAGCCTCTTAAATAAAAGTTGTGTTGATGTATGGTTATGTTGTGATGCCATAGTTGTATCTATGCAGATCGGGCATGTCATGCATACATGTGACATGCAACGGTATGTATGGGATCCGACACCTAGTCATGTGCCTTTAGTAGTACTCTTTACGGTAAACTGCCTCTTTGTGCTTCCATCGAGCCTTGGTAGCTTGCTACTGCTCCGGACACATTGATTGACCGGCATGAACCTTCTTTTCTGATGTGTCTGTCCCTTCGGGGAAATGTCTCGCAGTGTAATGGAGTCCCTGTAGCCTGCTACGACTCGTCTACATGCACTGATGACATTTATGCCCCATGGGGTAATGTAGTCTTTGTAGCTTGCTATGACTCGTCTACACACGCTTGAGGCCGACACCTGCATTGCTGGGTTATGGATGCCTGTTTCCATACGGATGTGCCACTTGGGTTCTATGACTAGTCATGTCGGCCCGTGTTCTCCGTCGTTTGATTGCCAGCGACATGTTCACATACATGAGCCAAAAGACGCAAACGGTTCCGGCTAAGGTAAGGTTGCAGCCATGGAGTTTACCGTGCGTGAGGCCACAAAGTGATGTGATATGTTACAGTCTGGATTCATATGACATAGGATCGGGGTCCCGACGGTGTTGGTATCAGAGCCTGACTGACTGTAGGACTACCAAGCAAAAGCGGTCGAAGTTGAGTCTAGAAACACTATAGAAAAGTAGGGGAATTGATTGTGGAAGGGAACGTAAGGCTCTTTTTACTGCTCTTCCCAAGTTATTCTATTCTGAGTCACTCTCATCTTTTCTACGAGGATAAGAGCTAGGCTTCTCACCTATTGCTTAGGATGACGAGTTACTAACCATGGACTATTAGCTAGCTTGTTTGCAAGAGAATTCGGTACTCAAGTATTGTTGGTGTGACAAACAGTTGGAGAAGAGATTTGAGCCTAGATAGTCGAGTGGTTATGTTTTTCAATTCTTTTGTAGTTGTGTCAAAATCCTTTTTGAGCAATTATAGCCGTTATGTTGTCCAATTTCTGCTAGCGTCTCTAATGTCTGCATCATTCTCTGTTTTAGATGCCCCCTCGTCCCTCCCGTCAGGTGGTCCGTCTGACCAGGTGCATCGATGTACCGGGTCACACGGCCATGTTGGTTAGAGTTATGATGGAGGATGGTTACCGTTGGTACCCAGAGTACACAGTGGAGGAGCAGTATCAAGATTTCAACCAGAGTCAGTATTTGTGTGTTGTTAAGATATATCCATCATATCCTGGAGCTGCAGAGGGATTAGGTGTCACCATAGACAAGGCAGTTCAGGAGGCCGCCTACACCATGCTGACTATCAGCAGGTTTCACCATGGTCTGCTTCAGAACACAGAGTTCTGTTTATGTTCCTGCTTCTTTGGGAGGAGAGGATAGCTATCTTAGTGTAGCCTACTATGATCATTCTCATGAGGACCCTAGGCTACAGGTCACCGCTCAGATGTTAGAGAACAGGGATCATGATGCACGTGCCCTTTGCATGGAGCTATATGCTACCCGTGTACGTCTTTGGACAACCCTGACGTAGCTAGCACCTGTCATGTAGACAGTCTATGGAGATTTGGAGATGTTGAACCCATCGCGGACTCATCTACCAGCACGCGTAGACTGGCCTAATGTTGGAGGCATCACTCCTCTTCGAGGACCGTTGTTGCCACCAACAAGGGGACCAAGGCCACATCCGCGTCCTTACGGTTTCCAGGGATCAAAGGCTAGAGTGTTTCCAGATCCTCAGGTTCAGCTCCCGGGCCACGGGGGTAACCTATATGAGGCATTCTACGGTGATGCTTGAGTACATTGATGTTAGTACTAGTATGGTAGTAGTTGTATGGCCACAGTCCTGCGTGTATTGTGGGATATGACTGAGGTTGAGAGTTGAGTTCCGGAGGTGTAGATAGATAATGTATAAGAATCTTGTAATGCCTCCGATGAGTTGTGTCGTCTCTCCGTAGTTTGTATTTCAGCTTGGGCTTGTACTGAACTATGTCATGCTGTGTATGAATCATGGTGTTCATATGGCAGTTGTTATTACCATGTTGTTTAGGTGTTTACCCCTGCATGCCATGTTGTCCAGTACATTTTTTATCTCATTCCTTAGAGTTGGTGTCTTCCTTGTCTAAGCTCTGGGTTTGTTTTCCCAGGATGGTGGCAACTAGGAATAACCCCGTGCCTGCCCCCGAGCAAGGCGAGGGAAGTAAGCCAAGGCAAGAGAACCTGCCACACGCGCCCTCTTTGGCAGAAGTGATGCTTGAGGTTGAACGGAACAAAAGGGAGACCAACGGGCTGTTGGAACGTATTGAGCAGAACACAGCGCGTGCTCCCTGCAATGATCACAATGATGGCGTGTCTCTCGGTGATTTCGTCAAGCTATGCCCACCTAAGTATCATAATTCGGTCGACCCGCTCAACGTGGATGACTGGCTGACCAGCATGTCCCGCAAAATCAAGGCTGCCAATGTATCCGAGGCCAACAAGGTGACCTTTTCTACTTACTTTCTGGAAGGACCTGCCAATCAGTGGTGGGAAAATTATGAAGCTATGCATCCCGCAGGCCCTGCACCAACTTGGGAGGAATTCAGCATGACATTCCATACCCATCACATCCTGGAAGGGCTGATGGATCGCAAGAGAGAGGAGTCTTGTGCTTTCACCCAGGGCAGATTGACAGTGGATGCCAATAGCCGTGAGTTCGGCAATCTTGCTCGCTATGCTCCGGAGGAAGTTTCAACTGATGCCAAGAAACAGGCTAGGTTCTGCAAGGGACTTAGTCCCAAGCTCCGTCGAGATCTGCGCCTAGATGTGTGCATAACCTTCCAAGCTCTCGTCAACAAGGCTATCAATGCCAAGACTGGACAGACTGACTGCGAGGCAACCAGGAAGCACAACCGTGACTTTAGCCCCGCATCTAGCTCGGGCTCCAACAAATGCTGGGTGTGGGTGCCCAACGCAGCTCTGCCACCAAGATACACCGTGGGTTTCATAAATGAGGCGGATACTTACCCACATTGTGATGCGATAACCTGTTCCTCTTCACGGAAAACCCAACGCAGAACACAAGTATCATGACACAAAATGCGAATAAGCTCTCAAAAGCAAATACCTCACAGGGACGGGCGGTGGCCGAAGCCACCTATGTTTGAGGCAATTGGTATGGCACCACGAATATTTAAACCTTGGTCCCATAACCAAATCTCATCTTTGAAGCACAAGTACCATAAAAATGGATAATGTGAAAGATTTGATCTATTTATGCATAATGGGGGGAGGGCGGGTTCATTGAGAGAACACCACTCCCCCAATAACCATTCCTACATATAAACAAGACAATATGATGAGTGTGGTTGGGTGTGCCATACTTCAATTTATATTGCTCAAATCAATTATATCTAGCTCATGCCTTAACTCGCCGAATCTTTCTTCATCCAATGGCTTCGTGAAAACACCTGCAAGTTGATCATGACTATTGAGATTAATAAGATCAATCTCCCGATGCTTGATGTGCTCCCGGATGAAATGATGACGAATATAAATGTTCTTCGTCTTGCAATGTTGAACCGGGTTGTTGGATATCTTGATTTCACTCTTGTTGTCACAGTAAAGAGTCACTTTATCACGAGTATGTGGAAGAGCTTGTGGGTGTATGTGGTGACTATCACTTGTGCACGTATGACCATTTTGTTCACCAGCAGTACCTTACCCCCTTTTGATAGTATTGGATTTCCTATGGACTCAAAGTGATTTCTCACAAAGTAAAACGTAGAGTCCTTTCGCTTGAAGCTTTTCCAATGCTATTCCTTCTCCTTCTTCTCCAAGGGGATACTCTCCACACTCCTTTTTGCCAACCCATCTCTCTCTATGGACTTTATCTGAAATACACTAGATGAAAGTATTAGTCCAAGAGACAATGCATGTTGTCATGAATTATCAAAACCACCAAGGGATTACATTGTGCTTTCAATCTCCCCTTTTTGGTAATTGATGACAACATACAATCATAGCTTGAAATAAAGATATGCATGGATATAATGATGACTTTGAGAGACACATGACTTAGACTTGCTCCCCCTAAATGTGTGCATTTCCTTTAAAGGATAGTTGATTTGGAATGCATGGACACACATGTAGTGGAAAAGTCATGTGTATCTTGGTCATATGTATCAAATGTATATGAATGACGTGTATCCTTGTTCAAGACTTCACTCTTGCAAACAATATGTGCAAGAAGAAAGAGATCATCTTGATCAAAGGTATGATGCGTATACTTACCTTGAGTTCTTGAGCATTCTAGTAGTAGTGATACACTTGAGAAAATAATGTTAGGAAACACAAGAGTATTCTACCAATCAAAAGCAATAGAACTCAAAAGTACTAAGATATGGAGAAAATATAGAAGATAGTATTCCTTAAGATTGATATGTCTCCAAGATCATGTAGAAATTTCTCCCCTTTAGATATGAAAATGGTGGGTCATCCTCTCCCCCTGAATCTTAGCATGTAGATATTGGGATTGGATAGGGTGAGAAAACTCTAACATGAGTAGTCACATGAAATAAAGTCATCTTTCTCCAAAACATACTTTTCTCCCCCTATTTTGGTATTATCCCCTTGTTTATATAAGATATAAACTTTTGATATTCCCCTCTCCTCCTAAATTATATCTCACCCTTTGCATAAGCATGTATCTCCCCCTTTTAGCTTTTAAAGCTTTGGTATTTCTCCCCCCTTTGGCATTAATTGTCAAAAAGATCAGAGATAGGGTCAGATATAGGGATCATTGATTAACAAGGGATGTTTAAGAACAAGGCTCATAGAATGTAGTATTCATAGAATATGAAAATCATGAGAGAAATGAGGAAAACATTGAAAATAATTTCTCTCCCTTTGGCTAATCTGAGAATTTGCAAAACTTCTCATCCTTTGAGTTAGGGATCCTTGAATGTATTCCCCCCCCTTTTTATTGAGGAAGGGATCAACAAAGAAATGAAAATATCATAGAAGGATTATAAAGATTTACAGATACAAACACAGACTAAAATATGATAGTAAGTCGATGGCTCCGAGACAAATTTGTTGGTGATACCGATATGATGTTATGCAACTCATCTACTGAATCAATATAACTAAGTCCTTTGTATCGGAGGTTCCGAGGCATAAAACAGAAACTTGGCAAAGATTTGAGAAACTTGCAAATTTTATTTGAAATTTTGTAGTAAAGTCTCAAAAGATTTTTATAGGGGAAATGCAAAGAATTTACAAAGAGGTATCAACTAGAGAAGATTTGAATGGTTCCAAGAAATCTTGAAATAGAGAATGAACCAAACAAGATTCTTAACTAGAAAATTGGAGGTGACTAGGTTACCTGTATTAGAGTATATTGACTTAGGAGCCAAGCAAGAACACTTGATCATAGGTCATACTCATCGTCAAGCTCAAAATGGGGTTACCAGTTTTCGATTAAGCATTTTAATGTCTTCATATCTCTTGAGTTGATTTATCTCATCACTTGGAGTAAAGCCTTTTTCAAGGATATGAACACATACCTTTGAGTGGTGTTGATGACATAGCTTGTAGGTGAACTTGATGAGGATGCTCGAAGTTGATGAAGTTCATCTTGAGTTGGGAGCAATCGTTTTTGTTTTCGTTCACTTTTCACCTAGATAGGTTAGTCACGCAAGGAAAAACATGATATATCCAAATGGCTTGATATCAATTGTGAGTTGATACCAATATATGTCAAGGATATGTTTTGTTGTCTTCTTCCTTTCATCATCAAAGCGAGGTTGTGGATACTTGGTCATGACAACATTGCTCAAGATATGAGTTAATGGCAATCTTGTGGAGTGGTGTTCTTCCAAGTACCTACAAAAGTGTTATATGCAAGACAAGGGAGCATAGAATTCCAAGATATGATATTCAAGGTAATAGAATGGAATAGACAATAAAGCTCATCCCCTAGCAAGGATCCAAGTGATCTTAGCTCAAGTTTGAACCATCAATGATGTTCAAATCACTCCTCAAATGACAAAACATTTTTTCATCTAGTGGCCTAGTAAAGATGTCAGCCCATTGCTTGTTAGTACGAACATGCTTAAGATTAATATCTCCTTTGGCAACATGATCACGAATGAAATGATGTCGAACTTGAATATGCTTGCTTCGAGAATGTTGCATAGGTTTATGACCAATCTTAATAGCACTTTCATTGTGACATACTAATGGCACATTTTGAACCTAGATTCCATAATCTTTAAGAGTTTGTGTCATCCATAATAATTGTGCACAACATGATCCAGTGGCAATGTATTCCGCTTCGGCAGTAGCTAGAGATACCGACTTTTGTTTCTTGGAGGACCTAGACACGAGAGATCTACCAAGAAATTGACATGTACCCAAGGTGCATTTTCTATCAACCTTGTCACCGGCATAGTCCGAGTGGGAGTAGCCAACAAGATTAAAAGAAGATCCCTTGCGATACCAATTGCCAAAGTTTGGTGTATGTATGAAGTATCTCACAATGCATTTCATAGCCTTAAGATGACATTCTTTGGGTGTAGCTTGATATCTAACACACATGCAAACAATAAGCATAATATGAGGACGGGAGGCACATAGATATGGCAATGAACTAATCTTTGATCGATAAACCTTTTGATCAACCGGTTCACCCTCCTTAGTGAGATCATCGTGTCCGCTAGTGGGCATGGGAGTTTTCATACATTTGAACTCTTGCATGTTAAACTTCTTGATTGAGTCCTTGGTGTACTTGGTTTGAGAGATGAATGTACCTTCTCTCGTTTGCTTGATTTATAGACCAAGGAAGAATTTTAGCTCACACATCATAGACATCTCATACTTATCTGACATCAACCTTCCAAATTTCTCAATAAATTGTGGGTTAGTAGATCCAAAGATAATATCATCCACATAAATTTTGCACACAAATAGATCACAGTTAACTATCTTTATGAATAAAGTTGCGTCAATTTTGCCGATTTCAAATCCTTTTTCAATAAGAAACTTCATTAGGCATTTATACCAAGCTCGAGGAGCATGCTTACGGCCATATAAAGCTTTGTGAAGTTTGTAAACATGGTCAGGTTTCTTAGGATTTTTAAAACCAGGTGGTTGCTTAACATAGACCTCTTCTTCAATCTCACCATTTAAAAATGCACTTTTAATATCCATTTGGTAAAGCGTGATATCAATGATGATTGGCATAAGCAAGAAGAATTCGAACGGCTTCTAGTCTCGCAACGGGGGCGTAGGTCTCACCATAGTCCATACCTTCGACTTGTGTATATCCTTGCGCTACGAGGCAAGCCTTGTTGCGAACGAATTGACCGTCTTCATCTTTCTTGTTCCGAAATACTCGTTTTGTGTCGGTGATATTTTGCTCGTCCATGGGCTTCTCCACGAGTGTCCATACTTCGTTCCTATCGAAGTTGTGAAACTCTTCATGCGTAGCGTTCACCCAATCCGCATCTTCAAGATCTTGTTCAACCTTCAAGGGTTCAATGCTAGAGACGAGAGAATAATGATCACAAAAGTTAACTAGGCAAGTTTTAGAGCGAGTGATCCTCCCTGTTTGTATATCACCACAGATTTGGTTTAAGGGATGGTTCTTGGTCACTTGTGTTCGAACTCGGCATAGCTTTGGCTTGTTAGTTGGAGGAGCTTCTTCTTCATCATCTTCTTCATCTATATTGTTGTCCAAGTGGTCGTCTCCTTGAGGTGGTGGTGAAGGAGGTTGTGGTGGATCTTCATGATGCACTTGCTCCTCCTCTTCATCTTGTCGTGTACCACTTGTGGATGCTTCCATGTCGTTTTTTGGTAGCCTTGATCTGAAGTAGGATCTTACAATTGGGTTGATGAAGTACTTTCCTTCACCTCCATGGTACAAATATTGCTGATGGAAAAAACTTGGATAGCTTCCGAAGGATCTTTTTCACCTACATCATTTGGCAATGGTTCGACTTGCGAACCATTAGACTCATCAAACTTCACATCTACCGTCTCTTCAACTTTTTGAGTGAAGTTGTTGTAGACACGGTACGTGTGAAAGTTCGATTCATAACCAAGTACGAACCCTTCATGAGACTTAGGAGCAAATTTAGCACGGTGATGCTTATCAAGAATGTAACACTTAGAGCCAAATACCCGAAAGTATCCAACTTGGGGTTTGTTACCGGTGAGCAGCTTGTATGTCGTTTTACCGAGAAGCTTGTGCAAGTAGAGTCGGTTTGTGGCATGACATGCTGTTTCCACGGCTTCTGCCCAAAAGTGTCTTGGCATCTTGTATTCATCAAGCATTGTTCTTGCCATCTCAATGAGAGTTCGGTTCTTTCTCTCAACAACTCCATTTTGTTGAGGTGTGCATGTAGCCGAGAACTCATGTGAAATACCCTCTTCATCAAGAAAGGTATCCACATGGGTGTTCTTGAACTCCGATCTGTTATCCCTTTGAACCTTCTTGATCTTCACTTCAAATTGATATTGCGCTTTGCGTGCAAAGTTCTTGAAGATCTTTTGTACCTGCGACTTATCATCAAGAAAGAATACCCATGTAAATCTGGAAAAATCATCAACTATAACTAGACCATAACATTTTCCAACGAGACTCTTCTAAGCATTGGGACCAAAAATATCCATATGAAGTAACTCGAGTGGTCTCCTAGTGGTAATGATGTTCTTGATCGGATGACTTCCACATACTTTCTTTCCTGCTTGACAAGTGCTACAAAGACTATCTTTGTCAAAGATAACATCTTTAACACCAAAAATGTGATCGCCCTTGATAAGCTTATCTAGATTGTGCATACCTACATGTCCTAGCCTTCTATGACATAGCTAACCTTTAGAAGATTTTGTAATGAGACAAGTACGAGGTTGGGCCTTTTTAGTGAAATCGACAATGTATAGATCACCTCTACAAATACCAGTAAAGACAATTTTATGACTATCAAATCGAAACACTTGGCAATCTACTTTTGTAAATAGCACATTGAAACTGAAGTCTGCTAGTCCAGATACGGAAAAAGATTGTAGCCAAGGGATTCAACAAGTATCACATTTGGAATGGAGATATCATGAGATATGGCCACCTTATCAAGGCCAAGTACCTTACCATTCTACTTATCTCCAAAGGTCACGAACCTTCGAGGACCTTGATTAGACATGATCTTTTGGAACATGTATTTGTAACCAGTCATGTGATCCGTGCATTTGCTATCGAGAATCCACTCTTTTCCACCCGACATGTAATCCTTGAAGTTTCCCATTAGACTTAGATTCTTCATTATCTTGTCATGCTCGATGTTGAACAATTCGTCTTCATCATAGTAGCCATGTTCTTCATTGTCATCATTTCGTCGAATCTCCTCGTCATAGAAACCAAGAGACTCATTAGAATCGTAACCATGACAATGTTCAAGTTTGTGAATGTGAATGGCTTCAATGATGATGTTGTTGATGGTTGTGACTGTTGGGGACTGTTGCATGGGAAACAAAAAAATTCCTATGCACACGCAAGATCTATCCATGATGATGAGCATCTACGAGGGGGAGTGTGGATCTACATACCCTTGTAGATCGCTAAGCGGGAAGCGTTACGAAACACGATTGATGTAGTCGAACGTCTTCGCGATCCAAATCGCCGAGCATCCCACTATCCCATCACGATCCATCTTGCGATCCAATAATGATCTGTCCCATGATCACATCACAATCCGTCCCGCGATCAAATCACGAATCATCTTGTGGTCATGATCACGGTCCTTCCGATCTAGCGCCGAACGGACGGAGCCTCCACGTTCAGCACACGTATAGCTTGATGACGATCTCCGCCTTTTCGATCCAGCAAGAGGGAGCAGAGAGGTAGATGAGTTCTTCGGCAGAACAATGGCGTGGTGGCGGTGGTGGTGAACTAATCCTGCAGGGCTTCGCCCAAGCACCGCAGAACTAATCTAGAGGAGAAACTGATTTAGGAAAGAAGAGGGCAGCACCTGGCAATTAGGGTCAGCTTTCCCCTCTAAATCCTCTAGTATATATACGATGGAGGGAGGGGAGGAGGCATCCTCAAACCCTCATGGTTTGGTCGAAATTGGAGGTGGAGTCCTATTAAGAGTAGGATCCCTCCTTTCCACTTGGAAACTCTTTCCACCTCTCCACCTTTTGGGTTTTTCCCACCCCTAGCCGCATGGGCCTTAGTGGGGGGCTTAGACAAGCCCACCAGGGGATGGTTTGACTCCTCCCACAGCCCATGAGGTCCTTTGGGTCGAGACACCCCTCCCGATGGTACCCCAGCACCCTCCTGACACTCCCGGTACACTACCGATGAGCCCGAAAATTCTCCGGTGACCAAAACAGAACTTCCTATATATCAATCTTTACCTTCAGACCATTCCGGAGCTCCTCGTGACATCCGAGATCTCATCCGGGACTCCGAACAACCTTCGGTCACCACCATACAAAACTCTATACTACAAAAACGTCATCGAACCATAAGTGTGCAGACCGTGCGGGTTCTAGAACTATGTAGACATGACCGAGACACCTCTACGGTCAATAACCAATAGCGAGACCTGGATGCCCATATTGGCTCCTACATATTCTATGAAGATATTAATCGGTTGAACCTCTATGTCAAGGATTCAGTTAATCCCGTATGCAGTTCCCTTTGTTCTTCGATATGTTACTTGCCCGAGATTCAATCGTCGGTACCTCTATACCTAGTGCAATCTCTTTACCGGCAAGTCTCTTTACTCGTTCCATAATACAAGATCTCATGGCTAACACTTAGTCACATTGCTTTCAAGGCTTGTTGAGATGTTGTATTATCGAGTGGGCCCCGAGATACCTCTCTGTCACACGGAGTAACAAATCCCAGTCTTGATCCATGCCAACCCAACAGACACCGTCGGAGATACCTACAGAGCACCTTTATAGTCACCCAGTTACGTTGCGACGTTTGATACACACAAGGTACTCCTCCGGTGTCAGTGAGTTGCATGATCTCACGGTCATAGGAACAGATACTTGACATGCAGAAACTGTAGCAATAAACTAACATGATCATATGCTACGTTTATAGTTTGGGTCTTGTCCATCACATCATTATCCTAATGATGTGATCCCGTTATCAAATGACATCTCATGTCCATGTATAGGAAACCTTAACCATCTTTGATCAACGAGCTAGTCTATTAGAGGCATACTAGGGACATGGTGTTGTCTATGTATCCACACATGTATCTGAGTTTCCGATCAATACAATTCTAGCATGGATAATAAACCATTATCATGAACAAGGAAATATGATAATAACTAATTTATTATTGCCTCTAGTACATATTTCCAACAGTCTCCCACTTGCACTAGAGTCAATAAGCTAGCTCACATCGCCGTGTGATTTGTTATGAATCTCACACCCAAAGAGTTCTCGGGTTCGATCATGCTTTGCATGTGAAAGAGGTTTTAGTCAACAGGTCTGAGCCATTCAGATCCGTGTGTACTTTGCAAATCTCTATGTCATACTGTAAACACTAGTACCACGCTCCACTTGGAGCTATTCCAAATGGCTACACCACTATACGTATCTAGATTGCTACTAAGAGTCATCTAGATTGGTGTTGAAGCTTGCATCGATGTAACTCTTTACGACGAACTCTATCACCTCCATAATCAAGAAACATTTCCTTAGTCTTTTAATTACTAAGGATAATCTTGACCACTGTCCAGTGATCCACTCCTGGATCACTCTTGTACCCCTTGACGGACTCATGGTAAGGCACACACAGGTGCGGTATACACAGCATGGCATACTATATAGAGCATATGGCTAAAGCATATGGGACGACCTTCATCCTTTCTCTTTCTTCTGCCATGGTCAAGCTTTGAGTCTTACTCAACTTCACACCTAACAAATCAGGCAAGAACTCTTTCTCTGACTGATCCATTTTGAACTCTTTCAAAATCTTGTCAAGGTATGTAATCATTGAAAGTCTCATCAAGCATCTTTATCTATCTCTATAGATCTTGATGCTCACCAATTAGGTAGCTTCATCCAGGTCTTCCTTTGAAAAACTCTTTTCAAACAACTGTTTATGCTTTCCAGAAATTCTACATCATTATCGATCAATAATATGTCAACCACATATGCTTATAAAAAAATTTGTAGTGCTCCCACTCACTTTATTGTAAATACAAGTTTCTCATAAACTTTGTATAGACTGAAAAACTTTGATCACCTCATCAAAGCGTATCTTCCAACTCTGAGATGCTTGCTCCAGCCCATAGAAGGATTGCTCGAGCTTGCACACCTTTTAGCATCCTCAGGACTAACAAAACCTTCTGGTTGTATCACATACAACCTTTCCTCAAGTAAACCGTTAAGGAAACGATGTTTTGACATCCATCTGCCAGATTTCATATTTGAAAAATGCAGCAACTGCTAACATAATTCCAACAGACTTTAGCATCGCTACGAATGAGAAATTCTCATTGAACTCAACTACTTGAACTTGTTGGAAACTTCTTTGCGACAAGTCGAGCTTTATAAATGGTGACATTTACCATCAGCGTCTGTCTTTATCTTAAAGGTCCATTTTTACTCGACGACCTGTCGTCCAACAAGCAAGTCTACCAAAGTCTATACTTGGTTTTCACACATGGATCCTTTCTCGGATTTCATCGACTCTAACCATTTGTCAAAATCCGGGCCCATCATCGTTTCTCCAAAGCTCGTAGGTTTATCGTTGTCCAACAACATGACCTCCAAGACAGGGTTGTCATACCACTCAGGAGCAGTACGCATCCTTGTTGACCTATGAGGTTTGATAGTAACTTGAGCCGACGCTTCATGATCATCATCATTTACTTCCTCTTCAACTTACGTAGGTTCCACAGAAACATCTTTCTGTGCCATGCTACTCTCTGGTTGAAACAAAGGTTCAACAACCTCGTCAAGTTCTATCTTCCTCCGACTCAATTCTTTCGAGAGAAACTTTTTCTCAAGAAAGGACCCAGTTTTAGAAAGAAACATTTTGTACTCGGATCTGAGATAGAAGGTATACCCAACTGTTCTTAGGGTATCTTATGAAGATGCATTTTTTCACTTTGGGTTTGAGCTTATCAGACATAAGTGTTGCAATCCCAAACTCTAAGAAATGACAGGTTAGGTTTTTGCCAAACCATATGGTGTCATCTCAACGGCTTTAGATGGTGCCCTATTTAAAGTGAATGTGGTTGTCTCTAATGCATAACCTCAAAATGATAGTGGCAAAACGATAAGAGGCATCATAATTCGCACCATATCCAATAGAGCACGACTAGTGACGTATGGACACACCATCACACTATGGTGTTCCAGGTGGCATGAGTTGTGAAACAACTATCACATTGTCTTAAGTTTTATACCAAACTCGTAACTCAGATATTCACCTCCACGATCATATCATAGACATTTTATCTTCTCTTCACGATGATCTCAGACTTCACTCTGATTCTTCTTGAAATTTTCAAACGCTTCAGACTTGTGTTTCATTAAGTAAATATACACTATATCTACTCAAACCATTAGTGAAGGTAAGAAAATAATGATATCCACCGCACGCTACAACACTCATTGGACCGTATACATCAATATGTATCATTTCCAATAAGTTACTAGCCCGCTCCTATTGGGGAACGCAACAGAAAATAAAATTCCGGTATAGCGAGCATGCCCAGGACCACTATGGAGACTGCATACAAGGTTTGATCTGATCTGTTCCGACTCGGAGCGCAGCGGAAGAAGAGTCGGTGGAGATCGTTGGTGCAGATCCCTGCAGCTAGGATTTTACAACCTCCCAACCGCGAGGATGTACTCCCTCGTCGGACAGCCCTTGGGGAGGCGGTCGGACAGTCCCCGGACGATGTCGCAGACAGCCCTTCGGGAGGACCCTCGAAACTCGAACGGAGACTAGGGCATATCTCCTACAGACTCCCACTTGCACTAGAGTCATAATCCAGTTACATGGCTTCCCTAACACCAATGGCTATCCGGTGTTGCTCATGCTTTGCTCGTGGTAGAGGCTTAGTCATCGGGTCTGACACATTGTGATCCGTGTGAACTTTGCGTACTTTCACTAAACCTTCTTCGACGTGATGTCAAATGAGTTTGTATTTGCGTTGAATATGCATTGTCTTATGGTGCGAACATGGCTCCCTTTCCTGAGCCACGGCGCCACTATTATCAAAATAGATCTCCATCGGGTCCAGAGCACTTGGAACCACACGAAGGTCTTCAAGAAATTGCTTGATACCGACAGCTTGCTTGGAGGCTTCAGAAGTAGCAACATATTCCGCCTCCATCGTAGAATCCGCCATAGTCTTTTGTTTGGAACTTTTCCAATGAACTCCGCCACCGTTTAATATGAAAACATAGCTAGATTGAGATTTGAAGTCATCTGGGTCAGTCATGAAGCCTGCATCAGTGTAACAACTTACAATGAGCTCTTCATCACCTCCGTACACAAGGAGTAAATCCTTGGTCCTTCTAAGATACTTAAGAATACCCTTGACTGCGGCCCAGTGTTCCAATCCTGGATCACCTTGGTACCGGTTGCTAACACTTAGCGCATAGGAAACATCCAGTCTTGTACATAGCATGGCATACATAATAGAACCAACTGCCGAAGCATATGGAATATCATTCATTTGTACTCGCTCATCGAGGGTCCGAGGACTCTGATTCTTGCAAAGCACAGTGCCAGGTGACATCGGGAGTAGGCCTTTCTTGGAGTTCTCCATGTTGAACCTTTTCAACACCTTGTGAATGTACGTGCTTTGCCTAAGCGCTATTAGGCATCTTGATCTATCTCTATAGATCCTGATGCCCAATACATATGCCGCTTCACCTAAGTCTTTCATTGAAAAACTCTTATTCAATGAGTCTTTTTATTTTGCTAAGAAAATTCACATCATTTCCAATCAACAATATGTCATCCACATACAAGATTAGAAAAGCTTTTGCGCTCCCACTAAACTTCTTGTAAACACAAGATTCATCATCATTCCTGATGAAGCCAAACTCTTTGACTACTTCATCAAAACGAATGTTCCAGCTCCTTGATGCTTGCTTCAGACCATAAATGGCTTTCTGAAGCTTACATACCTTTCCAGCATTCTTAGGATCGACAAAACCTTCTGGCTATATCATGTATACATCCTGTTCAAGGTTTCCATTTAGGAAAGCCGTTTTGACATCCATCTGCCATATTTCATAATCGAAATAAGGAGAAATTGCTAGTAATATCCGAACATACCTAAGAATAGCTACGGGTGAGAAGTCTCGTCATAGTCCACTCCTGGAACTTGCATGAACCCTTCCGCGACAAGTCTAGCTTTATGGATAGTAATGTTACCATCTGCGTCCGTCTTTCTTTTGAAAATCCATTTACAACCAATGGGTTTTACGCCATCTGGAAGTTCTTCCAAGTTCCAAACTTGATTTTCGTACATGGATTCCATTTCGGATCTCATGGCTTTGTGCCATTCCCTTGAGCTAGGCCCCGCCATCGCTTCCTTGTAGTGCGCAGGTTCATCGTCTTCAAGAATGAAGATTTTGTTATGAAAATACTCAGGTGGCTGGATAGCCATACCTGATCTGCGCGGTTCAGTTACAACATTGTCTGAAGTTTCCACATCACATGCGACAACTTCCGGCTCGCTTGTAGGGATAATTTACGGAATTACTTCCGGTTCAACGGTTGCTAAACATTCACTAATCTCATTAAGTTGTACTGTCCTCCCACTCAATTCTTTTGCGAGAAATTCTTTCTCGAGAAAGTGTGCAACCTTTGCGACAAACATTTTGCCTTCGGACTGGTGGTAGAAGGAATATCCAATGGTGTTATTTGGATAACCTACAAAGTAACATTTGTCTGATCTAGGTTCTAGTTTGGTTGGCTGTAAACGTTTTACGTATGCCTCACAACCCCAAACCTTGAGATGCGACACACTAGGTATCTTCCCATACCACATCTCATGTGGTGTCGTCTCAACAGACTTAGACGGCGCTCTGTTTAATGTATAAGCGGCAGTGAGTAGTGCATGACCCCAAAAAGATATCGGTAGATCTGTAAGAGACATCATTGACCTTACCATGTCTAACAGGGTTCGATTACGTCATTCTGACACTCTGTTTTGCTGTGGAGTTCCGGGAGGCATAAGCTATGAAACGATTCCATGGTCACTCAGATGTTGGCCAAACTCATGACTAACATATTCGCCTCTGCGGTCAGACCGCAGAAACTTAATCTTTTTGTCACGATGATTTTCTACCTCATTCTGAAAATCTTTGAACTTTTCAAAGGTTTCCGACTTATGCTTCATCAAGTAGATATAGCCATACGGACTTGAATCATCAGTAAAAATCACGAAGTAAAAATACCCACCCCGTGCGGCCGTGTTCATTGGACCACATACATCACTATGTATTATTTCCAATAATCCACCCGCCCGTTCAGGATGATCCGTGAATGGCGTCTTGGTCATTTTTCCCATCAAGCAAGCTTCACATGTGTCAAATGATTCAAAATCAAGGGACGGTAAAACTCCATCTTTATGGAGTCTTTGCATGCGTTTCTTTCCGATGTGGCCAAGCCGATAGTGCCACAAGTAAGTGGGTGGTATCAGCCTTCTTAAGGCGTTTAGCATTCATGTTAAAGACATCATTTCCACAATCAAGATTCAGTATGAAAAGGCCCCCAACAATGGGTGCAAATCCATAAAACATATCCTTACAATAAAGAAACCATTGTTCTCAGACTTGTAGGAGTACCCATCGTGTACTAAACATGATCCAGAGATAATGTTTCTACACAATAACAGAACAAAATAACAGTTACTAAGTTCCCAAATAAATCCTGAAGGGAGACGTAGAGGCATAATGCCGACGGCTTGAGCGGCGATCCCAGCGCCGTTCCTGACACGCATCACGACTTCATTCTTTGCTAGCTTGCACACCTTCTGAAACCCCTATATCGAGTTGCAAATGTGAGCAACCGATCTGGTATCAAATACCCAAGACTTAGAATTTTCGCTAGCAAGCAAAACATCAATGACATTAACTTGTATAACAATTGTACCTTTTCCGGTTTTCCCGGACTTCTGATCTTCCAGATACTTCTTGTAGTTTCTCTTCCAGTGCCCTATGCCCTTACAGTAGAAGCACTCAGTTTCATTCTTGGCTCCGCCCTTAGATTTGTGTTGGAAGCCGGTTTTATCGGCGCCCTTGCCCTTCTTTGGCTTGCATTTCCTTTTGAAACTAGCAGTTTTATTCACAAGCAACACTTGCTTGCGATTTTTCTGCAGTCCTCCTTCAGCAGTTTTCAGCATGGCAAGCACCTCATTTGCTCTTTTGTCCATCCCATTCATGTTGTAGTTCATGGTAAAACCGCCATAAGACAGGGGGAGTGAACCTAGCAACAAGTCCATAACATGCTCTTCTGGAAGTGGGAATTCTAAGATTTTAAGCCTTTCAGTGTAGCCAATCATATTGACCACGTGCTCGCCAACCGAACTGCCCTCAGCCATCTTGGTCTCCGCCATCATTTTCATGATGTCAAAACATTCAGACCGTGCATTAAACTTGTAAAGAGCATCCATATCCTTGATCATATCAAAGGAATTATCGAATTCAAAACGTTTTTGAAGCTCTGAACTCATGCAAGACAGCATGAGGCACTGTACTAAGTTGTAATCATCATCCTTAGTGGCCCAGACATTTTGTATGTCTGCCGTGGCTGTTGCCGCCGGTTTAGGCGGAAGAGGTCCATCAAGCACGTACACTTTCTTAGCACCCCGAAGGACAATCCTTTGGGTACGGACCCAGTCCGCATAGTTGTTTCCATTCTCAACTAACTTCTCTTTATCTAACATAGGGCCTAAGTCGAACGCGGTGTTGCGAGCCATTTGATCTACAACGGAAAACACAAGTTCACTTAGACTTTGTTCATAATGATTTTTGGCACTAGTGAATAAACAATTTTTATTCTAAGGTGCACTCCACTCAAATCAATATCTCTCATAATTGGTTGTGAGTGATGCAAGACCCAACTTTCAATTCAGCGTCAAGGATGTAACCATCTCAAGTGACGAGAATTTAAATTGGTAGGCCAACTTGCCAATCACATCTCTATGTGACTCTTGTTCATCTTTCGATGCGTGTGTTCCGAGCTCATGACTTTCATGCCTGAACGTCAAGACAACCAAGTGATCTCGCTACGAGGTCTCAACTCACCCGCCTCACACTTCTCTAATCGTTCGTACCCATGTAACCATGTGATACCCCGAAGAGATAGGTGCCGTGATGGTGCTACACTTGGGAGAACACTAACTACTTGATATTTTTAGTGAGATATCACCCTAATAAAAAGCGACTACCACGCAATTAAGAAGGGTGCATCAAGAGGGATAAACATCTCACGCAATTCACAATAGCATGATATGGTATAGCCCTTTCTGACAAAGAAGTCAAGTGTTTCTTCGTCTTCGGCATTCGCGTCGGTGTTCACCTTTGCGAAGATTGCCACCACCTTGTTGATGCACCAGATAATATTGCTATCTCTATAGCTAATAGAATAAGTGCATTACATAAGGTTGACACGCAGGTCATTAAAGTGCAATCATACGGCTCCAGCCATCATGCCGAATCATGACACGCAGGTCATGTTAATTACATCATATAGCCATCTCATACATAATCAAACTGAATATGAGCATTTCTATACCACATCATATGTTAACCAACCTGCAAAACCAAGTTAGACGCCTCTAATCGGTTTATACAAATTTTTATTTTACGTGGCTTCTAAGTTTTTGACTCAAACCGCAGCTACCAACGTTTATCATCAAGTATGATAATTCAAGTTGCTAGATTAACTTTCCAGGGTGTATGAAACACGAGATAATAAAATCCCAAGCCCCATACTAAACTTCGTCACAAGCGTGACCCCCATGCAGATCATATCTGCATTGCCCTTTCGTCTGCGAAACATCCATCTTTCTTTAACTATGATGGAACCCAAAGAACTGTTAGCACTTCGTTGATCTGTCAATCAGCATACTCAGGAGCAGCATGAAAGGATCACGGATTGCCAAAACTTTGTATAATTCCACCATTCCGTCAAGATTAGGACTACACAAATTCACGGGAAGCAACAGGAACATCAGGTAACAGATTTCATCTGCTACCCGCACAAATAATTTTCAGCAATAGATCTCATCTCCTACAAAATTATACTATGCAATACCCATACATCTCATGTATTCTAGATCATAACATGCATCTACTCATAGCCCGGCTCTTGATGCCACTGTTGGGGAACACGATAGAAAATAAAAATTTCTGGTATAGCGAGCACGCCCCGGACCACTATGGAGATTGCATACAAGGTTTGATCTGATCTATACCGACTCGAAACGCAGTGGAAGAAGAGTCGGTGGAGATCGTTGGTGCAGATCCCCGCAGCTAGGATTTTACAACCTCCCAACTGCGAGGATGTACTCCCTCGTCGGATAGCCCTTCGGGAGGCGGTCGAATAGTCCCCGGACAATGTCGCGGATAACCCTTCGGGAGGACCCTCGAAACTCGAACGGAGACTCGGACAGCCCTTCGGGAGGACCCTCGAAATTCGAACGGAGACTCGGACAGCCCTACGGGAGGACACATGAACAGCCCCTCGGGCAAAAGATCGAAACTACGACCTCTCTACGGGGTTGCACACATACGGTGTCATCTATCCGGCAGGGCTTCGCCGTCCAGAACTAGTTCCTGCTGGAACCTAGATAGCCTTTCGGCTCTCCGAAAGACTCTTTTCGTGGGAGAGAGAGAGAGAGAGAGCTTTCAAAGCAAAGCATGTGTATGAGAGCACAAGGATGAAGAGATGGCACCCCACATCTCCTCTATTTATAGCAAAACCAAGGGGTAGGGTTGGGACTTGAAAATACCAAACAACCCCCACTTTATGTCACATATAGAATATAATAAGAAGGAAAAGGGGTGCCATGTGGAGCTCCATGGAGGAGCTCCACCCTTGGCCGGACAACCCTTGGGGGGGCATGAGGAGCTACCTTGCTCCCCAATCCCTTCTAGAAGCCTTGTTGGAAATATCCAAAAAGGTGCTTTTCCATAAATATCCAAAAAGCACTTTCACTTTTCACGATGACATTTTTCGGCGTCTGATCGAACTAAAAATATTTATGTGGGCTTAGAACAATTCTAGTACCCCACTAAAATAATTTTTAATGCGATCTGGAACAATTCTGGAATAGTGATTTTCATCTGCGAAAAGCATCTGAAGCGGTTCATGTCTTAAACTTGTGGATTATTATCCAAAATTTAAATGCTGGACTAAACATTGTGTCTAGGAATATTCTAAATTCTCCTGCAGGTGGTACCTTTATGGATGTGACCTTAGGAGAGGCCACAAAACTTACGGACAACATTATGACAAATTATTCTTGATGGCATACCAAAAGAGCTCCAACTGGTAAGAAGGTAAATTATCTTGAAGAAATCACTACTTTGAGTGAAAAAATGGATGCTCTTATGAATATGGTTGCTAGTAAAATTACTCATGTTGATCCCAATGATATGACTATGTCTACTTTGATTGATCAAATAATTATGCTATTGATGTGAACTTCATCTGTCAAAATAATTTAAATAACAATGCTTATATAGGAAATTTCAATGCTAGACCGTATCCCGGTAATTCCTCTAAAAACTATGGAAATTATTATGGTAATTCTTATGGAAATCATTCTAAAAATTCTAATAGGATACCTTCTGATATTTATAACACAATCAAAAAAATTATTAATTCTAAAAAGTTTTATAACACTATGGTAGAAGAAAAGTTGCATGTGATTGATACTTTGGCTAAAAACATGGATAGAGTTGCTCTTGATGTTGAAACTCTTAAAATAAATCTTTGCCACCCAAGAATGATTTTAATGAGACTATTAAATCTATCCAATTATCTATTAATGAAAGTAATTAGCGGACCGCTAAGTTGAGAGCTAAGCGGGAATTCTTAGAAAAAGCTCTTCCACCCAGTTTTAACCGGAATCATGATGAAGATCTTAAAATGATTTTTGTTTCTCCTACTGAATCTTTGTTTACTTATTTTAATATAAATGATAAAGGTACTAGATATGAGTCAACTTTAGTTGAGGAGAGCCCCGTTTGCTTGGAGGGTGATGATTTTGATGCTACAACTAAAAAAAGTGGGTTTGGATAGGTCAAAACTTTAATTAGTGATGTGCGCACTATATTGGATTACAAGGACTTAAATTATGATAAATTCTATTTATTATAATGTATTTCCTTGCTGCAATCCATTATTATCTCACCCAATGCTTATAAACAAAACAAGCTTTTACCGAACATATAGTAGAAGCTATGATAAAATATTATGATGTGAAACTTGAACTTTAAGTTTCTATTCCTAGAAAATTGCATGATGAGTGTGAACCTAATTGCAAAATAAATATCAATAAATATGAATGCAATGCTTTGTGTGACCTTGGTGCTAGTGTTTCAACCATACCTAAAACTTTAAGTGACGTGCTTGGTCACACTAATATTGAAGAGTGTTCCCTAAACTTGCATCTTGCGGATTCTACCATCAAGAAACGTGTAGGTAGAATTAATGATGTGCTTATTATTTCAAAAAAATTGTTCCTGTAGATTTTATTGTGCTTGTATTGATTGCAATCCTTCTTGTCCGATCTTGGAAGGTCATTCTTAAGAAATATAGGTGCAATTATTGATATGAAAGAGGAAAATATAAGGTTCCAATTCCCATTAAAGAAAGGAATGGAACACTTACCTAGGAAGAGAATTAAACATCCTTATGAGTCAATCATGAGAGACACTTATGGGACGAGTGCCAAAGATGATAACACTTGAAACTATGTGTTATGCCTAGCTAGGGGCATAAAACAATAGCGCTTGTTGGGAAGCAACCCAATATGTATCTTAATTTTAGTTTTTACCTTCTATTATTTTGTGATAAAATGATTACTGCCTATGTAATTATTATATTTTTATGTTTTAATTAGTATTTGTGCCAAGTAAAGCCTTTGGGATGACTCACAAGATGAGTAGAAACGATGCTGAAACATAACAGAAACTTTGACTTCAGTATAGGAATTTTCATTTTTATTGGAGCGCAATAATGATCTGAAATTTTAAAAAATATTGATGTACAAATTCTTTATGTTGTCCTAATTTTTCATAATTATTATAGTTATAGAAGTATGGGCTCTTTACAGATTGCTACAGACTGTTCTGTTTTAAACAGATTCGTTTTTGCTTGCATAGTTAGCTTGTTTTGATTATGTTATGGATTGTATCACGGGGTATAAGCCATCGAGACCTTAGAATACATTACCTATTACGCAAAAATGAATTAAGAATCAACTTATAATAGAACCTAAAGTATGCAATATGTTGCTTATACTAACGGATCTCACGAAGTTTTGTTGAGTTCTGTGTCATTGATGTTCTCAAGTTTTGGGTGTGATCACGATGGACCACGGAATAAGGAGTAGCAAGAGCCTAAGATTGGGGATTCCCAATGCACCCCAAGTAATATTCTAAGGAAGACTCAAGCATCTAAGCTTGGGGATGCCCCGGAAGGCAGGCCCTCTTTGGTCTTAATCCATCGGTATGTCACTTGGAGCTACATTTTTATTCATCACATGATATGTGTTTTCCTTGGAGCGTCGTTTGATTTTGTTTGCCTTACTTTAAGTTTGTCACAACTAGCATTTTCTGGATGCACCTATTTTAGGGAGACACACCTTCATTATAATTTGCAAGAATACTCTATGTTCTCCACTTATATCTTCTAAGCTTGGAAGTTGCTCTAGTACTTCACTTATATCTTTTTGAGCACGATGGCATGTAGATTTTATAGAATTAATATGCTCTTGTTATTCACTTATAATTGTTTGACAGGTGAATAAATAGTGATGGTAATTTTCATGGGTTATAAGACTAGTCCAAAAATAATAGGTATTCAATGAATGATAATCAAAACCATCATGTAGCACATATAGAGAAATTTTGTGTTAATAACATTAATGTGGTAATACAAAAAGGGTGTGAGTCATAATTGTCGATTCATAGAAGTGTCGAGGTTAAGAGGTGTTAACATGTTATTCATCTAAAAATTAAAGAGGCATGGTGATGATGTGTGAGCATTTTTATTCCACGTTGGAATCCTAGTGTTGTGTCGAGTCGGGGGCGCGTGATGGTTAAATTCTACCAACCTCCTCCCGATGGAGATGCGAGGAGTACTTTGATTTATGATGAAACTAATAAAACTTTGCAATATGTATATGAGTTCGCTATGACTAATGTGACACCATGGACATACGCATTCTCGCCTTCTCTTATTTGCTAGCATCTTCGGTACCGTGCATAGACCATTCAGAAAGCACATTTGCTCCCTTGGTGGTTTTGGTAATTAATAACAACATATAAGTCATTGAACTAATATCTTCACCAACTATATTTCAGGAAAATTTCAATGATGGCAATAGAAAAAGGATTGTGGAATTACCCAAGATGGAAGGATATATGTTGGCCAAGCTTCAAGCAAGAGGAATCTACATTTTACATTTGTGAGAAATCACTTTGAGTCCATAGGAAAGCCAATACTATTAAAAGGGGGTAAAGTTTTGACGGTGAACAATATGCTCAAATGTGCACAAGTGACAATTACCAAAACATCCACAAACTCTCCCACCAAGGTATGTCCTAAGCCCAACATGCCAAATCGATGCAACCAACATTCCTATCCTAGTGCCACCAAGTTCCAAACCCGAGACAGACTTAGCCAAACCCTAACACTTCGATGCAGCCAACACTGCACTCGGTGCCACTGAGTTGGGTTGCCAAGATTCTGTTACGTAAGTTTTCATTTTCGGTCCGACCGAGAATGGTGAATCGGCGTCATCGAGATTGGTAAATCTGACCATTGGTCAACTTGTCGGTGCAACCAAGAGGTTGTATATCGGTCCCTCCGAGATTCAAAAGTTGCAACTTTTTGTCACTTCAGTACAACCGAGTTTTACACTTTGGTGTCACAGAGTCTGACTTATTGTGTGAAACGGTTGGATTTTTGGGGATGCCTATATATACCCCTTGACCACCACCCACTCGAAAGAGAAGCACTCATAACTATTCCATATCTATCCTACTCAGTTTTCTGAGAGAGAACCACCTACCCTTGTGTTGAGATCAAGATCTTCCACTCCAACCATATGGATCTTGATTTCTAGCCTCCCGAAGTTGCTTTCCACCAATCCCATCTCTTCTACCAAGCCAAATCTATGAGAGAGTGATTGTGTGTTGAGGAGTCTATCATCTTGAAGCACAAGAGCATGGAGTTCATCGTCATTATCGAGCCTATTACCTTTTGGAGGGTGGTGCCTCCTAGATTGGTTAGGTGTCGCTTGGGAGCCTCCTACTTCATGTTGTGGAGTGAACCAAGAAGTTTTTAAGGGCAAGGAGATCGCCTACTTCAGGAAGATCTACCCATAGTGAGGCTAGTCCTTCGTGGACAGAAGCCGCATGGAATAGTCAAGGTTGCTTCTCCATGGAACCCTCTGTGGGTAGAGCCCTCCGTGGACTCTCGCGACCGTTACCCTCCGTGGGTTGAAGACTCCATGAACGTGGATGTACAATAGCACCACCTATCGGAACCACGAGAAAAATCATTGTGTCATCACTTGTGTTTGCTTTCCTAATCCTCTCATTACTTACATGTGTAATGTCTTTACTTTCCGCTCCTATACTATTAGACATGCATGTGTAGGGTGTTACTTGATATGCTATGAATGCTAAAACTTACAAAGAACTAAAATTGGGAAAAGGCAAAACTTTTATTTGGTCAAGTAGTCTAATCACCCCCCCCCCCTCTAGACCTACTTTCGATCCTACAAGTGGTATCAGAGCTTTGGTCTCCATTGCATTGGTTTCACAACCTTGGATAAATATGGCATCTAGTGAGGGAAATTATCACTGTAGAGGTCCGTACTTTGATGGCACTAATTTTGCTAGTTGGAAGCATAAAATGAAAATGCATTTGCTTGGTCATAATCCTGCCGTTTGGGCTGTTGTTCGTGTTGGCTTGCAAGATGAATTGTTTGCGGATGGAAAGGAACGGGATCATGAAGCGTCTGCGGATGAATTGAAGATATTGCAAGTCAATGCTCAAGCATGTGACATTATCTTCAAATGCCTTTGTCCTGAAGAATTCAAAAAAATCAGCCGTCTTGAACACGCAAAAGAGATTTGGTATACTTTGGTTGGTATGCATGAAGGAACTAAGTCCGTGAGAGAATCCAAGTTAGATGTTCCTCAAGGTTAACTTGACAAGTTCAAGATGAAGGATGGTGAAGGAGTCGCTGAAATGTACTCTAGGCTAGCTCTCATCACAAATGATTGTCGACTTAGGAAGCGAAGAAATGACTGACAAGTTCATCATCAAGAAGATACTTCGAGCCTTGGATGAGAAATATGACACCGTGTGCATATTGATCCAAATGATGCCCAACTACAAAGATCTCAAACCAACGGAAGTGATTGGTAGAATTGTTGCTCATGAGATGACACTCAAAGATAAGGAAGACCTTCATCACAAGTCTAGCAGTGCTTACAAAGTCACAAGTGATGCTCCCGCTACCTCAAGCGACAACCCTGTCACAAATGAAGAGATAAGCCTCATGGTCAAGAAATTCAACAAATTCTACAAGAATAGCAGCAAAGATCGCAACTCCAACTCAAGATATGAAGAGAAGCAGTCGTGAAGTCATGACCGAAACTGCTAAAATTGTGGGAAGCCTGGACATTACTCCAATGAGTGCTCGGCTCCTTACAATTGCAGAGAAGAGTCACCAAGAAGACGAAGCTCAAGAGACAAATCACCTCATAGAGAGAGAAAGAGTAGAGATGATCATTATGAATGAAGACCCTCAAGGAGAAGTAGGGAATCGGAGAAGAAGGACAAGCACACAAAGAGCTACTCAAGAAGAAAGCATCAAGGTCGTGTTGGTGAATGGGTTTCCGTCTCCAACTCTAACAACCACTCCGAGAGAAGATATCACTCCGACTTCGACTATAGTCAAGATGATTGTGTTGCCAGAATTGCACTAGTGACAACCAACTCCTATGATCTATTTGATTCACCAAATGAAGGAGGTGGAACTTGCTTCATGGCTAAAGCCCCAAGGTATTTCACCCCGAATATCTTGATTTCTATAGTGATGAAGATGATTTGCTTTACGATGATGACTTGCTATGTGATCAAACTAGTGATGGTAATGAACTTGATAATTCTCATGCTAGTCAAGATAAGTCAATTCATGATGATAAGATGAAAATAGAAGAACTAACTAAAGAACTCAACACTCTTAAGTTAGCTCATGAATCTACTCTTGAAGATCATTGAGAGCTTGTAAGAACTCATGAGAAGCTACGCTTCGAGAAGCTCAATTTGGAGCAAGAACATGAATTTCTTAAAGCTATCAATGACGATCTCCGAAAGAAGACTTCATTTGATATTTACAAATGACTACTCTTGTCTACATTCATGCCACAAGTCAAATCTAATCAAACTAGTAACAAAGGAAAGAAAGGTTATTCATCTAGTAGCAACAATAAAAATGCTAAACCCAATGATGTTGCTCCTAGTAATTCTATTTATTCCACTAATGATGATTCTCTTAGCCAAGTTACACTTGAGAAACAAAATGCTTTATTGAAAGGAATTATAGAGAAAGGTATCTACAAGAGTCTTGAAGGGTACAAACAATTTGATGATATTGTACGCAAGCATGGAGGATACCAGAAGAATCGTGGTGTTGTCTATTTCAACGCTAATGGAGTTGAATGGGAAGAAGGTCAATATCCAAATCCCAAGTTTGTTCCTCAAAAGGAGAAGTATGAAAATACTCTCCCCAAGGGGACAAACACTCAAGATGACCTTCCACCACAAGACACCAAGCTCAAGGGCAAGAACAAGCTCCAAGAGGACTTTGACTCTTATGAAGATTAATCCCAAGCTTTGGTGAAGTGGGTTCCCAAGGCTCCTACAAGCTCAACTTCTACAAGTGGTACTTCAACAGCAAGGATCCCCATCAACTTTATGTGGATTCCCAAGAATAAGAACTAGAAAGTTCTTGAGGGGTGACTCCGTCAATGAAATTCACTCATATTCATTATTGGCAAGATCTATTTGCAATCAACATCAACCTTATGCAATAGATCAAGGAGTCACACATTCCCTCAAAGGTAAGCAAGGGACACGGTAATCAACAAATCAATGGACATTGTTACACATGCTTTGCACTCCATATCCATAGATATCCTTGTATTTGTCTCTTGTGTGTTGGGACTAAACCATGTAGGTGAGAAGAGTCAGGAAACAACAAGGATGCTCCCAACTCTTGCTGATCTTCATCAACCTTAAGCATCCATCACTACCTCACCGACATGAAGTCTTCATCGACAAAACCCAAGGTTAGTTTATCCCTCTTATGGGGGGATGTCACATCAAGGGGGAGCTTTACTCGAAGACTTGAGTCAAAGCATCTCTTAGTGTGTGACAAGATTAAATGCTTTATGTAAAAGTGGTAACCCCACTTATGCTTAAACGATGAGTATGACCTATGATCAAGTACTCTTACTTGGATCCTAAGTCAAATACTCATATATAGATGACTTCGTCATCGACCAAGTGCTTGTTAGATGCTAGAGTGTGTGTGCATGTTTGCCATGATTTCATTTGACATCTTATTGTGTGAGCATGTTGGTCTGCATATATTTTCTCATTCGAGGATATACAATTGTTGTTATTTGGCTTTTAATTTATCTTTTGCCAATTGGATATAAAGAATGCCTACGACCAATTCTTTAGCTATCTATGCTTTCTCACCTCATACTCTATTCATGCTGCATCACAAAATTTGAACAAGTGCTTTTCGATCCCTCTGTGTGTGGAGCACTCGGAGTTCTGTATCGACAAGGACTCACCGTTAAAACCTCCCAAGTGCATCTCGGTGGAACCAACCACAAAATCTAGGTCTCACCGAATGCCTAGGGCTGATTTGGTTTTCAATCTCGGTACCACCGTTTCCATTTTCTCGGTTACACCAAGTGTCCCTGTCAGCTGATAGTTGAGGCACTCAGTGACACCGAAAAATTAGAATCGGTGTCACCGACAATGGTGGGTATAAAAGTTGTGGACCCCAACGCTTTGAATTTCATTCTCATACGTCGCGCCTCAGAACCCTAAGTTGCCGCCCCTGAGACCCCTGGTCGTCGCCCTTGTCTCCCTGCGCTCCTCTTCCCTAGGAATCGCTGTCGTCGATGAAATCCTCTCCCTCGTTGTCGCCGTAGAGGATTCGTGCCAAGCTAGGGTACGGATTCCATCTCTATTGTGCTCCTCATCCGATTCTTGCACATTAGATTCATGTTTATCATCATTACACCCTTTGCATTTATTCCTATCCACTCAAAACTCCAAAATCTCGCGAAAGATGAATTTTCTAGGGTTTTGCCATCCGCCCGATAAATCTTGGTGGAACCGAAACAGAAATATCGGTCTCACCGATATGCTTTTCTGTGTGTCTGAGAACTTACTCGGTGGAACCGAGTTGCTCTTTTCGGTCCGACCGAAAAGGCTGCCAAGGTTCGGTTAGAGAGTTAGTCAGTCTCGACCCCACCAAAAATTCTATTTCGGCTATACCGATATTTATTTGATAGAATGCAAAAAACTTGAAAATTCATTGTTCAAATTTCAAAAACTAGCCTCATTTTGTGATGAATCATCTTCTTCTACTCTCCTATACTCTATTCACAGGGTCAGTATGTCACATGCAGAGGATAGCCAAAATTTGGCAGAGTAGGGAGTTGACATGAGTTCTCACACTAGTCCAGAAGCCAGTTCCTTTTCAGATCCAGGCACCCCCAGCTCTCATGGGTTGCCCAAGGATGCCACCACGACCATGAAGAAGCTCAACTCTGATGAAGAAGATTCAGGTTTCATTCCTGAGGGGATTCTTGCTAAGAAGCAAGAAAAGGCTGCCAAGAAGTCAGCAACTGGAGCTACTTCTTCCCGGAGAGTTGTCAGCAAAGTTTATGCACCTGCTGAAACTATGAAGATATATGAGAGTGGTAGAGCCAACATTTCTGTTGATCCCCAAGGAAAGCTATGCCTAAGAAGGCAGGGGAGAAGAAGTCCAGGAAAATGATTGTCCATGTGATTGGCAGACCTACCTCTATGTTTGAAGATCCAGAGGAGGTTGTTGGTGCTGCTGTTGAGGAAGAGGAGGAAGAACATGTTGAGAAGGCCCCTGCCAAGAAGAAATCCAAGAAGCTAATGGCTGATGCTATGCCAAATACTGGCACCTCCAAGAGCACCAAGGCCCCTTCCAAGAAAAACTACTGCACAGAAATCCAAGAGGACTACTAGAGACATTCCAGCTTCTGAGAAGAACAAGGGGACTGCCTCCAGAACTGAAGATGATGATGACTTAACTACTTTGATGAAGCACAGAACACATCTTCCAGTGCATGATGTCAGCCACTTAGTTGCTGAGGACATGAAGAAGAGGAAAGACTCAGGCTTGAGAGCCTGGAGAGCCATAGATCCTTATGCTCAGAGGAGGAAAACTGTTGTTGACTACATGTTCTATACAAGAGACCAACATGATTTCTATGAGATAGTGCTGCTTGACAAGAGCCCGGCTATTAGCGACATGAGATATGTCGATTGGAAGTTCATTAAGGATAATGTGTACTACTCCCAAGTGTCAAAGACAACTTCCATTGCATTGGTCTGGACAAGCTCATTGGCAGAGAGCTTATAGCATGGAACGACGAGATGATCATGCAATTATACTCCACTTCTCATTTCTATAGAGATGGTAGAATTGTATGGATGATTGAAGGTGCACGGTATGAGTCCATTGTTGAGGAGTGGGCTTCATTTCTAGAAGTCCTAGAAGCTCAAGAAGGTGATCTGGATGTATACTCAGAAACCAAAGCAAGTCAGAATTCCATGACAAATATGTATACTCCTATCCCTACTGACAAGGTGCAATCACACAAGTTAGGATCCATCTATTATCTGCAAGCAGGCCTCCATACAATAAACACCATTCTGAGGCATACCTTGATGCCCAAGTCAGGACATGACAAGATGATCCGAGGCTACTCCATTAACATGCTGATCCACCTTGACAGGAACATCAGGATTAGAGTCATGGATCTGATTGTTGAGACAATCAAGAGGGTTGCTGCTGATCAAAAGCGCTCTTGATGTTATGCACCCTACATCTTGTTGCTTATCAAGTCTGAGCTGGAGAAGCACATTTTTTCTCTAGATCATCCACATTTGCCCCTACACCCAGATTTTGAGGATAATGTCAAGGTGATGGACCCAGATCATCCTACATCTGCTAACGCACAGGCAGAAGCGTAAGTTGTTCGAGCCGCTAGTGCTCAAGCCAATAGATCCAGGAACGAGGAAATGGATTTTTTTGATCAGATCCGTCCAGGGCATGCAAAAGGATATCAAGGGGATTCTGGAGAACCAGAACAACCTAGTGAGGATCTTTGAGTCAAGGAGCAAGGTGCTTGGTGATAAGCTAGACAAGGTCACAAAGACAGTTATAGAGCTCCAGAAGGAAGTTGACTCCGTGCACATCCCTCGGGTCTCTTCTACTTATAATGGGGAGGAGGAGGAGGAGGATGAATCACCTCTCGGGCCAGGCACCCAGTTCACCACTCAGATGAGATCAACCACATTGCCTGCACCAAATTCGAGGCCCTCTTCATCAGTTCCTGCTACTGTTAGCACAACTCCTACTCCATTAGCTCCTGTTCCACTAGTGTCTACTCTAGCTCCTTCCACGACATCTGTAGAGATCTTCACTGACGCCGTACTCTCTACTCCTTCATCAACAAACATAGGAGATCAGCCAAAGAACGCTTAGATAGATACCTTTGAACTTTTTGGTAACTTGTTGCCAAAGGGGGAGAAGTGTATATAGATCATTAGTCCCCGAGAGAGAGAGAGAGCGTTTGGTATTTTGTTGCCTTTTGAAAACAATTGCTTTTGGTTGCCATGATACTCTTTTGTTTTGCTTGTGATACACGCTTGATCATGTTTGATCATACGCTTTAATGTGTGATGCTACTATTTCCCATCATCTTCATGCTTATGTGATGATCACTCATTTTTGGTTGATTGCGTTGTGCTATCATATTCATTCCAATTATTCTCGCACACCACCAAGTGGTATGTGACATGTAAGAAGTGACACATGTACCTAATCGATTGTGCATTTGTATTCAAACGCAAATTTAAAAATAATGCACAAATTTAGGGGGAGCTCTTGCTTATCACATACTTCTCAAAGCGATGACTATATTCATTGATTATATCTTTATCGAAGCTTTGATCTATATGTTGTCATCAATTACCAAAAAGGGAGAGATTGAAAGCACATTTTCTCCCTTGGTGGTTTTGGTAATTAATAACAACATATAAGTCATTGAACTAACATCTTCACCAAGTATATTTCAGGAAAAGTTCAATGATGGGAACTGCAAAAGGATTGTGGAATTGCCCAAGATGCAAGGATATACGTTGGCCAAGCTTCAAGCAAGAGGAATCTACATTTTACATTTGTGAGAAATCACTTTGAGTCCATAGGAAAGCCAATACTATTAAAAGGGGGTAAAGTTTTGACGGTGAACGATATTCTCAAACATGCACAAGTGACAATTACCAAAACATCCACAAAGTCTCCCACCAAAGTTTGTCCTAAGCCCAACATACCAAATCGGTGCAACCAACATTCCTATCCTAGTGCCACCGAGTTCCAAACCCTAGACAGACTCAGCCAAACCCTAACACTTTGATGCAGCCGACACTGCACTCGGTGCCACTGAGTTGGGTTGGCAAGATTCTGTTACGTGAGTTTTCATTTTCGGTCCGACCGAGAACGGTGAATCGGCGTCACCGAGATTGGTAAATCTGACCGTTGGTCACCTTGTCAGTGAAACCGAGAGTTGCATATCAGTCCCTCCGAGATTCAAAAGTTGCCACTTTTTCTCACTTCGGTACCACCGAGTTTTACACTTTGGTGTCATCGAGTCTGACTTATTGTGTGTAATGGTTGGATTTTTGGGGATGCCTATATATACCCCTTCACTAACACCCTCTCGAAAGAGAAGCACTCAGAACTGTTCCATACCTATCCTAATCAATTTTCTAAGAGAAAACCACCTACCCTTGTGTTGAGATCAAGATCTTCCACTCCAACCATATGGATCTTGATTTCTAGCCTCCCCAAGTTGCTTTCCACCAATCCCATCTCTTCTACCAAGCCAAATCTGTGAGAGAGTGACTGTGTGTTGAGGAGTCTATCATCTTGAAGCACAAGAGCAAGGAGTTCATTGTCATTACCGAGCCTATTACCTTTTGGATTGTGGTGCCTCCTAGATTGGTTAGGTGTCGCTTGGGAGCCTCCTACTTCATGTTGTGGAGTGAACCAAGAAGTTTGTAAGGGCAAGGAGATTGCCTACTTCGTGAAGATCTACCCATAGTGAGGCTAGTCCTTCATGGATGGAAGCCGCATGGAATAGTCAAGGTTGCTTCTCCGTGGAACCCTCCGTGGTAGAGCCCTCTGTGGACTCTCGCGACCGTTACCCTTTGTGGGTTGAAGACTCCATCAAATAGGACCTACGATAGCACTACCTATTAGAACCACGGCAAAAATCATCGTGTCATCACTTGTGTTTGCTTTCCTAACCCTCTCATTACTTACATGTGTAATGTCTTTACTTTCCGCTGCTATACTCTTAGACATGCTTGTGTAGGGTGTTACTTTATATGCTATGAGTGCTAAAACTTGCCAAGAACTAAAATTGGGAAAAAGGCAAAAAAAAATTGGTCAAGTAGTCTAATCACACCCCCCCGGTCTATACCTACTTTCGATCCTGCACATTCTCACCTCGAGGATCGGTGCAAGTTTCATCGGTGCATCCCAACCACGTGACAAGATACACTCTTCTTCACATAGGCCTCATTATATCTTGCTCAAAACAGCCACTATAGCTACCTATTATGGCATTTCCATAGCCATTCCAAGGTATATTGCCATGCAAATTCCATCGTCACTTCACATGACTAGTTTGTTCATCATGATATTGCTTTGCATGATCTTATAGAGTTGACATAGTATATGTGGCAAAGCCACCATTCATCATGTTTTTATAAATGTCACGCTAGATCATTGCAAATCCTGGTACACTTCCAGAGGCATTCATATATCTCCCCCCTCCCCCATCCTACATCGCTCCCGCGAGTGACGGGGGGGCCCTAGCACACTGTGCCTCCCTCCCTCCCTATGACTCCCTCCCCATGCTGCCGCCCCGACATGCTGGCGGGCAAAGCCCGACCAGTTTGGGAGGTGGCGGGGCCTCCTCCTCCTCCCGCCCATCGTTGGATGTCGCGAGCCATCTGGGTCGTGCGGCGGCATGGTGCGAGCTCAGGGCGCGGCCGTGAGGGTGCGGGCTGCAGGTGGCGACGTGGAGTGGCTAATGCGGGTAGGGGGTGTGCCCTGATCACGGTGACGGTGGCCCTGGGTACGGCCCAGGTCTACTGCGGCTCGGTTCGGGGGCCTCAGGGCCTTTGCGGTGACGGGGCTCCGGCTGGCTGCATGGGCTAACTAGCTCTGGTGTCCGGCTCCTGTTGTGGCGCTCTCTGGTGGTGGTGGGCCTGCCGGCCCCGGCCAGATCCAGTCTTGGCTAGCGTCTGGTGATGGTAGGTGCCATGGGCTGCGCTTGGCGTGGGTTGTTGACCTCGACTATGTCCTTCGGTGGTGGTCAACGGTGTGGTGGTCGGCATGGCTCTGGTCCGTAGTGGTGTACGACGCTTGGTGGAGTGATACGAGGGGTTGACTTGGTCCGCGTGGTTCCTCCTCGCGTTGTTCTCTTCGTGTTGCCCGCTTGCCCGTGGCGTCGGTCTAAGTTCGGCTCTTTGGGTGCTACCGTGTCGTCGGATGGATCGGCTCCGGTTGCCATGTTTTCGTGTCATTCAAGGTGCTCGTCAGCGCCCGTCGACAATCACTAGGTTGCATCCGCATGGTCCACCGGGACCGTCTAGGGAGGTAGGCGTGAGTGCCTCCTACTGTGAAGGTGCTAACCCAGACTTGGTGGCTGATGCCAGGCTAGGATTGAAAGATGGTCTCTTTCATTCCTATTACCGTGGCGGGGGTCGTGATGTGGATGGCCAGTGGTGTCCGAGGTCATGGATGCCAAGGCGGTGGTCTCAAATGGTGGGGCTCACTGTTAGCTTCCCGATAGGCTCTATGGTGGCGATGGTGACTCTACTTCTTGGTCATGTGGGCGGCAAGGGGTAGAGTAGTGGGAGGCCCTGGCCTGCTCTAACAGTGCCCAGATTTAGTGAGGATGGGCTGACACTCGTGAAGATGGTGATCGGGACCCCTCTTGGTGGCGTTGGCAAGTATCCCAGCGAAAGCTTCATGCTATACGACACCGGCAGCGGTGACACCTGTGGGTCTCACGTGCTTCTTGGAGCCGTCACCATGGGGCTCGTTATGCCAGGGCTCCAGGTGAAAACCTATGTCTGCTTGGACTTGGCAACGGCGGTGCTTTGCGTTGTCACCTTCTTGGGTCGTTGTCATGGAGCTCGGGAGTCTTCGGTTGGGTCTTGACGAGTTGGTAGCTTGTTCTAGGTAACTGTTGTATCTTTTGATATGCTTTTTAAAAGGGCCTCCTCACCATACTGTGTCGTTCGGCCGTGTACTCTGTTATGTTGCTTTATCCATAAAGCGGGGCAAAAGCCTGTTTCGAGAGAGGCATTCATATAGAGTAATATCTTCATGTCAGTTCTTCATATTGAGTTGTAAGTAAATAAAAGTGTGAGGATCATCCTTATTATATCATTGTCCCAGTGAGGAAAGAATTATGGAGACTACGATTCCCCCACAAGTCGGGATGAGACTCCGGACGGAAAATAAAATGAAAATGGGGGAGGCCAAATGAGCCCACGATATAAAATAAATATGAGCGGGAGAGGAAAAAAGAGAAAATCCCACCATGAAAAAATAAAAAAATGAGAGAAGGGATTTTGCTACTATCATATACCACACTTGTGCCTGAAACTGGCACCATGTTCTTCATATAGATAGTCTCCCATTTTTTCACTTCCATATGCTAGTGGGAACTAACTTTTCATATTAAACTTGGTTTGTATATTCAAATGACAGGCTTCCTCAAATGCATGAGGTCTTCATGAGCAAGCAAGTTGGATGCACACCCCACTTAGCTTCAGTTGAGCTTTCATACACTTATATCTCTAGTGCATACTTGAATGCGACTGTGGGTACATGTGAAGAAATGATTAAGAGAGTTGTATTTGCGCATTTGCATGGCAATCCCTACTCCTTGCATTGGCATCTATCGATTAGCATCTTCATAGCTTGTTGGTATGCCTAGTTGATGCGAGACTATCTTCTCCACCTTTTACCCCTTTGATATCTACCATCATACTATTGCTATGTCCAATGGTTCACGCTCATGTATTGCGTGAAGAATAGAAACTTGATGCTTATTGAAAAAGTATGATCCAATTGTCCGACTTGGACACCGTGGTGTTTAACATTTGTATTGATTTGGTGAAGATGGATTCATTCCTTACTAATATAATAAGAAGAATGGGGTTAAACATTCTTTTAGGATCGAATACTTTGCAAAATCAATGATTTTGTTTCTTATACTTATAAATATTACTATGTTGTTGTTAGTTAAATCATCATTTCTTAATGATAATACATACAAAAGATTACATAATGGGTAGCATGTCAAATCAAAAAATATGTTTTTATCATTTGCCTACTCGAGGACGAGCAGGAATTGAGCTTGGGGATGCTGATACGTCTCCAACGTATCTATAATTTTTTATTATTCCATGCTAATATATTATCATTCTAGGATACTTTTTGGGCATTTGTTTACCAATTTATAATATTTTTGAGCACTAACCTATTGACGCAGTGCCCTTTGTGAGTTGTTATTTTCTGCGTGTTTTTTATTTTTCAGGTTTACAGTACCAAACGAAGTCCAATTGACATGAAACTTTTTTATGATTTTTTTCTGGACCAAAAGAAGACCTGGAAGCTTCGGGGTGAGGCCGGGAGAGCCACGAGGGGCCCACATGCCAATAGGGCGCGCCACTAGGGGGTGTGCCTTGAGGGCTTGTGCCTCCCTCGTGCACGTCCCGACGCCCCTCTCTAGCCTATAAGTTCACATATATTCTAGAAACCCTAGAAGTGCTCCCGAAACTCCTTTTCTGCCGTCGCAAGTCTCTCTTCCGACGAGAGGCCATCTACACCTCCGTTTCGGAACCCTGTCAAAGGGGAGATCCATCGCGGTGGGCCTCTTCAGCAGCCTTGCTGCCCTCACAATGATGTGTGAGTAGTTCACCACAGACCTACGGGACCGTAGGTAGTACCTATATGGCAATCTCTCTCTCTCTCTCTCTCGATCTTCAATACAATGTTCGTCACATCTTTTCCTTGATCTATCCGATGTAATCCCTTTGTATGGTTTGTTTGTTGGGATCCGATGAATTGTGAGTTTATGTTCAAATTATTCATGAAAAGTATTTGAGTCAAACCTGAATACTAAGATTCTTATTTACATGATCGTTATAGCTTCGTAATGCTCTCTGATCTATTGAGATAGTTTGGCCAACTAGATTGATATTTCTTTGGTGGGAGTGGTACGTTGCAGTAGGTTCGATCGGACGAAATTCTATATCCCAGTGACAGAAGGGGACAGATTACATTTTTGTGTTGCTTCTAATAAGGATAAAACTATGGGTTTTATTCATATTGATTGAGTTTACTTTGTCTACATCATGTCATCATTCTTCAAGGATTACTCTGTTTTACTTAATATTCTAGATGCATGCTGGATAGCGATCGATGGGTAGAGTAATAGTAGTAGGTGCACGCAGGAGTCAACCCATTTGCTTATGGGTATGATGACTATATACACATGATTATTGCCGTGAAAATTGCATAACTATTAGCTTTTCTATCAATTGCCCGACAGTAATTTGTTTACCCACCATATGCTATTTCTATGAGAGATGCCACTAGAAAACTCTACGGTCCCCGTTGTCGGTGTCAAAACCGGTGGATCTCGGGTAGGGGGTCCCGAGCTATGAGATTGGAATCAATGGTAACAGGAGACAAGGGAGACCCAGGTTCGGGCCTTCCTATGGAGGTAATACCCTACGTGTTGCTTGATTGTATTGATGATGTGTAGGTTACAGAGTCGATCTACCTCGAGATCAAAAAGCTATACCCTAGATGAGTTTTCCCTTTAGAACCTAAAACCCTCCAGCTTATATAGACACCGGGGGTACCTAGGGTTTACACATGGTCGGTTACTCATAGAAAGGATAAACATGCCTATCCGCTACATCAAACGTGGAGGACAAGCCATGATTCTCGAAGCTTCCATCCTGTAGATAGGGCCTTCGATCGATCCAATGTTCGGTAAGTGGCCCATACAGTCCAGCACGTAAGAGATAGGTCGGCCTCCCAAGGACCCCTTAATCCAGGACTCCCTTAGTAGCCCCCGAACTTGCCTCCAATGCCAAGGGTCTCAGCTTCAGTCGC
The DNA here is from genome assembly GCA_022496015.1 of Hordeum marinum. NCBI lineage: Eukaryota > Viridiplantae > Streptophyta > Magnoliopsida > Poales > Poaceae > Hordeum > Hordeum marinum. The sequence continues at coordinate 115,267,019 of CM039672.1, forward strand.
TCCGTATAGTCAGAATATTCGGCTTGCGAGGTGAGTTATTCCCGCCGAGTTGAATTCAGCCTCCAATGACATGTAGTTTTCCAAATAGAGGCGTGTCCGAACGCTGCGAATAGGTCGGCCTTGAAGGCCAAACGTCGAGGGGTAAAATAACGTCCCCTGACAATTTTTCTGACGAAAGTTCACAGCCCAGCACGACCGCTAAGCCAGTTACAAAAGCTCGATTCGCGGTTTGAGGACGTTTTTATTAGCATGATCCATCAATGCATAGATCGTGCCCCATTTTACACGGGATATGTTTAATCATGTGCATGCAATGACATGCACCTCTCGGGAGCTGAGGGATTCACGGCGCAACACTGGGAGGCCAAATAGCGATAAGCCTCATAAAAGGGAAAGAAAACCGCCAAGGTCTATACACGCTTCCTATTTGCCTCCTCTGCTCCCTCATTCTTCCGAGCCTCCGAAGCGGAGATCTAGGTTTCCATCACACCCCCTCCAATCTTTTCCATTGCGGGTTCTGGATCCAACGGCAAGTGGGGGGCTTCCATGGTCAACGACCAGGACATCCAGGACCTTAAGGACTCCAGCTACCTCCCCGTCAAAATCCCCCACCGTGCGCTGAAGACAGGCCAGGTGATCCTCACTCCCCGACAAGACGAAAGGGTGGTATTTCTAAGCTTCCCACTCTGTCCCGTCGTCAGGGGGCTCATGTTCTTCTACGGCCTCGACTTCCACGACCTCCCGCCGAACTCCTTCATGCACATATCGGCCTTTATCCTCGTCTACGAGGCCTTCTTGCGGGCCGAGCCACACTTCGGACTTTGGCTCAAGGTGATTAACATCAAGGCAAAGTGTTTCATACGCAAACACGCGGACTGCGGCGGGACTGTTATCGGCAAACTCCCCCATGTCGGATGGCCATGACCAGGGGTGTTAAAAAGATTCCTCGCTTCGTAACGTTCCGGTAAACGGGATTGATGCCTCCTCCGGTGCACCACGGCCCCTGACCTTTGCTCCAGCTCCAGACGGAAAGCATCGGCCTTGATACGCTCCGCTTCCTTCTCCATCCGGGTCTTCAGCTCGGCCATCCTTTGTCGTTCCTCTGCTATCCGGCCCTTGATCTGTGCCACCTCTAGATTCCTGGCTGCTTGATTATCCGGTATTACCTCTGTGGCCATGAGGGCTGTAAGTTCTTCCATCAATTCCACTAGAACCTGAGTCAACGGCGGCGGGCTATCACCCGCTGCGGCGGCTCCCGCGGCTATGTCACCGACGGCTGAAGCCGATCCTGCCATGAACACCGCTGCATGAACTGGGGGGCTCAGAGCATCCGTCTCAACGCCCTCTACATCAGAATAGTTTTTGTAGTAGCCCCCAAGGCCACCGTTGCTGAGCCGATACACTGATTCTGTCTCCCCACTGGAGGAATCATCTTTCGAGCAAACGAGAGTTCCCTGTGACCCGGACGCTTCCAGGTCCATGCCTTGAGTGAAGCCCACGAGAACGTGCTTTTGACCCGGATGGGCATGGGCAGGTTGCACAACACGCGTAGATTGGAGACGCCGAGCCGGCTCGACGATGTTGGTGCAGATGTCCGGCCCGGGTGTAGATCCGTCAACCTTTCCGATGAAAACCTGGATCCCGCCGAACGGAACCCGGAATCCATACTCCATAGAGCAAGCATCAAGCCCCCAACCAGCGTCGTCGATGTAGAGCCGGCCGCGGCGACTCTTGCTCATCCTTCCAACCACGTATCCTTCGAGCCCTGGAGGAGAGCCCTTTGAGAACTCAACACCACCAAGCGTAAGCCCCACGGTGGGCGCCAACTGTCATGGTTTTATTGCGGCAGATGTCCGGGTGAACGGACTTAGGTTCGAGGTCATCGCTAACGGGGTGGACTCAAAGGGGTTAGTCGGGACAAAATACACGGATTTACCCAGGTTCGGCCCCTCGAATCGAGGTAATAGCCTACGTCTTGCTTGTGTTTGTATTGCTTGCGTATCGATTACAAGGAGCTAAAAACTTGACCTAGTTCTCGATTGCCCCTCCTCTAAATCGCCCCGGGTCTGCCTTTATATAAGAGGTCAAGACCACCGGTTCGTTACAATTGCTAACCGAGTCTCTCTCTATCTTCTTCTCCAAGCCGTCTGCGAGTCGGCTTGCACGCCCGAGTCTTCTCCGTCCGGGCCGTTGTACGGCCCACACCTTGAGCCGCCTATCTCCCTGGGCCACCAGTCATACGGCTCACCTTTGGGCCGGCTCACGAGCCAGCAACATGACCCGGAGCCTCTAGGGCGGGTCATATCCCCAACAGGTTCCTTCATCGAATCCATCAAGATATGGCAGAAAGAGTGGTTTTATATCACCCAGCCAAGGGAGTAGGGCCAAACTGCACCGAACGAATTCACGTCCGGTCCCCCACTAGATTGAAGTCGTGGCTCCGAAAGGGCCTCGATTGGGGGTCACACAAGGAGGTGCACAACCTGCAGAAGCGCATCAGCTCCATGGTCAGAAACGACATCGCTCTGACCAACGTGGTCCAGGTTATGCTCCGGCGACACAGCCTCCCCTGCCAGCGTCAGTTTCTCCCTTGTGGGCTCATTAGCTCGATGATGAGCCCATGATTTGCCACCTCTTCCGCACTACTCGGGAGAAGTTGTGGAAGGCACTTTTCAAGGTGCCGAAGGATTGGCCAGCCGAGGAGGAGGATCGAGGTCTGCATGCCGACAAGCCTTCTATCGAGGTATGACATAATTTTACCTGATCGTCTTTACTTTTCCTAAGGAAAATCTAAGTACCGTTCCGACCACTTTTGCAGAAATGGCTGAACAAAGCCATGGGCATCAATTGCCCAGCGCCTCAACCCGAAGACATCAGGTCCGGGCTGTTGGCGGAGATGCTCGTCGAGGTGCCCTACGAGGCACCAGCGAAGAAGGAGAAGAAGAAGAAACCAGGCCGAGAAGGACTGCGTATACAGGACCAGCCAGAGGCTGTGTCCGAGGAAACCCATGCCTCCTCGAATCAAGAGGGGCATTAGGATGAGGACGAGATTGAGGGGGGCGATTCCCCTCGCAAAAATAGTGTGGCGTCACCGGACTCAACTGAGGAAGTACCTCCTCCTACGTAGAAGAAAACGCGGCGGACATAGGTAATCCTGTCCGACGACAGCTCGGACTAGGATACTGAGTCTGATGACTTCGAGAGGGTTCAACAAAGGAACCTAAGGGTCAAGCCCCCAGCTCGAAGGTAAGGATCCGAAGACGTCCTCATCCATCATCAATAAGCTTTAAAGGTTACTAATCATGCAAGTACTTACCGATTTCATAGCCCATCGCGCGTCCTCCCCATCAACCAGGTTTCGGACGGGGAGATCCCACCCGTCGAACTAGCAGAGAGAGGTAATGCGTCGCATCCAACTCCCTCGGGTGACGCAAAGGACACCGTGGAGGTGTCGTCCCAACATGCTCACATGGAGCCGGGCGCCAACGGTGAGGGAGACAACATCATGGTCGAGGCTAACACCTCAGCCACCGAAGACCGGGGGGCGGAACCCCACCTGGCTACCGAGGAGTCCGGACAGGCAGACGTCAAGTCCCCTCCAAGGACATCTCCGGAGTGCACCATGCCTCCGGAGGTACCGGTTAAATCCCAGGTTGGTGATCGGGTTATCCGATCACAACCGGCACCACCGACCAATGGGTGGCCGGTCATGGGGGAAGCTCTATCGAGCGCCTCCATCTCCAAGGAGCATCGCACCCTTATGGGTGCGGTATTGTAGAACATTCAGTCCATCAACAACGGACTGAAGGAGGCCTTCAAGGGTATCCTAACGGGCTTTCAGGTGAGCCTCATAACGCTTTTATTCGTGCAATATTAATTTGCTTTTGTTATCGTGATGTACATGGCATCCCCCGAGCCCTAGGTGAGTTTGAAAAAAACTTACCTCGCGATCCAACTTAGATTACTATCCGAACTATAACTATACATGTCCGGTACCAATCCGTAATGAAGGATCGTACATTGGATTGCTTGAACTGTAGTTTGGAAGTTGTGAACCCATGTAACTTGATAAAGATTTGCTATTCATAGGCTTCGTCGTCAGTGGTGGCCGTGAATGCCACCGAGCTAGACGAGCTCAATCGGAAGCTTAAAAGCTCCGAGGACGAGCTTGATGCTCTTAACAAGAGATTCGACGAGGTGCGAGGTAAGCTTTTCCTAGTATCCATTTTTTTTGTTATCATACTATTGAGGCAGTATTCATACTCTTGAAGCTCACACAGCCTCGTCGAAGGAAATGGAGAGTCTCAAGGCCGAGCTATATAATGCGAAGAAGCAGGCTTCGGTTGAGAGGGCGGCGGCCGAACATGTAACATCCCAAAATTTCATTTTGGAATGTTATGAAATATAGCTATGCATCTATCTGCATCATTGCTTGAATACATGTATTTGTTGAAATGTTCTTTCTAAATTTCTGAAAGCCCTTTCTACTTTCAATGTGTTGCTTTCCTCGGACTTGTCGGATATTACCGAGTGGAATAGCTGTAGACCCCACTAAGGTTGAAGCCGTCACCGAGTGGAAGTCACCCACCTCAATTAAGGAGATCCGCAGTTTCCTCGGACTTGCCGGATATTACCGGAGGTTCATTGAGAATTTCTCAAAGATAGCCAAGCCCATGACAGAGTTGTTGAAGAAAGAGTCTAAGTATATTTGGACTGAGGAATGTGAAGCCAGTTTCCAGGAGTTGAAGAAACGTTTGGTCACAGCCCCAGTGTTGATTTTGCCCAATATTCGGAAGGACTTCCAGGTTTATTGTGATGCTTCACGTCAAGGACTTGGAGGAGTACTCATGCAAGATAGAAAGGTTGTAGCCTATGCATCTAGACAACTACGACCTCATGAGTTGAATTATGCCACCCATGATTTGGAACTAGCAGCCGTAGTGCACGCACTCAAGACCTGGAGACATTTCCTTATCGGAAATAGTTGTGATGTATACACCGACCATAAGATCCTGAAATATATTTTCACGCAGAGAGAGTTGAACCTCAGACAGAGGAGATGGTTAGAGTTAATCAAGGACTATGACATGAGATTACACTACCATCCAGGTAAGGCTAATGTTGTAGCCGATGCCTTGAGTCGGAAAACTTATGTAAACACACTCACAGCGGGAGGATTACCCCAAGAGTTAGCCGATGATCTCAGAGAGCTCAAGCTAGAGATAGTTCCAACAGGATATGTTGCTACACTGGAGATTCAGTCCACCTTGACTGAAAGAATTCGAGAAGCCTAGAAATCGGACAAGGAGATAGCTGAGATAAAGCAGAGAATGGAAGATGGTAAAGCTAAAGGTTTTCGTGAGGATGAACACGGAATTTTGTGGTTTGAGAACCGAATCTATGTGGCCAATGACCCAGAGCTCAGGAGGTTGATACTTCAGGAAGCCCACGATTCACCTTACTCGATACACCCAGGCAATACCAAGATGTATCTGGATTTAAAGGAAAGTTATTGGTGGACAGGTATGAAGAAAGATATTGCGGAACATGTTGCAATATGTGATGTTTGTCAGCGAGTAAAGTCTGAACATCAGAAACCAGCAGGGTTACTCCAACCTTTGCCGATACCCGAGTGGAAATGGGAAAAGCTTGGTATGGACTTCATCACAGGACTACCTAGGACCCGTTCAGGTTATCATTCCATCTGGGTAGTGGTAGATCGCTTGACCAAGGTAGCTCATTTCATTCCAGTGAAAACCACCTATACCAGCGCTAAGCTAGCCAAGATATATATGACCAGGATCGTATGTCTGCATGGAGTTCCGAGGAGTATCGTGTCAGATAGAGGAACACAATTTACCTCAAAGTTTTGGCATCAGTTACATGAAACTTTGGGTACAAGGCTGGAGTTCAGTATAGCTTTTCATCCGCAGACAGATGGACAGACTGAGAGAGTCAACCAGATTCTGGAAGACATGTTGAGAGCTTGTGCGCTAGATTATGGATCTAGTTGGGATGACAACTTACCTTACGCAGAATTTTCGTACAATAACAGTTATCAGACCAGTCTGAAGATGGCCCCTTTTGAAGCTTTATATGGAAGGAGGTGCAGAACACCATTGACGTGGGATGCTGTTGGAGACCGACAACTTTTTGGTCCCGACCTTATCCGAGATTCTAAAGAGAAAGTCAAGCTGATTCGCGATAGACTCAAGATAGCTCAATCTCGACAGAAGAGTTATGCTGACAGCAAACGTAAAGAAGTAACGTATGAAGTGGGAGACCGAGCATATCTTCGTGTGTCCCCGCTTCGAGGAATCAAGAGGTTTGGTGTTAAAGGAAAATTAGCACCCAGATTCATAGGCCCCTATAAAATTCTTGAACGAAGAGGCAAAGTTGCATACAAGCTGGAATTGCCGGAAGGATTATCCAGAGTTCATGATGTTTTCCATGTTTCCCAGTTGAAGAAATGTCATGCTGAGATGACTGATATTCCTTTGAGAGACACAGTGCCCCTAGAGGCCATACAACTTGACAATGATCTGACTTACGAGGAGAAACCTGTCAGAATCCTCGAGAAAGCCAACAAAATTACCCATAGCAAGATCATCAAGTTTTGTAAGGTTTTGTGGAGTCACCACACCGAGGAAGAAGCCACCTAGGAACACGAAGAAGATCTTCATAGAGACCACCCGCACCTATTTTCTAGCCAACCCGAATCTCGAGGGCGAGATTCATCTTAAGGTGGGTAGGTTTGTAACATCCCAAAATTTCATTTTGGAATGTTATGAAATATAGCCATGCATCTATCTGCATCATTGCTTGAATACATGTATTTGTTGAAATGTTCTTTCTAAATTTCTGAAAGCCCTTTCTACTTTCAATGTGTTGCTTTCACCTATTTGAAATCTTGGTAAAAAGTTCAAATAAGATAGGAGGAACATGACACTCCACATCAGGACCCATTTGGTGATCTATTTGAACAAAAACAACCAGGGGTTATTTTGAAAAATATTTGCAAAAAGGATTTAAAAACAATTAGGCAATTTCTGAAAATATTATTTTTTTCAAAGTGTTCAAATGACAGAATAAAAATGTTCATTAAATGGAATTTATTATTATGTTAATTTTGATATATTTATTTCCTACTTTTAACCACGGTTTGAATGTTTTAAAAGCTTTTGATTGTCGCTAGAAAACATTAAAAAGGAAACGGTAACGGATTTAAAATTAAACGGGCTGGCCCACAGGCTTTTACTCGCGTATTGATTAAAAGCCGGCCGACTGACGCGCATTCATCTCCCCCTCTCTCTCTGACACTGGGTCCCACCCGACCGACCGTTAGCCCCGCGCGGTCGCCTCCTTCCTCTCGCCCGACCTCGTCGCCGGCAGTTACTCCCCCGGATCTCTCTCCCCTCTCCTCCCCCGCACCCCCCGAGCACCCTATATAAGAGCCCCAAGACTCCTCTCTCCATTCCCCCCCCCCCCGAGCCCCCTCTCTCCCTCGCCGAGGTGCTGCCAAATTCCTCGCCGGAGTTGCTTCGACCACCGGAGCTCCCATCGCCCGTGCCCGTCGCTCCACTCTCCCCCTCTCCCCACGGTTGCCACCAATCGACGCCGGACGTCAAGCGCCGCCGCCCGGACCACTCCGCAGCTTCCCTCGACCTCCGGAGCCCCTCGCCGACGACCTCGCCACCTCGGAACCCGCCGGAGATCCCCTCGCCGGCAACCCCTTCCTCTGTAAGCTCCCTGGACCGTCGGATCTATAACCAACGCATAGGATTAGAATAGTTTAAAACCCGAACCGATATCCCCATTAGTTCGGTCGACCGCCCGTAACCCCGCTCGGACACGCCCTCAACCAATAGGAAAGCGCCACGTAGTCCCCTGGCCGTCCGATAGTTTTCGGTTTTCTTTTCTGTTTTTGTTTTAGTTAACAGAGTGCATTCAAATTTTGTTTTGCTTATAACTTTTAATATATTTAATGTTTTGAGTTGATTCTTTTTGCAATAGCTCACATTTTTCATGTAGTTTCACCCTGTGATTTTAAATTTCAAATTTGAACTATAAAATTTGAATTTAATCAAATTTTCTCAAAATATTCAAATCTGAATAACTAGAGTTTGACAATAGATTTTGATATGAATTTTTTTGCTACTGTTTGGTATTAGTTAGGACTACCTCCATGTTTATTTTGAGGATTTTTAGGATGATTTTGATTAGTGTTCTAGCTATAAACGGAATCTGCCTAGTATATTATAGTATAGTTTTATTTACTTAGTTTTAGTTAGTTTTAAACTTAGATTTAGTTTTAATTTGTTTAGTAGGTTCTACTGATTAAACATTTATTGTTCTACTTATTGGTAATAAAAATATAAAATTGATTAGTTTATTTCTTTGTTAATATAGGAATCACAACTTCTTTTTAAATAGGTTTATTTTGATTTAAACAACTAGTTAGTAATAGTTTTGCTTTCAAACAAAGTTTTATATAATCTAATTCTGTTTTCTATGACAAGTTTATTTGTAAAATTCTTTTCTGTTAGAACATGTTTTGCTAATAAGTAATAAGTTTTGTTTTGCTCTTTTGTTAGTAAAAATATAGTTGTTTCATATAGTGTTTATCAAAACTTTCAAAAACTTTACTAAAAGTTTTCCCAACAAACTTAATGTGGTTTTATTCTGTTTATTAATAAAATATTTTATTGTTTTCTTGCTGTCAACTATTGTTTTGGTTAATACCAATAGTTTCATTATGTTAGTAGTGTTTTATCAATCATCTTTTAGAAAACAAAACTTTGTGTGTTTTCTTGCTTGTGATTTTTGTGCATTGTTTTCTCTTGATTGTTTACTAGTTCTTGGTTGATGGTTGTGAGTTACAATATTTTGTTGTATGCTTATTTGAGTGCTCTTGTTTGCTTCGTTAGATTATCCGGAGTGCGAAGCTTGTTACTTAGAGTCACTCGCGTACGAAGATCATCAATCAGGCAAGTCACTTTGACCATGTTTACCCATGTTTTATATGCATTAGTTCTACCATCTTCCCCAGTTGCATGCAAGATAGGTTAGTTGGAAACTTGGTTACTTTGTAGTAGTATCATGTGGTAGGTACCCCCTCAACCCCTTTGACAACATTGGCCCCGAGAAACGTTGTTTTACTTTTGCTATGCTATTAGTAGACGGGGTTGGTTGTGTGATTCATGTGTGTTGAGAGAGTTAATAATTTCAAGACCTACATAACGATCAAGACTTCAAGACTCCGAGTTTTCAACTTACCTATGGGTGGATGATGGTTGAACGGCACCCTGGAGAAACCAGTGGAATTGCCTAGGTGATGCTGGAGATGGCCAGTATTCACGCGGAAAGATCCACCCAGGCACAAAGAGATGGATGGGTGCTTCAAGACCCAAGGCTTACCTGCACAGCCACAAGTCATTATGGGCTCTGGCTTGGTTGGATATCGTGGTGACCCTGGACAGGCGGTGCTACGAGATGTAGAAGAACGGTAGGAAAGGATGGGCACCGACAGAGTCGCAGGGAAACCCTTTGGAAGACCATGTTTTGGTCATCCGTTTCTCAAACACCCTGAAGTGGGAGAAATCAAACGGAGGCGACCAAATCTTGTGGGGAACGTGTGCAAAACTCTACAGAGTACTCAAACCTAATCGATTAGCCGTGTCCACGGTCATGGACGACTTGAGCCAAAGGAACTGAAACATTCGGAATTCTCAACACAAGTAATATGATGATGTGGGTATTTAACAATTGGGTATGAGAATTGGTTGGTGGAACCATCTCATTAATCAACCAACTTAGTAATATTTTTTGCTTAGCCCTCTCTTGATGTAGGAAAAATTGGCTTTACGCAAAAACTTACCACCCCACATGCCATATAAGCATGTAGACTAGATGACTATCTTTTCACCCCTCTTTTGTGACCTTGCCGGCATATTCCATATGCTGACCTACACGGCTGCAACGTATCATGTTGCAGAGTACTTTTACGACCAGGAGTGAGGACACGTTCTATGCTCAGTGATATGCCCTTGGAGTCAGATGGACTCATCTACCTTCGACGCTTCCGCAAGATTTAGATATTCTCATGAGTTGGCTTTCAACCACTTTATTGTAATTTTTACTGTAATAAAGGACTCGATATGAGATTTCAATTAATATAATGCTGTGTGATTTCCCTTTGATATATACATTGATGTACCGTGTGTGTACCAGCATGATCTTGGGATGGTACGGAAACGCCGGAGATTCGACCTTTCAGGTCGGGTCGCTACAGAAATGGTATCAGAGCACACGCTGACCGTAGGACGTAACCTCTAGGATTGGAAAGCCTTAGGATTGTATCTCTTTGTCTTTAAAATTCTTATACTCTCATCTACTCATTTCTGATTTCTCTCCGGTTATTTCAAAATTTATAGATGGCCACCTTCATCCCAGTGTTGATCACGGAGTTTTGTCAGCCTGACGCAACGATGCCTTTTGGTAAGGAGATGATGAGGATCGTCAAGGACGTGAGGATTGTTTTGCCGAGCATCACCGGGACTCCTATCATGTCATTTCCACAAGATGGACGCTACAGGATCGAGGTGCACATCCCAGGGAAGACCTTTGGGAACCGGAAGGAACCCATCGACTTCAAGTTCGTGGCACCCAGTTGGATACTTGGGAGAGACATGGCCATTCATCGTTCCCTTGGACGTATTCAGGAGGAATACCGAGGTGGAACCATTTCACCAGGACTCAGCATGGTTTGTCGCAGAGATGCCAATGGAAACATCATAACCCCTCCTACTGCAGACACCACCATTTCCTATATTCAAACCTTGGAGACTCACATCAGGACTCTGGAGCTTCGCGTTCGTGCTGATACAAAGACAATCAAGAATCTGATGAACCGTGAGATTGACCTTGAAGCTGATTTGCGGGAAGCCAACTATGAACATGAATATGAGGTGAAGGATTTATTAGAGAGAATCGACAAGCTGAACACTCGCATCGCCACTCTGGAGGAACAGCTGGACATGGGTGAAAATCTTCATCCTGAGGGAGACTTGGCACCTTTCATCAGCGACGATGATGACTATGAGGAGAGTACCACTGGAGGAGACGCAGTCACCATGTACTTCTAAGGAAAACTGTAGTCATGCCCTCCATGAATCTTTTATTTTCGTCGTTAAAGCGTAGGTCGATGTGTAGTTTGATTGAGACTTGTATTCTCGATGTTTGACATTGATTGCATAAATGAATGAGTGTTTGGTGTGATATGTTTGTTGCATTGCATATGGGTAGTGAATTTCTCCTTTTAGGCCCTTGTTCTATTCTCATTCTCACCCCTCTGGAAACAGCAAGATGCCTCCACGACGTGAGTCCGACTTCACTTTCCCGCCAGAACTCACGCAACTCCTTCAGCAGCAGAATGCACTGATGCAGCTATTGATCCAGAATCAGACCAACAACCAGAACAACAACCACCACCATCCACCCCAGGCTGACAATCTCACCCGTTTTCTGAGGTTGAATCCTCCAACTTTCTCTAGCAGCACTGAGCCCATTGTAGCAGATGACTGGCTCCGTAAGATGGTGAGAGAACTCATCACCGCTGGATGTACTGACGATGAGAAGGTGCGTTTTGCCGCAATCAACTTGAAGGAACAGCAGCTTCATGGTGGGAGAATTACACCACCACCTATCCTATTGCTGATGTGACTTGGGAGCAGTTCAAGCTTGCTTTCCGCACCGCACATGTTTCAACTGGAGCCATGAGTCTGAAGAAGCACGAGTTTCGCAACTTGCGCTAGGGAAATCGCTCTATGGCCCAGTACGTGGACGATTTCAGCACATTGGCACGTTATGCACCAGGAGACGTGGCCGATGATGCGGCCAAGCAAGAGAAGTTTCTGGAAGGACTCAACGATGATTTGAGCATGCAGCTGGTAGTGGCTACTTTCAACAACTACCAAGAGCTGGTGGACAAGGCCCTCATCTTGGAGGGTAAACAACAGCAAATTGAGAACCGCAAGAGGAAGTACACTCAAGGGAAGTTTAACTCCAGAGCTCATCATAAGCCCCGGTACTCCCCGTACTCAGGGAATACCGCATCAGGGACTGGTAAGTTTGGAAGGCACACTCATGCCGTGCACAACCATGGAGGTCACAACCATGGAGGAAATGGGAATGTCCGTCCCAACCATGGCAACTTCAAGACTGACAATGGGAATGGGAACAACAATCAACACCGTCACGTTCCTACTCAGAAGGATTTGAGCCACATCACCGTCACGTTCCTACTTAGAACTATCCGAGTACGGACAGTGAAATGAAAAGAGGGCACATGGCCTGATTAACTACAGCACGCCACACGGCACAGGGTCATAGCTGGGACACCAGCTATTCGGCATCATCAACGTCTAGATAGAACCCACCTGAGGGGTCCTCGTTCTCTTCTGCAACATTAATTAAGCAAGGATGAGTACAATCGTACTCAGCAAGTCTTTAAAACAAAACTAGTCTATTTATGCTCATGTATCAACAAAGGGGTGGTGGAGTTCATGCAAGAATGCCATCTTTGACTCATGGCTAACCTACACTACTCAGTTTTAAACTCTTTGTTACAATTTTAGTTATCGCACACGAGTCCACTATCTTCATCACAATACACAACCATGGATTCACCTTCCCCTTCCGGAAGAGTGCCATCCACGGTACTCACACCTGTCTTGATATTTAGGAGTATCCATTTGATTATCTATGAACAACATAAGTTCTCTAAGTAGTCCATATCCGAGGACGCGTCTATTCGAATAGTTTCATACCCTGCAGGGGTGTACTTCTTCACACACGCTCTCGCCACTTATCACTGTGTGCCATAAATCATGCACCTCGGCATCCTTCAAGCGGAAGCCCAGTGAGGGAGTCGTCCACGACCATCAATCACATAAGTCCTCTAGTCCAGGCTATCGCCTATTTGAGACTGAACCCGCATGGCAATCCGGCCGAAGTTTCCGCTACGGCCCCAAACAATGTGCGCAGGGTTCCCAAGCCCACCATTCGGGTGACCCTTGGTACACCGTGCCACTGCCTACCGCGTCGTAACCCACCCCGAGGGTCAGCGCTATGCACGGCCTCCAGCATGCTATAAACACCAGAAACTACTTGCAACTCCTGGACTAAGGACTAAACGACTGATAAGTCGAGAGGGTCAATTAAGTATCCCAACATGTGGTAGTATCTAGTCTTGGATCACAAACACGGAACCCAGTTCCTAAGAACGGTCCCAATGAGACAACCCGCTATGTACTCCTACAGAGCCTCTCATCGCTACCTTTTACCAAAACGGATTCATCATGAGCTCATCACATCAGAACAACATAGTTTCACTCTGGTTCATCACCCAGATGAATCAGACCTGACACAACTCTAAGCATAGCAGCATGGCATGAAGGTAAGCTAAGCACATCATGGCACAAGTATCTACCAGGTATGCTAGGTTGCAAGGTTTAGCTATTTACTGTGACAAGATCAGGTCATGCATAAGAATAGGATCATCTATCGTGTATGACTGACATGTGACCAATGTCCTAATGCAATGAACAAGAGCAGGAGCGAGAGAGTGGGATGTTATCGGAATGATCAATGGGTTTGCTTGCCTTGCTGAGTTGTGGAGGAGTTTTCTCCTTCGTCGGGATATGGGGTGGTATCTCCCAGGTTAGGGCCTACCGCAACACAGATAAGAGCATTCAATACAAGCAAATGCAACAATATGATGCATGATCATGGCATAGTAGTATGCATGGATAATCTAATGTAACTAGTGATCATGCCAATTTGAAATGGATTTGAACATAGGTTCAAAGTTGTTCTTTTTTTTTAAATTCCATACATTAATCTAATGTTAAATGTCCATGTTCACCTATTTAGGTTGCTTTAACATGCATAAGAATAGCACCATTGGATTCCTGGGTTTTTTCTGATCAATTTTCATATATAAATTATTTTCATCTGACTTACAGATTATTTTATATGATTTTTCAAAGTTTTAAATAATTTCTGGAATTATTTTTAAATAGGAAAATGGAATTATGACATCAGTCTGACGTCATCCTGACGTCAGCTGGTCAACAGACCCGTTCCAGGTCAAATCTGACCGGTGTGGCCCATCTGTCATTGACTCATTACTAAAACAGTTTTTTTTTAATTAATTATCCTGGCTAATTAATCTAGCAGGGCCCACTGTCAGTGACCTAAGGGTTAGTTAGTGGCTAATTAGTTGCTAATGACGATGCCACGTCATCGTCACCAGACGGCGTCGCCGACGACCATCCGAACGATGGGAGCTCGCCGGAGTCGCGCTGGAGGCGTCGGTTTAGGGAGCTGAGGGCACCGGGGCATAGCCCTCGCTCGTCCGCATCCAATGGGGGCCACAAGAGGCTGCGGGATCATCGGAGCTCGCCAGAACCGAGCTCGTGGCGGCGGCCGGAGCTCGGACTCGACGGCAACTACACTACGGGGCACAGGATGGACCGGCTGATGGGCGCATGCGACTCCTTGGAGCAACACGAGCACGGAGACGCTCACAAACGCGAGCTAGAGCGTCTGCTCGCTCGATGGCGACATGGTCGGCGGTGGGGTGGACTCGGGTCCGGCGACCGAGCTAGCTAGGCCACGAGAGAGAGGGGAAGAACGCAAGGGGAAGGGGGAGGAGCTCACGGGGACTCCGAGGATCTAGTCAGCGGGCTCGGGGACGACCGGACGACACCAAACACCGGCGAGGACCCACGACGACAGGCAGAGGGGATTCGGCGATGACGGCGAAGCAGAGGGCTCCCTGCTCGATTCCTCCGTCAAGGGCCTTCAAGGGCTCAGGGTGGAGCTGCTGGTTGGGTCAGGGGAGCTAGGCGACGGCTGGGGCTACCGGCGGCGATGGCGACGCTCTCGGCAAGGGGAGGACAAGAGAGAGAGCGAGGAATGGAGAGAGCATGGCAAGAGAGAGAGCGTTGGCTCGATCCAAAGGGGGCTCTAGGGGCCCCCCACGCGTCCACCGGCTCGACGGCAAGCAGGAGGTGGCCGGGCGCGTGCCCGCGCGCGGCGACCACGCGCGCGCGTCCTTCTAGCGCGAGGAGGACGACGACTGGCGTCGCTTCGTCCTGGGCCGGGCCTGCTACAGTGCTGGGCCAGCAGGTAAGTCTTTCTTCTTTTTTTTCTTTTTTTCTGTTTCTGTTTTCTTTTCTAACATTTGTTTAATTCTTTCAGGTATAAAAGTCTAGTAGAAAATACCCCAATATTTTATAGACTATAGTTTGATAATCTCAAACTTTTCTGAAAATGTTCCAAAATAATTTGAAAACATAATTAATGATATTTGCTTTATTTATCATTTTCAGAGGCTTAAATCATTAATTTAAATTATTTTAAATGTTCAAATAATTAGAATGATCCCTGGTATATCCATGCCCTCAATTATCAGACATAGGGAACATTTTTTTATGGGCATTTTGGATTTGTTGAAATTCCATTTATCTTGAATTTCTTTAATTCATTAAGTGCTTGGGGTTTCTTTTCTTTCACCCCATTTCACATTGATGCAATGATAATGATGATGATGCAAACACAATGCTATCCTAGGACAACTTGCTAGGGTTGTGACAACTCACCCCCACTCAAAAGAATCTCGTCCCGAGATTTTGAAGTCACCGGGAAGAGCGCGGGGTACTCTAGTCGAAGACGATCTTCTCTTTCCCATGTCGCCTCCTTTAAAGAATGGAGCGACCACTGAACCTTGAGAAACTTGATGTTCCGACGCTGAGTGGTACGCTCAGCTTGATCAAGAATACGAACAGGGTATTCTCGATATGTAAGGTTATCTTGGAGATAAAGCGCTTCGTGGACAGGGTCCAAAAAGCAACGCCTGAGTTGTGAGACGTGGAAGACATCATGAACCTTGGAAAGATGCGGCGGAAGTTCCAATTGGTAGGCAACCTCTCCTCGTTTAGCAAGAATGCGAAAAGGTCCAATGTAACGAGGAGCCAACTAGCCTTTGATACCGAATCGATGGGTACCCTTCAGAGGTGTAACCCGAAGGTAAGCCTTCTCGTCAACCTCATAGGTCACAGACTTATGATGACGGTCATATTGACTCTTTTGACGGGATTGGGATTTTTTCAACTTTTCACGAATATCGCGAACTTGCTCCTCTGCATCCTGGATCATGTTCGGACCAAAGAGTTGCCTCTCTCCGGTTTCTGACCAGTTAAGAGGTGTTCGACATTTCCGTCCATAGAGAAATTCAAAAGGGGCTTTGCCCAAGCTTGACTGATAACTGTTGTTATATGTGAATTCAGCAAATGGAAGGCAGTTCTCCCAATTCATACCGAAAGATATAACACAAGCTCAGAGCATGTCTTCGAGAATTTGATTGACTCGCTCAACTTGACCACTTGATTGAGGGTGGAAAGCAGTGCTAAAGGATAGATGAGTCCCCATATCGGTTTGAAAACTTTCCCAAAATCGAGAAGTGAAGATACTTCCGCGGTCTGAGTTAATCTCCAAAGGAACACCATGAAGGGAAACTATTCGAGAAACATATAACTCTGCTAGCTGACTAGCAGTAATGCTTTCACGAACAGGAAGAAAATGAGCCACTTTGTAGAGGCGATCAATGACTACAAATATAGCATTGTTCCCTCTCTTGGTTCTGGGAAAACAGGTGATGAAATCCTTACCGACCTTATCCCATTTCCATTCAGGAATAGCTAAGGGTTGAAGGGTGCCAGCAGGACTTTGATGTTCTGCTTTCACACGACGACAAACGTCGCAGTTAGCCACATACTGAGCAATTTCTCTCTTCATCCTAGTCCACCAAAACCTCTGGCGTAGGTCTTGATACATTTTGGTACTACCCGGATGAATTGTGAGAGGAGAATCATGAGCCTCCTTAAGAATCAACTGTCTAAGACTGGTTCTCTTGGGAACCACCAACCGATTCTGAAAGAACACCACACCTTCATCATCCTTAGAGAAATCCTTAGCATTTCCGTGAGCAATATTCCCCTTAATCCGAGATATACCTTTGTCATACCTCTGGACAGCTACTATTTGATCCCTAAGGGTAGGTTTCGCCACCAGGTTGGACAGGAATCCTTGAGAAACAAGGTGAAGGCTTAACTTCCGGAATTCCTCATAGAGAAGCGGTTGACCTTGTTGTAACATCAGATTGTTACAATAAGACTTACAACTTAGTGCATCAGCCATGACATTGGCTTTCCCCGGGGTGTAAGTTATCCCTAAGTCGTAATCTGTAATCAACTCTACCCACCGTCTTTGCCTGAGATTCAAATCCGGCTGGGTGAAGATATATTTCAGACTTTGGTGATCAGTGTATATCTCGCAACGATTACCCAGAAGGTAATGTCGCCATGTTTTCAGTGCATGGACTACAGCTGCAAGCACAAGATCATGTGTTGGATAATTATCCTCATGTGGACGCAACTATCGAGATGCGTATGCAATCACATGACAATCTTGCATGAGAATGCAACCTAATCCTTGTCGCGAGGCATCGCAGTAGATAATAAAGTCCTTGGAAAATTCTGGTGGCACCAGAACGGGAGCAGAGGTCAGTCGTCTTTTCAACTCGTGAAAACTATGCTCGCATTGTGGGGTCCACTCGAACTTTTTATCTTTCTTGAGGAGTTCAGTCAGAGGTTTCGCAACCTTGGAGAAGTTCTCAACAAAGCGGCGACAATAGCTCGCTAAGCCAAGGAAGCTCCGAACTTGCTTGACCGATTCAGGTTGAGTCCAATCAAGGATGGCCTGAACTCTCTCGGGATTGACAGCAATACCTTTGCCAGAGATCATGTAGCCCAGATAGGTCACTTCCGGCAACCAAAATTCACACTTGGAGAATTTGGCATATAAGCGGTGCTCTCGAAGTTTCATCAATACCAGCCTTAGATGCTCGGCATGTTCTTGTTCGTTCTTCGAGTAGATGAGTATATCATCGAGGTAAACCACGACAAATTTATCTAAATACTCCATGAAGATTGAATTCATCAGACGAGAGAAGGTGGCTGGGGCATTGGTTAAACCAAAGGACATGACGATGTACTCGTATTGGCCATAACGAGTAACAAAAGCCGTTTTTGGAATGTCCCCGTTTCTAATTCTGATTTGATGGTATCCCAACCTCAAATCCATTTTGGAAAAGATAGAGGATCTATACAAATCGTTGATCCTGGGGAGCGGATACTTGTTCTTGATAGTGACCAAATTCACTGGTTGGTAATCCACAACTTAGACATAGAGAACATCAACTCTAAGACATGAATTAAGAAATGTACTGGTCAACATGGCATGTAGGATAAACACCAATCAACATGGTAAAGCAACTACCATATGAACATTAGGCTTCATACACACCATGACTTAGTTCAGTACAAGCCCAAGCTGAAAACAACTACGCAGAGATGACACAACTCATCGGAGGCATTACAAGCTTCCTATACATTATCTATCTACACCTCCGGAACTCAACTCTCAACCTTAGTCATATCCCACAAGACACGCGGGACTGGGGCGATACGACTACTACCATACTAGGACTAACATCCACGCACTCAAACATCACCGTAGAATGCCTCGTACAGGTTACCCCCATGACCTGGGAGCTGAACCTGAGGATCTGGAAACACTCTAGCCTGGGATCCCTGGAAACCATAAGGACACGGATGTGGCCTTGGTCCCCTTGTCGGCGGCAACAGCGGTCCTCAAAGAGGGGTGATGCCTCCAACATCAGGCCAGTCTACGTGTGCTGGCAAATGAGTCCGCGATGGGGTCAGCATCTCCAAATCTCCATAGCCTGTTTGCACGACAGGTGCCAACTGCGTCAAGGTTGTCCAAAGACGGGCACGGGTAGCATAGAGCTCCATGCAAAGAGCACGTGCATCACGATCCCTGTTCTCCAACATCTGAGCGGTCACCTGCAGCCTAGGGTCCTCATGAGAATGATCAAAGTAGGCTGCACTAAGATAACCATCCTCTCCTCCCATGGAAGCAGGAACATAGCAGAACTCCGTGTTCTGTAGTAGTCCATGGTGAAACCTCATAATAGTCAGCATAGTGTAGGCGGCTTCCTGAACTGCCATATCTATGGTAACTCCCAATCCATGAGTCCAGTGAAGCGGCTCTGCAGCTCCAGGATATGAAGGATATATCCTAACGGTACACAGATACTGACTCTGGTTGAAATCTCGATACTGCTCCTCCACTGTGTACTCTGGGTACCAGCGATATCCAGCCTCCATCATAACTCTAACCAACATGGCCGTGTGACCCGACACATCGATGCACCTGGTCAAACGGACCACCTAACGGAAAGGACGAGAGGGCATCTGAAACAGGGAAAGATGCAAAGACATTAGAGATCCTAGCAGAAATTGGACAGCATAACAGCTGTAATTGCTCAAGGAAATTTTGAGACAATTGAAAAGATTGGAAAGGCATAACCACTCGACTATCTAGACTCAAATCTCTTCTCCATCTGTTTGTCACACCAACAACACTTAAACAACTGCACTCACTTACAAGCAAGCTAGCTATTGGTCCATGGCTAGTAACTCGTCATCCTAAGCAATAGATGAGAATCCTAGTTCCTATCCCCGTAGAAGAGATGAGAATGACCCAGCATAGAATAACTTGGAAAGAGGAGTAAAAGAGCCTTACGTTCCCTTCCACAATCAATTCCCCTATTTTTCTATAGTGTTTCTAGACTCAACATCGACCGGTTTGGCTTGGTAGTCCTCCAGTCAGTCAGGCTCTGATACCAACACTGTCGGGACCCCGATCCTAAGTCATATGATTCCATACTGTAACAAGTCACATCACTTTGCGGCCTCACGCACGGTAACCCCACGGCTGCAGCCTTACCTTGGTCGGGACCGTTTGCGTCTTTTGGCTCACGTATGTGAACATGTCGCTGGCAATCACACCACAAAGAACCCGGGCCGACATGACTAGTCATAGAACCCAAGTGGCACATCCATACGGAAACAGGCATACATAACCCAGCAATGCAGGTGTCGGCCTCAAGCGTGTGTAGACGAGTCATAGCAAGCTACAAGGACTCCATTACGTCGCGAGACACGAATGTCATCACTGCATGTAGACGAGTCGTAGCAGGCTACGGGACTCCATTACACCGCGAGACATTTCCCCGAAGGGACAGACACAACAGCAAAGAAGGATACATGCCGGTCAATCAATGTGTCCGGAGCAGTAGCAAGCTACCATGGCTCGGTGGAAGCACAAAGAGGCAGTTTCCCGTAAAGAGTGCTACTAAAGGCACACGACTAGGTGTCGGATCCCATACATAACGTTGCACGTCACACGTACGCACGACATGCCTGATATGCATAGATACAACTATGGCATCACAACTTAACCATACAACAACATGACTTTTATTTTAAAGGCCCAGAAGAGCCTTGCATAATATGTTCTTACTGATAGGGGTCACATGACCCGACACTCAAGTCATACAAACAAGTTCATACAAGCCAGTGGAAACTTAGAACTATCCGAGTACGGACAGTGAAATGAAAAGAGGGCACATGGCCTAACTATCTACAGCACGCCACACGGCACAGGGTCGTATCTGGGACACAAGCTATTCGGCATCGTCAACGTCTAGATAGAACCCACCTGAGGGGTCCTGGTTCTCTTCTGCAACATTAATTAAGCAAGGATGAGTACAATCGTACTCATCAAGTCTTTAAAACAAAACTAGTCTATTTATGCTCATGTATCAACAAAGGGGTGGTGGAGTTCATGCAGGAATGCCAGCTTTGACTCATGGCTAACCTACACTACTCAGTTTTAAACTCTTTGTTACAATTTTAGTTATCGCACACGAGTCCACTATCTCCATCACAATACACCACCATGGATTCACCTTCCCCTTCCGGAAGAGTGCCATCCACAGTACTCACACCTGTCTTGATATTTTTAGGAGTATCCATTTGATTATCTATGAACAGCATAAGTTCTCCAAGTAGTCCATATCCGAGGACGCGTCTATTCGAATAGTTTCATACCCTGCAGGGGTGTACTTCTTCACACACGCTCTCACCACTTATCGTTGTGTGCCATAAACCATGCACCTCGGCATCCTTCAAGCGGAACCCAGCGAGGGAGTCGTCCACGACCATCAATCACATAAGACCTCTAGTCCAGGCTATCGCCTATTTGAGACTGAACCCGAACGGAAGTCCGGCCGAAGTTTCCGCTACGGCCCCAAACGATGTGCGCAAGGTTCCCAAGCCCACCATTCGGGTGACCCGTGGTACACCGTGCCACTGCCTACCGCGTCGTAACCCACCCCGTGGGTCAGCGCTACGCACGGCCTCCAGCAAGCTATAAACACCAGAAACTACTTGCAACTCCTGGACTAAGGACTAAACGACTGATAAGTCGAGAGGGTCAATTAAGTATCCCAACGTGTGGTAGTATCTAGTCTTGGATCACAAACACGGAACCCAGTTCCTAAGAACGGTCCCAATGAGACAACCCGCTATGTACTCCTACATAGCCTCTCATTGCTACCTTTTACCAAAACTGATTCATCATGAGCTCATCACATCAGAACAACACAGTTTCACTCCGGTTCATCACCCAGATGAATCAGACCTAACACAACTCTAAGCATAGCAGCATGGCATGAAGGTAAGCTAAGCACATCATGGCACAAGTATCTACCAGGTATGCTAGGTTGCAAGGTTTAGCTATTTACTGTGACAAGATCAGGTCATGCATAAGAATAGGATCATCTATCGTGTATGACTGACATGTGAACAACGTCCTAATGCAATGAACAAGAGCAGGAGCGAGAGAGTAGGATGTTATCGGAATGATCAATGGGGTTGCTTGCCTTGCTGAGTTGCGAAGGAGTTCTGTCCTTCGTCGGGATACGGGGTGGTATCTCCCGGGTTAGGGCCTACCGCAACGCAGATAAGAGCATTCAATACAAGCAAATGCATCAATATGATGCATGATCATGGCATAGTAGTATGCATGGATGAGCTAATGTAACTAGTGATCATGTCAATTTGAAATGGATTTGAACATAGGTTCAAACTTGTTCTTTTTTTTAAATTCCATACATTAACCTAATGTGAAATGTCCATGTTCACCTATTTAGGTTGCTTCAACATGCATAAGAATAGCACCATTGGATTCATTGGATTTTTCTGTTCAATTTTCATATATAAATTATTTTCATCTGACCTACAGATTATTTTATATGATTTTTCAAAGTTTTAAATAATTTTTGGAATTATTTTTAAATAGGAAAATGGAATTATGACATCAGTTTGACGTCATCCTGACGTCAGCTGGTCAACAGACCCGTTCCAGGTCAAATCTTACCGGTGGGGCCCATCTGTCATTGACTCATTACTAAAACAGTTTTGTTTTAATTAATTATCCAGGCTAATTAATCTAGCAGGGCCCACTGTCAGTGACCTAAGGGGTTAGTTAGTGGCTAATTAGTTGCTAATGACGATGCCACGTCATCGTCACCGGACGGCGTCGCCGGCGACCATCCGAACGGCGGGAGCTCGCCGGAGTCGCGCTGGAGGCGTCGGTTTAGGGAGCTGAGGGCACCGAGGCGTAGCCCTCGCTCGTCCGCATCCAATGGGGGCCACAGGAGGCTGCAGGGTCACCGGAGCTCGCCGGAAATTAGCTCGTGGCGGCGGCCGGAGCTCGGGCTCGACGGCAACTACACTACGGGGCACGGGATGGACCGGTTGATGGGCGCGTGCGACTCCTGGGAGCAGCACGAGCACGGAGACGCTCACAGACGCGAGCTAGAGCGTCTGCTCGCTCGATGGCGACATGTTCAGCGGCGGGGTGGACTCGGGTTCGGCGACCGAGCTAGCTAGGGCACGAGAGAGAGGGGGAGAACGCGAGGGGAAGGGGGAGGAGCTCACGGGGACTCCGAGGAGCTGGTCAGCGGGCTCGGAGATGACCGGACGGCACCAAACGACGGCGAGGACCCACAGCGACCGGCAGAGGGCATTCGGCGATGATGGCGAAGCAGAGGGCTCCCAGATCGATTCCTCCATCGAGGGCCTTCAGGGGCTCAGGGCGGAGCTGCTGGTTGGGTCAGGGGGGCTAGGCGACGGCTGGGGCTACCGGCGGCGATGGCGACGCTCTCGGCAGGGGGAGGACAAGAGAGAGAGCGAGGAATGGAGAGAGCATGGCGAGAGAGAGAGAGCGTCGGCTCGATCCAAAGGGGGCTCCAAGGGCCTCCCACGCATCCACCGGCTCGACGGCAAGCAGGAGGTGGCCGGGCGCATGCCCGCACGCGGCGACCACGCGCGCGCGTCCTTCTAGCGCGAGGAGGACGACGACTGGCGTCGCTTCGTCCTGGGCCAGGCCTGCTACAATGCTGGGCCAGCAGGTAAGTCTTTCTTCTTTTTTTTCTTTTTTTCTGTTTCTGTTTTCTTTTCTAACATTTGTTTAATTCTTTCAGGTATAAAAGTCTAGTAGAAAATACCCCAATATTTTATAGACTATACTTTGATAATCTCAAACTTTTCTGAAAATGTTCCAAAATAATTTGAAAACATAATTAATGATATTTGCTTTATTTATCATTTTCAGAGGCTTAAATCATTAATTTAAATTATTTGAAATGTTCAAATAATTAGAATGATCCCTGGTATATCCATGCCCTCAATTATCAGACATAGGGAACATTTTTTATGGGCATTTTGGATTTGTTGAAATTCCATTTATCTTGAATTTCTTTAATTCATTAAGTCCTTGGGGTTTCTTTTCTTTCTCCCCATTTCACATTGATGCAATGATAATGATGATGATGCAAACACAATGCTATCCTAGGACAACTTGCTAGGGTTGTGACATTATCCACCCTGGAAACCGAACTCCAAAAGGAGCGGGTGGATAGGAGGTTCTTTGAGGAGCAGGTCCGCCAGGCGAAGGTTATAACGGATGGTAAGCCGTACTTATTGCAGTGTGTCTTCGGGGATAGCAAGTTCGAGTTGCTTACCCAGGTGTGACGTTCCTCAGGCGCCTGCTCCGACCTCTAGAAGAGCACGGCGGATGCGAATCAGCTCTATGCTTCGCGAGAGAAGGAGATGAAGCCCGTCTATTCTGGGCACAGTTTGAAGCCCTCAAGCGCTCTCCTTTCCTTGTTGAGAAGCTGAAGTAGCTGATGGAGCTACACTAGATGGCGGAGCCGGCTATTAAGGTCTTTGCATCCGGCTATGGCCCAACGAGCCACTGCCGGGTAGCTACTTCGGCCTGGTGCAGAAGCTGATCAACGTCGTGCCTCGTCTTGATGCGCTAAGGCGCTCCTCCTGCATCCGATGGTCTTTGCAAAGGCCAAGGTGCACTGGCCGGGGCTGGATCCGATGAAGATAGCCACTGCCCACCGCATCGTGGGAAAGAGCATAGGCTCCTCGAGTTGTACTTCTCCAAAGTAATGGAGGGTGCTCGGACAATAGAGTCGCAATGTTCCAAAGAGGACATGTACAATTAAGTGTGTTGTAATATGTTCAAAGACCTTTAAACGCTTGTATATTTGTTATGCATGTGTTTATCATGTTTTTAATGCTTTTCCTTCCTTTATAACTCTTGTGTGGCCGTTTAAACAGAAAGGTGCGAGTCGTTGGCTTCAGCCCCCATGTAGATACTACATGGGGTGTCTTTAGGTATGCACAATAACCGTCAGCCTAACTATCGGTACCCGAAGGCGGTAGTGTGTGGTAGACCAGGCAATCAGACCATAGTGCTTTATCGCTTTCACTTAGTCATAGGGGCACGAAAAGGACTGTGGGAGGCTAGCAACTAGCCCCTGATGATTTGTGATATTCGGATGATCTGTGGCTAAAACCGATATCACATGGTTTGTACGAGTACCAAACCCATCGTATGACACAGCATGACCTCTGACGGGGTCGTGAGTATAACACTTAAGCTCGGATTCGCAGACCGATTGTCACATACCATGACAGTCAGGTTCCGGCTTTCTCCACTGAGGTGTTTAACCAGGCTAGCCGGAAACACAATCACAAAGGTTCTCCCTTTGCCCTTATAGTCGAACGAGCGGAACATAAAGTGGAAAAGCATAGGAGCCGAGCAACCCAACTATTGACTCAAGACATAGTTCGGAACCAATGCATATAAAGTGAATTCCAAGACACTAAATGCATAATCAATTATACATAAGATGAGTTTTTTTAAACTCGATCCCCCGATCTATTAGCAGGATGCATCGTTATATACCGAACAATTTTGCGAGAAGAGGGAGAAAATAAAATATGTGCCAAAAAGGGTCAAGGAGACAAACACATATAGTGATGTTGTATTTTTCTCAACTCTTATTGCTCGGATTGCCGAAGTAACTATTTACAGGAATGGTTCTACCAGGGATCTTCGATTGGTGACCTTATGTCTTTGATGTGCCCAGTCGCTTGTCTATTCCTGTGTCTCCTAGGGAGTGGTGCACCTCGATGGGCAGCACTATTCGACGAGCTGATCTTGCGAACCAGGCCTTGAGAAGTCCCCGAAGTGTGGATGAGCTTCATGCCTTTGGAAGGCCCTCTGTGTTGGAAATATGCCCTAGAGGCAATAATAAATGGCCATTGTTATATATTTCCTTGTTCATGATAATCATTTATTATCCATGCTAAAATTGTATTGATTGGAAACTCAAATGCATGTGTGGGTACATAGACAACACGGTGTCCCTAGTATGCCCCTAGTTGACCAGTTCGTTGATCAAAGATGGTTAAGGTTTCCAAACCATAGACATGAGATGTCATTCGATAACGAGATCACATCCTTGGAAGAATGATGTGATGGACAAAGACCCAAATTATAAACATAGCATGTGATCGTGTCAGTTTATTGCTATAGTTTTTTGCATGTCAAGTATCTGTTCCTATGACCATGAGATCATGCAATTCACTGACACCGGAGGAGTACCTTGTGTGTATCAAACGTCACAACATAACTAGGTGGCTATAAAGGTGCTCTACAGGTATCTCTGAGGGTGTCTGTTGGGTTGTTATGGATCAAGATTGGGATTTGTTACTCCGTGCGACGGAGAGGTATCTCAAGGCCCACTCGGTAATACAACATCACTATAAGCCTTGCAAGCAATGTGACTAAAGAGTTAGACATGGGATCTTGTATTATAGAACGAGTAAAGAGACTTGCCGCTAACAAGATTGAACTAGGTATAGAGATACCGATGATTGAATCTCGGGCAAGTAACATACCGAAGAGCAAAGGGAGCATCATACGGGATTAACTGAATCCTTGACGTAGAGGTTCAACCGATAAAGATCTTCATAGAATATATAGGAGCAAATATGGGCATCCAGGTCCCACTATTGGTTATTGACTGTAGAGGTGTCTCGGTCATGTCTGCATAGTTCTCGAACCCGCAGAGTTTACACACTTAACATTTGGTGATGATATTAGTATAGTTGAGTCATTATGGTGGTTACCGAAGGTTGTTCGGAGTCCCATATGAGATCCCAAACGTGATGAGGAACTCCGTAATGGTATGAAGGTGAAGATTGATATATAGGACGAAGGGAACCAAGTTTCAGAAGTGTTCCGGGAGATACCGGGAAGTTGATGGAGTACCAAAAGGTGTTTCGGGGGCCCCGGGAGGTGTTGGGGGCCTCATGGGCCAAGGGGAGGGGCACAGCAGCCCACAAGGGGGCCAGGCACCACCCAAACCCTATCCCACTTCGGCCAAGGGTGGGGGAGCCCACCTAAGGGTCTGCCAATAGGTAACTTCGGGGCCAAGCCACCCTAGGTTTTCCCTAGGGGTGCCCCCATCTGCTCTAGCTGCCACCCCCCTAGATTGGATCTAGGGGCGCCACCCCTCCTCCCTCTCCCTTGTTCTGCTTCTTCTCCATGTAGCACTTAGCGAAGCCTTGCTGAAATTCCTCCACCACCGCGCCGACATGCCGTCGTGTCGCGGGAGGACACGAGCTACTACTTCACCATCGCTCGCTGGATCAAGGAGGTGAAGGTATCATCAAGACGTACGTGTGTTGAATGCGGAGGTGTCGTCCATTCGGCACTAGATCGGAGTTCGCGGGACGGATCGTGATTGGATCGCGAAGTCGTTCGACTACATCAACCGCGTTTCTTAACGCTTCCGCTTAGCGATTTACAAGGGTATGTAGATCCACTCTCCCTCTCGTAGATGCTCATCACCATGGACAGATCTTGCTGGTGCATAGGAAATTTTTTTGTTTCCCATGCGACGTTCCCCACCAGTGGCATCATGAGCTAGGTCTATGCGTAGATGAGATCTTGAGTAGAACATAAAGGTGTTTGTGGGCGTTGATATTCAGATTTCTTCCTCCCTTAGTCTTTTCTTGGTTCAGCGGTATTGTGGGATGAAGCGGCTCAGACCGACTTTACTCATACGCTTACGAGAGACCGTGTTCCATTGGCTTACATGTGACTTTGTTGAATAAAGATGGTTGGCGGGTGTCTGTCTCTACCCCTTTAGTTGGATTGGATTTGATTAAGGCGGTTGATATCTACTACGCAACCTTCTTCTTGTAGACTCGTGTTGGTCCTCCAAGCGCAGAGTTTTGTAGAAAGTGGCAATTTTCGCTCAAGTGGATGACCTAAGGTTTATCAATCCATGGGAGGCGTAGGATGAAGATGGTATCTCTCAAACAACCCTGAAATCAAATACAAGAAATCTCCTGTGTCCCCAACACACCCAATACAATGGCAAATTGTATAGGTGCACTAGTTTGGTGAAGAGATAGTGATACAAGTGCAATATGGATGGTAGATATAGATCTTTTTAAACTGAAAATATAAAAACAACAAGGTAGCAAGTTAAAACAGTGAGCAAAAATGGTATTGCAATGCTTGAAAATAGGGCCTAGGGTTCATACTTTCACTAGTGCAATCTCTCAACAATACAAACATAGTTGAATCATATGTAAATGCCGCTCGTGTGACAAAGAGTTCACTCCAAAGTCACAAATAGCGGAGAACTAACAAAGAAATTATTGTAGGGTACGAAACCACCTCAAAGTTATCTTCTCCGATCAATCTTATGAGCTATCCCTATAGGTGTCACGAACAGCCCTAGAGTTCGTACTAAAATAACACCTTAAGACACACATGAACAAAAACCCTAATGTCACCTAGATACTCCAATGTCACCACGAGTACCCATGGGCTTGATCATACGATATGCATCACACAATTTCAGATTCATCATGTTCAATCCAACACAAATAACTTCAAAGAGTGCCCCAAAGTTTCTACCGGAAAGTCAAGGCAAAAACGTGTGCCAAGCCCTATGCATAGATTCCCAAGGTCACAGAACCCGCAAGTTTATCACCAAAACATACATCAAGTGGATCAATAGAACATCCCATTGTCACCACGGATGTCCTATCGCAAGACATACATTAAGTGTTCCAATATCCTTAAAGACTCAATCCGATAAGAAAACTTCAAAGAGAAAACTAAATTCATCACAAGAAGATAGAGAGGGGAAAACTCCATATGATTCATCTATATTAATAAAGCTTGGGGTACATCAAGATTGTGCCATCTCAAGAACACGAGAGAGAGAGAGAGATCAAACACATAGCTACTGGTACGTACCCTCAGCCCCGAGGGTGAACTACTACCTCCTCATCATGGAGACCACCGGGATGATGAAGATGGCCTCCGGTGATGGTTTCCCCCGCCGGCAGGGTGCCGAAACGGGCTCCCAATTGGTTTTTCGTGGCTCTGGAGGTTTGCAGCGGCGAAACTCCCCATCTAAGTTTATTTTCGGAGGTTTCTATATTTATAGGAATTTTTGGCGTCGATCTCACGCCAAGGGGTGCCACGAGGCGGTGGCAAGCCTGTTAGGCATGACTAGGGGGTGGTCGCGCCTAGCAGGCTTGGCGCCTTGTCATGGCTCTTCTGGCCCAGCTCCAATGCTTCGGGGGTCTCTTTTGGTCCACAAAAAATCATACTATATTTTCAGCCCATTCTGAGAAATTTTATTTTTGCACAAAAAACGACACCACTGTAGTTCTGCTAAAAACAACATCAGTCCAGTTAGTTCTAATAAAATCATACCAAAATCATATATAATTATTGTAAACATGGCATGAATACTTCATAAATTATAGATACGTTGGAGACGTATCAGCATCCCCAAGCTTAATTCTTGCTCGTCCTCGAGTAGGTAAATGATAAAATAAATAATTTATGAAGTGTGAATGCTACCTAACATATTTATCAATGCAATCTTCTTTATTGTGGCAAGAATGTTCAGATCCATAAGACTCAAAACAAAAGCTTAATATTGACATAAAACAGTAATATTTCAAGCATACTAACAAAGCAATTGTGTCTCTTCAAAATAACATGGCAATAGAAAGTTATCCCTACAAAATCATATGGTCTGGCTATGCTCCATCTTCCCCACACAAAGTATTTATATCATGCACAACCCCGATGACAAGTCAAGCAATTGTTTCACACCTTTTATGTTCTCAAACCTTTTCAACTCTCACGCAATACATGAGCGTGAGCCATGGATATAGCACTATAGGTGGAATAGAATATGGTGGAGGTTGTGAGGAAAAGGAGAAGATAGTCTCACATCAAATCAACGGGCTATGGAGATGCCCATTAGTATATATCAATGTGAGTGAGTAGGGATTTCCATGCAACAGATGCACTAGAGCTATAAGTGTATGAAACCTCAAAAAGAAACTAAGTGGGTGTGCATCCAACTCGCTTGATCATGAAGACCTAGGGCAATTTGAAGAAGCCCATCATTGGAATATACAAGCCAAGTTCTATAATGAAAAACTCCCACTAGTATATGAAAGTGACAATATAGGAGACTCTCTATATGAAAAACATGGTGCTACTCTAAAGCACAAGTGTGGTAAAGGATAGTAGCATTGCCCCTTCTCTCTTTTCTCTCATTTTTTATTTCATTTATTTCATCATTTTTACTTTTTTTCGGTGGGCATATTTGGCCTCTATTTTTTTATTTGGGATTCTATGCCCTCCTTTATTTTTTTGTAAAGTCCAGAGATTCATCCCAACTTGTGAGGGAATCATAGCTTCCATCATCCTTTCCTCACATGTGACAATGCTCTAATAGTGATGATCATCACACTTATATTTACTTACAACCGAAGAATTACAACTCGATAATTAGAAAAAAAATATAACTCTATATGAATGCCTCCGGCGGTATATCAGGATGTGCAATGAGTCAAGAGTGACATGTATAAAGAATATGAACGGTGGATTTGCCACAAATACGATGTCAACTACATGATCATGCAAAGCATTATGACAATAATGATGCATGTCATAAATGGAACGGTGGAAGTTACATGTCAATATATCTCGGAATATCTATGGAAATGCCATAATAGGTAGGTATGGTGGCTATTATGAGGAAGGTATATGGTGGGTTTAATGCACCGGCGAAAGTTGTGCGATACTAGAGAGGCTAGCAAAGGTGGAAGGGTGAGAGTGCGTATAATCCATGGACCCACATTAGTCATAAAGCACTCACATACTTATTGCAAAAGTATATTAGTTATCGAAGCAAAGTATTAGATGCATGCTCCTAGGGGAGAGGTTGGTAGGAGTTAACCATCGTGCGCTCCCGACCCTCACAAAAAGGATGACAATCAATAAACAAATCATGCTCCGACTTCGTTACATAATGGTTCACATACGTGCATGCTACGGGAATCACAAACCTTTACACAAGTATTTTTACAAATTGACAATTACTTCCTAACATGACTCTTAATATTGCCATCTCTATATCTCAAAATTTTATGCAAGGAATCAAACTTCTCACGCACTTTATATGAAAGTTTTTATTATATCCCTCTTGGATGCCCATTATATTAGGACTATTCATAACTTAAGAAAATTACCATGCTTTTCAGACAATCTCAAAATAATATAAGTGAAGCATTATATTTCAACAATTTATATAAAATGAAACCACCGCCGTGCTCTACGAAGATATAAGTGAAGCACTAGAGCAAACTGGCAAACTACTCCAAATAGATATAAGTGAAGATCAATGAGTAAGTAAACAATTAAGTAGCTATTTGAGCACTTTATCTCTCTATATCTCAATAAATATTTTCAGATCTTATTATTTTATTTAAACAGCAAGCCAAAGAAAAATAGCACTCCAAGAATAGCACGCATCATGTAAACGGATAAAAATTTAGGCTCAACATAGGCTAACCGATAGTTGACGAAGAGAGGTGGGATGCGTAGCATACCAAAGATTAGATGCTTGAGACTTCTTGAAATATTTACTTGGGGTTCCTTGGGCATCCCCAGGATTGAGCATTTGTATCTTGTACAATCCTCTCATATCATGGTTTCACCTATTCTCAAAAACTTCATCCACACAAAACTCAAAAAGAACTCGTGAGATAGGTTAGTACACATAAGAATAAATAGACAGTTCATGTACTGCCAAGACAAGTTGCACAATAATTTTCATACATTAGGTATTTTATACCATCATTTCCACAATTTATATCTACCAATATGCTATGGAAACTATAGGATAAGTAGATAACAAAACTATGATTGCAATTTGTCTAAACAGAATAGTCTGTAGCAATCTATGAAACCAGTGTACTTCCATAACTCAAATAATTATCCATATTTAGGAAATTATATAAAATTTATATGATAACACTATGTAAAAATTTCATAAACTTTTCACGTTCCAGTCAAATATGAAAATTCAAGCACTACAGAAGAAGTTTCTATTTTTACCCAGCACATATCAAAACATGCAATGAAAGGATCCTAAGGCAATTTTTGGAACTTTTTATTGAAACACAAGATTATAAATAACACCTAACAGATAAAATAAAATAAAATAATGCTCCAAGAAAAACTCATATTATGTGACGAATAAAAATATAACTCCAAGTAAGATATGCCGATAGTGTTGAAGACGAAAGAGGGGATGCCTTCCGGGGCATCCCCAAGCTTAGAAACTTGAGTCTTCCTTGAATATTTCCTTGGGGGTGCCTTGTGAATCCCCAATCTTAGGATCTTGTCACTCCTTATTCTCCTTATATCAATGTCTCACCCAAAACTTGAAAAGTCCAATCACACAAAACTTAACGAAACTTCGTGAGAAGGGTTAGTGTAGCAAAGATAAATCGTTCACTTAGGTACTGTTAGGAAAAGATTCATAATTTTTATCACATAATGCCTTCTGTATTCCATCATTCCCACAATTTATATTACTCAATATAATCTATAGGAACACTAGAAACAAGCACACTATGCATGCAAAACAGAATCTGTCAAAAATAGAACAGTCTATAAAGATCTGAATGATCACCATACTTCCCTGACTCTAAAAATTATGAAAAATAAGAATATATCACATAATTGGCATCGCAATGTTGTGTAAAAATTTCAGAATTTTGTGACTCTCTAGTAAAATCAGATAATTCATATACTGGACGCAAAACTTTATGTTTTTGCACAGAATCAAACAAGCAAGTATCCACACTATCCCAAAGGATTTACTTGGCACTTTATTGAAATAAAAGATACAAAACATGATTACTACAGTAGCTTAATCATGTGAACAGACAAAAACATAAAGTAAAAGTGTTGGGTTGTCTCTCAACAAGCGCTTTTCTTTAATGCCTTTTAGCTAGGCATGATGATTTCAATGATGCTCGTATAGGAATAGTAGTTGAAACATGCAAGAGAGCATCATGAATCTCATGACAAGCACATTTAAGTATAACCCACTTCCTATGCATAGGGATTTTGTGAGAAAACAATTTATGGGAGCAAGAATCAACTAGCATAGGAAGGCAAAACAAGAATAACTTCAAAACTTTGAACACATAGAGAGGAAACTTGATATTATTCCAATTCCTACAAGCATATGTTCCTCCCTCATAATATTTTTTAGTAGAATCATGAAGTAATTACACAATATAACCAGCACATAAAGCATTCTTTTCATGATCTACAAGCATACAAATTTTACTACTCTCCACACAAGAAATTTTCTTCTCATTCATAATAGTGGGAGCAAACTCAACAGAATAACTATCATGAGATACTTGATTGACATAACCACATTCAATATTAAAATCATGATGACAAGTTTCATGGTTACTATCACTCTTTATAGCATACATGTCATCATCATATATAGGAGGCACGCCGTAATCATAATAAATTTGCTCATCAAAACTTGGGGGACTAAAAATATCATCTTCATCAAACATGGCATCCCCAAGCTTGTGGCTTTGCATATCATTAGCATCATGAATATTTAGAGAATTCATACTAACAACATTGCAATCATGCTCATCACTCAAATATTTAGTGCCAAACATTTTAATAACTTCTTCTTCTAACACTTGAGCACAATTTTCCTTTCCATCATTTTTACAAAAGGCATTAAAAAGATGAAGCATATGAGGCAACCTCAATTCCATTTTTTTGTAGTTTTATTTTATAAAACCAAACTAGTGAAAAACATGAAACTAAAAGATTTGATTGCAAGATCTAAAGATATACCTTCAAGCACTCACCTCCCTGGCAACGGCGCCAGAAAAGAGCTTGATGTCTACTACGCAACCTTCTTCTTGTAGACTCATGTTGGGCCTCCAAGCGCAGAGTTTTGCAGGACACTGGCAATTTTCCCTCAAGTGGATGACCTACGGTTTATCAATTAGTGGGAGGTGTACGATGAAGATGGTCTCTCTGAAACAACCTTGCGATAAAATACAAGGAATCACTTGTGTCCCCAACACACCCAATACAATGGCAAATTGTATAGGTGTACTAGTTTCGCGAAGAGATGGTGATACAATTGCAATATGGATGGTAGATATAGGTTTTTGTATTCTGAAAATATAAAAACAGCAAGGTAGAAAGTAACAAAAGTGAGCAGAAACAGTATTGCAATGCTTGAAACAAGGCCTAAGGCTCATACTTTCACTAGTGCAATATCTCAACAATACTAACACAGTTGAATCATATGTAAATACCTCTCGTGTGACAAAGATTTCATTCCAAAGTCACAAATAGCAGAGAACTAACAAAGAAATTATTGCAGGGTACGAAACCACCTCAAAGTTATCTTTTCCGATCAATCTTATGAGCTATCCCTATAGGTGTCACGAATAGCGCTAGAGTTCGTACTAAAATAACACCTTAAGACACAAATCAACCCAAACCCTAATGTCACCTAGATACTCCAATGTCACCATGAGTACCCATGGGCTTGATCATATGATATGCGTCACACAATTTCAGATTCATCATGTTCAATCCAACACAAATAACTTCAAAGAGTGCCCCAAAGTTTCTACCGGAAAGTTAAGACAAAAACGTGTGCCAACCCCTATGCATAGATTCCCAAGGTCACGGAACCCGCAAGTTTATCACCAAAACATACATCAAGTGGATCAATAGAACATCCCATTGCCACCACGGATATCCCATCGCAAGACATACATCAAGTGCTCTCAAATCCTTAAAGACTCAATCCGATAACAAAACATCAAAGGGATAACTCAATTCATCACAAGAAGATAGAGAGGCGAAAACTCCATATGACTCATCTATATTAATAAAGCTTGCGGTACATCAAGAGCGTGCCATCTCAAGAACACGAGATAGAGAGATCAATCACATAGCTACCGGTACATACCCTCAGCCCCAAGGGTGAACTAGTTCCTCATCATCATGGAGACCGTCGAGATGATGAAGATGGCCTCCGGTGATGGTTTCCCCCTCCGGCAGGGTGCCGGAACAGGCTCCTGATTTGTTTTTCATGGCTTTGGAGGTTTGCGGTGGCATAACCCCCAATCTAGGTTTCTTTTCGGAGGTTTCTATATTTATAGGAATTTTTGGCGTCGATCTCACGTCAAGGGGTGCCACGAGGCGGTGGCAAGCCTGCTAGGCACGGCCAGGCGGGTGGTCATGCCTGGCATGTTGACCGCCTTCTCGGGGATCTTCTGGCCCAGCTCCAATGCTTCGGGGGTCTCTTGTGGTCCACAAAAAATCATACTAAATTTTCAGCCCATTCCGAGAACTTTTATTTCTGCGCAAAAAATGACACCACGGTAGTTCTGCTGAAAACAGCGTCAGTCCGGGTTAGTTCTAATAAAATCAAACCAAAATCATATAGAATTATTGTAATCATGGCATGAATACTTCATAAATTATAGATACGTTGGAGACGTATCAGCGGTCCTTGTAGAATGTTGAAAAGCAATCTTCATATTACCGTTGTGGTTTTGTGTAGGTAAGAATCATTCTTCCTAGATACCCATAGCAGCCACGTAAAACATGCAACAACAATTAGAGGATGTCTAACTTGTTTTTGCTGGGTATGTTGTGATGTGATATGGACAATTACATGATGAGATATATGTGATGTATGATATGATCATGTTTTGTATAGAATATCACGACTTGCATGTCGATGAGTACGGCAACCGGCAGGAGCCATAGGGCTGTCTTTAATTATTGTATGACCAACGTGTGAATCATTAAGCGCTATGTAATGCTATACTTTATCGCTAAGCGGTAGCAATAGTAGTATAAGGATGGTGGGTGTGACAACCCAAATGGCGACACGTTGATGGAGATCAAGATGGAGATCATGTCGGTGCTTTAAGGATGGAGACCAAAAGCACAAGATCATGGCCATATCATGTCACTTATGATTTGCATGTGATGTTAATCCTTTTATGCACCTTGTTTTGCTTAGTACGGTGGTACCATTATAAGGTGATCCCTCACTTAAATTTCAAGATAAATTGTGTTCTCCTCGAGAGTGCACCATTGCGAAAGTTCGTCGTGTCGAGACACCACGTGATGATCAGGTGTGATAGACTCTAAGTTCACATACAACAGGTACAAGCCAGTGTTGCATGTGCAGAACACTCGGGTTAAACTTGACGAGCCTAGCATGTAAAGACATGGCCTCAGAACACAAGAGACCGAAAGGTCGAACATGAGTCATATAGTAGATATGACCAACATAATGATGTTCACCATTGAAACCACCTCAACTCACGTGATGATCAGACTTGAGTTGGTGAATTTGGATCATGTGACACTCAGATGACCTGAGGGATGTCAATTTGAGTGGGAGCTTTAGTAATTTGATTAACTAAAACTCATTATCTTGAACAATAGTCTAAGTAACCTTTGTATATTTATGTTGTAGATCAATGGCTCACGTAGTAGCACCCCTGAATTTGAATGCGTTCCTAGAGAAAGCTAAGTTGAAAGGTGATGGAAGTAATTTTGTTGACTAGGCCCGTAATCTGAGGATTATCCTCACGGCTTCCTAGAAATCATATGTCCTTGATGCACCGCTTGGTGACCAACCAGAAGACATGTCATCCGAAGACGTTAAGAATGCTTGGGAGGAACGTTCTGGAGAGTACTCAATAGTTCAGTGTGCAATATTGTATGGTTTAGAACCGGGATTTCAAACACGTTTTGAACGTCATGGAGCATATGAGATGTTCCAGGAGTTGAAGTTTATCTTTCAGATGAATGCCCAAATCGAGAGGTACGAGACCTCCGATAAGTTCTATGCTTGCAAGATGGAGGAGAACGGGTCTATCAGTGAACATATACTCAGAATGTCTAGGTATTCGACTCATCTAGTGGAGTTGGGAATTGCCCTTCCGCCAGAGGCGATCACTGACAGAGTTCTTCAATCATTGTCACCTAGTTACAAGAGCTTTGTGATGAACTATAACATGCACGGGATGAACAAGTCAGTCGCCGAGCTGTTTGCGATGCTAAAAGTCGCTGAGTCTGAAATCCAAAAAGAACATCAAGTGTTGATGGTCAATAAAACCACTAGTTTCAAGAAGAATGGCAACAGCAAGGGCAAGGGCAAGAAGGGTAAAACCAAGAAGGATGGCAAAGCAGTTGCCACTCCTGTCAAGAAGCCCAAGCATGGACCCAAGCCAGAAACTGAGTACTTTCATTGCAAGGGAACTAGTCACTGGAAGCGGAACTGCCCCAAGTACCTGGCTGACAAGAAGGCGGCCAACTACAAACAAGGTATATATGATATACATGTTGTTGATGTGTACCTTACTAGCTCTCGTTGTAGTGCCTAGGTATAGTAAATATGATCAACATGATGATGTTCACCATTGAAACCACCTCAACTCACATGATGATCGAACTTGAGTTGGTGAATTTGGATCATGTATCACTTAGATGACCTAAGGGATGTCAATTTGAGTGGGAGCTTTAGTAATTTGATTAACTAAACTTATTATCTTTAACAATAGTCTTAGTAATCTTTGCATATTTATGTAGTAGATCAATGGCTCGCGTAGTAGTTCCCTTGAATTTTGATGCGTTCCTAGAGAAAGCCAAGCTGAAAGATGATGGAATTAACTTTGTGGACTAGGCCCGTAATCTGAGGATTATCATCACGGCTTCCTAGAAGATTTATGTCATTGATGCACCGCTTGATGATCCACCCACTCTCCTGTCGTCCGAAGACGTTAAGAACGCTTGGGAGGCATATTCTGGAGATTACTCAATAGTTCAATGTGCAATGTTGTATGGCTTAGAACTGGGACTTCAAAGATGTTTTGAACGTCATGGACCATATGAGATGTTCCAGGAGTTGAAGTTTATCTTTGAGAAGAATGCCTGGATCGAGAGGTATGAGACCTCTGATAAGTTCTATGCTTGCAAGATGGAGGAGAACGAGTCTGTCGGTGAACATATACTCGGAATGTCTGGGTATTTGAACCGTCTCGCTGAGTTAGGGATGCCCCTTCCGTCGGAGGCGATCGCTGAGAGAGTTCTTCAATCATTGCCACCTAGCTACAAGAGCTTTGTGTTGAACTATAACATGCACGGGATGACCAAGTTAGTCGATGAGTTGTTTGCGATGCTGAAAGTTGTAGAGTCTGAAATCCAGAAAGAACATCAAGTGTTGATGGTCAATAAAACCAGTAGTTTCAAGAAGAATGGCAAGGGCAAGAAGGGTAACTCCAAGAAGGGTGGCAAAGCAGTTGCCCCTCCCGTGAAGAAACCCAAGACTGGACCCAAGCCAGAAACTGAGTGCTTTCATTACAAGGGAACTGGTCACTAGAAGTGGAACTACCCCAAGTATCTGGCCGACAAGAAGGCGGCCAACACCAAACAAGGTAAATATGATAACATGTTATTGATGTGTACCTTACCAAGTCTTGTTGTAGTACCTGTGTATTTGATACTGGTTTGGTTGCTCACATTTGTAACTCAAAATAGGAGCTAAGGAATAGACGAAGGTTGGCAAAGGACGAAGTGACGACACGCGTGGGAAATGGTTCCAAGGTTGATGTGATCACCGTAGGCATGCTCGCTCTTCGATTACCATCGGGATTAGTGATGAACCTGAATAATTGTTATTTAGTGCCTGCGTTAAGCATGAACATTGTATGTGGATCTTGTTTATTGTGAGATGGTTACTCATTCAAATCAGAGAATAATGGTTGTTCTATTTATATGGTCATGCACCCAATGTGAGGGGTTTATTCCTATTGAATCTCGATAGTGATGATACACATGTTCATAACATTGATGCCAAAATATGTAGAGTTGATAATGATAGTACCACTTTCTTGTGGCATTGCTGTTTTGTCATATTAGTGTAAGACGCATGAAGAAGCTCCATGCTGATGGACTTTTGGAGTCACTTGATTTTGAATCACTTGACACATGTGAACCATGCCTCATGGGCAAGATGACTAAAACCCCGTTCTCTGGAACAATGGAACGGGCAAGTGACCTTTTGGAAATCATACATACCGAGTGTGCGGTCCGATGAGCATTGAGGCATGTAGTGGATATCGTTATTTTCTCACCTTCCCTGATGACTTAAGTAGATGTGGGTATATTTACTTAATGAAATGCAAGTCGGAAACGGTTGAAAAGTTCAAGAAATGTTAGAGTGAAGTTGAGAGTCATCATAACAAGAAGATCAAATTCCTACGATCTGATCGAGGAGGAGAATATCTGAGTTATGAGTTTGGCAGTCACTTAAGACATTGTGGAATTATTTCACCATTGACACCGCCTGGAACACCACAGTGTAATGGTGTGTCCGAACATCGTAATCGAACCTTATTAGATATGGTGCGTTCTATGATGTCTCTTGCCGATTTGCCACTATCGTTTTGGGGTTATGCACTAGATACAGCTGCATTCACCTTAAATAGGGCACCATCGAAATCTGTTGAGACGACGCCATATGAACTGTAGTTTGGCAAGAAGCCAAAGTTGTCGTTTCTTAAAGTTGGGGGATGTGATGCTTATATCAAAAAGCTTCAGCCTGAAAAGCTGGAACCCAAAGCGGAGAAATGCCTCTTCATAGGATACCCAAAAGAGATAGTTGGGTACACCTTCTATCTCAGATCAAAAGGCAATGTTTTTGTCGCTAAGAATGGAACATTTCTTGAGAACGAGTTTCTCTCGAAAGAATTGAGTGGGAGGAAAAGAGAACTTGATGAGGTTATTGAACCTTTACTTCAACAAGAGAGTAGCGCAGCGCGGAAAGATGTTTTTGTAGAGCATGCATCGGTTGAAGAGGAAGCTAATGATGATGATCATGAAGCTTCGGATCAAGTTACTATTGAACCTCGTAGGTCGACAAGGGTGTGTACTGCTCCTGAGTGGTACGACAACCCTGTCTTAGAGGTCATGTTGTTAGACAATGATGAACCTACGAGCTATGGAGAAGCGATGATGGGCCCGAATTCCAATAAATGGTTAGAGGCCATGAAATCCGAGATGGAATCCATGTATGAAAACAAAGTATGGACTTTGCAAGTATTACTTGAAGGGCGAAAGGCCATTCAGAACAAATGGATCTTTAAGAGGAAGATGGACGTGGACGGTAATGTCACTGTCTATAAAGCTCGACTTGTGGCAAAGGGTTTTCACAAGTTCAAGGAGTTGACTATGATGAGACCTTCTCACCTGTAGCGATGCTTAAGTCCGACAGAATCATATTAGCAATAGCTGCATATTTCGACTATGAAATTTGGCAGATGGATGTCAAAACAGCGTCCCTTAACGGTTTCCTTAAGGAAGAGTTGTATATGATACATCCAGAAGGTTTTGTCGATCCAGAGAATGCTAACAAACTTTGCAAACTCCAGCGATCCATTTATGGACTGGTGCAAGCATCTCGGAGTTGGAATCTGTGCTTTGATGAGGTGATCAAAGCGTTCGGGTTTATACAAGTTTACGGAGAAGCTTGTATTTACAAGAAAGTGAGTGGGATCTCTATAGCATTTCTAATATTATATGTGGATGACATATGGCTGATTGGAAACAATATAGAAATGCTAGAAAGCGTGAAGGAATAATTGAATAGTTTTTTTCAATGAAGGACCTAGGAGAAGCTGCTTTCATATTAGGAATTAAGATCTATAGAGATAGATCAAGATGCTTAATAGGACTTTCACAGAGAACATAACTTGACAAAGATTTGAAGAAGTTCAAAATGGATCAGTCCAAGAAGGGGTTCTTGCCTGTGTTACAAGGTGTGAAGTTGAGTAAGACTCAATGCCTAGTGACTGCAGAAGATAGAGAAAAGATGAGTGTCATCCACTATGCTTCAGACATAGGCTCTATCATGTATGCAATGTTGTGCACAAGACCTGATGTTAGCCTTGCCATAAGTATGCCCGGAAGGTTTTGAAGTGATCCAGGAATGGAGCACTAGACGGAGGTCAAGAATATCCTTAAGTATCTGAAAAGGACTAAGGAAATGTTTCTCGTTTATGGAGGTGATAAAGAGCTCGTCATAAAGGGTTACGTCGATGCAAGCTTTGACACTAATCATGATGACTCTAAGTCTCAAACCGGATATGTATTTATTCTCAATGGGGGAGCGGTAAGCTGGTGTAGTTCCTAGCAAAGCATGGTATCCCATTCTACATGTGAAGCGGAGTACATTGCAGCCTCGGAGGCAGCAAAGGAAGGTGTCTAGATGAAGGAGTTCATGACAGATCTTGGAGTAGTGTCGAGTGCATTGAATCCAATGTCTCTGTTCTGTGACAACACTGATGCCATTGCTCTGGCCAAGGAACCAAGGTTTCACAAGAGGACCAGACACATAAAGCGACGCTTCAATTCCATCCGCGAATCACATCAAGGAGGAGGACATAAATATATGCCAAGTGCACACGGATCTGAATGTCGCAGACCCATTGACTAAACCTCTTCCAGGGTCTAAACATGATCAACACCAGGATTGTATGGGTGTTAGATTCATTACAATGTAAATCACATAGCAATGTGAGCTAGATTATTGACTCTAGTGCAAGTGGGAGACTGTTGGAAATATGCCCTAGAGGCAATAATAAATGGTTATTATTATATATTTCCTTGTTCATGATAATCGTTTATTATCCATGCTATAATTGTATTGATTGGAAACTCAAATACATGTGTGGGTACATATACAACATTGTGTCCCTAGTATGCCTCTAGTTGACTAGTTCGTTGATCAAACATGGTTAAGGTTTCCTGACCATAGACATGAGATGTCATTTGATAACAGGATCACATCATTGGAAGAATGATGTGATGGACAAAGACCCAAACTATAAACATATCATGTGATCGTGTGAGTTTATTGCTATAGTTTTCTGCATGTCAAGTATCTGTTCCTATGACCATGAGATCATGCAACTCACTGACACTGGAGGAGTACCTTGTGTGTATCAAATGTCGCAACATAACTGGGTGACTATAAAGGTGCTCTACAGGTATCTCCGGGGGTGTATGTTGGGTTGGTATGGATCAAGATTGGGATTTGTTACTTTGTGTGAAGGAGAGGTACCCTAAGGCCCACTCGGTAATACAACATCACTATAAGCCTTGCAAGCAATGTGACTAAAGATCTAGCCACGGGATCTTGTATTACAGAATGAGTAAAGAAACCTGCCACTAATGAGATTCTACTTGGTATAGAGATACCGACGATCGACTCTCGGGCAAGTAACATACCGAAGAACAAAGGGAACATCATACGGGATTAACTGAATTCTTGAATAGAGGTTCAACTGATAAAGATCTTCGTAGAATATGTAGGAGCCAATATGGTCATCCTGGCCCCTCTATTGGTTATTGACTATAGAGGTGTCTCGGTCATGTCTGCATAGTTCTCAAACCCGCAGGGTGTACACACTTAACGTTTGGTGACAATATAAGTATAGTTGTGTCATTATGGTGGTTACCGAAGGTTGTTCGGAGTCCCGGATGACATCCAGACATGACGAGGAACTCCGGAATGGTCCAGAGGTGAAGATAGATATATAGGACGAAGAGAACCAAGTTCCGGAAGTGTCCGGGAGATATCGGGAAGTTGACGGGGTACCGAAAGGTGTTTCGGGGGGGCGACAAGTTTTGGGGGCCTCATGGGCCAAGGGGAGGGGGCACACCAGCCCGCAATGGGGCTGGGCACCACCCAAGCCCTAGCCCACTTCGGCCAGGGATGGGGGAGCCCACCTAAGGTGCTGCCAATAGGTAACTTGGGGGCCAAGCCACCCTAGCGTTTCCCTAGGGGCGCCCCCATCTGCCCTGGCTGCCGCCCCCTAGATTGGATCTCGGGGGCGCCACCCCTCCTTCCTTCCCCCTATCTATAGAGAGTTAGACAGAGGGTAGCCGCACCTATCTATGCCTTGGTGTCGCCCTCCCTCTGCCTTGTTCTCTTCTTCTCCATGTAGTGCTTAGCGAAGCCCTACGGAAATTCCTCCACCACCATCGCTGCCATGCCATCGTGTCTCCGGAGGACTCGATCTACTACTTCACCATCACTCGCTGGATCGAGGAGGTGAAGGCATCATCAAGCTGTATGTGTGTTGAACGCGGAGGTGTCATCCGTTCGACACTAGATCGGAGTTTGTGGGACGGATCATGATTTGATCGCGAAGACGTTCAACTACATCAACCGTGTTTACGCTTCCGCTTAGCGATCTACAATGGTATGTAGATCCACTCTCCCTCTCGTAGATGCTCATCACCAGGGATGGATCTTGCGTGTGCGTAGGAAATTTATTGTTTCACATGCAACGTTCCCCAACACTTTGATGGTACCTGCATTGTGTCCGAAGACATTTTGTTGGCACTAGTTCGGATTGGCCGAACTCTTACCCTTTCTTCCTCACCACTGCCCATGGAATTTTAATTGAAAAGTTGTGCCTCCTTGGCACGTACTTCGCTGGTCCTCGGGTTGTGCGATGGGGGCGAGTCCCTATTTAGGGGGAGAGGAGGGTTCTGAGAGCTCGGGCTGAAGCCGTGCTCGCTTCCCAACCTTGCGTGCATTTACGATAGATGTCGGAGTTTGCAGATCCTCTTTGTAATTGAATTCGGCCGCCAAGGACAATGCATGTTCCTCAATTAAGAGAGAGCGCTCTGTGTTGTCGTTGTCAGTAATGACCCCCTTGGGGTCAGGCATCTTGAGCTTGAGGTATGTATAGTGTGGTACAGCGTTAAAGCGAGCGAACGTTATTCGGCCAAGGAGAGCATGGTAGCCGCTGTGGAAGAGTACAATGTTGAAGATCAAGTCTTCGCTTCGAAAAATGTCAGGCGAGCCGAACACTACTTCCAAGCCGATGGAGCCCGTGCACCAGGCCTCGATGCCTGGAATCACTCCTTTGAAGGTAGTGTTGCTGGGTTTGATCCTTAGTGGATATATACCCATATTTTTCACCGTGTGTGAGTAAATCAGGTTAAGGCTACTTCCTCCGTCCATTAGAACTTTTGTGAGGTGATACCCATCTATAATGGGGTCTAGGACGAGGGCAGCCGAACCCCCATGAAGGATACTGGTCAGGCGATCACGTCGATCAAAGGTTATCGGGTTTGCCGACCATGGGTTATACTTCGGGGCTACAGACTCTACGCCGTAGACCTCACGAAGGGCATGCTTCCTCTCCTTCTTGGCTATATGGGTGGCGTATATCATGTTTACTGTCTTGAATTCTGGAGGGAATTTCTTTTGTAAACCACCCATCAGACCCCGAGCCTCATCCTCATCCTTGCTGCGAGAGCTCTTGCCTTGATCCTCGGGCATGAGTTTGCCGGCTTGTTTGAACACCCAACAATTACGGTGCGTGTGGTTAGCAGGATTCTCTTGAGTGCCGTGGATTTGGCAAGGCCTTTCCATGATCTTCTCCAGAGGGGTGGGTCCGTCGCGATTGCCTTTAGGAGGCTTTTTCAGCTGCCCGGGTCGGGAATTGGGGAAACGGCTGTCATCGGCATCGCTATTATTGTGCCGGCAGTTGTTCTTATTGTGCTTTGGCTTTCCGTTGC
The DNA here is from genome assembly GCA_022496015.1 of Hordeum marinum. Lineage (NCBI taxonomy): Eukaryota > Viridiplantae > Streptophyta > Magnoliopsida > Poales > Poaceae > Hordeum > Hordeum marinum. The sequence goes on from CM039672.1 coordinate 115,311,458, forward strand.
CATCCGGAACCTCGGAGGTTCCGGGATCTTCGGAGTTGTGGCTACGTCTTGCTAGCTAGTTATCCTTGCCCTTGCAAATGCGCGTCATGAGTGATGTAAGGGCGGACATAGTCCAAGGATTATCCTGGCCAATCTGGCGGGCCAACCATTCATCCCGAATATTGTGCTGGAAAGAGGCTATTGCCTCGGTGTCCGGGCAATCAACATTCTGGTTTTTCTTGGTCAAGAACCAATTCCAGAATTGTCGCGCAGACTCTCTGGGCTTCTGAACGAAGTTGCTTAGGTTGGTGGAATCCGGTGGCCGAACATAGGTTCCCTGGAAGTTAGATCCGAATGCATCTTCTAGGTCTTCCCAACATCCAATGGAGTTTTCGGGGAGGCTGTTTAACCAGTGCCGAGCTAGGCCCTTGAGTTTTAGGGGGAGACATTTGATGGCCTGGAGATCGTCTCCTCGAGCCATGTGGATGTGGAGGAGGAAGTCCTCAATCCATACGGTTGGATCGGTTGTCCCATCATACTACTTTATGTTCATGGGTTTAAACCCCTCTGGGAACTAATGTTGTATTACCTTGTCCGTGAAACAGAGTGGGTGGGCGGCGCCCTTGACCCGGGCTATGTCGCGCTGGTATTCGGCATCAGTTCTAGCCCGGTTGCGGTCCCGACCTCTATTTTTGGTCGAGCCAGGGCCTATACCCGTCCCGTCTATCGGGTCAGTACCCTATGGATCCGTAGATGGATCTCATACGACCTGCTCTGTAGTCTGGGTCGTGTCATAGGTCGAACCTATCATCGGGCTCTAGTGGCTCCTTTCCCCGCCTTCGGGGCATCGCCGGCCTATAACCGGCGTCATCAGCCGTCATGTCTCGTCCTCGAGGAGAACGGTCTGGCTTGTTGTATGGGGTATGTTTGGGAGATGGAGTATCAGTGAGCTCGTCGTCGAATTGAGGCAGCAACCTTCTGCGTGGATAACTCTTAGGTTGGTCTGACAGACTGGTATCGTATCCTTCCTCAGCTGAGAGGACTCTCATCCATCGATCATTGAGGTCATCTTGTTCGGCTTTAAGTTGCCATTCTTTTGCTCTCAGGCTATAGGTCGTGGCTACGAGCTGTTGCCTGAATAGTTCCTGACCTTAAAGATTATCGGGGTTGCGCTGGTCTTCGGGCCTCTCCTGACCCTTTAACGGGTTCTCAGGGAGATCAGGGTCACCGAGGTCTTCCGGGGTATCTCCGTCCCCGGTGCCGGTGATAGCTTTCCTCCCCTTTTTGCCTTTTGACCATTTATGCGGCTTCCGGTGCCTTGACGGTGCGTCGCCCGACTTGTCACCGTCATTATTAGGTGTGATATCGCGTTAGTGGCAGGAGTGTCTACCATGTACATGTCGTATGTGGAGGTGGCAGCCCATTGCCCGGTGTTAATGTGGGTGGGAGCGCAATCCTCCTCATCCATGTATTTTGCCTCTTCGGAGGCATAGTCCAGCATGTCAGTTAAATCTTCGACTGTGGCTATCAAGTGGGTGGTGGGTGGGACCAAAAATTTGTCTTGACCTTCCCTGTAACCAATCTGAGCACGGATCGGGGCTGGATTGTCGATACTCTTCATCGACGAGATCCGATCTAGTGCCTCGTTGAGTGTCGAGAGCTCGATCGGGTCAACCTGCCCGGAGCCTTCGGAGTTGACCTTCGACGTGTCCAGGTGAGTGGAGTGTTCGGCAAGAATAGATATTCGGGCGTCGGGCGCTATGGACGGATCCGGACCAAGAGTCAGGTCATTGCCAGGGAAGATCCCGGGGATGTGCCTGGAAGAATGATCCGAGGTTAAGGCCTCGGAATCTTTGGGCGCGGCAGGCGAGACTGCGAGCCCAGTTAGCTAAAGATCGCCCCGCGAGTCTACGGAGAACTCTAGGTTCCCGAATCTGACCTCTTGACTAGGGGCGAAACTCCCAACCTGACCTAGACGGCCGGTCGGGTCAGGGTGCAGCACAACGCTGCCAATGGAGAAGATCTGTCCAGGACAAAGGTGTCCATGTTACGGACCTCTTCATTGACGACGACGCGAGCCATCGATTCCTTCAGTGATCACAGCGGAACTCTAAATGAAAGCACCAACGTTGGTGTCAAAATCGGCGGATCTCGGGTAGGGGGTCCTGAGCTGTGAGATTGTAACCAATGGTAATAGGAGACAAGGGAGACGATGTTTACCCAGGTTTGGGCCTTCCTATGGAGGTAATACCCTATGTCCTGTGATGGGGTTATTACCCCTGGGTAGGCCAAAGGAACGGGGTTCTCCCGCCTTCCGCTTCAAAGGAAAACCACGTGACCGACTGCTCATGGCCGACTCAATTATGGACGGCTCGAGCGGCTACCGGCTCGCGAGGCAGACGGCTGATCAATGAGCCGACTCGACCCTTGGCCGGCTGGGCACGGCCGGCTGCTTCCCGGCCGGCTCCTCCATTGACCTTAGGGCGGACAAGCGACGTCCCATCCCACTACGCGTGGGTACGACGACATGACAAGACCGCCACGACGGGCGCCCATGTGGCTACAATGCCCACTGACGCACTGGAGCGCATGGCTACAATCCAGCTATCCAGGCCGCTGACCTTGGCAAGCGTGACCGAGCGAGGGAACAGTGCCGGCATGCCCTCAACCACTTGATTATCTGCCTCGACGTGGCTACAGTACTGCCGGCCCTACCGGAAACCTCGGTCGGCTGGCGCTAGACGACGCCTCCCCGGCGACCCATGCCGCGGCAGGTGAGCGAGGGCCAATCATAGAGCCGGCTGGCGGGCCCCAGCAGGTGACAAGACCTCCCAGCCGGTGGTCCCTATCGGCGACAAGACGACACGAAGAGTGGGGCCCCCAGGTCAGCCGGAGAGGCTGCCAGCCGGGTCCAACCACCCTTGTACTTTAGGTATATAGTAGAGCCAGGGGTTGGCCTATAAGACCCCCCGAGCACCCCATGCAACAGGGACGGAAGATCACTCTTGCACATCCACAGAACTCTCAAACCCCCTCTAGTAGTGGAGGAAGACGAGCTGGCTGCTCCTTCTTCCTCCTCTAGATACAGCTCCAGGAGCACCCTTGTACACATACCCATCCATCCAACTAGACCAAGCACGACTATGGGTGTTACCTCCCACCGAGGGCCCTGAACCTGGGTACGTCGTGTGTCACCACCGCTTGTGCCCAGTCTCACACCCGGAGCCCGTCAGTGTCCTCTGGCCCCAACCACCTACGATAAGCCACCCTATGGCATTGGCGTGAGAAAACGGCGACAGTTGGCGCCCATCGTGGGGCCGTATGCAGCACCGGCCAGATTCATGCTCCCGGCAGGACCCCTCGCCATTCCCCGCCGCCGCCGCACGTCCAGGCGAAACCGCGGGCTCGTGGGGCTTGCTTTGGCACGCCCTGCGGGTAACTCCATCGACCTCACGGGCGACATTGATGCGCTGACCGAGCGATTCGGCAGGCTCAGCCTTGCCGAGGTGCCGGCCACGGATGAGTACCCCGGGTAGGTGCTCGTCTGCACTGGTCCACCCACGGCCGTGGGAGCACTCGCTGCGACCCAGTCCAGCGGCTCCCACGACCGCGTGGGGGTGATGGCCATCGTCTCCTCCACCTCTTGCGGACGTGCGCGGGTCGGGGCTGACGCCGCCGCGACCCACGTCGTCACATCCGAACCGCTTGGTGCGGCCCTCCGGAGCCTGAGCACCCCTATCGCCCCGACGGCGAACCCCAACGCCGCCACGGCGGACCTCGAGGCGGCTCGTCGTGTCCTGTTCAAGGACGCCACCGCCCTCGCGGCCATGCGGCGCCGCATGGAGGCCGCCCAATCGGAATATGCTTCCGCCTATGGTCTCACCCCGGCTGGCATCGGGCCCAGCCGGCATGGGGCCGTGCGTGACCGCGGACGCGTGGTCGCCGAAATCTTTGGCGGCAAGATGACTGTCTATGACACCCCCGCAGTCAACTTGCGGGCCCTCAAGGTGGCCTACGCAGATTTGGCCACCTTAGAGGGTGAAGAACGTGCTGCTCACGAACGCCACATCGAGGAGCTCATCGACGCCGGCGATGTGCAGCAGCGCCTGCTCGCATCGGGCGGCACCGCCACTAGAGGCCCCCGGCTCGAGCACGAGGGCACTAGGACTGTTGGCCGTCAGCCAGCTCGGCACTCCAGCTCCCCTCGCGTCTCCAGCCACCGGACCCAAACAAACAACCCCCGGCCCTCGCAGCTCGCTTGACGGAGGCCTTGACACGCGGGTTGACTCCGCCGTCGAGTCTGACGCCCGCGTAGGATCCGCCGACCCTCTCCGCCCCCGGCTGCTCAAGGTCTCAGAGTGCGCGACCCCTCCTCGCGTCCCGGACCTGGAGGCTCGCAGCTCCGCGAGCCTCCTCTTCTCCTCCCGCTGGGTGGCCGCGTGCTCGCGGGCCAGCCGGCTGGCGGCATCCGTCGGCTCCCCCGCCGGCTCCTCCTTGTGGAGCTCGATGGGGTTGTTGCAACGCCCAAGGACCGGTCATTGACCAGCTCGCGAGGCGAAAGCAAAAAACTTACGCGAAATAAAAACTTACCTGATGACAAGGGGCAAGGCCTGCTTGGCGCGTGGCGGTGGCTTCCGCACGGCCACCTTCACCCGCTTCTGTCCAGGCGGCGGGACCGCCCCCCCCCCACCCCACCCCTAAGCCGGCCTCTTCCCCCGGCCGCTCCGGCCGCCGGGGCGGGAGCCGGCCGCTCCTCGCTCCTCTGGCCCTGGCACGTTGAAGGGGGAGGTTCATTAAGAATCATCAAGGCATCATCATCATCGTCATCATCCATCCAGTCCTTGATCATGGGGGCAAGAGGGAACTCACCCACTCTGTTGGGCTCCCCGACTGCGCTAGCTCCTTCGGTTCTTGTGGAGCGCCGCTTCGAGGGTCGTCCGGCTCGTCGGCTCCTCCCGAGGAGTCCACTTCTTCCTCCGGGGGGGCTCCCGTCTGGTAGTCTTCGGAGTCGGAGTTTTCACGCTCCGCCTCAAAGATCTGTGGGTGCGGGCCATCCGGCGTGTTCTGTCACACCAGCAGCTACGGTCAACACATCAAAGTAAGTTCTCCAGCCGGCTGTCGGCTGGAGAATATCAAACGAAAAAGAACCGCCTCGACGGAAAACATACCAGGGGAGGTCGGTTGATGCGGTTGTACGGCTCCATGCCGAAGGACCACGAGGCGGGCTTCAGCTTGAACGTCGTGAGAGCGTTCACCCGCTTCGCCACCTGAGCCGGCGTCATCTCGACGGTGGACAGCCAGCAGGGGTCGTGTCGGCCAGACATATCGTAAATCCGGTGTGGCCTCATCTGGAGGGGCGACACCCGGCGTGAGATAAAGGCCGTCACCAGGTCGGCGACGACCAGCCCCTCGGAGCTCTTCAGCTGCGTGAGCCGGCCAAGCTCGTCCAGGGCCACGCCGCGCGGGGCAGTCCCCAGCCAGTTCTGCTTGGAGGACTGCCTGTCCTCAAACGGTGGCAGCCGGATGTAATCCGTCCTCGGGTCGACGTTCTTCATGTAGAAGAACGTCCGGTGCCACCCCTTGACGGAGTCGATGAGGGAAAGAGGAGGAAAGCGAGCAACGCCATGACAGCACACCACTGTGCCCCCGCAGGCATCACTTCTCAGAGGTTTGAGGTAGAAGAGAGCGTTGAAGAGGTCGATGAAAGGAAGGATACCGAGGTAACCCTCGCACAACGCCACAAAGGCGGAGAGGTAAAGGATCGAATTCGGATCGAGGTTGTGCGGCTGGAGGTCGAAAGTATCTAAAAGGAGACGAAAGAAGATACTCACCGGGAGCCCGAAGCCCCGGGAGAAGTGCCAGAGGAACACGACGTGTTCCCCTGGCTGTGGTGTTGGTGCTAGCTCGTCGCCCGGTGTGCGTGTGGCCACCCACTCCTCCAACGGCAGCATGCGCGCGCGGGGCAGCTCAGCGATGTCTGCCTCGACCACGAAGGAGTCAGCCCAGCTGCCACCGCATCCATCGGCCATCGCGGCAGCGGTGTGGCATGCGGGCTCGGGTGCGGGCTCGGGTGCGACGGCGTGCGAGGAAGGAAGAGAGGCAACGAAGAAGGGAAGCAAGGAGGCAACTGGGGTGCGGGTACCTCCGCCTCCTGCCCTTCCTCTCCTTTTATATGGGAGGCCACAGGAAGAGAGGCAACGAAGAAGGGAAGCAAGGAGGCCAGTGGGGTGCGGGTACCTCCACCTCCTGCCCTTCCTCTCCTTTTATAGGGGAGGCCACAACCGGGGGACATGGGATTGATTGTGCCCACTCCCCCGGAAACTCCGCGCGCGTGGGTGGCCCTGGGTCGTAACAGCCGCTTCGGGGCGCAAAGGATCCTGCCCTGCGTCCCGAGGCCTACTGGGCTATGCCTGGGTCCTAGTGGGCTAGGCCCAGGCGACGTCCCATCTCTCCGCGTACACGGGACCCACCGCATCATTACTCGCTGCGTGGCGTGCTGCGTGCCGGCGCGGGTCTCGGGGTGACACGCCGGTACCCAAGGCATCGGGTCCAGTGGCCGATCCGGCTACCCCTTCGCCTTCGAGCCGGAGGCGGGTAATGCTGAGGGGAAGCCGCCGGCTCCCCACCGTCCGCCAGACGCGGGCCCCCGCCGGCTTCGGGGACTACTGACGGGGTTATTACCCCTAGGTAGGCCAAAGCAACGGGGTCTTCTCCCTTTTCGCTTCGAAGATAAACTACGTGGATGGCTGGAGAACGTCCAGCGTGAGCCAGTGCCGGCTGGCGCCTCGGCCGTCTGGTCACGGAGCCGGCTGGACCCTCGGCCGGCTGGGCGTGGCCGGCTGCCCACAGGCCGGCTCTTCCGTTGACCTTGGGACGGACATGCCCCGTCCCGTCCCTCTGTGCGAGGGTACAACGACGCGGCGTGACCGGCACGACGGGCGGCCGTGTGGCTACAGTGGCTGCTTACGCACTATGGTGCATGGCTACAGTCCAACCGTCCCGCCCGCTGACCTTGGTGAGCACGACCGGGCGGGGGAACAGTGATGGCATGCCTTCGCCACTCGATTACCTGCCCCAGCGTGGCTACAGTGTCACCGGCCATACCGGAGACTTCGGTCGGCTGGCGCTAGACGACGCCCCCCCCCCCGGGCAGCCCGTGCCACGGCAGGTAGGCGAGGGCCAATCGCAGGGCCAGCTAGCGGGCTCCAACGGGAGATGGGACCGCTTGGCCGGCGGCCCCCACCAACAACGAGACGGCGCGAGCGGCGGGACCCTCTAGCCAGCCGGAGAGACTGCCAGCCAGGTCCCCCCACCTTTGTACTTAAAACATATTGTAACAGTCGGGGGGTTGGCCTATAAAACCTCTCGAGCCCCCCATGCAACGGGGACGGATACACGCTCACACGAACCATCGTCTCCACGTACACACAACCCCTACTAGCAGCGGAGGAAGAGGAGCTGGTTGCCCCTTCTTCCTCCTCTAGACACAGCTCCAGGAGTACCATTGTACTTATACCCATCCATCCAACCAAACCAAGCAGGACTATGGGTATTACCTCCCTCAGAGGGCCCTGAACCTGGGTACATCTTATGTCAACACCGTTTGTGTCCAATCTCGCACCCGGAGCAAGTCGACGTCCTTCGGCCCCAACCATCTACGATAAGCCACCCCATGGCATCTGTCGTGAGAAAACGATGACAATGTGCGTTCAGGGGCCGGACAAATCCCTCCGCAACTACCTCACTCGGTGGACCGATCTCCGCAACTCCTGCGAGGGGGTGCACGAGGTACAAGCCATGCAGTACTTCATTAAAGGCTGTCGGGACGGCACCCCTCTCAAGCACAAGCTTCTGTGCTCCAAGCCGGCCACGCTTGCCAAGCTCATGACCAAGGTGGACAAGTACGCCATGGCTGATTCGGCCATCCGGGTCAAGACGACCCTGCCTGCCAAGACAAAGACGACACCGGCGACGTCCCGATCGGCTGCCGATGGCCAACAGCCGCAAAACAACAAGCGCAAGAACGACCAGCCGGATCCCCGCTATGGGAGCCGGGAGGTCAACACCATCGAGGAGCAGGAGCCGGCTGCCCAGCCTTCCAGCCAGCACCAGCGCACTGGCAAGGCTGCCTAGCAGCCGAAGCTCACCTTCGAGCAGATGCTCGACCTCCCCTGCAAGAACCACTCAGGGGCCAAGCCCTCTACGCACACGCTCCAGCAGTGCAGCTTCTCACAGCGATTGGCCCGGGGGGATGGCCTTCCGGCTCCTCCCACGCCGCCTGCCCGCACGCCGGCCCCAGCCCGAGCTGCCGCCTCGGTGCCGGCTCCGGCTCCGGCCCAAAACAATGGTCATCTCCACGATCAGTTCCCCAGCCAGGACGGCTGCTACATCATCTTCACTAGTGAAGAGATGGGCAAACATGCTCAACGCCAGCTCCATCATGAGGTGAACACCACCATGCCGACAACTCCCCAGTTCATGCACTGGTCGAAGAAGCCGGTCACTTGGAGCCAGGACGATCACCCCGCCGTGATGCCGAATCTCGGTAGCTATGCTCTGGTCCTCGACCCCACCATCGCCACCAAGGAATGAACTTGCCGCTTCTCGCGGGTGCTGATAGATGGTGGCAGCAGCATCACCTCGACATGATGCACAACCTGGGGCTGAAGATAGAAGACCTGCAGGGGAGCCGGACGGTTTTCCATGGCATCGTGCCTAGAAAGTCCTGCTCCCTTGTCGGCAAGATCATGCTTGACGCCCTCTTCGGCGGACCCGGCCACTTCCGCCGCGAGCCGGTGCTGTTTGAGGTCGTGGTCCTCGTGAGTCCCTACCACGTGCTGTTGGGCCGGATGGCCCTCGTCAGCTTCATGGCAGTCCCCCATTACGCATACCTCAAGCTCAAGATGTCGGGCTGCAAGGGAATCATCACCATCACGGGTGACTACAAGATGTCGCTCGAGTGCGCTCGAGACAGCAGACGGCTGGCTGAGGCCCTGGAAATTGCCGAGGAGAAATGGCAGCTCCACCGGCTCGTGGCCCTTGCTGCCAGTCAGCTAGGCGTGCCGGCTCCCCCCTCCCAGTCCGTCGACGAGGCCTCCTTCTAGTCGTCCAAGGACACCAAGCAAATCATGCTCGACCCGACCACCCCCGCTCAATGCATCACCAACGGCTCCTGCCTCAATAGCAAATAGGAAGGCAAGCTCGTCGACTTCCTCCGTGAGAATCGGGACATCTTTGCATGGTCCCCTAAGGACATGTCGGGTGTTCCGAGGAAGTTCGCCGAGAACAAACTACACGTCCGGCCAAACGTCAAGCCGGTCAAGCAAACCCTACGTCGTTTATCCAAGGAGAAGCGGCATACCATAGGAGAAGAGATCGCCCGGCTGCTCGTAGCCGGGTTCATCATAGAAGTTTTCCATCCGGACTGGCTGGCCAACCCAGTCCTGGTGCTGAAGAAGAACAAGACCTGGCGCATGTGCATTGACTACACTAGCCTGAACAAGGCGTGCCCCAAGTACCCATTCGCCCTGCCGCGGATCGATCAAGTCATCGACTCCATGGCCGGCTGTGACTTGCTGTCCTTCCTGAGCGCCTACTCCGGCTACCACCAGATCAAGCTGGACCCGAAAGACCGGCTCAAGACCTCTTTCATCATGCCCTTTGGGGCCTACTGCTACATCACCATGTCCTTCGGCCTGAAGAACGCAGGCGCCACCTTCCAGTGGTGCATGCAGAAGTGCCTCCTGCCTCAGATAGGCAGGAACGTCCACGTCAACATTGACGACATCATCGTCAAAACAAAGAAGCACTTCAGCCTCCTCGACGATCTCCGGGAAACCTTCGCAAACCTGTGCTAATACAAGATCAAGCTCAACCCGGAGAAGTGTGTCTTCGGCGTTCCAGCCGGCCAACTCCTGGGTTTCTTCGTGTCCGCCCGCGGCATCGAAGCTAACCCAGAGAAGATCGGCACAATCGAGCGCATGCCTAGGCCGACCCGGGTCCATGACGTCCAGAAGTTCACCAGCTGCTTCGCCTTGCTCAGACGGTTCATCAGCCGGCTGGGGGAGAAAGCCTTGCCCCTCTACGGGCTCCTTCGCAAGATGGCTCTTCTCGAGCCGGGTCACACCAAGAAGCCGGGCACGTTCGATTGGCCTGATGAGGCGGACGAGGCCTTTCGTGGCCTCAAGAAGGCTCTCACCCGCGCGCCCATCCTGGCCACGCTGGCTGAGAAGGAACCCTTGCTCACCTACATCACGGCGACCACATGTGTCATCAGCGTCGTCCTGGTGGTCGAGTAGCCGGAGGAGGGAAAATCCTTGCCGATCCAGCGGCCCGTCTACTACCTCAGCGAGGTCCTCTCCGCGTCGAAGGAGAACTACCCCTACTACCAGAAGATGTGCTACGGCATATACTTCGCTGCAAAGAAGGTCAAGCAATACTTCCAGGAGCATACCATCACCATGGTGAGCATAGCCCTGCTCGGCGAGATCATGAGCAGCCGGGATTCCACCGGCCGGATCGCCAAATGGGTCATTGCCCTCGCCGATCATGAGATCCGGTACGAGCCGAGAACCACCATCAAGTCATAGGCATTGGCTGACTTCCTCGTCGACTAGGCAGAGACGGAGTTTGTGCTGCCTCCCCCAGACTACACACATTGGCGCATGCATTTCAACGGCTCAAAAATGAGGACCGGCCTGGGTGCCGGCATAGTCCTCTCCTCCCCGAAAGGTGACCAGCTCAAGTACGCCCTCCAAATCCACTTCGCCGCCTCCAACAACGTGGCCGAGTACGAGGCCATCGTCCATGGCCTCCGGCTCACCAATGAGATCGGCATCAGGCACATCCTCTGCTTCGGCGACTCCGACCTCGTGGTGCATCAGGTCTCTAGCGAATGGGACGCCAGGGACGCCAACATGGCCAGCTACCGCTTCCTCGTACAACAGCTCACCGGCTCCTTCGAAGGCTGTGAGTTTCATCATGTCCCACGGGCAGACAACAAGGCGGCCGACGCGTTCGCGAAGATCGGCTCCACCCGGCAGGCTATCCCAGGTGGCTCCCTTGAGTGGCTGCTCAAGCAATCGATCAAGCCTTCCCCGGAGCCAGAATCAATCTTCGTGCTGGCAGACGCTGCCGGCCCATCAACGCCTCTAGCCGTCCCTTCGGCATCTTCGCCACCGGCTCCCACAACTTTGGCCGCCCTGCCGGCACTAGTCGAGCCGGATGCACCCGCAGATGTCGGCTCCAGCGACGCGCCTGTCATGATGACAATCGAGCAACTGGTCGCGGGGGCTGGCGAGCCGGTCCCGGGGAGCTATTCATCTAGGCCCGGGGGCTCCCGAGCCGGCCCTCGTCTCAGCTCCCTCATGGGCCCAGCCTATCTTGCCGTTCCTTCTGTGTGGCGAGCTCCCCCCAGACGAGGCCTTGGCAAGGCAAGTTCAGCGCCGGGCCTCGGCATACAACATCATCAACAACGAGCTCGTCCATTGCAGCACCACCGGCATCTTCCAGCGATGCGTCGAGCCGAAAAAGGGTCTGGAGATCCTCCTCGACATCCACCAGGGCAAGTGCGGGCACCACGCCACCTCCAGGACCCTGGTGGCCAAGGCCTTCCGCCACGGCTTCTTCTGGCCCACCGCTCTATAGGCGGCCAAGAAATTAGTCGACGAGTGCGAGGGATGCCAACGCTTCAACATGCAGAGCCACCTGCCGGCATCATCCCTCCAAACCATCCCCCTCTCGTGGACCTTCGCCGTCTGGGGGCTGGACATGGTTGGTCCTTTCAAGACCGCACTAGGCAGCATGACACACTTGATGGTGGTTGTCGACAAATTCACCAAGTGGATCGAGGCACGACCAATCAAGAAGCTGGATAGCCCCACGGTCGTCCGGTTCATCGATGACATCACGGTTCGCTACGACATCCCCCACAGCATCATCACCGACAACGGCAAGAACTTCGCCAAGGGCGCGCTCACGAGTTTCTACTCCAAGCAAGGGATCCGCCTCGACCTGGCCTCCGTCGCTCACCCACAGTCAAACGACCAGGTCGAGAGGGCCAACGGCCTCATCCTGTCCGGCATCAAGCCCCGGCTCGTGACACCGCTGGTAAGGTCATCCGGTTGCTGGATCGACGAGCTGTCGGCTATCCTTTGGAGTCTCAGGACCTCCCCCAACCGATCAAGCGGCTACACTCCGTTCTTCCTTGTGTACGGGTCCGAGGCGATCATCCCCACCGACATCGAGTTCGACTCGTCTCGGGTCGCCCTGTGCACGGAGAAGGACGCTAAGGAGGCAAGAGAAGATGGTGTCGACCTACTCGAAGAAGCCCGCGAGCTGGCCTTGATCAGGATGGCAATCTACTAGCAGAAGCTCCGGCACTACCACAGCAAGCGGATCTGGCCGCTCTCCTTTCGTGAAGGGGACCTAGTCCTCAGGCGGATCCAGCGGACAGCCGAACAACACAAGCCGTCCTCCCCATGGGAGGGCCCGTTCATCATCAGCAGGGCGCTGTACAACAATGCATACTACCTAATAGACGCCCAGAAGCCATAGAAGCGCAAAGGAGATGCCTCCGGCGAAGAGACGGAGCGCCCATGGAACGCGGCGCTCCTCCGACCGTTTTACTGCTAAAAAGACCAATGTATGTATGTATCCCTACCCTTTTGGTCTTATGAATGAATGGGTGCCCTAGGCCGGCTCTTGGGGCACGCCCTGTTTCGCTTCCCTCAAAGGTTTCCTCGCTCACCCCCCCCCCCCGACCCGGCTCTCGGGCCCGGGGGCTTGCCGGCTGGTCCTAGGTTGCTTCTCTCTAAAATGGGATAACTAGTGTGATCCGGGCAAACCCTCCCACCCTCACCAGCTACAGATCCGACCGCGGTTGTCCGGCTGACGGGGCCTCGAGGCGGCAAGGCTTGGATCACACGAAAGATCAATCGAAAGGAGATACCGGCTAGGCCCAGCCGAACCTCCGCCTCGCCTCTGTCACTCTACTTATCCCGAAAGTCTCAAGCGGTTCCTAAGTTCCGAACTGGCTCCCTCGAGGCGGACACCCCAACCCATCTACAGACCAGCTCCCGGCTATCCGGCTGGCGGGGTCGAAACCAAAGGGGAAAGGAGGATCAAAAAGAACCAAGAGGGTGAAAAAGGATAAGGATGAGCCGACACGAGCAATAAGGCAAACACGCTAAATATTCACAGCACAAGTGTTAAAGACAGAAGGGGTTCACGGCCAGCACGGTTCATTACATAAACACCCCCAGTGGGTGGACTTGAGCCTAACTTGCAGGAGAAGAAAAGGAAAGATAAAGACGCCCGGGGGCTCGGGCCATCGGCGCGTCGCCAGCCGGCATGCCTCCAACCGGCGCGTCGCCGGGCTGCTCGACTCTCGCCTCAGAGGTGGTCGTGGCCTTCGGGTCGGCCCCCTTGTCCTTCGAGGTGGTCTCCACGGTTCCGGCCGTCTCGCCACTCGAGTCAGTGCTCTCGTTGGCAACTTCCTTGTCCGTTGGGCCTTGGGGGATGTCGAAGGAGTCTTCGGGCACCAGCTCACCATCCTCGCCAAGAGCCGGCAGGAACTCGTCCGCGTCGATGTACGACGCAAGCTCGTCGGCCCAACGGACAAGGGCCGGCTCATGGGCCTCCCGCTACTCGGCCGGCTCGTCCCGCATGGTGGACAACCGGCCTAAGTCCATGCCACGATACCACGACGCGACGAACCGGAGTGCCATCTGCGTGCCGGCTTGGGCTGCAGATGCCTTCCATGCCTCGAGCCAGGCCACGCCATGCTCCAGCCACAAGGCCACGCGGTTCGCTGGAGCTCCTCCGCGGCCCGGCCATAGAGCGGTGATGATCTCTTTCCCGGTCGTCTTCAGCCGCTCCACGCTCCGCTCGAGGTGGGTTAGCCGGTACTCGATGGCGACCCCGAGCTCATCCATGTCCCACGCAGCGTCCGCCTCGATGGTGCGCCCGCACTCCCGAAGGTACTCCCGGTGCTCCTCAATGGCGCGCTCAGCGTGGCGCTGAGTTTCTGGGAAGCGCCCTATAAGAGAGAAGAAAAGAAAGGCAAATCAAACACAAGAGCCAGCAAAAGAAAAAAGCAACCGACTGGAGAAGGGAAAATGGGCACTTACCTTCAATGGTGTTGTCCACCCCGAGGGCGAAGTTGAGCGTCGCCTACTGCTCCGACGCTGGCGCTGCCTCCGATGTGGCGAGGGAGCCCCTGACCTCCTCGAGCGACCTCTCGAGGCGAGTCACCTCATCTTGAAGGGCGGCGGTCCTCCGGGCTGCGTCAGCCGCCACCTTGATGGCCATCTCCTTGCCCGCCTCCTCCTTCGCCACGGCGGCCTTGAGGCGGTCCTGGGCCGCCTCCCCATCTGCCAGCAGTGCGGCCAGCAGGTCTTTCTCCTACGCGGCCGCCTAGATGTCTTACGTCAGTCGGTCCCGCTCGGAGATGAGCCCGGTCTTCTCCTCCCAAAGGGCGGTCAGGTCACCTGCAAGACACGGCAGGCGTCAGCCGGCTCTTGGGGGGCCACATACCCCTCCCACGATATTCAACTTACCCTGCACATGCTCCAGCTTCTCCTTTAGTTGGTAGAAGTCGTCCTTGCCGCGGTCGTGGATGGCGACCGCCTCCTCAAACAGCTTCTGCCGCAGGGAGTTCCCCTCCTGTCACGCAGAGCTAGAAATCAAGACATGCTCAAAAGAGATCCGGCCTAGCTGCCCGTCAGCCGGTCAGCCGGCCCGCATCTCGGGGGCTACACCCAGTGAGTGCGCTGGCGCACCCCCACTGGAAAACCTAAGACAAGGGCAACCGGCTTACCTCTGCACGCTATAGGGTGGTGTCTGCCGCCTCTGCAAACTGGGCCAGCTCCTGCCGGCACAGGTCCAGGATGCTCCCCAAGTCCCCGAACGAAGGGACCGAGCCGCCCTCCTGGGGAGCCAGTAGGGCTGGCATGCCCGCCAGCGCCTGCCCGTCCCGGAGCACCTCCTACATGGTCCGCAGGGCCCTCCGGGACCGGCCACCATTGCCGCTCGGGCTCGCCATAGTGCCGGGCGCGGCGGCGGGTCAACAACGACGAGGGTCCGGGTTTGCCCCTCGTCGGACCTCCGCCCTTCGCCGTCACCGTCTCCACTCCCTGCCGCTCCGGCGCGTCGATCGCGACGGAGGGCGCATCCACCTCTGCGGCCGCCACCTCTGGCGCCACCTCTGTTGCCGCCCTCGGGGTTGCCGGGGCCTCCGGCATGTCAACCCGGGCCGGCTCGGCCGGGGGCGGTGTCACGTCCGGCACCTCCGGCCGGGTCGCCTCGGGAGCCGGCTCCACTGCCGCCGCCCTCGCTCGAGCCGCCTCCTCCACGAGTGGAGGCACAGGCGGGTCCATGACCGCCCCCTGTGGCTTGCTCGACAGAGGCCTCGACATGCGGGTCGATTCCACCGCCGAGTCCGACGCCCGCGCGGTGTCCGCGAACCTCCTCCACCGCCCGCCGCTCAAAGTCCCGGAATGCAAGGCCCCGCCTCGCATTCCGGACTTTGAGGCTCGCAGCTCCGCGAGCCTCCTCTTCTCCTCCCACTAGGTGGTCGCATGTTCATGGGCCCCCCAGCTGGCGACATCCGTCGGTTCCCCTGCCAGCTCCCCCTCGTGAAGCTCGATGGGGTCCCTGTAGTGCACAAAGGCCGGATTATCCACCGGCTCGCGACTCGGAAGAAAACAAATGCAAAACACGGAAAGAAGACTTACCCGATGACGAGGGGCAAGGCCCGCTTGGCACGCGGCGGCGGCTTCCGCGCGGCCACCTTCACCCACTTTTGGACCAGCGGCGGGGCCGCCGGCCACTCCTGGGATGGCCTTTTGCCCGATCGGCTGCTCTAGCCATCGAGGCTTGAGCCGGCCGCTCCTCGCTCCGCCGACCCTGGCGCGCTAAGGGAGGAGGCTCGTTCAGAATCATTACATCATCATCACCATCATCATCATCATCATCCGTCCAATCCCTAATCGAGGGGGCAAGAAGGAACTCACCCGCTCCGCTGGGCTCCCCGGCTGTGCCGGATCCTGCGGCTCCGCTGGGGTCGCTGGCTCGCGGGCCGGCCGGCTCGTCGGCTCCTCCCGACGAGTCCACCCCCTCCTTCGGCAGGCCTCCCCGCTCATAGTCTTCGGAGTCGGAGGTCGCGCGCTCCGCCTCGAAGATTTGGGGGTGCGGGCCATCTGGGGTGTTCTGTCGCACCAACAGCTGTGGTCAGCACGGCAAAGTGAGGTCTGTGGCCGGCTGCCGGCTGGAAAGAATCAACGAAGAAAAGTAACCTCAACGAAAAACTTACCAGGGGGGCAGTTGATGCGGTCGTACGGCTCCATGCCGAACGACCACGACTCGGGCTTCAACTTGAACGTTGTAAGGGCGTTCACCCGCTTTGCCACCTGAGCCGGTGTCTCGTCGACCGTGGACAGCCGGCAGGGGTCCCGATGGCTGGACATAACGCAGATTCGGTGCGGCCTCAGCTGGAGAGGCAGCACCCGGCGCACGATGAAGGTCGCCACCAGATCGGCGGTGACCAACCCCTCAGAGCTCTTCAGCGTTGCGAGCCGGCCGAGCTTCGTCAGGGCCACGCCACGCGGGGCAGCCCCCATCTAGTTCACCTGGCTGGATTGCACGTCGACGAACGACGGCAGCCGGATGAAGTCAAGGTTCGGGTCGGCGTTCTTCACATAGAAGAACGTCCGGTGCCACCCTTTGACGGAATCGATGAGAGAAAGAGGACGCGCAGTGCCACGGCAGCACACCACCGTGCCCCCGCAGGGACTAACTTTCAACCGCTTGAGATAGAAGAGAGTGTTGAAGAAGTTGATGAAAGGAAGGATTCTGAGGTACCCCTCGCACAACGTCACGCAGGTGGAGAGGTACAAGATCGCGTTAGGGCCAAGAGGATGCGGCTGGAGGTCAAAGGTGTCGAGGAAAAGGCGGAAGAAGATGCTCACCGGGAGCCCGAAGCCGTGGGAGAAGTGCCAGAGGAACACGACATGTTCCCCTAGCTGGGGCACCGACGCCACCTCGTCGCCTGGCGCGTGTGCGACCGCCCGCTCCGCCGGCGGCAGCATGCGCGAGCGGCGAGGCTTTGCAATGTTGGCCTCCATGACGATGGAGCCAGCCCAGCTCCCTCCGCGTCCATCGGCCATCTTGGTGGCATGCGGGCGCGGTTGCGGGCTCGGTAAGGAGGACAAAGAAAGCAAGAAGATGGGCAGCAAGGGGGCGAGCGGGATGCGGGTATCTCTGCCCCTGCCCTTCCTCCCCTTTTATAGGGGAGGCCATGACCGAGGGATGTGAGATTAATTGCGCCCACTCCCCCGAAAACCCCCCACGCGCGTGGGTGGCCGCGGGCCGTAATGGCTGCTTCGGGGCACAGAGGATCCCGACCTACGCCCCGAGGCCTACTGGGCTACGCCTGGGACCTAGCGGGCTAGGCCCAGGCCGACGTCCCATCTCCCCGCGTGGCGTGTGGCGAGTCGGCGCAGGTCCCGGGGCAACGCACTGGTACCCGAGGCGTCGGGTCCAACGGTCGACCCGGCTGCCCTTTCGGCTTCACGCCGGAGGCGGGTACTACTGAGGGGAAGCCGCCGGCTACTACTGAGGGGAAGCCGCCAGCTCCCGTCCGTCTACCGGACGTGGGCCCCCGCCAGCTTCGGGGACTACTGACGGGGTTATTACCCCTGGGTAGGACAAAGGAACGGGGTTCTCCCTCCTTCCACTTCGAAGGAAAACCACACGACTGGCTGCTCATAGCCCGCTGGATTACAGCCGTCTCGAGCGGCCACCGGCTGGTGAGGCAGATGGCTGATCAACGAGCCGATTCGACCCTCGGCCGGCTGGGCACGGTCGGGTGCCTCCCGGCCGGCTCCTCCGTTGACCTTAGGGCGGACAGGGGACGTCCCATCCCACTGCGCATGGGTACGACGACACGACAAGACCGCCACGATGGGCGGCCCTGTGGCTACAGTGGCCGCTCACGCACTGGAGCGCATGGCTACAGTCCGGCCGTCCAGGCTGCTGACCTTGGCAAGCGCAACCGGGTGAGGGAACAGTGCCGACACGTCCTCGCCCACTCGATTACCTGCCTCGGCATGCTACAGTACCGCTGGCCGTACCGGAGACCTCGGTCGGCTGGCGCTAGACGATGCCTCCCCGGCGACCTATGCCGTGGCAGGTGAGTGAGGGTCAATCGCAGAGCCGGCTGGCGAGCCCCAGTAGGCGACAAGACCTCCCAGCCGGTGGTCCCTATCGGCAACGAGACGGCACGAGGAGCGGGGCCCCAAATCAGCCGGAGAGGCTGCCAGCCGGGTCCCTCCGCCCTTGTACTTTAGGTATATAGTAGAGCTGGGGGGTTGGCCTATAAAACCACCCGAGCCCCTCATGCAACGGGGACGGACGATCACTCACACATCCACAGAACTCTAAACCCCCTCTAGTAGTGGAGGAAGACGAGCCGGCTGCTCCTTCTTCCTCCTCTAGATACAGCTCCAGGAGCACCCTTGTACACATACCCATCCATCCAACTAGACCAAGCAGGACTAGGGGTGTTACCTCCCACGGAGGGCCCTGAACCTGGGTACGTCGCGTGTCACCACCGCTTGTGCCCAATCTCGCCCCGGAGCCCGTCGGTGTCCTCCGGCCCCAACCACCTACGATAAGCCACCCTATGGCATCTGTCGTGAGAAAACGATGACATCCTGCTTGATTGTACTGATGATGTGTAGATTACAGAGTCGATCTACCTCGAGATCAAAAAGCTAAACCCTAGATGAGTTGCCCCTTTAGAACCTAAAACCCTCCGGCTTATATAGACACCGCGGGTACCTAGGGTTTACACATGGTCGGTTACTCACCGAAAGGATAAACATGCCTATGCGCTACATCAAACGTGGAGGACAAGCCATGATTTCCGAAGCTTCCATCCTGGAGACAGGGCCTTCGATCGATCCAATGTTCGTTAAGTGGCCCATACAGTCCAGCCCATAAGAGATAGGTCGGCCTCCCGACGAGCCCTTAATCCAGGACTCCTTCACCCGGATCTATTTTCTTATATATTCACAAACGCTATCACTACCTTGCTATTATTTATTTTCTTTTATTTTCTTTTGCAATTTACAATTATCTACACAACTCACTTGCTTGCAAATAACGAGATCAAGGGGATTGACAACCCTCTTGCCGGCGTTGGGTGCAAGCTGTTTGTTCTTTTGTGTGCGGCCGTTGAAGATGGTTGATGATTGTTATTCCTATTGGTTCGATAAACCTTGGTTTCATAACTGAGGAAAATACTTACCCATATTGTGTTGCGATAACCCGTTCTTCATCACGGAAAACCCAACGTAGATCACAAGTATTAATGACATACAAGGACATGGACGAAATATACAAGATGCATATTCATAAATTTTGTCATAGGTGTTGTGCCACCTTATTTTGGGCCCAGACCCATGTAATTTTGAAATATTACTTCATGGGCTGATTTTAGAGTCCGTATTGTGAGGGAAACGACCCAGAAGGTATTTTAGTCCCATCTTGCCAAGGATGGACGAAATCCCCTCCCTTTTCCCCTATAAATAACGGATGACTAGAAAAACACCATGGAGCCCGGAGTACCGTTGGAGCTGATGACCTCGTTGAGTTTCGACAGGGGTTTGACGTGGCGGCCGGGGTGGTGCAGCGACAGCAAAGGTAAGAGAGAAAAATTGAAAGAGAGAAAGTTAGAGGATGAAGACGCGGGTCCATGAAGGGTTTTGGGTGGGCTAGGGAGGGGGGTCGAAGTGCTATGTGGCTTTTGTCCGGACTCCTGCAATGCCCTTTTCCCTCATGTTTGTCTTACGTTTGCACAAAAAAGTAAGTCCGGACCGCTCGACATACCTATACATATTCGTGTTGGCTCGCTTAACACATCCAGACCGTACAACCCAGACGATTGCATGCCATCTAAAGGTTCGCTTTGAAAATGCCCTTAGAACCAAAAGTTATACATGACATGGTAAAAAAGCAAACATGTTGGTGGTGTAGCCTATCTCGTTTCACCCTCGGTGAGGTCGCATTAGCTGACACGAGGATGCATGAGATAGATCAATGCCCACATTCAAACGATGATTTTATCAACAGAAGGAAACCCGGCTGAAGCTCTGAAGAAGAAGAAACATAATGCAGAGCAAAAGGAAGCAACAGAACGAGTCGTGATAGAAGAACACATGGATTGATAAGGAATTTACATCAAAGTGCGCTATGAATCAAATTTTCCTAGTACACTTGTTTGCCACCAGCAAACACATAACAGAAAAGAAAAAAAAGGGACACAAATCACATGATTGATCACAACGACTAAAGCAAGAAGAAAAAGAAAGCAGGGCCGAGAACTCCCAAGAACACATCAAAACGCATTCTTATTGCTAATTACTACGCAGAGCTCTCGTCGTCTCACTGCCATTAACCGTGTGAAGTAGCTAGAACAGAGCAGATCACCACCTCCTCTGCAAGAACGCTTGCCGGTCATTCTCGATGGCCCCCGTCGACGGGCGGTCCAGGCGGCCGACGATGGCCGTCTTGAAGTTGAACGCCTCCTCCACCCGGTTGCACGACCGCTGCATTCCCACCCCGCTAAGGCTGGCCCGGGACTCTACCACTACCACCTCGCTCAGCGGCACCCGCTTCCGGTTCGTGGACGCGGCGGCCGGGGGCTCCGGCCGTTGCTTCGGCGCGCTGTGCGACCGCACTTTTGCCTCGAAGGATTGCGTGCTGGACATGTAGCTGGGGCAGTTGAGCAGAGACGACGACGAGTAGCCGCCGCCGCACACGCTTTTGGTCGGGGTGGCCGGCGTGTTCATGTACCGAGGTGTGCACTGCGCCGTCGCCGGCCGGGCCTTCTCCATCGCGCACCAGTCGTACTCCGGGAGGTGGCCCGGGGTCGGCACGGCGATGCGGGGCGGCGCGCCGCCTGGCATGTGGCACGGCAGCAGCGGCGACGCCATGGGATTGGCGGCGGCGCACCACTCCTCGCATGGGTCCAGCAGCGGGGAGCTCGCCCGGCGCGACAACGAGCGAGATTTGGGCCTGCCGGTGTCCATCTCCACGATCTTGGGGCTCCGGTCGTAGCCGTAGGACGATGACTCGATGCTCGCCGACAGCCTCCGGCTGTACGTCGCAACCCCGTGCTCGCTCCGCGTGTCGTCCGTGTACCTCTCCTGCTGCACCACAACCATTGCACATGATTTCCGTTAGAATCGTCTCCATTGATTACAGATGTACTACGTCGACAAACGGAATCAAAAAATATAGTTTAATCGATGGGTGATGGCCAACCAAGGAGCGGCGCGGCCGGAAAGAAGAATGGTGGAGCTGCGGGAGAGCGGCGCTGGCGATAGCGCGGTGGGCGCGCATGCTGGCCTGCGCGCGCACGAGCGCCTGCATGCTCTGCAGCGTGGCGGCCGCCTGCTTTCGCACGAGGTAGCCGCGCACCAGCGCTTGCAGCTTCACCAGCGCCCTGAGCGCCCGCAGCGCCTTCTTAGCCTGCAAAACAGCGCGAGATTTCGTCACGGCAAGAACACAGCACAGCAGGAGATCAAGGTCACGGTTGTGATATTCGCAGTAGATGGCAAATAGTCTTGCTGAGTCTGATAGATGCTCACCAAGAAGCCTCGGAATGCCGTCTGGATCCGGACTGCCGCGGCCGACGGTCCACGGTGCTCGGCGGCGTGGGCGACGCGACCCTTGTTGGTGAGACGCACGACGGCGACGGCGGCATGGGCCGCAGCCACGGCCGCGTCAGCCGCTGCTTGGGTGGCCGCCGCCACGGCGATAGCGTGCTTGCTCTGCTCCCGCTCCGTCTCGTCGTACACCGACCTGAGCCAGGCCGCCTCGGCCGCCCTCGCGATCGCAGCGTTGCCCCCGTGCGCCGACGTAGCCGCAGCGGCGGCGGCGGCGGCCTCCGCCGAGTCCCGCGACGACTTGCCGAAGCTCCACCGCTTGGCATTGCTTGGCGGAGGTATCGGCTTCTGGTCCTTGCTCTGCTCCTTCTTACTGCCGCCGCCGCCTAGGAAGCCCCGGATCCACCGCGCCGCCTTGCCCATCGCCGGACCTGATGACTCCGGCCGGACGGCGAGAGGCGGCGGTGGGCTTGCTGGTGAACCAAGAGAGCAGTGGGAAGCGTGAGTAAGAGAATGGGAGGTTTGAATAAGAGAGGGAAACGGAAGCGGGGCGCGTGGATGGCGTCGGGTTGGAGATAAAAAGGGGCCATCTACGCGATGTGGGCAGTCATTAGCGGACAAAGCAGAGCATATTACCACGGGGGCCCTCGCGCGCTCCCTCCCCCCCCCCCTCTCTCTCGTTAATTAATACTACTACTGCTGCTATAATAAAGAAAATAAAAAAATGGATTAGCGACGTCCAAGGCAGCGGCATTTGCCATGCAAGAGATTTTGGGTGACCCAAGGTTCAAAAAGGGACAGCGTACGCCCAAAAAGACTCGAGCAAGAAAGGAGTAGAAGAAAAAGCAGGGAATTTGAAAGCGACCAGTTCGAGAACGAAGGGCGTACTACGTATTGCTTTTTAGCGGAAAATTCATTTTTTGGCACCGAAAACTTACTTACGAAAATGTTTACGTGCCTAGGAAAGAATGAAAACGATGGGAGATCTTTTTACCCCGGCGCGGCGCGGCCCCTCCCGTGCACAGTGCGAGCCATCTGCCGCTGCCCCCCAGCGGCCAAGTTGCCAAGAAAAGCCCACACCTAAACCCAACAGAGGCACGAGGGAGGGAGATGCGGCCATGGAACAAGACAATGCACGCATGCATGAGTCCAAACTCCAAACAGTAGGTCAGGTCCAGTGCAGAGAGAGAGAAAGAGAAAGAGAAAGAGAGAGAGCATGCATGCATGCCCGGATCGACCAAGCAACCCTACAAATTTCAATAACGCGCGCGCATGACAGAGACGGGTGGCCGGAGATGAGATGAGATTAGACGATCTCCAGTGAACAGAAGCTTGACTCCCAGTCACTGTTCCCTCCTTCGCAGGCGCGGGCATGCACACATGACTGCGCGCATATACCACGTACGAACGACTGCTAGGCTAGGCATGGCAAAAGGCTACAGCCATATGGATCGCACGTACCACCACGAGCGTACCACCCACGATCGCCAATAGGCAACGGACCAAGATATCCTTGAGCCTTTGAGATCTGATGAGTGATCGTGGAGGCGTCACCAAGCTAGGACAAGATCACAAGACCCGCACACACGCAGCTCCCTATCTCCTACGGACACTGATTCTTTCCCTCCTTGTAGCTAGCTAGCCTCGCAAAGCTGCAGCTGCAAAAGGTGACGCCAAAAGTTGCTTAAATAGGTAGTCAGAATGGAAAGGAGGAGGGAAAAAGCCCATCCGTCCGTCCATGTAAAATGCAAGTGGCTTTGGTACTCCATAATCAAAACGTACGGTGAAAGAAAGAAATATTACGTGGTTGGTTGGTTGGTTGGTTGAGGTTCCATAGGGCCATATGATTGTCATCATGCTGTCACATTCAAGATGCGGTTCTATTCCTATTTTCGGCACGAGGGCCTCGATAGGGATAAAAATGCATCTCGTCGTGTTGTAAGAATGAATATCATTACAAGTACATATAGAGAAGAAATGAGTATATGGAGTTGGCTTACACTCGCCATAAGCTACAACAAGATCACATCAATTCAACAACATACTCAAACATCATACAGAAGAGCAGGGGCCGACTACGGACGAAATCAAACGACAAAATGACATCTATCCTTACTATCCCAGGCTGCCGCCTGAAACCCATCCTAGATCGATGATGAAGAAGTAGAACTCCAACAAACAAGCAACGCTCTCACGTTCAAGCATCTCATTACCTACACCTGCAACTGTTGTTGTAGTAATCTGTGAGCCACAGGGACTCAACAATCTTCTTTTCGAGGGTATCAAGACTATTAAAGCTTAATAGGTGAGGTCTGGTTAAGTGATGAGGCTGTAGCAAGCGATTAAGCATTTGTTTAAATGGCTAACTTACGAGTACAGAAAGTAAAATATGGTGGTCTACGCATAACGAACGTGAACTAGTAATGATCACTAACTGATCCTGAACACCTACTTACGTCAATCATAACCCCACCGTGTTCTCTTTCGGATAAGGGCTCACGAGAAGAGACAGTCACGGTTACACACACAGTTGGTGTATTTTATTTGAGTTTACTTCAAGTTTGCTATGACCAGGTGTTAAACAAAGTATCCAAGTTTGCCACATAACCGTGGGCACGACTTTTCGAAAGATTTAACCCTGCAGGGTGCTCCAACCCATCCATCACAAATTGCGGGAATAAACTCGACCACGGATCTCGTGATCATCCTAGGCAATTCCAAATAAAATCCGACACCTCAAGATAGCCCGAAGAAGATCAGAGTTCCTCACTCAAGACGTTCGAAAAAGGTAAAACAAATCCAGCAAGGCCGCCCGACGTGTCGACGAACCCGATAAGAGCCGCGTATCTCGTTCTCAGGACACGACCGGATGGGACTAACTATGAGGAAAACCAATCCCCGAGTTTCCTCAAGGCGGCCTCGCAAGTAGCCCGTTTTGGACCAACACTCATAAGGAGCACTGGCCCGGGGGTTGATTAAATTATCCGCGGGTGCCGGCGGGTCTCTATGCAATTTTATTAGTTATTAGAAAAATGTAGTACCAATGTTGGGCCTTGTCAGACAAGTTTTATCCCAAAACGAAAATTAAGGGGGTCCCCATAAAAACCCCGAGCATGTTAGGAGCGCTCAATTATGGAACATAACACCGGTTCTCAAGTAACTAGGGGCGACAAGAGTGGAACAAAACACCGAGCAAAAGGCCAAGCCTTCCACCTTTACCAAATATATATGTGCATTAAATTAAATAGCAGCAATACTGTGATATAACAAAAGAATGTCCATGTTGACACATGAAAGCAATTGCACCTGCAGCTCGAAACGCTATAAAAAGGGTTGAGCAAGCGGTAACATAGCCAAACAAAGGTTTGCTGCGAAGGTGGAGGGTTAATGGCTTTTCATGCCAATATTGGGAGGCTTGACAAACAAGTGATAGGTAGCGAGACATAACGATAAAAGCGGGACAACTAGCATAGCAATGATAGTAGTGGTATCCAGGGAAATGTGTCATCTTGCCTGAGATCCCGCTCTGAAAAAGAACGAATCCCGCTATAAATATTCTATCCAAAATTCTACACATTTCACATATTTAAAAATATTTTGATATGGTGCACGGTTAATTAGTTATGAGTATTTTAAAAACATCTATTTATATGCAATACAAAACGTCAATGGGCCAACTCTGATTGCGCGGGATGACTATATGACGCCTATGGGCGGGGAATAGGGGCAGCTCACCTTGGGCCAGATCTGGCCAGGCGGCTGGCTGGGCCGAAGGGAGGTGGATTGGGCCGGCCCACCGTAGGAGGCCGATCAACGGGGCGCTAGCGGGCGAGCGAACCACTCCCGTCCTCCTCCTCGGAGCTGAGGCGAGGAGTGACAGCGAACAGGAGGCGACGGCGGTCGGTAGGGGGCACCAACGGCGAGGGCGCGATCAGGGATGGTCGGATCCCGTCGGCCGACGCCGGATCTGAGCGGAGGCAGCGGCGGACGAGCTCCGGGCGACGGCAACCATGGCGCGAGGCGGAGCTTCGGGCAGCGGCGAGGCTGGCCTTCTCCGGCGAGGTCGTCAACGAACGGTGGCGGGGCGACGAGGTGCGGCTCTGGCGAGGTCCGACGAGGTTCAGGCCCTATTTCGGCGCGGCACGGGAGGGCGCGGCGCTCCGGCGGCCATGGGAGCTCGGGCGGCAGCGCCGATGCCTGACGGCTTGCGGCGGCGGCAGGATCCAGGCCCGGGGCAGGCCCCGGATGGGCTTTCGCAGGCCGCGGCGCTGGAGAGAGGGAGCTGGCGGCTGCGGGAGGAGGGAGGCTGGTTTCGCACGGGAAACGAGGAGGATTAGGGTTTAGGTCCCAGTTAGGAAGGGGAGGGGTCTATTTATAGGTTTAGGGGCTAGGGTTGATGGTTTTCGGAGCCGATTTCGGCCGTGCGATCGTAATCGAATGGCCGGATCGGGGCAACAGTGGTGGCTATGTGTGGAGTGGGCTCAGGCTGACAAGAGAGAGATAATGGTGGCCCGTGACACGAGGTTTTAAAACACCGTAAACATCCGATGAATAACCGATGACCACACTGCTAAGGTTGACCGATGGGGTATCAAACGAACTCGAAATGCGACGAAATTCGACAGACGGTCTACCTACACTATAACAAGACTGCACGCCAAGTTTCGACCCAATTCGAGAATAATTTTAGCGCGCTTTAAAAACGTGTTTTATTTAACGATGCCGCGGGCGCATGCGTGTGTGGTTAGTCTCGAAATGGGCAACGGCAAGAGCGGAGAGAACCGGCGACTACGAACGGATGCAAGTTTGAAAACTCATGTTGACAAGATGTCGATGCTATGCAGATGATGCGAATGATGCGATGATGAATGCGACAACCAGACGAAACACATGACGAGAATGGAATAAAAGGGGAATCTTCTAGAGCGTTGGTCCCGGGCTATTACAACTCTCCTCCACTACACGAGGATTTCGTCCCGAGATCTATAATGAGAAGGGGAAGAGAAAGAGAAAGAGGTAAAACTTAGTTGCTTCTTTGACAAACGAGTGTAACCAATGAATCTTGAAGGATTCCAAGAGATGAAGAATGACATGAGGAACAAGCAGCAATTCACATGAAATTTCGGCAGCACTTCGGTAGGATAGAGGGGCAAAATTTGATATGATGGAAACAAATTGAAAAAGAGGCACCAAACTTCGGTTGGATTAGAATCAAAACTTCATAAGACAAAAGGATCATGAAAGATTTCACAGCACTCCGGTTAATGGACAAGCAAGGGAAGAGCATGATCTTAATCAAACCAGATGATGGATTGACAAGAGCAACATGAAAGCGCCTCCGGAAGAAAAGAATAGAAACTAGATCTGGAAGGAAAAGAACGGAGAAGAGAAATAACAACTTCTACCACCTTTGAACTTGAGAAGCATCTTACAAGAAGAGATTGAACGGGGTTGTTGAAAAAAAATCAACAACAAAATAATAGCTTGTTATGGGTTTGTGGGAAACATCTCAAAATTATGAGGTGACAACCTGCCACAACAGAAACAATTGATTGCTTGAGAGCAACAAGCTATGCAAAACTTCTTTCACCAAGAGGAGAAGGAGAAAACTTGGATCATTTATAACACCATGATAGCAACAATCCTTAGGAAATGCTTTAGGTGAAATCCAACCCAAGATAACTCCGAGAAAACAAGATGGGTTTACTTATCTTATTCTTAACAATTTTTCTTCGAGACTCCTCATAATCAAGAATTTAATAATACCATCTCAAAAGACAATGGAGAAGGAATTGAACTTAGACATCCAAGATAAGAACACTTAAGCACCTCCAACAAGAATCTTGAAGAACACTTGAAAATGAAAGAAATCTTGATGAACCACCATGAAGAACGTTCGGAAGAACTCTGAAACGGAAGGATTAAAGAAATAATTGAAGGATGCAAAAAGAACAAGACTGGGGACTTGCTATGAATTAGATGAAGCTTAGCGACAAGATACTTGAGAAAAACTAGGAACTCCGGAAAAGAAAGATGACCACTTGGGATAAGGAATTTGATATCATGAACAACTCCGGAAGAAGGATTGAGATCACTTGGATGAAACAAGAATAAGAATTATGATATGACTATCCTTCATCAAGTTAAATTGATGACAAACAACGGATTTCGCACGCCACTTATTCTTCTTGCAAGGGATTGAAGAAAGAGAGAGATAGATCACAAACTTGAAGAAGTCTTGCATGAGAACACGGGTAAGAATTAGAAACTAAAGAGGATAATACAAATGAATGATATAACATGAGAATGAAGAGAGCATGATCCACCTAATAGAAAACTTGAACAAAGCACCGGAATAATTGAGATACGAACGAAGGGACCACAATTGAGAAGAATTTGAGAATGAAAACTGAAAGCTTAGAATGAAGAAATCTTCTAAAATGATGGCCTTCAAAGGATCGAGAACTAACAACAACTATGAAATACACCGGAGAGATATGGGAGAAATTTCTCATGAATGGAAACAATTTGAGATGATAACAACAAGATGAAACCATGAATCTCTAGGAGAATGGATTAAGATTTAAGAGAACTCTCTTTCGGTCTTCAATGCTGAGAATGATGACGAGAAACACCACCACGAATTACTGAGATACTCCGGAAGAATGAATAAAGAAAAGGTTGGGCCAATGATGAAAATGATTTGAAGCGATCATGAAGAAGGAATATGACTGATGATAATCATTCTTACATCATATTGAAAAGAACTTGAGGACATCTCCGGAACGATTAGAAGAGTCTGGTAGGATCCTGGGGAAAACACATGTGGGTTATAGGACCACTGAAAAGAAACCAACGTTGAAACAATTGCTTAAAAAGAGAGATTGCGCCAGTACAAATTAAGAACTTGAAGATATGAGACCCTTGAAATAATTGAAAGGATTATGAATGGAATGAAAGTCTTCTGGGATATCTTCAGCACTCCAGATAGAATAGAGATATGAATAAGCAAGAGAGGCTTAGATAAGAATTCCAACATGGGAGAGCATTAGAGAATGAAAATGATAAGATGAGCATCGAAGCTTGAATTGAATCCACCGGAGAAGAATAACAACAAGAACAAAGAATATGAGGATAGATCTTGAAATTGAAACTCCTGAGAATATTGACAAAGAATCACCAGATACAATATGGAGAAATGATAGTGGAAGCATTGATGAAGAGAAAAGCACTTGGAAGAGAATTTAATCATTGAAACAAAAGGGCGGGAGGGTGGGGAAAACAAAGAAACTTGGGACAGATGAGACGAACTCCGGAAAGAAGTGAGAATTGATCTTGCAACACTGGAGATGATAGAATTCACTTGAAGAGAAGCGCACCGGATAAAAATAATTGATATGATAACTTGATTGAGCAAAAGAATTAGCAATCCCACTGAAATATGAGAACACTACTTCGAAAAGACATGAAATCTCCACTTGACATCGAAGCAACTTGAAATACCATATACAAAACAAAACGAAGGATGGGGCTTACGAAACAATCCAGAACAAATACATACCCACTATGCACTTGTTGGAAAGATAATCCTAGGTACCTACTTGAATTCCCACCTAAGAACTTCCAAAAAAATTCTGGTTATGCAATCCGGTGTGGGGGATACAAGGAGGAAATATCTCACACAACTAGCAAACCTACACCCCAACTATATCCATCCTTCAACACATAACCATAGGCTTTCGCAAATCCATCTAACTCGAATCCTCGAAAGCACAACGATACTAACCATGGTGGTACCACGGACGCCTCCCCAGTATTGGGTGACTTCGACCTTATCTCACCATGACAAGTATTGAGGCAATTCCGAACACCCTCCGTCCTGAGATACTGAGGAAGCGGAATGATAACGATGTGCCAATAATTTCCTGGAGCTCAACTCCCCGGAAGAAATCAAGTCAGACAGGAGGCACCAAGACAGAACTCCGTCACATCGGTATCATATAGTTTCCAAAATACCCACGTGATCCTAAAACAATTTTGAGAGAGAAGAGGAGTAGAATCAAAATTCCTAAGTTGTAATTCCTCACCAGAGCATAGAAGAGGACTAAAAAGAATCCTACTCTCCGATATACCTAGACTCAAAACGGTTTTTTACTAGGAACGACTCGGCCAAGTTCGATCAAACAAGGGGGCTCCTAGGTCGGTACAGGCTCTGATACCAAGTTGTCACACCCAAGATGCGGTCCTATCCTTATTTTTGGCACAAGGGCCTCGACAGGGATAGAAGCGCATCTCGTCGTGTTGCAAGAATTGATATCATTACAAGTACATGTACAGAAGAGATGAGTATATGGAGTTGGCTTACACCCTCCACAAGCTACAACAAGATCACATCAATTCAACAACATACTCAAACATCATACAGAAGAGCAGAGTCCGACTACGGACGAAATCAAACGACAAAATGACATCCATCCTTGCTATCCCAGGCTGCCGTCTGGAACCCATCCTAGATCGATGAAGAAGAAGAAGAACTCCAACAAAGAAGCAACACTCTCACGTTCAAGCATCTCATTACCTACACCTGCAACTGTTGTTGTAGTAATCTGTGAGCCACAGGGACTCAGCAATCTCCTTTCCAAGGGTATCAAGACTATTAAAGCTTAATAGGTGAGGTATGGTTAAGTGGTGAGGCTGCAGCAAGCGGCTAAGCATTTGTTTGAGTGGCTAACTTACGAATACAGAAAGTAAAGTATGGTGGTCTATGCATAACGGTCGTGAACTAGTAATGATCACTAACTGATCCTGAACACCTACTTGCGTCAATCATAACCCCACCGTGTTCTCTTTCGGATAAGGGATCACGAGAAGAGACAGTCACGGTTACGCACATAGTTGGTGTATTTTATTTGAGTTTACTTTAAGTTTGCTATGACCAGGTGTTAAACAAAGTATCCAAGTTTGCCACATAAACGCGGGCACGACTTTCCGAAAGATTTAACCCTGCAGGGGTGCTCTAACTCGTCCATTACAAATTAACCACACGCAACGGGAATAACCTCGACCATGGATCTCGTGATCATCCTAGGCAATTCCAAAGGAAATCTGACACCTCGAGATAGCCCGAAGAAGATCAGAGTTCCTCACTCAAGATGTTCGAGAAAAGTAAAACAAATCCAGCAAGGCCGCCCGGCGTGTCGACGAACCCAATAAGAGCCGTGCATCTCGTTCTCAGGACATGAAGGGATGGGACTAGCTACGAGGAAAACCAATCCCCGAGTTTCCTCGAGGCGGCCTTGCAGCAGTCTGTTTTGGACCAACACTCATGAGGAGCACTGGCCCGGGGGTTGATTAAATTATCCGCGGGTGCCTGCGGGTCCCTATGCAATTTTATTAGTTATTAGGCAAATGTAGTACCAATGTTGGGCCTTGCCAGACAAGTTTTATCCCAAAATGAAAATCAAGCGGGTCCCCATTACAACCCCAAGCATGTTAGGAGCGCTCAATTATGGAACATAACATCGGTTCTCAAGTAACTAGGGGCGGCAAGAATGGAACAAAACAACGAGCAAAAGGCCAAGCCTTCCACCTTTACCAAGTATATATGTGCATTAAATTAAATAGCAGCAATATTGTGATATAACAAAAGAATGTCCATGTTGACACATGTAAGCAATTGCACCTGCAGCTTGAAACGCTATAAGGAGGGTTGAGCAAGCGATAACATAGCCAAACAAAGGTTTGCTGGGAAGGTGGAGGGTTAATGGCTTTTCATGCCAATGTTGAGAGGCTTGACAAACAAGTGGTAGGTAGCGAGACATAACGATAAAAGCGGGACAACTAGCATAGAAATGATAGTAGTGGTATCCAGGGAAATGTGTCATCTTGCCTGAGATCCCGCTCTGAAAAAAAATGAATCCATGAAGAAGACGAGCCAACATAGTCGAACGAATCCTCACACTCCGAACGCTTTCGGAACTCTATCGAGAAGGAACAATCCGAAAACAACAATGAACACACCACACACCTCAACATATGCATGACATGATGCACAAACAAATATGATGCATGTCCGGTTTAATTATGCAAGGAATGACAAATGACATCAATCAAACACTACACATTAAGTGAAGCTCAATGTGCAATGAGTTGCATATTGACGAAACTCCACCGTCGATTATTTAGTTCACGATAGTATGAAATTTTGTTAACATGGCAAGAGGTGAAGCATAAGTAAACTATCTCTCTAGGCATCTTAAATGAGGCCGCAAACAACTTGTAGCATTTCCGAAACGACCCCATATGTAAATTTCGAAATTGATCCAGATCTGAAATATCATATTTTATATTTGTTAAACAACATAATAAAGCATGCCACGAAAATCTACATGTCATTCTAGTCGATTTGCATATATAGAACGTCTCAAACGAAGCTACGGTCTAAAAGATATGACATGCACAAGATGAAGATGACATGAATGCAAAATGCATGAAAATGATAACCACAAGCACTTAAAACATGAATGCAACATGATAATATGTAACTACATGACGTTCTAAGCAAGTTTCATATATGGCATGACCAAAACGGAGCTACGGTTCAACCACAATCACCAAAACAAGTTTTAGTTCAAATCTGCCCAAAACAGTAATATGGCATTTTGCACACATGAAAACAACAAGCTACAAGATCCTAAAATGCACAAACTAAGCATGTGACAATTACATATGACACACACTTCATTTCATCTTCACATATCATACTCAAAAAATGCATGGATCACATGGTATGAAGCCCACAACCTTGCTAATTGAAAACAGTTTTAGACTTAGTGAAAATAGCAGTTTTTGACAGTGCAGTTTTTATCACGAAGGCATATTGACAGTAGTGAAACTATATGCTACAAGGCATATTATGGTATGAAACTTAACAGCATACTAAAGGACATTATCAACTACAAATAACTCCATTACACCTTCGCCAAAGGGGTTGTAGATCACTAGCAAAACACATTGCAAGACAGCAACATAATGTTACAGATCCCAGACTTAGAAATATTTTAGCATCTCAAAACAGCATAATTTTTATAGCATGATGGTAACAAGAAAACAACACCTAAACATGGATTTATATAGTGCCCAAAATGACCAGGGTCTAGCACACATGTCAAGGAGCATATCTCATGTTCAACAACAATTCATATCGTGCATGGATTAAATCACACGAAAATAGCAAAAGGGCATCATAGCAAAAATGACATGCACACAACTTACTCAAATGACAAAACAAAGTTTACAGATCAATTCTATGGATTTTTCTACCCCGAAAAACATATATAATATGTGGTTTTTCATATTTACAAAACGACAGACAATTATGCGGGATTAGGACCTAAACCATTTTAGCAAGTTATTTATGCAAAAAAAAATACAAACATCACATTACATATATTTTTATCATGCATGAAAATGCGATACTATCAAT
The DNA here is from genome assembly GCA_022496015.1 of Hordeum marinum. Lineage (NCBI taxonomy): Eukaryota > Viridiplantae > Streptophyta > Magnoliopsida > Poales > Poaceae > Hordeum > Hordeum marinum. The sequence goes on from CM039672.1 coordinate 115,344,593, forward strand.
ATGCACATTTACATATAGAGTTTGAATAATTCGGATGCATGATATATATGCGCAATACAAAATATGACATATATGCAAAATAGCAGAAAATGACATGTTAAACATTTTTTTTATCATTTGCGAAAACGGGCTATAAATATTCTACCTGAAATTCTATACATTTCACATATTTAAAAATATTTTAATACGGTGCACGGTTAATTAGTTATGAGTATTTTAAAAACATGTATTTATTTGCAATACAAAACGTCAATGGGCCAACTCTGATGGCGCGGGATGACTATATGATGCCTATGGGCGGGGAACACGGGCAGGTCACCTTGGGCTAGATCTGGCCAGGCGGCTGGCTGGGCCGAAGGGAGCCGAATTGGGTCGGCCAACCGCAGGAGGCCGGTCAATGGGGCGCTAGCGGGCGAGCGAGCCGTTCCCGTCCTCCTCCTCGAAGCTAAGGCGAGGAGTGACGGCGAACAGGAGGCAGCGGCGGTCGGCAGGGGGCACCAACGGCGAGGGTGCGATCAGGGATGGCCGGATCCGGTCGGCCGCCGTCGGATCTGAGCAGAGGCAGCGGCGGACGAGCTCCGGGCGACGACAACCATGGCGCGAGGCGGAGCTTTGGGTGGCGGCGAGGCTGGCCTTCTCCGGCGAGGTCGTCAACGAACGGCAGTGGGGTGACGAGCTACGGCTTTGGTGAGCTCCGGCAAGGTCCGGGCCCTGGCTCGGTGCGGCAGGGGAGGGCACGGCGCTCGGGCGGCCATGGGAGCTCGGGCGGCGGAGCGGACGCCTCACGGCTTGCAACAGCGGCGGGATCCGGGGCCGGGCGGGCCTTGGATGGGCTTTCGCGGGCCGCGGCATTAGAGAGAGGGAGCTGGCGGCTGCGGGAGGAGGGAGGTTGGTTTGGCACGGGAAACGAGGAGGATTAGGGTTTAGGTCCCAATTAGGAAGGGAAGGGTCTATTTATAGTTTTAGGGGCTAGGGTTGATGGTTTTCGGAGCCGATTTCGGCCGTGCGATCGTAACCGGACGGCCGGATCGGGGCAAGGGTGGTGGCTGTGTGTGAAGTCGGCTAAGGCTGAGAAGAGAGAGAGAGAGAGAATGGTGGCCCGTGACACGAGGTTTTAAAACACCGTAAACGTCCGACGAATAACCTATGACCGCACCGCTACGGTTGACCGATGGGGTATCAAACGAACTCGGAATGCGACGAAATTCGACAGGCGGTCTACCCACGTTATAACAAGACCGCACGCCAAGTTTCGACCCAATTCGAGAATAATTTTAGCGCGCTTTAAAAACGGTTTTTTTTAACGATGCCGCGGACACGTGCGTGTGTGGTTGGTCTCGAAATGGGCAACGGCAAGAACGGAGAGAACCGACGACTATGAACGGATGCAAGTTTAAAAACTCATGTTGACAAGATGCCGATGCTATGCAGATGATGCGAATGATGTGATGATGAATACGACAACCAGACGAAACACATGACGAGAATAAAATAAAAAAGGAATCTTCTGAACCATCGGTAGCAGACTGTTACACATGCATGCTTCGTGTGCTTGCGCTTGCAGGTCTGGTTGTGGTTGTGCACGATGATGGTGCCGCCTGCATGTGGGTCTACGTGTGTTAACATCCAGGTAACAGGGCTACACGTGCATCTCTGCATCTACATATGTTTTAAGTTTTAACATGTCCTTTGAGAAAAGAAAAAAAATATGCTTTAACATGCACCACGCAGCAAGCGCTACATGGATATGGTACGACCGTACCGACGTGTGTGTGTCGCCGTAAGCAAGCATGATGATGCCTTTTGCCATCAAGAAGCGAGCATGCAATCAAAGCGTGGCGCTGGCCGTGCAGCTGTGGGTCGCTTTGTTTTGCTCCCCTTGGAAGGTACTCCTAGTCCTGGTCGATCCATTCAGTAGGATTTGAATTCGAACCTTGCTTAGTTTTCGGAGGGAAATTTGAGCAGCTGGTGTGGTGGCTGGTATTAGTGTACCAGCACTAGTGACGACAGACATGCGGTACAGTACATTGATTGTGGATGCCGTATTCATCCCGAGTATGTATTGCCTGCAAACGAGAAATGATCCATTTGTCCACCGGATATATAATAAACAATACCGTACAAACATGGCACGATCATTACATACTCTGTATAATTAAGAAAAAATATTGTATGTAATTAACGGATTATTTTTTTGTAGAATATATGTATTTAACGGAGTAAGTACTCAGCCTATACGTAGTTTTTAATCCGGTGTCCGGACCGGGCGACTGGAGTTGCTGCAGAAGCTAGCGCATGCCATCAATCACCATGGTCCGCAAGTGGCCGATGGCCATCGATTAGCACTTGAAATGTTTACCTCTGCGGTTCCGCAGGGCCGGGCCAGGGGTAAAGAGCAAGCAAGCGAGCACTTGATGATGCGAATTTGAACCCACAGAACAGAATCGATTTCTACACCTGGCCGGCGGGCCACCGGGTGAGATGCAGTCAAGAAGATGTAGTACGCTGAACCCTAAGGGCGAGACAGGAAGGAAAGCAAGCCCACAAAGGCGAATCATCACGGTAAACAAATACTACTACTCCCCCGTAGATTTGCACCATCGCTCTCCTGCCTTTCTGGCTCCAGCGCTTCTCTCTCTGTCTCTCTACGCACCACGTGAGCCGCCGATTGCCCGCCATACCCCCTGGGCCTGGGTGACCAGACCAACCCGGTCGCCGGAAAACGCAGCGGCTGCGGCGGTCAAAGCAGAGGGGCGTTTTGAACAATGCCTCCTGCCGTGATGGCCAGCCAATGACAACGTGCGACGGCGATCTCGGGCAATTTTGGCTTCGCTTTAAGGCCAGCGCCAGTCGCTCGTTCGAACGGGAAATACGTACGTAACCCGGGATTCCCGGCGGAACAGGAGTAGCCCAACAGGAGTGGGCCACCTGCTCTGTGTTACTCTACTGCTGCTCCACTGCTGCTGCTGGTAGACTAGTGGTATAGTAGGCTGCACGTACATTACCACGGGCACGAATAATATTTTTGTTAGTTGCATATATAGACATAATGTGTGTTAAATTTTACATGTGTAAAAATGATAGCCCATAGCAATTGAAATTTACTTCACCTTTGATGTTGTAAGATGATAAAAAGACATAATAAAAAGTTGTGTATATAGGAAACAATGATCTAACTAATTATTTGTTGCAAACTTAGATCTATTTGATGGGTTCAAAACATTTCAATAGAATATGAGAAATGTTGTCTTTAGCTTCATTTATATGGTACAATGTGAGTCGCACCTCGATTTTAACGAGCTAAAAATAATAGCCCATAACAATAGATTGGATGGTACTTTTCTTCTAAAGAAGACTTGCTACGTTATGTGGCATTTATGTCACCACGTAGTAGTTGCTCCTTTCTCTTTTTTTTGAAGGAAAAAACAGTCATTCCTCCCACTTACTCACTGCACAGTCGCCTTCCGCTCTCTTTGTCAGCCAACGGGTGTCGACGGAACTCATCTCCCGTCACGCATCTTTGCCGCCATCTTTTCGGGCACCCTCCCTCCATGCCATGGCTAAGCACACGCCTCCCTCTCCCCACCGGCTCCCCTCCCCTCCACTTCGTCGCCCGCCCCCTCGTCTTCTCGCCATGACATCGCCCTCCTCCTTCTTTATCCAACAACCTCTTTCGTGGCGCCTCGACACTGAGCCAGCACGCCCGCCGCCGGTCTCGCATCTTGGGCAGTTGTATCCAGACGAGAGGTGCAGGTAGGCGCACAACTCTCGATTAGTTTGATGCACATAACTGACATGTTTGATATGTGGCGTGAAGAGGAGGTGAGATGACGCCCTTATCGTCGGGCACGATCTTCTACCTAGCCGGGTCGTACCAAGCACAGTCGTGTTGTGTCGTCATTGATCTCCATGATAAAGACATCCCAAGTCGATCCCCGATGCCAAGCAGCGCACACCAGGGCACCATAACAATATCATCATACTAACAACTACCTTGAGATCCTTAGATCACCGAGAATCCAACATTCTCTTGTTGTCCTTTGATTTCTCATGGGATTTGTATTTTGTCAACCCTTTTGTTTGCACTCTTATCAACATCGAAAGCAAGTCCGACAGAAAGGAGTCTCTTGCGGCATCGGATCTCTCTCTAGCACATTTGCCCGTGAACTCTTCCAAATAGCTCTACATCACCACACCATAACCGTAGTTAAAAAATTAACAAGAGCACAAAAACATAAAATTAAATCAATTGGGTATAAAAGGATGCAACATATATAGAAGCTTGAAGAAGGATTTTAGGACGGGTGGATAACTGATCGATAAAAGAACACTGAGAAGAATTGATCAATAAAAAAACACTGACCTGAGCATGTAATTGATATATTCCAATTAGAAGTGCTGACAACGAGGAGATTAATTGAACCTGGGCCCTGGATATCAATTCGAAAGGGAAGCGAAGGAAAAAATGGCTTCCTAGGAGGCACCGACCTGCGCAAATCATCGTCCAGGCCGCAATACCAAGAGCTGCCTTTTCTTTTTGAGTTGACCAAGAGCTCCTACTAGTTCCACACCACCTTATAAGGGTTCATTTAGTAGCTCAACACTATTCATGTAACATGTACCATTAGGGTTCTCTTGTGACATGTGATAGATTTTATTTTTATTTTTCATACAACATGGATGCTTCCAATAACATAAAAACAATAAAATATAAATTGTTACTTATGTACGTATATACCTGCTATTTTCCGGGCATTAAGTGTTGCAACCTCTCACAGATATCACCCTAGTCCTTCAAAGTAAGATGTGTCTCATCAAAAAAAAAAGATCTTAACCTACAGTTTCTTTGCATAAAGTAGTAAGACATAAACATTGTTTAGTGGTCGTGGCTATTGAAGAAGATAGGCACAATATTAATGTGAAGTTGTTGTAAGGGGTGTGAATTTTTTTAGCGAAGAACATACACAAGGGATACTGGGCCAATTCTTCAAATCCCTAACCATGAGCATGTAAAAAGGTAATAGAAAGAGGTAGTGCCTAACCTTGGTTTCCTCTAGAGGAACCGAAGACCGTGCAGGAAGATCCAACCATGTTGCTCATTGTTTGTGAGTATAAAACACCTATATGTGCAAAGGTGTCGCTTAGGTAGGCATAGCAAAATGTTCGCCTAACACCTTGCGCCTAATTCTTTCTTTGACACCTTCATATGCCGTAGTCAGGGACACCCCTTCTCGTCGGGGGACCTCCGTGTAGGCAGCAGCTCCAGCGGTGTCCCTTTGAATCAGCGCCAAGCCTAAGCAGAACACGCCACCACACATTAAATGACTAAAAATATAATGCAAGTGTTTAATGAATAAATCCTACCAAAGCGTTTGAGTTATGCACATTATATTGCTTATGTATATCCATCGTATCCTGGGAAACTATTTCTTATCTATGGATATATGCACAAAATATAATAGTGTTCATAGTAAATGTAAGGTACACACAAGTAAGACATGCCATTCCTTTTCCTCTACTAAATAGAGGCTGCTCGGCTTTTCCTTTGCGAAGTGCTATCTTCGTACCAGCGCTGCTCAAGGTAAGTTCATTGGTTGTATTAGTTGCTCATCCCAAAAGTCCAACTAATGAAGACATGTGTAAATAAATATATGTATATATGTAACTTTTATATTTAAAAAGGAAATAAAGATAAATTTACTTATAAGAAAATAAAGATTCATGGACATGCTAAGATCATTGCAAGTTAAGAGAAGAAAGTACTGCATCAGTGGTGAAACGCATGCATGTCAACTTTAGTCGGTTGAACAAATGCAAGTGTCTAAAACAAAGAGCATTTGTAATGTACTTGAAAACAATTAACCTAGCTGTTTAATGCACCGAACATAAAAAATCTGCTCGCCTATTGAATCTTAGAACAGTATAATAATTGGTTGGACTTCAAATTCACAACACAACCCTGAAACAACATAACGGGTATGCCGGAGTTCACCTCCAGGTGCATCGATGATGAGGAGCAGGACAATAGTTCCTCCCAGAATTTTTGTTGATCTTGATGGAATGAAAATGAAATATGGGTCCCATAACACACACTGTCGCGGAGAAACCCAACACTACTGAGGAAACACGGTCCAACACCACCTCCAACACGGGCCAATAAAACGCAGCTCCTTTCACACCCCAACACACCAGCACCATGAGCGGCTTAGACCATACTCCAACACCAGTACCAGCACGGCCAAGCCACCGACACCACGAGCAGCTAGTCTACAACTCAGGGCGGGCAACTTCGTCGCAACCACAGGCGAGTGGCCCAGATCATACCCGGTCGATGCCGCCACCACCCACACCTGCGTTGCAGTCTCCGATAGTCATCCAGCAACGCCCGCGACCCCAGACCACCCACGCACAACAAAAGCTGCCCCACCACTGCTCGCGCAACATCTCCAGGCTGAGATAGACCTCCCTCCACAACCATGGCTGAACTGTGCCTCCACCGATGTCATCACATGCCGGAAAACCATCACGCATCGGCCACTGCTCTGCGAGCTCCTAATCCATCTCTGACGCACCACGGGCTCCCCGCCATGTGCCGCCACACCGTAACTCCCCCCGCGCCGCTCCTTGACACATATCCCTCGTGAGAAGGAGGCCTATTGGGGTGCACGGTCCATGCCCTTTGCCTTTCATGGCCGAGCGCCGGCGGCGCGACGTCCAGGGGAGCACAGGGAAGGGGGTGCGCACGGGTCTAGGATTTTCTTCTCTGGAGCTGCCCACACGAGCGGCCTGGGAGGGAGAGGGGAAAGTGGGGGGACATACGTAGGTTTCTAGGCTCATTTTTTTGGTTTCTATCCATCGAAAATATTGGGAGTGGGGATGTTTAGGGGTGGATCGACCGATGGGAGGGAGGCGAGCGAACGAAACGAATGACTTCCAATGGAGATTTGGTAAGTGTGATAATTGTTTTGGTAAGTGCAGGCAGGCCACGACGTACCATTATGGAGGAGTAAAATGGTGAACCATCATTCACCAATTTCCATTTAATAGTAGAGATTTTGTTGTTAGGAAAGGCAGGGATTGATCCTTTAGGAAAGTTAGGATTTGGCATAGATTTCATTGTTAGGAAATATAGGTATCGTTCCATTAGGAAAGTTAGGATTTGACACTGATTGTCATGAAATTGGACTTCATTGTTTCATAAAGTGTTATCGGTTCCTACCCGATTGTAATGTGGCTGGTTAGGAAATTTAGTTGCAGGATGAAAAACCAATGTGAAGACACTACTACAGGATGGTCCAAATACGACACATCAATCAGAGATCCTTCAACGAAACTGTGTGCGACTGATGGATCGCAAACGGTATAGTTCAAGTTGTGTCGCCAATGAGACAAACTGTGTGCGATGTATGGCAGACAGTTAGTTTTTATGAATTGTTTGCGATTAGCCAAGATAACACAAACGATTATAAAGATCGAGATGTGTGCGATATAGGGCACACACTTCACTATGAAAAATTGTGTGCAATGATACATTAGAGCACACACGATTTAGCATAACTAGGTGTGTGTGATATGTGGCAAACATGTCAACAATCACATTCGTGTGGGAATACAGATAATAACACAGACGAGTCATCCTGACAAACTTTGTGTTTTGTGAGAAGACGGTGGCTAGTAAGCCATTGTCAGCGATTGTTGAAATCATCCACGACTTGTTCCTTAATTTAATCGGATGAGATGTTATTTTCTCTGTTTGCACAACATATATATGTTGTGTGTGGAAACGCTTGCTGGTATACAATTGTCAGCGATTGTTGAAATCATCACCAACGGGTTTCATAGTTTAGAGCGTGTGTACTTTGATTTGCTCTATGTGCACAATATCTATGCTGCATATAGGTCACTCGGGTGAACTATTTACGATGAGCCAAAATAACACAAACGGTTGGATAAATCAAGATGTGTGTGAAAGACGGAATACTGTGAGCTTGGATGAACTAAATTGCGTGGAAAGACTAAAAATAACACATACATATAATAACACAGACGATTTCTTGTAATAAGCACCTGATTCAGAAAATGATAGCATAAATTACCGTTCGTACTCCTACATAATCAACTAAACAACATAATATCGACTTTACATACCAGCAAGGTTTAGAAAACAGCAAAATGGAAACAACTACTCATCGGTGTTGTTGCGGGGCTGGCCTGTTGGTTTGACGATGTTGAAATATTGTCTGCTCTCACGCAACATCCTCTCTATGGAAGAAGGATCCACATTCGTGTCGGCGAGGACCATGTTCTTGAACGCTTCATAGGCCCGGCCATTCCTATGCTCCTACTCCATCATAGTAGCTAAGGTCTCGTGGGAAATCCCGTCCATGGCCAAAGGCGTGCGTATGTCCCTTTCATGACAGAGATTTTCAAAGCGGTCATAAACAATATAGTCATAAGTTGCGCACTCTGTTAAAGCGGTAGCAGACTCTAAGAAGGCGTCTGCCCATACCGAGGCCAAATACGCGTGAGCATCCAAGGCAACGGCAAACTGATCAGCGCATGCTGCCCTTTCGAAGGCCACGATTACGTATTCCGCGTACAGAACGGCGCCTGCCCGCAACAGATCTGATGCAACCTCCAGCTTTTCCGCTCTTGACACCAAGGCCCCCGGCCCCTTAGCAACGCGTACTGCCACTGCTGCCGCTGCGGGCTCCTCCGTGCAAAAGATCTGCCTCAAGTGCACCCTATCTACGATGGTGAGGCGGGGACAAGATTCCGATGACATGTGTAATGTTGAGGATTTTGTCGAGGTGGGAACAATGGGGAGAAGAAGGCAAGATTTGGGGGTGGGAGAGGGGAAGAGACAATGGAGAGAGAAGAGTGGTGATATTTATTTATGACCCCATACACGATTGCACACAGTTTCTATATGTGTTCCGTGTGCGATTATATGTGCACCAAAAGGAATTCAAAAACTGTGAAAATACTTCCCTCCCAAGAGAAAGCGCCAGCCAGAGCGGTAAATTATAAAATCCCCAACCCCCTTGGGAGCAGCTAGCTATAAATAACCACAGCGATGGTCGGCGGCGGTGAGTCAATGATCCCCTAGCTAGTTGCCACACACACCATCAAACTCCCAATGGCCGACGACAGGATAGAGTTGGGCGATAGTGGAATCGAGGCTACCGACGGGATGGTCGGCTTGCGGATAAACGACCATGTCGCTACCTCTCCCGACGGCAGCCAGAGGAGGCAGGAATCACTACATGAGCAAGCTAAGAGGTTAGCCGGGGTCGTCTTGAAATCAGCTAGGTGTCACCAGCGAGCGATATTGCGGGCTCGGCGAGAGTGCGACAAATAGTGCGGGCGGCAGAGCAAGAACCGCGATGCCGCAAGGACAACTGCGTCAGTGGCCGCCACATGAGTCGCAGGCTTATGTCCCAGATGGAGGAGGACACAGCTCCAGACGCCGGCGGAGGACTTGCGGCAGTTGCTGCATCATTGGTCATGGACAAGGTCTCGTCGGCCACCAAGACGATGTACCTACCGGCGGATGCCGCAGTCCTGGTGAGAGCCACGTTTGAGGCAGTAGTGGGGATCACCAATGTCAAGGCTGACCCTTCTTCGGTCGATCAAGGTGTAGTTCATCGACTTGGTGACCTCCTATCCTCCCGAGGCAAGAAATGGCACGATATCCATGGACGATGGCAGCTGTGTGTGTTGGGTCGGCGTTAGGGGCAGTAGCACTTTTGTGTGCGCGTAGTTCATATGTATTATATTGATGTAAAATAGCGAGCTAATGTTTTGGCAATTACTCTGCCAACTATGCACTGTACCAATTTGAGCATGTAAATGCTTGATTCAATTGCTTATGCATGCTTTGTGCTTGCACTATGGACACTATGGTGGCGTTCATCGCCGGAAGCCGTCTGTGACAAGTGTTATCGGGCTAGAAGATTTGGGCAAGCCGAGGTCGAGAACAAGCTATCGTACAACAATGCGAATGAGGACGAAGGGGGAGAGGGCCGGCGTAGAGGGTCCGCATAGGAAACGGTTCGTAAACATGAACCGTGTGTGATTAATGTTGTGAAAGTTTTTGTTCCTAGCTTAATTTAGTGCATGTACGAGCTAAAATCTCAACTACAGTGTACAGGTGTGACGGGAGATGTGTGGATGCCGCTCGATCATGGTGGATCCTACGATGCGCATGCGAGATCCCTATGGCTGGGGTTCTGGCCTATTAGAACACAACGCGGAATGGGGTGAATGGACACGACATTCGCAAAGTAACTGTTTGCCCAAACAAATCACAAAGTTACAAGGGAAACCCATATTTCCTTGGTCGTTTCTTCATTATTGTTTTCTACTATCAACATACCCACTAGAATGCACTGTGTCCAAATTTCACATTTTTTCAGACTCGTTTACGATATTTAGTCTTTTTTGTGTAATTTTCTAGGCATTTACTTCTTATAATTCAAGTTTGAACGTTTTGTACTTAAAAAGGTGTTCAAACCATGTTGCCTCATGTGGTGCCCAGGCATGACCTCAATATGATACGGTAAATATTTAAGGAGGTATGGATAATGTCGTGATACACACCCTTCATAAACCGGACCATCACCTATGGAGTTTCATGGTTCGGGGAGCGAAATCACCATGTTTTGAAGTGAAACCCATATTTCCTTGGTCCTTTCAACTAGATTTATTTTCTACGATCAACATACCCACTAGAATGCACCGTGTCCAAAATTTACAAATCTCAGGCTCGTTTACCGTATTTAGTCGTTTTTGTGTACTTTCTAAGCCTTTCGTGCTTATAATTCAAGTTTGAACATTCTGTACATGAAAAGGTGTTCAAAAAGGACTCGAAAATTCATAATTGTGTCGTTGGATAACTTTTCATGTATTTTAAAGGAAACTAATAGAATTTTAAAGGATATGTGTGGGAAGAGGCAATCAGAGATGTGTCGTTTATTTGTTTTTTAACTCTAGAAAAATGGGAAACATGCCTGAGAAACATGTTACCTCATGCGGTGCCTAGGATTAGCCTCAGTATGATGTGGTAAATATTTGAGGATGTATGGCTAATGTCGTGATATGCACTCTTCATATACCTGACCATCACCTATGGAGTTTCATGGTTCGTGGAGCGAAATTACCATGTTTTGAAGGGAAACCCACATTTCCTTGGTCCTTTCAACTTGATTTATTTTCTACGATACTCACACCCACTAGAATGCATCCTGTCCAAAATTTGAAATTCTTTCAGGCTCGTTTACCATATTTAATTCTTTTAGTTTATTTACTAGGCCTTTTGTGCTTATAATTCAAGTTCGAAACATTCTATACATGAAAATGTGTTCAAAAAGGACTCAAAAATTTGTAATTGGATAATTGAATAAGTTTTCATATATTTTACAGGAAATTAATAGAATTTTAAAGGATATGTGTGGGAAGGGACAACCATAGATGTGTTGTTTATTTGTTTTGTGACTCTAGAAAAATGGAAAACATGCCTGAAAAATATGTTAACTCGTCTGGTGTCTAGGCATGATCTCTATATGATGCGGTAAATATTTGAGGAGGTATGGATAATGTCTTCATACACACTCTTCATATACCGGACGATCACCTCTGAAGATTCAACTTGATTTGTTTTCTACGATCATCATACCCACTAGAATGCACCTAGTCCAAAATTTGACATTTTTGGGCTCATTTATAGTATTTAGTCCTTTTTGTGGATTTTCTAGGTCTTTTGTGCTTATAATACAACTTTAACGGTAAACATTTTCTTCCAACAAACTGTTTGCAAAACGTCCGATGGGATGAGAGAGAGAGAAGGCTTGATTTTTTTCCAACGCGGGATCATCAATTTTCTCTTTTCTCACACACGGGTATTTGACGCGCTTCGTCTGTGTTGTGTGTCCCCTCCCCCCATAAGGTTCAAGTTTTGCCACCAAATTTTTAATAGGCGCACGATTTCAGAAGTTATTCCTCTAACTCCATAACCACCCATCACATTTACCCCATATCCCCATCGCCCCCTCTAACTGCAACCCAAACTGCTGCCGCCGCCGCAACCTTCGTCTATGTTCTGCCCCAGTCTCGCTCGTCGATCTAGTGAGGTAACCTCTTATCTTCATCACCGCCCTGGCTCGATTGCTCAGATGGAGCCTTTAAACCACCCTCATGCCTCCACATCCCCACCCCCTATTGCTGGGCATCCCCGCATAAGCCCAACCACATATCACGCGAAGGTCGAGGAGCCAATCATGACGGTCAATGGTGCGGTGAACGCTATGCGTGCCGACCCGGAGGAACACCTTGCCGCAGACGCCGCCAACTTGGTGTGGGCTCTGGCTAAGATGAAATGCCCAAGCAACTACCCCTCAGGATTTACCAAGTATGAAGTGTCGATTTCATCTTTACGAATACTAGTATAGCAATTTAACCGTGTCAATTTCAGCTTCAACATTACACATTTAAATTGCCATGTTAGGTTGACTGTACTCTGTAGTTAACATGCCCTTGTTCATTTCAGTTATGCACACTATGTTGCTCAAGTATGAACTGTCCAGTTCAATTTCACCAATACTAGTTACAAACTTACAATGCATATGCTAGGTTGTTGTTAAGCGTGATGTAGTGAACATTTATATCCAGTTTTACGCTGTCCATTCAGTACCGTGCAACTCTTCGCAAAGAAGATATCACTGGCGATGATGTCCTTCAATTACCATTAGATATTTTTCGGTGGATGTTAACCCTTGTGTAATTCGCATGCCTTTCCATGTACTTACACAGTGTCACAATGCATGATGATGTTGTTTACCGTAGAAGTTAGTCACATCCCAATGTCTTATAGTATTTTACATCATTAGTTCAGTTGTAGTTTACCTTCTAACATTTACTTGTTACTTGTAGGTACACATGTTAGCGGTACTAATCCACGCTGTGACTAGCAAGAACACCTAGCCACCTACTATGTGCAGGCTCTGGCCGAGTTGAAGTACCCCCAGCAACTACCCCTTGAGATTTACCAAGTATGAACTGGCTCGCAATGCTTAACCGTGTCAATTTCTGTTTCACTGGTACAAGTTTTAATGACTATGTTAGGTTGTCTGTACTCTGAAGTTAACGCATCTGTTGTTTATTTCAGTAATGCGCACTGCTGTTCAAGTATGAATTGTCTAGTTTAATTTCACCAATACTTATTCCTTTGTTATCGTGCTACTCCTCGCAATGAAAATATCACGGGAGATACTGTCATTTAATTAACGTTTGCTATGTTTGGTGGATGTTAACTCCGTTGTATTTAACATGCCTTTCTATGTTCTTGTGTAGGGCTACGATGCGTGATGCTGTTGTTTACCATCAAGGTTATTCACATCCATTTTCTTATAATATTTTACATCATTTGTGCAATTGCAGCTTAGGTTCTAACATTTATTTGTTGCTTGTTGGTACATATGTCAGCGGTACTGATTCACGATTTGCCCCCTTTGCATATGGGGCAATGAGATAAACATGAACAAGCATCATGTGAGGAAACTAAGAAAAATTGTTAGGAAGAAGAGACATCAAATTGGAATTAAACTCTTCATTTATACTTTATCCAAGACATCAGTGAACTTTAGGATGGTAAGTAATCTGTTGCCTTCTTTTCCAGCCCAGAACAAGTTACTCTAATAGACATGAATACCTGAAAAAATGTCTCTTTTCAGTGGTTTCTGAAGGAATTTACTCAAGATTACCTAGCAAACTGTGACAGCCCAAGTGCTGTCCCTACCTTGTTGGGCATGTATCTTCTATGAATCTTGTTGTCATGAGTTAATGTATGAGTTTGCTCCTTGTTATGCCATGTCTTGCTCATGTATTCATGCATCATGCATCATATCATTCATCATCATGCCATGTCTTTGTTGTGATGTGCTTTGTGACCTTGTTGTGACGTTGTGAGTGGTCCTTGTGTTGTGTGATGTGGCTAGAGGGTGTGGGGAAACACTCCTTCTCTTCCCCCTCTCTTATTCTTTTCTATCAAACCCAACCTATTAACCTTTATTTCCATTGCCATTAATCAACATAATTAATTGCTAAATTAAATTGTTTAAAAATGTTCAGGAGATAGCCTATGATATATCAAGCATATGAGTGTGGTTCTTTTGATGTTTTGTGCTTTAGGATCTTGGGGGCTTAAATAAAAAAGGGGTTGTTGCTTTTAAAATATTTAAAATTAGTTGCTCTAAAAATCAACTAGTTTTTTTATAAAAAAGGTCTTATTTTCTTGTTGGAAAAAGTGCTTGTGTTTTTATCAAAAACCTTTTATATAATTCTATGGGGTTTTTGAAAGATGGTTGTGGTTCTTATTTAGTTGTCCCTTTTTATTTTTTCGGGAGAGAAGAGAGAGGCAGGGAGTTGGGCCTTCTCCCTCCCTCGTGGCCCAACTAGCTAGCGAAGCTAACCCGGCCTGTTCTCCCTGACGGCTACCTGCTCCGTTGGCTTCTTTCCGTTAGGTTCAGAGAGGAGAGAGCGAGCGCGTCGCCGTCGTCTGCTTCAGCCATCGCATCACCGTCAGCCGGGCCCTATTTAGCCTCCCCTCAGCGTGAGTGCCCTCCTCTAGGGTTCCCTCTTCTTCTCACGCCGCCGCCATCTCCATATCCCCTCATTCCCCTTCCTTTCATGGTGCTATTTAGAGAGAGAGGAGAGCTCAGAGAAGGTAAGGCAGAGCCGACTGCAGTCGCCGTCGGCGTCGTCATCTCCGGTGGCCTCTTCGCCCTCCGCCAGGATGATGAGGTGGTTCCTGGTGCCGCCGACGCTCCGTTCCCAGTGCTAAGGAGGTCCTAGCTCCTCCATGGCGTCGCCTCGTCGTCGCCTCCCATTGGCAAGCGTGCGAGGTGCTGCGCTTCTTCAGGCTGTGCCAAGCCGTCGTCGTGCATCCCTGCGTCTCCGACCATCCCCTCGGTGAGCAGGCCGATGCCGCAGCCCCTTCTTCCCCGCGTAGCCGTGCTAGTCGTGTAGAGCTCGCAGCCGTAGTGTTCGTCATCGCCGACAGCAAGGCGCGGCCTGGGGGGCGTCGCATCCGTCCTCCTCGCCGCGAGACGAGCAGGGGATTTGAAACCCCATGGGTTCTGCGCTCCCCACCGGTAGTTCGTGTCGCCGGAAACCCCCGTAATCGCTGGAATTTTGTCACCGACGTGTTCTCTGTCGCAGCTGTAGGGTGTGTTCAGTCTCGTCAGGTTTGCTTCGATGGATTAGTACTAGAGGCGCAACACCCCCTTTCGGTCGAGAGCCGCAGCATAGCGCAGTGGTGTGCGCTCGGGGAAGCGACCGAGAGGTCGTGGGTTCGAGCCCGAACCCCCCCTTTTTGTGTGTGATTTGTTTCCTGCTTTGTTTTATTTTCTATTTAGTGTGTGTATGTGTATACCTACATGCTAGTTCTTTTCCTGTTTAAATATACATGTGTATGTGTAGTGCATATATGTGTGTGTGCATATATGCATATAGGTGTAAGTGTGTGCGTGTGGTGTCACATGCATGTGTATGTGCCTATATGCACTTGTGCATATACGTGTGCATATGTGTGTGTGTGTGATGAACACCCACACACATATCTGTGTTTTGATGAGTGTGGGAGTGCCATGTGCACTTGTGCATTTGTGTGTATGTGGTATGTGCATGCCATGTGTGTGTGTGTGACAAGTGGGCATGCCCCACTTGTCATACACTGGTTATTTGTAGCATGTGTCATGTTTAGTAGTGTTAAATAGGTCTTTTCCAATTTTAGCTATATTACCAAATCTGGCCATGTTCAAATATGCTCATGTGCATTTTAAGTAAGTTTTCACTTATAAGAGAGGTGGTTGTTTTGCTAGTATAGTTTGTGCCATGATGCTTCATGTGACTATATGTGTATGATACATGATTTTGGGGTAGAAAGACCCAAGGAATCCATTAGTGCAATTAGATTTCACTTTTGAGGAAGTTTACAAAACTGTCATTTTCTGCTGTGATGTTACTTTGTCATTTTTGCATGAATTAATCCATTCTTGCTTTGGGGCATGTGCCAACATGAAAGTGCTAGTGTTTTATGCCTATTATGCCATGGTATTTTTTGTTTGACATGAGTATCACCCATATAAGTGGGAAAGTTGCTGCAAAGTAGCTAACTTAATGTTCCTGTTTTCACCATGCTAAATATTTCCAAGTCCGAGAATCCGCTGTTATTTTTATGCCATGAAGAGTGGTTGCCGTCTTGTGATATGTGGTGAATTAGCTCAAGCTCAGTGCTAGTGTTTTGGAGTATATGTTGTCTTCTAGCATCCTGTTAATTTTCATGCCATGAGGTGGTCTCTATCACCATTAGTTTCTGTCTAAACTTGCTACCAGATTAACTCAGATTCCAGAAAACTGTTATTTTCACTAAGTCTCAGAAATTTGTTTCATCATACCAACTTGTGAGCTTCATGATTATTGATGTGTGCCTCCTTTCCAGATTGTGTAGTTGGATAAGTTGATGAGCATGTTATGTAGTTTATGTCCATACCTTGTTTGTGGCTGTAGGATTCCTGTAGCTCAAGTTATTGGCTATTTAAGTTGCTATGTTGCTGTTTTGTGGCAGATTGTTTGTTTTATTGTTTTGTGACTTGTGGGAGCTATACTCCATGGAATTGCTTGATCTTTGGCTCTATTGTGGTTGGTTTTTCATTGCCTATCCAGTGGCTACCTTAGAATGCCAAGGAATAGCCCAGGTCTTTCTTGTCTTGTGTTTTGCCTTCGTATCTTGTCGTGAGCGTATTGTGAGAACCGTAACTCCGTTTCTTATGTTCTTCATATGCATTGTTATCATTTTTGCATGATGCATACATATTTGCCATGTTCATGCATGTATAAATAACTTAACATAAGGTTCTGTCTAGATTCATTAATAACTAATCCTTCGCATGTGAAACATGACTAGTCAGGATTGCCATGCTAAAACTCTTCAAATAAGCATGCATCATTCTTGCTTGCGCATTGCACCGTTGTTGTTTGTTTTTTCTTGATTTTTATTTTGGGTAGACGCAAACGTTGAACCTGAGTACGAAGAGCCAGACGAGTATAACTACGAGGATCCCGCTACTTGTTCCACTAAAGAACCAACATGCAAGATGATCGTACCCGGATCCCGATACTATTTTCATTTGCTAGTGTCTTGCTCTTATCGTTACAATTGCGCTACCTACCGCTTGAATGTCAGCCTCCTAATTGTCATGATAGCCTCTAACCCTCCACATCCTAGCAAACCTTTGATTGGCTAAGTTACCGCTGCTCAGCCCATCTTATAGCGTTCTTAGTTGCAGGTACCGGTTGTTCCATGTGAAAACATGGATTTGGCATATCACAATATTATCTGTTATTTAATTTAATGCACATATATATCTTGGTATTGGTGGAAGGCTTGGCCTTTTGCTAGGTGTTTTGTTCCGCTGTTACCACCATAGTTTCTTGTTACCGGTGTTATGTTTCCATACTTTGCGCTCCTAACATGCTCGAGGTTGTTATGGGGACCCCGTTGTTTATTCAGTTAAGATTAAAACTTGTCTAGCAAGACCCAACTTTGGTACTACATTTTCTTAATAACTTAATAAATTTTGCATAGGGCTTTGCAACCCCGTGGATAATTAATCAACCCCCGAGCCAGTGCTCCTCATGAGTGTTGGTCCAAACTAGAGCACCGTGCGGGGCCAACCTGGGGCAAATCGGGAGATTTCTATCAGGCCTCTGTATGCTGCGCTCATCCGGTCGTGTCCTGAGAACGAGATACGCGACTCTTATCGGGTTCGTTGACACGTCGGGTGGTCTTGCTGGACTTGTTTTACCTTTATCGAGTGTCTTGCTTGAGGGCTTTGACTTTCTTCGGGTTAGCTCGAGGTTATGGAAATCCTTTGGAGTTGCCTAGGATGATCACGAGTTTTGTGGTCGAGGCTATTCCCGCGGAGTGTGGTTAATTATTGATGGACTAGTTGGAGCATCCCTGCTGGGTCAAATCTTTTGGAAAGCCGTGCCCGTGGTTATGTGGCAACTTGGATATTTGTTTAACACCCGGTTATAGTTAACTTGAAGTAAACTCTAAATAAAATGCACCAACTGTGTGAGTAACCGTGATCGTCTCTGCTCGTGAACATGATCCAAGAGAGAACACAGTGGGGTTATGATTGACGTAAGTACGTGTTCAGGATCTCCTAGAGGTCATTCTAGTTTCGATCGTTCATCGTAGGCCACATATTTATCTTCATGTCACGTAAGTTTAGCCACCATAAATGCTTAGTGTTGCTGCAAACTAAAGACATACCCCATCCCGACCTTTAAGCT
Source organism: Hordeum marinum (assembly GCA_022496015.1). NCBI lineage: Eukaryota > Viridiplantae > Streptophyta > Magnoliopsida > Poales > Poaceae > Hordeum > Hordeum marinum. The sequence continues at coordinate 115,362,950 of CM039672.1, forward strand.
TGAATAGTCTCGGTACCCGGGCGCATGATTGCTGAGTCCTTGTGGCTCACAGATTACTACAACAATCCAGGTACAAGTACAGATGAGTTCGTGCAGGATGATCTAACGTAGCTCCAGTGGGAGTGTGACGATGAAAGGGGCAAGATGTACGTGACTTATCCGGATGAGTAGAGCACCATGGTTGTGATCTTTGGGATAGCGAGATAGTATCATTTGCATATGCTTTTACCGTTTGATTTCATTCGTAGACGGACCCTGTCTTCATATTGATGTTTGAACTCTTTGTGGAATTGTAATTTAGTATGTGGAGAGTGTAAGCCAACTCATATACTCATCTCTTCTGTAATGTATGATGTAATGATGTTATACTTGCGAATGACAGGATGCGCCTCTATCCCTTGCGAGGCCCCCGTGCCTTAATATGGATAGGCGCGCATCTTGGGCGTGACACAAACTACCTAACCGATGTTTAGGGAACAAAGGTTATATTATATAATTCATGCTATCATGATAATGGTCTAGAAGTCTTCCTAATGGCGGTGAAGGATGGACAGGCTATCATCACAAGGGGTTGGGCAAAAGTTGTGCGCACCTTTGGCACGGAGGAGGGCACATTATGGGTATTCCGCTTCTTCAACACCATTGATAGCCAAAAGCATCTATAATTCTCTCTTCACCTTTACCTCCCCTAGTACTATATATTGTTGTTCATCATATTTAATCTTCTACCAAACTATGTAACCATGGAACATGTACTAAGCTTTTGATTTATGCATTGGCAGTTGAACCATTGTGATTAGTGTATGTATTGATGGATGTGAAATCCACATTTCATAATTGAAAAATTATATTTCCAATTCTAATAATAAATTAAACTAAATACGCTATTAGGTAATAAATTACAACGCACATAGTTAGAAGATTATACCGTGTGCGATGGTGTCATATGTCACACACGATTGTTTGAATAATAGTGTGTGTGATTATCAGCTTTATAATAGACGATCACATATTTTGCGCGTGTGGGATGCATGCACTGTCACACATGTGTTTGCACGTTGTAGCCGTTTGCGCTTGCCGTCAAGAGCACAAATGGTTCCAAACATGCGTGCGTGTGTAATGTAGGACGATAAGAAGACATCTGACATACGTTTCACGTGTGCGATCTGAATAACTATCGCATACAATTATATGTGTGCCATCATCTCGGATATGTGCTTGATCACAAACGTAATGTCAAAGTGTGGCATGTGGGATAGGCTACAACTTTGCATATGTTTACATTAGGCAAATCATCAGTAGGCGCTCGCACCATCGTAGACGATGTTTCGGTGTTGTGTGGGATGACCCCCCTATCGCCCACATAGGCAAGGCGACGGTTTGGAACTACATCATGGAAAGGGGTTAACAACCATTTGTATAGCACCTAATGGTACGAGTGAGGGATGGTGGTGGAAGGAGAGACGAAAAAAAAACATGCGAGCGGACTCCGATGAAAAAACAAAAAAACTAGAGACAATGAGGACTTCATTGGTGTAGGGGCTGGGTATCAACAATGAATACATATTGATTGTCATTTAATAATAGAGATTCTATTCTTAGAAAGGATCCATGTATTAGGAAAGTTGGGCTTCAAAATTGATTGCCACATAATTGGATTTCATTATTTGGTAACATATTATTGGTTCTTGCCATTTGTAACATGGATGGTTAGGAAAACATGTAAAGATTGGGAAAGTTTTTATTGGAAGATGAAGAAACCAATGTGAAGGTGGTGGGAGGTGAGACCAAAAAACCAGACGAAAAAACCGGGATGCTATTCACCAACTAACCAATAAGGAGTAGAGATAGGTATGTTTCGTCGTGCACCCAGATCCTACTCATATATGTCTCATATTTGGACTGAATATAAGGGATGTCTGTTAGCCCGGACGTTTGGGGCTCATTCGAAATGTCTGTTTAAGTTGAAATTTTGTGACCGGTCAGTGACGGGGCCATCCGTTCGAGCGTTTGAGGCGGGTTTGAGGCATCCAGCTCTAAGTGCTCTTAGGGATCCATGCACAAAAATTCATATGAGACTGTAAGACCAATTCGTGCCTGCCGATAACATTTTTCGTCTATACACCTTCGATTCGGTAAACAAATTAAGGACCAATGTTTCTAGGTCCCCTCCCCTAGGATACCTATTTCCTCTCGGCGGCAATTTCCAGCCCTCGTATAGAATTCGTCCCCTCCCTCCGATCTCTTGGAGCTAAACCTTCTTCGACTGATTAAAGAATTATCCTTGCATTGTTGCCCGGTCTTGGCGAGTTCTGGTTGGGTACAATGGGTCTAGGGTTGTGACAGGGGTGTGGTACGTTGCGTCTTCGGGACAAGGAACACCATGGAATCAACGACTTCAAGCTCAAACAACGATGAGAGAACATGTTGAAAAGATTAGGCTGACACAAAAGAACTCGGACGACATAGTAGTTGAACAGAAGAAAGCTCTGTCGGAGGAGGCGACACGCTGGATGGCCAAATCTAGGGTTTACATGGACAAGACTTACAACTAGTTTTGGTTTTCAAGAAAATGTGTGTGCCTTGCCCATCATGTGCAGATCGGACCTTTCAAGGATAACTTGTAACCATGTGAATCTTGTCACATTCCAAATTTTCCCAAATCAGGTATGTTAAAATTTTCACTCAGAATTAAAAACATTCTAGTAAATACCCAAGTTTGCCTAGGATTGATTGACAATGACTTTGAATTGCTTGATTGAATAATAGAAAGGGTTAAAACCCCACAATACAATTGGTGAAACCTAGCTAGCTAGTCAATAGTGGAAGCCAAACCTATTAGAAATATTGTTGGACACAAATATTCTCAATAAGTCCCAAGAATATACAAGCCAAATAAATCCCCCCTAAAAATATTTGAGTTGGATTCTTTTTGGAATTAATTCAAAATTGATAGGGAAAATGTCTTTGCAATTTATTTTGGCAGGAAGATGAATTCCACAAGTCCAAACAATGACCTAGACCCCCTGCCATTTTCTAAAATGAATTTGAAACCGATTTGGTTTTGAAACCAAATTAAAATTTTAAAGGAAAAATAAATGCGGAGAATATATGCCCAAATAAAATGTGCACCAATTTACAAATATTCCATTTGAAATTTAGAAAATATCCTTTGTTGTAAGAAAATCAAATTCAAAACAAATTTGAAGTTAGAAAGAAAAGAGATAAGAAAAGGAAAAAACAAAAAACAAAAATAAATAAAAAGAATGGACCTAGCCTAGCCAGCCCACCTAACCTAGGTGACATAGCAGCGCAGCCGCAACCCAGCCCCGTGTGCGCACCTCTCTCCCTACCGATCTGGTGCGTGGTAGGACCCATCTGGCTAGGTCGTCCCTCAACTCGCGCCCACATCCCCGCAATCCCTGGCCCGGACCCCATCTCCCCACATCGCCCCGGCCATGTCGCACCTTCTCGAGCTACCCATAAATTTCCTCGGGCCCGTCTCCCTGTACCCCCTCTATCTCGCACCTCTCCTCCCCCATGCCGCTCTTGCCCGATGTCAGAACTCTGCCGCATCCTCCGCACTCTAGTGAGCGATTATGTCGCCGTCAGTGAGCGCCTGTCATTCGTTTCACTTCTGTTCAGTCCTCTTTCACCCCCTCTATCCTCCTCGCCCCTTCTCTTTTGCTTGTCCACACCGGAACAAGCGCACAAACATGACCCGAAGGACACGAGCTCCTCGGCCGCTCCATCCGCTCACTGTCGTTGCTTGAGGATGCGCAAGACAATGTGGAAGCCACCACCGGACTCACCACGATGCACTGGACATCTTAGACCCCTTCCGAGCCCCATGCGACCATCAGAGACGTACCCTCGTCGAGACCCGAGCACCGTTTCCGCCGTCTCCATCATCTCCGGCGATTCACGAAACCCGGTGACCCTTCATCTCCTCTCTACCATCTGATCTAGATCCAAGGATTAGGATTATATCATTTTAATTAAAGAACCGATACATGCACATGACCGTTGGATCTAGATCTAAGAATCAATGGCAGTTCGCTTAAGTGAACCGATACTAGGCAACCAAAACATGCCATGTGTCCCAACCTTCTTCACGACAGAAAATTGAATTAAACGACACTTTACAAAAAAATGGATACTAAAACACTCACAACTTTTTACTAGTTAATCCAAACAATAAAACTTTTTTGCATAAGCTCCTTGTGAAATTCAATTTCATGTGGGCCAATAAATTTTGACTTTGAATAGTTTAAAATTCAAATTCAAATAGAATGAATTCAAAATCAAATAGGTCATAACTTGCAAATTTAAAATCCAAATGAAATGATTCTTTTGCATTTTGAACCTTGTAAAATAAACTCTCATCTCATCTCGTGTAATCCAGTTTTAATGTAATTTTAAAATTAAAATTTGAATATAGTTTAAAAGTAGCAGTAATTCAATCAAATATTAAACTTAAATTGGTTTAATTTGAATTAAAATGTTTAATAAGATAATCCTTTTGCAACAGAGTTCAGAAACTTAAAATGAACTTTAGTAATTAATTTTGGATTATTGTTTGACTTTAGGGAATTCAAATAAAATTGAATTAATTCCGACATAATTTGGTTATAAATTGAAATCACAAGTTTAATTTGAATAAAACTATTTTAATATGGTTTCGAAAATTGAATCAAACTTAGTAAATGTTTTAGAGTTATATTTGAGTTTAGGGAAATATGAACTCAAATAAAATTTAGCTCAAACCCCAACTACTTTGAAAACTATTTGAACCTTAGTCAATGACCTTGGATTTTTATTTGACCTTAGTTAAAACTAAAATCAAATAGATAAACTACAATAATTATATTGGGTTATATTTGAATTTAGTCCAAACTTATTAAATAATAAAATTTAGTAATTATATTAGATTGTAATTGACTGTAGGAACAACAAAGTGGCACATCAGTTGAATTGAACCAACTTAGCCAATTCTGAATTCTTAATTCAATTTAATTTAGTGAAACCAAACCAAATTATGAACTCTATTGAATTTGAATTCAAATACAAATTGAATCGGAAGCGAGACCAGGTTATCATTTTTAGGCCTTGGTGTATTCAAGCTCATGAAGGTCAACGAGTTTGTATTGTCATTTAAATTTGAACAATGAACTTGCCTATCGAAGATTCTTAGACTATGATTATGTTGTTAAGATCCCTTTGATTGAGTATAACAACCGCAACTCGGCATCACATGCTTAATATGAAATGAACCTTTATTTTGACACTTGCATCTGAACCTTTAGGTCACATGTATTCCAAATAACAACCAGCATGTTGTTTTCCAAACTCTCATGAGTTAACCCTGACACATGATCTCACAACACAATGACACGAACACTATGCACAACACTTGATGTATGTTCGTTTGATTGTATTGTATGGTTGTTTACGATTTCTCTTTACTTATGATAGATTGTTGTGGAGACCGAACAATAAGTTGATCAAGTTTGCGAGATTGAAGAATCGTCAATACCAGGCTACTGGACCTTTGATCATAACCTATATTTCATCCATTGCAGTTATTTTCAACTAGGTATCCCCTCTAGGATTTTATTTATGCTTGATAGAACCCATCAGGATGATTGTAGGGCCATTATACCCTGGCCTTGTGATACTTGTGATGTGCGTTGGGTTTTCCATGAATAGGAATGGGTAATTGCAGCACAATACATGTAAGTATTTCACTCAGTTAAGAAACCAAGGTTTATAGAACCAATAGGAATATCAATCCACAACCGTCTTCAATGGCTGCACACAAAAGAGCAAACAACTTGCACCCAACGCAGCAAGAGGGTTGTCAATCCCCTTGATCTCGTTATTTGCAAGCAAGTAAATGTGTAGATAATAGTAGATAAGTGCAATTTGTAAAATAAAATAAACGGTAAATAATGGCAGCAAGCTAAAGATAATATCTATAAATATATAAGTCAATAGACCTGGGGGCCATAGTTTTCCCTAGCATCGTGTCTCATGAAAGTAAGCATATGGTGGGTAAACAAATTACTGTTGGGCAATTGATAGAAAAGTGCATAGTTTTGTGATATTCATGGCAATGATCATGTGTATATAGGCATCACGTCCAAAACAAATAGTCCGACTCCTGCCTGCACCTATTACTATTACTCCATTTCAAGGGCACTTCTATGCTTGCCTCTCTACGTATTAAGTTCATGACAAATAGTGTAATGCTTGGAGAATGATGACATTATGTATACAAAGTAAACTCAATCAATATGAATAAACCACATCATTTTATCCTTAGTGTCAACAACACAAAGACGTATCTTTTCCCTCTGTCATTGGGGTATAGAAACCCGTCATGTTGAACCCACTACAACACACCCCTCTCACTGAAGAAAGATCAATCTACTTGGCCAAAGCAAATCAATAGACCGGAGAGATTTATGAATTAATAATGATCATGCAAATAATAATCATAATAATTTCATAGAAGACTAAAACACTTTTCATGAATAATATGAACATAAACACGCAATTCATCAAATCCTAACAAACGCACCACACAAAAGAATTTCATCGGATGGATCAAAGCGAAGATGCAATGATCATTGTATTGAAGATCAAAAGAGAGAGAGAGATAGCCCTCTAGGTACTAACTACGGACCCGTAGGTCCGTGGTGAACTACTCACACATCATAATGAGGGTTGATGAAGAGGCCCTCTATGATCGATGCCCCTCCGGCAGGGTGCCGGACGGAGCTCTAGATGTGATCACGGCGGAACGAAGACTTACAGTTGGGGGAGAAGTATTTCTGGACGTGCACTAGGGTTTTTGGAATATATGTGAATTTATAGGCTAGATGACGGGGATAGGAAGGCCAACCAGGAGGGACAAGCCACCAGGGCGCGCTGACCCCCCTGGTGGTGTCCTATTGGCTTGTGCCTCGCTCGTGCGGCCTCCAGTCTTCTCCCGAAGCTTGCAAGTCTTCTTTTGGTCTAGAAAAAATCATATTTTTTGGGGCAATTGGACTTCGTTTGGTACTGTAAACCTGGAAAGTAAAAAACAAGCAGAATACATGAACTGGCACTAGGCATTGTGTCAATATGTTAGTGCTAAAAAATAATATAAATCGGTACATCATTGCTCAAAAAGTATCCTAGAATGATAATATAATAGCATGGAACAATAAAAAAATATAGATACATTGGAGACGTATCAACATCCCCAAGCTTAATTCCTACTCGTCCTCAAGTAGGTAAATGATAAAAGGTGAATTTTGGATGTCACATGCTACCCAATATGTAATCTTGTGCATGTATTCTCACTGAGAGACGATGAATTAAAAACATCAACATAGTAATATTTATAAGCACAAGCAACAAAATCATCAATTTTCAAAGTATACGATCCTAAAAGAATGTTTACCCTCATTCATCTTATATATTAGAAAGGCATGGCTTCATCATCACCACATTAATACAAATGTCAAGCACCATGATGTCCAAGTTAGGCAATTGGATCGTATTTTTCAAAGTGCATCAACTTTTTATTCTTCCCGCAATACAAGAGCGTGAACCATGGACATAACATATAGGTGGAATAGAGTATGGTGGTCGATATCAAAGGTTTAAAAGTGGAGAATATAGTCTCACATAAACTAGGTGTATCGACAGGCTATGGAGATGCCCATCAATAGATGTCAATGCAAGAATTAGGGATTGCCATGCAAATGATCTAGAGCTATAAGTGTATAAAAGACCAACTGAAGCTAAGTTGGATGTGCATCGAACTTTGTTTCTCATGAAGACCTTGGTCATTTGAGGAAGCCCGTCATCGTACTATACAAGACAAGTTATAATAATGAAAAAGTGATTCCCACTAGCATATGAAAAAGACATAACATGAGACTCTCTATATGAAGAACAAGGTCCCACTTTGAGGCACAAGTGTGGTAAAGGATAGTAGCAAAGTCCCTTCTCTCCTTTTCTCTCATTTTTATGGTGGGCTCATTTGGCCTCCCCCATTTTTATTTCCTCACTGGGACAATGCTCTAATAATGATGATCATCAGACTTTTTACTTAGAACTCGATATGAAAACTCGACACGAAGAACTATGAAACAATATGACCCAATATGAATGCCTTTGGCAGTGTACGAGGATGTGAAATGCTCTAGCATGACATGTAAAAATATGATGAATGGTGTCTTTCCCACAAATAGTATGTCATCTCTATATGATCATGCAAAGGAATATGATGATGAACGAACTAGTCATATGATGTGACAGTGGAATTTGCATGGAATATATCTAAAATGGCTATGGAAATGCCATACTAGGGAGGTATGATGGCTGTTTTGAGGAAGATATAATAAGGCTTATGTGTGACAGAGCGTATCATGTCACGGGGTTTGGATGCACTGGCAAAGTTCACACTGATCCTCGAGGTGGGAATGGGCAAGGCACGATACTGAGGTGGCTAGCAAAATATGAGGAGGTGAGATTGCGTATGTCCGTGATTTCACATTAGTCACGAGGAACTCATATACTTATTGCAAAGTTTTAATATTTTTATACAAAATCAAAGCAGTACTCGCATGCCCCGAGGGTGGAAGTTGGGAGGAATTAACCATCGCGCGCCCCCGACCCGAGACACGCTAGGATTTTAACAAGGAATAGAAATGCTCACACATTGCCACCATGACTTTTTAATATTTATACAAACAAGAAATTAACACCTATTAATAACAATACTTCTATGAATCAACAATGATGCACTCACACCTTTTTCATATTACCACATCGATATCATTAACTCACAATTTCTCTTTTATGTGCTACATGATGGTTTCGATTATCACTCATTGAGTATCTATTATTTTTTGACTAGTCTTATGACCCATGCATATTACCTTCACGATTTATTAAATCCCAAAAAATATAAGTGAAGAACGAGAGTGCAGGTATTTGTATAAAATCTATGCAACACCGTGCTCAAAAAGATATAAGTGAAGTACTAGAGGAACTACTAAGCTCAAAACATATAAATGAAGCACATAGCGTATTATAGCAAATTATGATGAAGGTTTGTCTCTCTCAAATAGGTGTGTGCATAAAACGATGATTGTAGCAAACAAAAGCAAAAGACTCTCCAAGTATAACTCATATCAGGTGATGAAGAAAAGTGTAGCTCCAAGTGACATACCGATGGATTGAGACGAAAAAGGGGATGCCTTCTGGGGCATCCCCAATATTATACTCTTGATTCTTCCGATAATATTACCTTGGGGTGCTTTGGGAACCCCCAACTTAGGATCTTGCCACTCCTTATTACTTTGTCCATCGTGGTAACACCCAAAACTTGAAAACTTCAATCACACAAAACTCAACAAAACTTCGTGAGATCCATTAGTATAAGCAACATATCCAATACTTTAGGTAATGTTATAAATTGGTTAATATTTCATTATTGCATAATAGTTACTGTATTGTAACTTCTCCATGTCTTATACCCCTCGGATACAATCCATAGCATCATCAAAACAAGCAAACTATGCAAGCAAAAAACAGAATCTGTGTAAAACAAAACAGTCTGTAGTGATCTGTAAACAACCTATTCTTCTTTAACTCTAACAATGCTGAAAAATTATTAAAATCTTAAAATTTTGTATAGAAATAGTTTGTAAAAAATTCAGATAAAAAAGACATTCCAATAAAATTAGAGAAATTCTGCATGGGATGCTAAAGTTTCTGTTTTTGCACCGTATCAATTCTACTCATCTTGTGGGTCATCCCAAAGGCTTTACTTGGCACAAACACTAATTAAAACATTAAAAACACAATCATTACAGACGCAACAATAATTTTATCACACCAAAACAGAAAGTAAAAAATATACTATTGGGTTGCCTCCCAACAAGCGCATTTATTTTATGCCCCTAGCTAGGCATAATGCATAGTTTCAACTGTTGTCACCTTTGTGAGAAAAATTCATCATGGTATAATCATACCCCCTTCTCTCAGTAGAGATTTTTCTAATAGGTACGCAAAAATAGTTTAAGGGACTAAATTTAACAACACAAGGATCCGTGAGATCTAATTCTGGAGGAGAAGGAGGCTCCTCCTTAGACTTTTCAGAAGTTATAGTAAATTCTTCATCGTATAGGTACATATAAAGATATTTCCTTAATTTCATATCAAGCCCATAATCCAATTTTGTTTTTTTGACAATAATTTGGTCATTTAATTTGGAAATTTTACCGATCAAGACATTAGGTGGAACCTTTTTTCTAAGGTTTTCATTAGAAGCAACATAGTGTGTTGATCTTAATTTGGTCATTAAATCACTATTGATCCTATAATAAGCAAATATTTCTCTTTCTTTCTGCATAATATGATTAAATTCGTGAATGAGAAATATTGTGGCCAACCGTTTAGTAGGAGCATGTTCAATATTCGAGAACTCAAGAAACAACCATTGTAAGGAGGGATGCATGTGAATGAATTGTCTTTCCAATTCAACTATGAGCAAAGATATAGCATCTGCATAACTAGTGGTTCTAGCAAGAATAGATCCTCCGATCAAGGGTAGAGAACCCGTGCAAGTGAAAAAATCTTGGATGACACTTTTTCCAATGATATTACCAATACCAATGCGGAATTTCTTTGTTTGCATAATAGGTTCCTGTTTAGAAGGATCGTCATACGCAAGGTTATGAAGTTTTTATTTAAGAACTTCATCAAAATTTGTTTTAGAATTATCATTGAGAGGTGAAGTTGAATATTCTAAGGCTTCCATACTAGACGCAAAAGTTTTACTAGTTTCAGTTTCAGACATGATAGCAACTTTCAAGCAAGCAAACAAGCAAACTAGTAACAAGTGAAGATAAATATTTTTGTATTTTTCATATTTATGAAGCAAACTAAATATAACAGCAAATAAAAATAAGAACAAGTGAATGATACTTTGTGTGAAGTTACTTTATAGTTGGTGATGATATTCCCCAGCAACGGTGCAAGAAATCCATCCTAATACTTGTGACTGTGTTGGGTTTTCCATGAAGAGGAATGGGTAATTGCAACACAATATGGGTAAGTATTTCCCTCGGTTAAAAAACCAAGGTTTATTGAACCAAAAATAATATCAATCCACAACCGTCTTCCGTGGCTGCACACAAAAGAGCAAACAACTTGCACCCAACACGGCAAGAGGGTTGTCAATCCCCTTGATCTTATTATTGGCAAGAAAGTGAAGTGTGTACATAATAGTAGACAATTGTAAATTGCAAAATAAAATATGCTGACATTCTGGGACTCGGGGTACCCAAATCTGCCTGCCTGCAGCCAGCTGTGTGGCCCATCTCAAAGGCCCAGTATGGCCTAGCAAGAAGCCCCTCAAGCGAAGGCCCTCACAGGAGCCCTGCCTTGTCAGGAGAATGACACAAAGACGTTCGGAGAAGTGACATACCCCTAGGCTGCCTCCCGAGGAGTGGAGATTCCTATGCAAGTGCCCTGCCTCCCGATGCCGGAGTGACGTGGGTTCACTACTGGAATCTACTAATTTGCCATCAGCTGGCCTCTTTGTCATCTGCTTTTTATCGGGCGGACGACAAAGAGGTGATTTACCATTCAGGTGCTGACGGTAAAGAATGGCTTATGGCAAATGCTGGCTTTGCCGTGTGCTTTTTTACCTCATGGCAAAGACTGGCTTTGGGGTCTATTTTTTACCTCATGGCAAAGACTGGCTTTGTCGTCTGCTTTTTTACCTCATGGCAAAGATTTGCTTTGTCGTCTACTTTTAGTTTGGTAGACGGAAAATACTTTATTATCGTCCATTTTTATTTTTCTCATGGCAAACAATGTTTTCAATCAAAATTGGATTTTCCCATTTTTAATTTTTAGAAAATTCAAACAAGGTCTAAACAATGTGAAATTTAATGTGTTGTTGGTTTATGATTCCTAGAATGTGTTGAAAGTTTTTGAGAAAATTTACTAAATTTAAAATAATCATTTCATCCAAATAAATGGAGCAAACAAACACAAAAGTTATGCTTATTTCCTATTGGTCCAACCATACCTCACATGGATCAGTGACGTGGCAGGGAGCAATCCCCACCATGCACGATCCACCCTACCCCACGTGATGAATGTACATGCACCATCCCACTAAGCGCATCAGGCCAGGAGGGCACTCCTGCCTCACGGTCATGGCCGACCGCACCGCCTAGAAGCAGCGCCACCACTTGCCTCCGGCCACCGCTCCGCCACTCATCGCCGGCCTTTCCCCGGTGCTCTACCTCTCTCCTAGTGCTCTTCTCCCATTTCCCCCCTCTCTCCATGTGTTCCTCCTCCAAGCTTGACGACGTCGCCGGCGTCCTCCAAGAACAGCAGCCAAGCTTGAGCGCCGCCGCCGCTAGTCACCATCCTCCGCCGCCGGTCTCCATGGACCCCGCCGTCGGTCTCCTCCCCCCGATCTCGAGCATCCTCCTTGCCCCTTCCTCGAACAGCCACTCGCCATGGACGTCGCTGGCGTCTTCCGCGCCCCAAGCCTCAAACAGTTGGTCGCCATGAACATCACCGGCGTCCATCTCGCCATAGCCTCAAACAAACGGTTGCCATGAACGTCGTCATCATCATCCTACTTGCGTCGAGCCTCGAAGAGCCAGCGTCGTCCATGAACAGCAACACTAGCAGCAGGGGACGACGTCCTCCTTGAACAACAGCAGGGCATGGCAGTGGACACGGGGCTTCGGCGAGCGGCAAGCAGCGGCGGTGCAGCTAATGGCTGTAGATTTTTTTAATATTTTACTAATCTCTTTGCCTTCTGTGTATCTCTCACTCATGGCAAAGACGCACTTTGGCTGATAGCAAAGTCTTTGTCGTCCGTCGATTTAAAATAGACAACAAAGAGCCCGTTTGCTAGAGAAATCTGCTAGCGGACGGCGAAGGCTTTGCCGTCTGAATTTCGTGCCTTCGTTGACAACCATGGCTGACGAAAAACCAGCAAATTTCAGTAGTGGTTCCGATGACAAAGCCAGGCGGGCGCCAGCAGGGATAGAGGGAGGACAGTTTCCTCTTTCGTGCTCAGGAGACTAGGACATACTTGGGTTCCCAAGGAATCCCCCAAAGGTTTCCTTCCCAATGCAACAGGGCCAAGACCATGAGCTCGGCAGGACGGATGTCATCGCCGAGCCCACAACCGTGTCACACCCCAAAGCTTTGCATGCGAAGACCACCTTTAGTCAGGATAGGGTGTACCTCTTGTCCCCTTTCAAATTTGTTCGTTGTGGATCCCTTCCCTCTTGTGCGATAAGGGAAGAGGACCGTGGCCCCTATAAATAGCGACTAGCTCCCATCGTAGAAGGCAGAAGAAATGCACATAGTTCATCACTTCCAAGAACCCTCGTGAGGGCAACCCACTACTGTACTTGTTCATCCCTGGCCTCCTCATGAGGCCAATCCACCACAAAGTAGGAGTTGGGTTTTACACCACAAGGTGGCCTGAACCTGGGTCAAATCATGGGCGTTTTGTTGCTTCCCTTGTGAAAACCGATGGGGAACCGCTAAGAAGCTGAGAGGTAGATCAGGACTGAAGAACGAGCGCACCCCAGCGTTCGAACCTCATCAGGTCTGCGAAGCCCTAATTCCGAGATTTGGCACACGAAGTAGGGGTGCGCCGATGTTCTTCAGCCCCGTCAACTCCTGCTTCGCCGACGGTCAGCCACCTTCCGCTCCTACTTCATCGACGCAATGGCCAGCTCCGGGCACGCACGCCCCGGGGGTTCTATGCTAGGAGGCCATTACCAGGCCTCCGCGCCCATAGCAACACTCGACCGGCCGCTTTGCCGCGCGTCACGTGGCCCCTGTCCACATGGGGGACCTGGACGTATAGGATGTGTTGCTCATGGCAAGCGAAATCCTTTTCCATCGCCCGAAGGAAGGGGGCTATGACGCCTGGGCCTATCACATCATCATGCTAGTCACTATCGCAAGGAGGGCCCTGGATCCTTACCTCCCTCTACCCCCCGGCGCAAGGAGCAGAAGCCTCGACAAGCGGGCCGCCTCTGCAGTTGTGCGTCAACACACATGGCCCCTAACCGGAGGAACACGAGTAGGGTCCGCCCTGTGTTGTACTCGTCCTCCTCAAGGTCTCGGTGACTGCCTTCGGACCGATGCCTGACCCTAGCAGTGGCGTGCCTGAGGCAGGCGATGGACTATCCTACGCCTGCCACGATGCACAAGCCCACAACATGGAGGACCATCACCTGCTCGCGGCCCGTTGGCGTGAGCGTGCCAACCGGTGCACAGACCAGGCAACTCGTGTCGTGCCGCATGGAGAAGACCAGGGGATGCGCGGGATGACCACGGCAGCCACCCTTGCCAAGACGGGCACAACCAACCTCGTGGCGGCGCAGGAGGCGGCCAAATTCAGGAAGATGCTCGGCGCAGGCGAGCCCATGGGATATGCGCCCAGGACAGCGTCACACTATTGCACAGAGGGGTCAACTACGAGGCATCAAGTGATGTACCAAGAGGGAACCTAAGTGCCCACCCTGTGGCCTACACCCCAGAAGGCCCCGCAACGAGCGTCGGTGCCATGGGTCTCGCACCCACCGCTGGCACCAGCGCCCTCCCGGCGTAGGAGGGCGAACCCGATACCCTGCTAGGAGCCAGGCCCGAGGGCTTCCATGATGGGAGCACCTGGTCCGATCAGCATGACGAGGGGGGCGCCGCGGGTCGCATGGGGGCACGCCATAGCGGGTGACCTCATGAGCAGGGAACACCGCACCGAGTAGTGGGGCGATAGAAGCTCGTCGCCCAGAGGATCAACAAGGCTCGAGCAGTGTGGGCCACCCATGCCCGGTGCCGCGAGGATGCTACACTAGTAGGATCACGCCCCAGGGGGGCGGCGAGGCCTGGAAAGCTTGGGGGATCGCAAGGACCCCGAGGCACGGCTCAGCTGGCGCCATGGCCCATCCCGAGGCGACTGCACCAACACAATACTCCTACGGTTGCGCGGGGTGTGTTGCACTCATGTTTGGGCCGCGGGAGCGCAATCCCGCAGTCGTGCGGGGAGCAATGCACTAATGTTGGGCCGTAGGAGCATGCAACCGCACCGAAATGTGTGGGGTGACTCAAGAACCCGGTCGGGAACTTCAGTGCCTTACGCCAAGGGTGCCCGCCCAATTATCTCCAACGATGACACTCTCACATAAGAATGAGTGGGATGTACACGCCCCGAGCCCCCCGAGGAGCTTCGTACGAGGCCGCGGAGGGGCTTCCACCCACACCCAAGTGGAAGCCCCATGCTCCACGCTGGTGGACGACACTGTCTTTCAACGACTATGCCCACACCCAGTGGAAGCCCCATGCTCCGCCCTGGGGGAAGACTAGCTTAGGTGCCGGACACGGTTGTTCCTCGCTCTTTTCCTATAACCAAATTTGCCACTTTTGGGGATGAAGTTGAAGTTTTTGAATCTTATTTGGAAAGGGGGGACTTTTCTCCGTGCAGTGTTTGCGTCTTGAGTCTCATTTTTAAGAGGTTGGCAGATGCCACTCTCTCCCTCTCATGCACCTCACGAGCGGGGGCTAATCACGACGTGCACCCTTGAGCCAGCCCATCGGCATTGAGGGCTCTAGCCTGGGGGCCACGGACATGATGACCGCGAACCTGCCCATGCACACACCTCACCAAGACTTTTGGCATTCGGGTCATCGCGTGACTCTCTCGAGCGAGCCAACAGGCGTATGTGGTCTGGGGGCTCTATCGAACATCCACCCCCTGGGCTTGGTCAGATGACCATGGCCTGGCGAGTCGGTAACGATCCGCCCCTCTTCAGGGCCCGTGAGCACACAACAAGCAAGGGAACACGACGCAAGGGAGTACAATATTACTTAATACATCATAAAGGAGTTCCTCCTGAGGTACATTCACGTCCCCACGGGGTAATGTTCAAAATCTTTAAAAGAGAACAGGGAAGGGCAACCTAAGGAGATGTGCCTCCATTGCCACCACTGTCGTCATCGCTATGACCGCTGCTGGACTCATGCTCCTCGATGGCGGGTTGGTCCTCGCCTTCAGTGGGGGCGAACTTCGTGATAAGGTCGTCCACGTGATCCTCCACCCAGTCCTCCATGGCACATCGAATCGCCTTGGGCATGGGGGCTGATACGGACTCAAAGTCAAAATTGGGGTCGAAGCGAAGAAGGTGGTTGAAGACGCGAGAAGACGCCCGCGCGAGGAGGTCACGTCTCTTCTCCTCCGCAAGCTGGCAGACCTTCTCCGCACCACCCTCAAGGCGCTCCATGATCTGGGTGAAGAAGAAAAGGTAGCCAGCGTCATTGGCAATGAGCGGGCTTGGGACGCTCTCGTCGCAGATGTTGCTTAAGGCCCGATTGGCCATCCCCTCAAGGGCTGTAACATCTTGGAGTGCGTGTGTTGTAGCCCCCAGACTCGGTTCTCCTATTTTGAGGCCTTCTCCCTGCTATTAGCAATGTTCTCCACCTATGTGTAGAGGAAAGATAGCTCGGCCATGGTGGTGGTCTGGGCATCTATCACAGCCTTCTCGCGGCGCTCCACCTCTACCAACCTTTTCCTATGGCCGTCCGCCTCGGCCTTCAGCTCATTGCGTCGCTTGAGGAAACGGGATTCCTGAAGCTTCGGATTCTCACAGTATTCCTGAGCAAGAGTTCTATGGGTCCGCACCACCTCCTCATCGACCTCTTAACGGACCCTCGCCTCACGAGCAGTAAGAGAATCCTTGGCGGCAGCCACCTGACGCTCCATCACCTTCAGCCGCTCGTGCTCTAGGCCCTGCTCCATTGCCTCCAGCGTCAGGTGTCCTCATGGGTGCAGAGCCTCGATTCGCCCATGAATGGCCCGACCGCTGAGGCAGCTAACGCGGCCTTGCGAGCCTGAACTTGCTGCTCAAGATGGCATTGGAGGACCAAAGCTCTTCCTCGACTCTCTCTGCATCCCTACACCGGTCATCTGCGGCCTGGCCTCCTCAAGGGCATGATCACGGGCATGCCTCGCCATGGCGAGGGACTCCTCAGCTTCCATGTGGCGGTCTAGCACGCTCAGCGCGTCCTAAAGGAGACCATGCCGAACAACGCTGCGGCCGCAAGCAAGCTCCAGCGCTCGACCCATGTTTTGGGCGGCAGGAAGGGTGCGTGAGGGACCGCCCGCCTCCGGCGGGGGACCGGGGGCTGAGATTCCATGGTCCGGCCCCTCAGCCCGGGGTTGGGTCTCATGGGAACTTGCCCCGCCACCCGAGGAAGGCGTCGGCGCACTGGGCGCCCAGACGCTAGAAAAGACTACCTGGGGAGGCGTCGGCCTTGCTGCTGCCTGCTGGGGGCCTCGCCGGAAGGAAGATCCAGGAAGCCCAAACCAGAAGTCTCCCGGAGATGGTTTGGGCCCGAATATGGGTACCTCCTCGTGTGCCATCACGGACCTCGTGAGGTGTTGTGCAGCTGAGGGCCTAGCGACCTTGGGAGGCGGTGGTGGGGGTTCGCTCATCATCTCGGCAGGAAGAGGCCTGAAGAGCAAGGAGTTAGGGATGCAAATCGTGTGGGAAACATGGAAGGGCAAGCACGTACTCATCCACGACGACCCACTTCCTCTTCCTCCAAGGCCACAGAGCCGGGCCACTTCAGCCCCCGATCTCTCTCCTTCACCAGCGCATGTGAGGACCCGGGGATGGCCCGTCAACGCTTGGAGAATGACATCCCGTGGTAGGGGCATCAACAACTCCTCCTGACAAGGCGACTCCTACACCGCTTGGAGGGGCAGAGGTGGACGCCTGGTGGACATGCGGCTCCGGACGCTCTTCCGCGACCGCTTTAAGGGCACTAGCCTCAAGATCTCCACAGCATGGCGCTGCTACCTCTTGGGCATGCGTTGGTTTTCCCTTGAAGAGGAAAGGGTGATGTAGCAAAGTAGGTAAGTATTTCCCTCAGTTGTTGAGAACCAAGGTATCAATCCAGCAGGAGGAACAAGCAAGTCACCAATGGATGCACCTACACAAATAATCAAACTCTTGCACCCAACGCTATAAAGGGGTTGTCAATCCCTTCACGATTATTTGCAAGGATTAGATCCGATAGAGATAGATGTAACGAGTGTGGAAAGTAAAAGGGAAATAAATTGCAGCAAGTATAGATCTGAAAA
The DNA here is from genome assembly GCA_022496015.1 of Hordeum marinum. NCBI lineage: Eukaryota > Viridiplantae > Streptophyta > Magnoliopsida > Poales > Poaceae > Hordeum > Hordeum marinum. The sequence continues at coordinate 115,381,143 of CM039672.1, forward strand.
TATATGATGGAAAATAGACCGGGGCCATAGGTGTCACTAGAGGCTTCTCTCTTGAAGGCAAATATCATGGTGGGTAAACAAATTACTGTCAAGCAATTGATAGAAGAGCGAATAATCATGTAGTTATCCAAGGCAATGATCATGCACATAGGGATCACATCCGTATCAAGTAGACCGAAATGATTCTGCATCTACTACTATTACTCCACACATCGATCGACTCCTGCCTGCATCTAGAGTATTAAGTTCATGAAGAATAGAGTAACCCATTAAGAAAGATGACATGATGTAGAGGTATAAACTCAAGCAATATGATGAAAACCCCATGTTGTTACCCTTGATGGCAACAATACAATACGTGCCCTGCTACCCCTACTTTGTCACTGGGTGAGGACACCGCAAGATTGAACCCAAAACCAAGCACTTCTCCCATTGCAAGAATTACCAATCTAGTTGGCCGAACCAAACCAATAACTCGAAGAGACTTGCAAGGATATGAAATCATGCATATAAGAAATCAGAAGAGATTCAAATAAGATTCATGGATAATCTGAACATAAACTCACAATTCATTGGATCTTGACAAGCACACCACAAAAGAGGATTACATCGGATAGATCTCCATGAAGATAATGAAAAACCTGGTATTGAGGATCAAAGAGACAGAAGAAGCCATCTAGCTACTAGATATGGACCCGTAGGTCTATGGTGGACTACTCACGCATCATCAGAGGGGTAATGGAGTTGATGTAGATGCCCTTTGTGATCGAAACCCCCTTCGACATATTACTGGAAAAGGCTCCAAGATTGGATCTCTTGGGAATGGAGGCTTCCACCGGCGGAAAAGTATTTGCATGTCTCTTTTTGATGTTGGGGGAATATTTGGGAATTTATAGGCCAATAATTAGGGTTAGGAGACCTACCAGGAGGCGACAAGCCAGCTAGGCATGGCGAGGGTGGCGCGCCTAGCAGGCTTGTGGCGCCCTGGCATCTCCCCTGACGTGCACTCCAAGCTTGGATGACTTGTTTCCTTCAAGAAAAAAAAAATCCGAAGGTTTTATTCCGTTTGGACTCCGTTTAATATTCCATATCTGCAAAACTCACAAACAAAGAAAAAACAGAAACTGGCACTTGGCTCTAGATTAATAGGTTAGTCCCAAAAATAATATAAAATAACATATTAATGCATATAAAACATCCAGAATAGAAAATATAATAGCATGTCATCATCAAAAATTATAGATATGTTGGAGACGTATCAACATCCTCAAGCTTAATTCCTACTCGTCGTCGAGTAGGTAAATGATAAAAACAGAATTTTTGCTGTGGAGTGCTACCTAACATATTTATCCAAGTAATATTCTTTATTGCGGCATGAATATTCAGATCCATAAGACCCAAAACAAAGCTTAATATTGATGTAGAAGCAATAACATTTCAAGCATACTAGCAAAGCAGTTGTATCTCTTCAAAATTTAATGGCAAAAGAAAGTTATCCCTACAATATCATATGGTCTGGCTATGCTCCATCTTCCCCACACACAGTATTAATACCATGCACAACCCCGATGAAAAGTCAAGAAATTGTTTTCACACCTTTATAAACTTTTTCAACTCTCGCACGATACATGAGCATGAGCCATGGATATAGCACTATAGGTGGAATGGAATATGGTGGAGGTTGTCAAGGAAAGGGAGAAGATAGTCTCACATCAACTCGGCATATCAACGGGCTATGGTGATGCCCATCAATAGATATCATTGTGAGTGAGTAGGGATTGCCATGCAACGAATGCATTAGAGCTATAAGTGTATGAAAGGTCAAAAGGAAACTAAGTGGACATGCATCATGAAGAAAAAATCCACTAGCTCTATGAAAGTGACAAAATAGGAGACTCTCTATCATGAAGATGATGGTACTACTTTGAAGCACAACTGTGGAAAAAGGTAGTAGGAATGTCCCGTCTCTCTTTTCTCTCATTTTTTGGTGGGCATCTAAGGCCCCTTTTATTCATTTTTTATTTGGGCTTCGCTGGCCTATTTTATTTTTCATAAAGTCCGAAATCTCATCCCCACTTGTGAGGGAATCATAGCTTTCATCATCCTTTCCTCGCATGGGACATGCTCTATAAGGAAAATCATCACACTTTTATTTACTTACAACTCAAAAGAAAATTACAACTCGATACCTATGACAAATTATGACTCTATATGCAATATGGAAGTGACGGTGCATGTCATAAAAGGAAACGGTGGAAGTTGCATGGCAATATATCTCGGAATGTCTATGGAAATGCTATAATAGGTAGGTATGGTGGATGTTTTGAGGAAAGATATATGGTAGCTGTTTTGAGGAAGGTATATGGTGGCTATTTTGAGGAAAGTGTTTCTTGCACTGGCGAAAGTTGCGCGGTACTAGAAAGGCTAGCAAAAGTGGAAGGTTGAGAATGCGTATAATCGATGGACTCGGCATTAGTCATAGAGAACTCACATAATTATTTCAAAAGTCTATTAGTCAATGAAGCAAAGCATTAAACGCATTCTTCTAGTGGGGGGGGAGTTAATCATCGCGTGCCCCTGACCCTCACACAAAGGTCGACAATCTATAAACAAGTCATGCTCCGACTTCCTTACCTAGCGGTTCACCACACATGCATGCTACGGGAATAACAAACCTTTACACAAGTATTTTTACCAAATCACAATTTACTTCCTAACATGTCTCTTCACATTACCATCTTTATATCTCAAAACTTTATGCAAGGAATCAAACTTCTCATAAATACTCAATGCACTTAATATGGAAGTTTTTATTATATGCCTTTTGGATGCCTATCATATTAGGACTAAATTCATAACCGAGACCAATTACCATGCTGTTTTAGAAACTCTCAAATAATATAAGTGAGGCACAAGAGTTCAAGTATTTCTATAAAACTCAAACACCACCGTGCTCTAAAAGATATAAGTGAAGCACATAGAGCAAAATTGCCTAGCTAAAAAGATATAAGTGAAGCACATAGAGCAAAATTGCCTAGCTAAAAAGATATAAGTGAAGCACAAAGAGTATTCTAATAAATTCATGATTCAGCGTGTCTCTCTCAAAATATGTGTGCAGCAAGTATGATTCTGGCAAAATAACAAGCAAAGACTCATATCATACAAGACGCTCCAAGCAAAACACATATCATGTGGTGAATGAAAATATAGCCTCTAGTAAATTTACCGATGGATTGAAGACGAAAGAGGGGTTGCCTTACGAGGCATCCCCAAGCTTAGGCTATTTGGCATCCTTGAATATTACTTGGGTTGCCTTGGGTTGCCTTGGGCATCCCCAATCTTAGGTTCTTGCCACTCCTTATCGCATAGTCCATCCAATCTTTACCCATAACTTGAAAACTTCACAACACAAAACCTAACAGAAAACTCGTGAGATCTGTTAGTATAAGAAAATAAATCACCACTTTAGGTACTATTGTGAACTCATTCTTTATTTATATTGGTGTTATACCTACTGTAATCTAACTTATCCATGGGTCATACCACATGATACAACCCATAGATTCATCAAAATAGGCAAACAACTAAAAGAAAACAGAATCTATCAAAACTAGAACAGTTTGTAGAAATATGGAAACTTTGTATACTTATGTAACTCAAACAATTCTGAAAAATTAAGAAAACCTGGGAAATTTATATATCAATCTTTTGTAAAAATTTCAGATCAATTTTATTCCCTGAAAAAATTAGACAATTCCTGGACTGAGCGCAAAAGTGTCTGTTTTTCAGCAAGATCAAATCAACAACTACCATAGATCACCCAAAGGTTTTACCTGGCTCAAACACTAATTAAAACACCAAAACATAATTACTGCAAAAGTAATAATGTGGGAAACACTGAAAGACAAGCAAAAACAGAACACAAAATATAAAATTGGGTTGCCTCCCAACAAGCGCTATTGTTTAATGCCCCTAGCTAGGCAAAACCCAATAGATCTAGGTATTGTCATATTTGGTATGCAATCCAAACTTAATCAAACCATCAAAAGATTTTCTTACTAAATCTATCCTTTCCTTTATTTCCTTCCTAGTAGATGAACTTAAATCATGAAAAGGACTTTGGCTAGTGATTTTAACATTCATGAACCCGTAATCTAGATCATCATCGTATAAAACACGCATCCTATTTCTGACAGGTTCTTAATCATTTTTTCAAGAAAACCATCCTTATACCGAACGTAAATTCCCCTAGTAATCCAATCAAATTCCTCATAGGTCTCTAAATACAAGGCTTGAGAGACTTCTGTGTGGGGAGCTCTTCTCCTAAGATTTTCACTATAAGATTGATAGTCTCTAGCTTCTAGACTACGCAAAGTTTCTTTATCATGGAGAATTTCTTCAATTGGAGGGTATTCAACATCTTCATCATAGAAAGCAAAAATATCCCTAGCTTCTTGTACAATGAAATCAAATTCTTGCATAAGGATGATAGTAACAATCTTCTTAGCCTTAGGGTGATTAATATTGGGAAGTTCATAAAATACCTTTTGCAAAGCAGGATGAAGGTGCACAAATTTTCTTTCCTATTTTTCTATGAGAATTACAATATCGTTTGCATAAATATTTGTGCTAAGTAGAATAAACCTCTTACTCATAGGAATTACCCCCGTACAATCAAAGAACGCTTGAATAACACTCTTCCCAATAATATTCCCATCTCCTACTTGAAAAGTTTTAGTTTTATAATTAGGTGGAGATTCAGTTTCATGTTCTAAAGAGAAAGATTCAAATGTTTCTTCAGGATTAGTACTAGCAATACCCTATAGATTTACAGTGATAACCTCACTTACTTCAAACATGGTGGCAAAGCAAGCAATCGAGCACACAAGCAAACAAAAGGCAAACGAAAGAAGGGCGAATAAAAAGGCAAATGTTTTTGTTATTTTTTGAAAAACATTTTAGAAGTGGGGGAGAGGAAAACGAGAGGCAAATTGCAAATAAATTGAATGCAAGAGATGAGTTTGTGATGAGCACTTGGTAGGCTTGATGTGTATCCTCCCCGGCAACGGCGCCAGATATCCTTCTTGCTACCTCTTGAGCATGCGTTGGTTTTCTCGTGAAGAGGAAAGGGTGATGCAGCGAAGTAGGTAAGTATTTACCTCAGTTGATGAGAACCAAGGTATCAATATAGTAGGAGGAACAAGCAAGTCACCAATGGATGCACCTACAAAAATAATCAAACTCTTGCTCCCATCGCTATAAAGGGGTTGTTAATCCCATCACAGTTATTTCCAAGGATTAGATCCGATAGAGATAGATGTAATGAGTGCAAAAAGTAAAAGGGAAATAAATTGTAGCAAGTATAGATCTGAAAATATATGATGGAAAATAGACCCCGGGGCCATACGTTTTACTAGAGGATTCTCTCTTGAAGGCAAATATCTTGGTGGGTAAACAAATTACTGTCAAGCAGTTGATAGAGGAGCGAAAAATCATGTAGTTATCCAAGGCAATGATCATGCATATAGGCATCACGTCCGTATCAAGTAGACCGAAATGATTCTGCATCTACTACTATTACTCCACACATTGTCTGACTCCTGCCTGCATCTAGAGTATTAAGTTCATGAAGAACAGAGTAACCCATTAAGGAAGATGACATGGTGTAGAGGGATAAACTCAAGCAATATGATGAAAACCCCATCTTGTCACCCTTGATGGCAACAATACAATACGTGCCTCGCTACCCCTACTTTGTCACTGGGTGAGGACACAATGAGATTGAACCCAAAACCAAGCACTTCTCCCATTGCAAGAATTACCAATCTAGTTGGCCAAACCAAACCAATAACTCGAAGAGGCTTGCAAGGATATCAAATCATGCATATAAGAAATCAGAGGAGATTCAACTAAGATTCATGGATAATCTTAACATAAACTCACAATTCATCAGATCTTGACAAACACACCACAAAAAGGATTACATCGGATAGATCTCCATGAAAATCATGAAGGACATGGTATTGAAGATCAAAGAGAGAGAAGAAGCCATCTAGCTACTTTCTATAGCCCCGTAGGTCTATGGTGGACTACTCACGCATCATCAGAGGGGAAATGGAGTTGATGTAGATTCCCATGATCGAAACCCCCTCCGACAGATTACCAGAAAAGGCTCCAAGATTGGATCTCTCAGAAATGGAGGCTTCCGGCAGAGGAAAAGTATTTGCGTGGGTCTTTTTGATGTTTAGGGAATATTTGGGCATTTATAGGCCAAGAATTAGGGTAAGGAGACTTGCGAGGAGGTGATACGTCTCCAACGTATCTATAATTTTTGATTGTTCCACGCTATTATATTACATGTTTTGGATGTTTTATATGCATTAATATGCTATTATATATCATTTTTGGGACTAACCTATTAATCTAGAGCCTAGTGCCAGTTTCTGTTTTTTCTTGTTTTTTGTTTCGTAGATAAGGAATATTAAACGGAGTCCAAACGGGGCCATATCAGCAAAACTCAAAAACAAGGAAAAAACATAAACTCGCACTTGGCTCTAGATTAATAGGTTAGTCCCAAAAATAATATAAAATAGCATATTAATGCATATAAAACATCAAAAATGAGAATATAATAGCATGCCATCATCAAAAATTATAGATACGTTGGAGACATATAAGGCACAACCAAGAGGGGACCGTCGTGAGGCCCGGCGGGGCCTTAGGAAGCAGCCCCCGCTCGTCGAAGTGTGGCATCTTCAGGGCAAAGGCTCTCACATTCTTGTAGCGGTACAAGGGGAGCCCTTACATAGGAAGCTCGGGAGGTTTCCCTCCGGTTAGAAGGCGGAGCGCCTTGCGCAGCGCACCGGGGATCAGAGAAGACATCCGAAGCCTCATGGCGACGTCAAGACCGGTGAAGGACCACATGGCACGGGAATGGCGCTGAAGGGGAGCGATTCGCCGGTGAACGAACTCTCTCACCACCATCGCCATCGTCACACCCACCTTCTTCAGGCTGTTCAACCTGGTAGTGATCTGTGCGTGCCGCGGGTCGACAAGCTTCAAGTGCTCCCAACCCGGGCCCGGCTCTGCCGGTGCCGTTAGGACTTGGAGCAAGGGGCTACACACAGTAATGTCAACAAACACCCACTGACTCCGGAATCCCTCCACGTCCGGACGAAGCTCGACGTCGAGGATCGCATCCGCCGTCGCATCCACCAGTCGGAGCGACACGCATTCAAAGCATTGTCCGTTGGCAACCATTTGGAGGGATAAGAAATGGCGGAGCAGGGCCACAGACGGGGAGATGCCCGGGAAGGCCTCGCGTAAGAATGCAAAGGCAAAGAGGAGGACGACGGGCCCGTGATCAAGATGCAATGCGTGGATATGGTAGTGAATGAGCATGGCGATGAAGAAATCGGAAAATGGCGGCAGCAAGCCAGAGTAGAGGGCATGGAGGTGAAGGGGGATATCGGCGGTCCCTAGCTCGACCGAAGAGCGGGAGGCGGGCCAGATCGTCGTCACCCCCACACTCGTTGGTGTCGGCGGCAATAGCTCGCCGGACCTTGTCCAGCCCCTCATGATTGAGCACGTGGATCAGCCCAGCGTGGGCTCCTGCCCCGGTCGAGGCCCTGATGTCATAAAAGTCCTGCCCCTCTTCTTCTTGGGAGCCATGGCGGAGAGGCAGAGTGGAGCAGGAGCGAGACCCGGCGAAGAAGGTGTGACTCACGGAAGAAGGGGCGGTGGGAAGCAGGTGTGTGGTGAGGCAATGATTGTTCTGCTGTGCGCACCAGACCTTTTATCAGCAAGGACAGTTGCCAAGGCAACGTGGGTAAGTGGAGGCGTCCGCGTTCATTATGCGCCATGCGTCGAGTCTGGCCTGCAGGTGATTGGGACCCATGGTGCTTCGGCCTTCCTTCTCTAGCTTCGCCCCGAAGCTAGCCCAGGCGCACCTCGGGCCCGGGGATTGCTGTTGGCGTTCTAGGACTGGGGGTACCCACACCTGCCTTCCCGCGGCTAGGTGTGTGTCCCACCTCGAAGGCCCGGTACGGCCCAACAAGAAGCCCCTCAAGTGAAGGACCTCTTTGCCGTCCGCTAGCAGACGGCAATGCACTAACGGTACTAACGGTCGTCCCGCCCCCACCCCATCCCCTCTCTCTCTCACTCTCACCCACTCACACCCCCTCTCTCCCCGACACCCACCGCTGCCACCGCCATCATCTCCTCACCGGCCTCGTCATGCCCACCGGCCCCGTCGTGCCGCCACCACCGCTGTTGTCTCCCCACCGGCCCCGTCGTGCTGCCGCCCCACCGCCCCAGTCGCTCCTCCGCCCACCGTCCCCATCGCACTGCCTCCCCACCGCCCTAGTCCCGCTCGTCCTCCCCGCTCCCCTGGTGCCTCGCAGCCCCGGCTCCCCGCCGCCCCAAACGGCCCACCGCCCCACCGCCCCCGTCGCGACCGCAGCCCCGACGCCCCGAAGACCCGGCATCCCTCCGCCCCCAACGCCCCGCCGCCTCGTCGTCCCCGGCACCAGCAGCCCCGCCGCCCCGCCGCCCATGATGCCCTAGCCGCCCCCGCCGGTGAGTCCCCCCCCCCCCCCCCGCCGGCCACCCCTATTTTTATTTTGTTTTTTCTGTTTTTTATTTCTGTTAAATTAGTTAGGTTAGTTTATTAGTTTATTAGGTTAGTTAGTTAGCTTGTTTTATTAGGTTAGTTAGTTAGGTTAGAAGAGAAAAAAGAAGAAAAGAAAAATAACTAGAAGAAGAGGATAAATGAAAATAGGAAGAAGAGGAGGAGAGGAAGATTAAGAAGAAGAAGAAAAAGAAAAGAGGAGAAGATGAAAGGAGGAGAAGAAGAATAGGAAAAGAATAGGAAAAAGGAAAACCAGGAAGAAGAAGAAGAAGAACAAGATGAGGAGGAGGAGGAGGAAGAAGAAGCAGAGGAGGAGGAGGAGGAGAGGAGAAGAAGAAGAGGAAAATAGAAGAGGGGGATAAAGAAGAAGAAAAAGAGTAGAAGAAGAAGAGGAGAAGAAATGAAGAAGAAGAAGAAGAACAAATAGAGGAGAAAATAATAAAATAGAAGTGCAAAAGTAGTTACATATATAGAGATTTTTCTATCGGGATTGAATATTTGTGTTGATTGAGTTTCATTTCAATGTGCAGTTTTTTTCGTTGCTGCGAGGGTCTGCTGTTCAACGACCTCCTCGTGCATTTGCCGAGCTCCCTTGCTGCGTTCGTTGGTGAGCACAAATGGCATGTCCTCCCCCGCCCCCCTTAATTTGCTCGGTTCCGGTCTTCGTGCCGATGAAACTTGCTAGTTATAGGTGTCTTCATTCATCAGTATGCGTGACCAGTATGCGTCTCCCATTTGAAAGGGAGGCATCTATAAATATGCATGTCTTTGCATATTTATAACCGCCATCCTTTCGAATTGTCCAAAGTTGTCCATGGATAGCCCGAGTATGTGTAGATTGGGTTCGTTTTCCCGTATGCTCTGCTCTAGATCCAATGCAGAATTTCGTCGGGTGGGACTAATACCTATCTCTACCTATTAGCGTGTAGGTTGCATGGACGTAATAAATCTGACAAACTTGATTAACGGATGAATATAGATGATGAATTATATATACATTTCTTGTGTGTTTATTAGGTAGGCAAGATGAGTGATCGTGCTTGGATGTACACCAGTCACCCTTGTCAGAAAGAAATGACCATTGAATGGTTAAAAAAACAAGGGGTTTCTGAGCGCCGCATTTGCAAATGGCCAGGAAATAACCTAGCGCCCATGTGTCCGGGGCGACAACCATAGAAAGTGGACACGAGATGAAATGGGTAAACACATGCGGAAGTGGGGTTTTATGCCTGATTATACGGTATGGAGATTTCATGGTGAGCCTGCCCAACGTGCTAGAGTTGAGGTTGTTCGTCATCGCACCAACGAGCATGGTGTTGGGATCGAAGACATGGTGCAAGACTTTGATGATGCTCGGGATTCGGACGATGAGATGGAGGAATCTGCAAAGGCCTTCTATGAAATGTTGGAGTCTTCAAAACATCCTCTCCATGAGCACACTGAGCTTTGTCAGCTGGATGCCATCACACAAGTAATCGCTCTGAAGGCTCAGTTCAACCTAGGCAGAGAATGCTATGACATGATGATGACGATATTTGGACACTTTCTACCCAAAGTCCATGTATTGCCAGCAAACCTGTACCAGTCGGAAAAAATCCTACGTGCACGTAAGATGCCCTATGAGAAGATAGATGCATGTGAGAATGGATCTGCCTTATTTAGGCTTGAGTATGCGGGCTTGAACTATTGTCCCATTTGCAAGTCTTCCAGGTATGTTGTGGTAGACAATGGTATGGGTGAGAAGAGTCAGATCAAAATCCCAGTTAATGTTCTTCAGTATCTGCCAATCATACCAAGACTTCAACGTCTTTTCATGGTCAAAGAGGCGTCCAGACAGATGATGTGGCATAAATTGGGCAAAAGAACCGAATTAGATGCAGATGGGAATCCGAAGTTGGGACACACTTCAGACGCATTTGCGTGGAAACACTTCGATGCATTACATAAGGATAAAGCGGCAGACCAAGGTATCCTCGAGTCACCATCAGCATGGATGGGTTCCAAGTGTTTGGTATGACGACAACCCAATACAGTTGATGACATATATTTGCCATTCCACTAAATCCCCTTGGAGATATTATGAAAAGAAAGAACATTTTCTTGACGTTGATAATTCTAGGGCCCAACTATTCGGGGAAGAATATGAATGTGTACATGCAGCCGCTGAAGGATGATTTGCAAGAAGCTTCGGATAATGGGATCAAGACATATGATACCGCTTCCAAAAAACTTCAAAATGCATGTGTGGTACATGTACTCGACGCATGACTTGCCGGGGTATGCGCTATTCATTGGCTGGTGTGTGCATGGAAAGTTCCTGTGCCACACATGCAAGGCAGCTCTTGAGTTCCGTTGGCTGCAGGCGGGTCGCAAGTATTCTTGCTTCGACTTGCATAGATAGTTCCTGGATCCTCACCATAAGTTCAGAAAAGACAAGAAGAATTTCATGAAAGGTAGAGTTGTCAAAAACTCTGCACCACCTGCAATTAGAGGCCAACAGACCCTGGATCAGATAAACGCTCTCGAGCAGGATCCAATACGTCCAGGGTATTTCAAAGGGTATAATACGAAACACGCCTGGACTCACAAGATATGCTTGTGGGATCTGCCTTACTTTAAAGACCTCCTTTGCCCACAAAACATCGACGTGATGCACACTGAAAAGAATATCGCCGAGGCCCTTTTTGGTACATTGTTTTGCATAGAGGGAAAGACAAAGGATAATCCTAAGGCTAGAGTCGATCAGGAGGCTCTATGTGATAGCCCATTACAAAACATGCGACAACCGTTAGGAAAGAAGAGCTGGAGGAAGCCAAAGGAATGGTTCAATCTTGGAAAGTCAGCTATGAGGGAAATGCTCTTGTGGGTGAAAATCCGGTTGATGTTCCCCGATGGGTATGTGGCGAATCTATAGAGGGGAGCGAGTCTTGACAAATTCAAAATATTTGGTCTAAAGAGTCATGATTGGCACATATGGCTTGAGCGGGTAATGCCGGTGATGTTGCGTGGCTTTATCCCTGAGGATGAATGGCTAGTACCGGCAGAGCTGAACAATTTCTTCTGCGCACATTGTGCAAAAGAACTATCGCCTCACGTGTTAGATGAACTGGAAGAGTTAGTGTCGGAGTTGATCTGCAAGTTAGAAAAGATCTTTCCACCGGGATTCTTTAATCCAATGCAACATTTGATTTTGCATCTATCGACCCAGGCAAGATTGGGGGCGGCGGGCGTGCAAAATCGTTGGGGCTTTGGAACTGAGAGGATGCAGAAGACGCTTTGAGAAAAATGTAAAAATAAACATAGAATTGAAGCATCGATGGCCGAGGCATTCATTACCAAGGAGGCGGCAAACTTCATGACAGCACACTACGAAGCCAAGAATCGTCATTTGCATAATCCGAAGCCTCGGTACACTGACGGCAACCGTGAAAAAGTTCGATCTAACCTCAGCCTATTCCAAGGGAAGCTTGCACCAGCCGGTGCTTCAAAAGCAACAACGTTGGATGTCAAAGAATGGCGGACCATTTCGTTGTATATCTTCAACAACCTAACAGAAGTGCGGCCATACATTGAGTAAGTTCTCGATACATTATTTCGCAACTTCTAATTCATTTGAACTGCTCTTATTCCCGGATATGTGATACAATCGATACGTCGCCAAATTCTCAGATGGAGCGGTGATCGAAAACGATTCCATCGAAGAGTACGAGCTTCTGGCAAAGCATGGAGGCGGCTATCCCGGTTTCATCTCTTGGTTCAAACAAACGGTAATTTCCATTAGACCATTTCATTTCTTTGTCTAGTTTGAGGCTAATGCAACAATCCTTTTGTATCAAACTTGTAGGCTAATTTAGAGTCTATGGACGCCGAACTGAGACAAGTCGCTAATGGTTTTGACTATAAGGTCCGTTCATTTGACGAATATGATATCAACTGGTATCGCCTTCGTACTTTTGGCAAAGTGCTATCTATGGCCGACCGAAAGTCTACAAATTGTTGTGTCTCCGCTATCGGCGAAGGAGGTGTCAAGTATTATGGAAGAGTTGAAGCAATTTATGAACTTACATTCTTTGGTGATAACAGACCAGACGTCGTAGTCTTCAAATGTTATTGGTTCTAGCCGAAGGAGACTAGAAGGACCCATGAACATATAGGACTAGTCGAAATCAAACAAAGCACCATTTAGATGTTCCCGACGTCTATATTATTGCTCAACAGGTGACCCAAGTTTTATATCTACCGTGGGCCTGCCAAATTGATCCAAATCTAAATGGTTGGGACGTCATTTATGATGTGCTGCCACATTTTAGACCACCTCCCCTCAATGAAGATGATTATGAACCTCACATTAACCCAGACACATATGAACGAGAATTCTTCCAAGAAACACATATTTCCAAAAACGTTTCAAGAACCGCTCTACTTCACCCCAGAACATAGAGGTAGACAGCGACAGTGAATCCGACTTCACCCCTGAGCCGGAACAAGAAGAGATGGAAGAAGAAGAGGTTACTGCTACGGATGACCTCTCAATGCTTGACCGATTACATATAGGAGGCCTTCCGCATGTTGCTCCTGATAGTGATGATGATGCATTTATTAATGATAGTGATGATGATGATGCATTTATTGATCCTGGAGCATATATAGACGATGAAGATTATTATTAGTTCAATGTCAGGTATACATGATGATGATACACACAAATTATATATATACATATTACTATTCATGTTGGTATTCATTTTTATGTTGTACTAATTTCGTTTATCCTTTGTCATGGCAGATGTTGAAATATGGTGGGCGCGGGTCGAGAGCGATCCGAGGATCCTTCGTTGGCGCATGGTGGGAGGGGTACTTCCATTCCACCCAAAATTCTCCGGAGAGCGTTGTACGATAGTATTGGGTCACCTGACGACACTTCTTCGTCGGTGAAGTTGCCCACCAGGAGAGGCTACACGTGGTGGCCACGGGAGAGGTACGAAGGCTGCTACGCCTTCCTCGCCGCCACCCCCAGCTGATTCACCAGAGCACAAGACTCCTCCGGTGGACTTGTCTGAGGTGGAGGCTAGAAGGACTCCTGTCCATGAGCCTCAGGTCAACGATCCTTCTGTCCCAGACGCTTTGACCCGTGAGAGTCCTGTGCCAAACGCCTCGTCCCACGAGACTCCTGTGCCAGACGCTTCGTCCTACAAGACTCCACGGGCTTCCACCGGATGGGATACCTGGCCGGATCTGCATAAGCAGGAGCCGAGTGGCCATGCTGATGGTGGCATGGATCGCCTTTCTGATAGCGGGGACGAGGTGGTTGAGGGCACCGTCTACCAGCGTGGGTTTACACGTCTCTAGCCCATGCCGGTGACCCGCGAGCAGAGGTGGCTGATTAAGCCCGAGTCGCTGAAGTAAGTGCATTTACTCTTTTTAAACCTTTTGCCTTCATGTTTCTTCACATATCTAATGCGTTGGCTTTGTCATACTGCAAGGGTTGGACTCACGCCAAGGATGTCTGCAGGCCCACCTCAACCCTTGGTGTAATTTTACGGCATAACTTCCCAGGGTTTGTCACGTTGCCCGGCGAGGGTCAGCAAGAAGAGGTAGGATTTAAACGGGAGCACTACTTGGCTGCCCCGACCTCGCCGGAGGAGATGATCGACGGTGTGTTGTGCCACACAAGGGCCGACATGGTCATCAGGAAGTTTTGGGTAATTTCTCCTTTACACAAATAAAAATCAATAATAGCTAGTTCTTGTACTAATCACTGTGGTCTCTTTTGTTTGCAGACCTTCTACAGGTGTGAGCAGGGATACGAGGAGGCCGCGGCAAAGCTTATCGATTACGAGTGCAGGCGCCTACTACAAAACTTATAGCACGAGGCTAGGGTATAGGTTGTTCGAGACTACTACACCACGCAGCATATTAAGGAGGGCAAGTTGTCGTCCCGCCGAAAGTTTCTGGAAAAGGAGCATTACATGAAGGTAATTACCTATTCTTAAGGCCTTGTACTTAGTTTCCTTTGCTTTGATTCGTAGGCGTAGGTCTCAAATTTCTCTTTACTAACTTAGGTGCCCCTGAGATGGTGTGCAGATAAGATGGATTGTTGGGAGGCGTTGGTGAATGAATGGTGCTCTGAGCAATGACGAGTCATCCACGATTATTGAGGGAGTCCTGGATTAGGGGGTCCTCGGATAGTTGACCTGTTGTTTATGGGCCAGCCTGTGTGGGCCACAAAGGCAGCATCGGAAAATTAAAAGCCACCTGTCGGTGTCAAAATTGACAGTTCTCGGGTAGGGGTCCCGAACCGTGAGACTAGGATTGACGGTAATAGGAGTCGAAGGGGACACGAGTTTACCCAGGTTCGGGCCCTCCAATGGAGGTAATACTCTACGTCCTGCTTGATTGTATTGATGGCGTGAGGGGTTACAGAGTTGATCTACCTCGAGATCGTATGTCTAACCCTAGATGAGTTGTTCTATGTGTATACCCTAACACCCTCCAGCTTATATAGATGCCATGGAGGCCTAGGGTTTGCATATGGTCGGTTACATGCCGAAGAGATAAACATGCCTATTTACTACATCAATCATGGAGCACAAGCCATGCTCCTCGAAGCTTCTATCCTGGAAACTAGACCTTCAAATCATCCAGTGTTCGGCAAGTAGCCCATATAGTCCGGCCCATAAACAACAACTAGGCTATCCGAGGACCCCCCAGTCCAGGCCTCCCTTAGTAGCCCCTGAACTTGATTCCAACGCCAAGGGTCTTCAGCTCCTATTGCTTCGCGAACAGAGTCTTCGGCTTGCGATGTGAGTTCCTTCCTGCCGAACCATAGTTCGGCCTCCAATGATAAGTAGTTTTCCGCATAGTGGCACGTCCAAATCCTGTGAGATAAATTGGTTTTGAAGGCCAAACGTCGAGGGGGGAAAGGTAATATTTTCTGACGACCTCTCTGACGAAAGGTCTCAGCCCACCACGACCGATAGGCCAGGTACAGGCACTCGATGCGCGGTTCGAGGATGCCCCATCCACACGACATGTCAACATGTCATGTGTGTCCTATTTACATGGGATATACTTAATCACGCATACGCAATGGCTCGCACATCCTGGGAAGTGGAGGGATTCACGGTGCAACAAGGGGAGTCCGAATCGGTAGACCCCATAAAAGGAGAAAGAAAAACCCCAAGTGCCTTTCACGCTCTCCATTCGACTTCTCCGCCTCCTATTCTCTTTCGCATCCAAAGCACAGATCTAGGTTTCTCCACCCCCACTCCCGAGCTCAACAATGGCGGGCTCCAATGGCCAGTGGGAAGCTTCCATGGTCACTAACAAAGACATCCTCGACCTTAAGAAGGTCGGCTACCTCCCTGCTGACATTCCTCACCACGCGGCGGAGGAGGGCCAAGTAATTCCCACTCCCAGGCCAGGCGAGAGGGTGGTGTTCGTCCCCCACTTCATCAGGGGGTTGAGCTTCCCACTCGACCCCCTTCATCAGGGGATTAATGTTCTTCTACGACCTCGACTTCCACGACCTCTTGCCGAACTCCATCATGCATATCTGGGGTTCATCCGAATTTGCGAGGCCTTCTTGCGTGTCGAGCCGCACTCCGGGCTCTGGCTGCAGGTCTTCAATATCAAGCCCAAGTGTGTCGGAGGCAAGCATGCGGACTGCGGCGGGGCAGTCATCGGCAAGCTCGCTCGCATTGGGTGGCCGTCGGGCCCCTTCATCAACACCATCAAAGGATGACACAAGGAGTGGTTCTACATCACTGAACCACGAGAGGAGGGCCAACTCCCCACCGCCGCATTCAGATCTGCCCCCTCCCACCAGACTGGCTTCATGGCCTGAGAAGGGCCTGGCCTGGGGTTCGGCCAAAGAGGTGACCAATCTGCAGAAGCGCCTCTGCTCCCTAGTCGAGGAGGGCATCAAACTAGCCGATGTGGTCCAGGTGATGCTCTAAAGACGCATCCTCCCTTGCCAACATTGGAACACTCCTCTGTGGGCTCGAGAACTCAAAGCCGAGCCCACAGTCCAGAATCTCTTCCGCACTATGCGGGAGAAGCTGTGGAAGGCGCTCTTCAAGTCGATGAAGAGCTGGCCATCCGAGGAGGAGGACAAGGGTCTGCACGCCGCCAAGCCGGACTCCGAGGTAAGATCTTCCCCGACCTGGTTGGCTCTATTACACAGAGAATCCCTTCATCCTCTTATCCGATCTATTCTCGCAGAGATGGCAGAAGAAGGCCATCAACATCAACAATCCGGCTCCTCATCCTGAAGACAAGAGGACTGGGCTGTTTAGCCAGGATGCTCGTGGAGAAGCCTTACGAGGCTCCCACAAAGGAGGAGGAGAAGAAGAAATTAGGTCAGGCTGGCCTTCGCATCAAGGACCAGCCTGAGGCTGTATTCGAAGACACTCCCGCATCCTCGAATTAGGAGGAGGCCGAAGAGGAGGAAGAGGAGGAGGAGGAGGAGGTCGAGAGCAAGGGGGAGGAAACTTCCCCCGCGCCAAGAACATAGCAGCGTCCTCGGACGCCCTAGGGCAGGCAGCCTCACCTGCCCCAAAGAAGGCACGTCGGGCATGGGTGATCTTGTCCGATGATAGCTCGGACTCGAGCTCCGCATTCGAATACCCCGAGGAGGTTCCACGAAGGAGCCTAAGGATCAAGCCCCCTCCATCCAGGTTAGGATCCTAAGACTCTCCTTCCCATAACTAGTAACTCCACAGTTTGCTAACACGCAGGTTATTGGTCCTACAGCCCCCCGGGCGTCATCCCCACCGAGGTGGTATCGGATAGGGAGACCCCGCTTGCCGAACTAGCGGAGAGCGGGGATGCCTTGCACCCCACAACTCCAGGCGCCACAAAGGACGTCATGGAGGTGTCGTCCCAGCCTACTCCAATGGAGGCGGACACAGGGAGTGAGGGAGATATTACCATGGCCGAGGCTAACGCTTCGGCCACCGAAGACCAGGGGACGATCCCCCCGTCCGGACTCCGAGGAGGCCGGATGGACGGGCCATCAGTTCTCTCCAAGGACATCTCCGAAGCGCATTGTGCCTCCAGAGGCACCGGTCCAATCCCTGATTGGTGATCGGGATATCCGATCATCCCCAGCACCACCGACCAACCGATGGTCGGCCATGGTGGACGCTCTATCAAGCGCCTCCATCCTTGAGGATCATCGCACCCCTATGGGTGCGGTACTACAAAGCGTCCAATCTGTTGACCACGGATTGAAGGAGGCCTTCAAAGGTCTCCTCACGGGCTTTCAAGTAAGTCGCCCGATGTTTTTACTAAGATTATTATTTATTCGTATTGTAGACATGGTAGTCCCCAAGCCCTAGGTGAGATGGACCATTTTTCCTAGGGGTCATATCTATAATTCATGAAGTGAGTGCCGATGTAACACATGCTTTGTGTGTAATGTAGGCTTCGTCATCAGCGGCGGCCAAAAATGGCGCTGAGCTGGACAAGCTGCATCGGAAGCTCAAGCATTCCGAGGATGAGGTGGAAGCCCTCAACAAGAGGTTCGACAAAGCGCAGGGGACGTCCGAACTAAGTCTAGATGTGTTCCCCCTGAATACTGTCAATGCAGATTCATTTTTAAATAGAGTGGCATCGTGTTGCAGCTTCATCGAAATAGATCAAAAAACTCAAGTTCGAGCTTCAACGTCCAAAAGACGAAGCGGTCGTGGAGAAGGCGGCGGCCAGAGAAGCGGCCACCACTCTCTCCTCCCTCTGAGCCACTAGTGATAAATACCAGGCTCGTGTGGCGGAGATACATGATGAGCTCAACGACGCTAGCAACAAGTGCGACTCCTTGGAGCAAAAGAACAAGGCGGTCTTGACCGATCTGTCCACCATGAGGTCCTATCTCCAGAAGGATCGGATAGATAGATGGTTCTTCGAGGAACAAGATCATCAAGCCAAGGAGATAGCCGATGGTATGCCGTACTCCCTAAAGTGCATATTCGGGGATAGCAAATTCGAATTGCTGACCCAGGTGTGGCAACCCTCAGGCGCGGCCGCCGATCTCTAGAAGAGCGTGGCAGACGCCAATCGGCTGTTTGCCTCACGGGGAGAGGAAGACAAAGCTTAGAAATTCTTGGCACAGTTTGGAGCACCCGAGCGTCCTTCGCTTCGGGTGGAGCAGCCAAAACAACTGATGGAGATGCACCAGATGGCAGAGCCAGCCATCAAGGACCTCTGCATCCGCTTATGGCCCGGCGAGCCACTCCCCGGCAACTACTTTGGCATGGTGCAACGGCTGATTGATGCTACGCCCCGCCTCGACGTTGTCAAGCGCTCATCTTGCATCTAAGGAGTCCGGATGGCCCTTGCCAAGGCCAAAGTAAACTGGCCGGGGCTCAATCCAATGAAGGCCACCACCGATCCACCGCTGCCCGGAAAGGAGCACGGACGCCCCGAGCTTTACTTCGATTGAGTAATGGAGAGTGCACGGGTGATAGCGTCGCTGTGTTCGGGCAAACATATATTTGAACGAGCTTGTAATATGTCCAAAGACTTGTTATAACTTTTAGTGATATTAGTATCCGCTCTTATATGGTTTTGCATTCCTTTATAACTCCTGTATGGTTGTTTGATACTGAAAGATGCGAGTCGTCGGCTTCAGCCCCCCCGTAGATACTACATGGGATGTCTATGCCAATGCACTGTGTCCCTTAGCCAAATTATAGGAACCCGAAGGTGGTTTAGTGCGGAAGACTAGGCAATTGGACCATTTTGCTTTATTTCTTTCACTTAACCGAAGGGGAGCGAAAAGGACTGCGGGAAGCGTACGATTAGCCACCGGAGTTTTTGCATTGTTCGGACAAGCCAAGGCCGAAGCCGACATCATAGTATTTTCACAAAAGGCGAATTCCTCGTATAACACGGAATAACTACTTACGAGGTTTGAAGTGTAATAATTCTAACTTGGGGTCCACAGATCGGTCATGCATACTATGACAATCCGTTTTCGGCTTTCTCCCCTGAGGTGCTTGACCGGACTAACCGGAAGCACAATCACAGGGGTGCTTCGTTTGCCCTTTTAGTCAAACGAGCGTAACATAAAGGGGCAAGCACAGGAGCCAGGCAACCCAACTTAATGACCAAAGACATAGTTCAGATCCGATGCATATAAAGCTAATGCCAAGATGACGAGCACACAATGGTTAAGGCGATTTGTGTTTGAAATCGAGCCCCCGGTCTATTAGCCGGTGACCTCGAGCCATACCGAAGATGTTTCGCTAGAAGAGGGAGGGAAGATGAAAAAAGGGGTATGTTCAAAAACAAGACAAATGAGGCGTATGTGCGCCATGCAATTTTGCATTTCCTCAACATCTCTTATAACTCGGATTGCTAAAGCAACTGTTTACAGGTATGTAATAAGAAATAAAGTCCTACATGAGTTGTTGTACTAGGGGTCTTCAATTGGTGACTAGACGTCTTCGGTATGGCCTGTTGCTATTTCACTACTCCTTTTAGATGCACTTTGATGGGTGTTAGTGTGGGCGGATCTTGCGAAAAAATCTTGAGAGGCCACAGTGTGAAAGGTGAGCTTTACGCCGTGGTCACGCTCTGTTAGGAGCGCCTGCATATTGTCCAAAGACGTGTTGATGGTAAAAGCTCGGGACATCCAAACACCCATCGTAAGTTCCCCACCGCTACCCATGGAATCTTAAGTGCGAAGTTGTGCCTCCTCCGCACGTGCTTCACTAGTCTTGAGGTGTTGCGATGGGGGGCGAGTCCCTATTGAGGGGAGGGAGGAGGGTCAGAGTTTTTGGTTAGAATACGAACTCGCTTCCGAGCTTTTCGTGCCTTTACGGTGAATGCCGAAGCTTGTCGGTCGTCTTTGTAGCTGAATTCGGCCGCCAGTGCCAGTGCATGTTCCTCTGTTCTAAGGGACCGCTCTGTATTGCCATTGACAATGATGACCCCCTTAGCTCCCAGCATCTTGAGCTTGAGGTATGCGTATTGTAGGACTACGTTGAACCGAGCGAACACCGTCCGGCCGAGCAGCGTGTGATAGCCGCCGCGGAAGGGCACAATGTCGAAGATCAAGTCCTCCCTGCGGAAGTTATCGGGCGAGCCGAACACAACCTCCAGGGTTACATAGCACTTACCTCCAGCCTCAACACCTGGGATCACTTCCTTGAAGGTAGTGCTGCTGGGTTTGATCCTTGACGGATCTATACCCATCTTTTTCACCTTGTCTGAGTAAATCAGATTGAGGCTACTTCCTCCATCCATTAGGACTTCAGTGAGGTGATACCCATCTATAATGGGATCTAGGACGAGGGAGGTCGATCTCCCATGACAGATACTGGTCGGATGCTCTCATCGGTCAAAAGTGATCGGGTATGCTGACCATGGGTTATACTTCGGAGCTACATGCTCCACAGCATAGACCTCCCCAAGGGCCCACTTCCTCTCCTTCTTAGGTATGTGGGTGGCATATATCATATTCACCATTTTGACTTCGGGAGGGAATTTCTTCTGACCACCACCCATTGGACCCCGAGGCTCATCTTCGTCATCGCTGTGCAATCTTTTACCCTGTTCTTCGGGTTGTATCTTCTCGACCTGTTTAAACACCCAACAGTTGCGATGCATGTGATTGGCTAGATTTTTCGAAGTTACATGGATTTGGCAAGTTCTGTCCATGATCTTCTCGAGCTGAGTGGGTCCGTCACGATTGCCTTTAGGGGGCTTCTTCTGCTACCCGGGTCGGGAGTTGTAGAATCCAGCATTAACCGTCGTGTCATCAGCATCGTTGCTGTTGTGTCGTCGTTTGTTCTTATTGTGCTTCGTCTTTGAGTTGCCATCCTGGGCTTCAAGTGCCACTGGATCTTCAGAATTGTGGCTTCATTTTGCGTGCCGGTTATCTTCGCCCGCACAAAAGCAGGTCATGAGGGAGGTAAGGGCAGACATAGTCCGAGGCTTGTCCTGGCCTAGCTGTAGACACTGCTACCACTGCTACCACTGCTACCACTGCTACTACACTCCACTTGGAGCTATTCCAAATGGCTACTCCATATACGTATCCGGATTGCTACTAAGAGTCATCCGGATTGGTGTTAAATCTTGCATCAACGTAACTCTTTACGACGAACTCTTTATCACCTCCATAATCGAGAAACATTTCCTTAGTCTTTAGTCACTAAGGATAATCTTGACTGTTGTCCAGTGATCCACTCGTGGATCACTCTTGTACCCCTTGACGGACTCATGGCAAGGCACACATAGCTGCGGTACACAGCATGGCATAGTATATAGAGCCTATGGCTAAAGCATAGGGGACGACCTTCGTCCTTTCTCTTTCTTCTGCCGTGGTCGAGCTTTGAGTCTTACTCAACTTTCACACCTTAGAAATCAGGCAAGAACTCTTTCTCTGACTGATCCATTTTGAACTCTTTCAAAATCTTGTCAAGGTATGTACTCATGGAAAGTCTCATCAAGCATCTTTATCTATCTCTATAGATCTTGATGCTCAACAATTAGCCAGCTTTATCCAGGTTTTCCTTTGAAAAACTCTTTTCAAATAACCCTTTATGCTTTCTAGAAATTCTACATCATTTCCGATCAACAATATGTCAACCACATATGCTTATCAGAAACTCTATAGTGCTCCCACTCACTTTATTGTAAATACAAGTTTCTCATAAACTTTGTATAGACACAAAAACTTTGATCACCTCATCAAAGTGTATATTCCAACTCCGAGATGCTTGCTTCAGTCCATAGAAGGATCACTGAAGCTTTCTCACCTTTTAGCAACCTTAGGACTGACAAAACCTTTTGGTTGTATCTCATACAACCTTTCCTTCAGGAAGGAAAAAATGTTTTGACATCCATCTGCTAGATTTCATAATTGAAAAATGCAGAAACTGCTAACATAATTCCAACAGACTTTGGCATCCCTACGAGTGAGAAAGTCTCATTGCAGTCAACTCCTTGAACTTGATGAAAACTTCTTTGTGACAAGTCGAGCTTTATAAATGGTGATATTTACCATCAGCGTCTGTCTTCATCTCAAAGGTCCATTTGAACTCGATGACCTATCGTCCAACGAGCAAGTCTACCAAAGTCTATAATTGGTTTTCATTCATGGATCCTTTCTCGGATTTCATGGCCTCTAACCATTTGTCGGAATCTGGGCCCGTCATCGCTTCTCCATAGCTCGTAGGTTCATCGTTGTCCCACACATGAGCTCCAAGACAGGGTTGTCATACCACACAGGAGCAGTAAGCATCCTTGTCGACCTACGAGGTTTGATAGTAACTTGATCCGAAGCTTCATGATCATCATCATTTACTCTGACGTAGGTTCCACAGAAACATATTTCTACGCTGCGCTACTCTCTAGTTGAAACAAAGGTTCAACAACCTCATCAAGTTCTATCTTCCTCCCACTCTATTCTTTCAAGAGAAACTTTTCCTTGAGAAAGCAGTTTCGCAAAAAACACTTTATGCTTGGATCTTAGATAGAAGGTTTACCAAACTGTTCTTAGGGTATTGTATGAAGATGCATTTGTCCGCTTTGGGTTCGAGCTCATTCGGTGAAACATTTTTTCACATAAACGTTGCAGCCCCAAACATCAACAAATGACAGTTTAGTTTCTGCCAAACCGTATTTCATACGGTGTCATCTCAACGGACTTAGATGGTGCCCTATTTAAAGTGAATGTAGTTGTCTCTAATGCATAACCCCAAAACTATAGTAGCAAAACGATAAGAGACATCATAGCACGCACCATATCCCATAGAGCACGACTATGACATTCGGACACACCATCACACTATGGTGTTCCAGGTGGCGTGAGTTGTGAAACAACTTTCACATTGTGTAAAGTTGTATGCCAAACTCATAACTCAGATATTCACCTCCATGATCATATCGCAAACATTTTTATCTTCTTGTCACGACGATCTTAAACTTCGCTCTGAATTTGCTTGAACTTTTCAAACGATTCTGACTTGTGTTTCATTAAGTAAATATACACTATATCTACTCAAATCATTAGTGAATGTAAGAAAATAATGATATCCATGGCATTCTACATGACACATTGGATTGCATACATCAACATGTATCATTTCCAATAAATCACTTTCCCGCTCCATCAAACCGGAAAACGGGGTCCTTAGTCATCTTGCCCAAGAGGCATGGTTCGCATGTCTCAACCGACTCGAAATCGAATGAGTCCAAAGATCCATCAGCATGCAGTTTCTTCATGCGATTTATACCAATATGACATTGAGCGGCAGTGCCACAAGTATGTGGTACTATCATTATTAATTTTGTATCTTTTGGCATCAATGTTATGAACATGTGTATTACTATGATCAAGATTCAACAAACCATTCTCACTCGATGCATGACCATTGAAGGTATTATTCATGTAAACAGAATAACCATTATTCTCTAACTTAAATGAATAACCGTGTTGCAATAAACACGATCTAATCATGTTCATGCTTAACGCAAACACCAAATAACATTTATTTAGGTGTGTCACTAACCCCGAAGGTATACAGAGGGTGCGATGTTGATCACGTAAACCTTGGAAACATTTCCAACACACATAGTCACCTCACACTTAGCTAGTCTCCGTTTATTCTGTAGCTTTTACTTCGAGTTACTAACATTTAGCAACCGAACTGGTATCCAATACCCAGATGCTACTAGGAGTACTAGCAAGGTACACATCAATAACACATATATCAAATATACTTCTGTCGACGTTGCCAGCCTTCTTATCTACCAAGTATCTAGGGTTGTTCCGATTCAACGACCGCTCTCCTCATAATAGAAGCACTTAGTCTTGGGTTTGGGTTCAACTTTGGGTTGCTTCACTGGAGCAACAACTGACTTGCCATCCATGAAGTTTCCCTCCTTGCCCTTGCCTTTCTCGAAACTAGTGGTTTTACTAACCATCAACACTTGATGCTCCTTCTTAATTTCTACCTTCGCGGTGTCAAACATCGCGAACAGTTCCGGGATCATCATTTCCATCCCTGGCATAATTATAGTTCATCATGAAGTTCTAGTAGCTTAGTGATAGTGACTCAGAGAACTATATCCATCACTATCTTATCTGGAAGATCAACTCCCACTTGATTCAAGCGATTGTAGCACCCAGACAATCTGAGCACATGCTCAACGATTGAGCTATTCTCCTTCATCTTGCAGGCAAAGAATCTTGTTGGAGATCTCATATCTCACAACACGGGCAGGAGCCTGAGATCCCAATTTCAGCTCTGAGAACATCTCATATGTTCCGCTACGTTCAAAACGTTTTGGAGCCTCAATTCTAAGCCGTAATGCATGGCATACAAAACTATCGAGTAATCATCGGAACGTGCCTGTCAGATGTTCACAACATCTACAAACGACGCTAGAGGGGGTGGCGTACCGAGCAGTGCATTAAGGACATAAGCGTTCTGTGCAATAATGAGGACAATCCCCAGATCACGGACCCAGTCCGCAATAATGCTACCATCATCTTTCAACTCTATTTCTCTAGGAACATATAAAAATTCAAGGGAGCTACAGCATGATCTAGTAATGTACAACATAATTTGCAAAGACACTATTGACTATGTTCATGATAATGAGTTCAATTAATCATATTACTTAAGAACTCCCACTCAAATTGACATCCCTCCAGTCATTCAAGTGATACATGATCCAAATTCACCAACTCAAGTCCAATCATCATGTGAGTTGAGGTGGTTTCAATGATGAACATTATCATGTTGATCATATCTACTATATGACCAATGTTCGACCTTTCGGTGTCTTGTGTTCCGAGGCCATGTCTGTACATGCTAGGCTCATCAAGTTTAACCCGAGTGTTCTGCATGTGCAACACTGGCTTGCACCCATTGTATGTGAACATAGAGTCTATTACACTCGATCATCACGTGGTGTCTCGACACGACGATCTTTTGCAACGGTGCACACTCGGGGAGAACACAATTTATCTTCAAATCAAGTGAGGGGTCACCTTATAATGCTATCGTCTTCCTAAGCAAAACAAGGTGCATAAAAGGATTAACATCACATGCAAATCATAAGTGACATGATATGGCCATGAACTTGTGCTTTTGATCTCCATCTTGAAAGCACCAGCATGATCTCCATCGCCACTGGCATAACACCATGATCTCCATCATTGTGTCGCAATCGGGGTTGTCGCGCCCACCATGCTCATACTACTATTGCTACCATTTAGCGATAAACTAAGAATTACATAGCGCTTAATGATTGACATGCAGAAGACAACCCTATGGCTCCTGCCGGTGTCGTACTCATTGACATGCATGTTGTGATATTCGATACATCACATGATCATCTCATACATCACATATATCTCATCATGTAGTTGGCCATATCACATCACAACATACCTCGCAAAAAAAAGTTAGACATCCTCTAATTGTTGTTGCAAGTTTTACGTGGCTGCTATGGGTATCTAGCAAGAACAATTCTCACCTACGCAAAACCACAACAGCGATACATAAGTTGCTTTTCAACCTTCTCAAGGACCGCCTTTGTCGAATCCGATCCAACTAAAGTAGGAGAAACAGACACCCACCAGCCATCTTTGTGCAATGAAGTTACACGTCAGTCGATGGAACCGGTCTCTCGTAAGCGTACGAGAAAGGTTGGTCCGGGACGCTTCATCCCACAATACCGTTAAACCAAAACACTTCCAAGGGAGGAAGCAATCTAAGCATCAATGGCCACAAACTCCTTTGTGTTCTACTCGAGATCTCATCTACACATAGACCTACCTCAGGATGCCACTATTCGGGAACTTTGCATGGGAAACAAAAACTTTCCTACGCTTCACCCAGATCAATCTAGGAGATGAGCATCTACGAGAGGGAGAGTGAATCTACATACCCTTGTAGATCGCTAAGCGGAAGCGTTAAGAAATGCAGTTGATGTAGTCGAATGTCTTCACGATCCAATCACGATCAGTCCCGCGATCGCATCACGAGCCGTCCCGCGATCCCATCGTGGTCCTTCCGATCTAGTGCCGAACGGACGACACCTCCGCATTCAGCACACGTATAGCCCGATGACGATCTCCACCATCTTGATCCATAAAGAGGGAGCGGAGAGGTAGATGAGTTCTCCGGTAGCGCGACGGTGTTGCGGTGATGGTGGTGGAGGAATTCCAGCAGGGCTTCACCTAAGCAGCGCTGAAAAACCAATCTAGAGGAGAAAACGGTCTAGAGGAAGAAAAGGGCAGCACATGGCAATTAGGGTTAGGGCTGCCCACAAAATCCTTTATTATATATAGGAGGGAGAGGATAGGAGGTAGCCTTGCCCCTCCATCAAGGAGGGCTTTGGCCGAACCAAAGGGGAGGAGTCCACCTCCCACAAGGGAGGTGGACTCCTAGTAGGACTCTCTCCTACTTGGCCCCTACTCTTCCTCCTATGCATAGGCCTTCTTGGGATGGGAGGCCAGCCCACCAGGGGCTGGTGCGCCATCACTAAGGCCCATGTGTCCCCTTGGGGTGTGATGACCCCACTTGGTGGTCCCTCAGAACCCATTCGTCACTCCCGGTACACTGCCGGAAATGCCCGAAACTTTTCGGGGGTTCAAACACCACTTTCCTATATATCAATCTTTACCTCCGGACCATTATGGAGCTCCTTGTGACATACGGAATCTCATCCGGGACTCCTAAAAACCTTCGGTCACCACCATACATAACTTTATACTACCGAAACGTCACCGAACCTTAAGTGTGCAGACCCTGCGGGTTCGAGAACTATGTAGACATGACGGAGACACCTCTACGGTAAATAACCAACAGAAGAACCTGGATGCCCATATTGGTTCCTACATATTCTACGAATATCTTTATCGGTTGAACCTCTATGTCAAGGATTCAGTTAATCCCGTATGTTGTTCCCTTTGTTCGTCGGTATGTTACTTGCTCGATATTCGATCGTCGGTATCTCCATACCTAGTTCAATCTCGTTACCGGCAAGTCTCTTTACTCATTCCGTAATACTAGATCTTGTGACTAACACT
This sequence comes from Hordeum marinum, assembly GCA_022496015.1. Taxonomy (NCBI): domain Eukaryota; kingdom Viridiplantae; phylum Streptophyta; class Magnoliopsida; order Poales; family Poaceae; genus Hordeum; species Hordeum marinum. The sequence goes on from CM039672.1 coordinate 115,408,826, forward strand.
TAGTCACATTGCTTGCAAGGCTTCTTGTGATGTTGTAATACCGAGTGGGCCCTGAGATACCTCTCCGTCACACGGAGTAACAAATCGCAGTCTTGATCCATGCCAACCTAACAGACACCCTCAGAGATACCTGTAGAGCACCTTTATAGTCACCCAATTACGTTGCGACATTTGATACACACAAGCCACTACTCCGGTGTCAGTGAGTTGCATGATCTCATGGTCATAGGAATAGATACTTGAAATGCAGAAAACAGTAGCAATAAATTGACACGATCATATGCTACATTTGTAGTTTGGGTCTTGTCTATCATATCATTCTCCTAATGATGTGATCCCGTTATCAAATGACATCTCATGTCCATGGCTAGGAAACCTTAACCATATTTGATCAACGAGCTAGTCTATTAGAGGCATACTAGGGACATGGTTTTTCTCTATGTATCCACACATGCATCTAAGTCTCAGATCAATACAATTATAGCATGGATAATAAACGATTATCATGAAAAAGGAAATATGATAATAACTAATTTATTGTTGCCTCTAGGGCATATTTCCAACATATCATATTCACCGTTTTGACTTCAGGAGGGAATTTCTTCTGACCGCCACCCATTGGACCCCGAGGCTCGTCTTCGTCCTCGCTGTGCGCGCTTTTACCCTGTTCTTCGGGTTGTATCTTGCCGGCCTTTTTAAACACCTAGAAGTTGTGGTGCATGTGATTGGCTAGCTTTTCCAAAGTTCCATGGATTTGGCATGTTTTGTCCATGATCTTCTCGAGCTGAGTGGGTCTGTCACGATTGCCTTTAGGGGGCTTCTTCCGCTGCCCGGGTCGGGAGTTACAGAATCCAGCATGAACCGCCATGTCATCAGCATCGTTGATGTTGTGCCGGTGTTTGTTCTTATTGCGCTTCGGCTTTGAGTTGCCATCCTGGGTTTCAGGTGCCATTGGATCTTCAGAATTGTGGCTTCGTCTTGCCAGCCGGTTATCTTCGCCCGCACAAAAGTAGGTCATGGGGGAGGTAAGGGCGGACATAGTCCGCGGCTTGTCCTGGCCTAGCTGGCGAGCCAGCCATTCGTCCTGAATATTGTGCTGGAAGGAGGCAATGGTCTCGGCGTCGGGACAGTGAATAATTTGGTTCTTCTTTGTCAAGAACCGATTCCGGAACTACCGGGCAGACTCGCCAGGCTTCTGAACGATGTTACTGAGGTCAGAAGAGTCCGACGGGCGGAGATAGGTCCCTTGGAAGTTAGAGCGAAACGCGTCTTCCAAGTCTTCCCAGCATCCTATGGAGTTTTCGGGGAGGCTGTTTAACCAATGCCGAGCTAGCCCCTTAAGCCTAAGAGGAAAGTATTTGATGGCATGGAGATCATCTCCTCGTGGCATATGGATATGGAGGAGGAAGTCCTCGATCCATACAGTTGGGTCAGTGGTCCCGTCGTACTATTCTATGTTCACGGGTTTAAAACCTTTGGGGAACTGATGCCGCATTACTTCATCTGTGAAGCAGAGTGGGTGAGCGGCGCCTCTGACCCGAGCTATGTCCCCCTGTACTTGGCATCTGTATGGGGACGGTTGCGTTCCCGATCTCTATGGTTTTGGTCGAACCATGGTCTATACTATCCCCGTCTATTCGGTGAGTAATCTCTGGATTCGTAGATGGATCTTGTACGACCTGCTATGTGATTTAAGTCGTCACGCAGGTTGAACCTGTCATTGGGCTCGAATGGCTCCTTACCCTGTCTTCGGGGCATCGCTGGTACATAACCCGTGTATTTGGCCACTTTGTCACGCCCACGAGGAGGGCGGTCTCACTTGTCATATGGGGTATGATGCGGAGACGGAGTGCCAGTGAGCTCATCGTCGAATTGTGGCAGTAGTCTTCTCCGAGGTAGCTTTTGGGCTGGTTTAACAGACTGGTGTCGTATACTTCCTCAGGTGAGAGGACTTTCGTCCATCGATTAGTGAGGTCAGCTGTTCAGCTTTGAGTTGCTGCTCCTTGGCCTTTAGGATGCGAGCTGTTGCTATGAGCTGCTGCCTGATTTCTCCTGATCCTTGAGGTTATCAAGGATGTACAAGTCATCAGCTTCTAGTAAGTCTTCCTCCTCCACCGGGGAAGGTAGTCGTCGCCTTCGGGGTTATTGACGGTATCACGGTCGTTCTGGTCCTCGGGCTCTTTCGGACCCTCGAACGGGTGCTTGGGGATATCAGGATTGCCATGATCGGCGGGGGTATAACCGTCCTCGTTGCTTATAATAGCTTTTCTTCCCCTTTTCCTTTTGGACCGCTTATGCGATTTCCGACGCATTGATGGTGCATTGCCCGATTTGTCACCGTTCTTGTGAGGCATATTATCGCCGTTGGTGGTAGGAGTATCCACCATGTAGATGTCGTATGTAGAAGTGGTGGTCCAACTCCCGATGTTAACGGGGGTGGGAACACGGCCCTCTTCATCCATGTATTTTGCCTCCTCGAAGGCATAGTCTAGCATGTCGGTTAAATCTTCGATGGTGGCTATCAAGCAAGTGGTGGGTGGGTCGAAAAATATGTCCCAGCCTGAACTGTAACCGGGCCGGATGTAGATCGGGGCTTGATCGTTGGTGATCCTCATCGACGAGAATTGCTCCAAGGCCTTGTCGACCGTTGAGGGCTCGATCGGATCCAGCTATTCGGAACTCATGGACTTAACCCCCATGAAGCCCACCCATGGGGAGTGTTCGATAGGAACACATGTCCGGTCATATGGCTCGATGGCCAGACCGAGATTAGAGATCGGACCGCCGCCATGGGTGACCCCATTGGCATGTCCGAAGAAGGGGCTCAAGGTTAAAGCCTCAGAGTCCTTGGGGGCTATGGGCGAAGGTGTGAGCCTGATTAGTGACAAGTCGCCTCGAGAGTCGACGGAAAACTCTAGGTTCCGAATCAAACTTCCTGATCGGGGGCGAAGTTCTCCATGCGGCCTAGATGGCCGGTGGAATTAGCATGCAGCACAACGCTGCCGAAGGCGAAGATCTGCCCAGGGATGAAAACATCCATGTTGCAGACCTCTTCATTGATGAAAAGGCGAGGCATCGATCCTATCTTGCTCACAGAGGAACTCTCGATGAAAGCACCAATGTCAGCGTCAAAACCGGTGGATCTCGGGTAGGGGGCCCAAACTGTGAGACTAGGATCAACGGTAATAGGAGACGAAGGGGACACAAGTTTACCTAGGTTCGGGCCCTCCAATGGAGGTAATACCCTACGTCCAGCTTGATTGTATTGATGGTGTGAGGGGTTATAGAATTGATCTACCTCGAGATCGTATGTCTAACCCTAGATGAGTTGTTCTATGTCTATACCCTATGATCCTCCAACTTATATCGATGCCATGGAGGCCTAGGGTTTGCGTATGGTCGGTTACATGCCGAAGAGATAAACATGCCTATTTAATACATCAATTGTGGAGCACAAGCCATGCTCCTCGAAGCTTCTATCCTAGAAATCGGGCCTTCAAATCATCTAGTGTTCGGCAAGTAGCCCATATAGTCCAGCCCATAAACAACAGGTCGGCCATCCGAGGACCCCCTAGTGCAGGACTCCCTCACCACCTATGCTCAATGGAAGTTTCGAGAAGCCCTGACATATTCTCCAAGTTATTAGCTGTAGTTAGGCATGTTTATCTCTTCGGCATGTAACCGACCATGTGTAAACCCAGGGCACCCTCGGCGTCTATATAAGTCGGAGGGTTTAGGTGTATAGGGGGACGAATCATCTAGGGTTAGCTATTCGATCTCGAGGTAGATCAACTCTGTAACCCCTCACAGCATCGATACAAACTAGCAAGATGTAGGGTATTACCTCCATAGGAGGGCCCGAAACTGGGTAAATCTATGTCCCCTTCGTCTCCTGTTACCGTTGATTCTAGTCTCACAGTTCGGGACCCCCTACCCGAGATCCGCCGGTCTTGACACCGACATTGGTGCTTTCATTGAGAGTTCCTCCGTGAGCGTCAAAGGAATCCATGGCTCACCTCGTCACAAGCAGCGAGATCTGCATCCAGGGGACTCTCGCCCCTGATCAGAGTCTCACCGGCAATGGCATTTTGTCGTATGCCAAGCCGATTAGCTGTCATGGCCAGTTCAGGAGCTTTTCCCCCAATCAGAGCACCAAATTCGTAACCTTAGAGTTCATAGCTGATTCACAAGGAACACTTGTTCTAATGGAACCCTCAACCTTCAAAGAAAACCTGTAAGTCCGGACGTTTTGACGCCGAAGACATTAGGTCCCATGGTTGGACGGAACACAGATCCGCTTCGGCGTAGCTCTGGAACCGTCATGCCGCTCGATGACTCCACTTGTATCAGCGACATGCATCCTGCCATCTCCTCGTTCTTAAATGATTTGTTCGATCGGATCGAAGCTATGCGTATATCGGGTGACCAGGCTCCAATCTATGATCGCCTCGGGATCAGACCCGATGATAGGGAGATTCATGTCCCTTCGGTCACCCACCTTGTCGCTACCATCGAGTGTCCGGCCACGGATTTTGCCTGACAACCATAATTGAATACTGTCTATACCTCAGTCCTCGATCACCAAGACTCTGTTGGTGAACCAGAGGCAGGGAATCATTCTAAAGCCGGACCGTCACCGGTCCAAGATCCTCCGCACGATTTGGAAACTACAGTTCCGAACACTTGATGCGGCATGTAATCCGATTTTTCCCACCCACCGACCAAGATGACCATCCAAGTATCGCACCAAAGCCCGTGTCTTTGGACTTTAGGGATATCAAGCAACTACAAGGAGAATGAGTCCATCACTTTTGGGCCAGACCCCTACTCGCTAGGAGCAGCGTAAAAGGTCTTAGTGACCAAGATATGACGACAAGTTTCATTTGCAATTTCCATGACGAAGGGATTCTTAATGCCCTGGCCCGCCGACACATAAGTGACTTTTCGGAGTTATCTGATTTGGTATAAAAGTACTGTGCCATGGAGAGCGTTTGGCAATCCGAACAGTTGTTCTCGGAACCAATTTTCCCCGAACAACCTAGAGGAGCTCGGAAAAAGAGCATTCCTCCAAAGCGGCTAGCCAAGTACGAACCCGTAGAAAAACGAAACATGCCCGTTTCAGGGACCGGCCTTGTCCTCGACGGACTATTGGATAAAACTTGCCCTATAAATTCCTTGTTGTTAAACACAAACCCAACTCACAGACTTAGAGCTTGCTGGGTCGTCAGGCAAGTCGCAAAAAGTGGCAAGGCCATCCTTGAAACACCTCCGTTGAGTAGGCGCTTTCCTTCGCCACCCGGATTCAATGCCGAAGTCTTGACGTTCTATGAGACCTCCCCCTCGAGGAACAGGCGTAAAAAGAGATCTTAGGGAGCTCGAGAAAGTCTACCATGTGGCAGCCACTAGCCCATGGGCAGACATACCGATTACTTTCGGGGACACTAACCAGCCGGCCATTCTTCCCGGTCACTCAGTGACCGCACTAGTCTTGAACCCCATCATTGATGGATAGAAGCTACATAAAGTGCTAATGGACGACGACAGTGGTCTTAACCTTATATACGAGACCACCCTAGAAAAAATGCAATTCAACCGATCCCGCATCGAACATAGGAACATGTCACACCCTATATTTTGCCTCTCATGACTATGTTAACATGACTCAAAAATTAGGGCCAATTAAAACTTTTTGAGTGCACTTGAATGTTTGAATTGTGTTGCTTGCTTGTTTGATTGCTTGCTAGTGCTCTATAATTTATAAAACCCTCTCCTACTCTCAAAACTCTTTTCCATGACCTAGAACTCTTGTACAATGATCATGCCATGTGTATAGGACTTAAAACTATTTTTATCAAATATTATTTTGGCCAAAAAGCATTTATTTAAATTTGGTTTTCAAAAAACCCTGAGATGAGTCTCCAGTTTGCTGCTGCAAACTTAGCACCAGTAAAACCCCAGATATCTAGCTCCATTTACCATGAGAATTCTTCCAACACTCTACTGCATGCGTGCTTCACACTCCAGACGTCATTGGCTGACCAAAAGGATGCCCGAGACATGTGTTGGCATGGTGACTACGCCAATGGCATGCAGCAACGGTGCTTTGCCGCTAGTTCTTGTCCCATGCCTCGCGTTCGGTTGCAGGGAGCTATTCACGCGTGCGAGGGGTTCCCTCTCGTCCTCCCATGCCTCTCCCCGACATCCGGATGCAGCCAAAGGAGCCCAAGCACGCACGAGCTCGGCACCCAGGGGAATCCTAGGCGCACCCGAGCTCTCTCTCCATGTCCCCATCCTTAAGACCATTCCTGAGCCCCCTTTTTGTCCCCCTTGTCTCTCCCTCACTCCCTTGGACCTCCCCAGACTGAGCCCCCCTGCTCCCGTTCCCTCCTCCTTCGCCCATGAACGCCATGGCGCCGCCTCGGCCTCCGGCAAGTTCGTACTACCCCGCCTCTCTCCTCTCCTCCGGACGGCCTCTGAGCACCCCCCCCCCCAGCACCGCCGCAAACCCCCCCTCTGCTCGCCATTTCTTCCCCCTCCACAGCTGCCGCACCTGCGCATCGCCGCCATCAGTCACCTCCGCCGTGGCCGAAGCCTCCCTCGGCCTTAGTTTTTCCAGGGACCAAGAGCCCCCAGGCAAGTGCGGTCGGGCGCCTGGAGCCCTCCGGTGGCCGGAGCGCCCCCGGAGGTGGCCGGAGCCACCGGGGCGGGCGCAGTGAGTGCTCGGTCAAGCTCCTCCGCCCTCCCCTGTCCTGGCAGGAGGTGGAGGGAGACCCTACCAGCGGGGCCCCCCGGTCAATGGCTAAGGCCCGGGCCCCCCTGTTTAAGTGGAGGTGCCCCACCTCCTTTCGCCTCCTTGCGGAGGAGACGTACTCCATGGAGTACGCCTTCGGCGTCGCCCCAGCCGCCAGGACAAGCAAATGGGCTGGCCCATTTGCTATCTTGCGCATTGTGCACAGTTTGGCCTCCCGGTGAGCCATTTTTCCTTTTTCTTTTTCTTAGTGGCACTATTTAATCCATATTAAATTCATTATCGCTCCAAATTTAGTGATTCAAAATCCTAGATATTCCTAAAATCATTTCCTATCCAAATATTTGCATTGAACATTTTTCCTGCAAAGGTTTCTGCAGAGGTCAAATTCAAATTTGAATTTGAACTATTAAAAGCCCTCATTGTAAAATTCCTAGGAGATTCAAATCAGCCCCAAATGGAGTGATTCAAGTTCCTGGGTGTCTATAAAATCATACCCTATTTATCTAGGCATGGTTAACATTTTTCACATGCCCCTATTCTGCTTGACCTAATAAATGCTCCCTTTTCCCATTTATCTCATGTTAGGAAATTCATAAGAAAATCATGTCAACTCCAAATCCAGTGAAAACACTTCCCACATGTTTCTAAAATCATGCCATGTTTGTTAGGTTCATCCACTCATTTTTTTTAATATTTTCTGTAGACTTGTCATGAGACCATTAAACCCTTCAATGCCACCATTCAAAACTCCCCCTTGACCCACATCCACCAAAACCTCCTTGGTTATTTTTCTCATGACCAGAGATGTCCAATGCAAATAAAACTCCTATTTATAGAGCACTTTATTTCTCTGCTTGTTGTGTTGCTTATTGCGGATTTTTTCGACGATAGTTGACGAAGTAGATGAAGTGCTCGGAGTGGACGAGAAGCGTGTGAAGACCTCGAAGACCTTGCGAAGCGAGGAAAGCAGCCCTTTGACCATATTAAGAAACCATTTCCATTGCATGTCATATAGCACTTTACCTTTGTTAAACTTGATCATGTTCCGTAGTGACCACTCTGGTGGGTTGCTTCTGATACTTTTGCCATTGACACTTGCATCGTGCATGACCCTACCACCTTATGAGGGTTATGCGGGTGGGTGTAGATAGGATGCTAGTAGATGCTACGCAAGTGAGTTCGGTATTATGCATAGTGGTGGAAACAAAGAGGTGTTTTCTAAGACATTTCAAAAAACCCGTCGGGCGGCACTAGTGCCCGAGGGAGATAATGATGAGCTGGGTAGCCACTTGACGAAGAAGTGGTGTAGCGGAGCAGGTGAGTGTGTGTGGTTTTCAAAAACAGATTAGATTTAAGATTTTTCGACCGTCCCAACCTTACATGTACAACCACTCTACTCCTATATGGGAAGGGGCTCTTTTGATTACTTTGGTGGGTACTAGCGAGGAGCCCGCATTACTAGTGGCAGGAGTGGCGTGGTCACTCTCGATACGGGGTCGTGCCGTTATGGACGATCATGTGTTGTCTTCACGGGCACCGGGCACACCGTTGGTCCTCTCATGGATGGTACAATCTGGAGCGAGGCTCAAAGGATTTACATCATGGGGGCTGGGTACCAATCAAGTGTACTCTTTGTTTAGTATCGCCAGGGGAAAGGCATTGTTCGGGTGCTTACCTCGGGTATGTTATATACCGCGAGTCGTGGATGACACGGAAGTTCCCCGAGTCTTGTGGGTAAAGTGTGCAACCTCTGCAGAGTGTAAAGCTATTCGAATAGCCGTGTCCACGGTCAAGGATAGTTGGGTGCTGCTGCTTAGACTATGTCCAGATGTTTTCATAAAACCTGGTGTGTGTGTGTGTGTTGGAGACAAAGATGGTACTTGAGCTAAGTACGATGACTTAGCATGACACTTGTTCTAAGTCCGATGACTTAGCATGGAAATTGAACTAAGTCCAGTGACTTAGCATGATGAATGAACATGAGATGTTCAACCCCTGCTTATGATGATATCTATAACTTGATCATATGGATATCTGCCAACTGTTAATGCATGCTTACCTAGATACTTGATCATCTCATTGCATTAAAAATTAGCTTTCCGCAAATTACCTACTTAGTGCTATATCATGCATCATTATTACCTTGTTCCACAACTCGGGTTGCTTGCGAGTACATTCAAAGTACTCATTGGCTTGCTACTGGTTATTTTATTGGCCAGGCATGAAACATCAGGCTATGATGAAGATTACCTTGGTGACGGCCGTGCGAGCTAGGACGCTTCCCAGTGAAAATGCCTGTTGGGTTAAGGCAGATGGCTTGGGTTCACGCTATCGTTGAAGATTTCCGCTGCAGTCATATGGAGACTTGGCCATGAAGGCATAATTTGAGTAAACTAGTATGTAATGGATGTAAGACTCTTGTTATTCAGTTTCTGTGTGTTCAGTGAGCATTGATCTCTAGGATCGCTGTACACGTACATTCGCTGATCACGACTCATGAGTCGGGGTCCCCACACAACACCACCTTTCAAGGAATTATTCCAGGGAAATAGGCACGTTGTTCCGGATGTATCATCTTAGACGTGGTGTTTGGCACGCCTGAAAAATACCAATCCAAAGAACTTCTCTTCCATAGCATCTCCTTCCCAAGTGGCTACCACGCCCTATTGGGATGTGACGCCTATACAAAGTTCCAGGCTATACCCCATTACGGGTACATGAAACTCAAAATGCCATGACCAAACGGAGTGATCACGATCGCCAGTGATCCAAACATAGCCCTTTGGGCCGAACACAAAATGGCAGCGCTTGCCCTCGAGGCATTAGCAAAGACTTTTGCTGCCAAAGAGTTGACCGTCGTACGGTCGATAGTTAATAAGGGCGATGTAATCCTTAACAAAAGGCCCAAGTCCACGTCCTTCAAACCCCTAGAGGAAATCATTAAATTTCAGGTGCATCCGAAGGACCCCAATAAGACAGCGTCCGTCGGAGCCTAGCTCCATCCCCTCGTGGATGAAGCACTCGGAATTTCCTCCGCGATTATTGGGACATTTTTGCGTGGCATCCTTCCGATATGCCCGGAATCCTGTTGGGGAACGTCGCATGGGAAACAAAAAAATTCCTACGCACACGCAAACCTATCCATGGTGATGAGCATCTACGAGAGGGAGAGTGGATCTACGTACCCTTGTAGATCGCTAAGCGGGAAGCGTTAAGAAACGCGGTTGGTGTAGTCGAACTTCTTCGCGATTCAAATCGCCGAGCGTGCCGCGATCTAATCACGAACCGTCCCGCGAACCAATCATGAACTGTCCCGCGATCTCGTCACGATCCATCCGGCGATCCGATCATGAACGTCCCGTGGCCTTGATCACAATCCTTCCAATCTAGTACCGAACAGACGGCACCTCCGCGTTCAGCACACGTGCAGCTTGATGACGATCTCCACTGTCTTGATCAAGCAAGAGGAAGTGGAGAGGAGGAAGAGTTCTCCGGTAGCGTGACGGCGCTCCGGAGATGGTGGTGGAGTTATTCCTGCAGGGCTTCGTCTAAGCACTGCAGAAATCCGATCTAGAGGAGAAACTACGCACTAGAGGTTAGGGTTGCACGTGGAAGAAAGAACTAGTGCAAAACCCTTGAAACCCTCTAGTATATATAGGAGGAGAGGAAGAGGAGAGGCAGCCTTGGCCTCCAAGGCTAGCTGGCTCGGCCGGCTAGGAGGGAGGAGTCCTCCTCATTCTACTCCAAGTAGGATTAGGACTCCTTCCTTATATAGCCCCTTTTTGCCTTTTCCACCTTTTTCCTTTTGGTATTTTTCCCTCCTGGTGCCATGGGCCTTTGTGGCTGTTCCACCAGGACACTAAGGGCTGGTTATTATTATCCCACAGCCCATGGACCCTCTAGGGTCGAAATACCTCTCCCGGAGGCCTCCCGGTACACTACCGGCACTCCCGGTACACTACCGATGAGCCCGAAACTTTTCCGGCGACCAAATTGGGACTTACTATATATGAATCTTTACCTCCGGACCATTCCGGAGCTCCTCGTGACGTCCGGGATATCATTCGGGACTCCGAACAACCTTCGATCACCACCATACATAACTCTACACTACCGAAACGTCACCGAACCTTAAGTGTGCAGACCCTGCGGGTTCGAGAACTATGTAGACATGACCGAGACACCTCTACGTTCAATAACCAATGGCGGGACCTGGATGTCCACATTGGTTCCTACATATTCTACCAAGATCTTTATCGGTCGAACCTCTATGTCAAGGATTCAGTTAATCCCGTATGATGTTCCCTTTGTTCTTCGGTATGTTACTTGCCCGAGATTCGATCGTCGGTATCTCCATACCTAGTACAACCTCGTTACTGGCAAGTCTCTTTACTCGTTCTGTAATACAAGATCCCGCAACTAACAATTAGTCACATTGCTTGCAAGGCTCATTGTGATGTTGTATTACCGAGTGGGCCCCAAGATACCTCTCCGTCACACGGAGTAACAAATCCCAGTCTCGATCCATGCCAACTCAACAGACACCATCGGAGATACCTGTAGAGCACCTTTATAGTCACCCAGTTACGTTGCGACGTTTGATACACACAAGGTACTCCTCCGATATCCGTGAGTTGCATGATCTCATGGTCATAGGAACATACACATTGACATGCAGAAAACAGTAGCAATAAACTGACACGATCATACGCTACGTTTGTAGTTTGGGTCTTTTCCATCACATCATTCTCCTAATGATGTGATCCCGTTATCAAATGACATCACATGTCAATGGCTAGGAAACCCTGACCATCTTTGATCAACGAGCTAGTTCACTAGAGGCATACTAGGGACACAATGTTGTCTATTTACCCACACATGCAATGAGTTTCCAATCAATGCAATTATAGCATGGATAATAAACGATTATCATGAACAAGGAAATATAATAATAAACACTTTATTTATTGCCTCTAGGGCATATTTCCAACAAATCCCACATCGGCTCGCCGAACACAGCCTAAACATTATCCCAGGCTTTAAGCCCGTGAAACAAACTCTGCGCCGCTTCCGGGCCCAAACGGCAAGCCATGGGTGAAGAATTAGCTAAACTACTCGAGGCCGGATTTATTCGGGATATTAAACACCCTGAGTGGTTGGCAAACCTGGTGATGGTACCTAAGAAAGACAAGTCCTGGCGGTTGTGTGTCGACTTAAAAGACCTCAGCAAAGCCTGCCCCAAGGACCCTTTCCCCTTACCACGCATAGACCAGATCATTGATGCCACAGCCGGACACAATTCGTTGTGTTTCCTCGATGATTACTACGGATACCATCAAACTAAAATGAAGGAATCTGATCAAGCAGCTACCACATTCATCACCCCCGATGTGCCATTCTACTTCAACATGATGCCTTTCGGGCAAGAAAATGCTAGGGCCACATACCAGCGCATGATCCAAACATATCTCGCGACAAAGGTCGGTAAGACTATCGAGGCATACGTGGATGATGTGGTAATCAAAATCAAACATGTCGGCCAGTTGATCGACGCCCTACGGCAAACCTTTGCTAGTCTATGCGAATACGATATACCGCCCAATTCAGAAAAATATGTATTCAGAGTTCCCTCTGGTAAGTTGCTTGGATTCATCGTCTCCCATAGAGGAATAGAGGCAAACCCAGCTAAAATTCGTGCTCTATCAGAACTTGTAATTCCCACAGAGTTGAAGCATGTCCAGAGGCTAGCTGGGTGTGTAGCGGCATTAAGCCGCTTTATCTCTCGCCTCGGAGAAGAGGCTTTGCCGCTCAGTAAGCTGCTGAACTGCACCAACAAGTTCGAGTGGACCGATGAGTCAGCGACTGCGTTAGAAGAAATTGAAACACTACTGGCAACCAATCCCATACTCACGGCACGAGGCGCCGGTGAGGCTATGTTGTTATACATATCGGCCACCAACAAAGTTGTCAGTGTGGTGCTCGTCGTTGAACGAGATGAGGAGGGACATAAATTCCAGAATCAGAAACCGGTATATTATGTGTCAGAGGTGCTAACGAAATGCAAGTCCAGATACCCACATTACCAAAAAATAGCCTATACAATATTTATGGCATCAAGGAAACTTAGACACTACTTCCCGGAATGTGTGGTAATAGTGGCATCTGAGGTCCCACTGAATGATATAATCAACAACAGGGACGCCACTGGCCGCATAGCCAAATGGGCCATTGAGCTCCTTTCCTTTGAAATAACCTACAAGCCACATCGTTCCATTAAATCTTAGGTACTGGCAGACTTCCTGGCTGAATGGACAGAGGCCGAGCTCCCCAAGGAATACAATGCATACTCCCATTGGACAATGTACTTTGATGGATCCAAGACCTTGGCCGGACTGGGGGCTGGAGTTATCCTCACATTCCCCACAGGCGACAACATGCAATACATGTTGCAAATCATGTATGCTGACTCCAACAATGCAACCGAATACGAAGCCCTCCTTCATGGTCTTTGGATGGCGGTATCAATGGGCATACAACGGCTAGAGGTACGGGGAGACTCAAACTTGGCCATATCCCAAATTAACGGCGAGTTCGACGCTAAAAATCCAAAGATGGCGACATATAGATATGTCGTCCTCAAGATATCTGCTCGGTTCGAGCGGTTGGAATTCCACCACGTCGCTCGCGACAACAACCAAGCCACCGACATACTGGCCCGTATGGGAGCCAAGCGTGATCCCGTCCCGAGAAACACCTTCCTAGAGAAGCTCTTTAAGCCCTTTGTAGTGTGGCCGGACGACGACAATGGCACCGGTCCGAATACGGTAGACGAAGTTGTTCCCCTCATAAATGAACCAGACGATGGCATTATCGGCGGCTCCGCGATGAATGAAACGCCCTCGGATCATGAGGTAATGGCAGTAATAGTGCCATGGATAGAGCCCTTCCTCGCTTACCTTCTTCACAAGGAACTCCCCGACGATCAAACCGAGGCACGATGCATAGTTTGGTGATCCAAGGCCTACAAAATATACGCGGGCGAGTTATACAAGAAAAGCACAACCGGAATATTACAGCGGTGTATATCCGAGGAAGAAGGACGGGGGCTCCTTGCCGAAATCCACGCAGGCATGGGCGGGCATCATGCCGCAGCAAGATCCCTGGTCAGCAAGGCCTTCCAAGCTGGTTTCTTTTGGCCTACAGCTCGGACGGACGTCGAGTCACTTCTTCAACATTGCATAGGGTGTCAACTCTTCACAAATCAAAGTCACACGCCCCCAACAGCTCTTCGGACTATTCCGATCACCTGGCCTTTCGCGGTCTGGGGGCTGGACATGGTCGGACCCCTTAAAGGGGAACAAAGAAAAATAAATACCTACTAGTCATGGTTGACAAGTTCACCAAATGGATAAAAGCAAAGCCCGTCAAGTTGGCTAAATCCGGACCATTGATCGACTTTATATCCAGCGTAGTAAACCGTTATGGTGTCCCACATAGTATAATAACGGATAATGGATCCAACTTCACAGCCCAAGAGGTCAACGACTGGTGCGCAAAAATGGGCATAAAGCTGGATTATGCGTCGGTCTATCACCCGTAGACCAATGGACAGGTCAAGCTAGCAAAATGTCTCATTATGAGCGGCATTAAGCCACGCTTGGTCCGATCTCTTCATGAGTCCGACTGTCATTGGGTGGAGGAGATCGACTCCATTCTATGGGGCTTGCGCACCACCCAGAACAGATCAATGGGTTACGCACAGTTCTTTATGGTCTATGGGGCAGAGGCAGTCCTCCCTTGTAACATTATCCACGATGCACCAAGAGTGCGCATGTACGAGGAAAAGGAGTCCGAGTTGGATCAGCAGGACGACCTAGATGCCTTGGAGGGAGAGCGGGACATAGCTCTGGCTCGCTCCACTATTTACCAACAGCAAGCTCGACGTTACCAAAGTAGGGATGTTAGGGCAAAAGCATACAACGTAGGCGAACTCGTCCTATGACTCCCGGAGAAACAAAAGCATAAACTCAACCCCAAATAGGAGGGTGCTTTTGTCATCAACGATGTACTCACGGGAGGTGCCTCTCATCTTCGGAGTGCATCCGATAACCGCCTTGAACCAAACCCATGGAACACAACTCGTCTTCGGCGCTTCTACGGATAAACCGGTGTCTTCTAACTCCCCTAAAATTTTTTCCTTTTTCCCTTGTTATTTTTGCCTTTTTTTTCTTCTTCCCTTCCCATTTTTCTATTTGACACGGCCAATTTCTTTTCTTTCCCTATGTTCGGTTGAACCAATCTTGTACTAAAGATTATCCGCATACACCATAAAGTGTTAAATCCGAACACAGCACATGGGGGCTTCTTCTAGTAGCCAACCTTTTTTATTACAAGTATTTGCTCACACTTACCATGCGCACATGTTTCCTTTATCATGTTCTAGCCATCATATGCATCAATTCGAACTAAGACTTTGCCAAGTTGTGTTGCCTCGCTCCTGTGATTACCCTCTACGTTCCCGATTGTTCGGCTAGAGAGTAAAGGGAGCACCTCTGCGATTGTTACGAAAGGGTCATCCAGACACGTACCTCGGATGGGTGAACCCGAAATCTAGCTATCTTCCATAGACAATTGGTCGACTGTGATGGAAACACCTTATACGGCTCTGGTCGTTATCACCGTTGTTTGGTCTTTTCTTCCCAATGATAAATTAGCCACATAATGAAATTATGCGGACTTCCATCTACGATCTTCGTAGAGCCCCAAAGAAAGGTATCGATAGAGGTACTATTTTCCTCGGAAGATGTTTCTTATGCTAAGTAGTAATCTAACATATATTTCTGTGTGCTTTTTGTTTGTTCGCACCACATGGACGGATTGCCTGGTTCCCCGAATACAGTTCACTCTTTTTGAGGGGAAAATAAGGAGGAACACTCCCGATCTCTTCGCACGGGGGGGGGAGAAGTCGATGGCCGGTTAAGAGAAAGTTTACAACACAAATTTTTTATACACACGTACATATAAATTACATGTGCGACTGCTGATCGAGATTATCGATTATGGTTTAAAGGGGGCAGTCCGCTTGCGAAAGATGGGCGGCATGCATCACCTGGTCATACACCAGGTGGAGTGACACTTCTTTTCCATCCGATCCCACGGGACCAACCCACGCCATATGCTCAGGGTTAAGTCCGGAGAAACGGGTCTTGATCATTGCACATGCTTCCCGTGCTCCCTCATGGCAAGCCAAAGTCTTCCATAGCTCGAACCTATTTCGATCCCCCTTGAATCGATCCATGAGTGCGGCTAGCCCTTCAGGTTGTTGTTCGGCAGGCCATACTGCCTTCACCATTCCTTTCATTGCTTTCCGCACGCGCCCATGGAGAGAGGTCAGCTCCTTCAGTGGGTCCCCCTGGTATGATCTGATCTCCTCTTCAGGATGACCGAACATGAGGCTTGTACATAAGGCAGACAGTGTGCTTACTATTATTCCTTACATCAGAAATATTTGCTAATAATAGAATCACACTTACCGAACACGTCCCTCTGAAGCTTTCGGTTTTCCTCTTGAGCTTGGGCCAATTGAATCTTCAAATTCTTAATTTCTTCGGCCTACTTTTGCACAACAAGGCAACCAGCCTAGTTCTCGGACTCGACGTACTGCTGAGAGTCCTGGGCTTCCTCCAACTGCCTTTCCATGTGCCCTATTAATTCGGCTGCTCCACAGAATCCGTGTGTTAGGCACGATGATACATTAAGATTAACAATAAATGTACACTCACCATGGGCCTCCTGCGTGAAGCTCTTTACTTGTGCCAGTTTGGCCTTCACGGATTGTACTTCCGTGCGGCTCTCCTCGAGCTCCTGGGCCAATTGCTTAGCCTGTTGCTTTGAGGCCTACGTCAAGAGTCAAATAGTGTGGAGATCCTTAATTCGTTTGTTTCAAACCAAATTAAGGCTCGAGGGCTCCTGGGCTTACACGAATGTTCAGATTCTATAAAAACTGATCACTTACCTATATGTTGGTTGATATCAACTTCATAGCTTCGCCGAACCTAGCTCGGGCGGCACCAAGGTGCGTATGCATCGAGTCTAGGGCGCCGAACTCCTGTTCGGAGAAAATTGGGTGCCGCATGGCCTCCCATTGTTGCCGGTGATACATGAAGCTCTCCACCTACGTTTTGGTGATGGATAGACCATCACCAGAATCGGCGGGCGCCGGATTGGCCATGGGGGATTCTGTAGCAGAAGCCGCATGGGTCGTGGCTCAGGAACTTCGGGCGTCTAGAAACACTCGGGTAACCTCTTCAGTAGGAGAGGATTGAGTGTTTCGCCTAAGTATTTCAATGAACCAAACTTCTATAAGACTCTATTGATCGCAACAATAAGTGGACAACCGAACAATGTACCTTCGGGATGAGCGGGCAGGTGGATTCGTCCCCATGACCGTCTCTTTCGCAGGATCCCTATTGGCCTCTGACTCGGCCGCAGCTTCGGCTGCCGGTATATGGCACGCGGATCGGCGGCGTTTGGGAGTCGGGACTGGCACCTCCGGAGCGCTCTTGGTAGCTGGCCTCTTGCGGGAGGAGCTTTTCTTCTTACCCACTTCAGGGATGGAGAATGACCCAAGGTAATCAACTATGATAGCCACCGGGGATTGGACGATGCTATCCTGGAGATAGCCTCCGTCTTCGAAGTCAAGTAGAAGATTCAGGATGTCGTTGAAACCCGGATCATTGTCGCATGAATGGTTCTCGGGCTGAGGAGCCGGACAGTTGACTGTCTTGATGAAACTCCTCCATTCCTGTTCACGCCAGGCTTCGGTCAAATAAAGTGCGGAACGGAAACCCCAAACTATTTTCATGTTTGAAAGGGAAAGTCTTACCCATTCGTAGGATTGTGGGCCAAATATCCTTCCTTGGTTGCTTGCCGAACAAAGCCTTCTTGCTCTCTTTTGTACAGTTCAGCAAGTGCGGCGGCCAACACCATTGGATTGGCGGGCCCTTGTTTTCGAGAGCGCGTGTTGTCTCTTGTCCCGTTGTATTTCCACTAGGGGTGTACCCTCTGTTGGAGGGGCTACACACCGGGAGATGGTGGCGTCCATGGCATCGATCATTGTCAGATGGTGTTGGACTAGCATCCGCACCTGTGCGGCTAGGCACTGCACTTCGACGCTTTCCTCCTGGGACAAGCTCCTCGGCCGCCAGTTGTACCTCTTCTTTGAGAGGATGTCAGAGTATTCGGCAAGACCTGTGCGAGTTGGCTCGAACAGGGGAACATCTTCGATATAAAACCATTTCGAAGTCCATTCTTTGGATTTCTTCAGTATGCCTGCCGGATACCCCGTCCCCACTATGCGGCACACTTCGGCTCTGCCGACCTCCAAAATTTTCTTGTCCCAAGTTAGGAGGACGAGATGGAAGTATTTCCTCCACAAATCAAAATGTGCTTCGCACCCCAAGAACATCTCGCAGAGAGCGACGAAGCCCAATATGTGTAAAATGGACCTATGAGTAAGGTGGTGGAGTTCGATCCCGTAGAACTCCAGCAACCCCCTCAGGAACGAATGGATTGGAAACCCAAGGCCCCGAAGGAGAAAGGGGACGAAGCATACGTGCTCCCCCTTGTTAGGACTGGGGAAACACTCGTTGAAAACTTCATCGCCGTAAGAGAGCAGACCTGCGCAGGCCGCCACCAGACGTGAAGAAGGAAGATATCCCTGGGTCTCCAGATTGTAGAGTCACGGGAGTGTAACGGAGCAGCTGGGCCAGTCCCCTGGGCGTGAGCCGTAGGGACGTGCGGAGGAGCTGCGGACGTTAGCCATGTTTTGTGTGGAGCTTCCGCTATGAGTTTCTTTCAATGGGGAGGAAGAGAATGTGGTCTGAGCCACGGTTTTGTTTGATTAAATGGGTGGTGCCTCTGTTACAGAGGGGTAAGATTGTAAAAATCATTAACCACTCGCATCCCCATGACCCACAAAAATCGAGGAATATGGGCACTTACTATAATGAACCTGGGCCCACGACGCCTGGGATCTTATCGAAGACTGGTCGGTTGCCAAACAAGGAGTGATGAGGGACTCGCCTCGCAAGCTGAAGATGACAACATGAGGAGATTGACCAGATATATATCGGCGTTGAAGGCTAGTCCGGGGGCTACTAAGGGAGTCCTGGATTAGGGGGTCCTCGGATAGCTAACCTGTTGTTTATGGGCCGGACTGTGTGGGCCGCAAAGGGAGCATCGGACAATCAAAGACCACATACGCCAGATGGAAGTTCCGAGAAGCCCTGACGTATTCTCCAAATTATTACATGTAGTTAGGCATGTTTATCTCTTCGGCATGTAATCGACCATTTGTAAACCCAGGGCACGCTCGGCGTCTATATAAGCCGGAGGGTTTAGGGGTATAGGGGGATGACTCATCTAGGGTTAGCTATTCGATCTCGAGGTAGATCAACTCTGTAACACCTCACATAATCAATACAACCAAGCAGGACATACGGTATTACCTCCATAGGAGGTCCCGAACCTAGGTAAATCTGTGTCCCCTTCGTCTCCTGTTACCGTCGATTCTAGTCTTACAGTTCGGGACCCCCTACCCGAGATCTGCCGGTTTTGACACTGATAATGATGCCAAGGCACGGCGTGCCCAGATAGAAAGTGTGCCACACCATCAAGGCAGCACCAAAATTTATCAGTTCGGGCGGAACTGGGTATGTGTTTTGCATCATGATTCCTGTAATTCATTCTTGTAGTGCTAGGTTTACCCATTATTCATACTTTCTTCCTCTCTTGTAGGCTCATCACAATAAGACGGAGGTGCCAGAGGTGTACGACCTCTATGCCATGGCCCATACTACCTCATACAAGAAGGTCAAGGCATTCTCTATATCTGACCTCGATAATCCCAAGAACTTCACCAATATCTCCTCCCAGCACAAGCTCGTGAGGTACATAGATGTGTGGACGGCGGTGAATGGGGAGGACTTCAACCCGAGCCATCATCCTATTGATCCAAACCTGGTGATGATAGGTAGCCACGAGAGGCCCCATGGCTCGATAGCCATTGGAGATGGACATATATGGTCTTCGAGCACTCTCCGGCAGATGAAGGCACGCCAAACGAGCTCTTGTCCTGAGATGTCGGCTCGTGCATGGCCAGTCCAGCTCACCATCGAGGTTAGTCATATGGACTAAGATAGCTTTCGTCCATTACATTGTGTGTGCGTACAAAGATGATTACAATGCTAATGAGGAGTTGTGTTGCAGGCTGCTCTGCAGAAAGAGAGAGAGACAACCGAGGCACTTCTGGCGGAATAGTCCCGACAAGCGGCGGAGGAGAAGAGGGATCTGGAGGAGAGGATGGCTAGGTTGTTGGAGGAGGATAGGGCACGGAACGACGCATCTAACCAGGCCATGTATGAGCTCATCATGGTAAGTTTCTTCTTCATATTTGCCAAATCATGCACTACATGTTCTATTCATTAATAACCAATATGATTGACTTGACAAAACCAAATGTGCAGACTTTGTGCGAGAAGACCAGCCAGACCCCTCTGGTGATGCCTTTCATTACCACGGCTGGAACGGTGAGTTCCATTTCAATGTTCATTAGTTACTAGTCTTAACATTTCAGCATCATCATGCTAACCCAAATGATCTTTGGTACATCATAACTCCCGAGCCGCATCGCACGACCCGAGCAACCCTAGTGCTTCACCTCCGTCAGGACGAGGAGGGTAAGCCCTAATATGCCACTTACTTGGCTACTTTCTCAAACAAAGACAAACATAGCACTTAGACAAACTTAGCACAATGACAAACTTAGCACTTCGACAAATGTCATATTTTACCTAAGTTAGCTTTGTTTCCTCTAAAATGACATAGTAAGCTTACTTACCTCCAAAATGACATATTGTACCTAAGTTAGCTCTAAAATGACCTATACTTTGCATTCTTCCATCCACACTGATATAATAAGCTTAGTTAACTCAACAATGACATAATAGACTTGGTAACCTCATAGATGACATAGACTTACCTTATTTTCTTGCAA
This sequence comes from Hordeum marinum, assembly GCA_022496015.1. Classification (NCBI taxonomy): domain Eukaryota; kingdom Viridiplantae; phylum Streptophyta; class Magnoliopsida; order Poales; family Poaceae; genus Hordeum; species Hordeum marinum. The sequence continues at coordinate 115,429,633 of CM039672.1, forward strand.
AATGACACAATAAGCTTAGTTAGGTCAAAAATGGCATAATCATCTAGGTTAGCTCTGAAATGGCACAAATAAGCAATAATAAGAAAAACAAGAGGATAAAGAGAAAGAGAAGAAAAACACTTCTTCTTCTTCTAGATCTTCTTCTTATTATTATTATTCTAGTATTCTTCTTCTAACTTTCTTATTTCCGATTTTGTAGATTTGATTCACTTCATGGAAGCTTGCATTGATGGAATTCTTGTGTTTACTTTGTGTTTTGATTTTGTATCGATGAACATTGTGAATTTGCTAGCTATGGATGAAACTATTGGCATATGGATGAAACTATGCATGTATGGATGAAACTTGCACTTTTGATTTGGTATGTTTGTTGGATGATCATATATATGTGCAGATATGGCAGGGATATAGTTTCTATGAATTATATATATATAATATATGTGCTTGTGAAAATGATGGGATATAACAAAAAACAGAATAAAAAGGGCAAATGCAGGCACTTTGTTGTCTACCACCGACGGCAAAGGGCTCTTTGCCATCTGCCCCACATGGCAAAGGTGCCACGTGGTGGCCACCTGTGAAACTTGGGAAGCCCAGGCTGGGTACATTTTTTCTCTTTGCCATCCGCGGCAGATGACAAAGGGCTAGGTGGCAGACGGCAAAGAAGGGGAGGGAGGCTTATGGCAAAGAAAGGGAGGGCGGTAGATAGCAAAGGCGGGGGTAGGCAGCAGACGGCAAACGTGGGGATAGGTGGCAGACGACAAAGGGGGCTGGGGGGCGGCAGACGGCAAAGTGGTGAGGTCTGTTAGCTACCTCTATCGGCGACACCATAAGTATTTGCCGTCCATGCCCTTTGTCATCTGCAAGCTGACGGCAATGATCCTTTGCCGTCCGCTGGGCCAAAGTAGACAGCAAAGAACCCCTTTGCCGGAGCTAGCTGGGCCCAGATTTGTGTCGTCCGCCTTTGTGCCTTTGCTGTGTGCCATGGCAGACGGCAAAGTGCGAGATTCCTATAGTGCATGCAATCAAATACAAACAACCTCTTGTGTCTCCAACACACCCAATACAATGGTAATTTATATAGGTGCATTAGTTCAGCAAAGGGATGGTGATACAAGTGTAGTATGGATAGTAGAAATAGATTTTTGTAATATGAAATAATAAAAACAGCAAGGTAACTAGTCATAAATAGCGAGAAAAACGGTATATCAATGCTTGGAAACAAGGCCTAGGGTTCATACTTTCACTTGCACAATCTCTCAACGGTGCTAGCATAATTGAATCATATAACCATTCCTCAACATGCAATACAGAATCACTCTGAAGTTCCTAGTAGCGGAAAACATAATAAAATGTAGTTGGTAGTGACACCACCTCAAAGTTATCATTCCGATCAATCTATTGAGCCATTCCTATAGGTGTCACAAACAGCCCTAGAGTTCGTACGAAATAATAACAAATGATTTCAGATTCACGACATTCAATCCACACCAAGAACCTCAAGATGTACCGCAAGATTTATATCAGAGAAACAAGTGCATCAGCCTATGTGCCTAGATCACCCCAATGTCACCAGGGGATCCGCAAGTTGATTGCCACATCAAGTGACTCAATTGAAAACCCCATTGTCACCACTTGTATCCACATGCAAGACATACATCAAGTGCTCTCAAATCCAAAGTATTCTATCCAACGAAATTAAATTTCAAAGGAAAAGACTCAATTTATTACATCAAGATAGAGAGTGAAGAACACAATGTGATCCAACTATATTAAAGAAGCTCGTGGTACATCAAGATCGTGCCAAATCAAGAACACGACCGAGAGATTAAACTCATACCTACTGGTATATACCCTCAGCCCTGAGGTGAACTACACCCTCCTCGACATGGGGACCACCGGGATGATGAAGATGGCCTCCGGTGACGATTCCCCCCTCCGGTAGGGTGCTGTAAAAATGCTCCCAATGAGAACACTTCGGAACAGAGGCTTCCGATGGCGGATAAGAAGTTCTAGGTTACTTTGGGTGGTTTCTGTATCTACAAGATTTTTCAGAGTTGGAATCGCGCAAAATAGAGTTACAAGGGGCCCATAAGGTATCCCGTCGTGGCGAGCCCCTGGGTGCGCCAGGTTGCCTTGTCACCTCCTCGTGGGTCTTCTGATCGTCCCACGAAGCTTCGGGGGTCTATTACGTTCCAAAAAAATCATCAAAAAAGTTCCATCGCATTTGGACTTCGTTTGCTATGGATTTACTGAAAAGCCAAAAACAAGCAGAAAACAACAAGTGGCAATGGACACTAGGTTAATAGGTTAATTCCATAAAAATCATATAAAAGTGCACCAAAACCATGTAATTTTTTGTAATCATGGCATTAATACTTCATAAATTATAGATACGGTGGAGATGATGGAGGCCACAAGACAAAAACATTATCTCCGATGCATGATTGTATCATAAGCTATCCCATGAGCTAAGCATGTGTGTATTGTAAGCAACATATCTTCGATGTAAATACTATGACATGTGATGTATTCTTCTTGCTTCATCGTCGACTGTGTGTGTCAGCTATTGATCCAGAGACTGGCAATGACGCACAAAGATTTGGGGCTCCTCTAGGGACAGGGTCGTGACAGTTGGTATGAGAGCACATGTTAACTATATGACGTGACCCTAGGAAATAAAAAGCCCATAGGAAAAAACCCTAGTTTGTATATAGATTTGTATTTTGATACCTCATTCATTTCTCGACCTCTTCTCTCTCAAAAACTTAAAATACCATTCTCATGGAGATAATCAAGGAGTGACCACTGATGACTATGACTTGGAATAAGGAGTGAGTTGCCAAGAGCACAAAGAGAATTTGAGGATGCAACTGCATCTGAGTTCAAGGATGATGAGCACTGATGACTAAGGAAAGACCTAGAGAAGAAATTCTCAACACCCAGCAGTACCTCGAGGAAATGAGAGGAAGGATTGAAAGTAGTTAACTAGGAGTTGAATAGGAAGTGCATAAGTGGCACTAAGGTAGGAAGAAGAATGAGGAGGCAACTACGTGACGAATTATGGAATCATTAGATCAAGGAATTAGACAGATGAAGTAGAAGAGATGTTTAGACTTGGCCATCACTATTATGTCATTCTGAAGTAGAATGTTTTGCACTCACCACCATGATGTCAATTTTACATGGTGATGTACTAGTAGTTGGATGAGATCATACCGACTACAGTATGACCTTACTTATGAGTTGCTTTTGTGAACTGATTGTCGCGTTTGTTAAATGAAACCTTTTGTTTTGAATTGTTTGAAGTGTGAACTATTAGCATGTAATTAGAAGACCTACCCCATTCTGATGGAAGTCGGAAGAACTCCACTTGGGAAGTTAATATGACAAAAGTGGAAACTTCAGAAGAAGTGAGAACATAGAACCATACCATACAAACATACCTTAGTTGTGAAAGTTATCTATTTTGCTGTACTGACAGCCATACGAGGCTACTTATATATATATTGTTAGTAGGATTATCATAAGGGTATTTATATCTCTTATATATTCTCTCGACCCTAATCTAGACCACCCGAAACCCTAAAACCATAGCCCTGAGCAACCGATTTTGTTCGCACTAGCAACCAGAGCAGAGATCAGCATATGGATCACCACTATTGAGAAGGAAATAAGGAAGGACATAATTATGAGCAGAAGCATGATTCGCTTTGCCCAGTCATACCTAATACAAAACACACTCAACTTGTATAGATAGCATGAAGCAACAGTAAGGACAATAGTATCATTTACATGGGGAAAGCTTAAGAAGGAGACTAGGAGAGCAATTGGAATTGTGAAGTTAGAGGAGCAGCCAAAACCTGAAGGAGAAGCAGCTAGTAAATCAGACCGTAAGCAAGACAAAGGTGACTTCAAGATCCTCACATTTGTGGGAGCAGTCACCTAGTCATGAGCAGAACAATGGATCTAGAAGATAGGAGAACACATGAGGACGAGTGCCATTGGAAAAGGATGTGGTACTCTATGTAGTGAGGCATTTAATAGAAGAATACATAACTTGGTGGGAGATTCACCACATGATCGATGAAAAGTAAAAGAACTTCATTTGGAAGGAGTTTGGATCAGTTTTATTGAGATCCTATCTTGTCCCGCCCACACATGGGATACCATAGGAAGGATGGAAGTTTGATGTCTATCCTATCTGTGAAGAACTTGTACATACCCAGAACGAACATTGGAATGAGTGCCCTTGTTGCAAAGAGAACCACTCACAAGGAGAATGCCCTATGACAGAAGTCACTAGTTTTGTATGCGAAGGAACATATCATGCTCCAACGCAGTGCAAAATCTATCACGGCGTACTATTGATAACCCACAAGTATAGGGGGATCGCAATAGTTTTTGAGGGTAGCGTATTCAACCCAAATTTATAGATCCTACACAAGGGGAGCTAGAGAATATTTGCAAGTATTAGTAGTTGAATTGTCAATTCAACCACACCTGGAGATTAAATATTTGTAGCAGAGTAATCAGTAGCACAGTAATATGATAGTTTGATAGCAGTAGTAATAGTAACAGTAACGGTAATAGTGATAGCAATGGTTTTGTAGCAACTGTAACAGTGATAGCAGCAATAGTAACTTAGCAAGAACAATATGTGGAAAAATAGTAGGCACTGGATCTGTGAATTCGTTGGATGATATTCATCATATAACAGTCATAATCAAGGGCGACACAGAACTAGCTCCAGTTCATAAATGTAATGTACGCATGTATTCAATAAATAGTCATACGTGCTTATGGAAAAGAACCGAAACAAATCAATAACACATACTGAATACATGAACTCCTCAAACTATGGTCATCACCGGAAAGTATCCCAACTATTGTCACTTTGGGGTTTACGGATCATAACACGTAATAGGTGCATATGACTAGCAAGATTGGAGCAAGAACATAGATATAATGGTGATAATATAAATGGTTTAGATTTGAAATCATGGCACTCGGGCCCTAGTGACAAGCATTAAGCATGGCAAAGTCAAAACAGCATCAATCTCAGAATATAGTGGATACTAGGTATCAAGCCCTAACAAAACTAACTCGATTACAAGATGAATCTCATCCAACTCCTCACCTACCAACGAGCCTACAAAGAAATTACTTCCTCCGGGTGGGTAGCATCCTAGAATTGGCGCTGAAGGAGAGTTGGTGATGACGAAGACCAAAGGTTCCCCTCTCCGGAGCCCCAAACGGGCTCCAGATCTGGCCTCCCGATGAAGAACGAGAGGTGGTGGCGGATCCGTCTCATGAAATGCGATAAAACTTCCTCTCCTATTTGTTTCTCCAAAAATAGGAATTTATAGTGCTGCAATTAGGGTCAGGTGGGCCACGAGGTGAGCACAACCCACCAGGGCACGCCTCGGGGGTGGGGGTGGGGTTGGCTGATGTCTACTACTCAACCTTCTTCTTGTAGACTTATGTTGGGCCTCCAAGCACGGAGTTTTGTAGGACAGTGGCAATTTTCCCTCAAGTGGATGATCTAAGGTTTATCAATCTGTGGGAGGCGTAGGATCAAGATGATCCCTCTCATGCAACCCTGCAACCAAATACAAGAAATCTCTTGTGTCCCAAACACACCCAGTACAATGGCAAATTGTATGGTTGCACTAGTTCGGCGAAGAGATGGTGATACAAGTGCAATATGGGTGGTAGATATAGGTTTTTGTAATCTGAAAATATAAAAAAAAGAAAGGTAACTAATGACAAAACTGAGCACAAATGGTACTACAATGCTTGAAAACAAGGCCTAGGGGTCATACTTTCACTAGTGCAATTTTTCTCAACAATAATGACATAGTTGAATCATATGTAAATACCTCTCGTGCGACAAAGAGTTCACTCCAAAGTCACAAATAGTGGAGAACTAACGAAGAAATTATTGTAGAGTACGAAAAAACCTCAAAGTTATCTTTTCCGATCAATCGTATGAGCTATCCCTATAAGTGTCACAAACAGCCCTAGAGTTCGTACTAAGATAACACATTAAGATACACATCAACCAAAGCCCTAATGTCACCTAGATACTCCAATGTCACCACAAGTACCCATGGGATTGATTATATATGCATCACATAATTTCATATTCATCATGTTCAATTCAACACAAAGAACTTCAAAGAGTGCCCCAAAGTTTCTATTGGAAAGTCAAGACAAAAACGTGTGCCAACCCTTATGCATAGATTCCCAAGGTCACGAAACCCTCAAATTGATCACCAAAACATACATCAAGTGGATCGATAGAACATCCCATTGTCACCAAGGATATCCTATCACAAGACATACATCAAGTGTTCTCAAATCCTTAAAGACTCAATCCGATAAGAAAACTTCAAACGGAAAACTCAATTCATCACAACAAGATAGAGAGGGTAAAAATCCATATGATTCATCTATATCAATAAAGCTCGCGATACATCAAGATCATGCCATCTCAAGAACACGAGAGAGAGAGAGAGAGAGAGAGATCAAATACATAGCTACTGGTACATACCCTCAGCCCCAAGGGTTCACTACTCCCTCCTCATCATGGAGAGTGACGGGATGATCAAGATAGCCTCCGGTGATGGTTTCCCCCTCCGGCAGGGTGCCGGAACGGGCTCCCGATTGGTTTTTCATGGCTCTGGAGGCTTGCGGCAATGGAACTCCCGATCTAGATTTTTTATGGGTTTTTTAGTATCTATAGGATTTTTTGGCATCGGTCCCACGTCCAGAAGGTTCCAGAGGAAGTCACAAGCCAACGAGACGAGCCCTAGGTGGGGCGCCCCTATCGCTTTTAGCTTCCTCGGCCTTCCTCTCCGGTGGCTCTTTGCTCCAGTATTTTTTTTATATTTTCCAAAAATATTCTCCGTAAATTTTCAGCTCATTTCGAGAACTTTTATTTTTGCACAAAAACAACACCACGGTAGTTCTTCTGAAAACAACGTTAGTCTGGGTTAGTTCTAATAAAATCATACCAAAATCATATAGAATTATTGTAAACATGGCATGAATACTTCATAAATTATATATACGTTGGAAACGTATCAGTGGCGCGCTCTGGTGTATCGTGCCCAGCCAAGGCACACCCTCCGGTGGTTCTTGGATCCAGTATTTTTTATTTTTTCCAAAAGAAATCTCCAAAAAGTTTTGTCCAATTCCGAGAACTTTTATTTCTGCACAGAAACAACACCATGGTAGTTCTGCTGAAAACAACGTCAGTCCGGGTTAGTTTCATTCAAATCATGCAAATTAGAGTCCAAAATAAGAGCAAAAGTGTTGGTAAAAGTAGATACCATGGAGACATATCAACTCCCCCAAGCTTAACCCATTGCTTGTCCTCAAGCAATTCAGTTGACAAATTGAAAGTGATAAAGAAAAACTTTTACAAACTCTTTTGTTCTTATTTACATACATATGCTTAAGTAGAACCCATGTTTTCGGCAAAGATTATGACTAACCATGTCGACAATAACTCTTAAAAAATATATTAACTCGTATCAATGACATAAGCAACTAGCGAGCAATAATAAAATACCTCAAATGCAAATAGTTTGTCAGAACAATCATGATATAATATGACAACCGTGGTACCTCGCTAGCCCTTTCCGAGATCGCAAAACATAAATGGAGAACACCTCCAAAGTTCAAGCAACGACTAAACATTGTAATTCATGGTAGAAAATATCCAGTCATGATGCATCCAACGTTAACTATACACAATGCATGAGGATGACAATAGTGCTCTCCGATCTTGCGCTTATTTGAGAAGGTGATGAATCAACATAAAAGTAAATGGATAATCCCTTCACAGACGGAAGCATGGATTTGTAGAGGTGCCACAACTCAAAGCTTAAATCAGAGATAAGTATAATTTTAGAAGGTGCACCCTTCCTGTCAAAGTTACAACCAAGAGTAATCAATATCTTCCATGTTAAACACATTAGCGGAGGTTCCCAAGTGGTAAAAGTAAAGGTTTAGTCCCCCTCCACCAACAAACACACTCCAGGCTAGCCGAATCCACGGGTACGGTCCATACCAACAACATTCCTAGGGGAGTTTTGTTTAATTATTTACATTTCTTTTGATTTCAGGTCTGGGAATCCCTATTACCGCCCCTCTCGTGCAAGGGCGAGTGAATAAACACTCATCATGAGAATAACCCACTTAACATGGAATATACTGACCACCCCTGGAGCTCCATGAGGGGTCTAGGCACACAAAAGAGATGTTCATTTGAAATTTTAGAGGTGGCACATGCAAATTTACTTGGAACGGCAGGGTACTACCGCATATAGGTAGATATAGTGGACTCACCTAGAATTACTTTGGTTTAAGGATTTTGACGCAGAAGCGATATTCTCGTTTTGCAGGCAAGAGCTAGCAAATGGGTTGAGAAGCGGCAAACTAGAGAGCGAAAATGGTCATGAACATGCATTATAAATAATAAACATTGTATACTATCATGAGTAGGATATGGAAACCATGAACATAAATATCGTGAAGGCTATGTTGGTTTTGATTCAACTACATGCGTGAACATGTGCCAAGTCAAGCCACTTGCAACGTTGAGAGGAGGATACCATATCATCATATTATATCACAATCATTTTAATGCATGTTGACATTCAAGATAAATCATTACCCACTCCTAGCTACTTGAGCATGGTATGAGCAACTATAATCTCTAAGTGTCATTACAAACATGTTTGATCATAATATGCTAAATCATGGATACTAGGTTAAACATATTTACAAAAACAAAAACAAGTTGACTTCATACCCGCTTCTCTCTGCCACAGTCACTTCATCAAATATCGTCATTATTGCCTTTCACTTGCACGACCGAATGATATGAAAATAATAATAGTGCAAGAGTGTCGTGGACTAAGCTGGAATCTACACGCATTTTATTCAAGAGGAGAAGACAAAGCAATATGGGCTCTTTGTTAGATCAATAGCAGTGGATATGAGAGCCACTCGACATTTTCATCATGGTCTTCTCTTTAGTATGACTCATAAAAGAAAGAGAATTTCAGAGAAACACACTGAAATATTTTTGGAGTTTTTAGTTTTTCTTGAAGAAAGCAAATTAAAGAGGAAAAAAGACGAGAAAAAATATTTACACAGGAGAGCTGCCAACAAGCAAAAGAAGGAACACGAAATGATTTTGGGTTTTCATTTAATAATGCTAGTCATTAAGCTGGGAAGAAAACCAAAAACAAGCAAGAAATATTTTTGGATTTTCTCCAAGTTTTTCATGCAAGCAAAAGGAAAGCGAGAAAATAAATCTAGCATGGATAATACAATGAAAAATGTGGACACCGACAACTGTAATGAAATGTGTGAGCATGAATATAATGTTGGTGGAAATACCTTTGTAAAGTAGCATCGTAGAAGGTAAGTAGAAAAATGAATCTCGTCTAGAAAGTTGTTGAAGCGGAAGGCAAATATTGAGCCTTCACTAATGTCGAAGGTCCTTGCAAATTTAGGCCAGTGCATGTGGAAAGTTGCCCGCCCATCCTTCATCCTCTTGAGGAAGACTTCAAGATTATACCCTAGGTAGTGTATGAATACCTTCCTCGCCTCTTGAACATACATGTGGTTTGAGAGTACTCATCTATGAACTGCTTTGAAAAGGACTGGTTAAAGGATTGATATGGTTGACTAGAGGGGGGGAATAGGCAACTATGTGTTTTTAACTTTTCTTTAACAATTTAGGCTTAGCAACAAATAGGTTGGCAAGATATGCAGCTAGGTGAGCAACCTATATAATGCTAAACACAACAACAACACAAGCAAGCAAGATAAACAATATGCGTAGCTTGCAAAAAAAAGGTAAGGAGTAACCACAAGAGGAACCGATGGAGACGACGACGTGTTACTGAAGTTCCTTCCCAGTAAAGGGAAGGACGTCTCCGTTGGAGTGGTGTGGAGGCACAATGGTCCCCAAGAATCCGCTAGGGCCACCGTATTCTCCTCATGCCCTGACACAATGCGAGTTGTCGTGATTACACTAGTTGTGCATTTGAAGGCGTCAGCCGGACCTTTACAAGCAAGGTTGAGGCAATCTCCACAACTGAATTGGAGGCTCCGAATGACACCATGAAGCTACACCACAATGGACTATGGCTTTGAGGTGACCTCTTTCGTCTATGGTGCTCAAACACCCAAGAGTAACAAGATCCGCAAGGGATTACTAGGGGACTCAAATTTCTCTTGGTAGAAGTGTAGATCGGGGCCCTCTCAACCAAGCCCTAGAGTATCAACAAGTTTGGTTGGATAGGGAGAGAGATCGGGAAAAAATGAGCTGTGGGAAACAATGGAGGTTTTGGAAGGATAAGAGATAAGTCTCCTTGGGGAAGAAGACCCCTTATATAGTGGGGAAGGGAATCTGCCCGTTACCCATCAACCAGTCGCACTTCAGCGGTACTACCGCTCCGGGGAACGGTACTACCATCCAGTACTAGGGACAATGGTAGTACCGATTGCTACTAACGCCCCTACTACCGCTCTGGTGCCGCAGGTTACCAGACAACTCAACAGGAAGTTCTGGTGCCCCGCGTAGGAACCTTGGACACCCCAGCGGTACTACCGCTGTTTCCAGCGGTACTACCGCCCTCACAGAAGCAACAGCTGCGGCTCTGGAGATGCACGACCTCAGGCACTCGTCAGACAAGTGTCTGATGCCCCGTGTGAGGTGCCATAAATATACAATGGTACTACCGTTAAGGTTAGCGGTACTACCGCATGTATATTTCTGAGGCGGCCAAGGGCATAGGGCAGAGCTCAAATTGTAGAAACGAATGGGTGCAAAAGTGTGCGTGTTGATTGCACCCAGCCTTTCCAAATGCAGGCCCCCTCTTGATAGTATGCATTTTCCTATGACTCAAGTCCACCAACACTAAATCATCGGAAAATAACCATCTTCTCTTTTATCATGTGGAGGGGAAAATAACTGTCTCATGCCACCTGATAAACTCTGAAATCTTAATGCACATGGTTAGTCCGCAAATGCATTTTCATAAATTACCAAAACCATTAGGGCATAAATATGCCCTTACAAATGGAAACAAAGATATGCATAAATTTCGTTTCGAAAAATTGAAATGTCGCAAAGGAAAAAATACAAGGTAAAATAGATAGTACCATCCTATAGTTCGCTGATGTCGTGTTGTTTTTGGTCGCTAGTTTCTTGATTTGTCTGATATTCATGAACATCTTATTTCCCCATATGCAAAATGGGTCGAATAGTGGGTGTAACCTCTTATAGCAGGACCTACATTTGCAAGACCAAATTACCAGAAACGTAAAAATTAGAATGTTTCTTGCAATTGCATAATAATGTGCTATTAGCCAAAGGATCATGAATGTGCAAACCTGGATGGTAAACTTCGGGGTCTCCGATTGTTCCCCCTGCAACGTATTTAAGATAGATATTGATCAGGTTATAAGTGAGATTTGGCATACTATGTGTAAAATATGTTGTAGAGAAATAAACGCATTCAGATGCAACCTATTAATTCGAGCCACATGGAAAAGCTAACCATGCTAAGAACTATAGAATATAGCAATTGTATGTTTCACATGTATTCAGTATATCCTAATTTTATTTACTTCTCACATGCATGACAATACAAAGTTGTAGCAACAACAATCGAACATCACATTGCAGAAGATCACCAAAACAAATGAACCAAACAGTTAACTGAGCATCGCATTGAACAATAGAACATACTAGAAGGGCAGATTGCATAGTAGCATTACATTGGATATTTCACTAGAATTTCTTAAGGAAAGGCAGGAGCAGCACATGCAACAGGTAAACCAAACATGCTTAACATGCATAGCTAGCTAAACATAGGTCATTAGTAATTATGTTAAAAAACAAGATATTCCTTGTTGTCGGAGATATTGATAACGATGGGCTTGGAAGAGGGTGAGGCCTCCACATCATGGGTTACTTCCTTGTACTGGAGAGTGGCTTGATCCTGTCCGGACACCAACATGCCGGCTCTTGAGCCGAGGAATGCACGTGCACGCTGACAAAACAACTTGTAGTCTTCATCGAAGGCACCAACGGAGCCCTCAAGAAAATACCATGAGTTGTTGTCTAAAGCAGCCAACCGCGTGGCGGCATCAATGGTGGCCTCGACGGTGAGGTACTGCTCCAAGATATGGGGGTGAGCACACATGGCAGTCATCGCGGTGTCATCCGCATGTGTGGCCACGATTTTCTTGTTCACTGCAAGACGCTACTTGAGATCCTGGCTATACCTCATGCATCATGTCTTTTGGGTGCGATTAATTGGGGGATGGTCCGATGAATTTGGTGGAAGGTGTCGTGATGAGACTCTAGACGAGAAAAAAAGGGGGGAAGGGAAAAACGAAAGAAAACAAAAGGAAAAATATAAAATAAATGAGATAAAAGAGAGAAGGGACAGTTCTACTACCTCATTTTTCCAGAGTTGTGCCTCAAACTGGCACCATGTTTTTCATATAGAGAGTCTCTTGTTTTGTAACTTTCTTATGCTAGTGGCATTTTTCATTATAGAATCTGGCCTATATATTCCGATGATGGGCTTCCTCAAATGTGCGAGGACTTCATGAGCAAGCAAGTTGGATGCACACGCACTTAGCTTCAGTTGAGCTTTCATACACTTATAGCTCTAGTGCACATGTTGCATGGCAATCCCTAGTCCTCACATTGATATCTATTGATGTGCATCTCCATAGCCCATTGTTATGCCTAGTTGATGTGAGACTTTATTTTCCACTTTTACCCCTTTGAAACCTACCACCATATGATATTCCACCTATATTATATATCCATGGTTCATGCTCAAGTATTGCATGAGTAATAAAAAGCTCAAGCGCATTATAAAGTATGATCATATTGCCTGATTAAGATCGTGGTGCTTGACATTTGTATTTATGTGGTGAAGACGAAGTCATGCGATGCTAATATGAGAAAATGAATGGGGAGGGGGCAAACATTCTTTAAGGATTGTATGTTTTGAAGATCGATGATTATGATACTTATGACTTTGGATATTACTATGTTGATGTTTGGTAACTCATCGTTTCTCAATGATCATACCTGCAATAGATTACATGCTGGGTAGCATGTCACATCAATAATACCGTTTTTATCATTTACATACTCGAGGACGATTAGGAATTTAGCTTGGGATGCTGATACGTCTCCAACGTATCTATAATTTTTATTGTTCCATGCTATAATATTATCATTCTAGGATGCTTTTTGGGCATTTATTTGTTGATTCATATTATTTTTGAGCACTAACCTATTAACGTAGTGCCAAGTGCGAGTTGCTCTTTTTTGCATGTTTTTGGCTTTTCGGGTTTATAGTACCAAACGAAGTCCAATTTCCATGAAACTTTTTGGCATTTTTTTCTGGACCAACATAAGACCTAGAAGCTTCGGAGGAGGGTGGGGGCCGCACGAGGGACCCACAAGCAAACAGGGCATGCCTCGGGGCGGTGGTCGCACCCGGTTAGCTTGCGACTGCTCCGCTCGTCTCTCGATGCCCCTCTCTGGACTATAAATTCGGATATATCGCAAAAACCCTAGGGAGCCTCCTGAAAAACTTTTTCGGCTACCGCAAGTCTCTGTTCTGCGTGTGCCCATCTAGAGCCATGTTCTAGTGCCCTGTCAGAGGGGGGATCGATCATGGAGGGCATCTACATCAACCTTGCTTCACCCACGGTGATGTGTGAGTAGTCTACCACAGACATACGGGTCCATAGCTAGTGGATAGATGGATTCTTCTCACTCTTTGATCTTCAATACAAAGTTCACCGCATCTTCACGGAGATCTATTCGATGTAATCTTGTTTTGCGGTGTGTATGGTGGGATCCGATGAATCATGGGTTTATATTTAGATTACTTATGATAAAATATTTTAGTCATCTCTGAATACTTATTTGATTTTTATTTGCATGATCATCATAGCTTCGTAAATCTCTCCGGTCTATCAATTTAGTTTGACCAACTAGATTGGTTTATTTTCATTGAGAGGGGTGCGTTGTAGTGGGTTCAATATTGCGGTGCTCTATATCCCAGTGACAAGTATGGGACAAGACACATATTTGTATTGCTTCCACTAAGGATAAAACGATGGGGTTTAGTTATATTAATGGTTTAGTTTGTCCGCATCATGTCATCGTTCTCCAAGCATTACCCTGTTTGCATAAACTTAATACCTAGAGAGGCAAACATAGAAGTTTTTCATGGCAATGATTATGTATATATAGGTATCACGTCCATAAGCAAATAGGCCGACTCCTGCCTGCACCTATTACTATTACTCCACCTATCGACCGCTATCCAGCATGCATCTAGAGTATTAAGTAAAACAGAGTAATGCTTGGAGAACATTGACATGATGTAGACAAAGTAGATTCAATCAATATGAATAAACCCCATTGTTTTATCCTTAGTAGCAAAAGCACAAATACGCAACATGTCCCCTTCAGTCACTGGGATATAGAAACTCGCCAGGTTGAACCTACTACAACGCACCACTCCCACCGAAGAAATATCAGTCTAGTTAGCCAAACCATCTCAATAGATCAGAGAGCATTACGAAGCTATGATGATCATGCAAATAAGAATCATAGTAATCAGATTGACTCAAATACTTTTCATGAATAATCTGAACATAAACTCACAATTCATCGGATCCCAACAAACACACCATACAAAGGGATTACATTGGATAGATCAAGGCAAAGATGTGATGAACATTGTATCGAAGATCAAGAGAGAGAAATTGCCATCTAGGTATTACCTACGGACCCGTAGGTCTGTGGTGAACTACTCACACATCATGGTGAGGGCAACAAGGTTGATGAATAAGCCCTCCGTGATCGATCTCCCCTCTGGCAGGGTGCCGGAATGGAGGTGTAGATGGCTTCCCATCGGAATAGATACTTGCGGTGGAGGAAAAAGTGTTTCGGGAGCGCTTCTAGTGTTTTTAGGATAGATGTGAATTTATAGGCCAGAGAACAACGTTGGGAGAGCCACTAGAGGGCCATCCCATATCTGGCCGCGCCCCCATTCTCGCGCGGTGGGATATGTGGTGGGCCCCTGGTGTATCTACGGGCCTTCCTCCAAAGCTTCTATGTCTTGTATTGGTCCAGAACAAATCGTCAAAAAATTTCATGCCAATTGGACTTCGTTTGGCATTGTAACTCTAAAAAGGCAAAAACACGCAGAAAACAGGAACTGGCACTAGGCAGTGGGTCAATAGGTTAGTGCTCAAAAATATTACAAATTGGTAAATAGATACCCAAAAAATATCCTAGAATGATAATATATTAGCATGGAACAATAAAAAATTATAGATATGTTGGAGACGTATGAGGAGTATCACCAACTTAATATCAAGTAAATTCACACAAATTATCATTCACTTGTTATACTTTTTATTTGTCGTTATATTTTGCTTGGTTTATAGAAAACAAAATACAAAAATATTTATCTTTAATAGTTTACTTGTTTGCTTGCTTTACTTCATCGTTTAATTGTTCTGCTTGTTACTTTGCTTGCTCAGTCACCATGTCTCAAGATACTACTAAGTCGTGTGACTTCTCGAGTACTAATAACAATGATTTTGTTAGTAGTCCTATTTCACCTACCACTTGTGCTGAATTTTATGATATTATTGTTGCATTGCTAAATCTTGTGATGAAAGAAGAATTTTTGAGAAGTCCTAATGAGGATCTAGATGCTCATTTTAATACATGTGTTGAATTATGTGATATGCAAAAGAAAAAGGGTATGCATAATGATGTGGTCAAATTAAAATTATTTCCGTTTTGACTACAAGATAAACTAAGGCTTGGTTTTCATCTTTACCACATAACAGTATTGGAACATGGGATAAGTGTAAATATGCTTTTATTGCCAAGTATTTTCCTCTCGCTAAGATCATCTCCCTTAGAAATCAAATTATGAATTTTAAACAACATGGCCAAGAACATGTTGCACAATCTTGGAGATGATGAAATTGATGATTATAAAACGCCCTACTCATGGTTTAAACTTATGGATGATTATACAAAATTTTTATGTTGGACTAAACTTTGTGTCGAGAAATCTTCTAGATTTTGCTGTGGTGGTACCTTCATAGAGGTGACATTAGGAGAGGCCACAAACTTTTGTACAAGATCATGACAAACTACTCCCAATGGCATACCGAAAGAGCTCCAACTGGCAAGAAGGTAAATTTTGTTGAAAAAATCGCTACTTTGAGTGAAAACGTGGATGCTCTTATGAAAATATTTGTAGTAAACATGCTCATGTTGATACAAATGATATGCCTTTGTCTACCTCGATTGATGAAAATAATGATGCTATTGATGTGAAGTTTATCTCGCGAAACAATTTCAAAAACAATGCTTATAGAGAAAATTCCGATGCTAGACCATACCCCGGTAATTCCTCTAAAAATTATAGTAATTCTTATGGAAATTGTTCTAAAAATAATAATAGGTTATCCTCTAATATTTAGAACACTATTACATTATTTAGTAGTTCTCAAAAGATTTTTAATACTATGGTAGAAGAAAACTTGCATAAAGTTGATGACTTAGCTAAGAACAACCATAGAATTTCTATTGATGTGGAAAATCTTAAAAAAATTGCCACCAAAGCATGATATTATTCACTATTAAATCTATCAAAATATCTATTAATTAAATTAAGGAGAGGACCGCTAGGTTGAGACTAAAGCGAGAATTCTTAGAAAAGGCTCTTCCACCCGGTTTTTACCGTAATCAATACGAAGATATTAAAAAGATTGGTGCATCTCCCATTAATTATTTGTTTACTAATATGAAAAATATGATAAAGGGAATGGTGATGAGTCAACTTTATCTAGAAGGTGTCCCGATTGTTCGGATGGTGATGATTCTAATGATAAAATTGAAAAAAGTTGGTTTGGAGAGGTCAAAACTTTAAATAGTGATGTGCCCACAATCTTGGATTACAATGACTTTAATTATGAGAGTTTCTCTTTAGTATAATTAATTTCTTTGATGCAATCCATTATTAGCTCACCCAATGCTTATGAACAAAATAAAGCTTTTACTAAACATATAGTAGAAGCAACGATAAAAGCTTATGATGAGAAACATGAGCTAGAAGTTTATATACCTAGGAAATTGCAAGATGAATGGGTATGTACTATTAAAATGAGGCTTAAAAAATATGAATGCAATGCTTTGTGTGACCTTGGTGCTAGTGTTTCAACTATTCCTAAATCTCTTTGTGATGTGCTTGGTTTCACTTATATACAAGATTGTTCCCTTAAATTGCATCCTTCGAATTCTACTATCAAGAAACCTTTGGGTAGAATAAATGATGTGCTTATTATTGATAATATAAATTATGTGCATGTAGATTTCATTGTTCTTAATATTGAATGCAATCCGTCTTGCCTAATAATACTTGAAAGACCTTTCTTACGAACTATAGGTGCCATTATTGATATGAGAGAGGGAAACATAAGGTTCCAATTTCCATTGAAGGGAGGGATGGAAAACTTACCTAGGAAGATAATTAAACCACCTTATGAATATATCATGATAACTACTTATGGGTGGAGTGTCAAAGATGACAACACTTGAGACTATGCTTTATACCTATGTAGGGGTGTAAAATAATAGCATATGTTGGGAGGCAACCCAATAGTTATCTTATTTTTCTTGTTCTACTTTCTGTTTGTTTTAGATAACATGATTATTCCTACTGTAATTATTGTTATTTTATGTTTATTGTGTTAGTGCCAAGTAAAGCCTTTGGGATGACTTGAATTAAAATAGAATTGATACGGTGCAAAAACAGAAACTTTTGCGCCTAGTGCAGAATTTCTCTGATTTTATTGGAACGTCTTTTTGATCTAACATTTTTACACGACATTGCTATACAAATTCCTCAGGTTGTCCTAAGTTTTCATAATTTGGTGGAGTTACATAAGTATGGTGTCTTTGTTGATCACTACAGACTCTTCTGTTTTACACAGATTCTATTTTTGCTTGCATAGTTTGCTTGTTTTGATGATGATATGGATTGTATCGGGGGGTGGGGGTAAGACACAGAAAAGTTATAATACTATACTTTATGCAATAATAGAATATGAATGAATTTATAACAATACCAAATGTTTATGGTTCGCCAATCCTACTATTGGATCTCACGAGTTTTATGTTGAGTTTTGTGTGGTCAAGTTTTGAAATTTTGGTGTTATCACAATTGATGAAGGAATAAGGAGCGGCAAGAGCATAATCTTGGGGATGACCAAGGCACCCCAAGTCAAATTCTAGGAAGACTCAAGTGTCTAAGTTGGGGATTCCCAAGAAGGCATCCCCTCTTTTGTCTCAATCCATCGGTATGCTAGTTGGAGCTATATTTTTATTCATCACATGATATGACTTTTGCTTGGTGTGATAGTTGCTTTAGTTTGTTTTTATTTTAGTTTTCCACAATAATTGTTCTTTGGACACCTACATGAGAGAGACAAATGTTCACCATAATTTATTAGAATATGCTTTGCCCTTCACTTATATCTTTTGAGCTAAGCAGTTGCTCTATTACGTCACTTTTATCTTTTAGAGAACGGTGGCGTATAGATTTCATAGAAATAATTGCACTCTCGTTCTTCACTTAAATTTGTTTGAGAGTTAATAAATAGTTACAGTAACTTGCATGGGTTATAAGACTAGTCCAAAAATAATAGGTATTCAATGAGTGAGTAATCAAAACCTTCATGTAGCACATAAAAGAGAAATTGGGACTTAATGATATTGATGTGGTAATGTGAAAGGGTGTGGGTGCATGGTTGTTGGTTGGTAAAAATAACGACAGATAAAGGGTGTTCATTTGTGGTTCATCTAAATATTGGTTATGTCATGGTGATGATGCGTGCGCATTTTTATTCCTCGTTGAAATCCTAATGCCATTTAGGTCGGAGGCGCGCAATAGTTAACTCCTCCCAACCTCCTCCCGATAGGCATGCGAGTTGTACTTTGTTCGACGAAGATAATATAATCTTGCAATAAGTATATGAGTTCTTTATGACTAATCTGAATCCATGGACGTAGGCACTCTCACCGCCTCATATTTGCTAGCCTCTTCGGTATCGTGCATTGCCCATTCTCACCTCGAGGATTGGTGCAACCTTCGCCGGTGCACATTGTTGCACATAAGCCACCTTGTATCTTCCTCAAAACAGCCACCATACATACCTATTATGGCATTTCCATAGCCATTCCAAGATATATTGTCGCGTAACTTCCACTGTTACATCATATGACTAGTACTTTGATTTTCATATTGCTTTGCATGATCATGTAGCTGACATGGTATTTGTGGCAAAGACACGGTTCATCATTCTTTTACATGTTATGCTAGATCACTGCACATCCTGGTACATTGTCGGAGGCATACATATAGAGTCATATTGATTATTGGTGTTTCATATTTAGTTGTAAGTAAATAATAGTGTGATGATCATCATTGTTTGGGCACTATCTCAGTGAGGAAAGGATGATGGAGACAATGATTCCCCCACAAGTCAAGATGAGACTCGAGAGGAGAAATGAAAGAAGAAAAAAGAGAAATGTCGGAGCCTGGGATCTGCGTCCAAGAACATCCCCAACAACCAAGGTTTAAACACTAGGGGGGCTTTGCTTGGCAACCTACGACCAGACGACAACTACGGCGAGACGCCGGCAAGCACTCTCACTCTCACCAGATACAACGAGGATGTGCATGCTATCCAGGTTCGAGACACCATGCGGTGTAATACCCTACTCGTGCTTGTCTTAGATTGCAATTGAGAACTTGAGCTCTGAGTACACTAGGTGTGTGGGGGGGGAATGGGTCGACCCCCTAACATGGAAGCGGCCTAGCCCCCTTTGTAGTGCCTTGGTCCTCTTCCCCGAATAATGAGCAGGAAAGGGAGGCCACAGGGCGACAATCCAAAGGGGGGCAGGTGTCCTGTTCTATCCTGACTAAAGGCGGTTTGCGCCTGATAAAGTAGTCATCACTGATGTGCTAGTGTGATTGGCGATGACCTCCGTCCTGGCGCGCCGATATGCCCAGACCTCTTTGCGCCAAAGAGGAAACGCTTTGGGACTTGCTTTTGGGGAGGCAGATGATGTTGCATCCTTATCACCAGAATGAAAACTAGCTTGGTCACGCCCCGCTGTCCTTCTCCTGAAAGCGGGACATCACCCATGTGAGGGGCGCAGAGCCCGACAGCTGGCACCGTACATCCTGCTTCGTGAAGCAGCCTTGCAAGGGGAGCCTCGCGAAGCAGTCTAGCTGGCGGCCTCGAAAGGGTTTGATTCGGCGGTGAGGGGCCTTGCGGAGCCTGTCCCTTGTGAGGTGGCTTCCTTTGGGGTAGTCACGACCAAGCCATCTTTTGCGGGCCAGCCTAAGCACCGCCTCCTGGTCCAAAGGTAGACGGGTCATGCTACCGAGGTGCCACTCGGCTGACACTAGCCCCCGGGCTTGCAGCATGCACGTTTCACAAGTGAAGCACGAAACGCCGTGGGTCGAAACACATTTGGGTTTTTTGTGAAGAGGAACAGGTTATCGCAGCACAATATGGGTAGTATTTCCCTCAGTTATGAATCCAAGGTTTATCGAACCAATAAGAATACCAATCCTCAACTGTATTCAGCAACTACACACAAAAGAGCAAACAACTTGCACCCAACGCTGGCAAGAGGGTTGTCAATCCCCTTGGTCTCGTTATTTGCAAGCAAGTGGGTTGCGTAGATAATTGTAAATTACAAAATAAAATAAAAGCAAATAAATGGAAGAAATGTAATAGTAGCGTTTGTAAATATATATAAGTGAATAGACATGGGGGCCCTAGTGTTCCCTAGTGGCATCTCTCATAGAAATAGCATATGGTGGCTACACAAATTACTGTTGGGAAATTGATAGAAAAGCAAATAGTTGTGCGATTTTCATGGCAATGATCATGTGTACATATGCATCACGTCCATAAGCAAATAGGCCGACTTCTGCCTGCACCTATTACTATTACTGCACTCATCGACCACTCTCTAACATGCATCTAGAGTATTAAGTAAAACAGAGTAATGCTTGGAGAACAATGACATGATGTGGACAAAGTAAACTCAATCAATATGAATTAACCCCATCGTTTTATCCTTAGTAGAAGCAACACATAGACGTATCTTGTCCCCTACTTTCTCACTTGATATAGAAACTCGTTAGGTTGAACCTATCACAACGCACCACTCCCATTGTAGAAATATCAATCTTGTTGGCCAAACTATCTCAATAGATCAAAGATAATTACAAAGTTATAATGACCATGCAAATAAGAATCATAGTAATCAGATTTAACTCAAATACTTATCATGAATAATCTGAACATAAACTCACAATTTATCGGATCCCAACAAGCGCACCATACAAAGGGATTACATCGGATAGATCAAGGAAAAGATGCAGTGAACATTGTGTTGAAGATAAGGAGAGAGATTGCCATCTAGGTAATACCTACGGACCCGTATGTCTATGGTGAACTACTCACACATCATCATGAAGGAAGCAAGGTTGATGAAGAGGCCTTCCACGATCGATCCCCCCCTCCGGCAGGGTGCCGGAACAAAGCACTAGATGGGCTCCAGTCGGAACAGAGACTTGCGGTGGCGTAAAAAGTGTTTCGGGACCTCCTACGGTTTTTGGATTATTGGATAATTTATAGGCCAGAAAGGGACGTCGGGAGAGCCATGAGGGGGCCACCCCATATCAGGGTGCGCCCCACCCCCAAGGGAACGCCCTTATGTGTGGTGGGGCCCTCGTGTGCTCCCGGCCTCCTCCCGAAGCTTCCAGTACTTGTTTTGGTCGAGAAAAAATCATCAAAATTTTCATGGCAATTGGACTTCGTTTGGTATTGTAACCTGAAAAGTAAAAACATGCAGAAAATGGCAACTGGCAGTGGGCATTGGGTCAATAGGTTAGTACTCAAAAATATTATAAATTGGTAAACAAATGCCCAAAAAGTATTCTAGAATGATAATATATTGGCATGGAACAATCGAAAATTATAGATACGTTGGAGACGTATCAACATCTCCAAGCTTAATTCCTGCTCATCCTCGAATAGGTAAATGATGAAAACATAATTTTTGATGTGACATGCTACCCATTATGTAATCTTTTGTATGTATGCTTATTGAGAAATGATGAATTAACAAACATCAACATAGCAATATTTATAAGTATAAAAAACAAAATCATTGATTTTTCAAAGTATACGATCCTAAAAGAACGTTTACTCCCATTCATCTTGTTATATTAACAAGGCATGACTCCGTCTTCACCACATCAATACAAATGTTAAGCAACATAGTGTCCGAGTCACGCAATTGGATAGTTTGGATAGTACTTTTTCAGTATGCATCAACTTTTTATTCTTTACGCAATACATGAGCGTGAACCATTGGACATAACATGTAGGTGGAATAGAATATGATGGTAGATATCAAAGGGGTAAAAAATGGAGAAGATAGTCTCACATCAACTAGGCATTCCAACGAGCTGTGGAGATGCTCATCGACAGGTGTCAATGCAAAGAGTAGGGATTTTCATGCAAATGATGCACTGAGGCTATAAGTGTATGAAAGCTCAACTGAAGCTAAGTGGGTGTGCATCCAATTTGCTTGCTCATAAGACCTCGAGCATTTGAGAAAGGTTGTTATCGGAATATACAAGCCAAGTTTATAATGAAAAGGTAATTACCACTTGCATATGAAAGTGACAAAACAGAAGACTCTCTATATGAAGAATATGGTGCCACTTTAAGGCACAAGTATAGTAAAAAAATAGTAGCAAAGTCTTTTTTCTCTTTCTCTCTCATTTACTTTTTCTTTTTTTTGCCTCCCCGTTTATATAGGGTGGCACTGTTCTAATTTCGGGATTAGAATTTTTATTATGATAACAAGACGCCCTATAAGGGTCCGAACAGTGCGCCACCTACACCGGTGTGCATCTTCAAGCCTCCCATCGCTGCATCATCATGGCGTTTCCTCCCTGGCCACCTTGTGGCCTCGCGCCACCAGCAGTCCAGCTTCTCCTCGCCGTGGACTAGATCCGACGAGGTCAACGCCCCCTGACGCGCCTGCGCCGCCACCAACTCTCCCTGACGTTACCTTACCTCCCATCGTCGGCTTCTCCCCCTCCAAGTTGTCCCTGGCGAGCCTCCCCCACCACCAACGCCACCCCACACATGTCTTCCTTATGGCATCTCCCTCCCCGTCAGCCAAAAGAATTGGTCGTTGTTGCAGGTGAGCTTTGCCTGATGTGTCACTCCTCACGAGACGAGAAGCACTCCCCTGGTTGCTCCCTCCCCGTCATTTTTTCGTAACTGAAGTTTGGACATAATAGGGGATGTGGGTTTCCTCCCATCCCCGAGATTTCTTCCGACACCTCAACGTTGACGAACAAGATGACCCTCTCTAGACAACCTCCTCTTGAATTGCGTGAAGACCATCGAGAAGGGTCAAGTGACTGCTATTGCAATGGCACGCGTGCGCAAGTGGTATTAGTTCAGTAGCAATTAAGAATCTATGGCTACAGATTAATGACTCTTCACCTGCATCTAAACATGCTGACATTTTTCTAAGCTCACACGAAGTACTTGACGGTAGCATCGCTTAGGTTAGGAAGAACAATATTTTTTCTGAACTTTAGGAAGAACAATCTTAATCAACCACATTTCTTTCTAACCATTCTGAAGTAACTCAAGGTCAAGATCAGATACATGAAAAAGGAAGAAAATGTGCAGGCTTCTTGTTCACCCGACACTGTTCAACTAGAGGAAAAAGAACTATGGTTTCAGGAACTAAACAAAATAAGCCATTATTTTTCAAATTGATAGGGAATGATTTTGCAGTTAACTTTTCATAAACTCTTCATGGTTGCAGACTAGATCCGTGGAGATTTCCAGTGCATGTATCCTAAATCCTTCCACGACAAATTTAAAAATGAAAAGGGCTAACAACATATGGGGTAAAGAAGACTGGGAGAGCACATTGCGTATTCATGTTTTACATGATTGTTACATAAGAAAAAAAGTATACAAAGCCTTCTTTTACACTGAATATCGTAGTACTTTAAAGAAAAAGTGGATGCATATTCTGAAGTTATCAAGAAAAAGTGCATGCATATTGTAGTCAATAATATTTATGTCATATCGGCAGGTGAATAAATAGAGTAGTCCGATGTTTTTTACAAAACTATTATTTATTTTAGATACTAAACGAAAAAAAACAAGAAGTTCGAATTTAGAAAAAGGAACAGTCCGATGTTTATACAAAATTCAGATTTTCCTCATTATTAAAGAATGAAAATCGAAGTTCAAAAGTAAAAAAACAAGAAATTCAAATTTTGAAAATAGAGCAGTTAAAAATTCATAAAAAAGATAGTAACTATTTCTAAATAAAAAAATTCGGAGTTCAAATGTAAATAATAGACCATTTAAATATTTATTACTCCTACAAAACTAGGATTTTTCTCTTACTAAAATGAATAAATTGCAAAAATAGAGTAGTTCGATATTTATAAAAAAATGGATTTTCCTTGTTATTAGAAAATAGAAATGAAGAAGTTCAAATTAAAATAAAGGAGTGGTTTGATGTATACGGAAAACTCACATTATTTCCGTTTCTAGGAAAAATAAAACTACGAAGTTAAATTTAAAAAAATGTTTCATGCTTATTTCAAAACATATTTCCTTCCTAAGAATAATACTACGAAGTTCAAATTAAAATTACAGAGAAGTTCAAAGTATATGGAAAACTCATATTTATTCATTACAAAAGAATAAAACAAAGAAGTTCAAATTAAAATAAAGGAGAAACTAAAAAGATAAAAAATAGATTTTCACCATTTCCAAAAAATCTAGAAGTTCAAAGGAAAATAACGAAGTGGTTCAATATTTATTTAAAACTAGGATTTAAACAGGTTTTCTAATGGTATATCATTAATGAAACTCCGAGAAGGGGTTGAGTAATTACAAACAAAAAAATATGATAGAAGTTCATAGTTAAAAACCCGAGAAGCTCAAGTAGTACAAGCAAATATCTGGAAAAAAACATGATAGAAGTTCATAGTGAAAAAAACGAGAAGTTTCATATGTGAAAACAAGTATAAGGAAGAGTTAATTTTGGGGGTTATATAAGTTCAAGTGCTCGACCCGGGAAAGTTCTAAAATTATCGTGAGAGAGGTTTTACGTGCATTTACATGTTAAAAGCCAACAATAATATGTTGTTTTGGTGTTTTAAAATAATTCTCTCAATGTTTTATTCCAAAATAAACAGTAAAAAAGGATTGGTGTACGTTGTTCGAAAGGAAAAGTTTAACCATATTAGAAAAACTTGGGTCTTTTCAACAGGTTTCTAATGGTACATCATGTGTGCAACTCCAACGATCGGCTGAGGAATTAAGAACAAAAATACGTCTGGAGTTCAATGTGAAAATAGCGAGCAGTTCAACTACTACACAGAATGCTTTTTAGATGAGAATAAAAAAACAAAAAAAGCTTAAAATGATTGTTACAAGAAGTTCACGTGCTCTGCCTTGGAAAGTTCAAAAATTCTTGCAAGAGCTTCACCTTGTATTTTCATGTTCAAAAACACATAAAAGAAATTGCTTTTTGTGTTTTAAAATAATTCTCTCAATACATAAAGAAGTCCCGTTATTACAAAAAGAAAATTGACGTAATAGAGAAATTCGGTTTCAAAAAGAAAATCAAAAATTCGGTTTCAAAAAGAAAATCAAAAATTCAAATTACAAAAATAGAGAAATTTGACGTAATACATGGTGTGTGTTTAATATGAGAAAAAATGAATAAAAACGCAAGGTCCAATTATTTTGTTGCTATAAGTTTAAGTATTTGGTCGGAGAAAGTTAAAAAATTATTGTAAGAGAGGATTGTTCAAAAGGGAATATCATTTATGTAACACCGACGAATGTGTGAGAGATTACAAACGAAAATATGTGACAGAAGTTTAAC
The DNA here is from genome assembly GCA_022496015.1 of Hordeum marinum. Classification (NCBI taxonomy): domain Eukaryota; kingdom Viridiplantae; phylum Streptophyta; class Magnoliopsida; order Poales; family Poaceae; genus Hordeum; species Hordeum marinum. Next base: position 115,455,764 of record CM039672.1, read on the forward strand.
GTGAAAACAATGTGAAGTTCTACTACTACACTGAATGAATGTTAGATATAAAAAAAATTAAACCGTCACATGTATGAAAAAAATATGAACACGAAAAAGTTGCGTGTTTACAGCAACTTTCCAACCGTATACCATTTTCGCAATTCCGTTAGGTGGATGGAGAATTACGAGCAAAAAACACCATGTGAAGAAGAGAGTGAAGTTCAAGTAGACAAAGCCAAGAAGTTTAAGTTCTTCAAGTGGTACATTTTTTAAGAATCTGTTTCGCAATAAAATTCAGAACACGTGATCTCGTTGTTTTCGAAATTGCTTGAAAATGGCTAGGAATCAGAGAAACCCATCTACACGAAAAAGTTTTGCATTTTCCGTAGGTGTTCAACGGTATATTATTTGCCCCATTTTCCGTAATGAATTGGAAGAAACAATCTACATATAAAAGTTTCGCATTTTTTTAAGATTTCCAACGCCATATCATTTGCTGCATTCTGACAAACCATTGAAAAAGTAACGCCAAAATACGGACTTGGTACAGATTCTACCGTTTCCTGAACTACTTTTAAACCGTTAATAGTTGGAACAAACTTTTTATATGAAAAACAAATTTTCATAATCTTTCCAATGTCATATCATATGCGTCGATCGGACTAGCTGTTTTAAAATTAACCTTGAAATACGAACCCGGCTATTCGCTTTCTGAAATTCCGCCATTTTTTAAATTCCTCCTTAACCATAGGGAATTTGGGAAAATGTTGAACATGTGAAATGAGCGGATTTGCAAGAGCTATCCAACATCATCTCATTTGCCTTATTCCGATAAACATTTTAGAAATAGGCTCAAAAATACGATACATGTTTTTTGTATTAAAAAGGGTTTTCAAAACTGCTCTTAAATCGTGTACATTTTGCCAAAATTTCGACCTAGGCTATTATACCGGTGTCCATAGCTTTCCAACGGTATAATCCAACTCCCATTTGGGTACTTTTGGCGGAAGTTCAACCTAGCACTCGGGGAAGTTCAAGTGCTACTGCTGGGATGAGTCAAGTAGTTATCAAAATATTATTCTCATCCCATGACCAGAATAGTGTTTATATATATGGTGGGCTCATTTGGACTCTCTCATTTTTTTAATTTTTCGTCCGGAGTCTCATCCCGACTTGTGGGGGAATCACACTCACCATCATCCTTTCCTCACTAGGACAATGCTCTAATAAGGATGATCATCACACTTTTATTTACTTACAACTCAATATGAAAAACTGATAGGATGATATGATTCTATATGAATGCCTCTGGCAGTGTACCAGGATGTGCAAGATCTAGCGTGACATGTACCAAAAATATGATGAACGGTGGCTTTGCGGCTAATACTATGTCAGCTCTGTATGATCATGAAAAAGCAATATGATGATGAACGAACTAGTCATGTGAAGTGACGATGGAATTTGCATGGCAATATATCTGAGAATGGTTATGGAAATGCCATGATAGATACTATGGTGGTTGTTTTCAGTAAGATATAATGAGGCTTATGTACAAGAGAGCATATCATGCCCTGGGGTTTGGGTGCACCGGCGAAAGTTGCACCGATCCTCGAGATGAGAATGGGTTATGCACGGTACCGAAGAGGATAGCAAATATGAGAAGGTGAAGATGCATATGTCCATGGTATCACATTAGTCATACAGAACTCATATACTTATTGCAAAGTTTTATTAGTTTTACCATAAATCAAATTACTACTCGCATGCCCCGAAGGAGGAGGTTGGGAGGAGTTAACCTTCGCGCGCGCCCGACTCAAAACAAGACTAGGATTTCAACGAGGATAGAAATGCTCACACATCATCACCATGACTCTGTAATTTTTAGATGAATAACAAGTTAACACCACTTAACATCAATACTTTTACGAATCAACAATTGTGAACTCACACCTTTTTCATATTACCACATTAATGTCATTAACGCGAAATTTCTCTATATCTGCTACATGATGGTTTTGATTATCACTCATTGAATACATATTATTTTTGGACTAGTGTTATGACCTATGCAAATTACCATCACTATTCATTAACTATCAAACAAATAAAAGTGAAGAACAACAACATAGTATTTGTATAAAATCTACACGCCATCGTGCTAAAACCGATATAAGTGAAGTACTAAAGCAACTTCCAAGCTCAAAGAATATAAGTCAGGCAGATAGAGAATTCTAATAAATAATGATGAAGGCATGTATCTCTCAAATAGCTGTGTCCAACAAACGATGATTGTGACAAACTGAAAGTAAAAGCAAACAAAAGCAAATGACGCTACAAGCAAACACATATCATGTGATGAATAAAAATGTAGCTCCAAGTGACATACCGATGGATTGAGACGAAAGATGGGATGCCTTCCGGGGCATCACCAAGTTTAGACGCTTGAGTCTTCCTTAGAATATTACCTTGGGGTACCTTCGGCATCCCAAAGTTTAGGTTCTTTCTACTCTTTATTCCGTGGTCCATCGTAATAACACCAAAAACTTGAAAACTTCAGTCACACAAAACTCAACAAAACTTCATGAGATCCGTTAGTATAAGAAACATGTTGAATACTTTAGGTAATGTTATAAATTGATTCTTATTTAATTTTTGCATAATAGGTATAGTATTATAACTTCTCCACGTCTCCATAGCATAATCAAAACAAGCAAACTATGCAAGCAAAACAAAATATGTTTAAAACAGAACAATCTGTAGAATTCTGTAAAGAGCCCATACTTATGTAACTCTAAAACTTCTGAAAAAATAGGAAAATGTGTAGAATTTGTATAACAATACCGTGTAAAAAATTCAGATCATTATCATGCTCTAGTAAAAAATGAAAATTTTGTACTAGAGTCAAAAGTTTATGTATTGTTTCAACATCGTTTCTACTCATCATGTGAGTTATCCCAACGGCTTTACTTGGAAAAAAACTAATTGAAACAAAAAACATAATCATTACAAAGGCAATAATCATGTTAGCACAAAATAATAGAAGGTAAAAAGCAAAAATATTAATAACTATTGGGTTGTCTCCCAACAAGCGAGTGATAAACACCATATGATCCAACTATATTAATAAAGTATGTGATACATCAAGATCATGACATCTCATGAACACGAGAGAGAGAGAGAGAGAGATCAAACACACATATATACTGGTACATACCCACAACCCCGAGGGTCAACTCTCCCTTCTCGTCATGGACACCGCCAAGATGATGAAGATGGATGTCGGTGATGATTTCCCCTCTCCAGCAGGGTACCGGAAAGGCTCCATATGGGTTTTTCTTCAATACAAAAAGTTACGGTGGTGGAGCAAAAGTTCCTGGTTTACTTTTGGAGGTTTCTATATATGTAGGATTTTTCAGCGTTATAACCACGTCAACCGGAGCCACGAGGGGACCACCACATATCAGGAGGCGGCAACCCCCTAGGAGCGCCCTATTGCGTGGTGTCTCCCTCGTGGAGCCTCCGGTATCCTCCAGAAGCTTCCAGGTCTTCTTTCGGTCTAGAAAAAAATCATAAAAAAAGTATCGGGCGATTCTGAGAACTTTTATTTTCTGCACAAAAAACAACACCACGGTAATTCTGCTAAAAACAACGTCAGTCCTGGTTACTAAATAAATCAAAAAAGTGCATCAAAGCGATATAAAAGTACTGTAAACATAGGTGAATACGGCATGAATAGTGTCGGTGTTCTGGGAACGAGAGTACCTAGACCTGCCTGCTCGTAGCCCAGGACATGGCACACTTCATCAACCGGGCGTGGCTTGGCATGACTCTACTCAACACAAGGCCCTCGCAAGGACCTGGGATCATGAAGAAAAACGACACCTAGACCAGGAAGGATAGGCCTCCACAAGCTCCCTCCCGAGCGGTAGCGATATGCAGAGCTTGTCCTCAGGAGTCAAAGGTGATGCAAGGAAGGCCAGGCAGGCGCCAACGCGCCAGGCGGTGCAGTTTCCCCTTTGGTGCAAAGGGAGCAAGGTCGTACGTGGGCTCCTCAGGCGCCGCCCCAAAGGTTTCCATTCCAGTGCAACAAGACCATGACCACGAGCCCCGTAGGACGGATGTCATCGCCGAGCCCACCACTGCATCATTGACAGCCACTTGCAGGAGAAGACCACCTTTGGACAGGGGAGGGTGTACTCATGTCCCCCTTCAAATTTGGCCACTGTGGGATCCCTTCCCACCATTGTGATAAGGGAAGAGGACATGGGCCACCGCAATACATGTAGGCTAGGCCACACCGTAGAGGGGGATCCAATCCAACACTTAGCCACTTGACGAACCACCACAAGGCAGGAAGACAAGAACACTACTTGGGCGCCCTCGCGAGGCTTGAGTCCACTGTACTAGTTCATCCACCACACCTCCCCGAGAGGCAATCCACCAAAGCAGAAGTAGGGTATTACGCCTCACAGTTGCCCGAACCTGAGTAAACTACAGTGTTCATTTTCTTCCTCGTCATCGTGCGAGTTCGCCGTAGTAACCATCGAGTAGCGAGCTAGATTGGGCGAGGCTACAGGGAATCTTCGCATATGCCCTTGTGTTTGAACCTTGAGGCTTTTGCGGAGCCCGAAATTGGACATTATTCATAAATTATCGACACATTGGAGACGTATCAGCATCCCAAGCTTAATTACTGCTCGTTCTCGAGTAGGTAAATGATAAAAGACATAATTTATGAAGTATGAATGCTAGCATTGTGAGTAGTTTGATCATTGATAATTTTAGTAACTTTTCTAGGATCATAACAAGCAAATTTTTCTCATAAAAATCATCATGATAAATTAGCGATCAATTCACATGTCATGGTTCAAACAATGCATTCTCTTGAAACTTAACATCCCATGTTCTTAGTCATCAAAAAAATTCAATGTACCATCAAGTCTAAGTAAGATCTCCACATACTCAACTATCATATAGTCTCCTATGATTGCTAATAATCAAAGCATATTTTTAGAGCAAACAATATCCATTGAACACAGAGAAAGATAGGGACTTAATGTTTCGCCTCCCGACGTACTTATCATGAAGATAATTGTCAACAATAATGAATCATGATCAAATATATTTGACTGCATATATGTGTTTGGACCTTTCCCCACCACATGGTGCTTGTCAACTAATAGATTAAGGTTGAAATAAGAAGTTGACTGAACATGAAAAGTAAACAACCTGGAAGTAAATAGATTGTCCCTTCACAGAGGGAAGCATGGATTTGAAGAGGTGCCAAAGCTCATTGTTTAAAACAGAGATGAATATATTTTGGGTGGTGTGCCTTTCATTTCAATGTTACAATAGAGTTTTCAATATCTTCCATGCTAATCACATTATTGGCGGTTCCGAAATAGAATTGAAATTTTACTCCCCCTCAACCATTCAAACACTTTCCATGGCTATCCGTATCCAGGGGAGCCCTCCAAACAATCAACTTTCTAGGAGGAGTTCTTGTTTATTTGGTTTTTTATTATGCGGGACTGGGAATCCTTTTTACCAGCCTCTCTCATGCAATGACAAGTGTGTCGGAATCAGGGCTCCGCGAACCCAACGAGGTTCGAACTCTGGGGCGTGTGCGAAGATCTCAACCAGCTCAAAGTCTCAAGCTCGTCACCCTACGACCAAGCCTTGTCGAGTGCGTGCGGTCAGGGAAGAAGATGAACACAGAGATTTACCCATGTTCGGGCCACCATGCGGTGTAAAACCCTACTCCTGCTATTGGTGGATTGGCCTCACGAGGAGGTTCAGGATGAACTAGTATAGTGGCTGAGTGACCTCGCGAGGGATCTTAGGTGTGGATGAATTGGTGTGTCCCTCTCTACTGTGGAGGCTAGTCCCTATTTATAGCGGCCTTGGTCCTCTTCCCTTATCACACAGGCGGGAAGGGATCCCGCAACGGCCAAATTTGAAAGGGGTTAGGAGGTACATCTAATCCTTACTACAGGTAAATTTCGCCTGCAAAGCTTCTGGGCGTGATGCAGAGGTGGGCTTAGCGATGACATCCGCCCTTCCGGGCTCGTGGTCTTGGTATCGTTGCATTAGAAGGGAAACCTTTGGGGATTCCTTGGGAACTCACTTACGTCCTTGCTTCCTTAGCATGAAAGAGGAAATTGTCCTCCTCTATGCCCGCTGGCGCCTGCCTGACCTCAGTCGTCATGGCCCACGTCATCCCGGCCTCATGAGGCCGGGTACCTGCATAGAAATCTCCGCTCCTCGAGAGGCACCCTGGGGATGCCGCTCCTTTGGAGGTCTTGGCATTGTTCAGGGCACAGCAAGGCCATGACGATCGAGCTCACGAAGGAAAGAACGGGGCACCACACGCACGCACTGCATCCGCGCCCCTGCGACCTAGTGGATCTTCAACAACCCGAATTGACCAAGCGAGAGCATGCCATCCTACGCAAATACCAAATGGCATAGGCATCCGAGCAAACAAGCAACAACGGTGAAGGCGCGGCGGATCATTGAGGAAGCAATCCGTGTCAGGAGGCACGTGGCCCGCTCGACGGCGGTGGCAGAGGTAAGCAACTTTGCTCTGAGGCTCGACGCGGGAGGGTCTACGGGCTGCACACGTAGGGCGGCGCCCCACTGCAGCCTGGAGGGACCGTCCCTGGAATCCCGTCGAACGGCTCAGCAGGAGAACCGGGCCCTTATGTGGAGCCCTACGTACCATGCTACATCGTGCCCAGGGATACCGACCCAGACCAGATGCCTGCCGCTGGCGCCAGCGGCCCCTAAGGATAGGGGAAGCCTTGAACATCCTCCCTAAGAAGGGCTTGGGGCCTTCCCCCGATGAAGCACCAATTTTGGACAACGCAAGCAGGAGAAAGAGGGCGGATGTCATCGGGCCCGTGGGGGCACGGCGCAAGCTGTCGCCCCCGCAAGCAAGCATCGCCGAGCCGAACCCCGGGTTTCAGGGATGATGCCCTGGGGGGAAGGGCAGCAAGACATAGGTAACGCGGGCCACCCGTGGCAACTAGAACACCAGAGCAGCCTCGGGAGGCTGGGCCTTGTGAGGCCCTCGAGGCAATGCATGGTCACCGCCCAAACGCCTCACGAGGTGGCTTCATCGACAAAATACCCTTATGGCTGCACCGGATGCATTGTACTCATGTTTGGGCCACGGGAGCGCAATTCTACGGCTATGATGCATTCGGGATTGGGTCATAGGGGCATGCAACCGAGCAAAAATGCACGAGATGGCTCTTGACAGAGTTGGGAGCAACCGGGCTGGGCGCCCGGGGACTTGCCCAGCTATCTACGATCGTGACACTCTCACGTAATAATGAGTGGGTTGTATACGCCCGGAGCCCCCCGAGGACGCAGAGGGGTTCCTCCCACGCAAATGTGGCAGCCCCATGCTCCGTGCTGCTAAAGAAGTCAACACTGCCCATCAATGGCTATGCCAATGCAACGTGGGTGCCCTACGCTCAATGTTGGGGGAAGACGAAGACTAGCCTAGTTGCCAGACGCGATGTTTGCTTGCTTTTTTTGTGTTTGAATTACCGCTTTTTGGAATGAAGTTTGAAGAGGTCAGAGTTCTACATTTTTTTAAGAAAAGGGGGGCAGGGACTTTTCTCTCATTGCACTCTCTCTTTTACCAATCTTGAGTTCTCTTTCTTCTGGATTGATATTTTACAAAAGGCCACATGTTACGACCCTCTCCGGGGCACCTCGGCCGGGATAGCGTGGCCCTGTCGCCTCAAGGACTTGCGTCTTTTGGCAGCCGACCCCCGCTCGGGGGCTCCAACTGCGGCACGGCACCACAGCATGGAGTCTCGGGAGGACCCAGTACTTGGGCCTCCTGGGCTAGAACTTGAAAGGGTGGAATGAGGGCCGCTTGAGCATTAAAGGGGGCTCCTGAGCATCACACCTCATAAGCCTTATCGGTCATATAGCCACTCGACACCCTTGATGCCGTCCTTGGTGATCCGGTTGGCATCGAGGGTATCAAGGCCTCACCTCGTGGTTGCTCATACGTCCATTTTGCATCATGCTTTTATATTGATATTTATTGCATTATGGGCTGTTATTACACGTTATGGTACAATCCTTATGCCATTTCTCTCTTATTTTACAAGGTTTACATGAAGAGGGAGAATGTCGGCAGCTGGAATTCTGGACTAGAAAAGGAGCAAATTTGAGATACCTATTCGGCACAACTCCAAAAGTCCTAAAAATTTACGGAGAATTATTTTGGAATATATAAAAAATACTGAGCGAAACAAATACCAGAGGGGGCCCACCAGGAGGTGGCAAGCCTGCCAGGCGCAGCCACCCTCCTGGTCACGCCTACCAGGCTTGTGACCCACCTGGCAGGTCCCCGACGCCCATCTTCTGCTATATGGAGGGTTTTGACCTGGAAAAATCATAAGGAAGCTTTCGGGACGAAGCGCCGCTGTCTCGAGGCGGAACTTGGATAGAACCAATTTAGAGCTCCCACGGGGTTGTTCTGCCGGGGAAACTTCCCTCCCGGAGGGGGAAATCGGATCCATCGTCATCACCAACGATCCTCTCATCTATAGGGGGTCAATCTCCATCAACATCTTCACCAGCGCCATCTCCTCTCCAAACCCTAGTTCATCTCTTGTATCCGATCATTGTCTCAAACCTCAGATTGGTACCTGTGGGTTGCTAGTAGTGTTGATTACTCCTTGTAGTTGATGCTAGTTGATTTACTTGGTGGAAGATCATATGTTCAGATCCTTTATGATAATTAATACTCCTTTGATTATGAACATGAAGATGTTTTGTGAGTAGTTACGTTTGTTCCTGAGGACATGGGATAAGTCTTGTTATAAGTAATCATGTGAATTTGGTATTCGTTCGATATTTTGATGAGATGTATGTTGTCTCTCCTCTAGTGGTGTTATGTGAACGTCGACTACATAACACTTCACCATTATTTGGGCCTAGGGGAGGCATTGGGAAGTAATAAGTAGATCATGGGTTGCTAGAGTGACATAAGCTTAAACCCTAGTTCATGTGTTGCTTCATAAGGGGCTGATTTGGATCCATATGTTTCATGCTATGGTTAGATTTATCTGAGTTCTTCTTTCCTAGTTGCGGATGCTTGGAAGAGGATTTAATCATAAGTGGGAGGTTTATACAAGTAAGGGCAGCACCCAAGCACTGATCCACCCACATATCAAATTATCAAAGTAACAACGCGACTCAAATGAGCATGATGAAAACTAGCTTGACAGAAATTCCCATGTGTCCTCGGGAGCGCTTTGCTTTATATAAGAGTTTGTCCAGGCATGTCCTTTGCTACAAAAAGGATTGGAATACCTTGCTGAACCTTTGTTACACTTGTTACTTGTTACTTGTTACAAATTATCTTATCACAAAACTATCTATTACCGATAATTTCAGTTCTTGCAGATAATACCTTAGTGGAAACCGCTTCTGATTTCCTTCCGCTCCTCGTTGGGTTCGACACTCTTACTTATCGAAAGGACTATGATAGATCCCCTATACTTGTGGGTCATCAAGACTCTTTTCTAGCACCGTTGCCAAGGAGTGAAGCGCCTTTGGTAAGTGAAATTTGGTAAGGAAATTTTTATATAGTGTGCCAAAATTTACTATCACTTGTTACTATGGGAAGTAATCCTTTCAGGGGCTTGTTCGGGGTATCTTCACCTCGACCAGAAAAACAAAGATTTTTCCCTCAACCTACTGAACCTACTGAAAATATTTATTATGAAATTCCTTTGGGTATGATAGAGAAACTGCTGGCTAATCCTTATGCAGGAGATGGAACACTACATCCTGATTTGCATCTAATCTATGCGGATGAAGTTTGTGGATTATTTAAGATTGCAGGTCTGCCCGAGGATCACATCAAGAAGAAGGTCTTTCCTTTATCTTTGAATGAGAAGGCATTGACATGGTATAGGCTATGTGATGATATTGGATCATGGAGCTACAACCGATTGAAAATGGAATTTCATCAGAAGTTCTATCCTATGCATCTAGTTCATCGTGATCGGAATTATATTTATAATTTTTGGCCTCGTAAAGGAGAAATAATCGCTCAAGCTTGGGGGAGGCTTAAGTCAATGTTATATTCATGCCCCAATCATGAGCTCTCGAGAGAAATTATTATTCATAATTTTTATGCTCGGCTTTCTCGTAATGATCAATCCATGATCGATACTTCTTGTGTTGGTTCCTATATGAAGAAAGATATTGACTTCAAATGGGATTTATTGGAAAGAATTAAACACAACTCTGAAGATTGGGAACTCGACGAAGGTAAGGAGTCAGGTATGAACCTTAAGTTTTATTGTGTTAAATCCTTCATAGACACCGATGCTTTTCGTGAATTTAGCACTAAATATGGACTTGACTCTGAGATAGTAGCTTCTTTTTGTGAATCTTTTCCTGCTCATGTTAATCTACCTAAGGAGAAGTGGTTTAAATATCATCCTCCCATTGAAGTGAAAGTAGTTGAACCTTTAAAGTTGAAGAGGAAACTATTACTTATAATGTTGATCCTGTTATCCCTGCTCCTTATATTGAGAAACCACCTTTCCCTATTAAAATAAAGGAACATGCTAAAGCCTCAATTGTTGTTCGTAAGAGCTGTGTTAGGACACCTACACCCCCTGAGCAAATTCAAATTGAGCCTAGTATTGCTATGGTTAAATATCTCTTGGTTGATAATATTGATGGGCATGTTATTCAATTCTGTGATGAAGCTGCTAGAATTGCTAGACCTGGTGCCAAAGATAACATAGACCAGTTGTTGGCATACATGTTGTTTTTGTTAAAATAGGAGATAATTGTTATCATGGCTTATGTGATATGGGTGCTAGTGTGAGTGCAATTCCCTTTACCTTATATAAAGAGATTATGAATGATATTGCACCAGCTGAGTTAGAGGAAATTGATGTTACAATTAAGCTTGCTAATAGAGATACTATATCACTAGTTGCGATTATTAGAGATGTTGAAGTCTTGTGTGGGAAAATAAAATATTCTACTGATTTTCTTGTCCTTGGCTCCCCACAAGATGATTTTTGTCCCATTATATTTGGTAGACCCTTCTTGAGTAATGTTAATGTCAGGATAGGTTGTGAGAAGAAAACTATTACTGTAAGTTTTGGGGATATGTCTCATGAGTTTAATTTCTCTAAATTTCATAGAAAACACCATGATAAATAATTGTCTAGTAAGGATGAAATTATTGGTCTTGCTTCTATTGTTGTGCCTCCTACTGATCCCTTAGAACAATATTTGCTGGACCATGAAAATGATATGCATATGAATGAATGGAATGAAATAGATAAGATTTTGTTTGATCAACATCCTATTGTGAAACACAAGTTGCCTGTTGAAATACTAGGGGATCCTCCTCCACCCAAGGGTGATCCCGTGTTTGAGCTTAAACAATTAAAGGATACTTTGAAATATACTCATCTGGATGAAAATAAGATATATCTTGTTATTATTAGTGCTAACCTTTCAGAGCATGAAGAACAAAGATTATTGAAAACTCTGAGGAAGCATTGTGCTGCTATTGGATATACTCTTGATGATCTTAAGGGCATTAGTCCCACTCTATGTCAGCATAAAATTAAAATGGAGCCCGATACTAAACCAGTTGTTGATCACCAACGACGGTTAAATCCTAAAATGAAGGAAGTGGTAAGAAATGAAATATTAAAGCTTCTGGAGGCAAGTATCATTTATCCTATTGCTGATAGTAGATGGGTTAGTCCCGTTCATTGTGTCCCTAACAAAGGAGGTATTACCGTGGTTCCTAATGATAAAAATGAATTGATCCCACAAAGAATTGTTACAAGATATAGAATGGTAATTGATTTTAGGAAATTAAATAAAGCTACTAGAAAAGATCATTAACCTCTACCTTTTATCGATCAAATCCTAGAAAGACTATCGAAACACACACATTTCTGCTTTCTAGATGGTTATTCTGGTTTCTCTCAAATACCTATGTCAACAGAGGACCAAGAGAAGACCACTTTTACCTGGCCTTTTGGTACCTTTCCTTATAGACGAATGCATTTTGGTTTATGCAATGCACCTTCTACCTTTCAAAGATGTATGACTGCTATATTCTTTGATTTTTGTGAAAGGATTGTTGAGGTTTTCATGGATGATTTTTCCGTTTACGGAACTTCTTTTGATGATTGTTTGAGAAACCTTGATCGAGTTTTGCAGAGATTCAAAGAAACTAATCTTGTCTTTAATTGGGAGAAGTGCCACTTTATGGTGAATGAAGGTATTGTCTTGGGACATAAAATTTACGAAAGAGGTATTGAAGTTGACAAGGCTAAAGTTGATGCTATGGAAAAAATGTCGTGTCCTACGGATAAGGTATAAGAAGTTTCCTTGGTCTTGTTGGTTTATATAGGAGATTTATTAAAGACTTCTCTAAGATTTCTAGGCCGCTCACTAATCTCTTACAAAAATATGTTCCATTCGTTTTTTATGATGATTGTGTAGAAGCTTTTGAAATTCTTAAGAATGCCTTGATTTCTGCACCTGTTATTCGACCACCTGGTTGGAACCTACCCTTTGAAATTATGTGTGATGCTAGTGATTATGCCGTTGGTGTTGTCCTTGGACAAAGAGTTGATAAGAAATTAAATGTTATTCATTATGCTAGCAAAACTCTAGACAGTGCTCAAAGAAACTATGCTACCACAGATAAAGAATTTTTAGCAGTTGTGTTCACTTGTGATAAGTTTAGACCCTATATTGTTGATTCTAAAGTAACTGTTCACACTGATCATGCTACTATTAAACATCTTATGGAATAGAAAGATGCTAAACCTAGACTTATCAGGTGGGTTCTTCTGCTACAAGAATTTGATTTGCATATTGTTGATAGAAAGGGTGTTGATAACCCCGTAGCAGATAATCTAGGTTAGAGAACGTTCTTGATGACCCACTATCTATTGATGATAGCTTTTGTGATGAACAATTGGCTGTCATAAATGCTTCTCGTAATGCTCCTTGGTATGCTGATTATGCTAATTACATTGTCGCTAAATTTATACCGCCTAGTTTCACATACTAGCAAAAGAAAAGGTTCTTCTATGATTTAAGACATTACTTTTGGGATGACCCACACCTTTATAAAGAAGGAGTAGATGGTGTTGTTAGACATTGTGTACCTGAGCATGAACAGGAAGAGATCCTACACAAGTGTCATTCTGAGGCCTACGGAGGACACCACGCTGGAGATAGAGCTGCACATAAGGTATTACAATCTGGTTTTTATTTGCCTACTCTCTTCAAGGATGCTCGTAAGTTTGTCTTGTCATGTGATGAATGTCAAAGAATTGGCAATATTAGTAGATGTCAGGAAATGCCTATGAATTACTCTCTTGTTATAGAACCATTTGATGTTTAGGTTTTTGATTATATGGGACCTTTTCCAACATCCAACGGGTATACTCTTATTTTAGTTGTTGTTGATTATGTTACTAAGTGGGTAGAAGCTATTCCAACTAGTAGTGCTGATCATAACACCTCTATTAAGATGCTTAAAGAAGTTATTTTCCCTAGATTTGGAGTCCCCATATATTTAAAGACTCATGGTGGTTCACATTTTATTCATGGTGCTTTCCGTAAATTGCTTGCTAAGTATGATGTTAATCATATAATTGCATCTCCTTATCATCCTTGGTCTAGTGGTCAAGTAGAATTAAGCAATATATAAATTAAATTGATCTTGCAAAATACAGTTATTAGATCTAGGAAGAATTGGTCTAAGAAACTTGACGATGCATTATGGGCTTATAGAACTGCTTACAAGAATCCTATGGGTATGTCTCTGTATAAAATGGTTTATGGTAAAGCATGTCACTTACATCTAGAGCTAGAGCATAAAGCTTATTGGGCAATCAAAGAGCTCAACTATGATTTCAAACTTGCTGGTGAGAAGAGGTTATTTGACATTAGCTCACTTGATGAATGGAGAACCCAGGCCTATGAGAATGCCAAGTTGTTTAAGGAGAAAGTTAAGAGATGGCATGATAAAAGGATACAAAAGCGTGAATTCAATGTAGGTGACCATGTCTTGCTATACAATTCTCGGTTAAGATTTTTTGCAGGAAAACTTATCTCTAAATGGCAAGGGCCTTACATTGTAGAGGAAGTATATCGTTCTGGTACCATCAAGATTAACAACGCTGAAGGCACAAACCCGAAGGTGGTAAACGGGCAAAGAATCAAACATTATATCTCACGTACTCCCATAAATGTTGAAACCAATATTATTAATACCATAACTCCGGAGGAGTATATTAGGGAGACCTACCGGAACGTTTCAGACTCCGAAAAAGAATAGGTATGTAGTACGGTAAGTAAACCGACTCAAAAACTTTCCCAATAGCAATTTTACTTAGTTTTGGAATATTTAAAAATTTAGAAAAATCAAAAGTAGTCCGAAAGACGTACAAGGAGGTGACAAACCTGCTAGGCACGGCCACCCCCTGGCCGTGCCTAGGGGGTTTGTCACCACCTCGTGCACCCTCCACACTCCGTTTTCTTGTGGTACACTCCTTCGGGTTGGAAAAAAATCATTATATAATCACCCGAAGGTTTGGACTTTTGTATCACGACAATACCTCCTGTTTTCGTTTTGAACTGTTTCTGCAGCAGATTTAGAGCAAGATGTCTTTGCAAGAGTCGACCGGGGAGAGTCGTGTTTCTCACCCAACACAGGAACCTGGAGCATACATTGAAGCTAATCACTTTGGGCGAACCACGGAGGAGGATATGGAGGATGACTTGAAAATGGTGGATGTCATGGAGGAAGACCAAGAAGTTAACTCTCATCCACAACCCGGAGTCATGTTGGAGGAACTTCAGAGCTCAGCAATCCTGAATTCGGTTATTCCTCCCGATACTAAATTTCTTACTTATGAAAAACTGAAACGGAGTGTTGTCTTTTCACTCGCAGCAATGAAACATCCATGGGTGAAGGGATCTCTAACCGTCACTAGAAAACTTCACAAGGAAATAATGGATCTTAGGCGGCAAAATAACAAGCTTGATGAGGAGAATCGCATTTTGAGGGGTATCATCGCCAATAATATCGCACCATCACCTCTAAAGAAGGGCATCTAAACACATGGGTATGGGCACTCCCCTTGGCTTGTGTCAAGCTTGGGGGCACTCACCATCACACCTTTTTCCTTTTTCCTTTCTCTTGTTTTTCTTAGTTTGATCCTTTTCGATTTTGTTTTGATCTAGTAGAATAAAAATTTAGTATGATCTAGCTTTGAGTTTTGCTTTTTGCTCCCATTATGTAAGCAAGTCCGAGAGTTATATATTAAAAACTAGTTTTGATGTGAGGCCTCTGCTAGCTTACTATGCTCTTGAGAGTAATAAATAAAAGAAGAATAGAATAATAGCAAAGAGTATAGATAATGATCTTATGGGGAGTGATGACTTCACATATAAGAAGTATGTCGATAGAAATTTGTTGGGAGTTAACAAACATAGTGCTTGGTCATTTGTGCAATTGAAAAGGAAGTGATAAAGAAAGAGAGATTCACATATAAATATATTATCTTGGACATCTTTTATGATTGTGACCACTCATTAAAATATTACATGCTAAGAAGTTGATGTTGGACAAGGAAGACAACATAATGGGTTATGTTTGCTTGCCTCCGGATAGAAGTTATAAAGTTTTAGGTTCTCCAACATATAGTGCTTGCTTCCACCTCATATTAGCCAAAACTTCCGCACCAAGTAGAGATACTACTTGTGCATCCATACACCTCAACCCAGTTTTGCCATGAGAGTCCACTATACCTACCTATGGATTGAATAAGATCCTTCAAGTAAGTTGTCATCCGTGCAAAAAGCAATAAAAATTGCTCCTAAGTATGTAAGATCTTTTATTGTCAGGGAAAATAAGCGTTGTACGAACTTGTGATGGTAAAGAAATAAAAGCGACGGACTTCATAATAAAGGTTGCTATCACAAAGGGCAATACAATGCAGTGTTCCTTTGCACAAAGGGCTTGTGCATCCCAAAACAAAAAGTGCATGACAACCTCTGCTTTCCTCTACGAAGGGCCTATCTGTTACTTTTAGTTTTTAAGTACTTTCCTTTATGCAAGAGTCACGGTGATCCTCACCACTTCCTATATTTCGCCTCTCTCTTGGCAAGCATTATGTGTTGGGGAAATATCTAGACGCATATATCCACTCGGATGTTGGTGATCATGAGTCATTATTGTTGACATCACCCTTGAGATGAATAGTTGGGAGGCAAAACTATAAGCCCCTATCTTTCTCTGTGTTCGATTGAAACTTTGATCTCATGAGTACCGCCCGAGTGTTAGCAATTATGAAAGACTAAAAGATGATTGAGTATGTGGGTTTGCTTTACAAGCTCTTATATTGACTCTTTCCGATGTTAGGATAAATTGCCAATTGCTTCAGTGACTAAGATCATAGTTTGTTGGTTGTCAATAGAGTTCTTGGTTCATACTTTATCTTGTGATGAATTGTTACTCTAGCATAAGAAATCTTATACAATAAGTATTGTTGTTCTAAAGATGTTCATGATGCCCTCATGTATGTATTGTATTTTATCAACACCTCTATCTCTAAACATGTGGACATATTTATCGATCTCGGCTTTCGCTTGAGGGCAAGCGAGGTCTAAGCTTGGGGGAGTTGATACGTCCATTTTGAATCATGCTTTTATATTGATATTTATTGCATTATGGGCTGTTATTACACGTTATGGTACAATACTTATGCCTTTTCTCTCTTATTTTACAAGGTTTACATGAAGAGGGAGAATGCCGGCACCTGGAATTCTAGACTGGAAAAGGAGCAAATCTGAGATACCTATTCTGCACAACTCCAAAAGTCCTGGAAATTTACGGAGAATTATTTTGGAATATATAAAAAATATTGGGCGAAACAAATACCAGAGGGGGCCCACCAGGAGGTGGCAAGCCTCCCAGGCGCGGCCACCCCCTGGCCGCACCTAGCAGGCTTGTGACCCACCTGGCAGGTCCCCGATGCCCATCTTCTGCTATATGGAGGGTTTTGACCTGGAAAAAATCATAAGGAAGCTTTTGGGACAAAGCGTCGCCGTCTCGAGGCAGAACTTGGACATAACCAATCAAGAGCTCCGGCAGGGCTGTTCTGCCGGGGAAACTTCCCTCCCGAAGAGGAAAATCGAAGCCATCGTCATCACCAACGATCGTCTCATCGAGAGGGGGTCAATCTCCATCAACATCTTCACCAGCACCATCTCCTCTTCAAACCCTAGTTCATTTCTTGTATCCGATCTTTGTCTCAAACCTCAGATTGGTACATGTGGGTTGCTAGTAGTGTTGATTACTCCTTGTAGTTGATGCTAGTTGGTTTACTTGGTGGAAGATCATATGTTCAGATCCTTTATGATAATTAATAGTCCTCTGATTATGAACATGAACATGCTTTGTGAGTAGTTACGTTTGTTCCTAGGGACATGGGATAAGTCTTTTTATAAGTGATCATGTGAATTTGGTATTCGTTCGATATTTTGATGAGATGTATGTTGTCTCTCCTCTAGTGGTGTTATGTGAATGTCGACTACATAACACTTCACCAAGATATGAAGAACATATAGAAGGTGGTTTTCCTTAAGATTGATATGTCCCAAAGATCATTTAGAACTTTCTCCCCTTTAGATATGAAAATGGTAGGACATCCTCCCCCCCTGAATCTTAGCATGTAGATATTGGGATTGGATAGGTGGGAAAATTCTAACATGAGAAAAATCAAATGCAATAAACACACAATAAACACATCTTTCTTCAAAACATATTTTTCTCCCCCTACTTTGGTATTCTCCCCTTGTTTATATAAGTATACACTTTTGATATTCTTATCCCCCCCTAAATTATATATCCCCCTTTGCATAAGCATGTATCTCCCTCTTTAGCTTTGAAGCTTTGGTATTTCTCCCCCTTTGGCATTAATTGCCAAAAAGGTCAGATATAGGGTCAGATACAGGGATCATTGATCAATAAGGGATCCTTGAGAACAAGGGTCATAGAATGTAGGATTCATAGAATATGAAAATGAGGGAATCACTGAAAATAATTTCTCTCCCTTTGGCTAAACTGAGATTTTTTAGAACTTCTCCTCCTATGAGTTAGGGATTGTTGAATGTATTTCTCCCCCTTTTTAAATAGAAATGATCATCGAAGAAATGAAAACATCACAGAGGGATTACAAAGATTTACAGATCCAAAACATATTGAAACATGATAGTAAGTCGGTGGCTACGAGACGAATTTGTCGGTGATACCGATATGATGTTATGCAGCTCATCTCTTGAATCAGTATAACCGAGTCCTTTATATCGGAGGCCCCAAGGCATAAAAAGGAAACTTGGAGACCACAAAAGAACTAAACTTTGCCAATTTATTTGACCAAAGAGATATCAACTAGAGAAGATCTGAATGGTTCCAAGAAATTTTGCAATAGAGAATGAACCAACCAAGATTCTTAACTGGATGATGGGCGGTGACTAGGTCACCTATATTGCAGTATATTGACTTAGGAGCCAAGAAAGAATACTTGATCATAGGTCATACTCATTGTTAAGCTCAAAATGGGGTTACCATTTTTTGATTAAGCATTTTAATGTCTTCATACTCATTTGGAGTAATGCCTTTTTCAAGGATATTAGTACAAACCTTTGAGTGATGTTGATGACGTAGCTTGTAGGAGAACTTGATGAGGATGCTCGAAGTTGATGAAGTTCATCTTCAGTTGGGAGCAATTCTTGTTGTTTTCGTTCACTTTTCACCTACATGGAGCAAGGAAAAACATGATATATCCAAATGACATGATACCAACTGAGAAATATATGTCAAGGATATGTTTTCTTGTCTTCTTCCTTTCATCATCAAAGCGAGGTTGTGGATACTTAGTCATGACAAGATTGCTTAAGATATGAGTTGTTGGCAATCTTGTGGAGTCTTGTTCTTCCAAGTACCTACAAAAGGGTTAGATGCAAGACAAGGGAGCATAGAATTTCAAGTAGATAATATTCAAGATAATATTAGCATGGAATAGACAATTAAGCTCATTCCTTGCATGCATCCGAGTGAGCTTAGCTCAAGTTTGAAGCATCGATGATGTTCAACTCACTCCTCAAGTGACAAAACACGTTTTCATCAAGTGTCCTAGTAAGGATATCGGCCAATTGCTTGTACGAACATGCTTAAGATTAATATCTCCTTTGGCAACATGATCACGAATGAAATGATGTCGAACTTGAATATGCTTGGTTCGAGAATGTTGCACAGGATTATGACCAATCTTAATAGCACTCTCATTGTCACAAAGTAATGGCACATTTTTAACATAGATTTTGTAATCTTTAAGAGTTTGTGTCATCCATAATAATTGCGCACAACATGATCCAGCGGCAATGTATTCTGCTTCAGCAGTAAATAGAGATACCGAGTTTTGTTTCTTGGAGGACCTAGACACAAGATATCTACAAGGAAATTGACAAGTACCTGAGGTGGATTTTCTATCAACCTTCTCACCGGCATAGGCTGAGTTGGAGTAGCCAACAAGACTAAAATAAGATCCCTCAGGATACCAAATGCCAAATTTGGTGTATGAATCAAGTATCTCACAATGCGTTTCACAGCCTTAAGATGACATTCTTTAGGTGCAGCTTTATATCGGTCACAATGCACACACTAAGCATACTATCGGGACGGGAGGCACATAGATATAGAAGTGAACCAATCATTGGTCGATAAACCTTTTGATCAACCGGTTCTCCCTCTTTAGTAAGATCATCATGTCCGCTAGTAGGCATGGGAGTTTTCATACCTTTGCACTCTTGCATGTTGAACTTCTTGATCAAGTCCTTGGTGTACTTTGTTAGAGAGATGAAAGTACCTTCTCTCGTTTGCTTGATTTGTAGACCAGGAAAGAATTTCAGCTCACACATCATAGACATCTCATACTTCTCTGACATCAACCTTCCAAATTTCTCACTAAATTATGGGTTAGTAGATCCAAAGATAATATCATCCATATAAATTTGGCATGCAAATAATTCACCATTATCTCTCTTTGTGAATAAGGTTGCGTCAATTTTACCAATTTCAAATCATTTTTCAATAAGAAACTTCGTTAGGCATTTATACCAAGCGCGAGGAGCTTGCTTAAGACCATATAAAGCTTTGCGAAGTTTGTAAACATGGTTAGGTTTCTTAGGATTTACAAAACAAGGTGGTTGCTTAACATAGACCTCTTCTTCAATCTCACCATTTAAAAATGCACTTTTAATATCCATTTGGTAAAGAGTGATATCATGGTGATTAGCATAAGCAAGAAGAATTCGAATGGCTTCTAGTCTAGCAACGGGGGCATAGGTCTCACCGTAGTCCACACCTTCGACTTGCGTATATGCTTGGGCTACAAGGCGAGCCTTGTTGCGAACAACTTGACCGTCTTCATCTTGCTTGTTCCAAAATACCCATTTCATGTCGATGATGTTTTGCTCGTCCTTGGGCTTCTCCACGAGTGTTCACACTTCGTTCCTCTTGAAGTTGTGACGCTCTTCATGCATAGCGTTCACCCAATCCGTGTCTTCAAGAGCTTGTTCAACCTTCAAGGGTTCAATGCTAGAGATGAAAGAATAATGCTCACAAAAGTTAGCCAAGCAAGTTTTAGAGCGAGTGATCCTCCCTGTTTGTAAGCCACCAAAGATTTGATTTAGGGGATGGTTCTTGGTCACTTGTTCTCGAACTCAGGGTAGCTTTGGCTTGTTAGTTGGAGGAGCTTCTTCTTCATCATCATCATCCCCGTTGCTGCCGAAGTGGTCGTCTCCTTGAGGTGGTGGTGAAGGAGGTTGTGGTGGATCTTCATGATGTACTTCCACCTCCTCTTCATCTTGTCGTGTACCACTTGTGGATGCTTCTGTGTCATTTTGTCGGTAGCCTTGATCCAAAGTAGGAGCTTCCACTTGGGTTAATGAAGTACTTTCCTTCACCTCTATGGGATGAATCTTGCCGATCGGCAAATCTTGGATAGCTTCTGAAGGATCTTTATCACCTACATCATTTGGCAATTGTTTGAATTGCGAACCATTAGACTCATCAAACTTCACATCTACCGTCTCTTCGTCTTTTTGAGTGAAGTTGTTGTAGACATGGTAGGTGCGAGAGTTCGATCCATAACCAAGTAGGAAACTTTCATGAGACTTGGGAGCAAATTTAGCACGGCGATGCTTATCAAGAATGTAACACTTAGAGCCGAATACCCAAAAGTATCCAACTTGGGGTTTGTTACCGGTGAGAAGCTCGTATGCCGTTTTACCGAGAAGCTTATGCAAGTAGAGTCGGTTCGTGGCATGACATGTTGTTTCCACGAATTTTGCCCAAAGTGTCTTGGAGTCTTGTTTTCGATAAGCATCGTTCTTACCATCTCAATGAGGGTTCGGTTCTTTCTCTCAACAACTCCATTTTGTTGAGGCATGTATGTAGCTGAGAACTCATGTGAACCACGAAGGGCTCCACCCATAAGGGTCCATGAAGCAGCAACCTTGACTATTCCATAACGACTTCCGTCCATGAAGGACTAGCCTCACTATGGGTAGATCTTCATGAAGTAGGCCATCTCCTTGCCCTTACAAACTTCTTGGTTCACTCCACAACATGAAGTAGGAGGCTCCCAAGCAACACATAACCAATCTAGGAGGCACCACCCTCCAAAAGGTAATAGGCTCGATAATGTCGATGAACTCCTTGGTCTTGTGCTTCAAGATGATAGACTCCTCAACACACAATCACTCTCTCACAGATTTGGCTTTGGTGGAAGACATTGATTGGGTGGAAAGCAACTTGGGGAGGCTAGAGATCAAAATTCATATGGTTGGAACAAAATGGCATGATCTCAACGCATGAGTAGGTGGCTCTCTCTCACAAAATCAGATAGGATAGGTGGGGATCTGTTCTGAGTGCTTCTCTTACGAGTGAGTGGTGGTGGAGGGGTATATATAGGCATCTCCAAAAATCCGACCATTACACCTAATAAGTCAGACTCGGTGACACCGATGTGTTAATATCGATGGTACCGAGTTGCCTCAAAGGTAGCAACTTTTGAATCTCAGTGAGACCGATATATAAAACTCGATTGCACCGATAAGGTGACCAAACGGTCAGATTGCCAAAATCGGTGACGCCGATTCAACAAACTCGGTGGGACCGATTTTGTGAATTTGCATGACAGAAAGTTGGCAACCCAAACTCGATGGCACCAAATCAGAATCGGTTGCACCAAAGGGTTAGGGTTTGGCTGAGTCTATCTGAGGCTGAGAATTGGTGGCACTGAGTGGAAAGTGTTGGTTGCACCGATTTTGGATATTTGGCTTGGGACGGACTTTTTGTGGAAGATCTTGTGGGTGAATGTGGTGACTATCACTTGTGCACGTATGAGCATTTTGTTCACCACAGTACCTTATCCCCTTTTAATAGTATTGGCTTTCCTATGGACTCAAAGTGATTTCTCACAAAAGGTAAAATGTAGAGTCATCTTTCTTGAAGCTTTGCCAATCAATTTCCTTGCATCTTGGGGTATTCCACACTCCTTTTTGCCAACCCATCTCTCTCTATGGACTTTATCTGAAATACACTAGATGAAAGTATTAGTCCAAAAGACAATGTATGTTGTCATGAATTATCAAAACCACCAAGGGAGCATATTGTGCTTTTAGGATGGTGTGCACGGGATCCACCTCCGCCCACTTGTGAACTTGTCGACAGTGACGGAGAGGTAGCGGTAACCTCTGACCGCTCAAGTTAAAGGACTCAGTATGGCCAGCCCCCAGACCGCGAAAGGCCAGGAGAGAGGGGTGGTCTGGAGACCCTGTGTGGGCTGATAAATCTGCTAGGTGTTGAATTGGCAGGCCTCGGAGGATCGGACCAGATCGGTGGCATCGTTGAGCGTCGTGGGCTAGTAGAAGACGCTGTGGAACACCTTTCCCACGAGGGTGCGAGAAGAGGAGTGGTGCCCGCAGTCGCCACCGTGGATGTCGGCCAACAGCTTGCGCCCCTGCTCCTCAGATATGCACCACAGCAAGACATCATTTGGGCACCTACGGTATAGCTCGCCGTCCTTCAAACAGTAGGTAGTGGCCTGGCGAGCCACACGTTTCGCATCCTCCTCCTTCTCCGGTAAGGCACCGCGGAGCAGGTACGCCTGGAACTCCTCGGTCCAATCGCCGACCTGGGGTTCCAGCGCTAGGAGCAAGTGGGCTCCTGAGGCCAGACCATAGGCCGGGCGCCTGAGGGCGGGGCCGGTGGTAGCTCTTCCTGAAGTGACTCCGGGCCTGCGGCCGGGGGCGCCACCGATGGTTTGAAGAACCTCTCCTCAAAGACGCCATGCTCCTGAGGACGTCTGCTTCCTTGTTCGTGTCGCGCAGGACGTGCTGCAATTCCAAGCCGAGGAAGCGCTTTTCAATTTTATGTACCTCTTCCAAGTACGCCTCCATGTTCTTGTCCTTCGGCTTGTACTCCTTGTTGGAGAAGTTGACGAGGAGCTAAGAGTCACCCTTGACGGTGAGGCGCTTGACCACCAGGGCTGCAGTGGCCCTATGGCCAGCGATCAAGCCCTCATACTCTGCGATGTTTTTGGAGACCTTCTCGCCATGCTGGAAGCAAAGCTGCATGGCATAGTAAAGCTTGTCCTTGATCGGTGAGATGAGTACAACTTTAGCCCCCATGCCCTGTCGTGCGAAGGCACCATCGAAGTGCATGA
This sequence comes from Hordeum marinum, assembly GCA_022496015.1. NCBI lineage: Eukaryota > Viridiplantae > Streptophyta > Magnoliopsida > Poales > Poaceae > Hordeum > Hordeum marinum. The sequence continues at coordinate 115,479,583 of CM039672.1, forward strand.
CCCAGCCATCAGGCACCTCATTGCCAGGCATGAGGGACTGGCCCTCATCCAGCCCCTAGTTGGGAGTATCCGTCCACTCCACCATGAAGTCAGTGAGGGTCGCGCCCTTGATGACTCTGGTTGTGATGAATTCCAGCTGGAAGTCCTGCAGCTAGAGGCTCCACTCTGCAACCCTTCCAGCTGGGTTGGGGCTACACAACACTTTCTCCAGTGGGTATGCAGAGACGAACTTGATGGGATGGCCCTGGAAGTAATGGTGCAGCTTCCTTGAGGCAACAAAGAGTGTGAGCAGGAGCTTCTGCTGCATAGGATAGCGCGCACACACATCTCGCAACACGGTGCTGACGAAGTACACCAGATGCTCGATGAGGTGCGAGGTGTCAGCGCCGCCCTGCTCCGCGGGGAGCGCGAGGAACTCTGGTTCCCCGTGGGTTGGTGAGGTGACGAGGGCCTCAAGAGTGCCATCCTGAGGCGGCGAACGTTGTACGGCCCCTCGTAGGCCACCTTGCTTTGCGCATGTGACAGCGTGCTCCTCCTAGACCACTACGAGCGTTGCGCTAGCCGAGTGGGGGTGGCAACCAAGTAGAGCAGTAGGGGCTCGAGAGTATGAGGCGCCACCATAACAGGTGGGCTCGTGAGGTGCTGCTTGAGGTCTACGAAAGTCGCCTCTGCTTCAGGGGTCCACTCGAAGGGGCCCTTTCTCTTCATGAGCTTGAAGAAGGGGAGGGCGCATTCGCCAAGCTTGGAGATGAAGCGTACCAAGGCTCTCAGGATGCCCGCCAGTTTCTGCATTTCCTTGAGGGTCTGAGGCGGGCGCATATTTTTGATTGCCTTGATCTTCTCTGGGTTTGCCTCTATCCCTCGATGTGATACCAAGAAACCGAGCAGCTTGCCGAATGGGACCCCAAAGCCGCACTTTTCCAGGTTAAGCCTCAGGTTCACTCGACGCGAGCTAGCGAATGTCTCCTCCAGGTCCTCGATCAGGGTCCTCACCTATCGCGATTTGACCACGATGTCATCAGCGTATCCCTTGGCATTTCTCCCGAGCTGCTGCCCACGGCGATGTGCATCAACCGCTGAAAGGTCACGCCAGCATTCTGTAGACCAAAGAGCATGCGGTTGTAGCAATACTCGCTGCACGGGGAGAGGAAGGCCGTATTTTTCACATCCTCCACTGCCATATTGAATTGGTGGTAACCATAGAAAGCATCCAAAAAGCACAGCAGATCGCTCTCGATGGTGGAATGCACCATCTGGTCGATGTGCGGGAGCAGGAAGGGGTCCGGCGGAGAAGCCTTATTGGGGCTCGTGAAGTCGACGCACATGCGCTCCTTCCCACCCATCTTGGGGACGATCACAAGGTTGGCCAGCCAATCCGGGTATCGCACTTCCTAAATAACACCGGCTTCCTGCAACTCGTGGACCTCTTGGACGATGAATATGTGCTTCTCATGTGCTTGTCACCTTGCCTTCTGCTTTACCGAGCGTGCGTTGGGGCACACCATCAAGTGGTGTTCAATAACCTCCCTCGAGACGTCCACCAGGTCATACGACTCCCATGCAAACACACCCTTGTTTGCGCGGAGGAAGTCAACAAACACCTACTTCGTCTTAGCCCGGTCCTGAGAAAACAGTTGTTTCTTCTTTGAGGGAGGGCCTCCAGAGCCTGCACGGCGCCCTCGGCGCCGGGGCACAAGGACGCGGCGGCCTGTGGAGCTGGCGTGGTGCCCTCGGCATCGGGGCACGATGATACATCTCCAACGTATCTATAATTTTTGATGATGGCATGCTATTATATTATCTGTTTTGGATGTTTTATATGCATGAATATGCTATTTTATATTATTTTTGGGACTAACCTATTAATCTAGAGCCAAGTGTCAGTTTCTGTTTTTTCCTTGTTTTTGAGTTTTGCAGATATGGAATATTAAACGGAGTCCAAATGGAATAAAACCTTCAGAAGGAATTTTTCTGGAAGGAAACAAGTCATCCAAGCTTGGAGTGCACGTCAGGGGAGGTGCCAGGGCGCCACAAGCCTGCTAGGCTCGGCCCCCTGGCCGCACCTAGCAGGCTTTTTGCCTCCTGGCAGGTCTCCTAACCCTAATTCTTGGCCTATAAATACCCAAATATTCCCCAACATTAGAAAGAGCCACGCAAATACTTTTCCGCCACCGGAAGCCTCCGTTCCCGAGAGATCCAATCATCGAGCCTTTTTCGGTGATCTATCGTAGGGGGTTTCGATCATGCAGGGCATCTACATCAACTCCATTGCCCCTTCGATGATGCGTGGGTAGTCCACCATAGACCTACAGGTCCATAGCTAGAAGCTAGATGGCTTCTTCTCTCTCTTTGATCTTAAATACCATATTCTTCGTGATCTTCATGGAGATCTATCAGATGTAATCCTCTTTTGTGGTGTGTTTGTCAAGATCCGATGAATTGTGAGTTTATGTTCAGATTATCCATGAATCTTATTTGAATCCCCTCTGATTCCTTATATGCATGATTTCATATCTTTGCAAGTCTCTTCGAGTTATTGGTTTGGTTTGGCCAACTAGATTGGTAATTCTTGCAATGGGAGAAGTGCTTGGTTTTGGGTTCAATCTTGCGGTGTCCTCACCCAGTGACATAGTAGGGGTAGCGAGGCATGTATTGTATTGTTGCCATCAAGGGTAACAAGATGGGGTTTTCATCATATTGCTTGAGTTTATCCCTCTACATCATGTCATCTTTCTTAATGCGTTACTCTGTTCTTCATGAACTTAATACTCTAGATGCAGGCAGGAGTCGGTCGATGTGTGGAGTAATAGTAGTAGATGCGAAATCGTTTCGGTCTACTTGATATGGACGTGACGACATGATTATTCGCTTTTCTATCATTTGCTTGACAGTAATTTGTTTACCCACCATGATATTTGCCTTCAAGAGAGAAGCCTCTAGTGAAACCTATGGCCCCCGGGCCTATTTTCCATCATGTATTTTCAGATCTATACTTGCTCCAATTTTTTACCTTTTACTTTCCGCAATCATTACATCTATCTCTATTAGATCTAATCCTTGCAAATAACCGTGAAGGGATTGACAAAGCCTTTATAGCGTTGGGTGCAAGAGTTTGATTATTTGTGTAGGTGCATCCATTGGTGACTTGCTTGTTCCTCCTACTGGATTGATACCTTGGTTGTCAACAACTGAGGGAAATACTTACCTACTACGCTGCATCACCCTTTCCTCTTCAAGGGAAAACCAACGCTTGCTTAAGAGGTAGCAAGAAGGATTTATGGCGTCGTTGTTGGGAAGGATACACATCAAGCCTACAAAGTACCCATCACAAACTCATCTCTTGTATTTACTTTATTTTCCATTTTCCTCTCATTTTCCTCTCCCCGTACTTCTAAAACGATTTTCAGAAAATATCAATAATATTTGCCTTTTAATTCGCCCTTCTTTCGTTTGCCTTTCTTTTGCTTGTGTGCTCGACTGCTTGCTTTGCCGCCATGTCGGAATCTAGGGAGACTTCCAATGAAAGAGATAGTAATAATATTGAGGGGAATTTTGATGACCTTGACAATGACAACCCTCAAAAAGAACCTACTATCATTCATACAAAAAGGTTCCGCATAGGTAGTGGTAATATCATTGGAAAAGGTGTTATTCAAGATTTCTTCACTTGTGCGGGAATGCTTCCTACCTTAGGAGTTTCCATTCTCAATAAATCTAATAGTCTTGCGGATGCTATAACTTTGTTAATAAGTGAACTTGAGAGGCAATTCTTACATATGCACCCTTTCATACAAATGATTTTTCTTGAGTTCTCTAATATTCAGCATTCCTCTATTAAGCGTGCCACCACTATATTCCTAGCCCATGAGTTTAGATTTATCATGAAAGAGGCTAGTGAAATTTTTGCTCATTACAAAATTAATGGTGGATGTCCCCCTATTCAATAAATCCTTTTTAATCAAGAAGAGATAATGAGACTAGATCTCCGGATAAAGTTGCTTATAATGAAAACTTGAGAAAAAAGGTCCCTACCGAGGTTTTGGTTGATAAGATTTCTGAACTCAATGATAATTTTGCTATACAAAATAATGGATTAGTATTCATTCTTATAAAAAGTCTCATGGCCTTTACCCAAACGAAAGCCTATAATGATGAATTGATTATATACTATAAGGGGCCAAAGGAGGAACCTATCCCTCCCGTACTTGATCTTGAATATCCTTATCTTACTAAATTTAGACCTTTTGATTATTTTTGCTTGCCACAAAGAAAATTATATGGTAAAATAAGGGAGTATGACATGATCATGAATGATTCCCCTTACTTCTATTATGACCATACCTAGATCTATTGCGTTTTGCCTAGCTAGAGGCGTTAATCAACAACGCTTGTTGGGAGCCAACCCAATTTTATTTTTTGTATTATGTTTTTGCTTCTGTTTTTGAGTGTTTCCCACATTATTACTTCTGTATTAATTGTGTTTTGGTGTTCTAATTAGTGTTTGAATGAAGTAAAACCTTTGGGGTGATCTATGGTAGTTGTTGATTTGATCTTGCTAAAAAAACAGAAACTTTTATGCGCAGTCAAGGAATTTTCTTATTTTTTCAGAGCGTTTAATTGATCTGAATTTTTTACACAAGATAAATATATAAATTTCCCAGGTTGTACTAATGTTTCAGAATATTTTGAGTTACATAAGTATACGAAGTTTCCAGATTTCTACAGACTATTCTATTTTTGACAGATTCTGTTTTCTTTGAGTTGTTTGCCTATTTTGATGAATCTATGGGTTGTATCATGTGATATGAGCCATGGAGAAATTAGATTAAAGTAGGTATAACACCAATATAAATAAAGAATGAGTTCACAACAGTACCTAAAGTGGTGATTTATTTTCTTATATTAACGGATCTCATGAGTTTTCTGTTAAGTTTTGTGTTGTGAAGTTTTCAAGTTTTGGATAAAGATTGGATGGACTATGGAATAAGGAGTGGCAAGAGCCTAAGATTGGGGATGCCCAAGGCACCCCAATTCATATTCAAGGATTCCAAAGAGCCTAAGCTTGGGGATGCCCGGGAAGGCATCCCCTCTTTCGTCTTCAATCCATCGATAAATTTACTTGAGGCTATATTTTTATTCACCACACACTACACCACAACACTACATCCTCAACAGACATGTCGGTAGGGAAAACATCCATCGATAGACAATCGGTCAAAAAAGACTATTGCCGACCGACCTTGTCTGTTGGGGAAACTCTAGACGGGAAAGCCTTTTCCTGACCAACATATCTTTCCCGACCGACTGTTTGACGGCTATCAAAAGCATTCTCGATCGACTTTCTGTTGGCCTTGCTACAAACCTTTCCCGGACGATTCTCTGATGATAAACTTTCCCGATCGACTATTTGATGGTAGTTTCTTTGCCGACTGACTTTCTGTTGGCCCTGCCATGAACCTTTCCCGACCAACAGTCCAATGGTAGTACATTTCCCGACCGACTTTCTCTCGGCCCTGCCATAAACCTTTCCCGACCAACTATAGGACAGTGTTATCTTTTGTCAACCAATAGTTTGATAGCATTTTGTTAGCGGAGCAAGGCTTGTGCCTTGCCAAACAATATCAATCAAGTTGCATATCTCATTACAACACAATATCAATCAAGTTACATTAACTTGCATGTACTCCAAAAATATTAAACCAGAACCAAAGAAGAATATTCTTATAGGTAAAAGTAACTAACTGAAAGGAGGAAACGTTTATGTTTCAACCCCTGAGACACCTGATTGGTTTACAAAAAGATAGATGCATGTACGACGATTCATTGTTTGCTCCATTAAACAAACTGCCCAGTTGACAAGACACCATATAGGTTTACAAAGTGATAACCACAAGACATTGTTTTTGCTCCATTACACAAAATGTCTAGCTGACACAAACTGCCATCTTCATGGTTCCTTCCTGGTCCTCTTGTATATCATTCCTACAAAGAATAAAAGGGTCACCGGTGAATTCATGCATTAATAGAGATAATGGCAAAAAAAATAATGGTATAAAGCATCAATGGAAAAAACTAATTGGGATTTTAGTATTATAAAAACAGGGCATGTTCTAATTAGAATCTGTGATGTGTTACACATAATAAAGCATCAATGCCACACTGACCCACCATATAGCCTCTATCAATCTCCTCAAGACGCAGACAAGTATATTAAATGGAAAAGGAGCATATGCATCATCTGGCCACAATGCAACAATTTAGCATGTCCAGACACCCAATTATTGGGAGCAACACATCCACGAACGGACACACGAAAGTCATTACTGAAGAAAAGACTGCACTAGTTTTCTTTCTTTTTCTTCTCTGGGGTGGAAAAGACCGCACTTTGCTGCACTAGACGGCAATACATTAGGCAAAATGATTAGTATCTAATACACAGCTAGGAGTTTCAATGATGAGAGCAGCATTGCCTGGAAAAAGCAGCCTCAAAAACCCACGTACATCAGGAGGTTATACATACTTTCCCTATGTTAGAAATGAATTTCAAGGAGAAGAATCTATTCGCAATCATTTCTAAATGCAGTACTAAGCACATGAGGACTTGGAAAAATACCAAACAAAAAGCATCTGAACTTACACTACACCTGACTGTTATATTCATAAAAGCATCGGAGAAAAGCATATGTACTTCAGTGCCACAAATTAGATTAAATTGATGACCATCCTCTGATCTCACTGCACTAAGCACTAGCAACTCAGGCTGCAAGTGGATGTCCATCATCAAAGGCATGCAATCAGAACATGCAACCATAAGGTATTTATCCGGTCATATGGGAAACTAGTTAAGAGGAGCAACTATAACATGGACTAGGATACGTATGCATCAGCAGTTGCCCAAATTAGTGTTCCAAGATTTAAAAAGAACAATGAGTTAATTCCAAGTCTTAGTCAAAGGGAATATCAGCTAACCGACCAGGTGTTCCTCTAGTTTTCAGTTATCCACACTCAGAATGCTACATGCAATGGCGATATACCAAAAAACAGAAGACTACTATATTTGAAGTTGGGTTAGAAAACTGAACTTAAAATATGTACTGATGAATGTATAGATTCTGATCGCAAAAAAGAAATACAGGATAAATACCTTACTCATCGATAGGAGCAGCAGATCATCCGATGTTTGCATAATGCACCGGTAATCCCGCCGGGAGATCATGAGTAGCGAGAAGCAGGAATCGTTGTGCACAAATGCCCTGAAAGTATGAAGAAAAAGAAAAGGACTAATTGTAATCCTAGAGCTATTTATTCCATAGCAGGGTTAAATAAGCTAAAGTTCTTGTTCTCAGAGCATGAAGATTAAATATACTCTTATATTTGTGAGAATTCTACAATGCTCAACTAAAAGGCTGAACCATTAGTATGATTATCTTATCTCGTTATTAGACTGCAGAAAAATGTTCCATTGATCTATTGCTTAAATTTGAATGTCTAACTGTGTCATTCTCTGTTGCTGAAAATACAGAGATGCAATTGTTTTTAACTAGCAGTCCCTTCCCCCTACCTCTCATAAACTATATACAAGAGTGGATCAGGTATACACAGGGGGTGGGGCGAACAGGTGAACGATTAAAAAGAAAGGAAATGTGTAACCAGTTCATGAAAATAAATTTTAGAAAACTACAAACCAATAATGAATCTTACCTAGGGATGTGTGTTAGGATTAACTAATCTCCATTAAAAATCCAAGTGTATATTCTAAAAGAACAACATAACATTGATTCAAAAGTGTTGCATTTTGATGCAAAATAACAAGAATAATAGCAGTCAACTTAAGAGATCCTAGTGCAACCTAGGATGCCCACTTTCGACACCATGGATGCTTTGACAAGAAGATGTCATATTTCCTCAAGTTGTACAGGCACACGCCATGCTGAAACCAAGGTGCAGTGTACAAATATCAAGCAAAATTATCACTAGTAGCCTCATTATACATCAAACAATAGAAGTCAAGTAGTGAAAATTATCACTAGTCACTACAACATCATACATCAAAAATACAGATTTCGAGAAAACTATCACTAACAGAAATCCATTTTGTAGCCTTGAGATAATTGAGTTGGAGAAAGCCCTATACCTCAGCTTTTAATTCTTTCATGTCATTATTAGAATTTCAAGAAAACAGAGTGAGAATGGAATGATATTCAAGTTAATCAATCCAACTAATATAATGGAAAACAATGTCATATGGTGGTCATTCATATATAACATCATGATTACGACAATGCATACCTTAGACATTGTCTTCGGTGGGCCAGTCAATTGTCCTAGGAGAAGAGATAATCAAGCCACGACACCTCCCTGTAATTACCAACGATTAAAAAAATTAACACAAATCCTCTTGAAAGTCAAGTTACATTCTTCAAAGTTACAACATTGCCAAAGGATCTCGAGTTCTAGTAAATGTTTGCCACAAAAAAAACTCAACAAATAATCATTTTTTTCAGCTTGAGAATCATAATCTTTCATCTCAAAGATGTGAGCTAGGCAGGTTAAGAGACGTCTAAGGCAACCTTTAATTCAGTCATTGTGAAGGCACTTGTTCAAAGTAGTTACAGCAGAAAATGCGCATGCTATAAGTCTAATAACTACTCCCTCCGTCCCATAATATAAGAGCGTTTTTGCCACTACACCAGTGCCAAAACCGCTCTTATATTATGGGATGCAGGGAGTAATAGTTTGCTGGCCACCGAACAGAAATCCATGGTCCATATATTTTTTCTACCAGGTGAAATTATGGTCCTTATCTTAACTAGCCAGAGAGCACCTCATGAGTATGTAGAACTTGCATGATCTACACGAACATAACTGTTTTGCAATTTGGACCTGCAACAGAAGGAGATATAATCATTTCACTATACTAACCAATAGAAGGACATCCTAATCCTTTCGCTATAGACCATCCCTTACCTAACGAGCTTTGAAGTTATGAGTTAGCTTGGATTCCCAGATGCATATGTATGTGAACATACATAATAAGATGGACCTATATATGTGAGATGTTGTATAACTCCAAATTCAGCAACTTTGTGTTATGCTTAGTGCTATGTTTCCCCTTCCTTTGTTGATGCGTATAACTCCAAATTCAGCAACGATGTGCTATGTTCCTCCATCCTGTAGTAAATAGGGATCAGTCCATTGAATCAAATCCCTGCATCAAAACCCCAAGGTTAAATCCATGGGGGAGGAAATCAACACACTGCAGGCAGAGAAGGGAGGATGGAGACCATATGAGGGAGAGAGATCTTACCCAAAGCCAGAACCGAGAAGCTGCATGTGGATTACAAAGTGGTTGGTGCTCGAGCTGATGACGCCGCTCGCTGGGAACCCAACCCTGATAGCTGCTAGGCGCTGTAGCTGGAAACATACACGGGGTTGGACACCACGAGGAGAAGCGCCTTCAGGAAGTGCTTCGCCATGGACACAGCATGGTCTTCGCAGTGGTCCTCTACAGGAGGTTGAGCCCCGTCTTCCCCTGGATCTGCCGGCGTCCGTCATGACGACGAGGGTTCGAGCGGAGAGAGCACCTAGTCAGAGGAAGGTTAGAGCGCGTGGGGGAAGGCGGTGTGGGGTGGCAGGCCAGCAGGTGCGGGAGCGACAGGAAGGTGTGGGGACGCGACGGAGAGGCCGGAGGCGGGAGCCCAGGGCGGCTCGCGTGGGGAATGAGGAAGGGGAAACAAGGATTTGGCTCGCGTGTGTGTGTGGTGAATTCACTGCATAGGGGAAAATCTTTCGCGGGCTTGGGCCAAATGTTCGCGCTAACTTTAATTCCTGCGCGCGCACAAGCCCAATTGCAACAGAATGTTGGTCGGCATTATTTACCGACCGATGAATCGATGGGCACAAGAGCTTTCCCGACCAATCGTTGGACAACAAATATTTCCGCATTCCCGACCGATTATCTGTCATCGTATCTGCCACAAGTATTCCCGACCAACAGTCGGTCGGCGATACTGACTTTTCTCAACACACGTCCGTACAGAATGCAGTGTCGTGGTGTAGTAACATGATATGTGTTTTGCTTGGAGTGTCTTGTATGATATGAGTCTTTGCTTATTAGTTTGCCATAATCATTCTTGCTGTACACATTTTTTGAGAGGGACATGTTGGATCATGAATTTATTAGAATACTCTTTGTGCTTTACTTATATCTTTTGAGTTGGGCAATTTTGCTCTATATGATCCATTTATATCTTTTAGAGCACGGTGTTGTTTGTGTTTTATAGAAATACTCGAACTATCGTACCTCACTTATATTATTTTGAGAGTTTTTAAAATAGCATGGTAATTGGTCTACGTTATGAATTTAGTCCTAATATGATAAGCATCCAAAAGTGATATAACAAAAACTTTCGTATTAAGTGCACTGAGTATTTATGAGAAGTTTGATTTCTTACATAAAGTTTTGAGATATAAAGATGGTAATGTTAAGAGACAAGTTAGTAAGTAAATTATGATTTGGTAAAAATACGTGTGTAAAGGTTTGTGATTCCCGTAGCATGCACGTATGGTGAACCGCTATGTAAGGAAGTCGGAGCATGACTTGTTTATAGATTGTCGACCTTTGTGTGAGGGTTGAGGGCGTGCGATGGTTAACTCCTACCAACCTCCCCCCTAGGAGCATGCGTTTAATGCTTTGATTCAATGACTAATATACTTTTGTAATAAGCATGTGAGTTCTTTATAACTAATGTTGAGTCCATGGATAATACGCATTCTTACCCTTCCACTTTTGCTAGCCTTTCTAGTATCGCGTCACTTTTCCGGTGCAACAAACACTTTCCTCAAAAAGCCACCATATACCTTCCTCAAAACAGCCACCATATATCTTTCCTCAAAACAGCCATCATACCTACCTATTATGTCATTTTCGTAGCCATTTCGAGATATATTGCCTTGCAACTTCCACCATTTCCTTTTATGATATGCACCATCACTTCCATATTGCATATAGAGTCGTATTTTGTCATAGGTATTGAGTTGTAATTTTCTTTTGAGTTGTAAGTAAATAAAAGTGTGATGATTTTCATTATAGAGCATGTCTCATGTAAGGAAAGGATGATGGAAGCTATGATTCCCTCACAAGTGGGGATGAGATTCCGGACTTTATGAAAAATAAAAGAGGCCAGCGAAGCCCAAATAAACAAATGAATGAAAGAGGCATTAGATGCCCACCAAAAAATGAGAGAAAAGAGAGAAGGGACATTGCTACTACCTTTTTACACACTTGTGCTTCAAAGTAGCACCATGATCTTTATGATAGAGAGTCTTCTATTTTGTCACTTTCATATAGCTAGTGAAATTTTTCTTCATGATGCACGTCCACTTAGTTTCCTTTTGAGCTTTCATACACTTATAGCTCTAGTGCATTCGTTGCATGGCAATCCCTACTCACTCGCATTGATATCTATTGATGGGCATCTTCATAGACCGTTGATACGCCTAGTTGATATGAGACTATCTTCTCGCTTTCCTTGACAACCTCCACCATATTATGTTCCACCTATAGTGCTATATCCATGACTCACGTTCATGTATTGCATGAGAGTTGAAAAAGTTTGAGAAAATAAAGGTGTGAAAACAATTGTTTGACCTTTCATCGGGGTTGTGCATGATATGAATACTTTGTGTGGGGAAGATGGAGCATAGCCAGACCATATGATATTGTAGGGATAACTTTTTTTGCCATTATATTTTGAAGAGATACAATTGCTTTGCTAGTATGCTTGAAATGTTATTGTTTCTATATCAATATTAAGCTTTTGTTCTAAGTCTTATGGATCTGAATATTCATGCCACAATAAAGAATATTACTTAGATAAATATGTTAGGTAGCATTCCACATCAAAAATTCTATTTTTATCTTTATCTACTCGAGGACGAGCAGGAATTAAGCTTGGGGATGCTGATACGTCTACAATGTATCTATAATTTTTGATGATAGCAAGCTATTATATTATCTGTTTTGGATATTTTATATGCATTAATATGCTATTTTATATTATTTATGGGACTAACCCATTAATCTAGAGCCAAGTGGCAGTTTCTGTTTTTTCCTTGTTTTTGAGTTTTCCAGATATGGAATATTAAACGGAGTCCAAAAGGAATAAAACCTTCGGAAGGAATTTTTCTGGAAGGAAACAAGTCATCCAAGCTTGGAGTGCACGTCAGGGGAGGTGCCACGACGCCACAAGCCTGCTAGGCGCGGCCCCCTTGGCCGCGCCTAGCAGGCTTGTCGCCTCCTGGCAGGTCTCCTAACCCTAATTCTTGGCCTATAAATACCCAAATATTCCCTCGACATCCAAAAGAGCCACACAAATACTTTTCCGTCGCTGGAAGCCTTCATTCCCAAGAGATCCAATCTTGGAGCCTTTTCCGGTAATCTGTCGGAGGGGCTTTTGATCATGGAGGGCATCTACATCAACTCCATTGCCCCTCCGATGATGCGTGAGTAGTCCACCACAGACCTACGGGTCCATATCTAGTAGCTAGATGGCTTCTTCTCTCTCTTTGATCTTCAATACCATATTCTTCATGATCTTCATGGAGATCTATCCGATGTAATCCTATTTTGTGGTGTGTTTGTCAAGATCCGATGAATTGTGAGTTTATGTTCAGATTATCCATGAATCTTATTTGAACCTTCTCTGATTTCATATCCTTGCAAGTCTCTTCGAGTTATTGGTTTGGTTTGGCCAACTAGATTGGTAATTCTTGCAATGGGGGAAGTGCTTGGTTTTGGGTTCAATCTTGCGGTGTCCTCACCCGGTGACATAGTAGGGGTAGCGAGACATGTATTGTATTGTTGCCATCAATGGTAACAAGATGGGGTTTTCATCATATTGCTTGAGTTTATCCCTCTACATCATGTCATCTTTCTTAATGCGTTACTCTGTTCTTCATGAACTTAATACTCTAGATGCAGGCAGGAGTCGGTCGATGTGTGGAGTAATGGCAGTAGATGCAGAATCGTTTCAGTCTACTTGATATGGACGTGATGCTTATATGCATGATCACTGCCTTGGATAACTACATGATTATTCGTTTTTCTATCAATTGCTTGACAGTAGTTTGTTTACCCACCATGATATTTGCCTTCAAGAGAGAAACCTCTAGTGAAACCTATGGCCCGTGGGTCCATTTTCCATCATATATTTTCAGATCTATACTTGCTGCAATTTATTTACCTTTTTCTTTCCACAATCGTTACATCTATCTCTATCGGATCTAATCCTTGCAAATAATCGTGAAGGGATTGACAACCCCTTTATAGCATTGGGTGCAAGAGTTTGATTATTTATGTAGGTGCATCCATTGGTGACTTGCTTGTTCCTCCTACTGGATTGATACCTTGGTTCTCAACAACTGAGGGAAATACTTACCTACTTCGTTGCATCACCCTTTCCTCTTCAAGGGAAAACCAACGCATGCTCAAGAGATAGCACGTGAAGCCGCTCCGGCCTCCGGAGCATCGGCGGCGCCCTCAGTGTCGGAACATGAGACCGCTACAGCCTTGTAGACGAGCTTGAGGACTCGAACCGCGTCCATTGTGTCTCCATCCACGGAGATGATGTCGCTGCTACCAGGCATCTTGCTAATGTTGTAGCCTAGGTGCATTGCCGCCATGAACTTGGCGAGGGCCGGATAGCACAAGATGGCATTGTATGGGAGGCTGATGTGAGCCACGTCAAAGTCGATCAACTCGGTGCGGTAGTTGTCGCGAGTGCCGAAGGTGACCGGGAGGCACACCTGCCCCCAAGGGGGTGTTGAAGCCTTTGACCACCCCTGAGAAAGACCTGGTAGTCGTGAGCTGGTCCTAAGGCACCTGGAGCATGTCGAAGGCCTCCACGAAGAGGACATTGAGGCTCGCGCCGCTGTTGATGAGGGTCTTAGTGACCGCAACATTGCTGATGGTGGGCGTGCATAGCATGGGGAGTGCACTAACCGAGACTGACGTTGTTTTCAGCAGAATTACTATGATGTCGTTTTTTGTGCAGGAATAAAAGTTCTCGGTATGGGCTGAAAATTTACAATGGTTTTTTTATGGACCAAAAGAGACCCCTCGAAGCACAAGAGTTGGGCCAGGAGGTGGACGAGGAGGCCACAAGCCTGCTAGGCTCCCCCTAGGCCGCACCCCTGTGGCTTGCGGACTCCTCGAGCACCCCCTTGACGTGAGACCAATGCCAAAAATTCCTATAAATACTAAAAACCCAAAAAGAAACCTAGATCAGGATTTCCACCGCCGCAAGCCTCTGTAGCCACGAAAAACCAATCGGGGGTCCGTTTCGGCACCCTGACGGAGGGGGAAACCATCACCGGAGGCCATCCTCATCAATCCCGACGGTCTCCATGATGAGGAGGGAGTAGTCCACCCTTGGGGCTAAGGGTATGTACCAGTAGCTATGTGTTGGATCTCTCTCTATCTCTCGTGTTCTTGAGATGACTCGATCTTGATGTACCACGAGCTTTATTAATATAGATGAATCATATGGAGTTTTTCCCTCTCTATCTTCTTGTGATGAATTGAGTTTTCCCTTTGAAGTTTTCTTATCAGATTTGGTCTTTAAAGGATTTTAGAACACTTTATGTATGTCTTGCGGTGGGATATCTGTGGTGACAATGGGATGTCTTATTGATCCACTTGATCTATGTTTTGGTGATCAACTTGCGGGTTCCGTGACCTTGGGAATCTATGCATAGGGGTTGACACATGTTTTTGTCTTGACTCTCCGGTAGAAACTTTGGGGCACTCTTTGAAGTTCTTTGTGTTGGATTGAACATGATGAATCTGAAATTGTGTGATGAATATCGTATAATCAAGCCCATGGGTACTCATGGTGACATTGGAGTATCTAGGTGACATTAGGGTTTTGGTTGATGTGTATCTTAAGGTGTTATTTTTGTACGAACTCTAGGGCTGTTCGTGACACTTATAGGGATAGCCCATAAGATTGATCGGAAAAGATAACTTTGAGGTGATTTCATACCCTACAATAATTTGTTTGTTTGTTCTCTGCTATTTGTGACTTTGGATTGAACTCTTTGTCGCACGTGAGGGATTTACATATGATTCAACTATGTCAGTATTGTTGAGAGAAATTGCACAAGTGAAAGTATGAACCCTAGGCCTTGTTTCTAAGCATTCCAATACCGTTTGTGCTCGCTTTTATCATTAGTTACCTTGCTGTTTTTATATTTTTTCAGATTTCAAAAACCTATATCTACCATCCATATTACACTTGTATCACCACCTCTTCGCCGAACTAGTGCACCTATACAATTTACCAATGTATTGGGTGTGTTGGGGACACAAGAGATGCTTTGTTATTTGGTTGCAGGGTTGTTTGAGAGAGACCATCTTCATCCTACGCCTCCTATAGATTGATAAACCTTACGTCATCCACTTGATGGAAATTTGCTACGGTCCTACAAAACTTTGCGCTTGGAGGCCCAACACGAGTCTACAAGAAGGTTGCATAGTAGACATCAAGCTCTTTTTTGGCGCCGTTGCCAGGGAGGTGAGTGCTTGAAGGTATATCTTTAGATCTTGCAATTGAATCTTTTAGTTTCTTGTTTTATCACTAGTTTGGTTTTATAAAAGAAAACTACAAAACAAATATGGAAATGAGGTTTCCTCATATGCTTCATCTTTTTAATGTTTTTCATGAAAATGATGGAAAGGAAAATTGTGCTCAAGTGTGAGAAGAATAAGCTATTAAAATGTTTGGCACTAAATATTTGAGTGATGAGAACGATTGCAATGTTGTTGGTATGAATTCTCTGAATATCCATGATGCTAATGATATGCAAAGCCACAAGCTTGGGGATGCTATGTTGGATGAAGATGATATTTTTAGTCCCCAAGTTTTCATGAGCAAATTTATTATGATTATGGCATGCCTCCTATATATGATAATTATGATGATGACATGTATGCTATAAAGAGTGATAGTAACCATGAAACTTCTCATCATGTTTTTAATATTGAATGTGGTTATGTCAATCAAGTATCTGATGATAGTTATTTTGTTGAGTTTGCTCCCACTATTAGGAATGAAAAGAAAATTGCTTATGTGGAGAGTGACAAATTTTCTATGCTTGTGGATCATGAATATAATGCTTTATGTGATAGTTATGTTGTGAAATTCCTTCATGATTCTACTGAAAACTATTATCAGGGAGGAATATATCCTTGTAGGAATTGCAATAATATCAAGTTTCCTCTCTATGTGTTGAAAGTTTTGAAGTTATGCTTGTTTTGCCTTCCTATGCTAGATGATTCTTGTTCCCATAAATTGTTTGCTCACAAAATCCCTATGCATAGGAAGTGTTTTATACTTAAATGTGCTTGTCATGAGATTCATGATGCTCTTTTTCATGTTTCAATTATTATTCCTATACGAGCATCATTGAAATCATCATGCCTAGCTGAAAGGCATTAAAGAAAAGCGCTTGTTGGGAGACAAACCAACACTTTTAATTTCTGTTTTTGTGTGTTCACATGATTAAGATAATTTACTAATCATGTTTTTGTCTTTTATTTCAGTAAAGTGGCAAGTAAAGCCTTTGGGATAGTGTGGATACTTGCTTGTTTGATTCTATGCAAAAACAAAAAGTTTTGCATCCAACAAATGAATTATTTGATTTTACTCGTGCATCAAAGGATTCTGAAATTCTTACACGAACTTTATATGCAAATTGCTTCAGTTTTCCTATTTTTTCAAAAAAAAAATAGAGGCAGGGAAGTATGGCGATCATTCAGATCTTCACAGAATGTTTTGTTTTTGATAGATTCTGTTTTGCATGCATAGTTTGCTTGTTTCAAGTGTTTCCATAGCTTATATTTGGTGATATAAATTATGGGAATGATATAATACAGTAGGTATGATGTAGTAACAATTATGAATCTTGTCTTGACAGTACATAAGTGAATGATCTTTTTTTATTACACTAACCCTTCTCACGAAGTTCCATTAAATTTTGTGTGATTGAAGTTTTCAAGTTTTGGTTGAGACACCGATATGAGGAGAATAAGGAGTGACAATAACCTAAGATTGGGGATGCCCAAGGCACCTCCAAATTAATATTCAAGGAAGACTCAAGCGTCTAAGCTTGGGGATGCCCTGGAAGGCATCCCCTCTTTCGTCTTCAACACTATCAGTATATCTTACTTAGAGCTATATTTTTATTCATCACATAATATGTGTTTTGCTTGGAGCGTCATTATATTTTGTTATATTATGTTAGGTGTTATTTATAATCTTGTTTTTCAATAAAAATTTCCAAGAATTGCCTTTAGGATGCTTGAATTGCATGTTTGTTGTGTGCTGTGTAAAAATAGAAACTTCTGCTGTAGTGTTTGAATTTGCATATTTTACTGGAACGTGGAAAGTTTCTGAAACTTTTACACAGTATTTTCATATAAATTATTTAGCACTTCCTAAATTTTCATATTTTTTAGTGTTATAGAAGTACACTGGTTTAATAAATTGCAGGAGAGGCAGAGCGGCGCGGGGCATCGCGCCCCCTGGTGCCGTCTGGGCGATACGAGCTGCCAGGCGCTCGGCGTGAATCCGATGGGCGTTGGCCATGGGAGCGGCGAAGCAAAGACGAAGTGGAGCTGGAGGGGGATTATGACATGCCCCTACTCGGCACACCAAATGTCGGATTCGGGGCTCCGCGGACCCAACGAGGTTTGAACTCTGGGACGTGTGCAAAGATGTCAACCAGCTCAAGGTCTCAAGCTCGTCACCCTATGGCCAAGCCTCGTCGAGTGTGTGCGTGCGGGGAAGAAGATGAACATAGAGATTTACCCAGGATCGGGCCACCTTGCCGTCTAAAACACTACTCCTGCTTTTGGTGGATCGGCCTCACGAGGAGGTTGGGTATGAACTAGTACAGTGGCTGAGCGACCTCGCAAGGGCTCATAGGTGTGGAAGAATTGGTGTGTCCCTCTCTAAGGTGGAGGCTAGTCCCTATTTATAGCGGCCTTGGTCCTCGTCCCTTATTGCATAGGCAGGAAGGTATCCTACAATAGACAAATTCGAAAGGGGACAGGAGGTACATCTAATCTTGACTAAAGGTGGTCTTCGCCTGCAAAGCTTCTGGGCGTGACGCAGAGGTGGGCTAGGCGATGAAATCCGCCCTTCCAAGCTCGTGGTCTTGGTCTCGTTGCACTAGAAGGGAAACCTTTGGGGGATTCCTTGGGAACCCGCGTATGTCCTTACCTCCTTAGCACGAAAGAGTAAATAATCCTCGTCTACGCCCGCTGGCGCCCGCCCGAACCCAGTCGTCATGGCCCATGTCATCCTGGCCTGACGAGGCCGGGTACCTGCATAGAAATCTTAGCTCCTCGAGAGGCACCCTGCGGGATGCCACTCCTTTGGAGGTCTTTGCATCATTCCCTCGCGAGGCCGGGGCTCTCTCGAGGGCCTTGACTTGGGGGGTCTTGTCGTTGGGCCGTACAGGGTTGTCGAGGTGGGCCACACGCAGGCCGCGGGCAGGCAAGTATGGGTACCCCCGATCCCAAAATGCCGACAAAGTGAATAAACACTCATCACAAGAATAGCCCACTTATCATGGAAGATACTGACTGCCCCGATTGATCCATGAGCGGTACGAGCACACAAAATGGGTGTTTTGAAGGTTTTAGAGGTGGAACATGCAAATTTACTTGGAATGGTAGTGAAATACCGTATATATGTAGGTATAGTGGACTCTCATGTAAGAAACTTGTCTCAAGGATTTTGGATGCACAAGTAGTATCTCTACTTAGTACAAAGTTTTGGTAGCAAAAGGTTCTATACACGCACCACATGTTGGAGGATTCATAACAATATAACTTCTATGCAAATATACCCAAATATAACCATTATGTTGTCTTTCTTTTCCAACTTCAATAATTTGATCGAGGTTGAAAATAATTGATGGGTATTCACAATCATAGAATATGACCAAGATAATATATTTGTATGTGAAAGTTCTCTTTCCTTGACTAATTATTCATGAATTGCTTGTATGACCAATATTGTGATTACCAAACTTCAATAGCTTTACTTTCTATACAAAATGTGAACCTGTTACTAAGAAAATAGCACATTGATAATTTCATTTTTATGATATTTTATTCATTCACAATTTACTCTTAGGATATAAGTGAAGCACAAGAGTAACATCAAACTAATCTCATAAGATACAAGTGAAGATCAATGAGTAGTTAAACAATTAAGTAACCATGTGAGGAATCTCTCTCAATAAAGATTCTCAGATCTTAGATTTATTTCAAAACAACAAGGAAACCGAAAATGCATTCAAAGAATAGCACATATCATGTGGACAAAATAAAATTTTAAGCTCAAGGTAGGCTAAACAGTATTTGTTTGAATGAAGAGAGGTGGGATGCATAGCATCCCCAAGCTTAGATGTTTGAGACTTCTTGAAATATTTACTTGGGGTGCCTTGAGAATCCCCAACCTTGAGCTTTTGAATCTTGTTCAATCCTCTCATATCCCGGTTTCAACTAAGTCTCAAAAACTTTATCCACAAAAACTCAAAAAGAATGTGTGAGATAGGTTAGTACACATAAGGGTAAATCAGCACTTCATGTACTGCCAAGACAAGTTGCATAATAATTTTCAAACATTAGGCACTGTATAATATCATTTACAAAATTTATATATACCAATAAAAACCCTAAAAACTCTAGGATAAGTAGATAACAAAACTATGACATCAATCTGTCCAAATAGAACAGTCTGTAGCACTTAATTTAACAATTGTACTTATGTACCTCAAAATATTTTGAAAATTTATTACCTGGTAAAATAAAATCATTCAAACACTTTGTAAAATTTTAGAAACTTTACACATTCCAGTAAAATATGAAAATTCAAACGCTACAGCAACAATTTCTGTTTTTATACATCACACATAAAAATATGCAATGGAGGCATCTTAAGACAATTCTTGGAACCTTTTATTAATAAACAAGATTATAAATAACATCAAGAAAATTTTAACAAAATAAAATGACGCTGGCGCAACTCATATTATGTGACGAATAAAAATATAGCTCTAAGTAAGATACGATAGTGTTGAAGATGAAAGAGGGGATGCCTTCCGGGGCATCCCCAAGCTTAGATGCTTGAGTCTTACTTGGATATTAAATTGGCATGCATTGGGCATACCCAAACTTAGGTTCTTACCACTACTTATTTTCCTCATATTGGTGTCTTACCCAAAACGTGAAAACTCCAAACGCACGAAACTTTAATGAAACTTCGTGAGATGGGTTAGTGTAATAAAGATAGATCATTCACTTAGGTACTGTCAAATAAGATTCATAATTTTTATGACATAATACCTACCATATTCTATCATTTCCATAATTTATTACCACTCAAATAATCTATGAAAACACTAAAACATGCAAACTATGCATGCAAAACCGAATATATCAAAAGCAGAACAGTCTGTGAAAATATGAATGAACACCATACTTCCATGACTCTAAAAATTCTAAACAATTATGCAAAAGGCATATAATTTGCATATAAAAACTGTGTAAAAATTTCAAAATGTTTGGACTGTCCAGTGAAATCAGAGAAATTCTGCACTAACGTAAAAGTTTGTGTTTTTGCACAGAATCAAACTAACAAGTATCCACACTATCCCAAAGGCTCTACTTGGCACTTTACGTAAATAAAAGGCACAAAACATGATTACTACACCAGCTTAATGATGCAAACACACAAAAACAGAAAGTATAAGTGTTGAGTTGTCTCGCAACAGGCTCTTTTCTTTAAATCCCTTTTAGCCAGGCCTGATGATTTCTATGATGATCACATAAAAGTAAAGAATTGAAACACAATGGGAGCATCATGAAGCATATTACAAGCACATTTAAGTCTAACCCTCTTCCTATGCATAGGGATTTTGTGAGCAAACAATTTATGGGAGCAAGAATCAACTAGCATAGGAAGGCAAAACAAGCATATGTTCAAGATTTTCAACACATAAGGGAGGAAACTGTTGGGGAACGTTGCATGGGAAACAAAAAAATTCCTATGCACATGCAAGATCTATCCATGGTGATGAGCATCTACGAGAGGGAGAGTGGATCTACATACCCTTGTAGATCGCTAAGCGGGAAGCATTAAGAAACGCTGGGGGTGTAGTCGAACGTCTTCGCGATCCAAATCGCCGACCATTCCGCGATCTCATCACGATCCGTCCCACGATCCAATCACGATCTGTCCCGCGAACTCATCACGATCCGTCCCGCGATCTCATCACGATCCATCACGTGAACTCATCACGAGACGTCCCGCGATCTCATCACGAGACGTCCCATGAACTCATCACGATCCGTCCCGCGATCTCATCATGGTCCTTCCGATCTAGCGCTGAACGGACGACACCTCCGCGTTCAACACACGTACAGCTTGATGACGATCTCCGCCTTCTTGATCCAGCAAGAGGGAGTGGAGAGGTAGAAGAGTTCTCTAGTAGCATGACGGCTCTCCGGCGATGGTGGTGGAGCTATTCTGGCAAGGCTTCGCCTAAGCACTCTAGAAATCCGATCTAGAGGAGAAACTATGCACTGGAGGAACGGGTAGCACGTGACTGAAAATCTAGAGCCAAAAACCCTAAAACCTCTAGTATATATAGGAGGAAGAGACGAGGAGGCTTGTCTCCCAAGGAGCCAGCCCTTGGGTCGGCCGAACCAAGGAGGATTGGAGGAGGAATCCTCCAATCCTAGTAGGACTAGGACTCCTCCTTATTTTTGCCTTTTTTGCCTTTTTCCACCTTTTTCTCTTTGGGCTTTTCTTCCCAGCCGCATGGGCCTTGTGTGGGACTTACACCAGCCCACTAAGGGCTGGTATTTACTCTCCCACAGCCCATGTAGCCTCTTGGATCGAAATACCCCTCCCGATGGTCTCCCGGTACACTACCGGCACTCCCGGTACACTACCGATGAGCCCGAAACTTTTCCGACGACCAAAATAGGATTTCCTATATATCAATCTTTACCTCCGGACCATTCCGGAGCTCCTCGTGACATCCGGGATCTCATCCAGGACTCCAAACAACCTTCGATCACCATCATACATAACTCTATACTACCGAAATGTCACCGAACCTTAAGTGTGCAGACCCTGCGGGTTCGAGAACTATGTAGACATGACCGAGACACCTCTACGGTCAATAACCAATAGCGGGACCTGGATGCCCATATTGGTTCCTACATATTCTACGAAGATCTTTATCGGTCGAACCTCTTTGTCAAGGATTTAGTTAATCCGGTATGATGTTCCCTTTGTTCTTCGGTATGTTACTTGCCCGAGATTCGATCGTCGGTATCTCCATACCTAGTTCAACCTCGCTACCGGCAAGTCTCTTTGCTCGTTCCGTAACACAAGATCACGTGAATAACACTTAGTCACATTACTTGCAAGGCTTATTGTGATGTTGTATTACCTAATGGGCCCTGAGATACCTCTCCGTCACACGGAGTAACAAATTCCAGTCTTGATCCATGCCAACCCAACAGACACCCTCGGAGATACCTATAGAGCACCTTTATAGTCACCTAGTTACATTGCGATGTTTGATACACACAAGGTACTCCTCCAGTGTCAGTGAGTTGCATGATCTCATGGTCATAGGAACATATACTTGACATGCAGAAAACAGTAGCAATAAACTGACACGATCATAAGCTACGTTTGTAGTTTGGGTCTTGTCCATCACATCATTCTCCTAATGATGTGATCCCGTTACCAAATGACATCTCATGTACATGACTAGGAAACCATAGCCATCTTTGATCAACGAGCTAGTCCATTAGAGGCATACTAGGGACATGGTGTTGTCTATGTATCCACACATGTATCTGAGTTTCCGATCAACACAATTATAGCATGGATAATAAACGATTATGATGAACAAGGAAATATGATAATAAATAATTTATTATTGCCTATAGGGCATATTTCCAACAGTCTCCCACTTGCACTAGAGTCAATAATCTAGTTCACATCACCATGTGATTCACATTGTTATGAATCTAACACCCAATGAGTTCTAGGGCTCGATCAAGCTTTGCATGTGAGAGAGGTCTTATAGTCAACGGGTCTGCGACATTCAGATCCGTATGTACTTTGCAAATCTCTGTGTCAAACTGTAAACACTGCTACCACACTCCACTTGGTACTATTCCAAATGGATGCTCCACTATATGTATCCGGATTGCTACTAAGAGTCATCCGGAATACCGTTAAAGCTTGCATCGATGTAACTATTTACGATGAACCCTTTATCACCTCCATAATAGAGAAACGTTTCCTTAGTCTTTTAGTCACTAAGGATAATATTGACCGTTGTCTAGTGATCCACTTCTGGATCACTCTTGTACCCCTTGACGGACTCATGGCAAGGCACACACAGGTGCGGTACACACCATGGCATACTATACAGAGCCTATGGCTAAGGCATAGGGGACGACATTCGTCCTTTCTCTTTCTTCTACCGTTGTCGAGCTTTGAGTCTCACTCAACTTCACACCTCGCAAATCAGGCAAGAACTCTTTCTTCGACTGATCCATTTTGAACTCTTTCAAAATCTTGTCAAGGTATGTACTCATTGAAAGTCTCATCAAGCATCTTGATCTATCTCTATAGATCTTGATGCTCAACAATTAGGTAGCTTTATCCAGGTCTTCCTTTGAAAAAACTCTTTTCAAACAACCGTTTATGCTTTCCAGAAATTCTACATCATTTCCGATCAACAATATGTCATCCACATATACTTATCAGAAATTCTATAGTGCTCCCACTCACTTTATTGTAAATACAAGTTTCTCGTAAACTTTTTATAGACTCAAAAACTTTGATAACCTCATCAAAGTATATATTCCAACTCCGAGATGCTTGCTTCAGTTCATAGAAGAATCACTGAAGCTTGCACGCCCTTTAGCATCCTTAGGACTGACAAAACCTTCTGGTTATATCACATACAACCTTTCCTCAAGTAAATATTTAAGGAAACTATGTTTTGATATCCATCTGCCAGATTTCATAATTGAAAAATATAGCAACTGCTAACATAATTCCAACAGACTTTAGCATCGCTACGAGTGAGAAAGTCTCATCGCAGTCAACTCCTTGAACTTGTCGTAAACTTTTTTGCAACAAGTCGAGCTTTACAAATGGTGACATTTACCATGAGCTTCTGTCTTCATTTTAAACATCCATTTGTACTTAACGACCTGCCGTCCAACAAGCAAGTCTACCGAAGTCTATACTTGGTTTTCATACATGGATCCTTTCTCGGATTTCATGGCCTCTAACCATTTGTCGGAATCCGGGCCCATCATCGCTTCTCCACAGCTCGTAGGTTCATCGTTGTCCAACGACATGACCTCCAAGACAGGGTTGTCGTACCGCTCAGGAGTAGTACACATCCTTGTCTACCTACGAGGTTTAATAGTAACTTGATACGAAGCTTCATGATCATCATCATTAACTTCCTCTTCAACTAACATAGGCTTCACAGAAACATCTTCCTGCGCTGCGCTACTCTCTGGTTGAAAGAAAGGTTCAACAACCTCATCAAGTTCTATCTTCCTCCCACTCAATTCTTTTGAAAGAAACTTTTTCTCGGGAAAGTACCCATTTTAGCAACAAACACTTTTTGCTTGGATCTAAGATAGAAGGTTCACCCAACTGTTCTCAGGGTAATCTATGAAGATGCATTTGTCCGCTTTGGGTTCGAGCTCATTAGGTAAAAACATTTTCCACACAAACATCGCAGCCCCAAACATTAAGAAATGTCAGCTTAGGTTTCCGCCAAACCATATGGTGTCATCTCGATAGATTTAGATGGTGCCCTATTTAAAGTGAATGTAGTTGTCTCTAATGCATAACTCCAAAACGATAGTGGTAAAAGGATAAGAGACATCATAATTCACACCATATCCATTAGAGCACGACTATGACGTTCGGACACACCATCACACTATGGTGTTCCAAGTGGCGTGAGTTGTGAAACAACTTTCACATTGTCTTAAGTTGTATACCAAACTCGTAACTCAGATATTCACCTCCACGATCATATCGTGGACATTTTATATTCTTGTCATGATGATCTTAAACTTCACTCTGAATTTGCTTGAACTTTTTCAAACGATTCAGACTTGCGTTTCATTAAGTAAATATACACTATTATCTACTCAAATCATCAGTGAAGGTAAGAAAATAACGATATCCACCGCATGCTACAAAACTCATTGGATTGCATACATCAACATGTATCATTACCAATAAATCACTTGCCCGCTCCATCAAACCAGAAAACGGGGTCCTTAGTCATCTTGCCCAAGAGGCATGGTTTACATGTCTCAACCGATTCGAAATCGAATGTGTCCAAAGATCCATCAGCATGGAGTTTCTTCATGCGCTTTATACCAATATGACATTTAGCGGCAGTGCCACAAGTATGTGGCACTATCATTATTAACTTTGTATCTTTTGGCATCAATGTTATGAACATGTGTATTACTACGATCAAGATTCAACAAACCATTCTCACTGGGTGCATGACCATTGAAGGTATTATTCATGTAAACAGAATAACCATTATTCTCTAACTTAAATTAATAACCGTGTTGCAATAAACAAGATCTAAATCACGTTCATGCTCAACGCAAAACACCAAATAACATTTATTTAGGTTCGTCACTAATCCCGAAGGTAGAGAGAGCGTGCGATGTTGATCACATCAACCTTGGAAACATTTCCAACACACATCGTCAACTCACCCTTAGCTAGTGCTTCGTTTATTCCGTAGCTTTTATTTCGAGTTACTAACATTTAGCAACCGAACCGGTATCCAATACCTAGGTGCTACTAGGAGTACTAGCAAGGTACACATCAATAACACATATATCAAATATACTTCTGTCAACGTTGCCAGCCTTCTTATCTACCAAGTATCTAGGGTTGTTACGCTTTAGCGACCGCTCTCCTCATAATCGAAGCACTTAGTCTTGGGTTTGGGTTCAACTTTGGGTTGCTTCACTGGAGCAGCAACTGACTTGCTATCCATGAAGTTTCCCTCCTTGCTCCTGCCCTTCTTGAAACTAGTGGTTTGACTAACCATCAACACTTGACGCTCCTTCTTGATTTCTACCTTCGTGGTGTCAAACATCGCGAACAGCTCAGGGATCATTATTTCTATCCTTGGCATTTTATAGTTCGTCACCAAGTTCTAGTAGCTTAGTGACAGTGACTTGGAAAACTATATCAATCACTATCTTATCTGGAAGATCAACTCCCACTCGATTCAAGCGATTGTAGCACCCACACAATCTGAGCACATGCTCAACGATTGAGCTATTCTCTTTCATATTAGAGGCAAGGAATCTTGTTGGAGATCTCATATCTCGCAACACGGGCATGAGCCTGAGATCCTAATTTCAGCTCTTAGAACATCTCATACGTTCTTTGACATTCAAAATGTTTCGGAGCCTCAATTCTAAGATGTAATGCATGATGCACTATACTATCAAGTAGTCATCAGAACGCGCCTGTAAGATGTTCACAACATCTACAAACGACGCTAGAGGGGTTGGCGCACAGAGCGGTGCATTAAGGACATAAGCCTTCTGTGCAGCAATGAGGACAATCCTCAAATCACGGACCCAGTCTGCAATATTGCTACCATCATCTTTCAACTCTATTTCTCTAGGAACATATAAAAATTCATGGGAGCTACAGCGTGAGCTAGTAATCTACAACATAATTTTGCAAAGACACTACTGACTATGTTCATGGTAATGAGTTCAATTAATCATATTACTTAAGAACTCCCACTCAAATTGACATCCCTTCCGGTCATTCGAGTGATACATGATCCAAATTCACCAACTCAAGTCTGATCATCACGTGAGTTGAGGTGGTTTCAATGGTGAACATCGTCATGTTGATCATATCTACTATATGACTCATGTTCGACCTTTCGGTCTCTTATGTTCCGAGGCCATGTATGTACATGCTAGGCTCGTCAAGTTTAACCCGAGTGTTCTGCATGTGCAACACTGGCTTGCACCTGTTGTATGTGAACGTAGAGTCTATCACACTCGATCATCACGTGGTGTCTCGACACGACGAACTTTCGCAACGGTGCACACTCGGGGAGAACACAATTTATCTTGAAATTAAGTGAGGGATCACCTTATAATTCTACCGTCGTCCTAAGCAAAACAAGGTGCATAGAAGGATTAACATCACATGCAAATCATAAGTGACATGATATGGCCATGAACTTGTGCTTTTGATCTCCATCTAGAAAGCACCGGCATGATCTCCATCGTCATCGGCATGACACCATGATCTACATCATCTTGATCTCCATCAACGTGTCGCCATCGGGGTTGTCGCACCCAACATGCTTCTACTACTATTGCTACCGTTTAGCAATAAAGTAAAGCATTACATCACGCTTAATGATTGACACGCAGGTCATACAATAATTAAAGACAATCCTATAGCTCCTGCCGGTTGCCATACTCATCGACATGCAAGTCGTGATAATCTATACATCACATGATCATCTCATACATCTCATATATCACATCATGTAATTGGCGATATCACATCACAACGTACCCTGCAAAAACAAGTTAGATGTCCTCTAATTGTTGTTGCATGTTTTACGTGGCTGCTACGGGTATCTAGCAAAAACAATTCTCATCTACGCAAAAACCACAACGGTGATACACTAGTTGCTTTTCAACCTTCTCAAGGACCGCCTTTGTCGAATCCGATCCAACTAAAGTGAGAGAAACTGGCACCCGCAAGCCATTAATGCAACAAGTTGCGGTTGAGGGAACCGGTCTCTCGTAAGCGTACGAGTAATGTTGGTCCGGGCCGCTTAATCTCACAATACCGCTGAACCAAAACACGACCAAGGCAGGAAGCAATCTAAGCATCAACGCCCACAAACTCTTTGTGTTCTACTCGAGATCTCATCTACACATAGACCTAGCTCATGATGCCATTGTTGGGGAACATTGCATGGGAAACAAAAAAATTCCTACGCACACGCAAGATCTAACCATGGTGATGAGCATCTACGAGAGGGAGAGTGGATCTACATACCCTTGTAGATCGCTAAGCGGGAAGCGTTAAGAAACGCGGTTGGTGTAGTCGAACGTCTTCGCGATCCAAATCACCGAGCATCCCACGATCTCACCACGATCCGTCCCATGATCCAATCACAATCCGTCCCGTGAACTCATCACGATCCGTCCCGCGATCTCATCACGATCCGACTCGCGATCTTGATCACAGTTCTTCCGATCTAGCACCGAACGAACGGCACCTCCGCGTTCAGCACACGTACAGCTTGATGACGATCTCCGCCTTCTTGATCCAGCAAGAGGGAGCGGAGAGGTAGAAGAGTTCTTCGGCGGCACGATGGCACCGCGGCGATGGTGCTGGAGCAATTCCGGCAGGGCTTCGCCTAAGCACTTTAGAAATCTGATCTAGACGAGAAACTATGCACTGGAGGAACGGGTAGCACATGGTTGAAAATCTAGTGCCAAAAACCCTAAAACCTCTAGTATATGTAGGAGGAAGAGAGGAGGAGGCTTGTCTCCCAAGGATCCAGCCCTTGGGTCGGCCGAACCAAGGAGGATTGGACCTCCTCCAATCCTAGTAGGACTAGGACTCCTCCTTATTTTTGCCTTTTTTTTGCCTTTTTCCACCTTTTTCTCTTTGGGCTTTTCTTCCCAGCCACATGGGCCTTGTGTGGGACTTACACAAGCCCACTAAGGGCTGGTATTTACTCTCCCACAGCCCATGTAGCCTCTTGGGTCGAAATACCCCTCCCGATGGTCTCCCAGTACACTACCGGCACTCCCGGTACACTACCGATGAGCCCTAAACTTTTTCGACGACCAAAATAGGACTTCCTATACATCAATCTTTACCTCTGGACCATTCCGGAGCTCCTCGTGACATCCGGGATCTCATTCGGGACTCCAAACAACCTTCGGTCACCACCATACATAACTCTATACTACCGAAATGTCACCGAACCTTAAGTGTGCAGACCCTGCGGGTTCGAGAACTATGTAGACATGACTGAGACACCTCTACGGTCAATAATCAATAGCGGGACCTGGATGCCCATATTGGTTCCTACATATTCTATGAAGACCTTTATCGGTCGAACCTCTTTGTCAAGGATTTAGTTAATCCCATATGATGTTCCCTTTGTTCTTCGGTATGTTACTTGCCCGAGATTCGATCGTCGGTATGTCCATACCTAGTTCAACCTCATTACCGGCAAGTCTCTTTACTCGTTTCGTAACACAAGATCATGTGACTAACACTTAGTCACACTGCTTGCAAGGCTTATTGTGATGTTGTATTACCTAATGGGCCCTGAGATACCTCTCTGTCACACGGAGTAACAAATTCCAGTCTTGATCCATGCCAACCCAACAGACACCCTCGGAGATACCTATAGAGCACCTTTATAGTCACCCAGTTACGTTGCGATGTTTTATACACACAAGGTACTCCTCCGGTGTTAGTGAGTTGCATGATCTCATGGTCATAGGAACATATACTTGACATGCAGAAAACAGTAGCAATAAACTGACACGATCATATGCTATGTTTGTAGTTTGGGTCTTGTCCATCACATCATCCTCCCAATGATGTGATCCCGCTACCAAATGACATCTCATGTCCATGACTAGGAAACCATAGCCATCTTTGATCAACGAGCTAGTCTATTAGAGGCATAGTAGGGACATGGTGTTGTCTATGTATCCACACATGTATCTGAGTTTCCGATGAACACAATTATAGCATGGATAATAAAAGATTATCATGAACAAGGAAATATGATAATAACTAATTTATTATTGCCTCTAGGGCATATTTCCAACACCTCTCCCGTAGGAGCATGCGTCTAATGCTTTGCTTGATAACTAATAGACTTTTGCAATAAATATGTGAGTTATTTATGACTAGTGTTGAGGACATGGATTATATGCACTCTCACCCTTCCACCTTTGCTAGGCTCTCTAGTACCACACAACTTTCATCGGTACATCAAACCCACCTTCCTCAAAACAGCCACCATATATTTTCCTCAAAACAACCACCATACCTACTTATTATGGCATTCCCATAGCCATTCCGAGATATATTGCCATGCATGTTCCACCGTTCCGTTTTTCATGACATGCATCATCACTTTCATATTGCATATAGAGTCATATTTTGTTCTAGGTATCGAGTTGTAAGTAAATAAAAGTGTGATGATTTTCATTATTAGAGCATTTGTCCCGTGTGAGAAAAGGATGATGGAAGCTATGAATCCCTCACAAGTTGGGATGAGTCTCCGGACTTTACAAAAAATAAAATAGGTCAGCGAAGCCCAAATAAATAAAGAGGCCAAAGATGCCCACCAAAATAAAAAAAAATATAATAAAAAATGAGAGAAAGAGAGAAGGGACAATTGCTACTATCTTTTCCACACTTGAGCTTCAAAGTAGCACCGTGATCTTCATGATAGAGAGTCTCCTATTTTGTCACCTTCATATAACTAGTGGAATTTTTTGCACGACCACTGAGTTTTATTTTTGAGCTTTCATAGACTTATAGCTCTAAGTGCATTCGTTGCATGGCAATCCCTACTCACTCACATTGATATCTATTGATGGGAATCTCCATAGCCCGTTGATACGCCTAGTTGATGTGAGACTATCTTCTCCTTTTTCCTCATCACCTCCACCATATTCTATTCCACCTATAATGCTATATCCATGGCTCACGCTCATGTATTGTGTGAGAGTTGAAAAGGTTTGAGAACATAAAAAGTGTGAAACAATTTCTTGACTTGTCATCGGGGTTGTGCATGATTTAGATACTTTGTGTGGGGAAGATGGAGCATAGCCAGACCATATGATTTTGTAGGGATAACTTTCTAAGGCCATGTTATTTTGAAAGAACACAATTGCCTTGTTGGTGTGCTCGAAGTATTACTATTTTTATGCCAATATAGACCATTGCTATGAATCACTCGTGTCTTAATATTCATGCCATGATTAGATTATATGATCAAGATTATGCTAGGTAGCATTCCACATCAAAAATTATCTTTTTTATCATTTACCTACTCGACGACGAGCAGGAATTAAGCTTGGGGATGTTGATACGTCTCCATCGTATCTATAATTTTTGATTGTTTCATGCCAATATTCTACAACTTTCATGTACTTTTGGCAACTTTTTATATTGTTTTTGGGACTAACATATTGATCCAGTGCCCAGTGCCAGTTCCTGTTTGTTGCATGTTTTTTGTTTCGCGGAGAATCCATATCAAGCGAAGTCCAAACGGGATAAAAACTTACGGAGATTTTTTTTGGAATATATGTGAATTTTGGGAAGTGGAATCAACAGAAGGCGATGCCCGAGGGGCTCACAAGCCAGGTGGGCACTCCTTGGGGGGTAGGGCGCGCCCTGAGGGCTTGTGGCCACCCCTTAGGTTGGTTGGATCTGTCCTTTGGCCGCAAGAAAGATAATTTTTGGATAAAGATTCCCTCAACATTGCAGCCCGATCGGAGTTACGGATATCCGGATATTTAAGAAACGGTGAAAGGCCAGAACCTGGGAGCGCAGAAACAGAAGGAAACAGAGAGAGAGATCCAATCTCGGAGGGGCTCTTGCCCCTCCGCCGCCATGGAGGCCATGGACCAGAGGGGAAACCCTTCTCCCATCTGGGGGGAAGGTCAAGGAAGAAGAAGGAGGAGGGGTCTCTCTCCCCCTCTCTCCCGGTGGCACCGGAACGCCACCGGGGCCATCATCGTGACGGCGATCTACTCCAACAACTCTGTCATCTTCATCAACACCTCGATCACCTCCTCACATATATCTATAGCGGTCCACTCTCCCGCAACCCGTTGTACCCTCTACTTGAACATGGTGCTTTATGCTTCATGTTATTATCCAATGATGTGTTGCCATCCTATGATGTCTGAGTAGATTTTTGTTGTCCTATGGGTTGATTGACGATCATGATTGGTTTGAGTTGCATGTTTTATTATTGGTGCTGTCCAATGGTGCTCTCCATGTCACGCAAGCGTGAGGGATCCTCACTGTAGGGTGTTGCAATGTGTTCATGATTTGCCTATGGTGGGTTGCTTGAGTGACAGAAGCATAAAACCGAGTGGGTGGGTTGTTGCATATGGGAGTAAAGAGGACTCGGAACCTTACAATGCTATGGTTGGGTTTTACCTTAATGATCTTTAGTAGTTGCAGATGCTTGCTAGAGTTCCTATCATAAGTGCATATGATCCAAGTAGAGAAAGTATGTTAGCTTATGCCTCTCCCTCATATAAAATTGCAATAATGATTACTGGTCTAGTTATCGATTGCCTAGGGACAATTCCACAAGTCCTACCACCACTTTTCCACACTCGTTAAACTAACTTAGTTGTTTCTCAATATTAGCAGCCCCTTGTTTTTATTTACGTGCTCTTTATTATCTTGCAAACCTATCCTATCACACCTACAAAGTACTTCTAGTTTCATACTTGTTCTAGGTAAAGCGAACGTTTAGCGTGCGTAGTGTTGTATCGGTGGTCGATAGAACTTGAGGGAATATTTGTTCTACCTTTAGCACCTCGTTGGGTTCGACACTCTTACTTATCGAGAAAGGCTACAATTGATCCCCTACACTTGTGGGTTATCACCCAACAACCGGAGCATAACAGAAACTTGTCCGGTTGTGGCCCGATGCTGGGCCGGTTCAACTGCCTAGAGCTGCCTTTTTGAGTCTCCCAGCCTTTGGTGGTAATACCGCCTAGGGGAAGCGGTACAACCGCTGGGGACCATTTTGGCAACACCCCCAGGGTATCACCCCTAGATTGGTGGTCGAACCGGAGGTTGAAAACCAGATGTGCAATTAGGTCGACACCGCGAATTACCTAGCACGTAAAGGAAGAAAGAGGGGCCTCTCTCTCAATGATGCTAGGAAGAGAATTGGCTGAAGATGGATGTGCGGAAGAATTGATTCACCCAAAACTTTCCAATGTGGATTCCCTCTTGATAGTACGGGATCCGTACGACCAAAGAGAATAAACACGTAGAGAATCCCATCTTCGATATTTTCCGCTTGGAAGGTCCACCTAACCGTCTTGCGTTCCACATACAATCCCTGTATAACTTGACGCATGGTTAGATCCTAGTGAGTTGTCATCATCGCCAAAACACCAAGGGTATGAGAATGCTCTTACAATCTCCCCCTTTTTGGTGGATGATGACAAGAACACGATTTGCATTGATGATCTGTAAAATAAAAGTGGAGCTCCCCATAATGTGTGCAACAGATGAGACCTATGCAAGAATTGGAGCTCCCCCTTGATTTTATAGACCACCCACTAGGGATACATATAAGATAAAACATTATTGGGCGGAATAAACGAGATAATGAGTAGAGCATAATAGTAAGGGAACAATAAGTCTCAGACTCTACTTAAACACACATAGTCTCCACAAAAACTGATAAGAAGCAAATAAGAGTTCAACTAGAAGACGCAACAAAGAGACAAATAAAAAACCATGAAACACCCATGCAAATCCCGTTAAGGAACTTTCTCCCCCTTTGGCATCAAGACACCAAAAAGGAAAAGAGTGATCCTAGCGCCCCAGAACTCAGTAGATCTCCTTGTTGGTCGCATATCCGTCAGAATGATCATCATCAGAGTCATCCCCATCATCATCATCAGTAGCATCAGCAGCAGCAGCTGAGGAGGAGGCAGCCAACTGGTCCGGGATCTCATCATCAGTCCAAGTGCTATACTCATAGATCCACTATTCTTTAGGAGTGATGTTCTTCTCAGAGCCACTGGCAGCATCAAGATGGAGAGCCCGCATAATCTCTATTTGTCTGTGTTGGTCAAGTTTCTCGTTAACATGGGCATCATAAAGCTTCTTCTGAACATGAGTCTAGAGGCAGAAGGTTTTCTTGATCTTGTCAGAGAGCTTGGAGGCCCAAGATGGCTTGGCACCTGCAGGAAGCTCAAAATAACTGTCATTTGAAGTAGCAAACACATCCTCAGGGTTGGCATCAGGAAAGTGAGGTGCATCATGTTTCTTCTTTCGGAGCTGCTTGACTTCATGCACAATGAGGTTGTCAGGAGAAGTGAGAAGCTTGCCCGGTCGACGGAGGGCCCACACAAAGTTGAGAAAACTCATGATATAAGGAGCATAGGTGGGAACCTTCCGGTAGACCATCGTGGAGTACAACTCCTCCCACATCCATTTGGAAACATCAAAGGTAGCACTAGAGCCAACTTTAGTCTTCATGGAAACAAGCAGATCAACAAAGTACCCATGAATCACATCCTGATTTCCAACTTTGGGTAGAAGAACATTCCAGAATACACGACGCAGAATGTCATAGACCTGCTGCAGGTCCTTGGAGGCTCCCATAACCCCCCGCCCGGGAGTGTAAAGGGGGGGCTAACCTGTCCTTATCCATGGAGTGAGCCCGATCATGAGGACGAATGCCTCCATTCCTAGTGAGCCTAGTATCATTGTAACCAAGGACATTGCAGAAGGTGCGCCACAGAACATGGAAGAATTCATCACGACACATGAAGGAGAGATGACGCTCTGAGTCAGTGCCAAAGTGGACTATGGCGTAGAACTGATGAATAAGCTGCACATCAAAGGCACAGTTGAAAGTCATGAGCTTGATCAGGTCAAATTCTTCACAAAATGCCAAGGCGTCTCCAAAGTAATACAGGTTGTTTCTCCAGTACTCGATGTCAATCGTCCATTGCTTGGCATACTTGTTCTTGTGATAGTCATAGAGCTCATGAACGATCCGAAACTGAAACTCATTCCGGAACTCACGAGTGGTCCATCTAGGAGCAACAGGAACCTCATAAGGATTTGGAAGACGGACCCTCTCCCAATCAGATTGCTTCCAGGAATGCATGGGCTTGGCATTTTTCTTGGCAGCCAAGTACTTCTCACGGCGAGAGGGATTGGTGGGGATCACAACTTCCTCATTCTCAGAATCCTCAACAATCTTGCACCGGCGAGCACGTTTCTTGGTCTTCTGCCGAGGAGGAGCACTAGAACCACTTGCAGACAAGCACCCGATAAACACACAGTGGAAACCCATAGAAGATGAGAAGATTGTACATAAAGGAAGGAATAAATTAGGTGCACAGATTAGGGACAAGAAAAGGAGAACCCTGGCAAGACTCAGGGAGGCCGGTTCAACCGACAGCTCTGGCGGTTGTACCGCTCGCACAAAGCGGTTGTACCACTACTGGAAGAATCGATGGAACCGGATCCATAGAGATGCATCCCTTTTTTAGGTCTCTAATCAACACAACTAATTAAACGCGTAATGTATGATCTCCTCCCATCAATAGTTTTGATTAGAAAATGCGGGAACCGAGTGATGCCCTATCAATGGAGGATTCAAAGAAGAACCAAGAATGGGGAGAAACTAGGCATTACCGGCATTCATGGGAGAAGATCGGGGAAGGAAGGGCTTCCATGGGATAGATCCGGGGAGGAAGCCACGAATGCGGGGCGCTGGGGGCACTCCGGGTCGATGATGACAGCGGCCGGTGATAGGGGGCACCAGAAGCAGTCAGGCACAAAGGGGATAACTGAATACCCCTTCGGCCCGACCTCCAGATCTAAGTACCGGGTCGCGACCGGTTGTCCCACTCCAGAGGAGCAGTTGTACTGGTCCAAGTACCATGCCAGGGAATTAGCGGTAGAACCGTTGTCTTCCCCGGTTGTACCGCTGGGACGAGACAACAAGTGAATTAGCGATAGAACCGCTTATACCACCAGTTGTACCGCCCGGACACAGCCACCACCACTAGATGATCAAAGCATACAATCTCTTTGTTTTTTTTGATAAAAGATGGTGGGGAAAAACTCCATGGTGGAAAGAAAAACAAAACACGCCAATAAAGAACCATGGAGAATGCCCACACCTGGGGCTCCAAGCAAATGTGACCATATATGACAAACTCACAATATTAGGGGCGGTGGCCGAGGCCACCTATGTATGAGTCAATTGGTATGGCGCCGCGAAGAATTATCCTAGGGCACATGACCAAAACTCGTCTTTTAAGCACAAGTGCCATCAAGAATGGCGAATGTGAAAGAGTTTGATTAGTTTATGCATAATAGGAGGAGGGATAGTTCATTGAGAGAACTAGACTCCCCCAAAATCCATGCCTACACCTAGACAAGACATAACGATGAGTGTGGTGGGGTGTGCACTAAGTCAATCCACGTTGCTCAAATCAATGATATTTAGCTCATGCCTTAACTCGCGAAACCTTGCTTCATCCAATGGCTTCGTAAATATGTCTACAAGTTGCTCATTAGTGCTCAGATGAATAAGATTGATGTCTCCTCGCTTGACGTGTTCCCAAAGAAAGTGATGATGAATATCAATATGCTTCGTCTTGGGATGTTGAACCGGGTTGCTAGAGATCATAATGGCACTTTATTTATCACAGTAAAGAGGCACTTTATCACAATTGACACCATAATCCTTTAAAGTTTGCCTCGTCCAAATAATTTGTGCACGGCAACTGGCAGCAGCTGCATACTCGGCCTCGATGGACAAGAGAGAAACACAATTTTGTTTCTTTGAAGACCAACTTACCAAAGACCGGCCAAGAAATTGGCAGCCTCCGGAAGTGTACTTCCTATCCACACGGTCTCCCGCCCAATCCAAGTCAGTATATCCAATGAGATCAAACGAAGCCCCCTTGGGATACCATAAGCCAAAGTTTGGGGTATGAGCCAAATATTAAAAGATTCGCTTGACAGCCACATGGTGACTCTCCTTAGGTGAAATCGTGTACAAATTCCCACACTTAACATGATATCCGGTCTAGATGCACAAAGGTAAAGCAAAGATCCAATCATGGAGCGATATACCTTTTGATCCACAACTTAACCATTGGTATCACTATCAAGATGGCATTTGAGTGGCATAGGAGTGTTGGCCTTGGGAGGATTGAGCTCATCCATCTTGAACCTCTTGAGCATGTCTTGCGTGTATTTGGCTTGATTGATGAAGGCACCTTGACTTTGTTGCTTGACTTCGAAACCAAGGAAGTACTTCAACTCTCCCATCATAGACATCTCAAACTTATTTGTCATCAACGTGGAAAATTCTTCATTAAAAGCTTTGTTAGGAGAACCAAATATAATATCATCAACATATAGTTGGCATCTGAACAAGTTCCCGTTGACCCTCTTCGTAAAAAGAGTGGGATCAATTTTCCCAATTTCAAACCCACGGTCTTGCAACATCTCGGTAAGGTGCTCATACCACGCACGTGGGGCTTGCTTAAGGCCATAGAGAGCCTTATCAAGAACGTATACATGATTGGGGAACTTGGGATCCTCGAACCCCAGGGGTTGCTTGACATATACCAACTCCTTAAGGGGACCATTAAGAAAAGCACTCTTGACATCCATTTGATATAATTTAAAGTTATGATGAGAAGCATATGCAAGCAGCACGCGAATAGATTCAAGGCGGGCAACAGGAGAAAAGGTTTCACTGTAGTCGATACCCTCGACTTGGGAGTAGCCTTGTGCCACCAATCTTGCCTTGTTGCGAATGACGATACCGTTCACATCGTGCTTGTTTTTTAAGATCCATTTAGTTCCAATAACATTGTGGTTCTCCTGAGGTCTTGGCACCAATTGCCATACTTGGTTGTGCTCGAAGTTGTTGAGTTCATCGTGCATAGCTTCAACCCATTCCATATCCTCAAGCGCATCTTGTACCTTAAGGGGCTCAATGCAAGAAACAAACGTGTGATGTTCACAAAAGTTTGTTAATTGTTTACTAGTGTTACCCCTTTTTGCAAGTCGTCATAGACGTTTTCCAACAAATGTTGTCTAAGTTTGATCTTGGCAGCATTCCTGGCGGCTCGTATCTCTAAGATTTCCTCCATGGAGGGTTGGGGGACAACATTCTGAGAGTCATATTCTTGATGATGTTGAGCGCCTTCGTGATATCGCTCTTGGTCTTGAAGAAGATCTTGATCTTGAGCTTGCTCGA
The DNA here is from genome assembly GCA_022496015.1 of Hordeum marinum. Lineage (NCBI taxonomy): Eukaryota > Viridiplantae > Streptophyta > Magnoliopsida > Poales > Poaceae > Hordeum > Hordeum marinum. The sequence goes on from CM039672.1 coordinate 115,517,788, forward strand.
AGACGTGAACTTGATCTTGGGCATCATTTGGTGAAACACCATCATTAGTAGATTGATATTGCTCTTGATCTTGTCCATGTGGTATAGGACCTTCATTTAGTTCTTCGGAAGCGTGTGGGTCTTGCGTCGGTGATGGTTCCACTTGAGTGGAACATTGTCCTTCTCCTTCAGCCACAAGGGGTTCCTCAACGTGTAGGAAGTATCCCACACCCATTCTTATCATGGCTTGGGGAGGAATTTCATCACCTACATCACAAATACCACTTTGCTCCACTTGGGAGCCATTATTTTCATCAAACTCTATGTTACTCGTCTCCTTAATGAGTCTTGTGGACTTGTTGAGGACACGGTAAGCATGAGAGTTTGCATCATAACCAACAAATATGCCCTCATGGGCTCTAGATTCAAATTTAGACAAACGAGCACCTTTCTTGAGAATGAAACACTTACAACCGAACACCCGAAAGTATTTGAGGTTGGGCTTGTTCCCGGTAAGAATCTCATAAGGAGTCTTGTTCAAACCTTTGCGGATATAGAGCCCATTTGATGCATGACACACTGTGTTGATGGCTTCGGCCTAAAAGTTGTATGGAGATTTAAACTCCGCCATCATGGTTCTTGACACATCCATCAATGTCCGGTTCTTCCTCTCCGCAACACCATTTTGTTCAGGGGTGTAAGGTGTGGAATATTGGTGCTTTATCCATTCATCACTGAGAAACACATTTAGGGTGTAGTTCTTGAACTTAGTGTCGTTGTCACTTCTGATCATCAGAATCTTTGCATCATGTTGACGTTGGACTTCATTTGCAAAGTCGATGACGGTCTGTTGGGTCACACTCTTCCTCTTGAAGAAATATACCCAAGTATATCTTGAGTAATCATCCACAATCACCAAGCAATATCTTCTTCCACCAAAATTGTCAAAAGATGGAGGCCCAAAGAGATCCATGTGAAGGAGCTCTAAGGTCCTCTTTGAGTAGATTGGTGTAGTCGGACGATGAGCCTTTTCATGTAGCTTTCCTTTGATACACGCACTGCAAGCACGATCTTTGGCAAAACTCACGTTTGTTAGTTCAAGAATGTGATCCCCTTTGAGGAGACTTTGCATAGATATCATATTAACATGGGATAGTCGGCGATGCCAAAGCCATCCCACATCAACTTTATCCATTAGACATGCCACGGTCTTAGTGGGTCACTCAGAGAAGTTAATCACATAGAGACCATTTTTGACATGTTCAACAAAGGCTACTTTAAGAGTCTTGCTCCACAAAAGGGTCAAAGACCCTTGCTACTTTAAGAGTCTTAGAGTTGGTACTTTAAGACCCTTGCGTATCAAAGCCAAAGAAAGTACTAAAACCCATGATTGCAAGTTGGCGAACGGAAAGTAAATTGTATGCAAGGGTCTCAACAAGCATGACTCTCTCAATAGTTAAAGTCGGAGAGATAACCACCTTACCAAGACCCAATACCTTTGAGATTGCATCATCTCCAAATGAGACTTGGGTGGTGACAGATTCATCGGGTTGAACATCCACCACCAAGTCCTTGCTTCCGGTCATATCATTTGTTGCTCCGCTATCGAGCAACCATGAGACTCCCCCGGAAGCAAAGTCCTACAAGAAATCAATGTTTGGTTTTAGGTACCCATTGTTTAATGGGTCCTTTCATGTTAGCAACAAGGGTCTTAGGAACCCAAATACACCATTCAATGTAATCATAAGAAGAACCAACATATTTGGCATAAACATGCCCATCACTAGCACGGCACAAAACATAAGAGGGGTTAAAGTCGCCGGTCTTGTTGGGGTGGGTGATCTTGCCCATCTTGGCATTACCAACCACAACTTTGTCTTTCTTCTTCTCATGAGGACCATCTCATGCTCTTACAAAGGTTTCCTTGAGCGGTGTAATTTCCTTGGTGTTCACCATCTTCTTCTTGCTTGCTTTTGGGTGCAAACCCAATTCCTTCTTTTGCCACAACTTCCTTCTGATTACTCAAGAGATCATTGAGCATCTTCTCACCTTGGATACACGTCACCAAGACCTTTTCAATCTGCTCTATTAGCTTAGCATTTTCCTCCACAAGATGTGCATGCTCACAACATGGGTTAATAGCAGATGCATTATCCTTAGTGAGTTCTAATTGGAGTTGATCATGCGACTCCTTAAGAGAGGCATGAGCACACTTAAATGCCTTGTGAGCATTGTCAAGTGTGTCAAGCTCAACCTCGAGTCGATCATGGCCAACTCCAAGTGCAACCTTTTCAAATTTGAGCACACGGTTAAGAACAATAGCATGATCAAAATCTTTACGTAATTTAGCAAGGTCATCATTTTTTGACTCCTCAAGAGTCATACGAAGACCTTGCTCTTTATCAAGAGCAATAGATAGATCCGCTATCTCATCGGCATAATCATGACTATGGCCTCTCAATTCCTCAAGAAAATCTTCTTGAGACTCAGTAGTGTCATGGGCCTCACCAAGTTGTTCCAATAGAGCAACGAAGTGCTTCTTGGACTCTCCCTTGAGTTTACACATGAATTTTTCAAACTAATTTTTATCCTCTTTCGCCTCCTCATGTTCATCCACACATTATAAAGATAGAGTGGAAGAAATAGAAGTCTTAATGTTTGAGGTTTTGGCATTGGAGGTTACCTTGGTGATACCTTTAGCCATGAGGCACCTCGCGACGATGTTCTCATTGGGGGCGTCGAAGAGTGACACCTTTGTTAAGGTAGAGGAAGCAATTGCCATAGATTCCATTGCCATTCCTTCGTCGCTTGTGTCCTCGTCATCAACATCATCATCCGAGGCATACTCTTCATGAGCCACCAATACTTTGTGAGGAGCCTTCCTGGTAAAGTTGGTTTTGTTGGGGAAGGACTTGGCCTTATCTTTGCGAATGAGCTTGCCACCATTGTCTTCCCTCTTCTCATATGGGCAATCCACCACAAAGTGACTCACATTACCACAGTTGTAGCATGTTCTCACACGTTGCTTGCCCTTTGACCCATTTGAGTTGTTCTTGGAGAAGTTGGGCCTTGTGTTTCTCTTGTTGCCCCAAAATTGTCTGGACGCAAGAGCCATGTGCTCATGATAAGCATATTTGGTGTCCTCGGGGAAACCCTCTTCTTCTTCTTCTTCTTCTTCTTTCTCTTGATTGACCTTGGCCTTCAAATCAAGGTTGGGAGAGGATTTCTTTGATCATTGCACGTGAGCGAGTGCATTGTCAGCTGTCATGTTTAGGATGTTCATTGCAATAAACTCATCCAACACATCACCAGAAGACAAGGTGTGAAAGTCCAGCCTTTGACGGATGACAGCGGACATGGCCTTGTTGTAGGGCATGATGGCCTTCAGAAACTTACGCTTGATCCAAGTATCATCCACATCCTTGATGCCATGATCTTTGAGGGAAATGGCGAGAGCGGTCACCCTTCTATAGATCTCACGCAGTTCCTCATCCTCTGTCATCACAAACTCATCTGACTGATTAAGGACAACTTCATAGTTTGACCATTGAATGCTTGAACTGCCCTTGTACATGGAGACAATGTGTTCCCAACACTCTTTAGAAACAGTGAAGGGCCGCATGTGAGGTAGATCTTCAGCAGGAACAGCAGCTTGGAGTATGAACATGGCGGAAGAATTTAGCTGTTTATCCGCTTGTTCTCTTGGAGTAAGGTTGCGTGCATCATGAGCATAGTATCTTTCTTCAATGACTCTCATGATATGAATTGAGCTGTGATCTAAATGAGACTTAATACTGAAAAAATAGTTAGCAAAATCATTCTTAACAAGTTTAGGAGGAGGACCATGATTAACTATATGAGGTGGGTGCATCGGTCCTCCATAGACCACGGGAGGGGGAACTGAGGCAAATCTCCCCGACCCATTAATTCCTCGAGAACAATTATCCTTGTCAGCAGTAGCCCCATCCTTACCGGAGTTGACATCCGATGTCGAGTTAGTGGGTTTAACCATTTGCACTACATCGGTAGAAACTTTAAGAGTTGCAAGAAAATCTTTAAACATGGATTGAACCTCGATCGCCATGGAGGATTTGAGCAAGGACAAAGCCTCATTCAAATCCTCACGAGAGAATGTGTTCACACCCACGGCCTCGGGAAGTTCTCCCACACGCTCCTGTTCGCCAGCCATACTCTTCGGGTGGTGAAACCCTTAATAAAGAGACGTAGCTCTGATACCAATTGAAAGGATCGATATGGTTGACTAAAGGGGGTGAATAGGAAGCTAACACTTTTTAACTTTTCTTTAACAATTTAGGATTAGCATCAAATAGGTTGGTTAGATGTGCAACTAGGTGAGGAACCTATATGATGCATATCACAACAAGCATACAAGCAAGCAAGGGATACAACACAATAATAGCTTGCGTGAAGTAAAGGTAAGAGATAACCAAAAGTGGAACCGGTGGAGACAAGGATGTGTTACCTAAGTTCCTTCCCTTGTGAGGAAGTACGTCTCCATTGGAGCGGTGTGGAGGCACAATCCTCCCTAAGAAGCCACTAGGGCCACTGTATTCTCCTCACGCCCTCACACAATGTGAGGTGTCATGATTCCACTATTGCGACTGGACCTTTACAAACAAGGTCAGGGCTCTCTCCACAACTTAATTGGAGGTTCTCAACGAAACCACGAAGCTTCACCACAATGGAATATGGCTTCGAGGTGACCTCTTCCGTCTAGGGTGCTCAAACACACAAGAGTAACAACATCCACACAAGAAACTATGGGGGAATCAATTTTCCTTTGGTGGAAGTGTAGATCTAGATCTCCTCCTTCAATCCCTAGCAAGACAACAAATTTGGGTGTCTAGAGAGAGATCGGGCAAGAAAGCACAAGGGGCATCAATGGTGGAGAAAGATAGGTAAGAGACAAGGGAGAGGAGGAAGAAGCATCTCTTATATAGCCCCCCCCCCATTTCCAACCGTTACAGCCAAACTCACATGGGAGCGGTACAACCGGGGAGGTGAGCAGTACAACCGGTATAACCGGTATGACCGGTATGACCGGCCAACCACCGCTCAACCACCGGGCCAAAACAGAAACTTGGCCCGGATGTAGCAGCCAGGTCTGAGCCTCGGACCCGGCAAAGTCCCAAGCGGTACAACCTCTAGGGACTCCGGTTGTACCGGCTATATGAATATAGAGGTACAACAGGTCCAGAACCGCCCAACAACCGGAGCACAACAAAAACTTGTCTGGTTGTGGACCGGTGCTGGGCCGGTTCAACTGCCCAGAGCTGCCTTTTTGAGTCTCCCAGACTTTGGTGGTACTACCGCCCGGGGGCAGTGGTACAACCGTTGGGGACCATTTTGGCAGCACCCCCAGGGTATCACCCCTGGAGTGGTGGTCGAACCGGAGGTTAAAACCAGCTATGCAATTAGGTCGACACTGCGGATTACCTGGCACGTAAAGGAAGAAAGAGGGGCCTCTCTCTCAATGATGTGGGGAAGAGAATTGGGTGAAGATGGATGTGCGAAAGAACTGATTCACCCAAAACTTTCCAACGTGGATCCCTCTTGATAGCATGGGATCCCTACGACCAAAGAGAATAAACACGTAGAGAATCCCATCTTTGATCTTTTCCGTTTGGAGGGTCCACCTAACTGTCTTGCGTTCCACATACAATCCCTGTATAACTTGATGCACGGTTAGATCCTAGTGAGTTGTCATCATCATCAAAACACCAAGGGTATGAGAATGCTCTTACACTAGTGATGGGAAGATCTCTTTCCTCGATTTTTCCTTATCATTCCGTTTATGTTGCCAGAGCCGCAATGCTGAGCCATTGATTCCGCAGAGCGACATCGCACAAGAAACCGAGGGCCGCTTCATCTACTTCACCCTCACCCGCAACGCCTGCTGGGAGAGCCCATGTGTCCCCGCGTCGCCCTGTGAGGCACGAAGAAGTCACTCGCCGACCTAAGGATGAGGTGGCGCGCAAGGTCGATGAGGAGGAGCACGGGGTGCCTCCTTCCCCCCGCGAAGAACTACCTCCCCCGCCTAAGGAGGGTCTGCTTGGAGGCATGCCCTCGGGGGAGGAGAATGTGCCTCTGGAAGCGCCTAATGCTGGGTGCCACCGATATGGAGGTGGAGAATGAGGCGACCCCTGGGAAAGCTCCACGCTTGCCGGTGGGATGATGCCCACCGTGAGACCATGGCGAGCCTGTTGCACATGCTGCCACGACAACACGAGGAGGCGGCCGCGCCAAGCCCTCATCCTGTGGCTGACGAGGCGATCCTCATCAAGGGAAAATGGCCTCCTCCGTAGGAGGACCCTTCATGCACTTCGCGGACGGTGGCCGCAGGGGGCAACGCTGAAAAGCACCAGTGTCGCACCCTGCAGCAGCGCCCTGGTGCCATGAGGAACCTTTTAGAGCACTAGGGCCACACTAGACACACTCGAAACCGACCTTCAGGCGAAGGAGGCACGCCTCACAGCTGAGTGCTTTGGCTTGGTTGTCGGATGGCACAAACTTCGGGTGGCCGTCAAGCTGGGCCGCTGGCAGGGCGATGCCTCTAGGGACAAGAGGGACAAGGCCGCTCATGACGCCAAGGAGATGTGGGACAACAATGTTCAGGAGGTGGATGCGGTGGTCCTGTGGCGCGAAGAGGCAAAGGCTTGTGCCAAGGTGGTGGAGGAGCATATCTCCCTACGGCAGCCGGAGCTCCAGGCGCAGGAGGATGCAGTCGCGACACGCGAGTGGCACTTTGCCACACGTGAGGAGGATCTCACCAATAGGGAGGTGTAGGATCCGAAGTATGTCTAGATGAGTGTGATTAGACTACTTGACCAAATAAAAATCTATATTTTTCCCAATTTTAGTTGTTGGCAAGTTTTATCAATTGTATCATGTCAAGCCCACCCTACACATGCATGTCTAAGCATATAGCAGCGGAAAGCAAACACAAGCACATGAGAGTAGAGGGAAGGGATAGGAGAATCAAATGCAATTGGAGACAAGAAGATTTTTTCCCATGGTTCCGATAGGTGGTGCTATGGTACGTCCACGCTGATGGAGACTTCAACCCACAGAGGGTAATGGTTGCAGGAGTTCATGGAGGGCTCACAGAGGATAGAAATATTGTGGTAAAATTTCAGCTCATTATCACTCTCTAGTAAAAAAACTAAAATTCACGCACTGGAGTCAAAGTTTCGGTTTCAGATTTAGCATTGTTTCTACTCATCTTATGAATCATCCTAAAGGATTTACTTGGCATAAACACTAAGTAAAACATAAAAAACACAATCATAGAAAAGGCATAATTGTGCAAACACTCAAAAACAGAAAGGAAAAGATAAGATAAATTTTATTCATTGGGTTGCCTCCCAACAAGCGCTATTGTTTTACGCCCCTAACTAGGCATAACGCAAAGATTCAACTATTGTCATCTTTAGTTTCCAACTCCTCAATCACACAACAAGAATTCTTCAAGGATCTAGCAGGCATACTTTCAATGACAATACTTCTATGGATAAGATTGAAAAATTCATTCTTGCCATTAGGGTCATTTACCACTTCAACAAAATTGGGGTGAATACAAATCATTTTAAGATCCTCATTGTTTCTACTAGAAGTGGAACCCTTGTTCATAGGAATATGAGTAGATTTGTAATATTTACTAATAGGAGTTTTTTCAATAATCTTGACGGTAGAAAAAGCTGAGCTTAAGTTACTAAAGATTTCTTCCAACTTATCAATTCTAGCGGGGCTCTCTTCCATTCTTTTGTTTACTTCGGGTTCTTTATCCTTTAACACTTTAAGAGCGTCTCCCACTTTTGACCCAATTTTATTAGCAAGATTATGCATCCTTTTATGTAATTTTTCAATATTTTCTTCGGTGAGCATTTTCTTTTCAATAGCATCTAAGTTTTGCATAACATGCTCAAGAGTTAAAATCGTTTCATTGAAAGTGATAGGTGGTGAACCCACCAAATTTCCCATAGCATTAAAAGCATCCAAGGTGAGGTGCATCAAGAAATTCCCACTGGTAATCATATCAATGCCAAATCTATACCAAGTGGTGATGCCCACATAAAAAATGCGAAGAAGAACAACGGTAGATTCCTTACGAATAGATTTATTATGAGCATTGCAAATCCTATACCAAGTATCTTTTATATTTTCTCCTACCCTTTGTTTAAAGTTAAGAACCTCATTCTCAGGGGTACACGCAATAACAGAAGAAGTATCCATAGTGAAAGGATAGACAAACAAGACGTCTAACAAGTAAAACGCAAACGAAAAAGAGGACGAATAAAACGGCAAATTTGTGAAGTGGGGGAGAGGAAAATGAGAAGAAAATGGCAAATAATGTAAATTGCAAGGAACCTGATAGATGTTTATGATGTCTCCCCTACGCCAGAGATTGGCATGCTGAAGAGAGACTGCTTACGCACCTCCTCTACGACAACGGCGCCAGAAATTCCATTGACGTGGTTTGAAACTGCGTCGGTATTTCCCCAAAGAAGAAGGGATGATGCACCACAGCTATGGTAAGTATTTCCCTTAGTTAAGAAACCAAGATATCAATCCAAGGAGGAAGACCACGCAACACTATGTAAATGTTGCCTGCACACAAAGAACAAATACTTGCAACCCAACGCGTAAGAGAGGTTGTCAATCTCTCAATGGTAAAAGATAGATTAGATTGTAATATGTTGGTCAAATAGATCTCACAAGAACAAAAAATAAAAGAAGTAAATAAAAAGTGCATCAAGGTATTTTTGGGTTTTTGGATTAATGAATGTGAAAACAAAAGCGGCAAAAAGATAGATCGGAAAGCAATATGTTGGAAAAGTAGACCTGGGGGCCATAGAATTCACTAGTGGCTTCTCTCATGAGTATAACACACGGTGGGTAAACAAATTACTCTTGGAAATTAATAGAAGATCAAATAATCATGACAATATCCAAGTCAATGATCATTATATAGGCATCACGTCCAAGATAAGTAGACTGAAACGATTCTGGATCTACCACTATTACTCCACACATCGACTGCTATCCAGCATGCATCTAGTGTATTAAGTTCATGAAAAAATGGACTAATGCAATAAGAATGGTGACATGATGTAGACAAGATCTATTCATGTAGGAATAGACCCCATCTTGTTATCCTTAATGGCAACGATACATGCGTGCCTTGCTGCCCCTTCTGTCGATGGGAAAGGACACCGCAAGATCGAACCCATCACAAAGCACCTCTTCCCATGGCAAGAAAAATCTATCTAGTTGGCCTAACTAAACCAAAGATTCTAAGAAGAAATACGAGGCTATAAGTAATCATGCATATAAGAGATGAAAGAAGACTCAAATAATTTTCATGGATAGAAACTGATCATGAACTCAAAATTCATCAGATCCGAACAAACACACCGCAAAAACTCATTACATCAAATAGATCTCCAAGAGACCATTGTATTGAGAATCATAAGTGAGAGAGGAATCCATCTAGCTACTGCCTACAGACCCATAGGTCTATGGTGGACTGCTCTCGCATCATCGGAGAGGCACCCATGAAGACGATGCACCCCTCCGTGATGGTGTTAGATTGGATCTTGCGGTTCTAGAACTTGCGGCGGCTGGAATTGTGTTTCATTGACTCCCTTAGGGTTATTGGAATATTTGGGTATTTATAGAGCTGATAGGAAGTGGAGAGGCGTCCCGAGGTTGGCACAACCCACCAAGGTGCGCCTGGGGCCTCTGGCACGCCCTCGTGTCTTGCGCTCTCCTTGGCCCTCCCCTTTGACACTTCTTTGACCCATTGGATGTCTTCTAGACAAAAAACTCTCGAAAAAGTTTCACAGTGTTTGGGCTTATTTTGGTACTGATATTTTGCGAAGTAAAAAACAAGCAAAAAATAGCAGTTGGCACTTGACACTATGTCAATAGGTTAGTCCCAAAAAATTATATAAAGTTGATATAAAATGATTGTAAACATCCAAGATTGATAATATAACATCATGGAACAATCAAAAATTATAGATACGTTGGAGACATATCACGTAGTCATCTATATAGGAGTATATTGACTTAGGAGCCATGTAAGAATACTTGATCATAGGTCATACTCATCGTTTAAGCACAAGTGAGGTTGCCACTTGTGCATAAAGCTTTTAATGTGTTCACATCTTAAGAGATGATTTGACTCAAGTCTTAGAGTAAAGCTCCCCCTTGATGTGACATCCCCCCTAAGAGGGACAAACTAACCTTGGGTTTTGTCATTGAAGACTTCATGTAGGTGTTGTAATAGAGGATGCTCATAGTTGATGAAGATCATATTGAGTTGGGAGCAATCCTTGTTGTTTCGTACTCTTCTCTCCTACATGGGTTAGTCCCACACAAGGAACAAATACAAGGGTATATATGGACATGGAGTGAAACGCATGTGATATGATGTCCATTGGTTCATTTATTACCTTGCTCCTTTCTTACGTATGAGGGAATATGTGACTCCTTGAACATCATATCACATTTATTACTATTGCATAAGATTGTAGTTAATTTCAAATAGTCCTTACCAAAATGAATGTGGGTGAATTTTATTGGCGGAGTCACCCCTCAAGAACTTCTCTAGTTATTCTTCTTTGGGACCCACGTCAACTTGATGGGGATCCTTGGGTTTGAAGTAGCGCTTGTTGAAGAAGAGCTTGTAGTAGCCTTGGGAACCCACTTGATCATGCCTTGAGATTCGTCTTCAAATGTGTCAATCTCCTCTTGAAGCTTGTCCTTTCCCTTGAGCTTGTGGTCTTGTGGTGGAAGGTCATCTTGGTCTTTTGTTCCCTTGGGGAGAGTAGGTTCATACTTCTCCTTTTGGGGAACAAACTTCGGCTTGGGGTATTGACCTTCTTCTCATTCAACTCCATTAGCGTTGAAGTAGCCAATACATTGGTTCTTCCGGTGTCCTCCATGCTTGCGTACAATCTCCTCCAATTGCTAACTTCCAGCAAGACTCTTGTAGACACTTTTTTCTTTAATTCCGTTCAATAAATTGTTTTATTGCTCAAGTGTAACTTGGTTAAGAGAATCATTAATGGAATCAATAGAGATACTAGAAGCAACATCATTGGATTTAACATGTTTATTGTTGCTACTAGGTGTGGAACCTTTCTTGCCTTTGTTACTAGTTTGCTTAGGTTTAACTTGTGGAACAAAAGTAGACAAGAGTAATCACTTGGCTAGATAAGAAGAACTCTTCTTTTTAAGATCATCATTGATAGCTTTAAGAAACTCATATTCTGCCCTAAATTTAGCTTCTCGGAGCGTAACTTCTCATGAGTTCTTAGAAGCTCTCTACGATCTTTTTGAGTAGATTCATGGGATAACTTAAGAGTGTTTAGTTCTTTAGTTAGACACTCAATATCCTTCTTATCATCATCACATGACTTATCTTTACTAGCATGAATATTATCAAGTTAATTTTGACTAACATCACTAGTTTTATCAAAGAGCAAGTCATCATATCCAAGTAAGTATCCTCATCACTATTAAAGTCAATGTATTCGGGGTGTGATATCTTGGGACCTTTATCCATGAAGAAATTTCCACTTCCTTCATTTGGTGAATCAAATATGTCACAGGAATTGGATGATACGCGTGCTAGTCCAACAACACCTTCATCTTGCATATAGTCGTAGTCGGAGTGATAGCTTCTCTCAGATTGGTTGTCGGATTCCGAGCCGAAAACCGATTGACCAAGATGAGCTTGATGTCTTCTTCTCGTGTAGATCTTGGTGTACTTGTCCTTCTTCTCCGAGTCCTTTCTCTTTGGGAGGGTCTTTGTTCATAGCGATCTTCTCTACTCCCTCTCTCTCTACAAGGGGACTCATTTCTTGAGATTTTTCTTCTAGGTGACTCTTCTATTTTGTGGGGTGGGGGCATGCACTCATTGGAGTAGTGTCTGTGCCTTCCACAATTATAACAATTCCGGTCATGACTAGATGAATGCTTCTCTTCATATATTGAGTTGGATCTTATCTCTTTGCCTCTATTCTTGTAGAACTTATTGAATTTCTTGACCATTAGGCTTATCTCTTCATTGGAAACACGGTTGTCACTTGCGGTAGCGGAAGTGTCACTTGAAGATTTGTATGCACCGCTTGACTTGTTGTAAGCTCTTCTTTGTCTTTGAGTGACATTTGATACATCTCCAACGTATCTATAATTTTTTATTGTGCCATGCTGTTATATTATCAATCTTGGATCTCTTACAATCATTTTATAGCAACTTTATATCATTTTTTGGGACTAACCTATTGACATAGTGCCAAAGTGACAATTGTTATTTTTTCTTGTTTTTTACTTTGCAGAAAATCAGTACCAAATGGAGCCCAAATGTCACGGGAATTTTTGGAGATTTTCTGTGGACCAGAAGAACCAGGATGGGCCAAACAACCACCAGAGAGGGGGCCCCGGGTGGCCACCCTCCGCCAGGGCGTGCCAAAGGCCCCTAATGTGGCCTAGTGGAGCGTGCCCACCTTGAAAGTCCCCTCCACCGACTAATCGCCCTATAGATTCCCAAATATTCAGAAAACCCTAGAGGAGTCGATGAAACACAATTCCAGCAGCCGCAAGTTCCAGAACCGCGAGATCCAATCTAACACCATCACGGAGGGGTGCACCGTCTTCATGGGTGCTTCTCGGATGATGCGTGATTAGTCCACCATAGACCTACGGGTCTGTAGGCAGTAGCTAGCTGGATTCCTCCCTCTCTTTTGATTCTCAATACAATGGTCTCTTGGAGATCTAATTGATGTAATGACTTTTGCGGTGTGTTTGTTGGGATTATATGAATTTTGAGTTCATGATCAGTTTCTATCCATGAATATGATTTGAGTCTTCTTTGATCTCTCATTTGCATGATTACTTGTAGCCTCGTATTTCTTCTTCTAATTTTTGGTTTATTTAGGCCAACTAGCTCGATTTTTCTTGCCCTGGGAAGAGGTGCTTTGTGATGGGTTCGACCTTGCAGTGCTCTTTCCCAGTGACAGAAGGGGCAACAAGGCACGCATTTATCGTAGCCATTAAGGATAACAAGATGGGGTCTATTCCTACATGAATAGATATTGTCTACATCATGTCACCATTCTTATTGCATTACTTTTTTTCTCCATGAACTTAATACACTATATGCATGCTGGATAGCGGTCGATGTGTGGAGTAATAGAAGTAGATGAAGAATCATTCCGGTCTACTTATCTTGGAAGTGAGGCCTATATAATGACCATTGCATGTATATCATCGTGATTATTTGATCTTCTATCAACTGCCCAACAATAATTTGTTCACCCACCATGCGCTATAGTCGTGAGAGAAGCTTCCTGGTTGCCTCTGCGAGGGATGTGTTGGAGTTCCATGCCCAAGAAATGCGTCTCGAGTTTGGGCACCTCCTCGAGGTAAGAGACCATGTGCTCGTCCTTCGGTTTGTAGCTCTTGTTGGATAAGTCGACGAGAAGCCGTGAGTTACCCTTGATGAGTACACGCTTGAAGCCAAGCACGGTGGCAGCCTTGAGTCCAGTGATGAGGCCCTTGTACTCAACAATGTTGTTGGAGACCTTGGCGTTGTGCTTGAAGTAGAGTTGTACTGCGTAGTAGAGCTTATCTCCTATCGGCAAAGTGAACATCATGCCAACCCCCATGCCCTGTCGGGAGAATGCTCCATCGAAGTGGATAGTCCATCCGTTAGGGGCATCCTTCCCAGACAGGAGAGACTCGGCCTCCCGAGGATCGTCTTGGTGCGGGTCTGTCCATTCCACCATGAATTCAGCCAAAACCGTTGCCTTGATTGTACTTGTAGTGAGGAGAACTATCTCGAAAGGCTACAACTCAACATTGCATTAAACGACGCTGAGAGATCACTAGAAGAGTATGTCTAGAGGGGGGTGAATAGACTACTAGCACAAATTAAAATCTCCACAAGGTGCAAAGTTAAGTGTTGGCAGATTTAGCAAATTTAGCAAGTTTAGCACACCCTACACATGCAAGTCATCAAGTATAGCAGAGGAAAGTAAAGACATTGCACATGGAAGTAAGGAGTTGAGATAGGGAGATCAAACGCATGAAGGACACAAAGATTTTTCCCGTGGTTCCGATAGGTGGTGCTATTGTACGTCCACGTTTATGGATTCTTCAATCCATGAAGGGTAACGGTCGTGAGAGTCCACGAAGGGCTCTACCCGCGGAGAGTTCCACGAAGAAGCAACCTTGACTATACCATGATGGCCTACGTCCATGGAGTACTAGCCTAACTCAGGGTAGATCTTCACAAAGTAGGCGAACTCCTTTCCCTTACAAACTTCTTGGTTTACTCCACAACACAAAGTACGAGGCTCCCAAGCGACACCTAACCAATCTAGGAGGTACCACCCTCCAAAAGGTAATGGGCTTGATAATGTCGATGAACTCCTTGTTCCTGTGCTTCAAGATGATAGACTCCTCAACACGCAATCACACTCTCGCGGATTTGGCTTCGGTGGAAGAGATCGATTGGGTGGAAAGCAACTTGGGGAGGCTAGAGATCAAGATTCATATGCTTGGAATGGAATGCCATGATATCAACACATGAGTAGGTGGCTCTCTCTCAGAAAATATGATAGGATATGTGGGGATTTGTTCTTAGTGCTTCTCTTGCGATTGAGTGGTGGTGGTGGGGAATATATAGGCATGTCCAAAAATCCAACCGTTACACCTTAAGTGACCAACTCGGCGACACTGATGTGTGAATCTCGGTGGTACCGAGTTGCTCCAAAGGTGGTAACTTTTGAATCTTGGTGAGACCGATATAGAATTCTCGATGGTACCGATCAGGTGTTCAACGGTCAGAATCCAAATCTCGATGATGCCGATCCAAAAACTTGGAGCTTCCAATTTTGTGAATCAAGGTAACAGAAAGTTAGCAACCTGGACTCGGAGACACCGATGTGGGATCGATTGCACCAATGTGCTAGGGTTTGGCATGGTTTTGGGAATCGGTGGGACAGAGTGGAAAGTGTCGGTTTCACCGATTTGCATAAAAGGCTTAGACAGAATATGTGGGAGAGTTTGTGGGTGTTTTTGGTGACTATCACTTGTGCACATTTGAGCATCTTGTTCCCCAACAGTACCTTACCCCCTTTTAATAGTATTGGCTTTCCTATGGACTCAAAGTGATTTCTCACAAGGTGAAATGTAGAGTCCTTTTTCCTTGAATCTTTGCCAATGCTATTCCTTCTCCTTCTTCTTCTTGGGGATACTCTCCACGATCCTTTTTGCCAACCCATCTCTCTCTATGGACTTTCACCTGAGATACACTAGGTAGAAATATTAGTCCAAGAGACAGTGTATGTTGTCATGAATTATCAAAACCACCAAGGGGGCATATTGTGCTTCCAATCTCCCCCTTTTTGGTAATTGATGACAACATACAATCAAAGCTTCACTTTAAGATGCAAAAATATGTGAAGACTTTGAAGTATACATGACTGATACAAGATCCCCCTAGATGTGTGCAATCCATTATAAGGATAGTTGCTTTTGAATGCATGAAAACACACATGGTAGGAAGGACATGAGAAGTCATGTATATCTTGGCAATATGCATCAAATATATGTGAATGAAATGATTTCATGTTCAAGACTCACTCTTGCAAAAAAATATGTGCAAGAAGCAAGAGATCATCTTGAGCAACAATATGATGCATATACTTACCTTGAGGTCCTTGAGCATTTAACAGTAGGAACACACTTGAGAAAACAATGTTAGGAAACACAAGTGTATATGATAGTGCAAATGCAAATGGAACCAAGAGTACCAAGATATGGAGGACATATGAGAAATGATTTCTTGAGAATGATAAGTTTCTCCCCTAGACAAAGATTGTGACACTAATTGAGAAACTTTTCCTCTCTCCCTGAATAATAATATGTAGATATTGAGAGTAGGTAGGTCTGAGAAAAATCTAAAGCATATGAGAATTAAATTTCAAATACATTCTTCTCTCTTATCCTTAAGTAGTGTTTGTGTGATAAGGGATCCTTGATATTTCTCCCCCTTCATATGATAAGGTTACACATTTCTTCTTTCCATGATCATCTCTACCCCTAAATCAATAATGCTTAGATATTATTGCCTTTGGTATGAGTATCTCACCCTTTGGTGTGAGTATCTCCCCCTTTGGTACGAATATAAGTTTTGAATCTTTGATATTTCTCCCCCTTTGGAAATAATTTCCAAAAAGGTCACACAAGGGACAATTAAAAGGAATCATCGAGTGGGAAAGGGATCCTAGAGATTTAGGGTCATTGAGAGTATTGAGACAAGGGTTCCTTGAAAACAGTTTTCTCCCCCTTAAGATCTGAAAAGCCTTTTAAAATTTCTCCTCCTTTGATGTGGGGATCCTTGATTATTTGAGATTATATCTCTTGAAGTTTGTCCCCCTACAGATTGGAATCATTGAACTGGTCATAAAGCAAGATAGACAAAGTGTATAGAGGTCAGTGGTTTCGAGGCAAAAGATTTTGTGCCACCGATATGTGTTTCTGCAGTAGGACTGCAATATCGGTAAGACCGAGAAATTTTGATCGGAGGATCCGAGTTGGAAAACAGAAACTTGGCAACTTTGTCAAATGGAATTTTTCAGAATGTATTAAACGTGTCTCAAAGATTTGTAATGAATATTCAGAAAGATTTGCAATGAATTTTCAAAAAGATTTTCAATGAATTTTCATTTAGGCTAGAGTTGAATGGAAATGTCAAAGAGCAACACAAGAAGGGTTCTCCATTCAATTTATATGACCAGATGATGGGCGGTAACTAGGTCACCTATATTAGAGTATATTGACTTAAGGAGTCAAGCAAGAATACTTGATCATAGGTCATACTCATCGTTAATCTCAAAATGGGGTTACCATTTTTTGATTAAGCATTTAATGTCTTCATATCACTTGAGTTGCTTTATCATGACTTAGAGTAAAGCTATATCAAGGATATGAGTACATACCTTTGAGTGATGTTGTTGACATAGCTTGTAGGTGAACTTGATGAGGATGCTAGAGGTTGATGAACTTAATCTTGAGTTGGGAGAAATCCTTTTAGTTTTCATTCACTTTTTCACCTACATAGGTTAGTCATGCAAGGAAGAACATTATATGTTCACATGACATGATACCAATTGTGAGTTGATACCAATTGAGAAGTTTAAATATATGTAAATGATATGTTTTGTTGTCTTCTTCCTTTCATCATCAAAGAGAGGTTGTGGATACTTGGTCATGACAAGATTTCTTAAGATAAGAGTTGATGGCAATCTTGTGGAGTGTTGTTCTTCCAAGTACCTACAAAAGGGTTAGATGCAAGAAAAGGGAGCATAGAAGTTCAAGATACATGATATGCATGATAATAGTAGCATGGAATGGTTAAGAAAGCTCATCCCCTTGCATGCATCCGAGTGAGCATAGCTCAAGTTTGAAGCATCAATGATGTTCAATTCACTCCTCAAGTGACAAAACACTTTTTCATCAAGTGGCTTAGTAAGGATATCGGCCAATTGCTTGTTAGTACGAACATGCTTAAGATTAATGTCTCCTTTGGCAACATGATCACGAATGAAATGATGTCGAACTTGAATAAGCTTGGTTCAAGAATGTTGCATAGGATTATGGCCAATCTTAATAGCACTTTCATTATCACAAAGTAATGTCACATTTTTCACATGGATTCCACAATTCTTAAGCGTTTGTGTCATCCATAATAATTGCGCGCAACATGATCTGGCAGCAATATACTCAGCTTCGGCGGTAGATAGAGATTCCAAGTTTTGTTTCTTAGAGGACCAAGACACAAGAGACCTACAAAAAGATTGACATGTACCCGAGGTGGATTTTCTATCAACCTTTTCACCAGCATAGTCTGAGTTGGAGTAGCCAACGAGATTAAAGGAAGATCCCTTGGGATACCAAATGCCAAAGTTTGGTGTACATATCAAGTAACTCACAATGTGTTTCACAGCCTTAAGATGACATTCTTTAGGTGAAACTTGATATCGGGCACACATGCACACAATAAGCATAATATAGGGATGGGAGGCACATAGATATAGCAATGAACCAATCATTGATCGATAAACCTTTTGATCAACCGGTTCACCCTCCTTAGTGAGATCATCGTGTCCGCTAGAGGGCATGGGAGTTTTCATACCTTTGCACTCTTGCATGTTGAACTTCTTGATCAAGTCCCCGGTGTACTTAGTTTGAGAGATGAATGTACCTTCTCTCGTTTGCTTGATTTGTAGACCAAGAAAGAATTTCAGCTCACTCATTATAGACATCTCATACTTCTCTGACATCAACCTTCCAAATTTCTAACTAAATTGTGGGTTAGTAGATCCAAAGATAATATCATTCACATAAATTTGGCACACAAATAATTCACCATTAACTCTCTGTGTGAATAAGGTTGCGTCAATTTTATCAATTTCAAAACTGTTTCAATAAGAAACTTCGTTAGGCATTTATACCAAGCACAAGGAGCTTGCTTAAGACCATATAAAGCTTTCCGAAGTTTGTAAACGTGATCAGGTTTCTTAGGATTTACAAATCTGGGAGGTTGTTTAACATAGACTTCCTCCTCTATTTCTCCATTTAGAAAGGCACTTTGAATATCCATTTGGTAAAGAGTGATGTGATGGTGATTGGCATAAGCAAGAAGAATTCGAATGGCTTCTAGTCTAGCAACGGGGGCATAGGTCTCACCATAGTCAATACCTTCGACTTGCGTATATCCTTGGGCTACGAGACGAGCCTTGTTGCATACAACTTGACCGTCTTCATCTTGCTTGTTTTGAAACACCCATTTTGTACCGATGATGTTTTGCTCGTCCTTGGGCTTCTCCACGAGAGTCCACACTTTGTTCCTCTCGAAGTTGTGTAGCTCTTCATGTATAGAGTTCACCCAATCCGCGTCTTCAAGAGCTTGTTCAACCTTCAAGGGTTCAATGCTAGAGATGAAAGAATAATGCTCACAAAAGTTAGCTAAGCGAGTTTTAGAGCGAGTGATCCTCCGTATTTTTATATCACCAAAGATTTGGTTTAGGGGTGGTTCTTGGTCACTTGTGGTCGAACTCGGGGTAGCTTTGGCTTGTTGGATGGTGGAGCTTCTTCTTCATCATATCCTTCATCTTCCTTGTTGTCGAAGTGGTCATCTCCTTGAGGTGGTGGCGAACGAGGTTGTGGTGGATCTTCATGATGTACTGCCTCCTCCTCTTCATTTTGTCGTGTACCACTTGTGGATGCTTCCATGTTGTTTTGTCGGTAGCCTTGATCCGAAGTAGGAGCTTCCACTTGGGTTGATGAAGTGCTTTCCTTCACCTCCTTAGGACGAATCTTGCCAATGGGCAAATCTTGGATAGCTTCCGAAGGATCCTTATCTCCTGCATCATTTGGCAATTTTTTTGACTTGCGAACCATTTGATTCATCAAACTTCACATCTACTTTCTCTTCGACTTTTCGAGTGAAGTTGTTGTAGACATGGTAGGTATGAGAGTTCGACCCGCAACCAAGTAGGAAACCTTCATGAGATTTGGGAGCAAATTTAGCACGATGATGCTTATTAAGAATTTAGCACTTAGAGCCGAATACCCGAAATTATCCAACTTGGGGTTTGTTATCGGTGAGAAGCTCGTATGCCATTTTACTGAGAAGCTTGTGCAAGTAGAGTCAGTTTGTGGCATGAAACGATGTTTCCACGACTTTTGCCCAAAAGTGTTTTGGCGTATTCTATTCGTCAAGCATCGTTCTTGCCATCTCAATAAGGGTGCGGTTCTTCCTTTCAACAACTCCATTTTGTTGTGGTGTGTACGTAGCCGAGAACTCATGCGAGACACCTTCTTCTTGAAGGAAGTTATCTACATGGGTGTTCTTGAACTCTGATCCGTTATCCCTCCGAACCTTCTTGATCTTCACTTCAAATTGATTTTGTGCTTTGCATGCAAAGTTCTTGAAGATCTTTCGTACCTGCGACTTATCATCAAGAAAGAATACCCACGTAAATCTGGAAAAATTATCAACTATAACTAGACCATAAGAGTTTCCACCGAGACTCTTGTAAGCATTGGGACCAAAAAGATCCATATGAAATAACTCGAGTGGTCTCCTAGTGGTCATGATGTTCTTGACCAGATGAGTTCCACCTACTTGCTTTCCTGCTTGACAAGCGCTACAAAGCCTATCTTTGTCAAAGATAGCATCTTTAACACCAAGAATGTGATCGTCCTTGATAAGCTTATCTAGATTGCGCATGGCTACATGTCCTAGCCTTATATGCCATAGCCAATCTTTAAATGATTTTGCAATAAGACAAGTACGAGATTGGGCCTTTTTAGTGAAATAGACAATGTATAGATCACCTCTACAAATACTGGTAAAGACAATTTTATGATTATGATGATGAAACACTAGCAATCTACTTTAGTAAATAACACATTGAAACCGAACTCCACTAGTCTAGATACGGAAAGAAGATTGTAGCCAACGGATTCAATGAGCATGACATTTTGAATAGAGTTAACATGAGATATGTCCACCTTACCAAGACCAATTACCTTACCCTTAGAGTTGTCTCCAAAGGTCACGTACCTCCGAGGTCCTTGATTAGGTGTGATCTCTTGGAACATGTCTTTACCACCAGTCATATGATCGGTGCATCCACTATCGAGAATCCACTCTTTTCCACTGGACATGTAATCCTTGAAGTTTGCCATGAGACTTAGATTCTTCATGATCTTCTCATGCTCTATGTCGAACAACACATCCTCATCATAGTAGCCATGTTCTTCAGTGTCATCATTAGGTAGAATCTCCTCGTCATGAAAACCAAGAGACTCGTTGGAATTTTGACTAAACCAATGTTGAAGCTTATGTATGTGAATGGCTTCTACAATGATGTTGCTAATTGTGGTGACAAATCCTTTAGCACACATAATATCATGAAGCTGAAATAAGCATTTATCAAAGTTTGGATCACTAGGCTTCATTCTATGAAAGGCAGTGGTTTTATGAAGAATTTCATCAAGATTACTTGATGAATAATTTGGATATCATTTATCCAAATCATTCCACAAAGTATAAGCACATGAAAAAATCTTTAATTCAATAAGCACAGATCTTGGTAAACCTCTAACGATAAGATTGACAGTTCTATGGTTACCAATCATGTCAATTTCCTCTTCGTATGTGGGATGTAATTCATCGATGGGGAAAACATAAGGATTTTCAATATTATTTCTCAAATGGAATTTATCAAATAGGTCAATAATAGCATCTTTCCATTGACTATAGTACTCTCCATCAAGAATGGGCACTCTATAACTCAAACTCTCCAAACTAGGCATATCCATCTTCCTTCAAAGGTGATTAAACCAAGGTTATGGAGACCTTGCTCTGATACCAATTGAGGGATCACTAGAAGAGTATGTATAGAGGGGGTGAATAGACTACTAGCACAAATTAAAACCTACACAAGGTGCAAAGTAAAGTGTTGAAAGATTTTAGCAAGTCTAGAAAGTCTAGCACACCCTACACATGCAAGTCATCAAGTGTAGCAGCGGAAACTAAAGACATTGCACATGGAAGTAAGGCGTTGAGATAGGGAGATCAAACACACGAAGGACACGAAGATTTTTCCCGTGGTTCCGATAGGTGGTACTATCGTATGTCCATGTTTATGGAGTCTTCAACCCACGGAGGGTAACGGTCGCGAGAGTCCACAGAGGGCTCTACCCACGGAGGGTTCCACGAAGAGGCAACCTTGACTATACCATGATGGCCTACGTCCACGGAGTACTAGCCTAACTTGGGGTAGATCTTCATGAAGTAGGCGATCTCCTTGGCCTTACAATTTTTTTGTTCACTCCACAATACGAAGTAGGAGGCTCCCAAGCGACACCTAACCAATCTAGGAGGCACCACCCTACAAAAGGTAATATGTTCGATTGTCTCGATGAACTCCTTGCTCTTGTGCTTGAAGATGATAGACTACTCAACACTCAATCACTCTCTCATGGATATGGCTTTGGTGGAAGAGATTGATTGGGTGGAAAGAAACTTGGGGAGGCTAGACATCAAGATTCATATGGTTGGAATGGAATACCGTGATCTCAACACATGAGTAGGTGGCTCTCTCTCAGAAAATATGATAGGATAGGTGGGGATATGTTCTGAGTGCTTCTATTGTGAGTGAGTGGTGGTGTTGGGGTATATATAGGCATCTCCAAGACTCCAACTGTTACACCTTAAGTGACCAACTCGATGACACCAATGTGTGAATCTCAGTGGTACCGAGTTGCTCCAAACGTGGAAACTTTTGAATCTCGGTGAGACCGATATATAATACTCGACGGTACCGATCATGTGTCCAACAGTCAGAATCCAAATCTCGGTGACACCGATCGAAAAACTCGGAGCTTCTGATTTTGTGAATCAAGGTAACAAAAAGTTGGCAACCTGAACTCAATGGCACAGATGTGGGATCGATTGCACCGATGTGCTAGGGTTTGGCATGGTTCTGGGAACCGGTGGGACCGAGTGGAAAGTGTTGGTTTCACCTACTTGCATAAAAGGCTTAGACAGAATATGTGGGAGAGTTTGTGGGTGTTTTTTTGCGACTATCACTTGTGCACGTTTGAGCATCTTGTTCACCAACCGTACCTTACCCCCTTTTAATAGTATTGGCTTTCCTATGGAGTCAAAGTGATTTCTCACAAGGTAAAATGTAGAGTCCTTATTCCTTGAAGCTTTGCCAATGCTATTCCTTCTCCTTCTTCTTATTGGGGATACTCTCCATAGTCCTTTTTGCCAACCCATCTCTCTCTATGGACTTTCACCTGAGATACACTAGGTAGAAATATTAGTCCAAGAGACAATGTATGTTTTCATGAATTATCAAAACCACCAAGGGATCATATTGTGCTTCCAGACGCGGCATGTGGTGTTGGGGCTATGAAGCACTTGCTCCAGGGGGTGTGATGTGATCACCTTGATAGGATGTCCCTAGAAGTAATATCGCAGCTTCCTAGAGGCCATGAGGAGAGCGAAGAGTTCCTTCTGCTGCATGGGGTATCGCTCAAGAGCATCTCGCAACACTATACTCACGAAGTAGGCAGGATGCTCAACAAGGCGCATGGTTGTGGTGGCCATATTTTGGGATTCAAGGACCTCATTGGGTGGCTCTTTTGGGATCTCTTGAATGGATGCCTCGGCAGGCGCCGCTGCAACCTCTTGAGGCTCTGAAGGGCCCTCGGGAGGCACTGGAGGAGTGACTTTGGGAGGTGTTGTATGATAGGTCTCCAATGTATCTATATTTTTTGCTTATTCCATGCTGTTATATTATCATTCTTGGATGATTTACAATCATTTTATAGCAACTTTGTATCATTTTTTTGGACTAACCTATTGACATAGTGCCAACATGCTAGTTGTTGTTTTTGCTTGTTTTTTACTTCGTAGAAAATTAGTACCAAATGAAGACCAAACACCATAAAAGTTTTTGAGATTTTTTTGGGCCAGAAGACATCCAGTTGGCCAAAGAAGTGCTGGAGAGGAAGGCCGAGTAGGGCACGAGACACGAGGGCACGCCAGACGCCCCGTCGCGGCCTGGTGGGACGTTACCACCTCGAGACTCCCCTCCACCGACTATTCACCCTATAAATTCCAAAAAATTTAGAAAACCATAGGGGAGTCGACAAAACACAATTACAGCCGCCGCAAGTTCTAGAACCTCGAGATCCAATCTAACACCATCACGGAGGGGTCCATCTTCCTCATAGGTGCCTCTCCAATGATGCGTGAGTAGTCCACCATAGACCTATGGGTCCATAGGAAGTAGCTAGATGGTTTCCTCTCTCTCTCCCTAGCTCTCTCTCTCTCTCTATGATTCTCAATACAATGGTCTCTTGGAGATCTATTTGATGTAATGACTTTTGCGGTGTGTTTGTTGGGATTCGATGAATTTTGAGTTCATGATTAGTTTCTATCCATGAATAATATTTGAGTCTTCTTTGATCTCTTATATGCATGATTACTTATAGCCTCGTATTTCTTCTTCGAATCTTTGGTATTTTTCTTGCCATGGGAAGAGGTGCTTTGTGATGGGTTCGATCTTGCGGTGTTCTTTCCTAGTGATAGAAGGGGCAACAAGACACGCATGTATCGTTGCCATTAAGTATAACAAGATGGGGTCTATTCCTACATGAATAGATCTTGTCTACATCATGTCATCGTTATTATTGCATTACTCCGTTTCTCCATGAACTTAATACACTAGATGCATGCTGGATAGCGGTCGATGTGGGAGTAATAGAAGTAGACGCGGAATCATTTAGGTCTACTTGTCTTGGACGTGATGCCTATATAACGATCATTGCCTGGATATCGTCATGATAATTTTATCTTCTATCAATTGCCCAACAGTATTTTGTTCACCCCACCGTGCGCTATACTCATGAGAGAAGCCACTAGTGAAACCTACGGCCCCCGGGTCTACTATTCCAACATATTGCTTTCCGATCTACTATTTTGCCTTTTTTGTTTTTGGATCTATTAATCCAAAAAATCAAAAATACCTTGCTGCACTTTTTGTTTACTTATTTTATTTTGTGTTCTTGCGAGATCTATTTGCCAAAACTATCATCACCTAATCTATCTTTTTATCATGGAGATCTTGACAACCTCTCTTTCGCGTAGAGTTGCAAGTATTGGTTATTTGTGTGCATGTGCTGCTTACATAGTTGTGGGATCTTCCTCTACGGATTGATACCTTTGTTTCATAATTCGGGGAAATACTTATCGTTGTTGTGCGGCATCATCCCTTCCTCTTTGGGGAAATACCGACGTAGTCTCAAGCCACGTCATTGTCTCAGGAGGCATTGGCTTGAGCATAGGGGCTTCTTCTTGAAAGGTACTTGATCCTCTCGTTCCACCACCAGAGTTGCGCTAGCTGTCTGGGGGTGGCCACCAAGTACAAACGCAGAGGCTCGCAAGGTCGTGGGTCAACCATGACGGGAGGGCTTGTTAGGTACTTCTTGAGGTCCTCGAGAGATGCGACGACTTTAGGACTCCACTTCAAGGGGCCCATTTTCTTCAAGATCTTGAAGAAAGGCAAAGCCCCCTTAGCAAACTTGGAGATGAAGCGCCCGATCGATGATATGCATCCAGACAACTTCTTCATCTCCTTAAGGTTGTGGGGAGGACGCATCTTCTCGATGGGTTGGACCTTATTAGGATTAGCCTCGATGTTGCGGTGGGAGACCAGGAGGCCTAGGAGCTTGCCTGAAGGGACTCCGAATACACCCTTGGCAGGGTTTAGCTTGAGGTTGGTCTTGCATAGGTTAAAGAAGGTCTCCTCAAGATCTGGGAGAGGGAACTCTCTTCACGCATCTTGATCACGATGTCATTGACATAGGCCTCAGCATTCCTTCCCATTTTAGGCCCCAGGCCTTTGCGCATCAGCCTCTGGAAGGCCTCCACTATTCAAGACGAAGGGCAGACAGATGTAGTAGTAGTACACTCCGGAGGGAGTAAGGAAGGCGATCTTCTCTTCATCTTGTTTGGCCATCTTGATCTAATGATAGACTAAAAAGGCATCTAGGAAGCATAGTAGTTTACACCTGATTGTGGAGTCCATGATCTGATTGATGTGTGGAAGCAGGTAGTGGTCCTTGGGGCAAGGCTTGTTGAGATCAATGAAGTCAATGCACATCCGCCCCTCCCCTCTATGCTTCTGGACCACGATGGGATTGGCAACCTACTCAGGGTGGACCTTATGGATGAAGCCTGCCTCTTGAACATTCTTGGTCTCTTGAATGATGAACTTTTGTTTCTCTATCGCCTGGTATCATGCCTTTTTCTTCACGGGCCATGTATTTGGACACATGGCTAGGTGGTGCTCGATCACCTCCCTTGGCACCCCGGGCATGTATGATGGTGTCTAGGAGAACATATTAGTGTTTTCCCAAACGAAGGTGACGGCTCGCCTTCCTATTTGGCTCAAAGGCTGTTGCCCATGGTGATGCTGGGCCCAGAGCCATTGTCGTCCAGCAACACTTTTTTCATCTCGGCGTGCGCCTGAGAAAACTTTGGCTTCTTATTGGAGGGTAGTGACTCGATGTCGTCCTCACCAACAGGATGGGCGGTGGCGGCAGCCTTGTAGGCTCTCTCAAGGGTGTGGACCGCATCCTTCTCATCACAATGGATGGTGATGGTGTCCCGTAGCCTGGGAGCTTGACGGTGTTGTAGGCATGATGGTCACTTCCATGAACTTGGCGAGTGCGGGATAGCCCAAGATGGCGTTGTAGGGCAGGCCGATGTGTGCCACGTCAAAGTCGATGAGCTCGGTGTGGTATTTCTTGTGGGTGCCAAATGTGATAGAAGACGCACTTGCCCCAAGGGCAGGGTGGAGCCGTTAGTTATGCCTGAGAAGGGCCTCATCGCCTCGAGGCGCTCGTAAGGCACTTGAAGCACCTCGAATGTCTCCACAAAGAGCACATTAAGGCATGCGCCGACATTGGCAAGTGCTTGGTGACTACGACATTGTTGATGGTGGGTGTGCACGACAGAGGGATCGTTCCCACATCCCTTGTGGACTTGGATGGTTGGTGGAGTCAAAGGAGATCGAGAACTACAGCCACTTGAGGGGCGTGGAGACATCAACTCCGAGGAGGGCAGCGTTAACCTCACGAAAGAACTACTTGAAGTGGCAATTGGAGGAGGGAGCCTGAGCTCCGTCCAGGATGCACGCCATCTCGCAGAGTTCCTAGTAGACCCTAGTGTCCTCATCATACAAGTTGTTCCTTTTGGCACGAGGCGGGGCGGCATTGGCTTGAAGAGGATTGGCCTGCTGAGGCTGATTCCGCTAGCCCTACCGGTAGTTCTTGTTGTTGTCGTTGTGGGTGTTTCCATCATTCTAGCGGCCACCACCACGTCCTCCGCCATGGCCTCCAGAGCGATCGTTTTGATCATTGCGCCTGCCTTGGCGATCTCGCTGGAGCATCTTGAGCTCGCGGCAGTCCTCCATGCGATGAGTGTTCACGCCGTGGAAGGCGCATGCGGGACGACCATCTTTCCTGGGTACGGGCTCGTCATGATTGCATCCACACTTCTGCTCAGGCTCTGCCACAAGCACATCGGGTCCCTTGCGCTTGGCGTCCTTGTTCTTGACCTTGATGGTGTTGAGAGCTCCGTTCGAATCATTGCGGGCGAAGAGACGTCCTTCCTCAGCCTTGGTGCATTAGTCTACAAGGTCGAAGAGCATGGAGATGGTGTCGAGATCGTTGTTGATGGCAAGCTTCTCGTACATCTTGACGTCTGTGATGCCCGTAGGGAACACGGAGCTGATTGCGACATCAGAATCACACAAGATCTTGTTGCGCACTTGGCTGAAGCGCTGGATGTATTTATGGAGGGTCTTGCCAGGCTGTTGGCGCACGACACGCGAGTCCTTGAGGGCGAGGGGACGCTCGTATGTTCCCTTGAAGTTAGAGACAAACTGTGCGCACAACTCGGACCAAGAAGAGATAGAGCCCTCAAGGAGGTTCATCTACCATGAGCGCGCCGCGTCTCTGAGGGCCATGGGAAACCAGTTCGACATGACCTTGTCATCGCGTGCTACTTGTAAATTGCATTTGGGTTTCCCCGAAGAGGAGAGAAGATGCAGCATAGGAGATATAAGTATTTCCCTCAGTGAGAACCAAGGTCATCGAACAAATAAGAGAACCACGCAAATTATCGTCTTCAGCAGCTACTCACAAAAGTGCACGCATTTGAACCCAGCACGGGCAAGAGGGTTGTCAAGCGCCTTTAACTTGTTACTGGCAAGTGATAAGTAATGATAAATAGATACTATAGATATAAATAAAAATAACCGTAAATAAACGGCAGCAATATTTTTGGATTTTTTGTAATAATATGTTTTGTGAAGACCCGGGGGCCATAGTTTTCGCTAGAGACTTCTCTCTCGAAGAAAGCATACCGTGGGTAAGCAAATTACTGTTGAGCAATTGATGGAAAAATGCATAGTTATGCAATATTTATTCATGACAATGATAATGTATATGGCATCACATCCATAAATAAGTAGACCGACTCCTGCCTACATCTACTACCATTACTCCACCCATCGACCGCTATCCACTATGCATCTGGAGTATTAAGTAAAAATAGAGTAATGCTTGGAGCAAGATGACATTATGTAGACAAAGTAAATTCAATCAATATGAATAAACCCCATCGTTTCCCCCTTAATGGCTGTATTAAAATATATCTCGTGTCCCCTTCTGTTATGAGGATTGAGCACCGCAAGAATAAACCCATCAAAATGCACCACTCCCACTGAAGATAAACCAATCTAGTTGGCCAAACCAAATCGATAAACCAGAGAGCAATCCGAATCTATAAGAATCATGCATATAAGTGATAACCCACAAGTATAGGGGATCAGTTGTAGCCTCTTTCGATAAGTAAGAGAGTCAAACCCAACGAGGAGCTAAAGGTAGAACAAATATTTCCTCAAGTTCTATCGACCACCGATACAACTCTACGCACGCTTAACGTTCGCTTTACCTAGAACAAGTATGAAACTAGAAGTACTTTGTAGGTGTAACGGGATAGGTTTGCAAGATAATAAAGAACACGTAAATAAAAACTAGGGGCTGCTAAGATAAATTAACAATTAAGTTAGTTTAACGAGTGTGGAAAAGTGGTGGTAGGATTTACAGAATTGTCCCTAGGCAATCGATAACTAGATCGGTCATCATTATTGCAATTTATATGAGGGAGAGGCATAAGCTAACATAATTTCTCTACTTGGATCATATGCACTTATGATTGGAACTCTAGCAAGCATCCGCAACTACTAAAGATCATTAAGGTAAAACCCAACCATAGCATTATAAGGTATCAAGTTCTCTTTACTCCCATATGCAACAACCCACCTACTCGGGTTTATGCTTCTGTCACTCATGCAACCGACCATAGGCAAATCATGGACACATTGCTACACCCTACAGTGAGGATCCCTCACGCTTGCGCAACATGGAGAGCACCATAGGACATCACCAATAATAAAACATGCAACTCAAACCAATCATGATCATCAATCAACCCATAGGACAACAAAAATCTAGTCAGACATCATAGGATGGCAACACATCATTGGATGATAATATGAAGCATAAAGCACCATGTTCAAGTAGAGGTTATAGCAGGTTGCAGGAGAGTGGACCGCTGTAGATAAATGGGGGAAGGTGATGGAGGTGTTGGTGAAGATGACGGAGTTGTTGGAGTAGATCGTCGTCACGATGATGGTCTCGGCGGCGTTCCGCTGCCATCGGGGGAGAGGGGGAGAGATCCCCCACCCTCTTATTATTCCTTGACCTTCCTCCTAGATGGGAGAAGGGTTTCCCCTCTGGTACATGTCCTCCATGGTGGTGGAGGGGCGAGAGCCCCTCCGATATTGGATCTCTCTCTATGTTTCCTTCTGTTTCTGCGCTCCCAGATTCTGGCCTTTCACCGTTTCTTTAATATCCGAAGATCCTTAAATCCGATCGGGCTAAAATTTTGAGGGGGTCTTTATCCAAAAATTAGATTTCTTGCGGACCAAGGACACCTCCAACCGACCTAAGGGGTAGCCACAAGCCCTCAGGGCGCGGCCAGGGGTGTGGGTCGCGCCTAGCAGGCTTGTGACCTCCTTGGGCATCGTCTCACCGTTGATTCTTTTTCCCAAAAATCACATATATTCCAAAACAAATCTCCGTAAGTTTTTATCGCGTTTGGACTTTGTTTGATATGGATTTTTGCGAAACAAAAAACATGCACAAACAGGAACTAGCACTAGGCACTGGATCAATATGTTAGTCCCAAAAATAGTATAAAAGGTTGCCAAAAGTATATGAAAGTTGCAGAATATTGGCATGAAACAATAAAAAATTGTAGATACGACGGAGACGTATCAATAAGAATTCAGTGAATACTCAATATATTTTCATGGATAATCTGAACATAAACCCACAATTCATTGGATCCCAATAAACACATTGCAAAGAAGGATTACATTGGATAGATCACCGTGGGAATAGCGATGAACTTTGTATTGAAGATCATAGAGGGAGACAGATACATCTAGGTACTAGCTATGCACTAATAGGTCTGTGGTAAACTACTCACACATCATAATGGAGGCATCAAGGTTGATGTAGAGGCCCTTCGTGATCGATCCCCCCTCCGGCAGGAAACCTGAATAGGGCTCCATATGGCCTCCCGTTGGAACAAAGACTTATGGAAGAAGAAAAAGTATGTTGGCTGGCTCTTGAGTGTTCCCTGATTTCAGAGAATATATAGAGTTGGAATTAGGTCGGGAGGCTGCGGGAGGTGGTTCCAAGCCATCAAGGCGCGGCCACCCCACTAGGCGCGCCCTGTTGGCTTGGCGCCACCTCGTGTGGCCTCTGGTCTCTCTCTAAAGCTTACATGTCTTATTTTTTATCTAGAAAAAATCATTAAAAAGTTACTAGGCATTTGGACTTCGTTTGGTATAGTATTCTTGAAAGGCCAAAAACAAGCAGAAAACAATAACTGGCATTGGGCACCAGATTAATAGGTTAGTTCATAAAAATGAAATAAAATACATATAAATGCATATAAAGTATCCAAGAATGATAATATGGTATCATGGAACAATGAAAAATTGTAGATACATTGGAGACATATTAGCATCCGCAAGCTTAATTCCCTGCTCGTCCTCGAGTAGGTAAATGATAAAAACGGAATTTTTGATGCGACATGCTACCCAACATGTAATATCTTTTAGGTATGATCTTTGAGAAACGATGAACTAATAAACATCAATATAGTAATATATATAAACATAAGCAACATAATCATTAACTTTTAAAATATACGATCCTTGAAGAATGTTACACACCACTCATTTTATCATATTAGAATGGCATGACTCTGTCTTCACCACATAAGTACAAATCCTGAGCACCATGGTGTCAACTCATGCAATTGGACTGTACTTCTAACGCACTTCACCATTTTCAACCTCACTCAATACATGAGAGTGAACCATGGTATAGCATATAGGTGGAATAGAATATGGTTATAGATATCAAAAGGAGTCAAAGTGGAAAGAAAGTCTCGCATCAACTAGGCATATCAACGGGCTATGGAGATGGCCATCAATAGATATCAATGCGAGGAGTAGGGATTGCCATGCAACAGATGCACTAGAGCTATAAGTGTATGAAAGCTCAACGGAAGCTAAGTGGGTGTGCATCCAACTTCCTTGGTCATGAAGACCTCTGGCATTTGAGGAAGCCCATCATCGAAATATACAAGCCAAGTTCTACAATGAAAAAATCCCACTAGCATATGAGAGCGATAACTCAGGAGACTCTATATATGAAGAACATGGTGTCACTTTGAGGCACATGTGTGGTAAAGGACAGTAGCAAAGTCCCTTCTCTCTTTTTCTCTCATTTTTTCTCTTATTTTTCTTGGTGGGCTCATCCCAACTTGCGGGGGAATCATTACTCCATCATCCCTTTCTCACCGGCACAATGTTCTAATAATGATGATCATCACACTTTTGTTTACTTACAACTTGATATAACAACTCACTGATGAAAAAGAAATGACTCTATATGAATGCCTATGGTAGTGTACCAGGATGCAATGATATAGCGTAACATGTAAACAATGATGAATGGTGGCTTTGCCATAAATACTATGTTAACTACATGATCATGCATAGAAATATAATGATGAGCACACAAGTCATGTGATGTAATGGTGGAAGTTTCATGGCAATATATCCCGAAGAGGTTATGGAAAAGCCATAATAGGTAGGTATGGTGGCTATTTTGAGGAATATATAAGGAGACTTATGTGTGATAGAGCGTATGATATCATCGGGTTTGGATGCATCAGTGAAAGTTGCACCAATCCTCGAGGTGAGAACGGGCAATGCACGATGTCGAAGAGGCTAGCAATATGCAGAAAGGTGTGTGTGCGTACATCCATGGATTCACATTAGTCATAAAGAACTCGTATACTTATTGCAAAGCCTTATTAGCTCCCTCAAAGCAAAGTACTACCGCCCACCGCTAGAGAGGAGGTCTGGAGGAGTTAACCATCGCGCGCCTCCAACCCGAACAACACTAGCTAGGATTTAAACGAGGAATAAGAATGCTCACACATCATCATCATGCCATCACCAATATTTAGATGAATAACAAGTAACATGCTTTAACTACCGATATTTCTACTAACCAACAATCGTGTGCTCATGCTCTTTCATATTACTACATCAATATAATTAACCCACAATATCTCTTAGATGGTGAGCTACATGAAGGTTTTCATTATATAATTGTTAAATACCTATCATTTTTGGACTAGTCTTATAACCCATGCAAATTATCGTTACTATTTATTAGACTCTAAAACAAGTTTAGGTGCAACACGAGAGCAACTGTTTAGCACAAAAGATATAAATGAAGCACATAGAGTATTCTAAGAAATGATGATGAACATGTGTCTCTCTAAAATAGGTATGTACAGCAAACAATGATTATGGCAAGCCTTCAGCGGGTAGTCATTGCACTTTATGAATGACAATGGTGAGCCAGCAAGCCTCTGCGCAAGCGCCGAGCAAGGGTGACGGTCGGTTGTGGCTTTGTGGGCGGACCGACGACTATACATATCCGAGCGTCTAGAGGAGGATTGAGTGCCTGCATGTGGCAGTGAGGCATTGCCTAGACTGGGTGGACCAGCACCCGACCAATCCATGGCAAGCATAGTTCTTTGTCGGCTAGATTCGCCAAATCCCGCCGACAGGATACGCAAATCTCGCCGTCGTCGCGACATATCTACCGCTCGGCCTTCCATACCGGCACGAAGGAGGTGTTCGAAATATGCCCTAGAGGCAATAATAAAGTGCTTATTATTACATTTCCTTGTTCATGATAATCGTTTATTATCCATGCTATAATTGTATTGATTGGAAACTCAAATGCATGTGTGGATACATAAACAACATTGTGTCCCTAGTATGCCTCTAGTAGACTAGCTCGTTGATCAAAGATGGTCAAGGTTTCCTAGCCATTGACATGAGATGTCATTTGATAACGGGATCACATCATTAGGAGAATGATGTGATGGACAAGACCCAAACTATGAACGTAGCATATGATCGTGTCAGTTTATTGCTATAGTTTTTTGCATGTCAAGTATCTATTCCTATGACCATGAGATCATGCAAACACTGACACCGGAGGAATATCTTGTGTCTGTCAAATGTTGCAACCTAACTGGTGATTATAAAGATGATCTCCAGGTATCTCCGAAGGTGTCTGTTGACCGGGCATGGATCAAGACTGGGATTTTGTTACTCCGTGTGACGGAGAGGTATCTCAGGGCCCACTCGGTAATACAACATCACAACAAGCCTTGCAAGAAAAGTAGGATATGTAGGAACCAATATGGGCATCCAGGTCCCGCTATTGGTTATTGACCATAGAGGTGTCTCAGTCATGTCTACATAGTTCTCGAACCCGTAGGGTCTACACAGTTAACGTTCGGTGACGTTTCCGTAGTATTGAGTTATGCATGGTGGTGACTGAAGGTTTTTTAGAGTCTCGGATGAGATCCGGACGTCACGGGGATCTCCGGAATGGTCCGAAGATAAATATTGATATATATGAAGTCCCTTTTTGGTCACCGAAAAAGTTTTGGGTATTTCCGACAGTGTATCGGGGGTGCCGGGAGGCCATCGAGAGGGGCCACCCATGCCGGGAAGCCACATGGGCCTGAGGGGTGGTGCACCAGCCCTTAATGGGCTGGGCAAGCCAGCCACACAAGTCCCATGCGTCTAGTAAGGTGGGAAAGGAAAAAAGGAGAGGGAAGGGTTTCCAAGTAGGATTGTAATCCTACTTGGAGTAGGATTGGAGGTGGACTCCTCCACCTCCTCCCACTTCAATTGAAGCCCATAGGGGAAAGCCTAGGGCTGCCTCCTTCCCCCTCCCTTCTATATATACTAGAGGAATAGAGCCCCAAATCACAAGTCCACGTGCTAGTTCTCTATTCCCTAGTTCCTCGACCAAATAGATCCCGACGATGCTTAGGCGAAACCCTGCCAAAATAGTTCCACCACCACCGCCACCGTGTTGTCGTGCTTTCGGAGAACTCATCTACCTCTCCGCTCCCTTGTGCTGGATCAAGAAGGCGGAGATCGTCATCGAGCTATATATGTGCTGAACGCGGAGGTGCCGTCCGTTCGGCACTAGATCGGGACGGATTGTGATCGGATTGCGGGACGGCTAGCGATTTGGATCATGAAGACGTTCGACTACATCAACCACGTTTCTTAACGCTTCCCGATTAGCGATTTACAAGGTCATGTAGATCCACTCTCCCTCTCATAGATGCTCATCACCATGGATAGATATTGCATGTGCGAAGGATTTTTTTGTTTCCCATGCAACGTTCCCCAACAATGGCATCATGAGCTAGGTCTATGCATAGATGGGATCACGAGTAGAACACAAAGGAGTTTGTTGGCGTTGATGCTCGGATTGCTTCCTCCCTTGGTCTTTTCTTGATTCGGCGATATTGTGGGATGAAGCTGTTAGAGATACGACACGCAATCGATACGATGAAGAACGGAATCAAGCAAAGGGACACGAGATTTTAACGTGGAAAACCCCTCCAACACGAAGGGGGGAAACCACGGGCGCTAGCCAGCCAAACTTCACTATGATCGGGAGAGGTTACAAACGCCGGGGATTCACAACTGATCAACTTATCCCGTGCGGCGGCTTACAAGAGGTAAATATAACACGGTTGTCCTAGGTTAACCCTGCCTAGACCAACCTTACTCGTACGCTTACGAGAGACCGGTTCCATCGACTGACATGTGACTTTGTTGCATAAAGATGGCTGGCGGGTGTTTGTCTCTCCTACTCTAGTTGGATTGGATTCGACAAAGGCGGTCCTTGAGAAGGTTGAATAGCAATTTGTGTATCACCGTTGTGGTTTTTGCGTAGGTAACAATCGTTCTTGCTAGATAGCCGTAGCAGCCATGTAAAACATGCAACAACAATTAGAGGACGTCTAACTTATTTTTGCAGGGTATGTTGTAATGTGATATGTCCAATTACATGATGATATATGTGTGACATATGAGATGATGATGTTTCATATAGAATATCACGACTTGCATGTCGATGAGTACGGCAACCGGTAGGAGCCATAGGGTTGTCTTTAATTATTTTCGTCGTTTTTGCTTTACTTTATCGCTATAGTTGTAGAAGCAATAGTTGGCGTGACAAACTCATGGTGGCATGTTGATGGAGATCAAGATTATGGAGATCGTGGTGTCATGCCGATGATGATGGAGATCATGTCGGTGCTTTGGAAATGGTGATCAAAAGCACAAGTTCATGGCCATATCATGTCACTTATGATTTGCATGTGATGTTAATCCTTTTATGCATCTTATTTTTCTTAGGAAGACGGTAGCTCTAAAAGGTGATCCTCACAAAAATTTCAAGATAAATTTGTGTTCTTCCCAAGTGTGCACCATTGCAAAAGTTCGTCATTTCGTGACACCACGTGATGATCGGGTGTGATAGAATATACGTTCACATACAACGGGTGCAAGCCAATGTTACACGTGCGGAACACTCGGGTTAAACTTGACGATCCTAGCATATACAAACATGGCCTCAAAACACAAGATACCGAAAGGTCGAACATGAGTCATATAGTAGATATGATCAACATGAAAATGTTCACCATTGAAACCTTCTCATCTCACATTGTAAGAGCACATTTCTCCATGTGTGGTTTTGGGTAATTGATGACACCCCTATGGACTAATGGTTTCCTTGAGTTATATTCGAAGGATTTGTCCATAGGCACTTCTTGAAGTCCATCTGTTGGGTTTCAAGGAGTTTATATGGTGACCAAGGTGGTATTCAAGGTTTATCCAAAGATTGGTGATGTGGGAGTTGAGCTTATTGCAAGCATGTCTTGAAGAAGAAGATTGTGTAAGCATTCATGTTTACCTTCAATACATCATCTTTATGAAGAGAGAAGCTAAGATACAAGGTTTATCAATACTAAGTCAAAAAAAGTGAATCAAGTTGATCAACACACAAAGCGCACAAGATGTACTGAGAGGGATCAAATGATCCCATGATGTGGTAAGCATTGTCCATTAAGCTTTGTGTACTAACCCATGGTCTACGTGAGAGTCCTTTGTGGTGTTAGGTATATTTCCATGGGCTTGCATCAAGAGGCAGATCCCATACATCCCATGGAAGATGACATCAAGTGGAGATCGTCATCAAGGTTGCGATGTGCAAGATCAAGTGAAGCATCACGGAGAGATCATGCTTGAGGCTCGCCGTTCATTGTGGTGACAATGGACTTGTGAATGTGTGCCGAAGAGTGGCTCACCCATAGTGGAGTATGGGGGAGCAATCATCTAGTCTTCATCAAGCCAATACAATCAAGAAAGGTGGTCCATCTTGAGGAAGTCAAGATCGTCATCATCTAGCTCAAGTGGACTATGCGCAAGGCTAAGGTTTGACCTTGATAGGGTTTTCTATTTTACCGGTCACATGGTGGTAGTTGAGAGACCAGGTTATAGGATCGATTGTCGTACTATCAGGGGGGCTCTCAAGTGAGTAGCTTGATCGTATTGTTCGTTGAGAGATCAAACCATTACAGTCTTGGCATCATCATATTTCTTGGTTCTTGGTTGGATTTTCTCTATGTGGGTTCTTGAGCTTGTGGTTATCTTCGTGACAAGCTCTAGTTCATCAAAAACGGATTTCATATGCTTCGTCTATTGCATTTTCGGTGTTGGAAGTTTTACCGGTCTTATTCGAGGAAGGGTTCTCACCATTTTCTTATGGGACTTTTATCGTTTGCTTATTATTTATATTTCAATCAATATTTTTTTAGCCCATGTCGTTAGCTTTCCAACAAACTTTGTTTCATTGAATTCAGAGTCCGTTTGCAAAAGTTGTGGCAGTTTTGGTGTTCTTAAAAGGCTGCAGCGGTACTACCGCGGCTAGAGCGGATGTTATTTTTTACTACCGCTCTGGAGCGGTACTACTGCTCCGGACCAAAATCTCGTGTTATTTACAGCCTTGGTAGGCACGGATGTAATTTTTTAGTACCGCTCGCAAGCAGTAGTACCGCTACCCGTAGCGGTAGTAGCGCTATCCATAGCTGTAGTACCATGAGGACGAGCGATAGTACCGCTCCGGCGGTTCTACTGGCTTTTTGCCTCCTCGGTGTTGTTTTTCAAAGGGGTACTACCGCCCTAGCGGTAGTACCGCTCCTTGGAGCGGTAGTACCGCTCTGTGCGGGCTGTGAGGATAATGGTTGGATTTTTTCCCACCTATAAAAGGGAGACTTCTTGTCCAATGGACCTCATCTCTTGAGCTCGTGTTCTTCCCCCATTGTTGACCTTCTTAGAGCTTGCTAACTCTCAATCCCTCCAATGATTCTTGCTAGTTCTTGAGGGAAAAGAGAGAGGAGATCTAGATCCACATTTCCACCAATCACTTTCTCCTCTAAGTGAGGGGAACCCCTTGGATCTAGATCTTGGAGTTCTTCGTGTTCTTCTTTGTTCTTCCTCTCATTTCCCTCCCTAGCATTAGTTGCTTTGGTGGGATTTGGGAGAGAAGGACTTGGGCACTCCGTGTGCCCTTGCCATTGCATTTGGTGCATAGGTTTGAGTTCTTCACGGTGATACATGGAAGTGAGAAGTTGAGAAGCTATTACTCTTGGGTGTTTGAGCACCCTAGAGCTTGTTCCTCTTGGGTGCTTTGGCGCCCTAGACGGTTGGTGGTGCCTCGGAGCTCAATCATTATGGTGCAAAGCTCTGGGCAAGCTTCGGGGTTTCCAATTAGGTTGTGGAGATTGCCCCGAGCATTTGAGGTCACCTCGGAGCCACAATCCATTGTGGTGAAGCTTCGTGGTGTCGTTAGGAGCCTCCAATCAAGTTGTGGGGATTGCCCCAACCTTGTTTGTACGGGTTCGGTGACCACCCTCAAGGGTCCCTTAGTGGAATCACGGCATCTTGCACTGTGCGAGGGCGTGAGGAGATTACGGTGGCCCTAGTGGCTTCTTGGGGAGCATTGTGCCTCCACACCCCTCCGAACGGAGATTAGCATCCGCAAGGGTGTGAACTTCGGGATACATCGTCGTCTCCGCGTGCCTCGGTTATCTCTTACCCGAGCCCCTTTACTTATGCACTTTACTTTGTGATAGTCATATTGTTTCTGGTTATATATCTTGCTATCACTTTGTTGTCTATCTTGCTTAGCATAAGTTGTTGGTGCACATAGGTGAGCCTAGTTGTTTTAGGGTTTTTGCTTGACTAATTAAACGATAGTTTTATTCCGCATTTGTTCAAGCCTAAACCGTAATTATTTTAAAGCGCCTATTCACCCCCCCTCTAGGCGACATCCACGTCCTTTCACACGTGATGATCGGACTTGGGTTAGTGAATTTGGCTCATGTATCACTTAGATGACTAGAGGGATGTCAATTTGAGTGGGAGTTTTTAAAGTAATTTGATTAACTAAACTCATTATCTTGAACAATAGTCTTAGTAACCTTTGCAAATGTATGTTGTAGATCAATGGCTCCCGCAATAGTTCCCCTGAATTTTAATGCATTCCTAGAGAAAGCCAAGTTGAAAGATGATGGAAGTAACTTTGTAGACTGGGCCTGTAATCTGAGGATTATCTCACGGCTTCCCAAAAGTATTATGTCCTTGATGCACCACTTGGTGATCCACCCGCTCATGTGTCATCCGAAGACGTTGTGAACGCTTGGGAGGAACGTTCTAGAGATTACTCAATAGTTCAATGTGCAATGTTGTATGGCTTAGAACCGGGACTTCAAAGACGTTTTGAACGTCATGGAGCATATGAGATGTTCCAGTAGTTGAAGTTTATCTTTGAGAAGAATGCCCGGATCAAGAGGTATGACACCTCCGATAAGTTCTATGCTTGCAAGATGGAGGAGAACGGGTCTGTCAGTGAACATATACTCAGAATATCTGGGTATTCGAACCGTCTGGCTGAGTTAGGGATGCCCCTTCCGCCAGAGGCAATCACTGACAGAGTTCTTCAATCATTGCCACCTAGCTACAAGAGCTTCATGATGAACTATAACATGCAAGGGATGAAAAAGTCAGTTGCCGAGCTGTTTGCGATGATAAAAGTCATTGAGTCTGAAATCCAGAAAGAGCATCAAGTGTTGATGATCAATGAAACCACTAGTTCCAAGAAGAATGGCAAGGGCAAGAAGGGTAACTCCAAGAAGAGTAGCAAAGCATATGCCCCTCCTGTGAAGAAACCCAAGACTGGACCCAGGCCAGAAACAGAGTGCTTTCATTGCAAGGGAACTGGTCAGTGGAAGTGGAACTGCCCCAAGTATCTGGCCGACAAGAAGGCGGCAAACACCAAACAAGGTATATATGATATACATGTTATTGATGTGTACGTTACCAACTCTTGTTGTATTGCCTGGGTATTTGATACCGGCTTGGTTGCTCACATTTGCAACTCAAAACAGGATCTATGGAATAGACGAAGGCTGGCTAAGGACGAAGTGACAATGTGCATGGGAAATGGTTTCAAGGTTGATGTGATCGTCGTCGGCACGCTCGCTCTTCGATTACCATCGAGATTAGTGATGAACCTGGATAATTGTTATTTAATGCTTGTGTTAAGCATGAACATTATATCTGGATCTTTTTTATTACGAGACAGTTACTCATTTAAATCAGAGAATAATGATTGTTCTATTTATATGAGTAATATCTTTTATGGTCATGCACCCAATGTGAGGGGTTTATTCTTATTGAATCTCGATAGTGATGATACACATCTTACATTCTTAAGAAGTTGATCCCCACTACTACCAATTCTCTCAACATGCAGCCCTTCCACATTATCATCTAGCCACCTCAGCAATTTTCAGCCATGTCACTTCATATATTTGTTGTTGTTTCTTCTCCACGCTCGCGTAGCATTGCTTGTTGGCATATTTCCTTCCGAAGGTTTTACCATCGCATCGTTTCCTTTGTTCTTCAAGGAACCATCCACTATATACTTCCATTTAATTTCCACTATCCCACACGTTCAATAATATTAATTAGTGAGGCATTTGAGCGGCCGGCCGGAGTAGTCACCTCGCCCATATTATATAGTTCTACAGACCCGTTGGTCTTCCTCTCCTTTCGTGTGTTTTGCCTGCCACAGGTCACGCCGGTTAAATACTACTTTGGCTGGCAGATGCCAATGCCTAGCTTTATCTACATTGTTATAGTGTGGTTGCTACTCCGATCTCACTAGCTTCGGCTCACAAACATGTGGATCTGGAAAGTACAACTCCATTCTCTTCACGGTACCACCTCCTCTATCTCACTCCCTAATCATCTCTTACACCCAATATGAGATATATGTCCATGGCCTCCTGATTTCATCCACTCTTCGCCCTTTCCTCTTCCTTATTTTCATTTCAATATATCCTGTTGATTTTGTCGGGAGAAGTTTTGATATGTATTTCCATTAGATATCCAACTATCCTCTTTTTCTTTATGCAACAAATAACACAACATGTCATGCTGCAACGGTCTTCAAGATTTAATCCCATATACTTCCTTTACAAAATCTATGTCGGCAAGTAATTGGATCAGAACCCAAGTAGGTTGAAAGTCTATTTGTTTGTGTAGAATTATTATTTTCTATGGTAGCAAGATATTTATCTATTTTACCATTGACTATCTTCTCTACCTCTTTTATAGGTCACACATGTCATTATCTCTCCTATATCAAATGATCCATGGATTGTGTCATAAAATCATAGCCTGATACATTTTGGCCTTCATAGCTAGATTTGGATAAGGTAACAACTTGAGTCTGGTACATGTTGAACAAATGTCTATTGGAAAGTAGTATTTTTCTTATATTTTGTTCTACATTTTTGGATGCCAAATAGGAACATTCTTTCTGGTGATTTGCAAGTTATATGTTTGCCTATGTTGACGTAATTTTCAATCAAACTGTATTTATAATATTTATCTCACATCATGAATATATTTACACCAATTTATTTTTTAAATAATTTATGTTGTGTATGTATATGTACCAATAATTTGTTCTGATGCTTATCATTGTCTTTGCAACTCATTTTTTTTGTGTTCTCAAGTTTCAACTCAGGTTCCAACACTAAATTTATCCCAATGTCAACAATGGTTTTCACTATTGTCACCCAAATAATAAGTTTCTGCTCTTCATCTTGACCAGTCTCGCCTTTTTTCTAGGTCAGAGAACCACCAAACATCATATTAAATCCATTTATATCTCTGTTGTCAGCCCGTGAAGCATAGCTATGATAACAAGCTCTTCATGATATAATTCATCACCACAAAGTTGCATCTGCTGATTTTCTTCTTGTTTTTGCGCATGCATCTACTGAATTGTATTTATTATATTTATTGCAGATTTTACTATGCAGAAGTGCAAACCAACGGACAAGAACAGAGGTATGTATCAAGAATCAAAATATGCAGCATTTTATTTACATTCTTAAGCTTTTGTTATTTGTCAGTCATAACAAGATAAAGCTCGGTACAAGCACTGCCACGACACAAGGATTACACACCAGATTCTAAATCGTCCACTTGTCGTTTTAGATAAATAAACATACATATTATGCCATCTCAGTATCATAGCCAATTCTCTCTGTAAGAAATTTTATAACCCTCTGCCATAGTGATGTCCACAACTATACTCCATCACTATGTCTATTCTTATATGATCACATATCATTTACCTTTATAATTTTACATCATGTGCCTATGAAGACCCGCAGCAACGCATGGGGTATCATCTAGTGTTCATAACATTGATGCCAAAAGATGTAGAATTGATAATGATAGTACCAATTTCTTGTGGCACTACCGCTTAGGTCATATTGGTGTAAAATGCATGAAGAAGCTCCAATCTGATGGACTTTTGGAGTCACTTTATTTCGGATCACTTGACACATGTGAACCATGCCTCATGGGCAAGATGACTAAAAACTCGTTCTCTGGAACAATGGAATGGGCAAGTGACTTGTTGGAAATCATACATACTAATGTGTGCGGTCCAATGAGCTTTGATGCACGCGGTGAATATTGTTACTTCCTCACATTCACTGATGACTTAAGTAGATA
This sequence comes from Hordeum marinum, assembly GCA_022496015.1. Taxonomy (NCBI): domain Eukaryota; kingdom Viridiplantae; phylum Streptophyta; class Magnoliopsida; order Poales; family Poaceae; genus Hordeum; species Hordeum marinum. Next base: position 115,560,102 of record CM039672.1, read on the forward strand.
TGGGTATATTTACTTAATGAAACACAAGTCTGAAATGTTTGAAAAGTTCAAGCAATTTCGGAGTGAAGTTGATAATCATCATAACAAGAAGATTAAATTCCTACGATATGATCGAGGAGGAGAATATCTGATTTATGAGTTTGGCAGTCACTTAAGACAGTGTGGAATTCTTTCACAATTGACACCGCCTGAAACACCACAGCGTAATCGTGTGTCCGAACGTCGTAATCGAACCTTATTGCATATGGTGCGTTCTATGATGTCTCTTGCCGATTTGCCACTATAGTTTTGGGGTTATGCATTAGAGACATCTGCATTCACTTTAGATAGGGCACCATCGAAATCCGTTGAGATGACGCCATATGAATTGTGGTTTGGCAAGAAGCCAAAGTTGTCGTTTCTTAAAGTTTGGGGATGTGATGCTTATGTCAAAAAGCTTCAGCCTGAAAAGCTGGAACCCAAAGCGGATAAATGTGTCTTCATAGGATACCCAAAATAGACGGTTGGGTATACCTTCTATCTCAGATCCGAAGGTAAAGTGTTTATCGCTAAAAACGGAACATTTCTTGAGAAAGAGTTTATCTTGAAAGAATTGAGTGGGAGGAAGATAAAACTTGATGAGGTTGTTGAACCTTTGTTTCAACCAGAGAGTAGCACATCGCAGAAAGATGTTTTTGTGGAGCCTACGTCAATTGAAGACGAAGCTAATGATGATGATCATGAAGCTTCGAATCAAGTTACCATCGAACCCCATAGGTCGACAAGGACGCGTACTGCTCCTGAGTGGTACGTCAACCTTGTCTTAGAGGTCGTGTTGTTCGGCAACGATGAACCTACGAGCTATGGAAAAGCGATGATGGGCTTGGATTCCAACAAATGGTTAGAGGCCATGAAGTCCGAGATGGGATCCATGTAGGAAAACAAACTATGGACTTTGGAAGTATTACATGAAGGGCGAAAAGCCATTCAGAACAAATGGATCTTTAAGAATAAGACGGACGCGGACGATAATGTCACCGTATATAAAGCTCGACTTTCGGCAAATGGTTTCTCACAAGTTCATGGAGTTGACTACGATGAAACCTTCTCACCCGTAGAGATGCTTAAGTCCGTCAGAATCATGTTAGCAATAGCTGCATTTTTGGATTATGAAATTTGGCAGATGGATGTCAAAACAGCGTTCCTTACCGGTTTCCTCAAGGAAGAATTGTATATGATACAACCATAAGGTTTTGTCGATCCAAAGAATGTTGACAAAGTTTGCAAACTCCAGCGATCCATTTATGGACTGGTGCAAGCATCTCAGAGTTGGAATCTGCGCTTTGATGAGGTGATCAAAGCGTTCGAGTTTATACAAGTTTACGGAGAAGATTGTATTTACAAGAAAGTGAGTGGGAGCTCTACAACATTTCTAATATTATATGTGGATGACATATTGCTGATTGGAAACAATATAAAAATGTTGGAAAGCGTGAAGGAATATTTGAACAAGAGTTTTTCAATGAAGGACCTAGGAGAAGTTGCTTTCATATTAGGCATCAAGATCTATAGAGATAGATCAAGACGCTTAATAGGACTTTCACAGAGCACATACCTTGACAAAGTTTTGAGGAAGTTCAAAATGGATCAGTCCAAGCAGGGGTTCTTGCCTGTGTTGCAAGGTGCGAAGTTGAGTAAGACTCAATGCCCACTGACTGGAGAAGATAGAGAAAAGATGAATGACATCCCCTATGCTTCAGCCATAGGCTCTATCATGTATGCAATGTTGTGCACAAGACCCAATGTCAGACTTGCCATAAGTATGGTCGGAAGGTTTCAAAGTGATCCAAGAATGGAGCACTGGACGGCGGTCAAGAATATCCTTAAGTACGTGAAAAAGACTAAGAAAATGTTTCTCGTTTATGGAGGTGATCAAGAGCTCGTCGTAAAGGGTTACGTTGATGCAAGCTTTGACACTGATCCCGATGACTCTAAGCCTCAAACCAAATACACATTTATTCTCAATGGGGGAGCACTAAGCTGGTGCAGTTCCAAGTAGAGCGTGGTAGATGATTCTAAATGCGAAGCGGAGTACATCGTTGCCTCGGAGGCGGCGAAGGAAGGTGTCTCGATAAACGAGTTCATGACAGATTTTGGAGTAGTGCCCAGTGCACTGAACCCAATGACTCTGTTCTATGACAACACTCGTACCATTGCTCTGGCCAAGGTACCAAGGTTTCATAAGAGGACCATGAGATCATGCAACTCATGCAACTCACAACACATAAAGAGACGCTATAATTCCATCCACGATTACATCAAGGAGGAGGACATAAATATTTGCAAAGTATATACGGATATGAATGTTGCAGACCAGTTGACTAAACCTCTTCCAAGGGCTAAACATGACCAACACCAGAACTGTATGGGTGTTAGATTCATTACAATGTAAATCACATAGTGATGTGAGCAAGATTATTGACTCTAGTGCAAGTGGGAGACTGCTACAAATATGCCCTAGAGGAAATAATAAAGTGGTTATTATTATATTTCCCTGTTCATGATAATCGTTTATTATCCATGCTATAATTGTATTGATTGGAAACTCAAATGCATGTGTGGATACATAAACAAAATTGTGTCCCTAGTATACCTCTAGTAGACTAGGTTGTTGATCAAAGATGGTCAAGGTTTCCTAGCCATTGACATGCGATGTCATTTGATAACGGGATCACATCATTAAGAGAATGATGTGATGGACAAGACCCAAACTATGAACGTAGCATATGATCGTGTCAGTTTATTGCTATAGTTTTCTGCATGTCAAGTATCTGTTCCTATGACCATGAGATCATGAAACTCACTGACACCGGAGGAATAGCTTCCGTGTGTCAAACGTTGCAACGTAACTGGCTGACTATAAAGATGCTCTACAAGTATCTCCAAAGGTGTCTGTTGACTGGGCATGGATCAAGACTGGGATTTTGTTACTCTATGTGACGGAGAGGTATCTCAGGGCCCACTCGGTAATACAACATCACAACAAGCCTTGCAAGCAAAGTGACTAAAGTGTTAGCCACGGGATCTTGTATTACGGAACGAGTAAAGAGACTTGCTGGTAACGAGATTGAACTAGGTATACAGATACCGACGATCGAATCTCGAGCAAGTAACATACCCAAAAACAAAGGAAACAATATACGGGATTAACCGAATCCTTGACATAGAGGTTCAACCGATAAAGATCTTCGTAGTGTAGGAATCAATATGGGCATCGAGGTCCCGCTATTGTTTATTGACCGTAGAGGTTTCTCGGTCATGTCTATATAGTTCTCGAACCCGCAGGGTCTGCACACTTAACGTTCGGTGAAGTTTCGGTAGTATTGAGTTATGCATGGTGGTGACTGAAGGTTGTTCGGAGTCCCAGATGAGATTTCGGACGTCACGAGAAGCTTCGGAATGGTCTGGAGGTAAAGATTGATATATAGGAAGTCCCGTTTTGGTCATCGAAAAAGTTTCGGGTATTTTCGATAGTGTATCAGGGATGCCGGGAGGCCATCGGGAGGGGCCACCTACTCCGGGAGGCCACATGGGCCTGAGGGGTGGCGCACTAGCCCTTAGTGGGCTGGGAAAGCCAGCCCCACAAGGCCCATGCGGCTAGGAAGGTGGGAAAGGAAAAAAACAAAGAGAGGGAAGGGTTTCCAAGTAGGATTGGAATCCTACTTGGAGTAGGATTGGAGGTGGACTTCTCCACCTCCTCCACTTCGGCCGAAGCCCATAGGGGGAACCCTAGGGCTGCCTCCTTCCCCCTCCCTCCTATATATACTAGAGGAATAGAGCCCCAAATCACAAGTCCACGTGCTAGTTCTCTATTCCCTAGTTCTTCCACCAAATAGATTCCGACGGTGCTTACGCGAAGCCCTGCCGGAATAGTTCCACCATCATCGCCGTCGCGCATTCGAAGAACTCATCTACCTCTCTGCTCCCTCTTGCTGGATCAAGAAGGCGAAGATCGTCATCGAACTGTATGTGTGCTGAACGCGGAGGTGATGTCCGTTCGGCGCTAGATCGGGACAGATCGTTATCGAATCGCGGGACGGCTAGCGGTTTGGGTCGTGAAGACGTTCGACTACATCAATCGCGTTTCTTAACGCTTCCCGCTTAGCGATCTACAAGGGTATGTAGATTCACTCTCCCTCTCGTAGATGCTCATCACCATGGATAGATCTTGCGTGTGTGTAGGAAATTTTTTGTTTCTCATGTAACGTTCGCCAACAGAAGGCACCCCATCGGTGAATGTGCTGCTGGGTGGAGAAGAGAGGAGGCTGGAAAGCAAGGTGACCAGGAAAAATGGGCGTCGGCTTAGGGTTTATGCACTTTCCAACGACGGATGGGGAAGGAGATAAAAAGAAAAAGACCGTGCAGTCGACGGACGAATCCGGGGAAGAAACACGCAAACGAGGCGCTTGTCCGTTTATATAAACCTGAAATGAGTAACGGACTGACGAAAAATAACGCGTGTTCGTATAGGTTGATGCGTTGGGTCGTGTTTTTGACGTATTCGGAGAAAATGAATCGACCTGTTGGAATTAGGCTGATAGTACTCCTATTGGAATCGAGGGCATTCAAACGGGTCGTGATACCTGGATACATCGTCGCTGCAGAAGTGCCACGTTTCGCGCTTAGACGAGCCAGACCGAGACGTGCGGGCACGTGATGAGAGCAAAGATCCCACCCCGTGGCGAGTACGCTCTCTGTCTCTGGTTCTCAGTGGTCACATCCGAAGTTTCACCGTTAACTTGCGCCTGCTAATTTACTTGCTAATCCGGCCGTCAGTCGTCAGGGCGACAGCGATCGAGCACAGCGTGTGATCACTTATTTAACATTGGTGATCGCCGAGTATATTACTGTGCTTATTATAACGCGGTGACGCGACGGCTTTTCTGGGGCGCCGGAACGGGGTCGGGGTCCCATACGCACCTGTACAATTTCAAACGCAGCAGGGCAGTGATAGAATACTCCTACTACAGGTGCAGCTCACGCGCCCGCCTTTGTAGGGGCAGTTGAGCAGAAGCAGATGAGGGGCGAGATGAGATGAGATCCACCGAATCTTTTTGAACTTTCAGACAGGCATGCCAGAGGCACCCACACTCGCTCGCTCATACGCGGCCAGAGAGATGATGATGAGAGAGAGAGAGGGAGAGAGATAAGGAAGAATCTTCGGGCCTACGTCAGGTGACGGCATGGTCGGCGTTTATTCCCCTGACCAGGCTCGAACCGAGCAGCCCAGTCGTACTACGCGCCTCCTCCTCCCCTCGGGCCGCGCGCGCGACCACGGGCTTTGCTTTGCTTTGCTGCCTATCCCTATCCCTGTCCCTGCCTGATTCAAAACTGTCAGGGACGGACCGGGGCACCACCGTCATTTCCTAGGCAGGGTTAATTCAGACACTAGCGTACTGGACTGCATGCGGCGGGGACGGGCGTTTATTACTAGAGTAGAGTAGTAATTTGGAGCACGCATTAAACATCGTTTTGTTTCGCTGGTGACGTACGCTGCGCTCCTCCACAGAACTCGCGGGTAGCCGGGTGGTACGTAACGTAACCTGAGTACTAGTACGTACGGCGGCGGCCTGCCGGCTCCGGCGCATACCGCCTGCTCCTCCGGCAGCGCGAGGAGCTCCAACCGACGGGCACGGCCACGGCCACGGCCACGTGTGGTTGATCAGATGCACCCGTCAGCAACCTTGGGCCGTGCGTGGAAGTGAAGGATTTTGATGAGTGGCTTCCGGCCGGTTCTAGCGGACGCCGAGTCAACAAACCATGGATGCGTCTGGCCGGCCCAATCATGGCTCGTGCCTAGTCAGGACAAATTCACTCTTTTGATTTTTTATTGTTAATTTAGTACGATTTGATCCTATGTGTAAAAACATTTTTTCTATCGTTATTGTCTATATTTGTAAGGTAACACGTCCTACCGCAATGACATATGACGGTAGGACTAAGCGTCGTTTCGTGTGAAAAAATTCCTATTTTTATTGGCTGTGACGGTAGGATGCGTTATCCAACCTCCACCGTCTATGGCGTTAGGAACCTGCATGTAATTATCAATTTATTATAATTGCATGCAAGTTTCTACCGTCATAGACGCTGACGGTAGGGTCATTTTTCACACCAAACGGACATGACAGTGTAAGTAAGTCCTATCGTCAAAGACAATAATAATAGAAAAAGATCAAATCCGAAAAAAATTACATACAGGATCAAATCACGCTAAACTAACGACAAAGGATTAAAATAGGAAATTTGTCCGCCTAGCCACGTCGCACGCGCGCACGCGCTATACCTCGAACAAGTGCCGCCGCATGGCGAGAGACACACTCATCCGGCGCGGCGTGGTTCGACCATATGTTCCGTGCATCAGCGCAAGTTGACAGGCAGGCAGGCAGGCAGACGACGCGAGACACGAGCAGAGAGGAGGCACGAATGTGCGCGCTGCTTGAAGGTTGTGGCTCGTGTGCGCGCATGATATCGGTGACTTTCTCCTTACATTTGTTGTTTTTAATCTTATGAAATTGTTTGTGGGCATGGAAAGTTGGGCCTTTGCAAAATGAATGGATGGTTCCGGCCTACCACCCATCGAATGAGAAAATTTGGACCCAATTCATCAAACTACATCAGACTACTTAATGAGAGCCTGCAGCCTCACTCTTAGCCAGTTGACTGAGCAGCTGGGATTGCTGCCAGCCCGCCCAGGTTCGAGCCTCGGGTCTGGCACGCGGCGTTCACGAAGTTTCTCCTATAAATAAAAGCCAACGAGAGTTAGCCCTTTGGATTGGTCTCATTTTTTTTAACCAGTCGACGGGCCAATAGACCCAATTTAATGCCAATGATTCGCTTATATTTGCTTGAAAAAATGCCCTGACAGGCTTTAATTGTTCGCGCAAATTTCCGAAAACTGAACATTTTTTTGCAAACGTGAAACAAATCAAGTTTAAGAACATTTAAAAAAACACAAGAAAAACTTAAGTTTGTGAACATTTAAAGAAAACATGAAGAATTTTTACAAATTCTAACATTTGTTTTGCAATTTGTAACACCTTTTGAAAAATTAAAATATTTCTTTAAAATTATAAACAATTCTTGAAGTTCTTAAGATTTTTAAAAATGTCGACATTTTTTCTAAACATAAACAAACTTGGAAAACATGAACTAAATTTTGAATATTTTGAATATTTTATTGAAATTTCGGACATGTTTTGAAATTCTGAACAAAATTGTTTTTTTAATTAACAAATTTTGAAGCCCTAATTTTTTTTCTAAAATGTGAAGTTAATTTTGACATTGCGAGTATTTTATGGAAAAGTGTTTTTATAGAAGTTCTAAACAATTTACGAAAAAATTGATTTTTGATAAAACTGATATTGTTTGAAAAAGAAAAGAGAAACAGAAACAATAAAATAAAATAAATATAACCAAAAAGACAATAAAGAAAACCAGTTCAAAAATTACTTTGTTATGCTACCTAAATCGGTCGGCCCAGACAGATCAATCGCTCTCTCGCACGTGTTTTTGGGCTACTATTGAAGGCAGTGAGCATCGAATAGGTAATTCCGTTCTCTTCTTCTTATGTTTGCTTCTGAAGGAAGACACTGAAATTTCCTGTATGTAGTCTTAAGGATTAGATATTGTGTGTATTTATTAAAGTATTCCTTTCATTCTATAATGTAGTGCGTTCATGTTTTTTAAGATTTAAGTTTGATCATACATTTAATCAACGAGACCAATTATAACAGAAGCAAAAGATTATACTATTGAATTCGCATTCGAATGGAGTTTTCAATAGTATAGTTTTTGCTCCCGTCACGTCGCTCATGTTGGTTAAAATTATGATCAAATTTAAAGCTTAAAAATAGAGAACCCGCCCAGGTTCGAGCCTCGGGTCTGGCATGCGGCGTTCACGAAGTTTCTCCTATAAATAAAAGCCAACGAGAGTTAGCCCTTTGGATTGGTCTCATTTTTTTTCACCAGTCGACGGGCCAATAGACCCAATTTAATGCCAATGATTCGCTTATATTTGCTTGAAAAAATGCCCTGACAGGCTTTAATTGTTCGCGCAAATTTCCGAAAACTGAACATTTTTTTGCAAACGTGAAACAAATCAAGTTTAAGAACATTTAAAAAAACACAAGAAAAACTTAAGTTTGTGAACATTTAAAGAAAACATGAAGAATTTTTACAAATTCTAACATTTGTTTTGCAATTTGTAACACCTTTTGAAAAATTAAAATATTTCTTTAAAATTATAAACAATTCTTGAAGTTCTTAAGATTTTTAAAAATGTCGACATTTTTTCTAAACATAAACAAACTTGGAAAACATGAACTAAATTTTGAATATTTTGAATATTTTATTGAAATTTCGGACATGTTTTGAAATTCTGAACAAAATTGTTTTTTTAATTAACAAATTTTGAAGCCCTAATTTTTTTTCTAAAATGTGAAGTTAATTTTGACATTGCGAGTATTTTATGGAAAAGTGTTTTTATAGACTTTCTAAACAATTTATGAAAAAATTGATTTTTGATAAAACTGATATTGTTTGAAAAAGAAAAGAGAAACAGAAACAATAAAATAAAATAAATATAACCAAAAAGACAATAAAGAAAACCAGTTCAAAAATTACTTTGTTATGCTACCTAAATCGGTCGGCCCAGACAGATCAATCGCTCTCTCGCACGTGTTTTTGGGCTACTATTGAAGGCAGTGAGCATCGAATAGGTAATTCCGTTCTCTTCTTCTTATGTTTGCTTCTGAAGGAAGACACTGAAATTTCCTGTATATAGTCTTAAGGATTAGATATTGTGTGTATTTATTAAAGTATTCCTTTCATTCTATAATGTAGTGCGTTCATGTTTTTTAAGATTTAAGTTTGATCATACATTCAATCAACGAGACCAATTATAACAGAAGCAAAAGATTATACTATTGAATTCGCATTCGAATGGAGTTTTCAATAGTATAGTTTTTGCTCCCGTCACGTCGCTCATGTAGGTTAAAATTATGATCAAATTTAAAGCTTAAAAATAGAGAACCCGCCCAGGTTCGAGCCTCGGGTCTGGCACGCGGCGTTCATGAAGTTTCTCCTATAAATAAAAGCCAACGAGAGTTAGCCTTTGGATTGGTCTCATTTTTTTAACCAGTCGACGGGCCAATAGACCCAATGCCAATGATTCGCTTATATTTCCTTGAAAAAAATGCCCTGACAGGCTTTAATTGTTCGCGCAAATTTCCGAAAACTGAACATTTTTTTTGCAAACGTGAAACAAATCAAGTTTAAGAACATTTAAAAAAACACAAGAAAAACTTAAGTTTGTGAACATTTAAAGAAAACAAGAAGAATTTTTACAAATTCTAACATTTGTTTTGCAATTTGTAACACCTTTTGAAAAATTAAAAAAATTCTTTAAAATTATAAACAATTCTTGAAGTTCTTCAGATTTTATAAAATGTCGACATTTTTCTAAACATAAACAAACTTGGAAAACATGAACTAAATTTTGAAATTTTGAATATTTTATTGAAATTTCGGACATGTTTTGAAATTCTGAACAAAATTGTTTTTTTTAATTAACAAATTTTGAAGCCCTAATTGTTTTTCTAAAATGTGAAGTTAATTTTGACATTGCGAGTATTTTATGGAAAAGTGTTTTTATAGACTTTCTAAACAATTTATGAAAAAAATGATTTTTGATAAAACTGATATTGTTTGAAAAAGAAAAGAGAAACAGAAACAATAAAATAAAATAAATATAACCAAAAGGACAATAAAGAAAATCAGTTCAAAACATACTTTGTTATGCTACCTAAATCGGTCGGCCCAGACAGATCAATCGCTCTCTCGCACGTGTTTTTGGGCTACTATTGAAGGCAGTGAGCATCGAATAGGAAATTCCGTTCTCTTCTTCTTATGTTTGCTTCTGAAGGAAGACACTGAAATTTCCTGTATGTAGTCTTAAGGATTAGATATTGTGTGTATTTATTAAAGTATTCCTTTCATTCTATAATATAGTGCGTTCATGTTTTTTTAAGATTTAAGTTTGATCATACATTTAATCAACGAGACCAATTGTAACAGAAGCAAAAGATTATACTATTGAATTCGCATTCGAATGGAGTTTTCAATAGTATAGTTTTTGCTCCCGTCACGTCGCTCATGTTGGTTAAATTTATGATCAAATTTAAATCTTAAAAACAGAGAGCCCGCCCAGGTTCGAGCCTCGGGTCTGGCACGCGGCGTTCACGAAGTTTCTCCTATAAATAAAAGCCAACAATAGTTAGCCCTTTGGATTGGTCTCATTTTTTTAACCAGTCGACGGGCCAATAGACCCAATGCCAATGATTCGCTTATATTTGCTTGAAAAAATGCCCTGACAGGCTTTAATTGTTCGCGCAAATTTCCGAAAACTGAACATTTTATTTGCAAACGTGAAACAAATCAAGTTTCAGAACATTTAAAAAACACAAGAAAAACTTAAGTTTGTGAACATTTAAAGAAAACACGAAGAATTTTTACAAATTCTAACATTTGTTTTGCAATTTGTAACACCTTTTGAAAAATTAAAATATTTCTTTAAAATTATAAACAATTCTTGAAGTTCTTCAGATTTTTAAAAATGTCGAAATTTTTCTAAACATAAACAAACTTGGAAAATATGAACTAAATTTTGAAATTTTGAATATTTTATTGAAATTTCGGACATGTTTTGAAATTCTGAACAAAATTGTTTTTTTTAATTAACAAATTTTGAAGCCCTAATTGTTTTTCTAAAATGTGAAGTTAATTTTGACATTGCGAGGATTTTATGGAAAAGTGTTTTTATAGACTTTCTAAATAATTTATGAAAAAAATGATTGTTGATAAAACTGATATTGTTTGAAAAAGAAAAGAGAAACAGAAACTATAAAATAAAATAAATATAACCAAAAGGACAATAAAGAAAACCAGTTCAAAACATACTTTGTTATGCTACCTAAATCGGTCGGCCCAGACAGATCAATCGCTCTCTCGCACGTGTTTTTTGGCTACTATTGAAGGCAGTGAGCATCGAATAGGAAATTCCGTTCTCTTCTTCTTATGTTTGCTTCTGAAGGAAGACACTGAAATTTCCTGTATGTAGTCTTAAGGATTAGATATTGTGTGTATTTATTAAAGTATTCCTTTCATTCTATAATATAGTGCGTTCATGTTTTTTAAGATTTAAGTTTGATCATACATTTAATCAACGAGACCAATTGTAACAGAAGCAAAAGATTATACTATTGAATTCGCATTCGAATGGAGTTTTCAATAGTATAGTTTTTGCTCCCGTCACGTCGCTCATGTTGGTTAAATTTATGATCAAATTGAAATCTTAAAAACAGAGAACCCGCCCAGGTTCGAGCCTCGGGTCTGGCACGCGGCGTTCACGAAGTTTCTCCTATAAATAAAAGCCAACGAGAGTTAGCCCTTTGGATTGGTCTCATTTTTTTAACCAGTCGACGGGCCAATAGACCCAATGCCAATGATTCGCTTATATTTGCTTGAAAAAATGCCCTGACAGGCTTTAATTGTTCGCGCAAATTTCCAAAAACTGAACATTTTTTTTGCAAACGTGAAACAAATCAAGTTTAAGAACATTTAAAAAAACACAAGAAAAACTTAAGTTTGTGAACATTTAAAGAAAACACGAAGAATTTTTACAAATTCTAACATTTGTTTTGCAATTTGTAACACCTGTTGAAAAATTGAAATATTTCTTTAAAATTATAAACAATTCTTGAAGTTCTTCAGATTTTATAAAATGTCGACATTTTTCTAAACATAAAAAAACTTGGAAAATATGAACTAAATTTTGAAATTTTGAATATTTTATTGAAATTTCGGACATGTTTTGAAATTCTGAAAAAAATTGTTTTTTTTAATTAACCAATTTTGAAGCCCTAATTGTTTTTCTAAAATGTGAAGTTAATTTTGACATTGCGAGTATTTTATGGAAAAGTGTTTTTATAGACTTTCTAAATAATTTATGAAAAAAATGATTTTTGATAAAACTGATATTGTTTGAAAAAGAAAATAGAAACAGAAACAATAAAATAAAATAAATATAACCAAAAGGACAATAAAGAAAACCAGTTCAAAACATACTTTGTTATGCTACCTAAATCGGTCGGCCCAGACAGATCAATCGCTCTCTCGCACGTGTTTTTGGGCTACTATTGAAGGCAGTGAGCATCGAATAAGAAATTCCGTTCTCTTCTTCTTATGTTTGCTTTTGAAGGAAGACACTGAAATTTCCTGTATGTAGTCTTAAGGATTAGATGTTGTGTGTATTTATTAAAGTATTCCTTTCATTTTATAATGTAGTGCGTTCATGTTTTTTAAGATTTAAGTTTGATCATACATTTAATCAACGAGACCAATTGTAACAGAAGCAAAAGATTATACTATTGAATTCACATTCGAATGGAGTTTTCAATAGTATAGTTTTTGCTCCCGTCACATCGCTCATGTTGGTTAAATTTATGATCAAATTTAAAGCTTAAAAACAGAGAACCCGTCCAGGTTCGAGGCTCGGGTCTGGCACGTGGCGTTCACGAAGTTTCTCCTATAAATAAAAGCCAACGAGAGTTAGCCCTTTGGATTGGTCTCATTTTTTTAACCAGTCGACGGGTCAATAGACCCAATGCCAATGATTCGCTTATATTTGCTTGAAAAAATGCCCTGAGAGGCTTTAATTGTTCGCGCAAATTTCCGAAAACTGAACATCTTTTTTGCAAACGTGAAACAAATCAAGTTTAAGAACATTTAAAAAACACAAGAAAAACTTAAGTTTGTGAACATTTAAAGAAAACACGAAGAATTTTTACAAATTCTAACATTTGTTTTGCAATTTGTAACACCTTTTGAAAAATTAAAATATTTCTTTAAAATTATAAACAATTCTTGAAGTTCTTCAGATTTTTAAAAATGTCGAAATATTTCTAAACATAAACAAACTTGGAAATTACGAACTAAAATTTGAAATTTTGAATATTTTATTGAAATTTCGGACATGTTTTGAAATTCTGAACAAAATTGTTTTTTTTTATTAACAAATTTTGAAGCCTTAATTGTTTTTCTAAAATGTGAAGTTAATTTTGACATTGCGAGTATTTTATGGAAAAGTGTTTTTATAGACTTTCTAAACAATTTATAAAAAAAATGATTTTTGATAAAACTGACATTGTTTGAAAAAGAAAAGAGAAACAGAAACAATAAAATAAAATAAATATAACCAAAAGGACAATAAAGAAAACCAGTTCAAAACATACTTTGTTATGCTACCTAAATCGGTCGGCCCAGACAGATCAATCGCTCTCTCGCACGTGTTTTTGGGCTACTATTGAAGGCAGTGAGCATCGAATAGGAAATTCCGTTCTCTTCTTCTTATGTTTGCTTCTGAAGGAAGACACTGAAATTTCCTGTATGTAGTCTTAAGGATTAGATATTGTGTGTATTTATTAAAGTATTCCTTTCATTCTATAATGTAGTGCGTTTATGTTTTTTAAGATTTAAGTTTGATCATACATTTAATCAACGAGACCAATTGTAACAGAAGCAAAAGATTATATTATTGAATTCGTATTCGAATGGAGTTTTTAATAGTATAGTTTTTGCTCCCGTCGCGTCGCTCATGTTGGTTAAATTTATGATCAAATTTAAAGCTTAAAAACAAAGAATGCTGTATTTTTCTATTATTAAAGGGGAATGGGTCGTAGTGGTGGTGGTGATGGTTTAACATCCTCCCTCGTACGTACGCGATCTCACCCCCTTTTCTCGCTTGTTTTCCCGAACGTAACAGAAAAAGAAAAACAACAAAGAAAACAGTTGCCACCCCACGCACGCACGTCTCTACCTGTAGCCCTTAATCGTCGCTCCACCAAAAGCATAATCATATACTCCGTATTCGATACTGGCGACCGTATGGAGTGTTGGGGAACGTTGCATGAGAAACAAAAAAAATCGTACGCACACGCAAGATCTATCCATGGTGATGAGCATCTACGAGAGGGAGAGTGGATCTACATACCCTTGTAGATCGCTAAGCGGAAAGCGTTAAGAAACGTGGTTGATGTAGTCGAATGTCTTCGCGATCCAAATCGCCGAGCGTCCCGCGATCCCATCACGATCCATCTCGCGATCCAATCATGATCCGTCCCGCGATCTCATCAAGATCCGTCCCGCGATCCAATCACGATTCGTCTCGTGATCTTCATCACGGTCCTTTCGATCTAGCGCTGAACGGACGGCACCTCCGCGTTCAACACACGTACAGCTCGATGACAATCTCCGCCTTCTTGATCCAGCAAGAGGGAGCGGAAAGGTAGATGAGTTCTCCGGTAGCACAACAGCATGATGGCGGTGGTGGTGAACTAATCCTGCAGGGCTTCGCCTAAGCACCACATAACTAATCTAGAGGAGAAACAGATCTAGAGGAAGAAGAGAGCATCACATGGCAATTAGGATTAGCTTTCCTCTCTAAATCCTCTAGTATATATAGGAGGGAGGGAGGGGAGGAGGCAGCCTCAAACCCTCAAGGTTTGGTTGAAATTGAAGGTGGAGGAGTCCTACTCCAATCCTATTAGGAGTAGGATTCCTCCTTTCCACTTGGAAACTCTTTCCACCTCTCCACCTTTTGGGTTTTTCTCACCCCTAGCCGCATGGGCCTTATTGGGGGCTTAGACCAGCCCACCAGGGGCTTGTTTAACTCCTCCCACAGCCCATGAGGTTCTTTGGGTCGAGACACCCCTTCCGATGGTCCCCCAACACCCTCCCGACACTCCCGGTACACTACTGATGAGCCCGAAACTTTTTGGGTGACCAAAACAGGACTTCCTATATATCAATCTTTACCTCTGGACCATTCTGGAGCTCCTCGTGACGTTCGGGATCTCATCTGGGACAACCTTTGGTAACCACCATACATAACTCTATACTACCGAAACGTCACCGAACCTTAAGTGTGCAGACCCTATGGGTTCGAGAACTATGTAGACATGACCGAGACACCTCTACGGTCAATAATCAATAGCGGGAGCTGGATGCCCATATTGGTTCCTACATATTCTATGAAGATCTTTATCGGTTGAACCTTTGTGTCAAGGATTCAGTTAATCCCGTATGTTGTTCCCTTTGTTCTTCGGTATGTTACTTGCCCGAGGTTCGATCGTCGGTATCTCTATACCTAGTTCAATCTCGTTATCGACAAGTCTCTTTACTCGTTCCGTAATACAAAATCGCGTGGCTAACTCTTTAGTCACATTGCTTGCAAAGCTTATAGTGATGTTGTATTACCGAGTGGGCCCCGAGATACCTCTCCGTCACACGAAGTAACAAATCCCAATCTTGATCCATGTCAACCCAACATACACCCTCGGAGATACCTCTAGAGCACCTTTATAGTCACCCAGTTACGTTGCGACGTTTGATACACACAAGGTACTCCTCCGGTGTCAGGGAGTTGCATGATCTCATGGTCATAGGAACAGATACTTGACATGCAGAAAACTGTAGCAATAAACCAACATGATCATATGCTACATTTATAGTTTGGGTCTTGTCCATCACATCATTCTCCTAATGATGTGATCCCATTATCAAACGACATCTCATGTCCATGGCTAGGAAACCTTAACTATCTTTGATCAACGAGCTAGTCTATTAGAGGCATACTAGGGACATGATGTTGTCTATGTATCCACACATGTATCTGAGTTTCCGATCAATACAATTCTAGCATGGATAATAAAGATTATCATGAACAAGGAAATATGATAATAACCAATTTATTATTGCCTCTAGGGCATATTTCCAACAGTCTCCCACTTGCACTAGAGTCAATAATCTAGTTCACATCACCATGTGATTCGCATTGTTATGAATCTAACACCCAATGAGTTCTAGGGCTCGATCATGCTTTGCATGTGAGAGAGGTCTTTTAGTCAACGGTTCTGCGACATTCAAATCCGTGTGTACTTTGCAAATCTCTATGTCATACTGTAAATAATGCTACCACACTCCACTTGGAACTATTCCAATTGGCTGCTCCACTATACGTATCCGGATTGCTACTAAGAGCCATCCAGATCAGTGTTAAAGCTTGCATCGACGTAACTCTTTACAACGAACTCTTCATCACCTCCATAATCGAGAAACATTTCCTTAGTCCTTTAGTTACTAAGGATAATCTTGACCGTTGTCCAATGATCCACTCGTAGATCATTCTTGTACCCCTTGACAAACTCATGGCAAGGCACACACAGGTGCGGTACACAGCATGGCATATTATATAGAGCATATGGCTAAGACACAGGGAACGACGTTCGTACTTTCTCTTTCTTCTGTCATGGTCGAGCTTTGAGTCTCACTCAACTTCACACCTTACAAATCAGGCAAGAACTCTATTTTTAACTGATCCATTTTGAACTCTTTACAAATCTTGTCAAGGTATGTACGCATTGAAAGTCTCATCAAACGTCTTGATCTATCTCTATAGATATCGATGCCCAACAATTAAGTAGCTTTATCCAGGTCTTCCTTTGAAAAACTCTTTTCAAACAACCCTTTATGCTTTCCAGAAATTCTACATCATTTCCGATCCACATATGCTTATCAGAAACTCTATAGTGCTCCCACTCACTTTACTGTAAATATAAGTTTCTCATAAACTTTGTATAGACTCAAAACTTTGATCACCTCATCAAAGCGTATATTCCAACTCCGAAATGCTTGCTTCAGTCCATAGAAGGATCACTAACCTTCTGGTTGTATCTCATACAACCTTTCCTCAATGAAGGAAACGATGTTTTGACATCCATCTGCCAGATTTCATAATTGAAAAACATAGCAACTGCTAACATAATTCCAATAGACTTTAGCATCGCTACGAGTGAGAAAGTCTCATCGCAGTCAACTCCTTGAAGTTGTTGGAAACTTCTTTGCGACAAGTCGAGCTTTATAAATGGTGACATTTACCATCAGCGTCTGTCTTCATCTTAAAGGTCCATTTGTACTCGACGACCTGCCGTCCAACAAGCAAGTCTACCAAAGTCTATACCTGGTTTTCATACATGGATCCTTTCTCGGATTTCATGGCCTCTAACCATTTGTCAGAATCCAGGCCCATCATCGCTTCTCCATAGCTCATAGGTCCATCGTTGTCCAACAACATGACCTCCAAGACAGGGTTGTCATACCACTCAGGAGTAGTAAGCGTCCTTGTCGACCTACGAGGTTTGATAGTAACTTGATCTGAAGCTTCATGATCATCATCATTAACTTCCTCTTCAACTGACTTAGGCTCCACACAAACATCTTTATGCGCTGCACTACTCTCTGGTTGAACAAAGGTTCAACAACCTCATCAAGTTATATCTTCCTCCCACTCAATTCTTTCGAGAGAAACTCTTTCTCGAGAAAGGACCCAGTTTCAGCAACAAACACTTTGTACTCGGATCTGAGATAGAAACTATACCCAACTGTTCTTAGGGTATTCTATGAAGATGCATTTTTCCGCTTTGGGTTCGAGCTTATCAGACATAAGTGTCGCATTCCCAAACTCTAAGAAATGATAGCTTAGGTTTCTGCCAAACCATATGGTATCATCTCAACGGATTTAGATGGTGCCCTATTTAAAGTGAATGTAGTTGTCTCTAATGCATAACCCAAAACGATAGTGGTAAAACGATAAGAGACATCATAATTCGCACCATATCCAATAGAGCACGACTACGACGTTCGGACACACCATCACACTATGGTGTTCCAGGTGGCGTGAGTTGTGAAACAACTTTCACATTGTCTTAAGATGTATACCAAACTCGTAACTCGGATATTCACCTCCACGATCATATCATAGACATTTTATCTTTTCGTCACAATGATCTCAAACTTCACTCTGATTCTGCATGAACTTTTCAAACGATTCAGACTTGTGTTTCATTAAGTAAATATACACTAAAACTACTCAAATCATCAGTGAAGGTAAGAAAATAATGATATCCACCACACACTACAACACTCATTGTACCGTATATATCAACATGTATTATTTCCAATAAGTTACTGGCCCGCTCCATCATACTGAAATGGGGTCTTTAGTCATCTTGCCCAAGAGGCATGGTCCGCATGTCTCAACCGATTCGAAACCGAATGAGTCCAAAGATCCATCAGCATGGAGTTTCTTCACACGTATACCAATATGACATTTAGCGACAGGGCCACGGGTATGTGGTACTATCATTATTAACTTTGCATCTTTTGGCATCAATGTTATGAACATGTATATTACTACGATCAAGATTCAACAAACCATTCTCATTGGGTGCATGACCATTGAAGGTATTATTCATGTAAACAGAATAACCATTATTCTCTTACTTAAATGAATAATCATATTTCAATAAACATGATCTAATCATGTTCATGCTTAACGTAAACACCAAATAACATTTATTAGGTTCGTCACTAATCCCGAAGGTAGAGAGAGCGTGCGATGTTGATCACATCAACCTTGGAGACATTTCCAACACACATCGTCACCTCACCCTTAGCTAGTCTCTGTCTATTCTGTAGCTTTTATTTTGAGTTACTAATATTTAGCAACCGAACCGGTATCCAATACCCATGTGCTACTAGGAGTACTAGCAAGGTACACATCAATTACACGTATATCAAATATACTTCTGTCCATGTTGCCAGCCTTCTTATCTACCAAGTATCTAGGGTTGTTCCGCTTCAGCGACCGCTCTCCTCGTAATAGAAGCACTTAGTCTCGGGTTTGGTTTCAACTTCGAGTTGCTTCACTAGAGCAGCAACTGACTTGCCATCCATGAAGTTTCCCTCCTTACCCTTTCCCTTTTCGAAACTAGTGGTTTTACTAACCATCAACACTTGATGCTCCTTCTTGATTCCTACCTTCACGGTATCAAACATCGCGAACAGCTCAGGTATCATCATTTCCATCCCTGGCATAATTATAGTTCATCACAAAGTTCTAGTAGCTTAGTGATAGTGACTCAGAGAACTATATCAATCACTATCTTATCTGGAAGATCAACTCCCACTCGATTCAAGTGATTGTAGAACCCAGACAATCTGAGCACATGCTCAACGATTGAGCTACTCTCCTTCATCTTGCAGGCAAAGAATCTTGTTGGAGATCTCATATCTCACAACATGGGCACGAGCCTGAGATCCCAATTTTAGCTCTTAGAACATCTCATATGTTCCGTGATGTTCAAAACGTTTTGGAGCCTCAGTTCTAAGCCGTAATGCATGACGCAATAACTATCAAGTAGTCATCGGAACGTGCTTGTCAGATGTTCACAACATCTACAGACGACCCTAGAGGGGGTGGCGCACCGAGTGGTGCATTAAGGACATAAGCCTTCCATGTAGCGATGAGGACAATCCCCAGATCATGGACCCAGTCCGCAATATTGCTACCATCATCTTTCAACTCTATTTCTCTAGGAACATATAAAAAAGCAAGGGAGCTACAGCGTGAGCCAGTAATCTACAACATAATTTGCAAAGACACTACTGACTATGTTCATGATAATGAGTTCAATTAATCATATTACTTAAGAACTCCCAGTCAAATTGACATCCCTCTGGTCATTCGAGTGATACATGATCCAAATTCACCAACTCAAGTCCGATCATCACGTGAGTTGAGGTGGTTTCAATGGTGAACATCATCATGTCGATCATATCTACTATATGACTCATGTTCGACCTTTCGGTCTCTTGTGTTCCGAGGCCATGTCTGTACATGCTAGGCTTGTCAAGTTTAACCTGAGTGTTCTGCATGTGCAACACTGGCTTGCACCCGTTGTATGTGAACATAGAGTCTATCACACCCGATCATGACGTGGTGTCTCGACACGATGAACTTTCGCAACGGTGCACACTCGGGGAGAACACAATTGATCTTGAACTTTTAGTGAGAGATCACCTTATAATGCTACCGTCGTCCTAAGCAAAACAAGGTGCATAAAAGGATTAACATCACATGCAAATCATAAGTGACATGATATGGCCATGAACTTGTGCTTTTTATCTCCATCTTGAAAGCACTAGCATGATCTCCATCATCACCGGCATAACACCATGATCTCCATCATCATGATCTCCATCATTGTGTCGCCATCGGTATTGTCGCGCCCACCATGCTCATACCACTATAGCTACCGTTTAGCGATAAAGTAAAGCATTACATAGCGCTTAATGATTGACACGCAGGTCATACAATAATTAAAGACAACCCTATGGCTCCTGCCGGTTGCCGTACTCATCGACATGCAAGTCGTGATATTCTATACAACACATGATCATCTCATACATCACATATATCTCATCATGTGATTGGCCATATCACATCATAACATACCATGAAAAAGCAAGTTAGATGTCCTCTAATTGTTGTTGCAAGTTTTACGTGGCTGCTATGGGTATCTAGCAAGAACAATTCTCACCTACGCAAAACCACAACGGTGATACATAAATTGCTTTTCAACCTTCTCAAGGACCGCCTTTGTCGAATCCGATCCAACTAAAGTAGGAGAAACAGACACCCGCCAGCCATCTTTGCGCAACGAAGTTACACGTCAGTCGATGGAACCGGTCTCTCGTAAGCGTACGAATAAGCTTGGTCCGGGCCGCTTCATCCCACAATACCGCTGAACCAAAACACGACCAAGGGAGGAAGCAATCTAAGCATCAACGCCCACAAACTCTTTGTGTTCTACTCGAGATCTCATCTACACATAAACATGGCTCTGATACCATTGTTGGGGAACGTTGCATGGGAAACAAAAAAATTCCTACGCACACGCAAGATCTATCCATGGTGATGAGCATCTACGAGAGGGAGAGTGGATCTACATACCCTTGTAGATCGCTAAGCGGGAAGCGTTAAGAAACATGGTTGATGTAGTTGAACGTCTTCGCGATCCAAATCGCCGAGCGTCCCGCGATCCCATCATGATCCATCTCGCGATCCAATCATGATCCGTCCCGCAATCTCATCACGATCCGTCCCGTGATCCAATCACGAATTGTCTCGCGATCTTCATCACAGTCCTTCCGATCTAGCGCCGAACGAACGACACCTCCGTGTTCAGCACACGTGCAACTCGATGACGATCTCCGCCTTCTTGATCCGGCAAGAGGGAGCGGAGAGGTAGATGAGTTCTCCGGCAGCACAACGGCGTGGTGGCGGCATGATGAACTAATCTTGCAGGGCTTCGCCTAAGCACGACAGAACTAATCTAGAGGAGAAACAGATCTAGAGGAAGAAGAGGGCAACACGTGCCAATTAGGGTTAGCTTTCCCCTCTAAATCCTCTAGTGTATATAGGAGGGAGGGAGGGGAGGAGGTAGCCTCAAACCCTTAAGATTTGGTCGAAATTGGAGATGGAGGAGTCCTAGTCCGATCCTATTAGGAGTAGGATTCCTCCTTTCCACTTGGAAACTCTTTCCACCTCTCCACCTTTTGGGGTTTTCCCACCCCTAGCCGCATGGGCCTTAGTGGGGGCTTAGACCAGACCACCAGGGGCTTGTTTGACTCCTCCCACACAGCCCATGAGGTCCTTTGGGTCGAGACACCGCTCCCAATGGTCCCCCGGCACCCTCACGGCACTCTCGATACACTACCGATGAGCCCGAAACTTTTCCGATGACCAAAAAAGGACTTCCTATATATCAATCTTTACCTCCGAACCATTTTGGAGCTCCTCGTGACGTATGGGATCTCATCCGGGGCTCCTAACAACCTTCGGTCACCACCATACATAACTCTATACTACCGAAACGTCACCGAACCTTAAGTGTGCAGACCCTGCGGGTTCGAGAACTATGTAGACATGACCGAGACACCTCTACGGTCAATAACCAATAGCGGGACCTGGATGCCCATATTGGTTCCTACATATTCTATGAAGATCTTTATCGGTTGAACCTCTATGTCAAGGATTCAGTTAATCCCGTATGTTGTTTCCTTTGTTCTTCGGTATGTTACTTGCCCGAGGTTCGATTGTCGGTGTCTCTATACCTAATTCAATCTCGTTACCGGCAAGTCCCTTTACTCGTTCCGTAATACAAGATCACGTGGCTAACTCTTTAGTCACATTCCTTGCATGGCTTATAGTGATGTTGTATTACCGAGTGGGCCCTGAGATACCTCTTTGTCACACGAAGTAACAAATCCCAGTCTTGATCCATGCCAACCCAACAGACACCCTCGGAGATACCTGTAGAGCACCTTTATAGTCACCCGGTTACGTTGCGATGTTTGATACACACAAGGTACTCCTCCGGTATCAGGGAGTTGCATGATCTCATGGTCTTAGGAACAGATACTTGACATGCAAAAAACTGTAGCAATAAACTGACACGATCATATGATATGTTTATAGTTTGGGTCTTTTCCATCACATCATTCTCCTAATGATGTGATCCCGTTATCAAACGATATCTCATGTCCATGGCTAGGAAACCTTAACCATCTTTGATCAACGAGCTAGTCTATTAGAGGCATACTAGGGACATGGTGTTGTCTATGTATCCACACATGTATCTGAGTTTCCGATCAATACAATTCTAGCATGGATAATAAACGATAATCATCAACAAGGAAATATGATAATAACCAATTTATTATTGCCTCTAGGGCATATTTCCAACATGGAGACCACAGCGAGATCATTGAGCCATCGCTCTCGACGAAGGTGCATGATGTCCCGACAGCCCGCTCGAGCTAATATTCCTGCGCCTCTCCTCGTTCATTCATCATGTGCGTGCTGCGTGCGCGTGCAAGCGCTCGTGCCGCATTGTCGCCGACGGCAGGTTCCTCCGTCGCTTCCTTTCGCTCTAGGCGCGCCCCGTCGTCACCGACCACTACCACGTCGATGGCCGCAAGCATGGGTCGTGCCCCTAGGGCTGCAACCTCGCCTTCTCCCCCTCGAGGTCGATGAACACTGCCGACATGCGGCACCAACGCTTCTTGCTAGACTTCCTCCCAGACTATGGTGGTGGCAGCGGTTGGGACCTTGCTGTAAACTTTGGAAGCGTTCTTACTCCTCAATGAGAGTCGTGTGGTGTGTATTTATATTAGACAGAAGGCCTTGTCGAGGCGTACAAGAGTCACGTATGATCTCTCCAGGATACGTACGGTTACATGAGAAGAAGAGATAGAATCGGGAGAGATAAGAGAGTTACAACACGTTACGATTACATAGAGATAGATCAGGAAACGTAAATGCTATTGTATCGCTAACACCCTCCCTTAATCTCAGCTATCCTAAGTTGAGATTATTCTTGTACTCTTCAAATGCCCTGACAGGAAGAGCTTTAGTGAACCCATGTGCAACTTGATCCTTTGATGGAATGAACCTGATTTAAAGTTTCTTTGCTGCAACCCTTTCTCATACAAAATGAAAAACAATTTCAATATGCTTAGTTCTGGCATGAAATACTGGGTTGGCAGAAAGATACGTTGCTCCTAGATTATCACACCAAAGATAAGAGATGTGATGTTGCTCAATCGCCAATTCTGCCATCAAAGATTCCATCCAGATAATCTCAGCAGTGGATTTGCAAGGGACTTGTACTCAACTTCTGTACTTGATCTTGAGACCGTGGATTGTTTTCTAGCACTCCAGGAAATAAGATTAGAGCCAAAAAATACTACAAAACCTCCCGTTGACTTTCTGTCATCACTGCATCCAGCCCAGTCAGCATCAGAAAACACACTAACAAGAGTAGAACTAGAGCGTCTGAACTGGAGACCCAAACTTGTAGTATGCTTTATGTATCGTATGATTCTTTTAACAGTTGTCCAATGAGCAGTAGTAGGTGCATGCAAATACTGAGAAACCTTGTTAACTGCAAAAGATATATCCGGCCGTGTCAATGTCAAATACTGCAAAGCTCCTACTGCACTCCTGTATTTTGTGCTCTCTTCTTCCTTGAGTAGTTCACCTTCAAATGCTGAAAGTTTTTTCGAAGAAGATAATGGTGTGGGTGAAGGCTTACAATCCTTCATCCCCATGCGAGTGAGCAGTTCAGTAGCATATTTTTCCTGATTAAGTACTATGCCATCTTGAACATTCTTAACTTCAATGCCAAGGAAGAAGTGCAGATCACCCATATCCTTGAGAGCAAATTCTGAACTTAGATCGTGCAAAAGAGCATTAGTAGCACCTTGTGAAGAACTTGCAACTATAATGTCATCAACATATATCAACACAAATATAACAGTGTTTGCCATGTTGTAAATGAAAACTGATGTATCAGCCTTGGATGCAATACAACCAAACCGTCTCAACTGAGAACTCAACCTTGAGTACCACGCTCTTGGTGCTTGCTTGAAACCATAAAGTTCCTTATCAAGCTTGCAAACATAGTGAGGTGTCTTCTTATTTTTCATAACTGGGTGGTTGCCTCATGTAAACCTCCTCTTCCACAACACCATGCAAAAACACATTATGAACATGTAGTTGCCTCAAGCTCCACCCCCTGGACACGACAATGGCCAGTACAAGCCTAATAGTTGTAGCTTTAGCGACATGACTGAAAGTATCTTCATAATCTAAGCCATACCGTTGCTTAAAACCTTTTGCAACAAGACATGCCTTATACCTGTCAATCGATCCATCTACCCTTTTTTAATTATGTAGACCCATTTACAGTCAATGATATTTTTACCTCTTTGATCAGGCACAAGATGCCAAGTTTTGTTTCTTATAAGCGTGGAGTACTCTTCATCCATTACATTTTACCACCTTGGACATCCTAATGCATCCTCTAACTTTGTTCGTTCCCCTACAATGCACAACATGCTATATGGTGCAGTTCCATTAATTCGTACTTTTGGATTTCTTATACCTTTTTGCAATCGAGTTGAAATACGGGAGATCATTGGTTGAGCAGGATGTGTGTTTTGTGGCGCAGGAGGCGGTACAGATTCAACCACAAATGATCCTGACGAAACACCATATTCACTTTTCACAGCCGATCCGGAGTTGGATCTGGTAGCCTGCGGTGTGGCCATTGTCTCTGAATTAACGTCCACAGAGGATCCATCCCATGACACTGTTGGGGTCTGCATGCATGTGGGACAGGGCGATCCCAAGCGGCCTGCTGTCCCTGGCGCCTGCATGCGCGTGGGATGCGGTTTTGGTGCAACCGAAGGTGACGTGGCGGCTGACCACTGGCTCGACCGGCTCCTGCCAGGCACGTGATCCCGCGCCGATTCCCTCGTGCGATCCAAGGGATCCTGGCGCACATGAGTTCCTGACGATGGGGGATACTCCTCGTGTTCAACACCTATCTCGTCTGCTTTTGGTACATCAAATATAGCATCATGTTTAGCGTTTTCTTCACCGTTTTCTGCACCGTTTCCTGATGTGTCTTCTCCATGAACCTGCATAGGTATAGGAACAATACAAGAACTAGTAGAATCATTGGTTAGTACAATTTTCGCCCCATGATCAAAATCCCGAAGATTAAACGGAAGAAGAAGAATTTCTTTTCTTAGGAGGGCTCTAGCATTAGGATGAAGAGATGCAAAAGGGAAGATGGACTCGTCAAATACAACATCACGAGATATATATAGACCCTACCAGTAGAAATATCTAGATACTTGACTCCTTTGTGGATGGGGCTATAACCAAGAAAAGCACATTGCTTTGAACGGAAAACAAGTTTGCGTGTATTGTATGGTCTAAGGTTTGGCAACATGCACAACCAAATATGCGAAGAGATTTGTAATCAGGAGTAATGCCAAAAAGTCATGTTGTAGGAGTTTCAAATTTGATGACTTTGCTAGGGAGCAAGTTTATGAGG
The DNA here is from genome assembly GCA_022496015.1 of Hordeum marinum. Classification (NCBI taxonomy): domain Eukaryota; kingdom Viridiplantae; phylum Streptophyta; class Magnoliopsida; order Poales; family Poaceae; genus Hordeum; species Hordeum marinum. Next base: position 115,586,006 of record CM039672.1, read on the forward strand.
TATGTGGCAGTCAAGAATGATTCATCCCCAAATTTTAGTGGCATGGAAGCATTTTCTATTAGGGCTAGCCCTACTTCAACAACATGTCGATGTTTTCTCTCTGTAGAACCATTTTGTTGATGGGCATGTGGACATGAAACATTATGTGAAACACCAAGTTGTTGAAAGAAGGAATTGAGTTTCCGGTATTCACCACCCCAGTCAGTTTGCATGGCAATGATCTTAGTGTTTAGTTTTCTTTCAAAAGATTTTGGAAGTTCCTGAAAACTTGAAACACTTCAGATCGTTTCTTGAGAAGATAGATCCAAGTAAATTTGCTATAGTCATCAATAAAAATTACATAATATGCATGCATACCAACTGAAATAGGAGCTGGCCCCAAACATATGAAAATACAAGTTGTAAGGGTGTAGTAGAAATACTATTGGAAATAGGACATGGTACCTGATGAATTTTAGCTTGCTGGAATGGATCACAAATTGACTCAATGCTAGACTCATAATCATGGGGAAGCTTATATTTGCTACGAACAAGTTTAACAATAACCGATGATGGATGACCTAATCTACTATGCCACTTTGCTGAAGATGGATTGACGATGACAAAAGCTTGTTTATTCGGCGATGATGACGAAGATATGAGTGGATAAAGACCTCTGACGCACTTGCCCCTAAGAAGTATTCTCCTCGTGTCCAAGTCCTTAACCAAAAAGAAATAAGGATAGAATTCAATGAGAACACGATTATCAAGGGTAAACCTATGAACTAAGACAAGTTTTTTTGAAGATTCGGGCACATGTAGGATTTGATTTAGATTCAAGTTTTTCATAGGGGTTTTAAGAATTGAATGACCAACACGAGTAATTTTCATACCAGAACCGCTTGCGGTGTGAACTTGATCCGGCCCATGGTACTTGTCTCTGATCGTCAACTTGTCCAGCTCACTCGTGATGTGATTTGTAGCTCTGATGTCCGCATACCAGTTGGTGTCAATGCCATAGACACCATTGGTGATAGCATTGGCCTCCTTCTCTTCATAGTCATCTTCCTCATAGCGATCCCAACATGATGAGGACATCCCTGCTAATTCTACACCCACAACTCCGACTGCTATACATACAGGACGAATTACTAGCGCTCGCGCACGTCAATTGAATTACCAGGTACTTTTGTTTCTTGCAAATCCTTCTAATGTTCATGAACATATGATGCTGCCTAAATTAGATACTTTTGTTTTACTTATGAATGAAGGACCTGGCATGGACAAGAAGGATGACCATGGGAGCGGGATCAAGCATGGAGAAGAAGGTGCGCTCGCGGGAAAGAACAATGGAGCTTCCAGTGATGACTTTCGCACTTTGAAGCCACCATAATGGGAGCAAGAAGCCTTGGACGAAATATGCATGATGCTACTTTATAAAATTCGTCCCTAGGCTAATATAGGTGCTGCACCACCTTATTGTTGGGCCAGGACCATGTAATTTCGAAATACCATATTATAGGTTGTTTTTAGAGTCCGTATGTATGGGGAAACTGAGTTAAGGTCAGTTTCGGATCCCTCCTCCAAGGGGCCACGAAATTCCCCTCTATTCCCCCATATATACAGCCCTTAGGGCGTCGTTTTAGAGTTGGATTTTGTTTAGATTACAAGTTCGCCAAAGCTGTAACTTCGCGTTCTTCGTTTGTGTTCCACGACCAGACAAAGGCGTCATAGAACCCCACTTCATCAATAAAGCTTTCCTCTTATATTCGCAATATCGAGATTGCAATCTTAGTTTCTTGCTTGTTCTTCGTTTGCGTGCAGGAAGCAGAACCTTGTGGTCAGGTTGATCGTGCTCTGGCATGGTCAATAACCTCTCGGAGTTGGTTTAGCGATTGCTAAGGCGCGGCGTCATCACACATTCGTAGTCGGATCGTCAAAGTCTACTCCACCAAAAACGATAGCCACCATCTCATCGAAAGACAGGGACAACCTCGCCTCTATCAAGTGGTATCAGATTTCCAGGTTGCTCGGTGAGATTTTACCAGTTTTCGTAGTTTAGATCGCATCTGTTTTTCATACCTTTAGTCCACGAAAAAGCCACAAAAAATTAGGGTTAGATCATCATATCCGAACCAATCCAAGCCTTTACATAGTCTTTTCAGTTTTTTGCTTTGTTGAATTTGCGGTTACATTGTCGTGTCGAGTTGCTGGTCTTAGTGTCTAGTCCTTTAGAGTTTCGAGTTCTTTTCACAGGTTGTCACGCCACCACCGCACCATCTTCATAGTTGCCATATACCACCACCATCATCATCGCTGCCATATATCACCATCCATCATCACTATCCATTGGTGTCCATATATACCACCACAAATCCTCCACCAATCCGAGTCCGGCTCGTTTTAGGTTTAGTTTCGAGATCCTTTTAATTTCGGATTCGTGTTTTGCTACCTGCGTAGGTGTCGGGAAAAAAGAGTCTGGCACGCTTTGCAGAGCACGTTTTGGCCCAAAAAAAATCGGTTGAAAATATTTTTTTCCTTATCTTGGTTTTAGGTTCTTCGGAGCGTTTTGAGACACTTGCCATCATAGTGATTTTTGTCAAAAATTTTGGTCGTCGCAGCCCCCGAATTGCTCCAGAAAAAGAAAAAAAAATTAGTCCAACAAATTTCGTGCCCATCTTGCTTATACGACGTGGGAAGAGTTTTAAGACACTCGCCATTGTAGTGATTTTTTGAGCAAAAAAAATGAAAAAAAATCAGAGTGTGCTTTTCCCTTGATTACGTGTAGCGTCGTGATTTTGTTGGTGTTTTAGGCTCGCGTCTCTAGTACGGTCTAGCCTGGGACCAGCACAGTACCGTCATTGAGCGTTTATTCAACCTTGCATCTCTGAATTTATTATTGCTAACCTTTTTTGCTACCATACTATAAGCCATCCCGGCTCCACATACATCTACGTCGTGTGTTTGACACCACCTGACAATCGCTCTATCCAAGCTTTGAGAGTTTGACTACAACGGTTGTCGATCACCGCCTGCTGCTGGGTAAGAACTGGTAAGAATTTGAGATTCGCTTAAAGGATTTCTGACACACCACCACCACCACCACCACCACGTCCTAGTAGTCTGTAGGTTTCATATTATTGCGTGTTTCCTATTTCTGCTAACCATGTCAGGATCACACGACACGGGAGCGACTGCGAGAGCATGACCAACAAAGCGTTTTATGATAAATTTCAGCAAATGTTGGCTAACCAGGTACAAGACTTCGTGACCAACTTTGGAGAGGCCATGGAGAAGCTCGATGGTTTGGAGAAGACATTCGACACCAAGATGGACGCCAAGTTCAATGAGGTGCTTGCCCGTCTACCACCACCAGCTGTAGCTCCTATCCCTTTCGAACGACGAGCGCGACGTGTGCCTCTCGTCCAAGGCTAACATACTGGTACTGTTGATACTACTGCTACTTTTGTGGCTCCTTCTGCTACTGTTGTTGAGCAGGTTGAAGATTATGATGGTGATTACGATGATGAGGGAGAGGTTGCTCCACATCAGCCTCAGGGGCAACCACCACGATACGCACCAGGTCGACCACATGGCCACAACCGTAACGGTAGGGCTGCACCACCCCCTCAGGTACGGGATCATGACCATCTCCCTAAACTTAAATTGAATATTTCGACGTTTGAGGGTAGATATGTTCCTGATATATATCTTACATGGGAGTTAGAAACAGAACAACGTTTTACATGCTTACAATTTCCTAAGGATAGACGTGTTGCTACTGCTGTTTGTTCTTTCACTAGTTTTGCTTGTGTTTGATGGTCAGAACATTGTAGAATACACCATGCTAATATTCCAACTGCTTGGGCTACTTTGAAAACTGCTATGCGTAATCGTTGGGTGCCACCTTATTATCAACGTGAATTGCTTCAAAATTTGCAGCGTTTAAGACAAGGAAAAAATTCTGTAGAAGAATATTATCAGGAATTACAAACTGGCATGGTTAGATGTGGTATTGTTGAGGAGAATGAAGCTATGCTTGCATGTTTTATGGGTGGATTAAATAGAGAGATTCAGACTATTCTAGAGTATAAGGAGTATAACACTATCACTCGTTTATTTCATCTTGCTTGCAAAGCTGAACGTGAAGTGCAGGATCGACAGGTAATGGCGAGAACTACTTTTTCTGCAGGTCGCACTTCATCATGGACGCCACGTACCTCCTCTACTTTCGCACGTCCTGCTGCAACACCACCTACTTCCACTTCCAACTCCAACCGCGATACCAGGAAACAGGCTCCTACTTCACCCTCTGCGAAGAGCACACCTTCTGGGCCTACACAGAGCTCTTCTTCATCTATTGCATCCACATGGCAAACACATGAGGTTATATGCCGTCGTTGCAAGGGTGGAGGTCACTTTGCGAGAGAATGTCCTTCCAAGCGTGTAATGATTGTTACTGAGGATGGTGGATATGCGTCCGCTAGTGATTATGATGAGGAGACTTTGGCTCTCATTGCAAGTGAAGAACAGGGTGGCGAGGATGCAGAACCAGAGACACACTACATGGCTGCTGATTACGCTGACATGTATGAAAGTTTAGTTGCTCAACGTGTTCTCAGTGTGCAGGTTACACAGGCTGAGCAAAATCAGAGGCACAACTTGTTCCACACAAAGGGAGTTGTAAAGGAGCGTTCTGTTCGCGTCATCATCGATGGAGGGGGTTGCAATAACTTGGCTAGCATGGAGATGGTGGAGAAGTTGTCTCTAACCACCAGACTACATCCTCATCCTTATTACATCCAATGGTTCAACAATAGTGGCAAGGTTAAGGTAACACGTATTGTTCGTGTGCATTTTAGCATTGCTACATATTCTGATTATGTGGATTATGATGTGGTACCCATGCAAGCATGTTCTGTTCTACTTGGTAGGCCATGGCAGTTTGATAAAAATTCTGTACACCATGGTAGGACAAATCAATATACTCTTGTTCATAAGGATCACAATATCACTTTGCTTCCTATGTCTCCAGAACATATTATGAAAGATGACATTGCTAGAGCTAGTAAAGCAAAACAGGAGAAAAATAAGAGTGAAAATCAGATTGTAGCACAGGAATTTGAGCAACACCATAAGCATAATAAACCATCATCTAATGTTGCATCCGAAATAAATTTGAAGAGTGGATGTTTACTTGCTACTAAATCTGATATCAATGATTTGGATATTGCTACATCTGTTTGCTATGCTTTTGTATGCAAAGAGGTATTATTTTCATTCGAGGACATGCCTCCCTCTTTGCCTCCTGCTGTCATTTACATTCTGTAGGAGTTCGCTGACGTCTTCCCACAAGACGTGCCACCAGGATTACCACCTATTCGCGGGATTGAGCATCAGATTGACTTAATTCTCTGTGCATCCCTACCCAACCGTGCGCCATACCATACCAATCCAGAGGAGACAAAGGAGATTATGCGTCAAGTACAGGAGCTGCTTGACAAAGGTTATATACGTGAATCCCTTAGTCCTTGTATTGTTCCTATTATTCTAGTGCCTAAAAAGGATGGTACATCGCGCATGTGTGTGGATTGTAGAGGCATTAATAATAATACTATTCGTTATCGTCATCCTGTTCCTAGACTAGATGATATGCTTGATGAATTAAGTGGTTCTACAATTTTCTCCAAAGTTTATTTGCGTAGTGGATACCATCAAATTCGTATGAAATTGGGAGATGAATGGAAAACAGCATTTAAAACTAAGTTTGGATTATATGAGTGGTTAGTCATGCCTTTTGGGTTAACTAATGCACCTAGCACTTTCATGAGATTAATGAACGAGGTTTTATGTGCTTTCACTGGACGGTTTGTGGTAGTCTATTTTGATGATATATTGATTTTTAGTAGATCTTTGGAGGAGCATTTGGAACATCTACGTGTTGTTTTTATTGCTCTACGTGATGCACGTTTGTTTGGTAACCTTGGGAAGTGCACCTTTTGCACCGACTGAGTATCTTTTCTTGGTTATGTTGTTACTCCACAGGGAATTGAAGTTGATAAAGCCAAGATTGAAGCTATTGAGAGTTGGCCGCAGCCCAAAACGGTCACACAGGTGAGGAGTTTTCTTGGGCTCGCTGGTTTCTATAGGCATTTTGTGAGAGATTTTAGCACCATTGTTGCGCCTCTCAATGAGCTTACAAAGAAGGACGTGCCTTTTTCTTGGGGTACCGCACAGGAAGAATCCTTCACGGTCTTGAAAGATTAGTAAACACATGCTCCTTTACTCCAACTTCCTGATTCTAATAAGACTTTCGAGCTTGAATGTGATGCTAGTGGAACTGGGTTAGGAGGTGTGTTATTACAAGATGGTAAACCTGTTGCGTACTTTTCTGAAAAACTGAGTGGGCCTAGTCTGAATTATTCTACTTATGATAAGGAATTATATGCTCTTGTTCGGACTTTGGAAACATGGCAACATTATTTATGGCCCAAAAAATTTGTTATACATTCTGATCATGAATCTTTGAAACATATTAAAAGTCAAGCAAAACTGAACCGTAGACATGTTAAATGGTTGAATTCATTAAGACTTTCCCTTATGTCATTAAACACGAGAAGGGTAAAGAAAATGTTATTGCTGATGCTTTGTCTCGTCGTTATACTATGCTTTCACAACTTGACTTTAAAATATTTGGTTTGGAGACCATCAAAGATCAATATGTGCATGATGCTAAATTTAGAGATGTGTTGCAGCATTGTAAAGAAGGGAGAACATGGAACAAGTTCGTTATTAATGATGGATTTGTGTTCCGTGCTATCAAGCTATGCATTCCAGCTAGCTCCATTCATCTTTTGTTGTTACAGGAGGCACACGAAGGAGGATTAATGGGACACTTTTGCGTGAAGAAGATGGAGGACGTACTTTCTACACATTTCTTTTGGCCAAAGATGAGATGGGATGTTGAGCGTTTTGCTGCTCGCTGCACTACATGTCAAAAAGCTAAGTCATGACTCAATCCTCATGGTTTATATATGCCTTTGCCTTTACCTAGTGTTCCTTGGGAGGATATATCTATGGACTTTCTTTTAGGTTTACCTCGAACTAAGAAGGGGAGGAATAACATATTTGTTGTCGTGGATAGATTTTCCAAAATGGCACACTTTATACCATGTCATAAAAGTGATGATGCTGCTCATGTTGCTGATTTGTTCTTTCGTTAAATTATTCGGTTGCATGGTGTGCCAAATACAATTGTTTCAGATCCTGATGCTAAATTTCTTAGCCACTTTTGGAGATGTTTATGGGCTAAGTTGGGGACTAAACTACTTTTTAGTACTACATGTCATCCCCAAACTGATGGCCAAACTGAAGTAGTCAATAGATAATTGTCTCATGCTTGCCTCATGTTGAATTTGCTTATAATCGTTCGCTACATTCTACCACTAAGATGTGCCCTTTTGAAGTTGTGTATGGTTTCTTACCTCGTGCACCTATTGATTTGTTGCCTCTTCCATCTTCGGAGAAGGTTAATTTTGATGCTAAAGAACGTACTGAATTGATATTAAAGATGCATGAGTTAACGAAGGAAAACATTCAGTGTATGAATGCTAAATACAAAATTACTGGAGATAAGGGTAGAAAACATGTTGTCTTTGCACCTGGAGATCTTGTTTGGTTACATTTGCGTAAGGATAGATTTCCTGATTTGCGCAAGTCAAAGCTAATACCACGTGCTGATGGTCCTTTTAAGGTGTTAGAGAAAATAAATGATAATGCATATAAACTTGAGCTGCCTGTAGAGTTTGGGGTTAGCTGTTGGAAATATGCCCTAGAGGCAATAATAAAATGGTTATTATTGTATTTCCTTGTTCATGATAATTGTCTATTGTTCATGCTATAATTGTGTTAACCGGAAACCATAATACATGTGTGAATACATAGACCACAACATGTCCCTAGTGAGCCTCTAGTTGACTAGCTCGTTGATCAATAGATGGTCACGGTTTCATGGCCATGGACATTGGATGTCGTTGATAACGGGATCACATCATTAGGAGAATGATGTGATGGACAAGACCCAATCCTAAGCATAGCACAAAGATCGTGTAGTTCGTTTGCTAAAGCTTTTCAATGTCAAGTGTCATTTCCTTAGACCATGAGATTGTGTAACTCCCGGATACCGTAGGAATACTTTGGGTGTGCCAAACGTCACAACGTAACTGGGTGGCTATAAAGGTACGCTACGGGTATCTCCGAAAGTATCTGTTGGGTTGGCACGAATCGAGACTGGGATTTGTCACTCCGTGTGACGGAGAGGTATCTCTGGGCCCACTCGGTAAGACATCATCATAATGAGCTCAATGTGACTAAGGAGTTAGCCACGGGATGATGTATTACGGAACGAGTAAAGAGACTTGCCAGTAACGAGATTGAACAAGGTATGGGGATACCGACGATCGAATCTCGGGCAAGTATCATACCGATAGACAAAGGGAATTGTATACGGGATTGATTGAATCCTTGACATCGTGGTTCATCCGATGAGATCATCGTGGAGTACGTGGGAGCCAACATGGGTATCCAGATCCCGCTGTTGGTTATTGACCGGAGAGGTGTCTCGGTCATGTCTACGTGTCTCCCGAACCCGTAGGGTCTACACACTTAAGGTTCGATGACGCTAGGGTTATAGGGAAATGGTATACGTGATTACCGAAGGTTGTTCGGAGTCCCGGATGAGATCCCGGACGTCACGAGGAGCTCCGGAATGGTCCGGAGGTAAAGATTGATATATAGGAAGTCCAGTTTTGGTCACCGGAAAGTTTTCGGGCTCATCGGTAGTGTACCGGGAGTGCCGGGAGGGTGCCGGAGGACCCCCGGGAGGGGTGTGACGACCAAAGGACCACATGGGCTGTTAGATAAAGTGTGCCAGCCCTTATTGGGCTGGGCAAGACTTTTGCTAAAGGCCCATGTGGCTGGAGATAAGGAGATAAGGCAAAAAGGATTTAAAAGGAGGAGATCCACCTCCCTTGTGGGAGGTGGACTCTCCCTTTAATTCGGCCGGCCATCTCCTCTTTGGAGTAGAGGCCAAGCCAGCCCTCCACGTCCCTCCTCCTATATATACTTGAGGTTTTGGATGTTTTGAGATAGGATTTGATCTCTCTCTCTCACGGCGAAGCCCTACCTCTCTTCTTCCTCCTCCGCAGCGCTTAGGCGAAGCCCTGTCGGAATACCTTGCTACTCCACCACCACCACGCCGTCGTGCTGCTGTTGGAGCCCTTCCCCAACCTCTCCTTCCTCCTTGCTGGATCAAGGTGTTGGAGACGTCACCGGGCTGCACGTGTGTTGAACGCGGAGGTGCCGTCCGTTCGGCACTTGATCGGATCTACCGCGATCTGAATCGCTGCGAGTACGACTCCATCAACCGCGTTCTTGTAACGCTTCCGCTTAGCGATCTTCAAAGGTATGAAGATCCACTCTCCCCTTGCTCGTTGCTGGTTTCTCCATAGATGGATCTTGGTGAACGCGTAGGAAATTTTTTGATTTACTACTACGTCTCCCAACAGTGGCATCATGAGCTAGGTCTATGCGTAGAATCTATGCACGAGTAGAACACAAAGCAGTTGTGGGCGTCGATTTTGTTAATATGCTTGCCGTTACTAGTCTTATCTTGATTCGACGGTATTGTGGGATGAAGCGGCCCGGACCAACCTTACACGTACGCTTACGTGAGACCGGTTCCACCGCCTGACATGCACTAGTTGCATAAGGTGGCTAGCGGGTGTCTGTCTCTCCCACCTTAGTCGGATTGGATTCGATGAAAAGGGTCCTTATGAAGGGTAAATAGCAATTGGCATATCACGTTGTGGTTTTGACGTAGGTAAGAAACGTTCTTGCTAGAAACCTATAGCAACCACGTAAAAACTTGCAACTACAAATTAGAGGACGTCTAACTTGTTTTTGCAGCATATGCCGTGTGATGTGATATGGCCAAAAGGATGTGATGTGATGCATTGTGATGTATGAGATTGATCATGTTCTTGTAATAGGGTTCACGACTTGCATGTCGATGACTATGACAACCGGCAGGAGCCATAGGAGTTGTCTTATATTATTGTATGACCTGCGTGTCAATCATAAACGCCATGTAATTACTTTACTTTATTGCTAAACGTTAGCTGTAGTAGTAGAAGTAATAGTTGGCGAGACAACTTCATGAAGACACAATGATGGAGATCATGATGATGGAGATCATGGTGTCGTGCCGGTGACAGTGATGATCATGGTGCCCCGAAGATGGAGATCATAGGAGCAAGATGATATTGGCCATATCATGTCACTATATTGATTGCATGTGATGTTTATCATGTTTACATCTTATTTGCTTAAAACGACGGTAGTAAATAAGATGATCTCTCAATAAAATTTCAAGAGAAGTGTTCACCCTAACTGTGCACCGTTGCTAAGGATCGTTGTTCCGAAGCACCACGTGATGATCGGGTGTGATAGGTTCTAACGTTCGCATACAACGGGTGTAAGCCAGATTTACACATGCGAAACACTTAGGTTGACTTGACGAGCCTAGCATGTACAGACATGGCCTCGGAACACGGAAGACCGAAAGGTCGAACATGAGTCGTATAGAAGATACGATCAACATAGAGATGTTCACCATGGATGACTAGTCCGTCTCACGTGATGATCGGACACGGGCTAGTTGACATGGATCATGTATCACTTGGAAGACTAGAGAGATGTCTATCTAAGTGGGAGTTCATTAATAATTTGATTAAATGAACTTAATTATCATGAACTTAGTCTAAAAATGTCCTTGCAAATTGTGTCGTAGATAGCTCACGCTATAGCTCCCCAGTTTTATTGATACAATCCTAGAGAAAAGTAAGTTGAAAGTTGATGGTAGCAATAATGCGGACTGGGTCCGTGATCTGAGGATTGTCCTCATTGTTGCACAGAAAGCTTATGTTTTTTATGTACCGCTAACTGCATCACTCCCTCAAGCGTTGTCTGTAGATGTTGTGAACATATGACAGGCACTTTTTGGTGACTACGTGATAGTTCAATGCGTCAGGCATTACGGCTTAGAATTGAGGCTCCAAAACGTTTTGAACGTCACGGAACATATGAGATGTTCTAGGAGCTGAGATTGTGATCTCAGGCTCGTGCCTATGTTGAGAGGTATGAGACCTCCAACAAGATTCTTTGTCTACAAGATAAAGGAGAATAGCTCAATCGCTGAGCGTGTGCTCAGATTGTCTGGGTGCTACAATCACTTGAATCAAGTGGGAGTTAATCTTCCAGATGAGATAGTGATTAATGCAGTTCTCCAAGTCACTGCCACCAAGCTACTAGAGCTTCGTGATGAACTATAACATGCCAGGGATGGATAAGATGATCCCTGAGTTGTTCGTGATGTTTGACACCACGAAGGTAGAAATCAAGAAGGAGCATCAAGTGTTGATGGTTAAGTGAAACCACTAGTTTCAAAAGGGGCAAGGGCAAGAACGGAAAACTTCAGGAATGGCAAGCCAGTTGTTGCTCTAGTGAAGAAACCCAAGGTTGAGCCCGAACCCGAGACTAGGTGCTTCTGTTATGAGGAGAATGTTCGCTGAAGCGGAAAACCCCTAGATGCTTGGTAGATAAGAAGGCTGGGAATGTCAATGGAAGTATATTTGATATACGTGTTAGTGATGTGTACCTTGCTGGTACTCCTAGTAGCACCTGGGTATTGGATACCGGTTTGGTTGCTAAGTGTTAGCAACTCGAAATAAAAGCTACGGAGTAAATGGAGACTAGCTAGGTGAAAGGTGACGATGTGTGTTGGAAGTATTTCCAAGATTGATGTGATCACCATCGCACGCTCTCTCTACCTTCAGGATTTGTGATAAACCTAAATAAATGTTATTTGGTGTTTGCGTTGAGCATGAACGTGATTAGATCATGATTAGTGCGATACGGTTATTCATATAAGTTAGAGAATAATGGTTATTCTGTTTACATGGATAATGCCTTCAATGGTCATGCACCCACTCGAAATGGTTTATCGAATCATGATCGTAGTAGTACACATATTCATAACATTGGTACCAAAAGATACAAAGTTAATAATGATAGTACCACATGCTTGTGGCACTGCCACGTAATGTCATATTGGTATAAATCGCATGAAAGAAACTCCATGCTGATGGATTTTTGACTCACTCGATTTTGAATCGGTTGAGACATGCGAGCCATGCCTCTTGGGCAAGATGACTGAGACCCCGTCATCCAATATGATGGAGCGGGCAAGTGGCTTATTGGAATTAATACATGTTGATGTATGTGGTCCAATGAGTGTTGAAACACACAGTGGATATCGTTGTTTTACCTTCACTGATGATTTGAGTAAACATGGGGATATTTACTTAATGAAACACGAATCTGAAATGTTTGAAAGGTTCAAGGAGTTTCAGAGTGAAGTTAAAGATCATCGTGACAAGAAGATAAATGTCTATGATATGATCATGGAGGTGATATCTAAGTTACGAGTTTGGTATGCAATTTTAGACAATGTGGAAATTGTTTCACAGCTCACGCCTCCTGGAACACCATAGTGTGATGGTGTGTTCGAACGTCGTAGTCGTGCTCTATTGGATATAGTGAGTACTATGATGTCTCTTATCGTTTTACCACTATCGTTATGGGGTTATGCATTAAAGACAAATCCATTCACTTTAATAGGGCACCATCTAAGTCTGTTGAGATGACACCGTGAGAATTATGGTTTGACAGAAGCCTAAGCTGTCATTTCTTAATGTTTGGGGCTGCGACGCTTATGTGAAAATGGGTTTTTCACCTAGCGAGCTCGAACCCAAAGCAGACAAATGCATCTTCATAGAATACCCTAATGAGACATTGGGTATACCTTCTATCTCAGATCCAAGCGCAAAAGGTGTTTGTTGCTAAGAATGGGTCCTTTCTTGAGAAAGAGTTTCTCTCGAAAGAATTGAGTGGGAGGAAGATAGAACTTGATGAGGTTGTTGAACCTTTGTTTCAACCAGAGAATAGCGCAACACAGAAAGATGTTTCTGTAGAGCCTACTCAGTTGAAAAAGGAAGTTAATGATGATGATCATGAAGCTTCGGATCAAGTCACTATCGAACCTTGTAGGTCGACAAGGACGCGTACTGCTCCTGAGTAGTACGACAACCCTGTCTTGGAAATCATGTTGTTGGACAACGATGAACCTACGAACTATGGAGAAGCGATGGTGGGCCCGGATTCCAACAAATGGCTAGGAGCCATGAAATCCGAGAAAGGATCCATGTATGAAAACCAAGTATGGACTTTGGTAGCCTTGCCTGTTGAATGGCGGGTCATTGAGTACAAATGGACCTTTGAGATAAACATAGACGCTAATGGTGAAATGTCACCGTTTATAAAGCTCGACTTGTCGCAAAGAAGTTTCCGCCAAGTTCAAGGAGTTGACTGCGATGAGATGGTCTCATCTGTAGCGATGCTAAAAGTCTATTAAAATTTTGTTAGCAGTTGCTGCATTTTTCGATTATGAAATCTGGCAGATGGATGACAAAACAAGGTTTCCGTAATGGTTTCTGTGAGGAAGAGTTGTATGTGATACAACCAGAAGGTTTTGTCAATCCTAAGGATGCTAATAATATGCAAACTCCAGCGATCCTTCTATGGACTGGAGCAAGCATCTCGGAGTTGGAATATATGCTTTGATGAGGTGATCAAAGTGTTTAAGTTTATACAAAGTTTATGAGAAACTTGTATTTGCAAGAAAGTGAGTGGGAGCACTATGGAATTTCTTATAAGAATATGTAGTTGACATATTATTGATCGGAAATGATGTAGAATTTCTGGAAGAGCATGAAGGGTTATTTGAAAAGTTTTTTTTTCAAAGGAAGACCCAGATAAAGCTACTATTTTATTGAGCATCAAGATCTATAGGGATAGATCAATTCGCTTGATAAGTTTTTTCGACGAAGACATACCTTGACAAGTTTTTGAAGGAGTTCAAAATAGATGGGTCAAAGAAGGAGTTCTTGACTGTATTGTAAGGTGTGAAATTGAGTAAGACTCAATACCCGACCACGGCAGAAGATAAAGAAAAGATGAGTGTCATCTCCTATGCTTTAGCCATAGGCTCTATATAGTATGCCATGCTGTGTACCGCACCTGTGTGTGCCTTGCCATGAGTCTGTCAAGGGGTACAAGAGTAATCCAAGAGTGGATCACTGGACAGCGGTCAAAATTAGCCTTAGTAACTTGAGAACTAAGGAAATATTTCTCGATTATGGAGGTGATAAAGAGTTCATCGTAAAGTGTTACGATGATGCAAGCTTTAAAACCAATCCGGATGACTCTTAGTAGAAATCCAGCTACGTATAGTGGAGCAGCCATTTGGAATAGCTCCAAGTGGAGCATGGGAGTAGTATCTACAAATATGACATGGGAAGTTTGTAAGGTACACACGGATCTGAATGTCGCAGACCCGTTGACTAAAAACCTCTTTCACGAGCAGAACATGAACAAACCCCAGAACTTATTGGGTGTTAATCACATGATGATATGATCACATGGTGATGTAAGTGTTAATCACATGGTGATGTGAACTAGATTATTGACTCTAGTGCAAGTGGGAGACTGTTGGAAATATGCCCTAGAGGCAATAATAAAATGGTTATTATTGTATTTCCTTGTTCATGATAATTGTCTATTGTTCATGCTATAATTGTGTTAACCGGAAACCATAATACATGTGTGAATACATAGACCACAACATGTCCCTAGTGAGCCTCTAGTTGACTAGCTCGTTGATCAATAGATGGTCACGGTTTCATGGCCATGGACATTGGATGTCGTTGATAACGGGATCACATCATTAGGAGAATGATGTGATGGACAAGACCCAATCCTAAGCATAGCACAAAGATCGTGTAGTTCGTTTGCTAAAGCTTTTCAATGTCAAGTGTCATTTCCTTAGACCATGAGATTGTGTAACTCCCGGATACCGTAGGAATACTTTGGGTGTGCCAAACGTCACAACGTAACTGGGTGGCTATAAAGGTACGCTACGGGTATCTCCGAAAGTATCTGTTGGGTTGGCACGAATCGAGACTGGGATTTGTCACTCCGTGTGACGGAGAGGTATCTCTGGGCCCACTCGGTAAGACATCATCATAATGAGCTCAATGTGACTAAGGAGTTAGCCACGGGATGATGTATTACGGAACGAGTAAAGAGACTTGCCAGTAACGAGATTGAACAAGGTATGGGGATACCGACGATCGAATCTCGGGCAAGTATCATACCGATAGACAAAGGGAATTGTATACGGGATTGATTGAATCCTTGACATCGTGGTTCATCCGATGAGATCATCGTGGAGTACGTGGGAGCCAACATGGGTATCCAGATCCCGCTGTTGGTTATTGACCGGAGAGGTGTCTCGGTCATGTCTACGTGTCTCCCGAACCCGTAGGGTCTACACACTTAAGGTTCGATGACGCTAGGGTTATAGGGAAATGGTATACGTGATTACCGAAGGTTGTTCGGAGTCCCGGATGAGATCCCGGACGTCACGAGGAGCTCCGGAATGGTCCGGAGGTAAAGATTGATATATAGGAAGTCCAGTTTTGGTCACCGGAAAGTTTTCGGGCTCATCGGTAGTGTACCGGGAGTGCCGGGAGGGTGCCGGAGGACCCCCGGGAGGGGTGTGACGACCAAAGGACCACATGGGCTGTTAGATAAAGTGTGCCAGCCCTTATTGGGCTGGGCAAGACTTTTGCTAAAGGCCCATGTGGCTGGAGATAAGGAGATAAGGCAAAAAGGATTTAAAAGGAGGAGATCCACCTCCCTTGTGGGAGGTGGACTCTCCCTTTAATTCGGCCGGCCATCTCCTCTTTGGAGTAGAGGCCAAGCCAGCCCTCCACGTCCCTCCTCCTATATATACTTGAGGTTTTGGATGTTTTGAGATAGGATTTGATCTCTCTCTCTCACGGCGAAGCCCTACCTCTCTTCTTCCTCCTCCGCAGCGCTTAGGCGAAGCCCTGTCGGAATACCTTGCTACTCCACCACCACCACGCCGTCGTGCTGCTGTTGGAGCCCTTCCCCAACCTCTCCTTCCTCCTTGCTGGATCAAGGTGTTGGAGACGTCACCGGGCTGCACGTGTGTTGAACGCGGAGGTGCCGTCCGTTCGGCACTTGATCGGATCTACCGCGATCTGAATCGCTGCGAGTACGACTCCATCAACCGCGTTCTTGTAACGCTTCCGCTTAGCGATCTTCAAAGGTATGAAGATCCACTCTCCCCTTGCTCGTTGCTGGTTTCTCCATAGATGGATCTTGGTGAACGCGTAGGAAATTTTTTGATTTACTACTACGTCTCCCAACATTAGCCCCACTTTTAACATTGCAGATTTGAAGCCTTATTTGTGTGAGGAAGATGAGCTTCCGTCGAGGACGACTTCAGTTCAAGAAGGGGAGGATGATGAGGACATCCCTGCTAATGCTACACCCACAACTCCGACTGCTATACATACAGGACCAATTACTAGAGCTCGCGCACGTCAATTGAATTACCAGGTAGTTTCGTTTCTTGCAAATCCTTCTAATGTTCATGAACATATGATGTTGTCTAAATTAGATACTTTTGTTTTACTTATGAATGAAGGACCTGGCATGGACAAGAAGGATGACCATGGGAGCGGGATCAAGCATGGAGAAGAAGGTGCGCGCGCGGGAAAGAACAATGGAGCTTCCAGTGATGATTTTCGGACTTTGAAGCCACCATAATGGGAGCAAGAAGCCTTGGACGAAATATGCATGATGCTACTTTATAAAATTCGTCCCTAGGCTAATTTAGGTGCTGCGCCACCTTATTGTTGGGCCAGGCCCATGTAATTTAGAAATACCATATTATAGGATGTTTTTAGAGTCCGTATGTATAGGGAAACTGAGTTAAGGTCGGTTTCGGACCCCTCCTCCAAGGGGCCACGAAATCCCCCTCTATTCCCCCATATATACAGCCCTTAGGGCGTCGTTTTAGGGTTGGGTTTTGTTTAGATTACAAGTTCGCCAAAGCTACAACTTCGCGTTCTTCGTTTGTGTTCCACGACCAGACAAAGGCGTCACAGAACCCCACTTCATCAATAAAGCTTTCCTCTTATATTCGCAATATCCAGATTGCAATCTTAGTTTCTTGCTTGTTCTTCGTTTGCGTGCAGGAAACAGACCCTCGTGGTCAGGTTGATCGTGCTCCGGCGTGGTCAATAACCTCTCGGAGTTGGTTTAGCGATTGCTAAGGCGCGGAGTCATCACACGTTCGTAGTCGGATCGTCAAAGTCTACTCCACCAAAAACGATAGCCACCATCTCATCGAAAGACAGGGACAACTTCGCCTCTATCACAACACGCACGGGTACCTCCTGCATGAAACCTGTAGCATATCTGGCACTCAGGGTAATCCCTAGATGGTTGTTGACGCTGCTGATGTTGCTGTTGTGGTCGACCTCGATAGCCTCTTCCACCATTGCCGGCAGAAGGAGAAGGGGACGCCTTCCTTGGTCGCGCCCTCTATGGCAGCGACCGCGGCCTCTGTTCTTGTACTGGCCGCACCCCCTGTACACCGTGTTCACAGAAGACTTGAAGCCTCCATCTGTGTTGTCGCCAAGCATCTCCACCCGTTGGTCAAAGGCAAAGGTCTGGGCAAAGAGATCATTGACAGTGATGGTCGATTTGACAATGCCAATAGCCGCCACAACCGGTCATACTCACGATCGAGGCCTGCAGGAACGTAGTCCACCATATCGGTATTGGAGATAGGATGGCCTGCTGCTGCAAGTTCATCTCTGAGGTTCTTCATCTTGGCGATGTAGGTGGAGCTAGACATAGATCCCTTCTTCGTGGTGATGATGGCGATCTGCAGATTCGTGATTCTGGATTGAGTCTGTGATGCAAAAATTCCAGTGATCGCAATCCATAGATCGAAGGTGTTTTCCTTACCAATTACTTGTGTAAGGATCTCCTTAGAGAGTGAGTTCAACAGGTAGTTGAGAACCTGTTGATCCTTTGACAGCCACGGCGCATACATCGGATTTGGTACCGCGACCGTGGTCTTATCTGCTGTTGCTACTCCACCATGGTTAGGGGCATTGCATCGGTTCCATCTAGAAGCCCCGTGACATGCGCTCCTCATAGGCCGGGTTAGGACCGGAGGAGGACCGAGGTTGAGGACGACCGTGGTCGAAGTGAAAGCCATGTCGATGGAAGAAGGTTTCTGGGACGAGTTTCTGTCGATGGGCTTCTGTTTCTGTCGATGGGTTTCTGTTCCTGTCGACGAGTTTGGCTAGATCGATGGAAAGAGGTTGGCTCTACATACCATGTAAACTTTTGAAGCGTTCCTACTCCTCAATGGAAGTCGCGTGGTGTGTATTTATATTAGATAGAAGGCCTTGTCAAGGCATACAAGAGTCATGTACGATCTCTCCAGGATACGTACGATTACATGAGAAGAAGAGATAAAATCGGGAGAGAGAAGAGAGTTACAACACGTTATGATTACATAGAGATAGATCAGGAAATGTAAACGCTATTGTATCGCTAACCCTTGCCAACAGCCGAGGTGACGTCCTCCTCCTCACTAGGTGAGCTCATTACGACTACTTCGAATTCTTCTACTCTCTCGTCGTCTGTGATCCGACGATGCTATAGCAGGATCAATGGCTACCCTTCCTTGCTCATGCGATCCCCATCCCTGCCATTGTTGGCGGCGTGCAGTTCGCGCACCAGTTCCTCAACACTGCACACGCTCTCCCAACGCAGGCGGGCGGAGGTTTACTTGACCTCGGTAGATGAGGTTCCAGCGAACGACATGTCATTGAGGTCGGCGATAATGTTGGGCAGTTGATCGGTGACCTTCTTGTCGTATGAGCCGGGGCGTAGGGTGCAGCACGACGTAGTACTCGCTTGCCAATCTTCCTTGCGACGCAACACGTGACTGGCGGATGCGTCCTTACAGCAACATGTTTGCCTTGTTTAGTTGTATTTTCTAATATTCTTATTGCACAGATGGGGATTGTTCTGGTTGATGTATTGTTGCTTCTTGTTTATCGAAACTGAAGATGGAGATTCAAGTTCACGTTTGGCATCGACTGTAAGTAAGGATCTTGCCCCTTTCAAGTTGGATATGGACGAGTTACTATATGATTATGCCAAGATGTTTTTTTTCCTGTCATGCTCATATTAATGTTACATACTCCCTCCGTTTCTAAATATAAGACCTCCGGTGATCCTGATATCTAGGCCATCCAGCTAAGCTATGGGATGTGTGCGAGACATTATTTAATTCGCTATACAGAGACAGAATAAGAGAGAAATATACGGCGATGGCCCCGGTACCTATGGTGTCAGAAGACGGGGGCAACCCGTGCGGGACGGCAGTTAACGGCACGCAAGCGGAGCGAGCGGAGGGTGTTTGTGGGGAAAATTGATTATTTATTATTAAGTTCGTTGGAGTTTGATTATAACTACAAAGTTGATTTTTTATTAATAAAACATAACCAGCGACCAGATTGTGAAGGATGATTAGTGCTAGGGAAAAAGAAGAAGATCCCACATACACACATCATATACGTGTATAAGTACTATAAGTACGAGCCCGGTGATCGACCCATAACTACGTACATCGCTCCATCCCTCCATCCAAACCTAGCCGTCGCAATTCATAACCG
The DNA here is from genome assembly GCA_022496015.1 of Hordeum marinum. NCBI lineage: Eukaryota > Viridiplantae > Streptophyta > Magnoliopsida > Poales > Poaceae > Hordeum > Hordeum marinum. Next base: position 115,605,736 of record CM039672.1, read on the forward strand.
TAGTATGTAGCACGGGTGTTCGAGGATTTGTTTTTTCTTTCCTCCTTTCTTCACCATGTTTTTTCCCCTTTTATCAATTCTTCCTGTGTAGCGAGGTCTGTAGCAATCGATATGTATACGAGCTGTGTACGCGTGGGATATTCTCTTTTTCCCTAGCACTAATCATCTCTTACGCACTAGTCCCTAGTTAATATTTTATCAATAGAAAATCAACTTTGTAGTTATAGTCAAATTCCAACGAACTTAATAATAAATAGTCAATTTTCCCGTGTTTGTGTACCAGACGTGAAGTGTTCCTCTGCTGGGTACAATACGTCAAGTGGACCCACTATTCAGTCCAGGCAAATGAATGCATCCCCATCCAGCAGCTTCGGACCTGTTTGAGTAAAAGGGGATCGAGCTGAGGAAAAAATAGAGCGGGAGGGCTGCGCCGGCGGCGATCTGGCGGATTTCTTACTCTACTTGGCCGGCCGCCTGACCAGTGGAGGTGCTAATGGAAACCGACTACCCCGTGCCTCCAGTGTACAGGTAAAAATGGGAATTGTTCTCTGGAGGTTGGATGTTAATTTCTTTGTTGGATCCCGGCGTCAGCCGCCTGAGGATTGCTAAAAAATCAACTGTAGGTTACCAATCTTCAGGGATGAGGCATGCAGCGCAACTATTCTAATGGACACGGTGTGCGGCGGAGCTCCAGCCCAGGATGAATCGGGGCGACGGATCTGGATGGGGGATAGAAGACGTGGGGAACAGTGCGGTGGGAAGATTTGGTGGCCAGCGGCGTGCGGGGCAGCGTAGTGGTGCACCCTACGGAGGGCAGACAAGTGTTGATGCAGGTCGAGGAGCCATGTCTGATTTGGGTGAGAGAGAAGGCGATAACGCAGAGGTGATTGAGCACGGCGGCGCCCAGATGATGCAGAGGTGATTTCTTTAATCTCTGTTTTTCTTTAATCTTTGTTTGCCATCAGCTAGCAAGGTATTCATTTACCTGGTCATTTGTTTGCAAAATGGGGAGGGGATTAGATGATGTGTGGCATACACTAGCTCATTTACATTTACAAAAAATGTGTTAGATCACTTAAAAAGAAGGATGTGGTGCTGGGTGCATAGCTGGTTGCATTTACACGACCCTTCTACACACGAGGCATACTTTATGTTCTGCTTATGAATTGTGAACTGGAGTGGAAAATCACACGCTTTTAATTTTGGTTTGTGACTTATTTTTGCTGGGCGCAGAGTAAGAGTAGCCAAACACGCCGGATAGGACACCATGTCCAGAGAGAGCTGGCTCGCTGGAGCAGACTATTCGGAGACAAGTTGGGAGACCCCCGTAGTTAAGCCTGCACATAGGTTTGACATTTGACTCGCTGTGATTCATGAGAGTGTTGAAAGTGACGCACATCGTCAGCTCAAGTGATGGGGAAAATGGACCCACAAGCCCCTGGGACAAATAGGTAATTTGATGCAATCATTTCCTTGCATAGCCATGATGGTTGACCAAGAAAACCTGTTCTGAATTGCTAGGCGTGTGGATTAGAATGCAGGTACATTTAATTCAAGCTCTGTGATTCAGGCTGAAAGCTGAATGTATGTAATGACAATGAAGCCATGAAGTGAACATGCCGTGGCATATTCAACTTTAAACATGGTCTATGGCACATTAAGTCAAGTTCACACATGGTTTTCAATGTTTCAGTAAAGAGCTGTAGATCGGGCTTGAAGCAGTAGATTTATCATTTGACGATTCCTCAGTCTACACACAATCTCTGACCAAGTGTGTCACTTCTCACGGAATTTTCAAAGTTGAGTAAGAGGCCATTGGTCCAACAAAGCTAGAATATCATTCCAAAATTGGATTTTACTCCCTCCATTCCTAAATATAAGATCTTCTAGAGATTGCACTATAGACTACATACAAAGCAAAATGGATGAATCTACATTCTAAAAGATGTCTATATACATTCATATGTAGTCCATAGTTAAATCTCTAAAAGGTCTTATATTTAGGAACGGAGGGAGTAGGTCATAGACAATGTATGAACATGTATGTTAATTGCCGACCAAATTTTCAGTGCTAGAATATGACGTAGATTAGAAACACAAAATCTCAGCGTGTCATTGCAGAGCTTGATTAAGTTTATACAACACATTTTATGGAACATGCTAACTCTTCGCTCCGCTGAAATTACAGGACACCCTGTCGTAGCAGGGTCGGCACACTCCGCCCCACTAACTTTACATGACCGGACGCCATGTCCGGGGAGAAATGGTGCACTGGAGCAAATGATTCAGGGGTATGCAGATAGGTTGGGTGCGCACGTGTGAAGCTTCTGGGAGAAACCTACAATTTTTACAAGCTTTATTCATGGAAGCATGGTTTCGGCATCAGATATGGGAAAAGTAGGCTTAACGTCGAGAAGACAAAGTGTATGCAGAAAGTTGTCTGCGGATGCTCTGTAAGTGTTCTTTAAAATCTGAAGTGGTAACTCAATTTCCTGTTGGTGCGTATGGGGTTCTGCAATTTAACGATGTAGTGCATGTTCTAACTGCAGGGGAAGCCAATATCAGAAAACAGCAGGTCGTGTCGGTGCGAGTGCCCAGCCATGATTCAATTGCTCTGCGCAGCTGACAATGGTACGCCTCGTCTGCCGCTGCAGTTGGAGATGCAGTTGATGGCGAGCAGTTAGATATGATTCACGATGGTGATGAACGGGTCGGCTCAATCCACGTGGAAGATGAATCAACAGGCGGTTGGCTGGTCGAAGTGGCAACGCAGATAAACTTTGCCTGGTGGAATTTACTCTGAGGTTTGGGGGGTTCTTCATTGTGACTGAATGATAGACTGACAGTACAGATTTCTTGCACAAGCTAGAGAGGTGGAAGTGTAGTTTTGAAAAAAAGAACGTGTGAAGTTTCTGAACTTGAATATGCAGAATAAAATGTTGTGTCTTCAGAACCTGCGGTGCATGCACGTTGCATTATAGAGTGTAGGCTGCAAGGCTTGATTTGCAATTACTGAACTGAAAACATTCATATTCTGAACTGTAGTGTTTTACTCAGAGCCTTGAGGATTGCAGCTCGTTGTCCCTGATGTCTGCCGCAAATTGCAGGGTTAGAGTTGGTAGTCATACCCCTGACAGGATTGCTCCCATTGGTATGACGGGGTAGGTGGGAGCTGTGTGGAGGGAGACATGGCTGGCTTGCGCTGTAACGACAACGTCCTAGCGAGTCGGCCCAAGTGATGGCGACCTGTCACATGTACAGTGTGTGTCCATCTGGACCTACAACTCTGAGTTATACCTGGGTGCATTAAATGGCAACAGTGTAGGGCCATTGCCCTGATGAATAATCGACCCATGCTCAGGAATACGACTCAGAATACATAGCATGTCACACATCACAAGGAGACCTGGTGGTACAGATTTCAGGAGCATATGGCCCTGTTTGGACTAAGGTTAGAGTTAGAGTTAGTTTCTAACTCTAGACTAACCCTGGACTAACTTTAACCCTGATGGTGTTTGGATCACAGGGTTAGATTGATAATAAATGCATTTTCTCTCACTTTCTAGCCGGATTTTGTATGGCCGGCTATTGTGTAGCCTCTGTCCGCTCATAAATATTATAAACAAATCATTTTTACAAACGAAGTATTCAAAACATGATAAATTTTATTTTGTTCGTGGGCCCGGAACCCCTGACGCGCCCAGGGAGGAGCTCGTCGTCGTTGCTCTGAAGGAAAGCTCCGTAGAGCCCAAGCCCTGGGAAACCCTCTGACGCCGACGCTTGTGAGTTGAGGTCGAGACCGGCCTGGGTAGCGGGACCGCTTGCCGACGGTTGCGAACCCCACACGTCGAAGCCGTCCCCGTCCATCGCAAGGTTGACGACTAGTTTGTTTAATTTTAAAATTGTTAGCATGAATTTGTCAATATAGTACAAAAGAAAGTGCAAATAAACTGAATTTACCACTATAAGTAGCCCGGTACAAAATAAACTACAACTAAACTCAATTTATAAAGACAAAATGTGCAAGTTTCATCAGTATATATTGTAACTGAATTTCCCACTTCTTCAGTGTCAGCACACACATACATGAAACCCAGCCTACGGGACCAAGGGAATAACTTGACGCCGGCGGAGGACGAACGGGAGGGGGTGACAGGTGCGGCGGCCGTCGGAGGGGCGACAGGTGCGGCGGCCGGCGGAGGGATGGAGGCTGACAGGGGCGGAGAGAGGCGACGGGGGGCAACGGCCAGCGGCGGGATGGAGCGTATGGGGCCGAACGGAGGCGGCGGGTGCGGTGGCCGGCGGCGGGATGCGGCGTACTGGGCCGAACGGAGGCGGCGGGGGAGGCCAGAGCGGCCGGAGACGGGGGCGGGGCGAGGGTGCGGGCCGGACGGAGGCGATGGGGGGCGGCCGGCGGCGGGATGCGGCGTGGGCCGGACGGAGGCGATGGGGGCGGCGGGAGCGGACGGACGGGGGTGTGGGCGGCGGGGCGACGGTGCGGGACGGATGCAGCTCGAGGCTGAAAAAAAATTCCTGTGGTCCCAACAAGACTAACTCTAATAAGCACCTCCGGTGCGGGTTGAAACTTCCGGCTGGGTTAGAGCATCTAACTCCAATCCAACCCACCAGTTTGGATCCTACTAGGGTTAGTTTAGCCTAAACTAACTCACTCTAACTCTAACTGCAGCATCCAAACAGGGCCATGGACTCGGGAGTCAAAACGGATTTTCACTAGATTCTACTATGGACTACATACAGAACAACATGAGTGACATACATTCTATAATATGTCTAGATACACTTGCATCTCTATAATCTATCTAGATACACTTGTATGTAGTCTATATTGAAATCTTTAAAAGGTCTTATATTTAGGAACGGATGGAGCATTACTTAACAAGCAACTATTAACATTTTACTTGAAGCTGCTCGCAAGAGATCTTTGAAAGATGATACATTTTCATATCTTCTTTTCATAAGATTATCTATCTGATTAATGTGAACATAATCTCTAATATGTGCCTAGAAGTGGAGTTGAGAAAGTCCAGTTGATTGTTGATTACCCCGGCCTTATGTTGAGTGTCAAAGATGGGTTATATCAAAGTACCCGAGTTGAAGAGGACCAGTATCTGTTAAAAAGCGAGGGAATCCAGTACCTCGATACTAATGATCCTTGAGACGCATTGATATGCGGCAAGCCCGTCTGTGTCGATCTTTCACGAATTGGAGGGGGATTCCACGAAGAACATGAAAGGGAAATCACAAGAGGAAACACTCAAGAACAAGTCCAATCACACATCCACTAGACTCACCACACACAAGATCCACAAGGTACATGAACATCAAATGGAAAGAAGGATGCATGGTAGAGTTCATCCCAAATCCCATGGGGAGATTGGGGCCTTGATATCCTGGAGGATATTCCCTCGTGAGGGGCCTTGACATCCACTAGGGGATCTTCTCCATAGAGGCATCTACTCCATCGGAGAGGTAGTGGAAGGATCTAGGCTCAACTATCTAAGAGCAAAACCATAGCTAACCCTAGAATGGAGGTGGGAGATGAGTATATATAGTCTAGGGATAAGTGGGGGTGAGAAAGGCGTACATGGGCCTTGGGCCCAAGTGGATGCACGCACGCAGGCCGAAAGTTCCGGGCTGGGCCGGAAGTTCTAGGCGCCGGAAGTTCCGGGGAAGGTCCGGGCAGGTTTTGGGGTTTCCCGAGAGTTAGCACGCCTCGGGTGTGCTGGAGGCCGAAAGTTCCGGGCAGGCCGGAAGGTCCGGGTCTTCTAGAGTCTTGTCCTTGCTTCTTCTTCCTTCTCTTCCAAGCTTCCCTTGCGGATGGTGTAGTCATACGTAGGTGTTGGAACTCCTCCTCATCCTCCGTGAAGCTCCGACAATACCTATGCATGCACATGGGAGGAGCGTCAAGTAGTATACCATCCTCGAAGGGGTCAAGTGAACACGTGTAAAGGAGATGATTCACCTTTATGTATGTGAAGTCGATGTCGCGTGTGTCACTTGCCGAAGGGACTCTTGCCATGGTGTTGTTCGTAGGATGCTCTGCATCATCCCCTCCCCCTTGGGAAAGATACGTCCTCGGATCAAGATCCAAATCACCATGGGAAGGAGATGGCGTCGCCCTGTAGAAGTGGACGATAACCAAGCACTCATCATCATCAATCTCTAAAGGTGCAATCTCCAATGTCGATCCGTCTTGTAATTCCTTCAAAAGGAGCAATGACAACAAACACTTGGAAAAACAAATGTGGTTAGCGTTAGTGCAAAACCAAGCATTCAAGTGGTGAATGACCGCACAAGTGTTGTCATCATGCATAGCATGTGGCGTGAAAAGGGATTGTGACATGTCATGTAAGCATACAAATTGAGCACAAGCAATGTAATCATGGGAGCAAGTATGCCAAGGTGAGGTAGGGATGCAAATATGTGTGACAATATAACAAGCATCTACCTCATGATCATAGCAATTATGCACAAAGCAATCAATGAAAGGTCTATGATAGGCATATGAATCATTCACAACACCAAATAGAATGGATGGTTTAAACACATGGTGCAACCCAAAGTGAAAGATAATCCAAGCATAATGTGCACATGGTGTAGTGAAGATAGTGAGGCACTCAACACAACAGAAAGAGCAAGTGTTCAACATGTGTGAGGCAATCAAGTCAAACAAGTATCAATCAATGTGCAAATCATGGCAATGGTTTTCATCAACCGCATAAAAGGAGCACAGTGGTGATGCAACGTAAGGAAGCATAGTGATCATGTAGTGCAAACTAGTAGTGCGAATATGCAACGTACTAGAGGAAATCATGGCAATCATGTCATGTGAGCAATTAATAGGCATAGGCGATGCACATGACATATCACGAGCACAAAACATGATCAAAGTGTCATCATAGGCATGAAGCACAAAGCAAACATGGCAATAGATAGTAATGCCTCCACCAAGCTTGAAAATACACATACAAACAAGAGAGTCACGATTCATGTGTAATGCAAAGCATGGGTCATAAATGCATGATAAAGGCATAGAAATGAGCATATCATGCAAAGTGAACATGGCAATATGGACAAAGGATAGATAATGCACAATAAGCCATAACCATGTGAGGGCCATGTAGAATAGATGCGCGTAGTCCTTGCGTGGGGAGGATGGTTGGAGACACATTCTGATGAATCCCAAAGCATCATTGCTCTCAAGAGCTCTCTTCATCAACTCATGGGATTGTGAGGTTGACGAGTGTTCATGCGTACCTACACACAACAAACACAAAGGGAAAATTGTGTACGCGTGGTATATGTACACATCATCCGTTAGGATGTGGATGTGCTTGTGTTCGTTAGCAAAAAATGTCCAATGCTCGAATAAATGACATGCATGGTATAGGAACATGTCATCCATCATGAAAGGTTTGTTATGATGTATAGCATAATGGAGACTAGAAATATGTAGTGCATCACATGACCTAAGAGCATTGGTGTTCATGACATCCGGAAGGTGCACACAAGTAGTGGGATCATGCAATGTATGTGATGGAACAAAATCTCCTATAATGTATGAGGAAACTATGGAGGTCTCCTCATGTGTAATAGTGGAAGCATAATGCGGAGAATATGGACAACATCCCAAACAATGCATTTCCAAATCATGGAGATCATGGCCTCGCATATGAGAATTATTGCGCAAATTATGCAAAGGAAGCATGACAATATCATCACAAGAAATGCAAATGCCAATAACCATGGGCTTGTCATCTATGCCATATGAGCAAATTGGATTAATTTTTATGGGATATGCATAGTTACTACAATGAGATTGCAAAGATGCAATATGGGTTATCTCATGCATAGCATATGACAAGTCAGGCGAGTTGTCAAACATGATGTGACCTATAGAGTTCTCACAAGAAATCCTATGCAACATGGCATCACAATTAATAGAATCCACATGAGAATCGTCAAACACATCATAAATGGGCAATTCATCACACGAGGAAGTCGCATAATCATGAAGCATGGAAATAGGTGGATCGACATCATGCAAGCAATCAATGTCCGCAAGTGGGACAAGAGCATCACCTTCACCTATGTTACCTTTTTCATTCTACTCATGTGGTGTAGGTGAGGTGGCATAGACCAACTCGTGGTGATCTTCATCGTGATGGAACCATGTGGGGGTGCATCATATTTCACCATGGCCATCGTCTTGTCCAAAGGAAGGACGAAGTCGTCGAGGATCGATGCGTCATCGTGTATGGGACCTAGCACCAAATGAGAAGACACAATAGAGGTAGAGGTTAAGTTGTTAGAAATCATAGTGGCCTCACATGCCATCTCAACTACCTCACTCTCTCTATGTGGTGGTGGCTCACACACTCCCTCGAAGTAGGTGCACTCAAACTCACATATGGTGGAGTTACTTGTCTCACTCAAGTGGTGGGGGTTGTGGCTCTCCTCGCATGGGAATTGTGGCAACTCAACATGTATGGGGCTAGTGGTGAAGGCGCTCTCACTCTCAATACGGTGGCAAAAGTCTCTCAATTCATCTCCAAACGCCGCCGTGGTCGACGAGAGACTCCCATGCTCAACCATCTCGTCACCGTCACCGTGGATGAAGGCCGAAGATGGCACATCATCACTCTCCTCCATGACCGAAGGGAAAATCCCATGCTCGATCATCTCACTCTCGCCTCCAAAGATGGAAGCGTCCTCTTTGCTCGCCACCTTGTCGCTCGCCTCCAAAGCATGTTCCTTGAGTGGCTTTGTATTCGTGGTCGTCGCTGCGCCATCGTCATAAAGAGTCGTGGTAGACTCAGCATAGTCAACGCCACAAAGAGGGATGGCGGTGAAGTCAGACTTGGGAGCGTCGTCTTGGAGCTTGTCGGGCTTGGACATCTTGGTGGTACCGTCTTCATGCTCATCGTCTCGGAGCTTGGTCGTCGTGAAGTGTGAGCGGGGTCGAGTAGGCTTGGCCTTGAGGTCTCGTGCCACCATGAGAGCACCAATGTAGAGTTTGTCGAGAGACTCGTAGTTGTTGTCGAAGATAGGCTTGGTGATGTCGTTGTTCAATCCCATCATGAAGTAGAACTTCATCCAGATGGGGTCGGTTACGTCGGCTCGTCGCAAGGATTTCTTCATCATCATGAAATACTCGTCGATGGACTTGGATCCTTGTATGGTGTTCTCCAATTGGCGTTGAAGATGTTCCGTGTAGGTGGAAGGCACAAACTCTCACCACATCGCTTTCTTCATCTTGGACCAACTCATGTTGAAGCTCTTCGAAGATGTGTGAATCCACCATGTCGACGCGTCGCCGTTGAAGTTTCTTGTGGCGCACTTCACTTGATCTTCGAAAGGGATTTGAAGTGACTTGAGGTAGTGTTCCATCTTGCGCTCCCAATCAAGATACTCCTCGGGGTCTTGACTCCCGTAGAATGGGATTTCATGGTCGAAGTCGAGGTCATAGTAGCTCATGGAGGCCGCGGATTTGAGCTTGGGGAGCTTCTCTTGAAGTGCTTGTTGGCGAAGATGCCTCATGTCCAAAGGCGAAGATGCCTTGAAGTCGCTTGGTGAAGATGCCAAGGTAGGTGGTGAGGCCAATGAGCGGTGGTTGGTGTCGAGCTTGTGACCTTCACACTTGTTTTTTGTTGGACGCGTTGATGTTGGTGTCATTATTTCTTCATGTCATTGATGTTGTCGATGTCGGTGTGAACTTGTTGGAGATGGATGCTCGGCAGCATGTGCACTTGTGTGTCTTCTCGAAGATGATGAAGACCTCGCGTGTTTCTTGATGATGACCTTGAGCTCCTCCATTTGAGCATGCATCTTGTTGTCGATGATGTTCTTCATGGCATCGAACTCGTCGTTGTTGTTGTAGACCGAAGATGGTGTGCTTTGCCTAGCCATCACAAGACTTGAGAAAAGGTGAGTCAGAAATGAGATAAACAATACCAAGATATCGTTCCCAAAGTTGAGTATGTATCCCTCTTCACTCAATGAATTGAGAGAATAGTGGAATTGGTACCGGACTTGTTCACTCACACCTACAACATAAAGCTTATCGAGTGGCTTGGTTAGGACAAGTGACACAGAATTCAAGAAAAATGAAGTCCAAGATATTGTAAATGTTGAGATAAATCCAATGGACTCAAAATGCAAAAGCAAGTGATCACAAATATAGAGGAGGGCAATAAAGAAACCCACGCGGTGGGATAATGGAGCTTGTGCAACTATAGGGATGAGCAAAGCTCGTGTTGCACAAACACAAGGAGAGACGCTAGATTATTGCACGTTTGGGAACGATTAACCACTTGTCGCCAATCCTATTTATGCAAGCAAACGTTTCCTATTCCAAGTATCCTCATGCACAAGTATCTCTTTTCATGTTCAACTCTTTTTGCTTATAAGCTTTGATCTTTCTTTCTTGCTTAGAAGCTTTTTTTACTCTTCCTTTCCACTATTCTTATTGAGCCTCAACCAACTATATGAGATAAATATCTCAAGATATGCACGGGAACAAGAAATTGCACTAGATGATATTTCTGATGATGTAACAATATGATATCGTATCACTAAGGTGCATAAGTTTCCGCGAAGCCCGGCAATACTCGCATAACTACTCCCAATAGGTATGAAGGTAATCGCAAAGATGCTGGGGATAACAAGATGCAATGGCAAGCAAGGTAAAGTGTATGAAGGAATGTATACCTCCATCACACGTTACCTTTCACGAAGTCGGGGTGAACCGGCCTTGCTTCCGGTTGAAGATGGTCTCAAAGGATGGATGGTCGTCGTCGACGTCGAACGTCGATGGTCGATATAGATGATGGACCGATACAAGTCACCATTGGTTGATGAAGAAGTAACCATCCCTAAGTAGCCAAAATACCTTAGGAGACTCAAATCACTACTCAAGCAACCACAAATGCAAAGGTAAACCAAATGGGTTTGGTTGCGAAAGACTATGGTGGTATCGCGGATGATATGGTGGAGGGCCCAGGCAAACTTGCCAAAATTTGAAAAGTTTGAAGTGGTTAAATGATGGTAAAACCAAGATGATCAGCTTGGGCACGTCGATAGCTTCAAAATGAGCCAAAGAACGCTCAAATCAGAGTTCGTGAGTGAAAGTTATGGCAGAAACGGTGAAATGGCTGAAGCTGAAATATGTGCAATGATTCTGGTTAGGCCGGAAGTTCCGGGCCGGGCGGAAGTTCCGGGGGGAGTGGGGAAGTTCCGAGAGGGACGGGAAAAATGAGGGGAAACTTTTTGTTAAGGTCGGAAGTTTTGGGCGATGTCGGAAGTTCTGGGGGACACGGGAACAACTCCGGGACGAACCCTATTTCCCGGATCTAAAAATGGGGGCGGAAAAACTCGATTTCCAGGGCAAAATTGAAGGCGGAAAAGTTTAAATTGGGGCTAGGGAACACCAAGGGAGGTAGATCCACTTGCCAAACACTAGATCCGCGGATCAAAATCAACAAAAACTCACAAGAACAACAAAATGCAAGAAATTTTTTTGGGGCTATTTTTTTCGAATTTGTGGAGAAAAACTCGAACTAATGGCTAGAACATGGGGGGTACGGCTCCAAATTCATTATCAACGTGGCCCATGATACCAATATGATACGGGGCAAGCCCGTGTGTGTCGATCTTTCATGAATTGGAGGGCGATTCCACGAAGAACACGAAGAACATGAAGAACACGAAGGAGAAATCACAAGAGGAAACACTCAAGAACAAGTCCAATCACACATCCACTAGACTCACCACACACAAGATCCACAAGGTACATGAGCAACAAAGGGAAAGAAGGATACATGGTAGGGTTCATCCCAAATTCCATGGGAATATGGGGCCTTGATATCCCAGAGGATCTTCCCTCGTGAGGGGCCTTGACATCCACTAGGGGATCTTCTCCATAGAGGCATCTACTCCATGGGAGAGGTAGTGGAAGGAGCTAGGCTCAACTATATAAGAGAAAAACCATAGCTAACCCTAGAATGGAGGTGGGAGATGAGTATATATAGTCTAGGAGAAGTGGGGGTGAGAAAGGGGTACATGGGAATTGGGCTCGAGTGGATGCACGCAGGTAGGCCGAAAGTTTCGGGCGCCGGAAGTTCCAGGAAAGGTCCGGGCAGGTTCCGGGGTTTCTCGAGATTTGGCACGCCTCGGGTGTGCCGGAGGCCGGAAGTTCCGGGCAGGTCGGAAGGTCCGGGGTCCGGAGGTTCCGGGCAAGCCAGAATGTCTGGGACTTCCAGAGTCTTGTCCTCGCTTCTTATTCCTTCTCTTCCAAGCTTCCCTCACGGATGGTGTAGTCGTTCGTAGGTGCTGGCACTCCTCCTTGTCCTCCGTGAAGCTCCGACAATACCTATGCATGCACATGAGAGGAGTGTCAAGTAGTATACCATCTTCGAAGGGGTCAAGTGAACATGTGTAAAGGAGATGATTCACCTTTATGTATGTGAAGCCGATGTCGCGCCACTTGTCGAAGGGACTCTTGCCATGGTGTTGTCTCTAGGATGCTCTGCATCACGCATGACTAGAATAAAAAGAATTGTGAGGATAAACAATAATTATCGGAGAGGAGGACATTAGAGTTTCTCATAAAGCCTTGGTCTTAAGACAATATTTGTATCACGCTTGCATTTAGGATCTGATGAAGAAACTCTTGTTGTCGAGTATTTTTGTTAGTTTCAATTATCATACACACATCATCACTTTTTTGAAGAAAAAACATCATCACTTTAAAGGTACTTTTGATTCTATGGCAACGCACGGGCATTAACTAATTATAAATGGAGGGAGTATGTAGTAGTATTAAGTACAATGTGTACTCCAGCTTTCTTTCCTAACTGGTCGACACAGGCAGCAAAAACAAAAGGTGTTGGGTTTTGGAACTTTTCTATAAGTTCTGTCATTCGCCTTTTTGTGTTCTTTCTTTCCCGTGTTTCATTTGCCTAGTTTACTAGTTCCTACTTGGTTTACTTTTACATTTCTATTCATTTTTTCTTTTTTACTATTTTTAAAATTCATGTATATTTCTAAAATTTTGTGAACTTTTTTCAAACTCAAGTACATTTTAAATTTGTGAACATTTTTTGAAATTCAGAACTCTTTTTAAACTCTTGAAATTTTATTGAAAATTGTGATAGTTTTCAAATTCATGAATAAATCATAGTTCCTGAACTATTTTAAGGTTCATGCACATTTTTTGAAAAGTTTTGAATACTTCTTTAATTCATAAATACTTTTCAATTCAAGAACTATTTAAAAATTCATGAACAATACGTTTAAATGTATTTTTTGACTGTATGAACTTTTGTTGTAAAAAATAGTTTCTTTTCTTAAATATGTTCAGTGGCAAGGGAGCAAGCAAAGCGATGGCGAGGCTGAGCGATTGAGCGAAGAGAAGCGAGCGGTCTAGAGGCTAGTGAGTATGCACGTTAATGGGTCACATCCCTGGCGTTTCTTTGCGGGTATTATAGCACCAATTCGTCCTTTTCGACATTGGCCGGTTAAAATAGGTAGGATTTGGCCTAGGTGTAACAACACGGAGCAATCCCCTAGATATGATTGTCTATTACATTTTTTGTGCATCATATGCATCTCATAAGTGTTGCATAGACATCATAATGCAATAACTAATTACTTTTGACATTCTATTTCGCCATTTTTAAATGGCGAATGAGTAAAGATGTTCTCCCTTTTGATCTACCACACTAATCATCGACACGTTCTTTTAATATTTAGGAGCTATCCAAGATTTTTCACAATTTTAGCACGAACCTAGCTATCATTTTTCAAGCCCAATTGTTTAAATGAGTGAAGATATTTTCATGTCCACTAGTTAAAGAAACTCTGAGTTGGATGAATTATTTTGTGTGGCCGCCTTATTGTATAGAGGGACCACATATAAAATTTCAAGTGATTTGGAGTTCATTTGATGCCCCCGACAAGTAAATATGAATACACTACAAGCATTTAAATAATAAATGGTTTAGAAAATAAAAGTGCTGAGTGGGTTGCCTCATTTCCCCTCTCTTCATTTATAGCCAATAACTCAGCACAACCAACCACCTACGACTAACTACAAGGCAACCTCTCTTCTCTAACTGCGTCAAAACCTAACTTGTAGGAGAGAAACCTCTCCCTTCCCTAACCTAGTTGCCACCCCCTAGCCTTTCAAATTTGGATCTGCTCCCCTCAAACCCTAGCCGACCCTCCACCTCCACTCATCGGATCTTTGATCTGATGGCGCATACTCCTCAATCACGAGGCCACGGGTCACGCGGTGGAATGGGACGTGGAACTCGCGGAATTCGGCCTTCACTTCGTCAACACCCATGCGATAAAGAGTCACGTCGTGAACGATTTCGTGGCGGAATGGACCCTTATTCCCTATGAGGAGGAAGAGAGTTTGTCCTCGGACTTGGGGCATGCATGTCCCGAATACTGGATGACACACTTTGACGGTTCACTCAATCTTCAAGGTGCACGGAGCTAGGGGTCGTACTCAGCTCCCTAACGGGATACCAACTCAAGTATGCCATGCAACTCATCTTCAAGGAGGCCACCGATTAGATGGTCGTTTGCGAGGGACACTCTCTGGTCTCCGGGCAACAGTGGCTCTCGGAATTCGTGGACCCACATATGATGGCATACGTAGCACATGTCAAGAAAATGGAGAGACATTTTGATGGGTTGCAGTTGGAGCACATGCCATGCCGCAAAACATGATTGGCCTCCCTTCAAGAGCCAATTCTGGTCGGGGCCCTAAAGAAAGGATCAACCAGTTATCCGCCTTGATCACCGACTAGGACGTTGGATATTCACTCGTGGCAACATGGTCGTGACTCACTTTGGTATCACTCTCTAATTCGGCCAGATCGAAGAGAGGCCACCGCCCGCCCGAGCACTTTGTTCTCATCACTTTAAGCTAGACACCTCAGTGGATCCCTGATCTATGGCAACATACACACTGAAGACCCGCCCGAAGCTCTAGAGAAAGAGATCTCCAGCCGGGAGGAATTGGTTATCGGGCATGACAAAGGGGCCTCCCTTTTGCTCCAGCGAGGGGACCTGGGTGGCGCCTTCTATTCCGCCCCTATCACAGGAGGCCCCAAGCACGCCCCCATCTCGGTGAAAACCCCGAATCAGGAGCCCACGTGGATCCTCAAGATCAAGGGTTACCTGGATGTTAACATCCTCCCACGAAGACAACGGGAACGCGAAAAGGATCACTTGGCAAGTGAGATTTTGCACCCTGGTGGAAGAAAAGCTCTACCAGAACAATGCTAGTCGAATCTTGCTCAGGTGCGTCTCGAAGAACGAAGGCTACGACCTACTCGCGGACATACATGGAGGTGAGTGTGGCAACCATGCTGCTTCGTGCATGCTGGTCGATAAGTTTTTTCGGTAGGGTTACTAGTGGCTTGGTGCCCTGTATGGCACCACATATGTTATCCGACGCCACAAGATGTGACAGTTCCATGTTGGGAGACGTAGTAGTAAATCAAAATTTTCCTACGTGTCACCAAGATCTATCTATGGAGAAACCAGCAAACGAGCGGGGAGAGATTGGATCTTCATACCTTCGAAGATCGCTAAGCGGAAGCGTTGCTAGAACGCGGTTGATGGAGTCGTACTCGCAGCGATTCAGATCGCGGTAGATCCGATCAAGTGCCGAACGGACGACACCTCCGCGTTCAACACACGTGCAGCCCGGTGACGTCTCCTACGCCTTGATCCAGCAAGGAGGGAGGATAGGTTGAGGGAGAGCTCCGGCAGCACGACGGCATGGTGGCGGTGGAGCTACGTGGTACTCCGGCAGAGCTTCGCTAAGCACTACGGAGAACGAGGAGAGGGAGGAGTAGGACTGCACCAGGGAGGCGATGAACTCATGTGTTGTGCAGCCCCAAATACCTCCACTATATATAGGAGGAGGGTAGGAGAGGTGCTGCGCCCTAGGGTTCCACCCTAGGGGCTGGCGGCAGCCACCAGATGGCATCTGGCCGGCGGCCAGGTCAGGGAGAGGTGGAGGCGCCCTAGGGTGGGCCTTAAGGTCCATCTAAGCCTAGGGTTTGCCCCCTCCACCCTTGCTGTGCCTTGGGCTGGGATGGGAGGCGCACCAGCCCACCTAGGGGCTGGCTCCCTCCCACTCTTGGCCCATGGAACCTTCCGGGGCAGGTGGGCCCACTTGGTGGACCCCCGGAACCCTTCCGGTGGTCCCGGTACACTAACGGAGACACCCGAAACACTTCCGGTAACCAAAACCTCACTTCCTATATATCAATCTTCGTCTCCGGACCATTCCGGGACTCCTCGTGACGTCCGGGATCTCATCCGGGACTCCGAACAACCCTCAGTAACCACGTACACTATTTCCCTATAACCCTAGCGTCATCGAACCTTAAGTGTGTAGACCCTACGGGTTCGGGAGACACGTAGACATGACCGAGACACCTCTCCGGTCAATAACCAACAGCGGGATCTGGATACCCATGTCGGATCCCACGTACTCCACGATGGTATCATCGGATGAACCACGATGTCAAGGATTCAATCAATCCCGTATACAATTCCCTTTGTCTATCGGTATGGTACTTGCCCGAGATTCGATCGTCGGTATCCCCATACCTTGTTCAATCTCGTTACCGGCAAGTCTCTTTACTCGTTCCGTAATACATCATCCTGTGACTAACTCCTTAGTCACATTGAGCTCATAATGATAATGTCTTACCGAGTGGGCCTAGAGATACCTCTCCGTCACACGGAGTGACAAATCCCAATCTCGATTCGTGTCAACCCAACAGACACTTTCGGAGATACCCGTAGCGTACCTTTATAGCCACCCAGTTACGTTGTGACGTTTGGCACACCCAAAGCATTCCTACGGTATCCGGGAGTTACACAATCTCATGGTCTAAGGAAACGACACTTGACATTGAAAAGCTTTAGCAAACGAACTACACGATCTTGTGCTATGCTTAGGATTGGGTCTTGTCCATCACATCATTCTCCTAATGATGTGATCCCGTTATCAACGACATCCAATGTCCATGGTCATGAAACCGTGACCATCTATTGATCAACGAGCTAGCCAACTAGAGGCTCACTAGGGACACGTTGTGGTCTATGTATTCACACATGTATTACGGTTTCCGGTTAACACAATTATAGCATGAATAACAGACAATTATCATGAACTAGGAAATACAATAATAACCATTTTATTATTGCCTCTAGGGCATATTTCCAACAGTCTCCCACTTGCACTAGAGTCAATAATCTAGTTACATTGTGATGAATCAAACACCCATAGCATTCTGGTGTTGATCATGTTTTGCTCATGAGAGAGGTTTACTCAACGGATCTGCGACATTCAGATCCGTATGCACTTTACAAATATCTATGTCTCCTTCCTGAATGTAATCACGGATGGAGTTGAAGCGGCGCTTGATGTGTCTTGTCTTCTTGTGAAACCTGGGCTCCTTCGCAAGGGCAATAGCTCCAGTGTTGTCACAGAGTAGAGTCATCGGGCCCGACGCATTTGGAATCACTCCTAGGTCGGTGATGAACTCCTTCATCCAGACTCCCTCCTTTGCTGCTTCCGAAGCAGCTATGTACTCCGCTTCACATGTAGATGCTGCCACGACGCTTTGCTTGCTGCTGCTCCAGCTCGCTGCCCCTCCATTCAAAATATACACGTATCCAGTTTGCGACTTGGAGTCGTCCGGATCTGTGTTGAAGCTAGCATCGACGTAACCCTTTACGACGAGCTCTTCGGCACCTCCATAAACGAGAAACATGTCCTTTGTCCTTTTCAGGTACTTCAGGATATTCTTGACCGCTGTCCAGTGTTCCGCTCCGGGATCACTTTGGTACCTCCCTACCAAACTTATGGCAAGGTTCACATCAGGCCTGGTACACAGCATGGCATACATGATAGAGCCTATGGCTGAAGCATAGGGGATGAAACTCATCTCTTCTCTATCCTTTGCCGTGGTCGGGCATTGAGTCGTACTCAATCTCACACCTTGCAACACAGGCAAGAACCCCTTCTTGGACTGATCCATATTGAACTTCTTCAATATCTTTTCAAGGTATGTGCTTTGTGAAAGACCAATGAGGCGTTTCGGTCTATCTCTATAGATCTTAATACCTAATATGTAAGAAGCTTCTCCAAGGTCCTTCATTCAAAAACACTTATTCAAGTAGGCCTTTATACTTTCCAAGAGTTCTATATTATTTCCCATTATCAGCATGTCATCCACATACAGTATAAGAAATGCTATAGAGCTCCCACTCACTTTCTTGTAAATACAGGGTTCTCCATAAACCTGTACAAACCCAAACGCTTTAATCACCTTATTAAAGCGAATGTTCCAACTCCGAGATGCTTGCACCAGCCCATAGATGGAGCGCTGGAGCTTGCATACCTTGTTAGCATCTTTAGGACCGACAAAACCTTCCGGCTGCATCATATACAGTTCTTCCTTGAGGAAGCCATTAAGGAATGCCGTTTTGACGTCCATTTGCCAGATCTCATAATCATAAAATGCGGCAACTGCTAACATGATTCGGACTGACTTTAGCATCGCTACGGGTGAGAAAGTCTCATCGTAGTCAACTCCTTGAACTTGTCGATAACCCTTAGCGACAAGCCGAGCCTTATATGCGGTCACATTTCCGTCCGCGTCAGTCTTCTTCTTAAAGATCCATTTGTTTTCAGTGGCTCACTTATCATCAGGCAAGTCCACCAAAGTCCATACTTTGTTCTCATACATGGATCCTATCTCGGATTTCATGGCCTCAAGCCATTTGTCGGAATCCGGACCCGCCATCGCTTCTTCATAGTTTGAAGTTTCACTGTTGTCCAACAACATGATCTCTAGGATAGGATTGCCGTACCACTCTGGTGCGGGACGTGTCCTAGTGGACCTTCGAATAGCGACTTGATCTGAAGCTTCATGATCATCATCATTAACTTCCTCTCTAGCCGGTGTAGGCTCCACAGAAACAACTTCCTGTCCTGCGCTACTCTCCGGGTCGAGTGGAGGTACAATTACCTCATCAAGTTCTATTTTCCTCCCACTTACTTCTTTTGAGAGAAACTCTTTCTCGAGAAAGGATCCATTCTTGGCAACAAAGACTTTGCCCTCGGATCGTAGGTAGAAGGTATACCCAATAGTCTCTTTGGGATATCCTATGAAGACGCACTTTTCCGCTTTGGGTTCGAGCTTCTCAGGTTGAAGTTTCTTCACATAAGCATCGCATCCCCAAACTTTTAGAAACGACAGCTTAGGTTTCTTTCCAAACCATAATTCATACGGTGTCCTCTCAACGGATTTAGACGGTGCCCTATTTAAAGTGAATGCGGCAGTCTCTAATGCATATCCCCAAAATGATAGCGGTAAGTCGGTAAGAGACATCATAGATCGCACCATATCCAATAGAGTGCGATTACGACGTTCAGACACACCATTTCGCTGAGGTGTGCCGGGCGGCGTGAGCTGTGAAACAATTCCACATTTCCTAAGGTGCGTGCCAAACTCGTGACTTAAATATTCTCCGCCACGATCAGATCGTAGGCATTTTATTTTCCTGTCATGTTGATTCTCGACCTCACTCTAAAATTCCTTGAACCTTTCAAAGGTTTCAGACTTGTGTTTCATTAAGTAGACATACCCATATCTGCTCAAGTCATCAGTGAGGGTGAGAACATAACGGTAGCCACCGCGAGCCTCGACACTCATTGGACCGCATACATCGGTATGTATTATCTCCAACAAGTCAGTTGCTCGCTCCATTGTTCCAGAGAACGGAGTCTTGGTCATCTTGCCCATGAGGCATGGTTCGCATGTGTCAAATGATTCGAAATCAAGTGACTCCAAAAGTCCATCAGCATGGAGCTTCTTCATGCGTTTGACACCAATATGGCCAAGACGGCAGTGCCACATGTAGGTGGGACTATCGTTATCAACTTTACACTTTTTGGTACTCACACTATGGATATGTGTA
Source organism: Hordeum marinum (assembly GCA_022496015.1). Lineage (NCBI taxonomy): Eukaryota > Viridiplantae > Streptophyta > Magnoliopsida > Poales > Poaceae > Hordeum > Hordeum marinum. The sequence continues at coordinate 115,625,779 of CM039672.1, forward strand.
ACATTACATTCGAGATTCATCAAAAATAAACCATTGACCAGCGGGGCATGAGCATAAAACATTTCTCTCATATAAATAGAACAACCATTATTCCCGGATTTAAATGAGTAGCCATCTCGCATCAAGCGAGATCCAGATACAATGTTCATGCTCAAAGCTGGTACTAAATAACAATTATTAAGGTTTAAAACTAATCCCGAAGGTAGATGTAGAGGTAGCGTGCCGACGGCGATCACATCGACCTTGGAACCATTCCCGACGCGCATCGTCACCTCGTCCTTGGCCAGCCTCCGCTTATTCCGCAGCTCCTGCTTGGAGTTACAAATGTGAGCAACTGCACCGGTATCAAATACCCAGGAGCTACTACGAGCGCTGGTCAAGTACACATCAATAACAAGTATATCACATATACCTTTAATGTTGCCGTCCTTCTTATCCGCTAAGTACTTGGGGCAGTTTCGCTTCCAGTGACCGGTACCCTTACAATAGAAACACTCAGTCTCAGACTTAGGTCCATTCTTGTTCTTCTTCTTCCCGGCAACTTGCTTACCGGGCGCAGCAACAGCTTTGCCATCCTTCTTGAAGTTCTTCTTACCCTTGCCTTTCTTGAAACTAGTGGTCTTGTTTACCATCAACACTTGATGCTCCTTTCTGATCTCGACCTCTGCTGATTTCAGCATCGAGTACAACTCAGGAATGGACTTCTCCATCCCCTGCATGTTGTAGTTCATCACAAAGCTCTTGTATCTAGGTGGAAGCGACTGGAGGATTTTGTCAATGACCGAGTCATCCGGGATGTTAACTCCCAGCTGAGTCAAGCGGTTGTGAAGCCCAGACATCTTGAGGATGTGCTCACTGACAGAACTGTTCTCCTCCATCTTACAACTAAAGAACTTGTCGGAGACTTCATATCTCTCGACCCGGGCATGAGCTTGAAAGACCAGTTTCAGCTCTTGGAACATCTCATATGCTCCGTGTTGCTCAAAACGCTTTTGGAGCCCCGGTTCTAAACTGTAAAGCATGCCGCACTGAACAAGGGAGTAATCATCGCAGCGAGAATGCCAAGCGTTCGCAACGTCTTGTTCTGCTGGGAGAAGGGGTGGGTCACCTAGCGGTGCATCAAGGACATACAGTTTCTTGGAAGCTATGAGGATGATCCTCAAGCGACGGACCCAGTCCGCATAGTTGCTTCCATCATCTTTCAGCTTGGTTTTCTCTAGGAACGCGTTGAAATTGAGGTTGACATTTGCGTTGGCCATTGGATCTACAATATAGATATTAAAGGCAATTTTAGACTAAGTTCATGATAATTAAGTTCACATAATCATATTATTCAATGAACTCCCACTTAGATAGACATCTCTCTAGTCATCCAAGTGATACATGATCCATGTCAACTAGCCCGTGTCCGATCATCACGTGAGACGGACTAGTCATCCATGGTGAACATCTTCATGTTGATCGTATCTTCTATACGACTCATGTTCGACCTTTCGGTCTTCCGTGTTCCGAGGCCATGTCTGTACATGCTAGGCTCGTCAAGTCAACCTAAGTGTTTCGCGTGTGTAAATCTGACTTACACCCGTTGTATGCGAACGTTAGAACCTATCACACCCGATCATCACGTGGTGCTTCGGAACAACGATCCTTAGCAACGGTGCACAGTTAGGGTGAACACTTCTCTTGAAATTTTATTGAGAGATCATCTTATTTACTACCGTCGTTCTAAGCAAATAAGATGTGAACATGATAAACATCACATGCAATCAATATAGTGACATGATATGGCCAATATCATCTTGCTCCTATGATCTCCATCTTCGGGGCACGATGATCATCATTGTCACCGGCACGACACCATGATCTCCATCATCATGATCTCCATCATTGTGTCTTCATGAAGTTGTCTCGCCAACTATTACTTCTACTACTATGGCTAACGCTTAGCAATAAAGTAAAGTAATTACATGGCATTTATGATTGACACGCAGGTCATACAATAATATAAGACAACTCCTATGGCTCCTGCCGGTTGTCATAGTCATAGACATGCAAGTCGTGAACCCTATTACAAGAACATGATCAATCTCATACATCACAATGCATCACATCACATCCTTCTGGCCATATCACATCACAAGGCATATGCTGCAAAAACAAGTTAGACGTCCTCTAATTTGTAGTTGCAAGTTTTTACGTGGTTGCTATAGGATTCTAGCAAGAACGTTTCTTACCTACGCCAAAACCACAACGTGGTATGCCAATTGCTATTTACCCTTCATAAGGACCCTTTTCATCGAATCCAATCCGACTAAGGTGGGAGAGACAGACACCTGCTAGCCACCTTATGCAACTAGTGCATGTCAGGCGGTGGAACCGGTCTCACGTAAGCGTACGTGTAAGGTTGGTCCGGACCGTTTCATCCCACAATACCGTCGAATCAAGATAAGACTAGTAACGGCAAGCATATTAACAAAATCGACGCCCACAACTGCTTTGTGTTCTACTCGTGCATAGATTCTACGCACAGACCTAGCTCTGATACCACTGTTGGGAGACGTAGTAGTAAATCAAAATTTTCCTACGTGTCACCAAGATCTATCTATGGAGAAACCAGCAAACGAGCGGGGAGAGATTGGATCTTCATACCTTCGAAGATCGCTAAGCGGAAGCGTTGCTAGAACGCGGTTGATGGAGTCGTACTCGCAGCGATTCAGATCGCGGTAGATCCGATCAAGTGCCAAACGGACGGCACCTCCGCGTTCAACACACGTGCAGCCCGGTGACGTCTCCTACGCCTTGATCCAGCAAGGAGGGAGGAGAGGTTGAGGGAGAGCTCCGGCAGCACGACGGCGTGATGGCGGTGGAGCTGCGTGGTACTCCGGCAGAGCTTCGCTAAGCACTACGGAGAACGAGGAGAGGGAGGAGTAGGGCTGCACCAGGGAGGCGATGAACTCATGTGTTGTGCAGCCCCAAATACCTCCACTATATATAGGAGGAGGGTAGGAGAGGTGCTGCGCCCTAGGGTTCCACCCTAGGGGCTGGCGGCAGCCACCAGATGGCATCTGGCCGGCGGCCAGGTCAGGGAGAGGTGGAGGCGCCCTAGGGTGGGCCTTAAGGCCCATCTAAGCCTAGGTTTGCCCCCTCCACCCTTGCTGCGCCTTGGGCTGGGGTGGGAGGCGCACCAGCCCACCTAGGGGCTGGCTCCCTCCCACTCTTGGCCCATGGAACCTTCCGGGGCAGGTGGGCCCACTTGGTGGACCCCCGGAACCCTTCCGGTGGTCCCGGTACACTACCGGAGACACCCGGAACACTTCCGGTAACCAAAACCTCACTTCCTATATATCAATCTTCGTCTCCGGACCATTCCGGGACTCCTCGTGACGTCTGGGATCTCATCCGGGACTCCAAACAACCTTCGGTAACCACATACACTATTTCCCTATAACCCTAGCGTCATCGAACCTTAAGTGTGTAGACCCTACGGGTTCGGGAGACACGTAGACATGACCGAGACACCTCTCCAGTCAATAACCAACAGCGGGATCTGGATACCCATGTCGGCTCCCACGTACTCCACAATGGTATCATCGGATGAACCACGATGTCAAGGATTCAATCAATCCCGTATACAATTCCCTTTGTCTATCGGTATGGTACTTGCCCGAGATTCGATCGTCGGTATCCCCATACCTTGTTCAATCTCGTTACCGGCAAGTCTCTTTACTCGCTCCGTAATACATCATCCTGTGACTAACTCCTTAGTCACATTGAGCTCATAATGATGATGTCTTACCGAGTGGGCCTAGAGATACCTCTCCGTCACACGGAGTGACAAATCCCAGTCTCGATTCGTGTCAACCCAACAGACACTTTCGGAGATACCCGTAGCGTACCTTTATATCCACCCAGTTACGTTGTGACGTTTGGCACACCCAAAGCATTCCTACGGTATCCGGGAGTTACACAATCTCATGGTCTAAGGAAACTACACTTGACATTGAAAAGCTTTAGCAAACGAACTACACGATCTTGTGCTATGCTTAGGATTGGGTCTTGTCCATCACATCATTCTCCTAATGATGTGATCCCGTTATCAACGACATCCAATGTCCATGGTCATGAAACCGTGACCATCTATTGATCAACGAGCTAGCCAACTACAGGCTCACTAGGGACACGTTGTGATCTATGTATTCACACATGTATTACGGTTTCCGGTTAACACAATTATAGCATGAATAACAGACAATTATCATGAACTAGGAAATACAATAATAACCATTTTATTATTGCCTCTAGGGCATATTTCCAACATTCCATCCAAAGCAGATCCACTAGTCGGCGCATGCCCTTCAGACACCCCCCCTTCTCGTGGACCTTCGTAGTGTGGGGGCCGGACATCTTTGGGGCCTTCCCTCAGGCAGTCGGGGCTACGAGTACTTCTACGTGTCCCCGACAAGTTCATCAAGTGGTTGGAAGCCATGTCCATTGTCAACGTCACCACCTACACCTTGATTAGCTTCTTCAAGGGATTATGTGTCGTTTCAGGGTCCCCAATCGCATCATCACAGAAAACACCACACAGTTCACTAGGTCCGCCTTCAGAAAAATCAAGCTATTCTAACTTCAAAAAAGAAAATAAAGCTATTCTATCTTTTGAATTGTACTCCGTGCGGGCAGTCCCCGCACAACGCTACATGATAGGTTTTAGTTGAAAGAGCTGAAACGCATCACGAACACCGTCAAGCCCTTCCTCAAACCACAAAACAAGATAGTGAGGTTGAAGTTCTGCATGTCCATGATGGATGAGCACTGGATATCAACCCCATATCCTAGTTTCAAATCAATGAACAATATGGTCCACATAGACGAGAAATGGTACGATATGACCAGAATTAAGAACAGTTACTACGTACTGCCTGAAGAACCCAAACCTGAGCGCACCGTATCAAACACTAACAGCATTGGGAAGGTCATGTTCTTGACCGCCATGGCAAAGCCCCGATACAATGACGAAGGGGAGCTGATGTTTGATGGAAAGATTGGTACTTGGGCGTTTGTTGTTGAGACAGAGGCACGACGAACCAGTCAAAACAGAGATAAAAGAACGATGGAGGTAAAACTAGTAAAAGTAACCAGACCTGTATGCAGTTACTTGATCAACAAAGTTATCCTGGCAATTCAAGACAAGTGGCCCGATGACGACGAGGGCACAACGATATTCATTCAACAGGATAATGCAAGGCCTCATGTCCTCCCTAACGATGCAGGTTTTCGAGAAGTAGTGGAACAAACAGATTTGGACATTCAATTGCCCCAACAATCTCCAAACAGCCCTGAGTTCAATGTTTTAGACTTGTGCTTCCACTGCTCTCTTCAATCCCTAACCGATTGCAGAGCGCCTATGAATATCCGGGAACTGATACAAGATGTAGAGGAGGAGTTTGAGAACTATGATGCACATAAGCTATTCAAAAGCTTCATCACACTCCAAGTAGTCATGGTTGAAGTCATGAAAGATTAAGGAGGAAATAGCTACAAGATGCCCCATTTGCACAAAGATCGTCTACAAAATGGCGGAGAGGAAATAATCGGTGTGTATTGTAGTGCTGAGTTAATTGCTGACACGAAGACCATCATTGAACAAGCAAATGAGTAGATAGAGAAAGGAAAAAGAAAAGAAAGGAGTAGATAGAGAAAGGAAAAGAAAGGAGAGAAGTATGTCCTGTGTATGTCTTGTGTATGTGTATAACCGATTTCAACACTGTAGAAAATTATTTGGATTAATTCTCATGTGTATGTATATGTCATCTACTGAATTATTTGGATTAATTGGATTTATTTAAATTATGTGGATTAATTGGATTTATTTGGATTTAGTTGGAATTATTTGATTCATTTGGATTTATTGGAATTATTTGTTTATTTTGAATTGATTTATTTGGATTTATTAGAATTATTTGATTTATTTGGATTTATTGGAATTATTTGATTATTTTGAATTGATTTATTTGGATTTATTGGAATTATTTGGATTTATTTGAATTATTTGAATTGATTTGACAATAGAATGTTATGATAAGATGTAAAGACAAAACTCCAGTTGGGAGAAATATATCTTCATTAAGGGTCATTACAAAATGTACAAGGTCACTACATCTTCTTCTTCTTCTTTAGCATGCTCTGGTTTGTTTCAGTAACTGAAGATCACGTTTCAGTACAGTAAATATATTGGGTAATGCTAAAAAAGCAACTAGTTGGTCAAGTTCAGGATTTTCCAAAGAGGTGTTTTCAACATTCCTCTACCCGTCAATTTGATTGCATGCAATATGGAGCACAAAGATTAGTGTTTTAGATCTTTAAGCCTTACCTACACTGCACTCAATTTCCAAGCAAATGGGGATCTGTTCATAAGACCATCATCAGAAGAAGCTTACAAATCTGGCTGAGCTTCTCTCTTATTGTGCCCATGCAACTCAAGCAAGCAGCGCATCGCAGGGAGTGAGAGGGAGTGAGAGGGGGTCACAGACGAACCTTGGGACCTTGACGGCGTCCGCGAGGTCTTTGACGCACCGCGACATGGCTTCCTTCACCGCATGCGCGTGTGCTGCTGCTACTCCCCCGCGCGGCCTCCGATGGCAAGATGCCGCTGCAGCGCCGAGGAGGACCTGGAAATGGCTGTCGCCGAGCAGATCGAAAGAAAAAACGAGTCTTCTCCTCGTCGTGGATCACCATCGGGAACGAGAAGGGGGGCAAGGAGAGAGAGGCTGCGGGGGAGTCGTGGGGCGAACCGAGGAGCTGCGGAGGCGCGGGGGAGCGGACCTCCGACGGGACAGAGGAGCTCCGGAGGCACGGGGGAGACGAGGGGAGCTACGAGTTTGTCGGGAATTAGCAAGGGGTGTTTTTACAAAAACACGACGAGGACATGCTTTCTCGGACGGAGGGAGTACTAAAGTCAAGTTTTCAAACTCTACACACATAGCCCGCAAATAAAAGAACAGCTCTACATACATCACAGACCGGTGCCGCCATCTTACCATGACTCTTCCCATCACCGTCCACCGCCAGGTCCCATAAATCCAACGGCTGGTAGTTCCTCGCCACGTCACAAGAACCACCTCACCACCAAGCCACGTCCCGGCCAATGGCGTGCGCCATAGAGCCTACACCTACGTGTCCGAACCACCCGCATGCGTCTGATCATAGATCCGACGGTCCATCTGGCTTTTCCCCCTCTGGAAGTCTCGCCAAGCGACTACCAGTTTATTCCACTTCTCCGCGCAGCGAGCACGAGACCGACGACGAGACCCGAGAGAGGCCGAGACTTGGAACATCCGAATCCATCGCCCCTCCCCCAAGCGACGAGATGTCTTCACCCGGAGAGTGAGTCCTCTCGAATCCTACAGAAGTTTCGCATCGTCTTTTGCTCAATTCTCAAATTCCTATTCACAGATGCGGTTATTCTTATTGGGATCGATGGTTTGGGTGGGGCGATTAACGGAGAAACTGGATCAGTATTGTTCGGATTGTACTCTAGTTTCATATGCTTGAGCTAATTGGATGGCACTGTGCTGGCGTTGCAAGGGAGCGAGGGGGCGGGTGCGGCGGGGCACGCTATAGTGTATTTTAGTGAGGTTATTAAATGTTTTTGTGACGAATTTAGTCGTGTTAGTTGGACTCCAAGGGTCCGGGGTTGGGATTACCTTGGAGAGCTAGCGCTGTTCGTTTCGTGTTATTTCGTTGGCCTGATCTGCTTCTTGCTGTAGTGTTATAACACAGCTAGTATCTGACATGGTTTGTCAGTTGCCATACCTAAATCTTTCTGCAAATACACCTAGTATACATACTAGTAGATGTAAACTTTGAACCGATTAGATTCAGTGCGCGTTAGGCCTGGTTGCTGCGGATGGCCTGATGCATTGATCACTGGGTTTGCGAGTTGTGACTTGATCCCACAAATGAACTAAACACACGAATACATGATCTGACTGGCCAATAAACATCGTCATTTTGCTCAATCTGTTTTCTAAAAAAATTAGCGGCCGCCAGCTACAAAATCCCTGAAAGTCGAAACAATTGTGAAGTCGTGATCATGTGCGGAGGCGGCAGGGCACACACCAGCAGCGAGCATAACGACCGCTGGCCGGCCGGTGAGTCGGGCTAGACAGCAAGGATGCGAGGATAACTTGGCCAGTATGCAGAAAACGCCGAAGTGGGAGGGCAAGTACTCTAAATTGTGATCTAAACGTTCTTATATTTCTTTACAGAGGGAATACACATGAAAGATACATAATTGAAATTGAACTTGTTCTGGAGCAAATTTTGTTAGTGCCCACCGAACGTTGTTGAAACTACTTGGTTAGTATTGGGTTTTGGTTGTACTTGTGAACACAAGATAATTCATACCTAGTTAGAGTAAACTCGTGCATAGCTATATTATACATGGTTTTCTCCTTCATAAATTTCGCCACACCTAAAAAATATTCTTGCCTTCGCCACTGGGTATACATAAGAGATTATCCTTGTGAGTTTCAGAGTTTGTGACATGTATCGGCAACAGTGGGAGCTCGTCTTTCAAACTGGAGCAGGAGGCCATGCCCCCCTTTTTCTATTTCAGGATAACTGAGCCCTGAATTGGTGGTTCTACCAATTGATTGTTGTGGGTTGTGAGACCCGTAAGCGGCTCGACGTAGTTTTGGAGCTTAGCACCAATTGGAAGGAACACACTGGTTTATAAGCTTGTTGTTTCAATAACTAATTTGTAGTTCTCATGAACAACAGTTCTCTCAGATCTCAATTATTTATGCTGATGTTTTTTTGGGAAGGTCCATGGGAGGCTGATGCCACTTACACTGACGTTTGTTGTAGTTGGCCATAAGTTTCTCTTGGTTTGTTAGTTTTGGTTTCGGAGGCATGGTTCCTGAGTAGCACCAACTGCAGTATTCTGGAATTTTGCAGTGTTCAATATTTAAAATGTTCTATGGCTAGTACAGTTGAATAGCCTTCTTGCAGTGAAAATGGTGAAACATTGGATACTAACGTCCTAAAAATAATATCTAGATTTCTTGTATAATCATGAATTTCTAGACTGGTTAAGAAATGCTTAAATAAACATTACGTCAGTTTTAATAACTTCTGCTCGCATAAGTGGAGAAGGTATCCGTCAAAGGTTGCACGTAAGACCATCTTGATATCCAAAACAAATTAAAAGAATTGAGGTATTACCTTTTGTGCCTATTTGTTGGGAACCTACTACAGACTCATTGCAACATGCTTGCAATACAATCAGGCTCTGTCCGTTAAGAGCCAACAATGGTTGAAAGTATCCGTGTTGGAAGTTTTTAGGATTCACATTTGGACAGAAGTCACTTTTGGTATAATTTTGAAATGCTGAACTAATTTTGCATGTTTCTCATTCACTATGACTGTCTTTGCTTAAAAGATTCCTATCGTGATTTGTTAACTGAGAACTGAGATTTGGATATGGCAAATTTTGAGATCAGATTGGCACCAATTAGTTCTCTTGCCGTAAGGGCTTTGCTGTGTTTATCTTTTCCTATGTAGATTTACTTGTGTTTTGTTGGCTTACCCCATATATATATATATATATATAGAAAGTCTATTCATCACCCAGGGTTTAGAATAAGTTATTCTTCACCCGAGGTAATATTACGATCGTTTCATAAATAAATTACATTTTAAATGCAAATAGTTACATATATATTGATTCACTACGTAAAGTTTGACATAAAAAAATAAAAATATAAGTCATAAGACCAGAAAAATCACATTTTATGTATATTTTACACTATGTTTTTATGTTTGTAAATTTACATGACATAAGTATTTTTTACGGTGACTATATTTTCTTACGGTCTCTTTTTACGTATGGAATACGATAAAATTTACGGAACGTAAAATTACGGTGCATTGATGTGAAAATAGAGGGGGGTGAAGAATAACTATTCCTCACCCAGGGTGACGAATAGTAGTAAAAAAATGTTGGGTATAAGTAGCATAATAGAAAGGAAATGGCTAAACATTTTCCCATGGATGGTTGCATGTTGGGGTGGGTTTTCTCCCATGCATGGTGGCATGTTGAGATAGGGTGGTAGCATATTGAGAGAAAATAGGTTAGTAGGTATCACTTATTTAGTGAATTCTGGATCATTATCGCAGTGGATGAGCTATTCATTTTTTTTCTGCAGTACGGAAAAATTGAGGACTTACTTTCCTGTTTCAGGTACTACAATTCACTTCCACCAATAAGCAAGGCATATGGGACATTGTGTTTCTTTACCACAGTGCTGGTTCAGCTCCAGATACTAAACCCAGTCCTTCTTTATTTATCTTATCCCCATGTGTTCAAGAGTTTTCAGGTTAGCATCTGCGCATGCTCTCTCTTCTCATTAGTTATTTGTAACAAGCGCATTATGATCCTGCTTCGAGATTGTACAGTAATCTTCAATTTTGGACCATGCAGATATGGAGGCTATTTACAAGCTTCTTTTTCCTGGGCAAGTTCTCCATCAACTTTGGTATTCGCCTTCTGATGATGTAAGTCTTGTCGGATGCCTATGACAATTACTGTAAACACGGTTACTTTCAGAACATCATAAGGGTAAACTGGTAGCTGTTGGTTGAAATTGCTTATGTATGTTGGCATGTAGAGCAAGATATGGTGTGCAGTTGGAGAAGGGTTCATTTGAGAAGCGGACAGCAGATTTCTTGTGGATGATGATATTTGGTGCAATCTCATTACTGGTTAGTGGCACGCCTACTTATTACGTGTTGCAAACAAATGAATCAAACCTCTTAGGAGTTAAAATTTATTTCTATCTTGATTGGTTCAGGTACTGTCTGCTATTCCCTATCTCGAGACTTATTTATTGGGTATTCCTATGGTTAGCATGCTTCTTTATGTCTGGAGCAGAGAGTACCCAAACTCTCAGATAAGCATGTATGGCCTCGTCCAGTTGAGGGTAATGCCTTGTTCTCATACTATTATTAAGTGCTTCACCGTGTCACAGAACTGCCCTAGATTGAATATACTCATCTTGTAAATGTACTTACTATTTGTGCAGTCATTTTATCTACCATGGGCTATGCTTGGATTGGATGTGATATTTGGCTCTCCAATATTGCCTGGCCTTTTGGGCATTATGGTTGGACATCTATACTACTTCTTTACAGTGTTGCATCCGCTTGCTAGCGGAAAGAACTACCTCAAGACTCCTATGTGGGTGTATCCTTATGGTTAATGGAGCATTTTTCTCTCAATCATAGTTACTACCTCTGTAAACAAATATAAGACGTTTTAGAGACCTAAAACGTCTTATATTTGTTTACAGATGGAGTACCTACCAACATTGTTTACTGCAGCTTTTATGATATTGTCATTTCATTCCCAGTGATATAGCTCGTTGGTTCCTTAACCTGCTGCACTTGCACAGACACAAGATTGTTGCTCGATTCAGGTTGGGCGTGCAGGCAAACTCTCCAGCCCGGCCAGCTAACACTGGCCCTAGTGCCTTCAGAGGAAGAGGCTATAGACTCAATCAGTAGACTGCTGCGACGCCTGGTGATGTACAAGAGGCATGAACAGGTTAACATGGATCCAATCTAAACTCTGTGGCAGCTCTAGGAATCTGGGTTTTGAGGATTTTCCCACTTATGAAGAATGTCGAATCTGTAATATCCTCACTGAATAACTACCGATGTGCACTTGCGTTGTACCTGCGGAGTAGAGCTGCATGTCCTGCTCTTTCTTTTTTAAGAGCAAAATCCGCTTATATGACTTTCTTGCTTGCACGCATGATCATGTCGTATGATGTGCCTGCTGCTGACATCCTGCATGGGCCGGGCCGTTGGGTACGAAAATGTTTTTGGTGGGGCAATTTTTTATTTTGACGACCTGCCATTGAAGTGTTCAAAACGAAATAGATAAAAGCTTAAGCACTCGTCATGGTAGCTGTTTACTTGTTTCTACGCCCCAGGTAGCATGTTTGCTTGTTTCTACGCCTCAGGCTCCGGTTGCCCATACATCTCTCTCTGAACAGCACACTGAACACTTGAGAGTAGTATTTGAAACTCACAGAATCAGCTCTGTGCAAAGATGTCCAAATGCACTTTTGGCCAAAAACAAGTGGACTACCAGGTGCACATTACTACTGCAAATGGAGTTGCCACAGACCCGTCTGAGTTAAACATTATTACCGCAAATTATACCTGGCCCTCCATTGGGCCGGGCCGGGTCTAACCAAGCCCGAGGTAGAAAACCTAGGCCCCAGCCCAGCCGCCGGGCCTGGTTTTCAGGCCCAAGCTTGGTCCGTCAATGACAAAGCCCGACGGGCCTTGGGCCGAGCCCCTTCCCTAGCCAAGCCCAAACCCGGCCTGACGTGTGCTTCGGGTTCAAATCTTCAGCCTGGCCCGTGGGCAAGACGGGCTGGGTCGGGTTAGGTTTTTTTGGGTCGGGTCGGGTCGGGCTAGCGGGGCCGGGTATCCCATGGCCAGGTCTAGTGCAAATTGAGTTGCTACAAACCCTTCTAAGTTACAGGCTATTGTCATATAGCCTAGCAGCTTCATTGGTCGGCCCACATCTGTAAGTGTCACATAGCCTAGTAGCTTCATTGGTCTTGCTGGCTACTACGGAAGGTTCATTAAAAGGTATGAAAAGTGTCACAGAGCCTAGTAGCTTCATTGGTCTTGTATGTTACTACTGGAAGTTCATTAAAAAGTATGGGATAATCCGCAAGCCCCTGTATAAAGCACTGAAGAAAGATAATTTTGTGTGGACACAAGAATTTTATGTGTACACAAAAGGAGTATGGCCTTTTGGAAGTCGGTATTCATGGAACCTTTATTTAAAAAAAAATCAAAATTTGAACTTTTCGGTATAAAAAAAGTCTGAAAAAAATAAGCAAGTATACAAGGATGAAATGTTATGTGTGCAAAAATTCAGGACGAAATACCTTGAGGTGTAATGTTTATGTGTGCAAAAATTCAGAATGAAAAACCTTTAGGTGCGATCTGTGCAATAAGAACAAATTCATGGACTTTTGGGATGAATAGTATTATGGGTTAAAAAGCCATATATTTGTTTTTCTACACAAACCCCGTTTGAACGTATTTCGTCCTGAAAATGTACACACATGTGTATTATGCTTCCATGTATATATGTATTTTTTAGTTTTTTTAAATAAATGGAGAAATACGAATTTTTAATGAATTTTGGGTTTTTCACAAACCAGTCTCCATGGAGGTCGAGCTCCAAACGGCATTTTCGACACAAGAGCAACAACAAGCCTCTGAACTTTTGAAAACCACTATGATTGGATATGGCATATGAGCAGTATTAATGCAACCCATTGCCTTCATGAGCAAAACTATTGGTCCAAAAGCCATTGCTTGGTCCACATATGACAAGGAAGCTCTAACTATTCTAGAAGTTTTAAAGAAGTGAATCAACATTGTATTACAACCAAGTGCTCAAATCATCATGTAAATCTTAGATACAGATTGCAGGATCATGTGGACCCACAACCGAAATCCATTTTCAGAATACACATTGTATTACCATCAAGTGCTCAAATCTCTATGTCAATGTTTGGTACAAATTTCAGGATCATTTGGACCCAGAGCCGAAATGCATTTCTGGAATACACATTGTATCACAACCAAGTGCTCAAATCTCTATGTGATTGTTCGGTATAGATTTCAGGATCATTTGGACCCAAAATACACGGGCAAGTGCTCAAATCTCGATGTGAATGTTCGGTATAGATTTCAAGATCATTTGGACCCACATCTGAAATGCATTTCTGGTGGAAACAATACTTTCCTCCTAGTTCAGTTATTATCAGGACATGCCAGCATGCTTTGAAAAATTAACCAAAGGTATTGAACATAAATTGTTGGTTAAATTACTTGTTAGAGTTACACAGTTTAGTACAACACAAGGAAAAACAATAAAGTGACTGATGTGTCCGATTGAATCGGCGGCGAACGAGATCATGTCAAAGACGAAGAGTTTACTTGGCACATAGATCACATCGGCGTTCATCGAAGTTCCCATTAGACATCTATGTTCACCACGTGGGGCTTGCATGGGCCACCATTCTCGGAGATGATTTCAATACATCCCTTGGTAGGGTATCTTGTCATGGTAATTAGGTCGGAGGGAGAAACAAGAGATGATTTTATCCAGGTTAATGCCTTCTAATAGAGGTAAAACCCTACTCTTACTGTATATATTTTGATTGGGGTGTACAAGTACATGTATAACCAAAGAATTGCATGATGATCAACTAGCTCGGCCCCGACCTATATAAGATATCGGGGCACATAGGGATACACAACCTAGTCGACAATGTCGGTGAAGTGGAGTCCTCCACAACTTCGTCTTGTTTGTCTTGAAAGGCAAGGCTTCCTGAGTCTTTTCCTACGAGTCCTATGGACAAGACTGATGGCCTAGGGGGGAACCAACCTAGGAGGCCTGGGACTGGCCTGCTTGGGACGACAAGTGACAAGGTGAGGCACCCGTGGGCCATAACACCGCCATATCCGTGCGGATTTATTTCCCTAGATTTCCAAAATTCCTACTGCTCCTAGCATTGTATGTGCGGTTCCTATTTGATGCATAGGCGCTGTATAGCTACCTAGCGCGTACCACCATTATGCGCGTGTCCAATGTATGTGCGACTTAGTCTACTTTTATCCCACTGCTTTTGGGAAGGTTCGACATCCATTTTTCTTTTTTCTTTTTTCCCTTTGTTTCTCGTTCTGATTTTTCTTTGTTTTATCTTTTCGTATTTTAGTTTTCCTTTTTTGTTTTTTATTTGCTTTATTCCTTTCATTTTTTTCATTTTCTATTTTCATGTTTCGAATATCTTTCATATCCATGAACATCGTTGGTAACCTTGAACATTTTTTTGAAATGATGAAGAATTTTAAAAAATTTAAATATTTTTTATAAATTCGCGAGCATTTGTTAAAATAGTGAAGAATAATTGAAATTATGAACATTGTTTCGGAACCCATGAACTTTTTATTAGATAAGCGAACTTTATTTAAATCAATGACATTTTTAAAAATTTGCGTTTTTTTCTGTAGTTGTGAACATCTGCAAAAAAATCATGATTTTTTTGAATTTGTGAGCATTTTTTTAGTTTGGGGAACAATATTGAAATTGCAAACATTTAAAAAAATCATGAACCTTGTTTGAAATCACGAATATTTGTTCAAATTCTAAACTTTTTTAATACACGAAGTTTTTTTTGTTTCTCGAACATTTTTTTGAATCCGAGAACATTTTTATGATTTTCCAAACATTCTTCAAAATCACAACATTTTACGATTTCACTAACATTGTTTTTCGAATTTTGCTATTTTATAAAATTAGAAAGTTTTTTAAAATCTTGTATTAGTTTAAATAAGAAAAACGAAAATAAAACAAAATGTGAAAACACAGGAGCATCCATCTCCGCACATGGGCTGGACCAGAAACATGGATGGCTGGGGGTACAGGTTTCCCGCCTATTTGGCATGGGGACCTCGCGAGCAACTAATGAAGGAGCACTTTCCGGAAACCTTCCTAAGGGTCACTTGGGGTGGGAGATCAAAGCACGCCAGTTGACCAGCTTTCAACGTCCGTCACGTGTCGCATTCTGAACGCACTTTCAGATTTTTTTTCTATACGTGTCTTCGGCTTTTAGATGATTTTTTTGGTTTTTTCGCCTTTTTGGTTTTTTCTGGTTTTCCAAGTATTTGGAGCAAAAAATATGGGAATTTTCTTTTGCGCGAAAAAACGTGTTTTATTTTTCCTTTTCCTTACGGGAGAGGCATGGATTTGCTTCTTGTGGAGGTACGGATTTGCTACCACACACGCTCGTGCCTCTCGTAAAAGAAAAAAATGCGTATTTTTCGTTCCGCAAGAGGCATGAATTTCCTTTTTCTGGAGGCATAGATTTGCTACCGCGAGTGACATGTCGTGCCTCTCAGAAAAGATTTTTCTTGTTTTTTTCTTTCTATGAGAGACACGGTTGTGCCTCTCGGAAAGAAAATAAACACATTTTTTTGTGAGAGTCACAGATTTGCTTTCGCGGGAGAGGCATGGTCGCGCCTTAAAAAGAAAAAATGTTTTGTTTCTTCTTTCGCAATAGGCATGAATTTTAATTTCGTGAATGCACGGATTTGGTTCCACGAGAGGCGCGATCATGCCTCTCAAAAATATTTTTCTTGTTTTTTTCCTTCCGCGAGAGAGATGGTTGTGCTTCTCGGAGAGAAAATAAACACATTTTTTTGTGAGAGGTACGGATTTGCTTCCACGAGAGAGGCACGGTCGTGCCTTGGAAAGGAAAAAATTGTTTTGTTTCTTCTTTCGCAAGAGACACGGATTTTCTTTTCGTGAATGCACGGATTTACTTCTGCGAGAGGCGCGATCGTCCCTCTCAAAAAAGGAAAAACATGCTTCTGCTTTAGTTTTTTTCATGAAAAATATATTCGCCGTATGTATCAAGATGTGATCTAGTTTTGAAGACTTCGATGCGAGGAATCCGACGATGAAAACGGTTTAAGATTTGGACGCACGATTTAAGAGATAAAATATTTTTCATAAATGAGCCTACGAAAAAGAAGAAAAACACCAAGATTGTGACAAGTAACGCACATGCAATGTGAGACTTGTCGCAACCTGGTATGGTGGGAGTGACCTCAGTGCTCCTTAACTAGTGGTTTCACGAGGACCTTCCGAGAGCCCCTATTCCGCGCACGGCATTGTGGGAAGAGGTGCAGGACACCTCCCGGCGGCCCACGCTCAAAGGCGGGCTCGACCCAAGGCAGGGGGGCTCCCTTATTTTCTCTCTCTTTGTTGTCAACTTTTTTAAGTTTGGCATTTTGAACGAGGTTTAAAGTGTCAAAAACTGTCCACTAATTCAGAAAAATGACCATAATTTCAGTAATTCAGAAACATGAACATTGTGTTTTACTTTGGTGAACATTTTTTTGAATGTCGTGAACATTTTATATATTTTAATAAAGATTTTCCAATCTTTTATGAATATTATAAATTTTAATGAACATTTTTTGAATTTTTATGCATTTATAATTTTTGATGAAGAAAAATTGATTTTTGATGAACAAAATTGAATTTTTCATGAACATTTTTATATTCCATGAACAAAATTTAAATTCATTTTTTTAAATACGAGGACTGCATCCGAGGAATGATGCCGAAGCAAGCAGAGGGACAACCACATACAAATCAAAAGACGAAAGACATAGAAGGGGACGGAGTAAGGACTGCGAAAATAGTAATGTTAGCTAGGGTTCTCACCCAACTCGTCGTTCTCTTTGCACTTACACACAACCCAGCCATCCACAGAACGCCATGCAAGGGCTTACACATGAAATCTCTGAACTACCCTCGACGACCACCTAAAACTACACATGGTGGAACGACCCCTCGCCCATTAAAAGCAACACCCGCTTTTGTAGTTTAAGCATCCCACTCCATCGGGGTCCCGCCTTCCATAGAGAGACAAGATGGTAGAATGTGATCAATAAATCAGGAAGTATTCATTGCGCTTCTCGCAGGTTTTAATCCATTGCTCTTCTCATTGGTTTTGATCCAACGACCCAGGTCAATCGATCTCTAATCCAACGCCTAGAATCGGAGGCTCCATTTATCGCGGCAGCTATATCTCACATTAAGAGAGATGAAATCTACTCTCGCTAAAAGAAATAGCGACTCGCTTAGGCAACTAGTCCGACCCACTCGTGAACACTAAAATGGTAAAAAACGAATTGATAGGGCTAACACATGAAATCTCGAAACTACCCTCCGCGGCCACCTAAAACTACATGTGATGGAACGACCCCTCGCCCATTAATAGCAACACCCACTTTTGTAGTTTAAGCATCCCACTTCATCGGGGTCCCACCTTCCATAGAGAGACAAGAAGGTAGAATGTGATCAATAAATCAGGAAGTATTCATTGCTCTTCTCGCTGGTTTTGATTCATTGCTCTTCTCATTGGTTTTGATCCAACGACTCAGACCAATCGATCTCAAATCCAACGCCTAGAATCAGAGGCTCCATTTATCGCAACAGCTATATCTCACATTAAGCTAGATGAAATCTACTCTCCCTGAAGGAAATAGCGACTCGCTTAAGCAACTGGGTCGACCTACTCGTGAACACTAAAATGGTAAAAACCGAATTGATAGGGCTAACACATGAAATCTCGAAACTACCCTCCGCGGCACCTAAAACTACAGGCGGTGGAACCACCCTTCGCCCATTAAAAGCAACACCCATTTTTGTAGTTTAAGCATCCCACTCCATCGGGTCCCATCTTCCATAGAGAGACAAGATGGTAGAATGTGTCGCTGGTTTTGATCCATTGCTCTTGTCATTGGTTTTGATCCAACGACTCGGATCAATTAATCTCTAATTCAACGCCTAGAATGAGAGGCTCCATTTATCGCTGGTTTTGATCCATTGCTCTTGTCATTGGTTTTGATCCAACGACTCAGATCAATTAATCTCTAATTCAACGCCTAGAATGAGAGGCTCCATTTATCGCGATAGCTATATCTCATATTAGGCCAGATGAAATTTACTCTCATTGAAGGAAATAGCCTGGGCCGACCCACTCGTGAACACTAAAATGGTAAAAAATGAATTTATAGGGAGCTTGTAGGGGACTCGATCCCTTGTGTCCCCGATAGTTTGTTACGGTGCTAGACATCAAGCTAGACTGGTGTGCTTGACATAGTACTAGGGCGAGACCTACTTGAGGCAAAACCTACCAGATTTCCAATGTTTTTCCGTGGTTTTACTTGTTTCTTCTTTTTCCTTTTTCTCCTTCATGTTTATTCGTGTTTCACCGGTTTCTTTTCTTTTTTTCTTTTGTTTTTTAAATACAGGAATAACAATTTTTTTAACACATGGTCAACATTTTTCTATGCACATGCCACATTTTTTAAATGCTTGATTCAGATTTTTCAAATGTAATATTAACATTTTCTTTTTTTTTTGCGGGAGAATATTAACATTTTCTACAGCATGGTAAACATTTTTTTCATTACTCATCTAGCACTTTCCAAATGCTTGATTAACAGTTTTCCAATACTTGTTCAACATTTTTTTCAAATACTTGATTAACAATTTTATCTACATGATCAAAAAAATTCTTCATTTTTCTGTACATGATTTGCATTTTTTCTATAAATGTTCAATTTTGAAATGCTTTATTAGCATTGTTTCAAATACTTCTTCAGTATTTTTCAAATATTTTTTGTAGTGTTTGTTTTGTAATATATATATATATATATATATATATATATATATATGAGGAATAGTTATTCTTCATCCTCCTCTATTTGAACACCAATGCATCGTATTTTTATGTCCCGTATTTTTTTTCTTACTTCATACATAAAAAGAGAACGTAAGAAAATATTAGATCACCGTAAAAATTATTTTATGTCACGTAAAATTACGAACGTAAAAAATAGTGGAAATTACACATAAAATGTATTTTTTATGGTCTTATGACCAATAATTTTGCTTTCTTAAGTCAAAATTTTACGTAGTGAATCAATCTATTGGCACACCAAATATAATTTATTCGTAAAATAATAGTAAGATTACCTCGGATGAAGAATAACTTATTCTGCATCCGGGTGATGAACATATATATATATATATATATAGAAAGTCTATTCATTACCCAGCGTATAGAATAAGTTATTCTTCATCTGAGGTAATCTTACGATCGTTTAATAAATAAATTACATTTGAAATGCAAATATTTACATTTATATTGATTTATTGCGTAAAATTTGGCATAAGAAAACAAAAATATAGGCCATAAAGTTAGAAAAATCGCCTTTTATGTATATTTTACACTATGTTTTTATGTTTGTAATTTTACATGACGTAAAATACTTTTTACGGTGAGTATACATTTTCTTATAGTCTCTTTTTACGTATGAAATAGAACAGAATTTACGAAACGTAAAATTACGGTGCATTGATGTGAAAATCGACGGAATGAAGAATAACTATTCCTCACCCAGGGTGACGAATAGTCGATCCCTATATATATATATATATATATATATATATATATAATATCTAAAGCAAATAAAAGCAAAACAATAAAGCAAAAGACGAAAATAGAAAATGTAAAAGAAAAACAGGAAAAACCGCGCTCCTGGACCGGCTCATGTCGGTCTCTCTTTTATAGAAAGAAGTATATATTTCACCCTCAAATCCACCTCAGCGGACATAAATACCCCTGAAGTTAATTTTGGTCTAATTTAGACCCTCAAATGTATAATACCAGATAAATCACCCCCTTAAGTTGTTTTGTAGCTCACGTGTCACATTCTTAATCGGTATTGTGTCTAGTAAATGTTGATTACGATTTTGACCGGTGTTGACCGCGAGTCTCTGACGGTGAAGATACGCGCATCAAGCAGCTCACCCGGTACACACGCAATCACTCGGGGCGAGAGTCCATCTCAACGCCGTCGTTGCTCCAATGTTTCTCTACATCGTCCTCGTGTAGGCGGCCGACCCCGACTAGCTAATCTGCTGCATCACCACATCCCGAGGACAACAACTGACGGACTGAACCTTTTGTTTTGCTTCACGGCCAACCACCACACCATGGTGCAAGACTCTGGCAGATAGGTTTATCATGCCGTGTTGACCCGTCCTGCGAAAGGAATCACCTTGAGACACCCCCGTTCATCGGCCCATTCCTCGTCTTCCCCAAGTCCGACTGAGTGTCGTCATTTTGCCAGGCGATCTTCGAATTTCCCCATCGTCATTATTGGATAACTCCTCCGCAGGAGTTTTCTTCTAGTAGTGTCAGAGCTTAGGCGAAGGACGCATTTGATTTTCAAGCAAGGCTCGATTAACTCCACTCTGTCTCCTAGCTAGCAGCGCCCACCTGCAAATGAGCGCCACCGTGAGCTGCGCGACGATGATAGAGGCTCAGGAAGGACCAGAGGTAGGCAGCCGACGGGGTAGCACGACAACCCCTTGAGCTTGAAAGGCACCCGCAGGATCTCCTCTCCTCGTAGGGAAGGTCGGGATCCATTGAGTATATCTCCGACGAGATCTGCGGCTTCCGACGGCGTCTTCACTAATGTAAATAGATTGGTCAACTCCTAGTCAATAATCAAAACCGCCTAAAATCTAACACGTGAACATTAAAACCGCTCTAGGGGGGTTATACCCGGTTTTAGAGATTTGAGGGTAAAAATCGTACCAAAATGTATTTTGGGGTCATTTGCCCATCAACTACATTTGAGGATGAAAAATAGACTTCTTTCCCTTTTATACGGGGCACCCTTCATTTCTTGCGTGGTTCTCATCATTCGATTGGATTGAATTGGATTAATTGACATTCTCCAATAAATAAGCATGCCATGGTATCCAAAGACAACATCTGGAACCCACGTCCCTTGACCCTCTCCTTATCTCTCAACTGCTTCGTTCCCGTTCAGGAAAAAACGATCTGGAAGACGACTAACTCCTCTTGTGCTCTGCCAGCGAGGTCGTGGGTTCTCTTGCCCTTCGGTCGTCGTTCTGGCGACGGATGGGTGAGGGAACCCCGGCTCTCTGCTCGAGTGTAGTTAGGGCTAGATTTACTCTGTTTCACGCCGGTGTTTGGATGGCGATGACGCCGACGTTTAGAATAAAAATTTCCCGATCTCAACCCCATCTCGATGACGTCTTTGGTGATGAATTCGAGGGATCCATGGAAACCTTATTCCATCATTTTCTAGATGCAATGGATCTAGTGGTGTTTATTGTGTCTATGACAGATCTCATCTTGTGTGGTGTCGTTGTTGTTTGAGAGATGATGAAGGTCCAAGAACAAGGTCAAAGCCTTGTGGGTGGTGGTTCCGTCATTTTGCCTCGACGACGTCGGCGGCATGCGATGTACCAGGGTTTCGAGGAGCACGGGGATGATCCCCGGTCGACGCGCCACATCGACAATGGCCTTGCCGACGGTAGGCCTTTTCTTCAACTCCCAAAGTCTTTATGGGCGATGGTGTTTCTTCGTCTCCGAAGACGACAAGTGGCAAGGATGGCGGTTGCAAAAATCTGCTCCGATGGAGTTTTCTTGCAAATGTTTTGGACATGTGTCCTCTCTCTTTGTCTATTTTGGTTTTTTCGATTTCGTATTGTAATTTGACATCTGTTTAATGGCATACGAAATTTGTCAAAAAAGGCTGCACTTGGAAACAAGCACCAGCGAAACAGAGGCGCATAGCACTTCCCATCTTTTCTCGTTGCTAGATCTTCTTGCAGGGGAGGAAAAAGGGCCGGCGATGGACGGCGGGAAGAAGAGTTGGGAATCGTGCAAGATGCCGCAAAAGCGCAGGGACCGCAAGTTGGGCTCGGGAATGAGTGGCGGCGCCAGTAAGGGCGGCCGTGGTGGCAAGTTCACCTGGGAGGGCGCCAATGGCTACACTGACGAGGATCTTGACCTCATCATCAACAAGGGCAGGGCAACCGGCGCCTCCGACAATAAGAACTCATAGGGAGATGAGGACGCCTCCGACGAGTAGGCGCTATCTCATCTGGTCCTGCCCTGTTAGGACCGTCCTGTTGGAAATATGCCCTAGAGGCAATAAATAAAGTGTTTATTATTATATTTCCCTGTTCATGATAATCGTTTATTATCCATGCTATAATTGTATTGATTGTAAACACATTACATGTGTGGGTAAATAGACAACACTTTGTCCCTAGTATGCCTCTAGTGAACTAGCTCGTTGGTCAAAGATGGTCAAGGTTTCCTAGCCATTGACATGTGATGTCATATGATAATGGGATCACATCATTAGGAGAATGATGTAATGGACAAGACCCAAACTACAAACGTAGCATATGATCGTGTCAGTTTATTGCTACTGTTTTCTGCATGTCAAGTATATGTTTCTATGACCATGAGATCATGTAACTCACGGACACCGGAAGAGTGCCTTGTGTGTATCAAACATCGCAACGTAACTGGGTGACTATAAAGGTGCTCTACAGGTATCTCCGAGGGTGTCTGTTGGGTTGGCATAGATCAAGACTGGGATTTGTTACTCCGTGTGATGGAGAGGTATCTTAGGGCCCACTCCGTAATACAACATCACAATAAGCCTTGCAAGCAATGTGCTAAGTGTTAGTCATGGGATCTTGTATTACGGGATGAGTAAAGAGACTTGCTGGTAACGAGGTTGAACTAGGTATGGGGATACCGATGATCGAATCTCGGGTAAGTAACACACCGAAGAACAAAGGGAACATCATACGGGATTAACTAAATCCTTGACATAGAGGTTCGACCGATAAAGATCATCGTAGAATATGTAGGAACCAATATGGGCATCCAGGTCCCGCTATTGGTTATTGACCGTAGAGGTGTCTCGGTCATGTCTACATAGTTCTCGAACCCGCAGGGTCTGCATACTTAAGGTTTTGTGACGTTTCGATAGTATAGAGTTATGTATGGTGGTGACCGAAGGTTGTTCAGAGTCCCGGACGAGATCCCGGACGTCACGAGGAGCTACGGAATGGTCCGGAGGTAAATATTTATATATAGGAAGTCCTATTTTGGTCGCCTGAAAAGTTTCGGGCTCATCGGTAGTGTACCGGGAGTGTCGGTAGTGTATCGGGAGACCATCGGCAAGGGTATTTCGACCCAAGAGTCTACATGGGCTGTGGGAGAGTGAATACCATCCCTTGATGGGCTGGTGGAAGTCCCACACAAGGCCCATGCGGCTGGGAAGAAAAGCCCAAAGAGAAAAAAGTGGAAAAAGGCAAAAGGGCAAAAATAAGGAGGAGTCCTAGTCCTACTAGGATTGGAGGAGGAATCCTCCTCTCCTCTTGGTTCGGCCGAAGCCTAGGTGGCTTGGCTCTTGGGCCAAGCCTCCTCCTCTCTTCCTCTTATATATACTAGAGGTTTTAGGGTTTTTTCACTAGTTTTTTCAGCCACGTGCTACCCGTTCCTCTAGTGCATAGTTTGTCCTCTAGATCAGTTTTCTGCAGTGCTTAGGCGAAGCCCTGCCGGAATAGCTCCACCACCATCGCCGCAGCGCTGTCACGCTGCCGGAGAACTCTTCTACCTCTCCGCTCCCTCTTGCTGGATCAAGAAGGCAGAGATCGTCATCAAGTTGTACGTGTGCTGAACGTGGAGGTGTCGTCCGTTCGGTGCTTTATCGGGACGGATCGTGAGTGGATCGCGGGACGCTCGACGATTTAGATCGGGAAGACGTTCGACTACACCAACCACGTTTCTTAACGCTTCTCGCTTAGCGATCTATAAGGGTATGTAGATCCACTCTCCCTCTCGTAGATGCTCATCACCATGGATAGGTCTTGCGTGAGCGTAGGAATTTTTTTGTTTCCCATGCGACGTTCCCCAACAGTGGCATCATGAGCTAGGTCTATGTGTAGATGAGATCTCGAGAGAACACAAAGAGTTTGTGGGCATTGATGCTTAGATTGCTTCCTCCCTTGGTCGTGTTTTGGTTCAGCGGTATTGTGGGATGAAGCGGCCCGGATCAACATTACTCGTACGCTTACGAGAGACCGGTTCCCTCAACTGCAACTTGTTGCAAAAGATGGCTGGCGGGTGGCAGTTTCCCCTAGTTTAGTTGGATCGGATTCGACAAAGGCGGTCCTTGAGAAGGTTAAAAAGCAACTTATGTATCACCGTGGTGGTTTATGCGTAGGTGAGAATTGTTCTTGCTAGATACCCGTAGCAGCCACGTAAAACATGCAACAACAATTAGAGGACGTCTAACTTGTTTTTGTAGGGTATGTTGTGATGTGATATGGGCAATTAAATGATGTGATATATGTGATGTATGAGATGATTATGTGTTGTATAGAATATCACAACTTGCATGTCGATGAGTACGACAACCGGCAGGAGCCATAGTGTTGTCTTTAATTATTGTATGACCTGCGTGTCAGTCATTAAGCGCTATGTAATGCTTTAATTTATCGCTAAACGATAGCAATAGTAGTACAAGCATGATGGACGCGACAACCCCTATGGTGACACGTTGATGGAGATCAAGATGATGGAGATCATGGTGTCGTGCCGGTGACGATGGAGATCATGCCGATGCTTTCAAGATGGAGATCAAAAGCACAAGTTCATGGCCATATCATGTCACTTATGATTTGCATGTGATGTTAATACTTTTATGCACCTTGTTTTTCTTAGGACGACGGTAGCATTATAAGGTGATCCCTTACTTAAATTTCAAGATGAATTGTGTTCTCCTCGAGTGTGCACCGTTGCGAAAGTTCGTCGTGTCGAGACACCACGTGATGATCGGGTGTGATAGACTCTACATTCACATACAACGGGTGCAAGCCAGTATTGCACATGCAGAACACTCAGGTTAAACTTGACGAACCTAGCATGTACATACATGGCCTCGGAACACAAGAGACCAAAAGGTCGAACATGAGTCATATAGTAGATATGATCAACATGATGATGTTCACCAGTGAAGCCACCTCAACTCACGTGATGATCGGACTTGAGTTGGTGGATTTAGATCATGTGACACTCAGATGACCTGAGGGATGTCAATTTGAGTGGGAGCTTTAGTAACATGATTAACTAAACTCATTATCTTGAACAATAGTCTAAGTAAACTTTGCATATTTATGTTGTAGATCAATGGCTCGCACAGTAACACCCCTAAATTTTAATGCGTTCCTAGAGAAAGCTAAGTTGAAAGATGATGGAAGTGACTTTGTTGACTGGCCCGTAATCTAAGGATTATCCTCATGGCTTCCCAGAAATCATATGTCCTTGATGCACCGCTTGGTGACCAAACAGAAGACATGTCATCCGAAGACGTTAAGAACGCTTGGGAGGCACGTTCTGGAGATTACTCAATAGTTCAGTGTACAATATTGTATGGCTTAGAACCGGGACTTCAAAGACGTTTTGAACATCATGGAGCATATGAGATGTTCCAGGAGTTGAAGTTTATCTTTCAGAAGAATGCCCGGATCGAGAGGTATGAGACCTCCGATAAGTTCTATGCTTGCAAAATGGAGGAGAACGGGTCTATCAGTGAGCATATACTCAGAATGCCTGGGTATTCGAATCATCTAGCAGAGTTGGGAATTGCCCTTCCGCCAGAAGCGGTCACTGATAGAGTTCTTCAGTCACTGCCACCTAGTTACAAGAGCTTTGTGATGAACTATAACATGCACAGGATGAACAAGTTAGTCGCCGAGCTTTTTGCGATGCTAAAAGTCGCTGAGTCTGAAATCCAGAAAGAACATCAAGTGTTGATGGTCAATAAAACCACTAGTTTCAAGAAGAATGGCAAGGGCAAGGGCAAGAAGGGTAAAACCAAGAAGGATGGCAAAGCAGTTGCTACTCCTGTAAAGAAGCCCAAGCATGGACCCAAGCCAGAAACTGAGTGCTTTCATTGCAAGGGAACTGGTCACTGGAAGCGGAACTGCCCCAAGTACCTGGCTGACAAGAAGGCGGCTAACGACAAACAAGGTATATATGATATACATGTTATTGATGTGTACCTCACTAGCTCTCGTTGTAGTTCCTGGGTATTTGATACTGGTTTAGTTGCTCACATTTGCAACTCAAAACAGGAACTACGGAATAGACGAAGGCTGGCAAAGGATGGAGTGACGATGCGCGTGGGAAATGGTTCCAAGGTTGATGTGATCGCCGTCGGCACGCTCTCTCTTCGATTACCATCGGGATTAGTGATGAACCTGAATAATGTTATTTAGTGCCTGTGTTAAGCATGAACATTATATCTGGATCTTGTTGATTGCGAGACGGTTACTCATTTAAATCAAAGAATAACGGTTGTTCTATTTATATGAGTACTATCTTTTATGGTCATGCATCCAATGTGAGGGGTTTATTCATATTGAATCTTGAGAGTGATGATACACATGTTCATAACATTGATGCCAAAAGATGTAGAGTTGATAATGATAGTACCACTTTCTTGTGGCATTGCCGTTTAGGTCATATTGGTGTAAAACGCATGAGGAAGCTCCATGCTGATGGACTTTTGGAGTCACTTGATTTTGAATCACTTGACACATGTGAACCATGCCTCATGGGCAAGATGACTAAAACGCCGTTCTCTAGAACAATGGAACGGGCAAGTGACTTATTGGAAATCATACATACTGATGTGTGCGGTCCAATGAATGTTACAGTGCGTGGTGGATATCGTTATTTTTTCACCTTCACTGATGACTTAAGTATATATGGGTATATTTACTTAATGAAACACAAGTCTGAAACGTTTGAAAAGTTCAAGCAATTTCAGAGTGAAATTGAGAATCATCATAACAAGAAGATTAAATTCTTGCAATCTGATCGAGGAGGAGAATATCTGAGTTATGAGTTTGGCAGTCACTTAAGACAGTGTGGAATTGTTTGACAGTTGACACCACCCGGAACACCACAGCGTAATGGTGTGTCCGAACGTCGTAATCGAACCTTATTAGATATGGTGCGTTCTATGATGTCTCTTGCTGATTTGCCACTATCGTTTTGGGGTTATGCATTAGAGACAGCTGCATTCACTTTAAATAGGGCACCATCAAAATCCGTTGAGACGACGCCATATGAACTATGGTTTGGCAAGAGGCCAAAGTTGCCGTTTCTTAAAGTTTGGGGATGTGATGCTTATGTCAAAAAGCTTCAGCCTGAAAAGCTAGAACCCAAAGCGGAGAAATGCATCTTAATAGGATATCCGAAAGAGACAGTCAGGTATACCTTCTATCTCAGATCCGAAGGCAAAGTGTGTGTCGCTAAGAACGGAACATTTCTTGAGAAAGAGTTTCTCTCGAAAGAGTTGAGTGGGAGGAAAATAGAGCTTGATGAGGTTATTGAACCTTTACTTTAACCAGAAAGTAGCGTAGCGCAGAAAGATGTTTCTGTGGATCCTACGACAGTTAAAGAGGAAGTTAATGATGATGATCATGAAGCTTCGGATCAAGCTGCTATTGAACCTCGTAGGTCGACAAGGGCGCGTACTGCTCCTGAGTGGTACGACAGCCCTGTCTTGGAGGTCATGTTGTTGGACAACAATGAACCTACGGGCTATGGAGGAGCGGTGATGGGCCCAGATTCCGAGAAATGGTTAGAGGCCATGAAATCCGAGATGGGATCCATGTATGAAAACAAAGTATGGACTTTGGAAGTATTACCTGAAGGGCGAAAGGCCATTCAGAACAAATGGATCTTTAAGAAGAAGACAGACGCGGATGGTATGTCACCGTCTATAAAGCTCGACTTGTGGCAAAGGGTTTTTCACAATTTCAAGGAGTTGACTATGATGATACCTTTTCCCCGTAGTGATGCTTAAGTCTGTCAGAATCATGTTGGCAATAGCTGCTTATTTCGACTATGAAATTTGGCAGATGGATGTCAAAACAGTGTTCCTCAACGGTTTCCTTGAGGAAGAGTTGTATATGATGCAACCATAAGGTTTTGTCGATCTAGAGAATGCTGACGAAGTTTGCAAACTCCAGCAATCCATTTATGGGCTGGTGCAAGCATCTCGGAGTTGGAATAAGCGCTTTGATGAGGTGATCAAAGCGTTTGAGTTTATACAAGTTAATGGAGAAGCTTGTATTTACAAGAAAGTGAGTGGGATCTCTATAGCGTTTCTAATATTATATGTGGATGACATGTTGCTAATTGGAAACAATATAGAAATGCTGGAAAGCGTGAAGGAATATTTGAACAAGAGTTTTTCAATGAAGGACCTAGGAGAAGCTGCTTTCATATTAGGCATTAAGATCTATAGAGATAGACCGAGACGCTTAATAGCACTTTCATAGGGCACATACCTTGATAAAGTTTTGAAGAAGTTCAAAATGGATCAGTCCAAGAAGGGGTTCTTGCCTGTGTTACAAGGTGTGAAGTTGAGTAAGACTCAATGCCCAGTGACTGCAGAAGATAGAGAAAATATGAGTGTCATCCCCTATGCTTCAGCCATAGGCTCTATCATGTATGCAATGCTGTGCACAAGACCCGATGTCAGCCTTGCCATAAGTATGGCCAGAAGGTTTCAAAGTGATCCTGGAATGGAGCACTGGGCAGCGGTCAAGAATATCCTTAAGTACCTGAAAAGGACTAAGGAAATGTTTCTCATTTATGGAGGTGATGAAGAGCTCGTCGTAAAGGGTTACGTCAATGCAAGCTTTGACACTAATCCGGATGACTCTAAGTCACAAACCGGATACGTATTTATTCTCAATGGGGGAGCGGTAAGCTGATGCAGTTCCAAGCAAAGCGTGGTAGCCGATTCTACGTGCAAAGCGGAGTACATCGCAGCCTCGGAGACAACGAAGGAAGGTGTCTCGATGAAGCAGTTCATGATAGATCTTGGAGTAGTGCCTAGTGCACTGAATCCAATGAACCTGTTCTGTGACAACACTCACTACAGGAAACATATACTTTGCCGTGTGCCATCCCAAACGGCAAAGGCATGAATCCCGAACAGCAAAGGCTTTGTCATCCGCCAGCGGACGGCAAACCGTTCGGCTGAATGAGCCACGGTAAAGGCCTCTTTGCCGTCTGCTGGCGGACGGCAAAGACCTTTAAATCTTTATCGTCCGCCAGCGGACGGCAAAGGGCCTGGATGGCACACGTGGCAACTTAGCTCCATTAGGGGGCTTAACGGCGTGCTTTGCCGTCAGCTGGCAGACGGCAAAGACCTTAGGTCTTTGCCATCCGCCAGCGGACGACAAAGAACCTTTTTTTTGCTAGCCTAGGTGGGTTCTTTGCCGTCCGCTGGCGGACGGCAAAGACCTTAGGTTCTTTGCCGTCTGCCAGCTGATGGCAAATAACCCACCTAGGCCAGCCCCAGTTTGCACAAGTAGCTGCCACGTGGCCACTTTGCCGTCTGCTGGCAGACGACAAAGCCCTTTGCCGTCCGCCAACAGACGGCAAAGTGGCCATATAGCCCCTGTTTTTTGTTTTTCTTAAAATCATTCAATTTGACAGAATATTCATATATAACCAACATATACATATCCAACATACATATCCAAAACATACATATCATTCAACAAGTTCCAACAAGCATACCAAATAATTTCCAACAACATATACAAGTTTCGAACAACATATCCAACATACATATCAAAAACAAGTATCCAACATACATATCCAAAACAAGTTTCCAACATATCCAATAAACACAAAGGAAACAGAAGTAGAAGAGTACACTCCATCAATGCAAGCTTCCTCATCTATAGCAAATCTGCAAAGTAGGAAAGATGAGAGTTAGAAGAAAAACAAGACTAGGTAGAAGAAAAAGAAGAAGAATTTATCTTCTCCTTCTTTTTCTCCTCTCCTCTCCTCTTCTCCAAGGTAGTAATGTCATTTTCTAGCTAACTAAGCATATCAAGTCATTTTGGAGGAAAAAATGCTAAGTATAGGTCATTTTAGAGCTATCCTAGGTAGAATATATCATTTTGGAGCTAAGTAAGGTTATTATGTATTTTTGAGGAAAATAAGCTAAGTATAGGTCATTTTGGAGCTAAACCAAGGTTATTTTACCATTTTTTTACCTAAGTGAGCATATTATGTCATAAATGAACTAGCTAAGCTAATTATAGATCATTATTGAGCTATCCTAGTAGTTATGCCATTTTGTACCTAAGTGAGCTAATTATGTCATAAATGAACTAGCTAAGCTAGCTATAGATAATTATTGAGCTATACTAGGTACTAATGCCATTTTCTAGCTAACTAAACATATCAAGTCATTTTGGAGGAAAAAAAATGCTAAGTATAGGTCATTTTATAGCTATCCTAGGTAGAATATACCCTTTTCTAGCTAACTAAGCATATCAAGTCATTTTTGAGGAAAATAAGCTAAGTATAGGTCATTTTGGAGCTAAGTAGGTCATTTCTTAAGTTAAGTATGCATTTGTTAATGGAAACACTTGGAAAAACTTACCATCAACACGGAGGTGAAGGACCGGTAGGGTTTGGGCCAGGGTGAGACGTAGAAGGACCGGTCGGGGTTGCGGCAAACGCAGAAGGATCGGTCGATGCTTGTCGGGAGGCACACTGCACCAAAGATCATTTGCAATGTCTCCTTAGCATGATGTAACTCAAATGTGAATACTAGTAACTAATGACCATTTAAATGAAACTCACCGTGGGTGCTATAGCAATATGGGGCATTGACGGAGGGGTCTGACCATTGTTCTGGCACACGGTCTGCACATTTTTTTTCACGAGTCATTCATATTAGTTAGTGATGAAACGAACATTACGTGCATGATTTGGCTAATATGCAGGAGAAACTTACCACGAAGAGCTCGTATAGGGCCCAGTGAGACGCGTCGTTCCAGTTCCTCTCCTCCTCCAACAGCCTAGCCGTCCTCTCCTCCATGTCCCTCTCCCTCTGCGCCGCCTGCCTGTTTGCCTCCGCCAGAAGCTCCTGGGCCCTAGCCTCAATGGCAAGCTCCATTGGCTGTGGACAAGGCCTTATCTCAGGATCAGAGCTCGTCTGGCGCTTCTTGATCTCTGGGAGAGTTCTAGGACAACGTAGCAGTCCATCCCCAATGGCTATCGAGCCATGGGGCCTCCCACCACTAGATATCATCATGAGCTCTGGATCAAAAGGACTCCGGCTCAGGTTGAAGTCCTCCCCTTTCCTCGCCTTCCACTCATCTCTGTACCTCACGAGCTTGCTATGGGAGGAGATGTTGCTGAAGCTCTCTGGATGATCGAGGTCATCCTTAGAGAATGCCTTGGCCTTCTTGTACGAGGCAGCATGGGCCATGGCATATAGGTCGAACAGAGGTGGCACCTCCTTCTTGTTTTCTCGCGCCTGAAAGAGGTGAACAAAATATTAGTTAAGGGCTCAAGATAGCATGAAGAATGAAATTGCATGAATCATGAAGCAAACCACATACCCAGTTATCCCCGTACTCAAACAGGTTGGAGCTCCCTTGATGGTGTGGCACACCTCTCATTTGGGCACGCTTCTCCTTGGCCCTGTTGTGTTCAGCTAGCCATTCGGGAGAGCACCACTCATCCACCAATGCCTCCCAACAGTCCATCCTATCCGCACACCATCTCGGGGGCACCTAATTTATACAAGAGAAATTTCAGCGCTACGCTTACAAATAAAATCAAAGAAACTAAGTACAAGGCCTTAAGAATAGATAATTACCTTCATAAACTTCTCCTTACTCAGATAATTTTTGCGGCACTTCTTCTTGGCCCTCTTAATGTTACTCGAGGCGTACTAGTCTCGAATAGCCTGCACCCGAGCCTCGTGCCGTAAGGTCTGAAGTAGGCGCTTGCACTCGGCTTCGAGAACAATAGCCGCTCTCGCCTCTTCTTCCTCAAGACACCTGTAGAAGGTCTGCAATCAAACAAGACAACGCATTAGACACTGATTAGTACAATCACTAGTTATTGTTGATTTTTAATTCTGTAAAGGAGAAATTACCCAAAAGCAACGGATCACAATGTCAGCCACCGTCTCGCACAAGACATCGTCGACCATCTCCTCTGGCGGGGCCGGGGCGGCCTTGTACAGCTCCCAGGTCAGTGCTACCTGTCGAGCCTCACCCTCACCGGGCAACTGGACCTTCCCCGGGAAGTGGTGGCGGAGAAGCACACCAAGGACCTGGTTGGGCCTGCGGACACCACGCTCGTATTTCCAACCCCTGCAGTATGACAAGGCCAACACATTAGATATTAATTTGAAGAAACATGAAGGCAAAAGGTTAAAAAGAGTAAATGCACTTACTTCTTCGCATTAGGTGCAATCAACCACCTATGCTCGCGGGTCGTCGGCACGGGAGGCAGCTTTGTACAACCACGCTGGTAGACCTTCTTGCCCTCCTCAACCAGCTCGCCCTCGCTATAGGTGTCCTCAGACAAGTAATTGTCCTCGCCACCATCAGCATGGCCACTAACCTCCGGAGTCATGTGGGACGAAGACTCTGGGACCTGAGTCTCCTGGGACGAAGACTCTGGGACCGGAGGCTCCTGGGACGAAGGCTCGATGACCCGAGGCTCGTCGACCCGAGGCTCGTGGACCGGAGTCCGAGATGGGTCCAAGTCAGACGGGTCCACCTGAGACGGAGCACTTTTGTGGTCGGGAGAATCAGCTGGGGGTGGCGGCGAGGAAGGCGCAGCAGCCTTCCTACCTCTAGCACCTCTCTTCGGCTTCCCCCGACCTCTCCCGGTAGAAGATGAAGCGCCCGCCGGTGTCTGCATGTTGTGTACCAGCGCTCTCCAGAGTTGCTGGGGTGGAATAATAGCACCCCTCCCAGCACGCGCCGAGGAAGGAGGCTCAGAGCCCTCTAGACCCCCGCCCACCATCTGTCAACACCTGGAATGACAAAGAGTGAACGAAATTCGTTCAACATAAAAAAATTGAATACCTAATAACATGAACTAATTAATAATATATATGTACATAATAGTAATTGGTATTACATCGTGGGTGGATGTACATCGGTATAATGCGTGTGTGACTTTCGGTTCGTCGAGGCTTTCCTTAAGTAACTCTCATATCTCATGGTGTGTTGGTGCGCTCTCTCTCACACTGATATGGTGGTGTATATATATTGGTGGGCACTCTCTCACAGTAATAGTTTGACTACCGGTGATGGACACACCACCTCTTCTCTTCTTGCGCAATATATCAACGAGTATATCGCAAAGAAGAGAAGAATGATGAGGCGCCCCCACGATAACAGTCGGGATTCCTCCATCAAGAACACACATGAAAGTCACACAAGGAGCAACGATAGACCGAAAGTCACACACGCATTATACCGATGCACAACATTTAAATCCACCTGATCAACATAAATATGATGTTTTGTATAACAAAATCGAAAAATATATGACCTAACTCATAATTCACAAATATATGACCTTTGTCGTGTCGTGTTGGGGTGTCTGCGGTGTCGTGTCGGGGTAGGGGTGCTGTGTCGTGGTCGGGGGTGCCGTGTCGGGGTCGGGGTGTCGGGGTGTCATGTCAGGGTCGGGGTGTCGGGGATGTCGTGTCGGGGTAGGGGTGCTGTGTCAGGTTAGGGGGTTCCTCGACGTCGATGAAACCCTAAATGGCAAGTATCATCGGTGCGAGATACATGTGGCGCTCGGCGTTGAACACTAGATCCACATCCCACAAGTGACGCCGGCGCCCGGTGTCCCCCACGCAGCAATAGTTCTGGGGGCCGATGGCGGTCGAACATCTTGGCAAATTTGTCTGGCAGCCTCTGCGATGAGGATTGAAGCCAAGTTTTGAAACTTCAAACAACCAAACCGACTTGAGTCAGTTAGGGTGTTTCAAGTTTCAACACTTGGCTTTTAATCGTCATCGCAGAGGCTGCAAGACAAATTCGCATAGGTGTTCAACCGCCATCGACCCCGAGAACTGTTGCTGCGGGACGCCGGACGCTGGCATAACTTGTGGGACATGGATGTAGTGTTCGACACCGACGGACACATGTATCTCGCACCGCCGATACTTGCTATTTAGGGTTCCATCAACATCGGGGGTGTCGTGTCGGGGTCGGGATGTCGGGGGTGTCGTGTCGGGGTCGGGGTGTCTGGGGTGTCGTGTCGGGGTCGGGGTGTCGGGGTGTCATGTCGGGGTCGGGGTGTCCGGGAAGTCGTGTCGGGGTAGGGTTGCTGTGTCGTGGTCGGGGGTCCCGTGTCGGGGTGTCGGGGTGTCGTGTCGGGGTCGGGGTGTCGAGGGTGTCGTGTCGGGGTCGGGGTGCTGTGTCGTGGTCGGGGGTACCGTGTCGGGGTGTCGGGGTGTCGTGTTGGGGTCGGGGTGTAGGGGGTGTCGTGTCGGGGTCGGGGTGTCGAGGGTGATGTGTTGGGGTCGTGGTGTCGGGGGTGTCGTGTCGGGGTCGGGGTGTCGGGGATGTCGTGTCGGGGTCGAGGGTGTCGGGGGTGCCGTGTCGGGATCGGGGTGTCGGGGATGACGTGTCGGGGTCGGGGTGTCGGGTCAGGGTCGGGGTCAGGGTTTTTCCTCTTTTTTTTGTTTCTTCTTCTTCCTCTTCTTCCTTTTCTTCATTTTCTTCCTTTTTTCCTTCTTCTTCTTCTTCTTCTTCTTCCTCCTTTCCTCTTCTTCTTCTCCTCCTCTCCTCTTTCTTCTTCTTCTTCTTCTTCTTCCTCTTCTTCTTTCTTCTTCTTCCTTTCCTTTTTTCCTCTTCTTCTTCTCCCCCTCTCCTCTTTTTCTTCTTCTTCTTCTTCTTCTTTTTTCTTCTCCTCCTCCTCTTCTTCTGTTTCTTCTTCTTATTATTATTTTTTGTTCTTTTCCTTTTTTATTTTTCCTTTTTCTTCTTCTTCTTTTCTTCTTTTTTTCTTCTAGGTTTTTTCTTTTATTCTTTTCTATCTAAGTTTTTTCTACCTAATATATACTAACTAATATGAACTAATAACTAACTAATATAAACTAACTAATATGAACTAATAAAAACAGAAAAAACATAAAAAAGGGGGAGGGTGGAGCTCACCGGAGGGGGGGTCAAGGCGGCGGCGCGGGGTGGCGGAGGGGAAGGGGCGGAGCTGGGTCGTCGGGGGTGCCTGCTCGCCGGCGACCCGACGCGGCGGAGCGGCGGGGCAGGGGGCGGCGGGGGCGACGGGGCCGAGATGGTGGAGGAGGGCTGCGGGGAGGGGGCGGGCGGCGTCGCGGCCTGGCTCCGGCGGTGGTGGAGAAGGGCCGCGGGGAGGGGGCGGTGGTGAAGGAGGGCTGCGGGGAGGGGGCGGCGGCGCTGAGAGAGAGAGGGAGAGAGAGATGTGAGAGAGAGAGAGGCGCGGGGGGCGAGGCCGAAAGTTAAGTTCATTTCTTTGCCGTCCGCTGGCAGACCGCAAAGAACTCTTTGCCGTCTGCCAGCAGACGGCAAAGAGGGTAACCGTTAGTCCGCCCCCCGCCGTGACATTGTGAGACCTCCTCACCTCTTTGCCGTCCGCTAGCAGACGACAAAGAAATCTTTGCCGTTTGCCAGCAGACGGCAAAGAAGTGGCAGATGGCAAAGAGCTTGACCTAGCCAGTGTCGTGCCCCGTGGGGCCCACTTTGGTCTTTGCCGTCTGCTAGCAGACGGCAAAGAACTCTTTGCCGTATGCCAGTAGACAGCAAAGAAGTGCAGATGGCAAAGACCCTCTTTGCCATCAGCTGGTTCTTTGTCGTCTGCTTTGGAAAGAGAGACGGCAAAGAGCCTCTTTGCCGTCCGCTAGCGGACGACAAAGAGCTGGCAGACGGCAAATTGTCTGATTCCAGTAGTGACTTGTGCCATTGCTCTAGCCAAGGAACCAAGGTTTCACAAGAGGACCATACACATAAAGCGACGCTTCAACTCCATCCGCGATTACATCGAGGAAAAGGACATAAATATTTGCAAAGTGCACACGGATCTAAATGTTGCAGACCCGTTGACTAAACCTCTTCCAAGGGCTAAACATGATCAACACCAGAACTGCATGGGTGTTCGATTCATTACAATGTAAATCACATAGTGATGTGAACTAGATTATTGACTCTAGTGCAAGTGGGAGACTATTGGAAATATGCCCTAGAGGCAATAAATAAAGTGTTTATTATTATATTTCCTTGTTCATGATAATCGTTTATTATCCATGCTATAATTGTATTGATTGGAAGCACATTACATGTGTGGGTAAATAGACAACACTTTGTCCCTAGTATGCCTCAAGTGAACTAGCTCGTTGGTCAAAGATGGTCAAGGTTTCCTAACCATTGACATGTGATGTCATTCGATAATGGGATCACATCATTAGGACACCGGAAGAGTGCTTTGTGTGTATAAAACGTCGCAGCGTAACTGGGTGACTATAAAGGTGCTCTACAGGTATCTCCGAGGGTGTCTATTGGGTTGGCATAGATCAAGACTGGGATTTGTTACTCCGTGTGACGGAGAGGTATCTTAGGGCCCACTCGGTAATACAACATCACAATAAGCCTTGCAAGCAATGTGACTAAGTGTTAGTCATGGGATCTTGTATTATGGAACAAGTAAAGAGACTTGCTGGTAACAAGGTTGAACTAGGTATGGAGATACCGACGATCGAATCTCGGGCAAGTAACATACCGAAGAACAAAGGGAACATCATACGGGATTAACTAAATCCTTGACATAGAGGTTCGACCGATAAAGATCCTCGTAGAATATGTAGGAACCAATATGGGCATCCAGGTCCCGCTATTGGTTATTTACCGTAGAGGTGTCTCGGTCATGTCTACATAGTTCTCAAACCTGCAGGGTCTGCACACTAAAGGTTTGGTGACGTTTCGGTAGTATATAGTTA
Organism: Hordeum marinum; assembly: GCA_022496015.1. NCBI lineage: Eukaryota > Viridiplantae > Streptophyta > Magnoliopsida > Poales > Poaceae > Hordeum > Hordeum marinum. The sequence goes on from CM039672.1 coordinate 115,663,147, forward strand.
TGTATGGTGGTGACCGAAGGTTGTTCGGAGTCCCGGATGAGATCCCAGACATCACGAGGAGCTCCGTAATGGTCCGGAAGTAAAGATTGATATATAGGAAGTCCTATTTTGGTCGCCGGAAAAGTTTCGGGCTCATCGGTAGTGTACCGGGAGTGTCGGTAGTGTACCGGGAGACCATCGGGAGGGGTATTTCGACCCAAGAGGTTACATGGGCTGTGGGAGAGTGAATACCAGCCCTTAGTGGGCTGGTGGAAGTCCCACACAAGGCCCATGCGGCTGGGAAGAAAAGCCCAAAGAGAAAAAAGTGGAAAAAGGCAAAAAGGCAAAAATAAGGAGGAGTCCTAGTCCTACTAGGATTGGAGGAGGAATCCTCCTCTCCTCTTGGTTCGGCCGAAGCCTAGGTGGCTTGGCACTTGGGCCAAGCCTCCTCCTCTCTTCCTCTTATATATACTAGAGGTTTTAGGGTTTTTGCACTAGTTTTTTCAGCCACGTGCTACATGTTCCTCTAGTGCATAGTTTCTCCTCTAGATCGATTTTCTGCAGTGCTTAGGCGAAGCCCTGCCGGAATAGCTCCACCACTATCGCCGCAACACCGTCACGCTGCCGGAGAACTCGTCTACCTATCCGCTCCCTCTTGCCGGATCAAGAAGGTGGAGATCGTCATCAAGCTGTACGTGTGCTGAACGCGGAGGTGCTGTCCGTTCAGTGCTTGATCGGGACGAATCGTGATTGGATCGCGGGACGCTCGACAATTTGGATCGCGAAGATGTTTGACTACACCAACCGCATTTATTAATGCTTCCCGCTTAGCGATCTACAAGGGTATGCAGATCTACTCTCCCTCTCGTAGATGCTCATCAGCATGGATAGGTCTTGCGTGAGCGTAGGAATTTTTTTGTTTCCCATGCGACGTTCCCCAACACGCCCTGGAATCACCTGACGAAGGGGGCCCAGACCAAAGCAGGGCCAAGCAAGGAGGTTGTTGACCCGGTTGACTGCCAGATGGACAAGGCGTGAGGAGGAGCTGCTCAGCTCACAGGTGCCAACTGGAGACTACTACATTAGGCTACCATGTGAGTGTGGAAGGGTATGGGAAAATGTAATAGGACTCGAACCGGAGATGATCTCCAGAAACCCCCTTCTCCTAATCCACTGATCCCCTTTCTCCTTCCTTCTTCCTGACCCTCCTCTCTCCTCTAGATCCATCAAGAGATTAGGCACGTTACATCTGGTATCAGAGGTCCAATGATCCTTCAATCTGGATACCGCCTACCCCAAACCGCGTTATCACATGAAGCAAGCGAAGCAGACGGCCACGATGGAAGAGCAGATCGCCGCGCTTGCCAAGGCCGTCAACAACGGGCAGATCGCCAATGAGGCGAGGTTGGATGCGATCCAGACCTCCTTGGAGCTCTAGCGTCCTGCGGTCACCCACATCCAAAATCAAGTGGACGAGCTCCATGCACAGGTAGGGTGCATCGTCCTTCACCCTGCCTTGGCGGCGCCCCTGGATCCAGTCCTGACGGGTGACGAGATGGTGCGGCCGGCATCGACAACACCCATAGAAGCCCCAAGGACCACAAGCCGAGAGGCCACGGCGAGATCAACGACACCGGGGGCCAAGCATATGGCGTGGTTACCACCCATGTGTTGCCTCTGGTCAAGGGTACGTCCTTGACCGTCCATCCCTCCTTTACACACCACAATACGACAGAGTTTGATTCATCCACGAGACACTCCACTCCTCTTAGTTGGTCCCTGCCAAAACTGGATTTCCCTTCCTTTGATGGAGACAATCCCCAATTTTCGCGGACTCGTTGTGAAAAGTATTTCTCAGTCTACGGGGTTCACTCGGATTTGTGGGTGCGTGTAGCTACTCTCCATTTCAGAGGCAATGCAGCATGCTGGTTGCAATTGCACGAGTCGTAGGGGTAGTCCATATCATGGGCAGAGTTGTGCACGGCCTTGTGCAGCAAATTTGGCCCTGAGCAGTATCAAGTTCATCTGCGTCAGTTTCGCACACTTCGTCAGACCAACACCGTTCACAACTACATGTTGCAATTTGAGGAGCTTATGCATCAGTTGCTAGCACGTAATTCTTCATTCGATCCGGTGTTTTTTACCACTCAGTTTTTAGAAGGGTTATGACATGAAATTCGTGCTAGTGTGGTTTTGCATCAACCAAAGGACCTGGACTCCGCATTTTCCTTGGCTTCTATGCAGGAGGAGTTGTTGGACGCGCTACCGAGGAGAGAATACCACCGGCAAGATGCACCACCATAGCATGGGGGCGCTCGCCCACTAATAGCGTTGGGAGCACCACCAGCTCATGTAGCAGTACTCGGGGTGCCTGCAACGGCTGAAGACCGAAGCGGCATTGACGTAGCTCACCCACCGGATCGTCCGCGTGCAGGTGATGATCGGGTCGTTGCGCTCCGAAATTATCGACGGGCGCGCGGCTTATGCTTCAAATGTGGGGAGCGCTGGGGCCAAGGACACTAGTGTGCTGCCACGGTTCAACTGCATGTGGTGGAAGAATTGCTTGATTTTGCTTCAAGCTGACAACCCGTACCAAGAACAACAAGAGGCAGAGTCCGATGATGAGGTCCTCATGTCAATTTCCAAAATGGCTACATACAGTCAGATTGGTGGGGATGATTGATTCTAAAGAGGTGTTGATCTTGGTAGATTTAGGAAGTTCCCATAGTTTTGTCAGCGAGGCAGTGGCAGCCACGATGCCCCATCAAGTGCAGAAGCCATGGTGGAGTTCTTCGCTGTGATAGTATGATTCCGGAATGCTCATGGTGCACGCAAGGATAGGTGTTTGAAACTAATCTCAGAGTGCTTCCCTTAGGCTGCTATGATGTGGTAGTGGGGATGGATTGTCTACAATGTTGTGGACTTATGTTGATCAACTGGGAATAGAAGCTGTTACAGTTTCAGCATCATGATCAATGGATCGAGCTCGTCGGAGTACAACCTCAGCTACGACAAGTCGAGCAGATTTCAGCCGTCCAGTTACAAAACTTGGAGGAGGAGCATGCTATGGCACACATGGTTCTTCTAAGAAGGGTGATGGGAAGTTCGAACAACCAAGAGCAAGTAGAGCAACATCTAGCAGTGACAACACTCCTGCAGGAATTCCATCGTGTCTTTGTAGAACCCACTACCTTGTCGAAACATAGAGTGTGGGACCACAAAAAATCCAGCTGTTAGAAGGGACTAAACCAGTTAATATCAGGCCCTATCGATACACTCTGAAGCAGAAATCTGAAATTGAGAAACAAGTCGCAGAGATGTTGAAGCAAGGGTTGATTGTTCCCGAGCCCTTTTCCTTCTCCAGTTCTCCTTGTGAAAAAGAAGGATCAAACGTGGCGCTTCTGCATGGATTTCCGTCACTTGAATGCAATCACAGTGAAGAGTTGTTTTCCCTTGCCCATCATCGATTAATTACTTGATGAGCTGGCGGGCTCACACTGGTTCTCCAAGTTAGATTTGCGCACGGGATATCATCAGATACGCCTGGTAGAAGTGGATGAAGAGAAGGCAACCTTCCAAACCCACCAAGGACATTTTCATTTCCGAGTACAACCATACGAAGTCGCCGGTGGTCCTATCACGTTTCAGTCCGGTATGAACCTAGTCCTGTCACCATTGCTACGCAAAGGAGTTCTGGTTTTCATGGATGACATTCTGGTCCACTTTGACACGTTTCAACAACACCTAGCTCTCTTGCGTCAAGTATTACAATTGTTATTAGACAACAAGTTAGTAGTCTAGTGCTCCAAATGCTCCTTCGCCACCAACCAGATAGCATACCTAGGGCATCATATTAGTGGGGAGGGAGTGGCCACCCTGCAAGAACACATTCAGTCAGTGCAAAACTAGGAGCAACCAGCCAACGTCAAGCAGTTAAGGGGTTTCCTAGGATTGGACGGCTACTACCATAAATTTGTCAGGAATTTTTGTATGCTCAGTCGCCCGCTGAATGATTTTTTGAAGAAAAACTCGGTGTTTGTGTGGACTCCAACAACAGACAAGGCATTCCAGGCTCTCAAACGTGCCCTAGTCACATCCCCAGTGCTTGGCTTGCCAGATTTCTCGAAGAAATTTGTGGTAGAGACAGATGCTAGCGCCACTGGAATCGGTACAGTTCTCATGCAAGAAGGACACCCAATCGCGTACTTGAGCAAAGGTTTGGCCCCTCACAACCTGGGCTTGTCAGCATACGAGAAATAATGCCTGGCCTTGCTTCTCGCTGTTGATCATTGGCGTGCCTACTTACAACATTCAGGATTCATAATTCATACAGATTAACGCAGTTTGTTGAACCTGACGGATCAGAGACTTAACACGCCTATTCAGCAGCGGGCTTTTACCAAATTGGTAGGGCTACGGTTCCAGATTCAATACAAAGCAGGTGTGACCAATAGGGCCGCCAATACCTTGTCCCGACGCGCACCAGACACATCTCAGGAGCTGGTGGCGATCGCCATGGCCAAGCCGGCTTGGCTACAAGCAATACTGGACAACTATCAATGCGACCAGGCAGCTCAACAGTTGATGTCACGGCTAGCGCTAGATAGAAACAGTGACCCGGGATATGCCATTCATCATTGAGTGATTCGCTTTCAGGGACGCATCTGGATTGGAAGCGACTCTCAAATTCAAGCATCGCTAATCAAGGCCCTCCATGATAGTGCATCAGGAGGTCACTCAGGATTCTAGGCCACCTATCATCGAGTGCGGCATCTGATTTCTTGGAAAGGGCTCAAAGACATGGTTCGTCGGTTTGTTCGTCAGTGCATGATTTGCCAGCAAGCAAAAACGGAGCATGTAGCTCCAGCCGGGCTGCTCCAGCCTCTACCAATTCCTAAGCGCCCATGGGTAGTTATCTCTTTGGATTTCATTGAAGGCCTTCCAAAATCCAATGGTTACGATGTCATTTTGGTGGTGGTTGACAAGTTTTCGAAATATGGCCATTTCGTGCCGCTGAAGCATCCGTACACAACCCTCTCGGTGGCCACAATCTTCATGCAGAATATCTTCAAGTTGCATGGGATCCCTCTGGCTATCATTTCGAACTGCGTAGGATTTTTACTAGGAGTTTCTGGTAGGAACTCGTCAAGCTCGCACAAACTTAGCTGTGAATGAACTCATCGTATCACCCGCAGACGGATGGGCAAACGGAGCGTGTGAATCAATGTGTGGAGACATACCTTCGGTGTTTGGTGCATGCCTGCCCCCAAAATTGGTACAAGTGGTTGTTCCTTGTAGAATATTGGTATAATACTACATTTCACTCGGCTCTTGGGAGCACCCCGTATGAAGTGATCTATGGCACCTTGCCAAGGGAATTCGTTGTGAATCAAGTGGATGACTGTGTTGTACCTGATCTGGCAAGTTGGTTGAAGGAAAGAAAGGTGATGCTTGACTTCTTACAACAACAACTGAAACAAGCCCAGGATCGAATAAAAAAACAAGCTGACAAGAGGCGCACGGACCGGGAGTTTGAAGTGGGAGACTTAGTGTTCTTGCACTTACAACCATTCATTCAGACCTCTGTTGCACATCCCCCATTCCAGAAGCTGGCATTTCGATACTATGGACCATACAAGATCATTGCTCAGATCGGCAAAGTAGCTTACAAACTCCAATTACCAGCAGACAACAAGATTCATCTCGTGGTGCATGTGTCGCAGCTAAAGCAAGCAGTGGGAAGCGACACATCGGTCGAACAAAACCTTCCTCCAGACGCTGAGGTCCTTCGCATGGAGCATGAACCAGTGAAAAAAATCGGGAAACGTACAGTCAACACGACCATTGGACCCACGATGAAGGTATGTGTGTGCTGGACAGGACTACATGTGAAGATTTGGAGCAACTGCGTCAGCGGTTTTCCTCTTGCACGGCTTGGGGACAAGTCGTTTTCCAAGGGGAGGAGGATGTTAGGACCGCCCTGGAACCACCTGACAAAGGGGGGCTGGACAAAAGCAGAGCCAAGCATGGAGGTTGTTGACCCGGTTGACTGCCAGATGGACAAGGCGTGACGAGGAGTTGCTCGGCGATTGGCTCACAGGTGCCAGCTGGAGACTACTACATTAGCCTAGCGTGTGAGTGTGGAAGGGTATGGGAAAATGTAATAGGACTCGAACCGAAGCTGATCTCCAGGAACCCCCTTCTCCAAATCCATCGATCCCCTTTCTCCTTCCTTCTTCCTGACCCTCCTCTCTCCTCTAGATATATCAAGAGATTAGGCATGTTACATGCCCTCCCGTCGTATTCCCGTCCGATCGATCGCAAGCCTACACGGTGTCAACTTTCTCATGTCAGTTCTTAAATAAGACTATATGATTGCATCATGGCCTCTTTGCATGTATATATGATTTATTTTCAATCATCAACTTGCTAATGCCGGATGAATTGTTCTATCTGCATCTGGCACTTGGCTTCCACCTGGTCGTATGTTTCTCTCATGTTGTTTTTTCCTTCTGTGTTGATTTCTTCTCAATTTACGATCGATCTACTATCGGCGGACGTATGCTGCCTTGATTGCTGAGTTTCATCCTTGCACTTGTGATTTCGTAGGAGTACTATGATTTCTGAATCAGCAGATAGAAGATCCAGTGGGATCCGTTTTTTCTTACTTGTCAGTCTTGCATCGAGAATGAAGATCAGATATTTTCACGTTCACACACTTCGAAAAATTACTGCGTTGTGTGAGTCAGCAAGAGTGGACATGATCATCCTGGCCCACTGATCAAATGATTGATCATCATCCAACTCTAGCGAATTGTAATAGTCCCTCTGATTCAAAATAAGTGTTGCGGTTTAATTTAACTAAAAACACGATGCGTATTTTGGATCGAAGGAAGCAACTAATAATTATCATGTGCATTATCCATCTTTCTGTAAGCACATTTGTTTAACGGTTACTCCTTTAAAAGGATGACGGAGTACCGGCCTCGCATACCCCCTCCTTCATTGTTGGCAGCCTTCGGACGCCTCTCGATTCACTCCTCAAGGTTAGGAATAATCCTTTGGCATCGGGTCGATATGGCCTAAAGGCCATATCTTCCCTATTCTGGGCATACGGCTGCTCCTGGACACTCATAGCGATTACCTCAACCCTTGTCTTTCCTTTGGCTCTGCTCGGTGGGGGGTAACCCAATGTACCAATTCTTTCACTCAACCATGCTCTTCTTTCTCAGTTGCCTCTTTCACTCTCTCCTGCACCCCCCGGCTTGTCACTCTATGGAAAAGCTAAAGCCTTCCTGGCGCCTTGTGCCCATGATCTAGTTCGTCCATTCCTCACCATTGCGCGCTCTGGTGGTCTATGACATGCGATCCGTTCGCATGTAGGCTCCTCTTGTGTAGCGTATTTTACGTGAACATACATGTATCATATCACACGCCTGTGTGTGGATCAGATGTTTGGACCGTTGGGTTTTATGTGTTTGTTGTTGGACTCGTCCTTATTTATTCGATTCCAATGCTCCTTCTGAAGTACCCGCCTATACAACGACGCCTAATCGGCCCTCTTTCTGTCTACTTGGTTGTTTGGACGTTAATGGGGCTACCTGGATGGTGGATGCTGTCTGGTCAGATCATCACTAGCCCGGTGTATCTCTTCTCTCTTTCTTGGATTACCTTTTTTTCCTGTGCTGACTCATTCGACGTTGCATCTTTTGCATCGGTGCTTCGTGCAGTGTCTCTTGCATTGGTGTGTGGCAGGAGGGGGGTCGTTTGCATGTCACGTGTCGTTCTTGGTTGTTTGGCACCGCCTGATTGCACCCTCTTGTGTCCACCCAGCTGCTGGACAGAAGGGGTCCCAACTGCTGGAGGATGTATGTTCAACGCTGCTTCATCGACCCTTTTCTATCCACCTTGTTGTTAGATTTTGCCACCTGATCGGCCTTGTTCTGTCCACCTGATTGTTGGATGTTGACAAGGCTATCTGGTTGGTGGAGGCCATCAGGTCGGCATGTCATACACCAATTCAGAGAATTGGTCATGTTGTATGCCAACCCAAAGCAATAATGCCATGCATTCACTTGAACACAGATACCGAAGCATTAAACCCGTTAAGGCCTTGTCTGGTTTTAGCCTAACCCACGTGTATCAGCCAAGTTCTCATCCTGATCCACGTGTATCAACCCAACCGTGGAGTGGTTCTTGGGCAAGGCCCAAATGCCTGTTTGGTTTAGCTCGGACATGGATATTCCACGGCTCGATCCACCATGTTCCACTTCAATCCATGGGGTAAAATAAATCGTCCTCCATGCATGGAACAAATCTGTTTGAGTGAAAAATGATCCACTAATCTCTAGTATTGATTGGGTAGCTATTTTATATGAGTACAACAGATGCAAGCAGAAGGCGACTTTACATGAACCGTCATGGGCGATAAGTCACGACAGTTGAGAAAGGAGAGGCGTGTCGGTTGCTATAGATGCGTCGGATGCTACGGTACAATTGTTAGACAAGAGGAGATTTTCCCTCTTAATAATATATGTGCTAATTAATCACAACACCCCCCTAATCTATGCTTGTCCATGTAGAATCTTCAGATGCTTGTCTAGGTAGGATCATCATCTCCAAGATTGTCCATTGCAGTATCATTAGCTCGAAAAAACCCTTCTTCAAAAAGTCTTCGATGGGATCCTTGATGAAAACCTGAAACATAAACTCACAAAGAGAAAGAGTGCAATATGATGTTTTAAACAGGAATAGTTTGGGGTTATACTCCCCCTAAAATTTGCAAGTCCCAAAGTGGTCGCATACCAATGCCATAAACATATTTATGAAATGTAGAATTTGGTAGAGACTTGGTAAATAAATCAGCAAGGCTTTCACACGATTTAACTTGCAAGATGCTTATTTCCCCACTTTTCCGAAGAGCATGGGGAAAAACATTTAGGAGAAATATGCTTAGTGATATTGCTCTTGATATATCATGTTTGCATCTGTGCAACACAAGCCGCATTATCTTCGTAGATAATGGTAGGTGATTCGATAGAACCAATTCCACATGATTGTTGTATGTGGTTTATCATTCTACACAGCCATACACATTCACGTGATGCCTCGAATAATGAAATTATTTCAGAATGATTGGTAGATGTTGCCACCAGAGTCTGTTTAGAAGAATTCCATGATATGGCAGTTCCACCACGTAGGAACACAAAGCCGGACTGCGATCTAGCATTACGAGGATCAGATAAATAGCCAGCATTGGCATATCCAATCATGTTAGAGTCATGATTTCTTTGGAACTGGAAAAACAGGCCAAGATCCTTTGTCCCTTGGAGATATCGAAAGATATTCTTTACTCCAGACCAATGGCGTTTGGTAGGAGTTGTGCTATGTCTAGCAAGTAGATTCACTTCAAATGCAAGGTCAGGTCTTGTGCAATTTGCGAGATACATGAACGCTCCAACGACACTGGGATATGGAACCCCAGGTCCCAATATTTCTTATCCATCATCCCTTGGCCTGAACGGATCTTTCTCTACGTCTAGAGAGCGAACCACCATGGGAGTTTTAGATGGGTAGGATTTGTCCATATTGAATTTCTCCAATATTTTCTGGATATAGTCAGCTTGGTGTACCATGATTCCTGAGGGAAGGTGCTCAAGTTGAATACCTAAGCAAAATTTGGTTTTACTCAAATCCTTCATCTCAAATTCCATCTTTAAGTGATTGCGTGCTTCATCAATGTATTGTGTGTTGCCAATGATGTTGAGGTCATCGACGTACACCGAAATGATGCAAAATCATGTAGAGGACTTTTGATAAAGACACATGGGCAATCACTACTATTGGAGTAACCTTTCTGTAGAAGGAACTCACTGAGTTGGTTGTACCACATCCGTCCCGACTGTCTTAAGCCATATACTAACTTATTCAGTTTTACACAATACATGTTGCGTTTTGCGCTTGAATTCGGGATGGAGATTCCGTCAGGAACCTTCATATACATGTCCGAATCTAGTGACCCATAAAGATATGCGGTCACGACGTCCATCAACTGCATAGATAGACGATTTTACACTGCCAAAGATATAAGGTATCAGAAAGTGGTTCCACTCATTACAGGAGAATATGTCTCATTGAAATCAATGACGTGTCTCCGCGTGAACCCTTGTGCTACGAGCCTTGCTTTGTATCTCACCACCTCATTATTCTCATTCCATTTCCGGAGAAAAACCCATTTGTATCCTATAGGGAAAACATTGGGAGGTGTCGGTATTGCTTTAGTGAATACCTTTCTTTTGTTAAGCGAGGCAATTTCTGCTTGTATTGCCTCCTTCCATTTATGCCAGTCGGAGCGCTTTTTGCACTCAACGATAGTCTTTGGATCATGATCAATAAGAAGGGTCTCTGCAATTTTTTCAGCAAAATAAATGTCGACAGTCATATACTTACGATCGAAAGATTCTCCAGAATCAATACAGTTGATGGAAATTTCTTTCACCCCTAGTGACTCTTCGTGATTTCCCAATACGTGTGAGTCTGGGTGTTCCGATGGCCCAACCAGCGTGTGCAAACTGAAGCTGGGTTGTGGAGGTTGCCCTTCCACTGGGTGTATACTACCAATAAGGTGTTTGTCAACATTGAGCTGACTTGCATTTAATGACTCCGAGGTTTTTCTCCTCGATTTCCTTTGTTGCTTGTAGGCAGCTTGTTCCAGGTCAGAGGCCGTACTACTCCCCCTCTTTTTAGAAATAGGGAGTTGACTGGTTTTTATTGGTACCTCCACTCTTTCCGGCACATTTCTGGCCGGTTTAAGGACTTTGTAACACCTTTTAGATCAGTAAATGAATCTAGCAGGTTATTCGCAAGATGTTGCAAATTAATAATTTTCCGAACTCGGAGTTTAATCTCTTGAGTACGTGGATTAGAGGACGAAATGGCTTGAGCATTCCAATCAATTTCCGGGCATTCTTTCTGGTACTTGAAATCTCCCCCTAATGTCTGAAAGTGTTCCTCATGAAATATACAATCAGCATGACGGGCTATGAACAGGTCCCCAATAAGAGGTTCCAGGTACTTAATAATCGACGATGATTTGTACCCCACATAGATCCCTAGTTTCCTATGTGGGCCCATGTATGTCCGCTGTGGTGGTGAGATCGGGATGTATGTAGCACATCTGAACTTAAGCATATGGGAAATGCTAGGAGGATTTCCACGTACCAATTGCAGAGGGGAAGTACTGTGATATCCAGTAGGCCTCAATTGTATCAAGTCAGCAGCATGTAGAACCACATGACCCCAACAAGAGGTTGGCAAGTTACAATTCATTAACAAAGGTCTCACAATGAGTTTGATGCTCTTAATCAATGATTCAACCAAGCCATTTTGTGTATGAACATATGGAACAGAGTGCTGAAGTTCAATCCCCGAGGCCATGCAATAATCGTTGAAAGGACGTGAGGAGAATTCTGCAGCATTGTCCATGTGAATTGTCTTAATTCGACTTTCCAGATAATGGGCTTGTAACTTAATGACTTGCCTCATTATCTTAGCAAAGGCATGGTTTCGTGTGGATAGAAGACACACATGTGACCATCGTGTAGATGCATCAATTAGAACCATGAAATACCGAAATGGTCCAGATAATGGTTGGATGGGACCACAAATGTCTCCTTGAATACGTTCAAGAAACTGAAGTGGTTCAGCTTGTATTTTGAGGTGAGAGGGCCTCAAAGTTAGCTTTCCCGTGGCACAAGATGTGCACACAAAGTCTGAAGATTGAGGAAATTTTGACTCAAGCAAATTATGATCAATGGAATTGCTAGTAACTTTTCTCATCATCCCGGGATGTCCTAGGCGATCATGCCAGGTTTGAAATGCGTCAACATTTTGAAAAAAATACTTTATATGCAACATGTTCCACGGGTCTGATGTACGTATAGTACAAACCAGACGATAGATAGAGAATTTTTTCATGTACCTGCTTGCCATATCCGTGATTTTTGGTGAAGAGTAGATACTCCTCTTTGTTGTCTTCATGGGTTTCAATGTGAAAGACATTTTTACGGATATCTCTATAACTGATTAGAGTACGTAATGAATCGGGATACAACAAAGCATCCTCAGTTGTCACTTGTGTACCGTCTCAGAGGGTAAATATGGGACGACCAGTGCCAACGATTACCGTATCGCGTCCATCGATAGTTAGAATATCTCCATTCATCTTTTCAGAGTTTGGAAGTATTTCATCTCCCTCAGTATTGAGTTTGTGGTTGCACTGTCCATAAGGCATAATTCCTCTTCCATCGGATTGCCACCGTAGATAACTATATATAAGGCAAAGAACTTTCAATAAGAAAATCTCATGTAAATATATAGAATACAATCTTATTTATGTCAAATGTGCTAATAAAATATAAAGAAAACAATATTACTTATGTTCTTATTACAACATCACAAATGAACATAGCTAAATAGATCACTAAGGAGATTGTGGGACTAGTCGAAGTCTCCAAACACGTCATTTGAGGTATACTCCATCATCATGTTCTCCGTGTCAGCAAGGTCCTTTGGTTGATGGAACGCAATGGTATTGCTCGGTCCAGAAGGAACATCGTGCGAACTGCTGCCTCCATTGGCGCTGTCTGGATGAAGGTTGAAGTTGTCTTGAAACCTCTTCCCTTGAGGTGTTCTGCATCCCTCAGATTGCTGGTACAACATAACCACATGCTTTGGGATCTTGCACTTGTCAGTGGGGTGCGTGTAGCAGCCACACTTGTTGTAAAGCTGAGATTTATCATGCTTGGGATTTGCGGTGCCTTTTCCCTTGTGTGAGTTCCTAGGTCTCTTGTTCCTATTGCGCTTTCCCTTGTTATGAAAATTTGATTGATTGCCCTTAAAGGCACAATCAAACTTTTGTCTATTCGTGACATTCATATGAACTTCAGGTAATGATTGTGCCCCTACTAGGCGTTGAGAGCCACTCTTAGCGAGTAGCTCATCATGCTTTTCAGTCTGAAGTAACATGTGAATAAGCTCGGAATAGACAGTATAGTTACGAGCACGATATTGCTGAGGATCCTATATGAAGGGAGCATAGTAGATAAAGTTATCTCTATCTTCTCCACATCAGTAGGTTCCTTCCCGCAAAAAACGTAATTTGGAACTTATCTTATGGACCTTGTGATTGTACTCACCAATGGATTTGAAATCCTGAAGACGAAGGTGAGTCCAATCATGAAGTGCTTCTGGCAGGACGACTGCCTTCTGCTGTTCATATCTCATTTTGAGAGCTAGGAACAAAGTACTGGGAGATTCCTCCTCTAAGTACTTAGACTTTAGATCTGGGTGAATATGGTGTTTTATGATGTATAAAGATGCATAATTTTGTTGTTTAGTTAGCGGCGTGGCTCTAACCGGTAAAGGAGTCTCCGGATCCTAGATTGCACGCGCTATCTCACGGGACGCAAGACCGATCTTGATGTCCATGGCCCATGTAGGGTAGTTGTGGCCATTGAGGACAAGGTCCTCAAATTCTATTACGGTCATCGTTTACCTACATGGATGAACCAACGATAATAAATTTACGAAGAGTAAATTAAAACCATCATGGTTGTGTCGTAATCATGTGCAAAAATTTGATACTCAAGTGAAGAACTTGAATGATGTCGACCTCAATTGATTGAACATACCACGTCGAAGATTGAATGAATCTCACAGTAATAGGTCACATAGTCTGACAATGTCAGTAGATGCACATGTTTCTATTACCTTGTGTATGTTATCAATTTAAATATAAGAAAATGTGCATTGAAGGTAATCATTTGTTGACATTGACAATACGTGAACCTCGCAGTAAGAGTGGATAGTCTCTAATCGAGCAGTAGATCCATCTCATTACCTTGTGATTCCAAATATAGTGAGGGAGGTACATATAAATTTTTTGCAAGTTTGTTGTGCAAGAAAAATTTATCTCAATCGCTGAAAACATGTTCTACATTATTATATCATAGATAATGTGAACACACACATACGAATATTTACAAAAGTCTTAAAAATAGACTAAATCTATAAACCAGACTAGAATTGTAAACAAAGCATGTACATGGGCTAAAACAGTACGAAATTACTGCGAAAAAAAACAAGGCCGAAGCCTGGGCAATCTGAACTAAAGGCCCAAAGCCCATGTGGGGTGGGGGCGGTTGGCTGGCCTTATACGCCTGGTGGCTAGGGATCGAGGGATTCCCAATCCTCCCGTCCAACCCGTGTGCGCCGCCACCCCGACACACCACATCACTGCTCATGGTGTGCTCGCCGGTGCGCCTCCATCTTCCTCGGATGAGGATATGTAGACGATGCCGGCAGGGACGTCGTTCGGCAGATCGGAGGCGAGGCCGGAGCGGCAACTTGGGCGGCGGTCGATGGCCGCGATAGCGCGGCCGAAGAGGCGGCGGCGACCCTCCAAGCCCGCGGCGTTCGGGAGGTGTGGTCGGGCTGCCGTGCTCGGGGACGGCGGCGGTAACGCGCGGAGGCTCGACGGCGACGCGACTCGGCCCGGCGTCTTCATCTCCAGGCGGCGCCACCAGCGTTGGACCGACGCCTTGGGGCGTCACCGCAGCACCGTTCAGGAACAACACGAAGACGAAGAACCCCGGCTCGTTAGCCGGCACCGAAGGCGGAGGAGGAATCCTAAGGGGAGCCGCGAGCGCAGGCTCCAAGATGCCATCTCTTGCACGGGCGGGGCCGGCCACCGTTGGGGCGTGGTCGCCGCGTGCAGCGGCGCGATGGTCGTGTCCAGCGCCACGGCGTGCAGAACGGCGAATGCGGTGCACGGCCCGGCAAAGACGACGGTGCCTGCCTACTTTGTGATGACCATGGGATGCGAAACAGCAACGGCGGCCATCCACGAGGACGAAGCAGAGGGAGAAAGAGGTGAGGCCAGGCATCTCACCGTCGGCAAGGCTCTCGGCAGAGCGTGCTGATAACGTGTTTGAGTGAAAAATGATCCACTAATCTTTGTATTGATTGAGTAGCTAACAGACGCAAGCAGAAGGCGTCTTTACATGAACCGTCATGGGCGAGAAATCACGACAGTTGAGAAAGGAGAGGCGTGTCGGTTGCTATAGATGCGTCGGTATCTAGGGTACAATGATTAGACAAGAGGAGATTTTCCCTCTTAATAATATATGTGCTAATTAATCACAACAAAATCCAAGCCAAGCGACTGGAGCACCGGGAGGGATTGGTAGACATAATGGGGTCAATCTAATCCACGTGTGGATCAGTTCCACTGGTGGATTAATTCCCTAATAAACAACAAGGCCTAAGAGAGGGATGAGGGCGAATGCTCACATGATCCAGGTTGCACTAGGAACAATGCTTGATTGAGAAAATGTTTTTTTTCCCGAAACGGATTGAGAAAAATGTGTTGCTTATTGGGTGTTCTTTTTGTCTTGATTGGCACATAGCATTAGAAAAGATAGATAGATAGATAGATAGATAGAGAACAACACCTTGTTTGTTGTTCATCCCTCGAAAGTTATCCATCTCTTGTTCTTTACACCCTAAGTGTTGGCTAGGGTTGCCGATGTCGCCGCACACATCGTGTCCACATCGACATTTCTTCCTTGCCTCTGCATAGCAATCGTCTGTTGCAATCTCGCATGTTCGTCCCCTTCTCTCACAGGGTCTCAGGCACGCCACCCCTTTATCGTATCTATGTCATATCTCCTTCCATACTTTTTCCTCAACGGGTTGGGCTCGATGGACCTTGATGGCCTACAAGTGCATGGGGTTTAGTTGTAGACTTTTCAAAGTACGACTATCGATCCCACAGGGAGCACATGAAACATAATTTTGCCTCTTGTAGTGAATTATGTATTTATATGCCTGCAAATAATTATAGACTTAAAGTAAAGTGAGGGAAGTAATAAATAGTAGTTGAGTAGTATGAAAAACTGAAAATAAATAAC
This sequence comes from Hordeum marinum, assembly GCA_022496015.1. NCBI lineage: Eukaryota > Viridiplantae > Streptophyta > Magnoliopsida > Poales > Poaceae > Hordeum > Hordeum marinum. The sequence goes on from CM039672.1 coordinate 115,679,097, forward strand.
ATAAGAGTAAACATAAATCAGCTATTAAATGATTGATGAAACAATTGAGGAGTAAGGCATTCTTAGGGAGTCTGGAATTCCCATTGGTATGTTTCTAGCGCACCTATGCTTAGGCATAGTAGGGTATGGATACTTGAGCCACTGTTGATGATTATGTTGGCCGGAGCCGGGTACTGTTGGAACTATGCCCTAAAGGCAATAATAAAATGGTTATTATTATATTTCCTTATTCATGATAATTGTTTATTATCCATGCTATAATTGTATTGATTGAAAACACATTATGTGTGGATACATAGACAATTCTATGTCCCTAGTATGTCTCTAGGTAGACTAGCTCATTGATCAAAGATGGTTAATGTTTCCAAGCCATAGACATAAGATGTCATTTGATAACGGAATCACATCATTGGGAGAATGATGTGATGGACAAGACCCAAACTATGAACATAGCATATGATCCTGTCACTTTATCGCTATAGTTTTCTGCATGTCAAGTATCTGTTCCTATGACCATGAGATCATACAACTCACTGACACCAGAGGAGTACCTTGTGTGTATCAAACGTCGTAACGTAACTGGGTGACTATAAAGGTGCTCTATAGGTATCTCCGAGGGTGTCTGTTGAAAGATGATGGAAGCAACCCCTGAATTTTAATGCGTTCCTAGAGAAAGCCAGGTTGAAAGAAAATGGAAGTAACTTTGTGGACCGGGCCTGTAATCTGAAGATTATCCTCATGGCTTCCCAGAAGGCTTATGTCCTTGATTCACCGCTTGGTGATCCACCCGCTCCTGTGTCGCCCGAAGACGTTAAGAACGTTTGGGAGACACGTTCTGGAGATTACTCAATAGTTCAATGTGCAATGTTGTATGGCTTAGAACCAGGACTTCAAAGACATTTTGAACATCATGGAGCATATGAGATGTTCGAAGAGTTGAAGTTTATCTTTGAGAAGAATGCCCGGATCGTGAGGTATGAGGCCCCCGATAAGTTATATGCTTGCAAGATGGAGGAGAACGGGTTTGTCAGTGAACATATACTCAGAATGTCTGGGTAATCGAACCATCTGGCTAAGTTAGGGATGCCCCTTCCACCGGAGGCGATCATTGACAGAGTTCTTCAATCATTGCCACCTAGCTACAAGAGCTTCGTGATGAACTATAACATGCACAAGATGACCAAGTAAGTCACCGAGCTGTTTGCGATGCTGAAAGTCGCTGAGTCTGAAATCCAGAAAGAGCATCAAGTGTTGGTGGTCAATAAAACCACTAGTTTCAAGAAGAATGGCAAGGGCAAGAAGGGTAACTCCAATAATATTGGCAAAGCAGTTGCCCCTCATGTGAAGAAACCCAAGGTTGGACCCAAGCCAGAAACTGAGTGCTTTCATTGCAAGGGAACTGGTCACTGGAAGCGGAACTGCCCCAAGTATCTGGCCAACAAGAAAGCGGCCAACACCAAACAAGGTCTATATGATATGCATGTTATTGATATGTACCTTACCAGCTCTCGTTGTAGTGCCTGGGTATTTGATACCGGTTCAGTTGCTCACATTTGCAAGTCAAAACAGGAGCTACAGAATATATGAAGGCTGGCAAAGGACGAAGTGACGATGCACGTGGGAAATGGTTCCAAGGTTGATGTGATCACCGTCGACACGCTGCTCTTCGATTACCATCGGGATTAGTGATGAACCTGAATAATTGTTATTTAGTGCATGCGTTAAGCATGAACATTATATCCGGATCTTGTTTATTGCGAGATGGTTACTCATTTAAATCAGAGAATAATGGTTGTTCTATTTATATGAGTAATATCTTTTATGGTCATGCACCCAATGTGAGGGGTTTATTCCTATTGAATCTCGATAGTGATGATACACATGTTCATAACATTGATGTCAAAAGATGTAGAGTTGATAATGATAGTACCACTTTCTTGTGGCACTGCCGTTTGGTCATATTGGTGCCGTTTGGTCATATTGGTGTAAAATGCATGAAGAAGCTCCATGCTGATGGACTTTTGGAGTCACTTGATTTTGAATCACTTGACACATGTGAACCATGCTTTTTGGGGAAGATGACTAAAACCCTGTTCTTTGGAACAATGGAACGAGCAAGTGACTTGTTGGAAATCGTACATACTGATGTGTGTGGTCCGATGAGCATTGAGGCATGCGGTGGATATCGTTATTTTCTCACCTTGAGTGAGGACTTAAGTAGATATGGGTATATTTACTTATTGAAGCACGAGTCTGAAACATTTGAAAAGTTCAAGCAATTTCAGAGTGAAGTTGAGAATCATCGTAACAAGAAGATTAAATTCCTACAATATGACCGAGGAGGAGAATATCTGAGTTATGAGTTTGGGAGTCACTTACGATAGTGTGGAATTGCTTCTCAATTGATACCGCCTGGAACACCACATCGTAATGGTGTGTCCGAACGTCGTAATCGAACCTTATTAGAAATGGTGCATTTTATGATGTGTCTTGCCGATTTGCCACTATCGTTTTGGGGTTATGCATTAGAGACAGCTGCATTCACTTTAAATAGGGCACCATCGAAATCCGTTGAGACGACGTTATATGAACTCTGGTTTGGCAAGAAACCGAAGTTGTCGTTTCTTAAAGTTTGGGGATGCGATGCTTATGTCAAAAAGCTTCACCCTAAAAAGCTAGAACCCAAAGTGGAGAAATGCGTCTTCATAGGATACCCAAAAGAGACAGTTGGGTATCCCTTCTATCTCAGATCCGAAGGCAAAGTGTTTGTCGCTAAGAAAGTTCATTTCTTGAGAAAGAGTTTGTCTCGAAAGAATTGAGTGGGAGGAAAATAGAACTTGGTGAGTTTATTGAACCCTTACTTCAACCAGAGAGTAGCGCAACACAGAAAGATATTTCTATAGAGCCTGCATCGGTTGAAGAGGAAGTTAATGATGATGATCATGAATCTTCAGATCAAGTTACTATAGAACCTCATAGGTCGACAAGGGCGTGTGCTGCTCCTGAGTGGTATGACAACCCTGTCTTAGAGGTCATGTTGTTGGACAATGATGAACCTACGAGCTATGGAGAAGCGATGATGGGTCCGGATTCCGAGAAATGGTTAGAGGCCATGAAATTTGAGATGTGATCCATGTGTGCAAACAAAGTATGGACTTTGGAAGTTTTTCCTGAAGGGCGAAAGGCCATTCAGAACAAATGGATCTTTAAGAGGAAGACGGACGCGGACAGTAATGTCATTGTCTATAAAGCTCGACTTGTGCCAAAGGGTTTTTCACAAGTTCAAGGAGTTGACTACGATGAGACATTCTCACCCGTGGCGATGCTTAAGTCCGTCAGAATCATGTTAGCAATAGCTACATATTTCGACTATGAAATTTGGCAGATGGATGTCAAAACAACGTTCCTTAATGGTTTGCTTAAGGAAGAGTTGTATATGATACAACCAGAAGGTTTTATCGATTCAAAATGCTAACAAAGTTTGCAAACTCTAGCGATCCATTTATGGACTGTTGCAAGCATCTCGGAGTTGGAATTTACGTTTTGACGAGGTGATCAAAGCGTTCGGGTTTATACAAGTTTACAGAGAAGCTTGTATTTACAAGAAAGTGAGTTTGAGCTCTATAACGTTTCTAATATTATATGTGGATGACATATTACTGATTGGAAACAATATAGAAATGCTGGAAAGCATGAAGGAATATTTGAACAAGAGTATTTCAATGAAAGACCTAGGAGAAGCTGCTTTCATATTAGGCGTTAAGATCTATAGAGATAGGTCGAGAGGCTTAATAGGACTTTCACAGAGCACATACCTTGACAAAGTTTTGAAGAAGTTCAAAATGGATCAGTCCAAGAAGGGGTTCTTGCCTATATTGCAAGGTGTGAAGTTGAGTAAGACTCAATGCCCAGTGACTGCAGAAGATAGAGAAAAGATGAGTGTCATCCCCTCTGCTTCATCCATACGCTCGATCATGTATGAAATGTTGTGCACAAGAACCGATGTCAGCCTTGCCATAAGTATGGCCGAAAGGTTTCAAAGTGATCCAGGAATGGAGCACTAGACGACAGTCAAGACTATCCTTAAGTACCTGAAAAGGACTAAGGAAATGTTTCTCGTTTATGGAGGTGATAAAGATCTCGTCATAAAGGGTTACATTGATGCTAGCTTTGAGACTGATCCTTATGACTCTAGGTCACAAACCGAATACATATTTATTCTCAATGGGGGAGCGATAAGCTGGTGCAGCTCTAAGTAGAGCGTGGTAGCCAATTCTATGTGCAAAGCGGAGTACATCGCAGCCTCATAGGTGGCGAAGGAAGGTGTCTCAATGAAGGAGTTCATGACAAAACTTGGAGTGGTGCCGAGTGCACTGAATCCAATGGCTCTGTTCTGTGACAACACTGGTGCCGTTGCTCTGGCCAAGGAACCAAGGTTTCACAAGAGGACTAGACACATAAAGCGACACTTCAATTCCATCCGTGATTACATCAAGGAGGAGGACATAAATATTTGCAAACTGCACACGGATCTTAGTGTCGCATACCCGTTGACTAAACCTCTTGCAAGGGATAAACATGACCAGAACTGTATGGGTGTTAGATTCACTACAATGTAAATCACATAGTGATGTGAGCTATATTATTGACTCTAGTGCAAGTGGGAGACTGTTGGAAATATGCCCTAGAGGCAATAATAAAATGGTTATTATTATTTTTCCTTGTTCATGATAATCGTTTATTATCCATGCTATAATTGTATTGATGGGAAACACATTGCACGTGTGGATTGATAACCCACAAGTATAGGGGGTCAGTTGCAGCCTCTTTCGGTAAGTAAGAGTGTCGAACCCAACGAATAGCTAAAGGTAGAATAAATATTCCCTAAAGTTCTATCGACCACCGATACAACTCTACACATGCTTAACGTTCCCCTTACCTAGAACAAGTATGAAACTATAAGTACTTTGTAAGTGCAACGAGATAGGTTTGCAAGATAATAAGGAGCACATAAATAAAAACTAGGGACTGCTAAGATAAAGTAACAATTAAGTTAGTTTAACGAGTGTGGAAAAGTGGTGGTAGGAGTTGCGAAATTGTCTCCAGGCAATCGATAACTAGGCCGGTAATCATTATTGCAATTTTATATGAGGGAGAGGCATAAGCTAACATACTTTCTTTACTTGGATCATATGCACTTATGATTGGAACTCTAGCAAGCATCCGCAAGTACTAAAGATCATTAAGGTAAAACCCAACCATAGCATTATAAGGTATCAAGTCCTCTTTACTCCCATATGCAACAACCCACCTACTCGGGTTTATGCTTCTGTCACTGAAGCAACCCACCATAGGCAAATCATGAACACATTGCAACACCCTACAGCGAGGATCCCTTATGCTTGCGCGACATGGAGAGCACCATATGACAGCACCAATAATAAAAAATGCAACTCAAACCAATCATGATCATCAATCAACCCATAGGACAACAAAAATCTACTCACACATCATAGGATGGCAACACATCATTGGATAATAATATGAAGCATAAAGCACCATGTTCAACTAGAGGTTACAGCGGGTTGCGGGAGAGTGGACCACTGTAGATAGATGGGGGAAGTTGATGGAGGTGTTGGTGAAGATGACGGAGTTGTTGGAGTAGATCACCGTCACGATGATGGCTCCGGCAGCGTTCTGGTGCCACCGGGAGAGAGGGGGAGAGATCCCCCTCCTTCTTCTTCTTCCTTGACCTTCCCCCCTAGATGGGAGAAGGGTTTCCCCTCTGGTCCATAGCCCCCATGGTGGCGGAGGGGTGAGAGCCCCTCCGAGATTGGATCTCTCTCTATTTCCTTCTGTTTCTTTGCTCCCAGATTCTGGCCTTTCACCGTTTCTTAAATATCCGGAGATCCGTAACTCCGATCGGGTTGAAATTTTGAGGGGATTTTTATCCAGATATTATATTTATTGCAGCGAGAGAAGGGCACCAACCTCCTTACGGGGTGATGACAAGGGCCCAGGGCGCGATTAGGGGGGTAGGTCACGCCCCGTGGGTTGTGGTCACCTCGGGCATCGTCTCGCGTTGATTCTCTTTCCCAAAAATCACATATATTCCAAAAAAATCTCCATAAGTTTTTATCACGTTTGGACTTCGTTTGATATGGATATTTTACGAAACAAAAAACATGCACAAATAGGAACTGGCACAGGGCACTGGATCAATATGTTAGTCCCACAAATACTATAAAAAGTTGCCAAAAGTATATGAAAGTTGTAGAATATTGGCATCAAACAATCAAAAATTATAGATACGACAGAGACGTATCAACATCCCCAAGCTTAATTCCCGCTCGTCCTCGAGTAGGTAAATGATAAAAAAGATAATTTTTGATGTGGAATGATACCTAGCATAACCTTGTTCATATAATTTAGTCATGGCATGAATATTAAGACACGAGTGATTCAAAGCAATAGTCTATCATTTGACATTAAGACAATAATACTTCAAGCATACTAATAAAGCATTTGTATCTCTTCAAAATATAATGGCAAAAGAAAGGTATCCCTACAATATCATATAGTTTGACTATGCTCCATCTTCCCCACACAAAGTATTTATATCATTCACAACCCCGATGACAAGTCAAGCAATTGTTTCACACCTTTTATGTTCTCAAACTTTTTCAACCCTCACGCAATACATGAGCGTGAGCCATGGATATAACACTATTGGGGGAATAGAATATGGTGGAGGTTGTGAAGAAAAAGGAGAAGATGGTCTCACATCAACTAGGCGTATCAACGAGCTATGGAGATGCCCATTAATAGATATTAATGTGGGTGAGTAGGGATTGCCATGCAACGGATGCACTAGAGGTATAAGTGTATGAAATATCAAAAAGAAACTAAGTGGGTGTGCATCCAACTTGCTTGCTCATGAAGACCTAGGGCAATTTGAGGAAGCCCGTCATTGGAATATACAAGCCAAGTTATATAATGAAAAATTCCCACTAGTATATGAAAGTGACAAAATAGGAGACTCTCTATCATGAAGAGCATGGTGCTACTCTGAAGCACAAGTGTGGAAAAAATATAGTAGCATTGTCCCTTCTCTCTTTATCAATTTTTATTATTTTGGTGGGCATCTTTGGCCTCCCTTTTTTGGGGCTTCGATGGCCTCTTTTATTTTCCATAAAGTCTGGAGTCTTGTCCCAACTTGTGAGGGAATCATAGCTTCCATCATCCTTTCCTCACATGGGACAATGCTCTAATAACGATGGTCATCACACTTTTATTTACTTACAACTCAAGAATTACAAATGATGGTGCGTGTCATAATGAACGGAACGGTGGAAGTTGCATGGCAATATATCTCAGAATGGATATGGAAATGCCATAATAGGTAGGTATGGTGGTTGTTTTGAAGAAAGATATATAGTGGCTGTTTTGAGGAAGGTGGGTTGATCGCACTGGCGAAAGTTGCGCGGTACTAGAGAGGCTAGCAAAGGTGGAAGGGTGAGAGTGCGTATAATCCATGGACTCAGATTAGTAATAAAGAACTCACATACTTATTGCAAAAGTCTATTAGTCATCAAAGCAAATCATTACACGCATGCCCCTATGGGAGAGGTTGGTAGGAGTAAACCATCGCGCGCTCCCGACCCTCACACAAAGGTTGACAATCTATAAACAAATCATGCTCCGACTTCCTTACATAAAGGTTCACCATACGTGCATGCTACGGGAATTACAAACATTTACACAAGTATTTTTACCAATTCACAATTACTTCCTAACATGACTCTTAACATTACCATCTTTATATGTCAAAACTTTATGCAAGGAATCAAACTTCTCATAATACTCAATGCACTTAATATGGAAGTTTTTATGTTACCATGCTATTTAAAGACTCTCAAAATAATATAAGTGAGGTCTGAGAGTTCAGTTATTTTTATTTCTATAAAAGCAAACACCACCGTGCTCTAAAAAGGTATAAGTGAAGCACTAGAGCAAAATTGCCTATCTCAAAAGATATAAGTGAAGCACACAGAGTATTCTAATAAATTCATGATTAATGTGTGTCTCTCTCAAAAGATGTGTGCAACAAATATGATTGTGGAAAACTAGAAAGCAAAGACTCATATCATACAAGACGCTCCAAGCAAAACACAAATCATGTGGTGAATAAAAATATAGCCTCAAGTAAATTTACCGATGGATTGAAGACGAAAGAGGGGATGCCTTCCGGGGCATCCCCAAGCTTAGGCTCTTTGGCATCCGAATATGACTTGGGGTGCCTTGGGCATACCCAAGCTTAGGCTCTTGCCAGTCTTTATTCCATAGTCCATCAAATCATTACCCAAAACTTGAAAGCTTCACAACATAAAACTTAACAGAAAACTTGTGAGATCCGTTAGTATAAGAAAATAAATCACCACTTTAGGTACTGTTGTGAACTCATTATTTATTTATATTGGTGTAATACCTAATATATTCTAACTTCTCCATGGTTCATACCCCCCGATAGAACCCATAGATACATCAAAATAGGTACACAACACAAAGAAAACAAAATCTGTCAAAAACGGAACAGCCTGTAGAAATCTGAAAACTTCGTATCCTTATGTAACTCAAAAAATTATTAAACATTAGGAAAACCTGGTAAATTTGTATATCAATCTTGTGTAAACATTTCAGACTCATTCGATGCTCTGAAAAATTTATAAAATTCCTAGACTGAGCGCAAAAGTTTCTATTTTTCAGCAAGATCAAATCAACAACCACCATAGACCATCTCAAAGGTATTAATTGGATCAAACACTAATTAAAACACCAAAACACAATTACTACATAAGTATTAATGTGTGAAACACTCAAAAACAGAAGCAAAAACAGAACATAAAAATAAAACTGGGTTGCCTCCCAACAAGCGCTATTGTTTAACGCACCTAGTTAGGCAAAACACAATAGATCTAGGTATTGTCATATTTGGTATGCATCTCCTAAATTGCACAATTATAAGTCCTACTAGGTCCGTTGTTCATATCAATAATAATGCTCCTAGGCATAAGTCAAGAGATTCAGTTATGGCAATTGGTTTCTTAACAATATTGAAAAAGTTAGGGTGAATATTAACCTCTTAAGATCTTCACCTCCCTTACTAGAGGATTCACCCTTATTTTTAGGCACATAAACAAACTTGGAAGATTTAGGAGGAGAAGAATTTGGAGTGGTTTGAATCAAGGCAAAAGCGGATCCCAAGTTGGTAATAACATCCTCTAGCTTGCCAATTCTAGAGGAATCCTGATCCATTTTTTCATTAACTATGGGTTCCTTTTCCCTTAAATTTTTTAGAGTAACTCCTACCTTAGATCCATATTGAGTAATGTGATTATGAATCTTTTTATCCAAGTTTTCAATGAGCTCAACAGTAGGAACCTTTTTTTTCAATAATATCTAGCCTTCACATCACATGTTCCAAAGTCAAGATTGTTCCATTAACCATGATTGGAGGTGAACATACCAGATTTATCATAGCGCTATAAGAATCAAAGGTATGACTTCCCATGAAATTTCTTCCCATAAGGGTATCTAGAACATATCTATTCCATGGAGAAATACCCACATAAAAATTGCGAAGGAGAACGGTAGTAGATTGCTTACAAATAGATCTATTTTGAGCATTACAAATTCCATACCAAGCATCTTTTAAGTTTTCCCCTCCCTTTGCTTAAAATGAAGAACTTCATTCTTGGGGTCATTAGCTATAGTGGCAATATTAGCCATGAGTTCAAGCAATCCAACACACGAGCGAACAAAAGGCAAACGAAAAGGCGAACGGAAGAAGGGCGAATAAAAAGGCAAATCTTTTTGGTATTTTCTGAAAATCGTTTTAGAAGTGAGGGAGAGGAAAACGAGAGGCAAATGGAAAATAAAGTAAATGCAATATATGAGTTTGTGATGGGTACTTGGTAGGCTTGATGTGTATCCTCCCCGGCAACGACGCCAGAAATCCTTCTTGCTACCTCTTGAGCGTGTGTTAGTTTTCCCTTGAAGAGGAAAGGGTGATGCAGCAAAGTAGATAAGTATTTCCCTCAGTTGTTGAGAACCAAGGTATCAATCTAGTAGGAGGAACAAGCAAATAACCAATGGATGCACTTACACAAACAAGCAAACTCTTGCACCCAACGCTATAAAGGGGTTGTCAATCCCTTCACGGTTATTTGCAAGGATTAGATCTGATAGAGATAGATGTAATAGATTGCGGAAAGTAAAAAGAAAATAAATTGCAGCAAGGAATTTTTGGTATTTTTGTTTTATAGATCTGAAAATATATTATGGAAAGTAGACCCAGGGGCCACAGGTTTCACTAGAGGCTACTCACTTGAAGGAAATTATCACGGTGGGTGGACAAATTACTGTCGAGCAATTGATAGAAAAGCGAATAATTATGAAGATATCCAAGGAAATGATTATGCGTATAGGCATCACATCCGTGTCAAGTAGACCAAAACGATTCTGCATCTACTACTATTACCCCACACATCGACCGACTCATGCCTGCATCTAGAGTATTAAGTTCATGAAGAACAGAGTAACACATTAGGTAAGATGACATGATTTAGAGGGATAAACTCAAGCAATATGATGAAAACCCCATCTTGTTACCCTTGATAGCAACAATACGATACGTGCCTCACTACCCCTACTTTTTCACTGGGTGAGGACACCGCAAGATTGAACCCAAAACTAAGCACTTCTCCCATTGCAAGAATTACCAATCTAGTTGGCCAAACCAAACCAATAAGTCAAAGAGACTTGCAAAGATATGAAATCATGCATACAAGAATTCAGAAAAGACTCAAATAATATTCATGGATAATATGAACATAAACCCACAATTCATCGGATCTCGACAAACACACCGCAAAAGAGTATTACATTGGATAGATCTCCATGAAGATCATGAAGAACATGGTATTGAAGCACAAAGAGAGAGAAGAAGCCATCTAGCTACTAGCTATGGACCCGTAGGTCTGTGGTGGACTACTCACGCATCATCGGAGGGGCAATGGAGTTGATGTAGATGCCCTCCGTGATCGGATCCCCCTCTGGCAGATTACCGGAAAAGGCTCCAAGATTGGATCTCTCGGGAATGAAGGCTTCTGACGGCAGAAAAATATTTGCATGGCTCTTTTTGGCATTGGGGGAATATTTGGGTACTTATAGGACAAAGATTAGGGCTAGGAGACCTGCCAGGCACAACCAGGGGGCGGCCGCACCCCTGGCTTGTGACCTCCTGGCAGAGTCCCTGCCTTGCACTCCAAGCCTGGTAGATCTCTCTTGTTCTAGAAAAAATCATTCCGAAGATTTTATTCCGTTTGGACTCCATTTAATATTCCATATATGCAATACTCAAAAACAAGGAAAAAACAAAAACTAGCACTAGGCTCTAGATTAATAAGTTAGTCCCAAAAATAATATAAAATAGCATATTAATGCATATAAAACATCCAAAACAGATAATATAATAGTATGACACAATCAAAAATTATAGATACGTTAGAGACGTATCACATAGCAAGCATCAAGTTCATCAAAAAGGGGTATTTCAAACGAATCCAAGGGATCATAGCAATTATCATAGCATTTATCCTTTGGTAAGAACGAAGGAAATTAAACAATGTATGAGTTGAAGAGTTACTCTCATTAGAAGGTGGGCACGGGTAGCTGGTCTGCTCTTGCTCCTTTTGTTCTTCGCTCTCCTCCTCATCTTTTTCATCCAATGAGCTCACAGTGTCATCAATTTCTTCTTCCATAGATTCTTGCAAAATATCAGTCTCTTCTTGGATAGCGAAAATTTTCTCAATAAATTGATCAATATGGGCATTATATTCATAATTGGCATTACAATAACGAAGCATAGCCAAATTTTGGGATCGGTAAACAACATCATCATAATCTTCATACTTTCCAAACAAAGCTTCAATTTCATAAGCACCCTTAAAAGCAAAAATATCTTCATACTTTTCAAACAAAGCTTCAATTTCATAAGCACCCTTAAAAGCAACAATCTCCTCTATTTGTTCCACATCATCGTAATCATATATACCATTAGCATAAGAAGCCAAGGTTTCATTACCATTGAATAATAGTTTCCCTTCTTGAGTCAAGTGATAATCCCTAAAGTATTCACGTTGATCCAACGTGTATCCCATTATATAATTGAATGGGGTTTTCTCGGGATTATTAAAGTAGTGCATAATATCTTTCACATAACGAGCATCGAGTGTTTTAGCAGGTTCCCCATCTCCATGAGTAGCAAGTACACCTAATGTTTTTGGTATTTCATGATCCATATCTATTGGGGATATAACCCCACGGTGAGACTCGCCTCTGAGACACCGGGTCACACCTGGCGGCTCATACGCCAGCCCAAGGATGGGCCATGAAGATGTAAGCCCAAGATGTTGGGCGGCTTAACAAGATGGGACCGGACATGGCCCGAATGGAGAAAGCATGAAGACCAGGGCGGGTGAGCCGCCCGGAGACAACTTGCCCAGGAAGGCAAGACAATGTAGAGATAGAATCAGACACGTTGTGAGAGTCGGTTACGACTTGTATGACCCGTGGTATTGACCTCTTATATAAAGGAGAGACTCGGGGCGAGTTAGAGGATCAACTATCAAGAACTAGGTCAAGCAAACAGCTCCCATGTAATCGATACTCCAAGCAATACAAGCACAAGCAGGACGTAGGCTGTTACCTCTACTTGAGGGGCCGAACCTGGGTAAACCCGTGTCCTTCGTCCCAATCAACCCCTTTGAGTCCATCACCTTAGCGATGGCCTCGAATCCAAGTCCGTTCACCCGGACATCTGCCGTGACAAAACCACGACAACTGGTGCCCACCATGGGGCCAGCGCTCGATGGTGTTAAGTTCTCAAAGGGCTCTCTCCCAGGGTTCGAAGGATACGTGATCAGAAGGATGAGCAAGAGTCGCCACGGCCGGCTCTACATCGACGACGCCGGCTGGGGTCATGTGGCCGATTCTGTCGAATATGGATTCCGGGTTCCCTTCGGTGGAATCCACATCTTCGTCGGCAAGGTTGATGGATCTACACCCGGGCCGGACATCTACACCAACATCGTCGAGCCGGCTCGGCGCGCTCAACCCGCCCAATATGTGCGACCCGCCCATGTTAATCCGGGCCAGAAGCACGTCTTCGTGGGATTTACTCAAGGTATGGATCTTGAGGCTACTGCATCGCAGGATACCCTTGTCTATTCAGAGGACGGATCTTCGAGCGGAGAAGCAGAGTCGATCTACCAGCTTCACAATGGTGGGCTAGGGGGCTACGATGAGCCTTACCCTGAGTCAGAATGGTCTGAGCCAGACGATCTCGGGCTGCCGGTTCATGCGGCCGTGTTCATGGCGGGGTGAGCCCCAGGCACGAGCAGCACAGCCGCCGGATCAACAAACACGGGATCTGATTCGCCGCCGCTGGCTCAAGTTCTTCTGGATCTGATGAACGAGCTCGCAAATTTGATGGCCACCGAAGTCACAGCAGATAATCAAGCCGCTCGGAACTTGGAGATCGTAAGACTCAAGGACCAGATGGTGGAGGAGCAGCAGAGGATAGCCGAGTTAAAAGTTCAGATGAAGGCGGAGGCAGACCGCCTTAGGACGGATGCTTTCTGCCTTGAGCTAGAGCAGCAATCAGCGGCTGCGATGCAGCGGATGAGGCATCAATCCCGCTTACGAGAAAATTATGAGGCTAGGAATCTCTTTAACACTCCAGGAACGGGATGAGCAGCGGATGCGCCTGGAAGTCGGCCGGCGGCTCGACAACAGCTTAACCTGCCTCGACGAAACCAGGCTTCACCAGCGGTGTTTCCGACGCCGGCAGGCCATTATTCCAAACCGGCGGAGAACATGGTGGCCGCAGCCACCCGGCTTGAAACAATCCCTATTCCAGATGAGGCACCTTTTTCGGAAGAGGTACGGAACACCATTGGGTACCTTTAGACGGCGATGGCCCAGCAGGAGAAATATGCTTACAACCGGAGCCATGTTCATTCAACCCCCCTCCCCAGCCGCAGCTTTAGCCGACGCTATGAATCGCCGGCAGTTTCCAGCAGCGATCGGCACAGGGGCCCCCCAGGGGATGATCAGGTGGCTCTAGATGCACAAGCGCTCATAAACCAGGCGAGAAATTATCAAGATGTGACGGCTTTGGTCACGACGGCTCACCAAGAGCCCGCGCCCTCCGTATCTGTAGGAGCGGGAGCGACCACCAGGGCCGTGAGAGTATCATGCTTAGCACTGGCTCTTCGGAATGAGCGGTTGCCGAAGGATTTCAAAGGACCTCGCAAAGTCCCGAATTACACTACCGACTTGCCTCTGGAGGCCTGGATCGAAAGCTATGAGTTGGCTATGGAGATGTTGCATGTCAATGAGGCGGTGTGTGCTAAATATTTCATCATGATGCTTGAAGGTCCGGCTCGCACGTGGTTAAAGGGTTTTCCACCCAATACCATCAATTCATGGGCTAAGTTAAGAGCAAGGTTCATCAAAAACTTTCAAGGGACTTGCAAACAGCCTATGACAATTGTGGATCTCGATCATTGTGTCCAGCAGGAGAATGAGTCGGCTCATCATTGGGTCCGATGGGTGTCGACCATCATCCACTCATCTGAACAGATCACGGCGGCTCAAGCGGTGCTGATCCTAGAAAAGAACTGTCACTTCGTCCCTCTGAAGCAGAAGCTCGGCCGGCTCAAACTTACGTGTCAGGACATGGGAGAACTCATGGTGGCTCTCACAAAGTATGCTGACTCTGATAACATGAAGGATCCAGGTTTTGATGAGGAGAAGGCCAGCCAAGGTAAAAAGAACAACCAGGGCAAGGGTGCAGCAAGTAATGGTAACCAGAGCAAGTGGAAGAACCCGGATGGCAGGTCAGAACTGGTGGCCAATGCGAGCACCGGCTAGAATAATCCTAAGGGCAATGGGAAGTTCAGACCGCCTTTTAACAAAAATAAGACTCCTTTCAATTTGGAGGAAATGCTCAATAAACCCTGTCCGGAGCACAGCCGGCCCGATAGAGCTGCGGGGCACACATGGGGTAATTGCCACATCATGCAAAAGTTCAAGAACTACAACATGCAGCAGCACAACAACCATGGTGGTGGCCCGCCCGACGGCTTAGGGCCAGGCGGGTCAGGAGCCGGATTTGGATCTGGCGGCTCAGGGTCCGGTCATCATGGTCATGGCAATCAAGAAGGACATCCTCAGCACTCTGGTAACAACAATCAACAACATCATGATCAATTTGGGTATCAGAGTAATCCAAAGCAGCTCAGTTCGGGCCAGTATCATGTTTTTACGACCAACCTTAACAAGTGGGATCAGAAATTGCGCAAGCGAGCGGTTAACGCAGTCACGCCGGCTCTGCCGCAATACTTAAAGTGGTCTGAGTATGACATAACATGGAGCCGGCAGGATCACCCGCCGCGTGTTGATGACCCGGGGCGGCTAGCCCTGGTAGTTGCCCCCCCCCAAGTGGGAGGATATATGGTGAATAAGGTACTCATGGATGGTGGCAGTAGCATCAACATCCTGTATTATGACACCTTCCAGTGGATGAAGCTGCTTGATAAAGACCTTAAGCCCTCATCAACAGTTTTTCATGGTGTAGTACCGGGCAAGTCAGCTTACCCGGTGGGCAGGATTTCTTTGGAAGTCGCATTTGGTGACGAGTACAACTACAGGGTGGAGTCCTTGTGGTTTGAAGTGGTCAAGATCAAGAGCCCTTATCATGCATTGTTTGGGCGGACGGCTTATGCTAAGTTCATGGCTAGGCCCTGTTATGTCTACTTACAGCTCAAGATGCCCAGGTTAAAGGGCACGATTACTGTTCATGGTGATCAGAATACGGCTATTGAGTGCAAAGAAGGGGACGCGGCTTACGTGGAATCCAGTTGTGCTGAGGCGGAGCTCAAGTTCTATAAGGAGAATGTTGACCCGGAGGATATGACCCCACTAAAGAAGCCCACCACGGAGGTTGAGCTGCCCCTCAAGTGTTTGGCGAATGATACCAAGGCAGTAGATTTCACTCCGGGCGACTCATCCAAACAGTTCATTATTGGGGCCAACATGGATCCCAAATAGGAAAGCGCGCTCATCAAATTCATCCGTGAGAATCGGGACATCTTTGCATGGAAACCTTCTGATATGCCGGGTGTACCGAGAGAGTTCGCTGAGCATAACCTTAATGTGGATCCTAAGTTTAAACTGGTCAAGCAATTTCTACGGCGGTTCAACGAGAGATGCAAGGCCATTGGGGAAGAGGTCGCCCGACTCTTAGCGGCGGGTTTCATCGTCGAGGTCTTTCACCCGGAGTGGCTTTCTAACCCAGTGCTTGTGCTCAAGAAGAACGGCACATGGCATATGTGCGTGGACTATACAGATCTTAACAAGGCCTGTCCAACTGATCCTTTGTCTCCCTCGTATAGATCAAATCATTGATGCTACGACGGGTTGCGAAAGTTTATGCTTCCTGGACGCTTATTCGGGTTACCATCAGATCAAGATGGCGGTTAAAGACCAAGAGAAGACGGCTTTCATCACGCCTTTTGGAGCCTTCTGCTATGTGTCTATGCCTTTTGGGCTCAAGAGTGCCCATGCGACTTATCAGCGTTGTGTACAGAATTATCTTCACAATCAGATTGGACACAACGTTCATGCTTATGTGGATGATATTGTGATCAAGTCAAGGAAGAAGGAGACCCTGATTGACGGCTTAAAGGAAACCTTCGACAATCTGTGGACTTATAAGATGATGCTTAATCCGGCAAAGTGCGTCTTTGGTGTTCCGGCTGGCAAGCTCTTGGGATTTCTAGTTTCTGAGCATGGTATTGAGGCTAACCCGGATAAGATCAAGGATATCACCTCGCTGGCTGAGCCGACTTGTATCAATGATGTCCAACGTCTGGCAGGGCAGATCGCCGCATTGAGCCGGTTTAAAAACCATCTTGGTGAGAAAGCCATCCCTTTGTATCAAATGATGAGGAAGACAGACAATTTTGTTTGGAGTACGACAGCGGGTGAAGCGTTTGAGACACTCAAGAAGCATCTCACTGAGCCGCCGGTTTTAGCCACTCTGGATGAAAAAGAACCCTTGTTCCTATATGTGGCGGCTAACAACAGGGATGTCAGGGCTACAATTGTGGTCGAGCGCAAGGAGTCAGGGAAAGAATATCTGGTTCAGAGGCCGGTTTATTATATCAGTGAGGTCCTGACAGAGTCCAAGTAGAGGTATCTACATTGGGAGAAGCTAGTGTCTGGGGTGTTCATGGCCAACTGCAAGTTAAAGCATTACTTCTTAGGGCACCAGATCACCGTGGTCAGCTCTGCTCTGTTGGGGGACATAATTCAAAACAAAGAAGCCATTGGTAGGATTGCTAAGTGGGCATTGGAGCTGGGACCTCTCAATCTGAAATACGTACCTCGTACGGGTGTCAAGTCTCAAGCCCTTGTGGATTTCATAAACGACTGGACAGAGTGTCAGGCACCCGAAGAAAAGCCAGATAACACATACTGGACAATACACTTTGATGGATCCAAGCAGCTGGAAGGATCAGGGGCAGGAGTTGTTTTAACATCTCCTAAAGGTGGTAAGTTCTGTTATGTGCTCTGGCTGATGTTCCCTTGCACTAATAATGCAGCTGAATACAAAGCCCTGCTTCATGGCCTCGGGATAGATGAGGTGATGAACTTAAGCCGGGTAAGGTGCTTCGGCGACTCAGACCTTGTGGCTCAGCAAGTTTCAGGCACTTGGGATTCCAGGGATCCGCGGATAGCGGCTTATCGTCAAGCGGTGGATGTAATTTCTGGTCACTTCAAGGGTTATCAGGTGGATCACATTGATCGTCGCAGGAACGAGGCGGGTGATGCCCTATCAAGGTTAGGCTCTCAACGAAAGCCGGTGCTGCCCAATATCTTTCTGGACGTCTTATATCACCCGACTGTCAAGTTACCCTCAGAGGAAGATTTGGCTGTTCCAGACCCGGAGGGACAATTGGTGGCAGCTCTACATGCTATTCCTGATTGGACTATGCCTTACTTGGCGTATTTGACCTAAGGCGAGTTACCCGATGATGAAAATCTGGCCAGACAGATAACCTGACGGACTAAATCCATGACGATAGTCAATGGCGAGTTACACAAGTGTAGTGTCACCGGAGTGTTTCAACGTTGTGTCTCACCAGAGGAGGGTAAGGAAATCTTAAATGAAATTCATGCTAGTGATTGCAGACATCACGCCGGCTCAAAATCTCTGGTGGCCAAGGCTTTCCAGCATGGTTTCTTCTGGTTGACGGCTCACAAGGATGCAGAGGATCTGGTCTGCAAGTGCGACGACTGTCAAAAGTTTGGCCGGCGTGCTCATGTTCCGGCTCAAGAATTGCGCATGATACCAATTACTTGGCTGTTTGCAGTCTGGGGGCTCGATATGGTCGGGCCTTTCAAGAGATCCAAGGATAAGAAAACACACCTCTTGGTGGCGGTTGATAAGTTCACCAAGTGGGTAGAGGCTGAGCCGGTCAGCAAGTGTGACGCGGCTACGACGGTTCAGTTTATCAAAAAGGTGATCTACCGTTTTGGTTACCCTCACAGCATCATCACGGACAATGGAACAAACTTGTCCAAGGGGGCTATGAAAACATTCTGCGACCTGGAACACATCCGGCTTGATGTTTCCGCGGTTGCTCATCCACAGTCCAACGGTCAGGCGGAGCATGCTAACCAAGAAATCTTGAGAGGTATCAAGCCCCGGCTTATGGTTCCTTTACAACGGATGCCAGGTTGTTGGGTGGAGGAGTTGCCATCCGTCTTATGGAGCATCAGAACTACCCCCAACAGATCCACAGGTTATACACCTTTCTTCATGGTTTACGGTGCAGAGGCCGTGTTACCAAGTGACATCCGGCATGACTTGCCACGAGTGGCGGCTTACGTTGAGACGGACAATGAGACGGCACGTCAAGATGCGTTGTATGCCTTGGAGGAGGAATGAGAACTGGCAGCTGCTCGTTTGGCGATTTATCAGCAAGACCTGCGCTGCTATCATAGGCGCAGAGTCAAGACCCGAACGTTTCAGGAAGGCGACTTAGTGCTGCGGCTGATTCAAGACTAGACTAATATGCATAAGTTGTCCCCTCCATGGGAAGGACCGTTCGTGGTCAGCAGAAATCTCAACAACGGGTCATATTACCTCATTGACATCCGAGACGATTCAGATACCTCGGGGCAGGAGACCCGTCGGTCGTGGAACATAGCGCATCTGCAGCCTTATTACACTTAAGTCATTGAGACTTGACATTGTACACTATCATTGTACATATCATATTTATATATGAATCAAATTGGCACCCCTGCGAGTCGGGGCCTCTGCCGTTTCGCATATCTTCATTCATACAAGAAAGATCCAAACTTGGTTGCCCAGGGGGCTTCCCACCCTCCGGGTGTAGCTTATCAGACCCTATCAGTCGGCTCTTAAGCCAAAAAGTTGACAAGTCAACTTGGTTGTCCAGGGGGCTTCCCACCCTCCGGGTGTAGCTTATCAGACCCTATGAGCCGGCTCTTAAGCCAAAAAGTTGACAAGTCAACTTGGTTGTCCAGGGGGCTTCCCACCCTTCGGGTGTAGCTTATCAGACCCTATCAGCCGGCTCTTAAGCCAAAAATGTTGACAAGTCAACATAGCCGTACAGGGGGCTTCCCACCCTCTGGGTGTAGCTTATCAGACCCTATCAGTCGGCTCTTAAGCCAAAAATGTTGACAAGTCAACACAGCCATACAGGGGGCTTCCCACCCTCCGGGTGTAGCTTATCAGACCCCACCGGTCGGCTCTTAAGCCAAAAATGTTGACAAGTTAACATAGTCGTACAAGGGCTTCCCACCCTCCGGGTGTAGCTTATCAGACCCTATCGGTCGGCTCTTAAGCCAAAAATGTTGACAAGTCAACATAGCCATACAGGGGGCTTCCCACCCTCCGGGTGTAGCTTATCAGACCCTATCGGTCGGCTCTTAAGCCAAAAATGTTGACAAGTCAACACGTTAGGAAGATACAACATCTTTGGGTTATGCTTTTAAGTCTCCCTCCTAACAATATCAAGATACGTCTATTCTTGCAGGTCAGTTAAGCTACCAAGAGCCGGTAAAGCATCCAATGAGAAGTGCAAGGAAGATGACATATATATGTTAAGCCGGACTATTTAATATGTGCACGATGGCACAGTTCAAGCAAAAGGCAAAGTTACTACCAGTCTATTACATATGCTCTCCGAAGAGCCCAAAAATAGCTAAGTGTTTTACACCTCTCATTGCGGGTCACAAGAGCCGGCTTATCAATGGCATTCACAATTCCTTTAGCTGGCCGGCGGGTCACCCTGCTCCGGGTCTTCAACCTCCTTGATCTGAAGATTGTCCAAGTCCCAGTTTTAGTGGGTTAAAGTTGCAAAGTTCCCTTCTTCAAAGAATGGGGACGGGTCAAGTTCAGAAGCAAAAAGGTGCTTACTGCGGGCGGGTGTCAGGTCCTTGGACTCAAAGAGAGGGCCACAAATTCTCTTCTGATCTGCGTTGTAAGCCACCTGATATGTTGCCAAGTTCACTTCTTCTGCTAACATGGAGGCAGCATCCGTAAACTCGAAGCCATCATCTTTTTTGGAGGGAAACCCGTCCATCATGTCTTCAGGAGTCAACTCCGGAGCAAAGGCCAGTGCTCGGCTTATAGCTGCGATAGCCCCCTGTCGGGCGGCTGATTTCTTCAACTCTACGATTTGCTTCGGCAGCGTGGAAAGAAGCTCTAGGACCCGTTTCATAGTTGAGGGGTGTGGTATCCTTCTAGAGCACAACCTTGATCATGCAAACAGCCCCACAGTAAAGCTGTTCCGTCAGAGTATAAATCGCCTTCAGGGGCAGCAAGCTATCAGAAGCAAGTTGGCGGCTCCTTGGACCTACATAAGACGGATTATTCGTCATAAGTCACCAGTACAAGAAGACATACACAAACATCAACATCATCGGCCCGTTGAGTAAGGGCGGCTTGTTCAGTCTTAGCAGACTCTTTGAAAGCGGCAAAGTTGGCTTGGATCTTGGTTAATTCTTCAGCAATGAGCTGACACTTTTCATCCGCCTTGCTTCAGGCGGCTTGCTGCGTGGCAAGATTAACCTTTAAGTCGGCCATTGCTGACCCGACTTCGTTTAAAGCTTCCTGTGACATACCAAAATATGGGATAAGTCATTAGGAGGAAATTTTTCAGATAAGGAAGATTAAGCAAGTCTCAAACAGATTGCAAGCAATATGTATACCCTTGGGGGCTAATGTCTATTCGATCTTCAAGATTAAAATGCAGTTCTGGACCATCTTTATCAACTTAACCCGGAACTTGGGGGCTACATGCTGGCTTTTCAAGTTATTTAGAATGAAAGTCCCGACTCAACTTTGACAAGATTGAGCTGGCCCTTGGGGGCTACAATCGGCTCTGTTACCTATCTTCAATAAAGTCCCGACTGAACTTTGACAAGATTGAGCTGGCCCTTGGGGGCTACAATCAGCTCTGTTACCTATCTTCAATAAAGCTCCGGTTCAATGTTATCAACTTTGAGCCAACCCTTGGGGGATAACAACGATGATTTGCGATTACTTCTAAGTAAGTTGAGGCCTACAGGCTAAATATTTCTACTTCTACCAAGTTATGAAGACCCGGATTATCATCAGCTAATGTTAACCCAGCCCTTGGGGGCTATGTAAGGGTATAAGGAGGATGGGAATACCTCGTATTTCTTCTTCATCAAGTTGACAAGCTCGAGCTCCAGGTCCCGACTTGTGGACAGGCGGTTCAAATAACCAGCATGAAGTTCATCGGCTGTCAGCTTCTCTAAAGCGAGGGACTCAAACTGCAATTTCTTGGAGGTTTTAGTCGGCTCACTATGCTTTGTTAGCACATGAGGTGGAGGAGAGTGGAAGCCGGCGACGGTAATCAAGACGTCCGGAGTAGTTGTGTCATCAGCAACCTTGGCAGGGCTCGGCGGCTTGGAATGGTCCTTCGGAGGACTTTCAGGAATCATATCGTCAGCTGCCGGCTCTATAGAAGCCGTCGAGGGATCTACATATGGCATGGGAGCATCCGGCTTGGCAGGCTCCCGGTCTTGAGCATTAGGACCAGGGGAGGACTTGTTGGTCTTCCTTCGCTTGGCTTGAGCCCTAAAAAGCATAAAGGTTAGAGCCCAAGGCTTACAACCACCAAAGATTCGGATGTAAGGCTTGAAAAACACATATAGCGGGTTAATCTTTGGAGGCGGTAGAGAAATGGCCGTAGAGTCGCCAGACGAAGGAGATGATCCCTGAAAAGCAGTTCAGGTAATGTAAGGCAGTTTTGGAGTTACAAAGGAAGGATTAGTGAAATCAAGCAGAGAAGGAATATATACCTCCGCTGGACGTTTCCTTTGATTTGGAGAGTTAGGCAACCCGGACATGAGAACAGTAGAGCCGGCGCTCTGGGTCTGGCATCGGGCGGCTTGCTGTTGCTTTTTCAAAAGAAATTGGGGGTCTAAGTAAGCTAGAGGATGAGAAAGGGGAACTTTTCGAATGACCCGCCGTAGGGGCGTTGGCGTGGCTGGTCTCTGTCTCGTCCTATGAATAGTTGTTGTCAGTAAGGTGAACAAACATGTGGCAAAAATAATCAAGTTATACGTTTGAGCCGTCGGATTCCGACTGTTCTTCTGGTTTTCCTGAGCAGTGGTTTTCTTCTTGTTGACCGCGTTCTTCTTCCTCGATTTCTTCAAAGGAGGAACATATTTCTTCTTCCAGAAGTCAGAATTAGCCTGAAAATATCAGACGGTAAAAGGTGAAGAGATTGCCAAGATATAGCTCATGCAGATAGGAGAGTGTAAAGAGTCACCCTACATCTGGGACCGGGTTAGCGGCACAGAAAGGCGCCAGCCCAATGGCGCTGCAAGCTCCTAAAGATTCGTGGACAAGACTCCAGATGGCAGTTGTAATGTCATCCTCTGATAGCGTTGTCCGGCTAAAGTAGAGGGAATCATCATATTGGCCTAGATATTTGCACATAAGGCGACTGCGCCGGCTGAAAGGCATGATCCTCCAAGAAATCCAGCAGCGGATCAAGTCTAGTCCCGTCAATCCATTGGCCATAAGGGCTTTAATTTTGGTGTGAGCCAGAGCATGCTTCGCCCGTTCAGCAGTTGACAGCCGACCAGGAAGCTCAGAGGTCGTCTTGAGCCGGGATGGGCGATAACCCGGCAGGGGATGCTCTCCATCAGGGGAGGTATCTTTACAGTAAAACCAACTCTTGTTCCAATCTTTAGGATGACTCGGCATTTGAACAAACAGAAAGGTTATGTCCCGGTGCCTCTGAATAGAAATCTCGCCAAGTTCTAAGCTTGGGCCGGCCTTCACCTCTGTCTGGCGGTTTGCATAAAAAAACTCACGAAAGAGACCAACTGATGGCTCTGTTTGCAAGTAGACTTCACTGAGCACTTGGAAGTTGCAGATGTTGGAAACAGAGTTGGGAGCAAGGTCTTGTGGGTGGAGCTTGTAAAAGTGAAGAACATCCCGAAAGAATTTTGAGCCAGGGGGTACAAACCCACGTTCGACATGATCTGAAAATAAAACTACTTCGCCCTCCTGAGGAACAAGTTTTAGTTCATTACCCGGAACCCGCCAATGGATGACATCTTTGGCGGGAATGGTGCCCGCGTGTACAAAGTCCATCAGGAATTCTTCAGTGATGCAAGAACCGACCCAATTGCATGAGTTGGATGCACGAGACATGGCGGTGGTTCAAAACCGCGCAAGGTAACAATGTACGGCGAGTCAGGGAATGACAGATGTCTACGGGCGGTTAAAAGCCTAAGATTTTATAATATTAAGCCGCCAGGATCCGGTTGGTGAGAGCCGGAATTACATGGCAGGTCAAGTTTATGAGAAGACAAGGCAAAATTTGGCTAAGTGTGGAAAAGAAGTTTCACAACATATCTCTGAGATTACGGATCTACAAAACAGAGAAAAATGGTTTTATTTCAAACCTAGCGACGAACTGTCAAAACGGTGAAAGTTTGAAAATGGCAGGCGGAGCAGTTGCAGATCTGCATGGTGCTGCTATCGGTTTTCTACAGAACGCCGCAATGGGGAAAGCATATCGTCGAGTTTTTATGGAGAAAGCATGGCTAGCATTGGAGAGAAGCTCATGTTCTAAGCGGCGGAAGAACTCCGTGAAACCCTACCGAAATGGCTACGAATCTAGGGGAGGAAAGACTGACCAGAGATGGCGCGGTGGACGCGGGCAGAACTCTAGAACTAACAGGTTGATGCAGCTGCCTCGACAACGACGGTGTGAAGACGTCACCGGAGCGAGGTGTGCTGGAGCGGCGGCATCGGAAGGAAGAAGACGAAGAGCGAGAGCGGAGGAAAACAAATGCCACCCTTCGCGGTCCTATTTAATAGGCAAAGGTGGAAACAGGCGTGATAATCCAGGCGACGGATATTATTTGACCGAGGCGGACGCCTCGATTCTCGGACCGTCCATTTAATAAGGGAAGATTCGTTGCGGACGTCAGAGGATCTTTCTGACAGATTTGACATGACGTCATGGTGGGTTATTGTTTACTTTCAGGTGACATAAGTGAGACTCGTAGCTGATTAAGAAGGAGACGGAATGAGGAAGCTCAAATCAACCCGGGGCCTAATGTTGGGGATATAACCCCACGGTGAGACCCGCCTCTGAGGCACCGGGTCACACATGGCGGCTCATACGCCAGCCCAAGGATGTTCCATGAAGATGTAAGCCCAAGACATTGAGCGGCTTAACAAGATGGGCTGGGACGTGGCCTAGACAGAGAAAGCATGAAGACCCGGGCGGGTGAGCTGCCCGGAGACAACTTGCCCAGGAAGGCAACACAATGTAGAGATAGAATCAGACACGATTGTGAGAGTCGGTTACGACTTGTATGACCCATGGTCTTGACCTCCTATATAAAGGCGAGACCCGGGGCGACTTAGAGGGATAAACTATCGAGAACTAGGTCAAGCAAACAGCTCCCTTGTAATCGATACTCCAAGCAATACAAGTACAAGCAGGACATAGGCTATTACCTCCACTTGAGGGGCCGAACCTGGGTAAACCCGTGTCCTTCGTCCCAATCAATCCCTTTGAGTCCATCACCTTAGCGATGGCCTCGAATCCAAGTCCGATCACCCGAACATCTGCCATGAAAAAACCATGACAATATCCATAACTAAAGATAGAGAACAACTTAGAACAGCAAAAAAAATCCACTTAGTGATAAAGCAAAGAGGCACACACGAGAATATTCACCCCATGCTATTGCTCCCTGGCAACAGCGCCAGAAAAAGGTCTTGCTAACCCACAAGTATAGGGGATCAGTTGTAGCCTCTTTCAATAAGTAAGAGTGTCGAACCCAACGAGGAGCTAAAGGTAGAACAAATATTCCCTCAAGTTCTATCGGCCATCGATACAACTCTACGCACGCTTAACGTTCGCTTTACCTAGAACAAGTATGAAACTAGAAGTACTTTGTAGGTGTAACGAGACAGGTTTGCAAGATAATAAGGAGAACGTAAATAAAAACTAGGAGCTGCTAGGATAAAGTAACAATTAAGTTAGTTTAACGAGTGTGGAAAAGTGGTGGTAGGAGTTGTGGAATTCCCTAGGCAATCGATAACTAGACCAGTAATCATTATTGCAATTTTATATTCCGAAGAGGCATAAGCTAACATACTTTCTCTACTTGGATCATATGCACTTATGATTGGAACTCTAGCAAGCATCCGCAACTACTAAAGATCACTAAGGTAAAACCCAACCATAGCATTATAAGGTAACAAGTCCTCTTTACTCCCATATGCAACAACCCACCTATCCGGGTTTATGCTTCTGTCACTCAAGCAACCCACCATAGGAAAATCTTGAACACATTGCAACACCCTACAACGAGGATCCCTCACGCTTGCGCGACAGGGAGAGCACCATAGGACATCACCAATAATAAAGAATGCAACGCCAACCAATCATGATCATCAATCAACCCATGGGACAACAAAAATCTACTCGGACATCATAGGATAGCAACACATCATTGAATAATAATATGAAGCATAAAGCACCATGTTCAAGTAGAGGGTACAACGGGTTGTGGGAGAGTGGACCACTGTAGATAGATGGGGGAAGGTGATGGAGGTGTTGGTGAAGATAACGGAGTTGCTGGACTAGAT
This sequence comes from Hordeum marinum, assembly GCA_022496015.1. NCBI lineage: Eukaryota > Viridiplantae > Streptophyta > Magnoliopsida > Poales > Poaceae > Hordeum > Hordeum marinum. Next base: position 115,705,417 of record CM039672.1, read on the forward strand.
CGCCGTCACGATGATGGCCTCGGTGGCATTCCGGTGCCACCGGGAGAGAGGGGGAGAGAGCCCCTCCTTCTTCTTATTACTTGACCTCCCCCAAGATGGGATAAGGGTTTTCCCTCTTGTCCATGACCTCCATAGTGGCGGAGGGGCGAGAGCCCCTCTGAGATTAGATCTCTCTCTTTGTTTCCTTCTGTTTCTGCGCTCCGAGATTCTGGCCTTTCACCGCTTCTTGAATATCTGGAGATCCGTAACTCTCACTGGTCTGAAATTTTGAGGAGATTTTTATACGGATATTAGCTTTCCTGTGGCGAAAGAAGGGTACCAACCGCCTTACGGGGTGACCACAAGGGCACAGGGCATGACCAGGGGGTAGGTCACACTCCCTGGCTTGCGGTCACCTCGGGCATTGTCTCACATTGATTCTTTTTCCCAAAAATCACATATATTCCAAAAAAATCTCCATAAGTTTTTATCACATTTGGACTTCGTTTGATATGAATTTTCTGCGAAACAAAAAATATGCAACAAAAAGGAACTAGCACTAGGCACTGGATCAATATGTTAGTCCCAAAAGTAGTATAAAAAGTTGCCAAAAGTATATGCATTAGCATGAAACAATCAAAAATTATAGATACGATGGAGGCGCATCATGGATACATAGACAACATTGTGTCCCTAGTATGCCTCTAGTAGACTAGCTCGTTGATCAAAGATGGTCAAGGTTTCCTAGCCATAGACATAATATGTCATTTGATAACGGGGTCACATCATTGGGAGAATGATGTGATGGACAAGACCCAAACTAAGAACATAGCATATGACTGTGTCAGTTTATTGCTATAGTTTTCTACATGTCAAATATCTGTTCCTATGACCATGAGATCATGCAACTCACTGACACCCGAGGAGTATCTTGTGTGTATCAAACATCGCAACATAACTGGGTGACTATAAAGATGCTCTACAGGTATCTTCGAGGGTGTCTGTTGAGTGGGAATGGATCAAGACTGGGATTATTTATTTCATGGGATGGATAGGTATCTGTCACGCCCAAGATGCGATCCTATCCTTATTTCGGCACGAGGGCCTCGAGAGGGATAGAAGCGCATCTCGTCATGTTGCAAGAATGGATATCATTACAAGTACATGTATAGAAGAGATGAGTATATGGAATTGGCTTACACTCGCCACAAGCTACATCAAGATCACATCAATACAACAACAAATTATAACATCATACAGAAGAGCAGGGTCCAACTACGGACAAAATCAAACGATAAATGACATCCATCCTTGCTATCACAGGCTGCCACCTGGAACCCATCCTAGATCGATGATGAAGAAGAAGAACCCCAAATCAAACAAGCATCGCGCTCACGTCAAATCATCGCATTACCTGTTCCTACAACTATTGTTGAAGTAATCTGTGAGCCACAGGGACTCAGCAATCTCATTTCCAAGGGTATCAAGGCTATCAAAGCTTAATGGGTGAGGTATGGTTAAGTGGTGAGGCTGCAGCAAGCAACTAAGCATTTATTTGAATGGTTAAGTGGTCTACGCATAATGGACGTGAACTAGTAATGATCACTAACTGATCCTGAACACCTACTTACGTCAATCATAACCCCACCGTGTTCTCTCTCGGATAAGGACTCACGAGAAGAGACAGTCATGGTTACACACATGATTGGTGTATTTTATTTGAGTTTACTTCAAGTTTGCTATGATCAGGTGTTATATAAAGTTTCCAAGTTGCCACATAACTGCGGGCATGGTTTTCCGAAAGATTTAACCCTATAGGGGTGCTCCAACTAGTCCATCACAAATTAACCAAACACCGCGTTGGAATTCCTCAACCGCGGAATCACCCGTAGTACTTGTGGAATCCCGATGGAAAATCTCAACTTCGAGATAGCCTAAAGTGTTGTCAAAATCCCACGCACAAGACGTTCGAGAAAGGTAAAACGAGTCCATCAAGGCCGCCCGACGTTCCAACAATCCCGATAGGAGCCGCGTATCTCGTTCTCAGGACACAGCCGGATGAGCGCAACATACAGTGGCCTGATAGAAATTACCCGAGTCGCTCCGGGTTGTCCCCGCACATGACTCTGTTTTGGACCAGCACCATCAGCACTGGCCCTCCCTGTATTATGTTGAATTAATCCACGAGGGGGCGACCCTCTATGCTTTAATAAGGTGATCAATATTATTATGTTGGGCAAATGTAGTACCAGAGTTGGGCCTTGCCAGACAAGTCTTATCCTAAAACGAAAATCAAGGGGGTCCTGATACGTCTCCAACGTCTATACTTTTCCTAACGCTTTTCCTCTTGTTTTGGACTCTAATTTGCATGATTTGAATGAAACTAACCCCGAACTGACGCTGTTTTCAGCAGAACTACCATGGTGTTGTTTTGTGCAGAAATAAAAGTTCTCAGAATGGAACGAAACTTTGCGAGGATTTTTTATATCGATAATAAGAATTTCTGGAGCCAAGACCTGCCAGAGAGGGGCACCTGGGTGGGCATAACCCACCAGGGCACGCCCCCCTATCCTGGCACGGCCAGGTGGGTTGTACCCACCTGGTGGCCCCACAAACCCTGATCCCGATGGTATAAAACCACATTATTCTAGAAAAAAATCAGGGAGAAAGAATTATCGCAATCCACAAGACGGAGCCGCCGCCACCTCCCGTTCTTCATCGGGAGGCCAGATCTAGAGTCCGTTTGGGGCTCCGGAGAGGGGCATCTTCGTTCTTCGTCATCACCAACCCTTTTCCATCGCCAATTCCATGATGCTCCCCACCGGGAGTGAGTAATTCCTTCGTAGGCTCGCTGGTCGGTGAGGAGTTGGATGACATTCATCATGTAATCGAATTAGTTTTGTTACGGCTTGATCCCTAGTATCCACTATGTTCTTAGATTGATGTTGCTATGACTTTGCCATGCTTAATGCTTGTCACTTTGGGCCCGGGTGCCATGAATTCAGATCAGAACCGTTTATGTTATCATCATTATATCCATGTTTTAGATCCAATCTTGCAAGTTATAGTCACCTACAATGTGTTATGATCCGGTAACCCCGGAGTGACAATAACCGGGACTTCTTCCGGTGATTACCGTAGTTTGAGGAGTTCATGTATTCACTATGTGTTAATGCTTTGTTCTGGTTCTCTATTAAAAGGAAGCCTTAATATCCCTTAGTTTCCAGTATGGACCCCGCTGCCATGGGAGGGTAGGAGAAAAGATGGCATGCAAGTTGTTTTAATAAAGCACGTATGACTATTTACGAAATACATGCCCACATTATATCGATGAACTGGAGCTAGTGTCATATTGCCCTAGGTTATAACTGTCTCATGATGAATATCATCCAACAAGGCACCGATCCAATGCCTACGAATTTATCTTATATTGTTTCTGCTAAGTTACTCCTGCTATCATCGTTGTTACACTTGCTACAAAATTACTGCTATCACTGTTACCGTTACTGTTACTGCTGTCACTACTATCAAAACTATCATATTACTTTGCTACTGATTACTTGTTGCAGATAATTAATCTCCAACTATGGTTGAATTCACAACTTAGCTGCTAATACCTTCAAATATTCTTTGGCTCCCCTTGTGTCGAATCTATAAATTTATGTTGAATACTCTACCCTCGAAAACTGTTGCGATCCCATATACTTTTGGGTTATCAAGACATTTTTCTGGCACCATTGCCGGGGAGCATAGCTATATGTGTTGAGTCATTGGGATTATTATCATATTATCACTATGAAGAATCTGAAGGATCCTAAGACTAAGATATTTCCCTCAAGGACGAGGGGAGGTAAGGAACTGCTATCCAATTCTGCTTTAGATTCACCTTCTGTTATGAGTAAACTTGCAACACCACCACATGCTATTAATTCTGATATGTCGCAAGTTATTGATGATGCTACTTCTGTTATGGATAATGCTTATGATGATGCTAGTACCTTGCTTGATAATGATGATGTGCCACTTGGTGAATTTCTTGATAAACAAATTGCTAGAGTTATACAACATGATGTTGTTGAATCTGATGATGAGCTTGAAAATTAATCTTCTGAAACACCTGCTAGAACTAGCCTTCCTAGATATGAATTGCCTAAGGTACCGGAAGGTTATGTTATGTGTGAAGAAACAACTAGAGATATTCTTGCTTGCAATGATAGAGATGATCTAGAGAAATTATTACACAAGTATAAAGAAAAATCTCTGAATGCTAGAATGAAGTGTGATCCTAAGTTTTCTACTTCACCTATGTTTATTGATGATAAGGATTATGAATTCTGTGTTGACCCGGAGTTAATTACTTTGGTTGAACCTGATCCTTTCCATGGTTATGAAACTGAAACTTTTGTGGCACATCTTACAAAGTTGAATCATATAGCCACCCTTTTTACTCATGATGAGAAAACTCGCTGTTACTTTATTCTCAAATTATTTCCTTTCTCATTAAAGGGTGATGCTAAAGCTTGGTACAATAATCTTTCTCCTGGTTGTGTGCGTAGTCCCTAGGATATGATTTATTACTTCTCTGAAAAATATTTTCCTGCTCATAAGAAACAAGCTGCCTTACAGGAAATATTTAACTTTGTGCAAATTAAAGAAGAGAGTCTCCCACAAGCTTGGGGGAGGCTTTGCCAATTACTTAATCCTTTGCCTGATCATCCTGTTAAGAAAAATGAAATACTTGATATCTTCTATAATGGACTAACCGATGCTTCTAGGGATTTCCTAGATAGTTGTGTTGTTTGTGTTTTCACAGAACGAACTGTTGGACAAGCTGAAGTATTATTGAATAACATATTGAAAAATTATGATGATTGGATTCCTCCTTAACTACTACCCAAACCCACTCCAAAGAAGAGGGGTATATTATATCTCAGTCCCGAAGATATGCAAGAGGCAAATAAATCTATGATGGAAAAAGGTATCAAAGCTGAGGATGTTAAAAATTTACCTCCTGTTGAAGAAATACATGGGCTTAATACACCACCACTGCCTAAGGTGGTAGAGGTAAATTCTCTAATGAAGTTCAATGATAATGATAATCCTCACAATATGCATCCTGGTCAATGCCTTTATGAGTTTGAAAACTATATTAGAAAACAAGATCACTTCAATGCAAATGTTATGAAACAATTGAAATATAATTCTGATATGATTGCTCGCTTGAGTGACTTGTTATTTAGAATCTCAAATGATGTTATAGGTGTTGGAAAACATGCTTCTATGGTTCAAACTCGGTTAGAACAAGTTGCCAAATCTCAAAGAGAATTGCTTGATGAAATGAAACATAATATGCATGACTTTGCTATTAGAGTTGCAACTAGAGGAGGTAACATGACTCAGGAACCACTTTATCCTGAGGGACATCCAAAAAGAATTAAACAAGAATCACAAAGAGCTAACACTAGTGCACCAAGTCCTTTTAAAAAGAAAAAGAAAAAGAAAAATGATAGGACTTTGCATACTTCTAGTGAACCTGAAATAGAGAAGCCTCCTGATAATGATAATGAAACTTCTATCTCAGATGCTGAAACTTAATCTGGTAATGAACACTCACCTAGTGATAATGAAAAGGATAATGATGAAGTTCATGAAGATACTCAAACAAATGATAAAGAACCAGATAATGATGTTGAGATAGAACCACCTGTTGATCTTGATAACCCACAACCTAAGAATAAAAGATATGACAAAAGAGACTTTGTGGCTAGAAAACACGGTAAAGAAAGAGAACCATGGGTTCAAAAATCTATGCCTTTTCCACCCAAGTCAACTAAAAATAAAGATGATGAAGAATTTGAACGTTTTGTTGAAATGCCGAGGTCAGTCTTTCTGCGTACTCGCTTGACTGACATCTTGAAAATGCCTCCTTATCCAAAGTATATGAAAGACATCATCACAAATAAGAGAAAAATATCGAAAGATGAAATATCCACTATGCTTGCTAATTACACTTTCAAAGATGGAGTACCTAAAAAACTTGGAGATCCGGGAATACCAACTATACCTTGCTCTATCAAAAAGAATTATGTTAAAACTGCTTTGTGTGATTTAGGAGCTGGTGTTAGTGCATGCCTTTCTCTTTATATAAAAGACTTGATTTGAATAAACTCAATCATACTGAAATATCCTTGCAAATGGCTGACAAATCAACAACCATACTATCGGTATCTGTGAGGATGTGCCCGTGATTGCAATAAAAGCAAGGTCACTTTTCATATCAATGGTAATGAGCATACGGTGCACTTTCCGAAGAAACAATTCCAAGTGAATGGCATTAATGTTATTGAAAAATCTCCGACAATCACTGTTGGAAGTTTTCAAATACCTCTACCTACTGTCAAAAAGAAATATGAAATGCTTATTGTTGGGGAAATGCATATCCCCATTGAGGTAACTTAGTGATTTACGAAAGTTCTTCGGTTTCATGCTAATCGAAAATGGTTGTTAATAAGACCTGATCAACCTTATTAATGAATCATTTTTGAGCGGTATGAAGTTGATGAATTTAGTAAGCACTACCTTTTGTCCCTGCCTTTTGTTTTCTGTTTTTATTAGTTGAATAAAATAGAATGTCGTGTGTTGTGTGTTTTCTGAATTTCCCGTACAATAAAAAAATGACCCAAAATAAAAGTTCTCAGAATGCCGTGAAAATTTTACATGATTTTTTTCTGAATATTTCTAAATTTTTGGTGCAAATAATATCAGAGGGAGGTGCACCAGGTGGGCACAACCCACCTGGGCGCGCCAGGACCCCCACGTGGGCCCCCCTCACTTACCTATTCATCCCACATCATCACTTACCTCCAGAAAAAAAATCTCCATTGCTCTCTCTCCCGTGTTGTTGAGCTCAAACCCATGGATTTTGATCTCTTTGCTCGAAGCTCCATTTCCGAAACTATTTTGGCGGATTGTTGCTTGGTATGTGACTCCTTCGTTTGTCAAATTAGGTTTTGTTTTAGTGGTTTATATTTTGAATAATTAGCTACTCTCGGTGCTGTTGTAGATGTGTTTGCATGTTAAATTCTTAGAGTTCTAAGTAGGTTGAATGCTTGTTATGGCCTCTATGCATCCATGTGAGTAATTGCTATCAATCTTATAAAGTTTTGTTCACAAATTTTTGTCACCCCCAATTTTTTAATTTTTTTCAGAAAATTGTACGCGGACATGATGAACCTATTTGGAAGGAGTTCTTCGTGGAGATGATCCTCGGGGGCATCTTCTAGTGACAGTTCTACTCGCCAGTCTTATGTTGAACCAAATGAAAGTTCCACACGAGATGTCGCCACCAAAACATGTTTATGGCCTTGCGATGAGTATATGATGCGTGTGGGCATTAAGGAGGAATTTGAGTAATATGTTCACAATGCGGGTCTCGGTCCCTACATCTCAGATAAGTGCGAACAACGCCACATTCTCACTGAATCGTTTGTGAAAGGATTTAAATTCCATCCCCGTGAGTCTAGGGTGTCGTTTATGCTTTATGATAATCCATATACCATCTCATTAGAGAATTTTTCTTATCACTGCAAACTCCCGTTCTGGGGTTCGCTTGACAAACCGCCAAGGGCTGAGTACCAATTATTCTTAACTAGTCTTTGCTACGGTGAGACGAGGGGAGTGACACAAGGTAGAATAAAGAGCATTCATTTTCTCGCAATTCAGTACTTTGCATTATTTAACGGGAAATGTATAGTAGGCAAGCAAGACTATAGTACACTCTATGCTCTAGACCTTAGCCTCATTCGCACTGCTCTCACCGGTGAAAGGAATTATAACCTTGGAGCAATTGTTGCACGTAGACTTCAGCATAATGCTAACAGTGGCTATTTCTATGGTGGAATATATGCCACACGTTTAGCACGAGGGCTGGGTGTTTCACCTTTGCCCGTTGATCCTATCCTACCCACGCAGTATTTAGATTTTGACACCTTAAAATATCATAAATTCTCAAGGGAAAGGTTGATAACTTCACTTATAATCTATTGTTTAACCAAAAATCTTTTGTGCACACATATTTGCCCATGCCTGCTCTTTTTGACTATCACAACATAGGAAGATATTTTGTTCTTGAGAGCGAGGCCCGAGCTCACAACGCAGCAGTGGAGGCAGCACGGCAGGCCGAGGCATCCGCACCGAGAGCCTCCATGAGCTACCACTCCAACTACTATCCAGGCTACTAATTGACCACCAAGTTAGGCCAAAAGCCTAAGCTTGGGGGAGTATATGTTTCTCACCGACTTTACATTCATGTCCACTTATTCTATTTGTCAGTGTCCACACTTTTTCATTGTATCATCCATGCTTAGATTTATTTTCTTGCTTTCTTCTTGTGTGTTTGAAAAACTTTAGAAAAACCCAAAAAAAATTAGTTGTAGTCAATTTAATTTCTATGTATGCTTAATAGTAATATTAAATAGAAAACCCAAAAATATTTCCTCGTTCTTCTTTAGCTTGTTGGGAGCTTTCCCGTGTAAATAGTTTTTCTCATTATTGCTTTTTATTTGCTTGTTCTAGAAAACCAAAAACTCCACAAATATTTCAATGTGTTTCTCTGAAAATTCTTTTCTTTTTATTCGAGTATTACCTAGGAGAAGACCACGATGAAAATGTTGAGTGGCTCTCATATGAATAATTGTTGAACTAATAAAGAGCACATTTTACCTTGTCTTCTCCTATTAAATAAAATGTTTACAGATTCCAGCTTAATCCATGGCACTCTTGCACTATTATTATTTTCATATCGTTCGGTCGTGCAAGTGAAAGGCAATAATGACGACATTCGATGAACTGGCCACGGCAAGAGAAACTGGTATGAACTCGACTTGTTCTGTTTGTGTAAATATGTTTAACCTAGTATCCATGATTCAACCCATTATGATTAAACATGTTTGCAATGACAATTAGGGATTATAGTTTCTCATGCCATGCATAAGTAGCTAGGAGTTGATAATGATTTATCTTGGATATCAACATAGCGTTAAAATGATTGAGATATAGTATGATGATATGGTATCCTCCTCTGAATGTTCGAGTGGCTTGACTTGGCACATGTTCATGCGTGTAGCTGAATCAAAACCAACATAGCCTCTATGATATTTAAGTTCATGGTGTTCATATCCTACTCATGCTAGTGTCCAATGTTACTTTTGCATAATGCATGGTTATGATAGTTGTTGCTCTCTAGTTGGCTGCTTCTCAATCTAATTACTAGCCTTCGCTTGTACTAAGTGGGAACTCTGTTTGTACATCAAAAACCTTGAACCCAAAAGTTATTCCAGATGAGTCCACCATACCTACCTATATACGGTATTACCCTACCGTCCTAAGTAAATTTGCATGTGCCACCTCTAAAAACTTCTAAAACTTATCCGTTTTGTGTGCCTGGATCATTCATGGAATGACAGGAGGTGGTCGGTATCTTCCATGCTAAGCGGGTTATTCTCAGGTCGAGTGTTTATTCACTCGCCATTGCACAAGAAAAGAGCGGTAATAGGGATGCCCAGTACCAAACTGCAAAATACAAAAAGAGTTAATCGCTCGAATAATCAAACAAAAACTCCCAATGGAGTCAAAACCCTTTACTTTTATCTCTTGGGAACCGCCACTAGCATGCTTAGCATGGAAGATGTTGATAACTGATGATCGTGAAGTAAATGAAAAGGGTGCATGCCTCAAAATATCATTTATCACTCTTTTAAAAACTGAGCTCTGGCACCTCTACAAATCATTGCTTCCCTCTATGAAGGGACTATCTATTTACTTTTATGTTGTGTCATCACCTTCTAAAACAAGCGCCATAAACTGAGAAGAGCACAATTTTCATGATTTATGCACTGTGTGTAGCTAATGTTGGGTGCATCATGACTAGATGTTTTCTACCATGAATTACAATGTTTAGTCGCTGCTTGAACTTTGGAGGTGCTTTGCATTTTTGTTTTGCGGTCTCAGAAAGGGCTAGCGAGATACCACTATTGTCATATTATATCATGGTTGTTTTGACAACGTGTTGCTGTTTGAGATATCATATTATTGCTCGCTAGCTAATTATGTCATTGATATGAGTCATTATAACCTTTAAGAGTTATTGTCGACATGGTTAGTTATAATGTTGGCTGAAAACCTGGGTGTTGTTTAAGCTTATTTATGCAAACAAGAGCAAAAGAGTTCGTAAAAGTTTTTATTTTTCACTTTCAGTTTATCAACTGAATTGCTTGAGGACAAGCAAAGGTTTAAGCTTCGGGGAGTTGATACGTCTCCAATGTATCTACTTTTCCTAACTCTTTTCCTCTTGTTTTGGACTCCAATTTGCATGATTTGAATGAAACTAACCCCGGACTAACGTTGTTTTCAGCAGAACTACCATGGTGTTGTTTTTGTGCAGAAATAAAAGTTCTCAGAATGGAACGAAACTTTGCGAGGATTTTTTATATCAATAATAAGAATTTCTGGATCCAAGACCTACCAGAGAGGGGCACCTAGGTGGGCACAACCCACCAGGGCACGCCCAGGTGGGTTGTACCACCTGGTGGCCCTGCAGACCCTGATCCTGACGCTATAAAATCACATTATTCTAGAAAAAAAATTAGGGACAAAGAATTATTGCAATCCACGAAACGGAGCCGCCGCCACCTCGTGTTCTTCATCGGGAGGCCAGATCTGGAGTCCATTTGGGGCTCCGGAGAGGGGGATCTTTGTTCTTCGTCATCACCAACCCTTCTCCATCGCCAATTCCATGATGCTCCCCACCGGGAGTGAGTAATTCCTTCGTAGGCTCGCTGGTCGGTGAGGAGTTGGATGACATTCATCATTTAATAGAGTTAGTTTTGTTAGGGCTTGATCCCTATTATCCACTATGTTCTTAGATTGATGTTGCTATGACTTTGCCATGCTTAATGCTTGTCACTTTAGGCCCGGGTGCCATGAACTCAGATCTGGACCGTTTATGTTATCATCATTATATCCATGTTTTAGATCCGATCTTGCAAGTTATAGTCACCTACTACGTGTTATGATCCGGTAACCCCGAAGTGACAATAACAGGGACTTCTTCCGGTGATTACCGTAGTTTGAGGAGTTCATGTATTCACTATGTGTTAATGCTTTGTTCTGGTTCTCTATTAAAAGGAGGCCTTAATATCCCTTAGTTTCCAGTATGGACCCCGCTGCCATGGGAGGGTAGGACAAAAGATGTCATGCAAGTTCTTTTAATAAAGCTTGTATCCCTATTTACAGAAAACATGCCTACATTATATCGATGAACTCGAGCTAGTGTCGTATCGCCCTTGGTTATAACTGTCTCATGATGAATATCATCCAACAAGTCACGGATCCAATGCCTACGAATTTATCTTATATTGTTTTTGCTAAGTTATTACTGCTATCATCGTTGTTACACTTGCTACAAAATTACTGCTATCACTGTTACCATTACTGTTACTGTTGTCACTACTATCAAAACTATCATATTACTTCGCTACTGATTACTTGTTGCAGATAATTAATCTCCAGGTGTGGTTGAATTGACAACTCAGCTGCTAATACCTTCAAATATTCTTTGGTTCCCCTTGTGTCGAATCTATAAATTTGGGTTGAATACTCTACCCTTGAAAACTGTTGCGATCCCCTATACTTGTGGGTTATCAAGACCCCATAACACCCCCGATCATATTAGGAGCACTCAAGTATGGAACGTAACACCGGTTCACAAGTAACTAGGGCAGCAAGAGTGGAACAAAACACCGAGCAAAAGGCCAAGCCTTCCACCCTTTACCAAGTATATATGTGCATTAAATTAAATAGCAATAATATTGCGATAACAAACGAATGTCCATGTTGACACATGGAAGCAATTGCACATGCAGCAAGAAACGCTATAAGAAGGGCTGAGAAAGCGGTAACATAGCCAAACAAAGGTTTGCTAGGAAGTTGGAGGGTTAGGTGCTTTTCATGGTAATGTTGGGAGGCTTGACAAACAAGTGGTAGGTAGCGAGACATGACGATAAAAGCGGGACAACTAGCATAGCAATGATAATAATGGTATCCAGGGAAATGTGTCATCTTGCCTGAGACCCCGCTTGGAAGAAGAACGAATCCATGAAGAAGACGAGCCGATGTAGTCGAACGAATCCTCACACTCCGAACACTTTCGGAACTCTATCGAGAAGAAGCAATCCAGAAACAACAATCAACACACGGAAATACACCACAACATATGAATGATATGATGCGCAAACAAATATGATGCATGCCTGGTTTAATATGCAAGCATGGCATGGCATGGAAACAACAACAAACAACTACTACATGTTAAGTGAAGTTCAATATGCAACTCGTTGCATATTGACGAAACCCCACATTAAAATATTTAGTTCACTCCCGTTAATTTAATCGACAAGTTTAAATTTTGTTGACATAGCAAGAGGTGAAGCATATTAAAACTACACTATCTAGGCATTTTAAATGAGGGCAAAAGCAACATATAGCATTTCCAACATGACCTCATGTGCAATTAAGATTTCGGTAATGTTCTGCCCTAATCACCATTTTCGAGTTGTCAAACAGAAAAATAAATTCCAGCATGTTATTCTCCACATTTTTCTAGTCAAGTTGCATATGTGGATCATTTTTATCGGAGCTACGGTTAATTAGTTATGAAATAAACCGGTTTAGCATGTCATATCGCGCAAATTAATACAAACAGAAGGCTTAAGCATTTTAAACATGTGTGAAAGTGGTTTTTTATGAGGCTACATAAAATTCTAAGCATTCTACATATATAAAACATTTTCATCCGCTATACGATTATTTAGTTATGAAAACCCAAAGTTTTTTATTGCCCAAATGACCCTAGACAATCTACATGCACTTCATCTAGACAAAACGGTAGCTAAACAATTTAAACAAATGTAGAAATTGTACCAACAGAAGATAGAACAAATTCTGAACACAATCCATATAAAAATTTGTTTACATTGGGAAAATAATTTGAATGTTGAGAGCGTTTTCAAAATGCATATGCAATGCATTGGACAAGTAACCAAATACATAGATTAAAAAGCCAAGGTGCAGCCATCGGGATTTGATCCCTGGCTGCCCAGGTAAAATACCAATAGTGCTAGCCACTGCACTACAATTTAGTTTATGATGCTTTAGGGAGTTTACTGAATATGAACAAAGCGCTGAACTGGTGGTACACCAGCGATGCAACAAAATGCAATGAAAAAATGTGTGCTCGCTGGGATTTGATCCCAGGTCTCCCGGACTGTCACAGTATCTCAGGACCCGCTCGGTAATACAACATCACAACAAGACTTGCAAGCAATGTTACTAAAGTGTTAGCCACAGGACCTTGTATTACAAACGAGTAAAGAGACTTGCCGGTAACGAGATTGAACTAGGTATAGAGATACCGACGATCGAATCTCAGGCAAGTAACATACCGAAGAACAAAGGAAACAACATATGAGATTAACTGAATCCTTGACATAGAGGTTCAACGGATAAACATCTTCGTAGAATATGTAGGAACCAATATGGGCATCCAGGTCCAGCTATTGGTTATTGATCGCAGAGGTGTCTCGGTCATGTCTACAATGTTCTCGAACCCACGGGGTCTACACACTCAACGTTCGGTGATGTTTCGGTAGTATTGATTTATGTATGTTGGTGACCAAAGGTTGTTCGGAGTCCTGGATGAGATCTAGGACATCATGGGGAGCTTCGGAATGGTCCGGATGTAAAGATTGATATATAGGGAAGTGGTGTTTGCACTCCGAAAAAGTTTCAGGCATTTCCGGCAGTGTATCGGGAGTGACAAATGGGTTCCGGGTTCCACCAAGTGGAGCCACCACACCCCAAGTGGGCCACATGGGCCTTAGGGTGGCACACCAGACCCTGGTGGGGTAGGAGGCTATCCCAAGTGGGCCTATGCGGTTGGACTTGTGGGGAACGGAAAATCCAAGTGGGGAAGGGAAGGAATCCTACTAGGAGTAGGATTGGAGGTGGACTCCTCGACCTCCACCTTCTTCGGCCGACTCCTAGGAGGATCCCTAGGTCGGCCAACCCCTCCCCTGCCTCCTATATATATACTAGAGGGGAGAGAGGGCAACCACACAAGAAACCCTAGCCACGGTGCAGCCCTCTCTCCCCGATAGATCAAATCCTCTAGTTTCAGCGGTGCTTAGGCGAAGCCCTGCCGGAATAGTTCCACCACCGCCGCCGCCGCAACGTTGCGCTACTGGAGAACTCATCTACCTCTCCGCTCCCTCTTGTTGGATCAATAAAGCAGAGATTGTCATCGAGCTGGACATGTGCTTAACACGGAGGTGTCGTCCGTTCGGCGCTAGATCGTGACGGATCGTGATTGGATCGTGGGATGCTCGGCGATTTGGATCGTGAAGACGTTCGACTACATCAACCACGTTTCTTAATCCTTTCCACTTAGCGATCTACAAGGGTATGTAAATCAACTCTCCCTCTCGTAGATGCTCATCACCATGGATAGATCTTGCGTCTGTCTAGGATTTTTTTTGTTTCCCATGCAACGTTCCCCAATAGGTACACAACACGTTCTATTCGAAGTAGATTTTGTGCCATGCACGCCATCGACATAGTCTCCCCCAAAGGGTTATAACTCATGATAATTAAGGGTTACCCCGTGGATGCAACCTCTCTAAGGGTTCTTCATAATTCCCTGGTCAACTGCAAATGTTAGGAGCAAGAGGCTTGTACTGTCACGTCGAATTACCCCCATATCCTAGGCCTTTACAACGACAATGATATGCTTCATGGCCATAAGTCAGAAATGCTGAGTGGGGCCCTTCACAACATTCACAAAGTTATTAAACTAAGTATTCAACATGGTATCCCATATCCAAAATAACGTTTCAAATCCAAATATGCCAAGGTTCATCCATATCCTCGAGAACTAGGGTTCTACTCACACACGGGGAAGGAAACATCATGACCAGAATGATGGAATGCATGGAAGGATGATTCATATAACACACAAGGCGAGCCACTAGGGGTCTTGATGTTACAGTGAGAAGGATGTGTATGATGAGGATAGTGGTGATGATGGTGACGATGACGGTGGTGATGATGTTGAAGCCCCCGTATGCGCGGTGAGGAAGGTGACCCTATTCTCCTTGTGAATCCCTCTTTGGATGAACTTCAGAGGCTAGGATTCTGCCTTCTAGACGAGTTTCTGGTCTCTCTAGGCGTCTGATCCTCAATACGATTTCGTGGGGTGGAACTAGTTGATTTGGTTGTGGAGGCGACACTCCATATGACCGTTCATATGAGTGGGCACGGTCATATGTGATGAGTCCAATTTATGTGATGAATTTTCTATGTATTTTGTGCCTACAAGGTAGGCTTTGAGGAATTGTACCTCGTCTGAGCACTTCTTTTTGTTGATAATCCCACAGGTGACATATTTTGGAGCAATATTCATTTAATGGGGAAATCCTTAAGAATGGTAGTGGAATCACGTATTTAGGGTGATAGTCACCTTCCATAAGAGATCAAGAAAGAAGGCCCAACAAATGCGCGTCATCGAGCTTCCAGACCAAAATATGGCATTCCATATGATCGCGAGCGCTCGTATGAGCGGTTGTATGGGGCGCCACCGCCTCTGGCAGAACAACTATTTTCACCCTGTCGAAGTGGATCATGAATGAGACACATAGAGACACCAGAAACTCGTCCAGAAGGCAGAACCCTAGCCTGAGGAGCCCATCCGGAGGGAGGATCAACCATGAGAAGAAGGGGATTCTTCTCACCGCAAGGAGGGGGACACCATCATCACCATCATCTTCATCACCATCATCTTCGTCACCATCATCATCATCATCATCCGCATCCTTATCATATCCAACACCAAGAACCATAGTTGATCCTTCCGTGTATCATTTGATCATTCATCCATGTATTCCATTACCATTGCCATGATGTTCATTGTTCCCATGTGTGAGTAGATCACTAGTTCTCGGGATATGGATGAACCTTGGTATGTGTAGAATTTGAAATGTTTATTGTGGATATGAGATCCTCTATTGAATGAATAGTTTAGTAACTTTCTGAATGTTGTGAAGGGGCCCCACTCGGCATTTGTGCCTTTTAGGCCATGACGTGGCTTGAGACTAAGTTTGTATTTCCCCAAAGAGGAAGGGATGATGCAACACAACGACAGTAAGTAACCAAGGTATCAATCCGTAGAGGAAGAACATGCACCCACATAAATAGCACATGCACACAAATAACAAATACTTGCAACCCGACGCAAAAGAGAGGTTGCCAGGATCTCTATGGTAAAAATATAGATTAGGTAATGATAGTTTTGGCAACTAGATCTCGCAAGAACAGAAAATAAAATAGGTAAACAAAAAGTGCAAAAAGGTATTTTTTGGATTAATAGATCTGAAAACAAAAAGGCAAAATAGTAGATCAGAAAGCAATATGTTAGAAAAGTAGACCCGGGGGTCGTAGGTTTCACTAGTGGCTTCTCTCATGAGTATAGCGCATGGTGTGTGAACAAATTACTATTGGGCAATTAATAGAAGATCAAATAATCATGACGATATCCAGGCAATGATCATTATATAGGTATCACGTCCAAAACAAGTAGACCGAAACGATTCTGTATCTACTTCTATCACTCCACACATCGACCGCTATCGAGCATGCATATAGTGTATTAAGTTCATGGAGAAACGGAGTAATGCAATAAGAACGGCGACATGATGTAGACAAGATCTATGCATGTAGGAATAGACCCCATCTTGTTATCCTTAATGGCAACGATACATGCGTGTCTTGCTGCCCCTTCTGTCACTGGAAAGAACACCGCAAGATCGAACCCATCACAATGTACCTCTTCCCATGGCAAGAAAAATTGATCTAGTTTGCCTAACTAAATGAAAGATTAGAAGAAGAAATACGAGGCTATAAGTAATCATGCAAATAAGAGATCAAAGAAGAATGAAATCATATTCATGGATAGAAACTGATCATAAACTCAAAATTCATCGGATCCCAACAAACACACCACAAAAGTCATTACATCAAACAGATCTCCAAGATACAATTGTATTGAGAATCATAGAGAGAGAGGAAACCATCTAGCTACTGCATACGGACCTGTAGATCTATGGTGGACTACTCACGCATCATCGAAGAGGCACCTATGAGGAAAATGAACCCCTCCGTGATGGTGTTAGATTGGATCTTGAGGTTCTGGAACTTGCGGCGGCTGAAATTGTGTTTCGTCGACTCTCCTAGGGTTTTCGGAATATTTGAGAATTTATTGAGGCGATAGTTGGTGGAGGGGAGTCCCTAGGTGTGCACGTCCCACCAAGCCGCGCCAGGCTCCTCTAGTGCGGTCTCGTGTCTCGTGCCCTCCCTGTCCTTCCTCTCCAGTACTTGTTTGGCCCACTAGATGTCTTCTGACCCAAAAAAATCTCCAAGAAGTTTCACGGTGTTTGGGCTTAATTTGGTACTGATATTTCGCGAAGTAAAAAAACAAGCAAAAACAGCAACTCGCACTTAGGCACTATGTCAATAGGTTAGTCCCAAAAAATGATATAAAGTTGCTATAAAATGATTATAAAACATCCAAGATTGATAATATAACAACATGGAATGAGAAAAAATTATAGATACGTTGGAGACGTATCACTGACCTTTTAGTTAAAGAAAAGGAGAAATTCATAGTGGTGCTAAGGAAGCATCAAAAGGCTTTAGGCTACTCAATGAGAGATGTAAAGGGGATACTGTCGGTACCAAAACCAGCAGATCTCGGGTATGCGGTCCCGAACTGTGGATCTTGGATTGATGGGTTACAGGAGACAAGGGATACAATGTTTACCCAGGTTCTGGCCCTCTCTATGGAGGTAAGACCCTACGTCCTGCGTAGTTTGTATTGATGATAATGTGTCGAGTAGAAAGTTGATCTACCTCGAGATCGTATGTGATGGTCTAAACCCTAAGAGTTATGATTGCGTATATGCCCTACGGACTAAAACCCTCTGGCTTATATTGATGCCACGGGTACCTAGGGTTACATAATGTCGGTTACATCAAGGAATATAGATGCCGAATCTATCATCCTATCATTGGCGTACACGCCACGACCTGAGAAGTTCCCATCTTGAACACGGCATCGCCATAATATTTTGTTATTCAGGTACGGTCATAGTTTGGCCCACTATCTGTCTCATAAGACAGGCTCGCAGCTCAAGCACCCCTTAGTTCAGGACTCCCTCAGATACACACTTCTATATATTCTCATGCTATAGCGATAGAAGAAGGGGCTAAAACAGTAATTGAGAGCCAAGAAATACTTCACCCGGCTTCCAAGAATGTGGTAAGAAAATAAATAATATGTCTATTTTATGTACAGGTTATTTACCTCATATCTCATAGCAAATGGGTAAGTCCATTTCGGTGCATTCCTAAGAAAGGAGGAGTTTCCTTGGTAACTAATGAAAACAATGACCTAGTCCCTACTAGGGTTATTGTTGGATATGAAATGTGTGTTTATTTTAGGAAATTAAATAAATATAGAAAGAAGGACCAATTCTCGTTGCCGTCTTGATGGATATTCATATTTTTGCTATCTTGATGGATATTTCGGGTTCTCTCAAATACCAGTCCGGCCTGAGGACCAAGAAAAGTTTATCTTCACCTACCCATGCAATACATATGACTACTACAGAATGGTCCAAAGACGACACATCAATCAAAGACCCTTCGACAAGACTGTGTGTGATGACCAAATCACAAATGCTATAGTTATAGCTCTGTTGCTAATGACGTTAACTGTGTGCGAAGGTGTATCCATCAAATATGATCTAAAAATAGTTGCATGTGAAATGTTTGGCAAACAGTTGGCCTTGATAAATTGTTTGTGACTGGACAATATAACACAAATGGTTATAAAAATACAAGTGTGTGCGATGTACGACATAAAGTTCACCCGATAAACTGTTTGCGCTGATCAAGCAAAAAACAAACGATTGTCCAGATGATCACGTGTGTGATAGAAGGCATACAGGTCACTCGAATGAAACGTTGTGATGATATAAAATAAAGTAAACAGTTACATAGATCAAGATGTGTGTGCTGGATAGTATACAGGCCACTGGGATGAATTGTGTGTGATAAGCAAAAATAACACAAACGGTTTCTCGGATCAAGAGTTGTGTGATGTACATAGGCCACTCGGATGTGTTGTGGGCAAATGATTCCGGATAAAGAACTGTCAGGGACTGATGAAATCATCACCGACGGATTTGGTTGTTTATTCCATATGCGAAGTGATTTGCTCAAACTACCCACAAACATCTACACTCTGTTTAGAATAACATGGCATCCAAATACACACATAGCATTGGCACACACCTCAATAAAATATTACATGCATAATAAACTTATCCCTCTAAAACTAAAAATATTTTGGCATGGAGGGAGTATGAGGAACGATCAGCAAATCATCTACTTCCTGTGATGCTTGCCGCCACAGCTCTGCTTGTGGCTCGATGCCTCATTGTCTTTAGGTAGGAGGCACTTCCTTATGTCAACGATCCGCCTGAACATCTCGTAGTATGTGTGCGCTTCCTTGGCCGCGGTCTGGAGGTGATATTCATCCAGTTTCTTAACCCAGGCCATGTGCCAGACATGCTTCTTCTTGTCGCACTCAGCCTGCATGTTAGCATAGTAGGGGTCGATGATGGCCTCGGCCAGGTCAATATGGGAGTCCATGTTCTTCTTGCCGATCCAGACCTTGTAGTGGCCACGGATGTCGATAACCTTCTGGCGGGCCAAGCCCGAAGTCTTGAGCACCTTTGGATCATTGGTGGTGTCCACCATAGCGAATCAATAGTCGGGGCTATTGACAAACCTCGTGAAACGCTCGCAAGGCATCGTGGCCAAGCAGTAGTGGTAGATGAGGACGTGATGGCCCATGCACAACTGGGCAACGACAACCTTCTGATCATGCCGGACACGACCATTGGTGTAAGCAAGGTCGAAGCCGACCACTTTGTACATGTCACCCGCATCAAGCAACCGCTCCATGGTGTCGATGGAGTCCTCCGCCATGCCCAGGTCATTGTTGTACACCACAGTAAGGTCTGTCTTCCTCATGTGGGTCTCCACATGATGAACGTCAAACTCCATCGGAGCGCCGCTAGACATCCTCTCTGTATGCGTCATCTAGGGTGTGATTATTGTGTTGTGGGGCGCGATCGAAAGCATGAAGAGACTATGGTTAATGGCTGTGGGTATAAATGGGGGCCTAACGTCCTGAAAGATCTGTCATGAACTGCTTCATCCAGACACCTTCCTTCGCCGCCTCCGAGGCTGCGATGTATTCCGCTTCGCACGTAGAATCAGCTACCACGCTTTGCTTGGAACTGCACCAGCTTACCGCTCCCCCGTTAAGAATAAATATGTATCCGGTTTGCGACTTAAGTCGTCCGGATCAGTGTCAAAGCTTGCATCGACATAACCCTTTACGACGAGCTCTTCGTCACCTCCATAAACGAGAAACATTTCCTTAGTCCTTTTCAGGTACTTAAGGATATTCTTGACCGCTTGCCAGTGCTCCACTCCAGGATAACTTTGAAACCTTCCGGCCATACTTATGGCAAGGCTGACATCGGGTCTTGTGCACAGCATTGCATACATGATAGAGCCTATGGCTAAAGCATAGGGGATGACACTCATCTTTTCTCTATCTTCTGCAGTTACTGGGCATTGAGTCTTACTCAACTTTACACCTTGTAACACAGGCAAGAACCCCTTCTTGGACTGATCCATTTTGAACTTCTTCAAAACTTTATCAAGGTATGTGCTCTGTGAAAGTGCTATTAAGCGTCTCGATCTATCTCTATAGATCTTAATGCCCAATATGAAAGCAGCTTCTCCTAGGTCCTTCATTGAAAAACTCTTGTTCAAATATTCCTTCACGCTTTCCAGCATTTCTATATTGTTTCCAATCAGCAATATGTCATCCACATATAATACTAGAAACGCTATAGAGCTCCCACTCACTTTCTTGTAAATACAAGCTTCTCCGTAAACTTGTGCAAACTCAAACGCTTTGATCACCTCATCAAAGCGCTTATTCCAACTCCGAGATGCTTGCACCAGTCCATAAATGGATCGCTGGAGTTTGCAAACTTTGTCAGCATTCTCTGGATCGACAAAACCTTCGGGTTGCATCATATACAACTCTTCCTCAAGGAAACCGTTGAGGAACGCTGTTTTGACATCCATCTGCCAAATTTCATAGTCGAAATAAGCAGCTATTGCTAACATGATTCTGACAGACTTAAGCATCGCTACGGGTGAGAAAGTCTCATTGTAGTCAACTCCTTGAACTTGTGAAAAACCCTTTGCCACAAGTCGAGCTTTATAGACGGTGACATTACCGTCCGCGTCTGTCTTCTTCTTAAAGATCAATTTGTTCTGAATGGCCTTTCGCCCTTCAGGTAATACTTCCAAAGTCCATACTTTGTTTTCATACATGGATCCCATCTCGGATTTCATGGCCTCTAACCATTTGTCGGAATCTGGGCCCATCACTGCTCCTCCATAGCTCATAGGTTCATTGTTGTCCAACAACATAACCTCCAAGACAGGGTTGTCGTACCACTCAGCGGTAGTACGCGGCCTTGTCGACCTATGAGGTTCAATAGCAGCTCGATCCGAAGCTTCATGATCATCATCATTAACTTCCTCTTCTACCATCGTAGGTTCCATAGAAACATCTTTCTGCGCCGCGCTACTTTCTGGTTGAAGTAAAGGTTCAATAACCTCATCAAGCTCTATTTTCCTCCCACTCAATTCTTTCGAGAGAAACTCTTTCTCAAGAAATGTTCCGTTCTTAGCGACAAACACTTTGCCTTCAGATCTGAGATAGAAGGTATACCCGACTGTCTCTTTCGGGTATCCTATGAAGACGCATTTCTCCGCTTTGGGTTCTAGCTTTTTAGGCTGAAGCTTTTTGACATAAGCATCACATCCCCAAACTTTAAGAAATGACAACTTTGGCTTCTTGCCAAACCACAGTTCATATGGCGTCGTCTCAATTGATTTTGATGGTGCCCTATTTAAAGTGAATGCAGCTGTCTCTAATGCATAACCCCAAAACGATAGTGGCAAATCAGCAAGAGACATCATAGAACGCACCATATCTAATAAGGTTCGATTACGACGTTCGGACCCACCATTACGCTGTGGTGTTCTGGGCGGTGTCAACTGTGAAACAATTCCACACTGTCTTAAGTGACTGCCAAACTCATAACTCAGATATTCACCTCAGCGATCAGATTGCAGGAACTTAATCTTCTTGTTACGATGATTCTCAACTTCACTCTAAAATTGCTTGAACTTTTCAAATGTTTCAGACTTGTGTTTCATTAAGTAAATATACCCATATCTACTTAACTCATCAGTGAAGGTGAGAAAATAATGATATCCACCACACGCTGTAACATTCATTGGACCGCACACATCAGTATGTATGATTTCCAACAAGTCACTCGCCCGTTCCATTGTTCCAGAGAACGGCGTTTTAGTCATCTTGCCCATGAGGCATGGTTCACATGTGTAAAATGATTCAAAATCAAGTGACTCCAAAAGTCCATCAGCATGGAGTTTCCTCATGCGTTTTACACCAATATAACCTGAACGGCAGTGCCACAAGAAACTGGTACTATCATTATCAACTCTACATCTTTTGGCATCAATGTTATGAACATGTGTGTCATCACTATCAAGATTCAATATGAATAAACCCCTAACATTGGGTGCATGACCATAAAAGATATTACTCATATAAATAGAACAACCTTTATTCTCTGATTTAAATGAGTAACCGTCTCGCAATAAACAAGATCCAGATATAATGTTCATGCTTAACGCAGGCACTAAATAAAAATTATTCAGGTTCATCACTAATCCCGATGGTAATCGAAGAGAGAGCGTGCCGACGGCGATCACATCAACATTGGAACTATTTCCCACGCGCATTGTCACTTTGTCCTTTGCCAGCCTTCGTTTATTCCGTAGTTCCTGCTTTGAGTTGCAAATGTGAGCAACCGAACCGGTATCAAATACCCAGGCACTACTACGAGAGCTAGTAAGTACACATCAATAACATGTATATCATATATACCTTGTTTGTCGTTGGCCGCCTTCTTGTCAGCCAGGTACTTGGGGCAGTTCCGCTTCAAGTGACTAGTTCCCTTGCAATGAAAGCACTCAGTTTCTGGCTTGGGTCCATGCTTGGGCTTCTTTACAGGAGTAGCAACTTGTTTGCCGTACTTCTTGGTTTTACCCTTCTTGCCCTTGCCCTTGACTTTGCCATTTTTCTTGAAACTAGTGGTTTTATTGACCATAAACACTTGATGTTCTTTCTGGATTTCAGACTCAGCGACTTTTAGCATCGCAAACAGCTCGGTGACTGACTTGTTCATCCCATGCATGTTATAGTTCATCACAAAGCTCTTGTAACTAGGTGGCAGTGATTGAAGAACTCTGTCAGTGATCGCCTCTGGCGGAAGGGCAATTCCCAACTTCGCTAGACGAGTTGAATACCCAGACATTCCGAGTATATGTTCACTAATAGACCCGTTCTCCTCCATCTTGCAAGCATAGAACTTATCGGAGGTTTCATACCTCTCGATCCGGGCGTTCTTCTGAAAGATAAACTTCAACTCCTGGAACATCTCATATGCTCCATGACGTTCAAAACGTCTTTGAAGTCCTGGTTCTAAGCCATACAATATTGCACACTAAACTATTGAGTAATCTCCAGTACATGCCTCCCAAGCGTTCTTAACGTCTTCGGAGGTCATGTCTTTTGGTTGGTCACCAAGCGGTGCATCAAGGACATATGATTTCTGGGAAGCCGTGAGGATAATCCTCAGATTACGGTCCCAGTCAACAAAGTTACTTCCGTCATATTTCAACTTAGCTTTCTCTAGGAATGCATTAAAATTCAGCGGTGCTACTGCACGAGCCATTGATTTACAACATAAATATGCAAAGTTCACTTAGACTATTGTTCAAGATAATGAGTTTAGTTAATCAAATTACTAAAGCTCCCACTCAAATTGACATCCCTTAGGTCATCTGAGTGTCACATGATCCAAATCCACCAACTCAACTCCGATCATCACGTGAGTTGAGGTGGCTTCAATGGTGAACATCATTATGTTGATCATATCTACTATATGACTCATGTTTGACCTTTCGGTCTCTTGTGTTCCGAGGCCATGTCTGTACATGCTAGGCTCGTCAAGTTTAACCCGAGTGTTCTTCGCGTGCAACACTGGCTTGCACCCGTTGTATGTGAACATAGAGTCTACCACACCCGATCATCGCGTGGTTTCTCAACACGACGAACTTTCGCAACGGTGCACACTCGGGGAGAACACAATTTATCTTGAAATTTAAGTGAGGGATCATCTTATAATGCTACCATCGTACTAAGCAAAACAAGGTGCATAAAAGGATTAACATCACATGCAATTCATAAGTGACATGATATGGCCAGGAACTTGTGCTTTAGATCTCCATCTTGAAAGCACTGGCATGATCTCCATCGTCACCGGCAAGACACCATGATCTCCATCATCTTGATCTCCATCAACGTGTCGCCATCGGGGTTGTCGCGCCCAACATGCTTCTACTACTATTGCTACCGTATTGCGATAAAGTATGGCATTACATAGCGCTTAATGATTGACACTCAGGTCATACAATAATTAAAGACAACCCTATGGCTCCTGCCGGTTGCCGTACTCATCGACATGCAAGTCGTGAAATTCTATACATCACATGATCATCTCATACATCACATATATCACATCATGTAATTGGCCATATCACATCACAACATACCCTGCAAAAACAAGATAGACGTCCTCTAATTGTTGTTGCATGTTTTACGTGGCTGCTACGGGTTTCTAGCAAGACCGATTCTCACCTACGCATAAACCACAACGGTGATGCAAAATTTGCTTTTCAACCTTCTCAAGGACCGCCTTTGTCGAATCCGATCCAACTAAAGTGAGAGAAACTGTCCCCGAAAGCCATCTAGGCAACAAGTTGCGTCGGGGGAACCAGTCTCTCGTAAGCGTACGAGTAATATTGGTCCGGGCCACTTCATCTCACAATACCGCTGAACCAAAATCCGACCAAGGGAGGAAGCAATCTAAGCATCAACGCCCACAAACCTTTTGTCATCTACTCGAGATCTCATCTACACATAGACCTAGCTCTGATACCACTGTTGGGGAACCTTGCATGGGAAACAAAAAATTTCCTACACACACGTAGATCTATCCATGGTGATGAGCATCTATGAGAAGAAGAGTGGATCCACATACCCTTGTAGATCGCTAAGCGGGAAGCGTTAAGAAACACGGTTGGTGTAGTCGAACGTCTTCGCGATCCAACTCGCCGTGCATCCAGCGATCCAATCACGATTCGTCCCGCGATCCAATCACGATCCGTCTCGCGATCCGATCACGATCCGTCCCACGAACTTGATCACGATCCGTCCCGCGAACTTGATCACGATCCTTCCGATCTAGCACCGAACGGACGGCACCTCCGCGTTCAGCACACATACAATTTGATGACGATCTCCACTGTCTTGATCCAGCAAGAAGGAGTGGAGAGGAAGAAGAGTTCTCCGGCAGCCTGACGACGCTCCGGCGATGGTGGTGGAGCAATTCCGGCAGGGCTTCGCCTAAGCACTACAGAAAACCGATCTAGAGGAGAAACTATGCACTGGAGGAACGGGTAGCACGTGGCTAAAAATCTAGTGCAAAAACCCTCTATACCACCAGTATATATAGGAGTAAGAGAGGAGAGGAGGCAGCCTTGGCTTCCCAAGCCAAGGGCTTCGGCCGAAAGGAGGTGGAGGAGGTGGAGTCCACCTCCAATCCTAGTAGGACTAGGATTCACCTATTTTGCCTTTTTTTCCACCTTTTTCTCTTGGGATTTTTTCTTCTAGACGCATGGGCCTCTTGTGGTTGTTCCACCAGACCACAAAGGGCTGGTTTACACTCTCCCACAGCCCATGTAGCCTCTTGGGTCGAAATACCCCTCCCGGAGGTCTCCCGGTACACTACCGGCACTCCCGGTACACTACCGATGAGCCCGAAACTTTTCCGGCGACCAAAACGGGACTTCCTATATATGAATCTTTACCTCCGGACCATTCTGGAGCTCCTCGTGACATCTGGGGTCTCATCCGGGACTCCGAACAACCTTCGGTCACCACCATACATAACTCTATCCTTCCAAAACGTCACCGAACCTTAAGTGTGCAGACCCTGCGGGTTCGAGAACTATGTAGACATGACCGAGACACCTCTACGGTCAATAACCAATAACGTGAGCTAGATGCCCATATTGGTTCCAACATATTCTACGAAGATCTTTAACAGTTAAACCTCTATGTCAAGGATTCAGTTAATCCCGTATGATGTTCCCTTTGTTCTTTAGTATGTTACTTGCCCGAGATTCGATCGTCGGTATCTCCATACCTAGTTCAACCTCGTTACCGACAAGTCTCTTTACTCGTTCTGTAATACAAGATCCCGTGACTAACACTTAGTCACATTGCTTGCAAGGCTTATTGTGATGTTGTATTACCGAGTGGGCCCTGAGATACCTCTCCGTCACACGGAGTAACAAATCCCAGTCTTGATCCATGCCATCTCAACAGACACCCTCGGAGATACCTGTAGAGCACCTTTATAGTCACCTAGTTATGTTGCGAAGTTTGATACACACAAGGCACTCCTCCGATGTTTGTGAGTTGCATGATCTCATGGTCATAGGAACATATACTTGACATGCAGAAAACAGTAGCAATAAACTGACACGATCATATGCTACGTTTGTAGTTTGGGTCTTGTCCATCACATCATTATAATAATGATGTGATCTCGTTATCAAATGACATCACATGTCAATGGCTAGGAAACCTTGACCATCTTTGATCAACGAGCTACTTCACTAGAGGCCTACTAGGGACATAGTGTTGTCTATTTACCCACACATGTAATGTGTTTCCAATCAATACAATTATAGCATGTATAATAAATGATCATCATGAACAAGGAAATATAATAATAAACACTTTATTTATTGCCTCTAGGGCATATTTCCAACAATATATAGTATGCCATGATGTGTACCGCACCTGTGTGTGCCTTAAGTCTTTCAAGGGGTACAAGAGTAATCCAGGAGTGGATTACTGGAGCAGTCAAAATTATCCTTAGTAACCAGAGGACTAAGGAGATGTTTCTCGATTATGGAGGTGATAAAGAGTTCATCGTAAAGAGTTACGTTGATGCAAGCTTTAATACCAATCCGGGTGACTCGTAGTAGCAATCTGGATACGTATAGTGGAGCAGCCATTTGGAATAGTACCAAGTGGAGTGTGGTAGGAGTGTTTATGGTTTGACATAGAGATTTGCAAAGTACACACGGATCTAAATGTCGCAGACCTGTTGACTATAAGACCTCTCTCACATGCAAAGCATGATCGAGCCCCAGAACTCATTGGGTGTTAGATTCATAACAATGCGAATCACATGGTGATCTGAACTAGATTATTGACTCTAGTTGTAACAGCCCGAGACCGACGCTCCAGAAGATTCCCCTTTTATTTCCGTTCTCGTCTGTGGTTCGTCTGGTTGTTGCATTCATCATCGCATCATTCGCATCATCTGCATAGCACCATCACCCGTTTTCGTAAACTTGCATCCGTTCGTAGTTGTCGGGTCTCTCCGTTCGTGTCGTTGCCCGTTTCGAGACCAACCACACATGCACGCGCCCGCGGCATCGTTTAAAAATGTTTTAAAAGGCGTGCTAAAATATTCTTGGATTGGGTCGAACTTAGCGTGCGATCTTGTTATATTGTAGGTAGACCGCCTACCAAATTTCGTCGCGTTCCGAGTTCGTTTGATACCCTTTCGGTCAACCGTAGCAGTGTCGTCATTGGGTTTTTTATCGGGCGTTTTTCGGTGTTTTAAAACTTCATGTCATGGGCCGCAAACCTCCCTCTCTTCCCCACCTAGCCCCTCTACACAGCCACCGTAGCCCCCCTCCGCTTTTGGGCCGTCCGATCGAGATCGAACGGTCCGAAAACGGACAGAGAACGTCAACCCTAGCCCCTAAACTATAAATAGACCCCCTCCCCTTCCTAATTGAGTAGCTAACCCTAATTCCCTCAAATTCCGTGCCCCCAGCCAGTAGTCTCCCTCCTCTAGCCGCCAGGCCCACCCGGGCCCGAAGCCAGGCGCGCCAGGCCCATCTGGGCTCGAGGGGAGCCGCCGTCGAGCTCCCCCCATGGCTGCAGCTCCCGTGCCCGAGCGCTCCCGCTCCTGTCCCTGTGGTCCCGCGCCGCCCGTTGCTCTCGCCGAAGCCGCCCTGCCGGAGCCGCCGCCGCCGGTCGCCGGAACGTCGCCGCCGCTCCTCTCCCTTCCTCCCTTCTCCTGCCTTTCTCTCCTCTCTTTCTTCTAAGCTCTCTCTCTCTCTCCCTCTCGCAGGTACTCCCGCTACCGGATGCAGCTCGCCATCACCGGGAACGGCCTCCCCCTCGCCGGATCTGGTCTCCCTGGCCTCCCCCTTGCCGGATCCATGCAGCCCCGCCGTCGCCCTGGCTCGCCTCCTCCACTCGGGAGGAGGAGGACGAGTCCTCCGCTCCCGTTGACCCGCTGGCTTCGCTCGCCCACTCGCTCGCCCGCATGGGCCGGCCCAGATGCGGCCCACCAGCGCCTTTGCCCCAGCATGGCCCAGCCACCCCCTGCAAAATGGGCTTGGCCCATGGTGAGCCCAGCCTTCGCCCCCGTGCGTTTTTATTCTTTCGTGTGTAGGCCCAATTGCACGATTTTAAGCGTTAATAAAAAATCAACCGTACATCGTTAAAATGTTTCATATATGTAAAATGCTCAGAAAAATATGTAGATTAATTCTATGCCAATTTCGTCCATGCTTAAAATGTTTAATATGCCATTTTCCTGCTATTTCGCATAATTGTCATGAGTTTGCATTCGCATAATTTCTTGACATGCATCGGAATTAAATAAAACCATATATTAAATGTTCATATTATCGGCATCGCATTTTCATGCATGATAAAAATGTTGGCATGATGTTTTGCATTTTATTTTGCATTATATGACTTGCTAATAAATTATGCCATAACTTGCATAATTAATTGTGATTATTTTTCCTACATGGACCCATCATATTATATATGTCTTCGGGGTAGAAAAATCCCTAGAAATTATCTGTGCATTTAGTTTTGTCATTTGAGCATTTTTGTGTGCATGTCATTTTGCTATGATGCTCTTTTATCTTTTTCGTGTGATTTAATACATGCAAGATTTGAAATAATTTTGAACATGAGATATGTCCTTTGATATGTGTCCTAGCCCCTGGACATTTTGCTTGCCATAGAAATGTGTGTATAGGTATTGTTTTCTTGTTGTCAACATACTATAAAAATACTGCTGTTTTGAGGGTCCAAAATATTTCTAAGTCTGGAATCTGTAATATTTTGTTGCTTTCTTGCCATGTGTTTTGCTAGTGATCTAGAACCTTTTTGTGGTAGGTGTAATGGAGTTATTTGTAGTCGATAATGTCCTTTAGTATGGTGTTAAGTTTCATGCCATAATATGCCATGTAGCATATAGTTTCACTGCTGTCAATATGCCTTCGTGATAAAAAAAACTGCACTGTCAAAACTGCTATTTTCACCAAGTCTGGAACTGTTTTAAAGTAGCTACCTTGTGAGCTTCCTACCATGTGATCCATGCATGTTTTGAATATGATATATGAAAATGAAATGAAGTGTGTGTTGTATGATACTGCCCCATGCTTAGTTTGTGCATTTTAGAATAGTGTATCTTGTTGTTTTCATGTGTGCAAAATGCTAAGTTGCTGTTTTGGGTAGATTTCAACTAAAACTTGTTTTGGTGTTTGTGGTTGAACCGTAGCTCCGTTTTGGACATGTTGCATATGAAACTTGCTTAGAATCTCATGTAGTTTCATAATAACTTGCTGCATTCATGATTTGAAATGGTTGTGATTGCATTTTCCCATGCATTTGCATTCACTCGTTTGTCAGAGAAGCAACTAAGTTTTACCTCTTGCACTTACTCTTCCCCTTTTCGTTCTAGATCTCGGGTCGAGATCCTCGTGTAGTGGAGGAGAGTTGTAACAGCCCGGGACCGACGCTCCAGAAGATTCCAGAAGATTCCCCTTTTATTTCTGTTCTCGTTTGTGGTTCATCTGGTTGTTGCATTCATCATCGCATCATTCCCATCATCTGCATAGCACCATCACCCATTTTCGTAAACTTGCATCCGTTCGTAGTTGTCGGGCTCTCTGTTCGTGCCGTTGCCCGTTTCGAGACCAACCACACATGCACACGCCTGTGGCATCGTTTAAAAATGTTTTAAAAGGCGTGCTAAACTATTCTTGGATTGGGTCGAAACTTGGCGTGCGGTCTTGTTATATTGTAGGTAGACCGCCTGCCAAATTTCGTTGCGTTCCGAGTTCGTTTGATACCCCTTCGGTCAACCGTAGCAGTGCCGTCATCGGGTTTTTTATCGGGCGTTTTCGGTGTTTTAAAACTTCGTGTCACGGGCTGCAAACCTCCCTCTCTTCCCCACCTAGCCCCTCTACACAGCCACCATAGCCCCCCTCCACTTCCGAGCCGTCCGATCGAGATCGAACGGTCCGAAAACGGACAGAGAACGTCAACCCTATCCCCTAAACTATAAATAGACCCCCTCCCCTTCCTAATTGGGTAGCTAACCCTAATTCCCTCGAATTCCGCGCCCCAGCCAGTAGTCTCCCTCCTCCAGCCGCCAGGCCCGCCAAGCCCATCTGGGCCCGAGGGGAGCCGCCGCCGAGCTCCTCCCATGGTTGCAGCTCCCGTGCCGAGCGCTCCCGCTCCCGTCCCCGTGGCCCCACGCCGCCCGTTGCTCTCGCCGGAACCGCCCTACCGGAGCCGCCGCCGCCGATCGCCAGAACATCATCGCCGCTCCTCTCCCTTCCTCCCCTCTCCTGCCTTTCTCTCCTCTCTTTCCTCTAAGCTCTCTCTCTCTCCCTCTCGTAGGTACTCCCGCCGCCGACCGTAGCTTGCCGTCGCCGGGAACGGCCTCCCCCTTGCCGAATCTTGTCTCCCCTGGCCTCCCCCTCGCCGGATCCGTGTAGCCCCGCCGTCGCCCTGGCTCGCCTCCTCCGTTCGGGAGGAGGAGGACGAGTCCTCCGCTCTCGTTGACCCGCTGGCTTCACTCGCCCGCTCGCTCGCCCGCGTGGGCTGGCCTAGATGCGGCCCACCAGCGCCTCTGCCCCAACGTGGCCTAGCCGCCCCCTGCAAAATGGGCTTGGCCCATGGTGAGCCCAGCCTTCGCCCCCCGCGCGTTTTTATTTTTTCGTGTGTAGGCCCAATTGCACGATTTTAAACGTTAATATAAAAAATCAACCGTACGTCGGATTAAAATGTTTCATATATGTAAAATGCTCAGAAAAATATGTAGATTAATTCTATGCCAATTTCGTCCATGATTAAAATGTTTAACATGCCATTTTCCTGCTATTTTGCATAATTGTCATGATTTTGCATTCGCATAATTTATTTACATGCACGGAATCAAATAAAACCATATATTAAGTGTTCATATTATCGGCATCGCATGTTCATGCATGATAAAAATGTTGGCATGATGTTTGCATTTTATTTTGCATTATATGACTTGCTAATAAATTATACCATAACTTGCATAATTAATTATGATTATTTTTCCTACATGAACCCATCATATTATATATGTCTTCGGGGTAGAAAAATCCCTAGAAATTATCTGTGCATTTAGTTTTGTCATTTGAGCATTTTTGTGTGCATGTCATTTTGCTATGATGCCCTTTTGTCTTTTTCGTGTGATTTAATACATGCAAGATTTGAAATAATTTTGAACATGAGATATGCCCTTTGATATGTGTCCTAGCCCCTGGACATTTTGCTTGCCATAGAAATGTGTGTATAGGTATTGTTTTCTTGTTGTCAACATACTATAAAAATACTGCTGTTTTGAGGGTCCAAAATATTTCTAAGTCTGGAATCTGTAACATTTTGTTGTTGTCTTGCCATGTGTTTTGCTAGTGATCTAGAACTCTTTTGTGGTAGGTGTAATGGAGTTATTTGTAGTCGATAATGTCCTTTAGTATGGTGTTATGTTTCATTCCATAATATACCATGTAGCATATAGTTTCACTGCTGTCAATATGCCTTCGTGATAAAAAGTGCACTGTCAAAACTGCTATTTTCACCAAGTCTGGAATTGTTTTCAAGTAGCTACCTTGTGAGCTTCCTACCATGTGATCCATGCATGTTTTGAATATGATATATGAAAATGAAATGAAGTGTGTGTTATATTCTACTGCCCCATGCTTAGTTTGTGCATTTTAGAATAGTGTATCTTGTTGTTTTCATGTGTGCAAAATGGTAAGTTGCTGTTTTGGGCAGATTTCAACTAAAACTTGTTTTGGTGTTTGTGGTTGAACCGTAGCTCCGTTTTGGACATGTTGCATATGAAACTTGCTTAGAATCTCATGTAGTTTCATAATAACTTGCTGCATTCATGATTTGAAATGGTTGTGATTGCATTTTCCCATGCATTTGCATTCATGACATGTGCATCTTGTGTTGCTCATATCTTTTAGGCCGCAGCTCCGTTTGAGATGTTCTATATATGTAAATCGACTAGAATGGCGTGTAGAATTGCATGGTATGATTTATTCTGTTGTTTAACCAATATAAAATATGATTAGTTCAGATCTGGACCAATTTCGAAATTAACATATAGGGTCATTTCGGAAGTGCTATAAGTTGTTTCCGGCCTCATTTAAGATGCCTAGATAGTGTAGTTTACTTATGCTTCACCTCTTGCCATGTTCAACAATATTTAACATTGATGAGTACCTAACGTGAGTGAACTAATAATTCGAACGTGGAGTTTCGTCAATATGCAACCCGTTGCATATTGAACTTCACTTAATGTGTAGTAGTTGTTTGTTATTCTTGCTTGTCATGCCTTGCATATTTAAACCGGACATGCATCATATTTGTTTGCGCATCATGTCATGCATATGTTGTGGTGTATTTTGTGTTGATTGTTGCTTCCGGTTTGGTTCTTCTCGATAGAGTTACGAAAGCGTTCGGAGTGTGAGGATTCGTTCGACTACGTTGGCTCGTCTTCTTCATGGATTCGTTCTTCTTCCGAGAGGGATCTCAGGCAAGACGACACATTTCCCTGGATACCATTACTATCATTGCCATGCTAGCTATCTCGTTTTCTATCGTTATGTCACGCTACCTACCACTTGTTTGTCAAGCCTCCCAACATTGCCATGAAAAGCCTATAACCCCTCCACATCCCAGCAAACCTTTGTTTGGCTATGTTACCGCTTGCTCAACCCTTCTTATAGCGTTTCTAGCTGCAGGTGCAATTGCTTCCATGTGTCAACATGGTCATTTATTTTTGTTATATCACAATATTGCTGCTATTTAATTTAATGCACATATATACTTGGTAAAGGTGGAAGGCTTGGCCTTTTGCTCGGTGTTTTGTTCCACTCTTGCCGCCATAGTTACTTGTGAACCAGTATTATGTTCCATAATTGAGCGCTCCTAACATGCTCGGGGTTGTTATGGGGACCCCCTTGATTTTCGGGTTAGGATAAAGCTTGTCTGGCAAGGCCCAACATTGGTACTACATTTGCCTAATAATTAATAAACTTGCATAGGGGCTTTCCAGACCTCGTGGATAATTAATCAACCCCCGGGCCAGTGCTCCTCATGAGTGTTGGTCCAAACTAGAGTCGTGTGCGGGGCCAACCCGGGGCAACTCAGGAGATTTCTATCAGGCCTCTGTATGCTACGCTCATCTGGTCGTGTCCTGAGAACGAGATACGCGGCTCCTATCGGGTTCGTCGACACGCTGGGCGGCCTTGCTGGATTTGTTTTACCTTTCTCGGACGTGTTGAGTGAGGAACTCTGATCTTCTTCGGGCTATCTCGAGGTGTCGGATTTCCTTTGGAATTGCCTAGGAAGATCACGAGATCCATGGTTGAGGTTATTCCCACTGCGTGTGGTTAATTTGTGATGGATGAGTTGGAGCACCCCTGCAGGGTTAAATCTTTTCGAGAAGCCGTGCCCGCGGTTATGTGGCAAACTTCGATGCTTTGTTTAACACCCAGTCATAGGGAACTTGAACTAAACTCTAATAAAATACACCAACTGTGTGTGTGACCATGACTGTCTCTTCTCGTGAGTCCTTATCCGAAAGAGAACACGGTGGGGTTATGTTTGACGTAAGTAGGTGTTCAGGATCAGTTAGTGATCATTGCTAGTTCACGTCCGTTATGCGTAGACCATCATACCTTACTTTTTGTACTCGTAAGTTAGCCACTCAAATAAACGCTTAGTCGCTTGCTGCAGCCTCACCACTTAACCATACCTCACCCATTAAGCTTTAATAGTCTTGATACCCTTGGAAATGAGATTGCTGAGTCCCTGTGGCTCATAGATTACTACAACAATAGTTGCAGGTACAGGTAATGTGATGATTGAACATGAGCGCGATGTTTGATTTGATTTGGAGTTCTTCTTCTTTTTCTTCACCAATCTAGGATGGGTTCCAGGCGGCAGCTTGGGATAGCAAGGATGGATGTCATTTTATCGTTTGGTTTCGTCCATGGTCGGACCCTGCTCTTCTGTATGATGTTTGAGTATATTGTTGTATTGATGTGACTCTGATGTAGCTTGTGGTGAGTGTAAGCCAATTCCATATACTCATCTCTTCTGTACATGTACTTGTAATGATATCCATTCTTGCAACACGACGACATGCGCTTCTATCCCTGTCAAGGCCCTCGTGCCGAAATAAGGATAGGACCGCATCTTCGGCGTCACACTAGTGCAAGTGGGAGACTGTTGGAAATATGCCCTAGAGGCAATAATAAATTAGTTATTATCATATTTCCTTGTTCATGATAATTTTTTATTATCCATGCTATAATTTTGTTGATCGGAAACTCAGATACATGTGTGGATACATAGACAACACCATGTCCCTAGTATGCCTCTAATAAACTAGCTCGTTGATCAAAGATGGCTATGGTTTCCTAGTCATGGACATGAGATGTCATTTGGTAACGAGATCACATCATTAGGAGAATGATGTGATGGACAAGACCCAAACTACAAATGTAGCATATGATCGTGTCAGTTTATTGCTACTGTTTTCTGCGTGTCAAGTATCTGTTCCTATGACCATGAGATCATGCAACTCACTGACACCGGAGGAGTGCCTTGTGTGTATCAAACATCGCAACATAACTAGGTGACTATAAAGGTACTCTACAGGTATCTCTGAGGGTGTCTGTTGGGTTGGCATGGATCAAGACTGGGATTTGTTACTCCGTGTGAGGGAGAGGTATCTTAGGGCCCACTCGGTAATACAACATCACAACAAGCCTTGCAAGCAATATGACTAAGTGTTAGTCACGGGATCTTGTATTACGAAACGAGTAAAGGGACTTTTCGGTAACGAGGTTGAACTAGGTATGGAGATACCGACAATCGAATCTCGGGCAAGTAACATACCAAAGAACAAAGGGAACATCATACGGGATTAACTGAATCCTTGACATAGAGGTTCGACCGATAAAGATCTTCGTAGAATATGTAGGAACCAATATGGACATCCAGGTCCCGCTATAGGTTATTGACCGTAGAGGTGTCTCGGTCATGTCGATATAGTTCTCGAACCCGCAGGGTCTGCACACTTAAGGTTTGGTGACATTTCGGTAATATAGAGTTATGCATGGTGGTGACTGAAGGTTTTTTGGAGTCCCGGATGAGATCCCGGACGTCACGAGGAGCTCCGGAATGGTCTGGAGGTAAAGATTGATATATAGGAAGTCCTATTTTGGTCGCCGGAAAAGTTTCAGGCTCATTGGTAGTGTACCGGGAGTGCCGGTAGTGTATCGGGAGACTATCGGGAGGGGTATTTCGACCCAAGAGGCTACATGGGCTGTGGGAGTATGAATACCGGCCCTTAGTGGGCTGTAGGAAGTCCCACAAAGGGC
The DNA here is from genome assembly GCA_022496015.1 of Hordeum marinum. Lineage (NCBI taxonomy): Eukaryota > Viridiplantae > Streptophyta > Magnoliopsida > Poales > Poaceae > Hordeum > Hordeum marinum. Next base: position 115,741,651 of record CM039672.1, read on the forward strand.
CCATGCGGCTGGGAAGAAAAAGGCCAAAAGGAAAAAGGTGGAAAAAGGCAAAAGGGCTAAATTAGGAAGGAGTCCTAATCCTACTAGGAGTGGAGGAGGAGGACTCCTCCCTCCTGGTTTGGCCGACCCAAGGGCTGGCTCCTTGGGAGCCAAGCCTCTTCCTCCTCTACTCCTATATATACTAGAGGGTTTTAGGGTTTTGGCACAAGATTTTTATCCACGTGCTACCCGTTCCTCTAGTGCATAGTTTCTCCTCTAGATCGGTTTTCTGCAGTGCTTAGGCGAAGCCCTGCCAGAATTGCTCCACCACCATCACCGCGGCGCCGTCACGCTGCTGGAGAACTCGCCTACCTCTCCGCTCCCTCTTGCTGGATCAAGAAGGCGGAGATCATCATCAAGCTGTACGTGTGCTGAACGTGGAGGTGTCGTTCGTTCGGCGCTAGATCGGAAGGACCGTGATCAAGATCGCGAGACGGATCATGATGAGATCGCAGGAAGGATCATGATGAGTTCACGAGACGGATCGTGATTGGATCGCGGGACGGATCGTGATGAGATCGCGGGACGCTCGACAATTTGGATCGCGAAGACGTTCGACTACACCAATCGCGTTTCTTAATGCTTCCCGCTTAGCGATCTACAAGGGTATGTAGATCCACTCTCCCTCTCGTAGATGCTCATCGCCATGGATAGATCTTGCGTGTGCGTAGGAAAATTTTTGTTTCCCATGCAACGTTCCCCAACATTCCCACCCCAAGTTTGGGAAGCGTTTGCGCCAAATGGACAACGCACGGATGGGCGGGGCGCGCGCCCTTGTTCCCCTGGCTCGCTTGTCGGGGACACACCCCGTCCCACTTTCCCTCATTTCATCCAAACATTCCCGCACGCCCCTCCCATCTCTCCTTCTTGAATGGTGACCCAACGAACACTGGCGATGCGTGGCGGCCGCGCACCCCGCGGCGAAGAAGAAAGGCCCCAAAGGCCCAGGAAGCCCAAAAACAGGAAGCAAAGCACTCGCACGGGATCACACACCCAAAAAGAGGACAAATTGATTTGCGAGAGTTGGATTGACATAGGGGAAGATCCAATAAGAGGTGCCAAGCAAAAAGGTGCCATCTTTTGGGTGAGGGTTCACAAAACCTTCCATGAGCGAAGGAAGTTTGCCCCCTATCAATTTGAGAGCACTCGCGGCATCAACTCAATCCAAAAGAGATAGGGGTTCATTCAACAAGAGTGCAACAAGTATTCTGCAGCACTTTAGAGCATCCAAGCCGTCATGAGTGGCCTTGGCATTGGTGACTTGGTATGAGCCTCTTGTCTTTTCATTTTGTGTCCATTCATATTGGCATGCTTTTCATTTTCATACATGGTGTGTCCTTCGCTATTACATTAGCATCGTCATCAATGATTATGTACTCATTTCAATCTTTGGAAGCATTCAAGCCCCAACACAAGAACAAGTTGTTCACTCTCACACATTGTTGGTCCATCATCAAAGATTGTGCCAAGTTCAAAGACCAATCTGTCGCTCGTAAGAAGAAAGGAGGGAAGAAGGCCATAGTTGATGAGGGAGACTTTCTCAAGAGGCCTAGGGGCAAGACAAGCTCGAAGGCCGATCAGAGGTGTGATGCATCTTCCATTGCCTTGAAGGGCAGTTTGGAGAACATGATTAGCCAAAAGAAAGTGGGGGACAAGAGGAGGAGCAAAGGAAAGGAGGAGCAAATGAAGATATATCTAGAGCTTCAAACAAAGAAGTTGTCCATGAAGGAGACCGCAGAGAGGAGGAAGCTTGAAATGGAGAAGGCAACGAAGATGAGGAATCTTGACATCGAGGAGGCCGCTCAACTCAAGAAACTCGAGATCGAGGTCACCATGGCAGACACCAAAGCTAAAGAGGTGGCACTCACGTTCATGAGTGTGGACAAGACCAACATGTCACCGGAGAGGAAGGCTTGGTTCGCGAATCGACGGAAGGAGATGTTCCCTCGCAACGGCCTGAAGTAGGTGAGGCCACGGGCCGTGGCCGGCGTTTGTTCATTTTGAAGGCTGGCTGGTGTGACAGCCACTGGCTTTGTTGTCGGCGTCGAAAACTTGTTCATTTTGAGGGCTGGCTCCTATGTCGGTCGGTGGTTTTGTTGCCGGCGTGAAACATGTCCTTTTTGAAGGTTGGCTCCTGTGCGGGCTGTTGGTTTTGTTGCTGGCATGAGATTGTAGGCTGCCGGCTGTGTTGTCGGCCAGCGTGAACTAGTGTGAACCGCGGTCGCGGCCAACATCCTTGGTTTTCATATTTGTATACACAAGAACAAGATGCAGATGAAGATGCGACCATACGTTGGACGTCCGACTGCAAATCAAATCTAAATGGACACGACTTTATACCCACTCTAAACGAACAAAATTTAAATAAAACAGAAATCTATTTGTGATCCTGAGTTGGAGTGCCTAAAATCAAGACGGTGTGATCAAAAGAGTACAACCATGAGGGGTGGTGGGCGGTCCGGTCATGGGGAAGAGCGATCTCATAGCAACTCCAATCGGTCGACCATTTCGTCCGTCAGCGTCCGTTTGGGTCGCCGCGGACAGAAAAGATTGCCCAACGCGCCGACCCAAACGGGCGCGCGTCCGTTTTTTGTCCGCCCGCGACCCATTTGCGGCCCAAATTTGGGCCGCATTTGCATCGGCGCGGACACGAGACGGACACGCGCGTCGTCCGCCCTTGTCCTCCATCTGACCCACATGTCGGCAGCACAATGCCATTTCCTCTATCCTCTTTTCGGCCCCCGCCACTAGGACGCCTCCGCCTCCCGCCGCCGCCGCCCATTTTTTGCTGACGCCGCCGGCCATCTGTGCCCCTCATCCTCACGCCGCCGCCCCGTTCCACTGACCCCGGCAGCCTCCCTCGACACCGTCACCGTCCGCTTCGCCGGCCCCTTCCACGACACACACAAGCTATTCAACAGTTTGCCCCCAAGGTACAAATGGACTCTAACGACGAGTTCTTTTTCTACAATGTTCTTATAAACTCGTATGATTCTTCATCCGATGACGAGGAGATCGTGGCAGCTGCCTTGGTCATCCATGACCACCTTGGTAGGCAGCGGCCTATGTTCAGGGGCTCTATACCGGGGCATACGCCGGCGTTGAATCGCAACCGGGAGAGTGGTCATGTCCTACTCTGGAATGACTACTTCGAGACCCGGAGCACCCTCTACAAACATCACATGTTCTTGCGTCGTTTCCATATGGCTAGGCATGTGTTCAATCGTATTCGGGAGGGGGGTGGAGTATGACAAGTATTTCGAGTGCAAGACGGATTCACTTGGAAATCTTGGTTTCTCCTCTTATCAGAAATGCACTGCCGCCATTCGGATGCTTGCATATGGAGTTCCCGGTGATCTCATTGATGAGTATGTCCGGATGAGTGAGTCCATCCGCCTTGAGTCCATGTATCGTTTTTGCAAGGCTGTCATAGTTGTGTTTGGTCCGAAGTACTTGAGAGAGCCAAATGTTGCTGATACAGAACTATTGTTGGCGATGAATGCCAGCAAAGGGGTTTCCTGGGATGCTTGGTAGCATAGACTGTATGCACTGGCAGTGGAAGAACTGCCCTTCTGCTTGGCAGGGGCAGTACAAAGGTCATGTCAGAAAATGCACTGTGATACTTGAGGCCGTTGCTTCACAAGATCTCTGGATTTCGCACTCTTTTTTCGACATGGCTGGATCTCACAATGATATCAATGTGCTCCAGCGGTCTCCAGTGTTTGCTAGGATGGCTGAAGGCAATGCCCCGCAGGTCGATATTGAGATCAATGGCCACCACTATGACAAGGGATATTATCTAGCTGGCGGTATCTATCTAGAGTGGACAACTCTTGTCAAGACAATCTCTAACCCCCAAGGAGAGAAGAAAAAGAGATTTGCCCAAGAGCAAGAGAGTGCTAGGAAGGATGTTGAGCGTGCCTTCGGTGTTCTGCAATCTCGATGGGGCATTGTCCGACACCTGCAAGAACTTGGAGCACACAGAAGCTTTGGGAGGTGATGACTGCTTGTATGATCATGCACAACATGATCGTAGAGGATGAGCGCCCTGAGCGCCTTTGCGACCAGGGGTTTCAGTTTCAGGGCATCAATGTTGAGCCTCAGCATGCTGACCTAGCAACGTTTGCCCAGTTCGTGGAGTTTCATCATGAGATGCGTGATTGACGGACTCACAGGCAGCTGCAAAATGATTTGATGAAGCACATGTGGGTTCATGTTGGCAACCAATAGAAGTATCGGTATTCTATTCTTTGAAATGTATTTTGAAACAATTTAATGTTTATTTGGTTTGTAATAACTATCATATTTGTGTATTTTTTTCAATTATTTGACATGGCCGCTGATATGTGTTTGTCGGCTGTTGGCATGTCGCCGACGCGAACGCTCCCCGAAATGACATGGCCGCTAACTTCATCAATGGTCTACGCGTTGAGAGTGACCGGCTAACCATTTAAAAAGAAAGACGGACGACCCAAACAGACAAAAGACGGACAAATCAAGCGTCTGTTTTGAATGGTTGGAGTTGCTGTCAATACTTCAAGGCACGTCAAATCAAATCATGCGTGCGTTTTGGAACAGAACCCAATGTGCGCACAACCAGCGGAATACGTGCTGCTGGCGTGAATTGCGAAGCGAAACAGCCAATCTGATTACGTCTAAAAAAAGGCGTACGCGTACGCATTCACGAGAAAGAGAAGGGCAGCTAGCAATGCAGCATGTCACATGGCATGAGATCCGAGCACCCTCCACGGCCGGCCATGGCCCATCTCCGTTCGGGTGGTTGCATCCACCAGCTTTGCATTCATGGAGGAGCCATCAATTCCAGTCTCAACTCGGTGTGAAATCCCTCCTCATCCAGCTCAAAAGTAAGCAGGCCGCAAGCACATCACAATCGGGCGTCAGTCCCGTCACTGGGCAAAAGCATCACGGGTTCACCCTGTTGCGCTTTGGCAGCTCGCTAATTGCTGAAGTATATTAGTAGTAAAAGATTACTTTGTAGAAACCACATTTTTTTAAATGACGCATTTGGCATTAATAAATATCACCGTTTATAAAACCTAATATCCCTAATAGCTGTGTTCTTTTTTTTGTATTTGAACATTATGGTCTTGACATCTTCATCTAGACCAAACTGAGAAGTATTGTGGTTTATAGAAGCTGAATTGTTTAGTGCTAGGGCATTGAAATATTACGTTTCAGATTACTACGGTTTTAGAAAAAAATATGTTGCTAAACTAGACCCTCTCCCTCGACACTAGTACTTACTCCTACATGTGTTTACCACCTGCATGGTTAATTAGGCATGCGTGTTGACGCAGGGTAAAGGAGAGGACGGGTTGCTGCTGACAGGTAAGCGGGTTCAAAGGAGGAGAAGGAAGAGGATGACAACACATCTTAAGACTCAAAACGACGCAAGGCGGATGAAACCACTACAATGGACTTGGCAACATTGGCGGACTCCCAGGTGGAGGGCCGCCAGGCCAAATGATTCTCCTAGGGTGGAATTGCCGCGGGATGCGTCAGTCCCGGGCAGTTCGAGCACTCCTGGATGTCGAGAGGTGCTATAAATCAGATGTGCTATTTCTACCAGAAGCACATTTGTCTGACGCGGAGGCAGGAAAGTTAATGAGGAGGTTAGGGTTTCAGAAGAGGTTGGTCGATACGAGTGACGGAAGGGCGGGAGGATTGGTAATGATGTGGAGGAACGGTTTGGCGGTGACAAAACACGATATCTCAGCTAACTTCATTGATGTATCGATTGATGATGGGAAGAAATGGAGATGCACGGGATTTTATGGAGAGCCAGCCAAGGAGAATAAACATAAGTCTTGGGAGTACTTACGTGCGCTGCACCAAAAGATGAATCAACCATGGTTAGTGTTTGGGGACTTCAATGAAATATTATTCACCCATGAGAAGGAGGGAGGAGCGGTAAGAGAGCAAAGATGTATGCAAGCTTTTAGAGATGTCATGTCAGATTGTGAACTTGATGATCTGGGAGCCATGGGAGATGCATATACATGGAGCAAAGGAAGAATTAAGGAAAGGTTGGATAGAGCCATCTGCAACTTAAGATGGAATCAGTTGTTCTCTAACGTGGGTGTCACTAATGGTGAGATGACTAAATCTGATCACCAGTCGTTGGTAATTAATACTGAATATTACGCAGAGACAAATCGACACCACAGGGCGTGGAAGAGATTTGAGGGGAGATGGCTGAAGGAGGAGACAGTAGAGGAGGTGGTTAAAACAGCCTGGCAGCGAGCTGCACTGCTAGGTCTCGGTCCTTTTAAACAGAAAGTGGAGTCAGTACATGAAGAGCTGCACAAATGGGACAAGGAGACGCTCAAAAGGCCGCAGAAGAGAATGGCGAAATTGAAAAAGGAGTTGGAAGATTTGCGAAGAGGACCTGCTACAGATGCGGCAATTGACAGATAGAAAGAAATTCTGCTTATCATTGAAAACCTTTTGGAGCAAGAAGAGATTGAATGGGTCCAGAGAGGGAGAGTGAACTGGCTGAAGCATGGCGACCGTAACACACATTTCTTCCACCTTTATGCTTCGGCCAGAAGGAAGAGGAACATGATAAAGGGACTGGAAGATGATAATGGAGCGATGCAAGAAGGACAGAGGGAGATGGGCGAGATCATTGAGAATTATTTTGTGACTTTGTTTTCATCCCAGGTCCATGCTCCAAGTGAAGAAGTTATACAGAAGGTGACCCCGAGGGTGACGACTCAAATGAATGATGCTTTGATGGCGCCGTTCACAGAGGAGGATGTTCGCCAAGCTGTTTTTAGCATCGGTGATTTTAAGGCGCCAGGACCTGATGGACTCCATGCTGCTTTTTATAAACAGTTCTGGAGTATGTTGAAGGATGATTTAGTGAAGGAAGTTTTGGAGGCTATTAATACTTGTAAGATCCCGGAGGGGTGGAATAGTACTTCCATTGTGTTGATACCAAAGGTTGAAAATCCTACAAATGTCACACAGTTCAGACCGATCGACTTGTGCAATGTTGTGTGTAAAATTATCTCAAAGATGCTAGCTAATCGTCTCAAGGTAATTCTTCCAAAGGTAATTGGCCCAACCCAAAGCGCTTTCGTTTCGGGGAGATTGATAACTGACAACATTCTCATTGCTTATTAGTGTGTAAATACAATCAAGAGAAAGAAAGGAAAATATGGACTATGTGCAGTTAAACTCGATATGCATAAGGCCTACGATCGAGTTGAGTGGTGCTTCCTGAGGAGAATGATGCAAAGACTTGGGTTTGCATAAGAATGGACTTCTATGATCATGGATTGCGTGTCTTCTGTGTCATACAGTGTCAGGTATAATTCTGAAAGTACCGAGGTGTTTAACCCAACACAGGGTCTGAAGCAAGGGGATCCCCTATCTCCGCACCTTTTTCTGATCTGCGCGGAGGCATTATCCAGTATGCTTGCATTTGAGGAGGATAATGGCACTTTGGAGGGAGTTAAGGTGTGTAGGGAAGCACCACAAATTTCACATATGTTGTTTGCCGATGATTCTTTGATTGTGATGACAGCAGATGGCTCTAATGCGGCTTGTCTACGAAGAGTACTGGATGAGAATTGTGGGAGCTCAGGGCAGTTGGTCAGTGGCTCTAAATCTAGCATTTATTTCAGTCCGAACACCCCAGCTCAAGACAGAGTCATCGTGTGTCAGCACCTGAACATTAATACTGAAGCTCTTAACGACAAGCACCTGGGTTTACCCGCTATGGTGGGTGTGGACAGGAGTGATTCTTTTGAGTATCTCATTGAGAGAATTCACCATCTTGTTAGTGGATGGAAGGATAAGATGCTTTCCACGGGGGGGGGGGGGGGGGGGGTAAGGAGACGCTTATTAAGGCAGTTGCTCAAGCCATGCCGGTGTTTGCGATGTCTATGTTCAAAGTTCCGAAGAAAACTTGTAAAGGAATGACGGATGAGATATCAAGATACTGGTGGGGTGATGATGATGACCACAAGCGTATACATTGGGCTGCTTGGTGGAAAGTTTGTGTGCCAAAGGATAGAGGCGGTTTGGGGTTTAGGGATTTACATAGCTTTAATCTTGCCCTACTTGCCAAGCAAGTTTGGAGGCTGCTGGAGAACCCTGAATCCCTTTGTGCGTAGATTCTGAGAGCCAAATATTATCCGGATGGAAGGCTACAAGATGCGAAGTTGAAGAGTGGGAGCTCGTATACGTGGCAGAGTATTTGTGCGGGGATCAACACCTTCAAGAGAGGCGCGGTTTGGCGCATAGGGGATGGCTTGCAAGTGAACATTTGGTCTGATCCGTGGATACAAGCTAGTGCAAATGGATGTGTTATTACACCACGAGGAGCTACCCTATTAACAAAAGTTTCGGAGCTGATTAACCCTGTTTATGGGCTGTGGGATCAGGAGTTGATAAATGAAGTCTTCTGGCTAGTAGATGCGTAGAGAATTTTGGCAATTCCGCTGGCACCAAATGGGATGATGGATGACTTTGTGGCTTGGAGGTTTACAAAGAATCATATGTTTTCGGTGAGATCAGCTTATTACGCCGAATGGGAACACCAATTTGCCCGCTGGTTTGAAAGATCAGAAGGAGAACCGTCTCAGCGTTACCCGGTTTGGGCAAAGCTTTGGAAATCCCAAGTTCCAGCTAAAATTAAGATCCATGCGTGGAAGGTTTTGCACGGGTTTCTACCATGCTATGGGGTTTTGGCCAATCGCCACATTGACACACCGGATGGCTGCCCTATGTGCGTGGGTGGTGCGAGGATATCAAGCACACATTGTTCACTTGCCCAAGAGCTGCGGAAGTTTGGAGATGCCTGAAATTGGACGGGTTCATAGAGGAAGCATGCGTAACAGATAGGGCGGGTTCAGCAGTTCTGGACTACATTTTATGTGCCTCTTCAAGGGAAAGTCTTTTATCAGCTGCCCCAGCGCAAGATATGATCCTAGTGGGCATCTGGTACATCTGGTGGGAACGACGCCAATATGTTCATGGAGAGGAGGTACAGACCCCTGAGCGATCGTCTTTCTCGATTGCGGCCCTAACGGCAAACTATCTGAAGGCGAGGAAGAAGAGCGCTGCCATCAGGAGGGAAGGATGGAGCAAGCCGCTTGAAGGGTTTGTCAAGTTAAACGTAGACGCTGCGTTCCGTGCTGAAGCTCTGCAAGGGGCGGTAGGCGTTGTACTACGTGATCACAAGGGCAGCTTCATTGTGGCATCGAGTGAGAAGCTGGAACATGTCATGGATGCGGGAACAGCGGAAGCATATGCGTTGCGACATGGCCTTCTTCTTGCGCAACAGTTGGGGATTACTAAGCTTGTTGTTGAGTCAGATTGTATGGAGGTGATCAACACTATGAACAATGGAGGTTTCACGACATCAGGAGCAATGGCGATTTATTCAGATTGTTTGGTTCTTGCTATAGGGTATAATTCGGTCTCTTTTGTTCATTGCCCGAGGGAAGCGAATTCTGTTTCTCATGATCTAGCTAGGGAAGCGGCTTCAGATCAACCTCCTCTTTCGGTTGATGAACCGCCGGCATATATTGTACAAGGGCTAGTGGATGATGTAACACTTCTTTGATCTAATAAAGTTACCGAAGTTTCAAAAAAAAAAAATTAGGCATGCGTGTTTAAAAAAAATAGGCATGCAAAAAATGTCATGTGAGGACGGATTAACCAGCCAAAATCTAACCGATTACAACCATCACGCAATGATCCAGGCGCTCTGCCAAGAAAAAAAAGGCTAATTAATTAATAAGCCCACCATAGTACATGCCCGGCCCGCTTCGTACTATCATGGGACGGTGACCGTGACACCGGCGCCGCCGCCGGACAGCCCAAACGGCAGCCCGCCCCCGAAGGTGACGCCGATGCCGATGGACACCGCGGCCTCGGCGCACGCAACAGGGCGTGACCCCGGGATGCGCAGGCAGCTGAGCCCGGCGTCCCCCGGCGCATCGTCGCACTCGGGCTGCGGCCGTTGCATGCCCCGCCCCGGGACGCAGTTGCCCGCAAAGTCGAAGACGCTCCGGCCCGCCAGCCGGTCGCAACCCTGGCTGATCCCGGAAAAGAAGTTGAAGGAGACCGACAGGTTCGTGATCCGCCTCAGGTCGCACACCAGCTCCGGGAGCTCGCCGGTGAACTGGTTGTGCGCGATGTTGAGCACCTCGATGCCTGATAGGCACGACAGCGTGCTCGGCAGGTGGCCCGACAGCAAGTTGTTGCTGAGGTCAAGCACCTCGATGTAAGGCAGGAACCCCAGGGCCTCCGGGACGCAGCCGGTCAGCTTGTTGTTGAGGAACAGCAACTCACGGACCCTGCCGCCGTAGCCGTAAGCCGTCGGGACGGGCCCCGACAGGCGGTTGTTCGCCAGGGTGATCACCGTCGCCGGTGACGACCACAACGTCTCCGGGATCTGGCCCTCGAACTGGTTGTTGTTGAGGAAGAGCGCGTCCAGGTTCTTGGCGAAGACCTCGTCCGGGAGCTCGCCGGAGAAGCCGTTGAACCGCAGGTCGAGGTAGACCAGCGATGGTATGAGCAATGTGGCCGCAGGGAAGGGCCCGGAGAACAGGTTGTTGCTCAGGTCGAGTTCGGTGAGGTACTGCAGGTCCCCGAGCGTGTCTGGAACGGCGCCGCCGAGGCGGTTGCTGTTAAGGTGGAGGAACGTGAGGTGGGAGAGGAGGGAGAGGGCGGCCGGGAGTGTGCCCTTGAGGCTCGCATGGTTGAGGTCAACGCCGGCGACCACCGCGCCCGCCGCCGCCGCGCCAGCGGGCGGCACGGAGCAGTAGACGCCCTTGTAGGCGCAGACATTTGGCCCCTGCCACGACGACAGCGCGCCGCGGGGGTCTTCAAAGATGGCCGCCTTCAGCGCCTGCAGCGCCGTGTATTCTTGCCCGCCGCCGCCGCCTTGGATCTGCGTCGAGGAGGGGCCCAGCGAGGCCGAGCTGGGAGTAGAAGGTGGCGGCGCGGCGCCATTGATCCAGACTCCAAACGTGGCGCCGAGGCTGAGCTGGGAGGACGGGACGGCGGAGGACAGCAGCAGCAAGGCGACGGCCACGGCTACAGTACGTAGACGTAGCATCGCGAGAGGATTGAAATGTGGCTGCTCCATGCTTCTTGAGCCTGGTTTGGTACTGTGAGTGTGAGATTTTCGCGTGCGTAGATAGTGAGGGAGAGAGAGAGAGTCCTGTGAGTGCGCGATCCCCGAATCTAGCGAGAGTGTTGGGGGAAGAGGGTGTGCAAGTCCATGCACCAGCTGGTTGATTGAATCATTTGTTTCTTTTCTTCTCGTGTTGCTTAATGCTCCTCTAATCAACGACAACTTTAACTGGGATTGATGGGTGTAGGTGTGCAAGACTCCAAATCTCCTGTGGTGCCTTTTTTTTCCTTGTTCATACGTGAACTGATGTCCGAGAGAGTCCCACGTGGTGCGAATCAGTGTTGCCCTCCACTATCTATCTGGGTTTCTCTTCGCCTGCTTCGCAGGCAGACTTGCTGGTGAAAAGGCGGTGGAGAGGGGTGGACAATTTTTATGTATTTATTTTATGGGCTAACTAATTCCAGATTTGACCTAGCTTTCATTTTTTTTCGAACCTGACTTTTTTGTGACGCAAACATCCCTAGCATCTGGGTTGCACGGAAGACGCCAGGGTCCTGACGACTGGTCATGGGTCCGCACGGCCGGCTGGCCTGTTGACTCACTAACGTGGCAAAGTACTAGACGTCACGGACCCTGGCGTCTGGTACTGAGAACCAAATAACTCGCAGGGAAGAGTGGGTGGGACCCACCCCACTCACTCTCCTCAATCCAGCCCGAGCTTGCTATTGCGTTTTGCTCTCCCTTCCCTCTCTCTCACCTCTCAAACCCCCCATCAAATCCTCTCCAATAGGTGCTTCCCTTAGGTGGATCTTTCCATCACTTTGTTGTTTGTGGTAATCTCCTCCGAATTATCCAATTATTTTTTGTTAAATCTTGTTATTTTGCTAGTTTTTTACATCTTGGAGAAACCCTAGTTCATGAGATCCCTCAATTTTAGTGTGTTTGAATATGTTGTTTATCTTTGGTAATAGGGATATGCTTGGAGTAGGAAGAATATTTGGTTTATGAGTAGAAAGATTGGGGGTTAGGATTAGTTAGTGTTTTTGGTAAACTTTGCTTGATGTCTCTTAATTAATGGCACATTTTCGGACATCATTAATAATGTAGTGTTGATATGATTTGGGTATAATTTCTGTTTTTAGAACACAACAATTGTCATTGATGTGTTAAATTCATTCATGTTGTTTTCAGATGGAGAGACTTGTTAATGTTCATTTTATGGACAAGGAGGCATTTTTAGTAACAATGCCGACGCGGGTGAGGAAACAATGGTTTTTGATACAATCCCTAGCTATGAGGAGGTTGTTGCAAAAGTGAGGTATGTTTTGAAGTGGATGGACCCCAATGATGATGTTAAGTTAATAGGAAGGTATGATGTTGGAGTTGGAGCCAAATCCCGCTTAAAAGTATGCCCATCACCTCGGATTTGCATTGGGATGTGTACAAGGGAAAGGTTGCTCAATCGGAAGACAAGTCACTTGAATTGTTTGCCATCAAGGTTGAACCTCCTCGGTTTGCAATTGACTTGAACATACATGTCTCTTCCCCAATGACCGAGAGGACAAGTATGCCTCTTGTGGAGCATAGGGTTGTGGTTGATGCCTCCAATGCTTATCGCAAACCACGTCCTCAACCACCAACTAGCTAAGAAAATGAGGTTGAGTTGTATGCCCCTAATGCTTCTAGCCAACCACGAACTAGCCAATCAAATGAAGTCGAGGTGATTGGTAGTGACAAAGTAATTCAACAGGATGGTGATGGTGATGCTCGTGGTGATGAGGATGAGCTAGAGGAATGGTTTCGTGGTAATGACGTTGGTGAGTTGGATGCCTGCATAGTGCAAAAGGAAATGGATTGCGAGTTACCTTTTAGGCGTCTATATGGGTATGACTAGGATGACGAAGGTCTGGAGGAAGAATTGGATGAGGATGGATTCACTAAGGAGGAAAATCAAATTCACTTTGAGTTGATCGGCTTGGAAAAAAGAACTCATTTGTTTCGAGATCTCAGACTTGCCCATAAAGTCGTAGTTGATGGTGGCCTGAGAATGACAGCGATTGAGCCAACACCTTGCCCGGATGCAGGCGAGCCCAGGGAGGAGAACGAGGATGAGAATGCTTATTTGAAGAAAGGAGTGAAGTTCCTAGATTTGGATAGGATGAAGGTTTGGTTGTCTGACTATGCCATTCGAAACCACATGCCATATTTGGTTGAGTACTCCGACATAATTTTGCGTTACACTATGAAGTGTGAGCAAGCAGGAGAAATATGTCCGTGGAAGGTTCGTGCAAGAAAGCTTAAAGAAATCGGAGAATGGGTCTTAATAAGTTGTGTTGCCACTCATAGGTGCAAACCGCCAAAGAAAAAATTCCATATGACACACCGCCAGCTCACTTCAGAGTACCTCGGATACAAATTTATGAGAGACATAGCCATTGATCCCACTGTCAAAGTGAGGTTTCTCATGAAGATGGTGAAAAAACAATTTGGTTATGTGATCAAGTATGAGAAGGCATGGAGGGCCAAGGCAAATGCTATTAGGATGTTGTATGGTGGTTACGAAGAAGCATACAACCAGCTCCCGAGGTTGTTGGGAGCGATTGCACATAGGAACCTGGGCATATATCATGTGGTCAATGATAATCTTGGAGTGTTCCACCGTGCCTTCTGGAGTTATGGGCAATGTGTGGCGGCATTCAAGCATTCTTGCCTGGTCTTGTCTATAGATGGCACTTTCTTGACAGGCAGATACAAGGGCACATTAATGGTAGCAATGGCGCACTCGGTGAATGAAAATGTGTTACTAGTGGCATTTGCTTTGGTGCCTTCCGAGCACCAAGACAACTGGGAGTGGTTCATGGGTCATGTGAGGCACAATGTGATTGGTGCTAGGGAGGTATGCATCATATCGGACCGACACAATGGCATACTGAAGGCAGTGGACATTGATATTCCAGGTTATCCGAAACTTCACCACAGATGGTGCATGAGGCATTTTGTGGCCAACTTTTATCAGGCATGTAAGAGCAAGGAGTTAAGCAAATACCTTACCCATGTATGTGTGGCCTTCAGCACCAAAGCTTTCGATGCTCGGTACAACAAACCCTTTGCAGCGGTGAACGAAGGTGGCAAAGATTTTCTAACAAGGAATTTTAACGAGAAGCAAAAGTGGTCGCGTGCTCATGACGAAGGAGGTACGAGATATGGTGACATGATGAGCAACTTGGTTGAATATTTCAACAACGTGCTCAAGGGTGCCCGTTCATTACCGGTGACTGCAATAGTGGAGTATACCTTCTTCAAGCTTAATGATTACTTTCAGATGCATTCGGAAGAGACTGCCAATTGGATAGGTGAGAAAATGGATTATCCGGAGAAGGTTGATGAATGGCTTCAGTTACAATCAAGCAAGTCTTCGCAACAAAAAATTATCACATTCAACAAAACTAAAATGATCTATCAAATCGACGAGCCAGGTGGCACAACACGAGACGGTTATTCATATAGTGGTGCCGCATTTGAGGTGGGTGGTTCGATTGTGAAAGGTCTAGTAAGTATCATTGGCCATGCTCGCATTTGATAATAGTGGCAAGGGCGGCACACATATCAGTTTGTGATGGGAGAACCGTTTGGATGCAAGAGTTTCATATGGAAGCTACTAGGTTGACATCGGCGCCTCGGTTTCATACTTTTTTAGACCAATCAAAGTGGCCTGAGTATCATGGCCCCCATATTAAGCCAGACCCTCTCATGAAGGTGGAGACCAAGGGAAGAGGGAGAACTAAGAGGTTCAGGGGTGATATGGATGACCTGGCTGGATACACCGGCATGACACAATTTGGTAGTGGTCACTTCATGGAGGCTCCCGACACCATAAATTGCGAGGGGGTGCGATGAAGGGCAGCACAATGCACGGACATGCAATAAAAGGAAAACGTCGAAGGAGGGCATTCCGAGCACTAGCTGTGGAAGAGGATCAGGTCGTGAAGGAGGGGGAAGAGGTGATGGTGGCGGCCATGGAGGAGGATCAGGGGGTGAACGAGGGGGAAGAGGTGATGGTGGTATCCATGGAGGAGGATCAGGTGGTGAACGAGGGGGAAGAGGTGATGGTGGTAGCCGTGGAGGAAGGACTAGCCATGGAGGAAGGACAAGCGTTAGGGGTGGTGTTGGTCATAGAGGACGGGTTGATAATGGATCGACATTCGGTTATTTGCTTAATACAGATGGCTGATAGAATAAAAAATGGTATATTATGTGTTCAAGTCATAGCATTATCCGCTTCAAAAAAAGTCATAGCATTTCTTGTTTTATTGTATTTACACATTCAGTTTGTTCTCGTCTTGTGCTAATAGTTGTTCCTTTTATAGGCATGGCTTCATCCGGTTACATGACGAGGCCGAGGCCGCCATGCGTCGTCCGAGAGGACATGTCGAAGACGTGGAGGGAGGCAAAGTTGGACCAGGAAAATGAGAAGGATGTGCCCACACCACCATGTTGGTGCAGCGATGTATGCAAGGTGAAGGTGTCCACTGACCGTAAAAAGTCATGGACAGAAGGTAGAAGACTTTTCGTGTGTCCCAACTATGCACATGACCGTGCACGGGAAAAACACGCATATGACGTACCATCAGTATGTTAGATGTGACATCCAAATAATTTCAATTTGATTGAACTCATATTACTAATTCAAACTTGTCTTTTATGTAGTCGCCTCCGCCACTTTGCAACTAGTTCACTTGGATAGATCACGAAGTACCACAACATGTGCAAGACGAGCAATATCGAGATTGCATGCAGAGGCAAGCCCTTTTTGAGGAATCCTTAGCACGGGAGGAGGAGTATTGGCGTCGTGAGAAGGAGCTGAAGAAGCGCAAGAAGTGTGAGCTGGAGAGGACACAAAAGGAGAAGGAGGCTCATGAAGAAGAGAGTGCAAGAAAGCGTGCAAGAGCTCGTGATGCACAAGCAGAGGATGAGGCACGTGAAAAGAAGGGCAAATGGCCCCGTACTACTCAGTAAACAACGGGTTCATGGAACCTGCATGGATGACGGACTTTGTGTGTGATGAACTTTGTCGTAATCCAAACTATGAATGTGAACCTAGCATATGGGAAACTTGTCGTTGTTTATGTGATTTGAACTATGTAATGTTCGAGACTATGTAATTCTTATGTGATTTGAACTATGTATGTTATCTCAAGTGTCCAAACTATTTATGTGAACCAAAGTATGTGATGATCATTGTGAAGAAAGAGCTGGGGCCAGACGCCAGGGTCCCCGGCGTCTAGTTGTCCTCAGGACCCCAAACGCCATGGTCCCCGGTGTTGGTTAAATCTTGTTTTATTGCTCTATTTTTTACATCTTCGAGAAACCCTAGTTCATGCTTTCTCCTAATTTTAGTTTTAGTGTGTTTGAATATCTTGTTTATCTTTGCTAATAGGGATAAGCTTCTTGTAGTAGAAATATTTGCTTTATGAGTACAAATATTGTGGATTTGGGTTAGTTAGTGTTTAGGGTAAACTTTGGTTAGTGTTAGTCTTAAGAAATAATTACTTGAATAGCCATTCTTCGAAATGTAGGATGAGACCGTTCATTTATGCTAAGGTTTCGGCTGAGGCGGTGGCGAAGCGCGAACGCGAATTTATTGAGGAAAAGATGAACATGTGGGTGGAAGCCGTTTGCGTTGAATGCAACATGTAGAGCCTTTTCAAAGTACTATTTCTATGAGGACTCTTTGGAGAAGCCGATCAACGAGCACAACAAGGCGGAAAATTTAATCATAAAAAAAGAGAAACACATCACCGAGCTCAAGAAGGCGGAAAAATATTGTATGCGTGATCTTGCAATGCAAATTGCATTGTGTACAACAAGAGAAGAACGTTATCAGTTTGACATTGAAAACCATGGCTAGGTCATTGATTGGTTAGTGAGGCAACCTTTTTCGCCAATACCGAAGCAGGTTTCTCGTTGGGCATGGGTCAAAGACAGAAAGGATGTTCTTTGTTGCAATCCAGCACCTTAAGACAAATAGAATTCCTATGTAACGTTTGTCATTTGAAACTACAATGACATGTGCCCATTTGCTTACTTAGTTGTCATTTGAACTATTATGACTTGTATCCTTTGAGACTAAGTAATGTTTATGTTGTTTGAGACTATGTAATCTTTATATCCTTTGAGACTAAGAAAGAAAGGAAGAATATTTTCTTTATGAGTAGGAAGAATATTTGCTTTGAGACTATGTAATGTTCAAGTGTGTTGAAATCCAGGCCAGACGCCAAGGTCTTTGGCGTCTGTCCCCTGCGCACACCAAATGCCACTGTCCCTGGCGTCTGGTCCGCTGTTTAGGCTAGTCGCCAAGGAGGATGGCGTCTGGCTCCCTGCACACAGTTCCAGCGTTTTTCCATTCTCCTTTGTGACATGTTCATACAAATTCTTAGCAAGTAAACAACATAAAAAGTTCACTCCACTAATTCAAGACAACATAAATGTTCACGATTTCAAGACAACATAAAAAGTTCACTACACGACAAGTTCTTACAAATTTAACTAACATACGACACTAGAGAACTACAAAGGATTTTTTCTTGCTCATTTCCTTCTTCCTCTCTTGGTGGCTTTTCCCTTTCTTGTAGGCACTTCCTCTTCATCCTATTCTTCACTAGACTCCTCCTCTTCATAATCAGCCTCCTCCTCCTCTTCGCGATCCCCTTCTCTAGTCATTCCCTTAGGGATAAGATGATGAGGATACTCGGGGCTATGGAATCTACTATTCCATGTCTTGTTTCTCAGCACTTTAGGTGTCTTATCTTTGCCTTTATACGGCTATGTAGGTTGTGATGGCTGTGGAGAATCAGCATCGTACTCATGCTCTTGTTGTGCCTGCTCCTATTGCGTCAACTGCTCTTATTGTACCTCCTCTTCCTCTATCTCCTCGTGATGGAGATGACGGCGTCCAACTCTTGATGAGCTGCTAGTACCACATGTAAACACGTCGACGGACTTAGCACCGTGGCAAGAAAGCATGGCCGACATCTTGTGGAACCGAGTCCTAAAATTCTGTGACAAGAGAACAAAACATGTTAGATGCAATAACTAATCCATTAAGATAAGCATTTGTAAAGATGGCCATACCTCCAACGTGGTCCTAAGATTTCTCTTAGATAATGCGCCTCCACGCGGATGACTGAGTGCTACATTCGCATTGTTCACGCACATAAGCAACTCTCTGCCCTGCAATTCATTAAAACAACAAACATTCATACATTCATATTTGAAAAAAACAAGGTAATATAAGGTTGTTCATTGAATTACCAGTTCGCCATGCATGGGTGCGTAGTCAACTTGACTCACTTTGGTCTCTCTCACCGTCATGTTGAAGGCATGATAACCTTCTGCAGTTGACGGGTCTTCCGACACCAACTCAGACCACTCCTCCTGAGTCCAACCAGGCTTAAGCTTCAACCGGTAATGCTGCCCATACCACACAAGATACTTCTAGTATGCTGATTCATTGTGTGGTCTATTCTTTGACTCTAGTAACATCTTTCTCTGATTCCACATTTCTATCTACTTACGGTGTTTGTTCGCCCAATCCGATATATCCCGATTGTTCCTTTGATCGAACCTACAAACAATGCATGTTTTAAACCATTAGCAAACATAGACTTTCACAATGCTCAATTACAAATATCAAAGACATTTTTACTCATCGATGCACATATGTGATTGCCTCCTTGCTCTCCTCCTTTCGAATAACTTGTAGTTTGCCAAATTGCCTGGCAACACGGTCTACAAAGTGCCACTCAACCGCATAAAAGCATATCATTCGACACCTCACCCGCCAAAGATGACTATCACGTGTGTACATCTGGTTGAGGGAGAATGTACAATCATTTACATGAGGCTTCCATAAAACCTACACCAGGAGTACCTAAAATATTAGGTATATATTTTGATCTTTACTCACTTTATCTTAATTAACTTGTTGGTACCTGCTCAGCAGTCAAGGTGTCCAGCTCGTTCACATAACACTTGTATCGTACATGAGAGCTTCCCGTGTAAACGTTCATCTGATCCCAACAATGTGCAATTGTGGGGCGTCTGTCGGTGTCGAAAATGGCGGATCTCGGGTAGGGGGTCCAGAACTGTGAGACTAGAACCGATGGTAACAAGAGACGAAGGGGACACGGTTTTACCCAGGTTCGGGCCCTCCTATGGAGGTAATACCCTATGTCCTGCTTGATTGTATTGATGATATGGGGGTTACAGAGTTGATCTACCTCGAGATCGAATAGCTAACCCTAGATGAGTTGTTCTCTATCTACAGCCTAAAACCCTTTGGCTTATATAGACGACGAGGGTATGTAGGGTTTACACATGGTTGATTACAAGCCGAAGAGATAAACATTCATATTCGCTACATTAAACATGGATGATAATCCACGATTCTCGAAGTTTCCTTCGTGGAGACAGGGCCTTCGATCGATCCAATGTTCGGCAAGCGGCCCGTACAGTTCGTCCCATGGGAGATGAGTCGGCCTCCCAAGGACCCCTTAATCCAGGACTCCCTAAGTAGCCCCCAAACTTGCCTCCAACGCCAAGGGTCTCAACTTCACTCGGTTCCTATAATCAAAGTCTTCGGCTTGCGAGGTGAGTTCTTCCCGTTGAATTTAATTCGGCCTCTGATGACATGTAGTTTTCCGAATAGTGGCATGTCCGAACACCATGCATAGGTCGGCTCTGAAGTCCAAACGTCAAGGGGTAAATGACGTCCCCTGATGACCTCTATGACGAAAGGTCACGGCCCACCAGACCGCTAGGCCAGTTGCAAAGACTCGATTCGCGATTCGAGGCCGTTTTAACCAACACGATCTATCAATGCACAGATCGTGCCCCATTTTATACGGGATTCGTTCAATCATGCGCATGCAACGGCACACACTCTCGGGAAGCGGAGGGATTCACGGCGCGGCAGGGGGAGGCCAAATAGCGATAAGCCTCGTAAAATGGAAATAAAACCCTAGAGCTTAACCACACCTCCCATTCGCCTCCTCTGCTTCCCCGTTCCTATGAGTCTGCGAAGCGTGGATCTAGGTTTTCTGCCACCCACCTTCAAGCTCATCCATGGCGGGCTCCGGCTCCAATGGCAAGTGGGAGGCGTCCACAGTCACCGACCAAGACATCCGGGACCTCAAGGACGCCGACTACCTCCGAGCCAACATCTATCACCACGTGCCGGAAAAGGGCCAGGTGATCCCCACCCCTAAGCCAGGCGAAAGGGTGGGATTTATTCCCCACTTTATCCGGGGACTTTGCTTCCCACTCCACCCCTTCGTTAGGGGGATCATGTTCTTCTACGACCTCAACTTCCATGACCTCCTGCCGAACTCCTTCATGCACATATCGGCTTTCATCCTCATCTGCGAGGCTTTTCTACGGGTCGAGCCGCACTTCGGGCTTTGGCTCAAAGTGTTCAACGTCAAGCCAAAGTGCATTGGAGGCAAGCACGCAGACTGCGGCGGGGCTATCATCGGCAAGCTCACCCGTGTTGTATGGCCATCGAGCACCTTCATCAACACCATCAAGGTGTGGCAGAAGGAGTGGTTTTATATCACTGAGCCACGGGAGGAAGGTCAAGCAGCTCCTGTCGAATTCAGATCTGGTCCCCCCACCAGATTAACCTCGTGGCTCCGAAAGGGCCTCAACTGGGGGTCGAGCAAGGAGGTAAGCGACCTACAGAAGCGCATCGGCTCCATGGTCGAGAATGATATCGTGCTGACCAACGTGGCTCAGGTCATGCTCCGGCGGCCCATCCTCCCTTTTCAGCACCGGGATACTCCCATGTGGGCTCGTTCTTCCGCACTACTCAAGAGAAGCTGTGGAAGGCACTCTTCAAGCCGCAGACGGATTGGCCAGCCGAAGAGGAGGATCGAGGTCTACATGCTGCCAAGCCCGCCTCCAAGGTACTACGTAGTTTTGTTTGATCAGATATGTCTTTTATAAAAAGATCTAAAACATCTTCCGATCACTCCTTGTAGAAATGGCTGAGCAAAGCCATAGGCATCGACTGTCCAGCGCCTCAACCCGAAGATGTCAGGTCCGAGCTGTTAGCGGAAATGCTCGTCAAGGAGGCTTATGATGCTCCTACAAAGAAGGAGGAGGAGAAGAAGAAACCAGGCCGGGAAGGCCTGCGCATTTGGGACCAGCCAGAGGTTGTGTCCAAGGAAACCATGCCTCCTCGAATCAAGAGGAGCATGAGGATGAGGTCGAGAGGGAGGGTGATTCCCCCCTCGCAAGAAAGAGGGCGGCATCATCGGATGCCATGGAGGAAGTGCCTCCTCCCGAGCGGAAGAAGACGCATCGGACACAGGTAGTCCCGTCCGACGATAGTTCGGACTCGAATACCGAGTCCGACGACTTTGAGAGGGTTCTGCAAAGGAACCTAAGGGTCAAGCCCCCAGCTCGAAGGTAAGAATCCGAAGACTTGTTCAACAGTCATTGGTAAGTTTAAAGTTCACTGACATGCAAGTACTTATTGATTTTGCAGCCCGTTGCGCGTCCGCCCCACCGACCATCTTTCGGACGGGGTGACCCCACCCGCCGAGCTAGCGGAGAGCAGGAACGCATCACACCCCACTCCTTCGGGCGTCGCGAAGGACACCTCGGAGGTGTCATCCCAGCATGCTCCTAAGGAGCCGGGCACCAGCGGTGGGGGAGACGTTGTCATGGCCGAGGCTAACGCTCGGGCCACCGAAGACCGGGGGCCGAAGCCCACCCGAATATTGAGGAGTCCGGATGAGCGGCTGCTCGGTCCCCTCCGAGGACATCTCTGGAGCTCACCATGCCTCCGGAGGCAACATTTAAGACCCCGGTTGGTGATCGGGTTATCCGATCACCACCGGTGCCATCGGCCAATGGGTGGCCGGTCATGGAGGAGGCTCTATCGAGTGCCTCCATCTGTGAGGAGCACCGCACCCTTATGGGTGCGGTATTGCAGAGCATTCAGCCAGTCGACAATGGACTGAAGAAGGCCTTCAAGGGTCTCTTGATGGGCTTTCAGGTAAGACACGTGACACTCTTATTTGCAAAATGTTTGCTTACTTTTATGGTCATATACATGGCAGCCCTTGAGCCCTAGGTGAGTTTGAAGAAACTTGCCTAGGGTTCAACCATGTGCCCGATTCCTAACTATATAGAAAGAATGTGTTCGGAATTGTAGAATAGCCCCTAAGAGGACCGGTCATATGATCAGATTGACAATAGTTCAAAAATATTGAACCCCTGCAACCTGACAAGTATTTGTGTGTTATAGGCTTCGTCATCGGCGGCGGCCATGAATGGTGGCGAGTTGGACGAGCTGAATCGGAAGCTCAAACGCTCCAAAGATGAGCTTGATGCTTAACAAAAGATTCAACGAGGCACAAGGTAAGTCTCAACAAAATCCGATCACTTTTGTCGGAATACTGTCAATGCAGTTTTTCATAGTGTGAATGATCACACAACCTCGGCGAAGGAGGTGGAGAAGCTCAAGGACGAGCTACGGCAGGCAACAGACGAAGCGGCGGTTGAGAGGGCGGCGGCCCAACAAGCGGCTACCGCACTCTCCACCCTATTAGCCACCAGCAACAAGCATGAGGCTCGTATGGCGGAGATCCAGCAGGAGCTCAAAGGCGCTGGCCAAAAGTGCGAGGTCCTTTAGCAGAAGGGAAAGGAGCACACGGCCGAACTGTCCACCCTAAAGGGCGATCTCTAGAAGGAGTGGGTGGACAGGCGATTCTTTGAGGAGCAGGTCTGCCAGGCGAAGATATAACGGATGGTAAGCCATACTTACTGTAGTGTGTCTTCGGGGATAGCAATTTCAAGTTGCTTACCTGGGTGTGCATTCCTCAGGCGCCTCCTCCGACCTCCAGAAGAGAGTGGCTGACACCAATCAACTTTATGCGTCGCGGGAAGAAGAAGACAAAGCTCGTCTATTCTGGGCGCAATTCGAAGCCCCCGAGTGCCTTCCTCTTCTCGCTGAGCAGCCGAAGTAGCTGATGGAGCTGCGTAGAAAGGTGGAGCCGGACATGAAGGATCTCTGCATCTGCATATGGCCCTACGAGCCACTGCCAAGTAGCTACTTCGGCCTGGTGGAGAGGCTGATCACCGCTTCGCCCCGCCTCGACACCGTGAAGCGTTCCTCCTACATCGTGGTAGCCCAGATGGCCTTTGCAAAGGCCAAGGTGCACTGGCCGGTCCAATGAAGATAGCCACCGCCCCACCGCCTCCTGGGAAGGAACATAGGCGCCCCGAGCTCTACTTCGCCGGAGTAATGGAAGGTGCTCGGGCAATAGCGTCACAATGTTCGGAAGATAACATGTATGAATAAATTGTAATGTGTCTGAAGACATTTTAAAGTTTTAATGTTATAATCTATCATGTTTTGCATGCCTTTATAACTCCTGTGTGGCCGTTTGAAATTGAAAGATGCGAGTCGTCGGCTTCAGCCCCCACGTAGATACTACATGGGGTGTCTTTGCCAATGCACCATGTCCCTTAGCCGAGTTATCGGAACCAGAAGACGGTAGAGTGTGGCGGGCCAGGCGACCAGACCATAGTGCTTTATTTCTTTGACTTAGCCGTAGGGGCGCGAAAAGGACTGTGGGGTTCTGATGACTAGCCACCGGGGTATTGTGATTTTCGGATCAACCAAGGCTAAGGCTAGCATCACATGGTTTGCAGAAAGAACAAAACCTTCGTATAACATGGGATATCCTCTGACGAGGATTTAAGTATAACACTTTATGCTCGGATTCACAGACCGGCTCTCGCATACTATGACAGTTTGTTTTTGGCTTTATCCCTTGAGGTGCTTGACCAGACTATCCAGAAACACAATTGCAGGGGTTTTCCCTTTGCCCTTTTAGACGAACGAGCGGAACGTAAAGGGGTAGACTAGGGACATGGTGTTGTCTATGTATCCACACATGTATCTGAGTTTCTGATCAATACAATTCTAGCATGGATAATAAACGATTATCATTAACAAGGAAATATGATAATAACTAATTTATTATTGCCTCTAGGGCATATTTCCAACAGTCTCCCACTTGCACTAGAGTCAATAATCTAGTTCACATTACCATGTGATTCACATTGTTATGAATCTAATGCCCAAATGAGTTATGAGGCTCGATCATGCTTTGCATGTGAGAGAGGACTTTTAGTCAACGGATCTGTGACATTTAGATCCGTGTGTACTTTGCAAATCTCTATGTCATACTGTAAACACCGTTACCACACTCCACTTGGAGCTATTCCAAATGGCTACTCCACTATACGTATCCAGATTGGTACTAAGAGTCATCTGGATTGCTGTTAAAGCTTGCATCAACGTAACTCTTTACGATGAACTCTTTATCACCTCCATAATCGAGAAACATCTCCTTAGTCCTCTGGTTACTAAGGATAATTTTGACTACTCCAGTAATCCACTCCTGGATTACTCTTGTACCCCTTGAAAGACTTAAGGCACACACAGGTGCGGTACACATCATGGCATACTATATATTGTTGGAAATATGCCCTAGAGGCAATAAATAAAGTGTTTATTATTATATTTCCTTGTTCATGATGATCATTTATTATACATGCTATAATTGTATTGATTGGAAACACATTACATGTGTGGGTAAATAGACAACACTATGTCCCTAGTAGGCCTCTAGTGAAGTAGCTCGTTGATCAAAGATGGTCAAGGTTTCCTAGCCATTGACATGTGATGTCATTTGATAACGAGATCACATCATTATTATAATGATGTGATGGACAAGACCCAAACTACAAACGTAGCATATGATCGTGTCAGTTTATTGCTACTGTTTTCTGCATGTCAAGTATATGTTCCTATGACCATGAGATCATGCAACTCACAAACATCGGAGGAGTGCCTTGTGTGTATCAAACTTCGCAACATAACTAGGTGACTATAAAGGTGTTCTACAGGTATCTCCGAGGGTGTCTGTTGAGATGGCATGGATCAAGACTGGGATTTGTTACTCCGTGTGACGGAGAGGTATCTCAGGGCCCACTCGGTAATACAACATCACAATAAGCCTTGCAAGCAATGTGACTAAGTGTTAGTCACGGGATCTTGTATTACAGAACGAGTAAAGAGACTTGTCGGTAACGAGGTTGAACTAGGTATGGAGATACCGACGATCGAATCTCGGGCAAGTAACATACTAAAGAACAAAGGGAACATCATACGGGATTAACTGAATCCTTGACATAGAGGTTTAACTGTTAAAGATCTTCGTAGAATATGTTGGAACCAATATGGGCATCTAGCTCACGTTATTGGTTATTGACCGTCGAGGTGTCTCGGTCATGTCTACATAGTTCTCGAACCCGCAGGGTCTGCACACTTAAGGTTCGGTGACGTTTTGGTAGTATAGAGTTATGTATGGTGGTGACCGAAGGTTGTTAGGAGTCCCGGATGAGATCCTGGACATCACGAGGAGCTCCAGAATGGTCCGGAGGTAAAGATTGATATATAGGAAGTCCTATTTTGGTTGCGGGGAAAGTTTTGGGCTCATCGGTAGTGTACCGGGAGTGCCGGTAGTGTACCGGGAGACCATCGGGAGGGGTATTTCGACCCAAGAGGCTACATGGGCTGTGGGAGAGTAAATACCAGCCCTTTGTGGGCTGGTGGAAGTCCCACACAAGGCCCATGCGGCTGGGAAGAAAAGCCCATAGGGAAAAAGGTGGAAAAAGGCCAAAAAAGGAGAAATCCTAGTCCTACTAGGATTGGATGAGGAGTCCTCCTCTCCTCCCCACTTCGGCCGAACCAAGGAGGCTTGGCCCTTGCGCCAAGTCCTATCCTCCCTCCCTCTTATATATGCTGGAGGTTTTAGGGTTTTTGCATAGAATTTTCAGCCACGTGCTGTCCGTTCCTCCAGTGCATAGTTTCTCCTCTAGATCGGATTTCTGCAGTGCTTAGGCGAAGCCCTGCCGGAATAGCTCCACCACCATCGCCGGAGTGCCATCACGCTTCTGGAGAACTCTTCTTCCTCTCTGCTCCCTCTTGCTGGATCGAGACAGCGGAGATCGTCATCAAGCCGTACGTGTGCTCAACGCGGAGGTGCCGTCCGTTCGGCGCTAGATCGGAAGGACCGTGATCGAGTTCGCGGGACGGATCGTGATCAAGTTCGTGGGACGGATCATGATTGGATCGCGGGACGGGTCGTGATTGGATTGCGGGACGCTCGGCGATTTGGATCGCGAAGACGTTCAACTACACCAACCGCGTTTCTTAACGCTTCCCGCTTAGCGATCTACAAGGGTATGTAGATCTACTCTCCCTCTCGTAGATGCTCATCACCATGGATAGGTCTTGCATGAATGTAGTAAAATTTGTGTTTCCCATTCAACGTTCCCCAACAGTGGTATCATGAGCTAGGTCTATGTGTAGATGAGATCTCGAGTAGAACACAAAGAGTTTGTGGGCGTTGATGCTTAGATTGCTTCCTCCCTTGGTCGTTTTTTGGTTCAGCGGTATTGTGAGATGAAGCGGCCCGGACCAACATTACTCGTACGCTTACGAGAGACCGGTTCCCTCAATCGCAACTTGTTGCATAGATGGCTTGCGGGTGCCATTTTCTCTCACTTTAGTTGGATCAGATTCGACAAAGGCGGTCCTTGAGAAGGTTGAAAAGCAACTAGTGTATCACTGTTGTGGTTTTTGCGTAGATGAGAATTGTTCTTGCTAGAACCCGTAGCAGCCACATAAAACATGCAACAACAATTAGAGGACGTCTAACTTGTTTTTGCAGGGTATGTTGTGATGTGATATGGCCAATTACATGATGTGATATATGTGATGTATGAGATGATCATGTGATGTATAGATTATCACGACTTGCATGTCGATGAGTACGGCAACCGGCAGGAGCCATAGGGTTGTGTTTAATTATTGTATGACCTGGGTGTCAATCATTAAGCGCTATGTAATGCTTTACTTTATTGCTAAACGGTAGCAATAGTAGTAGAAGCATGTTGGGCGCGACAACCCCGATGGCGACACGTTGATGGAGATCAAGATGATGGAGATTATGGTGTCATGCCAGTGACGATGGAGATTGTCGGTGCTTTCTAGATGGATATCAAAAGCACAAGTTTATGGCCATATCATGTCACTTATGGTTTGCATGTGATGTTAATCCTTTTATGCACCTTGTTTTGCTTAGGACGACGGTAGCATTATAAGGTGATCCCTCACTTAAATTTCAATATGAATTGTGTTCTCCCCGAGTGTGCACCGTTGCGAAAGTTCGTCGTGTCGAGACACCATGTGACGATCGGGTGTGATAGACTCTACGTTCACATACAACGGGTGCAAGCCAGTGTTGCACATGCAGAACACTCGAGTTAAACTTGACGAGCCTAGCATGTACAGACATGGCCTCGGAACACAAGAGACCGAAAGGTCGAACATGAGTCATATAGTAGATATGATCAACATGATGATGTTCACCATTGAAGCCACCTCAACTCACGTGATGATCGGACTTGAGTTGGTGAATTTGGATCATGTGACACTCAGATGACCCGAGGGATGTCAATTTGAGTGGGAGCTTTAGTAATTTGATTAACTAAACTCATTATCTTGAACAATAGTCTAAGTAACCTTTGCATATTTATGTTGTAGATCAATGGCTCGCGCAGTAGCACCCCTGAATTTTAATGCATTCCTAGAGAAAGCTAAGTTGAAAGACGATGGAAGTAACTTTGTTGACTGGGCCCGTAATCTGAGGATTATCCTCACGTCTTCCTAGAAATCTTATGTCCTTGATGCACCGCTTGGTGACCAACCAGAAGACATGACCTCCGAAGACGTTAAGAACGCTTGGGAGGCACGTACTAGAGATTACTCAATAGTTCAGTGTGCAATATTGTATGGCTTAGAACCGGGACTTCAAAGACGTTTTGAACGTCATGGAGCATATCAGATGTTCTAGGAGTTGAAGTTTATCTTTCAAAAGAATGCCCAGATCGAGAGGTATGAGACCTCCAATAAGTTCTATGCTTGCAAGATGGAGGAGAAAGGATCTATCAGTGAGCATATACTCAGAATGTCTGGGTATTCAACTTGTTTAGCGGAGTTGGGAATTGCCCTTCCGCCAGAGGCGATCACTGATAGAGTTCTTCAATCACTGCCACCTAGTTACAAGAGCTTTGTGATGAACTATAACATGCACGGGATGAACAAGTCAGTCGCCGAGCTGTTTGCGATGCTAAAAGTCGCTGAGTCTGAAATCCAGAAAGAACATCAAGTGTTGATGGTCAATAAAACCACTAGTTTCAAGAAGAATGGCAAGGGCAAGGGCAAGAAGGGTAAAACCAAGAAGGATGGCAAAGCAGTTGCTACTCATGTAAAGAAGCCCAAGCATGGACCTAAGCTAGAAACTAAGTTCTTTCATTGCAAGGGAACTGGTCACTGGAAGTGGAACTGCCCCAAGTACTTGGCTGACAAGAAGGTGACCAATGATAAACAAGGTATATATGATATACATGTTATTTGATGTGTACCTTACTAGCTCTCGTTGTAGTGCCTGGGTATTTGATACCGGTTCGGTTTCTCACATTTGCAACTCAAAGCAGGACCTACGGAATAGACGAAGGCTGGCAAAGGATGAAGTGACGGTGCGCATGGGAAATGGTTCCAAGGTTGATGTGATCGCCTCGGCACGCTCTCTCTTCAATTACCATCGGGATTAGTGATGAACCTGAATAATTGTTATTTAGTGCCTGCGTTAAGCATGAACATTATATCTGGATCTTGTTTATTGCGAGACAGTTACTCATTTAAATCAGAGAATAACGGTTGTTCTATTTATATGAGTAATATATTTTATGGTCATGCACCCAATGTGAGGGGTTTATTCATATTGAATCCTGATAGTTATGACACACATGTTCATAACATTGATGCCAAAAGATGTAGAGTTGATAATGATAGTACCACTTTCTTGTGGCACTGCCGTTTAGGTCATATTGGTGTAAAACGCATGAGGAAGCTCCATGCAGATGGACTTTTGGAGTCACTTGATTTTGAATCACTTGACACATGTGACCCATGCCTCATGGGCAAGATGACTAAAACGCCGTTCTCTGGAACAATGGAACGGGCGAGTGACTTATTGGAAATCATACATACTGATGTGTGCGGTCCAATGAATGTTACAGCGCGTGGTGGATATCGTTATTTTCTCACCTTCACTGATGACTTAAGTAGATATGGGTATATTTACTTAATGAAACACAAGTCTGAAACGTTTGAAAAGTTCAAGCAATTTCAGAGTGAAGTTGAGAATCATTGTAACAAGAAGATTGAATTCCTGCGATCTGATCGAGGAGGTGAATATGTGAGTTATGAGTTTGGCAGTCACTTAAGACAGTGTGGAATTGTTTCATAGTTGACACCTCCGGGAACACCACAGCGTAATGGTGTGTCCGAATGTCGTAATCGAACCTTATTAGATATGGTGCATTCTATGATGTCTCTTGCTGATTTGCCACTATCGTTTTGGGGTTATGCATTAGAGACAGTTGCATTCACTTTAAATAGGGCACCATCAAAATCCGTTGAGACGACGCCATATGAACTATGGTTTGGCAAGAGGCCAAAGTTGTCGTTTCTTAAAGTTTGGGGATGTGATGCTTATGTCAAAAAGCTTCAGCCTGAAAAGCCGGAACCCAAAGCGGAGAAATGCGTCTTCATAGGATACCCGAAAGAGATAGTCGGGTATACCTTCTATCTCAGATCCGAAGGCAAAGTGTTTGTTGCTAAGAATGGAACATTTCTTGAGAAAGAGTATCTCTCGAAAGAATTGAGTGAGAGGAAAATAGAGCTTGATGAGGTTATTGAACCTTTACTTCAACCAGAAAGTAGCGCAGTAGAAGATGTTTCTGTGGAACCTACGATGGTAGAAGAGGAAGTTAATGATGATGATCATGAAGCTTCGGATCAAGCTACTATTGAACCTCGTAGGTCGACAAGGACGCGTACTACTCCTGAGTGGTACGACAACCCTGTCTTGGAGGTCATGTTGTTGGACAACAATGAACCTATGAGCTATGGAGGAGCAGTGATTGGCCCGGATTCCGAGAAATGGTTAGAGGCCATGAAATCCGAGATGGGATCCATGTATGAAAACAAAGTATGGACTTTGGAAGTATTACCTGAAGGGCGAAAGGCCATTCAGAACAAATGGATCTTTAAGAAGAAGACAGACGCGGACGGTAATGTCACCGTCTATAAAGCTCGACTTGTGGCAAAGGGTTTTACACAAGTTCAAGGAGTTGACTACGATGAGACATTCTCACCCGTAGCGATGCTTAAGTCTGTCAGAATCATGTTGGCAATAGCTGCTTATTTCGATTATGAAATTTGGCAGATGGATGTCAAAACAACGTTCATCAACGGTTTCCTTGAGGAAGAGTTGTATATGATGCAACCAGAAGGTTTTGTTGATCCAAAGAATGCTGACAAAGTTTGCAAACTCCAGCGGTCCATTTATGGGCTAGTGCAAGCATCTCGGAGTTGGATAAAGCGCTTTGATGAGGTGATCAAAACGTTTGAGTTTGTACAAGTTTATGGAGAAGCTTGTATTTACAAGAAAGTGAGTGGGAGCTCTATAGCGTTTCTAGTATTATATGTGGATGACATATTGCTGATTGGAAACGATATAGAAATGCTGGAAAGCGTGAAGGAATATTTGAAAAAGAGTTTTTCAATGAAGGACCTAGGAGATGCTGCTTTCATATTAGGCATTAAGATCTATAGAGATAGATCGAGACGCTTAATAGCACTTTCATAGGGCACATACCTTGATAAAGTTTTGAAGAAGTTCAAAATGGATCAGTCCAAGAAGGGGTTCTTGCCTGTGTTACAAGGTGTGAAGTTGAGTAAGACTCAATGCCCAGTGGCTGCAGAAGATAGAGAAAAGATGAGTGTCATCCCCTATGCTTCAGCCATAGGCTCTATCATGTATGCAATGCTGTGCACAAGACCCAATGTCAGCCTTGCCATAAGTATGGACGAAAGGTTTCAAAGTGATCCTGGAATGAAACACTGGGCAGCGGTCAAGAATATCCTTAAGTATCTGAAAAGGACTAAGGAAATGTTTCTCGTTTATGGAGGTGATGAAGAGCTCGTCGTAAAGGGTTACGTCGATGCAAGCTTTTTGACACTGATCCGGATGACTCTAAGTCACAAACCGGATACGTATTTATTCTCAACGGGGGAGCGGTAAGCTAGTGCAATTCCAAGCAAAGCATGGTAGCCGATTCTACATGCGAAGCAGAGTACATCGCAGCCTCAGAGGCGGCGAAGGAAGGTGTCTGGATGAAGCAGTTCATGACAAATCTTGGAGTAGTGCCTAGTGCATTGCATCCAATGAACCTGTTCTGTGACAACACTAGTGCCATTGCTCTGGCCAAGGAACCAAGGTTTCACAAGAGGACCAGACACATAAAGCGATGCTTCAACTCCATTCACGATTACATCAAGGAGAAGGACATAAATATTTGCAAAGTGCACACGGATCTGAATGTTGCAAACCCGTTGACTAAACCTCTTCCAAGGTCTAAACATGATCAACACCAGAACTGCATGGGTGTTCGATTCATTACAATGTAAATCACATAGTGATGTGAACTAGATTATTGACTCTAGTGCAAGTGGGAGACCATTGGAAATATGCCCTAGAGGCTATAAATAAAGTGTTTATTATTATATTTCCTTGTTCATGATAATCGTTTATTATCCATGCTATAATTGTATTGATTGGAAACACATTCCATGTGTGGGTAAATAGACAACACTATGTCCCTAGTATGCCTCTAGTGCACTAGCTCGTCGATCAAAGATGGTCAAGGTTTCCTAGCCATTGACATGTGATATCATTTGATAACGGGATCACATCATTAGTAGAATGATGTGATGGACAAGACCCAAACTACAAACGTAGCATATGATTGTGTCAGTTTGTTGCTACTGTTTTGTGCATGTCAAGTATATGTTCCTATGACCATGAGATCATGCAACTCACGGACATCGGAGGAGTGCCTTGTGTGTATCAAACATTGCAACGTAACTGGGTGACTATAAAGGTGCTCTACAGGTATCTCCGAGGGTGTTTGTTGAGTTGGCGTGGATCAAGACTGGGATTTGTTACTCCGTGTGACGGAGAGGTATCTTAGGGCCCACTCGGTAATACAACATCACAATAAGCCTTGCAAGCAATGTGACTAAGTGTTAGTCACGAGATCTTGTATTACGGAACAAGTAAAGAGACTTGCCGGTAACGAGGTTGAACTAGGTATGGAGATACCGAGGATCGAATCTCGGGCAAGTAACATACTGAAGAACAAAGGGACGGGTCGTGATTGGATCACAGGATGGATCGTGATTGGATCACGGGACGAACCGTGATTAGATCGTGGAACGCTCGGTGATTTGGATCATGAAGACGTTCGACTACACCAACCGCGTTTCTTAACGCTTCCCGCTTAGCGATCTATAAGGGTATGTAGATCCACTCTCCCTCTCATAGATGCTCATCACCATGGATAGGTCTTGCGTGAACGTAGGAAATTTTTTGTTTCCCATGCAATGTTCCCCAACATATATAGCCTATGGCTAAGGCACAGGGGACGATGTTTGTCCTTTCTCTTTCTTATGCCATGGTCGAGCTTTGAGTCTCACTCAATTTCACACCTTACAAATCAGGCACGAACTCTTTCTTTGACTAATCCATTTTGAACTCTTTCAAAATCTTGTCTAGGTATGTACTCATTGAAAGTCTCATCAAGCATCTTGATCTATCTTTATAGATCTTGATGCCCAACACTTAGGTAGTTTTATCTAGGTTTTCCTTTGAAAAAATCATTTTCGAACAACCCTTTATGCTTTCCAGAAATTCTACATCATTTTCGATCAACAATATGTCATCCACATATACTTATCAGAAATTCTATAGTGCTCCCACTCACTTTATTGTAAATACAAGTTTCTCATAAACTTTGTATAAACCCAAAAAAATTGATTACCTCATCAAAGCGTATATTCCAACTCCGAGATGCTTGCTCCAGCCCACAGAAGGATTGCTGGAGCTTGCACACCTTTTAGCATCCTTAGGACTGAAAAACCATCTCGTTGTATCACATACAACCTTTCCTCAAGTAAACCGTTAAGGAAACGATGTTTTGACATCCATCTGCCAGATTTCATAATTGAAAAATGCAACAACTACTAACATAATTCCAATAGACTTTAGCATCGCTACAAGTGAAAATGTCTCATCGCAGTCATCTCCTTGAAGTTGTCGTAAATTTCTTTGCGACAAGTCGAGCTTTATAAATGGCGACATTTACAATTAGCGTATGTCTTCATCTTAGAGGTCCATTTGTACTCAACGACATGTCGTTCAACGGGCAAGTATACCAAAGTCCATACTTGGTTTTCATACATGGATCCTTTCTCGAATTTCATGGCCTGTAACCATTTGTTGGAATCCGGGCCCATCATCGCTTCTTCATAGTTCGCAGGCTCATCATTGTCTAACAACATGATTTCCAAGACATGATCACCGTACCACTTAGGTGAAGTACGTATCCTTGTCAACCTATGAGGTTCGACAGTAACGTAATCCGAAGCTTCATGATCATCACATTAACTTCCTTTTCAACTAGCGTAGGCTCCACAGAAACATATTTCTGCGCTGCGCTACTCTCTGGTTGAAACAAAGGTTCAACCACCTCATCAAGTTCTATCTTCCTCCCAATCAATTGTTTCGAGAGAAACTCTTTCTCGAGAAAGGACATGTTTTCAACAACAAACACTTTGCACTCGGATCTGAGATAGAAGGTATACCCAACTGTTCTTAGGGTATTCTATGAAGATGCACTTTTTGGCTTTGTGTTGGAGCTTATCAGACATAAGTGTCGCATTCCCAAACTCTGAGAAATGTCAGCTTAGGTTTCTGCCAAACCATATGCTGTCATCTCAACGGATTTAGATGGTGCCCTATTTAAAGTGAATGTAGATGTCTCTAATGCATAACCCCAGATCGATAGTGGAAAAACGATACAATGCATCATAGTTCGCGCCATATCCAATAGAGCACGACTACGATGTTCGGACACACCATCACACCATGGTGTTCCAGGTGGGGTGAGTTGTGAAATAACTTTCACATTGTCTAAAGTTGTATGCCAAACTCGTAACTCGGATATTCACCTCCACGATCATATCTTAGACATTTTTATCTTCTTGTCACAATGATCTTAAACTTCACTCTGAATTTGTTTCAACTTTTCAAACGTTTCAGACTTGTGTTTCATTAAGTAAATATACTCATATATACTCAAATCATCAGTGAAGGTAAGAAAATAACAATATGCACTACGCGCTACAACACTCATTGGACCGCATACATCAATATGTATTATTTCTAATAAGTTACTAGCCCGCTCCATCATACCGAAAACGGGGTCTTTAGTCA
This sequence comes from Hordeum marinum, assembly GCA_022496015.1. NCBI lineage: Eukaryota > Viridiplantae > Streptophyta > Magnoliopsida > Poales > Poaceae > Hordeum > Hordeum marinum. Next base: position 115,776,352 of record CM039672.1, read on the forward strand.
TCTTGCCCATGAGGCATGGTCCGCATCGAATGAGTCCAAAGATCCATCATCATCGAGTTTCTTCATGCGCTTTACACCAATATGAAATTTAGCGCAGTGCCACAAGTATGTGGTATTATCATTATTAACTTTGTATCCTTTGGCATCTATGGTATGAACATGTGTATTACTACGATCAAGATTTAACAAACCATTCTCATTGGGTGCATAACCATTGAAGGTATTATTCATGTAAACAGAATAACCATTATTCTCTAACTTAAATGAATAATCATATTGAAATAAACACAATCTAATCAAGTTCATGCTTAACGCAAACACCAAATAACATTTTATTTAGGTTCGTCACTAATCCCGAAGGTAGAGAGAGCGTGTGATGTTGATCACATCAACCTTGGAAACATTTCCAACACACACCGTTACCTGATCCTTAGCTAGTCTCCGTTTATTCCGTAGATTTTATTTTGCGTTAGTAACATTTAGCAACTGAACTAGTATCCAATACCCAGGTGCTACTAGGAGTACTAGCAAGGTACACATCAATAACACGAATATCAAATATACTTCTGTCGACGTTGCCAGCCTTCTTATCTACCAAGTATCTAGGGTTGTTCAGCTTTAGCGACCGCTCTCCTCATAATAGAAGCACTTAGTCTCGGGTTTGGGTTCAACCTTGGGTTGCTTCACTGGAGCAGCAACTGACTTGCCATCCTTGAATTTTCCCTCCTTACCCTTTCCCTTTTCGAAACTAGTGGTTTTACTAACCATCAACACTTGATGCTCCTTCTTGATATCTACCTTCGTGGTGTTAAACATCGCGAATAGCTCAGGGATCATCATTTCCATCCCTGGCAGAATTATATCTAGTAGCTTACTGACAGTGACTTGGAGAACTATATCAATCACTATATTATCTAGAAGATCAACTCCCACTCGATTCAAGCGATTGTAGCACCCAAACAATCTGAGCACATGCTCAAATATTGAGCTATTCTCCTTCATCTTGTGGGCAAAGAATCTTGTTGGAGATCTCATATCTCACAACATGGGCACGAGCCTGAGATCCCAATTTCAGCTCTTAGAACATCTCACATGTTCCGTGATGTTCAAAACGTTTTAGAGCCTCAATTCTAAGTTGTAATGCATGACGCAATGAACTATCAAGTAGTCATCGGAACGTGCCTGCCAGATGTTCACAACATCTACAGACGACGCTAGAGGGGGTGGCACACCGTGCGGTGCATTAAGGACATAAGCCTTCTGTGCAGCAATGAGGACAATCCTCAGATCACGAACCTAGTCTGGAATATTGCTACCATCATCTTTCAACTATATTTCTCTAGGAACATATAAAAATCAAGGGAGCTACAACGTGAGCTAGTAATCTACAACATAATTTGCAAAGACACTACTGACTATGTTCATGATAATGAGTTCAATTAATCATCTTACTTCAGAACTCCCACTCAAATTGACATCCCTTTGGTCATTCGAGTGTCACATGATCCAAATCCACGAACTCAAGTCCGATCATCACGTGAGTTGAGGTGGTTTCAATGGTGAACATCATCATGTTGATCATATCTACTATATGATTCATGTTCGACCTTTCGGTCTCTTGTGTTCCGAGGCCATGTTTATACATGCTAGGCTCGTCAAGTTTAACCCGAGTGTTCTGCACGTGCAACACTGGATTGCACCCATTGTATGTGAACGTAGAGTCGATCACACCCGATCATCACGTGGTGTCTCGACACGACAAACTTTTGCAACGGTGCACACTCGGGGAGAACACAATTTGTCTTGAAATTTCAGTGAGGGATCACCTTATAATGTTATTGTTGTCCTAAGCAAAACAAGGTGCATAAAAGGATTAACATCACATGCAAATCATAAGTAACATGATATGGCCATGAACTTGTGCTTTTGATCTTCATCCTTAAAGCACCGGCAAGATCTCTATCATCACCGGCATGACACCATGATCTCCATCATCTTGATCTCCATCAACGTGTCGCCATCGGGGTTGTCACGCCCACCATGCTTCTACTACTTTTGCTACCGCTTAGCGATAAAGTAAAGCATTACATAGATCTTAGTGAGTGACACGCATGTCATACAATAATTGAAGACAACCCTATGGCTCCTGCCGGTTGCCGTACTCATCGACATGCAAGTTGCGATATTCTATACAATACATGATCATCTCATACATCACATATATCTCATCATGTAATTGGCCATATCACATCACAACATACCCTGCAAAAACAAGTTAGACATCCTCTAATTGTTGTTGCAAGTTTTACGTGGCTGCTACGGGTATCTAGCAAGAACAATTCTCACCTACGCAAAAACCACAACAGTGATACATAAGTTGCTTTTTAACCTTCTCAAGGACCGCCTTTGTCTAATCCGATCCAACTAAAGTAGGAGAAACAGACACCCGCAAGCCATCTTTGTGCAAGAAAGTTACACATGAGTCGATGGAACCGGTCTCTCATAAGCGTACGAGTAAGGTTGGTACGGGCCGCTTCTTCCCACAATACCACTAAACCAAAACTCGACCAAGGGAGGAAGCAACCTAAGCATCAATGCCCACAAACTCCTTTGTGTTCTACTCGAGATCTCATCTACACATAGACCTAGCTCATGATGCCACTGTTGGGGAACGTTGCATGGGAAAAAAAATTCCTATGCACACGCAAGATCTATCTATGGTGATGAGCATCTACGAGAGGGAGAGTGGATCTACATACCCTTGTAGATCGCTAAGCAGAAGCGTTAAGAAATGCGGTTGATGTAGTCGAACGTCTTTGCAATCCAAATCGCTGAGCATCCCGCGATCCCATCATGATCTATCTCGCCATCCAATTATGATCCGTCCCGCGATCCCATCACGATCTGTCTCGCGATCTTGATCACGATCCTTCCGATCTAGCGCCGAACGGACGGCACCTCCGCATTCAACACAAGTATAGCTTGATGACGTCCTTGCCTTCTTGATCCATCAAGAGGGGCGAAGTAGTAGATGAGTTCCGGCAGCACGACGATGTGGTGATGGTGTTAGTGAAGAACAATCTCCATAGGGCTTCGTCAAGCACTACGGAAACTATGATGGAGAATAAAGTAGAGGGGCGGGGTTGCCGGCACACGGCTTAGGGTTTCTTGATGTGTTCCAGGTACTAGCCCCGCCCCTTTATATGTTGAGCCCTGGGGATGAAACTTGGAGAAAAATCCTACTCAAGGTCGGTTTGCCCGCAAGGCAAGAGTCCTCCTCGGACTCCAGGACCAGACGCCAAGGTCCTCGACGTCTGGCCCGAGACGCCAGGGTCCCTGGTTTCTGGCCCCTGGCCTTCGCAAAAACACCTTTTGCACCTTCCTAAAGCCTCATGGGCTTTACCCCTTGGCCCAAATAAAGTGTTCTTGTACCCCGAACATTTCAGGAAACATCCGAAACTATTCCGGTGAATTTCGGAACTCTTTTGGAGACAAAACACTATTATCCCATATATCAATCTTTACCTCACGACTATTCCGGAGGTCCTCATCATGTCCGGGATCTCATCTAGGACTCCGAACAACTTTCAGTCACCAACATAATAACTCAACTATACTTATATCGTCGCCAAACGTTAAGTGTGTAGACCTTGCGGGTTCGACAACTATGCAGACATGACCAAGACACATCTACGGTCAATAACCAATAGCGGGACCTAGATACCCATATTGGTTCATACATATTCTATGAAGATCTTTATCGATTGAACATCTATGTCAAGGATTCAGTTAATCCTGTATGTTGTTCCCTTTGTTCTTCGGTATGTTACTTGCCCGAGATTCGATCGTCGGTATCTCTATACCTAGTTCAATATCGTTACTAGCAAGTCTCTTTAATCGTTCCGTAATAAAAGATCCTGTGGCTAACACTTAGTCACATTGCTTGCAAGGCTTATTGTGATGTGGTATTACCTAGTGGGCCCTGAGATACCTCTCCGTCACACGGAGTAACAAATCCCAGTCTTGATCCATGCCAACCCAATAGACACCCTTAGAGATACCTATAGAGCACCTTTATAGTCACCCAGTTGCATTGCGACGTTTGATACACACAAGGTACTCCTCCGGTGTCAGTGAGTTGCATGATCTCATGGTCATAGGAAGAGATACTTGACATGAAGAAAACTGTAGCAATAAACTAACACGATCATATGCTACGTTTATAGATTGGGACTTGTCCATCACATCATTCTCCTAATGATATGACCCCGTTATAAAATGACATCTCATGTCCATGGCTAGGAAATCTTAACCATCTTTGATCAATGAGCTAGTCTATTAGAGGCTTACTAGGGACATGGTGTTGTCTATGTATCCACACATGTATTAGAGTTTCCGATCAATACAATTCTAGCATGGATAATAAACGATTATCATGAACCAGGAAATATGATAATAACTAATTTATTATTGCCTCTAGGGCATATTTCCAACAGTCTCTCACTTGCACTAGAGTCAATAATCTAGTTCACATCACCATGTGATTCACATTGTTATGAATCTAACACACAAATGAGTTCTGGGGCTTGATCATGCTTTGCATGTGACAGAGATCTTTTAGTAAACGGATATGCGACATTTAGATCCGTGTGTACTTTGTAAATCTCTATGTCATACTATAAACACTGCTACCACGCTCCACTTGGAGCTATTCCAAATGGCTACTCCACTATACGTATCTGGATTGCTACTAAGAGTCATCTGGATTGGTGTTAAAGCTTGCATCGACGTAACTCTTTACGACGAACTCTTTATCACCTTCATAATCGAGAAACATCTCCTTAGTCCTCTGGTTACTAAGGATAATTTTGACCGCTGTCAGTAATCCAATCCTGGATTACTCTTGTACCCCTTGACAGACTTAAGGCACACACAGGTGTGGTACACAGCATGGCATACTATATAGAGCCTATGGCTAAGGCACATGGGACGACGTTCGTCCTTTCTCTTTCTTCTGTCGTGGTCGAGATTTGAGTCTCACTCAATTTCACACCTTACAAATCAGGCAAGAACTCTTTCTTTGAGTGATCCATTTTGAACTCTTTCAAAATCTTGTCTAGGTATGTACTCATTGAAAGTCTCATCTAGCATCTTGATCTATCTCTATAGATCTTGATGCCCAACACTTAGGTAGTTTTATCCAGGTTTTCCTCTGAAAAACTCCTTTTCAAGCAACCCTTTATGCTTTCCAGAAATTCTACATCATTTCCGATCAACAATATGTCATCCACATATACTTATCAGAAATTCTATAGTGCTCCCACTCACTTTATTGTAAATACAAGTTTCTCATAAACTTTGTATAAACCCAAAAACTTTGATTACCTCATCAAAGCGTATATTTCAACTCCGAGATGCTTGCTCCAGCCCATAGAAGGATTACTAGAGCATGCACACCTTTTAGCATCCTTAGGACTGACAAAACATTCTAGTTGTATCACATACAACCTTTCCTCAAGTAAACCATTAAGGAAACGATGTTTTGACATCCATCTGCCAGATTTCATAATTCAAAAATGCAGCAACTACTAACATAATTGCAACAGACTTTAGCATCGCTACGAGTGAGAAAGTCTCATAACAGTCAACTCCTTGAACTTGTCGTAAATATATTTGCGACAAGTCAAGCTTTATAAATGGTGACATTTACCATCAACGTCTGTCTTCATCTTAGAGGTCCATTTGTACTCAATGACCTGTCGTTCAATGGGCAAGTATACCAAAGTCCAGACTTGGTTTTCATACATGGATCCTTTCTCGGATTTCATGGCCTCTAACCATTTGTTGGAATCCGGGCCCATCATCGCTTCTTCATAGTTCGTAGGATCATCGTTGTCTAACAACATGATTTCCAAGACATAATCACCATACCACTTAGGTGAAGTATATATCCTTGTCAACGTACGAGGTTTGACAGTAACTTGATTCGATGCTTCATGATCATCATCATTAACTTCCTCTTCAACTGACATAGGCTCCACAAAAACATCTTTTTGCGCTGCACTACTCTCTGGTTGAAACAAAGGTTCAACAACCTCATCAAGTTCTATCTTCCTCCCACTCAATTCTTTCGAGAGAAATTCTTTCTCGAGAAAGGACCCGTTTTCAGCAACAAACACTTTGCACTCGAATCTGAGATAGAGGGTATACCCAACTATTCTTAGGGTATTCTATGAAGATGCACTTTTCCGCTTTGGGTTCGAGCTTATCAGACATAAGTGTCACATTCCCAAACTCTGAGAAATGACAGCTTAGGTTTCTGCCAAACCATATGGTGTCAACTCAATGGATTTAGATGGTGACCTATTTAAAGTGAATGTAGTTGTCTCTAATGCATAACCTCAAATCGACAGTGGCAAAACGATACGAGACATCATAGTTCGCGCCATATCGAATAGAGCACGACTACGACATTCGGACACACCATCACACTATGGTGTTCCAGGTGGCATGAGTTGTGAAACAACTTTCACATTGTCTAAAGTTGTATGCCAAACTCGTAACTCAGATATTCACCTCCACGATGATATCTTAGACATTTTTATCTTCTTGTCACAATGATCTTGAACTTCACTCTGAGTTTGTTTGAACTTTTTGAATGTTTCAGACTTGTGTTTCATTAATTAAATATACTCATATATACTCAAATCATCAGTGAAGGTAAGAAAATAGCGATATGCACTGCATGCTACAACACTCATTGGACCGCATACATCAACATGTATTATTTCTAATAAGTTACTAGCCCGCTCCATCATACCGAAAACGGGGTCTTTAGTCATCTTGCCCATGAGGCATGGTCCGCATGTCTCAACCGATTCAAAATCAAATGAGTCCAAAGATCCATCAACATGGAGTTTCTTCATGCGCTTTACACCAATATGACATTTAGCGCAGTGCCACAAGTATGTGGTATTATCATTATTAACTTTGTATCCTTTGGCATCTATGTTATGAACATGTGTTTTACTACGATCAAGATTTAACAAACCATTCTCATTGGGTGCATGGCCATTGAAGATATTATTCATGTAAATAGAATAACCATTATTATCTAACTTAAATGAATAATTGTATTGTTATAAACACGGTCTAATCATGTTCATGCTTAATGCAAACACCAAATAACATTTTATTTAGGTTTGTCACTAATCCCGAAGGTAGAGAGCATGTGATGTTGATCACATCAACCTTGGAAACATTTCCCATTTATTACGTAGATTTTATTTCGAGTTACTAACATTTGGCAACCGAACCGGTATCCAATACCCAGGTGCTACTAGGAGTACTAGCAAGGTACACATCAATAACACGTATATCAAATATACTTCTGTCGACGTTGCCAGCCTTCTTATCTACCAAGTATCTAGGGTTGTTCTGCTTCAGAGATCGCTCTCCTCATAATAGAAGCACTTAGTATCGGGTTTGGGTTCAACCTTGGGTTGCTTCACTGGAGCAGCAACTGACTTGCCATCCATGAAGTTTCCCTCCTTACCCTTTCCCTTTTCGAAACTAGTGGTTTTACTAACCATCAACACTTGATGCTCCTTCTTGATATCTACCTTCACGGTGTCAAACATCGCGAATAGCTCAAGGATCATCATTTCCATCCCTGGCATAATTATAGTTCATCACCAAGTTCTAGTAGCTTAGAGACAGTGACTTGGAGAACTATATCAATCACTATATTATCTGGAAGATCAACTCCCACTCGATTCAAGCGATTGTAGCACCCAGACAATCTGAGCACATGCTCAATGATTGAGATATTCTCCTTCATCTTACAGGCAAAGAATCTTGTTGGAGATCTCATATCTCACAACATGGGCACGAGCCTGAGATCCCAATTTCAGCTCTTAGAATATCTCATATGTTCCAGGACGTTCAAAACGTTTTGGAGCCTCAATTCTAAGCTACAATGCATGACGCACTGAACTATCAATTAGTCATTGGAATGTGCCACCTAGATGTTCACAACATCTACAGATGACGCTAGAGGGGGTGGTGCACCGAGCAGTGCATTAAGGAAATAAACCTTCTGTGCAGCAATGAGGACAATCCTCAGTTCATGGACCCAGTCCACAATATTGCTACCATCATCTTTCAACTCTATTTCTCTAGAAACATATAAAAAAAATCAAGGGAGCTACAGCGTGAGCTAGTAATCTACAACATAATTTGCAAAGACACTACTGACTATGTTCATGATAATGAGTTCAATTAATCATATTACTTAAGAACTCCCACTCAAATTGACATCCCTCTGATCATTCGAGTGTCACATGATCCAAATCCACCAACTCAAGTCCGATCATCATGTGAGTTGAGGTGGTTTCAATGGTGAACATCATCATGTTGATCATATCTACTATATGACTCATGTTTGACCTTTTGGTCTCTTGTTTTCCGAGGCCATGTTTGTACATGCTAGGCTCGTCAAGTTTAACCCGAGTGTTCTGCACGTGCAAAACTGGCTTGCACCCGTTGTATGTGAATGTAGAGTCTATCACATCCGTCATCACGTGGTGTCTCGACACGACAAACTTTCGCAACGGTGCACACTCGAGGAGAACACAATTTATCTTGAAATTTAAGTGAGGGATCACCTTATAATGCTACCGTCGTCCTAAGAAAAACAAGGTGCATAAAAGGATTAACATCACATGCAAATCATAAGTGACATGATATGACCATGAACTTGTTCTTTTGATCTCCATCCTTAAAGCACCGGCAAGATCTCTATCATCACCGACATGACACCATGATCTCCATCATCTTGATCTCCATCAACGTGTCACCATCGGGGTTGTCACGCCCACCATGCTTCTACTACTATTGCTACCGCTTAGCGATAAAGTAAAGCATTACATAGAGCTTAGTGAGTGACACGCATGTCATACAATAATTGAAGACAACCCTATGGCTCCTGCCGGTTGCCGTACTCATCGACATGCAAGTTGCGATATTCTATACAATACATGATCATCTCATACATCACATATATCTCATCATGTAATTGGCCATATCACATCACAACATACCCTGCAAAAATAAGTTAGACATCCTCTAATTGTTGTTGCAAGTTTTACGTGGCTGCTACGGGTATCTAGCAAGAACAATTCTCACCTACGCAAAAACCACAACGGTGATACATAAGTTGCTTTTCAACCTTCTCAAGGACCGCCTTTGTCGAATCCGATCCAACCAAAGTTGGAGAAACAGACACCCGCGAGCCATCTTTGTGCAACAAAGTTACACATAAGTCGATGGAACCGGTCTCTCGTAAGCGTACGAGTAAGGTTGGTCCGGGCCGCTTCATCCCACAATACCGCTGAACCAAAACACAACCAAGGGAGTAAGCAATCTAAGCATCAATGCCCACAAACTCCTTTGTGTTCTACTCGAGATCTCATCTACACATAGACCTAGCTCATGATGCCACTGTTAGGGAACATTGCATGGGAAACAAAAAATTTCCTATGCACACGCAAGATCTATCTATGGTGATGAGCATCTACGAGAGGGAGAGTGGATCTACATACCCTTGTAGATCACTGAGTGGAAGCGTTAAGAAACGCGGTTGATGCAGTCGAACGTCTTCGCGATCCAAATTGCCGAGTGTGCCGCGATCCCATCATGATCCATCTCACGATCCAACCACGATCCATCCTGCGACCCCATCACGATCCGTCACACAATCTTGATCACGGTCCTTATGATCTAGCGCCGAACGGATGACACCTCCGCATTCAACACACATACCATTTCATGACGTCCTCGCCTTCTTGATCCAACAAGAGGGGCGAAGTAGTAGATGAGTTCTAGTAGCATGACGATGTGGTGACAGTGTTGGTGAAGAACAATCTCCGCAGGGCTTCGCCAAGCACTACGGAAACAATGACGGAGGATAAACTAGAGGGATGGGGTTGCCGGCACACGGCTTAGGGTTTCTTGATGTGTTCCAGGTGCTAGCCCTGCCCCTTTATTTATATGCTGAGTCGTGGGGATGAAACTTGGAAAAAAATCCTCCTCAAGGTCGGTTTGCCCGCAAGGCAAGATTCCTCCTCGGACTCTAGGACCAGACGCCAAGGTCCTCGGCGTTTGTCCCCTGGCCTTCGCAAAACACCTTTTGCACCTTCCTAAAGACTCATGGGATTTACCCCTTGGCCCAAATAAAGTGTTCTTGTACCCCAAACATTTCGGGAAACATTCAAAACTATTCCGGTGAATGCCAGAACTCTTCCGGAGACAAAACACTATTATCCCATATATCAATCTTTACCTTCGGACTTTTCGAAGCTCCTCATCATGTCCGGGATCTCATCCGGGACTCCGAACAACTTTCAGTCACCAACATAATAACTCAACTATACTTATATCGTCACCAAACGTTAAGTGTGTAGACCCTGTGGGTTCGACAACTATGCAGACATGACCGAGACACCTCTACGGTCAACAACCAATAGCAGGTCCTTGATGCCCATATTGGTTCCTACATATTCTACGAAGATCTTTATCAGTTGGAACTCTATGTCAAGGATTCAGTTAATCCCGTATGTTGTTCCCTTTGTTCTTCGGTATGTTACTTACCCGAGATTCGATTGTCGGTATCTCTATACCTAGTTCAATATCGTTATGGCAAGTCTATTTACTCGTCCCTTAATACAAGATCCCGTGGCTAACACTTAGTCACATTGCTTGCAAGGCTTATTGTGATGTTGTATTACCAAGTGGGCCCTGAGATACCTCTCCGTCACACGGAGTAACAAATCCGAATCTTGATCCATGCCAACCCAACAAACACCCTCAGAGATACCTGTAGAGCACCTTCATAGTCACCCAGTTACGTCGCGATGTTTGATACACACAAGGTACTCCTTCGGTGTCAGTGAGTTGCATGATCTCACGGTCATAGGAACAAATACTTGACATGCAGAAAACTGTAGCAATAAACTGATGCGATCATATGCTACGTTTATAGATTGGGTCTTGTCCATCACATCATTCTCCTAATGATGTGACCCCATTATCAAATGACATCTCATGTCCATGGCTAGGAAACCTTAACCATCTCTGATCAATGAGCTAGTCTATTAGAGGCATACTAGGCACATGGTGTTGTCTATGTATCCACACATGTATCTGAGTTTCCGATCAATACAATTCTAGCATGGATAATAAATGATTATCATGAATAAGGAAATATGATAATAAATATTTTATTATTGCCTCTAGGGCATATTTCTAACAATTCGGCCGCCAGGGCCAACGCATGTTCCTTAGTTTGGAGGGAGCACTCTGTGTTGCCGTTAACTGTGATGACCCCCTTGGGGCCGGGCATCTTGAGCTCGAGGTATGCATAATGCGGTGCGGTGTTGAAGTGAGCAAACACTGTTCGGCCGAGGTGGGCGTGATATTCGTTGTGGAATGGCAGAATGTCGAAGATCAAGTCTTCGCTGCGAAAGTTATTGGGCGAGCCGAATACTACTTCCAGGCTGACGGAGCCTATGCACCGGGGTTCGACACCTGGGATCAGTCCTTTGAAGGTAGTGTTACTGGGTTTGATCCTTGATGGGTCTATGCCCATCTTTTTAACCGTGTCTGAGTAGATCAGGTTGAGGCTACTTCCTTTGTCCATTAGGACTTTTGTGAGGTGGTACCCATCTATAATTGGGTCTACGACGAGGGCGGTCGAACCCTCATGACGGATACTGGTCGGGTGATCATGCCGATCAAAAGTGATCAGGTGTACCGACCATGGGTTATACTTTGGGGCCACAGGCTCTAAAGTGTAGACCTTCGAAGGGCGCGCTTCCTCTCCTTCTTGGGTATATGGGTGGCGTATATAATGTTTACCATTTTTACTTCTAGAGGGAATTTCTTTTGTCTGCCACCAATCGGACCCCAAGGCTCATCCTCATCCTGGCAACAAGGGCTCTTGCCTTGATCCTCGGGCGGGAGCTTGACGACCTTTTTAAACACCCAACAATTGTGGTGTGTGTGATTGGCGGGCTTCTCTTGAGTTCCATGGATTTGGCAAGGCCTGTCCATGATCTTTTCCAGTGGGGTGGGTCCGTTGCGATTGCCTTTAAGAGGCTTCTTCCACTGGCCAGGTCATGAGTTGAGGAAGCCGACGTTGACGGTCGTGTCATCGGCATCACTATTATTGTGCCGATGCTTGTTCTTGTTGCACTTTTGTTTCCCGTTGCTATCCCGAACTTTGGAGGTTCTAGGGTTTTCGGAGTTATGGCTGCATCTTTGATACGTCTCGAATGTATCTATAATTTTTTATTGTTCCGTGCTATTATATTATCTGCTTTGGATGTTTTATATGCATTAATATGTTGTTTTATATTATTTTTGGGACTAACCTATTAATCTAGAGCCTAGTGCCAGTTTCTGGTTTTTCCTTGTTTTTGAGTATTGCAGATAAGGAATATTAAATGGAGTCCAAACGGAATAAAATCTTCGGAATAATTTTTCTTGGACCAGAAGCAACCCAGAAGACTTGGAGATGAAGTCGGGAGAGCCACCGTGTGGCCACAAGCCACAGGGGGTGCCCAAGGGGTAGGGCGAGCCCCCTGGTTTGTGGGCTCACGGCAGCTCCCCTAACCCTATTTCTCAGCCTATAAATTCACAAATATTCCCTGTATACCAGAGAGATCCACAAAAACACTTTTCCGCCGCCAGGAGCCTTGGTTCCCGTGAGATCCAATCTTGGAGCCTCTTTCGGTAATCTGTCGGAGGGGGATTCGATCACGGAGGGCATCTACATCCTACGATGATGTGTGAGTAGTTCACCACAGACCTTCGGGTCCATAGCTAGTAGCTAGATGGCTTCTTCTCTCTCTTTGCTCTTCAATACCATGTTCTTCATGATCTTCATGGAGATCTATCCGATGTAATACTCTTTTGCGGTGTGTTTGTCGAGATCCGATGAATTGTGGGTTTATGTTCAGATTATCTATGAATATTATTTGAGTCTTTTCTGAATTTTTATATGCATGATTTCATATCTTTGCAAGTCTCTTCGAGTTATTGGTTTGGTTTGGCCAACTATATTGGTAATTCTTGCAATGGGAGAAGTGCTTAGTTTTGGGTTCAATCTTGCGGTGTCCTCACCCAGTGACATAGTAGGGGTAGCGAGGCACGTATTGTATTGTTGCCATCAAGGATAAAAAGATGGAGTTTTCATCATATTGCTTGAGTTTATCCATCTACATCATGTCATCTTACCTAATGTGTTACTCTGTTCTTCATGAACTTAATACTCTAGATGCAGGTAGGAGTCGGTCGATGTGTGGAGTAATAGTAGAAGATGCAGAATCATTTCGGTCTACTTGACACGGACGTGATGCCTATATGCATAATCATTGCCTTGGATATCTCCATAATTATTCCCTTTTCTAGCAATTGCTCAACAGTAATTTGTTCACCCACCGTAATACTTGCCATCATGAGAGAAGCCTCTAGTGAAACCAATGGCCCACAGGTCTACTTTCCATAATATATTTTCAGATCTATAAACCAAAAATACCAAAAATACGTTGCTACAATTTGTTTACCTTTTACTTTCTGTTCTTGTTTACATCTATCTCTATCGGATCTAATCCTTGTAAATAACCGTGAAGGGATTGACAACCCCTTTATAGCGTTGAGTGCAAGAGTTTGATTGTTTGTGTAGGTGCATCCATTGGTAACTTGCTTGTTCCTCCTACCGGATTGATACCTTGGTTCCCAACAACTGAGGGAAATACTTATCTAGTTCACTGCATCACCCTTTCCTCTTCAAGGGAAAACCAACGCAAGCTCAAGAGGTAGCAAGAAGGATATATGGCGACGTTGCCGGGGAGGATACACATCAAGCCTACCAAGTACCCATCACAAACTCATCTCTTGCATTTTATTTATTTTCCATTTGCCTCTCGTTTTCCTCTCCCCCACTTCTAAAATGATTTTCAGTAAATACCAAAAAGATTTTCCTTTTTATTCGCCCTTCTTTCGTTCGCCTTTTCGTTGCTATGTTTGCTTGTGTTGCCATGTGCCTTCTATTTGCTTGCATCTTTGCTTGCTAAAAATCCATTGATATGGATCCTCATCCACTTGCTAATCTTTTCAAAAGACCAAATTATGATGAACCAATTGCTAGTGAGTTGAGTGCACTTGATTATCTCTATGAAGTTTTGTTTGAAAATCATGAATCTGAAATTTTTGATGAAGTGTTGAAAGAAGAAATTTGTAAGCAGATTCATGATAGTTCCTTGAATGAAAATCATGTTGCCATGTTATTAGTATGAATTGTTTGAATATCCAGGATGCTAATGATATGCAAAACCACAAGCTTGGGGATGCTATGCTTGATGAATATGATATTTTTGGTTCCCCAAGTTTTGGTGATGACACGTATGCTATAGTTGATCATGAAAATAATCCTTTATGTGATAGTTATATTGTGAGATTCCTTCATGATGCTACTGAAAATTATTATGAGGGAGGAACATATGCTTGTAGGAATTGCAATAATATCAAGTTTCCTCTCTATGTGTTCAAAGTTTTGAAGACATGCTTGTTTTGCCTTCCTATGCTAGTTGATTCTTGTTCCTATAAATTGTTTCTTCAAAAAATCCCAATGCATAGGAAGTGGGTTATACTTAAATTTGTTTTTCATGCTATTCATGATGCTACTTTTCATATTTCAATTACTACTTTTTATGTGAGCATCATTGAAATCGTTGTGCCTAGCTCGGGGCGTTAAACAATAGCGCTTGTTGGGAGGCAACCCAATTTTATTTTGCTTTCTATTTTTTGTTTCTATTTTTATGTGTTTTTCACATTATTAGTTCTGTAATAATTGTGTTTTATTGTTTAAATCAGTGTTTGATCCAAATAAGACCTTTGGGATGGTCTATGGTGTTTGCAATTTGATTTTGCTAAAAAACAGAAACTTTTGCTCTCAGTCCAGGAATTTTGTAAATTCACTGGAACATGCTTTTGATCTGAAATTTTTACACAATATTTATATACAAATTTCCCTTATTTTCCCAATGTTTTAGAATTTTTAGAGTTTCATAAGTATTCAAAGTCTACATATTGTTACAGATTGTTCTGTTTTGACAGATTCTGTTTTCTTTGTGTTGTTTGCTTATTTTGATGTATCTATGGGTTGTATCGGGGGGTATGAACCATGGAGAAGTTAGGATACAGTAGGTATTACACAAAAATAAAAAAAAGAATGAGTTCAAAACAGTACCTAAGTGGTGATTTATTTTTCTTATACTAACGGATCTCATGAGTTTTCTGTTGAGTTTTGTGTTGTGAAGTTTTCAAGTTTTGGGTGAAGATTTGATGGACTATGGAATAAAGAGTGGCAAGATCCTAAGATTGGGTATGCCCAAGGCACACCAAGCCATATTCAAGGATACCAAAAAGCCTAAGCTTGGGGATGCCCCGGAAGGCATCCCCTCTTTCATCTTCAATCCATCGGTAAATTTACTTGAGGCTATATTTTTATTAACCACATGATATGTGTTTTGCTTGGAGCGTCTTGTATGATATGAGTCTTTGCTTTTCAGTTTGCCACAATCATCCTTGCTGCACATCCCTTTTTTAGAGGGACACACTGAATCTTGAATTTATTAGAATACTCTATGTGCTTCACTTATATCTTTTGAGCTAGGCAATGTTGCTCTAGTGCTTCACTTATATCTTTTTAGAGCATGGTGGTGTTATATTCTATAGACATTATTGAACTATCATACCTCACTTATATTATTTTTAGAGTTTCTTAAAAACAGCATGATAATTGTTTAGATTTTGATTTTAGTCCTAATATAATGGGCATCCAAGAGGGATATAATAAAAACTTTCATATTAAGTGCATTGAATACTATGAGAAGTTTGATTCCTTGCATATAGTTTTGAGATAATAGATATGGTAATAAGAGAGTCATGCTAGTGAGTAGTTGTGAATTGGAAGATATACTTGCGTTGAAGTTTGTGATTCCCGTAGCATGCACATATGGTGAACCGTTATGTAACGAAGTCGGAGCATGATTTGTTTAATGGTTGTCAACCTTTGTGTGAGGGTAGGGAGCGTGCAATGGTTAAATCCTACCAACCTCTCCCCTAGGAGCATGCGTCTAATGCTTTGTTTGAAAACTAATAGACTTTTGCAATAAGTTTGTGAGTTCTTTATGACTAATGTTGAGTCCATGGATTATACGCACTTTCACCCTTCCACCTTTGCTAGCATCTCTAGTACCGCGCAACTTTCGTCGGTACATGAAACCCACCTTCCTCAAAACAGACACCATATATTTTTCCTCAAAACAGCCACCATACCTACCTATTATGGCATTTCCATAGCCATTCCGAGATATATTGCCATGCAACTTCCACCATTCCGTTTTTCATGAAATGCACCATCACTTTCATCATGCATATAGAGTCATATTTTGTTCTAGGTATCGAGTTGTAATTTTCTTTTTGAGTTGTAAGTAAATAAAAGTGTGATGATTTTCATTATTATAGCATTGTCCCGTGTGAGAAAAGGATGATGGAAGCCATGACTCCCTCACAAGTTGGGACGAGTATCCGGACTTTACAAAAATAGAAGAGGCGAGCGAAGCCGAAATAATAAAAAAAGGCCAAATATGCCCACCAAAAAATAAAAAGTAAAAAGTAAAAAATAAACTAAAGAAATTAGAGAAATAGAGAAGGGATAATTTCTACTATATTTTTCCACACTTGTGCTTCAAAGTAGCACCATGATCTTCATGATAGAGAGTCTCCTATTTTGTCACTTTCATATAACTAGGGGAATTTCTTCTTGCACGACCACTTAGTTTTATTTTTGAGCTTTCATACACTTATATCTCTAAGTGCATTGTCTGCATAGCCTGTTGATACGCCTAGTTGATGTGAGACTATCTTCTCACTTTTTCCTTGAAACCTCCACCATATTCTGTTCCACCTATAGTGATATATCCATGGCTCATGCTCATGAATTGTGTGAGAGTTGAAAAGGTTTGAGAACACCAAAAGTGTGAAACAATTGCTTGACTTGTTAATCGGGGTTGTGCATGATTTAGATACTTTGTGTGGGGAAGATGGAGCATAGCCACACCGGGAATATGGAGCATAGCCAGACCATACGATTTTGTAGGGATAAGTTTCTAAGGCCATGTTATTTCGAAAGGATACGATTGCCTTTTTGGTGTACTCGAAGTATTACTATTTTTATGTCTATATTAGACTATTATTTTGAATCTTATGGATCTAAATATTCATGCCACAATAAATAATATTACATGGATAAATATATTAGGTAGCATTCCACATCAAAAATTCTGTTTTTATCATTTACCTACTCAAGGACGAGCAGGAATTAAGCTTGGGGGTGCTTGATACGTCTCCAACGTATCTATAATTTTTGATCATTCCATGCTATTATATTATCTGTTTTGGATGTTTTATATTCATTAATATGCTATTTTATATTATTTCTGGGACTAACCTATTAATCTAGAGACTAGTGAGAGTTTCTATTTTTCCTTGTTTTTGAGTATTGCAAGTAAGGAATATTAAACGGAGTCCAAATGGAATAAAATCTTCGGAATAATTTTTCTTGGACTAGAAGCAACCTAGAAGACTTGAAGATGAAGTCGAGAGAGCCTCCGTGTGGCCAAAAGCCACAGGGGCGCCTAGAGGGGTAGGGCACGCCCCACTGGCTTGTGGGCCCACTGCAGCTCCCCTAACCCTATTTCTCGGCCTAGAAATTCACAAATATTCCGTGTATACCAGAGAGAGCCACGAAAACACTTTTCCGCCGCCAGGAGCCTCGGATACCGCGAGATCCAATCTTGGAGCCTTTTCCGGTAATCTGTTGGAGGGGGATTCAATCACGGAGGGCATCTACATCAACTCCATTGCCCCTTCGATGATGCGTGAGTAGTTCACCACAGACCTTCGGGTCCATAGCTAGTAGCTAGATGGCTTCTTCTCTCTCTTTGCTCTTCAATACCATGTTCTTCATGATCTTCATGGAGATCTATCCGATGTAATACTCTTTTGCGGTGTGTTTGTCGAGATCCGATGAATTGTGGGTTTATGTTCAGATTATCTATGAATATTATTTGAGTCTTTTCTGAATTCTTATATGCATGATTTCATATCTTTGCAAGTCTCTTCGAGTTATTGATTTGGTTTGGCCAACTATATTGGTAATTCTTGCAATGGGAGAAGTGCTTAGTTTTGGGTTCAATCTTGCGGTGTCCTCACCCAGTGACATAGTAGGGGTAGCGAGGCACGTATTGTATTGTTGCCATCAAGGATAAAAAGATGGAGTTTTCATCATATTGCTCGAGTTTATCCATCTACATCATGTCATCTTACCTAATGTGTTACTCTGTTCTTCATGAACTTAATACTCTAGATGCAGGTAGGAGTCGGTCGATGTGTGGAGTAATAGTAGAAGATGCAGAATCATTTCGGTCTACTTGACACGGACGTGATGCCTATATGCATAATCATTGCCTTGGATATCTCCATAATTATTCCCTTTTCTAGCAATTGCTCAACAGTAATTTGTTCACCCACCGTAATACTTGCCATCATGAGAGAAGCCTCTAGTGAAACCAATGGCCCACAGGTCTACTTTCCATAATATATTTTCTGATCTATAAACCAAAAATACCAAAAATACGTTGCTGCAATTTGTTTACCTTTTACTTTCTGTTCTCGTTTACATCTATCTCTATCGGATCAAATCCTTGCAAATAACCGTGAAGGAATTGACAACCCCTTTATAGCGTTGAGTGCAAGAGTTTGATTGTTTGTGTAGGTGCATCCATTGGTAACTTGCTTGTTCCTCCTACTTGATTGATACCTTGCTTCTCAACAACTGAGGGAAATACTTATCTACTTCGTTGCATCACCCTTTCCTCTTCAAGGGAAAACCAATGCAAGCTCAAGAGGTAGCAATCTTGCTATCCAATTATCTTCGCCCGCACAGAAGCGGGTCATGAGGGATGTAAGGGCAGAAATAGTCCAAGGTTTATCATGGCCGAGATGGCGAGCCAGCCATTCATCCTGAATATTATGCCGGAAGGAGGCTATTGCCTCGGTGTCCAGGCAGTCGACAATCTGGTTCTTCATGGTCAAGAATCGATTCCAAAATTGCCTCGTGGACTCTCTAGGCTTCTGAACGACATTGCTTAGGTCAGAGGAATCCGGCGTCCGAACATAGGTGCCTTGGAAGTTAGACTGGAATGCATCTTCCAGGTCTTCCTAGCATCCAATGGAGTTTTCGGGGAGGCTATTTAACCAGTGCCGAGCTGGCCCCTTGAGTTTTAAGGGGAGATATTTTATGGAGTGGAGATCATCTCCTCATGCCATGTGGATGTGGAGGAGGAAGTCCTCGATCCATACGGTTGGATCAGTTGTCACATCGTATTGTTTGATGTTCACGGGTTTAAACCCCTCTAGGAACTGCTGCATCACCTCGTCCATGAAGCACAGAGGGTGGGCGGCACCTCGAACCCGAGCTATGTCGCGCCTTTATTCAGCGTCTGTTCGAGCTCGGTTTCGTTCCCGGTCTCTGTTGTGGCTTCGGTCGAACCATGGTCTGTACCCATCCCGTCTGTCGGGTGAGTAGCCTCTGGATCCGTAGATGGATCTTGTGCGACCTACTCTGTAGTCTAGGTCATTTCATAGGTCGACGTTGTCACTGGGCTCTAGTGTCTCCATTCCCCGTCGTTGGGGCATGGCCGGTATATAACCGGTGTTGTCAGCCGTCCTATCACGCCCGCGAGGAGGGCGGTCCGGCTTGTCGTATGGGGTATGTTTGGGAGACGGGGTATCAGTGAGCTCGTCGTCAAATCGTGGCAGCAGCCTTCTGCATGGATAACACTTAGGTTGGTCCAACAGACCGGTACCATATCTGTCGTGGTTTTGTCACGGTAGATGTCCGGGTCAACGGACTTAGGTTCGGGGCAAACGCAACTACGTGGCGGCTTGAAGGGGTTGATCGAAATCGAGAAGGCATGGAGTTTTACCCAGGTCGGCCCCTCAAGTCGAGGTAAAAGCCTACATCCTGCTTGTCTGATATTGATGATGATGAAGATCTCTCAGTTACAAGGGTGCTAATCGCTACCTCTAATCATGAGAGCCTCTAATCTCTGTATTTCTAAACTTGTGTTGTCTAAACTTGTGGACTTGTGTCCCTTGAGAATATGTGCCTCTAGGGGTGCTCTACCCCTCCTTATATAAGTGGAGAGGTAGGTTTTACAAATAGAGTCCTACTAAGAGTAGGATTAGGATTCGTCTCTCACGAATCCTACTCCGGGTCTTATTTCCTTTAATGGAATCCTTCTCTCTTAGGGCCTTCTCTTGTGGGCCTTCTCTTGTGAGCCGCCTGGCGCCGGCTGACCCACCGGGTCTTATCCCGTGAGCCGCCTGGCGCCGGCCCACCTGTCGGGTCTTGGGCTTGGTCATCCTGTGACTCGCCTGCCGGGTCTTTAATAGAATGTCATGTCTTCGGCCGGGTCTCCTGTGAGTCGCCAGGCCGGGTCATACCGCGGGGTATATCCCCGTCATTAGCCCCCAGGTTAGCTTGAATTTATTCATGGTAAGTTCCTGAAATAAGAGTAACAAATATGTTAAGTGGCCGGCTTGCCTTCGGCCGGCTTATAAAATGACTCCTCAGAAATCCGGGTCTTTTGTGCATATGAATGAGTCGTCTTGATAATCATCTTGCTTGTCAATGTCCTTTGAAAAATATTGAGAATAGGACACCCATATGCCATTGAGTCAGTTTCCAATACTCTTGGCGGGTCATCTTCGCCGGGTCATAATCATTGGTGATGCCGGGTCATTTATTGTTGGTGACTCTGGGTCAAATAAGTAGAGTCCAGCTGACTTAATAAAAATATTGGGATGAAAATCCATCTAATGTAAAGCCGGACTTCCATTGTTGTAAAACAAGGCGGCTTATAAAATCTGGCAGGTTATGATCTTTTGATAATTCCGGGTCATAAATGTTGAAGACACCGGGTCTAACAGCTCAACTCCATAATTAAAATCTTGAAAATTGTCCTAAAAAGTTTTTGATATGTCCATATTACCTGTAGCCCCCAAGCTCCAAGATTATCCATGATAACTTGGTGCTTTGCAAATAACATTTTAGACTGTGTAGCCCCCAAGTACCGGGTTGTCTTGCCTGCAGCAATCTGGGACTTATAACTGTCTTATACCTTTATGAAACTTCAGCGGGTGTAGCCCCCAAGGGCCGACTCATCAGAACGCTTCGGCGGGTGTAGCCCATAAGGGCCGGCTCATAAGAAACTTCAGCGGGTGTAGCCCCCAAGGGCCGGCTCATCAGAATGTGATGTGCCAGGTCTTCAATTTAGAACCTTATAATCTGTTTAAACGGCTGAATACTGTAGCCCCCAAGTGCCGGGTCGCATGCCCGCGGCGACTTGGGATTTTAGAAAATTTTGATCTGAGCGGTGTAGCCCCCAAGTGCCGGGTCAGCAAGAATTTACTGGGCTAGGACTTATAAAAATATAGAAAGGCCGGCTCATATTGTTGAGAAAATATAGAAGGACCGGGTCATCTTTTTGAGATAATAGGGTCTTTGCTTGACAATGTAATAATTTGAAAGCCGGCTTGCATTAGCCCCCAAGTGCCGTGGTGCATGCTTGCAGCGACATGGGAGTTGCATAATTGATATAAACTTGGACTTGAATAATGTAACCCCCAAGTGCCGGGTCGTCTGCCTGCGGCGACTCGGGACTATGTGAAAACAATATGACTCATCATAATTTGTTTGAATGAACCTTTGACCGTGTTTGTAATATAACCCAGAATGAATATCCTAGAATAATTCCTTTGTCTTTGATATGAAATTGCTGCTCGTGGCTGCGGTGCAACCCGGCAAATATAAGTTTGAGAAATCCATGCGTGTTGTAGATTACTACTGAACACAGTTAAAGAAAATCCGAGAGCCGGTCAATTAGATGACATAGCATTATATCTGATAGGGCGGCTCTTGAAAAATAATGAGTTTCCTCGAGCTGGCTTTAAAAACCCCAATCATTTAACATTGTTTATGATAACTATGGAGATCCAGCCATGTTGGCTATTAAAAGATCCATTTGCTCTTGCTAAATATTTAATGGCAGCTCATATTAAGAGATAATACCTTGAAAAAATAAACAAGACATAATACATTCTTCATTTTTGTAAGGGCGGCTTGAAGAAGCTCAACCCGGAGATGTTCATACCTTTCATAACATTGCTCCTTTCTCATAATCTTGTTCTGATTCGGCTTTTATAAGACGCATGTTTTATCTGGAGGTGGGAAGCCCTCCTGAATAATCCACCTGTGAGATGTCAACCGGAGTAGCATGACTCCAAGTCTTTATGAGCTTTGTTGATGACCGGTTGTCGTAGGGTAATATGAGTTGTACTCCAATGTAAGAAGTCTCCATTGACAACCGCGGCTAATGAAGAGCCGGAAGCGGCATAAAACCAGCAACTTTTCAGGGTAACATGAGTTGCCCTTGCAAATAATTTCTTTTAAGAGCCGGTTGTCTTAGGATATATGTACGCTATACCTGACGGTAGGAAGCCTCTATTGACAATGGCGACTGTTGATGAATTTTGAAGTGGCCTACAGCCGGCTGCATGAAGGGTGATATAAACTGTACCATGATGGCAAAAAGCCTCCTTTTAAGAGCAAATACTTATCCATTGTATTCCAACACCGGTTGTCAATAGGTTTATGTAAGCTATACCAAAGGTAAGAAGCCTCTACTGACAACCGCAGCTCAAAAAGCCTGCTGTTGGAGGGTGATGTAAGCTATACCCGAAGGCAAGAAGCCTCCTCCAATCAGCCAATGTTGTATAGGGCTGGCTGCCGATGGTTTTATGTAAGCTATACCTTATGGCAAGAAGCATCCATTCGACAGCCACGACTAGTAATTGTACTAGCCGGCTGTGTGAAGGGTTTATGTAAGCTATACCCAAGGGAAAGAAGCCTCCTTCCACAACTATTTTTGGCGTAAACGCTGGTTGTTAGGGTGAGATAAGCGAACCCGTCGGTAAGAAGCCCCCTTCGACAACCGCGGTTAATAAGTAACCGGAAGTGGCATAAAGCCGACCATTAGGGTGAGATAAGCGATACCCGTCGGTAATAAGCCCCCTTCGATGGCCGCAGTTGATAAGCAACTGGAATTTGAAGTACACGTTGCCTTAGGGGAATTTTTTAAGCTATACCAAAGGTAAGAAGCCTCCATCAGCAACAGTGCTTAATGTACTCAAACTATGCATCATACCAGTTCAGGGTCTCTAAAGCGAGATTGGCCGTCAACTCTGTGAGCCGGCTCAGGGTCTCTAAGGCGAGATTGACTGGTAAGAGCTTAATTGTTTAACTTTACAGCAGTTCAAGGTCTCTAAAGCGAGATTGGCCGTAAACTCTGTGAACCGGCTCAGGGTCTCTAAAGCGAGATTGACTGGTAAGGCTCCGGCGAGTCACAAACCACTTCGACTTAAACTTGTTGAGTCGGAAAATTTCATCTTCACAAAAGACCCGGGCTTCTCATTGAAAACGACCAAATGTGTCTTGCCATGTCTGTAGCCCCTTCTCATTGATGATGATGAAGATCTCTCGGTTACAAGGGTGCTAATCGCTACCTCTAATCATGAGAGCCTCTAATCTCTCTATTTCTAAACTTGTGTTGTCTAAACTTGTGGACTGTGTCCCTTGAGAATCTGTCCCTCTAGGGGTGCTCTACCCCTCCTTATATAAGTGGAGAGGTAGGTTTTACAAATAGAGTCCTACTAGGAGTAGGATTAGGATTCGTCTCTCACGAATCCTACTCTGGGTCTTATTTCCTTTAATGGAATCCTTCTCTCTTCGGGCCTTCTCTTGTGGGCCTTCTCTTGTGAGCTGCCTGGTGCCGGCTCACCCACCGGGTCTTATCCCGTGAGCCGCCTGGCGCCGGCTCACCCGCCGAGTCTTGGGCTTGGTCATCCTGTGAGTTGCCTGCTGGGTCTTTAATAGAATGTCATGTCTTCGGCCGGGTCTCCTGTGAGTCGCCAGGCCGGGTCATACCACGGGGTATATCCCCGTCAATATCCCTCCTCAGCTAAGAGGACTCTCGTCCATCGATTGCCGAGGTCATATTGTTCGCCTTTGAGTTGTCGTTCCTTCACTTTTAGGCTGTGGGCCGTTGCTATGAGCTATTGTCTGAATAGTTCCTGATCTTCATGGTTACCGAGAATGTCCAGCTCATCGGCTTCCGGGATGTCTTCCTCCTCGACAGGAGGTAGGTAATTGTCATCCTATGAATCGTTGAGGTCGTTGGGGTTGCTCTGGTCCTCAGGCCTTTCCTGACCCTCTAATGGGTGTTCGGGGATATCGGGATCACCGCGGTCCTTAGGGGTATGTCCGTCCCTGGTGCCGATAATAGCTTTCCTTCCCTTTTTGCCTTTTGACCTCTTATGCGGTTTCTGGTGCCTTGATGGTGTGTTGCCCGACTTGTCGCCATCATTATTAGGCGTTTTGTCGCCATTAGTGGCAGGAGTGTCCACCATGTAGACGTCGTATGTAGAAGTGGTGGCCCATCGCCCGGTGTTAATGGGGGTGGGAGCGCAGTCCTCTTCATCCATGTATTCTGCCTCCTCGAAGGCATAGTCCAGCATCTAAGTTAAATCTTCAACTGTGGCTATCATGTGGGTGGTGGGTGGGTCGAAAAATTCGTCCTGACCCACTTAGTAACCGATCTGGGCATAGATCGGGGTTGAATCATCGATGATTTTCATCAACAAGATCCGATCTAGAGCCTCATTGACATCGAGGTCTCGATCGGATCAAACTTCTCGGAACTTTCGGAGTTGACTTCTAACGTGTCCGGGCGAGAAGAGTGTTCGGCAAGAATGGGTGTTCGGTCCTCGGGCACTATGGTCGGATCCGGTCTAAGAATCGGACCATTGCCGGGGTAAACCCCATGGGCGTGACCGAATGAGGGAACCGGGGTCAAAGCCTCGGAGTCTTCGAGCGTGGCAGGTAAAACCGCAATCCCGGTTAGTGACAAGTCACCCCGAGAATCTGCGGAGAACTCTAGGTTCCCCAATCTGACCTCTTGATCAGGTGCGAAGCTTGCGACGCGACCTAGATGGTCGGTCGAGTCAGCGTGCAGCACAACGCTGCCAAAGGCGAAGATCTGTCCGGGGACTAAAGTGTCCATGTTGCTGATCTCTTCGTTGATGATAAGGCGAGACACCGATTCCTTGGGCGCTCACAATGGAACTCTCAATGAAAGCACCAATGTCGGTGTCAAAACTGACGGATCTCGGGTAGGGGGTCCCGAACTATGAGACTAGAACCGATGGTAATAGGAGACGAAGGGGTCACAGTTTTACCCAGGTTCGGGCCCTCCTATGGAGGTAATACCCTACATCCTGCTTGATTGTATTGATGATATGGGGATTACAGAGTTGATCGACCTCGAGATCGAATAGCTAACCCTAGATGAGTTGTTCTCTATCTACAGCCTAAAACCCTTCGGCTTATATAGACGACGAGGGTATCTAGAGTTACACATGGTCGATTACACGCAAAAGAGATAAACATTCATATTCGCTACATTAAACGTGGAGGACAAGCCACGATTCTCGAAGCTTCCTTCCTGGAGACAGGGCCTTCGATCGATCCAATGTTCGGCAAGCGACCCATACAGTCCGGCCCATAGGAGATGAGTCGGCCTCCCGAGGACCCCTTAATCCAGGACTCCCTCAGCACTGATATGGATCTATATGATGAAGCCCTTCATGCTCACTTGGGTTTGGGTTCTGGGGGGTCTTCACCATGGGCCGTCCAACAGGTAACCACTCCCACATCCGCACAGATAGGCTTCACACAAGTCTGGATAATTAGGATGTACCTTGTGTCCTCCTAGACGCAAGGTCCAACTGCAATTACACAAACATGTTAGCAATGTGTGGCTGTGTGGCGCATGACAAAAGCAAGATAAATGTGTGCAAATAGCTGTTACCTGACGATACAAGTACGGTAGTACCGCTGAACCCCAGCTATACTGAGTATCACACTCACCGAGTAGCTCCAAATACATCCAGAGGGCTGAGTTCCTGGTTGCATATGTGAATACTACTTTGATTAATACATACCAAAGATAGGCTCGAGCATATTGTTGCATGAGGATCTCCAGGGCACCCTGAGGGCATGGATTCTCTACTCCTCTAACTTGTTTCAGCCAAGAATGTTTCACTTTCGCGCTGTCAGCCTTGCCTGGCAAAGGGAGATCGGGCTGAACACCAATCAAAATGCCAACCCGAGCATACCAGTCAGAGGAACTGACATGACCCGCAACAGCAAGGCTGTTGATAGGAAGGCCGCTTATCATGGCCATGTCCTCTTGGGTCATCGTCATCTCCCCACAGGGAAGGTGAAAAGAGTGTGTCTCGGGCCTCCATCGATCCACAAGTGCGGTGAGCGCCGCACTGTTCACCGGTGCCGGGGGCGCTTGAATTGCAACAAAAAGGGAAGAAGACCCAATCTGGCAATGTACGACTCGTACCGCAAGTCGTATGGGAAGTCATTAGCTCCATGACCCCTCATACGCATAGCTACTATAGGCTACAAAAAAATGTGACACTCAAATAAGTAGAATAACACACATGAAAACAAAAAAATAATTGATAAGTCTCCCTTCTTACCTTCTGATTCTCAAGGGCATGAGCACGATGATCTCTGTCGAAATCTTGGATTAATCCATCATCCCAAGTGTCGTTATCATCCGCCATCCTACCCCAAAAATCACATCATGATATTTAAATAGATGAACAATATATGCAACATTTCTTCATATGCAACATCTATCTAAAACATTCATATTGACAAAGTATGCAAACAAATATCATCTTGAGTACACAAGCATATCTCTTGAACAACCCATTCATCACACAACCATCATATTTCATCATCTCTTTTTCAAAAAAAATGACAACAATATGTTCATCTACATATTGAACAAAATGAAATATAATTTTATACATATTAAACAGCACATCATCTACTACATACAAATGATCTATATCATCTAACAACTACACAAAAAATCCTAAAACTAAGAAACCATCTACTAATCTAAGATCACATAATATTCAATAATGCTCTAAAAATAAGATGTTCTAACAAAAACAAATTGGAGGGACTGGGGGAGAATAGCTCAAGGATGCTTGGGGGGCTCAAATCCACGGATTTGGGTGGAAGATGGAGTAGATCAAGGGGGTGTGAGGGGGAGAGGGGTGAGAGAGAGAGAGAGGAGCCCTGATATGTTTTCGGGCTAAGGAATAATATGGGAAGGGGTGGGCGGGCCCGTGCGCGTGATTTAGTTAACACGACCAGTCGCTAGGGTCCCTGGCGTCTAGTACTTTGCCACATCAACGAGCCAACGGGACAGCTGGCCATGCGGGCCCGTGACCAGACGCCAGGGACCCTGGCATCTCCTGTGCAACCCAAATGCCAGGGATGTTGGCGTAACTAAAAGAGGTCAGATTCGGAAAAAATTAGAAGCTAGGTCAAGTCTAGAATTAGTTATCCCATAAGGTAAAAACATAAAATTGTCTAGAGGGGGTCAGTTCGCCATTTCTGACCTATCCCCTTATGATCCGGGGGAATGAATAAAATTAATGGAGTAAAATTTACTCTACTGACGGTGGCTACATCTATCCGATCTTCTATGGTTAGTGAAGTAAAAAATAAAACTTTTTAGATTTTGTGTTCTAGCCGTATAATCTTTAAACGTCACAAACTGTATATCTTAAA
The DNA here is from genome assembly GCA_022496015.1 of Hordeum marinum. NCBI lineage: Eukaryota > Viridiplantae > Streptophyta > Magnoliopsida > Poales > Poaceae > Hordeum > Hordeum marinum. The sequence continues at coordinate 115,804,262 of CM039672.1, forward strand.
AACATTTGTAAGTTATAACATGCATAACATACCGTCATAACATATAGTTTCGTCATCACAAAACACAAATAAAAACATATAAAGTCCACCCAAAAGGCATCACTTCAAACACAATGTTTATTTCAAAATTAGCATGGACATAACATGTATATGTTATGGATTGAGCCAACCAATGACATGCACCCCCCCTCCAACCACCATTCAAATGAGTTGCTCGAAGAAGATATCATCACCTCCTTCACCGCCACCTCGGCCACCATCACCACCACCACCACCCCCTCAGCCACCATGACACGTCTTCAACATATTGATATATTTTTATTGTTCCATATTATTATATGGGAAATGGTTCTGATCAGCCAGTCGATCTTTCATGGGGCATCCACCGCCTCCTTCACTCGACTTGTGGCTTACGTGACAACACATGTCTCTCATCTTACCTTGCAACAATGGTATTGTTGCAGAACGGTGGCAACGAGTGACACGTGCGCGAGTGGCTGGAGATGTTGTTGTAATTTTTGCAACATGGATCTTGTTATGGAAAATAAGATGCGGTGAATATGCTATTGCAATTTCTGCAACAAGAGCCTTGTGGCATAAAATAGAGAGAAAAATTATGCAACATGGGTCTTGTTGCAGGAAATTTGAAACAAAGATCTTGTTGCAGAAATACACGCAGCGAGAGTCTTGTTGCAGAACAAAAAATACGATAGATAGAACTCCATCAATAGATCGAATGATTCACGAGGTGGCAAATCGTTAAAAAAATATCCGCCAACTGACGCCTAGCATGTCCCTTATTATATTATCAAACTTGGATACTTTATATGTGACTAGTAAGCATTCACGTGCATCAACAAGATGAGACATTGTCCCCAAAAATAAAAGACAAGACTTCAGCGTGCCTGGCTTAGACAATGATGATATACTTAGTGATGAGTTTGAGTATGTGCTTGTGTTGACTTACAAGAGTTTGATTCAGGTTCTTGTGTTGTGATTTCGAGTCCGTGCTTGTGTTAGACAAGTACTGTAAGAGTAAATAAGATGGATGTGTTTCATAGCTAATTGTTGCCTCAGTTTCCTAGTGACCTTTCATTGCTCATTTATAGACTACATTGTTTCCTACTGAAAATCTAGCATGAAAGATTTCTTTTGGCGGGAGAAAGCATAGGATCACCCTGAACCTACATATTGCACCCTTTGTGTTAGTCAAGTTCAAAAAATAGCTAGGCATTGGTAGTCACGATTGTACCCTTTTTTATGAACAATACGATTGTACCTTGTGTCGGTGTCAAAACCGGCGGATCTCGGGTAGGTGGTCCCTAACTGGGAGACTAGGATTGCCGGTAACAGGAGACGAAGGGGACAAGGGTTTACCTAGGTTCAGGCCCTTCAATGGAGGTAATACCCTACGTCCCCCGGACTGGCCTTCAATGCCGATATATATTCGGTCGATCTCTTCACGTCGTCGTCTTCGGCTTGCAAGGCGAGTCCCTCATCCTTCTTCGTTCGGCAACCGACCAGTCTTCGGTAAGATCCCAAGCGTCGCGGGCGTGGGTTTATTACAATAACTGCATGAGTTCCTCGACTTTCGCGCGTTGTGAGGAGGTGAGTGGCCAGCGATTTTTACAATCTTACCCCTCCGCAACGGAGGCACCAACCCATTTAATACAACAAAATCGTGGTTCAGACCACATCTTCTTCTTCCCTCTCGTCGAAAACTCCTAGAGCAACCTCCACGCAAAACATGGCTAACGCTCCTAGCTCCTCAGCACGCCCTTACGGCTTATGCCCAGGGGACTAGACCAGCTGCTCTGTCACACTCCTATGGCTCTGGAATCTGGAGACCCAGGGATATCTTCCATCATCGGATCTAGCGGTGACCCACACAGGTCTGCTCTCTTATGGTGATGAGGTTTTCGACGAGCGCTTCCCTAATCCAAACAAGGGGTAGTGCGTCTGCTTCGTCCCCTTCCTCCTCCGGTGCCTTGGGTTTCCAATCCACCCATTCCTGAGGGGGTTACTGGAGTTCAACGGGATCCAACTCCATCATCTCACCCCAGGATCAATTCTACACATCTCGGGCTTTGTCGCCCTCTACGAGATGTTCTTAGGGTGCGAAGCCCATTTCGATTTGTGGAGGAAATACTTTTGCCTCGTCCCCCAAACTCGGGACAAGACAATCTTAGAGGTCAGTGCGGCCGAAGTATGCCACATAGCGGGAATGCGGTATCCGGTCGGCACACCGTGGAAATCCGAAGAATGGACCTTGGAGTGGTTCTATATTGAAGATGTCCCCCTGTTCGAGCCAACTCGGACAGGTCTGCCCGAATACTCCGACCTCCTCCCAAAGAAAAGGTATAACTGGCGACCCAAGAGCTCATCTCAGGAGGAAAGCGCCGAGGTGCGACACCTGGCCGCACAGGTGCGGATGCTTGCCCACAACCGACTGACCATGCTTGATGTCATGGCTGCCACTATCTCCCGGTGCGTGCAACCCCTCCAACAGAGGGTGCACCCCTTATGGCGGTACAACGGGACAAGCGACACCACGCGCTCCTGAAAACTAGGCCCCACCAATCCAACAACATTGGCTGCCGTACTTGTCAACCTGTACAAAACCGTGGGCGAGTCAGAGGCCCACCGAGACCCCGTGAAGGAGCCGGGCATGGGGACGAATCCACCCATTCGCTCATCCCGAAGGTACATTGTTTGGATATCCGCTTTATCGTTATAGTTAGCAGAATCTCATAGCCGCTCGATTTATACCTAGGCAAAACACCCAACCCTCTCCTACCGAGGGGGCTGCCCAGGTGTTAGGAGATGCCTGAAGCTCTCGGGCCACGACCCATGCGGCTTTCGCTACGAAAGCCCCCATGGCCAGTCCGGCGCCCGCCGAATCTGGTGGCGGAGTATCCATCACCAACTTGGAGGTGGAGAGTGCCATGCATCATCGACACCGATGGGAGGCCATGCAGCACCCAATTTTCTCCGACCAGGAGTTTGGCGCCCTACGCTCAGTGGATGCACACCTCGGGGCCGCCCGAGCTAATTCGGTGAAGCTATGAAGTTGATAACAACCAACATTTAGGTAAGAGATCGGATTTTATAGAATCCGAATACTTGTGTAAGCCTAGTAGCCCCTGAGCCTTAATTTGATTTAGAAAAAACGAATTAAGGATCTCTAAACTATTTGACTGCTGACACAAGGCTCAAAGCAACAGTCCGAACAATTGGCTAAGGCCCTCAAGGAGAGCCGCACGGAAGTACAGCCCGTGAAGGCCGAACTAGAACAAGTGAAGAGCTTCATGCGAGAGCCCATGGTGAGTATGCTTTTACCGCTAATCTTTTTACATAATCGTGCCTGACATATGGATTCTGTGTAGCAGTCGAATAAATAGGACATATGGAAAGGCAGCTGGAAGAAGCCCGGGATTCTCAAAGGTATGCGGAATCTCAGCATCAGGCTAGCTGCCTTGTTATACAAAAACAGGCTAAGGAAATAAAGAGTTTAAAGACTCAATTGGCCCAAGCTCAGGAAGAGAATCGAAAGCTTCAGAGGGGCGTATTCGGTAAGTACAATTCTTCTATGAGTAAGTATTTTCGATGTAGGGAATGATAGTAATCGCGCTTGCTATCTTATGTGCAGGTCTCCTGTCCGGATAGCTTGAAGAGGAGATCGAATTGTACCAAGGGGACCTGCTGAAGGAGCTGACCTCTCTCCATAAGCGCGTGCAAAAAGCGATCAAAGGGGTGGTGAAGGCACTATGGCCCACCGAACAGCCACCTAAAGGGCTAGCCGCACTTGTGGATCGATTTAGGGGGGCTCGGGATAGGTTCGAGTTGTGGAAGACTTCGGCCTGCTACAAGGGAGTACGAGAGGTGTTGGCAATGGTCAAGACCCACTTCACCGGACTTAACCCCGAGCATATGGCGCGGGTTGGTCCTGTGGGATCGGATGGAAAAGCAGTGCCACTCCACTTGGTATATGACCAGGTGATGCTAGCCGCCCGTCTTTCGCAAGCAGACTACCCCCTCAACACAATAATTGATGATCTCGATCAGCAGCCGCATATGTAATTTATATATGCACGTGTAAAACAATCCGTGTTGTAAACTTTCTCTTAACCGGCCATCAACTTCTCCCTCCCGTGCGAAGAGCTCGGGAGTGTTCCTCCTTATTATTCCTTCGCCAAAGAGCGAACTGTAGTCGGGGAACCAGGCAATCCGGCCATGTGGTGCGAATAGACAAAACACACAGAAAGATATGTTATATTACGGCGTAGCATAAGAAACATCTTCCGATCAAAATAGTGCCTCTATCGATACCTTTCGTCGGGGTTCTAAGAAGAGCATAGATAGGGATCCGCATACTTGCAGTACGCGACGAAGTGTCCTTTGGGAAGAAAAGACCCAAACAACGGAAATAGCAACCAGAGCCGTATAAGGTGTTTCCGTCATAGCCGACCAATTGTCTACATAAGAAGCTAGCTTTCGGCTTTGCCCATCTGAGGTACGTGTCCGGATGACCCGGTCGTAACAATCGTAGAGGTGCTCCCTTTACTCTCTAGCCGAACAATCGGGAACGTAGAGAGTAACCACAGGAGCGAGGCAACCCAGCTTGGCAAAGTCTTAGTTAAAATTGATGCATATGATGGCTAAAACATGACAAAAGAAACATGCGCACCCGGTAAGTATGAGCAAATAAAATCTTTGCTATTGAAAGAAGCCCCCACATGCTATGTTCAGATTTAACACTTTATGGTGTATGCCGATTATCTGTAGTACAAGATTGGTTCAACTGAACATAGGGTAGGAAAATAAATTGTCCCTATCGAACAGCAAAGTGGGAATGGAAAAGGCAAAGAATAACGGAAAGGAAAAAATGTAGGGGAGTTTAGACGACACTGGTTTATCCGTAGAAACGCCAAAGACGAGCTGCGTTCCATGGGTTTGGTTCAAGGCGGTTATCGGATGGACTCCACAAATGGTAGGCCCCTCCCATGAGCACTTTGTCAATGATGAAAGGACCCTCCAATTTGGGGTTGAGTTTGTGCTTCTGTTTCTCCAGGAGCCGTAGGACGAGTTCTCCTATGTTGTATGCTTTTTCCCTAACCTCCCTACTTTGGTATCATCGAGCTTGTTGTTGATAAAGAGTGGATCAGGCCAGAGCTATGTCCTGCTCCCCCTCCAAGGCGTTCAAGTCATCCTGCCGATCTAACTCGGCCTCCTTTTCCTTATACATGCACACTCTTGGTGAGTCATGGATAATATCGCGGGGAAGGACTGCCTTTGCCCCATAGACTATTAAAAATGGTGTGTAACCCGTTGATCTATTCGGGGTGGTACGCAGGCGCCATAGAACGGAGTCGAGTTCCTCCACCTAATGATAGTCGGGCTCATGAAGAGATCGGACCAAACGTGGCTTGATGTCGCTCATAATGAGACCGTTTGCTCGCTCGACCTGTCCATTGGTTTGCGGATGATAGACCGATGCATAATCAAGCGTTATGCCCATTTTGCGCACCAGTCCTTGACCTCTTGGGGCGTGAAGTTGGATCCATTATCCACTATTATACTATGTGGGACACCGTAACGGTGTACTATGCTAGATATAAATTCAATCATTGGTCCGGATTTAGCCGATTTAATAGGCTTTTCTTCTATCCATTTGGTGAACTTGTCAACCATGACCAGTAGGTATTTATTTTTCTTGGTTCCCCCTTTGAGGGGTCCGACCATGTCCAGCCCCCAGACGGCAAAATGCCAGGTGATCGAAATAGTCTGAAGAGCTGTTGGGGGCATGTGACTTTGATTTGCAAAGAGTTGACACCCAACGCAATGTTGAACAAGTGACTAGGCGTCCGTCCGAGCTGTAGGCCAAAAGAAACAAGCTCGGAAGGCCTTGCCGACAAGGGATCTTGTCGCGGCGTGATGCCCTCCCATGCCTGCATGGATTTCGGCGAGGAGATCTCGTCCTTCTTCCTCAGATATACACCTCTGTAATACTCAAGTGGTGCTTTTCTTTTATAACCCACCCTCGTGTACTTTGTAGGCCTTGGATTGCCGAACTATGCGTCGCGCCTCAGTTCGATCATCGAGGAGTTCCTTGTGAAGGAGGTAAGCGAGGAAGGGCTCTGTCCATGGTGCAATTTGTTGGAAATATGCCCTAGAGGCAATAATAAAATGGTTATTATTGTATTTCCTTGTTCATGATAATTGTCTATTGTTCATGCTATAATTGTATTAACCGGAAACCGTAATGCATGTGTGAATACATAGACCACAATATGTCCCTAGTGAGCCTCTAGTTGGCTAGCTCATTGATAAATGGATGGTCACGGTTTCATGACCATGGACATTGGATGTCGTTGATAACGAGATCACATCATTAGGAGAATGATGTGATGGACAAGACCCAATCCTAAGCATAGCACAAGATCGTGTAGCTCGTCTGCTAAAGCTTTTCTAATGTCAAGTATTGTTTCCTTAGACCATGAGATTGTGCAACTCCCAGATACCGTAGGAATACTATAGGTGTGCCAAACGTCACAATGTAACTGGGTGGCTATAAAGGTACACTACGGGTATCTCCAAAAGTATATGTTGGGTTGGCACGAATCGAGACCGGAATTTGTCACTCCTTGCGACGAAGAGGTATCTCTGGGCCCACTCGGTAAGACATCATCATAACGAGCTTAGTGTGACTAAGGAGTTAGCCACGGGATGATGTGTTATGGAACGAGTAAAGAGACTTGCTGGTAACAAGATTGAACAAGGTATAGGGATACCGACGATCGAATCTCGGGCAAGTATCATACAGATAGACAAAGGGAATTGTATACGGGATTGATTGAATCCCCGACATCGTGGTTCATCCGATGAGATCATCGTGGAGCATGTGGGAACCAACATGGGTATCTAGATCTCGATGTTGGTTATTTACCGGAGAGGTGTCTCGGTCATGTCTACGTGTCTCCCGAACCCGTAGGGTCTACACACTTAAGGTTCAATGACGCTAGGGTTATAGGGAAATAGTGTACGTGGTTACCGAAGGTTGTTCGGAGTCCCGTATGAGATCTCGGACGTCACGAGGAGTTCCAGAATGGTCCGAAGGTAAATATTCATATATAGGAAGTGAGATTTTAGTCATCAGAAGTGTTTCGGGCATCACCAGTAGCATACTGGGACCAGCAGAAGGGTTTCGGGGGTCCACCAAGTGGGGCCACTGGCACCAGAGGGCTGCATGGGCCAAGAGTGGGAAGGGACCAGCCCCAGAGTGGGCCGGTGCACCTCCCACCAAGTCCCAAGGCATAGCAAGGGTGAGAGGGGGCAAACCCTAACCAGATGGGCCCTAAGGCCCACCCTAGGGCGCCTAGGGTTGCCGCAGCCCTCTCCCCTCTTGGTCGTCGGCCAGATCCCATCTAGGGCTGACGCACCACCCTAGGGTGGGAACACTAGGGGTGTGCACCCTCCTCCCTCTCCTCCTATATATAGTGGAGGGTTTGGGGCTCCCAGACACACGCATCTCTCTCTCCCTCGGCGCAGCCCTACTCCTACTCCTCGTCCTCCGTAATGCTTGGCGAAGCCCTGCCGGAGTACCACGCAGCACTACCATCACCACGCCGTCGTGCTGCCGGAGCTCTCCCTCAACATCTCCTTCCTCCTTGCTGGATCAAGGACTTGGAGACGTCACCGGGCTGCACGTGTGTTAAACGCGAAGACGCCGTTGTTCGGCGCTTAGATCGGATTCCACCGCGATCTGAATCGCTGCGAGTATGACTCCACCAACCGCATTCTAGTAATGCTTCCGCTTTGCGATATTCAAAAGTATGAAGATGCAATCCCCCTTTGCTCGTTGCTGGTTTCTCCGTAGATAGATCTGTTGGGGAACGTCGCATGGGAAACAAAAAATTTCCTACGCACACGCAAACCTATCCATGGTGATGAGCATCTACGAGAGGGAGAGTGGATCTACGTACCCTTGTAGATCGCTAAGCGGGAAGCGTTAAGAAACGCGGTTGGTGTAGTCGAACTTCTTCGCGATTCAAATCGCCGAGCGTCCCGCGATCTAATCACGAACCGTCCCGCGAACCAATCATGAACCGTCCCGCGATCTCGTCACGATCCGCCCCGCGATCCGATCATGAATGTCCCGTGGCCTTCACCACGATCCATCCGATCTAGTACCGAACGGACGGCACCTCCGCGTTCACCACACGTGCAGCTTGATGACGATCTCCACCGTCTTGATCCAGCAAGAGGAAGTGGAGAGGAGGAAGAGTTCTCCGGTAGCGTGACGGCGCTCCACAGATGGTGGTGGAGTTATTCCTGCAGGGCTTCGCCTAAGCACTGCAGAAATCCGATCTAGAGGAGAAACTATGCACTGGAGGTTAGCGTTGCACGTGGAAGAAAGAACTAGTACAAAACCCTTGAAACCCTCTAGTATATATAGGAGGAGAGGAGGAGGAGAGACAGCCTTGGCCTCCAAGGCTAGCTGGTTCGGCCGGCTAGGAGGGAGGAGTCCTCCTCCTTCTACTCCAAGTAGGATTAGGACTCCTTCCTTATATAACCCCTTTTTGCCTTTTCCACCTTTTTCCTTTTGGTATTTTCCCCTCCTGGTGCCATGGAACTTTGTGGCTGTTCCACCAGCCCACTAAGGTCTGGTTATTATTCTCCCACAGCCCATGGACCCTCTAGGGTCGAAATACCTCTCCCGGAGGCCTCCCGGTACACTACCGGCACTCCCGGTACACTATCGATGAGCCCGAAACTTTTCCGGCGACCAAACTGGGACTTCATATATATGAATCTTTACCTCCGGACCATTCCGGAGCTCCTCGTGATGTCCGGGATCTCCTTCGGGACCTCGAACAACCTTCGGTCACCACCATACATAACCCTACACTACCGAAACGTCACCAAACCTTAAGTGTGCAGACCCCGCGGGTTCGAGAACTATGTAGACATGACCGAGACACCTCTATGGTCAATAACCAATGGTGGGACCTAGATGTCCACATTGGTTCCTACATATCCTATGAAGATCTTTATCAATCGAACCTCTATGTCAAGGATTCAGTTAATCCCGTATGATGTTCCCTTTGTTCTTCGGTATGTTACTTGCCCGAGATTCGATCGTCGGTATCTCCATACCTAGTTCAACCTCGTTACTGGCAAGTCTCTTTACTCGTTCCGTAATACAAGATCCCGCAACTAACAATTAGTCACATTGCTTGCAAGGCTCATTGTGATGTTGTATTACCGAGTGGGCCCCGAGATACCTCTCCGTCACACGGAGTAACAAATCCCAGTCTCGATCCATGCCAACTCAACAGACACCACCGGAGATACCTATAGAGCACCTTTATAGTCACCCAGTTACGTTGCGACGTTTGATACACACAAGGTACTCCTCCGATATCCGTGAGTTGCATGATCTCATGGTCATAGGAACATATACATTGACATGCAGAAAACAGTAGCAATAAACTGACACGATCATACGCTACGTTCATAGTTATGTTCTTGTCCATCACATCATTCTCCTAATGATGTGATCCCGTTATCAAATGACATCACATGTCAATGGCTAGGAAACCCTGACCATCTTTGATCAACGAGCTAGTTCACTAGAGGCATACTAGGGACATTGTGTTGTCTAGTTACCCACACATGCAATGAGTTTCCAATCAATGCAATTATAGCATGGATAATAAACGATTATCATGAACAAGGAAATATAATAATAAACACTTTATTTATTGCCTCTTGGGCATATTTCCAACAGTCTCCCACTTGCACTAGAGTCAATAATCTAGTTCACATCACTATGTGATTTACATTGTAATGAATCGAACACCCATACAGTTCTGGTGTTGATCATGTTTAGCCCTTGGAAGAGGTTTAGTCAACGGGTCTGCAACATTCAGATCCGTGTGCACTTTGCAAATATTTATGTCCTTCTCCTCGATGTAGAACCGGATGGAGTTGAAGCATCGCTTTATGTGTCTGGTCCTCTTGTGAAACCTTGGTTCCTTGGCTAGAGCAATGGCACCAGTGTTGTCACAGAACAGGTTTATTGGATTCAGTGCTCTAGGCACTACTCCAAGATCTGTCATGAACTGCTTCATCCAGACACCTTCCTTTGCTGCCTCCGAGGCTGCGATGTACTCCACCTCGCACGTAGAATCAGCTACCACGCTTTGCTTGGAACTGCACTAGCTTAGCGCTCCCCCGTTAAGAATAAATACGTATCCGATTAGCGACTTAGAGTCGTCCGGATCAGTGTCAAAGCTTGCATCGGCGTAACCCTTTACGAAGAGCTCTTCATCACCTCCATAAACGAGAAACATATCCTTTGTCCTTTTCAGGTACTTGAGGATATTCTTGACCGCTTGCCAGTGCTCCACTCCAGGATCACTTTGAAACCTTCTGGACATACTTACGGCAAGGCTGACATCGGGTCTTGTGCACAGCATTGCATACATGATAGAGCCTATGGCTGAAGCATAGGGGATGACACTCATCTTTTCTTTATCTTCTGCAGTCACTGGGCATTGAGTCTTACTCAACTTCACACCTTGTAACACAGGCAAGAACCCTTTCTTGGACTGCTCCATTTTGAACTTCTTCAAAACTTTATCAAGGTATGTGCTCTGTGAAAGTGCTTTTAAGCGTCTCAATCTATCTCTATAGATCTTAATGCCTAATATGAAAGTAGCTTCTCCTAGGTCCTTCATTGAAAAACTCTTATTCAAATATTCCTTCACGCTTTCCAGCATTTCTATATTGTTTCCAATCAGCAATATGTCATCCACATATTCCTTCACCTCATCAAAGCGCTTATTCCAGCTCCGAGATGCTTGCACCAGTCCATAAATGGATCGCTGGAGTTTGCAAACTTTGTCAGCATTCTTTGGATTGACAAAACCTTCGGGTTGCATCATATACAACTCTTCCTCAAGGAAACCGTTGAGGAACGCCGTTTTGACATCCATCTGCCAAATTTCATAGTCGAAATAAGCAACTATTGCCAACATGATTCTGACAGACTTAAGCATCGCTACGGGTGAGAAAGTCTCATCGTAGTCAACTCCTTGAACTTGTGAAAAACCCTTTGCCACAAGTCGAGCTTTATAGACGGTGACATTACCGTCTGCGTCCGTCTTCTTCTTAAAGATCCATTTGTTCTGAATGGCCTTTCGCCCTTCAGTTAGTACTTCCAAAGTCCATACTTTGTTTTCATACATGGATCCCATCTCGGATTTCATGGCCTCTAACCATTTCTCGGAATCTGGGCCCATCACTGCTCCTCCATAGCTCATAGGTTCATTGTTGTCTAACAACATGACCTCCAGGACAGGGTTGCCGTACCACTCAGGAGTAGTATGCGTCCTTGTCGACCTACGAGGTTCAATAGTAGCTTGATCCGAAGTTTCATGATCATCATCATCAACTTCCTTTTCTACCGTCGTAGGTTCCACAGAAACATCTTTCTGCGCTGCGCTACTTTCTGGTTGAATTAAAGGTTCAATAACCTCATCAAGCTCTATTTTCCTCCCACTCAATTCTTTCGAGAGAAACTCTTTCTCAAGAAATGTTCCGTTCTTTGCGACAAACACTTTGTCTTCGGATCTGAGATAGAAGGTATACCCGACTATCTCTTTTGGGTATCCTATGAAGACGCATTTCTCTGCTTTGGGTTCTAGCTTTTCAGGCTGAAGAGTTTTGACATAAGCATCACATCCCCAAACTTTAAGAAACAACAACTTTGGCCTTTTGCCAAACCACAGTTCATATGGCGTCGTCTCAACGGATTTTGATGGTGCCCTATTTAAAGTGAATGCAGCTGTCTCTAATGCATAACCCCAAAACGATAGTGGCAAATCGGCAAGAGACATCATAGAACGCACCATATCTAATAAGGTTCGATTACGACGTTCAGACACACCATTACGCTGTGGTGTTCCGGGCGGTGTCAACTGTGAAACAATTCCACATTGTCTTAAGTGACTGCCAAACTCATAACTGAGATATTCACCTCCTCGATCAGATCGCAGAAATTTAATCTTCTTGTTACGATGATTCTCAACTTCACTTTGAAATTGCTTGAACTTTTCAAACGTTTCAGACTTGTGTTTCATCAAGTAAATATATCCATATCTACTCAAGTCATCAGTGAAGGTGAGAAAGTAACGGTATCCACCGCGCGCTGCAACATTCATTGGACCGCACACATCAGTATGTATGATTTCCAATAAGTCACTTGCCCGTTCCATTGTTCCAGAGAACGGCATTTTAGTCATCTTGCCCATGAGGCATGGTTCACATCTGTCAACTGATTCAAAATCAAGTGACTCCAAAAGTCCATCAGTATGGAGCTTCCTCGTGCGTTTTACACCAATATGACCTAAATGGCAGTGCCACAAGAAAGTGGTACTATCATTATCAACTCTACATCTTTTGGCATCAATGTTATGAACATGTGTGTCATCACTATCAAGATTCAATATGAATAAACCCCTAACATTGGGTGCATGACCATAAAAGATATCAATCATATAAATAGAACAACCTTTATTCTCTGATTTAAATGAGTAACCGTCTCACAATAAACAAGATCCAGATATAATGTTCATGCTTAATGCAGGCACTAAATAACAATTATTCAGGTTCATCACTAATCCTGATGGTAATCGAAGAGAGAGCGTGCCGACGGCGATCACATCAACCTTGGAACCATTTCCCACGTGCATCGTCACTTCGTCCTTTGCCAGTCTTCGTTTATTCCGTAGTTCGTGTTTTGAGTTGCAAATGTGAGCAACCGAACCGGTATCAAATACCCAGGCACTACTACGAGAAGTAGTAAGTTACACATCAATAACATGTATATCATATATACCTTGTTTGTCTTTGGCCGCCTTCTTGTCAGCCAGGTACTTGGGGCAGTTCCGCTTCCAGTGACCAATTCCTTTGCAATGAAAGCACTCAGTTTCTAGCTTGGGTCCATGCTTAGGCTTCTTTGTAGGAGTAGCAACTGCTTTGCCATCCTTCTTGGTTTTACCCTTCTTGCCTTTGCCCTTGCCATTTTTCTTGAAACTAGTGGTTTTATTGACCATCAACACTTGATGTTCTTTCTGGATTTCAGACTCAGCAACTTTCAGCATCGCAAACAGCTCGGATGATGACTTGTTCATACCATGCATGTTATAGTTCATCACAAAGCTCTTGTAACTAGGTGGCAGTGATTGAAGAACTTTGTCAATGATCGCCTCTTGCGGAAGGGTAATTCCCAACTCAGCTAGACGGTTTGAATACCCAGACATTCTGAGTATATGCTCACTGATAGACCCATTCTCCTCCATCTTGCAAGCATAGAACTTATCGGAGGTCTCATACCTCTCGATTCGGGCATTCTTCTGAAAAATAAACTTCAACTCCTGGAACATCTCATATGCTCCATGACGTTCAAAACATCTTTGAATTCCCGGTTCTAAGCCATACAATATTGCACACTGTACTATTGAGTATTCTCCAGCACGAGCCTCCCAAGCGTTCTTAACGTCTTCGGAGGTCATGTCTTCTGGTTGGTCACCAAGCGGTGCATCAAGGACATATTGTTTCTGGGAAGCCTTGAGGATAATCCTCAGATTACGGGCCCAATCAACAAAGTTACTTCCATCATCTTTCAACTTAGCTTTCTCTAGGAACGCATTAAAATTCAGGGGTGCTACTGCGCGAGCCATTGATCTACAACATAAATATGCAAAGGTTACTTAGACTATTGTTCAAGATAATGAGTTTAGTTAATCAAATTACTAAAGCTCCCACTCAAATTGACATCCCTCAGGTCATCTGAGTGTCACATGATCCAAATTCACCAACTCAAGTCCGATCATCACGTGAGTTAAGGTGGCTTCAATGGTGAACATCATTATGTTGATCATATCTACTATATGACTCATGTTCGACCTTTCGGTCTCTTGTGTTTCGAGGCCATGTCTGTACATGCTAGGCTTGTCAAGTTTGACCCGAGTGTTCTGCATGTGCAAATCTGGCTTGCACCCGTTGTATGTGAACGTAGAGTCTATCACACCCGATCATCACGTGGTGTCTCGATACGACGAACTTTCGCAAAGGTGCACACTCGGGGAGAACACAGTTTCATCTTGAAATTTAAGTGAGGGATCACCTTATAATGTTGTCGCCGTACTAAGCAAAACAAGGTGCATAAAAGGATTAACATCTCATGCAATTCATAAGTGACATGATATGGCCATGAACTTGTGCTTAAGATCACCATCTTCACAACACCGGCATGATCTCCATCGTCACCGGCACGACACCATGATCTCCATCATCTTGACCTCCATCAATGTGCTGCTATAGGGGTTGTGGCGCCAGCTGCTTCTACTTCTATTGCTACCGTTTAGCGATAAAGTAAAGCATTACATAGCGCTTAATGATTGACACACAGGTCATACAATAATTAAAGACAACCCTATGGCTCCTGCCGGTTGCCGTACTCATCGACATGCAAGTCGTGAAATTCTATACATCACATGATCATCTCATACATCACATATATCTCATCAAGTAATTGGCCATATCACATCACAACATACCCTGCAAAAACAAGTTAGACGTCCTCTAATTGTTGTTGCATGTTTTACGTGGCTGCTACGGGTATCTAGCAAGAACGATTCTCACCTACACATAAACCACAACAGTGATACATAAGTTGCTTTTCAACCTTCTCAAGGACCGCCTTTGTCGAATCCGATCCAACTAAAGTAGGAGAAACTGACACCCGCTAGCCATCTTTTGCAACAAGTGCAGTTCAGGGAACCGGTCTCTCGTAAGCGTACGAGTAAGGTTGGTCTGAGCCGCTTCATCCCACAATACGCTGAACCAAAACACGACCAAGGGAGGAAGCAATCTAAGCATCAACGCCCACAAACCTTTTGTGTTATACTTGAGATCTCATCGAACCATCAACCTAGATCCGATACCACTGTTGGGGAATGTCGCATGGGAAACAAAAAATTTCCTACGCACACGCAAACCTATCCATGGTGATGAGCATCTATGAGAGGGAGAGTGGATCTACGTACCCTTGTAGATCACTAAGCGGGAAGCGTTAAGAAACGCGGTTGGTGTAGTCAAACTTCTTCGCGATTCAAATCGCCGAGCGTCCCGCGATCTAATCACGAACCGTACTGCGAACCAATCACGAACTGTCCTGCAATCTCGTCACGATCCGTCTCGTGATCCGATCACGAACATCCCGTGGCCTTGATCACGATCCTTCCGATCTAGTACCGAACGGACGGCACCTCCGCGTTCAGCACACGTGCAGCTTGATGACGATCTCCACCGTCTTGATCCAGCAAGAGGAAGTGGAGAGGAGGAAGAGTTCTCCGGCAGCGTGACGGCGCTCCGGAGATGGTGGTGGAGTTATTCCTGCAGGGCTTCGCCTAAGCACTACAGAAATCCGATCTAGAGGAGAAACTATGCACTGGAGGTTAGCGTTGCACGTGGAAGAAAGAACTAGTACAAAACCCTTGAAACCCTCTAGTATATATAGGAGGAGAGGAGGAGGAGAGTCAGCCTTGGCCTCCAAGGCTAGCTGGTTCGGTCGGCTAGGAGGGAGGAGTACTCCTCCTTCTACTCCAAGTAGGATTAGGACTCCTTCCTTATATAGCCCCTTTTTGCCTTTTCCACCTTTTTCCTTTTGGTATTTTTCCCTCTTAGCGCCATGGGACTTTGTGGCTGTTCCACCAGCCCACTAAGGGCTGGTTATTATTCTCCCACAGCCCATGGACCCTCTAGGGTCGAAATACCTCTCCCGGAGGCCTCCCGGTACACTAGCGGCACTCCGGGTACACTACCGATGAGCCCGAAACTTTTTCGGCGACCAAACTGGGACTTCCTATATATGAATCTTTACCTCCGGACCATTCCGGAGCACCTCGCGACGTCTGGGATCTCATCCGGGACTCAGAACAACCTTCGGTCACTACCATACATAACTCTACACTACCGAAACGTCACTGAACCTTAAGTGTGCAGACCCTGCGGGTTCGAGAACTATGTAGACATGACTGAGACACCTCTATGGTCAATAACCAATGGCGGGACCTGGATGTCCACATTGGTTCCTACATATTCTATGAAGATCTTTACCGGTCGAACCTCTCTGTCAAGGATTCAGTTAATCCCGTATGATGTTCCCTTTGTTCTTCGGTATGTTACTTGCCCGTGATTCGATCGTCGGTATCTCTATACCTAGTTCAACCTCGTTACTGGCAAGTCTCTTTACTCGTTCCGTAATACAAGATCCCGCAACTAACAATTAGTTGCATTGCTTGCAAGGCTCATTTTGATGTTGTATTACCGAGTGGGCCCCGAGATACCTCTCCGTCACACGGAGTAACAAATCCCAGTCTCGATCCATGCCAACTCAACAGACACCATCGGAGATACCTGTAGAGCACCTTTATAGTCACCCAGTTACGTTGCGACGTTTGATACACACAAGGTACTCCTCCGATATCCGTGAGTGGCATGACCTCATGGTCATAGGAACATATACATTGACATGTAGAAAATAGTAGCAATAAACTGACACGATCATACGCTACGTTTGTAGTTCGGGTCTTGTCCATCACATCATTCTCCTAATGATGTGATCCCGTTATCAAATGACATCACATGTCAATGACTAGGAAACCCTGACCATCTTTGATCAACGAGCTAGTTCACTAGAGGCATACTAGGGACACAGTGTTGTCTATTTACCCACACATGCAATGAGTTTCCAATCACTGCAATTATAGCATGGATAATAAACGATTATCATGAACAAGGAAATATAATAATAAACACTTTATTTATTGCCTCTAGGGCATATTTCCAATAAGATCTTGGTGACACGTAGGAATTTTTTTGATTTACTACTACGTCTCCCTCAGTGGCATAATGAGCTAGGTGTATGCGTAGAATCTATGCACGAGTAGAACACAAGTTGTTATGGGTGTCGATCTTGTTAATTTTCTTACTATTACTAGTCTTATATTGATTCGGCGGTATTGTGGGATGAAGTGGCCCAGACCAACTTTACACATACGCTTACGTGAGACCGGTTCCACCGCCTGACATGCACTTGTTGCATAAGGTGGCTAGCGGGTGTCTGTCTCTCCCACCTTAGTTGGATTGGATTCGATGAATAGGGTCCTTGTGAAGGGTAAATAGCAATTGTCATATCATGTTGTGGTTTTGGCCTAGGTAAGAAACGTTCTTGCTAGAAACCTATAGCAGCCACATAAAACTTGCAACTACAAATTAGAGGACGTCTAACTTGTTTTTGCAGCATATGCCTTGTGATGTGATATGGCCAAAGGATGTGATGTGATGCATTGTGTGTTGGGAGACGTAGTAGTAAATCAAAATTTTCCTACGTTCACCAAGATCTATCTATGGAGAAACCAGCAACGAGAGGGGAGAGATTGCATCTTCATACCTTTGAAGATCGCTAAGCGGAAGCGTTACAAGAACGCGGTTGATGGAGTCGTACTCGCAGCGATTCAGATCGCGGTAGATCCGATCAAGTGCCGAACGGACGGCACCTCCGCGTTCAACACACGTGCAGCCCGGTGACGTCTCCAACACCTTGATCCAACAAGGAGGAAGGAGAGGTTGGGGAAGGGCTCCAACAGCAGCACGACGGCGTGGTGGTGGTGGAGTAGCAAGGTATTCCGACAGGGCTTCGCCTAAGCGCTGCGGAGGAGGAAGAAGAGAGGTAGGGCTTCGCCGTGAGAGAGAGAGATCAAATCTTCTCTCAAAACATCCAAAACCTCAAGTATATATAGGAGGAGGGACGTGGAGGGCTGGCTTGGCCTCTACTCCAAAGAGGAGATGGCCGGCCGAATTAAAGGGAGAGTCCACCTCCCACAAGGGAGGTGGATCTCCTCCTTTTAAATCCTTTTTGCCTTATCTCCTTATCTCCAGCCACATGGGCCTTTAGCAAAAGTATTTCCCAGCCCAATAAGGGCTGACACACTTTATCTAACAGCCCATGAAGTCCTCTGGTCGTCACACCCCTCCCGGGGGTCCTCCGGCACCCTCCCGGCACTCCCGGTACACTACCGATGAGCCCGAAAACTTTCCGGTGACCAAAACTGGACTTCCCATATATCAATCTTTACCTCCGGACCATTCCGGAGCTCCTCGTGACGTCCGGGATCTCATCCGGGACTCCGAACAACCTTCGGTAATCACGTATACCTTTTCCCTATAACCCTAGCGTCATCGAACCTTAAGTGTGTAGACCCTACGGGTTCGGGAGACACGTAGACATGACCGAGACACCTCTCCGGTCAATAACCAACAGCGGGATCTGGATACCCATGTTGGCTCCCACGTACTCCACGATGATCTCATCGGATGAACCACGATGTCAAGGATTCAATCAATCCCGTATACAATTCCCTTTGTCTATCGGTATGATACTTGCCCGAGATTCGATCGTCGGTATCCCCATACCTTGTTCAATCTCGTTACCGGCAAGTCTCTTTACTCGTTCCATAATACATCATCCCGTGGCTAACTCCTTAGTCACATTGAGCTCATTATGATGATGTCTTACCGAGTGGGCCCAGAGATACCTCTCCGTCACACGGAGTGACAAATCCCAGTCTCGATTCGTGCCAACCCAACAGATACTTTCGGAGATACCCGTAGTGCACCTTTATAGCCACCCAGTTACGTTGTGACGTTTGGCACACCCAAAGCATTCCTACGGTACCCGGGAGTTGCACAATCTCATGGTCTAAGGAAACGATACTTGACATTGAAAAGCTTTAGCAAACGAACTACACGATCTTGTGCTATGCTTAGGATTGGGTCTTGTCCATCACATCATTCTCCTAATGATGTGATCCCGTTATCAACGACATCCAATGTCCATGGTCATGAAACCGTGACCATCTATTGATCAACGAGCTAGTCAACTAGAGGCTCACTAGGGACATGTTGTGGTCTATGTATTCACACATGTATTATGGTTTCCGGTTAACACAATTATAGCATGAACAATAGACAATTATCATGAACAAGGAAATACAATAATAACCATTTTATTATTGCCTCTAGGGCATATTTCCAACAGTCTCCCACTTGCACTAGAGTCAATAATCTAGTTCACATCACCATGTGATTAACACTTACATCACCATGTGATCATATCATCATGTGATTAACACCCAATAAGTTCTGGGGTTTGTTCATGTCCTGCTCGTGAAAGAGGTTTTAGTCAACGGGTCTGCGACATTCAGATCCGTGTGTACCTTACAAACTTTCCATGTCATATTTGTAGATACTGCTCCCACGCTCCACTTGGAGCTATTCCAAATGGCTGCTCCACTATACGTAGCTGGATTTCTACTAAGAGTCATCCGGATTGGTTTTAAAGCTTGCATCATCGTAACACTTTACGATGAACTCTTTATCACCTCCATAATCGAGAAATATTTCCTTAGTTCTCAAGTTACTAAGGCTAACTTTGACCGCTGTCTAGTGATCCACTCTTGGATTACTCTTGTACCCCTTGACAGACTCATGGCAAGGCACACACAGGTGCGGTACACAGCATGGCATACTATATAGAGCCTATGGCTAAAGCATAGGAGATGACACTCATCTCTTCTTTATCTTCTGCCGTGGTCGGGTATTGAGTCTTACTCAATTTCACACCTTACAATACAGTCAAGAACTCCTTCTTTGACCCATCTATTTTGAACTCCTTCAAAAACTTGTCAAGGTATGTCTTCGTCGAAAAAACTTATCAAGCGAATAGATCTATCCCTATAGATCTTGATGCTCAATAAAATAGTAGCTTTATCTGGGTCTTCCTTTGAAAAACAAAACTTTTCAAACAACCCTTCATGCTCTTCCAGAAATTCTACATCATTTCCGATCAATAATATGTCAACTACATATTCTTATAAGAAATTCCATAGTGCTCCCACTCACTTTCTTGCAAATACAAGTTTCTCATAAACTTTGTATAAACTTAAACACTTTGATCACCTCATCAAAGCATATATTCCAACTCCGAGATGCTTGCTCCAGTCCATAGAAGGATCGCTGGAGTTTGCATATTATTAGCATCCTTAGGATTGACAAAACCTTCTGGTTGTATCACATACAACTCTTCCTCACAGAAACCATTACGGAAACCTTGTTTTGTCATCCATCTGCCAGATTTCATAATCGAAAAATGCAGCAACTGCTAACAAAATTTTAATAGACTTTTAGCATCGCTACAGATGAGACAATCTCATTGCAGTCAACTCCTTGAACTTGGCGGAAACTTCTTTGCGACAAGTCGAGCTTTATAAACGGTGACATTTCACCATTAGCGTCTATGTTTATCTCAAAGGTCCATTTGTACTCAATGACCCGCCATTCAACAGGCAAGTCTACCAAAGTCCATACTTGGTTTTCATACATGGATCCTTTCTCGGATTTCATGGCTCCTAGCCATTTGTTGGAATCCGGGCCCACCATCGCTTCTCCATAGTTCGTAGGTTCATCGTTGTCCAACAACATGATTTCCAAGACAGGGTTGTCGTACTACTCAGGAGCAGTACGCGTCCTTGTCGACCTACGAGGTTCGATAGTGACTTGATCCGAAGCTTCATGATCATCATCATTAACTTCCTTTTCAACTAAGTAGGCTCTACAGAAACATCTTTCTGTGTTGCGCTATTCTCTGGTTGAAACAAAGGTTCAACAACCTTATCAAGTTCTATCTTCCTCCCACTCAATTCTTTCGAGAGAAACTCTTTCTCAAAAAGGACCCGTTCTTAGCAACAAACACCTTTTGCGCTTGGATCTGAGATAGAAGGTATACCCAATGTCTCATTAGGGTATTCTATGAAGTTGCATTTGTCTGCTTTGAGTTCGAGCTCGCTAGGTGAAAAACCCATTTTCACATAAGCGTCGCAGCCCCAAACATTAAGAAATGACAGCTTAGGCTTCTGTCAAACCATAATTCTCACGGTGTCATCTCAACAGACTTAGATGGTGCCCTGTTAAAGTGAATGGATTTGTCTTTAATGCATAACCCCATAACGATAGTGGTAAAACGATAAGAGACATCATAGTACTCACTATATCCAATAGAGCACGACTACGACGTTCGAACACACCATCACACTATGGTGTTCCAGGAGGCGTGAGCTGTGAAACAATTTCCACATTGTCTAAAATTGCATACCAAACTCGTAACTTAGATATTCACCTCCATGATCATATCATAGACATTTATCTTCTTGTCACGATGATCTTTAACTTCACTCTGAAACTCCTTGAACCTTTCAAACATTTCAGATTCGTGTTTCATTAAGTAAATATCCCCATATTTACTCAAATCATCAGTGAAGGTAAAGAAAAACAACGATATCCACTGTGTGTTTCAACACTCATTGGACCACATACATCAACATGTATTAATTCCAATAAGCCACTTGCCCGCTCCATCATATTGGATGACGGGGTCTCAGTCATCTTGCCCAAGAGACATGGCTCGCATGTCTCAACCGATTCGAAATCGAGTGAGTCAAAAAACATCCATCATCATGGAGTTTCTTCATGCGATTTATACCAATATGACATTACGTGGCAGTGCCACAAGCATGTGGTACTATCATTATTAACTTTGTATCTTTTGGTACCAATGTTATGAATATGTGTACTACTACGATCATGATTCGATAAACCATTTCGAGTGGGTGCATGACCATTGAAGGTATTATCCATGTAAACAGAATAACCATTATTCTCTAACTTATATGAATAACCGTATCGCACTAATCATGATCTAATCACGTTTATGCTCAACGCAAACACCAAATAACATTTATTTAGGTTTATCACAAATCCTGAAGGTAGAGAGAGCGTGCGATGGTGATCACATCAATCTTGGAAATACTTCCAACACACATCGTCACCTTTCACCTAGCTAGTCTCCATTTACTCCGTAGCTTTTATTTCGAGTTGCTAACACTTAGCAACCGAACCGGTATCTAATACCCAGGTGCTACTAGGAGTACCAGCAAGGTACACATCACTAACACGTATATCAAATATACTTCCATTGACATTACCAGCCTTCTTATCTACCAATCATCTAGGGTTTTTCCGCTTCAGCGAACATTCTCCTCATAACAGAAGCACTTAGTCTCGGGTTCGGGCTCAACCTTGGGTTTCTTCACTAGAGCAACAACTGGCTTGCCATTCCTGAAGTTTTTCCCTTCTTGCCCTTGCCCCTTTTGAAACTAGTGGTTTTCACTTAACCATCAACACTTGATGCTCCTTATTGATTTCTACCTTCGTGGTGTCAAACATCACGAACAACTCAGGGATCATCTTATCCATCCCTGGCATGTTATAGTTCATCACGAAGCTCTAGTAGCTTGGTGGCAGTGACTTGGAGAACTGCATTAATCACTATCTCATCTGGAAGATTAACTCCCACTTGATTCAAGTGATTGTAGCACCCAGACAATCTGAGAACACGCTCACCGATTAAGCTATTCTCCTTTATCTTGCAGGCAAAGAATCTTGTTGGAGGTCTCATACCTCTCAACATAGGCACGAGCTTGAGATCACAATCTCAGCTCCTAGAACATCTCATATGTTCTGTGACGTTCAAAACATTTTGAAGCCTCAATTCTAAGCCGTAATGCATGACGCACTGAACTATCACGTAGTCATCAAAAAGTGCCTGTCATATGTTCACAACATCTACAGACAACGCTTGAGGGAGTGATGCAGTTAGCGGTACATCAAAAACATAAGCTTTCTGTGCAGCAATGAGGACAATCCTCAGATCACGGACCCAGTCCGCATTATTGCTACCATCAACTTTCAACTTACTTTTCTCTAGGATTGTATCAATAAAACTGGGGAGCTACAGCGCGAGCTATCTACGACATAATTTGCAAGGACATTTTTAGACTAAGTTCATGATAATTAAGTTCATTTAATCAAATTATTAATGAACTCCCACTTAGATAGACATCTCTCTAGTCTTCCAAGTGATACATGATCCATGTCAACTAGCCCGTGTCCGATCATCACGTGAGACGGACTAGTCATCCATGGTGAACATCTCTATGTTGATCGTATCTTCTATACGACTCATGTTCGACCTTTCGGTCTTCCGTGTTCCGAGGCCATGTCTGTACATGCTAGGCTCGTCAAGTCAACCTAAGTGTTTCGCATGTGTAAATCTGGCTTACACCCGTTGTATGCGAACGTTAGAACCTATCACACCCGATCATCACGTGGTGCTTCGGAACGACGATCCTTAGCAACGGTGCACAGTTAGGGTGAACACCTTTCTTGAAATTTTATTGAGAGATCATCTTATTTACTACCGTCGTTCTATGCAAATAAGATGTAAACATGATAAACATCACATGCAATCAATATAGTGACATGATATGGCCAATATCATTTTGCTCCTATGATCTCCATCTTCGGGGCACCATGATCATCACTGTCACCGGCACGACACCATGATCTCCATCATCATGATCTCCATCATTGTGTCTTCATGAAGTTGTCTCGCCAACTATTACTTCTACTACTATGGCTAACGCTTAGCAATAAAGTAAAGTAATTACATGGCGTTTATGATTGACACGCAGGTCATACAATAAATAAGACAACTCCTATGGCTCCTGCCGGTTGTCATAATCATCGACATGCAAGTCGTGAATCCTATTACAAGAACATGATCAATTCATACATCACAATGCATCACATCACATCCTTTGGCCATATCACATCACAAGGCACATGCTGCAAAAACAAGTTAGACGTCCTCTAATTTGTAGTTGCAAGTTTTTACGTGGCTGCTATAGGTTACTAGCAAGAACGTTTCTTACCTACGTCAACACCACAACGTGATTTGCCAATTGCTATTTACCCTTCATAAGGACCCTTTTCATCGAATCCGATCCGACTAAGGTAGGAGAGACAGACACCTGCTAGCCACCTTATGCATCTAGTGCATGTCAGGCGGTGGAACCGGTCTCACGTAAGCGTACGTGTAAAGTTGGTCCGGGCCGCTTCATCCCACAATACCGCCGAATCAAGATAAGACTAGTAGCGGCAAGCAAATTAACAAACTCGACGCCCACAACTGCTTTGTGTTCTACTCGTGCATAGATTCTACGCATAGACCTAGCTCATGATGCCACTGTTGGGAGACGTAGTAGTAAATCAAAATTTTCCTACGTTCACCAAGATCTATCTATGGAGAAACCAGCAACGAGAGGGGAGAGATTGCATCTTCATACCTTTGAAGATCGCTAAGCGGAAGCGTTACAAGAACGCGGTTGATGGAGTCGTACTCGCAGCGATTCAGATCGTGGTAGATCCGATCAAGTGCCGAACGGACGGCACCTCCGCGTTCAACACACGTGCAGCCCGGTGACGTCTCCAACACCTTGATCCAACAAGGAGGAAGGAGAGGTTGGGGAAGGGCTCCAACAGCAGCACGACGGCGTGGTGGTGGTGGAGTAGCAAGGTATTCCGACAGGGCTTCGCCTAAGCGCTGCGGAGGAGGAAGAAGAGAGGTAGGGCTTCGCCGTGAGAGAGAGAGATCAAATCTTCTCTCAAAACATCCAAAACCTCAAGTATATATAGGAGGAGGGACGTGGAGGGCTGGCTTGGCCTCTACTCCAAAGAGGAGATGGCCGGCCGAATTAAAGGGAGAGTCCACCTCCCACAAGGGAGGTGGATCTCCTCCTTTTAAATCCTTTTTGCCTTATCTCCTTATCTCCAGCCACATGGGCCTTTAGCAAAAGTATTTCCCAGCCCAATAAGGGCTGACACACTTTATCTAACAGCCCATGAAGTCCTCTGGTCGTCACACCCCTCCCGGGGGTCCTCCGGCACCCTCCCGGCACTCCCGGTACACTACCGATGAGCCCGAAAACTTTCCGGTGACCAAAACTGGACTTCCCATATATCAATCTTTACCTCCGGACCATTCCGGAGCTCCTCGTGACGTCCGGGATCTCATCCGGGACTCCGAACAACCTTCGGTAATCACGTATACCTTTTCCCTATAACCCTAGCGTCATCGAACCTTAAGTGTGTAGACCCTACGGGTTCGGGAGACACGTAGACATGACCGAGACACCTCTCCGGTCAATAACCAACAGCGGGATCTGGATACCCATGTTGGCTCCCACGTACTCCACGATGATCTCATCGGATGAACCACGATGTCAAGGATTCAATCAATCCCGTATACAATTCCCTTTGTCTATCGGTATGATACTTGCCCGAGATTCGATCGTCGGTATCCCCATACCTTGTTCAATCTCGTTACCGGCAAGTCTCTTTACTCGTTCCGTAATACATCATCCCGTGGCTAACTCCTTAGTCACATTGAGCTCATTATGATGATGTCTTACCGAGTGGGCCCAGAGATACCTCTCCGTCACACGGAGTGACAAATCCCAGTCTCGATTCGTGCCAACCCAACAGATACTTTCGGAGATACCCGTAGTGCACCTTTATAGCCACCCAGTTACGTTGTGACGTTTGGCACACCCAAAGCATTCCTACGGTACCCGGGAGTTGCACAATCTCATGGTCTAAGGAAACGATACTTGACATTGAAAAGCTTTAGCAAACGAACTACACGATCTTGTGCTATGCTTAGGATTGGGTCTTGTCCATCACATCATTCTCCTAATGATGTGATCCCGTTATCAACGACATCCAATGTCCATGGTCATGAAACCGTGACCATCTATTGATCAACGAGCTAGTCAGCTAGAGGCTCACTAGGGACATGTTGTGGTCTATGTATTCACACATGTATTATGGTTTCCGGTTAACACAATTATAGCATGAACAATAGACAATTATCATGAACAAGGAAATACAATAATAACCATTTTATTATTGCCTCTAGGGCATATTTCCAACATTGTGATGTATGAGATTGATCATGTTCTTGTAATAGGATTCACGACTTGCATGTCGATGAGTATGACAACCGGCTGGAGCCATAGGAGTTGTCTTAATTTATTGTATGACCTGCGTGTCAATCATAAACGCTATGTAATTACTTTACTTTATTGCTAATCATTAGCCATAGTAGTAGAAGTAACAGTTGGCGAGACAACTTCATGAATACACGATGATGGAGATCATGGTGTCGTGCCGGTGATAGCGATGATCATGGTGCCCCGAAGATGGAGATCAAAGGATCAAGATGATATTGACCATATCATGTCACTATATTGATTGCATGTGACGTTTATCATGTTTACATCTTATTTGCTTAGAACGACGGTAGCTAAATAAGATGATCTCTGACTAAAATTTCAAGAAATGTGTTCACCCTAACTATGCACCGTTGCTAAGGATCAGTGTTCCGAAGCACCATGTGATGATCGGGTGTGATAGGTTCTAACATTCTCATACCATGGGTGTAAGCCAGATTTACACACGGAATACACTTAGGTTGACTTAACGAGCCTAGCATGTACAGACATGGCCTCAGAACACGGGAGACTAAAACGTCGAACATGAGTCGTATAGAAGATATGATCAACATGGAGATGTTCACCATGGATGACTAGTCTGTACCACGTGATGATCGGACACGGGATAGTTGACATGGATCATGTGTCACTTGGATGACTAGAGAGATGTCTATCTAAGTGGGAGTTCATTAAATAATTTGATTATGTGAACTTAATTATGATGAACTTAGTCTAAAAAATTTATCTTTACAATCTATATTGTAGATCCAATGGCCAACGCTAATGTTGCCCTCAATTTCAACGCATTCCTAGAGAAAACCAAGCTGAAAGATGATGGAAGCAACTATGTGGACTCGGTCCGTGGCTTGAGGATCATCCTCATAGCTTCCAAAAGATTATATGTCCGTGGTGCACCGCTAGGTGACGCACCCATTTTCCCAGCGGCTCGGGACGTTATGAACGCCTGGCAGTCGTGGTGTGATGATTATTCCCTGGTTTAGTGCGGCATGCTTTATAGTTTAGAACCGGGGCTCCAAAAGCATTTTGAGCAACACGGAGCATAATCCAAGAGATGAAATTGGTTTTCCAAGCTCATGCCCGGGTCGAGAGATAGGATGTCTCCGACAAGTTCTTCAGTTGTAAGATGGAAGAGAATAGTTGTGTCAGTGAGCACATACTCAAAATGTCTGGGTTGCACAACCACTTGTCTCAGTTGGGAGTTAATCTTCCGGATGACTCAGTTATTGACAGAATCCTGCAGTCGCTCCCACCTAGCTACAAGAGCTTTGTGATGAACTACAACATGCGGGGTATGGAGAAGTCCATTCTTGAGTTGTACTCGATGCTGAAATCAGCAGAGGTCAAGATCAAAAAGGAGCATCAAGTGTTGATGGTGAATAAGACCACTAGTTTCAAGAAAGGCAAGGGTAAGAAGAACTGCAAGAAGTACGGCCAAGTAGTTGTCGCACCTGGTAAGCAAGTTGTTGGGAAGAAGAAAAAGAATGGACCCAAGCCTGAGATTAAGTGCTTTTATTGCAAGGGTACCGGTCACTGGAAGCAGAACTGCCCCAAGTACTTAGCGGATAAGAAAGCCGACAATGTTAAAGGTATATGTGATATACTTGTTATTGATGTGTACCATACCAATGCTCGTAGTAGCTCCTGGGTATTTGATACCAGTGCAGTTGCTCACATTTGTAACTCCAAGCAGGAGCTGCGGAATAAGCGGAGGCTGGCAAAGGACGAGGTGATGATGCGCGTCGGGAATGGTTCCAAGGTCGATGGGATCACCGTCGGCACACTACCTCTACATCTACCTTCAGGATTAGTTTTAAACCTCAATAATTGTTATTTAGTACCAGCTTTGAGCATGAACATTGTATCTGTATCTCGTTTGATGCGAGATGGCTACTCATTTAAATCTGAGAATAACGGTTGTTATATTTATATGAGAGAAATGTTTTATGGTCATGTCCCGATGGTCAATGGTTTATTTTTGATGAATCTCGAACGTGATGTTACACATGTCCATAGTGTGAGTACCAAAAGATGTAAGATTGATAACGATAGTCACACTTACATGTGGCACTGCCACCTTGGTCATATTGGTGTCAAACGCATGAAGAAACTCCATGCTGATGGACTTTTGGAGTCTCTTGATTTCGAATCATTTGACACGTGCGAACCATGCCTCATGGGCAAGATGACTAAGACTCCATTCTCCGGAACAATGGAGCGAGAAACTGACTTGTTGGAGATAATACATACCGATGTATGCGGTCCAATGAGCGTCGAGGCTCGCGGTGGCTACTGTTATGTTCTCACCCTCACTGATGACTTAAGCAGATATGGGTATGTCTACTTAATGAAACACAAGTCTGAAACCTTTGAAAAGTTCAAGGAATTTTAGAGTGAGGTAGAGAATCAACGTGAGAGGAAAATAAAGTGCCTACGATCTGATCGTGGTGGAGAATATTTAAGTCACGAGTTTGGCACGCACCTAAGGAAATGTGGAATTGTTTCACAACTCACGCCGCCTGGCACACCTCAGCGAAACGGTGTGTATGAACGTCGTAATCACACTCTATTGGATATGGTGCGATCTATGATGTCTCTTACCGACTTACCTCTATCATTTTGGGGATATGCATTAGAGACTACCGCATTCACTTTAAATAGGGCACCATCTAAGTGCGTTGAGACGACACCGTATGAATTATGGTTTGGAAAGAAACCTAAGCTGTCGTTTCTAAAAGTTTGGGGATGCGATGCTCATGTGAAGAAACTTCAACCTGAGAAGCTCGAACCCAAAGCGAAAAAGTGTGTCTTCATAGGATACCCCAAAGAAACTATTGGGTATACCTTCTACCTCAGATCCGAAGGCAAAGTCTTTGTTGCCAAGAATGGATCCTTTCTAGAGAAAGAGTTTCTCTCGAAAGAAGTAAGTGGGAGGAAAATAGAACTTGATGAGGTAATTGTACCTCCACTCGAACCGGAGAGTAGCGCAGCACAGCAAGTTGTTTCTGTGGAGCCTGCACCGGCTAGAGAGTAAGTTAATGATGATGATCATAAAACTTCAGATCAAGTTGCTATTCAAAGGTCCACCAGGACACGTTCCGCACCAGAGTGGTACGGCAACCCTATCCTGGAGATCATGCTGTTGGACAACGGTGAACCTTCAAACTATGAAGAAGCAATGGCGGGCCCAGATTCCAACAAATGGCTTGAAGCCATGAAATCTGAGATAGGATCCATGTATGAGAACAAAGTATGGACTTTGGTGGACTTGCCTGATGATAAGAGAGCCATAGAAAATAAATGGATCTTTAAGAAGAAGACTAACGCGGATGGTAATGTGACCGTCTATAAGGCTCGGGTTGTCTCTAAGGGTTATCGACAAGTTCAAGGAGTTGACTACAATGAGACTTTCTCACCCATAGCGATGCTGAAGTTCGTCCGAATCATGTTAGCAATTGCCACATTTTATGATTATGAGATATGGCAAATGGACGTCCAAACGACATTCCTTAATGGCTTCCTTAATGAAGAACTGTATATGAGGTGCCGAATAGCTCGTCGTAAAGGGTTACGTCGATGCTAGCTTCGACACAGATCCGGATGACTTGAAGTCACAAACCGGATACGTGTATATTTTGAACGGAGGGGCAGTCAGCTGGTGCAGCAGCAAGCAAAGTGTCGTGGCGGCAACTACATGTGAAGCGGAGTACATAGCTGCTTCGGAAGCAGCAAAGGAAGGAGTCTGGATGAAGGAGTTCATCACCGACCTAGGAGTGATTCCCAATGCGTCGGGCCCAATGACTCTATTCTGTGACAACACTGGAGCTATTGCCCTTGCGAAGGAGGCCAGGTTTCACAAGAAGACAAGACACATCAAACGCCGCTTCAACTCCATTCGTGATTACATATAGGAAGGAGATATAGATATTTGTAAAGTACATACGGATCTGAATGTCGTAGATCCGTTGACTAAACCTCTCCCACGAGCAAAACATGATCAACACCAGAACTCTATGGGTGTTCGATTCATCACAATGTAACTAGATTATTGACTCGTGCAAGTGGGAGACTGTTGGAAATATTCCCTAGAGGCAATTATAAAATGGTTATTATTGTATTTCCTTGTTCATGATAATTGTCTATTGTTCATGCTATAATTGTATTAACCGGAAACCGTAATGCATGTGTGAATACATAGACCACAAAATGTCCCTAGTGAGCCTCTAGTTGTCTAGCTCGTTGATCAATGGATGGTCGCGTTTCATGACCGTGGACATTGGATGTCGTTAATAACGGGATCACATCATTAGGAGAATGATGTGATGGACAAGACCCAATCCTAAGCATTTGTCACAAGATCATGTAGTTCGTCTGCTAAAGCTTTTCTAATGTCAAGTATCGTTTCCTCAGACCATGAGATTGTGCAACTCCCAGATACCATAGGAATACTTTGGGTGTGCCAAACGTCAGAACGTAACTTGGTGGCTATAAAGGTACACTACGGGTATCTCCGGAAGTATCTGTTGGGTTGGCACGAATCGAGACTGGCATTTGTCACTCCATGTGACGAAGAGGTATCTCTGGGCCCACTCGGTAAGACATTATGATAATGAGCTCAATGTGACTAAGGAGTTAGCCACGGGATGATGTGTTACAGAATGAGTAAAGAGACTTGCCGGTAACGAAATTGAACAAGGTATAGGGATACCGACGATCGAATCTCGGGCAAGTATCATACCGGTAGACAAAGGGAATTGTATACAGGATTGATTGAATCCCTGACATCGTGGTTCATCTGATGAGATCATCGTGGAGCATGTGGGAGACAACATGGGTATCTAGATCCCGCTGTTGGTTATTGACCGGAGAGGTGTCTCGGTCATGTCTACGTGTCTCCCAAACCCGTAGGGTCTACACACTTAAGGTTCAATGACGCTAGGGTTATAGGGAAATAGTGTACGTGGTTACCGAAGGTTGTTCGGAGTCTCAGATGAGATCTCGGACGTTACGAGGAGTTCCGGAATGGTTCGGAGGTAAAGATTCATATATAGGAAGTGAGGTTTTGGTCATCGGAAGTGTTTCGGGCATCACCGGTAGCGTATCGGGACCGCCAGAAGGGTTCCGGGGGTCCACCAAGTGGGGCCACCAGCACCAGAGGGCTGTGTGGGCCGAGAGTGGGAAGGGACCAGCCCCAGAGTGGGCTGGCACGCCTCCCACCAAGGCCCAAGGCGCAGGAAGGGTGAGAGGGGGGCAAACCCTAACCAGATGGGCCCTAAGGCCCACCCTAGGGCGCCTAGGGCTGCCGCACCCCTCTCCCCTCTTGGCCGCTGGCCAGATCCCATCTAGGGCTGCCGCACCACCCTAGGGTCGGAACCCTAGGGGTGTGCACCCTCCTTCCTCTCCTCCTATATATAGTGGAGAGTTTGGGGCTGCCGAACACACGCATCTCTCTCTCCCTCGGCGCAGCCCTACTCCTCCTACTCCTCGTCCTCCTAGTGCTTGGCGAAGCCCTGCCGGAGCACCACGCAGCTCCACCGTCACCATGTCATCGTGCTGTCAAAGCTCTCCCTCAACCTCCCTTCCTCCTTGCTGGATCAAGGAGTAGGAGATGTCACCGGGCTGCACGTGTGTTGAACGCGGAGGCGCCGTTGTTCGGCACTTAGATTGGATTCCACCGCGATCTGAATCGCTGTGAATACGACTCCACCAACCGCGTTCTAGTAATGCTTCTGCTTTGCGATCTTCAAAGGTACGAAGATGCACTCCCCCTTTGCTCGTTGCTAGCTTCTTCATAGATAGATCTTGGTGACACGTAGGAATTTTTTTGATTTACTACTGCATCTCCCATCGCAATTACTGCCATTACCTCATGAGCCGAGGTCGTCTCAATCATCGCTGATCCACCGATAATGTCATCATCTGGTTAGTTTATAGGGGGAACAACTTCGTCCACCATATTCGGACCGGCGCCATTTGCGTCGTCCTGCCACACTACAGAGGGCTTGAACAACTGCTCCAGGAAGGTGTTTCTCGGGACGGGATCGCGCTTGGCTCCCATACGGGCCAGTATATCGGCGACTTGGTTGTTGTCTCAAGCGACGTGGTAGAATTCCAACCCCTCGAACCGAGTAGATATCTTGAGGACGGCGTTTCTATATGCTGCCATCTTTGGATTTTTGGTGTTGAACTCGCTGTTAATTTGGGATATGGCCAGGTTTGAGTCCCCCCGTACCTCTAGCCGTCGTATGCCCATTCACACCACCATCCGAAGACCATGAACAAGAGCTTCATATTCGGCGGCATTGTTGGAGTCGGCATACATGATTTGCAACACGTATCTTACGTTGTCGCCTGTGGGGGATGTGAGGATGACTCCAGCCCCCAGACCAGCCAAGGTCTTGGATCCATCAAAGTACATTGTCCAATGGGAGTATGAACTATACTCTTTGGGGAGCTCGACCTCTGTCCATTCAGCCAAGAATTCCGCCAGTACCTGAGATTTAATAGCGCAGTGTGGCTTGTAGGTTATTTCAATGGGAAGGAGCTCAATTACCCATTTGGCTATGCGATCGGTGGTGTCCCTATTGTTGATTATATCATTCAGGGGGACTTCCGATGCCACCGTTACCGCGCACTCCTGGAAGTAGTGTCTGAGTTTCCTCGATGCCATGAATACTGTATAGGCTATTTTTGATAATGTGGGTATCTGGACTTGCACTGCGTTAGCACCTCTCACACATAATATACCGGCTCCTGAGTCTAGAATTTACGTCCCTCCTCATCTCGTTCGACGATGAGCACCACACTGACGACTTGTTGGTGGCTAATATGTATAACAACATGGGCTCACCGGCGCCTGGTGCTATGAGTATGGGGTTGGTTGCCAGTAGTGTTTTGATTTCTTCCAATGCAGCCACTGCTTCATCAGTCCATTCGAAATTATTGGTCCGTTTCAACAGCTTATAGAGCGGCAAAGCTTTTTCTCCGAGGCGAGAGATAAAGCGGCTCAACGCGGCTACACACCCGGCTAGCCTCTGGACATGCTTCAGCTCTATGGGGATTGCAAGTTCTGATAGAGCATGGATTTTAGCTGGATTTGCCTCTATTCCTCTATGGGAGACGATGAATCCAAGCAGCTTACCAGAGGGAACTCCGAATACACATTTTTCCGGATTGAGCCGTATATCATATTTGAGCAAATTAGCGAAAGTTTGACGTAGGTCATCGATCAACTGATCGGCATGCTTGGTTTTGATTACCACATCATCCATGTACGCCTCGACAATCTTTCCGACCTGTGTACCGAGGCAGGTTTGGATCATGCGCTGGTATGTAGCCCCGACGTTTTTTAGCCCGAAGGGCATCGTGTTGAAGCAAAATGGCCCGTAGGGGTGATGAATGCACTAGCCACTTGATTGGATTCCTTCATTTTAATTTGATGGTATCTGGAATAAGCGTCAAGGAAACACAACAAATCGTGCCCGGCTATGGCATCAATGATCTGGTCTATCCATGGTAAGGGGAAAGGGTCCTTGGGGCATGCTTCGTTGAGGTCTTTGAAATCGACACACAACCGTGAGGACTTGTCTTTCTTAGGTACCATCACCAGGTTTGCTAGCCACTCGGGGTGTTTAATATCCCGAATAAATCTGGCCTCGAGCAATTTGGCTAATTCTTCACCCATGGCTTGCCCTTTGGGCTCGGAGAAGCGGCGCATGGTCTGTTTCATGGGCTTAAAGCCTGGAATAATATTCAAGTTGTGTTCGGCGAGCCGACGTGGGATTACGGGCATATCGGAAGGATGCCAAGCGAAAATGTCCCAATTTTCACGGAGGAAATTCCACAACGCTTCGTCCATAAGGGGGTTGAGCTGGGCTCCGATGGACGTTGTTTTATTGGGGTCCGTTGGATACACATGAAATTTGACGATTTCCTCTGCAGGTTTAAAGGACGTGGACTTGGGCCTTTTGCTGAGGATCACATCGTCCCTATTAACTGTCGACCTTAGGGCGGTCAACTCCTCGGTGGCAAAAGTTTCTGCTAATGCCTCGAGGGCGAGCGCTGCCGTTTTGTTTTCGGCCCGAAGGGCTATATTCGGATCACTAGTGATCGTAATCACTCCATTTGGTCCTGGCATTTTGAGTTTCATGTACCCGTAATGGGGTATAGCCTGGAACTTTGTAAAGGCATCGTGTCCCAATAGGGTGTTATAGAAACTGGGGAAGGGGCGATGTGGAAGAGAAGTTCTTCAGATTGGTAATTTTCTGGCATGCTGAACACAACGTCCAGGATGATACATCGAGAACAACGTGCCTATTTCCCTGGGATAATTCCCCGAAAGGTTGTGTTGCTATGTTCGATGCGAGATCGGTTGAGCTGCATTTTTTCGAAAGTGGCCTCGTATATGAGGTTTAGACCACTGCCGCCGTCCATTAGCACTTTATCTAGCCTGTATCCATCAATGATGGGATTCAAGACTAGAGCGGCCGGTGAATGGCCGGGAAGGATGGCGGCTGGTCAGTGTCTCCGAAAGTAATCGGAACGTCTGCCCATGGGCTAGTAGTTTCCACGTGGTAAACTTGCTCGTGCCCCCAAAGAGCTCTTTTACGCCTGCTCCTTGAGGGGAAGATCTCATAGAATGTCAGGACTTCCTCATTAAATCCGGGTGGCGAAGGAGAGTGCATGTTCGACGGAGGTGTGTCGAGGATGGCCTCACCACTTTTTGCGACTTGTCTGACGACCCAACAAGCTCAAAGGCTATGTGTAGGATTTGTGTTTGACGACACGGAATGAACGGGGCACGGTTTATCCAAAAGTCCGTCGAGGACGGTGCCGGTCCCAGAAAGGGACTTGTTTCTTTTTTTCTACTGGTTCATACCTGGCAGGCCAATTTGGAGGTATCCACTTTTTCCGAGCTCCTCTAGGGTGTTTAGAGAAAATTGGTTCTGAGAACAACCGTTCGGATTGCCAGACACTCTCCATGGCACAGTACTTCTGTACCAATTCGGACAATTCTGAAAATTCGCTTATGCGTCGGCGGGCTAGGGCGTTAAGAATCCCTTCATCATGGCAATTGCGAATGAAAATTGTCATTACATCTTGGTCACTAAGACCTTTTACTCTGCTCCTAGCGAGTAGGAGTCTCGCCCAAAAGTGATGGACTAATTCTCCTTGTCTTTTCTTGATATCCCGAAAGTCCGAAGATATGGGCTTTGGCGCGATACTTGGATAATCTTGTTGGGCGGTGGGTGGGAAAATATTTGGTTCCCTGTCGCAACGAGTGTTTAGAATTGCAGTTTCCAAATCATGCGATGGATCCTGGACCGGTGACGGTCTGGCTTTAAAGCGATTCCCCGCCTCTGATTCACCGCCGGGGTCTTGGAGATCGCGGACGGGGGTATAGACGGTTTTCAATTCCGACTATAGGGCAGAATCCGTGACCGAACACTCAATGGTAGCAACAAGGTGGGTGACCGGAGGGACATGAATCTCCCTGTCATCAGGTCTAATTCCGAGCCGATCATAGATCGGAACCTGGTCATCCGATATATGCATAGCTTCAATCCTATCGAACAACTCGTTTAAGAATGAGGCGATGGCAGGATGTGTGTCGCTGATACGAGTGGATTCGTCAAGCGGTGTGGCGGTTCTAGAGTTACGCCAAAGCGGATCTGTGTTCCATTCCACTTTGGGACCTAATGTATTGGACGTCAAAGCATCCGGACTTACAGGTTTTTCTTCGAAGTTTGAGGGTTCCATTGGAACTAGTGTTCCCCGTGAATCAGCCACGGACTCTAGGGTTCTGAACTTGATACTCTGAATTGGTGGAAACCTTTCAATCTGGCCATGACGGCCGACCGGGTTGGCATGCAACACGATGTCGTTGCCGGTGAAACTCTGGTCGGGGCGAGAGTCCCCTCGATACAAATCTCACTACTTGTGACGGGGCAAGCCATCAATTCCTTCGGCGCTCATAGAGGAACTCTCAATGAAAGCACCAATGCCGGTGTCAAAATCGGCGGATCTCAGGTAGGGGGTTCCGAACTGTGAGACTAGGATCGACGGTAACAAGAGATGAAGGGGACATGAGTTTACCCAGGTTCGGGCCCTTCAATGGAGGTAATACCCAACGTCCTGCTTGATTGTATTGATGGTGTAAGGGGTTACAGAGTTGATCTACCTCGAGATCGTATGTCTAACCCTAGATGAGTTATTCTCCCTCTATGCCCTAAAACTCTCCGGCTTATATAGATTCCAGGGGTGTCCTTCGCTTACACATGGTCGGTTACATGCCAAAGAGAAAACATGCCTAACTACAGCTAATAACTTGAAGAACACGTCATGACTCCTCGAAGCTTCCATCTGGCGCAAGTGGTCTTTGATCATCTGATGTCTGCCTTGCGGCCCATACAGTCCGGCCCATGAATAATGGGTCGTCTATCCGAGGACCCCTTAATCTAGGACACCCTCAACGGGGATGAAGGAGGGAAGTGTGGAGGCGTGTGGCGGGCGACGGTGGAGAAGGCAGATGAGAGGAGTTGTTGATCCTCAACTCCCCGTCACCATGGCCGAGTTGAGGCCGGTGGGGAGATGGGATCATGATTAATGAGCGAGAAGGTTTGGGCGAGGGACGTGTGAACGTGGGGCACGACTGTTACCATTTTTTATGATGGCCTATGGAGAGCGTGCACATCGCGTGGTAGCGTGGGTAATTAATTAAGCATGGATAAAACATGGTTTGGTTCTAAACATTGGAGCAATCTGAAGCATAGGATTCGATTCTCTAAATGATGGAGATGTTTTGGATCTCCGCCTTTCGTCCTTTGTAGGGGTAGTAGATTATATGCTATTTTATATCATTTTTAGAGCTATCCTATTAGCCCGGTGCTTAGTGTCAGTTGTTGTTTTCTATTTGTTTTTGGTTTTCCAGGAAATCAATACTGAACAAAGTCCAAATGCTACAAAGCATTTTGACAATATGTTTCCACACAAAAGAGACCATGGAAGCTTCGGAAGGAGACTAGAAGAAACACAAGGAGACTACAAGGCAGAGGGCACGCCTAAGGGGGCAGGCGTGCCCTAATGTCATGTGGGCCCCTCTGGCTTCGTCTGACCTAATTACGTTTCCTTAAATTCTCTATAACCAGGAAACCAACAGAGAGACATCTGAAATACTTTTTTCCACCGCCGCAAGTCTCTGTTCTGCCATGATCCCATCTAAAGACCTTTTTCGGTGTCGTGTCGCAGGGGAATCGGTCACGGAGGCCGTCTACACCAACTTTGTTGTCTCCATGGTGATGTGTGAGTAGTCCACCATAGACCTACGGGTCCAAAGCTGGTACCTAAATGTTTTTTCTCTCTCTCTTTGATCTTTAATATAAAGTTCACTACGATTCCCACGGTTATCTATTCGATGTAATCATCTTTTGTGGCGTGTTTGTTGGGATCCAATGAATTGTCAGTTTATGGCCAACTTATTCAGGAAT
This sequence comes from Hordeum marinum, assembly GCA_022496015.1. Lineage (NCBI taxonomy): Eukaryota > Viridiplantae > Streptophyta > Magnoliopsida > Poales > Poaceae > Hordeum > Hordeum marinum. The sequence goes on from CM039672.1 coordinate 115,841,847, forward strand.
ATTAATTGAGTTTTCTCCGAATTCTTTTATGGATGATTGTTATACCTTCGTATTTCTCTCAGATCTATCAATTTGATTTGGCCAACTAGATTGATTTATCTTCGGTGGGAGTGGTGCGATGTGATGGGTTCAATCTTGCGTTGCTCAATTCCAGTGACAGAAAGTGACGTGACACGTATAGTATTGTTGCCATTAACGATAAAAACGACGATGTCTGAACATATTGCTTGTATTCTACATCATGTCACCTTGCTCCAAGCATTACGCTGTTTCATACTTGATACTCTAGATGCATGCTAGATAACAGTCGATGAGTGAAGTAATAGTAGCAGATGCAGATAGGAGTCGGTCTACTTATTTATGGATGTGCTACCTATATACATGATCATTGCCTTGAATAACATGACATAACTATGCACTATTCTGTCAATTTCCTAAGAGTAATTTGTTTATCCATCGTATGCGACACTAGTGAAGATATGGTTAGCCACAACTTATGTTGGTGGCGCGCCAATTTGAAGCAGCGCCGACACTATTTTTTCAAATAGCGCTGGCGTTGGGCAAATTGGTAAGCCAACTTTGTACTGGTAGTGTCGGCGTTGATATAAATTGGAACGCCACCAAGGTGTGGACCCTGTTGTGCTGACCGGTCGAAAGATATTGGTGATGTCGGATATCCTAGCACGTCACAACTATATCATGTAGTGTTGACGTTCACTATTCGTGAACACTAGCACTAAGTGTTGGTAGCCCCTATTTGTTTATCAAATACATTCACTTCCAATTCTTTACAAATTCTTCTCCCTAATTTGTTAGCTCCTCTAAGTTGTGGACCCACGTCAGCGAAGCGTGTCAAAAATGTAGGACTCCACCACCTTTGTTGAGCTCCCCTGTTGGCTACGTCATGAGCTCCCCATGGCCAATGCAGCCGGCCTTGTCCGGAAATAATCCCGTCGCAGCAGCGCGACTTTCATTCAATCCGGCAGCTACACCACCAATGTCGAAGATACCGGAATCGAGCAAGGAAACCTATATGTCGCATATAGAATGGAATCGAGAGCGAGAGTTGTACATCTGCGCCAACCGTGAAAAGGTACGTATATGACAAAAAAATACATTTTGATATATTTCTAGTTAATTTACACAATCCAACTCCTCTAGTGCCGCTCACATCAATATGTGTGTGTATATATTATGATTCATAGAAATCAGGGGAAAATATTGCTTCACAAGGAAATCAGTTGATCTCGTTCAGAATTACGTAAGCGAGTTACTCGACTACTCCAATGAATCACTGAGACAACAGATAGATGAGATGCAACTCAAGAACGATGTGATGCAAGGTCAAATTAAAAAATTCAAGATGCTTCGATATGCACTTTTAGTTAGTTGCATGCTTGGCCTATTTCTCGTAGGTGGATCGATGACAACATTCTTCTCGTGAGAGTCATTACACTAAAGATATTCTTAGTCTAGATCTAGCAATGGTAAATTATATTTGTTATTGTTTATTATCCTTCTATTTGATAAAGTTCTAGCTTTGTGTAAGTCAAACTCTAACAAGTTTGATAAAGCTTATAGAAAAAATTACCAATATCACAATATCAAATATGTATAGTATGGAAATATATTTTATGATGAATCTAGTGAAGCTAATTTGGTGTTGTAGATGTTGGTTCACTTTTTTATAGACTTTGTCAAACTTGACAAATTTTATCTTGACAAAGTTTGACCTCCAAATAATTTGGAACCGGAAGAGTAGTTAGCAATGTCTTTGTGTGGATCACTTCAACTGGTGAGACATTCCAGTGAGCCATTGTGTGACGAACAAACAGTAGAAGGCACTCTGCCATTAGCCTTCACATTTGTAGCAACACGATCTTTTCGAAACAATTAACGAAAGGCACCAGCACCTGTGATAGAATGCAGAATGACAATCATCATTTGGTCAGGATTACAACAGTTCCTTCATTCAAAAGCAAACAATACACCACCAAATGCATAGATGGATCAAATATTAAGAAGAATGTCATGGGTTGAAATTATAACCTAACAGTTTTGGCTCCTAGGGAAGTACAATACTCCCTCCGTCCCAAAATTCTTGTCTTAGGTTTGTCTAAAGATGGATGTATCTAAATACTAAAATATGGCTAGATACATCCATAGCTAGATAAATCTAAGAATTTTGGGATGGAGGGAGTATAAAATAGGAACCAAAAGCACAATAGCATTGCAGTTCAAAGCATGCATTGCAGATTTGTGTCTGCCAATATTCTCAAGTCCTTCAATATTAACAGGAAATGTGTACAGTTAGATTACCAGCACAAAGCGGAAAAAGAAACCAATCCATTGCACACATAAAATTAGGACTTCACACGCATTGAGTTATCGCTGAATCGTTCAACTAGAAATCAATGCAAGGGAAATGGGTATAAAATGAACATGTTAATGTCATGCAGTTGGTCCAAAAGTTACAGGACAGGGTTCAAACAGCTAATTGTGTCTAATTTTAAGTATGAATGTAGAAACTTCAATTCCGAGGCTCATAGGATTGCAAAGCATGCTATTTTTTTGAAATTAAGCCAGAACTTTATTCATTAGCAATAACCATTGCATCGTTTATGAGGAGCTTTACAATTTCAATTAGAGGTTCCTCAAACCAATCATCGACAAAAGAAAATTTAGCTAGTCTAGCAAGGTCATGCGCTACTTTATTTGCTTCTCTATTACAGTGTTCGAATCTAGTGATAATGAAATCACAAGCATAATGGAAACAATCATTGAAGATTGCCGCAGCCGCACCCGTCGACCGTCCCGTGTCCTGCATGGTCTCAATCACCTCCATGTTATCTGAGTTAACAATAAGACGATTACATCTTGCCCTTTTGTGCCAATGTTATACCAAATTTTAGGGCTAAGGCTTCTGTCGTCAGAACGTCCGCGCATTAGTCAATCTTTCCATTCCCTCCAGCGATAAACCTGCCTTTGTCATCTCTCAGAACCGCTCCCATCGAACCTGTAAGCAGGTCCTGGTCAAAAGAAGTGTCAACGTAAAGTTTTACAAACCCCTAGGTGGACAAGACCAACCCCCCTTTTTCAGAGCAACCTTGGGAGAGTATGAATTGGTGAAATTTGATGTGAAGGCAAGGATCCCCATTGAAATCTGATGAGCATTCTGAGTTGCCTTCTTATGCGCCAATTTTCGTCTTTCCCACCATAAATACCATGTTGAGACAATAATCATTTCTCGCGCATTTTTTGGGCCCATTATCCATAATTCTTGGTATGGTAGAAGTAGTAGGTACTCCAAGACCGCCTCTCCAGCATGGTCCACTTTGCAAGCTTTATCAATAATGTCCTCCATTCCAAACCTCCTTTGCTTTGCTGCACATGAACAACATGTGTTTTGTATCTTCTAACCCTTCTGAGCAAGTAGGACAAATGGGCGAAATCTTCATGTGTCTATTTGCGAGCGTAACTCGATATGGAAGTGTGCCATGTAGTGTGCGCCATATGAAGATTTTGATTTTTGCCGAACAAGTTAACTTCCATATATTATTCCAAATAGGGTTAACCGTGGTTCGAACCATCCCATTAGAATGTCTTAGTTTATTTCCATATTGATGATCCCACTCCACGTAATAAGCAGATCGAACCGAAAACATACTATTTTTCGTGTAACCCCAAGCAATAAAATTTGGCATATCGTGTTGCGAGAGTGGAATTGAAACGATTCGTTGTACATCAATTGGCCACATAGATTGTCTGATAGGTCTTCATCCCAGCTATTGGAAGCTGGATCAATAAGATCACCCACCTTGGTTAACAGTTGTCTTCCCTTGGGGTCACAATTTTCCTTGTTGCACAATTTGGTATCCAGGCATATTCCCAAATGTTGATATTTTGTCCATTCCCCACTCGCCAAATATAGCCGCGTTTTAGAGAATTTATATCTGGCATAATACTTTGCCAGGTAACGGAAGAGTGTTTCTTCTGCTTTGTGTTCAACAAATCGCCATTAGGATAGTAATTTGCCCTTAGGATAGTAGCGCACAAGGAATCAGGCTTATCAAGAAGGCGCCATGCCTGTTTTGCTAGCAATGTCAGGTTAAAACAGTGAATATCCTTCCTCTGTTTTTAGGTACACACATTTTCCACCAGACCATCCAATGCATCCTCCTCTTGTTCTCCTCATCTCCTCACCAAAAATGTGCTATCGCGTCAATGATACCTTTACAAATGTTTTTAGGAATTTTGAAGACCGACATTGCATAGGTGGGAATGGATTGGATAACAGCCTTTAGCAGGATCTCCTTTCCCTGTCAGATAATAATTTTTCCTTCCAACCACTAATTTTCTTAACAATACGTTCAATCAATAATTGGAAACACTCTGTTTTATCTAACCCCACATTTGCTGGCAGACCCAAATATTTATCATTGAGTGCCTTAGTCATTATATTCAGCGTTGTACACATTTGTTCCCGAATCTCCACCTTAGTGTTTGGGCTAAAGAAAATGCTAGACTTTTCAACACTTACCAATTGTCCCGATGCCGCACAGTATAAGTCTAGTGCTAATTTCGGAACATCTTCACTCCTTCAGTTGGCTTTCATGAGAACCAAAGAGCCATCCGCAAAAAGGAGGTTTGTGATGGGTGGGGCACCTCTACATACTTTTACTCTTGAAATATTTTCATTTTCTTCTGCACGTGTAAGAAGAGCATTCAACCCCTCTTTAAACAACAAGAAAAGATAAGGTGACAACGGGTCACCCTGCCTCAATCCCTTTGTAGGTTTAAACCTATCGCTTTCCTCCGCATTAATCCTCACCCTGTATTATGTCGTTGAGACACATTCCGTAATAAAGTTCACCCAATCCTCACGAAAACCCAGTCTCAACATAATCCCCTTCAAAAAAGGCCACTCAGCTCTCTCATAAGCTTTGTGCATATCGAGTTTTATAGCACATAAGCCCTCTCTACCTTCTTTTCTATTTTTGATTGTGTGGAAACACTCATAGGCTACCAAAATGTTATCGGTTATCAATCTACTAGGCACAAAGGCACTTTGGGTTGGACTAATAATTTTAGATAGAAAAAACTGTTGGAAATATGCCCTAGAGGCAATAATAAATTGGTTATTATCATATTTCCTTGCTCATGATAATCATTTATTAGCCATGCTAGAATCGTATTGATCAGAAACTCAGATACATGTGTGGATACATAGACAACACTGTGTCCCTAGTATGCCTCTAATAGACTAGCTCGTTGATCAAAGATGGTTAAGGTTTCCTAGCCATGGACATGAGATGTCATTTGATAACGGGATCACATTATTAGGAGAATGATGTTATGGACAAGGCCCAAACTATAAACATAGCATTTGATTGTGTCAGTTTATTGCTACAGTTTTCGGCATGTCAAGTATATGTTCCTATGACCATGAGATCATCCAACTCATTAACACCGGAGGAGTGCCTTGTGTGTATCAAACGTCGTAACGTAACTGGGTGACTATAAAGGTGCTCTACAGGTATCTCCGAGGGTGTCTGTTGGGTTGGCATGGATCAAGACTGGGATTTGTTACTCCGTGTGACGGAGAGGTATCTCAAGGCCACTCGATAATACAACATCACAACAAGCCTTGCAAGCAATGTCACTAAGTGTTGGCCACGAGATCTTGTATTACGGAACGAGTAAAGAGACTTGCCGGTAACGAGGTTGAACTAGGTATGGAGATACCGATGATCGAATCTCAGGCAAGTAACCTACCGAAGAACAAAGGGAACGTTATACGGGATTGACTGAATCCTTGACATAGAGGTTTGACCAATAAAGATCTTCGCAGAATATGTAGGAACCAATATGGGCATCCAGGTCCCTCTATTGGTTATTGATCGTAGAGGTGTCTCGGTCATGTCTACATAGTTCTCAAACCCGCAGGGTCTGCACACTTAAGGTACGGTGACGCTTTGGTAGTATAGAATTATGTATGGTGGTGACCGAAGGTTGTTCGAAGTCCCGAATGAGATCTCGTACGTCACGAGGAGCTCTGGAATGGTCCGGAGGTAAATATTGATATATCGGATAATAGTGTTTGGTCTCTGGAAGGGTTCCGAAATTTACCGGAAATAGTTTTGGATGTTTCCCAAAATGTTCGGGGTACAGGAACACTTTATTTGGGCCAAGGGGTAAAGCCCATGAGGCTTTAGGAAGGTGCAAAAGCTTTTTTGTAGAGGCCAAGGGCCACACGCCAGGGACCCTGGTGTCTGGGGCCAGACGCCGAGGACCTTGGCGTCTGGTCCTAGAGTCCGAGAAGGACTCTTGCCTTGCGGGCAAACCGACCTTGAGGAGGATTTTTCTCCAAGATTCGACCCCAAGGCTCAGCATGCAAATAGAGGGGCGTGGCTAGCACTTGGGACACATCAAGAAACCCTAAGCCACGTGCTGCCTCTCCTCTAGTTCATAGTTTCTCCTCCAGATTGGTTTCAGCGGTGCTTAGGCGAAGCCGTGCTGGAATTGCTCCACCACCATCGTCGCAACGCCATAGTGCTGCCGGAGAACTCGTCTACCTCTCTGCTCCCTCTTGCTGGACCAAGAAGGCGGAGATCGTCATCGAGTTGTACGTGTGCCGAACGCGGAGGTGTCATCCGTTCGGCGCTAGATCGGAAGGACCGTGATCAAGATCACGAGACGATTCGTGATTGGATCGCAGGACGGATCGTGATGAGATCACGGGACGGATCGTGATTGGATCGCGGGACGGATCGTGATTAGATCGCGGGACGGATTATGATGGGATCGCGGGACGGTCGGCGATTTGGATCACGAAGATGTTCGACAACATCAATCGTGTTTCTTAACGCTTCCTGCTTAGCGATTGTCACGCCCAAGATGCGATCCTATCCTTATTTGGGCATGAGGGCCTCGACAGGGATAGAAGTGCACCTCGATGCGTTCGCAAGAATGGATATCATTACAAGTACATGTACAGAAGAGATGAGTATATGGAATTGGCTTACACTTGCCACAAGCTACATCAGAGTCACAACAATACAACAACATCTCAAACATCATACATAAGAGCGGGGTCCGGCTACGGACGAAATCAAACGATAAAATGACATCCACCCTTGCTATCCCAGGCTGCCGCCTGGAACCCATCCAAGATTGATGAAGAAGAAGAAGAAGAACTCCAAATCAAATCAAGCAACGCGCTCACGTCAAATCATCACATTACCTGTACCTACAACTGTTGTTGTAGTAATCTGCGAGCCACAGGGACTCAGTAATCTCATTTCCAAGGGTATCAAGACTATTAAAGCTTAATGGGTAAGGTATGGTTAAGTGGTGAGGCTGCAGCAAGCGACTAAGCATTTATTTGAGTGGCTAACTTACGAGTACATAAAGAAAAGTATGGTGGTCTACGCATAACGAATGATCCAAGGGGTCCAGAAAAATATCCCCTATGCAAGTTCATTAATTATTAGGAAAATGTAGTACCAATGTTGAGCCTTGCCAGACAAGTTTTATTCTAACCCGAAAATCAAGGAGGTCCCCATAACAACCCCGAGCATGTTAGGAGCGCTCATTTCTGGAACATAACACCGGTTCACAATTAACTAAGGGCGGCAAGAGTGGAACAAAACACCAAGCAAAAGGCCAAGCCTTCCACCCTTTACCAAGTGTATACATGTATTAAATTAAATAGCAACAATATTGTGATATAACAAAAGAAGGTCCATGTTGGCACATGGAAGCATTTGCACCTACAACTAGCAATGCTATAAGAAAGGCTGAGCAAGCGGTAACATAGCCAAACAAAGGTCTGCTGGGTTGTGGAGTGCTTAGAGGCTTTTCATGGCAATGTTGGGAGGCTTATCAAACAAGTGGTAGGTAGCGAGACATAACGATAAAAGACGAGACGACTAGCATGGCAATGATAGTAATGGTATCCAAGGAAATGTGTCATCTTGCCTGAGATCCCGCTCGGAAGAAGACCGAGTCCATGAAGAAGACGAGCCAACGTAGTCGAACGAATCCTCACAATCCGAACGCTTTCGGAACTCTATCGAGAAGAAGCAAACCGAAACAAACAATCAACACAAGATACACCACAACATATGCAAAGCACGATGCACAACAAATATGATGCATGTCCGGATTAAATATGCAAGGCACGACAATCACCTCAAACAACTCTACACATTAGTGAAGCTCAATATGCAACGGGTTACATATTGACGAAACTCCACATTCGAATTATTTAGTTCACTCCTGTTAGGTACACGACAATATTAAATGTTGTTAAACATGGCAAGAGGTGAAGCATAAGTAAACTATACTATCTAGGCATATTAAATGAGGCCGAAAACAACTTATAGCATTTCCGAAATGACCCCATATGCATACTATGAATTTGGTCCAGATCTGTACTAGTCATATTTTATGTTTGTTAAACATCAAAATGAATATCACCACGTTATTTTATATGGAATTCTAGTCGATTTACATATATAGAACATCTCAAACGGAGCTACGGTCTAAAAGATATGAGCAACACAAGATGCACATGACATGAATGCAAATGCATGGGAAAACAATCACAACCACTTCAAATCATGAATGCAACAGGTTATTATGAAACTACAAGAGATTCTAAGCAAGTTTCATATATGGAATGCTCAAAACGGAGCTACGGTTCAACCACAATCATCGAAACAAGTTTTAGTTGAAATCTGCCAAAAACAGCAAGATAGCATTTTGAACATATGAAAACGATAAGCTACAAGATTCCAAAATACACAAACTAGGCATGGGGCAATAGCATACAACATCCACTTCATTTCATCTTCACATATCATAAGCAAAACAAGCATGGATCACTTGGTAGGAAGCTCACAAGAAGACAACTTAATAACAGTTTCAGACTTAGTGAAAATAGCAGTTTTAGACAGTGCAGTTTTTATCACGAAGGCATATTGACAGCAGTAAAACTATATGCTACTAATCATGAAATGGCATGAAACTTAACAGCATGCTAAAGGACAATACCAACAACAAATAACTCCATTGCATCAACCTCAAAAGAGGTCTAGATCACTAGCAAATCACATGGCAAGACAACATCAAAATATAACAGATTCCAGACTTAGAAATATTTAGGACCCTCGAAAATAGCAGATTTTTATAGCAAGTTGACAACAGCAAAACAACACCTACACATGCATTTCTATGAGAAACAAAATGATCATGGGCTAGGACACACATCGACGAGCAAGTTTCATGTTGAAAATATTTTCATATCATGCACGGATTAATTCCTACGAAAATGACAAGAGGGCATCACGATGAAAATGACATGCACTCAAACATGCTCAAATGGCAAAACTAAATGCACAGTTAAATCCTATATATTTTTCTACCCCGAAAACATATATAATATCCATATGTTCATGTGGTAAATTAATCACAATTAAATACTCGGGAATAGGCCTATTCACGGTAAAGAAAAACGATAATGCAAAATAATATGCAAATAACATTCCAACATTTTTCTCATGCATGAAAATGCGATGCAAATGGGATGAACATTTTTAACATTTCAATTTATCAATTTCGATGCACGGTTTGTTAATTATGAAAATGCAATATTAGGACATAAATGCAAACATGCAGGAAATGACATGTTAATTATTTTTAACATGGATGATATAGGCATATTAATATTCTACACATTATTCTAGGCATGTTTCATGTTGGAAATACTTTGTTACGATGCACGGAAAAATAAATATAGACGTTTAACCGCAAATAAATAAATAAAAACAAAAGAGGGGGCTGGGGCTCACCACTGGGCCTTGGCCCATTCGGCTGGGGCAGGGGAGCTGCTGGGCCGGGGGCGCTGGCGCTGGGCCGGCCCACCCGGGAGGCGCAGCGGGCGGTCAACGGGGCACGAGCGCTCTGCTCGATCCCGATCTGCTCGGAGCTGCCACGACCGGCGGCGGCTGGCCGGCGAGGAACAGCGGCAGGGGGAGCAAGGAGGCGACGGGCGGAGGAGCAGGGCGGCGGCGGCCCGGATCTGGCGCGGGGAGGCCGGAGGGAGGCGGCGCGCGACCTGCGGCGGCGGCCCGGATCTGGCGCGGGGAGGCCGGAGGGAGGCGGCGGCGGCCCGGATCTGGCGCGGGGAGGCCGGAGGGAGGTGGCGCGCGACCTGCGGCGGCGGCCCGGATCTGGCGCGGGGAGGCCGGAGGGAGGCGGCGCGCGACCTGCGGCGGCGGCGGCGGCGAGCTCGGCGGCGGGGCGAGGTCGGCCATGGCGGGAGCTGCGGAGGGAAAGAGCCGGGGTGAGAGAGAAGATGGGGAAGGGAAGGAGAGGAAGGGAGAGGTGTCCGGCCGGTGGCTGACAGGGCTCTTCGACGGCGGCTCCGGCGAGCAGGGCCAACGGCGGCGCACTCCGACGAGGACCACGCCGGTGAGCAGGCTACGGAGCTCGGGACGCCATGGACGCTGGGGGAGCTTCGAAAACGGCTCCGGAACGGCCGGATCGGGCCCGGAACGCTCGAACGGGCCCAGATGGGCTCGGCGGGCTGGCTAGAGGTGGGAGAAGGGGCTGGCTAGGGTTAGGCTAGGGTTGGTTTGGCACGGGAACCGAGGGCTATAAATAGAGTTTCGGGCTAGGGTTACGGCACTGTCCGTTTTCGGACTGCCGGGTGTCGACCCGACGTCCGGAAGCGGAGAGGGGGCTAAGAAAGGGCTGTGCAGAGGGGCAATGAGGGGAAGAGAGAGAAGTGGCGACCCGTGGCACGGAGAACGAAAACACCGCTAAACGTCTGACAGAATACCGATGCTACCGATAACATCTCTGCTGCAACTGACCGACGGCGTATCTAACGACCTCAGATCGCGACGAAATTCGACGGGCGGTCTACCTACAATATAACGAGACCGCACGACAAGTTTCAACTCAATCCAAGAATATTTTTGCGCACGCTTAAAAACGGTTTTATTTAAAAGATGTCGCGGACGCGTGCGTGTGTGGCTGGACTCGAAACGGGCAACGGCGAAACGGAGAGAACCGGCAACTACAAACGAATGCAAGTTTTCGAAAACCAGCGATGATGCAATGCCGATGATGTGAATGATGCGATGATGAACGCAACACACAACGAAACACATGCCGAAAACGGAAACTAAAGGGGAATCTTCTGGAATCTTCTGGAACGTCGGTCCCGGGTTGTCACAACGATCTACAAGGGTATGTAGATCCACAATCCCTCTCGTGGATGCTCATCACCATGGATAGATCTTGCGTGTGCGTAAGAAATTTTTTGTTTCCCATGCAACGTTCCCCAATAGTGCCATCATGAGCTAGGTCTATGTGTAGATGAGATCTCGAGTAGAACACAAATAGTTTGTGGGCGTTGATGCTTAGATTGCTTCCTCCCTTGGTCGTGTGTTGGTTCAGCGGTATTGTGGGATGAAGCGGCCCGGACCAACCTTACTCGTACACTTACGAGAGACCGGTTCCATCGACTGACGTGTAACTTCGTTGCACAAAGATGGCTGGCGGGTGTGTGTTTCTCCTACTTTAGTTGGATCGGATTCGACAAAGGCAGTCCTTGAGAAGGTTGAAAAGCAATTTATGTATCACCGTTGTGGTTTTGCGTAGGTGAGAATTGTTCTTGCTAGATACCCATAGCAGCCATGTAAAAACTTGCAACAGCAATTAGAGGACGTCTAACTTGTTTTTGCAGGGTATGTTGTGTTGTGATATGGCCAATTACATGACGAGATATATGTGATATATGAGATGATTAGTATAAATATCATGACTTGCATGTCGATGAGTACGGCAACCGGCAGGAGCCATAGGGTTGTCTCTAATTATTGTATGACCTGCGTGTCAATCATTAAGTTCTATGTAATGCTTTACTTTATCGCTAAACGATAGCCATAGTAGTATGAGCATGGTGGGCGTGACAACCTCGATGGTGACACAATGATGGAGATCATGATGATGGAGATCATGGTGTTGTGCCGGTGACGATGGAGATCATGCCGGTGCTTTCAAGATGGAGATCAAAAGCACAAGTTCATGGCCATATCATGTCAGTTATGATTTGCATGTGATGTTAATCCTTTTATGCACCTTGTTTTGCTTAGGACGACGGTAGCATTATAAGGTGATCCCTCACTTAAATTTCAAGATCAATTGTGTTCTCCCCGAGTGTGCAACGTTGTGAAAGTTCGTCGTGTCGAGGCACCACGTGATGATCGGGTGTGATAGACTCTACGTTCACATACAACGGGTGCAAGCCAGTGTTGCACATGCAAAACACTCGGGTTAAACTTGACGAGCCTAGCATGTACAGACATGGCCTCGGAACACAAGAGACCGAAAGGTCGAACATGAGTCATATAGTAGATATGATCAACATGATGATGTTCACCATTGAAACCACCTCAACTCACGTGATGATCGGATTTGAGTTGGTAAATTTGGATCATGTATCACTCGAATGATCGGAGGGATGTCAATTTGAGTGGGAGTTCTTAAATAATTTGATTAATTGAACTCATTATCATGAACATAGTCAGTAGTGTCTTTGAAAATTATGTTGTAGATTACTAGCTCATGTTGTAGCTCCCTTGAATTTGTATATGTTCCTAGAGAAATAGAGTTGAAAGATGATGGTAGCAATATTGCGGACTGGGTCCATGATCTGAGGATTGTCCTCATTGCTGCACAGAAGGCTTATGTCCTTAATGCACTGCTCGATGCGCCAACCCCTCTAGCGTCGTCTATAGATGTTGTGAACATCTGACACGCACGTTCTGATGACTACTTGATAGTTTAGTGTGTCATGCATTATGGCTTAGAATTGGGGCTCCGAAACGTTTTGAATGTCACGGAACATATGAGATGTTCTAAGAGCTGAAATTAGGATCTCAGGCTCGTGCTCGTGTTGCGAGATGTGAGATCTCCAACAAGATTCTTTGCTTGCAACATGAAAGAGAATAGCTCAATCGTTGAGCATGTGCTCAGATTGTCTAGGTGCTACAATCACTTGAATCGAGTGGGAGTTGATCTTCCAGATAAGATAGCGATTGATATAGTTCTCCAAGTCACTGTCACGAAGCTACTAGAACTTGCTGATGAACTATAAAATGCCAGTGATAGAAATAATGATCCCTGAGCTGTTCGCGATGTTTGACACGGCAAAGGTGGAAATCAAGAAGGAGCGTCAAGTGTTGATGGTTAGTAAAACCACTAGTTTCGAGAAGGGCAAGGGCAAGGAGGGAAACTTCATGGATGGCAAGTCAGTTGCTTCTCAAGTGAAGCAACCCAAAGTTGAACCCAAAACCGAGACTAAGTGCTTCGATTATGAGGAGAGCAGTCGCTAAAGCGGAACAACCCTAGATACTTGGTAGATAAGAAGGCTGGCAACGTCGACAGAAGTATATTTGATATACATGTTATTGATGTGTACCTTGCGAGTACTCCTAGTAGCACCTGGGTATTGGATACCGGTTCGGTTGCTAAATGTTAGTAACTCGAAATAAAAGCTACGGAATAAATAGAGAACTAGCTAAGGGTGAGGTGACGATGTGTGTTGGAAATGTTTCCAAGGTTGATGTGATCAACATCGCACGCTCTCTCTACCTTCGGTGGCTATCATTATTTTCTTACCTTTCACTGATGATTTGAGTAGATATAGTGTATATTTACTTAATGAAACACAAGTCTGAATCGTTTGAAAGGTTCAAGCAAATTTAGAGTGAAGTTTAAGATCATCGTGGCAAGAAGATAAAAATGTTTGCAATATGATTGTAGCGACCCGACTCAAAACGAGTCAAGCCTCTGTGTGTTAGTGCCATCCCTGGATCAGTATGCTGGCACACACAGTACATCAATGTATATATCAAAGTGCAATCACGTGTAAATAGCGTAAAGTTGATATATACCTCTTAAGTCTCAGCGGAAACGGTCAACGGGAGTGGAGTCCCAATAAACACCAATGACAGGTTGAGTGTAGACCGTAACCCTGAATCGTACTCTTACTCATCGTAGAAAAGTATCTGCAACATAAGACGTTGCAGCTGTGTAGGTCAGTACATTGAATGTACCGGCAAGATCACCATAGAAAGAATGATAAGGGCTATTCTATATGCAAAAGGCTTTGTGGCTCTGTGTTTGAGTTTTTGCAGAAAAGCTGGTTTTATTTTCCCTACAACAAAGGAGTCAAGCGGAAAATCAATACAAAAGTTGGTTGTTAATGAGATGGTTCCACCAACCAATTCTCATATCCCAAAATTATTAATAGACCCACTCATCATAAAATTTATTAATTGTGTTGAGAATGGTTGATAGTATCATCTCCAGTGCTCATGTTGTCCATAACCGGGGACACGGCTAATCAATTAGTTTGACACTCTGCAGAGGTTCGTACACTTTACCCGCAAGAATCGACCCCTCCCGTTATGTCCTCGCACTACCTGGTGTTTGAGAATGGGACGACCGAAACATAGTCCTCCATAGTGATCCTCCGATAGAAAGTCAGTGCCCATCCAAATCCTACCGTTCTTCTACATCTCATAGCAACTGACCTACCGGAGTCACCACTAGGGTCAACCAAGCCAGAGCCCATATTGACTTGCGGTTGCACACATAAGCTTTCCGGCCTTGAAGTATCCATCCATCTCTTTGAGCCTGGGTGGCATTCCGTTGGGATGATCACAGGTAGATACCAGGATTCCCGGGCATAACCATGATAGATATCAGGCTGCCAAAATGCATGTCCAATCCACCTAGAGGTATATTGAGTCCTTGAAGTCTTGAAGTCTTGATCATCATGCAGGTCTTGAAATAATTAATTAACCTCACAACACTCCTAAAACTCACAACCAACCCTGTCTACTAAAGCATAGCAGTTGTAAGTAATGTCCCTTCCCGGGCAAGTGGTAACAGGATGTTGGGTTTCTCCTACTCATGATACTACTACAGGTTCAAGCTCAATATCCTACTGGATGTAGATGGAAAGATTGATTCTAATGCAAATAAAACATAGGTAATGTAAGATGATCAAAGTGAACTTGCCTGGTAAGGTTGATGAAGAAATAATATCGCTCTCAGAAATAACTTGATAGAACCATTTGTCACTCTCCGATGAAACTCTATATAACCAAACATTGCATTCATATAAGCAGTCATACTATCAATCAATACTAACAATCAATAAGTAACACAAAAACCAAACACAAAAGGGTTGTGATGAAGGAAATACTTAAGACAAAAGTTAAAACAACAAAACTTCATCACAACAACCAAAGGTTAGTTTTCCCTACAAACAACTATTTTCAATAGTAACAAAACAAAAAGAAGGTAAAATATAACAAAAGTTTTTTAGTAAATATTTTACTAGCAAAAAGAATTACTTTTGAAGCACAATTAAGAACTAAGAAAACAATACTCTAAACAACATAAGTTTTTGCCTAACAAACTTAACAACAAGAAAAACAATAAAATACTAAAATAAGAGAAAACAAAAATATATAATAACTAAGTTAACAGGAAGTAAAACTTATAAAACAATTTATGAAAATAATTTCAAATAGGAAATCCAACTAGCAATGAAATCAATTTACAAGTTATTATGAAACTAGAATTGATTTCATGCTATAAAAATAATAATCGACAAAAAAATAACTTGGTTGAAATACTACTGCTAACTAATAGAAAACAAGATAAAACTTGTCAACTAAAATAAAATAAAATAAAATAAAAACAATTAAAACAAAAGAAATAGAAATAAACCTAAAAAGAACTAAAATAGAATCTATTTTCTTGAAACCCTAATCTAAAATATCCTACAAACTCTAAAACAGTACAGGGTGATAAAACTAACTAGTACAAATCAGTAGCAAAAAGAATCACCCAAAAATATGTTTTTAAACTCAAGTTATTCAAATTCTAGTGATTTGCACAATTTCAACATAATTCAAATTTAAAACTTTCAAATATGGTCAAACTTTATATCTACAGAAACTATAATAAATTTGTGACACAATGCAAAAAGAATCAAATTAAAACAATCAAAAACATAAAAGATATAAAGAAAATAAAAACAGAACTATTCTGTTTTTAAAACAGAAAACAGAAAAAAAGAAAAAATTCTAACTAACGGACAGGGTACACGTGGCGCTTTGTGATTGGGCTAAACGGGTGTGCACTAGATGCAACGGAGCGAATGGCCGCAACTTAAAGGAAAACGGTTCGGCTAAAACTAAATAGGAAAAATCGGCCGGTTCACTAGCACTAAACCGAACGGGTATGCTAGATCTAATCTACGCCGTAGATGTTAGACCAGACGGGGAGGAGGCTTACTGTGGCAGGAGGTCAACTCCGGCGAGATTTCCGGCGAGGCCGAGGCGAAGAGGTTGATGGGGACGGTGTTTCGATGGTCCTATGGCGACGACGAGGACACCAGGAGATGCGGCGAACGATGGCGAGCTCAAGAATGGCCTCGGGGTGGCTTGGGGGCGACGGGGTTGAGCGGGGCGAGCTCGTGAATGGCGGTGGTGCTCGGGCGTCAACGACGAAAGGGCTCCGGGTTTTTTTTTGAGCTCGGGTGACTGGATGGGGTATGCGGGTGAGCGCAGCGAGGCGGATGGTGGTGAGTGTGATGGATCCGGGGGTCGGGGTCGAGCAGCAGTTCAGCAATGGCGCGGCGGCCGTGGATACCTTCGGCGAGCGATCACGACGAAAGGAGGGCGTGAGCGTGAGGGGTTCGACGTGGAACGAGTGCGGGACGGTCTGGGATTTATAGGGGCAGCTCGGGTGGCTAAAGCGGGCAGGGAATTGCGGCAGTGACTCGGATCCGAGGCAATATCCGGCGAAGGAAGGAGATCGGCGCGGGGAAGGAAGGAGATGGGCGCCCAGAGATTCGGTCGGGGTGGGACCCAGCGGTCAGAGAGAGATAGAGAGAGGGTGACGCGTCGGTGGCCAATTCCCCAGGAATTCGGATCGGGGAAGGATCCTGGGCTTGATTCACCCTGCTAGGCCGCGTAGGTCTTTCCTAATAACAGAAAAGTTTTCCTTTTATAAAACAAAACAAAAAAATGAAAGCTAAATAAAATAAAAATCTATACTACTTTTATATAGACATATTATATACCAAAATTATCATAAAAACAATTTCAATAAGATGAACATTTTTACACGGCCAAAATAAATATATCGTTTTAAAAAATATATTCAGAAAATACCTAAATTGGTTTTATTTCTTTTTGCAAATATTTTTCAAATAACCCCATGGGTTTTATGATTCAAATATTTCACAAAAAAAACCCTGGTTTGGAGGGTCATGTTCCTCCTTTCAAAATGTTTGAATTTGGGCAAATGAAATTGAATTCTTTCAAATTTTCAAATAGAACCAATTATGCAATGAATTCCAAATAGGAAATTTCCGTAGTTTTCCAAATCCACTATTCAAATCCTTTATTTTGAAGAAGTCATATTATCTTCTCTCACTGATTTTTATTGAATGAATTTGAATTCAAAATCAAAGGGGAAAGTCATTTTATTCCCTCTCATTCAAAAGTTTTTAAAAGTTTCAAATTTTCACTCAAATTCAATCACTCAATTAGAAAAACAATCATTGATCTATTTATTATAACATTCCAAAATTTGGGATGTTACAATGATCGTGGAGGTGAATATCTGAGTTACGAGTTTGGCATACAACTTTAGACAATGTGAAAGTTGTTTCACAACTCACGCCACCTGGAACACCATAGAGTGATGGTGTGTCTGAACGTCATAGTCGTACTCTATTGGATATGGTGCGTGCTATGATGTCTCTTATCGTTTTGCTACTATAATTTTGGGGTTATGCATTAGAGACAACTACATTCACTTTAATAGGGCACCATCTAAATCCTTTGAGATGACACCGTGTGAATTATGGTTTGTTAGAAACCTATGCTGTCATTTCTTGATGTTTGGGGCTGCGACGTTTGTGTGGAAAATGTTTTCACCTGATGAGCTCGAACCCAAAGCGGACAAACGCATCTTCATAGAATACCCTAAGAACAGTTGGGTGAACCTTCTATCTCATATCCAAGCATAAAATGTTTGTTGCTAAAATGGGGTCCTTTCTCGAGAAAAAGTTTGTCTCGAAAGAATTGAGTGGGAGGAAGATAGAACTTGATGAGGTTATTGAACCTTTGTTTCAACGAGAGAGTAGCACAGTGCAGGAAGATGTTTCTGTGAAGCCTATGTTAGTTGAAGAGGAAGTTAATGATGATGATCTTGAAGCTTTGGATCAAGTTACTATCGAACCTCGTAGGTCGACAAGGACGTGTACTGCTCCTGAGTGGTACGACAACCCTGTCTTAGAGGTCATGTTGTTGGACAACGATGAACCTACGAGCTATGGAGAAGTGATGATAGGCCCGGATTCCGACAAATGGTTAGAGGCCATGAAATCCGAGAACAGGTCCATGTATGAAAACCAAGTATAGACTTTGGTAGACTTGCTCGTTGGACGGCAGGTCATCGAGTACAAATGGACCTTTAAGATGAAGACAGACGCTTATGGTAAATATCACCATTTATAAAGCTCGACTTGTCACAAAGAAGTTTCCCACAAGTTCAAGGAGTTAACTGTGATGAGACTTTCTCACTTGTAGTGATGCTAAAGTCTGTTGGAATTTCTTAGCAGTTGCTGCATTTTTCAAATATGAAATCTGGCAAATGGATGTCAAAACATTGTTTCCTTAATGGTTTACTTGAGGAAGCTTATATGCGATTCAACCAGAAGGTTTTGTCAGTCCTAAGGATGCTAAAAGGTGTGCGAGCTCCAGCAATCCTTCTATGGGTTGGAGCAAACATCTCGGAGTTAGAATGTATGCTTTGATGAGGTGATCAAAGTTTTTCAGTCTATACAAAGTTTATGAGAAACTTGTATTTACAATAAAGTGAGTGGAAGCACTATAGAATTTTTAATAAGCATATGTGATTGACATATTATTGATCGAAAATGATGTAGAATTTCTGGAAAGCATAAATGGTTGTTTGAAAAGAGTTTTTCAAAGGAAGAACTGGATAAAGCTACCTAATTGCTGAGCATCAAGATCTATAGAGATATATCAAGATGTTTGATGAGACTTTCAAGGAGTACATACCTTGACAAGATTTTGAAAGAGTTCAAAATGGACCAGTCAGAGAAAGAGTTCTTGCCTAATTTGTAAGGTGTGAAGTTGAGTAAGACTTAAAGCTCGACCACGGCAGAAGAAAGAGATAGGACGAACATTGTCCCCTATGCCTTAGTCATAGGCTCTATATAGTATGCCATGCTGTGTACTGCACCTGTGTGTGCCTTGCCATGAGTCCGTCAAGGGGTACAAGAGTGATCCAGGAGTGGATCACTGGATAATAGTCAAGATTATCCTTAGTAAGTAGAAGACTAAGGGAATATTTCTCGATTATGGAGGTGATAAAGAGTTCGTCGTAAAGAGTTACGTCGATGCTGTTGGGGAACGTCGCATGGGAAACAAAAATTTTCCTACGCCCACGCAAACCTATCCATGGTGATGAGCATCTACGAGATGGAGAGTGGATCTACGTACCCTTGTAGATCGCTAAGCCGGAAGCGTTAAGAAACGCGGTTGGTGTAGTCGTACTTCTTCGCGATCCAAATTGCCGAGCGTCCTGCGATCTAATCACGAACCGTCCCGCGAACCAATCACGAACCGTCCCGCGGTCTCATCACGATCCGTCCCGCGATCCGATCACGAACGTCCCGTGGCCTTGATCACGATCCTTCCGATCTAGTACCGAACGAACGGCACCTCCGCGTTCAGCACACGTGCAGCTCGATGACGATCTCCATCGTCTTGATCCAGCAAGAGGAGGTGGAGAAGAGAGAGAGTTCACCGGCAGCGTGACGGCGCTCCGGTGTTGGTGGTGGTGGAGCAATTCCGACAGGGCTTCGCCTAAGCGCTGCAGAAATCCGATCTAGAGGAGCACCGGTGAAACGGGTAGCACGTGGCTGTAAAACTGTGTCTAAACAGCCCCAATCCACCAGTATATAAAGGAGGGAGGGAGAGGCAGCCCTTGGCGCAAGGCCAAGGGCCTCTAGGATTCGGCCGGCTAGATGGGGAGGAGTCCTACTCCTCCTCCACTCCTAGTAGGAGTAGGACTCTCCCTTTTTGCCTTTTTTCTCCTTTTTCCTTTAGGACTTTTGCCTCCTGCGCCATGGGCCTCATTGTGGCTGTTCCTCCAGCCCACTAAGGGATGGTTATTACTCTCCACAGCCCATGGACCCTCTGGGGTCGAAATACCCCTCCTGGAGGTCTCCCGGTACACTACCGGCACTCCCGGTACACTACCGATGAGCCCGAAACTTTTTTGGCGACCAAACTGGGACTTCCTATATATGAATATTTACCTCCGGACCATTTTGTAGCTCCTCGTGACGTCCGAGATCTCATTCGGGACTCCTAACAAACTTCGGTCACCACCATACATAACTCTACACTACCGAAACGTCACCGAACCTTAAGTGTGCAGACCCTGCGGGTTCGAGAACTATGTAGACATGACCGAGACACCTCTACGGGCAATAACCAATGGCGGGACCTGGATGCCCACATTGGTTCCTACATATTCTACGAAGATCTTTATCGGTCGAACCTCTATGCCAAGGATTCAGTTAATCCCGTACAACGTTCCCTTTGTTCTTTGGTATGTTACTTGCCTAAGATTCGATCGTCGGTATCTCCATACCTAGTTCAACCTCGTTACCGACAAGTCTCTTTACTCGTTCCGTAATACAAGATCCCGCAACTAACAATTAGTCACATTGCTTGCAAGGCTCATTGTAATGTTGTATTACCGAGTGGGCCCCAAGATACCTCTCCGTCACACGGAGTAACAAATCCCAGTCTTGATCCATGCCAAGTCAACAGACACCATCGGAGATACCTGTAGAGCACCTTTATAGTCACCCAGTTACGTTGCGACATTTGAGACACACAAGGCACTCCTCCGATATATGTGAGCTGCATGATCTCATGGTCATAGGAACATATACTTGACATGCGGAAAACAGTAGCAATAAACTAACACGATCATATGCTACGTTTGTAGTTTGGGTCTTGTCCATCATATCATTCTCCCAATGATGTGATCCCATTATCAAATGACATCACATGTCAATGGCTAGGAAACCCTAACCATATTTGATCAACGAGCTAGTTCACTAGAGGCATACTAGGGACACAGTGTTGTCTATTTACCCACACATGCAATGTGTTTCCAATCACTACAATTATAGCATGGATAATAAACGATTATCATGAACAAGGAAATATAATAATAAACACTTTATATATTGCCTATAGGGCATATTTCCAACAGTCTCCCACTTGCACTAGAGTCAATAATCTAGTTCACATCACTATGTGATTTACATGGTAATGAATCAAACACCCATATAGTTCTGGTGTTGATCATGTTTAGCCCTTGGAAGAGGTTTAGTCAACGGGTCTGCAACATTCAGATCCGTGTGCACTTTGCAAATATTTATGTCCTTCTCCTCGATGTAGAACCGGATGGAGTTGAAGCGTCGCTTTATGTGTCTGGTCCTCTTGTGAAACCTTGGTTCCTTGGCTAGAGCAATGGCACCAGTGTTGTCACAGAACAGGTTTATTGGATTCAGTGCACTAGGCACTACTCCAAGATCTGTCATGAACTGCTTCATCCAGACACCTTCCTTCGCTGCCTCCGAGGCTGCGATGTACTCCGCTTCGCATGTAGAATCAGCTACCACGCTTTGCTTGGAACTGCACTGGCTTACCGCTCCCCCGTTAAGAATAAATACGTATCCGGTTTGCGACTTAGAATCGTCCGGATCGGTGTAAAAGCTTGCATCGACGTAACCCTTTACGATGAGCTCTTCATCACCTCCATAAACGAGAAACATGTCCTTAGTCCTGTTAAGGTACTTAAGGATATTCTTGACCGCTTGCCAGTGCTCCACTCCAGGATCACTTTGAAACCTTCCGGCCATACTTATGGCAAGGCTGACATCGGGTCTTGTGCACAGCATTGCATACATGATAAAGCCTATGGCTGAAGCATAGGGGATGACGCTCATCTTTTCTTTATCTTCTGCAGTCACTGGGCATTGAGTCTTACTCAACTTCACACCTTGTAACACAGGCAAGAACCCTTTCTTGGACTGCTCCATTTTGAACTTCTTCAAAACTTTATCAAGGTATGTGCTTTGTGAAAGTGCTATTAAGCGTCTCGACCTATCTCTATAGATCTTAATGCCTAATATGAAAGCAGCTTCTCCTAGGTCCTTCATTGAAAAACTCTTATTCAAATATTCCTTCACGCTTTCTAGCATTTCTATGTTGTTTCCAATCAGCAATATGTCATCCACGTATAACACTAGAAATGCTATAGAGCTCCCACTCACTTTCTTGTAAATACAAGCTTCTCCATAAACTTGTATAAACCCAAACGCTTTGATCACCTCATCAAAGCGCTTATTCCAACTCCGAGATGCCTGCACCAGTCCATAAATGGACCGCTGGAGTTTGCAAACTTTGTCAGCATTCTCTGGATCGACAAAACCTTCGGGTTGCATCATATACAACTCTTCCTCAAGGAAACTGTTGAGGAACGCCATTTTGACATCCATCTGCCAAATTTCATAGTCGAAATAAGCAGCTATCGCCAACATGATTCTGACAGACTTAAGCATCACTACGGGTGAGAAAGTCTCATCGTAGCCAACTCCTTGAACTTGTGAAAAACCCTTTGCCACAAGTCGAGCTTTATAGACGGTGACATTACCGTCCGCGTCTGTCTTCTTCTTATAGATCCATTTGTTCTGAATGGCCTTTCGCCCTTCAGGTAGTACTTCCAAAGTCCATACGTTGTTTTCATACATGGATCCCATCTCGAATTTCATGGCCTCTAACCATTTCTCGGAATCCGGGCCCATCACTGCTCCTCCATAGCTCGTAGGTTCATTGTTGTCTAACAACATGACCTCTAAGACAGGGTTGTCGTACCACTCGGGAGCAGTACGTGTCCTTGTCGACCTACGAGGTTCAATAGCAGCTTGATCCGAAGCTTCATGATCATCATCATTAACTTCCTCTTCTACCGTCGTAGGTTCCACAGAAACATCTTTCTGCACTGCGCTACTTTCTGGTTGAAGTAAAGGTTCAATAACCTCATCAAGCTCTATTTTCCTCCCACTCAATTCTTTCGAGAGAAACTCTTTCTCAAGAAATGTTCCGTTCTTAGCGACAAACACTTTGCCTTCGGATCTGAGATAGAAGGTATACCCGACTGTCTCTTTCGGGTATCCTATGAAGACGCATTTCTCCGCTTTGGGTTCCAGCTTTTCAGGCTGAAGCTTTTTGACATAAGCATCACATCCCCAAACTTTAAGAAACGACAACTTCAGCTTCTTGCCAAACCACAGTTCATATGGCGTCGTCTCAACGGATTTTGATGGTGCCCTATTTAAAGTGAATGCAGCTGTCTCTAATGCATAACCCCAAAACGATAGTGGCAAATCAGCAAGAGACATCATAGAACGCACCATATCTAATAAGGTTCGATTACGACGTTCAGACACACCATTACGCTGTGGTGTTCCGGGCGGTGTCAACTATGAAACAATTCCACATTGTCTTAAGTGACTGCCAAACTCATAACTCAGATATTCACCTCCCCGATCAGATCGAAGAAATTTAATCTTCTTGTTACGATGATTCTCAACTTCACTCTGAAATTGCTTGAACTTTTCAAAAGTTTCAGACTTGTGTTTCATCAAGTAAATATACCCATATCTACTCAAGTCATCAGTGAAGGTGAGAAAGTAACAATATCCACCGCGTGCTGCAACATTCATTAGACCGCACACATCAGTATGTATGATTTCCAATAAGTCACTTGCCCGTTCCATTGTTCCAGAGAACGGCGTTTTAGTCATCTTGCCCATGAGGCTTGGTTCACATGTGTCAAGTGATTCAAAATCAAGTTACTCCAAAAGTCCATCAACATGGAGCTTCCTCATGCATTTTACACCAATATGACCTAAACGGCAGTGCCACAAGAAAGTGGTACTATCATTATCAATTCTACATCTTTTGGCATCAATGTTATGAACATGTGTGTCATCACTATTAAGATTCAATACGAATAAACCCCTAACATTGGGTGCATGACCATAAAAGATATTACTCATATAAATAGAACAACCTTTATTCTCTGATTTAAATGAGTAACCGTCTCGCAATAAACAAGATCCAGATATAATGTTCATGCTTAACGCAGGCACTAAATAACAATTATTCAGGTTCATCACTAATCCCGATGGTAATTGAAGAGAGAGCGTGCCGACGGCGATCACATCAACCTTGGAACCATTTCCCACGCGCATCGTCACTTCGTCCTTTGCCAGCCTTCGTTTATTCCGTAGTTCCTGCTTTGAGTTGCAAATGTGAGCAACCGAACCGGTATCAAATACCCAGGCACTACTACGAGAGCTAGTAAGGTACACATCAATAACATGTATATCATATATACCTTGTTTGTCGTTGCCCGCCTTCTTGTCAGCCAGGTACTTGGGGCAGTTCCGCTTCCAGTGACCAATTCCTTTGCAATGAAAGCACTCAGTTTCTGGCTTAGGTCCATGCTTAGGCTTCTTTGTAGGAGTAGCAACTGCTTTGCCACCCTTCTTGGTTTTACCCTTCTTGCCTTTGCCTTTGCCATTTTTCTTGAAACTAGTGGTTTTATTGACCATCAACACTTGATGTTCTTTCTGGATTTCAGACTCAGCGACTTTCAGCATCGCAAACAGCTCGGCGACTGACTTGTTCATCCCGTGCATGTTATAGTTCATCACAAAGCTCTTGTAACTAGGTGGCAGCGATTGAAGAACTCTATCAGTGATTGCCTCCGGCGGAAGGGTAATTCCCAACTCAGCTAGATGATTTGAGTACCTAGACATTCTGAGTATGTGCTCACTAATAGACCCGTTCTCCTCCATCTTGCAAGCATAGAATTTATCGGAGGTCTTATACCTCTCGATCCGGGCATTCTTCTGAAAGATAAACTTCAACTCCTCGAACATCTCATATGCTCCATGACGTTCAAAACGTCTTTGAAGTCCCGGTTCTAAGACATACAATATTGCACACTGAACTATTGAGTAGTCTCTAGCACAAGCCTCCCAAGCGTTCTTAACGTCTTCGGAGGTCATGTCTTCTGGTTGGTCACCAAGCGGTGCATCAAGGACATATGACTTCTGGGAAGCCGTGAGGATAATCCTCAGATTACGAGCCCAGTCAACAAAGTTACTTCCATCATCTTCCAATTTAGCTTTCTCTAGGAACGCATTAAAATTCAGGGGTGCTACTGCGCGAGCCATTCATCTACAACATAAATATGCAAAGGTTACTTAGACTATTGTTCAAGATAATGAGTTTAGTTAATCAAATTACTAAAGCTCCCACTCAAATTGACATCCCTCGGGTCATCTGAGTGTCACATGATCCAAATTCACCAACTCAAGTCCGATCATCACGTGAGTTAAGGTGGCTTCAATGGTGAACATCATTATGTTGATCATATCTACTATATGACTCATGCTCGAACTTTAGGTCACTTGTGTTCCGAGGCCATGTCTGTACATGCTAGGCTCGTCAAGTTTAACCCGAGTGTTCTACGCGTGCAAATCTGGCTTGCACCCGTTGTATGTGAACGTAGAGTCTATCACACCCGATCATCACGTGGCGTCTCGACACGACGAACTTTCGCAACGGTGCACACTCGGGGAGAACACAATTTTATCTTGAAATTTAAGTGAGGGATCACCTTATAATGCTACCGTCGTACTAAGCAAAACAAGGTGCATAAAAGGATTAACATCACATGCAATTCATAAGTGACATGATATGGCCATGAACTTGTGTTTAAGATCTCCATCTTCGAAACACCGGCATGATCTCCATCGTCACCGGCATGACACCATGATCTCCATCATCTTGATCTCCATCAACGTGTCGCCATCGAGGTTGTCACGCCCACCATGCTTCTACTACTATTGCTACCGTTTAGCGATAAAGTAAAGCATTACATAGCGCTTAATGATTGACACGCAGGTCATACAATAATTAAAGACAACCCTATGGCTCCTGCCGGTTGCCGTACTCATCGACATGCAAGTCGTGATAATCTATACATCACATGATCATCTCATACATCACATATATCACATCATGTGATTGGCCATATCACATCACAACATGCCCTGCAAAAACAACTTAGTCGTCCTCTAATTGTTGTTGCATGTTTTACGTGGCTGCTACGGGTATCTAGCAAGAACGATTATCACCTACGCATAAACCACAACGGTGATACATATTTTGCTTTTCAACCTTCTCAAGGACCGCCTTTGTCGGATCTGATCCAACTAAAGTGAGAGAAACTTTCACCCGCAAGCCATCTAAGCAACAAGTTGCGTCGAGGGAACCGGTCTCTCGTAAGCGTACGAGTAATGTTGGTCCGGGCCGCTTCATCTCACGATACCGCTGAACCAAAATACGACCAAGGGAGGAAGCAATCTAAGCATCAACGCCCACAAACCTTTTGTGTTCTACTCGAGATCTCACCGAACCATCAACCTAGCTCTGATACCACTGTTGGGGAACGTCGCATGGGAAACAAAATTTTTCCTACGCACACGCAAACCTATCCATGGTGCTGAGCATCTACGAGAGGGAGAGTGGATCTACGTATCCTTGTAGATCGCTAAGCGGGAAGCGTTAAGAAACGCGGTTGGTGTAGTCGTACTTCTTCGCGATCCAAATCGCCGAGCGTCCCGCGATCTAATCACGAACCATCCCGCGAACCAATCACGAACTGTCCCGCGATCTCGTCATGATCCGTCCCGCGATCCGATCACGAACGTCCCGTGGCCTTGATCACAATCCTTCCGATCTAGTACCGAACGGACGACACCTCCGCGTTCAGCACACGTGCAGCTCGATGATGATCTCCACCGTCTTGATCCAGCAAGAGGGGGTGGAGAAGAGAGAGAGTTCACCAGCAGTGTGACGACGCTCCGGTGTTGGTGGTGGTGGAGCAATTCCGGCAGGGCTTCGCCTAAGCCCTGCAGAAATCTGATCTAGAGGAGCACCGGTGAAACGGGTAGCACGTGGCTGTAAAACTGTGTCTAAACAGCCCCAATCCACCAGTATATAAAGGAGGGAGGGAGAGGCAGCCCTTGGCGCAAGGCCAAGGGCCTCTAGGATTCGGCCGGCTAGATGGGGAGGAGTCCTACTCCTCCTCCACTCCTAGTAGGAGGAGGACTCTCCCTTTTTGCCTTTTTTCACCTTTTTTCTTTAGGACTTTTGCCTCCTGCGCCATGGGCCTCATTGTGTCTGTTCCTCCAGCCCACTAAGGGCTGGTTATTACTATCCACAGCCCATGGACCCTCTGGGGTCGAAATACCCCTCCCGGAGGTCTCCCAGTACACTACCGATGAGCCTGAAACTTTTTCGGCGACCAAAATGGGACTTCCTATATATGAATCTTTACCTCCGAACCATTCTGGAGCTCCTCGTGATGTCCGGGATCTCATCCGGGACTCCGAACAAACTTCGGTCACCACCATACATAACTCTACACTATCGAAACGTCACCGAACCTTAAGTGTGTAGACCCTGCGGGTTCGAGAACTATGTAGACATGACCGAGACACCTCTACGGTCAATAACCAATGGCGGGACCTAGAAGCCCACATTGGTTCCTACATATTCTATGAAGATCTTTATCGGTCGAACCTCTATGCCAAGGATTCAGTTAATCCCGTACAACGTTCCCTTTGTTCTTTGGTATGTTACTTGCCCGAGATTCGATCGTCGGTATCTCCATACCTAGTTCAACCTTGTTACCGGCAAGTCTCTTTACTCGTTCTGTAATACAAGATCCCGCAACTAACAATTAGTCACATTGCTTGCAAGGCTCATTGTGATGATGTATTATCGAGTGGGCCCCGAGATACCTCTCCGTCACACGGAGTAACAAATCCCAGTCTTGATCCATGACAACTCAACAGACACCATCGGAGATACCTGTAGAGCACCTTTATAGTCACCCAGTTACGTTGTGACGTTTGATACACACAAGGCACTCCTCCGATATCTGTGAGCTGCATGATCTCATGGTCATAGGAACATATACTTGACATGCGGAAAACAATAGCAATAAACTGACACGATCATATGCTATGTTTGTAGTTTGGGTCTTGTCCATCATATCATTCTCCCAATGATGTGATCCCGTTATCAAATGACATCACATGTCAATGGCTAGGAAACCCTGACCATCTTTGATCAACGAGCTAGTTCACTAGAGGCATACTAGGTACACAGTGTTGTCTATTTACCCACACATGCAATGTGTTTCCAATCACTACAATTATAGCATGGATAATAAACGATTATCATGAACAAGGAAATATAATAATAAACACTTTATATATTGCCTCTAGGGCATACTTCCAACAGATGCAAGCTTTAACACCAATCCGGATGACTCTTAGTAGCAATCCGGATACGTATAGTGGAGCAACCATTTGGAATAGCTCCAAGTGGAGTGTGGTAGCAGCATTTACAGTTTAACATAGAGATTTGCAAAGTACACACGTATCTGAATGTCGCAGACCCGTTGACTAAAAGACCTCTTTCACATGCAAAGCATGATCGAGCCCCAGAACTCATTGGGTGATAGATTCATAACAATGCGGATCACATGGTGATGTGAACTAGATTATTGACTCTAGTGCAAGTGGGAGACTGTTGGAAATATGACCTAGAGGCAATAATAAATTGGTTATTATCATATTTCCTTGCTCATGATAATCGTTTATTATCCATGCTAGAATTGTATTGATCGGAAACTCAGATACATGTGTGGATACATAGACAACACCGTGTCCCTAGTATGCCTCCAATAGACTAGCTCATTGATCAAAGACAGTTAAGGTTTCCTAGCCATGGACATGAGATGTCATTTGATAACGGGATCACATCATTAGGAGAATGATGTGATGGACAAGACCCAAACTATAAACGTAGCATTTGATCGTGTCAGTTTATTGCTACAGTTTTCTACATGTCAAGTATATGTTCCTATGACCATGAGATCATGCAACTCACTGACACCGGAGGAGTGCCTTGTGTGTATCAAACGTCGCAACGTAACTGGGTGACTATAAAGGTGCTCTACAGGTATCTCCGAGGGTGTCTGTTGGGTTGGCATGGATCAAGACTGGGATTTGTTACTCCATGTGACGGAGAGGTATCTCAGGGCCCACTCGGTAATACAACGTCACAACAAGCCTTGCAAGCAATGTGACTAAGTGTTGGCCATGGGATCTTGTATTACAGAACGAGTAAAGAGACTTGCCGGTAATGAGGTTGAACTAGGTATGGAGATACCGACGATCGAATCTCGGGCAAGTAACATACCGAAGAACAAAGGGAACATTATATGGGATTGACTAAATCCTTGACATAGAGGTTCAACCGATAAAGATCTTCGCAAAATATGTAGGAACCAATATGGGCATCCAGGTCCCGCTATTGGTTATTGATCGTAGAGGTGTCTCGATCATGTCTACATAGTTCTCGAACCCACAGGGTGTGCACACTTAAGGTTCAATGACGCTTCCGTTGTATAGAGTTATGTATGGTGGTGACCGAAGGTTGTTCGAAGTCCCGGATGAGATCCCGGACGTCACGAGGAGATCCGGAATGGTCCGGAGGTAAAGATTGATATATGGGATAATAGTGTTTGGTCTCCGGAAGGGTTCCGGAATTCATCAGAAATAGTTTCAGATGTTTCCCGAAATGTTCGGGGTACAGGAACACTTTATTTGGGCCAAGGGGTAAAGCCCATGAGGCTTTAGGAAGGTGCAAAAGCTGTTTTGCGGAAGCCAGGGCCCAGACGCCAGGGACCCTGGCGTCTGGGGCCAGACGCCGAGGACCTTGGCGTCTGGTCCTGTAGTCCGAGAAGGACTCTTGCCTTGCGGGAAAACCGACCTTGAGGAGGATTTTTCTTTAAGTTTCGACCCAAGGCTCATCATATAAATAGAGGGGCGAGGCTAGCACTTGGGACACATCAAGAAACCCTAAGCCACGTGCTGCCTCTCCTCTAGTTCGTAGTTTCTCCTCTAGATCGTTTTCAGCAGTGCTTAGGCGAAGCCGTGCTGGAATTGCTCCACCACCATCGCCGCAATGCCCTCGCGCTGCCGGAGAACTCGTCTACCTCTCCGCTCCCTCTTGCTGGATCAAGAAGGCGGAGATCGTCATCGAGCTGTACGTGTGCTGAACGCGTAGGTGCCGTCCGTTCGGCGCTAGATCGGAAGGACCGTGATCAAGATCGCGAGACGATTCGTGATTGGATCATGTGACAGATCGTGATGAGATCGTGGGACGGATTGTGATTGGATCGTGGGACGAATCGTGATGGGATCGTGGGACGCCCGACGATTTGGATCGCGAAGACGTTCGACTACATCAACCGCGTTTCTTAACGCTTTCCGCTTAGCGATCTACAAGGGTATGTAGATCCACTCTCCCTCTCGTAGATGCTCATCACCATGGATAGATCTATCGTGTGCGTAGGAACTTTTTTGTTTCCCATGCAACATTTCCCAACAAAAACTTCAAACGAGACGCCACCATTTTTGCATTTATTTTATATACCACATTGCATAAGCTGATTGGCCTAAACTGGGTTACCTTCTCCGGTGCGTTAACCTTTGGAATCATTACGAACGTCGTATCGTTCCACCCTGTAGGGATAGAACATGTGTTGATTGCTTGCAAGACCTCCTGAATTAAGTCATCCCCAAGCATGAGCCAAAACCTTTTATGAAAAATGGCATGGAGTCCATCTGGATCTGGAGCTTTTAAGTCCCCAATATCAAATAAGGCCTTACAAACATCTTCAACAGTATAAGGGGCAATAAGAGCATTGTTCATTTCGGTCGACACTCTCTTTTGGACAAGGGACAATACTTTTTGATTCGGGTGTTGAACTTCCGAGGTGAAGAGCTTAGAAAAATAATCAGTAATGTGATCCTTCAAGTCGTTCTCTTTTCTCCAAATCCCAGAATCATCTAGAATTTTCTTTATATTATTTCTTTTTTTCCGGGCCGTCGCTGCATTATGGAAGAAAGACGTATTGCGATCCCCGTGCATCAACCAGTTTGCACGACCTCTTTATAGTGAGAAGATTTCCTCTTGATCCCAAAGGTTTTCAATTATCACAATAATTTCCTTCTGACGACCACGGGCTTCTGTACTCACAGGCCACGTCTCAGTTTCTCTAACTCCTTTTTTAATTTATTAATTCTCCGCTTCGTGCTTTTGAGAATTTCCCTATCCCAAGAATGCAAATCATTATGCACAACTATCATGAGCAAGTGAAGGGCCAATACTTGCTAGCTTCGTGCAAAGCACACTATTTTTTTAGGTATTGGTCAACATGTTTGCTTGGGTCTGCGTTATGACCCTTTGACAATACCTATAAACATTATTGATGACTAATAAAAGCGTATTTTGACTTAAAAAAACTATAAGTGACCAGGAGAAGCATTCTCCAACTTTTCTCCATCAAAGCGAACCAACATATGATTGGATGGTTAGAGAGACAGTCCTATCCCCAGTCTATCTGGGTTCAAGTCCTATTGCCTACATTATTCCTAGATTTATTTCAGAATTTTTCGACGATGTGCATTCAGTGGGAGGAGATGTTCCCGTCGACGATGAGACGCCTATGGTGACTTCGTAAATCTAAGATGATATGTCGGCCCAGTCTCTCGCAGGTGCTCATAAGGATAGGGTGTGAGTGTGTGCGTTCGTAAAGATAAGTATATGTGTATATATATATAAACGTTTGCGTCTGTATTGTGTTAAGAAAACTTTTCTCCATCAAATAGTATACATAGTATTTTTAGTAAGGGGAGGAGGAACGTATTACTACTAAACTAAGCATCCTTTTCTTTTTACGAACCAACCCGTGATTAGATGGTTGGAGAAACCGTGGTGTCTTCGGCCCATCAAGATTCAAGTCCCGATGCTTGCATTTATGGCTTGTTTTATTTCAGTATTTCCGATGATGCACATTCAATGGAAGGAGATGTTTCCGTTGACGACGAGGCGTTTACGGTGACTTCATAAATCTTAATATGACATGCCGGTTCTGTATCTCGATGGTGCTTATAAAGATATGATATGCATGTGTGAGTTTATAAGAGTGAGTGTCGCGTGTATATAAACGCTTGTGTTTGTACCGTGTTAAAAAATATC
Source organism: Hordeum marinum (assembly GCA_022496015.1). Lineage (NCBI taxonomy): Eukaryota > Viridiplantae > Streptophyta > Magnoliopsida > Poales > Poaceae > Hordeum > Hordeum marinum. The sequence continues at coordinate 115,874,264 of CM039672.1, forward strand.
TTTTTTATTTTATCTAGACGCCTAGCATTTTACAAGGCCTCATGGGCCTCTATAGCATGGGCGGATACGCCGGGTTGTCTAATCTGGGCTAGTTTTATCAAAAGGCCTCATGGGCCTCTATAGCATGGGCGGATACGCCGGGTTGTCTAATCTGGGCTAGTTTTATCTGCACTTCATACCGCACAACTCATTCCCCACTCCCCGCCCACTACCGAAAACCCTACCGCCTTGCCGCCGCCGCCGCCATGGCTTCGTCGTCGTCTCCGGCGAGTAGCCGCCCGCCTGGCCCGTTTGCTATAGGGTTGGAGTCCTCGGCTAACAAGATTGGCGTCGGCGTCGTCTCCATCTCCGGGCAAATTCTCTCCAACCCGCGCCATACGTACATCACCGCGCCAGGCCACGGTTTCCTGCCCCGGGAGACCGCGCAGCACCACCTCGTCCACCTACTCCCTCTACTCCGCGCTGCACTCGCCGAGGCCGATGTCTCTCCTGCCGACCTCGCCTGCATTTGCTACACCATGGGCCCCGGCATGGGCGGACCACTCCAGGTCGCCGCCGCATCGGCCCGGGCTCTGTCGCTCCTATGGGGGAAACCTCTTGTCGCCGTCAATCACTGTGTCGCGCACATTGAAATGGGCCGCGCGGTCACTGGCGCCGTGGACCCCGTTGTGCTCTACGTCTCAGGTGGCAACACGCAGGTCATCGCGTACAGTGAAGGGAGGTACAGGATCTTCGGTGAGACCATTGATATTGCCGTCGGGAACTGCCTCGACCGCTTTGCGAGGATCCTCGAGCTCTCTAATGACCCGAGCCCTGGGTATAACATCGAGCAGGTAACCTGTTCGTCAAATGCTATTTCTCTCTATATGACTTCCAGTTTACTAATGTTATTTATAGCTCTATATGCACATATATGCTCGTTTCTAGTTTCAGTTGTGATTCAGGCCTAACTGCGTGAGTTGTTTAGTTGCTTCAAGCACTTCGATCTGTATGAGATAATAACATAAATAGATTAATTATGAGATATACAAACTAAACTGAGAATGTGGAAAATTGGAATTTTTATCTGGTTGATTTGTGAATTGATCTTCAATGTGCCGAGGTGGTGATTCTTGCTTGTATGAGATAATATTTGCGAGTGAGAGGACCATGTGTTATTGCATATGACCGATGTAGCCATGTAGGATGATTGGATAACATTGAGTAAACAATTGGATTTGTGATGCCATTTTGATATTCAAGTCCATTGGACTGCCCTCCAGATTAGCTTATACAATATGTTGTTGTAATGGAAACAATGGGTGATTAGGGGGTGTGGTTACCAATGTTGCCGCAATCGAGATTATCATGAATGTCATTAGTAAAGGGAGCTCAATAATTATTTAACCAGGGGTGTGCACGACGGCCTTACAACGAATGTGGCCGTACACCGACAATATTGACACTTCAATTTTTTTAATTAGTCTCAGTTGCCTCGACGTACTGTGATCTAGTCCCATGTTAGGAAAGAATCGAGGGAGGTTTGTTCGGTGGCCTCGAACATCGGTCCGAGTCGAACGAAGCTCCTTGGACATGGCCCTAGAGCTTCCCGTACGAGGCTTGAAGCTCTAGTGCCCCCCCCCCCCTCCTTGATTCTCTTGAGAGTGATCGTGTTACATGCACATGGGGGCTTTATATAGCCTATGGGTCCTTCACAAATGAACAAGACTACCCTTGAGATGTGGAGCGCTAGTGGAGCTAATTTTTGGTGCACGGGTCCATTGTGTACTAGGAGGGGACGCCCATATCCTATGGTGGACCAATCCCTCTCATCCCTCCACCATGTTGGGATTCTTCACTTAGGCTTCTTTGCCTTCATTTGCCTCTTCAACTTGGTCTTATCTTTTTTCTTTCATTTGACTTGGTGGTCATTGTTGGTTGCTTGACCTGTATTGGCTTGGCTTCATGTGAATATCGAAAGTTGAAGCATAGGTTTATATGCACCCTATAGGGTTTGAATACATGTGATTATCAAATAAATTACCAAAAAATGCAGTGCTAGATTGTATAGATGCACACATTTGTGCAATATAATTCTTTGTGCATTGTACAAAGTATGTAGAGATATAGACATTATAGATGCTCAAATGGGCCCATAACCCACATGTCTCAGGACCAAGACCCGACTTTGATACAAACACCGTCGGAACCTGGGACCTGAATTATACAAATCTAGCTATGGAGGATGATACATAAAGCTGAGATTCACGCTCATCCAACAACAACAATATTTGATGGTCTCTCAACTCCATATTCTCTTAGAGTGCTCGGAACATTCAAGCCACTGCCCTCACTATTGGATCACCTCGTTTGAGCGGGGCGGTCTCAAACATTCCTTCAATTGATGCAACCGAGCCGAAGCATCAATACGACCCAGCCACAACCAATAAAATGGACACACGGTTGGAGTAGCATGATATAGCTCTTAAGCATCACCCCCATTCGATCATCTGCTAGCACACGCATAACATAGATTCCAAGACCCTACACACAACGTGCACTTTATATCAATACTTGCATCATGCACGCTGTGTGTGTGAAAACAAGTAACACAACTCTACCATTGAAAGCATATATAACAAAGTTTCATGAGAGCAAAGATAGCAGTTATATTAAAAGCAGAGGCCACATGACCCGACAGTACATCAAGCATCAGCGGAAACGAAATATTTTTGAGTACAAAACATGTTTAACGAAAGTCTAAGAGGGATGGACAAAATACAATGACCCTTCCAAAGGCATAGATTTCTATCTGGGACTTCCAAACTACACACCGACGTTGAGATTCTCGTAGTAACCACCATGGGGGTTGCAAGCCTACTCTACAACAAGTTATTAATGAACAACAAGGGTGAGTACAAATGTGCTCTGCAAGACTTACATCAGAACTAGCTACATCTATCTTAATCTCCACAGTAATACACCACCTTGAACCCTCCCACAACTCGCCTGCAATGAAGCAATCACTTACATGACAATTTTAAAGTAACCATTAAAGTTGTCTATGATCAAGCAACAATCTCCAAGTTGGCCTAACCGCAGACATGGCTATTCGAATAGATTTAACCTTGTAGGGGTGTACCAATTTACCCATACACGTGTTAATCGGCTCTTAGCGTCACATCACACCCGCCCATTGGGGTGCTGACATAGGGCGATGGACCACAACACTCCCTCTACGCTGCATCTAGTCCAACTAGTCACCCATCTGAGTTTTACCTGAATTGTGTGTCCGGCCGAATCTTTGATACAACATCAACTTTTGTATGGACGACCCAAGCCTATCCCACAATATAGTTTTATCCACTTGACAAGCCGTGCTACAATCCTACCATGTCATGCCAATTATCTTTCTATGCATATACCAAATGAAAACTCTGAATTATGTGACTCTTGGACCGGTCTGAGGTAAGATACCAGGCCAAGAGGTGACCCATATAACCCCCGTCTGGTTAGCACACTCAGTCTTGGATCAGGATAATGAGAGGTCAGGTCCTAACAGCGGCATCCGTGAGACAACACACCATGTATGTTCTCCAACATGGCCCCTCACATCTACCTAATGTGGTTCATCTCCCAGATGGATCAAGACTCACACAACTCTAAGCATAGCTAAGCACGGCAAGAGTGTAGGGCCGACATGAGGATAATACAAGCAAAACTGCTTACATGCTTCACAAATAGAATCTTGTCTCTAGGAACCCTATCACTTATTCAACGAATACTAAGCTGATCTCTATCTCTAATTTATCTCTATTCCTAATTAAACTAGTACTCTAGATTTACTTAGATACTCCCTCCGTTCCTTTATATAAGGTGTATTTTTTTTGATAAAATTCCACAATGTAAGGCGTATTTCTTCTAATTCCTCGTAATTCCGTCATTATCCCTTCAAAAAAGTATCTTTCCCCTGATTACATGCATCTCTTCTTGTAAAGAGAAAAAGGAAAATATCTCTCTCCTGATTGCGTGCATCTCTTACCTCCCTAGCCTAAATGATTTACTTGCCGCTAATCAATGATTTATCCAAGGTTAATTTCGTCCTAACATGTGTGTAATTATGTGCCTTGGTCACCGTGCCAAAAATAGTACACCTTACATAAAGGACTGGAGGGAGTAATGCCTAATTCTATGTTTATGCACATATAATGTTAATTAGTTGGGGAAAGATTAGAGATGCTCCATAATGATAAGATATTAATTGAGGAACAGGTAAGCCATCTTTATTTAAAATAAAGAGGGGCATGTATCTACTGCCAATCAAGCAGTGGTGAAGTGTTTATCAATCTAATGTCCTTCTTTATTCATCCTCCCAAATCTATGTTATATTCAATATTCTCCAATTCTCCATACCCTGCCAATTTGACCATCATTATCCGATTATCCTTTAACGATTGAGCTATTTTTGATTATTTACATTGCATGGACTTGATGCCAGTTAGGTGATATACACTTCATTGAGTTAAGAATAGATTAGGCATGTGGACTTGACTTAATGTATAGGTTCTCGTACCTATTTTTAAAGTTGTTGCAAAACTCTGGCCTACTCTGGCCGTTATTGTTGTTCTTTCTGTTGCAAAACCTGGGGTAGATCAGACTTCGTACAAGAGATCGGTGTTGATAAATTTGACGGAACTTTGAAGTTGTTCCTATATTGTTCTTTGTCAATTTTCTTCTTGCTTCTGTTGAAATTCATGATTATCACGTTACTTAGTCAGGTAATTTGACCTATAATATCGTATTTCAACCATACAGTTGGTATGCTATATGGACTTGTTTATTTGTGCTGTCAAAGTATATTCGCCTTTTACCAAGATTCTTTTCACACCAGTAAGCCACAGGACTAAGTTTTCTTAAATTGTTGAATGTGCTCAAATTATAAACATTGGACGATTTTCATTGTTCTGCAGTGTTAAGGATCTTGACTAATATCCTGGAAATTGTTTGAAAATCCAGCCATAGGCCCATGGTAGGAAATCTTGATCAAGTTAAGTTCGGTATGATATGCAGAAATATTTAAGTGATGTTGGGTTTGAACTGTGGAAGCCTATTTCCTTTATTAGCACTTGGGGCCTCTTTGATTCGTGGATTTCCAAAACGCACGAACATTAAAAACATAGGAATGGATTGGTATGCCATCTTCAATCCTACAGGATTAGTATGGGTGTTTGGTTGAGCGCAGGAAAAACGTAGGATTCTTCACATGAGGTTGGAGTGGATGGAAATTTTCCTACGAAAACTTACTGCATATAATTCCCAAGGAAATTTTTCTATGGATTGTAATCCTACAAATCAAATAATGCACATAGGAAAAAATCCTAAGGATTTGAATCCTCCAAAATTCTCTAGTAAGTAATCCTTTGAATCAAAGGGGCTGTATTGAGCAATTGAAAAGCTGATTTGAAATGCGGGAGTAAATTAATGTTTGAAATAGAGTCAACGGATGAAGCAGATTCATTAATAACTCAATGTACAGATAAAAAATGAAAACGAACATACAACGTAAATGGTTTCTACCATGGTTATGAGAAAAGAATGTTAAAACACTAAAAGCAGTTGTGCAATGTAAGTGATATTGGTGTGTACTTTCCATCTCATTTTGGCCTGTCCCTCCCATCCTTTTTGAAATAAAAGGTTATTCCCATTCCCGCGAGAGATGTATGGTTGTGTCATGTAGTCTTCATCTTTCCCAGTGGCATGTTTATTCAGTTTACTCTACATGTCTTCCCCTCTTCCAGCTTGCAAAGAAGGGAGAGAAGTTCATCGACCTCCCTTATGTTGTAAAGGGTATGGATGTGTCGTTTAGTGGCATATTGAGCTTCATCGAAGCTGCAGCAATTGAGAAGCTTGAAAATAATGAGTGCACACCAGCAGACCTGTGCTACTCTTTGCAGGTATGATGTATTATTGAACTCCTTCAGTTTATCCTTGTACAGGTAACGATTAAGCTTACTTTGATTGGAGATAAGTTGTATATGTTCTAATTACAACAGTTGGTGGCCATATCCAGGAAACTCTCTTTGCTATGCTTGTTGAAATCACTGAACGTGCCATGGCACATTGTGATTCGAAGGATGTTCTTATTGTTGGTGGTGTTGGATGCAATGAACGTTTGCAAGAGATGATGAGGATTATGTGCTCAGAGAGAGGGGGTAGGCTGTTTGCAACTGATGATCGATATTGTATAGACAATGGTGCGATGATTGCATACACTGGTTTACTGGCATATGCACATGGTGTGATCACACCCCTGGAGGACTCGACATTTACTCAAAGGTTCCGGACTGATGAAGTTCATGCAATTTGGAGGGAGCAGGAGGTGCCAGTATTAAATAACATGGATTCTGATACAGTAGCTGAAGTATCCATAGATGGAGCCTCTGTGCCGACTCCAATTGCTGTAGATTCCTGAGGTACAATTGATCTTTCCAGTTTTGTGCTGCTGCTGATTGCTTTCTTGCGACAGTTAATGTAATTTAGACATGAGGTAATATCACCGGTGGTGTTTAAACTTGTTACTGATGTTTATTTTGGTGCCTGAACTGGTTCTAGAATTTAGCACAAGCGTCCAAATACAATGGTAATCCTAGCTGTACGACGTACAATGCGCTGATGTGGCAGAATATTTCGATTAGCATATACGTGGCGTGGGAGGCACTTCTAATAGAGGGCTGCTTTATATATGTCTCTGACTAGCGGGCCCACATGTCAGCACAAAGGGAAAAACCCAATTAAAATTCGTTGTACCTAGCATTCAAACTAGTTCTAGAGGATCGTTGTTAGTTTTTTAAATTTGTAAAAAGTAAGTAAATTATAATTATAGTAATAAGTATAAAGTTGAAATACTAGTGTGTTATAAATATTATATATATAAAATATAACTTATTTAGCATAATGTTCAAGTAATTTTAAATAGTATTGATATACTATTTTTGGACAAATCGTACAAAATAAATTGTATTTCTTGTTCTAAAATTATTTGTATAGTTTAAAATATCATTAAAAATCAGAATTTAGAAATATATTTTTAATTATACAATTATTTGAATAATTATATGCTCATTTTGTAATTCCTAAGTTTGTTGTTTAAGATTTTTTTGTATAACAAAAAATATTCATATCTATGCAAAACATCGACTATATTTTAGTTATGTAAAAAATATGAATATGTGTCACAAGTGAAAGTCATTACAAGCGAATATTAATAAAAGTGTGAACATTAAAAAACAATAGTTGAACAGTTTATAAATAAGTTATGGTATTTGTCAGTATAATATCTATAACACACGAATGTTGAAAATTTACTTTTATTACTGTGATCATAGTTGACATAGGTTTTTACAAATTTCTAAAAAACTAACACGTCTTCCTGGACATACATAAAGAGTCTTTATCCCCGTTGAGTATGAAAAAACTTGAAGGCAGACTGGCTAGCTAATTCTGCAAATTTTATTGTTTATTTTTCATTTGTGCTGAAAAATGTGCGCCCCTTGTCATGGAGACATTTATAAAGAAAGCCATCTATTCTAAATGGGTCCCATGCCATGTGTGCGTGCTGATCAAAACATGATGTTACATCAGCGCATTATTACGTAGCGCATTATACGTCTATGGATGAGATTGTCACCGTACGTGCACGCTTGTGCCAAGTTCTTGAATCAGTTTGAGGTATTTTTTAAGTTCAGGCACTAAAGTGAATATTGATGACAAGTTTAAATACCACTGGTGATATTACCTTTTAAGGGCCTCTTTGATTCGTGAGATTCCAAGAACGCAGGAATATGAAATGTATAGGGTTGGAGTGACATGTCCATTGGAACCCTATAGAATTAGGAATGAGTATTGGATGTAAAAGAAAAAACAAAGGAATTGTAAGAAGAGGTTGGAGTGGATGTTAGATTTCCTATGAAATGTGGTACAAAAGATTTCATAAGAAAAAATCTTATGAGATCCAATCCAATGAATCAAAGGACCAATGTAGAAAAAAAATACTAAGGATTGCAATTTTCCAAAAACCATATGAAATTCCTTTGAATCGAAGGAGCCCTAAAATTACAACTCTGCAAATAAGCTTTTTCTCTCCTGGATTTCTTGGATAGCTGCACAATATGGCCCTCTTGTTTGATTCTCGATATTTGAAATCGTAGTTTGACAGTCAGATGTGACCATGTTTGAAAGGTTCAAATCATCGGTTAGCACCAATCCTTCTCTACATGCCAAGGCTTCTAGGGTCTCCGGATCAGTAACATGTGACCATGTATTTACCGTTCTCGCCTCTGTAGAAAGTCATTGCTAGCCCAGTCAGACCATCCCATGAGAACGACCCATCGACATTGATTATGCTACGGTGTTGCGTGTTGATCACATGTGTCCATGGAGTCCGACCGTGTGTAGTTGATTACAGCGTATTCAGCTCCGCCGGATACAATTCAACAAAATTGCGAGTTTGCTCTGGAGTTCTACTTGGGGAACTAGCGCGCACGCGTAGGACATTGTTGGCTCGCAACCCATTTGTGTCGATCTAGCTGCTCCGCTCGCAATACTTCTCTTTTCTTTCACTAGCTACATCCTGGATGGATGTGGAAAAAGTACACGACTTAAAAACAGGTTCGTGGTTTCAGAAGAAAAATCATGAATATGATTTTATTTTCACAAATTCAAAACAAGGTCATGAATTAAAAAATCATTAATCTAAAAGAAAAAGTGAATTTTCAGAAAGTACGTGATGCGTCTTCAATGTTCTCTAATTTGTTATTGCTCCATGCTATTATATTACTATTTTTAGATGCTTCATATGCATTATACGTTGTTTTATATTATTTTCGAAACTAACCTATTAATTCAGTGCCTAGTGCTAGTTGTTGTTTTTTTGCGTCTTTTTGGCTTCTCATGAAATCAATACCAAACAAAGTCCAAATGCAACAATTTTTTTTGATGATTTTTTGGGACAAAACTAAGACCTGAAAGTTTTGGAGGGAGACCAGACGCCACACGAGGCGGCGCCAAGCCAATAGGACGTGCCGGGGGGGGGGGGGGGGGGTCGGTCCCTGATAGCTTGGGACCACCTCCCGACGCCTCTTGACCTATCTCCGCTTCTATAAATCCTAATATGTTGGGGAAACACCAGAGAGCCACCCGAAATACTTTTTTCGTTGCCATAAGCTTCTGTTCCGCCCTGATCCCATATGGACCCCTGTTCTGGTGCCCTACCGGAGGGGGGATCGATCACAGAGGGCCTATACATCAACCTTGTTGCTCCAATGGTGATGTGCGAGTAGTCTACCACATACCTACGGGTCCGTAGTTAGTACCTTGATCTCTCTCTCCCTCCCTCTCTCTCTCTCCCTCTCTCTCTCCCCTCTCTCTTCCTCCCCCCCTCTCTCTCTCTCTCTCCCTCCCTCCCTCCCTCCCTCCCTCCCTCTCTCTCTCTCTCTCTCTCTCTCTCTTCTTCTTCAATGCAACACCGCGATTCCCACGGTGATCCATCCTATGTAATCATCTTTGCGGTGTGTTTGTTGGGATCCGATGAACTGTGGGTTTATGTTCAGATTATTCATGAAAACTATTTGAGTCATCTCTGAATTCCTATACGCATGATTATGATATGACACGTATTGTATTGCTGCCATTAAGGATAAAAAGATGGGATTTATTCATATTGCTTGAGATTACTTTGTCTACATTATGTCATCTTGCTTCAAGCATTACTGTGTTTTTACTTAATACTCTAGATGCATGCTAGATAGCGGTCGATGGGTGGAGTAATAGTAGTAGATGGAGGGGGGAGTCGGTCTAATTGCTTATGGACGATGATGCCTATATGTGTGACCATTGCCATGAATAAATATTACATAACTACGCGCTTCTTTATTATCTATCTATCACTACGTAATACTTACAAGTAACGAGTTCAAGGGGCTTGACAATCCTATTGCCCGCGTTGGGTGCAAGTGTTTGCTATTTTATGTGTAGGTTCTGGCGACGAGCATTTGCGTGGTCCTCCTATTGGTTCGATAACCTTCGTTCTCACTAAGGGAAATACTTATCTCTATTGTGCTCCATTTCCTCTCCTTTTCGGGAAAAAACCCAACGCAGTTTATGACGGTGTCCTGAACTAAGGGGTACTCACCACGTCGTCTCCCGACTAGTGGGTCAGGACGGGGACCCCCATGATGATTCACTAATGGGCCACTTCGGGCAGCCCATGCCGAATACAGGAAGGATTCCACAAGACTTGGCGCACAAGACAAGGACTCCTCTAAACCCTAGGCCTACGGTGCATATATAAACCGATGCCAAGCTAGTCAATCCCGATCTCATATTCATTACTACAATCTCGTGGTAGATACCTGTACTATGTACCAACCCCATATCAGTACAATCAAAAGCAGGACGTAGGGTACTATCTCCTTGAGAGAGCCCGAACCTGGGTAAGATCCTGTGTCCACGTTACCATCGCTCCAAGCTGCCTAGCTTAGGACCCCTACTATGAGATACGCCGGTTTTGACACCGACAATGGTGCTTTCATTGAGAGCCTTCTGGGTAGTCGCCGCGATGCGATGGGAATTCAGATCGGCTCCAGCGCGATCTACGCGTCGAACCGAGCTACATCATCAACATCAGCATCTTCGTCGCCAGCTTGACTGGTCACCTCGACTATGCGGAGGACTGCGCTCCATGTCGGATCATATAGATCGGACGGGTGTCTTCATCAACATCAACTCCAATCTAAACCAAGATCTTGGAAGAATCCTCCATGGTGCTCGGGGGCTCAACGTTAACATTTCCTTCGCGTGATCATGCAGCTTTTTTGGATAGCGGATTCGTGTTCGTTGTGTCCACCTTCTCGAGTGTCGTTTTGACGATTACTTTGGTGAAATTGTGCGGAATTGAGTCTAGAACGATCCTGCAAAATTTTGTCGTGTTCCGGTGGAGGAATCTCCGACGATGTACAATATACCGGAGCCCTATCGAATCTGGACGAGTTTAGGGCGAGGAGTCCAACATCTAGCTCGGACGTCCGCTGGGAAATCCCACCGTTCATCGACTGCGGAATTCCTATACTGACCACCCCTCATAATTTCAGCTCGATCCGACCGTCCAAACTTCGGGAAACATCTGATTAGTAGAACGAATTTTGGATCTGTTTTCTGCACGAAAATGAATTCGACCCGAGTTCATCCTTTTCATGAACGGGTTGTCGGACGTCCTTTTTGAAGGAAATTTTCTCATCATCTCGGTCATTCAACCAAGATTTCGGCATCGCGAGGGCCAAATTATCATCAAGTGAACCTCGTCATCCGCGGGTTGTATGGATCAGGCGCTCCGTTGCTTCATCAAGCTAGCACCAAACTCGTCACAAATTCTGATCTGCATCGGCATCGTCGCGCCATTACTTTTTCAAGCTGACGTCCACCACGCCGACCTGCTTCGACACGTCGGCTGGCATGGGGCTCTAGCGCCACCTAGCCAACCTGCTCCGTCACCTCGGCTAGACCGGGGATTTGGCATCCCTTCATCAACCTGCTCCGGGGACTTCGGTGTCACCAGCCGACGTGCTTCAACACCTCGGCTAGCATGAGACTTCGGCGTCACGAGCCGACCTGCTTCAACACCTCGGCTGGCATGAGACTTCGGCTTCACCAGCCGACCTGCATGAGACTTCGGTGTCTGTCGATCACAGATTCACCATGTTAACTGGACCGAGGACTTCATCTCGCCACATCGACCGTGCAGTGTCACCACTTCGTCAAGCCAAACTCTTCGTTCAGGCACCTCGACGCCCAGACCATATTCCTTTACTTATTTGCTTCACTTAAATTAACTAAGTAGAATAATTTTTTTATATATTATTATCTTTATTTGTTATTACTCTTGGCTTGCACTATATTGTGTGCACAGGAAATTGACTTCGACTGCCGTCACGCGGTCACCCCGACGTCACCTTGCCCACCTACTCCACCACCTCGGCTAGACCAGGGGCTTCGCCTCGCCACATCGGCCGAGCCGTGACACTACTTCGGAGTGCCGAACTCCTCGTTCGGTCACCTCAGGAGGTCTTGGGGGCTGGGACCTCGGTCATGCCGAAGACTACACACTGGATCTGTCAAAGTTTGATGGGCGTCCTTGTCCCGCCACAAGCCCGAATCGCGTCATCGACACCGAGCACATTAATCAGCTAAGTCGCTTTCATGCTCAAAAGACTTCCAGTTTTAAATTTTGTTCGGTTCGATCAAGCGTTATACTTTTTTGACAAAAAAATGTTTGTGAAAATTTTTCTTTGTCAAATCTTTATTTGTTACAAACAAATTCAAATACCCCATTTACTTCGGGGCTTCCTTTATGAAACCTTTTCTCTTTGCATGAGATTATTATTGCACAACTTCTTTCCTTGCTCGTGTATTATGCCAAAATATGCATCATGTTGACTTAAGTGTTCTGCAAAGCTGGGTTGCCTGGCTCCTGTGCTTACCCCTACGTTCCCGATTGTTCGGCTAGGGAGTAAAGGGAGCACCTCTGCGATTGTTATGATCGGATCATCCGAACTCATACCTCACATGAGTGAAGCCGAAAGCTAGCACTCTTATTGTTTTTGTGACAGCCCAAGTGCTGCCCCTACCTTTATTTGGCATGTAACCTATTGCATGAACCTTGTGCCATGAGATTAATGAGATTGCACCTTGTCATGCCATGCTTTGTTTTGAATCCATGCATCATTTCATCCATCATGCATTTTAATTCTTATGTGGCCTTGTGTGATTGGTGGGGTGTGATCTTGAGTGTTGTGTGTGATGTGGTGGAATGTTGGTGTGCAACCCTCCTTTTCTTCCCTCTCTTTTCTTTTCAACAAACCTTCCAATACCCCCCCTTTTGCTTCATGTTATTTGTTAAGCAGAATTAAGTTGCTATTTATATGATTTAAGAATGTTCAAGAGGTAGCCCTATATGTGTTATGAATTTTGAGTATGGGTGTTTTGATGTTTGAAGTTTGTGTGCTTGTGAGTTTTAAATAACAGAGGGCTGCCTATTTTAAAATATTTAAATTACTTGTCCTAAAAATCAACTTAATATTTGTATTAAATAGTGCATAATATTTTCTTTACAAAAGTATTTTTGTTTGCACCAGAACCCTTTTGTTTTTCTCTGGGTTTTTTCCCTTGTGTTGTGGTGTTTTTAAAAAAAGAATAAGCTTTCTATTTTTTTGTTGGATTTGAGAGAGTGTGTGCGTGTGGGCTGTGTCCTCCCGGCCCACGCGGCCCAGCAGGTAGCTGTCAGCTACCTGCCTCGTCCTCCTTCGTTAGGAGGTTTAGAGAGAGTGAGAGCGTGAGAGAGCCGACGTCGTCACCGTTAGGGGCTCACGGACATCGAGGCCGGCCCCCCTTTATAAGTGCGTGAAGCCCTAGGTTTCTTCTTCCTCCTCGCCACCGCCGCTCCCCTTCTCCCCTCCTTCGTCTCCCTCTTCCTCCTCTCTTCTTCCCCCTTTAGGTAAGGATTCAGAGAGCAGGGAATTCGGAGAGCAAAGAGGTCGCCGTCGTCTTCACGCCTCCGGCGGGCCTCGTCATTGGCGGAGATGGCGTGGAGCAAGGCGCCATCGTCCTCGATCCATTCCCGAAGCTAGGAGGCTCTAGGAGGCCGTCTTCTTCCTCCTCGCCACCGGATCGTCATCGGGTCTTCTTCCTCTTCGTATGCGTCGTCGTCTCCGCCTCTCCTTCCTCTTCGCGCGTCCGGATCGTCGTCGCCCTTCCCTCGGTGAGCAGTCGATGCGCAGCCTCCTCCCCTTGTAGCTAGTGCCGTCGCCGTCGTGCTCGTGTCACCGCTGGTCAGAAAAGCTCATGCTTGAGCTTGCCTCCTTCCCCCTCGTCGCAAGATGAGCAGAGGGATGGGTTCCCCGTAGTGCCCGCGAGCCCCGCGTCCTTCCTATCGCACCGCTAGTGCCGTAGATCGCCAGAGCCGCTCACCGCCGTTGCCTGTCGCCGCAGCTATTTTTTTCTTCAGTTTCGTCAGAGAGTTAGAGAGCGTGTGTGCATTAGAGGGCAGATGCCCCTCCTTTGTCATCAGTCGCGCGCGTAGCAGGGTGGTAGCTCCAGGGGGAAATGACCCTGAGGTCAGGGGTTCGAGCTCGACCCCCTCTCTCCTTTTTTGTTTTATTTTTTCTTTTTGTTTTCTTTTGTTTTCTTCCTTGCTATACATGTATGTGTGTGTAGTTTAATTCTAGCTTGTGTTTTTTTATTTTGCTTGCTTGAGTGTTGTGTGTGTGTGCTTAGTGCATACATACACACGTGCTTGTGTATGTGATTTGTGAGTGTGTGTATGTGTATGTGCATGTGAGTATGCACATATGCATGAGCTTGTGAGTGTGTGTGCTTCTTGCATACACACTTGTGTAGTGTAGTGTGTGTAGTGCATATGTGTGTGTGCACATATGCATGTGTTCTTATGTGTTTTTGTGTTATAGTGTGTGTGTTGCCATATACATATGCATATTCATATATGCATTGTGCATATATGTATGCATATGTGTGTGTATGACCACCCACACACATGAGCTTGTGTATGTGTGTGTGAGAGTGTATGTGCCTAGTGCATTTGTGAGTGTTGTGTGTGTGTGTGTGTGTGCCTATGTGCATTATGCATATATGAGCATGTGAGTGTGTGTGGGTGAACACCCCCTTCTTGGGTGGTATGCTCATGAGTGTTGGTGCTCATATGCCTTGGGCATATATAGAGCATGCATGTGCTTGCTTGTAGTGTGTGTGTGTAGAGTGTATGTGTGTGTGGGGACTAGTGGGTTTCCCCACTTGATAAACCCCTTTGTTGTATTTATATGCATATGGTGATTGTTAGATCTTTTTCATCTCTAGCTAAGTTGCAAATCTGGTTGTGATCATTTATGCCCACGTTCAAATAGAGCTATGTATCACTTATGAAAATAGGTGGTAGCTTTGCTATCTTATTTGTGCCCTGTTGTTTCACATGAACATATGAGTATGACACATGTTTTTGGGGTAGAAAGAGCCAATGAATCCATTGGTGCTTTCAGATTTCACTTTTGAGCAAGTTTATAAAACTGTCATTTTTAGCTGTGTTGTCAATTTGTCATTTTTGCATGATTTAATCCATGCTTGCTTTGGGGCATGTGTCAACATGGAAGTGCTAGTATTTTATATCTATTATGCCATGGTATTTTTGTTTAACATGAGGATCACCCATATAAGTGGGAAACATGCTGCTAAGTAGCCAACTTAATGTTTCTGTTTCAGCATGCTAAAAATTACTAAGTCCGAGAATCTGCTATTATTTTTATGCCGTGAAGAGTGGTTGACATATTGTGATGTGTTGAGAATTAGATCATACTCAGTGCTAGTATTTTGGAGTAGATGTTGTCTAATATCATCCTGTTAATTTTCATGCCAATAGGTGCTCTGTATCATATTTAACTACTGCTGTCAACTTGCTATTTTATTAACTTAGATTTCAGAAAACTGTAATTTTCACAAAGTCCCAGAAAACTGTATCATCTTGTCAACTTGATAGCTCCATTCTTATTGATGTGTGCCTCCTTTGCAGATTGTGTAGCTGGATAAGTCGATGTATATGTGATGTAGTTTTTTTAAATATCTTATTTGTGGCTGTAGTATTCCTGTAGCTCAAGTTGTGGGCTGTGTAAGTTGCTAAGTTGCTGTTTTGTGACAGATTGTTGGTTTATTGATTTGTGACTTGTGGGAGCTATACTCCATGGAATTGATTGATTTTTGAGTCTATTGTGGTTGTTTTTTCGTTGCCTAACCAGTGGCTACCTTGGAATACCAAGAATTAGCCCATGGTATTGGTTGTCTTGTGTTTTTCCTTCGTACCTTGTCGTGAGTGTATCGTGAGAACCGTAACTCCGTTTCTTGCGTTCTTTATATGATTTCTATCGATTTTGCATGCTGCATCCATATTTTCCATGTTCATGCATGTTTAAATAACTTAACATGAGATTCTGTCCAGATTCATTAATAAACAAACTCTGCATGTGAAACATGACTAGTGTTGGATTGGCATGTTAATTTCTTATAAATGAATCATGCATCCTCTTGGTTATGCATTGCACCTTGGTTGGATGTTTAGTGTTTCTGTTTCTCTTGGGTAGACGCAAGTGTTGATACTGAGTACGAGGACCCAGGAGAGTACCACTACGAGGATCCCGCTACTTGTTTCACTGAAGAACAAACATGCAAGATGATCGTACCCAGATCCCGATACTATTTTTGCTTGCTAGTTTCTCGCTCTTATCGTTACAATTGCACTACCTACCACTTGAATATCAGCCTCCTAATTGCCATGAAAGCCTCTAACCCTCCACATCCTAGCAAACCTTTGATTGGCTAAGTTACCGCTGCTCAGCCCCTCTTATAGCGTTCTTAGTTGCAGGTGCAGGTTGTTCCATGTGATAACATGGATTGGACATCACAATATTATCTGTTATTTAATTTAATGCACATATATATCTTGGTATTGGTGGAAGGCTTGGCCTTTTTCTAGGTTTTTTGTTCCGCTGTTACCGCCATTGTTCTTGTTACCGGTGTTATGGTTTCCATATTTTGTGCTCCTAACACGCTCGGGGTTGTTATGGGGACCCCTTATTTATTCGGTTGAGATTAAAACTTGTCTGGCAAGACCTAACATTGGTACTACATTTTCTTAATAACTTAATAAAATTTGCATAGGGCTTTGCAAACCCGTGGATAATTAATCAACCCCCGGGCCAGTGCTCCTCATGAGTGTTGGTCCAAACTAGAGCACTGTGCGGGGCCAACCCAGGGCAACTTGGGAGATTTCTATCAGGCCTCCGTATGTGTTGCTTATCCATCGTGTCCTGAGAACGAGATATGCGGCTCTTTTCGGGTTCGTCGACACGTCGGGTGGTCTTGCTGGATTTGTTTTACCTTTATCGAGTGTCTTGCGTGTGGAGTCTGACTTTCTTCGGGTTTTCTCGAGGTGTTGGAATTCCTTTGGAATTACCTATGATGACCACGAGATCTGTGGTCGAGGCTATTCCCACGGAGTGTGGTTATTTGTGATGGACTAGTTGGAGCACCCTTGCAGGGTTAAATCTTTTCGAGAAGCCATGCCCGCGGTTATGTGGCAACTTGGATATTTGTTTAACACCCGGTTATAGTAAACTTGAAGTAAACTCTTAATAAAATACACCAACTGTGTGAGTAACCGTGATTGTCTCTGCTCGTGAACATGATCCGAGAGAGAACACGGTGGGATTATGTCCGACGTAAGTAAGTGTTCAGGATCTCATAGAGATCATACTAGATTCGACCGTTCATCGTAGGCCACTCATATTTATTTTCATGTTACGTAAGTTAGCCACCATATATGCTTAGTGTTGCTGCAAACTAAACACATATCCCATCCCAACCTTTAAGCTTGAATAGTCTCGGTACCTGGGCGCTTGATTGCTGAGTCCTTGTGGCTCACAGATTACTACAAACCTCCAGGTACAGGTACAGATGAGTACGTGCAGGATGATCTTACCCAGCTCCAGTGGGAGTATGATGAGGAAAGAGGCAGGATGTACGTGACTTACCCGGATGAGTAGAGGACCATGGTCGTGATCTTTGGGATAGCGAGATAGTTTCATTTGCACATGTTTTATCATTTTATTTCGTTCGTAGTCGGACCCTGTCTTCATCTTGATGATTTGAACTCTGTGTGGAATTGTAATTTAGCATGTGGCGAGTGTAAGCCAACTTGTATACTCATCTCTTCTGTAATGTATGATGCAATTTTACTATACTTGTGAACGGCAAGATGCGCCTCTATCCCTTGCGAGGCCCTCATGTCTTAAAAAGGATAGGCGCGCATCTTGGGCGTGACAAGTTGGTATTCAGAGCCATACGATCATAGGAGCCTTTGCTTGATCGAACTTGGCCGAGTCGAGTCTAGTAAAAACTATTTTAAGTCTAGTTATTTCAGAGAGTAGGATTCTTTTTACTCCTCTTCTATGATCTGGTGAGGTATTCGACTTAGCAATTTTAATTCTACTCCTCTTCTTGCTCAAATTTTTTTAGGATCACGCGGGTATTTTGGAGTCTATATGATACCGATGTGACAGGGTTCTGTCTTGGTGCCTCCTGTCTGACTTGATTTCTTCTAGGGAGTCGAGCTCCAGGGAATGTTGGCACATCGTTATCATTCAGCTTCCTTGATACCTCAGGACGGAGAGTGTTCGGAATTACTTCAATACTTATCATGGTGAGATAAGGTCGGAGTCACCCAGTACTGGGGAGGCGTCCGGAGTACAACCATGGTTTAGTATCGTTGTGAGTTCGAGGATTCGAGTTAGATGAAGTTGCTAAACCCTCTGGTTATGTGTTGAAGGATGGATACAGTTGGGGTGTAGGATTGTTAGTTGTGTGAGATATTTCCTCCTTGTATCCCCCACACCGGATTGCATAACCAGAAAGTTTTCGAAGTTCTTAGGTGGGAAATCTTGTAGTTATCTAGGATCATCTTCTTCAGATGTATGTGGGCATATACATTTGTTCCGAGTGCTTAGCTTAATACTTTTGTGTTATTGCAAGTGGCTTCTAATTTCTGATGATGTTATCATAAACCGAAGAAGCATTCTTACTAATTTTTCAGTAGGAAGGCTGTGTTGTTTTGTTCAATTTCTTTCGAGTAGTTGATTCAGCTTTTGAATTCTTCTTATCAATGAGGTGCTAATGCGTTTTTTCCATCTTTAGGATGGCTCCACCAACTCGCAACAATCCGGGTCGTGGTGAGGAGCAGACTGATGTTCCACCACCACCACCACCACCGCCGCCGCCTCCTCCGCCTCCTCCTCCAGAAGCTTGGCAAGCTATGATGGACGCAACCAATGCAAACACTCAGATGTTGCTCAGGTTGTTGCAAGAAAGGGAGAAGGGTCAGCAAGGTTTTCAAGGGAATTTTCAGAATCAACTTCAGTTTGCGACACTCAACTAGTTCCTTGCCAACCAGCCCAAGTCTTTCTCCTGTTGTGAGCAGCCTCTTGATGCTGATGATTGGCTTCATGATATGAGTAAGCATTTTGAGTGCAGCAATGTCAGGCTAGAGGACTTTGTTAGATTTGCATCGTTCCAGCCCAAGGTTCAAGCAGCTGATTGGTGGCAGCAGTACAAGGATTCCAGGGGCGATCGTGTTGTTACTTGAGACGATTTCCGTCGTGACTTCAGGGCTCATTACATTCCGACAAGCTTTGTCGAGGAGATGCGTGAGAAGTTCAGGCACCTGAAGCAGGGAAGTAAGTCTGTCTACCAGCACAACATCGAGTTCTAGAATCTAGCCCGTTATGCTAAGCAAGATGTTCCAGATGACAAGGCTATGATCTATCAGTTCAGAGGTGGTCTCAAGGATGAGCTTCTGCGAGGCCTAGTTCTTCAAGAGCCTCATGAGTTTGATTAGTTCTATAACATGGCTTTGAAGGTCGAGGCAACTCAGCTCAAGTTGAAGAATTCAAAGAAGCGTTCAAGGTATTATTAATCTTCTTCTTCCAGCTCTCAGATGGTTCTCAAGCAGCAGAAGTATTGGGTGCCAAATCCTCCTCCGTTTCGTCCTCCTCAGCAGCAGAAGCAGTTTGGTGGTCGTGGTTCTTCCCACCCACCCAACCCAGGATTCCAGCAAAGACCCCAGGCGTCCAAGGGAGTTCTTGTCCTCCTCCAGGCAATGTTCGTCCGCTTTCTGAGGTGACTTGTCACAAGTGTGGTCAGAAGGGCCACTATGCAAACAAGTGCAACTAGCGACGTCTTCCACCTCCTCCTCCTGTCAAGCCTCCAGGCAATGCTATGGTGAAGCATAATCCCAAGACCGCAAGAGTGAATATGGTGAATGCAACAGAGGCAGAGGATTCTTCTCAAGTGATCATGGTTACTCTCTCAGTTAATGATTTTCCTGCAAAAGTTTTGTTTGATTCTAGAGCATTGCATTCATTCATGTCTAAAGCATTCTTCGTCAAGCATGATTTTGATTCTGAATATTTGAGTAAGGCTTTGCTTTTTGTTTCGCCCGGGACTCTCATGAGCGCTAATAAGGTGGTTCCGGATGTTTCTATCAAGTTGGGCAATTATTCTTTTCTGGCTTCTCCAATTGTTCTCGGTAATTCTGATATTGGTCTCATTTTGGGCATGGACTTCTTGGCTATGAACAAAGCTCATATTGATTGCAAAGCAAAAGAAGTCAAGCTGACTCATCCTTCAAAAGACGTGATTATTTTTGCGGCTCGCGATGACACAATCCGTCTCTTTGCTCTTAATGAGAAGGGTGAAATATCGGCGATTTCTCAAATTCTGGTGGTTTGTGAGTATGAAGATGTCTTTCCAGAAGAGTTGCCAGGAATGCCTCCGCACCGACCAGTCGAGTTCGTGATTGATTTCGAGCCCGGAACTGAACCGATTTGTAAGCGCCCGTATAAACTTGGCCTCGAAGAGCTGAAAGAGTTGAAGAAGCAGCTAGACGAGCAAGAACGTCTGGGTCTGATCAGACCAAGTTCTTCTCCATGGGGTTGTTGTGTTTTGTTTGTCAAGAAGAAAGATGGCACAGATCGTCTTTGTGGTGACTACCGGCCATTGAACAAGAAGACAATCAGAAACAAGTACCCACTTCCCAACATCAACGAGTTGTTTGAGCAACTGAAAGGTGCCAAGGTTTTCTCGAAGCGTGATCTTCGCATGGGTTATCATCAGATTCGCATTCGCGAAGAAGACATTCCTAAGACCAGTTTCAGGACGAGTTTTGGATCTTATGAGTACACCATCATGTTGTTTGGTCTTGCGATTGCTCCTCCAACCTTCTCAAGGATGATGAATTTCATTTTCTCTCCTTTCAAGAATGAGTTCGTCTTGGTCTATCTGGATGATATCCTTGTATTCTCGGAGACAGAAGAAGAGCATGCAGAGCATCTCCGCCTTGTGCTTGACAAGTTAAGAGAGCATCGATTCTATGCCAAGTTTTCCAAGTGTGAGTTTTGGCTCAATGAATTGGTGTACCTTGGGCATGTGATCTCTGCCGAGGGAATTAAAGTGCACCCTGAGAAAGTTGAGGCAATATTGAAGTGGGAACCTCCTCAGAACGTGAAGCAGCTTCGGAGTTTCCTCGGGCTTGCTAGCTATTGCAGAAGATTCGTGGAGAACTTCTCTCAAATTGCTAAGCCTCTGTCCAATCTCCTCCAGAAGAGTGTCAAGTATGTTTGGTCTCCTGAGTGTGATGTGGCGTTTAATACGCTCAAGCAGAGACTAGCGTCAACTCCACTTCTTGTTCCTCCTGAGCAGTCTAAGCCTTTCCAGGTTCTCTGTGATGCTTCTCTCCAAGGTCTTGGTGGTGTTCTCATGCAAGATAAGAAGATTGTTGCTTATACCTCGCGTCAGTTCAAGCCTACCGAGAAGAACTACCCCACTCATGATCTTGAGTTGGCGGCAGTTGTGCATGCTCTAATGTCTTGGAGACATTTGTTGTTGGGTAGACCAGTTGAGGTGTACACTGACCACAAGAGCTTGAAGTACATTTTCACTCAACCCAATCTCAATCTTCGGCAGTCTCGTTGGGTGG
This sequence comes from Hordeum marinum, assembly GCA_022496015.1. Lineage (NCBI taxonomy): Eukaryota > Viridiplantae > Streptophyta > Magnoliopsida > Poales > Poaceae > Hordeum > Hordeum marinum. The sequence goes on from CM039672.1 coordinate 115,895,883, forward strand.
AAATGCTTGAGGACTTCAATCCAAGCATTGAGTATAGTCCTGGGAAAGCAAATGTCATTGCAGACGCGCTCAGCCGTAAGGCGTACTGCAATAGTCTCATCTTGAAGCCTCTTCAACCCGAGCTTTGTGAAGCCTTCCGCAAGCTCAACCTTCAGATGATTCCGCAAGATTTCTTGCAAATCTTCTCCGACTCTGGAAGATCAGGTTCGCCAAGCGCAGCTTCTTGGCGCTATGGTGAAGAAAGTGAAGAAAGGCGTGGCCAAGAGCATTCCGAAGTATAAGTGCTTTCGCGTTGATGACAAAGATACCTCGTTCTTTGAGGACCGTCTTGTGGTTCCAAAAGGTGATCTTAGAAAGGTTATCATGGACAAAGCACATAATTGTCTTGTATCCATTCATCCAAGCAGTTCAAAGATGCATCAGGATCTCAAGCAAATCTTCTGGTGGACTCGCATGAAACGTGAAATTGCTCAGTTCGTGAACGAGTGTGATGTTTGTCGCAGAGTGAAGGCGGAGCATCAACGTCCACCAGGTCTTCTTTAGCCTTTGCCTATACCATAGTGGAAATTCGATCATGTGGAGATGGATTTCATCACTGGGTTTCCCAAGTCCAAGAGAGGCAACGATGCCATCTTTGTGGTTATCGACAAGCTGTCAAAAGTTGCTCATTTCTTGCCAGTCAAAGAATCTATCTCGGCAGCTCAGCTTGCAGAGTTGTATACGTCAAGGATAGTGTCTTTGCATGGTATTCCTCAGCTCATCTCTTATGACCGTGGAAGCCTTTTTACTTCCAAGTTTTGGGAGTCCTTCCAGACTGCTATGGGTACCAAGATCCATTTCAGCACTGTGTTCCATCCGCAGACAAGTGGTCAAGTTGAGAGAGTCAATCAGATCCTTGAAGATATGCCCAGAGCCTGTCTGATTTCGCTCGGCATCTAGTGGGAAGACTGCCTTCCATATGCTGAATTCTCATACAACAATAGCTTTCAAGCTAGCTCAGGCAAGACCTCTTTCGAGATTCTCTACGGTAGAAAGTGCCGTACCCCGCTTAACTGGTCTGAAACCGGTGAGCGTCAGATATTGGGCAATGACATGATCACTGAAGTAGAAGAAATGTGCCATGTCATTCGCGAGAACCTCAAAGCAGCTCAGTCCCGACAGAAGAGTTATTACGATAACAAACATCGGGATGTTTCCTTCCAAGTGGATGATCTAGTCTATATCAGAGTCTCTCCCATGAAGGGCACTCAGCGGTTTGGAATTAAAGGGAAGCTAACTCCTCGTTTTGTTGGTCCTTTCAAAGTTGTTGGCAAGAGAGGTGGTCTTGCATATCAACTAGAGATTCCTCCAAATTTCGCAAATGTGCACGATGTCTTCCATGTTTCTCAGCTCCAGAAATGCTTCAAAACTCCTGAGCGAACCATGGACCTCCAAGACATCGATCTCCAAGAAGATCTCTCTTATCGTGAGCATCTAGTTACAATTCTTGAAGAAACTGAGCGTAAGACTCGCAACAAGTCTATCAAGTTCCTCAAGGTGAAGTGGTCTCATCATTCCGACAAAGAAGCTACTTGGGAACACGAGGACCTTCTCCGTTCTGAATTTCCAGACTTCTTTCGTTCCTAGATCTCGGGTCGAGATCCTCTTGTAGTGTGGGAGAGTTGTGACAGCCCAAGTGCCGCCCTTACCTTTATTTGGCATATAACCTATTGCATGAACCTTGTGCCATGAGATTAATGAGATTGCACCTTGTCATGCCATGCAATGTTTTGAATCCATGCATCATTTCATCCATCATGCATTTTGATTCTTATGTGGCCTTGTGTGATTGGTGGGGTGTGATCTTGAGTGTTGTGTGTGATGTGGTGGAATGTTGGTGTGCAACCCTCCTTTTCTTCCCTCTCTTTCCTTTTCAACAAACCTTCCAATACCCCCCTTTTTGCTTCATGTTATTTGTTAAGCAGAATTAAGTTGCTATTTAAATGATTTAAAAATGTTCAAGAGGTAGCCCTATATGTGTTATGAATTTTGAGTATGGGTGTTCTGATGTTTGAAGTTTGTGTGCTTGTGAGTTTTAAATAACAGAGGGCTGCCTATTTTAAAATATTTAAATTACTTGTCCTAAAAATCAACTTAATATTTGTATTAAATAGTGCATAATATTTTCTTTACAAAAGTATTTTTGTTTGCACCAGAACCCTTTTATTTTTCTTTGGGGTTTTTCCCTTGTGTTGTGGTGTTTTTAAGAAAAGAATAAGCTTTCTGTTTTTTTGTTGGATTTGAGAGAGTGTGTGCGTGTGGGCTATGTCCTCCCGGCCCACGCGGCCCAACAGGTAGCTGACGGCTACCTGCCTCGTCCTCCTCCATTAGGAGGTTCAGAGAGAGTGAGAGCGCGAGAGAGCCGTCGCCGTCACCGTCAGGGGCTCACGAACGTCGAGGCCGGCCCCCTTTATAAGTGCGCGAAGCCCTAGGTTTCTTCTTCCTCCTCGCCGCCCCCGCTCCCCTTCTCCCCTCCTTCTTCTTCCTCTTCCTTCTCTCTTCTTCCCCCTTCAGGTAAGGATTCAGATAGCAGGGAATTCAGAGAGCAGAGAGGTCGGCGTCGTATTCGCGCCTCCGGCAGGCCTTGTCATCGACGGAGATGGCGTGGAGAAAGACGCCATCGTCCTCGATCCATTCCCGGAGCTAGGAGGCTCCAGGAGGTCGTTTTCTTCCTCCTCGCCACCGGATCGTCGTTGGGTCTCCTTCCTCTTCGTACGTGTCATCGTCTCCGCCTCTCCTTCCTCTTCACGCGTCCAGATCGTCGTCGCCCTTCCCTCGGTGAGTAGTCGACGTGCAGCCTCCTCCCCTTGTAGCTAGTGCTGTCACCGTTGTGCTCGTGTGGCCGCCGGTCAGAAAAGCTCGTGCTTGAGCTCGCCTCCATCCCCCTCGTCGCAAGATGAGCAGAGGGATGGGTTCCCCGTAGTGCCCGCGAGCCCCATGTCCTTCCTATCGTGCCGCTAGTGCCATAGATCGCCGGAGCCGCTCGCCGCCGTTGCCTGTCGTCGCAGCTGTTTTGTTCTTCAGTTTCATTAAAGAGTTAGAGAGCGTGTGTGTATTAGAGGGCAGATGCCCCTCCTTTGTCATCAGTCGCACGCGTAGCAGAGTGGTAGCTCCAGGGGGAAGTGACCCCGAGGTCAGGGGTTCGAGCCCGACCCCTTCCCCCTTTTTGTTTTATTTTTTCTTTTTGTTTTCTTTTGTTTTCTTCCTTGCTATACATGTATGTGTGTGTGTAGTTTAATTCCAGCTTGTGTTTTTTTTATTTTGCTTGCTTGAGTGTTGTGTGTGTCTGTGCTTAGTGCATACATACACATGTGCTTGTGTATGTGATTTGTGCATGTGAGTGAGTGTGTGTACTTAAAAGGACTCCTCGGATGCCCAACTTGTAAACTCTTCGGATTCAGCTCGGCGATCCTCAAGATCGGACATGGGAAGATTTTTTGAACCAGTTTTCAAGACCGACGATCGAAGACAAAAAATTATTCGGAAGAACCGAGGAGCGTCCTCAACTTGAAGACTGGTTCAGGGGGCTACTGACGGTGTCTTGGACTAAGGGGTACTCACCACGTCGTCTCCCGACGAGTGGGTCGGGACGAGGTCCACCATGATGATTCACTAATGGGCCACTTCGGGCAGCCCATGCCGAATACAAGAAGGATTCCACAAGACTTGGCACACGAGACAAGGAATCCTCTAAACCCTAGGCCTATGGTGCATATATAAACCGAGGCCAGGCTAGTCAATCTCGATCTCATATTCATTACTACAATCTCGTGGTAGATACATGTACTATGTACCACCCCCATATCAATACAATCAAAAGCAGGATGTAGGGTATTATCTCCTTGAGAGAGACCAAACTTGGGTAAGATCCTGTGTCCACGTTACCATCGCTCCAAGATGCCTAGCTTAGGACCCCTACTACGAGATACGCCGGTTTTGACACCGAATTTTTACAAGTAGCAAGATTTTTTTTGGCGCGGTTGCTGGGATTATCATTCACTTGTTATACTTTTTATTTGCATTTATCTTTGTTAGTTTACTTGTTTGCTTGCTATCTTTGCTAGCTTACTTGTTTTGCTTGTTAGTTCGCTTGTTTGAAGTTGCTATCATGTATGAGTTTATCGTTGAGAAGAGTGAGGATGGTAAAAACCCCTAAAGAGGAAATTCCCCCAAATCGAGATGTAAAATATTTTGTTGCGGGAAAGGGAAACATCACAGGGAAAAACATTATCCAAGAATTCAATAATTGTACGACTACTTTGGTTTGCAATCAAACCCATATTCTTAAAAGAATCTATAGTTATGTCGATGCTATTTCTGCACTTGTATTAAACTTGAAAGAAGATTTATACGCACCCGCCCTACTTTGCAAAGCCTTTTTTATGAATTATCGATTATAAATAACCCTAAGTCTATGAAGATGGCCATTCTTGTCATCGTGAATGAATTTGATTATATAGAGTGAGAGGCTCGAGAGATTTTTGATTTCTATAATATGAGTCATGAACATGCTGTGATAGATGAAATTTTATACAATGGAGACTATATGGTGAGTTATGAGTTTCGTGATAACCATAATTTTGATGAAAATACTAAGAAGGAAGTGTTGGGTAACGTTGCATGGGAAACAAAAAATTTCCTATGAACACCCAAGACCTATCTATTGAGATGCATAACTACGAGAGGAGAGTAGATCCACAGACCCTTCTAGATCGCTAAGCGGGAAGCATTAAGAAACACAGTTGCTGTAGTCAAATGTCCTCGCGATCCAATCACGTTTTGTCTCGCGATCCAATCACGATCGTCCCAATCTAGCGCCGAATGGACGACACCTCCGCATTCATCACACTGTTGGAAATAGCCCTAGAGGCAATAATAAATTAGTTATTATCATATTTCCTTGTTCATGATAATTGTTTATTATCCATGCTAGAATTGTATCGATCGGAAACTTAGATACATGTGTGGATACATAGACAACACCATGTCCCTAGTATGCCTCTAATAGACTAGCTCGTTGATCAAAGATGGTTAAGGTTTCCTAGCCATGGACATGAGATTTCATTTGATAACGGGATCACATCATTAAGAGAATGATGTGATGGACAAGACACAAACTATAAACGTAGCATATGATCGTGTTTGTTTATTGCTACAGTTTTCTGCATGCCAAGTATCTGTTCCTATGACCATGAGATCATGCAACTCATTGACACCAGAGGAGTACCTTGTGTGTATCAAATGTCGCAATGTAATTGGGTGACTATAAAGGTGATCTACAGGTATCTCCGAGGGTGTTTGTTGGGTTGGCATGGATCAAGACTGGGATTTGTTACTCCGTGTGACGGAGAGGTATCTTAGGGCCCACTCGGTAATACAACATCACAATAAGCCTTGAAAGCAATGTGACTAAGTGTTAGCCACGGGATCTTGTATTACGGAATGAATAAAGAGACTTGCCGGTAATGAGATTGAACTAGGTATAGAGACACCGACGATCGAATCTCGAGCAAGTAACATACCGAAGAACAAAGGGAACTGCATACAAGATTAACTGAATCCTTGACATAGAGGTTCAACTAATAAACATCTTCATAGAATATGTAGGAACCAATATGGGCATCTAGGTCCTGCTATTGGTTATTGACCATAGAGGTGTCTCGGTCATGTCTACATAGTTCTCGAACCCGCAGGGTCTGCACACTTAAGGTTCGGTGACGTTTCGGTAGTATAGAGTTATGTATGGTGGTGACCGAAGGTTGTCCAGAGCCCTGGATGAGATCTTGGATGTAACGAGGAGCTCCGGAATGGTCCGGAGGTAAAGATTTATATATAGGAAGTCCTATTTTGGTCACTGGAAAACTTTCAGGCTCATCGGTAGTGTACCAGGAGTGCCGAAGGGTATCGGGGGACCATCGGGAGGGGTGTCACGCCCTGAGGGGCCTCATGGGCTGTGGGAGGAGACAAACCATCCCCTAGTGGGTGGCCGAACCCTCTACTAAAGCCCATGAGGTTTGAGAAGGAAAAAAAATCCAAAGGTGGAGAGGTGGAAAGAGTTTCCAAGTGGAAAGGAGGAATCCTACTCCTAATAGGATTGGAGTAGGACTCCTCCACCTCCAATTTCGGCCAACTCTTGAGGGTTTGAGGCTGCCTCCTCCCCTCCCTCCCTCCTATATATACTAGAGCATTTAGAGGGGATAGCTAACCCTAATTGCCACGTGCTCCCTTTACTTCATCTAGATTGGTTTTTCTCCTCTAGTCTAGTTCGACAGTGCTTAGGCGAAGCCCTACCGGAATAGTTCCACCACCATCGCCGCCACGTTGTCACGCTGCCGGAGAACTCATATACCTCTCCGCTCCCTCTTGCTGGATCAAGAAGGTGGAGATCGTCATCGAGCTGTACGTGTGCTGATCGTGGAGGCGCCGTCCATTCGGCACTAGATTGGAAGGACCGTGATCAGGATCGTGAGACGAATCATGATTTGATCACGGGACGGATCGTGATGGGATCGCGGGACGAATCGTGATTGGATTGTGAGAAGGATCATGATGGGATCGCGGGACGCTCGCCGATTTGGATCGCGAAGACGGTCGACTACATCAACCGCGTTTCTTAAAGCTTCCTGCTTAGCGATCTACAAGGGTATGTAGATCCACTCTCCCTCTCGTAGATGCTCATCACCATAGATAGATCTTGCGTGTGCGTAGGAATTTTTTGTTTTCCATGCAACGTTCCCCAACACACACGTACAACTCGATGACGTCTCCACCACCTCGATCTAGTGAGCGAGGGCGGAGTAGTAGATGAGTTGTCCGACAACACAACAGTGTGGTGGTGGTGATGGAGCAATCTCAGTAGGGCTTCGCCAAGCGCTACCGCAGATGTGTTTGGAGGAGAAAATAAACTAGGGAGAAGGGAGGTCTGCACCTATGGCTTGGGATGCGGCTGCCCTCCCTCTCCCTCTCTATTTATAGGAGGAGGGGGCAGGTAGGGCGCAGCCTTGGCCCCTCGTCCAAGGGAGGTCTGGCCGGCCAAGGGGGAGGTGTCCACCTCCCACAAGGGAGGTGGGCACCCTAGGGGAGGAGTCCTTCCTCCCCAAGGCACATCCCCACCTACCACGAGGCGCATGTGCCTTTAGGGGAGGGGCGCCCAGCCCACTAGGGACTAGTGCGCCTCCCTCTTAAGCCCATGTGCCCCCTCGGGGTGGGTGGACCCCCGAAACCCTTTCGGCACCCTCGGTACTATACCGAAAACACCCGTAATTTTTCTGAAATCCAAATACCACTTTCCTATATATAACTCTTTACCTACGAACCATTCCGGAACTCCTCATGATGTACGGGATCTCATCCGGGACTCTGGACAACCTTCGGTCACCAACATATACAACTCAACAATACTATATCGTCATCGAACGTTAAGTGTGCAGACCCTGCTGGTTCGAGAATGATGTAGACATGACCGAGACATTCTCCGGTCAATAACCAATAGTGGGACTTGGATGCCCATATTGGTTCCTACACATTCCACGAAGATCTTTATCGGTCGAACCACGATGTCAAGGATTCAATCGATCCCGTATGCGGTTCCCTTTGTCCATCGGTATGTTACTTGCTCGAGATTTGATCGTCGGCATCTCCATACCTAGTTCAATCTCGTTACCGGCAAGTCTCTTTACTCGTTCCGTAATACAAGATCACGTGGCTAACTCCTTAGTCACATTGCTTACAAGCTTCTTGTGATGTTGTATTACCGAGTGGGCCCAAAGATATCTCTCCATCATATGGAGTGACGAATCCCAGTCTCAATCCATGCCAACCCAACATGTACCCTCGGAGATACCTGTAGGGCACATTTATAGTCACCCAGTTATGTTGTGACGTTTGATACACGCAAGGCTTTCCACCGGTGTTAGGGAGTTGCATGATCTCATGGTCGTAGGAACAGATACTTGACATGGATAAAGCAGTAGCAATAAACTAACACAATCAAATGCATGCTTATGGTTGGGTCTTCTCCATCACATCATTCTCCTAATGATCTGATCCCAATATCATATGACAACTCATGCATATGGTCAGGAAACCTTGACCATCCCTTATCAACGAGCTAGTCTAGTAGAGGCTCACTAGGGACATGGTGTTGTCTATGTATCCACACATGTATCTGAGTTTCCATCAATAAAATTCTAGCATAGATAATAAATGATTATCATGAACAAGGAAATATTATAATAACCAATTTATTATTGACTCTAGGGCTTATTTCCAACAGTCTCCCACTTGCACTAGAGTCAATAATATAGTTCACATCACCATGTGATTAAACCCAATGAGTTCTGGGATTTTATCATGTTTCGCTTGTGAGAGAGGTTTTAGTCAACAGGTCTGCAACATTCAGATCCGTGTGTACTTTGCAAATCTCTATGTCATACTGGAGATGTAGCTACCACGCTCCACTTGGAACTATTCCAAATGACTGCTCCACTATACGTATCTGGATTACTACTCAGAGTCATCCAGATTGGTGTCAAATCTTGCATCGGCGTAAACCTTTACGATTAACTCTTTATCACCTCCATAACCGAGAAACATTTCCTTAGTCCTCGAGTTACTAAGAATAATTTTCAACACTGTACAATGATCCACTCCTGGATCACTATTGTACCCCTTGACAGACTCGTGGAAAGGCACACACTAGGTGCAGTACACAACATGGCATACTATATAGAGCCTACGACTAAGGCATAGGGGCCGGCCTTCGTCTTACTCAAATTCATACCTTACAATACAGCCAAGAACTCCTTCTTTGACTGTTCTATTTTGAACTCCTTCAAAATCTTCTCAAGGTATGTATTCATTGAAAGTTTTATCAAGCGTCTTGATCTATCTCTATAGATCTTGATGCCCAATATTTAAGTTGCTTCATTCCGGTTCTTCCTTTGAAAAACTCCTTTCAAACAACCCTTTACGCTTTCCAAAAATTCTACATTATTTCTGATAAACAATATGCCAACCACATATATTTATCAGAAATTCTATAGTGCTCCCACTCACTTTCTTGTAAATACAAGTTTCTTATAAACTTTGCATAAATCCAAAAGCTTTGATCACCTCATCAAAGTGTATATTCCAACTCCGAGATGCTTGCTCTAGTCCATAGAAGGATTGCTGGAACTTGCATACCGAGGGAGTCTGGGATTAAGGGGTCCTCAGACTGTCGGCCTATTTCTTATGGACCGGACTCATGGGCCGCTCACTGAGGCCTGAGTTAACCGAAGGCCTTGTCGCTGTGGAGGAGACCTCAAGAGCCGTGGCGTGTCTTTGAAGTTTAAGATTGTAGATTAGGCATGTTTTTCCCTCTGATGGGCAATAGACTATGTGTAAACCCTAGGGACCCTTGGCGTCTATATTAAGCCAGGTTTGTTTAGATTGTAGGGGACAGAAACTCATCTAGGGTTTTAGCTATTCGATCTCGAGCTAGATCAACTCTGTAACCTTCATACACATCAATATAATCGAGCAGGAAGTAGGGTCTTACCTCCATAGGAGGGCCCGAACCTGGGTAAACATCATATCCTTCGTCTTCGTGTTACCATCGATCCTAGACTCACAGCTCGGGACCCCCTACCCGAGATCTGCCGGTTTTGACACCGACATTGGTGCTTTCATTGAGAGTTCTGCTATGATTGCCAAAGGAATCGATGGCTTGCCTTATCATAAGCAATGAAATTTGTAGCAAGGATGTCGCTCAGACTAATTAAGGTATCTGGGAACCGCTAGTTCGATCATGTTGATGGCTCTCTACTTGAGGTTTTTTGTCTTGTTTGCAAGTATTAGTGGTAAAAATGTGGTATTGACCACCATTCAACTGCTTAGGATTACTTTGAAACCCTGCCTAATTATTATGCTGCTGATTGCCCTACCCAGAAAGCTTCCCATTGCCATTGTTTTCTTGGTGTTGCAATCCTGATCCTGAGCCGCCCTGTCCATTAAAACATGATCTTGAAAACCCACTAGGCAAGCCGCCTTGTGAACCGCCCTGTCCATACTGACTCGGATGTCCTCCACCATTGCCCCCTTAATGGCTCTAAGAAGCCTGGTTATGTAACTCCTCCATGATGTAACAATTTTCCCATGAGTGGGTAGCCGACTTATCCTGAGTATTGTGCTTGGGACAAGGGACCTTCAGTGCGTCCTCATAATTGCGCGGCTTATTCCCATTATAAGGACCCCCAAGACAGTTACTCCGGCGCTGGTTTTTGAAACCAGTGTTGGTATTGGCCACAAATTCCGACCCACCATCGGGATGCTTCCGTTTGCTATTATTGCCTTGACCTCCAGGGTTTCCACCTTGCTGATCACCCTTGCCACTGTCACCTCTCTTGCCCTTGCCAGTTTTATCCTTAGCTGAGTCGGGATCCTTGGTAATGCCCGAATCGGCGTACGTGGTAAGAACGTCCATCAAGTCACCCATGTCTTGACCTTTACGCTTCAACCGACCATGCTTCTGGACCAGGGGCTGAAAGTGGCAGTTTTTCTGCACGATGAGAACGTCTTGAGCCGTCATGATCATGTCCGAGGAGTGGATGATTTCGGCAACTCGGCGAGTCCAATGATGGGCCGACTCATCCGTGCGCTGGATACAATGCTGAAGGTTGATATATCTCCAACATATCTATAATTTTTGATTATTCCATGCTATTATATTATCAATCTTGGATGTGTTACAACCATTTTATATCAACTTTATATCATTTTTTGGGACTAACCTATTGATATAGTTCCCAGTGCCAGTTGCTATTTTTGCTTGTTTTTTACTTCACAGAATAACAATACTAAACAGAGCCCAAATGCAGCGAAACTTTTTGGAGATTTGTTTTGGACCAGAAGACAACTTGGGAACCAAGGAAGCACCTGAGAGGAGGCTCGTGGGGCCCACAAGACACCAGGGCGCTAGAGGCCCCAAGTGCGCCCTGGTGGGTTGTGGGGCCCACGGGACCCTCCTCCACCGCCTCTCAGCTCTATAAATGCCCAAGTATTCCAAAAACCCTAGATGAGTCTACGAAACACAATTAAAGCTGCCGCAAGTTCCAGAACCATGAGATCCAATCTAACACCATCACGAAGGGGTGCATCGTCTTCATGGGTGCCCCTCTGATGATGCGTGAGTAGTCCACCATAAATCTACGGGTCGTTAGGCAGTAGCTAGATGGCTTCCTCTCTCTCTTTTTATTCTCAATACAATGGTCTCTTGGAGATCTATTTGATGTAATGACTTTTTGCGGTGTGTTTGTTGGGATTCGATGAAGTTTGAGTTCATGATCAGTTTCTATCCATGAATATTATTTGAGTCTTCTTTGATCTCTTGTATGCATGATTATTTAGAGCCTCGTATTTATTCTTCGAATCTTTGGTTTAGTTAGGCAAACGAGATCATTTTTTCTTGCCATGGGAAGAGGTGCTTTATGATGGGTTCGATCTTGCGGTGTCCTCTCCCAGTGATAGAAGGGGCAGCAAGGCTCATATGTATCGTTTCTATTAAGGATAAAAAGATGGGGTCCATTCCTACATGAATAGATCTTGTCTACATCATGTCATCATTCTTATTGCATTACTCTATTTCTCCATGAACTTAATACACTAGATGCATGCTGGATAGCGGTCGATGTGTGGAGTAATAGTAGTAGATGCAGAATTGTTTTGGTCTACTAATCTTGGATGTGATGCCTATATAATGATCATCGCCTTGGATATCGTCATGATTATTTGATATTATATCAATTGCCCAACAGTAATTTGTTTACCCACCATGTGCTATACTCAGGAGATAAGCCACTAGTAAAATCTACGGCCCCAGGGTCTATCTTTTAAAATATTGCATTCCGATCTATCTTTCTCCGCATTTTCTTTCAGATCTATTATTCCAAAACCCCCAAAATACCTTGCTGCACTTTTTATTTGCATATTTTATTTTGTGTTCTTGCAAGATCTATTTATCCAATCTCATACAAACCGATCTATCTATTACCGTGGAGAGATTGACAACCTCTCTTACGCGTTGGGTTGCAAGTATTTTTTCTTTGTGTACAGGTACCATTTACATAGTGTTGCTTGGTTCTCCTACTGGTTCGATAACCTTGGTTTCATCATTGAGGGAAATACTTACCATTGCTATGCTGCATCATCCTTTCCTGTATGGGGAATAACGACACAGTCTCAAGCCACGTCAAAGGAATTTCTGGCGCCGTTGCCGGGGAAACATCATGAACATCTATCAGGTTCCTAATCACAAATCTCATATCCTTGCAATTTACATTATTTTCCATTTGCCTCTCGTTTTCATCACCCCTAGTTCAATTTTTTGCTATTTTATTGGCCCCTTTTTTTCTTTTCCTTTTGGCTTGTTTGCTATCTTAGCTTGTGTTGCCATGTACCTTCTATTTGCTTGCATCTTCGCTTGCTAAAATTCTATTGATATGGATCCTCATCCACTTGCTAATATTTTCAAAAGACCAAATTATTATGAACCAATTGGTACTGATTTGAGTCCACTCGATTATCTCTATGAAGTTTTGTTTGAAAATCATGAATCTGAATTTTTTGATGAAGTGTTGAAAGAAGAAATTTGTAAGGTGATTCATGATAGCTCCTCAATTGAAAAGCATGATTGCAATGATGTTACTAACTCTATTAATGTCAATTATGTTTATGATATTGAAAACTACAAGCTTGGGGATGATAATTTTTTCATGTACACTCCTTATTGCAATAATCATGATTGGGGTGATAATGCTTCTTATGATCTTGAAAATTTATTTAAGCCTCATGTTGAATATGTTATTTGCAATAGTATCGAAAGTGGGTTTGGGAGAGCATCAAATTTACGTAAAAAGAATCCCACATATTTGGAGAGTGTTCAATCTTATGAATTTTATGATAAAAGTGGGTTTGGAGAGGTCATAACTTTAGTTGATGATAATCCCACTATTTTGTAAGATGATAAAAACTTTATGCATGTTGATCATAAAGAGAGTATTGTTTATGATAGCTATATTGTTTAATTTGATTATGATCCTACATGTAATTAGTATGAGAGAGGAAATTATGGTTGTACAAATTTTCATGATATCAAATTACCTCTCTTCATGTTGATATTGCTATTTCTCTTTCTTCTTCCTTCGATATGCTAGTTTTTGCTTGCCTTGCTAACTAGTTTGTTTATAAAATGCCTATGCATAGGAATTATGTTAGACTTAAGTGGGTTTTCCATATGCTTCATGATGCTCTCTTTGTGTTGATATTATTATATTTCATGAGGGCATCATTGAAATCTCAAGCTTATCTTAATGGCTATACAGAAAGAGCTTGTTGGGAGGCAACCAAATGAATAAAATTTATTTTTGCCTTTTTTCCTATTCTTGAGTGTTTACACGATTATACTAATGTTTTGATTTTGTTTTTATGTTTAGTTAGTGTTTGTGCCAAGTAAAGCCTTCAGGATCATGTTGGGTGATAGTTGATTTGATCTTGTTGAATAATAGAAACTTGTGCGTCTTGTAGCAGAACCTTTAAAAATCACATAAGTGACGAAAAATTCTGAATTTCTTACACATGATTGATATACAAATTTACGACGTTGTACAAATTTTTAAAAATTAGTTTGGTTACAGAAGTATGGTTATAGTACTAATTACTACAAACTGTTCTATTTTTGATAGATTCTGTTTTCGTTGCATTGTGTGCTTGTTTTGATGAATCTATGGTTTGTATTTGAGCGTATAAGCCATGGTAAAGGTAGAATACAGTTGATATAATGCAATAATAAAATATGTATGGGTTTGCAACAGTACTTAGAGTGGTGATTTGCTTTATTATAAAAACGGATCCCACGAAGATTTTGTTAAGTTTTGTGTGATTGAAGTTTTCAAGTTTTGGGTGAGATCACGATGGATGAAGGAATAAGGAGTGAAAATATACTAAGTTTGGGGATTATATGACACCCTAAGATAATATCCAAGGATAAAAAATCAACTAAGCTTGGGGATGCCCCGAGTGGCATCCCCTCTTTCTTCCAACGACCATCGGTATTTTACTTGGAGATATATTTTTATTCGTGAAATATTATGAATTTTGCTTGGAGCGTCTTGTATTATATGAGTCTTTCCTTTATTTAATTTTATTTTGTCACAAGTTTTCTTGCTGGACACACCTATTTGAGAGAGCCAAAATTATGCTACGATTTGTTAGAATTGCGCTGTATGCTTCACTTCAATTTTTTGAGCTATGGAATTGCTCTAGTGCTTCACTTATATATTTTTGAGCATGGCGTGCTTTAAAGTTTTGAATAAATAATCTCATGCTTCACTTATATTAAGTTGAGAGTTAGTGAATTTTGAAGAAATGCTCTCATGCTTCAATTATATTTTTTCGAGAGATGAAATTTCCGTGCTCATGTTCTTCACTTAAAATTATTTGAGCTTGTCAAAAGCAATGGCAATATATGAAACTAGTCCCAAAGTGATATATATTCAAGAGGGATATAATAAAAAAACTTTCATGAAGATCATTGGAAAAATTAAACTTGATTCCTTGTAATAGTTTTGAGACATGATGATAGTAATATGTGAGTTATGTTGGTGAGTAATTATGCTTTAGTAAGAATATTAGTGTTAAGGTTTGTGATTCCCTATGCAAGCATGAAAGTCAATAGTTATGCAATGAAATTACATCCTACTTATGGTGCATTATTCGGTGTTAATTATGCTTAATGCCTGTTTATGAGAATTTTCGTGTCTTGGTTGGTTGCTTCTCAATCTATTTTCTAGCTTTCATTGTACTAAGTAGAAATACTACTTGTGCATCCAAAATCTTTAAACCCAGGTTTGCCATATGAGTCCACCATACCTACCTATATGCGGTATTTCCATGCCGTTCTAAGAAAATTTGTATGTGCCATCTCTAATTTTCAAAATGAATTTCCTTTATGTTTGCTCGTACCGCTCATGAAGCGGAAGGGGGTGACCGATATTTGTCCATGCTAGATGTGTTATTCTCAAGATGAGTGTTTACTCACTTGTCATTGCATGAGAGTACGACAGTAATAGGGATGCCCGGTCCTGAAATGAAAAAGAAATTTGCTTTATGTTGTGAAATAATGAAGTCCTTGGAAAGTGTTGGTATGGATGGTACCCGTGGATATGGCTAGCCATGGATTGTGAATGAATGGTGGAAAAAGGAATAAAATTTATTTTTTGTTTGGGAACCACGTATGATATATCTAGTATGGAAAGGTTTGAAAATTCTCTGTCGTTTTCATTGACAAGAAAGGCATGCCACCCAAAATATTTTTCTCTCTCAATTTAAACTTTGAGCTCTCGCACCTCTACAAATCCCTACTTCCCTCTCCAAAGGGCCTATCTATTTACTTTATGCAATTTTTACTTTTATTTGAGTCTCCATCTTCTCTTATAAAGCACCAACTAGGGGGGGACTATGATCATACTTGTGCATTGGGTGTAGCTAATATTTGAGTGTGTTTCATGAATGGATAAATGATTGAGCACGATGGGCTAGTGATGATTGTCTTTAGTGTTGATATTTTGAAAGACATGGTTTCTTGTTGGTATGCTTGAGTATTAAAGTCTTCATATCAAAACAAGACTATTGCTATGAACCATCTAAAAGTCCAAATGTCCATGTACAAAAGAAAATAATATGTGATGAACATGTTAGGCAACATTCCACACCAAAAATTCTGTTTTTACCATTTACCTACTCGAGGACGAGCATGAGTTAAGCTTGGGGATGCTGATACGTCTCCAACGTATCGATAATTTTAGATGGTTCCATGCTGTTATATTATCAATCTTGCATGTTTTACAACCATTTTATATCAACTTTATATAATTTTTTGGGACTAACCTAATGATATAGTTCCCAGTGCCAGTTGTTGTTTTTGCTTGTTTTTTACTTCACAGAATATCAGTACCAAACGAATGCCAAATGTAGCAAAAGTTTTTGGTGATTTTTTGGACCAGAAGACAACTTGGGAACCAAGGAAGCACCCGAGAGAAGGCTCGTGGGGCCCACGGGACCCTCCTCCACCGCCTCCCAGCTCTATAAATACCCAAATATTCCAAAAACCCTAGAGCAGTCGATGAAACACACTTCCAGCCACCTCAAGTTCCAGAACAACGAGATCCAATCTAACACCATCACGGAGGGGTGCATCATCTTCATGGGTGCCTCTCCGTTGATGGATGAGTAGTCCACCATAGACCTATGGGTCCGTAGGCAGTAGCTAGATGGTTTACTCTCTCACTTTTTATTATCATCACAATGGTCTCTCGGAGATCTATTTGATATAATGACTTTTTGCGGTGTGTTTGTTGGGATCCAATGAAGTTTGAGTTCATGATCAGTTTCTATCCATGAATATTATTTGAGTCTTCTTTGATCTCTTATATGCATGATTATTCATAGCCTCGTATTTCTTCTTTGAATCTTTGGTTTAGGTAGGCCAACTAGATTGATTTTTCTTGCCATGCGAAGAGGTGCTTTGTGATGGGTTTGATCTTGCGATGTCCTCTCCCAGTGACAGAAGGGGCAGCGAGGCACACATGTATCGTTGCTATTAAGGATAACAAGATGGGGTCTATTCCTACATGAATAGATCTTGTCAACATCATGTCGTCATTCTTATTGCATTACTCCGTTTCTCCATAAACTTAATACACTAGATGCATCCCGAATAGCGGTCGATGTGTGGAGTAATAGTATTAGATGTAGAATCGTTTTGGTCTACTAATCTTGGATGTGATGCCTATATAATGATCATTGCCTTGGATATCATCATGATTATTTGATCTTCTATCAATTGTCCAACAGTAATTTGTGCACCCACCGTGTGCTATACTCATGAGAGAAGCCACTAGTGAAATCTATGGCCCCCAAGTCTATCTTTTAACATATTGCTTTCCAATCTATGTTTTCCCACATTTGCTTCCAGATCTTTTATTCTAAAACCCCCAAAATACCTTGCTACACTTTTTATTTGCATATTTTATTTTGTGTGCTTGCGTGATCTATTTATCCAATCTCATTCAAATCAATCTATCTTTTACCATGGAGAGATTGACAACCTCTCTTACGTGTCGGGTTGCAAGTATTTGTTCTTTGTGTGCAGGTACCATTTACATAGTGTTCTGTGGTTCTCCTACTGGTTTGATAACCTTGGTTTCATCATTGAGGGAAATACTAACCATCACTGTGCTGGATCATTCCTTCCTGTTTGGGGAAATACCAACACAGTCTCAAGCCACGTCAAAGATCTACAATTGTCATTGGTCATTTGTATGTTCCTTGGAAATTTGCGGTGAACCGCTCCTTCAGTTCCGCTCGAGTGTTGATGGAGTTAGGCAGAAGGTTTTTCGACCACGTTCGAGCCGGTCCTTCTAGCATCATCATCAAATACTCGCACAGACCGCGTCACCGATGTTGAGCATTTTCATGGCTAACTCATAGCTTTCGATCCACGCTGTCGGCCTAAGGTCTGCTGTGTAGTTTGGTACCTTACGAGTCCCTTTGAAGTCCTTAGGCATCAGCTCACTATGGAGAACCGGAGATAAACAAGGGATGCCGATTATCCTGTTGTTGGCTCCCTGCAACACCGTTGACTGGGGCTCCGTCATGAGCTGCTGAGTCACCCGCATTGCTGATGCCTCTGCCTTGCCTGCCGGGTTGCTGTTGCCGCGTCAACGACCGCTTGAGCATTGGGTAACACATGCCAAGTTGGAGAAACCCGAGGCTACCACCAACGGCCACTACTAGAAACGGCTGGAGACTCCCCATGGCGGCTCTTGCTGGCGTACGACATGGAGTGCATCCGATCACGGCTGTAAGAATATTGAGCTTGTTGTACCACCACTGTCTTCAGTATCTCGATGTTGTTCCTTCCCTCGATCTCAACTGGGGTGTTCCCTTGAATCGAGAGTGCCTCCAAATTACGCGTTTCTGCCAACATGTTGTCAACATGGTTGGAGAAGTGGCCCTGCAGCATCTGATAACGCTGAGTCGGTGACTGATTCGGTGGTGACTAAGCGGGCTCTACCCGTCGTTCTGTATTACGAGGTGGATCCTTTCTCGCCCTTGGTGTTGCTGGACTAGCGAATAACTGAGTGGGCTCAAGGCCAATCGTCAGCCAGCTTTGGTGTCTCCTTTGGTGAACCACCTTAGAACCATTTGGGCAAAGCCCTAGCTGCCAAGCCTCAACCTTCAAGCATTCCGGCTCATTATGGATACGAGCCTGTATTTCAGCCATCTAGGTGTTTTCAAAGTCAATCTCTTCTTGAACCTTGGTCATCTCAACATGAAGTTTTACTAGTTCCGCGTTACGAGCCTCCCAGTGCTCTTTAGTGACAGGAATCTCCAAGAGTTTGGCCACCTCAGCCATCAAGTCACTCATGGCCTGAGCCGGCGTCTTTCCTGACCCGTCGACACCGTTTGCGACTGCTACCATAGACAGATCTTAAGCCAGTGCGGTTCTTGCCATGTAGATGGTGACCTGGCAAGGCGGCTCATATTCTCCATTGGAGTTGACACACGTGCCCTCGCTGCCTGACGGCTCATCCGGAAGGCTGACTCCTTGGGTTAAACCTACGAAGATGTGACATTGGCTGACTTGATGAAGTCCGGGTCACGCATGCTGGGCCGGCTTGATGATGTCGGTGCAGATGTCTGACTCAGGTACCGACGTGCCGATCTTGCCAACAAAGACATGGATCTTGCCAAAGGGACCCGGTACCCAGACTCGACTGAGTCGGCCTCGTGGCCCCAGCTTGAATTGTCGATGTAGAGCTTGCCGCGACGGCTTTTGATCATCTGAGCCACAGCATAGCTCCTGAACCCTGGGAGAGCTCCCTTCGAGAACTCAACTCCATCGTGCGAAAGCCCCACGGTGGGCGCCAACTGTCATGGTTTTGTCACGACAGATGTCCTCATAGGAAAATTTTGGTGTGATGCCATCGTCGCTATGTGGTGACTCGAAGGGGTTGATCGAGAACGAGAGATGGATTTACCCGGGTTTGGCCCCTCCAATGGAGGTAAAATCCCACGTCCTGCTTTTGTGTCTATATTGATGATGATCTCGATTACAAGGGTGTAGAATCTCTAACCGAGCTTTTGAGGGTTTCTAACTTAGATCTATTGGCCTCAAGGGCTCGCCTTTATATACAAGTTGAGGCCCTGGGTTTACAAGAGTCCGAGCCATGTTATGACTCATGACCTATTACATCTCTAGCTTGTCTTTCTCCTCAAGCAAGGAAAGTTCCTGGCTCCTCCTGCCTCCTGGGCCTTGATTCGCCATCTTCATGTGTTGGGCCGCCGTCCGACTTACTTAATAAGTTACCTCTCTTGCCTTGTTATTGACAAGATGGCCCATCTTGATTACGAGGGCTGAGCCGCCAATACCCCGACCTGGCCCAATGGGCGGGTCATATCGCGGGGTTATATCCTCGACACCCACCATTGCTTCTTCATATCTCATAGATTCACTGTTGTCTAACAACATGACCTCCAAGACATAATTGCCGTGCCACTTAGGGGCGGTACGAGTCCTTGTCGACCTACGAGGCTTGGTAGTAACTTGATATGAAGCTTTATGATCATCATCATTAGCTTCCTCTTCAATTGGTGTACACATTATAGGAACACCTTTATGCGCTGTGCTACTTTCCAATTCAAGTGAAGCTTCGGTAACCTTATCAAGTTCTACCTTCCTCCCACTCAGTTCTTACGAGAGAACATCCTTCTTTGGATCCATTCTTGGCAACAAAGACCTTGCCTTCAGATCTGTGATAGAAGGTATACCCAATTGTTGCTTTAGGGTATCTTATGAAGATGCACTTTTCCACTTTTGGGTTCGGGCTTATCACACATAAGTGTTGCATTCCCAAACTCTAATAAATGACACCTTAGATTTCTGCCAAACTAGAATTCATACAGTGTCATATCAACGGATTTAGATGGTGCCCTATTTAAAGTGAATGTAGTTGTCTCTAATGCATAACCCCAAAATGATAGTGGCAAATAGGTAAGAGACATCATAGTACACACCATATCCAATAGAGCACGACTATGAGGTTCAGACACAACATTACACTATGGTGTTCCAGGTGGCGTGAGTTGTGAAACAACTTCCACATTGTCTTAAGTTGCATACCAAACTCGTAACTCAAATATTCACCTCCACAATCATATCATAGAAATTTTATCTTCTTGTCATGATGATCTTAACCTTCACTTTGAATTTTCTTAAACTTTTCAAACATTTTATACTTTTGTTTCATTAAGTAAATATACTCATATCTACTCAAATCATGAGTGAAGGTAAGAAAACAACGATATCCACCGCATGCTTCAACACTCATTGGACCACATACATCAACATGTATCATTTCCAATAAGTCACTTGCCCGCTCCATCATACGGGAAAACGAGGTCTCGGACATCTTCCCATGATACATGGTCCGCATGTCTCAACCGATTCGAAATCGAATGAGTCCAAAGATCCATCAGCATGGAGTTTCTTCATGCGCTTCACACCAATATGACCTTTAGCGGAAGTGACACAAGTATGTGGTACTATCATTATTAACTTTGCATCTTTTGGCATCAATATTACGAACATGTGTATCACTACGATCAAGATTCAATAAACCATTCACATTGGGTGCATGACCATTGAAGGTATTATTCATGTAAGCAGAATAACCATTATTCTCTGACTTAAATGAATAATCGTATTGCGATAAACATTATCTGATCATGTTCATGCTCTACACAAACATCAAATAACTTTTATTTAGGAATAACACTAATCCCAAAGGTAGAGGGAGCGTGTGATGGTGATCACATGAACCTTGGATACACTTCCAAAACACATCGTCACCTCACCCTTAGCTAGTCTCCGTTTATTCCATAGCTTTCATTTCAAGTTACCAATATTAGCAACTGAACCGATAGTAGTACTAGTAAGGTACACATAAATAACACGTATATCAAATATAATTTTGTTGATGTTGCCATCCTTCTTATCTACCAACTATTTGGGGGTAGTTATGCTATTAGTGACCATTCCCCTTGCAATACAATCACTTAGTCTCGGGTTTGGGGTTCAACCTTGGGTTTCTTCACTGGAGCGGCAAATGTTTTGCCATTCTTGAAGTTTCCCTTCTTTCCCTTACCCTTCTCGAAACTAGTGGTTTTACTAACCATCAACACTTGATGCTCCTTCTTGATTTCTACCTTTTGCGATGTAAAACATAGCGAATAGCTCATGGATCATCTTGTCCATTCCTTGCATGTTATAGTTCATCACGAAGCTCTAGCAGCTTGGTGGTAGTAACATGGAGAACTATATCAATCACTATATTATTTGGAAGATCAACTCCCACTTGATTCAAGAGATTTTAGCACCTAGACATTTTGAGCACATGCTCACCTATTGAGCTATTCTCCTTCATCTTGCAGGAAAAGAATCTGCTATTCTCCTTCTCTATTATACCTCTCAACACAAGCACGAGCCTAAAATCCCAATTTCAGCTCTTGGAACATCTCATATGCTCCGTGACGTTCAAAACATCTTTGGGGCATCAATTCTAAGTCGTAAAGCATGCCGTACCAAACTATCAAGTAGTCATAAAAAATATGCATGTCTGATGTTCTCAACACCCACAGACGACGCTTGAGGGGTTCGCGCATCGAGCGTGCATCAAGGACAGAAGCCTTTTGTGTAGCAATGAGGACAATCCTCAATTTACGGACCCAGTCTGCATATTGCCACTACCATCTTTCAACTTAGTTTTTCTCTAGGAACGTATCAAAATATAGGGGAGCTATAGCGCGAGCTATTGATCTACAACATAATTTTCAAAGACATTTTGACTATGTTCATGATAATGAGTTCAATTAATCATATTATGAAGAAACTCCCACTCAAATCAACATCCCTCAGGTTGTCTAAGTGTGACATGATCCAGATCCACCAACCCGAGTCCGATTATCACGTGAGATAAGGTGGATTCAATGGTGAATATCTCCATGTTGATCATATCTATTATATGACTCATGTTCGACCTTTTGGTCTCCCGTGTTCCGAGGCCACGTCTATACATGCTAGTCTCGTCAAGTTTAACCCAAGTATTCTGTGTGTGTAAATCTGGCTTACACCAGTTGTATGCGGATGTAGAGTCTATCACACCCCATCATCACGAGGTGCTTCGAAACGACGATCCTTCGCAACGGTGCATACTTGGGGAGAACACAATTTATCTCAAAATTTTAGTGAGGGATCATCTTATAATGCTACCGTCGTCCTATGCAAAATAAGATGCATAAAGGATAAACATCACATGCAAAATAAGATGGACATCATCGTCTTGTGCTTTTGATCTCCTTCTCCAAAGCATCAACATGATCTCCATTGTCACCGGCATGACACCATGATATCCATCATCATGATCTCCATCACCATGTCGTCACGTGGTTGTCACGCCAACTATTGCTTCTACAAATATTGCTAACTCATAGCGATAAAGTAAAGCACAAAAAAGGCGAAAATAATTAAAGACAACCCTATGGCTCCTGTCGGTTGCATGACTCAACGACATGCAAGTCATTATAATCTATACAAATCATGATCATCTCATACATCACATATATCACATCATGTCCTTGGCCATATCACATCACAACATGCCCTTGGCCATATCACATCACAACATGCCCTGCAAAAACAAGTTAGACGTCCTCTACTTTGTTGTTGCAAGTTTTACGTGGCTGCTATGGGCAACTAGTAAGAACCGTTCTTACCTACGCAAAACCACAATGGTGATAATCAAGTTGCCTTTTAACCTTCTACAAGGACCGCCTATTTCGAATCCGATTCAAATAAAGTGGGAGAGACAGACACCCACCAACCATCTTTATGCAACAAGTTGCATGTCAGTCGATGGAACCGGTCTCTCGTACGTGTATGAGTAAGGTTGGTCTGGGACGCTTCATCCCATAATACCGCCAAATTGAGATAAGACTAACGAGGTAAGCAATCCGAACATCGATGCCCACAAACTCTTTTGTGTTCTACTCATGCATATCATCTACGTATAGACCTAGCTCATGATTCCACTGTTTGGAACGTTGCATGGGAAACAAAAAATCCCTACGAACACCCAAGATCTATCTATGGAGATGCATAGCTACGAGAGGAGAGTAGACCCACATACCCTTGTAGATCGCTAAGCGGGAAGCGTTAAGAAACACGATTGATGTAGTTGAACGTCCTCATGATCCAATCGCGATCCTCCCCGCGATCCAATCACGATCCGTCCTGATCTAGTGCCGCACGGATGACACCTTCGTGTTCAGCACATGTACAACTCGATAACGTCTCCGCCTCCTCAATCCAGCGAGCGAGGGAAGAGTAGTAGATGAGTTCTCTGGCAGCACAACAGCGTGATGGAGGTGGTGGTGGAGAAATCTTAGTAGGGCTTCGCCAAGCGCTGCCGTAGATGCGTTTGGAGGAGAAACAAATCTAGGGAGAGAGGGAGGGCTGCACCTATGGCTTGGGGCGGGGCTGCCCTCCCTCTCCCACTCTATTTATAGGAGGAGGGGGTAGGTATGGCGCAGCCTTGTCCGCTCGTCCAAGGGAGGGCTTGATGGCCAAGGGGGGAGGAGTCCACCTCCCACAAGGGAGGTGGGCACCCTAGGGGAGGAGTCCTTCCTCCCCAAGGCAACTCCCCCACCTACCACCAGGCGCATGGGCCTTTAGGGGAGGGGCGCCCAGCCAACCAGGGATGGTGTGCCTCCCTCTTAAGCCCATGTGCCCCCGGGGGTGGGTGGACCCCCAGCGGAGCCCGGAACACTTTCGGCACTCCCGGTACTATATCAAAAACACCCGAAACTTTTTTGGAACCCGAATACCACTTTCCTATATATAAATCTTTACCTTTAGACCATTTTGAAACTCCTTGTGATGTCCAGGATCTCATCTGGGACTCCTCACAACCTCCGTTTACCAACATACATAACTCAACAATACTATATCATCACGAACGTTAAGTGTGCAGACCCTGCTGGTTCAAGAATGATGTAGACATGACGGAGACACTCTCCGGTCAATAACCATTAGTGGGACCTAGATGCCCATATTGGTTCCTACACATTCCACAAAGATCTTTATCAGTCGAACCACGATGTCAAGGATTCAATCAATACCGTATGCAGTTCCCTTTGTCCATCGGTATGTTACTTGCTCGAGATTTGACCATTGTTATCTCCATACCTAGTTCAATCTCATTACCGGCAAGTCTCTTTACTCATTCCATAATACAAGATCCCATGACTAACTCTTTAGTCACATTTCTTGCAAGCTTCTTGTGATGTTGTATTACCGAGTGGGCCCAGAGATACCCCTCCATCATACAGAGTGACAAATCCCAGTCTCGATCCACGCCAACCCAACAGACATCCTCGGAGATACCTGTAGAGCACCTTTATAGTCACACAGTTACGTTGTGACATTTGATACACACAAGGCTTTCCTCCGGTGTTAGGGAGTTGCATGATCTCATGGTTGTAGGAACAGATACTTGACATGGATAAATCGGTAGCAATAAACTAACACGATCAAATGCTATGTTTACGGTTGGGTCTTGTCCATCACATCATTCTCCTAATGATGTGATCCCATTATCAAATGACAACTCTTGTCTATGGTCAGGAAACCTTGACCATTTCTGGTCAACGAGCTAGTCTAGTAGAGGCTCACTAGGGACATGGTGGTGTCTATGTATCCACACATGTATCTGAGTTTCCGAGCAATACAATTGTAGCATGGATAATAAACGATTGAACAAGGAAATATTATAATAACCAATTTATTATTGCCTCTAGGGCATATTTCAACAGGAAGTTCCTCCTATACATATTATCCAACAAGTTTTCAATGTTGTCAATAAACCATATTCTTACATAATGAGAGAGAAGAAAGAAGGTTTTGAGAAAATTAGCATTGAGAATGCTAAGATTTCACTAGATGTTGTGTTTCCTATTGTATTTGAAAAGCTTCCTCATGAACACACACCCCAAGATGCAAATGTCAAGGATGACAACACTTGATATTATGCATTAGGACATAAAACAATAGCGCTTGTTGGGAGGCAACCCAATAGTTATCTTATTTTTTGTGTTCTACTTTCTGTTATTTTGTGTTCACATGATTATTGCTACTGTAATGATTGTGTTTTTATGTTTCAGTTAGTGTTTGTGCCAAGTAAAACCTTTGGATGATTTCGATGATAAGTAGATTTGATCCTGTGCAAAAATAGAAACTTTGATGTAAAGTGTAGAATTTCTATGATTTTACTGCAATGTTTTTGTAATCTGATTTTTTACACATCATTGATATACAAATTCCCAAGTCTGTCCTAATTTTCAGAATTTTTTGGAGTTACATGTATGGTTTTAGTGCTTATCTTTACAGACTGTTCTGTTTTAGACCGATTCTATTTTTTGCTTGCTTTGATGATGTTATGGATTATATCGAGGGGTATGAGCATGTGGAAGTTAGAATATAGTACCTTATGGAACAACTAGATATTAATAAATTTATAATAGTACCTAAAGTTTATGGTTTGCCTATTATGCTAACAGATCTCACAAGGTTTTTGTTGAGTTTTGTGTGCTGAAGTTTTCAAGTTTTGGATGCCATCACGATGGATGAAGGAATAAGGAGTACCAAGACCCTAAGATTGGGGATGCGCAAGGCACCCCAAGGTAATATCCAAGGAACTCTGAAGCATCTAAGCTTGGGGATGCCCCGGAAGGCATCCCCTCATTCGTCTCCATTTCATCGGTATGTCACTTGGAGCTATATTTTTATTCATCACATGATATGTGTTTTGCTTGGAGTGCTGTGTATCATAGTTTGCTTTTATTTTAGTTTTCCACATTTATTTTTTGTTGGACACACCTATTTGAGAGAGACACATGTTCGTTATGATTTGTTAGAATACTTTATGTGCTTCACTTATGTCTTTTGAGCTAAGAAGTTGCTCTAGTCGCTACTACAGACGCGTCATATACAAACGGTTTTTACCCCCTTTCCTCAACAGAGATTTAAATTGCCGCCTTGTATGTGTGTGAGATACGGGGTTCATCCCATACGACCTAAAAACTATCAGCGATAGGTCATTTGGTCACACACGTTGAGAAAAAAGAGCGCGTGTGCGATCGTGTGAGACATCGTAAATAGTTAAAGGGGAGAAACCGTGTGAGATGTTCTTAGCATCTCACACGGTTCCTAGAAGAAACTGTATGACATAGACTGTCCACCACACACAGTTTTTATGTCGAAATTTTTGTGCAATGTGGCCTAATGCAAACATTTGTCGTGTGGAAACTCAGAAAGATTGTTAAGATAAAGAAACTAGCTATGAAGAACAACAAGATGTTTGTCTGCACAATGAACAAGACATCAATCAATTATAGGATGGTACCATCTCTTTTACCTTGTCCTTTTTTCCTTTAGGCCATTTCAAAATTTAGAAAATATATTTATGCATATGTTTGTTTTCAGTCCTTTTCAAGGCAGTTCATCTATTCCAAACGGTTTCTAAGATGACACCTCAACAAACCCACACGGTTTCTAGAAAATTAGCATGTTGGATCAGTGAACAATCACACATGACTTTCGACCGATAATTGTGTGCATTAGGCCACCCTATCTCAAACGTCTTCGCATAACAAGTGTGTGTGATGGACAACCCAATGCCAAACAGTTTCTTTTAGGAACCGTGAGTTATGTATTGCATAACACAATCGATAGAATTATGACTATCATGTGTGATGACCAGCCCCATCACAAACGATGTGATGCATAAAATTGTGTGTGATGTGCAATACGAACAAAGACATATCTTTGGGATTCCCTTTGTGGGATATGAAGCACATCTCACAAGACTTCTTCAATATGCCTGTTTGTGATTGTCCTCCCAATCGCACACGCCCTATTTTTGCCTAGCGTGTGTGATCGGACGGAGGCATCACCGACGTTTTATCTGTGTTGTGTGGGATAGCCCCCCTACCGCCCACACATGCAAGGTGACAGTTTTGAACTACGTTGTGGAAAGGGGTTAAAAGCCATTTGTATAGCACGCGTCTGCACTAGTGATATTTCATGGATCCAACACGCCTACTTCCAAGAAATGTGTAGGTTGTTTGAGGTTATCACCCACGTTGGTGTCCAATAAACCGTATGCATTAAACCCCCCACTAAATAGGCTAATTGGCCTATTATCGATAATCCATTTAGTAATAAAATTGACATTTCAAATGAAACATACCATATATTTAATATTAGTATTATTGCAAGGAGGATTTCATAACTGAATTATATCATAGTTCAACACCAGATAGCTTCAGCATTCTGTTACATCATATATGCATATGCTCCCTCTGTTCCTAAATATAATTATTTTTAGAGATTCCAATACAGACTACATTCGGGACAAAATGAGTGAGTCCACACTCTAAAAATGTATATATATACATTCTTATGTAGTCCATAGTGGAATCTCTAAAAATACTTTTATTTAGGAACAGAGGGAGTAGCTAGGTACGACATTACTCAACAACACCAAGTTTCATATGCATCATCTAAAACCTTTGGAAAGTAGCATCATATTCGATAAGTAGACAAATGAATCACATATGGAGAACTGCTGAATCTGAAGGCGAATATTGAGCCTTCAGTGATGTTGAATGTCCTTGCAACTTTAGGAGAGTGGCTATGGATGATTTCCCACCAACTTTTGTCCTCTTGAGAAAGTCCTCAATATTGTACAATGTGAAAGGATCGATATGGTTGACTAGAGGGGGCGGGCTTGAATAGGTAACTACCACTTTTTAAGCTTTTCTAAACAAATTAGGTTTAACAACAAATAGGTTGTCTAGATATGCAACTAGGTGAGCAACTTATTTGATGCAAACAACAAGGTAACAAGCAAGCATATAAAACAACACTAGTAAGCTTGCATGAAGTAAAGGTTAGAGATAACCACAAGTGGAACTGGTGAGATGAGGATGTGTTCCTGGAGTTCCTTCCCATTGAGAAGTACGTTTCCGTTAGAGCGGTGTAGAGGCACAATGCTCCCAAAGATGCCACTAAGGCCACCGTATTCTCCTCATGCTCTCAAACAATGCGAGATTCCGTGATTACACTAGTGGTGCACTTGATGGCGGCAACCGGACCTTTACAAACAAGGTTGGGTCAATCTCCACAACTCAAGTGAAGTCTCCCAACAACACCACGAAGCTTCACCACAATGGAATATTGAAAGCACAATGTGTTCCCTTGGTGGTTTTGTTAATTCATGACAACATACATTATCTCTTGGACTAATAGTTTCACCTCGTGCATTTCAGATAAAGTCCATTGAGAGAGATGGGTTGGCAAAAAGGAGTATGGAGAGTATCCCCATGCAGAAGAAGAAGGAATAGCATTGGCCAAGCTTCAAGCAAGAGGACTCTCCATTTTACTATGTGAGAAATCACTTTGAGTCCATAGGAAAGCCAATACTATTAAAAGGGACTAAGGTATTGATTGGTGAACAAAATGCTCATACATGCACAAGTGATAGTCACCACAAACACCCACAAGCTCTTCCACAAAAGTCTGTCAAAGCCAAATATTCAAAATCGGTGCAACCAACACTTTCCACTCGGTGCCACCGGTTCCGAAACCTAGACAGACTCAGCCAAACCCTAGCCACTTCGGTGCAACCGATTCTGCTTCGGTGCCTCCGAGTTTGGGTTGCCACCTTCCTGGTATGCAAGTTTACGAAATCGGTCCCTCCGAGTTTAGTAAATCGGCGTCACCGATATTGGGCAATCTGATGGTTGGTCACCTTATCGGTGCAACCGAGATTCCTATATTGGTCTCACCGAGATTCAAAAGTTGCCACCTTTTGATCACTTCGGTACCACCGAGATTAACACATCAGTGTCATCGAGTTGGTCATTTTGTGTGTAACGGTTGGTTTTTTGGAGATGCCTATATATACCCCTCCACCACCACTCACTCGTAAGGGAAGCACTCAGAACTGTTCCCCACTCATACCTACTGATTTTCTGAGAGAGAGCCATCTACTCATGTGTTGAGATCATGCCATTTCATTCCTACCATATGAATCTTGATCTCTAGCATCCCCAAGTTGCTTTCCACCAATCCCATCTCTTCCACCAAGCCAAATCTATGAGAGTGATTATGTGTTGAGGAGTGTATCATCTTGAAGCACAAGAGCAAGGAGTTCATCGTCTTACCGAGCCTATTACCTTTTGGAGGGTGGTGCCTCCTAAATTGGTTAGGTGTCGCCCGGGAGCCTCCTACTTCATGTTGTGGAGTTGAACCAAGAAGTTTGTAAGGGCAATGAGACCGCCTACTTCGTGAAGATCTACCCATAGTGAGGCTAGTCCTTGGTGGACGGAAGCTGTTATGGAATAGTCAAGGTTGCTACTTCGTGGAACCTTATGGGTGGAGCCCTCCATGGACTCTTGCAACCGTTACCCTCCAACTTCATAAACGTGGATGTATGATAGCGCCACCTATTGGAACCACGGGAAAAATCTTGTGTCCTTCATGCATTTGATCTCTCTATCTCTACTCCTTACTTCCATGTGCAATGTCTTTACTTTCTATTGCTATACTTGATGACTTGCATGTGTTGGGTGTCTTAGACAATTATGTATGCTAAATCTGCCAACATCTTGTCTTATGCTTGAGGTAATTTTAAATTTCTGCTTGTAGTCTATTCACCCCCCTCTATACATACACTTCTAGTGATCCTACAAGTGGTATTAGAGCTTTGGTCTCCATTGCTTCGGTTTCAACACCGTGGAGGAAGATGGATGTGTCTAGTGTGGAGAGTTTGTATTGTAGAGTGCCCATTCTTGATGGAGAGTACTATAGTCAATGGAAGAATGACATGATTTATCTATTTGATAAATTCCATTTGAGAAAACATATTGAAGATCCCTATGTGCTCCCCATTGATGAATGGTATCCCACACACGAAGAGGAAATTAACATGCTTGCTAACCTTAGGACTGTCAATTTTGTTGTTAGAGGCTTACCAAGATTCGTGCTTTCTCACTTTAAGAACTTGCATGTGCTTATACTTTGTGGACTGATTTGGAGAAACGATATCCAAATCTTTCGTTAGGAAATCTTGATGAAATTCTTCATAAAGCCATTGCTTTTCACAAAATGAAGCCTAGTGATCCAAACTTTGATAAATGCCTATTTGAGCTTCATGATCTCATGGGTGCTAAAGGTGATGTCACAACTATCAACAATATCATTATAGAAGCACTTCACATTCATAGACTTGAACACTGTCATGATCACAATTCTAACAAATCTCTTGTTCTTTATGACGAGGATTTCCCACTTGATGATGACAATGTGGAACATGGCTAGTATGATGAAGATGAGTTGTTCGACATCGAGCATGAAAATATCATGAGGAATCTAAGTCTAATGGCAAACTTCAAGGATTACATGTCTGGCAGAAAAGAGTGGATTCTCGACAGTGGATGCACGGATCATATGACTAGTGATAAAGACATGTTCCGAGAGATCACGCCTGATAAAGGTCCTTAGAGGTACGTGACATTTGGAGACAACTCTAAGGGTAAGGTGCTTGGCCTTGGTAAGGTGGCCATATCTCATGATAGCTCAATTCAAAATGTGATGCTTGTTGAATCCCTTGGCTACAATCTTCTTTCCGTATCTAGACTAGCCGACTTTGGTTTCAATGTGCTATTTACTAAGTAGATTGCCAAGTGTTTCGATTTGATAATCATAAAATTGTGTTTACCGGTATTTGTAGAGGTGATCTATACATTGTTGATTTCACTAAAAAGGCCCAACCTCGTACTTGTCTCATTACAAAATCATCTAAAGGTTGGCTATGGCATAGAAGGCTTGGACATGTAGGCATGCGCAATCTATATAGGCTTATCAAGGGCGATCACATTCTTAGTGTTAAAGATGTTATCTTTGACAAAGATAGACTTTGTAGTGCTTGTCAAGTGGGAAATCAGGTAGGTGGAAGTCACCCCGTTAAGAATATCATGACTACTAGGAGACCACTTGAGTTACTTCACATGGATTTTTTTGGTCCCAATGCTTACAAGAGTCTTGGTGGAAATTCCTATGGTCTAGTTATAGTTGATGATTTTTCCAGATTTACATGGGTATTCTTTTTTGATGATAAGTTGCAGGTACAAAAGATCTTCAAGAACTTTGCACGCAAAGTACAAAATCAGTTTGAAGTGAAGATCAAGAAGGTTCAAAGGATAATGGATCAGATTTCAAGAACACCCTTGTGGATACCTTCCTTGACAAAGAGGGTATTTCACATGAGTTCTCTGCTACGTACACGCCTCAACAAAATGGAGTTGTTGAGAGAAAGAACCGAACCCTCATTGGGATGGCAATAACGATGCTTGACGAATACAAGACGCCAATACACTTTTGGGCCGAAGCCGGGGAAACAACATGTCATGCCACAAACTGACTCTACTTGCACAAGCTTCTCGATAAAATGGCATACAAGCTTCTCACCGGTAACAAACCCAAATTTGATACTTTCGAGTATTTGGCTCCAAGTGTTACATTCTCGATAAGCATCGCCATGCTAAATTTGCTCCTAAATCTCATGAAGGTTTCTTACTTGGTTATGGATCTAACTCTCACACTTATCGTGTCTACGACAACTTTGCTCGAAAAATTGAAGAGACGGTAGATGTGAAGTTTGATGAGTCTAATGGTTCACAAGTCGAACAGTTGCCAAATGATGTAGGTGATAAAGATCCTTCGGAAGCTATCCAAGACTTGACCATCGGCAAGATTCATCCCATAGAGGTGAAGGAAAGTACTTCATCAACCCAAGTGGAAGATGATACATCTCCAACGTATCTATAATTTTTGCTTGTTCCATGCTGTTATATTATCATTCTTGGATGTTTTAAAATCATTTTACTACAACTTTATATTATTTTTGGGACTAACCTATTAACCCAGAGCCCAGTGCCAGTTTCTGTTTTTTCCTTGTTTTTGAGTTTTACAGAAAAGGAATATCAAACGGAATCCAAACGAAATAAAAATTTACAGTGATTTTTATGGACCAAAATAGACCCACGGAGCATCGGAGATGGGCCAGAAGACCCACGAGGAAGTCACAAGCCTCAGGGGCGCGGCCACCCCCTGGGCACGCCCACCAGGCTTGTGACTCCCTCATGGCCCATCCCGACTCGTTTCCACCGCCATAAATTCCTATAAATTCCGAAAACCCCAACGCAGAACCTAGATTGGGAGTTCCACCGCCACAAACCTCCAGAGCCACGAAAAACCAATCGGGATCCCGTTCCGACACCCTTCCGGAGGGGGAAACCATCACCGGAGGCCATCTTCATCATCCTGACGCTCTCCATGACGAGGAGGGAGTAGTTCACCCTCGGGGCTGAGGGTATGTACTAGTAGCTATGTGTTTGATCTCTCTCTCTCTCTCTCTCTCGTGTTCTTGATATGGCACGATCTTGATGTACCACGAGCTTTATTAATATAGATGAATCATATGGAGTTTCCCCTCTCTATCTTCTTGTGATGAATTGAGTTTTCCCTTTGAAGTTTTCTTATTGGATTGAATCTTTAAGGATTTGAGAACACTTGATGTATGTGTTGCGATGGGATATCTGTGGTGACAATGGGATGTTCTATTGATCTACTTGATGTATGTTTTGGTGATCAACTTGCGGGTTCCGTGACCTTGGGAATCTATGCATAGGGGTTGGCACATGTTTCGTCTTGACTCTCCGGTACAAACTTTGGGGCACTCTTTGAAGTTCTTTGTGTGGGATTGAACATGATGATTCTGAAATTATGTGATACATATCATATAATCAAACCCATGGGTACTCGAGGTGACATTAGGGTATCTAGGTGACATTAGGGTTTTGATTGATGTGTATCTTAAGGTGTTATTTTAGTACGAACTCTAGGGCTGTTTGTGACACT
Organism: Hordeum marinum; assembly: GCA_022496015.1. Classification (NCBI taxonomy): domain Eukaryota; kingdom Viridiplantae; phylum Streptophyta; class Magnoliopsida; order Poales; family Poaceae; genus Hordeum; species Hordeum marinum. The sequence goes on from CM039672.1 coordinate 115,929,061, forward strand.
TATATGGATAGCTCATAAGATTGATCAGAAAAGATAAATTTGAGGTGGTTTCATACCCTACAATAATTTTTTGTTTGTTCTCTGCTATGTGTGACTTTGGAGTGAACTCTTTGTCTCACATGAGGGATTTACATATGATTCAACTATGCTAGTATTGTTGAGAGAACTTGCACTAGTGAAAGTTTGAACCCTAGGCCTTATTTCTAAGCATTGCAATACCGTTTGTGCTCACTTTTGTTACTTGTTACCTTCCTTTTTTTATATTTTCAGATTACAAAAACCTATATCTACCATCCATATTACACTCGTATCACCATCTCTTCGCCGAACTAGTGCACCTATACAATTTACCATTGTATTGGGTGTGTTGGGGACACAAGAGACTCTTTGTTATTTGGTTGCAAGGTTATTTGAGAGAGACCATCTTCATCCTACACCTCCCACAGATTGATAAACCTTAGGTCATCCACTTGAGGGAAAATTGCCGCTATCCTAAAAAACTCTGCGCTTGGAGACCCAACACGAGTCTACAAGAAGAAGGTTGTGTAGTAGACATCAGAAGCTCCTACTTCGGACCAAGGTTACCGACAACATGACATGGAAGCATCCACTAGTGGTACTTGACGAGATGAAGAGGATGAGGAAGTACATCCTGAAGATCCACCACAACCTCCGTCACCACCACCTCAAGGGAATGAAACCTTCAAGAACAACGAAGATGAAGGAGATGATGATAAAGAAGAAGCTCCACTGTCCAACAATCGAAAGATGACCCGAGTTCGAGCACAAGTGACCAAGAACCATACCCTAAACCAAATCTTTGGTGATATACAAACCAGGACGGTCACTCACTCTAAAACTCGCTTTTCTAACTTTTGTGAGCATTATTCTTTCATCTCAAGCATTGAACCTTTGAAGGTAGAACAAGCTCTTGAAGACGCGGATTGGGTGAACGCTATGCATGAGGAGATTCACAACTTCGAAAGGAATGAAGTGTGGACACTCATGGAGAAACCCAAGGACGAGCAAAACATCATTGGCATGAAATGAGTTTTTCTCAACAAGCAAGATGAAGACGGTCAATTCGTACGCAACAAGGCTCGCCTCGTAGCTCAAGGATATACGCAAGTTGAAGGTATGGACTAGGTGAGACCTATGCCCCTATTGCTAGACTAGAAGCCATTCGAATTCTTCTTGCTTATGCTAATCACCATGATATCACGCTTTACCAAATGGACATTAAAAGTGCATTCTTAATTGGCGAGATTGAAGAAGAGGTCTATGTTAAGCAACCACCTGGTTTTGTAAATCCTAAGAAACCTGACCATGTTTACAAACTTCGCAAAGCTTTATATGGTCTTAAGCAAGCTCCGCGTGCTTGATATAAATACCTTACAAAATTTCTTATTGAAAAAAGATTTGAAATTGGTAAAATTGACGCAACCTTATTCAAAAAAATATTGGTGCGTGTAATCCTTTCGATCAGCATTATTTACTTCCTTGCTACAAATGTTTTTCTCCTAAAGATACTAAGGATCAATGTCCAACTGGATGGAGATGTATCATTTGTCAGCAAGTGGGTCACAAATGGACCTCATGTCATTCCGTAAGTCTAGAGGGCAAGTCTACATGGGCATGACAACCTAATTTTTTTTCTTTGGAAAACAACATAACAACCCGACGACGCTTGGGAAGTAGAAACCTGATCTTGTGTAGTATCCAAGGAGTTTTGTTTAAAAAAAGATTATAGCGCCAAATGATAGCATTTCAACGGCAGAAAATCTTATCTTGTATGGTAAGGGTCAACTAAGTTGGACACCCAAGCGGGATAACCGTCCCCAGTTCCTTTGTGTTTCGAAGAATACCCCTGCCGATACGCCTTCCGTTCTGCATAGTCCATCTGTTCCACAAGGTTCTCTCCACTCGACACCTGCCACCATTGTCTCCTCCACAACATCGTACGTCTCCACAATGGTTAATCTAATGGTGCTTCCCTTCCCCTATCTGCCTAGAGAGATGGACATCGACAATGGTCCCGCCAATAGGCTGCATCGCAACATGATCATCATCGGCGACCCTCCCCACGACAACAACAAATATGCTCTGGTACTAGTAAACCCTCCTCCTCCGGATCTGCATAGGGAACAAGTTTTGGCTGAGGTCAGGATTACATTAAGAGATGATCATGGGGCAAATACAACTGAGGGGGAAATTTATTCGTTTTGTGTGGGTCTCATTCGTTTTTTTGATCCAATAGTGAGAGATACTCTGATTTCCCGTGGACCACAAGCTTTGGGTGAGGATGCCACTTTTACTTCATTAGACACGATGAAGGGCCAAATGCGTTGGCCAATTGCATAGAGAGAGGCTTGGGTCATGCTCTTGGGTTTCCCACTAGATTACAAACAGATCAGTATGTTCTACACGTTGTTTCTTGTTTTGTGCGTTTGGTGCTTTGGCACAGACCCAGGGATAGGAAAGCTAGACTTATTGTGAGAGTTCTGATCAATGAACTGGCTCTTGTCCTATTCCGCCTTTTGGTAAAGAGGTTTACTGAAATCAGTGGTATGGGGATGTCTTGGTCAGTCCCTGTTTACATCTTGAATGGTAGGAACCCAAGTCCAGGATTGTAGGGTAACAAAGATGAAGTGCCACCAGTTGGAGCCTCACCTCACCCGTAACATCTTCCATTCCTTACTGCAGCTCAGCAAGCGCAACATGATGCTAATTTTTGGCATATGCAGAATGCAGCAAATGCCTGGGAGGCAACACCATCTTCTCCACCACCGCAACAGGGTTGGGGAGCATGGCCAGTTCTGCCACCGGTTCCTGTCCAATATAGGGGCTTCAGTTATAGAGAGACGACAGGTTATGAGGGTCCCTCAATGATGGATGGGATTGAGCCATCTTACAATGTGCATGATGAGGGACTCAGGTTATGGAATGAACATGTTGCTATGGTGGAACAAGTTGCTGATGCCATTCTTTCTGGAAGCCCACCAGGTGAATTTCAGTTCAAACGGGCTGCAGGTAATGAGACTGACGTGGAGTTGGTTATGGTTCCCAAAATTTTGGAGTTCTTCTGGAGGTTCTACACTACTCTGTACACTCCTCGTCTTCTTTGCAAGGACATGCAGTTCAATTATGACTTTGCATACAATTGCTTGAGGATTTTCCAGTCGTTGCATTCTACACTGCTGGCCCTGACTTGTAAGAGTTTTCCCCCTTCAGTCTCTTTGAAACAGGAACTACTACAATATTCTTTTCACACGAGACTTGTGACTTCTGCCACCATGCAATCATTCCATACACAACACGCTCTCATAACTGTATTGACTCCAACATGGAAGATTCAGAGGAGATCAACTATTTCTTTGAGCATAATTTAACAGCATGGAGACAGAGAACAAGGCCCCTAGGCAGAGGATGCCATGCAAGAGGAACAAGCCAGATCCACCTCAGGTGGTCACTGAGGTCAGACGCAATGAAAGGTCCACCAGATTCCAAGGTTTCAAGCCTAAACCTTTAAATGAAAAGAGAATGAAGTGCTCCTGTGTAAAACCAAGGCACACTTCAAGTGTGCTGGAGTCTGCCAGTGCATCACCACCTCCTACTCCTATACAGTTAATGCAATTTTGGGGAGTCAACGACTGTGGTGTTCCTCCAGAAGAATTACATGTTGACAAATTGCTGGCTACAAGGGACAATGAGGACAAGGCTGTCTAGAAGCGTTCTCCTTTATTTATCACTACAATATATTCCCTGGGCCAGTCATTTTGGTTATCACTGTTTCATTTTCAAGTGAACTTCTATCCTCTGCTTTTCTCTTTAATTGTAAGCTGTAATGGCTAATTTATCTTGGAATATTCTGTGCTGGAACATGAGGGGAATGAATCATGATGATAAATGTTTAGCTCCACGTAACAAAATACTTGAATCAGGTTGCCATGTTGTGTACTTGCAAGAAACCAAAAAGGAGCATTTTGATTGCTCCTTTATAAGGAAATGTTTTCCAAAAAGATTTGATAAATTCGAGTATGTCCCTTCTTCTAGTGCATCAGGTGGACTTATTATAATTTGGTGTGGTAATCATTTCACTAGCACAGTTCTCCATAGAGAAAAAAATTGTGATTACAATTAAATTTTTCACTACCCAATCTAACCAGACATGGTTTCTCTCAAATATATATGGACCATGTGATGGTCCAGATCGACTTACTGTTGTAAACTGGTTTCAAAATGTAAACATCAATTTGGATGATCTCTGGGTGTTCATGGGTGACTTCAACTTCATTAGATCTTTGGAGAATAGAAACTTACCTGGTGGAAATTTATATGATATATTCATATCTAATGAAATTATTAGTGGATTGGCCCTACTTGATATCCCATTAAGGGTCGACAGTTTACATGGAGTAATATGCAGTAACAGCCATTACTGGAACAGCTAGATTGGTTTTTTTCTTCAGTGCAATGGATGTCTGTTTTCCCTAATACTACTATTAAAGCTCTCTCTAACCCAGTTTCGGACCATGTACCATGTGTGATGTCCATTCAAACAACTATACCTAGAAGCAAACTGTTCAGATTTGAATCCTTCTGGCCATCTCACCCAGGTTTCTTTGATCTAGTACAATAGTCTTGCAGGGCGCCCATCAAAGCGATTACATCTGCAACCCTGATCATAGAAAAGTTAAAACGACTGTGATATGCTCTCAAGAAGTGGAGTGCCAAATTGTCAAGATTAGGAATGCTCATTGATAACTGCAACAAATATATACTTCTAATTGATACTTTGGAAGATAAGAGAGTTCTCACAATACTAGAGGCAAATTTCAGAAATATTCTCAAAAATCACATCATTAGATTACTTAGGTATCAAAATGATTACTGGAAAAAAGGTACACTGTAAGGAATGCAGTTCAAGGTGAGGAAAACACAAAAAAATTCATGCTAAAGCAACAAAGAGATATCATAGAAACTCCATACCCATTCTCACTTTAGCTGATGGTACAATGGTGGAAAAACATGAGGATAAGGCTGCAACTTTTTTGCTTGTTTCAAAAACCGCATGGGGGTATCAACTGAACCAATATATGATTTCAGCATGAGGGATACTATAAAACCCATTCCAGGACTTGAAGAGCTATCTAAACCCTTCTCCAAAGAGGAAATTGATGGGATGATAAAAATTATACCGTCTGATAGAGCATCGGGGCTGGATGGATTCACATGACAATTCTTGAAAGTTTGTTGGCATATTATAGCACCAGACTTGTACAATTTATGCAATGACTTCTGGCATGACAGGATAGATCTAAATTGCCTCAATAATTCCATGATCACTCTGGTACCCAAGAAAATTACACCTGAAACGGTGAATGATTTCCGACCCATATCTCTTTGAAACAGTGTTTTAAAAGTGCTCACAAAAATATTGATAGAATGGTTACAAACCTGGATTTTAAAACTGGTTCATCATAATCAGTACGGTTTTATCAAAACAAGGACCATACAAGATTGTCTAGGTTGGGCATTTGAATATATACACCAATGCAAAACTTCTGGGAGATCTATTGTGATTTTGAAGGTTGATTTCGGGAAGGCGTTCGACACGATGGAGCATTCCTTTATTCTCAACATGCCAAAACACAAAGGCTTTGATGAAAGATGGTTGATGAGGATGGAAAGTATCTTAAGCTCGGCAACATCCTCGGTTTTGCCCAATGGTATACCCGGGACAAAGTTCAGATGTAAACGTGGTGTTAAGCAGGGACACCCGGCCTCCCCACTACTGTTTGTGCTGGCAGCCGACCTCTTACAATCTCAGATTAACAATGCATGGGGAGAAGGAAATTTGACACTACCAATTAATCAGCCGCTTTCGGAAGAGTACCCAGTGATACAGTATGCCGATGATACTATTTTGATCCTACCTGTAGAGCATGATCAACTGTTGACAATTAAAAGAATACTTCATAGCTATGCAAGAGCATCAGGTCTCAAGATAAACTACTCAAAATCTCAATTGGTGCCAATCAACATAGATCAACAACTACCATTGGAATTGGCTGGCTCGTTGGGCTGCCAGGTAGGGAGTATGCCCTTTACATACCTAGGATTACCCATGGGGACAACAAAGCCTACAGTACGAGAACTAATGCTGCTAGTTGATAGAATTGAACGAAGAGTGACGACTTCAACTATCTGGATGACATATTGTGGCAGAATCCAGTATGTCAATTCTGCCCTCACTTCTATACCGTCTTTTGCAATGGGTGTGTTAAATATACCGGACAAAATTCTGGAGCTATTTGACAGGGCTTGCAGACATTGTATATGGAGAAAGGTGTTGGACAGAGACGCCAGGACTCACTTATTGGTGGTATGGGACCTAATCTGCAGACCAAAAAACAAAGGAGGATTGGGAGTGATCAATCTCAAAATTCATAATCAAGCCCTCCTCCTGAAATTTCTCCATAAATTCATGAGGAAGGAGGATGTACCCTGTGTGATGCTTATTTGGGACAAACACTATGATGATACACCACCACAGGTCATGCCGAACTGTGGATCATTCTGGTGGAGGGATATATTCCCTCTGATGGGCATTTTCAGAGGAACAACATTGCCTATACCTAGAGCGGGAGATACTATTCCACTTTGGAAATATATTTGGATAGATGGTCAGGAATTGAGGATCACACTACAACACTTGTTCTCCTTCGCAAAAAATGAAGATATTTCTTTGAAATAGTTCATTGATCATGGAGGACTCAATGAAAACTTTTACCTACCCCTATTAGTGGAAGCCATGAATGAATTCCAAGTGCTTTGCACGCACACTGATATGATTCACTTGGAGCCTTTGGTGGCAGATGAATGGATCACTTGTTGGGGAGAAGTGAGATATAAACCAAGCAAATTCTATAAATTCTACTTCAGAGAGTTGAAGCCACCCCAATATATCACGAGTACATGGAAGACCAAATGTATCATGCAACACAAGGTGTTTGCGTGGTTGATGCATATGGACAGGCTCAACACGAGAGACTTGTTATGCAGACTTCACTTCAACATTGGGACCGATCACTCTTGTGTCATGTGTGCAAATGAACCTCTCGAAACCAACAAACATATATTCTTTGGATGCCAATTTAGTACAACATGCTGGCAATCAATCAACATATACTGGGATACAACCTTACCTGTGCAAGGAATGATCACCTTGGCAGCGAACTCTTGGCCACACCAAATGTTTAGGGAGGTGATGATCCTGGCTGCTTGGAACATCTGGAAACAAAGGAATAGGTGCTGCTTTGATGGTATGAGCACATCACTACAAGACTGCAAAGTGGCCCTCAAGAAAGACATAAGTATGCTCAAAAATAGGGTGTCACCTCAGTTGGCTGAATCTTTAGACACCTTCATCCTCTCTCTTCACTCTTAGATACAACACACTAGCTATAGTCCCTTGCTAGGACTTCACATCTCTTTCTAGCCAAATATGGCTATGTAAATACCCTCTGTGTAACTCTATTTCTATTTTTTAATATATAATAGTAGGAGCCTCTCTTGCTGTTTTCACTGGTAAAAAAACAAAGAGAGTTAATGGTGAATTATTTTCGTGCCAAATCTATGTGGATGATATTATCTTTGGATCTACTAACCCACAATTCAATGAGAAATTTGGAAGGTTGATGTCAGAGAAGTATGAGATGTCTATGATGTGTGAGCTGAAATTCTTTCTTGGTCTACAAATCAAGCAAACTAGAGAAGGTACATTTGTTTCTCAAACCAAGTACACCAAGGACTTGATAAAGAAGTTCAACATGCAAGAGTTCAAAGGTATGAAAACCCCTATGCCCACCAGCGGACACGATGATCTCACTAAGGAGGGTGAACTGGTTGATCAAAAGGTTTAATGATCAATGATTGGTTCATTGCTTTATCTATGTGCCTCTCATCCCGATATTATGCTTAGTGTTGGCATGTGTGCTAGATATCAAGCTGCACCTAAAGAATGTCATCTTAAGGCTGTGAAACGTATTATGAGATACTTGATTCATACACCAAAATTTGGCATTTGGTATCCCAAGGGATCTTCCTTTAATCTTTTTGGCTACTCCGACTCGGACTATGTCGGTGACAAGGTTTACAGAAAATCCACGTCGGGTACATGTCAATTTCTTGGTAGATCTCTTGTGTCTTGGTCTTCCAAGAAACAAAACTCGGTCCCTCTATCTACCACCGAAGCTGACTATATTGCTGCTAGATCATGTTGTGCGCAAGTGTTATGGATGACACAAATGCTTAAAGATTATGGAATCTATGTTAAAAATATGCCGTTACTTTGTGACAATGAAAGTGCTATTAAGATTGGTCATAATCCCGTGCAACATTCTCGAACCAAGCATATTCAAGTTCGACATCATTTCATTCGTGATCATGTTGCCAAAGGAGATATTAATCTTAAACATGTTCATACTAACAAGCAATTGGCCGATATCTTTAGTAAGCTACTTGATGAAAAAGTGTTTTGCCACTTGAGGAGTGAGTTGAACATCATTGATGCTTCAAACTTGAGCTAAGCTCACTCGGATGCATGCAAGGGGATGAGGCTTCATTTTTTATTCCATGCTATTACCTTGAATATCATATCTTGGAATTCTATGCTCCCTTGTCTTGCATCTAACCCTTTTGTAGGTACTTGGAAGAACTACACTCCACAAGATTGCCATCAACCCTTATCTTGAGCAATCTTGTCATGACCAAGTATCCACAACCTCGCTTTGATGATGGAAGGAGGAAGACAACAAAACATATCCTTGACATATATCCCTTAATTGCTAAATCTCAAACTGGTATCATGTCATTTGGATATATCATGTTTTTCCTTGCGTGACTCATCAATGTAGGTGAAGAGTGAATGAAAACAACAAGGATTGCTTCCAACTCAAGATGATATTCATCAACTTTGAGCATCCTCATCAAGTTCACCTACAATCTATGTCAACAACTTCACTCAAAGGTATGTATTCATATCCTTGAAAAAGGCTTTACTCCAAGTCATGAGCTAAAGCAACTCAAGTGATATGAAGACATTAAAATGCTTAATCGAAGAATGGCAACCCCATTTTGAGCTTACAATGAGTATGACCTATGGTCAAGCATTCTTGCTTGGATCCTAAGTCAATATACTCTAATATAGGTTACCTAGTCACCGCTCATCATCTTGTTAAGTTTTTTGGTTGGTTCACTCTCAAATCACAAAATTTCTTGGAACCACTCGAATCTTTCTTAGTTGATATCTATCTGTAAATATTCGCAATTTGTACAAATCTTTTGACTCACTTCCTTGTTTGATCTTCATTTGCAATTTTGTCTTTGATCAGTTTTCATATTTGCCAAGTTTTTGAGTTACACCTTGGAGCCTCTGATACAAAGAACTCGGTTCTACCAATTTAGCAGATGAGCTGCATAACATTACCTCGGTATCACCGACAAATCTATCTCGGAGCCACCGACTTTCTGTCATTTTTTCTGTTTGTGCTTGTAGTTGTAAATATTCCTTGTGTTCCTTTATGTATTTTCTCCATCCTTCGATTATTTTTTTAAAAGGGGGGGAATACATTCAAGGATCCCTAACTTGAAGGAGGAGAAGTCTTGCAAGATCTTTGTTTATCCAGAGGGAGAGAAATTAATTTCAGTGATTCCCTCAAATTTTCTCCTGGTTTTCATTTTCTATGACTCCTACATTCAATGACCCTTGTTCTCAAGGATCCCATTTTATTCAATGATCCCTGTATCTAACCCTACGTGTGACCTTTTTGGAAATTAATGCCAAAGGGGGAGAGATATACAAAGCTTCATAGCTGAAAATGGGAGATACATGCTTATGCAAAGGGGGAGATATAATTTAGGGGGAGAGGAGAATATCAAGTTTACACTTACATTTACAAGGGGAGAATACCAAATTAGGAGAGAAGAAATTTCTCACCCTATACAATCCCAATATCTACATGCTAAGATTCAGAGGGAGAGGATGTCGTACTATTTCATATCTAGGGCAAAATGTTCTAAATGATCTTGGAGACATATAAATTCTAAGGAATATTACTTTATATATGTTCTCCATATCTTGGTGCTTTTGAGTTCTATTGCCTTTGATTAGTAGAATACTCTTGTGTTTCCTAACATTGTTTTCTCAAGTGTGTTTCTACTACTAGAATGCTCAAGAACTCAAGGTAAGTATATGCATCATATCTTTGATCAAGATGATCTCTTGCTTCTTGCACATATTGTTTGCAAGAGTGAAGTCTTGAACGAGGATACATCTCATTCACATGCATTTGATGAATATAGCCAAGATACACATGACTCATTTTTATCCTTTCTACTAATGTGTGTTCATGCATTCCAAAGCAACTATCCTTTAAATGGATTGCACACATTTAGGGGGAGCAAGTATAAGTCATGTGTCTCTCAAAGTCTTCATTATATACATGCATATCGTTAATTGAAGCTTTGATTGTATGTTGTCATCAATTACCAAAAAGGGGGAGATTGAAAGCAGAATGTGCTCCCTTGGCGGTTTTGTTAATTCATGACAACATAGATTATCTCTTGGACTAATACTTTCACATAGTGTATTTCAGATAAAGTCCATAGAGAGAGATGGGTTGGCAAAAACGAGTGTGGAGAGTATCCCCATGAAGAAGAAGGAGAAGGAAGAGCATTGACCAAGCTTCAAGCAAGAGGACTCTCCATTTTACTTTGTGAGAAATCACTTTGAGTCCATAGGAAAGCCAATACTATTAAAAGGAGGTAAGGTATTGATTGGTGAACAAAATGCTCATACATGCACAAGTGATAGTCACCACAAACACCCACAAGCTCTTCCACAAAAGTCTGTCAAAGCTAAATATTCAAAATCGGTGCAACCAACACTTTCCACTAGGTGCCACCGATTCCCAAACCTAGACAAACTCAGTCAAACCCTAGCCACTTTGGTGCAACCGATTCTGCTTTGGTGCCTCCGAGTTTGGGTTTCCAACTTCCTGGTATGCAAGTTTACAAAACCGGTCCCTCCGAGTTTAGTGAATCAGCATCACCGAGATTGGGCAATCTGACCGTTGGTCACCTTATCGGTGCAACCGGGATTCCTATATCGGTCTCACTGAGATTCAAAAGTTGCCACCTTTTGATCACTTCGGTACCACCGAGATTAACACATCGGTGTCACCGAGTTGGTCATTTTGTGTGTAACGGTTGGATTTTTGGAGATGCCTATATATACCCTCCACCACCACTCACTCGTAAGATAAGCACTCAGAAGTGTTCCCCACTCATACCTACTGATTTTCTAAGAGAGAGCCACCTACTCATGTGATGAGATCATGCCACTCCATTCCTACCATATGAATCTTGATCTATAGGCTCCCCAAGTTGCTTTCCACCAATACCATCTCTTCCACCAAGGAAAATCCATGAGAGAGTAATTGTGTGTTGAGGAGTCTATCATCTTGAAGCACAAGAGCAAGGAGTTCATCGTCTTATCGAGCCTATTACCTTTTGGAGGGTGGTGCCTCATAGATTGGTTAGGTGTCGCTTGGGAGCCTCCTACTTCATGTTGTGGAGTTGAACCAAGAAGTTTGTAAGGGCAAGGAGATCGCCTACTTCATGAATATCTAACCATAGTGAGGCTAGTCCTTTGTGGACGGAAGCTGTTATGGAATAGTCAAGGTTGCTACTTTGTAGCCCTTATGGATGGATCCCTCCGTGGACTCTCGTGACCGTTACCCTTCATGGGTTGAAGACTCCAGAAACGTGGATTTATGATAGCGCCACCTATCGGAACCACGGGAAAAATCTTGTGTCCTTCATGCATTTGATCTCTCTATCTGTACTCCTTACTTCCATGTGCAATGTCTTTACTTTCCGCTGCTATACTTGATGACTTGCATGTGTTGGGTTTCTTAGACTAATTATGTATGCTAAAACTGCCAACATCTTGTCTTATGCTTGAGGTAATTTAAAATTTCTGCTTCTAGTCTATTCACCCCCTCTAGACATACACTTCTAGTGATCCTACAAATATGGCTTCGAGGTGACCTCTTCTGTCTAGGGTGCTCAAACACCCAAGAGTATCAATATCCACACAAGAAAGTATGGGGGAATCAAGTTTCCTTTGGTGGAAGTTTAGATCTATATCTCCTCCTTCAATCCCTAACGAATCAACAAATTTGAGTGTCTAGAGAGAGAGAGATCGGGGAAGAACGCTTGAAGGGCATTAATGGAGGAGAGAGAGGCACGAGGTGAAGGGTAGGTCTAAGAAGCACCCCCTTATGTAGTGCTCCCCACTTCCAACCATTAGAGACATTTTTTACATGGCAGGGGTACAACCGGAGGACCGGGCAGTAGTACTGGTAGAAACTTTCGACTCGAACAACCGCTCGAGCACCGCTCAACCACCACTTTAAAACAGAGAGGAATCACCCTGAAGCAGTGGTTGAGGAGGTGGTTGCCCTTGGTGGAACCGCTTGAACTGAGTACGGGAGAGGGCTAAGTCCCGAGCGGTACAACCGCTTGGGGACAATGGTAGTACCGGTCAATAAAGATTGACCGGAACAACCGTCCCTCTACCGCCCAAGTACCGCACCACAATAGACCCGTGTCCAGTGGTAGGGTGATACTGGGCCGGTAAAACCACCTGAAGCTGCAACTTAGGGTTAGCCAGACTATTGGCGGTACAACTGCCTGGAGGCAGTGGTACAACCGCTGGCAATTTCCTAAGAGGACCAACCCTAGGGTTTCACCCCTAGGACGGTAATTATGCCAGACATACCGGTGCAAGCAGTACAACCACTAGAACCAGCAGTACAACCACTAGGTGTAAAATCTGTTGAGTTAGAAATGAGGACCTATCTCTCACATAATGGAAGGGTAGGAGGTGGGTGACAAGTAATGTGTACGTGCATTGATTCACCCAATACCTTCTGATTTGAATTACCTCTTAATAGTACCGGTTCCCTATGACCAAAGAAATAAACACGTAGAGAACACCATCTTCGTTATTTTCATCCGTAGGGAATGCCTAATCATCTTGTGTCATATGCAGAGTACCCAGAGAGCTTGACACATGATTAGATCACAAAGTGAGGTGTCATCATCACCAAAACATTAAGGTAGGAGAATGCCCTTACAATCTCCTCCTTTTTGGTGGATGATGACAACAACACAATTTTCATTGCGGGTCTATAAAATAAAAGTGGAGATCCCCCTCAATGTGTGCATCATTTGAGATTTGCACACAAAAAGGGAGCTCCCCCTCGATTTTATAATCCTACCAGTGGGTACAGATCAAAAGAATAGAAAGCAACATGCATTTGTACGTGATAAGAAGTAGAGAATAACAACAAGGGCATCAATGAAGCTCATGCTCTGCTTAACCAATGAGACAAGATAAATAAACTAAGGGATCACATAGAGTCTCCACATAAGATAAGTTCATAACCGATTGAAAGCAAATTAAGAGTTCAACTAGAAACACGCAAAACAGGAAAACCACTCCCATGCCAATCATGAACTAATAGAACTCTCTCCCCCTTTGGCACCAAGACACCATAAAAGAAAAGAATGATGCTAATGCCCAGAGCTCAGTCCTCCTTAGACTCCTCTGCATCCTCTTGATCATCACTAGCAGACTCATCATCATCATCATCCTCGTCCATATCATCATCATTACTCGCAGCTATAGAGGTGGAGATAGATCGATGGCCCGAGGCCTCCTCATCAGTCCAAGTGATATGATCATGTAGATACTTGTCCCAGGAGTGATGATCTTCTCAGAACCAGAATCAGCCTTCAGGTGGAGAGCTCGCATAATCTGAATCCTTCTGCACCTGGCTAGCTTCTCGTTGACATGGGTTCATAGAGCTTCTTCTGGATGTGGACTTGAAAGAAGAAGGACTTCTTTACCTTAGCAGTGATCTTGGTGACCCAAGAGGGCTTGGCCTCGGCTGGAAGCTCAAAGTCAGTATCCCTGGAGGTGGAAAACACATCCTTAGGGTGATCAGGGGCAAAGAGGCTCAATGTGCTTATTCTTTCTAAGTTGCTTGACTTGATGCGCGGTGAGGTTGTATGGAGAGGATAGAGCGTCCCGAGGCCTGCAAACTGCCCAGACAGAGCTCAGAAGGCACATAATGAACGGACAATATATGGGAACCTTCCAGTACATGACCATGTTCTACATCTCTTCCCACAACCACTTGAACACATCAAACGTAGCACTAGAGCCAAATTCAATCTTCATAGACACAAGAAAATCCACCAGATAGCCATGGATCTCATCTTGATTGCCAACCTTGGGCAAAAGCACATTGCGGAAGGCACGATGCATGATATCATAGACTGGCTTTAAATCCTTGGACTCACCAAGAATACCCCTCCCGAGAATGTACAAGGGGGCTAGATCCTCCTTCTCCATGGAGATGGCACGATCATGAGGATGTACGCCACCGTTACAGGTGATACCGGTATCATCATAACCTAGAGCATTACAGAAATCCCTCCAAGGAACATGAAAGAATTCATCATTGCATATGAAGGACAGTTGACGAGCCTTATCGGTGCGAAAGTGTACTGTTGAATGCACATACGCCCCCCTTAGTGGTTTTGATAATTCATGACAACATACATTGTCTCTTGGACTAATAGATCTACCTAGTTTATTTCAGGTTTAGTCCAAAAAGAGGATTGACTAAGGATTGTGAGGAGAATTCCCAAGAATAAGAAGAAGGGAAGGAATAGGATTGGCCAAGGTCCAAGCTTCAAGCTCCAAGACTCTACATTTTATATTTTGTGAGAAAGCACTTTTGAGTCCATAGGAAACTCAATACTATTAAAATGGGATGAGGAATTATGATGATCTGGTTGCTCAAGTGCTTAGAGATTAGCCGCCAAAAATACTCACCCATTCTCCCACAAAAATTCTTTGTCCAAAGCTCATATATCCAAAATCAGTGCCACCAAGTTTTTTGCATTCGTCCATACCGATTTTCCATTGAGACAGAACCCATGCCAAAACCCTAAGGTCTCGGTGACACCAATTTCACTTTCGATGAAACCAAAAACAGTGACCAACCTTCTATTGTACCATTTCTAAAAATTAGAATTTCTGAGTTTTAGGAATTAGTGACACCAAGATTTGGAAATTTCCTAGGTTAGACAATTTGGTCCCACCGAGATTTATATATCGGTCTCACCGAAAAGGCCATAGTTGCAACATTTTTCACTAGTCAGTGCAACCAAGTTTTCACTTTGGTTTCACCGAGTTGGGCAATAATGTTGTATTGGTTGGATTTTTGGAGATGCCTATATATACCCCTCCTCCATCTCTCACTCGTAGATGAAGCACTCAAAACATACAAACACTTACCCTATCCATTTTACTAAGAGAGATCCACCTACTCATGTGTTGAGATCAAGATCATCCACCCCAACCATATGGATCTTGATTTATTGCCTCCCCAAGTTTCTTTCCAACCAACCAGTATCTTCTACCCATGCTAAATCTGTGAGAGAGTGATTGAGTGTTGACGAGACTATCTTTTGAAGCATGAGAGCAAGGAGTTCATCATACTTACCACATCTATTACCTTTTGGAGGGTGGTGCCTCCTAGATTGGTTAGGTGTTGCTTGGGAGTCTCCTACTTCGTGTTGTGGAGTTGAACCAAGAAGTTTGTAAGGGCAAGGAGATCGCCTACTACGTGAAGATCTACCCTGACTAAGGCTAGTCCTCCGTGGATGAAGGACATGATGGCATAGACAAGGTTGCTTGTCCGTGGACCCCTTGTGGGTGGAGACCTTCGTGGACTCTCGTGGCCACTACCCTCCGTGGGTTGAAGTCTCCATCAACATGGACATACGATAGCACCACCTACCAGAACCATGCCAGAAATCTCAATGTCAACTTTGCGTTTGATCTTCCTACCTCTAATCTCTTACATATCCTTGTCTTTACTTTCTACTACCTTGTTTGTTGACTAGCATGGGTAGGGTGCACTAGACTTGTTAGAATTGCTAAAATCTGCCAACCAATTAAATTGGGAAAATGTTAGGCTTTAATTTTGTCAAGTAGAATATTCACCCCCTCTAGATGCCTCTTCTAGTGATCCCACAATTGGTATCAAACCTTTGATCTCCATAGCCTTGGTTTAATCATCATTGGAGGAAGATGGATGTGTCTAGTTTGGGGAATCTTAGTTGTAGAGTGACCGTTCTCGATGGGGAGTACTATAGTCAATGGAAATATGAGATGCTTGAGTTATTCAATGAATTCCATTTGAGCAAGTATGTTAAGATCCCCTATGTACCTCCCATTGACCCCTTTCATCCCTCACATGAGGAAGAAATTGATGTGCTTCGTAATCTTAGAACTGTTAATCTTATCATTAGAGTATTGCCAAGAATCGTGTTTGATCAAATGAGAAATTTTGAGTGCTCTTATAATCTATGGAATGATTTAGAGAAAAGGTATCCTAACCACTCTTTGAGAAATCTTGATGTCATTCTCCATAAAACCATTGCCTTTAACCAAATGAAGCCTAGTGATCCAAACTTTGATGAATACTTGTTTGAGCTTTGTGATGTAATGCGCACTAAAGGAGATGCCATAACTATCAATAATATCATTGTTGAAGCCATTCACATTCATAGTTTCGAAAATTGTCATGATCACAACCCTAATGAATCTCTTGTCTCGTATGACGAGGATATGATGATGACAATGTGGAACATGGCTACTACGATGAAGATGAGTTGTTCGATATCGAGTGTGAGAAGACTATGAAGAGTCTAAGTGTTATGGAAAACTTCAAAGACTACATGTCCGGAGGAAAATAATGGATTCTGTATAGTGGACGCACCGATCACATGACTAGAGATAAAGACATGTTTCAAGAGATCATACCAAACCATGGACCACGAAGGTATGTGAATTTTGGAGACAACTCCAAGGGTAAGGTACTCGGTCTTGGTAAGGTGGCCATATCTCATCATAGTTCTATTCAATATGTCATGCTTGTTGAATCCCTTGGCTACAATCTTCATTCCATATCTAGACTTGCTGACTTTGCTTTTAATGTGCTATATACCAAAGTAGATTGCCAAGTGTTTCGTCAAGACAATCATAGCATAGTCTTTACCTTTTTCCGTAGAGGTGATCCATACATTGTTGATGTTACTAAAAAATCCAAATCTCACACTTGTGTCATTACAAAATCTTGTAAGGTTTGGCTTTGGCATAGAAGGCTAGGACATGTTGGTATGCGTAATCAAGACAAGCTCATCAAAGGTGATCATATACTTGGTGTTAAAGATGTTATCTTTGATAAAGATAGACTTTGTTGTGCTTGTCAAGCTGGAAAACAAGTGGGCAGAAGTCACCCGTAAAGTATATTTTGACTACTAGGAGACAACTCGAGTTGCTTCATATGGATCTCTTTGGTCCCAATGCTTACAAGATCCTCGGCGGAAATTTCTTTGGTCTAGTTATAGTTGATGATTTTCTAGATTTACGTGGGTATTCTTTCTTCCTGACATGTCGCATGTATAGAAGATCTTCAAGAACTTCGCTCGCAAAGCGCAAAATCAATTTGAAGTGAAGATCAATAAAGCTCGTAGCGACAATGGATCGGAGTTCAAGAACACAATTCTGGATTCAATCTTGACGAAGAAGGGATTTCACATGAGTTCTCGGCTACGTACACGCCTCAAGAAAATGGAGTTGTTAATAGGTAGAACTGAACTCTCATAGAGATGGCTAGAATGATGCTTAATGAATACAAGACACCAAGACACTTTTGGGCAAAAGCCGTGGAAAGATCTTGTCATGAAAAAAACCGACTCTATCTACACAAGCTTCTCGGCAAAATGGCATATGAGCTACTGATAGGTAACAAGCCCCAAGTTGGATACTTTCGAGTATCCGGCTCCAAGTGTTATATTCTTGATAAGCATCGTCGTTTAAAATTTGCTATTAAATCGCATGAAGGCTTCCTGCTCGTTTACGGATCAAATTCTCACACTTACTGTGTCTACACAACTTTACTCAAAAAGTTGACTAGACGGTAGATGTGAAGTTTGACGAATCTAATGGTTCGCAAGTCGAACAATTGCCAAATGATGTAGGAGATAAGGAACCTTCGGAAGCCAGTTAAGACTTGTCCATCGGCAAGATTTGTCCCATGGAGGTGAAGGAAAGTACTTCATAGACCCAAGTGTAAGCTCCTAGTTCGCATCAAGGCGAACCTCAACACGACATGGAAGCATCCACAAGCAGTACACGACAAGATGAAGAGGAGGAAGAAGTACATCATGAAGATCCACCTCAACATTCTTCACAACCACCTCAAGGAGATGACACCTTCAACAACAACAGTGAAGAACAATATGATGATGAGTAAGCTCCACCGTCCAACAAGCAAAAGCTACCTCGAGTTCGAGAAAGAGTGAACAAGAATCACCCCTTAGAGAAAATCTTCGGTGACAGTCAAACCGAGAGAATCACTCGCTCTAAAACTTGCTTAGCTAATTTTGTGAGCATTACTCATTCATATCTTGTATTGAGCCTATGAAGGTGGAAGAAGCGCTTGAAGACCCAGATTGGGTGAATGCTATGCATGAAGAGGTAGACAACTTCAAGAGGAAGGAAGTGTGGACACTAGTGGAGAAGCCCATCGACGAGAAAAACATCATTGGTACAAAATGGGTGTTTAGGAACAACTGGGACGAAGGCGGTCAAGCCATATGCAATAAGGAATGTCCCGTGGCACAGGGCTACACACAAGTCGAAGGTATGGACTATGGTGAGACCTATGCCCCCATTGCTAGACTTGAAGCTATTCATATATTACTTGCTTATGCCAATCACCATGACATTACTCTTTACCAAATGGACATTAAAAGTGCATTTCTAAATGGTGAGATTGAGGAAGAAGTCTATGTTAACCAACCCCCTGGTTTTGTGAACCCTAAGAAACCTAATCATGTTCACAAGTTTCGTAAAGCTCTTTATGGACTTAAGAAAGCCCCACGAGCTTGGTACAAATGTCTAACGAAGTTTCTTCCTGAAAAGGGTTTTGAAATTACTAAAATTGACGCAACCTTATTCACTAGGAGATTTAATGGTGAATTATTTGTGTGCCAACTTTATGTAGATGATATTATCTTTGGATCTACTAACCTTCAATTTAGTGATAAATTTGGAAGGTTGATGTTCAGGAAATATGAGATGTCCATGATGTGTGAGCTAAAAGTTTTTCTTGTATTGCAAATCAAGCAAACGAGGGAGGGAATTTTCATCTCTCAAACCAAGTACACCAAGGACTTGATCAAGAAGTTCAACATGCAAGAATGTAAAGGTATGAAAACTCCTATGCTTACTAGTGGACATGTTGACCTCACCAAAGAGGACAAACCGGTTGATCAAAAGGTTTATCGATCAATGATCGGTTCATTGCTATATCTATGTGACTCAAGTCCCGGTATCATGCTTAGAATGTGCATGAGTGCTAAATATCAAGCTTCTACTAAAGAGTGTCATCTTAAGATCGTGAAAAGAATTGTGAGATACTTTATACATACACCAAACTTTGGCATTTGGTATCCCAAGGGATCTTCTTTTAACCTCGTTGGCTATTCCGACTCAAACTATGCCGAAGACAAGGTTGATATAAAATCCACCCCGGGTACTTGCCAATTCCTTGTTAGGTCTCTTGTGTCTTGGTCATCCAAGAACCAAAACTTGGTATCTCTATCTACCGCCGAAGCGGAATACATTGTCACCGGATCATGTTGTGTGCAATTACTATGGATGATAGAAACTTTTAAGGATTATGGCATGCATGTGAAACATGTACCATTGTTATGTGACAATGAGAGTGCAATCATGATTTCTCATAATCCCGTGCAACACTCTCGAGCTAAGCATATTCAAGTTCGACACCATTTCATTCGTGATCATGTTGCCAAAGGAGATATCAATCTCAAGCATGTTCATACTAATAAACAATTGGCCAATATATTTACTAGGATACTTGATGAGAAAGTGATTTGCCACTTGAGAGTGAGTTGAACATCATTGATGCTTCAAACTTGAGCTAGACTCACTCGGATGCATGCAAGTGCTTGAGCTTACATGACTATTCCTTGATAGCATTGACATACCATCTTATACATTGGAAATATATAATCCCTTGTCTTGCATCTAACCTTTTGTAGGTACTTGGAAGAACTACAATACACAAGATTGCCATTAACACATATCACAAGCAATCGTGTCATGGCCAAGACCCTTCTTTGATGATGGAGTGAAGAAGACAACACAAACTATATCCTTGACTTACACATGATGAAAATTTCACTATTGTCATCTGGATATATATTTCTCTTCCTTGCACGACTAAGTCTTGTAGGAGGACCTAGCTTAAAAAAAGATGGATTGCTCCCAACTCAAGATGATCATCATCAACTTCGAGCATCCACAAGAAGTTCTCCTACATGCCACGCCATCAACATCACTCAAAGGTATGTACTCATATCCTTGAAATAGATTTACTCCAAGACATAAGATAAAGCAACACAAATGATATGAAAACATTAAAATGCTTAAACGAAAATGGTAACCCCATATCGAGCTTAACGATGAGTATGACCTATGATCAAGTATTCTTGAGTGGTCTTAGTATATATACTATAACATAGGTGACCTAGTCACCGACCATCGTCTAGATGGAGAATCTTGTTTGGTTCATCTTATAATTGCTTGCTTTCCTGAAAGCACTCAATCTTCATCTAGCTAAGAATTCCTTGCAAATATTTTTGAAAAACTCACTGCAAATCATTGTCTTTTATTGAGACCTTCTGAAAAATTGCTTTTGACAAACTCTACCAAGTTTCTATTATGAATTTCGGACCCTCCGACCAAAGTAACTCGGTCTTACCGATACTATAGATAGGTTGCACAACTACACTCCAGTTCCACCGACTCACTTTGCCTTGCATCCACCAATTTTGCTATCTTCTGTGTCCTTTGTCAAAAAGGAAAAATCTCAATGTTTTTCAAGGATCCCTATGTCAAAGGGGGAGAAATCTTAAAAGCTTTTAGATGACACAAGGGGGAGAAATTGTAAACAAGGATCCCTTAGTCTCAAATGCTCTCTATGATCCTTACTTTCTATGACCCTTATTCTCAAGGATCCCTTATCCTCTAACCCTTTTTGGAAATTAATGCCAAAGGGGGAGAATATCAAAGCTTATGCTTGTAAATAGGGGGAGAATATCAAGGCTTATGCTTGGAAATAGGGGGAAAATGTATAAATAGGGGGAGAATGTCAAGCTTATGCTTAACCAAAGGGGGAGAAATGTGAAGGAAGGATCAAGGCTCTTGGAAATATATATCTGTAGCATCGGACTGATGGATAAGTTGCAAATCAAAATAATAGTTGATGGACATGAGCTTGATCAAGTCAAACTCCACACACAGCGCCAAAGCCTCACCAAAGTTGTCTGAGTTGTTCCTCCAATGCTCAAGATCAATGGTCCATTGCTTCGTGTACCTGTTCTTCTGATGCTCAAAGAGCTCGTGCACAATCCGCATTTGCATTTCATTCCCAGACTGAGCGGTGGTCCACCTTGGAGCCATGGGGACATCATAGGGGTTTTGAATGCGAAACTTGTCCCAATCTGTATACTTCCATTTGTGCAAAGGAATCACTCACTTTTGCTTGGATGCCAAACACTTCTCATGACGAGTTGGCTTGGTGGGGATCACTACTTCCTCTTCTTTTGTCTCATCAGTGAGCCTACATCTGCGAATTCATTTCTTGGTATTCTTGCGAAGAGCAGAGCGAGAATCCGAGCCACCTGCAGACACACACGAGATGCACACATGAAAACCCAGAAAAGATGAGGGGATTGTAAGCAAATAGAGAAATATATTGGTTGCACAGCGGAGAAGGTAAAACAGTGGTATGAGATTCAGAGAAGCTAGTTGAACCGGTCCAACCAGCGGTGGTACCGCTGCGGCAGTTATATCTCCAGTGTAAGCGGTTGTACCACTTGTACATGCAACACCATATCAATGAGGAACCAACACATCCGGATACGAACCATGTACCAATATTTGAAAATCTAAGCATGCAGAAGCAATAGGAGGTATACTAGTGATCTCTTACACCCAATAGTTTGACTAAAAACGCGAGAAACCAAGTAATGCCCTAACAATGGAGGATCCATGGAGAGGAACCGATTGAGAGGAGAACAAGGCATTACCGGTGTCCATGGGAAGAGATCGGAGAGGAGGGCCCCTCCACGGAGTGGATCTGTGAGAAATCCATAGATCTGGGGTGCCAGAGGGCACTCCGGGACTGTGGTGATGGAGGCTAGAGTCTAGGGCAACAGATAAGGTCAGTCACATGGGGGACACTAAATACCCCTTTGAATCGGCCCCTTTAAGTACCCTTTCCATCGTGGGCGGTTGTACCCCTCGTACAAGTGGTTGTACCGCTCCCGATACTACTAGGAGGCTGCGGTAGATCCGCTAGCGACAACCCAGTACAACCATCCAGGAGCACATGCCTGGTAGTTAGCGGTGGAACCGCCAAAGCTACACCAGTTGTACCGCTAGTATGGTACAACCGGATGGCCCAGCGGTTCAACCGCTGACCTGGCTTGAAACTGCGTCAGTAGTTACCCAAAGAGGAAGGGATGATGCAGCACATCGACGATAAGTATTTCCCATAGTTATGAAACCAAGGTATCAATCCGTAGAGGAAGATCAGACACCCACGTAAACATCACCTGCACATAAACAACAAATATGTGCAACCTGACACGAAAGAAAGGTTGTCACGCTCTATACGGTAACACTACTAGGAAAAAGCCTAGTAGTAGCGCGGGTTAAACAACTAGTAGTAGCGCGTGTGCCCGCACTACTACTACGGCGCTACAGCTAACTGGTAGTAGTAGCGCGGGTGCACCCGCGCTACTAGTACGTGTGTTAGTAGTAACGTGTGTGCTACACGTGCTACTACTAACTATCTGTAGCGCGTACCTGTGACCCGCGCTACTACTACGACACTACAACTAACTGGTAGTAGTAGCGCGGGTGCACCCGCGCTACTAGTATGTGTGTTAGTAGTAACGTGTGTGCTACATGCGCTACTACTAACTATCTATAGCGCGTACCTATGACCTGCGCTACTACTACTAATTTCAAAAACCAAAAAATTGATCCCGTGTGTGCTGTCAATGGTGCCAATGGTTTGATGCACCGATGACAGGGGTCACAGGAGTCGGGGACGTGCGGCGACATACCAGATCCAGCGGTGGCTGCTGGAGAGGGCCTGGATCCAGGGCAGAGCAAGTCTTCTGTTCACATCCAAGGTAGAGAGCTCCTGGTCATCCATGGTGATGACCTGCACGGGCATGGACATGGCAGGGTGAGTCAAACCAGTGGGAGAGAGAGAAAAATGAAAACGAGGGAGAGAGGAAGGAGGTGGAGCAAGCAGAGGGATTTTGTTCATCGGTGGTGGGGTGCTCTGGCGTGATGGGGAAGATCGACGAGCTCTTGGACGCCGGCGGCTGAGGCGGCGACCTCTTTACACGCCATGGAGGAGGAGGCATGCCTGGGCAGAAGGTCTATGTGAGAGCCTATGGAGAGAGAGGGGCGAGAGGGATGGGAGAGATGAAGGATTTAGAGGAGGAGATGGGGATATGGGGTTGTTAAAAAACTCTGTACTTAGTAGTAGCGTGGGTTATAAACCCGCGCTACTACTATGGCCTGTCCCAGGGGGGCACGGTAGATACCACTTACTAGTAGTGAGGGGTATAAACCCCTGCTACTACTAACAACTTAGTAGTAGTGTGGGTTTATAACCCTCGCTACTACTAAGTGGTCTCTACCGCCCCTCGGGGATAGGCCATAGTAGTAGCGAGGGTTATAAACCCGCGCTACTACTATCAACTTAGTAGTAGCGGGTGGTATAAACCCGCGCTACTAGTAAGTACCAGTAGCAGGAGGTAAAAACCCGCGCTACTAGTAAGCGTCTGTCTATAAGCTTTTTCCTAGTAGTGTAATAAGATAGATTAGGTAATGATAATTTTGGCAAATAGATCTCGCAAGAACACAAAATAAAATAAGTAAACAAAAAGTGCAGCAAGGTATTTTCGTTTTTTGGATTAATCGATCAGAAAAAAAGATGCAAATAGTAGACCGGAAAGCAATATATTGGAAAAGGGATAATTGATTTTATGCCCCTAGTTGGGTCACACTCGGCAAGCTTACCCCTAGTTTCCGAAAACACTCGTTCCTGCCCAAACCACTTTGCCTCTCTTATGCTTTGCCCATTGACCGTTTGACCATCACTTTGAAAACTTCATAAAAAATCATACCAACTTAGAAAAATTCAAAGAAGATATCGAAATGTTTAGAAAAACATCACCTATATGTGAATGCCATTTGAATTCTTCACAAAAATGTTGGAAATTCCCCATTGTAGATGATATCTCAAACTCAGTTGGGGACTTTCCAATTTTTTTTGTCATGAATGCGAATGACATGCACATATAGGTGATGTTTCTCTAAATCTTTTGATATCTTGTTTGAATTTTTGTCGAGTTAGTATGAATTTATTATGAAGTATTCAAAGTGATGGTCAAACGGTCAAAGGGCAAAAGCATAAGAGGAATGAAGTGACTTGGGCAGAACCGAGGGTTTTTGGAAATTAGGGGTAAAACTACTGAGTGAGACACAACTAAGGGCACAAATTTAATTATCCCATTGGAAAAGTAGTCCCGGGGCTGCATGTTTCACTAGTGGCTTCTCTCATGAGTATAGCACACGGTGGGTGAAGAAATTACTATTGGGCAATTGATAGAAGATCAAATAATCATGACGATATCCATGCAATGATCATTATATAGGCATCACGTCCAAGACAAGTAGATTGAAACAATTCTGCATCTACTTCTATTACTCTACACAATGACTGCTATCCAGCATGCATCTAGTGTATTAAGTTCATGAGAAAACAGAGTAATGCAATAAGAACAGTGACATGTTGTAGACAAGATCTATTCATGTAGGAATATACCCCATCTTGTTATCCTTAATGGCAACGATACATGCGTGTCTTGCTGCCCCTTCTGTCACTAGGAAAGAGCACCGCAAGATCGAACCCACCACAAAGCACCTCTTCCCATGGCAAGAACACTCGATCTAGTTGGCCTAACTAAGCCAAAGATTCAAAGAAGAAATACAAGGCTATAAGTAATCATGCAAATAAGATATCAAAGAAGACTGAAATCATATTCATGGATAGAAACTGATCATGAACTCAAAATTCATCGTATCCCAACAAACACACCACAAAAGTCATTACATCAAATAGATCTCCAAGAGACCATTGTATTGAGAAACATAGAGAGAGAGGAAGCCATCTATCTACTTCCTACAGACCCGTAGTTCTATGGTGGACTACTCACGCATCATCGGAGAGGCACCTATGATGAAGATGAACCCCTCCGCGATGGAGTTAGATTGGATCTTGAGGTTCTGGAACTTGCGGCGGCTGGAATTGTGTTTCGTCGACTCCCCTAGCGTTTTTGGATTTTCTAAGAATTTATAGGCTCGATAGTCGGTTGAGGGGGTCCCCGAGGTTCTCGCCCTGGTGGAGGGTGGCCACCATGGCCCCCCTCTTTTGGTGATCTTTGGCCCATCTTCCTTCTTCTGGTCCATAAAAAATCCACAAAATCCCCCGCGGCGTTTGGGCTCCGTTTGGTACTGTTTTTCTGCGAAGTCAAAACAAGCAAAAACACCAACTGGCACTTTGGCACTATGTCAATAGGTTAGTCCCAAAAAATGATATAAAGTTGCGATAAAATGATTGTAAAGCATCCAAGATTGATAATATAATAGCATGGAACAAGCAAAAATTATAGATACATTGGAGACATATCAACATCACCAAGTTTAATTCCTACTCGTCCTCGAGTAGGTAAATGATAAAAACAGAATTTTTGATGTGGAATGCTGCCTATCATGTTCATACCATATTATTTTCTTTATAGCATGGACATTTGGACTGTTCATATGGTCAAAGCAATAGTCTAGTATTGACATGAAAACTTTAATACTCAAGCATATGAACAAACAACCATGTCTTTCAAAATATCAACACTAAAGCAAGTTATCCCTAGCCCATCATGCTCAATCATTGTCCCATTCATAATACACACTCAAATATTAGCTACACCTAATTCTCAAGTACGATCATAGTGCCCCTACTTGGTGCTTTATAAGAGAAGATGAAGACTCAAATAGAAAAAATAAAATTGCATAAAGTAAATAGATAGGCCCTTTGCAGAGGGAAGTAGGGATTTGTAGAGGTGCGAGAGCTCAACTTCTTAAATTGATAGAGAAAAAATATTTTAAGTGGCATGCCTTTCTTGTCAACAAAACGACTCAGAGATTTCAATATCTTTCCACACTAGATGCATCATAGGCGGTTCCCAAACAAAAAATAAAGTTTATTCCTTTTTCCACCATACTTTCAGTTTCCATGGCTAGCCAAATCCACCATTGCCTTTCATACGAACACTTTCCAAGGAATTGATTAATTGACAACATAAAGTAAATTTCTTTTCCTCTTTATTTTGGGACTGGGCATCCCTATTACCGCCATACTCTCGTGCAATGACAAGTGAATAAGCACTCATCTTGAGAATAACACATCTAGCATGAAAAAATATCGGTCACCCTCTACAATTTCATGAGCGGTACGAGAACACAAAAAGTAAAATTTACTTTGAAAGTTTAGAGATGGCACATACAAATTTGCTTGGAACGACATGGAAATACCTTATATAGGTAGGTATGGTGGACTCATATGGCAAAACTTGGTTTAAGCATTTTGGATGCACAAGTAGTATTTCTACTTCGTACAAATGACGGCTAGCAAGAGGTTGAGAAGCATCCAACCAAGAAATAAAAAATCACATAAGCGAGCATTAATCATAACTAACATCGAATAATGCACCATAAGTAGGATGTAATTTCATAGCACAACTATTGATTTTCGTGCTTGCATAGGGAATCACAAACTTAACACCAATATTCTTACTAAGCATAATTACTCACTAACATAACTCACATATCACTATTGTCATGTCTCAAAACTATTACGAAGAATCAAGTTTAATTTGTCCAATGATCTTTGTGGAACTTTTTATTATATCCCTCTTGTATATCTATCACTTTGGGACTAGTTTCGTATGTTGCAATTGCTTTTGATAAGCTCACATGGATATAAGTGAAGAACACGAGCATACAAGTTTCATCTCTCAAAATAGTATAAGTGAGGCATGAGAGGATTTCTTCAAAACTAATAACTCTCAAATTAATATAAGTGAAGCATGAGATAATTTCTTCAAATAGGTAAAAGCACGCCGTGCTCAAAAGGATATATGTGAAACACTAGAGCAATTCCTTTGCTCGAATAGATTTATGTGAAGCATAAAGAGCAATTCTAACAAATAATAGCATTATTTTGGCTTTATCAAATAGGTGTGTGCAGCAAGGATAAAAACAAACAAATCAAAGATACAATATGCTCCAAGCAAAACTCATGATATGTGACGAATAAAAATATAGTTCCAAGTAGTATACCGATGGTTGTTAGAAGAAAGAGGGGATGCAAATCGGAGCATCCCCTAGCTTAGTTGATTGTTAATATTTGAATATTACCTTGGGTTTCTGTAGAATCACCAACATTTGACTCTTATACCTCCTTATTCTTTCATCCATCGTGATCCCACCCAAAACTTGTAAACTTCAATCACACAAAACTTGACAAAATTCCCGTGAGATCCGTTAGTATAATAAAGAAAATTACAACTTTAGGTACTGTTGTAAACCCATTCATATTTTATTATTGAATTATACCTACTGTATTCTAACTTTACCATGACTTATACCCCTCTATACAAGCCATATATTCATCAAATAAGCACACAATGCAATGAAAGCAGAATCTGTTTCAGACAAGATAGTCTGTAGTAATCTGTACTCTACCCATACTTATGGAAGTCTAAAAATTCTGAAAAATTGGGACAATGTAAATCATTTGTATATAAATACTGTGTTAAAATTTCAGCTCAATAAAGTTTTCCAGTAAAATATGAAAATTCGTGCACTTGGAACAAAGTTTCTATTTCAGATTCAGCTTTGTTTCTACTCATCTTATGGATCATCCTAAAGGCATTACTTAGCAGAAACACTAAATAAAACATAAAAACACAATCATAACGTAATAATAATTGTGCAAAATAATCAGAAACATAAAGCAAAATATAAAAAAATTATTCATTGGTTTGCCTCCCAACAAGCACTATTGTTTTATGCCCCTAGCTAGGCATAACACATAGATTCAAGTATTGTCATCCTTCTTCATTTTCTTGATAGATGGATTTTAATCAAATGGTTTTGTGAATATAACTTGGCACACATTATCCATAGAATTTTTTGGATTATCTAGTTGTCCATCTATATATCCCCTTTGATTACCGGCTACGATCCAAGAGTATTGTTGATTAACATCATTGAAAGTTTGTTGGATCACATCTAAAACGGGAACTTCCTTACTAAGATTCAAAACTTTGATTATGCCCAAGAAAATGTCTCAACATGTAATCGCTTTCGTAAAGGATTTCATCGATTACTGGTTTTTTTATGACTCTTACCAAAATGATCAAAAATTTCCCTAACTTCTCATACGATGTGATCAAATTCATTCAGGAGAACAAGGGTAGCTAACTTTTTAGCTTTAGGATCTTTTAAAACTAGTAGCTTATAAAAAAATATTTGCAAGGTAGGATGTGTGCGGATAAATCTATTTTCAAGTTTAAGAACTAATGCTGAGATAGCTTCCACATGAGTTTTGGTTCTTTTAAGTATAGGAGCATCATCAAGAGTCAAGTTTCCAACACAATTGAAAAATTCCTGGATAGTTCCTTTTCATATAATGTTCCTGTTAGTGCATCTAGTGCCCCTTAGTGATTTTGGTGTATTGAAGACTTATAGGTTAAGGAACTAATGTGTTTGTGAGTGTACACAAGCTCTATAAGTCGATGAGGAGTTTGATATATCCGGAGATTACCAACCCCTAAAAATGTATGTCTTCAACTGGAGACTTTGGTGAAGACTTTGGTATTCCCTGAAGACTTTGAAAATGAAGAAGTTGCTGTGACCTTGAAGATATGAACGAGGACTATGAAGCATGAAGACTATTGTTTTCGTAGTTTCATTTCCTTTCTTTGAGTCATAGGAAACACCATAATGTTAAAGGGGGCCGGGGTAATACTAAGGAAAATTTCCAACTGATGCTCAACTCAAAATCCTCAACCTAACCAATCAGTGAAGCCTTTGGAAATCTCTTGTGGTTCAGTCAAGTTCTTCAGTGACAGAGACGAAGTTCTTCTGGTCTCTGAGGAAATTGATCTGACTAAGGAGTTAGGATTTCGCCAGTGTGAATTTCCTACAAGCGAGGAACATGATAAGCCTGAGGACTTTCATAGTTCGAAATTCTGACCGTTGATGTGCTTAGCGCCAGTTGTCCCCAATCATAACATCCACATAACGTTCATATAATTGGGGGCATTTATGTCTTATCATGTCAAGTTGCACTCTGGCTATAAATAACCACCCCCCACAACCACTAGTTGGTTGGCTGCTCCGAGAGAGAACTGACACTTGTCATTTGAGAGCAACCCATCCTCCGAGGACTTTGAGAGAAAATCATCAGTGAGGAAAAATCCACAACCAAACCACCAAACCCAAAGTGATTGAGCATCACTGAAGAAATTCCTGTGTGGAACCGACGCTTGTTACCTTTGAGGACTGTGCATCCTCCAGACGGTTAGGCGTCATGGTCTAGTGCATCCTGTAGTCAATTGGGGATCATGGAGTGACCTTGGTCTAGAGCATCCAACAGTAAATTGTGGATCGCTGGGTGACCAGTTTGTGAGGGTTTTTGAAGTCTACCCTAAAGACTTACCACGAGTGTTGGGCGAGGACTGTGTGACCTTAGCTCAAGGAGAATAGGGTAAGGACTGTGTGTCCTCTGGTTTAAATACCAGGCCGCTCCAAACCAGACGTATGACTGTCACAATAGTTGGAACTGGGTCATCAAACCATTGTCTTCATTGAGCTACCTAGTTCTATTTCCTCAACCCCTCTATTCCTCATATACTTGTTGATGAAATTGATCATTATTGTTTGAAGCATTTGACTGAAGACTTTCACGATTTCCTCACCTCAAATTCTTCAAGTTACCTTGTTCATCACCTGCTTATCCTGTATCACGCTACTTGTAATTTGTGCTTGTTTCATTTCATCATGATGACTATGCTGTCGCTATGTTTCTCATGCATTTGAGTACTTATTCCACTACTAGTTATTCATCACATTTCAAATTCCTCAAGTTGAAATTCCTCAAGTGATGAATTTGTAAAAATAGCCTATTCACCCCCCTCTAGTCGATATAACGCACTTTCAATTGGTATCAGAGCAAGGTACTCCCTTGTTCCGTGTGATTTTGGTTTAACCACCTCGATTTCTAGTTATGTCAACTGTAGGTATGATCAAGGTTTCTGCAGGATGTCCTACCTTCGATGGGACGGACTATCCTTAGTGGAAGAACAACAGGCGCATGCATCTTGAGGCAATTGATAACGATCTCTGGTACATTGTGGGAAATGGTGTTCCCCGAATTTCTCTGACTGTTACTACTGTTGATACGAAGAGATTCAAGCAACTCGATTCTCAAGCGAAGAATATCGTCTGGGGCAATCTGAGCAAAGGTCAGTATGGCAGAGTGAGTGCTTTGGAGACTGCTAAGCTTATCTGGTATAGGCTGTCCAAAGTTGACGAAGGTGTTTCCGCTCAACGTGACTCTTGTGTTGATGTTCTTCGCAATCTCTTCAACTGCTTCAAGAGGCTCGACAATGAAAATGTTCAGCAAACTTTTGATCGTCTCACTGATATCTCCAATGAGCTTCAAGCACTGGTGCCACCGATATCACTGACCATGAAGTGGTGAAGAAGCTAAGATCTCTTGACTCCTCATTTGATACTCTGGCTTTGATGATTCAAGAACATGGAGATTACAAGTCACTTGATCCTGATGATATTCTTGAGAGACTCAATACTCATGAATTCCAACAAGCTGAGAAGAGAGACCTCTATGGGCCAAGCTATGGAAAATCTCGTGCTTTGAAGGCAAAAGCAATTTCCTCATCCGAAGACGAAGATTCTGACAATAGCCTTGGTGATCCTGAAGAACTAAGTCAGGAGCTAGCAACGCTCGTGAGAAAATTTCAGAAGTTCTCAAGGAGAGGTGGATTTGGAAAGTCATCAAAGAGTGGTTTAAGGAAATCAGATTCCTCAGATGACTACAAGAAAAGAACCTGTCACCGTTGCAAGAAACCTGGTCACTATATCTCTGACTGTCCTCTCTGGGAAAAGATTCAAAGAAGAAGAAGAAATGCAAGGATGATAGTTCTGATAACTCGAAGAAAAAGAAGAAATCTTCAAAGTACTCATCTGCAAAGCCCTCATCTTCAAAGTCCTCAAAGCACAAGAAGAATGGTTCCATAAAGGCTCAAGCATTCATTGGCAATGAAATGGATTCTGAAGAAGAATCTGAAGAATATGAAGAAGAGGAAGAATCTGAGGTGGAATCAGAATCTGGTGTTGCAAGCCTTGCTCTCGCCACTGCTTTCGCCACCAAGTCCAGCTTCAACGATGAATAAAATGACTACTCCAATGACTCTAATGTCAGAAATGATGATTATGCTCCCACCTATTGCTTCATGGCAAAAGGCTCAAAGGTACACAAACATCATTCCTCATCTGAATCAAGTGAAGGTGAATCTGATGAATATGTGAAACCTAGATATGCTAAACTTGTTAAACTTGACACTAAGCAACAAAGTGCACTTGGAAAGCTTCAGAAAATGCTAGATAAAAGCGATGATCTGTTGAACAATGAAGTGGATCAGACTCAAACTATATCTGACGATCTCAAAAGTCTTCAGACAAAGTATGATAACCTTCAGAGTCATCATAATGCTCTCTTAGCTGATCATGAGAAGCTTTCTTATGAATTCTTCAAAGAAAGCAAGATCTTGAGAAACTAAGGGTGTCACATGAGGATCTCCAAAGGGAAAACGATTCCTTACTGGCTCAACAGATCAGTACTGCTTAGGAAGAATTTGTTCCACCTTGTTTGAAATGCATCAAACGTGAAACTGCTAATTCTTCACCTGAATGTTCAAATGCTTCTATTGCTGCAAATTCTTCAACTATTCCAGTGGTCTCAAATTCCTCATCTGAGGATACCACAAGTATCACCGACGAAAATGCAGGGTTGAAGGAATTGTATGTGACAGACATGTACAAAAGTCTCAAAGGGCATCAAACCCTTTGTGATGTCCTCAAAAAGCAGATTCTGAACATGAACCCTAGGAAAGAGGGTATTGCCTTTGAGAGGAAACTCAACGCTAATGGATCCTACTGGACATCTGAACAGTACCCCAAAACCTCATGGGTTGCTACGAAAGGACCTCCTGTAGATCCATCCACTTTATCTAGCTTTACTTGTGAAACTACATATTCCTCTGACGAGTCACTTGACTCCAACTACAAATTCTTCAAAAATCAGAAAGGTGAAGTATTTGCCAGATTTCTTGGAACTAACTGCAAGAACGGTTCTCCTATGAAGAAAATCTGGGTTCCCAAGAGCTACCTAAAAAATCTTCAAGTGAGTGTCCTCACAACACCACTCATGAAGAAAAGGAACCCCAGGTCAAATTCCTCATATGGAACAAAGTCTTCACTTGGACCAAATTCCTCAAATGGTCAAAAATATCATTCTCGTGCTAATGCCTCTATTTCGCAGGGGAAATCTAAGAGTTCTGAATATGTGCATTATTCTTCAAATCATTTTTTTCATAAGTCTTCGAAGAATTTCTCTGCTTATTCATATGAGTACTCTAACCCTCACCCTGTGAAACGAAGTGCACTTGCTTCAATGTCTCCCTTGTCATATAGTTCTCGCAGAATGATGAACTCTTTGCCACCCCTCCAGATGTGGGTGGTGAAGAAATTGAACTAATTTCTTATGTAGGGTCAGGTCTCCAGATGAACTTGAACATGTGATGAATTTGCTGGAGACCCGAGGAAATGCTTCAAAGGACGCAAGCTAACCATGTAGAAATGAATTCCTCATTTCTCACGTCCTCACACTACTTCCTTACTATCTTGTGTGATGAAATTCTGTCTGATGAAATTGATGTCATATTCTTCACTCTGAAGCATATGAGTTCATAAGTTGTACTAATTCATCTGCAGGATGATTCTCCAAAAGCTACTGAGTGGGTCCTCGATAGTGGATGCACAAACCACATGACTAGTGACAAGAGTCTTCTGATGAATTTGCCACTTGCTCCATCTCATCTTAAGCATATCACCTACGCTGACAAAGGGAAAAAGCAAGGTATTGGGTCTTGGTAAGGTTGCAATCTGAAAGGACCGAACAATGGATAAGGTGATGCTTGTCGAATCCCTTGGGTTCGACCTTATGTCTGTCTCAATGCTTTGTGATCTTGATATGGTTGTCGTATTTGGAAAATATCATTGTGTTGTCCTCATGGAATCTGACAATTCCAAAGTCTTTGAAGGCTTTAGGAGAGGAGACTTGTATATTGTTGATTTCTCCATAGGTCCTCAGCATGCCACATGCCTACTTGCAAAGTCCTTAGAAGGTTGGTTGTGGCATCGACAACTTGGACATGCTGGTACGAGGAACTTGCACACGCTCATAAAGAAAAAGCACGTCATTGGCATTGAAGGTGTCAAATTCCTCAAGGACCACCTTTGTGGTGCATGTGAGTATGGGAAGATGACCAGATCCAAGCATCCCTCGAAGACAATCGTGACCACGACTCGACCCTTTGAATTGCTTCACATGGATCTCTTTGGCCCCACTCATTACTCCACACTAACAAATTCTTCAAGTTTGTATGGCTTTGTCATTGTTGATGATTACCATCGTTACACTTGGGTGCATATTATTCTGTACAAGTCTGAAGTGCTGGATGTCTTCAGACGATTTGCTTCAAGGGCCTCCACCAACTTCGGCATCAAGATCAAGCATATCAGGAGTCATAATGGGACTGAGTTCAAGAACACCAACCTTGATGAATATCTTGATGAACTTGGTATTACTCATGAGTTATCTACCCCTTATACTCCTCAGCAGAACGGCGTCGTGGAGCGCAAGAACAGGACTCTTGTTGAGATGGCTCGCACCATGTTTGATGAATACAATTCTCCTCGTCCCTTCCGGCCTGAGGCAGTTGATACTGCATGCCACATCATCAACATGGTATATCTTCACAAATTCATCAAGAAGACTTCATCTGAACTTATGACTGGCAAGAAAGCACATGAAGGTTTTATGCTTGGTTACGGAAAGGACTCGCACACCTACAGTCTTCAACACCTACCATCACAAGGTTGTTGAAACTATAGATGTGCGGTTTGATGAAACTAATGGCTCGCAAAGAGAGCACCTGCCTTCTGTGTTAGATGAACAGTCTCCTGAGGAATCCATTAAGCTGAAGGCTACCGAAGACGTCATACCCACTGAGGAAGTCATTCCAACGAATGAAGACATTCATGCTGATACACCTGAAGAAAATGGTGCTGAAGATAATCCTCAGCCATGTCAACCTGCTCATCCAAGAGTTGCAAATGAAGTGCAGATTCACAAAATCATCGATGACATCAATGTACTAGGTCCCCTCACTCGCTCAAGAGCTTCACATTTTACTAACTTTTGTGGGCAGTTTGCCTTTGTATCTATCATAGAGCCCACCAAAGTTGATGAAGCTTTTAAGGAGCCTGAGTGGATTCAATCTATGCAAGAGGAATTGTATCAATTCAAGCTCAACAATGTGTGGGAACTTGTCAAGCTGCCAGATCCTCGCAAGCATAACATCATAGGTACCAAGTGGATCTACCGCAACAATCAAGATGAAAATGGCCTTGTGGTAAGGAATAAGGCTCGTCTTGTAGCTCAAGGCTACACACAGGTTGAAGGAATTGACTTTGATGAAACTTTTGCACCTGTTGCTAGACTTGAAGCTATTCGCATATTGTTTGCTTATGCTAACCATCATGATATGATCTTATATCAAATGGATGTGAAATGTGCATTACTCAATGGTAAGCTTGAGGAAGAAGTATATGTTGCTCAACCCCTAGGTTTTGAAGACCCTAAGCATCCTGACAAAGTCTTCAAACTCAACAAGGACCTCTATGGCCTCAAGCAGGCCCCTCGGGCATGGTACGACACTCTGAAGGAGTTCCTCATGAAGAAAGGCTTCAAACCCGGTTCACTCGACCCAACTCTTTTCAAAAAATCCTATGACAATGAACTATTCATATGCCAAATATACATAGACGATATGATCATTGGCTGTACTGACAAACGTTACAGTGATGAATTTGCCTATATGACGAGTGAAGAATATCAAATGTCTATGATGGGGGAGTTGAAATTCTTCTTAGGTCTACAAATTCTTTAGCAAGGCAACGACATCTTCATCTGATAAGAGAATACCTCAAGGATGTTCTGAGGAAATTCGACATGCAAGATTGCAAGGGCGTCAAAACTCCAATGCCTTCAAAAGGCCACCTACACACTGACGAAAATGGTAAAGATTTCGATCAGAAGGTATATTGCTCCATGACTGGCTCATTATTGTATCTATGTGCATCTAGGCCTGATATTATGCTGAGTGTTTGCATGTGTGCCCAATTCCAAGCAACACCAAGGAATCACATAAGGCTGTGAAACATATTCTTCGATATTTAGCTCACACACCAACGCTTGGATTATGGTATCCCAAGGGGTCAAATCTTCACCTCGTCGGATACTCTGATGATGACTATGCTGGAGATCGTGTGGATCGCAAGTCAACCTCAGGCACATGTCATTTCCTCAGACGATCCTTAGTCTGTTGGTCCTCGAAGAGGCAGAACTATGTGTCACTATCAACTGCTGAAGCTGAGTACATTGCTGCTAGTTCATGTTGTGTTCAGTCGCTGTGGATGAAGCAAACCCTCAATGACTATGGCATCAAGTTTAAGAATGTGCCTCTCTACTACGACAACGAGAGTGCCATCAAGATTGCTTACAACCCAGTTTAGCATTCCAAGACCAAGCACATCTAGATTCGTCGTCACTTTCTTCGAGATCATGTACTCAAGGGCAACATCTCCATCGACCACATCCCTACTGAAGAACAACTAGCTGACATCTTCACAAAGCCCTTGGATGAAAAGAGATTTTGCAAGTTGCGGTGTGAGCTACATATCTTAGAATCTTTGAATGTTCTTTGAAAAAGGACACACATCCTAACACTTATGCAAAATTGATGACTTAGATGTGCAACACACGAAATAACGTTTTTCTTCAATCAATGAAGAATAACCATCTAAGTGTGAAGAAATTAATGAATCATTTGATTCTTAGAACCCTACGACAATTGTAAGGGTTGTCTGAAGTCATCATTGTTATACAGTGGGACGTGCCACCAACCATAGTTGAAATTATTCAAAGTTGAGTTTTTCGTTATTTTGCAAATTCTTCAAATCTTCGAATTCCTCAAGTTTGCAAATTCCTCAACTTTTAAAATTCATCAAGTTTTCAAATTCTTGAAACTATGAAACTCTTGTTCTTCATTGACTATATATATATATATATGAGTTTTTAATGTCCTCAACAACATTCACTTATTGTTAATTCCTCAAGTTGATTTTCATGTAAGTGAATGTGATCGGACCCTATTCCCCTCTATGCTAAACTCAACCAAGTATGTTCACAAATTCTTCATATGCGTTCTACTTTGAAACACGTTCAAAGTTTCACTGTGTCCTTGACAGCTGAAGAATTTGTGAATGGAAATTTAAATTTTTTTCCTGTCAAAATTTTCGGCGTTTCCTACTCAAACGGTTTAGATTCCCACAACTGGATAACCCACGATCCCCCACTATCGCCACTACTCAGAACATGGGTGACACATGTCGCGAGGAGAGCAAGGGTCAGGGGCAATCTGGTCCAAAATCTTCGGATGGATTGTTTTTCATCTCCACTATAAATACCCACTCCCCTTTCATTGTGCTCGATTACTCCTCACTCCTACTCTCTCCCGAGCTCCGACCTAGCACCGCCGCTAAAATCATCCCCGCCAGTGTGGAAGAGCTTCACTGCCTCGACCTCTCCATCGCCGTACTCGCATCGGCCGCGGAAGTCTTCATCCTGCCACCGCTGTAGCTGTCTCCCTCTGTCGAGCTAGGGCGTGGGAGATCTGAACTGATGAACTTCCTCAATCTCATCTCATAGTTCATCGTGTTCTTCATGAGGGTAAATAAAATCTATTTTTACTACCCTTGTTTGATCTTCAAGTTCTCCTAAATCTTCGCAAAGGTGTTTATTCTTCAAGAATTTCATTCTAAAGCACCTTACATGTTCATACACTTGATGACTTTCCCTAAGTTATGACTTTCTTCAAGATTCCTCATTTGTGTGAATCCTCAAAATGTGCTCAACTCTGGAACCTAAGACAAAGAACACTTATTGAAATTCCTCAAGAGACCCTTGGTCAAACTCCTCACACCTGATTTTATTGAAAAATTTCTAAGAACGCATATGACCTCTTCAAATTCCTCGCACCTATACTCTGTTCACAGGTATAAAATGTCCACTAATGAATCACTAGGTTCTCATCAACTTAACTCATTTGCAGCGTTTCTTGAGGAAAAACTGTGCACTTCTTCAGAATCTTCAAGAGTTTAAAATCCTCAGCTGAAGAAAATGACTGACGGGAAGAAGTCACAGAAAGGTGGAAAGAAAGCTGAATAGAATACTGCTTTTGAGATACCGGAACATTTGTATGCTGGTTACTGTACACCAGATGAGTCCATACACAGCAAAGAGACAAAAGAACAGAGGAAAATCAGAATTCAGAGGATTGAATGGAGGTGGGTGCGGGAGTGGAAAGAATATCGCTATGTCACTCCCAAATATATGAAGAAATTCGCACTCAAACCCCCTTGCAATAGGGCTCATCCTGATGATGATCAAGAGGTTGATCCCACAAGTGTTGCTCGCGGGGAATACTTTCCCGCTGAATGGGCAAAGCGTCAACTCAAACTTCAGAGAACTGCCGAAGCTGCGGTGAAGAAATTCAATGAAGACTCTACTGCTGCTGCCACTGCCGGAGCCTCTGCAAGTGCTCCGAAGAAAAAGATGATGAAGAAATCTACTGTGAAACAAAATTCTTCATTTTGAAAGTCATCACAACAGATTCCTCAAGCTCAGTCCTCAAAGGCCTCAGCCGCTGGAACTTTAGCTGCTCAGTCCTCTGCTGCTGCTACAAAGTCCTCAACTCCCATGCATCTTGTCACTCATGCTGGAAATCATCAGAGAAAGTCAGCAAAAGGCTGCAATAGCCAAAGGCAGCTATGTTCCTCTCATGCTGGATCCCAAGATGATCCTCAACTTCATTGTCATATGGCATGAGGATCCAAGCACCCCACTTTCCTCACCGAACCTGCCTCTTGGTGTGGACCATGTCCTCATCCACTTTATTGCTAAGGAAAAATGGAAAAGTGATCAAGCTCAGAGAGCTAAGAGGAACAAGGCTCGAAAGCAAAAAATTTCTGAGGAATAACATGATGAATTTGACTCTAAATCAACTCATCACTATTCAGTCTGAAATTCGCTCCCTCTCCGAGGAACAAGAAAAATATGATGCTAAATGGAAGGGCACCAAAGTGAGATTCGTCAGGGCTGCCCAAGCTCCTGTTAAGGACCACAACACAAGGGTTGCAGCTCGATCGCAACCACAAATTCCTCAGGTTGATGAATCTACTCAACCTGCTGAAGAAAATGCAAGCGCAACTGAAGAAAGTCAGACTGCTGAAAAACATACCAGGACAACCTCCACTGTTGTGCCTGAAGAAACTCACTGGGCAGCTGAAGCTTTTTTTTGTGTCTGATGAAAATGATACCTCAAGGGAGACTGAATCAGTCGTGCCTGAAGAAAATGTACCACCTTCACCTTCAGCTAAATCAGCCAAAATCATCAAAGGTGAAGACAATCAACCTTCCTTCTGCATCAGAAGTGAAGAAAACTAAGGCTGCTAAGAAGAAGACACTAAAAAGAAAAATTTCAACTTTAGATTCCTCAACCGTGAAGCAGTTGAAGACTCTGCCAAAACCTTTAACTGAACCATTAGATTCCACTCTAATCTCGTCAGCACCTGCCTATGAGATAATTCCATTTGGCGTTGACTATGTCATCCCAGATGATGAAGATGAAGAAGATCATTCTGCTGCTTCGACAGAGCAGATTGATGAAGAAATTAAAGTTGAAGCAAATGCTTCAACTCCACCAGTATCATTGCCCCAGCCTCAATTTACTTCTGAAGAGGCCGGCATTGAGAAATTGATGAGGATGTAGACATTGGGAATACAACTCCTGTCATCAATGACGAATATAGGGAAACTGCTCACCCAAATTCCCCAATGACTACTCCTCTGCCGCAAATTCCCTAGTCCCGTGCCCAGACTGAAGAAATTCACGAAGGATCTGATGACATGGCCGCTCCAGCCACTGAAGAAAATCCAGCTGCACCAGCTGATGACTTTGCTGCTCCAACTGTTACTGAGGAAAATACTCCACAAATTCCTCAGTCTAAAAAAATTCCTGCTATGCCTAAAGAGATCAAGGGCCGCTTCAAGCCAAACCTTCAGCTGAAGCTAAGGATGCCATACAAAGTCTCAAAGCGCCCCAAATTCCTCAAGTCAAATTTCTTTAATGAGCACATATTCTTCACTGGTCCCAATCCATATGACTCAGCAAGGGCCGGTCGAACGAGATTCTGTACTCCAACTCAGATGAATTACTATGCATCAGTACTGTTCAACAAGAAGAAAGTCTTCGAGCACCATCAAATTACTCATGCTGATATGGAAACGATTTCATCCTTCACACTGATGCTTTCAATTCTTCACGATGCAGGAATCCTTCCCTTCTGTGTGGATTTCTGCGATTGGAATGAAGAGATAATTTTTCAATTCTATGCCACACTACACATCACAGATGATGCCTCCGACATCAACTCCTGGGTCTTGGACTGGATGACCAGATCTACTCACCTCACTGCTCCAACATCTGAATTGCTTCGGTCAGCCCCTGTCCCAATTCCTTCAGAATAAGCATGCCGCTTGTTTGGTGAACCTACACTACCCAATCAACTGATGCAAGTGCTGATGAAGCCTTTGGCTCCTAGAAAACCTCAAAGGACAACCTTCCTTGTGAAGGATTTGCTCTATATGCCCAGGACGGTCTACCACATTCTCACCAATACCCTATGTAGTCAGAAGGGCCACAACTCTGAAGAAGAAGAAGTGGAGGGAGTCATGAAGAATATGCTGTTTAACATCATTCATGGGATTCCCATCAACTTCCATGATTTCTTCATGAGGACATTGGCGAATGCTTCTCTAGCCCCATTTGAACCGAAGCCATATGTTCCTTGGATCATGAAGTTCATCAGATCAAGGTCTTCATCTCCCTTCAAGGCGTACTTCTAGAATCACTTCGGATTCTTGCCCCCGATTAAAGTCCTCAAGAGCACAATTACCTCAGTTGAATAAAAAGGCAAGGCTGTCATTGATGAAGGCACTCGTCCATTGGATGGTCAGTTTCGCAAAGCTGCATTCTTCTCCACCAATGATGACACTGCAACCCAGGAATCAGAAGCAAAGGCCTCAACACAAAAACCTTAGGAGTCTGCCCCTCGTGTGATGACTGATCGTGAGCTTCTCATAAGTATTCATCAGAAGGTCGATCACAATCACAAGTGGGTCAAGCGTTAGTTGGCTTCCATTGTTCAGAACATGATAGTGACGCAAAACTCTATGAGGAAAAATCACTACTATGTGCATGAAATCTTTGATCGCACATGGGCCATTCTCGCACACCTCAAGACTCCTAAGGAACTCAAGGACATGGAGTTTCAGCAAAACTTTGACTGGTCTCATCCTCCTCAGAAGAAATTTAAGAAGGTTCAAGTTCCTCTGATGGTCACAAGTTCATATTATTCATCACGTGAGACGGATGAAGCTGAGGACATTGACGACACTTCGGCGGGCCCTGCATCGACAAACGACCCTAACAATGCTGGCGCTCCTTTTCACCAACAAGATGAATTTCTTCAAGGGCGTTAGTCCACATTTTTCGTCCCTTTTGGTCTTCGACGACAAAGGGCGAGAAAATTTGAGTTAGTCTTCAAGCGGGTCTCTATATGTGGGCTTATGTTTGTTTAAGTTACAACTCTCTCTCTTTTGAAGCTTTTGTTGGTTGAGTTGTAAACTTAAGTCCGATGGTGGTCTGACTCTTTTGAACTGCTTTCGGCATGCTTATTTCCTCAAGCACCTTAATGCATGCATGTTGAATTTTGTCAGACACCATTTTCATCATGCATTTCAAATTCTTCATATCATATGTTAAATGCGTGTATGAATTACAAGATATATGGGGAGTTCTCCATGTTTTTAACCTGCCATGTGCATTTGAAGTCCAAAGAAAATTCCTCAAATATGCACATCTTCAGGGGGAGTTCTTCTATATCTTGCAATCAAATTCCTCAAACTCAGTATTTACACTTCATAGTATTATTCCCGTTGAAAACTTAACCTATTTGTCATCAATCACCAAAAAGGGGAGATTGTTAGTGCATCTAGTGCCCCTTAGTGATTTTGGTGTATTGAAGACTTATAGGTTAAGGAACTAATGTGTTTATGGGTGTACACATGCTCTATAAGTCAATGAGTAGTTTGATATAACCGGAGATTACCGACCCCTAAAAATGTATGTCTTCAACTGAAGACTTTGGTGAAGACTTTGGTATTCCCTGAAGAGTTTCAAAATGAAGAAGTTGCTGTGACCTTGAAGATATGAACGAGGACTATGAAGCATGAAGACTTTTGTTTTCATAGTTTCATTTCCTTTCTTTGAGTCATAGGAAACACCGTACTGTTAAAGGGGGCCGAGGTAATACTAAGGAAAATTTCCAACTGATGCTCAACTCAAAATCCTCAACCTAACCAATCCTTTGAGTGAAGCCTTTGGAAATCTCTTGTGGTTCAGTCAAGTTCTTTAGTGACAGAGACGAAGTCCTTCTGGTCTCTGAGGAAATTGATCTGACTGAGGAGTTAGGATTTCGCCAGTGCTAATTGCCTACAAGTGAGGAACATGATAAGCCTGAGGACTTTCATAGTTCGAAATTCCGACCGTTGATGTGCTTAGCGCCAGCTGTCCCCAATCATAACATCCACATAACGGTCATATCATTGGGGGCATTTATGTCTTAGCATGTCAGGTTGCACCCTGGCTATAAATAACCACCCCCACAACCACTAGTTGGCTGGCTGCTTCGAGAGAGAACCGACACTTGTCATTTGAGAGCAACCCATCCTCCGAGGACTTTGAGAGAAAATCATCAGTGAGGAAAAACCCACAGCCAAACCACCAAACCCAAAGTGATTGAGCATCACTAAAGAAATTCCTGTGTGGAACTGACGCTTGTTACCTTTGAGGACTATGCATCCTCCAGACGGTTAGGCATCATGGTCTAGTGCTTCCTGCAGTCAATTGGGGATCACGGAGTGACCTTGGTCTAGGGAATCCAGCAGTAAATTATGGATCGCTGAGTGACCAGTTTGTGAGGGTTTTGGAATTCTACCCTGAAGACTTACCATGAGTGTTGGGCGAGGACTATGTGACCTTAGCTCAAGGAGAATATGGTAAGGACTGTGTGTCCTGGGACTGTGTGTCCTCTAGTTTAAATACCAGGCCGCTCCAAACTAGACGTACGACTGTCACAGTAGTTGGATCGGGTCATCAAACCATTGTCTTCATCGAGCTACCTGGTTCTATTTCCTCAACCCCTCTATTCCTCATATACTTGTTGATGAAATTGATCATTACAGTTTGAAGAATTTGGCTGAAGACATTCACAATTTCCTCACCTCAAATTCTTCAAGTTACCTTGTTCCTCACCTACTTATCCTGTATCATGCTACTTTTAATTTGTGCTTGTTTCATTTCATCATGATGGCGATGTTGTTGCCATGTTTCTCATGCACTTGAGTACTTAATCCGCTGCTAGTTATTCATTAAATTTCAAATTCCTCAAGTGATGAATTTGTAAAACTCGCCTATTCACCCCCCTCTAGTCGATATAATGCACCTTCAATTCCCTTGCCCCAAAAAAATGTTTAAGAATCTAGATTACCAGAACGTCCAATTTTAGGCGTTCTTCCATCATCCGTTTCTGCCATACTAAAAGCAGTCATGATGACAAGCAAATAAGAGATCTAACGAGAAAAAGGCAAACGAAAAAGAGAAGGCAAATAAAACAGAAAATTTGTGGTCGGGGAGAGGGAATCGAGAGGCAAATGGAAAATAATGTAATTGCAAGGAGATGAGATTTTGGATTAGGAACCTGGTAGATGAGATTGCTTCCTCCCGGGCAACGGCGCCAGAAATTCCTTTGACGTGGCTTGAGACTGCGTTGGTAGTTCCCCAAAGAGGAAGGGATGATGCAGCACATCGACGGTAAGTATTCCCCTCAATTATGAAACCAAGGTATCAATCTGTAGAGGAATATTACACACCCACGTAAACATCACCTGCACACAAACAACAAATACTTGCATCCCGACACGAAAGAGAGGTTGTTACGCTCTCTACGATAATAAGATAGATTAGGTAATGATAGT
Organism: Hordeum marinum; assembly: GCA_022496015.1. Classification (NCBI taxonomy): domain Eukaryota; kingdom Viridiplantae; phylum Streptophyta; class Magnoliopsida; order Poales; family Poaceae; genus Hordeum; species Hordeum marinum. The sequence goes on from CM039672.1 coordinate 115,973,043, forward strand.
TTTGGGAAATAAATCTTGGTAGAGAACAAAATAAAATAAGTAAACAAAAAGTGCAGCAAGGTATTTTTGTTTTTTTTGGATAAATATATCTGAATATAAAAGATGCAAATAGTAGATCGGAAAGCAATATATTGGAAAAGTAGACCCGGGGGCCGTAGGTTTCACTAGTGGCTTCTCTCATGTGTATAGCGCATTGTGGGTGAAAAAAATTACTGTTCGGAAATTGATAGAAGATCAAATAATCATGATGATATCCAGGCAATGATCATTATATAGGCATCACATCCAAGATAAGTAGACGGAAACAATTCTGCATCTACTTCTATTACTCCACACATCGACCGCTCTCCAGCATGCATGTAGTGTATTAAGTTCATGGGAAAACAGAGTAATGCAATAAGAACGGTGACATGATGTAGAAAATATCTATTCATGTAGGAATATACCCCTCTTGTTATCCTTAATGGCAACGATACATGCGTGTCTTTCTGCCCCTTCTGTTACTGGGAAAGAACACCGCAAGATCGAACCCATCACAAAGCACCTCTTCCCATGGCAAGAAAAATTGATCTAGTTGGCCTAACTAAACCAAAGATTCGAAGAAGAAATACAAGGCTTGCGATGGAGACATGACACTGAATTATGGTAAGGTAAACCCCCAAGGTTGCAAAAAGAAGGAAACATAAAAGATCAAAACTGTGGGAGGGGGGGGGGTACTTGCACGTAGGGCCTAACCATCTAGCAAGAGTGAATAAGATACAAGACAACTACAAACCAAACACGATCACTCTAGCAAATACCTCACTAGGAGGGGGTGGTGGCCTAGGCCACCTATGTTTGAGTCAATTGGTATGGCACCATGAAGGTTTTAACCTTGGGTCCATGACCAAAACTCGTCTCTAAAGCATAAGTACCATAAAAAATGGTTAATGTGAAAGACTTGATCGATTTATGCATAATAAGGGGAGGGATAGTTCACCTTCAATCCACATTGCTCAAATGAATGATATTTAGCTCATGCCTTAACTCACGTAATCTTGCTTCATATAATGGCTTCATGAAGATATCTACAAGCTCTTCATTAGTATTCAGATGAATAAGATTAATCTCCCCACGCTTGATATGCTCCCGGATGAAATGATGACGAATCTCAATATGGTTTGTCTTGGAATGTTGAACCGGGTTGTTGCAGATCCTAATCGCACTTTCATTGTCACAGTAAAGAGGCACTTTGTCACAATTGAGACCTTAATCCTTTAAAGTTCACCTCAACCAAATAATCTATGCACAACAGCTTGCAGTAGCTACATACCCGGTCTCGATGGACGAGAAAGAAACACAATTTTGTTTCTTTAAAGACCAACTTACTAGAGAGCGACCAATGAATTGCCAGCCACCAGAGTTTGACTTCCTTTCCACATGGTCTCCCGCCCAATCCAAGTCAGAATACCCTATAAGATCAAATGAAGCACCTTTGGGGTACCATAAGCCAAACTTTGGGGTATGAGCCAAATTCAAAAGATTCGCTTGACTGCCATATAGTGGCTTTCCTTAGGTGCGGACTGAAAATGTGCAAAAATTCCCACACTTAACATAATATCTCGTCTGGATGCACAAAGATAAAGCAGGGATCCAATCATGGAGTGGTATACCTTTTGATCCACGACTTTACCTTTGGGATCACTGTCAAGATAGCATTTGAGAGGCATTATAGAGGGAATTTCAATCCTAGACATATCCTGGTAATCCCTCTAATAATTATGGTAATTCCTATGGTAATTCATACAACAACAACAATAATAATAGGACACCCTCTAATCTTGAGAACCAAATTAATGAATTTATTAGTTCTCATAGACTTTCAATACTATGGTAGAAGAAAAACTACATAAAGTTGATGATATGGATAGAAAGATGGATAGAATTGCTCATCATGTGGAAACTCTGAAAAGGAAAAAAATTGGACTAAGCATGATATAAGTTAGTGAATTAAATATATTCAAGTATACATTAATTAAAGAAAATAGAGAACCACTAGGTTGAGAGCTAAGCGAGAATTCTTAGAAAAGGTATTCCACCCGGTTTTTACCGTAATCATGATGATGATGATATTAAAATGATTGGTGTCCCACATATTGAATCATTGTTTAGTAATATAAAGCTGGGCGAATAAGGGACTGAAGATGAGTCAACTTTAGATAGAAGGAGTCCCTATTGTTCGGAGGGTGATGATCTTAATGGTAAAATTAATAAAAGTGGGTATGAAGAGGTCAAAACTTTAAATAGTGATATGCCAACTATTTTGGATTACAAGTAATTTAATTATGATATTTATTCTTTGATTAAATGTATTTGCTTGTTGGAATCCATGATAAATTCACCTAGTGCTTACAAACAAAATAAAGTTAACCATATTCTGGAAGCTTTGATAAAATCTCATGAAGAAAAGCTTGATTTGGAGGTGTCAATACCTAGAAAATTGCATGATGAACGGGAAACTACTATTAAAATTAACGTTAAGTATTATGAATGTAATGATTTATGTGATCTTGGTGCTAGCCTCTCTACTAAACCAAAATCCTTATGTGATGTGCTAGGTCTCACCGATATGAATGAATGTTCCCTTAACTTGAATTTGGAGGATTCCACTATTAAGAAACCATTGGGTGGAATAAATGATGTGCTTATATTTGCTAACAGGAATTACATGCCCGTGAATTTCATTGTGCTTGATATTGAGTGCAATCTGTCTTGTCCTATAATACTTGGTAGGCCTTTCCTACAAACCATAGGTGCTATTATTTATATGAAGGAAGGAAACATAAGATTCCAATTATCATTACAGAAAGGGATGGAACACTTTACTAGAAAGATAATTAAACCACCTTATGAATCTATTATGTGGGCTACCTATGGAATGAATATGAAGGATGACAATACTTGAAATAGTGCATTATGCCTAACTAGGGGCTTAAAATAATAGCGCTTGTTGGGAGGCAACCCAATAGTTATCTTCTTCTTTTATTTTAGTTTCTGTTTTGGTGTCATGATATGATTATTCCTACTGTAATGATTGTGTTTTTATGTTTTAGTTAGTGTTTGTGCCAAGTAAAGCCGTTGGGATGATTTTAGTTATAGTAGAATTGATCATGTGCAAAACAGAAACTGTTGCGCCAAGTTTTTATTTTCTCTGATTTTACCGGAACGTCTTTTTATATGATTTTTTACAATGTATTTTTATTTAAACTTCCCAAGTTTTCCTATTTTTTTAAAATTTTCAGAGTTTGATAAGTATGGTTTTAGTACATATTATTAAAGAATGTTCTATTTTAGATAGATTCTATTTTGCTTGCATAGTTTGCTTGTTTCGGTGGTGCTATGGATTATATCAGGGGTATAAGTTATGGAGAAGTTACAATACATTATCTATTATGCATTAATAAAATATGGATGAGTTTATAACAATACCTAAAGGTTATGATATATTCTTTATACTAACAAATATCCCAAGGTTTCTGTTGAGTTTTGTGTGCTGAAGGCTTCAAGTTTTGTGAGACAATGATGGATGAAGGAATAAGGAGTGGCAAGGCCCTAAGCTTGGGGATTCCCAATGAACCCCCAAGGTAATATTCAAGTAATACCCAAGCGCCTAAGCTTGGGGATACCTCGGATGGCATCCACTCTTTCGTCTCCAATCTATCGGTATGTCACCATGGATATTATGCAAACCCACCCTTCCACACTTTTCTAGCCTCTCTGGTACCATGCATTGCCCTTTTCTCACCTCGAGAGTCGGTGAAAACTTTGCTGGTGCATCCAAACCCCAAGTGTATAAGTGCACTAAATTAAATAGCAATAATATTGTGATAACAAAGAATGTCCATGTTGTCACATGGAAGCAATTGCACCTGCAGCTAGAAACACTATAAGAAGGCTGGGCAAGCGGTGACATAGCCAAACAAAGGTTTGCTGGGAAGCTGGAGGGTTAAAGGCTTTTCATGGCAATGTTGGGAGGCTTGACAAACAAGTGGTAGGTAGCATGACATAGCGATAGAAAAATGAGACATCTAGCATGGCAATGATAGTAGTCGTATCTAGGGAAATGTGTCATCTTGACTGAAATCCCGCTTGGAAGAAGAACGAGTCCATGAAGAAGACGAGCAAACATAGTCGAACGAATCCTCACACTCCAAACACTTTCGGAACTCTATCAAGAAGAAGCAAACCGGAAACAACAATCAACACACGATAACACCTCAACATATGCATGACATGATGCGCAGACAAATACGATGCATGTTAGGCATGACATGGCAAAGCACAACAATAAACTTCTACACATTAAGTGAAGCTCAATATGCAACGGGTTGCATATTGACGGAACTCCACAATCGATTATTTAGTTCACTTTCATTTAGGTACACGACAATATTAAATGTTTTTTAAACATGGCAAGAGGTGAAGCATAAGTAAGCTATCTATGTAGGCATCTTAAATGAGGTCGGAAACAACTTATAGTATTTCCGAAATGACCTCATATGTTAATTTCGATATTGGTCCAGATCTGAAATAACCATATTTAGAGTTGTTAAACAGCAATATAAAGTGTGCCATGAGATTCTACACGTTTTTTTACTCAAGTTACATATATAAAACATTTGCATCGGAGCTACAGTTTAAAAGTTATTATTAATTCATTTCACAGGGCATTTACACAATTTACATGAAAACAGCAAGTTAAACATTTCAAACATGTGTGCGAGTTGAATATTGTGAATCTACATGAAATCCTTGTCATCTTCATATATAATTTTTTTACATATGATGCACAGTTTGAAAGTTATTACATGTATGAACTAAGGGAGTGTTTTTGCAATTTTATAATTCACTGGATAATTAGCAAAATTCACAGGATTGAAAAAACCGTTCATGGGCCGAATCTAGACAGTGCACTTGGCGCAGGACAACAAAACGTCGCTCATGGCGTCGAATAGCTGGGTCGGCTGAGCTGGGCTGACCTAGCGGCCATGGGCCGGCTTGAGCCACGGGCAAAGTTGGGCCGAGGCGAGGCCGAAGGGCAGGCGGCCCACACAGGCGTCGTGGCCTGATGACCCACAAGTATAGCGGATCTATCGTAGTCCTTTCGATAAGTAAGAGTGTCGAACCCAACAAGGAGCGGATGGAAATGACAAACGGTTCTCAGTAAGGTATTCTTTGCAAGAACTGAAATTATCGGTAACAGATAGTTTTGTGATAAGATAATTCATAACGGGTAGCAAGTAACAACTGTAAGAAAGGTGCAACAAGGTGGCCCAATCCTTTTTATATCAAAGGATAAGCCTGGACAAACTCTTATATAAAGCAAAGCACTCCCGAGGACACATGGGAATTTATGTCAAGCTAGTTTTCATCATGCTCATTTGATTCACGTTTGCTACTTTGATAATTTGATATGTGGGTGGACCGGTGATTGGGTGCTTTCCTTACTTGGAAAAGCCTCCCACTTATGATTAACCCCTCCCGCAAGCATCCTCAACTATGAAAGAAGAATTAAGATAAATCTAACCATAGCATGAAACATGTGGATCCAAATCATCCCCTTATGAAGCAACGCATAAACTAGGGTTTAAGCTTATGTCACTCTAGCAACCCATCATCTACTTATTACTTCCATATGCCTTCCTCTAGGCCCAAACAATGGTGAAGTGTTATGTAGTCGACGCTGACATAACACCACTAGAGGAGAGCCAACACACATCTCATCAAAATATTGAACGAATACCAAATTCGCATGCTTACTTATAACAAGACCTATCCCATGTCCTCGGGAACAAACAAAACTACTCACAAAGTATATTCATGTTCATAATCAGAGGATTATAAGTGATGATCAAGGATCTGAACAAGTAATCTTCCACCAAGTGAACCAACTAGCATCAACTACAAGGAGTGATCAACACTACTAGCAACCCATAGGTACCAATCTGAGGTTTTGAGACAAAGATCGGATACAAGAGATGAACTAGGGTTTGGAGAGGAGATGGTTCTGATGAAGATGTTGATGGATATTGACCCCCTCTCGATGAGAGGATCGTTGGTGATGACGATGGCTTCGATTTCGCCCTCCCGGAGGGAAGTTTCACTGGCAGGATCGCCCTGCCGGAGCTCCAGATTGGTTCTGCCGAAGTTCCGCCTCGAGACGGCGGTACTTCGTCTCGAAAGATCTCATATGATTTTTTCAGGAAGAAACCGTCAATATAGAAGAAGATGGGCACCGGAGACTGTCAGGTGGGCCACAAGCCCGAAGGGCACGGCCAGGAGGTGGCCGCGCCCAGCAGTCTTGTGGCTCCCTAGTGGGCCCCGTGATGTATTTCTTTCACCCAATATTTTTTTATATATTCTAAAATAACTCTCCTTAGATTTTAAAGACTTTTGGAGTTGTGCAGAATAGGTATCTCAGATTTGCTCCTTTTCAAGTCCAGAACTCCAGCTGCCGGGATTCTCCCTCTTCATGTAGACCTTATAAAATGAGAGAGAAAAGGCATAAGTATTGTACCAAAATGTGTAATAACATCCCATAATGCAATAAATATCAATATAAAATCATGATGCAAAATGGACGTATCAACTCCCCCAAGCTTAGACCTCGCTTGTCCTCAAGCGGAAGACGAAATCAATAAATATGCCCACATGTTTAGAAATAGAGGTGTCGATAAAATAAAATAAGGATATGAAGGCATCATGATCATATTTAGACAACAACATATATTGACATATAATTTCTTATGATAAAGTAATAATTCATTCACAATGCCAAAGTATGAATCAAGAACTCTATTGAGAACTAGCAAACTATGATCTTAGTCATTGAATCAATTCCAATTTATCATAACGTAGGAAAGAGTCAATATAAGAGCTTGTAAAGCAAACCCACATACTCAGTCATCTTTTAGTCTTTCACAATTGCTGACACAAAGAAAGATAGGGGCCTATAGTGTTGCCTCCCAATTATTTACCTCAAGGGTAATGTCAACAGTAATAACTCTTGCTCATCCACTTCCGAGTGGATATATGTTCCTAGATCATTCCCCAACACGTGACACTTGCTAGAAGATAAAGGCAAAAATAGCAAGGTGATGGAGATCACCATGACTCCTGCATAAAGGTAAGTGCTAGAAAATAAAAGTAATAGATAGGACCTTCACGGAGGGAAGCAAAGGTTTTCATGCGCTTTTATAATTGGATGTGCAATCTCTTAATGCAAAAGAACATCACTTTATATTGCCCCTTGTGATAGAGAACTTTATTATGCAGTCCGTCTCTTTTATTTCTTCCCTGTCACAAGTTCGTATAAAGTTTATTTTGCTCACATTAATAGATCACACATATTTAAAGAGCAACTTTTATTGCTTGCACCGATGACAACTTACTTGAAGGATCTTATTTTATCCTTAGGTAGGTATGCTGGACTCTCATGGCAAAACTGGGTTAAGTGTGTTTAGATGCACAAGTAGTATCTCTACTTAGTGCGGAAGTTTTGGCTGATATGAGGTGGAAGCAAGCGACACATGTTGAGGGATCTATAACAATATAACTTCTATTCGTAAATAAGCAAACATAAACCATTATGTTGTTTTCCTTGTCCAACATCAACTTCTTAACATATAATATTTTAATGAGTTCTCACAATCATAAAATATGTCCAAGATAATATATTTATATGTGAACTCTCTTTCTTTATTACTTCTTTTTAATTGCCCCAATGACCAACAGCTATGTTTGCCAACCCACAACAGGTTTCAATTGACATACTTTTTATAAGTTAAGTCATCACTCCCCATAAGATTTTCACATGTACTCTTTGCTTTTATTCTACACTTCTTTCTACTTTATCTTTCTCAAGATTAAGATCATACCAAACAAGCAAAGCCCTCAACTCAAAAGCACTTTTTATTATATAGCTCAAGGACTTTCTTACATAGGAGGAATCATAAAGCAAAGACTCAAAGCTAGATCACACGAAAACTTTATTCTACTAGATCAAGATATAACCAAAAGGATTGAACTAAGAAAAGATGATGAAAATAAAAATAAAAGCAAAATAAAAAAACAAAAGATGTGTTCGTGATACGATTCCGGGGCACCTCCCCCAAGCTTGGCACAAGCCAAGGGGAGTGCCCATACCCATGTGTTTAGTTGTCTTGCTTCGGAGGTGGTGATGTGGGAGTTGTTGATGGGGTTGGAAGCCTTTCTAGTTTCCACCTAAGCATAAAATTATGCTCCCTCAAATCGTCCACTTCCTCCTAAAGATTCAATATCCTTTGAGATTAGTCTTCCTTGCTCTCCTGCAGGAAACGAGAAGGGATAAATAGAACCTTGGGTTTTTGCCTTGTGTTTGGGAGGCTTGATTTCTTGAACTCCACGCGCATATCTCCTGGCTGAAGTAGGGGGCCTCTTCTTCATTCGAGCTTTCTTCCTCGTACTTGCCTTCTTGTTCCTACTCCGAGAACAATCCATAAGGGTCCAAGTTAGAGCTTGGGATTGGCAAGATAATGCGATATGAAGCTCTCCCCATCAGAGTCTTGGGACGACATATTGCTCTAAATCTACTGCAAAAACAGCTCAAAAAGAAAACGGGAAGTATTGTCGTGATACGAAAATCAAAACCTTCGGGAGATTATATAATGAATTTTTACCGACCCGAAGGAGTACGCCGCAAGAAAACAGAGTCCGGGTGGTGCATGAGGTGGCAACAAGCCCTAGGGGCGCGGCCAGGGGGGTGGCCGCGCCCAGCAGGTTTGTCGCCTCCTCATGCTCTATTCAGACTAATTTAAATTTTCATAATTTTTTAAATATTCCAAAATAGATAAAATTATCCATTTAGAAAGTTTTGGAGTCTTTTTGCTTATCGTACCACATACCTATTCCTTCTCAGAGTCTGAAACACTCTCGTAAGTCTCCCTAATGTACTCCTCCGGAGTTATGGTATTGATGATATTGGTTTCAAAATTTATGGGAGTACCTGAGATATAATGTTTGATTCTTTTACCGCTCACCACCTTCGGGTTTGTGCCTTCGGCATTGTTAATCTTGATGGCACTGGAACGGTATACCTCTTCGATGACGTAAGGACCTTCCCATTGAGAGAGAAGTTTTCCTGCAAAAAATCTTAAACAATAATTGTATAGCAAGACATGATCACCTACATTAAATTCACGCTTTTGTATCCTTCTATCATGCCATCTCTTAACCTTTTCTTTAAACAACTTAGCATTCTCATAGGCTTGGGTTTTCCATTCATCAAGTGAGCTAATGTCAAATAACCTCTTCTCACCAGCAAGTTTGAAATCATAACTGAGCTCTTTGATTGCTCAATAAGACTTATGTTCTATCTCTAGAGGTAAGTGACATGCTTTATCATAAACCATCTTATACGGAGACATACCTATAGGGTTTTTGTAAGCAGTTCTATAAGCCCACAATGCATCATCGACTTTCTTAGACCAATTCTTCCTAGATCGATTAACAGTCTTCTGCAAAATCAATTTAAGCTCTCTATTGCTCAATTCTACTTTACCACTAGACCGAGGATGATAAGGAGATGCAACTCTATGATTAACATCATATTTAGCGAGCAATTTACGGAAAGCACCATGAATAAAATGTGAACCACCATCAGTCATCAAATATCTAGGGACTCCAAATCTAGGGAAAATAACTTCTTTTGAGCATTTTAATAGAAGTGTTATGATCAGCACTACTAGTTGGAATAGCTTCTAGCCACTTAGTAACATAATCAACAACAACTAGAATATGAGTATACCTATTAGATTGTGGAAAAGGCCCCATATAATCAAAGCCCCAAACATCAAATGGTTCGATAAAAAGAGAGTAATTCATAGGTATTTCCTGACCTCTACTAATATTACCAATTCTTTGACATTCATCACAGGATAAAACAAACTTACGAGCGTCCTTGAAGAGAGTAGGCCAATAAAACCCAGATTGTAGTACCTTGTGTGCGGTTCTATCTCCAGCGTGATGTCCTTCGTAGGCTTCGGAGTGACACTTGCATAAGATTTGTTCCTGTTCATGCTTAGGTACACGACGTATAATAATACCATCTACTCCTTCTTTATAAAGATGTGGGTCATCCAAAAGTAATGCCTTAAATCATAGAAGAACTTTTTCTTTTGTTGGTATGTGAGACTAGGAGGTATAAATTTAGCAACAATGTAATTGGCATAATTAGCATACCAAGGAGCATTATGTGAAGTATTCATGACAATAAATTGTTCATCAGGAAAGCTATCATAAATACGTAGTAGGTCATCAAGAACATTTTCTAACCTAGACAAGTTATCTGCCACAGGGTTATCAGCACCCTTTCTATCAATGATATGCAAATCAAATTCTTGTAGCACAAGGACCCACCTAATAAGTCTAGGTTTAGCATCTTTCTTCTCCATAAGGTACTTAATAGCAGCATGATCGGTGTGAACTGTTACTTTGGAATAAACAATATAAGGTCTAAACTTATCACAAGCAAACACGACTGCTAAAAATTCCTGTTCAGTAGTAGCATAGTTTCTTTGAGCACGGTCTAGAGTTTTGCTAGCATAATGGATAACATTTAATTTCTTATCGAATCTTTGTCCTAGAACAACACCAATAGCATAATCACTAGCATCACACATAATTTCAAAAGGTAGGTTCCAGTCGGGTGGTTGAACAACAGGTGCGGTAATCAAGGCATTCTTAAGAATTTCAAATGCTTCTACACAGTCATCATCAAAAACAAATAGAACATCTTTTTGCAAAAGGTTTTTGAGATGCCTAGAAATCTTAGAGAAATCTTTGATAAACCTCCTATAGAAACTAGCATGACCAAGGAAACTTCCTATACCTTTGATATCCGTAGGGCACACCATTTTTTCAATAGGAACAAATTTAGCTTTATCAACGTCAATACCTCTTTCCGAGATCTTGTGCCCCAAGACAATACCTTCATTGACCATAAACTGGCACTTTTCCCAATTCAAGACAAGGTTAGTTTCTTCACATCTCTGCAAAACTCGATCAAGGTTGGTCAAACAATCATCAAATGAAGTTGCGTAAACGGAAAAATCATCCATGAAAACCTCAAGAATATTTTCACAAAAGTTAGAGAAAATAGCCATCATACATATTTGAAATGTAGTAGGTGCATTGCATAAACCAAAAGGCATACGTCTATATGCAAAGGTACCGAAAGGGCAAGTAAAAGTGGTTTTTTCTTGATCCTGGCTTGATACAGGTATTTGAGAGAAGCCCGAGTAATCATCTAGAAAGCAAAAAAATGAGTATGTTTGGATAATATTTCTAGCATTTTATCAATAAAAGGTAAAGGGTAATGATATTTCTTAGTAGCTTTATTTAACTTCCTGAAATCAATTACCATTCTATAACCTATAACAATTCTTTGCGAGATCAGTTCATTTTTATCATTAGGAACAACAGTAATACCTCCCTTCTTAGGGACATAATGAACATGACTAACCCATCTAATATCAGCAACAAGATACGTAAATGAGCGTTAGAGCTTTTTGAGCGAGCGAGCGAAGCCTTCCTAGAGCTTCCCCCTTCCCTCACCCGAGAATTGCATTTCCGCTTCAGCTTCCCCGGTTTAGTTGGTTTGGAGGGGATATCTAGAATCACTTTCGGCTATTAACTTATTTGTAATTCGCGATTTAATCACGAAACGCGCCACTTCTAATGTCAGGATTGCTAAAAGGAAAATTTGGGAATAGGGCAAGAAATATTGAATGGTGATGTAGGTGGGGGTTTCCGAGGAATCATAAATTATACCTACCTCCAGAAGCTTTAGTATTTCTTTTCTTACCACTTCTTTCATCTTAGGGTTCAATCATCGTTGGTGATCAATAACTGGTTTGGCATCAGGCTCCATATTAATTTGATGCTGGCATAGAGTGGGACTAATGCCCTTAAGATCATCAAGGGTATAACCAATAGCATCATGGTGCTTCCTCAGAGTTTTCAATAATCTCTTTTCTTCATGCTCTGAAAGGTTAGCACTAATAATAACAGGATATATCTCCTTTTCATCAACATAAGCATATTTCAACTTATCGGGTAATTGCTTGAGCTCGAAAACGGGATCATCCTTGGGTGGAGGAGGATCCCCAAGTATTTCAATAGGTAAGTTGTGTTTCAAAATAGGCTGCTGCTCAAAGAAAATTTTATCTATTTCATTCCTCTCATTTATATGCATATCATTTTCATGGTCTAGCAAATATTGTTCTAAGGGATCGGTAGGAGGCACAACAATAGAAGCAAGACCAATAATTTCATCTTTACTAGGCAATTCCTTGTCATGGGGTTGTCTACGATATCTAGAGAAATTAAAATCATGAGACACATCCCCAAAGCTCATAGTAACTATTTCTTTCTCACAATCAATCTTAGCATTAACAGTATTCAAGAAGGGTCTGCCAAATTAATGGGACAAAAATTATCTTGTGGGGAACCAAGAACAAGAAAACCAGTAGGATATTTTACTTTCCCACACAAGACTTCCACATCTCTAACAATCCTTATCGGTGCAATAGTGTCTCTATTAGCGAGCTTAATAGTAACATCAATATCTTCTAGTTCAACTGGTGCAATATCATGCATGATTTATTTGGATAAGGAATGGGGAATTGCACTTACGCTAGCACCCATATCACATAAGCCATGATAATAATGATCTCCTATTTTAACAGAAACAATAGGCATGCCAACAACTGGTCTATGTTTATGCTTAGTATCAGGTCTAGCAATTCTAGCAGCTTCATCACAGAAATGAATAACATGCCCATCAATATTATCAACCAAGAGATCTTTAACCATACCAATACTAGGTTCAACTTTGATTTGTTCAGGGGGTGTAGGTGTTCTAATACAACTCTTACGAATCACGGTTGAAGCTTTAGCATGTTCCTTTATCCTAACAGGGAAAGGTGGTTTCTCAATGTAAGCAGTAGGGATAACATGATCAACATTGTAAGTAATTATTTTCTCTTCAACTTTAATAGGTTCCATTACTTTCACTTCAATGGGAGGATAATATTTAAACTACTTCTCTTTAGGGAGATCAACATGAGTAGAAAAGATTCATAGAAAGAAGCTACTATCTCAGAGTCAAGTCCATATTTAGTGCTAAATTCATGAAATGCATCGGTGTCCACGAAGGATTTAACACGATCAAACTTAAGATTTATACCTGACTCCTTACCTTCGTCGAGTTCCCAATCTTCAGAGTTGTGTTTAATTCTTTCCAATAAATTACATTTGAATTCAATATCTTTCTTCATAAAAGAACCAACACAAGAAGTATCGAGCATGGATTGATCATTACGAGAAAGCCGAGCATAAAAGTTCTGAATAATAATTTATATTGAGAGCTCATGATTGGGGCATGAATATAACAATTACTTAAGCCTCCCCCAAGATTGAGCAATTCTTTCTCCTTCACGAGGCCAAAAATTATAAATATAATTCCGATAACGATGAACTAGATGCATAGGGTAGAACTTCTGATGAAATTCCATTTTCAATCGGTTGTAGCTCAATGATCCAATATCATCACATGGCCTATACCATGTCAATGCCTTCTACTTCAAAGATAAAGGAAATACCTTCTTCTTGACGTGATCCTCAGGCAGACCTGCAAGCTTAAATAATCCATAAACTTCATCCACATAGATGAGATGCAAATCAAGATGTAGTGTTCCATCTCCTGCATAAGGATTAGCTAGCAGTTTCTCTATCATACCCGAAGGAATTTCTTAATAAATATTTTCAGTAGGTTCAGTAGGTTGAGGGACAACCCTTTGTGTTTCCGGTCGAGGTGAAGATACCCCGAACAAGCCCCTCAAAGGATTACTTTCCAAAGTAACTATTGGGGAACGTTGCATGGGAAAGAAAAATTTTCGTACGCACACGAAAGATCTATCCATGGTGATGAGAATCTACGAGAGGGAGAGTGGATCTACATACCCTATTAGATCGCTAAGCGGGAAGCGTTAAGAAACGCGGTTGGTGTAGTCGAACGTCTTCGCGATCCAAATCGCCGAGTGTCCCGCGATCTCATCATGATCCGTCCCGCGATTCAATCATGATCCCTCCCGCGAACTCATCACAATCCATCCCACGATCTCATCACGATCAGTCTCGCAATCTTGATCACGGTCCTTCTGATCTAGCGCCGAACGGACGACACCTCCGTGTTCAGCACACGTACAGCTCGATGACGATCTCCGCCTTCTTGATCCAGCAAGAGGGAGTGGAGAGGTAGACGAGTTCTCCGGCAGCGTGATGACACTGCGGCGATGGTGGTGGAGTAATCTCAGCAGGGCTTCGCCTAAGCACTGCTGAAACCGATCTAGAGGAGAAACTACGAACTAGAGGGTAGGGTTGCGCGTGGCTGAAAATCTTGTGCCAAAACCCTGAAACCATCTAGTATATATAGGAGGAGAGGAGGAGGAGACTTGGAACGAGGGCCAAGCCCTCTAGGCTTCGGCCGAATGGAGGAGAGGAGGAATCCTCCTCCAATCCTAGTAGGACTAAGACTCCTTCCTTATTTGGTCTTTTTTTGCCTTTTTTACACCTTTTTCTCTTTGGGATTTTCTTCCAAGCCGCATGGGCCTTGTCTAGGACTTCCACCAGCCCACTAAGGGCTAGTATTCACCCTCCCACAGCCCATGTAGCCTCTTGGGTCGAAATAACCCTCCCGATGGTCCCTCGGTACACTATCGGTACTCCCGGTAGACATGACCGAGACACCTCTACGTCAATAACCAATAGCAGGACCTAGATGCCCATATTGGTTCCTACATATTCTACGAAGATCCTTATCGGTCGAACATCTATGTCAAGGATTTAGTTAATCCCGTATGATGTTCCCTTTGTTCTTCGGTATGTTACTTGCCCGAGATTTGATCGTTGGTATCGCCATACCTAGTTCAACCTCGTTACCGGCAAGTCTCTTTACTCGTTTCTGTAATACAAGATCCGATGGCTAACACTTAGTCACATTGCTGTCAAGGCTTATTGTGATGTTGTATTACCGAGTGGGCCCTGAGATACCTCTTCGTCACACGGAGTAAAAAATCCCAGTCTTGATCCATGCCAACCCAATAGACACCCTCGGAGATACCTGTAGAGTACCTTTATAGTCACCCAGTTACGTTGCGACATTTGATACAGACAAGGCACTCCTCCGGTGTTAGTGAGTTGCATGATCACATGGTCATAGGAACAAATACTTGACATGCAGAAAACAGTAGCAATAAACTGACACGATCATATGCTACATTTATAGTTTGGGTCTTGTCCATCACATCATTCTCCTAATGATGTGATCCCATTATCAAATGAAATCTCATGTCCATGGCTAGGAAACCTTGACCATCTTTGATCAACGAGCTAGTCTATTAGAGGCATACTAGGGACACGGTGTTGTCTATGTATCCACACATGTATCTAAGTTTCCGATCAATACAATTATAGCATGGATAATAAACGATTATCATGAAAAAGAAAATATGATAATAACTAATTTATTATTGCCTCTAGGGCATATTTCCAACAGTCTCCCACTTGCACTAGAGTCAATAATCTAGTTCACATCACCATGTGATTCACATTGTTATGAATCTAACACCCAATGAGTTTCGAGGCTCGATCATGCTTTGCATGTGAGAGAGGTCTTTTAGTCAATGGGTCCTCGATATTCAGATCCGTGGGTACTTTGCAAATCTCTGTGTCTTACTATAGACACTGCTACCACACTCCACTTGGAGTTATTCCAAATGGTTGCCCCACTATACGTATCCGGATCGCTACTAAGAGTCATCCGGATTGGTGTTAAAGCTTGCGATGTAATTCTTTACGAAGAACTTTTTATCACCTCCATAATCGAGAAACATTTCCTTAGTCCTTTAGTTACTAAAGATAATCTTGACCGCTATCCAGTGATCCACTCTTGGATCACTCTTGTACCCCTTGACGGACTCATGGCAAGGCACACACAGGTGCGGTACACAGCATGACATACTATATAGAGCCTATGGCTAAAGCATAGGGGACGACCTTCGTCCTTTCTCTTTCTTCTGCCGTGGTCGAGCTTTGAGTCTTACTCAACTTCACACCTTACAAATCAGGCAAAAACTCTTTCTCTGACTGATCCATTTTGAACTCTTTCAAAATCTTGTCAAGGTATGTACTCATTGAAAGTCTCATCAAGCATCTTGATCTATCTCTATAGATCTTTATGCTCAACAATTAGGTAGCTTTATCCAAGTCTTCCTTTGAAAAACTCTTTTCAAACAACTGTTTATGCATTCTAGAAATTGTACATCATTTTCGATCAACAATATGTCAACCACATATGCTTACCAGAAACTCTATAGTGCTCCCACTCACTTTATTGTAAATACAAGTTTCTCATACATTTTGTATAGACTCAAAAACTTTGATCACCTCATCAAAGTGTATATTCCAACTCCGAGATGCTTGCTTCAGTTCATAGAAGGATCACTGAAGCTTGCACACCTTTTAGCATCCTTAGGACTAACAAAACCTTCTAGTTGTATATCATACAACCTTTCCTTAAGGAAGGAAACGATGCTTTGACATCCATCTGCCAGATTTCATAATTGAAAAATGCAGCAACTGCTAACATAATTCCAACAGACTTTAGCATCACTACGAGTGAGAAAGTCTCATCATAGTCAACTCCTTAAACTTGTCGGAAACTTCTTTGCGACAAGTCAAGCTCTATAAATGGTGACATTTACCATCAGCGTCTGTCATCATCTCAAAGGTCCATTTGTACTCGACGACCTGCCATCCAATGAGCAAGTCTACCAAAGTCTATACTTGGTTTTCATACATGGATCCTTTCTCGGATTTCATGGCCTCTAACCATTTGTCGGAATCTGGGCCCATCATCGCTTCTCCACAGCTCGTAGGTTCATCGTTGTCCAACAACATGACCTCCAAGACAGGGTTGTCGTTCCGCTCAGGAGCAGTACACATCCTTGTCGACCTGCAAGGTTCGATAGTAACTTGATCCGAAGCTTCATGATCATCATCATTAACTTCCTCTTCAACTAACATAGGCTTCACGGAAACATCTTCCCGCGCTACGCTACTCTCTGGTTCAACAAAGGTTCAACAACCACATCAAGTTCTATCTTCCTTCCACTAAGTTCTTTCGAGAGAAACTCTTTCTCGAGAAAGGACCCGTTTTCAGCAACAAACAATTTGCAATCGGATCTGAGATATAAGGTATACCCAACTGTTCTTAGGGTATTCTATGAAGATGTACATTTCCGCTTTGGATTCGAGCTTATCAGACATAAGTTTCGCATTACCAAACTCTGAGAAATGGCAGCTTAGCTTTCTGCCAAACCATATGGTGTCATCTCAACGGATTTAGATGGTGCCCTAGTTAAAGTGAATGTAGTTGTCTCTAATGGATAACCCCAAAATTATAGTGGCAAAATGATAAGAGACATCATATCACGCACCATATCCAATAGAGTACGACTATGACATTCGGACACACCATCACACTATGGTGTTCCAGGTGGCGTGAGTTGTGAAACAACTTTCACATTGTCTAAAGTTGTATGCCAAACTCGTAACTCAGATATTCACCTCCACGATCATATCACAGCCATTTTTATCTTCTTGTCATGATGATCTTATACTTCACTCTGAATTTGCTTGAACCTTTCAAACGATTCAGACTTGTGTTTCATTAAGTAAATATAGACTATATATACTCAAATCATCAGTGAAGGTAAGAAAATAACGATATCCACCGCACGCTACCAGACTCATTGGATTGCATACATCAACATGTATAATTTCCAATAAATCACTTGCCTGCTCCATCCATCCGGAAAACGGGGTCCTTAGTCATCTTGCCCAAGAGGCATGGTTCACATGTCTCAACCGATTCGAAATCGAATGAGTCCAAAGATCCATGGAGTTTCTTCATCCACTTTATAACAATATGACATTTAGTGGCAGTGCCACAAGTATGTGGTACTATCATTATTAACTTTGTATCTTTTGGCATCAATGCTATGAATATGTGTATTACTACGATCAAGATTCAACAAACCATTCTCACTGGGTGCATGACAATTGAAGGTATTTTTCATGTAAACAGAATAACCATTATTCTCTAACTTAAATAAATAATCGTGTTGCAATAAACACGATCTAATCACGTTCATGCTCAACGCAAAACACCAAATAACATTTATTTAGGTTCGTCAGTAATCCCGAAGGTATAGAGAGCGTGCGATGTTGAACACATCAACCTTGGAAACATTTCCAACACGCGTCGTCACCTCACCCTTAGCTAGTTCTCTGTTTATTCGGTAGCTTTTATTTCGAGTTACTAACATTTAGCAACCGAACCGGTATCCAATACCCAGGTGCTACTAAGAGTACTAGCAAGGTACACATCAATAACACGTATATCAAATGTACTTCTGTCGACGTTGCTAGCCTTCATATCTACCAACTATCTAGGGTTGTTCCGCTTTAGCGACCACTCTCCTTATAATCGAAGCACTTAGTCTCAGGTTTGGGTCCAACTTTGGGTTGCTTCACCAGAGCAGCAACTGACTTGCCATCCATAAAGTTTCCCTCCTTCCCCTTGCCCTTCTAGAACCTAGTGGTTTTACTAACCATCAACACTTGACGCTCCTTCTTGATTTCTACCTTCGCGGTGTCAAACATCGCGAATAGCTCAGGGATCATTATTTCTATCCCTGGCATTTTATAGTTCATCATCAAGTTCTAGTAGCTTAGTGACAATGACTTGGAGAACTATATCAATCACTATCTTATCTGGAAGATCAACTCCCACTCGATTCAAGCGATTGTATCACCCAGACAATCTGAGCACATGCTCAATGATTGAGCTATTCTCTTTATCTTGCAGGCAAAGAATCTTGTTGGAGATCTCATATTTCACAACACGGGCACGAGCCTGAGATCCTAATTTCAGCTCTTAGAACATCTCATATGTTCCGTGATGTTCAAAATGTTTCGGAGCCTCAATTCTAAGCCGTAATGCATGACACACTAAACTATCAAGTAGTCATCAGAACGTGCCTGTCAGATGTTCACAACATCTACAAACGATGCTAGAGGGGTTGGCGCACCGAGCGATGCATTAAGGACATAAGCCTTCTGTGCAGCAATGAGGACAATCCTCAGATCACGGACCCAGTACGTAATATTGCTACCATCATCTTTCAACTCTATTTCTCTAGGAACATATAAAATTCAAGGAAGCTACAACGTGAGCTACAACATAATTTGCAAAGACACTACTGACTATGTTCATGTTAATGAGTTCAATTAATCATATTACTTAATAACTCCCACTCAAATTGACATCCCTCCGGTCATTTGAGTGATACATGATCCAAATTCACCAACTCAAGTCCGATCATCACGTGAGTTGAGGTGGCTGCAATGGTGAACATCATTATGTTGATCATATCTACTATATGACTCATGTTCGACCTTTCGGTCTCTCGTGTTCCGAGGCCATGTCTGTACATGCTAGGCTCGTCAAGTTTAACCCGAGTGTTCTGCGCGTGCAAATCTGGCTTGCACTCGTTGTATGTGAACGTAGAGTCTATCACACCCGATCATCACGTGGACACGACGTACTTTTGCAACGGTGCACACTCGGGGAGAACATAATTCTTCTTGAAATTTATGTGAGGGATCACCTTATAGTGCTACCGTCGTCCTAAGCAAAACAAGGTGCATAAAAGGATTAACATCACATGCAAATCATAAGTGACATGATATGGCCATGAACTTGTGCTTTTGATCTCCATCTTGAAAGCACTGGCATGATCTCCATTGTCACCGGCATGACACCATGATCTCCATCTTCTTGATCTCCATCAACGTGTTGCCATCGGGGTTGTCGCGCCCAGCATGCTTCTACTACTATTGGTACCGTTTAGTGATAAAGTAAAGCATTACATAGCACTTAATGATTGACACGCATGTCATACAATAATTAAAGACAACCCTATGTCTCCTGACGGTTGCCATACTCATCGACATGCAAGTCGTGATATTCTATACAACACATGATCATCTCATACATCACATATATCTCATCATGTAATTGTCCATATCACATCACAACACACCCTGCAAAAACAAGTTAGACGTCCTCTAATTGTTGTTGCAAGTTTTATGTGGCTGCTACGGGTATCTAGCAAGAACAATTCTCACCTACGCAAAACCACAACGGTGATACATAAGTTGCTTTTCAACCTTCTCAAGGACCGCCTTTGTCGAATCCGATCCAACTAATGTAGGAGAAACAGACACCCGCTAGCCATCTTTGTGCAACGAAGTTACACGTCAGTCGATGAAACCGGTCTCTCATAAGTATACGAGTAAGGTTGGTCCAGGCCGCTTCATCCCACAATACCGCTGAATCAAAACACGACCATGGGAGGAAGCAATCTAAGCATCAACGCCCACAAACTCTTTGTGTTCTACTCGAGATCTCATCTACACATAGACCTAGCTCATGATGCCACTGTTGGGGAGTGTTGCATGGGAAACAAAAATTGTCCTACGCACATGCAAGATCTATCCATGGTGATGAGCATCTACGAGAGGGAGAGTGGATCTACACACCCTTGTAGATCGCTAAGCGGGAAGCGTTAGGAAACGTGGTTGGTGTAGTCGAACGTCTTTGCGATCCAAATCGCTGAGCGTCCCGCGATTTCATCATGATCCGTCCCACGATCCAATCATGATCCATCCCACGAACTCATCACGATCCATCCTGCGATCTCATCATGATCCGTCTCGCAATCTTGATCACGGTCCTTCCGATCTAGCGCCGAACAGACGACACCTTCGCGTTTAGAACATGTATAGCTCGATGAGGATCTCCGCCTTCTTGATGCAGCAAGAGGGAGCGGAGAGGTAGACGACTTCTTTGGCAGCGTGCCGGTGCTGTGGCGATGGTGGTGGAGTAATCTCAGCAGGGCTTCGCCTAAGCACAGCTGAAACCAATCTAGAGGAGAAACTACGAACTAGAGGGTAGGGTTGTGCGTGGCTGAAAATCTTGTGCCAAAACCCTAAAACCATCTAGTATATATAGGAGGAGAGGAGGAGGAGACTTGGCACAAGGGCCAAGCCCTCTAGGCTTCGACCGAAGGGAGGAGAGGAGGAATCCTCCTCCAATCCTAGTAGGACTAGGACTCCTTCCTTATTTGGTATTTTTGCCTTTTTCCACCTTTTTCTCTTTGGGATTTTTCTTCCAAGCCGCATGGGCCTTGTCTGGGACTTCCACCAGCACACTAAGGGCTGGTATTCACTCTCCCACATCCCATGTAGCCTCTTGGGTCGAAATACCCCTCCCGATAGTCCCCCGATACACTCCCGGTACTCCCGGTACACTACCGATGAGCCCGAAACATTTCCGGCGACCAAAACAGGACTTCCTATATATCAATCTTTACCTCCGGACCATTACGGAGCTCCTCGTGACATCAGGGATATCATCCGGGACTCTAAACAACCTTCGGTCGCCACCATGCATAACTCTATACTACCGAAACGTCACCAAACCTTAAGTGTGCAGACTCTGCGGGTTCGAGAACTATGTAGACATGACCGAGACACCTCTACGGTAAATAACCAATAGCAGGACCTGGATGCCCATATTGGTTCCTACATATTCTACGAAGATCCTTATCGGTCGAACATCTATGTCAAGGATTTAGTTAATCCCGTATGATGTTCCCTTTGTTCTTCGGTATGTTACTTGCCCGAGATTTGATCGTCGGTATCTCCATACCTAGTTCAACCTTGTTACTGGCAAGTCTCTTTACTTGTTTATGTAATAAAAGATCCCATGGCTAACACTTAGTCACATTGCTTGCATGGCTTATTATGATGTTGTATTACCGAGTGGGCCCTGAGATACCTCTCCGTCACACGAAGTAACAAATCCCAGTCTTGATCCATGCCAACCCAACAGACACCCTCGGAGATACCTGTAGAGTACCTTTATAGTCACACAGTTACGTTGCGATGTTTGATACACACAAGGCACTCCTCTTTTGTCAGTGAGTTGCATGATCTCATGGTCATAGGAACAAATACTTGACATGCAGAAAACAGTAGCAATAAACTGACACGATCATATGCTACGTTTGTAGTTTGGGTCTTGTCCATCACACCATGCTCCTAATGATGTGATACCGTTATCAAATGACATCTCATGTCCATCGCTAGGAAACCTTGACCATCTTTGATCAACGAGCTAGTCTATTAGAGGAATACTAGGGATACAGTGTTGTCTATGTATCCACACATGTATCTAAGTTTCCAATCAATACAACTATAGCATGGACAATAAACGATTATCATTAGCAAGGAAATATGATAATAACTAATTTATTATTGCCTCTAGGGCATATTTCCAACAGTAAGAAGTGATAGTAAATTTCAGCACACTACATAAATTATTTCCTTACCAATTTCCACTCACCAAAGGCGCTTCACTCCCCGACAACGGCACCAAAAAAAAGTCTTGATGACCCACAAGTATAGGGTATCTATCTTAGTCCTTTCGATAAGTAAGAGTGTCGAACCCGACGAGGAGCAAAAGGAAATGACAAGCGGTTCTCAGTAAGGCATTCTCTGCAAGCACTGGAATTATCGGTAACAAATAGTTTGGTGATAAGATAATTCTTAACGGGTAGAAATTTAAAAATTGTAAAAAAGGTGCAGCAAGGTGTCCCAATCCTTTTTATATCAAAGGATAAGCCTGGACAAACTCTTATATAAAGCAAAGCTCTCCTGAGGACACATGGGAATTTATGTCAAGCTAGTTTTCATCATGCTCATTTGATTCGCATTCGCTACTTTGGTAATTTGATATGTGGGTGGACCGTTGCTTGGGTGCTGTCCTTACTTGGACAAGCCTCCAACTTATGATTGACCCCTCCCGCAAGCATCCACAACTACGAAAGAAGAATTAAGATAAATCTAACCATAGCATGAAACGTGTGGATCCAAATCAGCCTCTTACGAAGCAACGCATAAACTAGGGTTTAAGCTTCTATCACTCTAGCAACCCATCATCTACTTATTACTTCCCAATGCCTTCCTCTAGGCCCAAACAATGGTGAAGTGTTATGTAGTCGATGTTCACATAACACCACTACAGGAGAGACAACATACATCTCATCAAAATATCGAACGAATACCAAATACACATGATTACTTATAACAAGACCTATCCCATGTCCTCAGGAACAAATGTGACTACTCACAAATCATATTCATGTTCATAATCAGAGGAGTATAAGTGATGATCAAGGATCTGAACATATAATCTTCCACCAAGTGAACCAACTAGCATCAACTACAAGGAGTAATCAACACTACTAGCAACCCACAGGTACCAATCTGAGGTTTTGAGACAAAGATCGGATACAAGAGATGAACTAGGGTTTGGAGAGGAGATGGTGCTGATGAAGATATTAATGGAGATTGACCCCCTCTCGATGAGAGTACTGTTGGTGATGACTATGGCTTCGATTTCCCCCTCCCGGAGGGAAGTTTCACCGGCAGGATCGCCCTGCTGGAGCTCTAGATTGGTTCTGCCCAAGTTCCGCCTCGAGACGGCGGCGCTTTGGCCCGAAAGCTCTGATATGATATTTGCCAGGACGAAACTCTCAATATACAAGAATATGGGCACCAGAGGGCTGCCAAGTGGGCCACAAGCCCTAGGGGCGCGACTAGGAGGGTCGCCATGCCCAACAGGCTTGTGGCTCCCTGGTGGGCCCCCTGATGTATTTCTTTCGCCCAGTATTTTTTATATATTCCAAAATAATCCTCCATAGATTTTCAGGAATTTTGGAATTGTGTAGAATAGGTATCTCAGATTTGCTCCTTTTCTAGTCCAGAACTCCAGTTGCCTGCATTATCCTTCTTCATGTAGATCTTATAAAATAAGAGAGAAAAGGCATAAGTATTGTACTAAAATGTGTAATAACAGCCCATAATGCAATAAATATCAATATAAAATCATGATGCAAAATGGACGTATCATGGCCCACGCTGGCGAGACGCGAGGCGAGCGCGTTGCCCTCCTCCCCGTGCTCCCGAGTGAGCAGGGAGGTTCACCGGTGGCGGGGCAGCTTGCAGGGTCTTCCAGCGAGGTCCAGGGGTGACGAAGGCATGGATCCGGCGAGGTTGAGACGTGACGTGTCCCTCCCGGCGGCGTCCATCATCCGATGGGTGAGGCAACCTCGGGCGCCATGGATCCAGATCGGGAGAAGCTCCCGTGGGGGCTACTGCGGCGGCTGACTCGGGCTGGTCGCCGGAACGGGGCATCGATGAGGTGGCGGGGTCCGGCCGAAGGCGGAGCTGCGAGACGAAGGTGGTGGGGTGAGGTCGGGGCAGCCATGAGAGCTGGGGCTCCTCGCCCGGGGTGGGGCGGCGGCGCGATGCGGTGGCAGAGATCCGGGCCCGGTCGGGCCTCAGATGGGCTCGGCGGGCCCGACGGCTGGAGGGGCGAGCTGGCGGCCGCGGGTTGGGGAGGCTGGCGGCTGCACGGAAAATGAGGCGAGGCTAGGGTTTTCCAAAATATGCAGGGGTAGGGGTGTTTAAAGAGGCAATTAGGGGCTAGGTTAGCAGTTTTTGCCTCGTTTCGAGCCGTACGATCGAGATCGGACGACTCCGGTTGCGGGACTAGGATAGGATGGGCTAGGTGGGCTATGGGTAGGGGTTGTGGGATGAGGAGAGAGGGAGGTTTACGGCCCGTGACGCGAGGTATGAAAACCGAAAAACGTCCAATAAATAAACGATGACCGCACTACTACGGTTAACCGTTTGGGTATACAACTAACTCGGAGTGCGGCGAAATTTGGCAGGCGGTCCACCTACAATATAATAAGACCACATGCCAACTTTTGACGCAATCCGGGAATATTTTTATATGCACTTTTAAAAACAATATTTTATCAATGTCGCGGGCGTGTGCGTGTGTGGTAGGCCTCAAAACGGTCGACAACACGAACGGAGAGAATCGACGACTAAGAACGGATGCAAGTTTTTGAAAACGAGTGAAGACGCTAGGCAGATGATGTGGATGATGCAATGATGAATGTGACAACCAAATGAATCACAAACGAGAATGGAAATAAAAGGGGAATCTTCTGGAGCATCGGTCCCGGGCTGTTACAACTCTCCTCCACTACACGAGGATCTCGTCCCGAGATCTAGAATGAGAAGGGGAAGACAAAGAGCAAGAGGTAAACTTAGTTGCTTCTCTTACCAACGAGTGAAACCAATGATTATTGAAGGTTTCAACGACACGAAAGATGACACAAGGAACAAGGAAGAATTCACAAGAAATTTGGGCAGCACTTCGGTAGGATAGACAGGCAAAACTTGATAAGAAGGAAAAGAACTTGAACATAGAACACAACACTCCGGTAAAATGAATAAGCAAAGAAAGAACATGATCTTAATCAAACTAGATGTGAGTTGAAGAGAGCAACACCACTATGCCTCCGGAACAAAAGAATAGAAGCTAGATCTTTGGAGAGAAGAGAACGGAGAAGAAAATGACAACTTCTACCAACAATGAATTCGAAAAGCATGGTTGAACGAAGTTGATGGAGAATCAACAATGAAAAGAATAGCTTGTTATGGGCTTATGGAAAACATCTCAAAATTATGAGGTGACAACCTACCACAATAGAAACAATTAACTACTTGAGAGCACCAGATATGCAAACCTTCCTTCACCAAGAGGACAAGGAGAAAACTTGGACCATTTATGACACCACGGTCGCAACTATCCTTAGGAAATGCTTTAGGTGAAATCTAACCCAAGATAACTCCGAGAAGATTAGATGGGTTTACTTATCTCATTATTGACAATTTTCCTTCAAGACTCCTCATAATCAAGAATTTAATAACACCATCTCAAAAGACAATGGAGAAGGAATTGAACTTAGAAATCCAAGATAAATAACACTTGAGCACCTCCAAAAAGAACCTTGAAGAACAATTCAAGAAGAATTACATCCTTAACAAACCACCATGAAGAAGCATCGGGATGAACTCCGGAATGAAAGGATGATAGAAAAGAATTGAAGGTTGCGAAATGACAAGATTGAGGCCTTGCTATGCTTTAGATGAAGATTCACGAAGAGATATTTGAGAAAAACTTGAAACTCCAGAAACAAAAGATGAGAACACTTTAAATCGAGAATTTGATATCATTAACAACTCCAGAAGAAGGATTGAAATCACCTGGATGAAAAGAATAAGAATTATGTTATGCTTATCCCTCATCAAGTTAAATTGATGAATAGCAACGAATTTAGCACACAACTTACTCTTATTGAAAAGATTGAAGAGAGAGAGACACGAACTTGAAGAAGTCTTGAACGAGAACACTGATAATAATTCACAAACGAATGAGGATACTAGGAATTAATGAAGATACATGAGAAAGAAGACACCACGATCGTCTTAGAGGAAAACTTGAATGAAGCACCGAAATACTTGAGATACGAACGAAGGAACAACACTTGAGAAGAATTTGAGAACGAAAGCTGGAAGCTGAGAACAAGGAATCTTCTAAAATGGTGGCCTTCAGGAGGATCGAGAAATGAATACCACTCTGAAATGCTTCGGACAGATATGGGAGGAATTACTCATGATCAAAACAATTTTAGATTATAGAAACAAGATGAAACCATGAATCTTTGGAAGAGCGAACAATAATTTAAGACAAACACTCCTTCAATCTACAAAGCTGAGAATGATGATGAGAAACAACACCATGAATTACTGAGATACTCCAGAATAATGAATAAAGAACAGTTGAGACAATGTTGAAAATGATTTAGAAGCGATTTTCGAGAAGGCATATGACTGATGAAATTCATTATTGCATCATATTAGAAGAGAACTTGAGAACTTCTCCAGAAAAGATTAGAAGGGCCACGTAAGACCTTGGGAAAAAACATGTGGGTTATGGGCCCACTCAAAAGAAACCACTATTGAAACAATTGCTTAGAAAGAGATATTGCACCAGAAAAATTAAGAACTTGATGAGGTGAGAACCTCAAATAATTTAAGAGGATATGAATGAAAATGAAAGTCTTCTGAGATATCTTCAGCACTCCGGATAGAATAGAGAGAGAGAAAAACAAGAGATACTTGGCCATAATTTCC
The DNA here is from genome assembly GCA_022496015.1 of Hordeum marinum. Classification (NCBI taxonomy): domain Eukaryota; kingdom Viridiplantae; phylum Streptophyta; class Magnoliopsida; order Poales; family Poaceae; genus Hordeum; species Hordeum marinum. The sequence continues at coordinate 116,000,367 of CM039672.1, forward strand.
GACATGGGGAAGGATTTAGCGATTGAAAAGGATATGAAGAACACCGAGATCTAGAATTGAATGCTCTGGGAAGGAAAACAACAATAAAGAAATGATGAATTTGAATCACTTGAGGATCTTCACAATGAATCATCGGATACGATACAAAAGAAAATATAGTGGAAGCATCGATGAAAAGAAAGGCATTTGGAATAGAATTTAGTCATTGTAGAAGAAGGACGGGAGGGTGGGGGAAAAAGACAACTTAGGATGGATGAAAAGAACTCCGAAAGAGAATAAGAGGGTTGTTCTTGCAATATAGAAGATGATAGAATTATCTTGAAGAGAAGCACACCGGATAAAAACAATTGATATGACAACTTGATTAAGCAAAAGAATTAGCATTCACACAGAAATATGAGAACACCACTTCGGAAAGATATGAGATCACCAGTTGACATTGAAGCAACTCAAATTACCATACTCCAACAAAACAAAGGATGAGGCTTACGAAACAAGCCAGAACAAATTCATGATAGAGATTCCGCTCCATATTTTCGTGGTAAGGTTCGCACGGGCTCGATCGTACATTGGATTGTCATATTGAAATGACGCTCGAATATGCTCCCTAGGTGTAGTGAACTACAAGGCTTGACGAAGCATATCTGATGAAATATATCGAGACTATCATCTGTAAGAAATACCATGAACAAACGAATCCACTAGATGTCGAACCCCAACCTCACATCAAGATCTGTTGGAAGATAGCCTAGGTAACTACTTGAATTCCCACCTACGAACTCCCAAAATCTTCCTGTTATGCAATGGGGTGTTGGGGATACAGGGAGGCAAAATATCTCATAGAACTAACAAGCCCTACACTCCAACTGTATCCATCCGTCAACACATAACCAGAGGCTTCGAAGCTCATCTATCTCGGACCCTCGAAAACACAATCATACCAAACATGGCAGTACCCCGGACGCCTCCCCAGTACTGGGTGACTCCGACCTTATCTCTCCACGAAAAGTATTGAAGCAATCTCGAACATCCTCTGTCCTGAGATACTAAGGAAACTAAACGATAACGATGTGCCAAGAATCCCCTGGAGCTCAACTCCCCGGAAGAAATCAAGTCAGACAGGAGGCACCAAGACGGAACTCTATCACATTGGCATCATATAGTTTCCAAAATATCCGCGTGATCCTAAATTTTTTTTGAGCTAGAAGAGGTTAGAATCAAAATTCTTAAGTCGTAATTCCTCACCAAAGCATAGAAGAGGAATAAAAGAAACCTACTCTCCGATATAACTAGACTCAAAATAGTTTTTCACTAGACTCGACACGGCCAAGTTTGACCAATCAAGGGGGACTCCTAGGTCGGTACAAGCTCTCATACCAACGTGTCACGCCCAAGATGCACATCCTTATTTCGGCACGAGGGCCTCGACAGGGATAGAAGCGCATCTCGTTGTGTTGCAAGAATGGATATCATTACAAGTACATGTACATAAGAGATGAGTATATGGAATTGTTTTATATTCGCCACAAGCTACATCAGAGTCACATCAATACAACAACATACTCAAACATCATACAGAAGAGCAGGGTCCGACTACGGATGAACACAAACGACAAAATGACATCCATCCTTGCTATCCCAGGCTGCCGCTTGGAACCCATCCTAGATCGATGAAGAAGAAGAACTCCAACAAACAAGCAATGCTCTCACGTTCAAGCATCTCATTACCTGCACCTGCAACTGTTGTTGTAGTAATCTGTGAGCCACAAGGACTCAGCAATCTCATTTCCAAGGGTATCAAGGCTATTAAAGCTTAATAAGTGAGGTATGGTTAAGTGGTGAGCCTACAACAAGCGACTAAGCATTATGTGAGTGGCTATCTTACGATCACAGAAAATAAAGTATGGTGGTCTATGCATAATGGACGTGAACTAGTAATGATCACTAACTAATCCTGAACACCTACTTACGCCAAACATAACCCCATCGGGTTCTCTCTCGGAAAAGGACTCACGAAAAGAGACAGTCACGGTTACGCGCACAGTTGGCGTATTTCATTTGAGTTTACTTCAAGTTTCCTATGACCGGGTGTTAAACAAAGTATCCAAGTTTGCCACATAACCACGGGCACGGCTTTCCGAAGGATTTAACCCTGCAGGGGGTGCTCCAACTCATCCATCATAAATTAACCACACGCCGCAGGAATAACCTCGACCACGGATCTCGTGATCATCCTAGGCAATTCCAAAGGAATACCGACACCTCGAGATAGCCCGAAGAAGATCAGAGTTCCTCACGCAAGACGTTCAAGAAAGGTAACACAAATCCAGCAAGAGCGCCTGACGTGCCGTCAATGCTAATAGGAGCCGCGTATCTCGTTCTCAGGGCACAACCGGATGAGCGATGGTTACCATGCCAAACATCGAGTTGCCCCGGGTAGCGTTAATAAGATGCTTTGGTTGGACCAACACTCATGAGGAGCACTGGCCGGGGTTGTTGATTAATCCACTGGGTGATCATGCCCTATGCAAATTTTAGTTGTTGTTAAGCAAATCTGTTGGGCCTTGCCAGACAAGTTTTATCCTAACACGAAAATCAAGGCGGTCCCCATAACAACCCCGAGCATGTTAGGAGTGCTCAATTATGGAACATAACACCGGTTCACAAGTAACTAGGGCGGCAAGAGTGGAACAAAACACCGAGCAAAAGGCCAAGCCTTCCACCCTTTACCAAGTGTATAAATGCATTAAATTAAATAGCAATAATATTGTGATAACAAAAGAGTGTCCATGTTGTCACATGGAAGCAATTGCACCTGCAGCTAGAAACGCTATAAGAAGGGCTGAGCAAGCAGTAACATAGCCAAACAACGGTTTGCTGGGAAGGTGGAGGGTTAGAGGCTTTTCATAGCAATGTTGGGAGGCTTGACAAACAAGTGGTAGGTAGTGTGACATAGCGATAGAAAACGAGACATCTAGCATGGCAATGGTAGTAATGGTATCCAGGGAAATGTGTCATCTTGCCTGAGATCTCGCTCGGAAGAAGAATAAGTCCATGAAGAAGACGGGACAACGTAGTCGAACGAATCCTCACAATCCAAATACTTTTGGAACTCTATCGAGAAGAAGCAAACCGGAAACAAACAATCAACACAAGATACACCACAACATATGCAGGACACGATGCGCAAACAAATATGATGCATGTTCGGTTTAATATGCAAGGCATGGCATGGCAAGAACAACAAACAACTCCTACACGTTAAGTGAAGCTCAATATTCAACAAGTTGCATATTGACGAAAATCCACGCTTGAATTATTTAGTTCACTCTCGTTAGGTACTCATCAATATTAAATGTTGTTAAAGATGGCAAGAGGTGAAGCACAACCAACTACAACATCTAGACATTTTAAATTAGGCCGGAAGCAATATATATCCTTCTCGAAACATCCCCATAAGCATAATGTAAATTTGGTCCAAATCTGTACTAACCAAATTTAAGAGTTGATAAACATCAAAACAAATGTCACCATGAGATCCTACACATTTTTCTAGTCAAGTTACATATGTGGAACATTTTTATCAGAGCTATGGTTTAGTAGTTATGAAATAATTCATTCTAACATGGCATTTATGCAAATCAATGCAAACAGAAAGTTTAAACATTTTTATCACATGTGAAAGTAAGATATTGTGAATCTACATAAAATTCTAGTCAAGTTTCATATATAAATTTATTTCCATCCGATGCACGGTTAAAAAGTTATTGATGCATGAAGTGTAGGTTTTTTTTGCAAATCTGAAAATCACTGGATAATTAGCATAATTCACATGATAGGGAAAAAAAATTATTGGGCCGAAATCCATTGGGAGCAACTTAGCAACACGCGCATTGGGCGAGGGGTAGGCGGAGCTGCTCACCTAGCGGCCATGGGCCGGTCGATGGGGCTGCTGCTGAGCTAGCTAGGCGAGGCGAGCTGGGCCTCGCAGGAGAGCCTGGGCGGGCCCAGATACGGCTCAACAGGCGAGCGGGCATCATCTTCGAGCGCACGATGCAGTGAGGCAGGTCGGCGGCGGCACTTGCAGGCGGCCACGACGGGGCACTCCGGTGACGGGGCCGGGACGGAGATGGCCGGATCTGGCCGGCGGGTCTCGATCCCGGCGAGACCTGGTGACCAGCGGGGCTTGGTGACCGACGCAAGCTTCACGGCGGCCATGGCAATGAGGACCTGTGGGAGAGAGAGAGTCTGCAGGTTGAGGAGGAGAGATGGGAAAGGAGAAGGAGGCGGCAAGGCAACCTAGGTCCGGCGGGGCGGGGCGGTTCCGGCAAGGACCTCCGGTGGCCGGAGATGGCGAGGCCGGGCACGGGGCTGGCTGAGGCGCGCGATGGCTCGGGAGGAGCTGCGGGCACATGCGCTCGCTCGTGCGCCTGCGGGGAGCAGCGGCGACGCTTCGTGCCCGGAGCGGGCCTCCAGATGGGCCTAGGAAGGCCGGCGGTGTTGGAGGTGGGAGGAGGCGTCAGCTGATGATGGAGGCACACGGAAAACAAGGCGGGAGGCTAGGGATTCCGAAAATGGCATGGGGAGCTGCTTAAATAGGCAGGTCTATGGTTAGGGGTGGCTTTGCTCCGTTTTCGGACCGTTCGATCCCGATCGGACGACCCAGAAGCGGAGGGCGGGGGGCTAGGTGGGCTGCGGCGGCTGTGTAGATGGGATACGGGATATGAGAGGGAAGTTGCGGCCCGAGACACGAGGTTTTAAAACACCGAAAACGTGCGACGAATAACCGATGACCGCACTGCAACGACTGACCGACGGGGTATCAAATGAACCCGGAATGCGACGAAATTCGGCAGACGGTCTACCTACACTGTAATAAGACCGCACGCCAGGTTTCGACCCAAACCAAGAATAGTTTAAAGGCACTTTTAAAAACAATATTTTCCAATGCCGCGGGCGCGTGCGTGTCTGGTTGGTCTCGAAACGGGCAACGGCAAGAACGGAGAGAACCGGCAACTACAAACGGATGCAAGTTTTCGAAAACGAGTGACGATGCTATGCAGATGATGCGAGGATGAATGCAACAACTAGACGACACCTAGATGAGTGTCAGTCTCGGGCTGTTACAACTCTCCTCCACTACACGAGGATCTCGTCCCGAGATCTAGAATGAGAAGGGGAAGAGAAAAAGCAAGAGGCAAACTTAGTTACTTCTCTAACAAATGAGTGAAACTAATGAAATATGAAGGTTGGAAAGAGATGAAGAATGACATGACAAACAGGCAAGAATTCACAAGAAATTTCGGCAGCACTTCGGTAGGATAGAGAGGAAAATTTTGATAACAAGGAAAAGAACATGAAAGAGAGACACCAAACTTCACTTGGATAAGAATCAAAACATCATAAGATGGCAGGATCATGAAAAGATTTCATAGCACTCTGGTTAAATGAATAAGCAAAGAAAGAACATGATCTTGACAAAGCAAGATAATAGATTGAAGAGAGCAACATCACAAGGCCTCCGTAACAAGAGAATAGAAACTGGAATGATGGAAGGAAAAGAATGGATACGAAAATGACAATTCCCAGCACAATGAATTTGAAAAGCATAGGTTGAATGGAGTTGATGAAGAATCAATAGTGAAAGAATAGCTTGTTATGGGATTATGGAAAACATCTCGAAATTATGAGGTGACAACCTGCCACAACAGAAACCATTTATTGCTTGAGAGCAACAAGAGATGAAAACTTCTTTCACCAAGAAGAGGAGGAGAAAACTTGGATCGTTTATGACACCATGATAGCAACAATCCTTAGGAAATGCTTTAGGTGAAATCCAACACATATAACTCCGAGAATACAAGATGGGTTTAATTATCTTTTTCTTGACAATTTTTCTTCGAGACTCCTCATAATCAAGAATTTAATAACACCACCTCAAAAGACAATGGAGACGGAATTGAACTTAGAAATGCGAGAAACGAATGGTTGAGCTTCTCCAACAAGAATCTTGAAGAACACTTCGGGAAAGAATTACATCATTAGCAAACCACCATGAAGGACCTCTTGTAGAACACCGGGATGAAAGGAATATAGACACGAAGTGAAGGTTGCAAAATGAACAAGATTGAGGCCTTGGAAAGATTGAGCTATAACTTCACAAAGAGATACTTGAGACAAAGTAGGAACTCCGGAAAAGAAAGATGACCACTTGGGACAAGGAATTTGATATCATGAAAAACTCCGAAAGAAGGATTGAAAACCCTTGGATGAAACAAGAATGAGAATTATGATATGCCCATCCTTCATCATGTTAAATTGATGACAAGCAACGGATTCTGCACACCATTTATTCTTCTTGCAAGGAATTTAAGAAGAGAGAGAGATCACAAACTTGAAGAAGTCTTGCATGAGAACACTGGTAAGAATTCGAAACGAAAGAGGATAATACAAACAAACGAAGATACATGAGAATGAAGAGATCACAATCCACCTAAAGGAAAACTTCACAAGGCACTGAAATAATTGAGATACGAACAAAGGGACAACAATTGAGAAGAATTTGAGAACGAAAGCTGAAAGCTGAGAACGAAGAAATCTTTTAAAATGATGGCCTTCAGGAGGATCGAGAAATGAAAACAACTCTGAATGCACCAGGTAGATATAGGAGAAATTTCTCAAGATCAAAAAGAATTTGAGATGATAGCAACAAACTGAAACCATGATTCTCTAGGAGAATGGATTAATATTAGGAGAAACTCTGCTTCGGTCTTCAATGCTTAGAATGATGACAAGAAATAACACCATGAATTACTGAGACACTCCGGAACAATGAATAAAGAAAGGTTGAGCAAACAATGAAAATGATTTAGAGCGATCTTTGAGAAGGAATATGACTGATGAAATTCGTACTTATGTCATATTTGAAAAGAACTTGAGGACATCTCCGGAAAGATTAGAAGAGGCAGGTAAGATCCTAGGGAAAAACCTGTGGGTTATGGGCCCACTCAGAAGAAACCACCGTTGAACAATTGATTAGAAGAAAGATTGCACCGGTACAAGCTGAAACTTGATGAGGTGACGACCCCGAAATAATCGAAAATATTTTTGAACGGAAACATGAATCTTCTTAGATATCTTCAAAACTCCGGGTAGAAAAGAGAGGCGAATAAACAAGAGAGGCTTAGATAAGAACTCCAACATGGGAGAGCAACTAGAGAATGAAAATGATATGATGCACACCAAGAACTAGAATTGAATCCACCGTAGGAGAATAACAACGAGAACAAGGGATATGAGGATAGATCTTGAAATAAAAACTCATGAGAAAAATCCTTACAAGGAATCACCGGATACAATACAAACAAAATGATAGCTGAAGCATCACATGAATAGAAAAGGCACTTGGATGAGAATTTAATCATTGAAGAAAAAGGGTGGGAGGGTGGGAAAACAAAGAAACTTGGGACAGATGAGACAACTCCGAAAAGAAATAAGAGGATTGATTTGCAAATATTGGAGATGATTGAATAACTTGAAGAGGAGCCCACCGGTTGAAAGGAATTGATATGATAACTTGATTGGGCAAAAGAATTAGCATTCCCAAAGAAATATGAGAACTCTACTTAGCAAGATATGAAATCACCACTTGACATCGAAGCAACTCGGATTACCATATTCGAAAACAAAACAAAGGATGAGGCTTACGAAACAAGCCAGAACAAATACATACCCAGTATGCACTTGTTGGAAAGATAATCCTAGGTACCTACTTGAATTCCCACCTAAGAACTTCCGAAAACTTTCTGGTTATGGAATCCGGTGTGGGGCATACAAGGAGGAAATATCTCACACAACTAGCAAACCTACACCCCAACTATATCCATCCTTCAACACATAACCAGAGGCTTTCGCAAGTCCATCTAACTCAGATCCTCGAAAACACAATGATACTAACCATTGTGGTACCCCGGACGCCTCCCCAGTACAAGGTGACTCCGACCTTATCTCACCACGACAAGTATTGAGGCAATTTCGAACACCCTCCATCCTGAGATACTACGGAAGCTGAATGATAACGATGTGCCAAGTATTCCCTGGAGCTCAACTCCTCGGAAGAATTCAAGTCAGACAGGAGGCACCAAGACAGAACTCCGTCATAGCGACATCATATAGTTTCCAAAATACCCGCGTGATCCTAAATTTTTTTGTCAGCGAGAAGAGAAGTAGAATGAAAATTCCTAAGTCAAATACCTCACCAGAGCATAGAATAGGAGTAAAAAGAAAACTACTCTCCGATATAACTAGACTCAAAACAGTTTTACTCTAGACTCGACTCGGCCAAGTTCGATCAATCAAGGGGCTCCTAGGTCGGTACAGGCTCTGATACCAACATGTCACGCCCAAGATGCGGTCCTATCCTTATTTTGGCACGAGGGCCTCGACTGGGATAGAAGCGCATCTCATCGTGTTGCAAGAATGGATATCATTACAAGTACATGTACATAGGAGATGAGTATATGGAATTGGCTTACACTCGCCACAAGCTACATCAGAGTCACATCAATACAACAACATACTCAAACATCATACAGAAGAGCAGGGTCTGACTATGGACGAACACAAACGACAAAATGACATCCATCCTTGCTATCCCAGGCTGCCGCCTGGAACCCATCCTAGATTGATGAAGAACAAGAACTCCAACAAACAAGCAATGCTCTCACGTTCAAGCATCTCATTACCTGCACCTGCAACTGTTGTTGTAGTAATCTGTGAGCCACAGGGACTCAGCAATCTCATTTCCAAGGGTATCAAGACTATTAAAGCTTAATAGGTGAGGTATGGTTAAGTGGTGAGGCTGCAGCAAGCGACTAAGCATTATGTGAGTGGCTATCTTACGATTACAGAAAATAAAGTATGGTGGTCTACGCATAACGGACGTGAACTAGTGATGATCACTAACTGATCCTGAACACCTACTTACATCAAACATAACCCCACCGTGTTCTCTCTCGGAAAAGGACTCATGAGAAGAGACAGTCACGGTTACACACATAGTTGGTGTATTTCATTTGATTTTACTTCAAGTTTGCTATGACCGGGTGTTAAACAAAGTATCCAAGTTTCCCACATAACCGCGGGCACGGCTTTCCGAAAGATTTAACCCTGCAGGGGTGCTCCAATTCATCCATCATAAATTAACCACACGCCACGGGAATTACCTCGACCACGGCTCTCGTGATCATCCTAGGCAATTCCAAAGGAATTCCGACACCTCGAGATTGCCCGAAGAATATCAGAGTTCCTCATGGAAGACGTTCGAGAAAGGTAAAACAAATCCAGCAAGGCCGCCCGACGTGCCGACAATCCCGATAGGAGCCGCGTATCTCGTTCTCAGGGCACAACCGGATGAGCAATGGTTACCACGCGAAACACCAAGTTGCCCCGGGTAGCGTTAATAAGCTGCTCTCGGTTGGACCAACACTCATGATGGGCACTGGCCCGGGTTGTTGATTAATCCATGGGGTGATCATGCCCTATGCAAATCTTAGTTGTTGTTAAGAAAATGTAGTACCAATGTTGGGCCTTGCCAGACAAGTTTTATCCTAACACGAAAATCAAGGGGGTCCCCATAACACCCCCGAGCATGTTTGGAGCGCTCAATTATGGAACATAACACTGGTTCACAAGTAACTAGGGCGGCAAGAGTGGAACAAAACACCGAGGAAAAGGCCAAGCCTTCCACCCTTTACCAAGTGTATAAGTGCATTAAATTAAATAGCAATAATATTGTGATAACAAAAGAGTGTCCATGTTGTCACATGGAAGCAATTGCACCTGTAGCTAGAAACGCTATAAGAAGGGCTGAGCAAGCGGCAACATAGCCAAACAATGTTTTGCTGGGAAGGTGGAGGGTTAGAGGCTTTTCATGGCAATGTTGGGAGGCTTGAAAAACAAGTGGTAGGTAGCGTGACATAGCGATAGAAAACGAGACATCTAGCATGGCAATGATAGTAATGGTATCCAGGGAAATGTGTCATCTTGCCTGAGATCCCACTCGGAAGAAGAATAAGTCCATGAAGAAGACGGGCCAACGTAGTCGAACGAATCCTCACACTCCGAATGCTTTCGGAACTCTATCGAGAAGAAGCAATCCGGAAACAAACAATCAACACAAGATACACCACAACATATGCAAGACACGATGCGCAAACAAATATGATGCATGTCCGGTTTAATATGCAAGGCATGGCATGGCAAGAACAAGAAACAACTCCTACACATAGGTGAAGCTCAGTATGCAACGAGTTGCATATTGACGACACTCCACGCTTGAATTTTTTAGTTCACTCTCGTTAGGTACCCATCAATATTAAATGTTGTTAAACATGGCAAGAGGTGAAGCACAACCAACTACAACATCTAGGCATTTTAAATAAGGCCGGAAGCAATATATATCCTTCGCGAAACATCCCCATAATCATAATGTAAATTTGGTCCAAATCTGTACTAACCACATTTTAGAGTTTTTAAACATCATAAAAAATGTCACCATGAGATTCTACACATTTTTATAATCAAGTTACATATGTGGAACATTTTTATCGGAGCTACGGTTTAGTAGTTATGAAATAATTCATTCTAACATGTATTTACGCAAATCAATGCAAAGAGCAAGTTTAAACATTTTTATCACATGTGAAAGTAGGATATTGTGAATTTTACATAAAATTCTAGTCAAGTTTCATATATAAAGTTATTTCCATACGATGCACGGTTAAAAAGTTATTGATGCATGAAGTGTAGTTTTTTTTGCAAATCTGAAAATCACTGGATAATTAGCACAATTCACAGGATAGGGAAAAACATTATTGGGACGAAATCTTTTGGGCGCAACTTAGCAACGCGCGCACTGGGCGAGGGGTAGGCGGGGCTGCTCACCTAGCAGCCATGGGCCGGTCGGTGCGGCTGCTGCTGGGCAGGCTAGGCAAGGCGAGCTGGGCCTCGCGGGAGAGCCTGGGCCGGCCCAGATGCGGGTCAACGGGCGAGCGGGCCTCGTCTTCGAGCGCCTGATGAAGCGAGACAGGGCGACGGCGACACTTGCACGCAGCCACGACGGAGCACTCCGGCGACGGGGCCGGGACGAAGATGGTCGGAGCTGGCCGGCAGGTTTCGATCCCGGCGAGATCTGGTGACCGATGGGGCTTGGCGACCGGCGCAAGCTTCACGGTGGCCATGGCAATGAGGACCTGTAGGAGAGAGAGAGAGTCTGCAGGGTGAGGACGAGAGATGGGAAAGGAGAAGGAGGCGGCAAGGCAACCTAGGTCCGGTGGGGCGGCGCGGTTCCGGTGAGGAGCTTCGGTGGCCGGAGATAGCAAGGCAGGGCACGGGGCTGGCTGAGGCACGCTATGGCTTGGGAGGAGCTGCGGGCACGGGCGCTCGCTTGTGCACCTGCGGGGAGCGGCGGCGGCGCTTCGGGCCTGGAGAGGGCCTCCAGATGGGCCTAGGCGGGCCGGCGGCGCTGGAGGTGGGCGGAGGCATTGGCTGATGATTGGGGGCGCATGGAAAACGAGGTGGGAGGCTAGGGATTTTGAAAATGGCATGGGGAGCTGCTTAAATAGGCAGGTCTAGGGTTAGGGGTGGTTTTGCTCCGTTTTCAGACATTTTGATCCCGATCGGACGACCCGGAAGCAGAGGGGGGGCTAGGTGGACTGCGACGGCTGTGTAGATGGGCTAGGGGAGATGAGAGGGAAGTTGCGGCCCGAGACATGAAGTTTTGAAACACCAAAAACGTGCGAGGAATAACCGATGACCACACTGCAATGATTGACCGACAGGGTATCAAACGAACCCAGAATGCGACGAAATTTGGCAGGCGGTCTACCTACACTATAATAAGACCGCACGCCAGGTTTCGACCCAAACCAAGAATATTTTAAAGCCACTTTTAAAAACAATATTTTCCAATGCTGCGGCGCGTGCGTGTGTGGTTGGTCTCGAAACGGGCAACGGCAAGAACGGAGAGAACCGACAACTACGAACGGATGCATGTTTTCGAAAACGAGTGACGATGCTATGCAGACGATGCGAATGATGCTAATGATGCGATGGTGAATGCAACAACCAAACGGAACACAAACGAGAAGGGAAATAAAAGGGGAATCTTCTGAAGCGTCGGTCCTAAGCTGTTACAGACATGATGCGCAAACAAATATGATGCATGTTATGCATGACATGGCAAAGCACAACAATCAACTTCTACACATTAAGTGAAGCTCAAAATGCAACGGGTTGCATATTGACGGAACTTCACAATCGATTATTTAGTTCACTCTCGTTTAGGTACACGACAATATTAAATGTTTTTTAAACATGGCAAGAGGTGAAGCATAAGTAAGCTATCTATCTAGGCATCTTAAATGAGGTCGGAAACAACTTATAGTATTTCTAAAATGACCTGATATGTTAATTTCGAAATTGGTCCAGATCTAAACTAACCATATTTAGAGTTTTTAAACAGCAATATAAAGTGTGTCATGAGATTCTACATGTTTTTCTCGTCAAGTTACATATATAAAACATTTGCATCGGAGCTACGGTTTAAAAGTTATTAAACAATTCATTTAACATGGCATTTACAAAATTTACATGAAAACAACACGTTAAACATTTCAAACACGTGTGCGAGTTGAATATTGTGAATCTACATGAAATCGTAGGTCATCTTTCATATAAAAAGTTTTTACATATGATGCACTCCATGCAAGTTATTACATGTATGAACTAGGGTTTTTTCTGCAATTTTATAATTCACTGGATAATTAGCAAAATTCATAGGATTGAAAAAAAACGTTCATGGGCCGAATCTGGACAGTGCACTGGGCGCAGGACAAGAAAACGTCGCTCATGGCACCGAATAGCTAGGTCGGCTGGGCCGGGCTCACCTATTGTCCATGGGCCGGCTGGAGCCACGGGCGAAGTTGGGCCGAGGCGAGGCCGAAGGGTAGGCGGCCCACATGGGCGTCGTGGCCCACACTGGCGAGATGTGAGGCGAGTGCGTTTCCCTCCTCCTTGTGCTCGTGAGCGAGCAGGGAGGTTGACCGGCGGCGGGGAAGCTTGCAGGGTCTTCCGGCGAGGTCTAGGGGCGACGAAGGCGTGGATCCAGCGAGGCTCAGACGCGACGGGTCCCTTCCGGCGGCGGCCATCGTCCGAGGGGTGAGGTGACCTCGGGCGCCATGGATCCAGATTGGGAGAAGCTCCCGTGGGGGCTACTGCGGCGGCTGACTCGGGCTGGTCGCCGGAACGGGGCACCGGCAAGGTGGCGGGGTCCGGCTGGAGGCGGAGCTGCGAGGTGAAGGCGGTGGGGTTCGGTCAGGGCAGCCATGGGAGCTCGGGCTCCTTGCTCGGGGGTGGGGTGACGACGCGGTGCGGCTTGCGGCGGTGGAGATCTGGTCTCGGGCGGGCCTCAGATGGGCTCAGTGGGTCTGGTGGCTGGAGGGGGGAGCTAGCGGCTACGGGTTGGGAAGGTTGGTGGCTGCACGGAAAACGAGGTGAGGCTAGGTTTTTCCAAAATAGGCAGGGTTAGTGGTGTTTAAATAGGCAATTAGGGGCTAGGTTAGCTGTTTTTGCACCGATTCGAGTTGTAAGATCGAAATCGGACGGCTCCGGTCACGGGAATAAGATAGGCTGGGTTAGGTGGGCTGTGGAGAGGGGTTGTGGGCTAGGGAGAGAGGGAGGTTTGCTGTCCGTGACACGAGGTATGAAAACCGAAAAATGTTCGATAAATAAACCGATGACCGCACTACTATGGTTAACCGTTCGGGTATCAAACGAACTCAGAATGTGATGAAATTTGGCAGGCAATTCACCTACAATATAATAAGACCGCACTCTAACTTTCGACCCAATCTGGGAATACTTATATGCCATTTTAAAAACAATATTTTATCGATGTCGCGGGCACGTGCGTGTGTGGTAGGCCTCGAAACGGTCGATGACACGAACGGAGAGAACCGACGACTACGAACGAATGCAAGTTTTTCAAAACGAGTGACGATGTTATGCAGATGATGCAAATGATGCAATGATGAATGTGACAACCAAACGAATCACAGACGAGAATGGAAATAAAAGGGGAATCTTTTGGAGCGTCGGTCCCGGGCTGTTACAAGCCTCTCGTGAAAACTATCTCCCCGGATCTACTGAATCATATTGATAAAAACCTAAATACTTTTCTGCAGTTTTATTACTTTTCTTTATTACATCCATCACTATCATAATTAATCCTTGCAAGTAAAGAGTTCAAGGGGATTGACAACCCTCTTGCATGTGTTGGGTGCAAGTGTTTGCTTTTGTGCGTGTAGTTACTAAAGATGGGATTTTGCATGGTTATCCTATTGGTTCGCTAACCTTGGTTCTCATCGAGGGATATACTTATCTGCTACTATATTGCTTCACCCTTCCTCTTCGGGGAAAAACCCAACGCAGCTCACAAGTAGCAGACATCATGATGTTTTTTAAAACAAATAAAGAGGGGGACAAGGAAGTGTCTCTCTTATTGGATTCCTATGCAAAGGCATCTGGGAAAAGGGTGAATAAAGAAATGTCTTGTATTTTGTTCATCAAGGGCTATCCAGAGAATGATAGAGTGATTGTTAAGAAAGTGTTGCAAGTCTAGACTCCTGAATAACAAACTAAGCGAGAAGTATCTTGGAATGCCATCAGATGTGGGAAATTCAAAAAACGATGCTTTAAATATCTGAAAGACTGGTTGTGGAGTAGAGTTTAGGGATGGAAAGGAAAATTTTATTCATCTACACGCAAGGATGATTTAATTAAATCAGTGGCACACGTAATTCCTATTTATCCAATTTCGTGCTTCAAGTTGCCTCGTGGTTTATGTGAACATTTAACATCAATAATGCAATTTTGGTGGGGCATCAAGCATGGGCAAAGGAATCGGCTTTGGTATCATGGGATACCATGACATTGCCATGCTACATGGGAGGTCTTGGGTTTCGAGATCTTGATATCTCTAACTTGGCTATTTTTGCAATTTCAAGGCAGGAGTCGAGAACTCTTCATTATCCCACTTCCCTCGGTGCAAGATTAATGCAGGTTGTTTAATTTCCTTGACCTCCTTTTCTTGATGCATAGGTTGGAAATCACCCCTCACATGTTTCGAGGGCCATTGTTGTGGGGAAGGAGGTTCTTAAACAACGTTTGATCAAGCGAAGTTGAAACATGTCACAACACACATCGGGGACGATAATTTGCTACCTAGAAAGTGTTGTAAATATGCCCTAGAGGCAATGAATAAAGTGTTTATTATTATATTTCCTGGTTCATGATAATCGTTTATTATCCATGCTATAATTGTATTGATTGGAAACACATTACATGTGTGGGTAAATAGACAACACACTGTCCCTAGTATGCCTCTAGTGAACTAGCTCGTTGATCAAATATGGTCAAGGTTTCCTAGCCATTGACATGAGATGTCATTTGATAACGGGATCACACCATTAGGAGAATGATGTGATGGGCAAGACCCAAACTACAAACGTAGCATATGATCGTGTCAGTTTATTCTTACTGATTTCTGCATGTCAAGTATATGTTCCTATGACCATGAGATCATGCAACTCACGGATACCGGAGGAGCGCCTTGTGTGTATCAAACATCGCAACGTAACTGGGTGACTATAAAGGTACTCTACAGGTATCTTTGAGGGTGTCTGTTGAGTTGGCATGGATTAAGACTGGGATTTGTTACTCCGTGTGACAGAGAGGTATCTCAGGGCCCACTCGGTAATACAACATCACAATGAGCCTTGCAAGCAATGTGTCTAAGTGTTAGTCACGGGATCTTGTATTATGGAACGAGTAAAGAGACTTGCCGATAACAAGGTTGAACTAGGTATGGAGATACCGACGATCGAATCTCGGGCAAGTAACATACCGATGAACAAAGGGAACATCATACGGGATTAACTGAATCTTGACATAGAGGTTCGACCGATAAAGATCTTCATATAATATGTAGGAACCAATATGGGCATCCAGGTCCCACTATTGGTTATTGACCATAGAGGTGTCTCGGTCATGTCTACATAGTTCTCGAACCCGCATGGTCTGCACACTTAAGGTTTGGTGATGTTTCGATAGTATAGAGTTATGTATGGTGGTTACCGAAGGTGTTCGGAGTCCCGGATGAGATCCAAGACGTCATGAGGAGCTCCGGAATGGGCCGGAGGTAAAGATTCATATATAGGAAGACCTATTTTGGTCGCCGGAAAAGTTTCGGGCTCATCGGTAGTGTACCGGGAGTGCCGGTTGTGTACCGAGAGACCATCGGGAGGGGTATTTCGACCCAAGAGGCAACATGGTCTATGGGAGAGTGAATACCAGCCCTTAGTGGTCTGGTGGAAGTCCCACACAAAGCCCATGCGTCTAGGGAGAAAAAACCAAAACGGAAAAGGTGGAAAAAGGCAAAAATAGGGTGAATCCTAGTCCTACTAGGATTGGAGGTGGATTCCACCTCTCCCACCTGGTTCGGCCGACTCCTAGAGACCTGGACCTTGGGACAAGCCTCCTCCTCTCTTCCTCTTATATATACTGGAGGTTTTAGGGTTTTGCATAGAATTTTCAGCCACGTGTTGCCCGTTCCTCCAGTGCATAGTTTCTTCTCTAGATCTGTTTTCTACAGCGCTTAGGCGAAGCCCTGAAGGAATAGTTCCACCACCATCGCCGGAGCACCGTCACGCTGCCGGAGAACTCTTCTTCCTCTCCGCTCCTTCTTGCTGGATCAAGACGGCGGAGATCGGCACCAAGCTGTACGTGTGCTGAACGCGGAGGTGCCGTCCGTTCGGCGCTAGATCGGAAGGATCGTGATCAAGTTCACAGGACGGATCGTGATTGGATCGCGGGACGCACGGTGATTTGGATTGCGAAGACGTTACACCAACCGCATTTCTTAATGCTTCCCGCTTAGCGATCTACAAGGGTATGTTGATCCACTCTCCCTCTCGTAGATGCTCATCACCATGGATAGATCTGTGTGTGCGTAGGAATTATTTTGTTTCCCATGCAACGTTCCCTAACAGTGGCATCATGAGCTAGGTCTATGTGTAGATGAGATCTCGAGTAGAACACAAAAGGTTTGTGGGCGTTGATGCTTAGATTGCTTCATCCCTTGGTCGGATTTTGGTCAGCGGTATTGTGAGATGAAGCGCCCGGACCAACATTACTCGTATGCTTACGAGAGACCGGTTCCCTCGACTGCAACTTGTTGCACAGATGGCTTGCGGGTGCCAGTTTCTCTCACTTTAGTTGGATTGGATTCGACAAGGGCGGTCCTTGAGAAGGTTGAAAAGCAACTAGTGTATCACTGTTGTGGTTTTTGCGTAGATGAGAATTGTTCTTGCTAGATACCCGTAGCAGCCATGTAAAACATGCAACAACAATTAGAGGACGTCTAACTTGTTTTTGCAGGGTATGTTGTGATGTGATATGTCCAATTTCATGATGTGATATATGTGATTTATGAGATGATCATGTGATGTATAGATTATCACGACTTGCATGTCGATGAGTACGGCAACCGGCAGGAGCCATAGGGTTGTCTTTAATTATTGTATGACCTGCGTGTTAATCATTAAGCGCTATGTAATGCTTTACTTTATCGCTAAACGGTAGCAATAGTAGTAGAAGCATGTTGGGCACGACAACCCCTATGGTGACACGTTGATGGAGATCAAGATGATGAAGATCATGTTGTCATGCCGGTGACGATGGAGATCATGGCAGTGCTTTCTAGATGGAGATCAAAAGCACAAGTTCATGGCCATATCATGTCACTTATGAAATTGCATGTGATGTTAATCCTTTTATGCACCTTGTTTTGCTTAGGACGACGGTAGCATTATAAGGTGATCCCTCACTTAAATTTCAAGATGAATTGTGTTCTCCCCGAGTGTGCACCGTTGCAAAAGTTCGTTGTGTCGAGACACCACGTGATGATCGGATGTGATAGACTCTACGTTCACATACAACGGGTGCAAGACAGTGTTGCACACGCAGAACACTCGGGTTAAACGTGACGAGCCTAGCATGTACAAATATGGCCTCGGCACGGAAGAGACCGAAAGGTCGAACATGAGTCATATAGTAGATATGATCAACATGAGATGTTCACCATGGAAGCCACCTCAACTCACGTGATGATCAGACTTGAGTTGGTGAATTTGGATCATGTGACACTCAGATGACCTGAGGGATGTCGATTTGAGTGGGAGCTTTAGTAATTTTATTAACTAAACTCATTATCTTGAACAATAGTCTAAGTAAACTTTGCATATTTATGTTGTAGATCAATGGCTCGTGCAGTAGCACCCCTGATTTTAATGCGTTCCTAGAGAAAGCTAAGTTGAAAGATGATGGAAGTAACTTTGTTAACTGGGCCCGTAATCTGAGGATTATCCTCACGACTTCCTACAAATCATATGTCCTTGATGCACCGCTTGGTGACCAACCAGAAGACATGACCTCTGAAGACGTTAAGAACGCTTGGGAGGCATGTACTGAAGATTACTCAATAGTTCAGTGTGCAATATTGTATGGCTTAGAACCGGGACTTCAAAGATGTTTTGAACGTCATGGAGCATATGAGATGTTCCAGGAGTTGAAGTTTATCTTTCAGAAGAACGCCCGGATCGAGAGGTATGAAACCTCCGATAAGTTCTATGATTGCAAGATGGAGGAGAACAGGTCTATCAGTGAACATATACTCAGAATGTATGGGTATTCAACTCGTCTAGCGGAGTTGGGAATTGCCCTTCTGCCAGAGGCGATCACTGACAGAGTTCTTCAATCACTGCCACCTAGTTACAAGAGCTTTGTGATGAACTATAACATGCACGGGATGAACAAGTACGTCGCCGAGCTGTTTGCGATGCTAAAAGTTGTTGAGTCTGAAATCCAGAAAGAACATCAAGTGTTGATGGTCAATAAAACCACTAGTTTCAAGAAAAATGGCAAGGTCAAGGGCAAGGGCAAGAAGGGTAAAACCAAGAAGGATGGCAAAGCAGTTGCTACTCCTGTAAAGAAGCCCAAGCATGGACCCAAGCCAGAAACTGAGTGCTTTCATTGCAAGGGAACCGGTCACTGGAAGCAGAACTGCCCCAAGTACCTGGCTGACAAGAAGGCGGCCAACGACAAACAAGGTATATATGATATACATGTTATTGATGTGTACCTTACTAGCTCTCTTAGTAGTGCATGGGTATTTGATACTGGTTCGGTTGCTCACATTTGCAACTCAAAGAAGGAACTACGGAATAAACGAAGGCTGGCAAAGGACGAAGTGATGATGCGTGTGGGAAATGCTTCCAAGGTTGATGTGATCGCCGTCGACATGCTCTCTCTTTGATTACCATCGGGATTAGTGATGAACCTGAATAATTGTTATTTAGTGCCCGCGTTAAGCACGAGCATTATATCTGGATCTTGTTTATTGCGAGACTGTTACTCATTTAAATCAGAGAATAAAGGTTGTTCTATTTATATGAGTAATATCATTTATGGTCATGCACCCAATGTTAGGGGTTTATTCATATTGAATCTTGGTAGTGATGACACACATGTTCATAACATTGATGCCAAAAGATGTAGAGTTGATAATGATAGTACCACTTTCTTGTGGGACTGCCGTTTAGGTCATATTGGTGTAAAACGCATGAGGAAGCTCCATGTTGATGGACTTTTGGAGTCACTTGTTTTTGAATCACTTGACACATGTGAACCATGCCTCATGGGCAAGATGACTAGAACGCCGTTCTCTGGAACAATGGAACAGGCAAGTGACTTATTGGAAATTATACATAGTAATGTGTGCGGTCCAATGAATGTTACAACGCATGGTGGATATCGTTATTTTCTCACCTTCACTGATGACTTAAGTAGATATGGGTATATTTACTTAATGAAACACAAGCCTGAAACGTTTGAAAAGTTCAAGCAATTTCAGAGTGAAGTTGAGAGTCATCGTAACAAGAAGATTAAGTTCCTGCGATCTGATCGAGGAGGTGAATATCTGAGTTATGAGTTTGGCAGTCACTTAAGACAGTGTGGAATTGTTTCACAGTTGACACCGCCCGGAACAGCAGAGCGTAATGGTGTGTCCGAACATCGTAATCGAACCTTATTAAATATGGTGCGTTCTATGATGTCTCTTGCTGATTTGCCACTATCGTTTTGGGGTTATGCATTAGAGACAGCTGCATTCACTTTAAATAGGGCACCATCGAAATCCGTTGAGACGACGCCATATGAACTTTTGTTTGGCAAGAGGCCAAATTTGTCGTTTCTTAAAGTTTGGGGATGTGATGCGTATGTCAAAAAGCTTCAGCCTGAAAAGCTGGAACCCAAAGCGGAGAAATGCGTCTTCATAGGATACTCGAAAGAGACAGTTGGGTATACCTTGTATCTCAGATCTAAAGGCAAAGTGTTTGTCGCTAAGAATGGAACATTTCTTGAGAAAGATTTTCTCTCGAAAGAATTGACTAGGAGGAAAATAGAGCTTGATGAGGTTATTGAACCTTTACTTCAACCAGAAAGTAGCACAGTGCAGAAAGATGTTTCTGTGGAACCTACGATGGTAGAAGAGGAAGTTAATGATGATGATTATGAAGCTTCAGATCAAGCTACTATTGAACCTTGTAGGTCGACAAGGCCGCGTACTACTCCTGAGTGGAATGGCAACCCTGTCTTGGAGGTCATGTTGTTTGACAACAGTGAACCTATGAGATATGGAGGAGAAGTGATGGGCTCAGATTCCGAGAAATGGTTAGAGGCCATGAAATCCGAGATGGGATCCATGTATGAAAACAAAGTATGGACTTTGGAAGTAGTACCTGAAGGGCAAAAGGCCATTCAGAAGAAATGGATCTTTAAGAAGAAGACAAACGCGGGCGGTAATGTCACCGTCTATAAAGCTCGACTTGTGGCAAAGGGTTTTTCAAAAGATCAAGGAGTTGACTACGATGAGACCTTCTCACCCGTAGCGATGCTTAAGTCTGTCAGAATCATGTTGGCAATAGCTGCTTATTTTGACTATGAAATTTGGCAGATGGATGTCAAAACAGCGTTCCTCAACAGTTTCCTTGAGGAAGAGTTGTATATGATGCAACCAGAATGTTTTGTCGATCCAGAGAATGCTGACAAAGTTTGGAAACTCCAGCGATCCATTTATGGGCTGGTGCAAGCATCTCGGAGTTGGAATAAGCATTTTAATGAGGTGATCAAAGCGTATGATTTTATACAAGTTTATGGAGAAGCTTGTAGTTACAAGAAAGTGAGTGGGAGCTCTATAGCGTTTCTAATATTATATGTGGCTGACATATTGCTGATTGGAAACAATATAGAAATGCTGGAAAGCGTGAAGGAATATTTGAACAAGAGTTTTTCAATGAAGGACCTAGGAGAAGCTCCTTTCATATTAGGCATTAAGATCTATAGAGATAGATCGAGACTCTTAATAGCACTTTCACAGAGCACATACCTTGATAATGTTTTGAAGAAGTTCAAAATGGATCAGTCCAAGAAGGGGTTCTTGCCTGTGTTACAAGGTGTGAAGTTGAGTAAGACTCAATGCCCAGTGACTGCAGAAGATAGAGAAAAGGTGAGTGTCATCCCCTATGCTTCAGCCATAGGCTCTATCATGTATGCAATGCTATGCACAAGACCCGATGTTA
Organism: Hordeum marinum; assembly: GCA_022496015.1. Lineage (NCBI taxonomy): Eukaryota > Viridiplantae > Streptophyta > Magnoliopsida > Poales > Poaceae > Hordeum > Hordeum marinum. The sequence goes on from CM039672.1 coordinate 116,022,122, forward strand.
GCCTTGCCATAAGTATGGCCGGAAGGTTTCAAAGTGATCGTGGAATGGAGCACTGGGCAACGGTCAAGAATATCCTTAAGTACCTGAAAAGGACTAAGGAAATGTTTCTCATTTATGGAGGTGATGAAGAGCTTGTCGTAAAGGGTTATGTCCATGCAAGCTTTAACACTGATCCGGATGACTCTAAGTCGCAAACCAGATACGTATTTATTCTCAACGGGGGAGCGGTAAGCTTGTGCAGTTCCAAGCAAAGCGTGGTAGCCGATTCTACATGTGAAGCGGAGTACATCACAACCTCGGAGGCGGCGAAGGAAGGTGTCTGGATGAAGCAGTTCATGATAGATCTTGGAGTAGTGCCCAGTGCACTGAATCCAATGAACCTATTTTGTGACAACACTAGTGCCATTGCTCTGGCCAAGGAACCAAGGTTTCACAAGAGGACCAGACACATAAAGCGACGCTTCAACTCCATCCGCGATTACATCGAGGAGAAGGACATAAATATTTGCAAAGTGCACACGGATCTGAATGTTGCAGACCCGTTGACTAAACCTCTTCCAAGGGCTAAACACGATCAACACCAGAACTGCATGGGTGTTCGATTCATTACCATGTAAATCACATAGTGATGTGAACTAGATTACTGACTCTAGTGCAAGTGGGAGACTGTTGGAAATATGCCCTAGAGGCAATGAATAAAGTGTTTATTATTATATTTCCTTGTTCATGATAATCGTTTATTATCCATGCTATAATTGTAGTGATTGGAAACACATTGCATGTGTGGGTAAGTGTGTCTAAGTGTTAGTCACGGGATCTTGTATTACGGAACGAGTAAAGAGACTTGCCGATAACGAGGTTGAACTAGGTATGGAGATACCGACGATCAAATCTCGGGCAAGTAACATACCGAAGAACAAAGGGAACATCATATGGGATTAACTGAATCCTTGACATAGAGGTTCGGCCGATAAAGATCTTCGTAGAATATGTAGGAACCAATATGGGCATCCATGTCCCGCTATTGGTTATTGACCATAGAGGTGTCTCGGTCATGTCTACATAGTTCTCGAATCCGCAGGGTCTGCACACTTAAGGTTTGGTGATGTTTTGGTAGTATAGAGTTATGTATGGTGGTGACCGAAGGTTGTTCGGAGTCCCGGATGAGATCCAGGATGTCATGAGGAGCTCCGGAATGGTTTGGAGGTAAATATTCATATATAGGAAGTCCTATTTTGGTTGCCGAAAAAGTTTTGGGCTCATCGGTAGTGTACCGGGAGTGCCGGGAGTGTACCGGGAGACCATCGGCAGGGGTATTTCGACCCAAGAGGCAACATGGGCTGTGGGAGAGTGAATACCAGCCTTTAGTGGGCTGGTGGAAGTCCCACACAAAGCCCATGTGGCTAGGGAGAAAAAACCGAAAGAGAAAAAGTGGAAAAAGGCAAAAATAGGGTGAATCCTAGTCCTACTAGGATTGGAGGTGGATTCCACCTCTCCCACCTGGTTCGACTGACTCCTAGAGGCATGGCCCTTGGTCCAAGCCTCCTCCTCTCTTCCTCTTATATATACTGGAGGTTTTAGTGGTTTTGCACAGAATTTTCAGCCACGTGTTGCCCGTTCCTCGAGTGCATAGTTTCTCCTCTAGATCGGTTTTCTGCAGCACTTAGGCGAAGCCCTGCCGGAATAGCTCCACCACCATCGCCGGAGCGCCGTCACGCTGCCGGAGAACTCTTCTTCCTCTCCGCTCCTTCTTGCTGGATCAAGACGGCGGAGATCGTCATCAAGCTGTACGTGTGCTGAACGCGGAGGTGCCGTCCGTTCAGCGCTAGATCGGAAGGATCGTGATCAAGTTCGCGGGACGGATCATGATTGGATCGCGGGACGGATCGTGATTGGATCACAGGACGCACGGCGAATTGGATCGCAAAGACGTGCGACTATACCAACCGCGTTTCTTAACGCTTCCCGCTTAGCGATCTACAAGGGTATGTAGATCCACTCTCCCTCTCGTAGATGCTCATCACCATGGATAGATCTACGTGTGCGTAGGAATTTTTTTGTTTCCCATGCAACGTTCCCCAACAGAAAGGAGATGATGATCCAGTTTATCCCACTAATTCAGGACAAACCCATGCTGGTTTTGGAACTCATTGACAGTGCCAACGCAAGATGGAATGTTGAGGTAATTAATCATTTATTTTTTACAAGAGAGGCCTTGATCATTCTACAAATTACAATGTACTCGGAATATAAATGACTTTTGGTCATGGAACTTTGATAAGAATGGCAGGTTCACACCAAGATCCAATTATCACATGATTGTTTCTACAAAGAAATGGCGGTAAGAGTAGCTAGAAGAAAGGGCGGGATCATCCAATCAAAACTCCATGGAAGATTCTTGGGTTAAGTTGTGTAGAATTATGATACTGAGTAAACTTAGGGTGATTCGATGGTGACATGCTCACCAGTCAATACCAACGATGATGTATGGCAGCAAGACAACATGTCCCCCACTTGCACTTATGAGATTTGTGACATGAACAATTCGTGGCAACATTCCCTCGTGATACTCCTTTTTAAGTGATCCGGTAACGGAATAGAAAGTATGCCACAATTATTTCCCCAAGAGGCGACCTAGGTTATCTAACCTGCGATAGGAATGTTCCCTTGAAGCGATGGTCTCTATCAAGCTTTTGTCACAGAAATAATTCCATCTTTTGACCGGATCAATCAATCTAATTGTGATGAATCACTTATTGTTGGGCCCCTAGGACTAGGGGTACCCAAGCCCGTCTGCCTGCGGCCCCAGACGCATCGCGTGGATCGGGCCCGTGGTGTCCCTCCCCGATACTCTACTAACAATACCCTCGTAAGGGCCCCTTCCTCACGAGGTGTGCCGGAGACCTCGTGACTCCCCTCGCAAGATCGCCCCCCAAGATCGCCGCCGAAGCCTTCGCGGGGCGGACTGATCTAGAGCGGCCTGGTGGGGTACCTGGTCCTACGCCTCCGCATGGGTGATGCGGCCCGCCTCAGGCAATGCGAGGAGTCGCACCAACAGGCATGAATGGAGAAGCTTTCCTCTTTTGTGCTAAGGGAGCAAGGCCAACTCGCTGGTTCCGAAAGCAATCCCCGATGGTTTCCCCTTTGGTTAAAGAAGATCGAGGCTGGGGGCTCGGCAAGACGAAGGTCATCCCTGAGCCCACCGGCGTGTCACAACAGCAAGATTTAGTAGTCATGGACTGCTTTTGTCAGTATAGCTTGTGATCTTGTCCCCCTTCAAATGGCTCACTGTGGTAACCCTTCCTGCCTTGTGATTTCGGGGGAAGAGGACCATGGGCTAGTATAAAAGAAGGCATGCCTGGGCTGTAGATGGGGATCGACCCTAGACAAGAAAGACGCTCCCTTGTAACCACCAAATAACATTTATTCAGGTTCGTCACTAATCCTGAAGGTAGAGAGAGCGTGCGATGTTGATCACATCAACCTTGGAAACACTTCCAACACATATCTTCACCTCACCCTTAGCTAGTTCTCCGTTTATTCTATAGCTTTTATTTCGAGTTACTAACATTTAGCAACTGACCCGGTATCCAATACCCAGGTGCTACTAGGAGTACTAGCAAGGTACACATCAATAACTCGTATATCAAATATACTTCTGTCGATGTTGCCAGCCTTCTTATCTACCAAGTATCTAGGGTTGTTCCGCTTCAGTTGTCTTAAGTTAGTTGTGAAACAAATTTCACATTGTCTTAAGTTGTATGCCAAACTCGTAACTCAGATATTCACCTCCACGATCATATCGCAGTTATTTTTATCTTCTTATCACGATGATCTTAAACTTCACTCTGAATTTGCTTGAACCTTTCAAACGATTCAGACTTGTGTTTCATTAAGTAAAATACACTATATTTACTCAAATCATCAGTGAAGGTAAGAAAATAACGATATCCATTGCACGCTACAAGACTCACTGGATTGCATACATCAACATGTATCATTTCCAATGAATCACTTGCCCGCTCCATCCAACGGGGTCCTTTAGTCATCTTGCCCAAGTGGCATGGTTCGCATGTCTCAACCGATTCGAAATCGAATGAGTCTAAAGATTCATCAGCATGGAGTTTCTTCATGCGCTTTATACCAATATGACATTCTACGGCAGTGCCACAAATATCTGGTACTATCATTATTAACTTTGTATCTTTTGACATCAATGTTATGAACATGTGTATTACTACAATCAAGATTTCAACAAACCATTCTCACTTAGTGCATGACCATTGAAGGTATTATTCATGCAAACAGAATAACCATTATTCTCTAATTCAAATGAATAATTGTATTGCAACAAACATGATCTAATCATGTCCATGCTCAATGCAAAACACCAAATAACATTTATTCAGGTTCGTCACTAATCCTGAAGGTAGAGAGAGCGTGCGATGTTGATCACATCAACCTTGGAAACACTTCCAACACATATCGTCACCTCACCCTTAGCTAGTTCTCCGTTTATTCTATAGCTTTTATTTCGAGTTACTAACATTTAGCAACTGAACCGGTATCCAATACCCAGGTGCTACTAGGAGTACTAGCAAGGTACACATCAATAACTCGTATATCAAATATACTTCTGTCGATGTTGCCAGCCTTCTTATCTACCAAGTATCTAGGGTTGTTCCGCTTCAGCGACCGTTCACCTCATAACAGAAGCACTTAGTCTCGGGTTTGAGTTCAACTTTGGGTTGCTTCACTGGAGCAGCAACTAACTTGCTATCCATGAAGTTTCCCTCCTTGGTCTTGCCCTTCTCGAAACTAGTGGTTTGGTTAACCATCAACACTTGACGCTCCTTCTTGATTTCTACCTTCGCGGTATCAAAACATCGCGAACAGCTCAGGAATCATTATTTCTATCCCTAGCAATTTATAGTTCATCACTAAGTTCTAGTATCTTAGTGACAGTGACTTGGAGAACTATGTCAATCACTATCTTATCTGGAAGATCAACTCCCACTTGATTCAAGCGATTGTAGCACCCAGACAAATCTGAGTACATGCTCAACGATTGAGCTCTTCTCTTTCATCTTGCAGGCAAAGAATCTTGTTGGAGATCTCATATCTCGCAACACGGGCACGAGCCTGAGATCCTAATTTCAGCTCTTAGGAACATCTCATATGTTCCGTGACGTTCAAAACGTTTTTGGAGCCTCAATTCTAAGCCATAACGCATGACGCACTAAACTATCAAGTAGTCATCAGAACGTGCCTGTCAGATGTTCACAACATCTACAGACGACGCTAGAGGGGTTGGCGCACCGAGCGGTGCATTAAGGATATAAGCCTTGTGTGCAGCAATGAGGACAATCCTCAGATCACGGACCCAGTCCGCAATATTACTACCATCATCTTTCAATTCTATTTCTCTAGGAACATATAAAAAATACAAGGGAGCTACAGCGTGAGCTAGTAATCTACAACATAATTTGCAAAGACACTTTGACTATGTTCATGATAATGAGTTCAATTAATCATATTACTTAAGAACTCCCACTCAAGTTGACATCCCTCCGATCATTCGAGTGATACATGATCCAAATTCACCAACTCAAGTCCGATCATCACGCGAGTTGAGGTGGCTACAATGGTGAACATCATCATGTTGATCATATCTACTATATGACTCATGTTCGACCTTTCGGTTTGTTGTGTTCCGAGGCCATGTCTGTACATGCTAGGCTTGTCAAGTTTAACCCGAGTGTTCTGCACGTGCAAATCTGGTTTGCACCCGTTGTATGTGAACGTAGAGTCTATCACACCCGATCATCACGTGGTGTCTCAACACGACGAACTTTCGCAACGGTGCACACTCGGGGAGAACACAATTTATCTTGAAATTAAGTGAGGGATCACCTTATAATGCTACCGTCGTCCTAAGCAAAACAAGGTGCATAAAAAGGATTAACATCACATACAAATCATAAGTGACATGATATGGCCATGAACTTGTGCTTTTGATCTCCATCTAGAAAGCACCGGCATGATCTCCATCGTCACCGGCATGACACCATGATCTCCATCATCTTGATCTCCATCAACGTGTCGCCATCGGGGTTGTCACGCCCTGCATGCTTCTACTACTCTTGCTACCGTAGCGATAAAGTAAAGCATTACATAGCGCTTAATGATTGACACGCAGGTCATACAATAATTAAAGACAGCCCTATGGCTCCTGCCGGTTGCCGTACTCATCGACATGCAAGTCGTGATAATCTATACATCACATGATCATCTCATACATCGCATATATCACATCATGTAATTGGCCATATCATATCACAACATACCCTGCAAAAACAAGTTAGACGTCCTCTAATTGTTGTTGCAAGTTTTACGTGGCTGCTACGGGTATCTAGCAAGAACGATTCTCACCTACACATAAACCACAACGGTGATACATAGATTGCTTTTCAACCTTCTCAAGGACCGCCTTTGTCGGATCCGATCCAACTAAAGTAAGAGAAACTGTCACCCGCAAGCCATCTAAGCAACAAGTTGCGTCGAGGGAACCGGTCTCTTGTAAGCGTATGAGTAATGTTGGTCTGGGCTGCTTCATCTTACAATCCCGCTGAACCAAAATCTGACCAAGGGAGGAAGCAATCTAAGCATCAATGCCCACAAACCTTTTGTGTTCTACTCGAGATCTCATCGAACCATCAACCTAGCTCTGATACCACTGTTGGGGAACGTCGCATGGGAAACAAAAATTTTCCTACGCACACGCAAACCTATCCATGGTGATGAGCATCTACGAGAGGAAGAGTGGATCTACGTACCCTTGTAGATCGCTAAGCGGGAAGCGTTAAGAAACGCGGTTGGTGTAGTCGAACATCTTCGCGATCCAAATCACCGAGCGTCCCGCGATCTCATCACGATCTGTCCCGTGATCCCTTCACGATCCGTCCCGCGATCTCATCACGATCCATCTCACGATCTTGATCACGATCTGTCCCACGAACTCATCACGATCCGTCCCGCAATCTCATCACGAACCGTCTCACGATCTCGATCACGGTTCTTCCGATCTAGCGCCGAATGGACGGCACCTCCGCGTTCAGCACACGTGCAGCTTGATGGCGATCTCCACCGTATTCATCAAGCAAGAGGAGGTGGAGAGGAGAGAGAGTTCACCGGCAGCATGACGGCGCTCCGGTGATGGTGGTGGAGCAATTCCGGCAGGGCTTTGCCTAAGCACTGCGGAACTACGATCTAGAGGAGAAACTATGCACCGGTGGAACGGGTAGCACGTGGCTGTAAATTCTGTCCAAAAACCACCCAATACACTAGTATATATAGGAGGAGAGGAGAGGAGAGGCATCCAAGTCCTTTGGGTCGGCCGAAATAGGAGGTGGGAAGCAATCCTACTTCACCTTCAATCCTAGTTGGAGTAGGATTGCCTCCTATTGGCTGATTTTCCACTTTTTGCTTTAGGACTTTCTCTCCTGCGCCATGGGCCTTTGTGGCTGTTTTCCCAGCCCAAAAAGGGCTGGTTATTATTATCCCACAGCCCATGGACCTCTTGGGGTCGAAATACCCCTCCCGGAGGCCTCCCGGTACACTACCGGCACTCCAGGTACACTACCGGCACTCCCGGTACACTACCGATGAGCCCGAAACTTTTCCGGAAACCAAACTGGGACTTCCTATATATGAATCTTTACCTCCGGACCATTCCGGAGCTCCTCGTGACGTCCGGGATCTCATCCGGGACTCTGAACAAACTTCGGTCACCACCATACATAACTCTACACTACCGAAACGTCACCGAACCTTAAGTGTGCAGACCCTGCGGGTTCGAGAACTATGTAGACATGACCGAGACACCTCTACAGTCAATAACCAATGGAGGGACCTGGACATCCACATTGGTTCCTACATATTCTACGAAGATCTTTATCGGTCGAACCTCTATGTCAAGGATTCAGTTAATCCCGTACGATGTTCCCTTTGTTCTTCGGTATGTTACTTGCCCGAGATTCGATCGTCGGTATCTCCATACCTAGTTCAACCTCATTACTGGCAAGTCTCTTTACTCGTTCCGTAATACAAGATCCCGCAACTAACAATTAGTCACATTGCTTGCAAGGCTCATTGTGATGTTGTATTACCGAGTGGGCCCTGAGATACCTCTCCGTCACACGGAGTAACAAATCCCAGTCTCGATCCATGCCAACTCAATAGACACCCTCGGAGATACCTGTAGAGCACCTTTATAGTCACCCAGTTATGTTGCGACGTTTGATACACACAAGGCACTCCTCCGATATTCGTGAGTTGCATGATCTCATGGTCATAGGAACATATACTTGACATGCAGAAAATAGTAGCAATAAACTGACACGATCATATGCTATGTTTGTAGTTTGGGTCTTGTCCACCACATCATTCTCCTAATGATGTGATCCCATTATCAAATGACATCTCATATCCATGGCTAGGAAACCTTAACCATCTTTTGATCAACGAGCTAGTCTACTAGAGGCATACTAGGGACATGGTTTTGCCTATGTATCCACACATGCATTTAAGTCTCCGATCAATACAATTATAGCATGGATAATAAATGATTATCATGAACAAGGAAATATGATAATAACTAATTTATTATTGCCTCTAGGGCATATTTCCAACAATGGGTGGCGATGACAAGGTCATGGCGAACTAGCTCCCCATGGCCCTCAAGGATGGTGCACTCCTGGCCCCTGAACCTGCCCGAGGAATCGGTCTCCTCATGGAGTGACCTCTATGAGCTGTTCATCACGAACTTCAAGGTCACTCATGATTGACCCTCTCCGTCAACAACCTATGACGCATGAAGCATCACCCCGGTGAGACCCTACGCATGTACATCCAATGCCTCAGCCAGGTGTACAACAAGATCATGCACGCCTATGACGAAGCCATCATCATGACGTTTACCTACAGCATCAAGGAGAACCCGATATGTGAGAAATTCGCCATCAATGATGGCCCAAGGTCTGCCCGGGAGCTGTTCAACATGGGCAACAAATGCGCCAAGGCGTAAGAAGGCCGCCTGTTCATCCACAATGACTCAGACGCCGCGCCCGATGATGCAAGTCCAAGGGCAAGGCGCCTAAGCGGAAGGGCCCCGCCATAGTTGTGGTGGAGCCTAAGCTGACGTGTACCCATGACCAGGACGCTCCTGACAAGGACCGCCACCCATTATGCATCTACCATGATGTGCGCACCCACAACACAGAGGACTTCCAGGAGCTCAAGTCCCTTCTCGATGAGCGCGTTGGCCGGCGCCCAGACCGTAACGATCACAGCTTCGGCCATGGAGGTGGTCGCGGTGGTAGCAGGTGGGATTGCTGCAATGCCAACCCGTGCCAAGGCTGGTGAGATCAGCCTTGAGAGGATCGATAGCGCAATCATCCTCACGAGGGCGCTTGGTGCGAGCAGCCTCGCGAGGCGCGTCCCCAGGACAACGCTGCTCTTCCGCCGCTACTGCCGCCACCCAGGATGGGTCATAGTAACCCTTGTGATGAAGATGTGGGGCTATTAGGAGCCTCGCGTGCTCTCCTGCATCCTCAGTGTGGAGCATGCTCCCACGTCGAACCGTCTCTTCAAGAAATTCTCGTGCAAAGTGAACACCGCCCTCCCGAGGCTGGAGGCAGCGCGTCCCCTCAAGTGGTCCCAGTACACCATCTCTTTCGACCCTAGGGACAACCTCGAGTCCACGACCGCCGCGGGTGCACTCCCCATGATGTGCACCCCACCATTACTACTGGTTACCAAGACTCTTATTGACGGAGGCGAGGGTCTCAACGTGATCTCCATGGAGACCTTCGAGACGCTCAAGCTGACGCCTACCAGGCCATTCTCTGGGGTGACCGAAGGCTCCACTACGCCTCTGAGACAGGTCCGTCCCCCGTCAGCTTTGGCACTCGCGACAAGTACCACACTAAGCTTATAGATTTGAATGTAGCGCATATCGGCCTCCCGTACAATGCGATCCTGGGGTACCCAACGCTGGCCAAGTTTATGGCGGCAACCCACCATGGCTACGACGTTCTCAACATGCCTGGCTGCATCAGCGTCATCACCATCATTTACGACGCAAAGGACGCGATCTGCTCCCTCGAGCGCACCAATAAGGCCGCTACAGCCGACCACTCTAGCGACGAAGAAGGAACTGGGCCCTGCAAAACCATCTCACCAATAAAGAAGTAGTCAATGCCCGTCCAAGGTCCCCCCAAAGCAAAGGATGTGACATGCACCGCCGCGAGCCACGAGTCCCGAGCCTGTTCCTGGTGCATGCCTCCCCCTAGCATAGGAAGGCGTGCCCAGTGCCTCCCTCAGGCCAGGCTCAGGGGTTCCTCCTGGAGGGCGTCTGACATGACCAGTGTGACGAGGGAGCTGCTTGGGACCACCTGGGGGCGTGCTTCCATGCACATCCCTGCGAGCAAGGAGCACAGCGCCAAGCACCATGGGTGCATGAGTTCGTTTCCCGAGAAACCAGGGAGCTGTTAGGGGATCGAGCCATGCATGGCGAGCTTCGCCCGGAATTCCTCATCGGTTCGACCACCAACCCTGCGGGGGGCTACAGGGTGCGCATGTGCATCAACATCGTGAGCCTCAGCAGGGCCAGCTCCCGAGAAGTTTTTTGGCCATTGGGTGCCGACCTGGGAAGGGGCATTGCCCCCAACTATGCATGCATGCCCTTCGGCCTGGAGAATGCTGGTGCTACCTTCCATAGACTCACGGAACTCACATTGGTGCATCGCGAGGAATCAGGCTCTCGTGGAACCTCGAGGCCTAATGAGCCAGCCAGCCCCTGAGAGGTGAACTACTGCTACACCCCCCAAGAGACACGATGCTTTCGCTGCAGAGTAATTGCCAGGTGACTTTTTGGTTTGTTCAAAATTCAGGGCGCCCTTTGGGTCGCATTATCCTCAAGCGTGCAGAGGTTCCTCCCTGTAACATCCACACCTTTTGGTTGTGTAGCAAGTTTAATTACCCATGATGAATTCATGACGCTTTCCAACGACTTGTGCCTCGGTGATTCGTCACCTCCTGCATTTGTCACGCCTTCATGACCCTTCTCCCGGTCATACCATGACTAGGGTTGGACACAACATATGTGCTCGGGTCCGTCCATGTAACATCGATCAACCCAAGCGATCGAGCTCTATCTCGCAGGCCTGCTCCCATGCATGTCACCTCACAGAGGTCCTTGGTGTCTCACCTCTTCATGGAGACCGTCACAAGCAAGCGAGTGGGGGCGTGACCCAATATACTATGTCTACCAGTGAGGTATTTCGCCATCTAGGGCGCCACACATCGGCGACCTTTCCCTTGATCATCCTATGGGGGAACTCGATGATACATCCATTTTGCATCATGATTTCCTACTGTTATTTATAATGTTTTTATTCATAATAATTATTTATGGAGTAATGCCTTTTCTCTCATAATATGCGAGGTTTGCACAATGAGGGCAAATGCCGGCACCTGGAATTCTGGACCTGAAAAAGCATATCAGAGATACCTATTCTGCACATCTTGAAATGAGTTGAAACTTCATGGAGAATTATTTTGGAATACATAAAAAATACTGGAGTAAATAACTACCAGATAGGGCCACCTGGTGAGCATAAGATACCAGGGCACGGCAGCCCCCTAGGTGCACCCTTGTTGGTTGTGCTCAGCCTGGTCCACCTTCGGTGCTCATCTTCTGGTATTTAAGGTCTTTTGACCTAGAAAAAAAATCAAGAGAGAACTTTCGGGACAAAACGCCGCCGTCTCGAGGCGGAACTTGGGCAAGAGCACTTTTGCCTTCCGGCGGAGCGATTCCGCCAGGGGAACTTCCCCACAGAGGGGGAAATCGAAGCCGTCGTCATCACCAACAACCCTCTCATCTTTGGGAGGCCAGTCTTCATCAACACCATCTCCTATCAAACCCTAATTCATCTGTTGTGTTCAATCTTTGTACCGAAACCTTGGATTGGTACCTGTGGGTGACTAGTAGTGTTGATTACATTACGTAGTTGATTGCTATATGGTTTATTTGTTGGAAGATTATATGTTCAGAGCCATTATGCTATTTAATACCCCTCTGATCTTGAGCATGAATATCATTTGTGAGTAGTTACCTTTGTTCTTGAGGTCATGGGAGAAGTCAAGTTGCAAGTGATCATGTGAATTTGATATGTGCTCGTTATTTTGATCGCATATATGTTGTGATTCCTTTAGTGGTGTCATGTGAACGTCAACTATATGACACTTCACCATATTTGGGCCTAAGGGAATGCATTGTGGCGTAGTTATTATATGATGGGTTGCTAGAGTGAGAGAAGCTTAAACCCTAGTTTATGGGCTACTTCGTAAGGGGCTTATTAGGATCCACATGTTTAATGCTATGGTTAGATTTCATCTTAATACTTTTCTCGTAGTTGCGGATGCTTGCGGGCGGGGGGGGGGGGGGGGGGGGTTAATCATAAGTGGGAGGGGGGTTAATCATAAGTGGGAGGTTCTTCAAGTAGAACAACACCCAAGCACCGGTCGAGCCACATATCAAATTATCAAAGTAGCAAACGCAAATCAAACCAACATGATGAAAGTGACTAGATGAAGTTCTCGTGTACCATCAATAACGCTTTGCTTATTATAAGAGACCGTTTTGGCTCGTCCTTTGCCACAAAAGGATTGGTCTACCTTGCTGCACTTTATTTACCATTACCGTTACTTGCTCGTTACTAATTATCTTGCTATCAAACTACCTGTTACATACAATTTCAGTGCTTGCAGAAATTACCTTGCTAAAAACCGTTTGTTATTTCCTTCTGCTCCTCGGTGGGATGGACACTCTTACTTATCGAAAGGACTACGATTGACCCCCTATACTTGTGGGTCATCGAGAATCTTTTCCGGCGCCGTTGCCGGGGAGTGAAGCGCTTTTGGTAAGTGGAAATCGGTAAGGAAAAAATTGTACTACATGCTGAAATTTATTGTCACTAGCTACTATTGAGAACAATCCTTTGAGGGGTTTGTTCAAGGTATCTTCACCTCAATCAGAACCACAATTATCTGCCCCTCAACCTACTGCACCTACTGAAAATATTGCTTATGAAATTCCTTCGGGTATGATAGAACAACTGCTAGCTAATCCTTATGCAGGAGACAGAACTGAACATCCTGATATGCACCTAATACATGTGGATGAAATTTCTGGATTATTTAAGCTTGCAAGTTTATCCAGAGATGAAGTTAACAAGAAGGTTTTGACTTTATCTTTGAAGGGAAAATCATTGACATGGTATATGATATGTGATAATATTGGATCATGGATCTGGAATCGATTGAAATTGGAATTTCACCAAAAGATTTAACCTATGCATCTAGTTCATCGCGATCGGAACTATATATATAATGTTTGGCCTCGTGAAGGAGAAAGCATCACTGTATCTTGGGGGAGGATTAAGTCAATGTTATACTCATGCGCCAATCATGACCTCTCGAGATAAATTATTATTCAAAAAATTTATGCTCGGCTTTCTCATAATGATCAATCCATAGTCGATACTTCTTTTACCGGTTCTTTTATGAAGAAGACTATTGAATTCAAGTGGGATCTTTTAGAAAGAATTAAGCGCAACTCTGAAGATTGGGAACTTGATGAAGGTAATGAGTTAGGTATTAAGCTTGAGGTTGATTGTGTTAAATCCTTTATGAATTTCGATGTTTTTCATAACTTTAGCACTAAATGTGGACTTGACTTTGAGATAGTAGCCTCATTTTGTGAATTATTTTCTACTGGTGTTGATCTCCCTAAGGAGAAGTGGTTTAAATATCACCCCCTATTAAAAAACAAATCAAAGAACCGGTCATAGCTAAAAAGGATACTATCATTTACACTGTTGATCTAGTTGTGCCTACAACTTATATTGAAAAACTAACTTTCCATGTTTGGATAAAGGAACATGCTAAGGTATCAACTGTTGTTCGCAAAAGTAATATTGAAGCACTTAAGCCCTATGAACAAACTAAAGTAGAACCTAGTGTTGCTATTGTTAAAGATCTCTTGGTAGAAAATATAGAAGCATGTTATTTACTTTTGTGATGAAGCTGCTAGAGTTGTCAAACCCGATGAAAAAGATAAACATAGACCCATAGTTGGCATGCCTATTTTCTTAGTTAAAGTAGGAGATCATTGCTATCACGGTTTATGTGATATGGGTGATAGTGTGAGTGCTATTCCTTTGACTTTATACAATGAAATTATGAATGACATAGCTCCTGCTGAAATAGAAGACATTGATGTTACTATTAAACTTTCTAATTGAGAGACCATCACACCACTTGGGATAGTTCGAGATGTTGAAGTCTTGTGTGGGAAAATAAAATATCCTACTAATTTTCTAGTTCTTGGTTCTCCACAAGATGACTTTTGTCCCATAATATTTGGTAGACCTTTCTTGAACACTGTTATTGCTAAGACAGATTGCAACAAATAAACTGCCAGTGTTAATTTTGGTGATGTGTCTCATGAATTCAATTTTTCCAAGTTTAGTAGATAACCCTGTAATAAAGAATTATCTAGTAAGGATGAAATACTTGGTCTTGGTTCTATTGTCGTTCCTCCTACTGATCCACTAAAACAATATTTGCTAGACCATGAAAATGATATAGCACTTGCATGAAAGAAATGAAATAGATAAAAATTTCTTTGAATAACAACCTCTCCTAAAACACAATTTGCCTATTGAAACTCTAGGAGGTCCACCTACACCTATAGGTGATCCTGTGTTTGAATTAAAACAATTGCCATGTTATTATTAGTGCTAAATTTTCAAAACATGAAGAAGAAATGTTATTAAAAATTCCGAGGAAGTATTGGGCTGCTATTGGATATAATCTTGATGGTCATAAAGGCATTAGTCCCACTCTACGCCAGCACAAGATTAATATGGAACGGGATGCTAAACCCGTTGTTGATCACCGACGACGATTAAATCCTAAGATGAAATAAGTGGGAAGAAATGAAATGTTAAAGCTTCTGGAAGCAGTTATAATCTATCCCATAGCTGATAGTAGATTGGTAAGTCCCGTTCACTCTGTCCCTAAGAAGCGAGGTATTATTGTTGTTCCTAATGATAAAAATGAACTTATCCCATAGATAATTGATACTGGCTATAGAACAATAATTGATTTTTGAAAATTAAGTAAAGCTACTAGAAAAGATCATTACTCTCTTCCATTCGTTGATCAAATGCTAGAAAGATATTTAAGCACACACACTTTTGTTTTCTGGATGGATATTCTCGTTTCTCTCAAATACCAGTGTCACAATTTGATCAAGAGAAAACCACCCTTACTTGTCCTTTTGGAACCTACGCCTATAGACGTATGCCTTTTGGTTTATGCAATGCACCTGCTACCTTTAAAAGATGTATGACTGCTATATTCTCTGATTTTTGTGAAAAGATTGTGGAGGTCTTCATGGATGATTTTTCCGTTTGTGGAACTTCTTTTGATGACTTCTTAAGACACCTTACTCGAGTTTTGCAGAGATGTGAACAAACTAATCTCGTCTCGAACTGGGAGAACTGTCACTTTATGGTTAATAAAGGTATTGTCGTGGGGCATAAAATATCTGAATGAGTTATTGAGGTGGATCAAGCTAAAGTTTATGCAATTGAGAAAATCCCACGTCCTAAAGATATTAAAGGTATTTGGAGTTTCCTTGGTCATGCTGGTTTCTATAGGAGGTTTATTAAAGACTTCTCAAAATTTCTAGGCCTCTCACTAATCTTTTTCAAAAGGATATTCCATTTGTTTTAGATGATAACTGTGTAGAAGCCTTTGAGACACTTAAGAGAGCCTTAACTTCTGCACCTATTGTTCAACCACCTGATTAGAACTTGCCTTTTGAAATTATGTGTGATGCTAGTGATTATGCTGTTGGTGCTGTCCTAGGACATAGAGTTGATAAGAAATTAAATGTTATAAATTATGCTAGCAAAACTCTAGACAACGTCCAAACAAATTATGCTACTACTAAAAAAGAATTTTTAGTAGTTTTTTTGCTTGTGATTAATTTAGATCTTACATCATTGATTTCAAAGTTATTGTTCACACTGATCATGCTGCTATAAAATATCTCATGGAAAAGAAAGATGCTAAAACTAGACTCTTAGGTGGGTTCTCTTGCTTCAAGAATTTTGTCGGTGCACTAGAGTGTTGGGCTGTCCAGTGCTCCTTTCTCATGCATGGCTAGTAGTAGCCACCCCTAGCGACAAGGCCTGGCAGGGAGGTGGCAGTTACCAGCACAGGATAATCAAGACCCCTGGAAAAACCTTGCCAGGACGGCCATCAAACCCTCAGGCAAGGCAAAGCCCTGGCAGGTCCCGACAAGGCAAAGCCCTGACAAGACGCCGCCAGTGCACAGGCCAGGTGTCGCCCTGCCTGGGCACGTGTCGCAGCACCGGCGATGGAGGGGCTAAGCGGTGCCGATGGGATGGGCTCCTGTCCCGTCCCGAGGACGGCCAGAGATGCCTGACGGTGCATTAAATGCGCATGTCCTACTTCATTAGTGATAGGTATGATAGTACTGTAGCTCTGTACACCCCGTGTACGCACTGTACGCCACTATTGGGATCCCCTTCGAGTATAAAAGGAGGCCCAGGGCGATACAGTAGAGGACTTTTGCACTTTTCGACCTTTGACTCCCACCTTTCAGCTCACACGCGTAGCAGCTCATAGCCCTCCTGTAGGGTTTTACGCATAATACAACCATGCAGGAGTAGGGGTTTACGCACCTTTGCGTCCCGAACCTGGGTAAAATCCCGCACGTTGTTCATCTGATCTGCTCTTTGTGTGAGCCTTCTTCCCAGCCGAATCGTAAAGGGATCCTCCTGGTCCCATAGTTATCGTTCCACTGACATATTTGGCATGCCAGGTAGGGGAAAGGTCGCATGAACCTTATCTGGTGGTCAGCACGCCAGCTCCCTCATCATCATCATCATCGCCATGGCCCCCAAGAACAAGGGCTTGATGGCGGTTGGCCCATCCGCATCCGGTATCCCCGTATCTACGCAGATAGGTGACGGTGTAGACGCGGGTGGAGGAGGAGGCGGAGGTTCAGAAATTCCGTGACGCTTCGGTGATCAAGGCCAAGCAAGTGGCGACACCCGCCGCGGCGACGCCCCTGGTGGTGTCTGGAACCCCCGCGTCATTGGATCTCAAGACGGAGTTGTACCGCCTGCGGGTGGTACAGTGAACTCCAAGGATGGGAGGATACCTTCAAGACGCCCATGCCGGTGCCTACGCCGTGACCTTCCCAGGACACGCGCGAAGAGCAGCACCAGAGTGCCCATGGTTCCCAACATCCCCACAGAAAAGCTCTTGCGCATCACTCCCAAGGTACGCGTGACCAGCGTGCTCGGCAGCATGCTAGTGGGAGTGGCGTGCCATCGCGGGACCGCGGCGGAGCTTCTTCTAACACGGTTAGGAGTCAGAGCACCTCGCGTTCCTCGCGCCGTTCGCTGCCGACCACGTCGGAAGATGCGATGGCGCGAGCATAGCTACTCCTAAACTTCCCTCCCGCTACGGAGAAGCTCGAAGAGTGGAGAGCTACCATTCAAAGCCTCCTCAGCCTCATAGACAAGTTTCGATCCACCGAGCCGGCTCACGCCAGCGGTGAAAAGGTCAGAGGTGGTGCGACCACGGTGCACTCTCCTTCACAACAGCAACACCGGTCACCAACTCGACGGAACGACGTATGTGATGGATACTCAACGGTGTCGTCTGATCCAATGACACGCCACGACCAGCGTCAAGTTCTTTGGGAACGAGGCAAGGAAGACGCTCGAACTGCAATCGAGCGGCGGCGGGAAGAGTGCCTTTAATCTGATAGGTGCGTGGGGCCCACTGTAGACAAGTCTGCGCCAGGGTATGCTGTGAGCCTACCTGACGAGGTGGGTTGCCTAGCGTTTACCCGTGAGCTGCGGTAGGTCCAGTGGCCCAACTTCCGCACGTTCAAGCCAGAGGTCCCAGGGAAATATGACGGCAAGACTCACCCTACGGAGTTCCTAAGCATCTACACCATTGCGTTGCAAGCTATCGGGGACCGTGATGACAAGATACTTGCCAACTACTTCTCGTTGACGCTCAAGCCCAATGTCAGGTCGTGGTTGGTGCACCTACCGGAGAATTCCATCGCCTCCTAGGCACACCTGTGCCATGAGTTTGTTGGCGCCTTTACCGGTGGCCACTAGGCTCGTGGTCAAGAAAGCGATTTGCACATCATCCCTCAGAAGGAGGGAGAGACTTTGCGCAAGTACATCCAAAGGTTCAGCCACGTGCATCGTAACATACCAGACGTTCATCCTGCTGCTATTATCAGCGCGTTCCATTAGAACATGTGCAACCGCAGGATGCAGGAAGAGCTGGCAATGAACAAGGTCAGGGATGTTGCCGAGCTCTATGCTCTAGAAGATAAGTGTGCTCAAGCTGAAGAAGGAAGGAGGCTCAAGCTCAAGAAAACTGCGGTCGGGTTCCTGCCATTGTTGGTTTCACCAACAATTCGCAACCTCAAGGTGACGAAGATGCTAGTCAACAGTGGGGCCAGCCTGAACCTGATCTCGCCTGATGTCATCCAGAGGCTGGAAATTCCAGATGAAGATCTCGAGCCAACATGCGCTTTCCAAGGGGTCAATTCAAGGAGGACTGAAGGCCAAGATAACACTGTCGGTGACATTTGGGAGTGATATAAATTTCAGGATAGAGAAGATCGTTTTTGACGTCGCCAAGATCTCATTTCCATACAACGGTATCCTTGGTCGCCCATCGCTGGCCAAGTTCATGACGGCCACCCACTTTGCCTACAATGTGCTGAAGATGCACGTGTCAATGAACATCATCAGGATCAACTCCGACAAGAAAGGTGCACTTATCTGCGCCAATCAACTCTACCGGGAGCCAGTTGCAGCACCTGCTGCCAAGGCACTTGCTCCTACCGCTAAAGCTCCCGAGGGGAACAAGACCAACAAGGCCTCTGGCACACATTCCGGCAAGCGCGCCTCCTCGGGGTGTTGTGCTCCCGTTGACGATGTGCCAAAGAGCTCCACCGGCAAGAGCAAGAAATCCAAGGCAGCTCCGCCAGAGTCTAAAAAGGTGCCCGCCAAGGAGCATGGTATGGGAGGAAGTTTCACCATAAGTTCCACCTTTGATGAAAAATAGGAAAGCGCGCTCATCGCCTTCCTGTGGGGAGAATGTCGATGTGTTTGCATGGCAACCATCTGATATCCCCGGTGTTCCCGGGAAGGTGATTGAGCACCACCTTGCCATTTGTCCACACGTGCGGCCCGTCAAGCAGAAGGTCTGAAGCAGGCTTTGGAGCGGCAACATTTCATTGCCAAAGAGATCAAGAAATTAGAAGCGGCTGGCTTGATCAGAGGAGTACTTCATCCAACGTGGTTGGCCAATCCAGTTGTAGTGCGCAAGGAGAATGGGAAATGGAGGCTATGTATGACTTCACAGACGTCAATAAAGCGTGCCCCAAAGATACTTTTCCCTTGCCGCACATCGTCCAGATTATGGACTCCACCACCGGTTGCGACTTGTTGTCTTTCCTTGATGCCTATTCAGGCTATCATCAGATTTTCAGGGCCAAGGAGACGAAGAAAAGACCGCATTTATCACCCCGTGTGGTACGTATTGCTTTTTTGCATATGCCTTTCAGGTTGAAAAGTGTTGGTTCTACATTTGCAATAGCAGTCCAGATTGGTTTTGAGCACCAGCTAGATAGAAATGTGGAGGCTTATATGGATGACATGGTGGTCAAAACAAAGGACAAGGCTACGCTCATATCAGACCTAGAAGAAACATTTGCAAATCTATGCAAGATCAACATGAAGCTCAACCCTCAGAAGTGTGTGTTCGGCATCCCATCCGGCAAGCTTCTCGGGTTCTTTGTATCTCAACGCAGAATTGAAGCAAATCCCGACAAGATAAAAGCAATTGAGCAAATTGAAGCACCAAGACGTGTCAAGGATGTGCGTCATCTTGCCGGCTGCATTGCTGCTCTAAGTAGGTTCATCTCAAAATCTGTTGAGTGCGCCCTACCCTTTTTCAAAATCTTGAAGAAGGCAGGTCCGATGAAATGGACTCCAGAAGCGGAGGCAGTGCTGCAAGATTTGAAGAAGTACCTCTCCTCTCCGCCAGTCCTAGTCACACCAAAACCACAAGAGCCATTGCTGCTATATCTAGCGGCAACAAATCAAGTGGTGAGTGATGCGTTAGTGGCTGAAAGAGAAGTTGATGAAGAAGCAGCAGCAGCGGCCGGACCGCCAAGCGAGAAGATGGGACATTCCCCGGAAGGGTCTAGTGCCAACAAGGAAGGATCTGCGCAGTTGAATGAGACAATTCAGAAGAAGAAAGTGGTGCAGCACCCAGTCTATTTTGTTAGCTCTCTTTTGTAGGGGGCTAGGTCAAGATAATCTAGCATGCAAAAGTTGCTCTTCAGCCTCCTTATGGCCTCGAGGAAGCTGCGCCATTACTTCCAAGCACATGAGATCACCGTTGTCACTCGCTTCTTGCTGTAGCGGATTTTGCGGAACCCAGATGCTACCGGCAGGATTGTGGAGTGGGCTTTCGAACTGTCAAGCTTTGGCATCTAGTTTGAAAGCACTTCGACCATCCAGAGCATGGCCTTGGTGGAGTTCATTGCCGAATGGACCCCAATGCCATATGAAGAAGTTCCAGAGTCAACTCTCCCCGGCAAGGAAACAAATCAAGAGTGGATCATTTATTTTGATGGGGATTTCTCGCTGCAAGGCGCTGGTGCTGAAGTATTGCTTTTCGCACCCACCAGAGAGCACCTGAAGTATGTGGTTCAGACGCACTTCTCCCAGGAGAGATCAACAAACAATACTGTCGAGTACGAAGGGTTGCTTGCCAGTCTCAGGATCACGACAGAACTTGGGATCAAGAAAATTATTGTCAAGGGTGATTCTCACCGTGTCGTTAGGCAGGTGAATAAGTATTATCAGAGTCCATTGATGGAAGCCTATGTTGATGAGGTGAGGAAGTTGGAAGAACGTTTTGACAGCCTGCAAATGGAGCACATTCCACGTGCAGAGAACAACGTTGCTGATGGCCTATCAAAGTGTGTTGCCCTTAAGTTACCCGTGGAACCAGGAACTTTCGTGCTCTGACTGACTCAACCATCCGTGACACCATCAACTGGACAAGAGAAGAGAAGAAAGTTGAGTTCCAGCAAGTATTTCCCGGCAAAGCCCCCAGAAGCCACCGGCGAGGAGGTTGTCGGGGACAACGTCAGGCTTGCCGGTGAGCACCGTGCTCCGACAGAGCCTCAGGCTCTTGCCATCAAAGCACATGCTCTTGCTTGGATTGCCGGGGGGAAATAGGCTCTGGTAGGGCCTCGGGCCCTTGCCGTTGAGACAAATGCTCCTCCAGCAAAGGATATGCCATTAGTCCTTGTTGTCGTGCCCTAGGCTCCAGCATGGGCACATCACATTGTCCATTTCCTTCAAGCAGGAGAACTTCCTTAGGAACAAGAAGAAATAGAGAAATGAGCCCGTCGGTCTAATATGTACCAGTTTGTGGACAACGTCCTATACAAAAAGAGGCCATACAGTGTGAAACTCAAGTGCATTCCTCGAGAAGAGGGACTGGAGCTGTCGGCAGAGATACATGGATGCACATGTGGCTCTCACATAGGGTCAAGAGCGCATGCCGGTAAGGCATTCCGGCAAGGTTTCTTCTGGTCCACTGCCCTCTAGGATGCAACTGTGCTCGTAACCAAGTGTGAAGCATGCCAGTTTCATTCGAAGAAATTGCATCAACCAGCTCAAGCCCTTCAGACAATCCCTCTCTCCTGGGCCCCTTTCCCCATGCTACTGGGGCTCTGAGTACTTGTACGTGGCAATCTACAAGTTCACAAAGTGGATGGAAGTGGAAGCAGTTAGAAAGGTGACAACATAGTCAGCCGTCAAGTTCTTCAAAGGACTAGTATGCCGCTTTGGTGTTCCCAAAAGGATCATCACTGACAATGACACACAGTTCACGAGCCGCACCTTCATGCAGTATGTCCAAGACCTTGGCAGCAAGATCTGTTTTGCTTCTGTTGACCATCCAAGGAGCAACGGCCAGGCAGAAAGGGCTAATGCTGAAGTGCTGCGAGGCCTCAAGAATAAAACTTTCGACAAGTCGCACAAGTGCGGAAGGCACTGGATTGATGAGTTGCCGGTGGTTCTCAGGTCAATCAGAATGGCACCAAATCGAGCTACCGGCCAGACACCCTTCTCCATAGTATATCTCGTGGAAGAAGTTCTCCCCATGGAACTCACATACCGGTCACCTCGAGTGCTGGCTTACGATGAGCTTGAGAAAGAGCAGTTGCGGCAAGATGACGCGACGCTCCTTGAGGAAGATCGTTAGGCTGCTATGCAAGCTGCACGCTACTAGAAAGCTTCGCACCGCTATCATAGCCGCAAGGTTCATGCCTGAAGTGTTGAGGAAGGCGATCTTGTTCTTTGGCGAGTTTAGTCCGCCAAGAATTCAAAAAAGTAGACACCAAAGTGGGAAGGCCCTTATCGGGTAGTGCGAGTCACCAGGCCTGGCGTAGTCCGCCTGGAGACCAAAGATGGCATGCCAGTGAGCAACTCCTGGAATATGGAACATCTTCGTAAGTTCTACCCCTGAGGAGCGGTTGCCGGGTCTCCGGGCAACCACCTTTTGTACAAGTCTTGCAGCTGAAGCATGTAATCCTTGGTACAGAGCCAGGCACATACCCTGTGCATTAGTTGAATAAAGCTAAGTGTTTTGCAGATCTTGTTCATTCTCATGTTTACTTTTGTACATGTTTGTCTAAGATATTGCATTACACTTACTCCCGGCAAGAGCTAACGGACCACCAAGGTTCCAGATCCATATTTTCTCTTCTTTCTTTTTCTCAAAGGACTGAAGGTTACCTCACGTGCAGCTTTGCTGGGGGGGATAGTGGTATGGATACCTACATGCGATGTTCAAAAAAATATTACCGGAAGGAGTACGGCAACGAAAAGATAAGTTGTAAAACACCAAGTTAATTCTTGTTTTTTTATTCTCCTTGAGCGATTTCGACTTCTGTTTGGAAAACCTGCATGCTAAGGAACCTTGTTGTGATTGGTCGCACACTTATTCTATTTTGAGTCCACTCAACAGTCTAGGTGGCCGCACTAAAAACACAAGGGCCTCTTGCCGGTAGCGGCCCCACCAGCAGGCTGCTAAAGTCCCGCATCTAGCGCTCGCGGCAAGGGTGTGCGCGCCGGCAAGCTCCCAATCAAGCGTTGGGTGAATACATACAGAAAGAAATTAAGCAAGGGGGATAACATAGCATCTGTTCAAAGCATAACAAGTCATATTACATAAATCTTGCCATGATTCTGACATAAGACAAATTGTTCTTGGCATGGGCAGCGGCGAGAAGTAAGGCAGCCAATCCCGATGATCGCCTTCAACCCGCTTGACTTGGCTTACCCTGTCGACGATAGGCACGACAAGTTCCTCAAACGCCTTGACGTCTACGTCCTTTGGCAAGCGGTCGAGGACGTTGGAGAGGTTAATGTCGGGGTTCTTGTGTGCCACCTTGACGAGCACCTTGCGGAGAACGGCCTGGCAGAGCTTGTGGGATTCGCTAGCCAGGTAGGATGCTCGGTCGGAGTGAAGCTGCTCCAAGGCCCCAAGCATGTAGTCAAAGAACATGGTCACCTTGGTACTCGTGGACACCCTGTCATCAGAAGAGTACCTGAAACCTTCCAGGACCATGGTAGACAGTTGTGTATCGAGCCTCTTTGCAACATCGACCAGCTTCTCAGTCCATATTTGTGTTCCCCACACATAGTCGTTGTGGGCGGCGACGACACTCTCGGCCAGCTCCTTCTCATCTTGGAGATCCTTGACCAGAGCCTTCTCACGGGTCCTGGTGATATCGAGAGTCTCGGTCAGCGTATCCAGCTTCATGTTCAGATCATCAATGGATCCGCGGGCTGAAGAGAGCTGTTTGGTCTTGTCGGATATGGTGACCTGCATCTCCATCAGGCTGTCGAGGGCTTTGTCTCTTTCAGACTTGAGTGGCGAGACCTCCTTACTGAGATCATCAAGGTCGGCCTCCAGCTTCTTCACCCTCTCCTCTAGCAAGTTCTTGGCAGCCCCTGCAGCTTCGACAGTGTCGACGCCTCCTTCAGCTTGACGGTGTGGTCTGCAGTTAGAGCATCGAGCGTCTCCTTGTGCTTCCGTTTTAGCTCTTGGGTCCGCCGCGTGACAAGCACCTCGATCTCCGCTTCCTTGCCGCGAAGCTTGTGGGCAAGCGCCTTCTCACGAGTGACAAGGTCTTCCTCATGGGCATCAAGCTCGATACGACGCTCCATCTAGCGAGCGTCCTCTACAGCAGCCCGTTGCTTGGCCTCCTCCTGCGCCCGCTTGGCATCAGACTACTGCATGAAGAGTTGGCTCTAGCCTTGGCTCAATTGTGCCTAGCCAGACTTCAGATCCTGGGAAGCTTGGGCGAACCAGGCCTAAGTTTCTTCGACACACTCTTGAATGTTGGCCTCAGCCGCTTCCATAACTACTGCCCTCGAGTCCAGTTTCTCCTTTCGAGCATGTTGAAGCGCTTGAAGCTTTCGGAAGCTATCGCCCATGGTCTGGAGGAGCTGATCTTCTTGGGATTTTTCTGTTGCTGGCACCTGGTTCATCAACAATATCGAGCCCGGCAGCAGTAATGGCCTCCTCAACAAAAGCATCCCCTTCAGATGGCATCCCGACGCTTGCTGTGCCGGGGATGCTGACGAACAAGCTATGGCCAACCCTGAGGTATCTTCTCGACGAAGGGGCTTCGGGTGTAGGCAGCTGGTCCCCGACGGCCGCCTCCCCAGCAGCTGGGCCGCCATGGTTGGTGTAGCGCTTGGCGCTCCTGCGACACGAATGCCGTCAATACGATCACTGGCCTCCTCACCGGCCCTATCGGCAGACTTCTTGGCGGCCTCCTCCCGCGTAGCCTTGGCAGCCTCCTCCCGCGTAGCCTTGGCGGCCTCGACACTAGCGACCTCGATGGCAGCATTCCTGGCAGCCTCCTCTTGTGCAACCTTGGCAGTAGCATTATTGGCGACTTCAGCAGCTTCAGCAACGGCGCTCTTGGAGGACTCCTCGGCAGGGATCCTCCTGGCCTCGGCGGCAGCATCCCTGGCGGTCTCCTCGATGACGGAGTCAACATCCATGCACTCTGCCGAGGGAATGTCTGAAGGACAAGAAAGCAAACCAAACAAGGTTGAGGTAGAAGTTCAAGAAGACAAAAAAATAAGAACACAATAACAAGTACCTACGCCAACCTCGGTTGCCGGCGTAGACCTGCCAGTGCCCGGACTTGCCGGCCCTTCCTCGTCATGGTAAAGCGCACTGGAGGAAGTCCTCATTGGGGATCCATCTCTGGGCGGCATAGACGATGGAGGCGGCATATCGGGGATGACCTCTGATGGTTCCTCTTGTCGCTGCTCTTCTCCTGCATGTCTGGTGATGTTAGCAGCAAAGATGCACACCCCGGCACTCACCAGCGGGAAGTGAGTAATGGACTCATGCTGGGGACTGTGCCCGGGGCTGAGTCAAGGGTTGCGTTGCGGGCTAGCCTTCGGGTTGACGGTGGCCGTACCTGGCGCACCTGAGCTGCTTGCCGGCGACTCCTCACTCTTCGAGGTCCTCGCCCTCTTCGCTACCCTTTGTGCCAATGTTTCCACATCCGTGTGGAGACAAGCCAAGGCAAAGCAAATGCATTAAGTAAAACAAGAAATTCAAAAGGCAAAAGATGCGGCAAGACCCTTACTCCTCATCTTCTTCTCCCGAGCTAAGGGCAGAGAGGTCAAAGGAGACTTCCGCCATGGTGCCCCTGGGGGGAGGTGGAGGGGTCCTCCTGGGTCGCTTGGCCGTGGCAGGTGCAGGTTGTTGATGACCTTCTTGCCGCCACGTGGCCTTGCCGACCATCCCCTTTCCGGGGACTGCACTGCTCGAAGAAGCTTGGCGGACCGGAATCCCAGTGGCGGCTCCGAAGGATGCGCCTCTTCCTTGTCACAAGAGACGGGGCCTCCTCGAGTAGTTCCTCCTCAGCTGTGTCTTCAGTAGGACGGCCCCTGGCAGATGTGCCACCTTGCTACTTGGTGGTCCCACCCTGACTGGCAAGACTTTCGTCCGGTACCATTTCCCCTCCGCGGGCTTCCTCTTCCAAGAAGACGGCGCTGCCAACCTTTGCGGCAAGTTTTGCTTCCTCCACCCTGCTGGCAATGTATGCCGTTTCTAGCTCGGTGGTGGCGCGAACGAGGCCCTCTTCTGCGCAGATGGCTTTCTCCGTCAGGTTATCAAAAAATTCTTGCGTCTGCTCTGCGGGTGGTTCAATCCAGGTCACGTCAAGGTTATGAGCGTCAAACCCCGGCATCATGGCAATGATTTGACCCAAAGCAAAATTGTTGCACAGAGGGATTATGCCTGCCGGCAGCTTATATACCACATCGCCCCTGAATAGTTTCTGACAAAGAGTTGCGCACTACAGAAACGTCAGATTGTTGTTCAGCCCGGGAGGCAGCCTCATGATATCTGCCGCGTTCCGAAATTCCCAAGTTGGCCTCCCCTTATACTGTAGAGGGGCGATGCGCCGGCGAACAAAATCGGTGCTATCATCTCTACGGTGAGGCCGACGTTTCTGAGGCAGTGAATCCTGGTGATCGCGACTGTGGGCTTCCCATCCTCAGGGTCGAGGGCACTCCAGTTGTCACCGTGCACCATCTTGGTTTGTCGCGGCAAGCAGAAAGGCTGGAAGTTCTCCTCCTGAATCTAGCACCATTTGCCTTGCCACTCATCCCACCTCTCGCAGTAGGCCCCGTCTGGTAGACCTCCTTGGTCCCTGCCCGTGGAATCCAAGCGACGACACCCGAAAGGTCTCCGCCTTCGTAGATACAGGGAGTAAAGTAATGGCAGAAAATGGCGGTGCTAGGAACTACTTTGGCAAAGTTTTCACAAAGGTGAGCAAAAACTGACGTACATGTCACGTTAATCGACGTAAAATCCAAGAGTTGGAAACTGTAGGTGAACATGATGTTGTTGAAGAAATCTAAGGAAGGGGGGGCAGAGCCCGCAGTAAAAATAGTTGGCAAAGAAATGATATTTATCCAGGCAGCCCCGGAAAGACCTGGACTCACGTGGGTGGCGGGATGCGTTGTCGTCTCCGTCGCCCACATACACTGGTATCACTCCCTCAGAGCGCCCGCGTCAAGCCCCATCGGAAAGACGACATGCTCCTTCCGCATCCTCACCATCTTGTTCTCCAAGACGGTTTCCGTATCCTTGCCCTTGCTAGCCTTGGGCGGCATGGTGGCTATGGAGGCGGGGGTTGGGGACGGAGAGGGCATGGAGGCATGGATGAATGGGAGGAGCTCTGTTTCGGGCTTGAGGAAGAAGATGATGGTGGTTCTCAGATTGGGAAATACGAGAGGTAAATGAGCAGCACCTCCTCGTTTTCCTTTTTATGGGGAAGGCGCGGGGCAGCCTATTTACTAAATTAATATAGAAACGCTTCGCGGGCGTGCTACTGTAACGTCCACGCCGCGCACGTATCCCACGTCTCGCATTCAATGGGCATCATGGGGAGGCGCAGTAAGCGCAATAATCACAACCGCAAGGCTCTACCACACATGCCTGTGAACTATTTGGGCCTAGTCCAACAATGCCTTGCACCGTGTGCGGCCCAAGCCCAGGGGCTCCTGTCGGTGCACTAGAGTTTCGGGCTCTCTAATGCCCCTTGCTCGTGCACGGGCAGTAGTAGCCACCCTGGCGACGAGGCCCGACAGGGAGCTGCCAGTTACAAGCACATGATAATCAAGACCCCCGACAAGACCTTGTAGGGATGGCCATCAAACCCTCAGGCAAGGCAAAGCCCCGGCAGGACCCATCAAGGTGAAGGCCCGACAAGGCAAAGCCCCGACAAGATGCTGCCACCGCATAGGCTAGCTGTCGCCCTGCCTAGGCACGTGTCGCAGCACCGGCGATGGAGGGGCTAAGCGGTGCCGATGGGACAAGCTCCTGTCCCGTCCCGAGGACGGTCAGAGATGCCTCACAGCGCATTAAATGCACCTATCCTACCCCGTCAGTGTTAGGTATGATAGCACTGTAGCTCTATACACCCTGTGTATGCACTGTACGCCACTGTTGGGATCCCCTTTGAGTATAAAAGGAGGCCCAGGGTAGTACGGTAGAGGACTTATGCACTTTTTGACCTTTGACTCCCACCTTCCATCTCACACGCGTAGCAGCTCAAACCGATGCTGTACCTGGAACCCTAAAACACCCATAATACAACCATACAGGAGTAGGGTTTTACGCATCTTTGTGGCCCGAACCTGGGTAAAATCCCGCGCATTGTTCATCTGATCTGCTCTTTGTGTGAGCCTTCTTCCCTGCCGAACCGTAAAGGGATCCTCCCGATCCCATAGTTGTCGTTCCACTAACAAATTTGATTTACGTATCACTATTAGAAAGGAGATGATAACCCCATAGCCAATAACTTGTCTAGGTTAGCAAATATTCTTGATGACCCACGACCTATTGATGATAGTTTTCCTGGTGAACAATAAGCTGAAATAAATGTTTCTCAAAACACTCCTTGGTATGCTGATTATGGTGACTATATTGTTGCTAAATATATACCACCTAGTTTCACATACCAACAAAAGAAAATTCTTCTATGATTTAAGACATTACTTTTGGGATGACCCACATCTTTACAAAGAAGGAGTTGATGGTATTACTAGACATTTTGTACCTGAGCATGAACGGGAACAAATCCTATGGAAATGTCATTCCTAAGCCTATGGAGGACATCATTCGAGAGATAGAACTGCTCGCAAGGTATTGCAATCTGGTTTTTATTGGCATACTCTCTTCAAGGATGCACATAAGATTGTCTTGTCTTGTGATGAATGTCAAAGAATTGGTAATATCGGTAAGCGTCGGGAAATGCATATGTATTATTCATTTGTTGTTGAACCATTTGATGTTTGGGGTTTTGATTATATGAGACCTTTTCCTTCCTCTAATGGGTATACTCATATTTTGGTTGTTGTTTGTTATATTACTAAGTGGGTAGAAGCTATTCCAACTAGTAGTGCTCATCATAACACCTCCATTAAAATGCTTAAAGAAGTTATTTTCCCGAGGTTTGGAGTCCCTGTATATTTAATGGTTGATGGTGGTTCACACGTTATTCATGGTGCTCTCCGTAAAATGTTTGCTAAATATGAAGTTGACCATAGAATTACATCACCGCATCATCCTCAATCTAGTGGTCAAGTTTAACTTAGCAATAGAGAAATTAAATTAATATTACACAAAACTATCAATAGGTCCCGAAAGAATTGGTCTAAGAAACTAGATGAAGCACTTTGGGCCTATAGAATAGCTTATAAAAATCCTATGGATATATCTCCTTATAAAATGGTATATGGGAAAGCTTGTTATTTGCCTCTAGAGTTAGAACATAAAGCATTTTGGGAAATTATAGAACTCAACCATGACTTCAAACTTTCTGTTGAAAAGAGGTTAGTTGATATTAGCTTACTAGATGAATGGAGAACCCAAGCTTATGAAAATGCCAAACTATTCAAACAAAAAGTTAAAAGATGGCATGACAAAAGAATCCAAAAGCGGGAATTCAAAGTTCAAGAATATGTTCTTTTGTACAACTCTCGTTTTCGATTTTTTTGTAGGAAACCTTCTTTCCAAATGGGACGGACCATATGTTATCGAACAGGTTTATCACTCTGGAGCAATCTAGATTAATAATGTCGAAGGTACTAACCCGAAGGTGGTCAATGGACAAAGAAATAAACACTATATCTCAGGTACATCTATTAATGTTGAAAGCAATATTATCCAAACCATGACACCGGAGGAACACGAAAAAGAAACCTTCTGAAACACTCCGGAATCTTGAAAAAGAGGAGGTACGTGATACGGTAAGTAAACGGACTCCGAAAAATCCACAAAAATATTTTTTGTCAGTTTGGAATATTAAAAAAATTAGGAAAATAAGAAATAAGCAGAAAAGCAACTGAGGTGAGCATGATACACCAGGACGCGCCTGCCCTCCCTGGCTCGCCCTGGTGGGTTGTGCCCTCCTCGGGCACTTTCTTGACTCCGCTTTCCTTCCATATTCTTGCTTCCCAAGATAAAAAAATTCTCTATATATCCCCGATTGTTTTGATCACCACATCACAAAAAAAACCCTGTTCTTGTTTCATGTTGTTTTCCTAACAGATCTAAAAAAATATCATCTCAGGATTCAGAGGGGGAGAGCTATGTTTCTAACTATATTGCAAACCCTAAGGTATATGGAGAGGTGGATCATTATGGATAGACCACAGATGAGGAGGAATATGGCAACATGAAGGAAACAAAGGATGATATCTCTAAGGAAGAGGATGACCAACTACCTCAGCCTGGAGACATGCATGTGGAATTCAACAAGTCAAGCCTCCCTAAAGGATACAAACCTAAGGTTCAATTTATTCCATCTCATTTTTTGCAGGAGAGCAAGGCGACATTATGCAGAAAGATATTAAAGCTCGAGTTTGAAAATGACGATCTAAGGGAGGAAAATTTTATGCTCAAGTATATGCTAAAGAAGAAGGCTACTTCATCACCACCACCTTCATCATCTTCACCACCAAAAGATACTTGAGTACATGGGTATGGGCACTCCCCTTGGCTCGAGCCAAGCTTGGGGGAGATGCCCTGGTATCATATCACCATCACTTTTTACCTTTACTTATTTTATTCCGATCCTTCACTATTTCGTAATTTAGTTTAATAGAACTTTAGTATAATCTATTTTCAAGTGCTAGTTTCATGATCTATCTATCTATGTAATCAAGTGAGAGTTATATAATAAAGTTTAGTTTGATCTCTTGCTTCTTTACTATCTTGTTGCAACCAAAATAAAAAGAAAACAAATGAAAAGGATCATATGCTAATCTTATGGTGAGTAATGACATCATATAAGGATAAATATAAGTGGTAAAATTTATTGGATATTGACAAACATAGCATTGGTCAATGATGTAATTCATGAAAGAATTAATTCTGGAAGAGAAGATTCACATGCAAATACACTATCTTGGACATCTTTTATGATTGTGAGCCCCCATTAAGTATCATATGCCAAAATTGTTGACGTTGGACAAGGAATACAACCTGATGATTTATGTTTCATCATATTCACATCAAAGTTATATTGTCATAGATCCTTCAACATGCTCAATATATTTTCTAGCCAAAAGTTCCGCACTAAGTAGAGATACTACTTGCGCATCAAAAAACCCTAAACCCAAACTCATGTTTTGAGAGTCCACCATACCTACCTATGGATTGAATAATATCCTTCAAGTAAGTTTTCATCGATGCACTAAGGAAATAAAAATTTATTCTAAATGTGTTTGATCAATTAGTGTAAGAGAAAATTGAGGGTTGTACGAACTTGTGACGGCAAAGTAATAAAAGAAACACACTGCATCATAAAGGTTGCTATCACAGGGGGAAACATAATGTGATGTTATTTTGCACTAAGGGATTACTCATACAAACTAAAAAGCGCATGACAACCTCTGCTTCCCTCTGCGAAGGGCCTATCTTTTACTTTTATGTATTTACTTTTATGCAAGAGTCAAAGTATTTTTTCCCTATTTATTTTTATTTTTCTCTTATTGCAGGCATCATGTGGTGAGGAAAAAGATCTAGGCACATATATCTAGTTGGATATGACTAAGCATGAGTTATTATTGTTGACATCACCCTTGAGGTGAATACGTTGGGAGGCAGAACTATAAGCCCCTATCTTTCTATGCATCCAGTTGAAAGTTTTTGCTCTTGGGTATGTTGTGAGTGTTAGCAATCATAGAAGATTAAATGATGGTTGAGTATGTGGACTTGCCAAAAGGCTCCGACACGAGAACCTTCTTGAAATATGATGAATTGTAGTTGGAAAGTTGACTGAGAACATAGTTTGTTGATTTTAAATAAGGTTAATGCTTTATAGTTCTATGTTGTGATGATTGGTTATTTGTTCATGAGAAGTTTTATGATAATGTTATAGAACAAAAGTTATATGAAAGAGTCCTATGATAAAGTTTGTTGATGCTATGACAATAAACATGATGCTACTATGTCCGTATTTTATTTTTATCGGCACCTCTCTCTCGAACCATGTTGACATGTTTTTTGATATTGGCTTTCGCTTGAGGACAAGTGATGCCTAAGCTTGCGGAAGTTGATACGTTCATTTTGCCTCATGATTTCCTACTATTATTTATAATATTTTTACACATAATAATATTTTATGGAGTAATTCTAATGCCTTTTCTATCATAATATGTGAGGTTTGCACAAAGAGGGAGAATGTCGATAGTTAGAATTCTGGACCTGAAAAAGTATATTAGAGATACCTATTCTGCATATCCTGAAATGATCTAAAACTTCATGGAGAATTATTTTGGAATATATAAAATTTACTAGAGCAAATAACTATCGGAGGGGTCCACCTGGTGAGCAAAAGACACCAGGGCGCATGAGCCCCCCCCCCAAGCGCGCCCTTGTGGGTTGTGCTCAGCCAACCCACCTCCGGTGCCCATCTTCTGGTATTTAAGGGTTTTAGACCTACAAAATATCAAGAGTGGACTTTCGGGACTGGATGCTGCCGTCTCAAGGCGGAACTTGGGAAGGAGCACTTTTGCCCTCCGATGAAGCGATTTCGCCGGGGGATCTTCCCTCCTGAAGGGGGAAATCGAAGCCATCGTAATCACCAACAACCCTCTCATATTTGGGAGGCCAGTCTTCATCAACAACTTCAACATCACCATCTCCTCTCAAACCCTAGTTCATCTCTTGTGTTCAATCTCTGGACCAGAATATCAGATTGGTAACTGTGGGTGACTAGTAGTGTTGATTACATTACTTAGTTGATTGCTATATGGTTTATTTGGTCGAAGATTATATGTTGAGATCCATTATGCTATTTCATACCCCTTTGATCTTGAGCATGAATATCATTTGTGAGTAGTTACCTTAGTTCTTGAGGTCAGGGGAGAAGTCATGTTGCAAGTAATCATGTGAACTTGATATGCGTTCGATATTTTAATGATATGTATGTTGTGATTCCCTTAGTGGTGTGATGTGAACGTCGACTACATGACACATCACCATCTTTGGGCCTAAGGGAATGCATTGTGGAGTGATTATTAGATGATGGGTTGCTAGAGTGATAGAAGCTTAAACCCTAGTTTATGCTCTAGTTTGTAAGGGGCTGATTTGGATCCACATGTTTAATGCTATGGTTAGATTTCATCTTAATAATTTTCACGTATTTGCGGATGATTGCGAGTGGGTTAATCATAAGTGGGAGGTTGTTCAAGTAAGAACATCACCCAAGCAGCGGTCCACCCACATATCAAATTATCAAAGTAGCGAATGCAAATCAAACCAACATGATGAAACTGACTAGATGAAATTCCCGTGTGCCCTCAAGAATGCTTTTCTTATTATAAGAGAGCATATATATACCCCTTCACCACACCCCACTCACAAGAGAAGAACCCAGAATAGTTCCCCACTTCCCATATCCAAAGTTCTGAGAAAGAACCACCTACCCTTGTGTTGAGATCAAGATCAGCCACTCCAACCATATGTATCTTGATTTATAGACTCCCCAAGTTGTTTTCCACCTAATCAATCTCTTCTACCAAGCCAAATCTGTGAGAGAGTGATTGAGTGTTGAGGAGTCTATCATCTTGAAGCACAAGAGCAAGGAGTTCATCACCATTATCAAGCCTATTACCTTTTGGAGGGTGATGCCTTCTAGATTGGTTAGGTGTTGCTTGGGAGCCTCCTAATTCGTGTTGTGGAGTTGACCCAACAAGTTTGTACGGGCAAGAAGATCACCTACTTCGCGAAGATCTACCCATAATGAGGCTAGTCCTTCATTGACGGAAGCCGTTATGGAATAGTCAAGGTTGCTACTTCGTGGATCCTGATGGGTGGAGCCCTGCGTGGAATCTCACGACTGTTACCCTCCATGGGTTAAAGACTCCACAAACGTGGATGTAAGATAGCGCCACCTATCGAAACCACGGGAAAAATCTTCATGTCTACATCTACGTTTGATCATCTGCTCTCTACCCTCTTACATATGCTTGTCTTACTTTCCGCACCCATGATTGTTTGTTAGCATGTGTAGGGTGCATTAGACTTGTCATTTTTGCTAAAATCTGCCA
Organism: Hordeum marinum; assembly: GCA_022496015.1. Classification (NCBI taxonomy): domain Eukaryota; kingdom Viridiplantae; phylum Streptophyta; class Magnoliopsida; order Poales; family Poaceae; genus Hordeum; species Hordeum marinum. The sequence goes on from CM039672.1 coordinate 116,056,507, forward strand.
ACCAATTAACTTGGAAATAGGTTAGGTTTTAATTCTTGCAAGTCGTCTATTCACCCCCTCTAGACGTATCTTCTATCGATCCCTTCAATGTAGCATTGGATGCTAGCTGGATAATATGGACTCAAAAAGATTTTGTCGGATTCGACGTAATTGGATCTGACTCGAGATAAGGTCTAGGCTGGACAGACGCAATTATGAGACACAACGATAGGTCTTCTATGAGTCTCTATTACAACATATGTTCTATGTACTCAGTGTCGGTGTCAAAACCGGTGGATCTCGGGTAGGGGGTCCCGAGCTGCGAGTCTAGAATCGATGCTAACTAGGGACGAAGGAGACGGTGTTTAGATAGGTTCGGGCCCTCCTATGCAGGTAAAACCTTGTGTCCTGCTTGATTATATTGATGTGTATGAAGGTTACATAGTTGATCTACCTTGAGATCGGATAGCTAAAACCCTAGATGAGTTTCTCTGCCCTAGAATCTAACCCCCCGGTTTATATAGGCATGGGAGAGGTACCTAGGGTTTACACATGATAGGTATCCTGACGGGGATGGAGATGCCGATTTCCTCATCTTTACTTGGAGTGCACGATGCTCCTTCGAGACTTCCTTCTAGAACACAGGGTCATGGTGTATCCGGCCCTTCCTGTGATAGTCAAAGAGTGGCCCACTAAGCCGGACTATTGGATATAGGCCAACGACCCAAGGACCCCTTAGTCCAGGACTCCCTCAGTAGCCCTCGAACTAGACCCCAGCGCCAGGGATCATGACACCAGCAACTTCGTGTGATCAGAGTCTTCGGCTGGCGGGGTGAGTTCCTTTTTCCCCTTAATAATCGGCCGACAATAGTTCGGTCATTAATGACGTTTATTTCAACTAAGCATACAGTCGTTCGGACGCCATGCATTGCTCAGCCTCGAAGGCCATACGTCAAAGTGTGAACAGTTTTTCCTGACAACCTTTATGACGGAGGTCATGACTTATTACGATCGCCAAGCCAGTTAAGAAAAGTTGGTTACCGGTTCGAGGCCGTTTCTCTATTGGCACGTCTTGTCAATGTGTAGATAGTGCCCCATTTATTACGGGATATGATTAACGCCTTATGTTTGGGATATAACCTTGTGGAGAGACCCACCCAAGAGGGGACGGGTCATGCCTGGCGGCTCATAGTCAATACCGTTAAATTGTGCCTGAGGATTGTAGACAAGGCTACATGGCGACTTACCAGACGGGCCAAGATGGAGGCCCAGAGACGAAAGATGGCGTGAGACTTGGGCGTGTAAGCCGCCCGGGAGACTGCTTGCCCAGGAAGGCAAGGCGCCTTAGAGATTAGATCAGACACCTTGTGTAAGACGGTCTGGACTCTTGTAACCCTAGGGCCTCGACCCACCTATATAAAGGCGAGTCCCTGGGTGGCTTAGGACAGGAAACAATTAATCGATAGCTAGGTCAAGTGAATCCGCTCCCTTGTAATCGATACTCCATCGATACAACACAAAGCAGGACGTAGGCTTTTACCTCTTCCTGAGGGGCCGAACCTAGGTAAGCCCATGTCTCTTGTCCCGATTAACCCCTTTGAGTCCACCGCCTTAGTGATGGCCTCGAACCTAAGTCCTAGGACATCTACCGTGACAAAACAACGACAGTTGGTGCCCACCATGGGGCTAGCATGCGGTGGTGTGGAGTTCTCGAAGGGCTCTCTCCCAAGGATCAAGGTATATGCCGTCGGCATGATAACTAAGAGCCGCCGCAGCAAGCTCTACATCGATGATGCTGGATGGGCGCCGGAGGCCGACTCAATCGAGTACGGGTACCGGGTTCCCTTCGGCAAGATTCACGTGTTCATTGGTAAGATCGGTAGATTTATGCCCAGGCCAGACATCTGTGTTGACCACGTTGAGACAACCCGGTGTGCGCAACCTGCCCGTGTTCAACCCGGGCGGAGGAGCGTCTTCATCGGCTTCAAGCAAGCCATGAAGACTTTGTGTCAGGGGGAAATTTTGTCCTCTCAGATGAAGGGTCGTCCAGTGGAGATGCGGAATCAATCTACCAGCTTCATGACGGTGGGCTTGGGGGCTTTGCCGATGGCAACAATATTTCAGAGCCCTATGACCCGCCAAGCCGAGCCACAGTCTTCATGGCAGGCTTGGCGCCGGCTTTCAACAACACGATGTCCAGCTGTCGGGCCTCCCAAGCCGCCGGCTCAGCTCTTGCTAGAACTGATGGAGGAGTTAACAACCTTAATGGCCACTATAGTAACAACCAGAAATCAGGCAGAGCGCAACGCCGAAATCACCAGGATCAAGGGACTGATGGCTCAGTCCCAGGAGGATATCAACACGTTACAAGTCCATATGAACGTTGAGTCGGAACATTTAAGGGAGGAGGCTCTCCGATTTAGTTTAGACCAGCATGCTTCAGAGGCTGTTCTTCGGAGGAGGACTCAGGTCGGCCTCCCCTTGCAGCTTCAGCACCGAAACCTCTTCAATACCCCTAGGGCAGGGCCGAGCGCGTCGCAAGTTGTAACCCAGGACGTAGAGGCGCCGCGGTAGCCAGACCGGCCTAGGAGGGATCGGACCCCACCCCGACACCTTGTGACACCACCTAGCCAGTATTCTACCCTGGTGGAGTAGATGATAGCAGTGGCTGCTAGACTCAATGCACTCCCCTTCGTCGAAGGGATGTCGTTTGCTGAGGAGTCGCAGAACGCCATTGGATTGCTACAGACGGCGGTGGCTCAGCAGGAAAAGTACACATACAACCAGAGTCGTGTGCACTCCACGCCCATCCCAAGTCGTAGCTATAGCCGACGCATAGAGTCACCGACAATTTCCACCAGCGAACAAAGACGCAACCCGCCCAATGATAACTCGCCTTGAATTAATGCTCAGGTGATCGTGGATAGGGGACGAGCTCATCGGGGATCAACTCCAGTGACGGATTATCCGGTAATTCCTGGGCCAGCTCCAACAACCCCGTCCACCTTAGTGGGAGCCGGCGTCTCATCCAGGGGCGTTGGTGTGCCTTGCCTGACGACGGTTCTACGGAACGAGCGTTTGCCCAAGGACTTTAAGGGGCCATGCAAGGTGACTAACTATACGGCTGATTTACCACCTAAGGTTTGGATTGAAAGTCAATTATGAGCTCGCCATGGAGATGTTGGACGTCAGTGAGGCGGTTTGTGAAAATTACTTCATAATGATGTTCGAAGGACCAGCTCGCACGTGGTTAAAGGGTTTTCCTCCCAATACCATTGCGTCTTGGGCCGAGTTGAAGGCACGTTTTATCAAGAACTTCCAGGGAACATGCAAGCAGCCTATGACAATTGTAGATCTTGACCATTGTGTATAGCATGAGGATGAGTTGGCCCATCATTGGGTCCGGCGAGTTTCAACAGTTGTCCACTCATCCGAGAACATCTTGGCGTCTCAGGCGGTTCTGATTTTAGAGAAAAACTGTCGCTTCTTACCCCTTAAGCAGAAGCTCGAGCGGCTGAAGTGTTCTTGTCAAGACATTGGTGATCTTATGATGGCTCTCACAAAGTATGCAGATTTAGATACTGCTAAGGATCCAGGCTCCGATGATGAGAGACTGACTAAGGGTAAGAAGAATAGCAGTGGCAAGAGTCAACAGCAGAACGGGGTTAGAAATAACAACCCGGGCAAGAGAGAATCCAGATGGCAGGTCAGAGCTTGTGGCAAATGCCAACACTGGGAATAATCATGACAAGGGTAATGGTAAGCCTCCCTTTAACAAAGGTAAAGCCCCCTTTAACTTAGAGGAAATGCTCAGTAAGCCTTGCCCGGAGCACATCCAACCCGGCAGGCCACCAGGTCACGCGTGGATGGACTACAACATTATGCGGGAGTTCTGGAACTACAGCCTTAACCAACATCGCAATAACGGCCATGGGCCGTAGGGCGGCTCAGGTCTAGGCGGCTCAAGGACAGGCTTCGATGGAGGCGGCTCAGGTTTAGGTTATCAGGGTTAAGGCAACCAAGGTGGTCACCATCAACAGTCTGACAACCGCGGTCAACAACAAAACAACCAATCAGGGTATCAGAGTAACCCGAAGCAACTCAATGGAGGCCGGTATCATGTTTTCACTACAAGCCTGGACAAACGGGATCAAAAGCTACACAAGAGGGCAGTCAACACGACAATGTCGGCTCTCCCATAGTATTTGAAGTGGCCTGAGTATCCTATCTCATAGAGTACGGAGGATCACCCGCTACAGATTATTAATCCAGGGCACTTGGCACTTGTGGTAGCACCTCAGGTAGGAGGTTATAAGTTTACAAAGGTACTGATGGATGGTGGCAGTAGCATCAACATCCTGTACTATTACACTTTTCCCCGGATGGAGCTAACTGACAAGGCCCTTAAGCCGTCATCAACAGTTTTTCACGGTGTCATGCCAGGCAAGTCGGCTTACCGAGTGGGAAATATTGCTCTTGAGGTGGCATTCAGAGATGACTATAACTATAGGGTGGAGACTTTGTGGTTTGAGGTGGTGAAAATTAAGAGCCCATATCACGCCTTATTTGACCGACCAGCTTTTGCACAGTTTATGTCCAGGCCCTGTTATGTCTACTTACAGCTCAAGATGTCGGCTCTCAAGGGGACGATAGTGGTGCATGATGATCAAAAGGTGGCTCTTGAATGTGAAGAAGGGGATGCGGCTTATGCAGAGTCAAGTTGTGCTGATGGGGAGCTTAAATTTTTCAAGGCCAATGTTGATCCGACGGATATGACTCTGTTGACGAAACCCAGCACAGAGTCTGAGCCGCCCCTGAAATTTGTGGCGGAGGATACAAATCTGGTGGACTTTGCTCCGGGCGAACCATCGAAGCAGTTCACTATTGGGGCTAACATGGACCCCGCATAGGAAAGCGTGCTCATCGAATTCATCCGTGAGAATCAGGAATTTTTTGAACGGAAGCCTTTTGACATGTCGGGTGTACCAAGAGAATTGGTTGAGCACCACCTTAATGTGGATCCCAAGTTTAAGTTGATTAAACAGTTCCTTCGTCGTTTCAAAGAAGAACGACGTAAAGCAATTGGAGAAGAGGTGGCCTAGCTCTTGGCAGCAGGGTTCATCGTGGAGGTTTTTCACCCGGAGTGGTAAGCAAATCCCGTGCTTGTGTTTAAAAAGAACGACACGTGGCGGATGTGTGTGGATTACACAGATCTTAACATGGCTTTTCTAGATGACCCGTTTGCTCTCCCCTGTATCGACCAAATTATTGATGCAACAGTGGGTTGGGAGAGTTTATGCTTCCTGGACACTTATTCAGGTTATCATTAGATCAAGATAGCAGTTAAGGACCAAGAGAAGACATCTTTCATAACACCTTTTGGAACTTTCTGCTATGTCTCTATGCCTTTCGGGCTTAAGAGTGCGCAGGCAACTTATCAACATTGTGGGCAAAATTGCCTTCATAGTCAGATTGGGCGTAATGTTCATGATTATGTAGATGATATTGTTGTTAAGTCAAGGAAGAAGGAGACTCTGCTCGATGACCTGAAGGAGAAGTTTGACAACCTACAGGTCTACAAGATGATGCTTAACCCGGCTAAGTGTGTTTTTGATGTTCCTACAGACAAGCTTTTGGGTTTCTCAGTCTCAGAGCGACGTATTGAGGCTAACCCGGATAATATGTCATCATGTCATTGTCTAAACCGGCGAGTGTTAACGATGTGCAGTGCTTGGTGGGTCATATTGCTGCTTTAAGCTGCTACATCAGCTGCCTGGGCGAGACGGATATTCCTCTATCTCAGATAATGAAGAAGATGGGTGACTTTTTCTGGAGCAAGGCTACGGACGAGGCGCTTGAAGCACTCAAGAGGCAGTTAGCTGAGCTGACGGTCTTGGCTGGTCCGGCTAAGAAAGAACCTTTGCTATTATACGTGGCGACTAATAACACGGCAGTCAGCGCAACGGTTGTTGTGGAGCATAAGGAGGTAATGAAAGAGCATCCAGTCCAGAGGCCGGTTTACTACGTCAGCGAGGTCTTGATAGAGTCCAAGCAAAGATACCCTCATTCGTAGAAATTGATCTATGGGGTGTTCATGGTAAATTGCACGTCGAAACATTATTTCCTTGGACATCAGATCATGGTGGTTGGCTCTTCTCCTTTGGGAGATATCATTCGAAATAGAGAGGCTACAATCAGGATTGCTAAGTGGGCACTAGAGCTTGAGCCCCTCAATTTGAAGTATGTGCCTCGTACGGCTGTCAAGTCTCAAGCCTTGGTGGATTTCATAAATGATTGGACGTAGAGTCAATCGCCATAGGAGAAGCCAGAAAATACATACTGGACAATTCACTTGGACGGGTCCAGACAATTGGAAGGATCAGGGGCTAGGGTTGTCTTAACCTCCCCTAGAGGTGACAAATATTGTTACGTGTTAAGGTTAATGTTTCCTTGTCTAACAATGCAGCTGAGTATGAAGCTTTGCTTCACGGGCTCCGTGTGGCTAAGGAGATGAAACTGAGCCGGGTTAGATGCCTGGGTGACTTAGACCTCGTGGATCAGCAAGTCTCCGACACGTGGGATTCCAAAGACCCACGGATGGCGGCTTATCGTCACGCGGTGGATATCATCGCTGGCCACTTCAAGGGTTATCAGGTGGATCATATTGACCATCGAAAGAACGAGGCGGCTGATGCATTATCAAGGCTGGGATCTCAACGTAAGCCAGTGCCACCTAATGTCCTTTCGGACGTGTTACATCACCCCTTTGTTAAATTGCTTTCTGAGGAGGATCTAGCTATACCTGACCCAGAGGGGCAGCTGGTGGTGGTTCGACATGTTGTTCTTGACTGGACGTTACCTTATCTGGCATATCTAACCCGCGGCAAGTTACCTGAGGACGAGATCTTGGCGAGGCAGATCTTGAGGCATTCTAGGTCTTTGACTATCATCAACGGTGAGTTACATAAATGCAGCGTAACTGGTGTTTTTTAGCATTGTGTTTCCTTCGAAGAAGGTAAGAAGATTCTAAATGAAATACACACCGGTGACTGCGGTCATCACGCTGACTCAAAGTCATTGGTGTTAAAAGCTTTCCAGCACGGTTCCTTCTGGTTGACGACTCACAAGGATGCAGAGGACCTGGTCACCAAGTGTGATGGATGTCAGAAATTTGGATGACGTGCTCACGTGCCGGCTCAAGAATTGCGGATGATTCTAATAACCTGTCCATTTACAATCTGGGGGCTTGATATGGTTCGACCGTTCAAGAGATCTAAGGATAAGAAGACCCACCTTCTAGTGGCGGTTGACAAGTTTACCAAGTTGGTCGAGGTAGAGCCGGTGAGCAAGTGTGATGCGGCAACGGTGGTTCAATTTGTCAAAAAGTTGATTTACCGTTGTGGTTACCCTCACAGTATCATCACGGACAACGTAACAAATCTATCCAAGGGAGCTACGAAAGCATTTTGTGAAAGTGAACACAACCGGCTTGATGTTTGTGTCGTCGCTCATCCGCAGTCCAATGGTCAGGCGGAACATGCCAATCAAGAGATCCTGAGAGGGATAAAACCCCGGCTTATGGTTCCTCTAGAGAGAACACTGGGTTGTTGGGTAGAGGAGTTGCCATGAGATCATTGGAGTATTAGAACCACCCCCAATAGGTCAATAGGCTATACGCCTTTCTTCATGGTTTATGGTGCAGAAGTCAATCTACCAAGTGATATTCATCATGACTCGGCTAGGGTGGTGGCTTACGTGGAAACTAACAATGAGACGGCACGTCAGAACGCGTTAGGACTTTTGGATGAAGAGCGGGATCTTGCAGCAACACGATCGGTGATTTACCAGCAAGACCTGCATCACTATCATAGCCGCAGAGTCAAGACGCAAACGTTTCAAGAAGGCGACTTGGTGTTACGTTCGATTCAAGATCACACAAATATGCATATGTTATCTCCCCCTTTGGAAGAACCTTTCGTGGTAATAAAAAATCTCAATAATGGGTCATATTACCTCATTGATGTACGAGACGAGTCAGCTACCTCTAGGCAGGAGACCAACAGGCCGTGGAATATTGCTCATCTCCGGCCTTACTACACTGTCATCAACTTTCATCAATGTACATACATCCATCATTATAAATACATTTTTAATATAATAAAATTGGCATCCCTACAAGACAGGGCTTCTGTCGTTTCTTCAGACAAGATTGTGCAAAAAACTTGATACTTCAACAAGGTCACTTAGGGGCTTCCAACCCAATGGGTTTAGCTTCCACACCCTCTTGATCGGCTCTTCAGCCACCGCCTGACCGAGTGAAACCTGCATGTATGCTGATGCCACTCCACCAGGTGACCCGCCAAACTCTTACGAGTTAATCTCAACTAAAGACCCTGAGCTGATCAAAGTAGTTGACAGTCAATATTCACATGAGACCCTGTACTGGTTAAGGTTAAAACGTCGGCTTATGTCATGTGAGGGACGGCTTACGGAAAGAGAGGATAAACTCACCTATCTGCTACAGTCTCTTCACCTTGTCGCCCGTTTGTACTCTTATTCAGTCAATCTTTTTAAAGACCCTGAGCCATTTAAGGTTAAAACAAAGGATTTATGTCACATGAGAACTGGCTTATGGGTCTAGGGTACTCATACCCTGCTGTGGCCTCTCCATTATATGGCTCGTTGTACTCTTAACAGTTAATCTTTTTAAAGACCTTGCGCTGTTAAGGTTAAAACAACGAATCTGTGCCATGGGAGAGCCGACATATGAGGTTAGGGAAAACTTGCCTAAGTTTTTGAAAAAAGAAAAGCAAGATCATAAAGAAAGAGATTTAACATCTTTGGGTTGTTCCATTAAAGACGCCTTAAAAATGATGGAAAATATATTCTCTGTCTTGTTTGTTTTCGCAGGCCTTGGCTTTTATGATAAGCCACCGTCATGTGCGAAGAAAGATGATTATGGCCAAAAGGAAACACGGATAACCATATAAAGTTATTCAAACTCAAAACATGCATGATAGCATGACAAAGGCAATCAAGTTTTAGCTACGGTATCACAAAGCTCTTGAAGATCCCAAAATCTGTGAACTTCAATTTTTTTGAATGACTTATAACCCGGTGGATCAGCGCCGAGTTACCTTGATACCGGGACAACTTTTTTAAATAGCGGCCGGGTCATCCTGCATCGGGTCTTCAATTTCTTTGATCTGAAGGTTGTCCACATCCCAGTTGTAGTTTATTAAGGTTTCAAACTGAGCATCATCATCAAAGATGGGACACGGGTCAATGTCAGGAGCAAAGAGGTGCTTACGACATGTAGAAATCAAGTCTTTGGCTTCAAAAGTTGGTCCGCGCACTCATTTGCTATCCGCGTTGTAAGCCGCCTGATATGAGGTCAAGTCGATCTCGGTGATGAGTGTAGACTCAAGCACTCGGGAGGCCTTGATACACTTGGCATAGTCTACTTGGATAAATCCGGATCCGTCATCCTTCCACGACGGGAAGGCTTCCATCATCTCTTAATGGTAAGCTCAGGGGAAAAAGCCAATGACCGGCTTAACGCAGCCATTGCGCCCTTACGGGCGGCTGATCGTTTTAGCTCTTCAATTTTCTTTGGGAGGGTGGAGAAGAATTCTATGACCCCCTCCATGAATTTGGGGATGCTTTTTCAGTCAGCATAGCCTTGATTATGCAAAGGGTCCCGCAATACAGCTATTCTGTTAGAGAATATATTGCTTTTAGCTTCAATAAGCTGTTGGAGGAAAGCTGGCGGCTTCTCTTGCTTGCAAAGAAAATCAGATGTTGTAAGCCGCCTAGAGAGCTTTTTCAGCACACTATGGAGTTTTTCTGAGTTGAAAAAAATACTTACCAAAGATGGCAGCGGTCATCAGAGATATATGATGCTTGAGAGCGGCTAGCTCTTCTATCACAAGGTTTAATTTTTCTTGAGCATCTTCTGCACACTTAGTTAGGGTGGCTTGTTCAGTTTCAATGGATTTTTGAAAGCTTCAAAATCCTCCTTAACTTTTTCAAGCTCTATGATGGACAGCCGCTATTTCTCTTCCGCCTCAAACCGGACGATCTTTGAGAAGCCAGATTTTCTCTAAGGCCAGTCAGGTCAGACTCGGCCGTGTTCAAAGCTTCCTGCATAGCGCAAACATTCTTCATAAGTTATTTTCTAGGCCGCTAAGGTGACACATTGGTATTCAGAGGTGATGAAGCAACAATATTACAAGTCTCAAGCAGATTGCAAGCAATATACTTGACACTTGGGGGCTAATGTCTATCGTTTTTCTCAATGACCACAACACTGGAAAGCCCTTGGTCATCTTATAGAAGATAAGCTGGCACTTGGGGGCTACAATCGGCGCTTTTCAATATAAAATTCCGGCTCATCCTTAGCATAATGACCTGGACTCGGAGGCTACACTTGGTGTTTCAAAAATAGTAAAGCACCGGCTTATCATTTGCATAATGACCCAGACTTGGGGAATACAGTTGGATCCTATTTTAAATGCAGTACTGGCTCATTATTTATAATGACCCGTTCCTTGGGGGCTACATGCCGAGCTACTTGCAACATAAGAAAAATTGAAGATCTGGTCTATAACACTAAACCAGATCTTGGGGGGTACACAAGGATATAAGGAAAGGCAAGATAAGGGGAGTACCACGTATTTTTTCTTAATCAGCCCAACAAGGTTTGTTTCATGTTGCGGCTCACAGAAAGGCAGTTCAGGTAACCAACATGTAATTCATCAGGAGTCAGCTTTTCCAAGCTAGGCAACTCAAAATCAATCATCTCCCTCTCTGGTGAGGGTGCCTCGTCCTTATTAACATGTTTTGCTAGCACATGAGAAGGACCTAGGGAAGTGTAACCCGTCCCAATGACAATAACTTCTTGAGGAGTTATGTCTTGAGTTGTTGGTAAAGTACTGTGCGGCATAGGATCAACTTCTGGAGGAGCCTCCGGAGCCGACATGTCAAAGTCAGTTGGCTCAGTATGTGGAGGAACGTCCTCAGGGGTGCCTTTTTCAACCTCCGAAGGCTCAACATGAGCTTCAAGGGAAGCCGACTTGGTATTCTCTGGCTGTTGGGTGATAGGAGGGACGGATAACCCACTCACCTTCCTTCGTTTAGCTTGAGCCCTACAAGAAAGGATGTTATTCTACAAGCAGAGGTAACGATAAAGAGTATTAATATATACTAGGAATCATCAAGAATTCATACTCTGGGTTGATCTTAAGAGGAGGCAACTTGGAGGCAGTTGAGTAGCCAGAAGCAGGGCGTGATTCCTGAATAGTTAACAGTGTGAAAAAAAAGTAAGTTATAATGCAAAAACAATATACAGACAATGGATTCAGTTGAAGGAATACCTTAGTGCACCGTTTCCTAGGAGCCGGAGAGTTTGGCAAGCCGGCCAAAAGATCCTCAGAGCCGGTGCTCCGGGTTTGACGTCTGGTATCATCTTGCTGTTTCTTAAAAGGAAAGTTAGGATCCAAGTGAGCTAAAAGGGCGTGAACATTTTATCTTACGAATAGTCGACCATATTCTCTTATTGGGAAAGGTTCTGAGTTGGAGGAGATGGTAATTACCTCTGGAGCATCAACATGGCTTTTCTCCGCTTCTTCCTATGAACAATCATTGTCAATGAGTTGCATAAAGAGAAGGCCAAGAGAGTCAAGTTCTACCTCCCAGCCGTCAAGCTTGAGCAGTTCATGGGTAGAGGTTTTCTTCGTACGACCCAGAGTGCGGGTTTTACCCGCCTTAGTTTTCTTCTTCGAAGGGGCAGTACATCTCTTTTTCTAGAAAAGAGAGTCGACCTGCATATAAGTCGCCGGGAGGTTAAAAGGAGTAATGCAGAAGGTCAAGAAGAAACAAGTAACTTGCTGGAAAGGATTCTTACATCTAGAGCCGGGTTCGTAGCAGAGAAAGGGCTCAACCAAGTTTTATTGCAAACATCTTGAGGTTTGCCTAGAAGCGACTTGACGATCGAATTGAGATCTTGTTCTGTCAAATGTGTGGTGTTGAAACGAAGAGGGTCATCCACTGCACCTGTATACTCACACATAAGTTTATTCCGCCGGCTCAATGGCAAGATCCTCCAGGTGACCCAGCAACGAGTTAGATCAATGCCAGTCAAGCCGTTGGCCATTAAGGCCCTGATTTTGTGAAAGCCGGAGCATATTTTGCGCACTCTGTTGCAGACATTTGATCTGGGAGCTCGGTGGAGGTGCAAAGCCGGGTAGGGCGATAACCTGGTAGCGGCTTCTCTCCTTCTAGAGAAGTGTCTTTGCAATAGAACCAAGTCTTGTTCCAGTACTTGGGGTGACTCGGCAAGGTGGCCGCAGGAAATGGCATATCTCTCTACCTCTGGATAGAGACGCCTCCAAGTTCCAAACTCAACCCAACCGCCACTTCAGTCTGGCGGTTGATGTAGAAATAAACTCGAAAGAGGTTAACAGACGGCTCTTCATGCAGATATGCCTCGCACAAGACTTGGAATTGGCACATGTTGGTGACAGAATTGGGAGCTATGTCCTGAGGATGGAGTTTGTGAAAATGAAGGACAACTCGGAAAAACATTGACATGGGTGGGCTAAAACCTCGAAGAATATGATCAGCAAACATGACCACTTCCCCTTCCTCAAGGGTGGGTTTGACCTGTGGCCCTGGAACCCGCAAGTGAAAGACGTTCTGAGCCGGCAAGGCACCCATCTCTACAAGGTCCTGGAGAAACGACTCAATAACCCCAGAACTAAACCAATCACAAGACGTAGGGGCTTTAGACATGACGGCGGGTTAAGATCTGTCAAGGGAAATAAGTTCGGCGGGTTAAGAAACCTCACAATAGAACAACTACGGCTAGCGGAAATGATATTTGGCGGGTTAAAATCGGCATTTACTATGGAGCAGGCGAGTCAAAATTACTACAAGGAGAATTGGTAGTACAATGGCAGGTTAACAGGAAACTACTAGCGGAAATTTTACTAATTACACATAAACAAGTTCCACCAATTACGGCGACCACTACAAGATTTACGGACAAAGAAAAAAGGCATTATATTATGAACAAAAAAGGCAGCGGAAGCTCGAGCAGTTCCGTAAAATCTGTTCAAAAAGAGATCTACATTGAGCATTTCAGACCTATTAAAATGGAGCATCGCATAAACTAACTAGGGTTTCGGAGCCTAGGGTGTTCTTGTTCCCAATCTACGGTGAGGTTTCCAATGAACGGCGGAGGAATCGGGCAAACTCTGTGGGCTAATGGAGATCCGTAAAAGAAGAGACGGAGAATGTGAAGAGATCCGGGGAGTGGCTGAACACCGACGAGCTCTGGTCCGATCAGGGTGATGCAGCGGCCGTTGTTGGTGGAGAAGAGAAATGTGCGGTGATGACGGCGGAGCTTCGGATGCGAGAGTGCTAGAGGAAGAAGAAAAGCTATGGTGGCAACGGAGAGGAGATAAAGAAATGAGAACCCTCACTTGGTATTTATGAGATGGGACAACAGTAGTCTGCGCAAGAATCGTGGAGGCGCAATAATGATTGACCAAAGAAGATGCTTCGATTTTTGGGGCCGACCATTTAATGAGACTATATGTTGTTACATCACCGAATCTTTTTGATGTGTCCTAGATGATGTCATCCATGGTTATGGCGGGTTATGAAATTTTCTCTTTCAGGTAACAAATACGTGAGACTCACCGCCAAATGAATTCAAAGAATGATTGGAATAGGTTCAAATGAATCTGGGGCGTAATGTTGGGGATATAACCCCGTGGCGAGACTCGCCCTGGAGGGGTTGGGTCACGCCTGGGGGCTCATAGTCAAGACTCTTAAAGTGGGCCTGAGGATTGTAGACAAGGCTACATGGCGACTTACCAAACGGACCAAGATGGAGGCCCAGAGACGGAAGATAGTGCGAGACCCGGGTGTGTAAGCCGTCCAGGAGACGGCTTGCCCAGTAAGGCAAGGCGGCTTATAGATAAGATCGGACACCTTGTGTAAGATGGTTCGGACTCTTGTAACCCCAGGGCCATGACCTACCTATATAAAGGCGATCCCTAGGGTGCCTTAGGACAGGAAAACAATTAATCGATAGGTAGGTCAAGAAAATCCGCTCCCTTATAATCGATACTCCATCAATACAACACAAACTAGGACGTTGGCTTTTACCTCTTCCAGACGGGCTGAACCTGGGTCAACCCGTGTATCTCGTCCCGATCAACCCCTTTGAGTCCACTGTCTTAGCGATGGCCTGAAACCTAAGTCCTAGGATATCTGTCGTGACAATACCACGACACTCTAGGTTACTTCACGTGTGCATAACGGCACGCACATCTCGAGAAGCGGAGAGACTCGCAACATAGTAAAGTGAGGCTCATCGGTGTCATGCCTCATAAAAGGGGAAAACCGAGGCCTATTCATGCTTCCCATTTGCATCCCTCGCTTCCTCAATTTTCCCAAGCTCCAAGAGCCCAGATCCATTTCTTCCTCAATCTCTCCTCTAAGTTCAACCATAGCGGGTTCGGGCTCTATGGGCAAGTGGGAGGCCTCCGCGGTCACCGACAAGGACATTCGGGAGTTAATGCTCGCCGGCTACCTCCCCGCCAATGTCTTCCACCGCGCTCCTGAGACGAACCAGGTGGTCCCCACCCCTATGCCAAGTGAGAGGGTGGTTTTCGTCCCGCATTTCATCCGGTGACTGGGCTTTCCGCTCCACCCCTTTGTCAAGGGCCTTATGTTCTTCTACGGGATGGATTTCCACGATCTTCCCCCGAACTCCTTCAAGCTTATTTCACCATTCATCATTGTCTCCGAAGCCTTCTTGCGGGTCGAGCCGCACTTCGGTCTGTGGCTCAAGGTATTCAATGTCGAGCCAAAGATAGTCGTGGGTGAGCACGCAAAATGCGGAGGGGCGGTAATCAGTAAGCTCCCGCGCGTTGAGTGGCCGACCGGTACCTTCATCGATACAATCAAGATCTGGCAGAAGGAATGGTTCTATATCACTGGACCAAAGGACGAGGGCTGGGTGGCACCTACCAAGTTCAGATCTGGACCTCCTACAAGGTGCTCAAGAAGGGCCTTGACTGGGGGTAAGACGCATAGGTAAAATCACGGCAGAAGCGCATTTCCTCAATGATCGCGATGAAGATTGAGCTGGTCATTATGGTCCAGGTCGTGCTCCACTGCCGTCTTCTTCCCTGCCATCGCCGGGCCTCCCCAATGTGGGCCTATCAACTCGAGGACCAACCTACGGTGCAAAGATTCTTCTGCACTACCCACCAGAAGTTGTGGAAGGCATTATTTAAGCCCCAAAAGAGCTGGCCAGCCGAGGATGAGGACTCGGGCCTAAGCTCCGATAACCCTCCTTCCTAGGTACGATATAATTTTAATAATCCGGCCCTGTTGTCTGACAAAGAGCTGAACAACCTCCCTCTTATCTTTACAGACATGGCTAAGCAGGGCCGTCAAAATGGACTGTCTGGTCCCGCATTCCAAAGGCCTCGGGTCCGATATGCTGACATCGATGCTCGTCGTTGTGCCGTACACAACGCCAGAGAAGAAGGAAAAGAAGAAAAATTGACAAGGCCTCCGCATAAGGGACCTACCGGACACTATGTCCAACGAAACCCATGCCTCCTATACTCACGAAGACGGGGGGAGGCGATTCCCCCCTCACAAGAAAGAGGGTGGTGTCGCTAGACACCGCTGAGGATCTACCTCCTGCTGCCCCGAAGAGGGCGTGTCGGCCGTGGTTAATCCTGGCCTACGACAGCTCGGACTCCGACACTGAGTCCGAGGACTTTGAGAGGGTTCCCAGAAGGAACCTAAGGGTCAAGCCCCCAGCCCAAAGGTACGAATCCGAAGACCCCCTGGGTCATTTATGTGAAGTTTTTAATGTTTTAAATGTATGAATGCCTTTTAATCTGTAGCCCACCACACGTTCTCCCCACCGACCATATATTGGATGGGGAGTCTCCACCCGCCGAGCTAGCGAAGAGTGGGACTGCATCACACCCCACACCTCCAGGGGGCTTAGAAAGGGGCCACAGAGGTGTTATCGTGCCAGGCTCCTTCAGAGACGATCACATGCGGTGGGGGTGATGATGTCATGGCCGAAGTAAGTGCCTCGACCGCAGAAAACTAGGGGGAAACTCTCCTGGCAATTGAGGAGGGAGGAGAGAGGAATGTCCTGTCCCCTTCGAGGACATTTTCGTTGCGCACTGTGCCTCTGGAGCTACCGACTCAATCCCCCATCGGAGATCGGGTTGGCCGGTCGCCACCGGTGCCACCCATGACTGGGTGTCCGATCATGACGGAGGAAGATCTATCAAGATCCTCCATCTCCAAGGATCACCACAACCATATGGGTGCAGTCTTGCAAGGAATTCAGTCCGTTGATAGCGGAATGAAAGAGGCCTTCAATGGTCTCTTGACGAGCTTCAAGGCGAGCCACGTAATACTCTGAAAAATTTAATTTTATTAAGTTTGTGCTATCTTTATATATGTAGTATCCCCCGAGCCTTGTGTGGGTTTGAAAAAACTTACTCAGGGGTCAAATACCCAAGAGTGACCAACGATGCACAAGGCACCATTTGTCCCACACTATTCTCAAAGCCCTTGAGAGGACCGAGCACAAGTCATATTCTTGAAAGTTCGGGTGTTTGAACGCACATAACCTAATATTTATTAATTTATTTGTTGCAGGCCTCGGCGGCAGCGGCGTACATCTGAGGAGCTCAAGAGCTCCGATGAGGAGCTCGGTCGCCTGAATAAGAGGTTCGATGAGGCGCAAGATAAGCCGAGTTAAAATATCCGGGTTATCTATTGTTTTTAATGTAGACTGTTAACCCAGTGTAATTGCTCATTTACTGCTACCACAACTTTGGCTGCGGAGGTCGAGAACCTCAAGGCCGATCTAAAAACGATGAACCAAGTGGTCGCAGATGAGAAGGCGACGGCTGGGCAAGCAATAGCTTCTCTATCAGCATTAAAAACTGCGAGCGACAAGCATGAGGACCGAGTGGAGGAGGTGCAGCTGGAGCTCAAGGATGCCAGCATGAAGAGCAAGGCCCTTGAGCAGAAAGGCAAAGAGCAGGCCACCAAGCTGTCCACGCTAAAATCCGAGATCCAAAAGGAGCGGGTGGATAGGCGGTTCCTTGTAGAACAAGTCCGCCAAGTCAAGGATGTCATGGATGGTAAGCTGTATTTACTACAATGTGCCTTTGGTGGTAGCAGGTTTGTGTTTCTCACCCAGGTGTGGCGTTCCTCAGGCGCCTATATGGACCTCCAAAAGAGTGCAGCAGATGCGAACAAGTTTAATGCTTCACAGGAGGAGGATGATGAGGCTCGGCAATTCTGGGCACAGTTCGAGTCCCCCGAGCGCTCTCCTCTTCTGATCGAGCAGATGAAGCAAGTGATGGAGCTGCACGGGATGGCGGAGCCTTCCATGAAGGATCTCTGCATCTGGCTGTGGCCCATAGAGCTGTTGCCAAGCAGGTACTTTGGCTTGCTACGGAAGCTGTGCATTGCTGCACCTTGGATAGATGCGCTAAAGCATTCTACATGCATTGTCGGAGCTCGGATGGCCTTTGCAAGGACCATGGTGCACTAGCCAAAGCTCAAGCCGACCGAGATGGCCACTGGGCCTCCACCCCCTGGGAAGGAGCACAGGTGTCCCGAGTAGTACTTCTCCATGGTGATGGATGGTGCTCGGGTGATAGAGGCCCAATGCTCGAAGAATGAAATTTATGAATGAACTTGCTGTAAACTATCCGAAGACTTTTGTCTCTTTATAATGTGGTTGCATGGTTTATCACCTCTTCTAAGCTTTCGTATTTATTTTGACTCCCATGTGGCTGTTTTATCTGAAAGTTGTGAGTCGTCGGCTTCAGCCCCTATGTAGATACTACGCGAGGTGTTTCTGTCTCCACATTGTGACCCTTAGCCGAGGTATTGGTGCCCGAAGGCGGTTCTGCTAGGGGAACAAGGCAATCGTACTATGATGCTTTATCGCTTTCACTTAGCTGTAGGAGCTTAAAATTATGCGGGAGCTGATCACAAGCCCCCAGTGTTTTGTGATGTTCGGATCTACCGAGGCAAAGCCAGCATCACATGGTTTTTACAATTACGAAACCAGTTGTATGACATGGAATAACCTCTATCGATTTTTAGTATGACACATATGCTCGGATTTCCAGACCGGTTCTCTCTTACTATGACAGTCAGTTTTCGACTTTCTCCCCTGAGGTGCTTGACCAGGTGAGCTGGAAGCACAATCACAATGGTTCTCCCTTTGCCCTTTTAGCCGAACGGGCGGAACGTGAGAGGGAAAATATAGGAGCCGGGCAACCCAACTATTGACCCAAGACATAGTTCGGATCCAATGTATATAAAGCCAAATCCAAGACGCCAAACACACGATCAATTGTGTTGGGGTGATGCTTAGGGTGATATTTTAAATTCAATCCCCCGGTCTTTTAGCCGGTCGCATCGTAATGTATACCGAATAGTTTCGTAAGAAGCGTTGATGAGGGAAGTACAGAGTATGTAGCCTAAAATACAACAAAGAAGCCATGTACAATGGCCTATTATTTGCTCATTAATTCTTATACTTAAAATTGTCGAAGCCACTATTTACAAGTATTTGAAGAGGAAATATAAAGTTAACAGAGGAGAGGTTGTACCAAGGGCCTTCGATGGGTGGCTTGACGTCCTCGATGTGCCTAGTCGCATGTCCGCTCCTGCGCCCCCTAGGGAGTTGCATTCCTTTAAGGGTGATTGGTGTTGGCGAGCAGACCTTGGGAAGAAGATCTTGAGAAGTCGCCGAAGTATGGATGAGCTTTATGCTTTAGCAGATACTTGATGGTACCTGTGGTTTGTCCAGGACATGTACTGCCAGTAGTTTGGTCCAGGCAAACACTTCCCCTTTGATAGTTGTTCCCAACTGCTGCCCATGGAATCTTGAGTGCAAAGCTGTGTCATCTTCACACATGTTTGATGGGCAATAGGGATGTGCAATAGGGGGTGTACCCCCATTTTTACTGGGGAGAAAAAGATTCCGGGAGTTCGGACTGAGACCGAGCTCGTTTGTGAACCTTTCATGCCTTTATGGCAGATTTTGGTGTTGGCTGATCGTCGCCGTACTGGAATTCGGCTACCAGGGCCAATGCATGTTCCTCAGTCCCGAGAGAACGCTCTATGTTGCCATTGAAAGTAATGACCCCCTTGGGCATGGGCATCTTGAGCTTGAGGTATGCATAGTGAGGAACGACGTTAAAGTGGGCGAACGTTGTGCGGACAAGTAGAGCATGATAACCGCTGCGAAAAGGAGCAATGTCAAAGATTAAGTCCTCGATGCGGAAGTTGTCGAGGGAGCCGAACACTACTTCCAGGTTCACTCCTTTAAAGGTAGTGTTGCTAGGTTTGATCCTTGATAGATGTATTCCCATATTTTGCACCGGTTTTGAGTAAATCGGATTGAGGCTACTCTCTACGTCCGTTAGGACTTTGGTGAGTTGATACCTATCAGTAATGGGGTCTAGGACAAGGGTTGCCGAACCCCCGTGACGGATATTGATACGTCTCCAACGTATCAACAATTTATGAAGTATTCATGCCATGTTTACAATAATTATATATGATTTTGGTAGAACTAACCCAAACTAACGTTGTTTTTAGCAGAACTACCATGTTGTCTTTTTTTGTGTAGAAATAAAAGTTCTCGGAATGGGTTGAAAAATTATGGAGAATACTTTTGGAAAATATAAAAAATACTAGAGCAAAAAGATACCGGAGAGGAGTCCCAAGGAAGCTACAAGCCACCAGGGCACCCCTGTAGGGCGCGCCCCTGGCTTGTGGACCCCTCGAGAGTCCCCTTGACGTGATTCCAACCCCAAGTACTCCTATAAATCCAAAACCCCCAGAAAGGAACCTAGATCGGGACTTCTGGCGCCGCAAGCCTCTATAGTCACGAAAAACCAATCAGGAGCCCGTTCCGGTACCCTGACGGAGAGGGGAGACCATCTTCATCATCCCGGTGGTCTCCATTATGAGGAGGGTGTAGTTCACCCTCGGGGATGAGGGTATGTACCAGTAGCTGTGTATTTGATCTCTCTCTCTCTCTCTCTCTCTCTCGTGTTCTTGAGATGACACGATCTTGATGTATCGCGAGATTTATTAATATAGATGAATCAAATGGAGTTTTCCCCTCTCTATCTTCTTATGATGAATTGAGTTTTCCCTTTGAAGTTTTCTTATCGGATTTAGTCTTTAAGGATTTGAGAACACTTGATGTATGTCTTGCGATGCGATATCCATGGTGACAATGGGATATTCTATTGATCCACTTGATGTATGTTATGGTGATCAACTTGCGAGTTCCATGACCTTGGGAATCTATGCATAGGGGTTGGCACATGTTTTCGTCTTGACTCTCCGGTAGAATTTTGGGGCACTCTTTGAAGTTCTTTGTGTTAGATTGAACATGATGAATCTGAAATTGTGTGATGCATGTCGTATAATAAATCCCATGGGTACTTGTGGTGACATTGGAGTATCTAGGTGACATTAGGGTTTTGGTTGATGTGTATCTTAAGGTGTTATTTTAGTACAAACTCTAGGGCTGTTCGTGACACTTATAGGGATAACTCATATGATTGATCGGAAAAGATAAATTTGAGGTGGTTTCGTACCCTACAATAATCTCTTTGTTTGTTCTCCACTATTTGTGACTTGGGAGTGATCTCTTTGTCGCACATGAGGGATTTACCTATGAATCAACTATGTCAGTATTGTTGAGAGATTGCACTAGCGAAAGTATGAACCCTAGGCCTTGTTTTCAAGCATTGCAATACCGTTTGTGCTCACTTTTATTATTAGTTACCTTGCTGTTTCTATATTTTCAGATTACAAAAACCTATATCTACCATCCATATTACACGTATATCACCATCTCTTCACCAAACTAGTGCACGTATACAATTTACAATTGTATTGGGTGTGTTGGGGACACAAGAGACTCTTTGTTATTTGGTTGCAGGGGTGCTTGAGAGAGACCATCTTCATCCTACGCCTTCCATGGATTGATAAACCTTAGGTCATCTACTTGAGCGGAATTTTCTATAGTCCTACAAAACTCTGCGCTTGGAGGCCCAACATGAGTCTACCAGAATAAATTTGTGTAGTAGACATCAAGCTCTTTTCTAGCGCCATTGTCGGGGAGGTGAGTGCTTGAAATGTCATCGTTTTCTCATGACAGATGCCATAGGGTGGCTTATAGTGGGTGTTGGGGTTGGAGGACGCCGACGGGCTCTGGGTGCGAGATTGGGCACAAGCGGTGATGACACACGATGTACCTAGGTTCAGGGCCCTCTGAGGGAGGTAAAACCCCTAGTCCTGCTCGCTTTAGTTGGAGGGATGAGTATGTATACAAGGGTGCTCCTGGAGCTGTGTTTGGAAGAGGAAGAAGGAGCAGCCGGCTCCTCTACCTCCATTGCTAGAGGGGGTGTGAGAGCTCTATGTGTGTGTGGGTGGTGGTGTAACAACCCGGGACCGACGCTCCAGAAGATTCCCATTTTATTTCCATTCTCGTTTGTGTTTCGTCTGATTTGTCAGATTCATCATCGCATCATCTGCATAGCATCGTCTCTCGTTTTCAACTTGCATCCGTTTGTAGTGGCCGGTTCTCTCCGTTATCGTCGCTGACCATTTTGAGACCAACCACACATGCACGCGCCTGCGGCATCGTTAAATAAAACCGTTTTTAAGGCGCGCTAAAAATATTCTTGGATTGGGTCGAATCTTGGCGTGCGGTCTTGTTATAGTGTAGGTAGACCGCCTATCGAATTTCGTCACGTTCCGAGTTCGTTTGATACCCCTTCGGTCATCCGTAGCTATGCGGTCATCGGTTTGTAATCGGACGTTTTCCGTGTTTTAAAACCTCGTGTCATGGGCCGCAAACATCCTCTCTTCTCTCCCAAGGTCTCTACACAGCCCGCTAGCCCAACCTAGCCTCTCCCTCCGTTCCTGGTCGTCGGATCGCGATCGGACGGACGTTGTCCAGCCACCCCTAGTGCCTTCCCTATATAAACCCCATGGAGAGAGAGCCCCTCACTCCCTAGGGTTTCCCCCCTTGCCAAATTGCAGCCACCCCCCCTAGAAAACCCCACCTGCTAGCCCTCCTCTTCCATATCCCGTAGCCTCAACCATCTGCTTGTTTTCGGCCCTCGGATCGCGATCTAGAGGCTGAAAATCGCCCAAAATCCCACCTACCGGACATGTCCGACGGCCAACCCGGACGTGTTCGGTGACTGCAGAGCCCCGCAGCTCCTCCCGAGCGCCTCCCATGGTGCCTGAGCCCGTAGCTCCTCGCACGTGCAGCCCCAACCGGCACCGACCCTCGTCGGAGGAGCCGCCGCCGGCGACCAAGATCCCCTGGTCGGACCTCCTCCTCTCCTCTCCTCTCCCTTCCTTCCATTCTTCTTCCCCATCTCTCCTCCTCACCCGCGGACTCTCTCTCTCCCGCAGGTTCTAGCCGCCATGGCTGCCATCGCTCGAGCTTGCCTCCGCCCAGATCCGGCCGGCCTTGGTCAGATCCAGGCGGGCCTGCCCCGTTCCGGGCCTCCTTGTTGATCCCCGTCGCCGGAGTGTGTCATGGCCACCTGCACGTGCGGCCGCCGCCATGGCCCCGTGCTCATGGTGAGCGGGAGGACGAAGGGAGCGCCAGACCTGCTCGCTCCCACGTGGGCCAGCGGCAGCCCTGCCTCTCGAGGCCCAACCTGCCCCTCCAACCGGCCCATGAGGCTTGGTGAGCCCAGCCTTTCCCCCGCACCTTTTTATTTTTTTTTGTGTAGGCCCAATTGCATGTTGTTAATATGTTAACAATTAATTAACCACTCGCCGTAATAAGAAATGTTTTAAACATGAAGGTTGCAAAAATAAATGCATCGATGGTGTATATGTCATTTTCATCCATGATATATATCGAAGCTTGCGGTTTTGCATCATTTTGCATAAATAATATTATGTTGCGTTGACATATTTATTTAACGTGCATCGGGATTTAATCCAATCATATATTTAAAAATGTTCATGTTATCGGCTTTGCATTTTCATGCATGACAAACCTGTTCATTGTAATACAATTGCACCTAACTTGCATTTATAATTGCTAATGGGGTTATTCCATTAACTCGCATAATTAAATATGACATATTTTCCTACTTGAACCTATGCATATTATATATGTTTTTGGGGTAGAAAAAACCATAAAATTTATCTGTGCATTTAGTTTTGTCATGTGAGCATTTTTGTTGCATGTCATTTTGCTGTGATGCCCTTTTGTTATTTTCGTGTGATTTAATACATGCATGATATGAAATAATTTTGAACATGAGATGTGCCCTCTGATATGTGTCCTAGCCCCTGGACATTTTGCTTGCCATAGAAATGCAAGAATAGGTGTTATTTTGTTGTTGACAACTTGCTATAAAATTCTGCTTTTTGGAGGGTCCAAAATATTTCTAAGTCTGGAATCCATAATATTTTGTTGCTGTCTTGCCATGTGTTTTGCTAGTGATCTAGAACTCCTTTGGGGTTGGTGTAATGGAGTTATTTGTATTAGATAATGTCCTTTAGTATACTGTTAAGTTTCACGCCATAATATGACTTCTAGCATATAGTTTTACTGCTGTCAATATGCCTTCATGATAAAATCTGCACTGTCAAAAATTGCTATTTTCACTAAGTCTGAAACTGTTTTCAAGTAGCTACCTTGTGAGCTTCCTACCATGTGATCCATGCATGTTTTGAATATTATATATGAAGATGAAATGAACTGTGTGTTATATGAAACTGCCCCATGCTTAGTTTGTGCATTTTAGAATAACGTAACTTGTTGACTTCATGTGTGCAAAATGCCATGTTGCTGTTTTGGACAGATTTAGTATAAAACTCGTTGTGGTGTTTTTGGTTGAACCGTAGCTCCGTTTTGGACATGCCATATATGAAACTTGCTTAGAATATCATGTAGTTTCATAATAACTTTCTGCATTCACGATTTGAAATGATTGTGATGGTATTTTCCGTGCATTGCATTCATGACATGTGCATCTTCTGTTGCTCATATCTTTTAGACCGTAGCTCCGATTGAGATGTTCCATATATGTAAATCGACTATAATTATGTGTATAATTGCATGGTATGATTTATTCTGTTATTTAAAAAATATAAAATATGATTAGTTCAGATCTGGACCAATTTCGAAATTAACATATGGGGTTATTTTGAAAGTGCTATAAGTTGTTTCCGGCCTTATTTAAGATGCCTAGATAGATAGTTTACTTATGCTTCACCTCTAACCATGTTCGACAAAATTTAACATTGCCGTGTACCTAACGGAAATGACCTAAATAATTCGAACGTGGAGTTTTGTCAATATGCAACCTGTTGCATATTCACTTAATGTGTAGTAGTTGTTTGTTGTTCTTGCTTGTCATGCCTTGCATATTTGAACCGGACATGCATCATATTTGTTTGCGCATCATGTCATCCATATGTTGTGGTGTTTCTCTTGTGTTGATTGTTGTTTCCGGTTTGCTTCTTCTCGATAGAGTTCCGAAAGCATTCGGAGTGTGAGGATCCGTTCGACAACGTTGGCTTGTCCTCTTCATGGACTCGTTCTTCTTCCGAGCGGGATCTTAGGCAAGATGACACATTTCCTTGGATACCAATACTATCATCGCCATCCTAGATGTCTCGTCTGTATTGCTATGTCATGCTACCTACCACTTGTTTGTCAAGCCTCGCAACATTGCCATGAAAAGCCTCTAACCCTTCCACATCCCAGCAAACCGTTGTTTGGCTATGTTACGGCAGGCTCAACCCCTCTTTTAGCGTTTCTAGCTGTAGGTGCAATTGCTTCCAAGTGTCAACATGGACATTCTTTTGTTATATCACAATATTGCTCCTATTTAATTTAATGCACATATATACTTGGTAAAGGTGGAAGGCTTGGCCTTTTGCTCAGTGTTTTGTTCCACTCTTGCCGCCCTAGTTACTTGTGAACCGGTGTTATGTTCCATAATTGAGCGCTCCTAACATGCTAGGGGATGTTGTGGGGACCCCCTTGATTTTCGTTTTGGGATAAAACTTGTCTGGCAAGGCCCAACATTGGTACTACAGTTGCCTAATAATTAATAAAATTGCATAGGGACCCGCCGGCACCCGCGGATAATTTAATCAACCCTCGGGCCAGTGCTCCTCATGAGTGTTGGTCCAAAAAGAGAGAACTATGTGGGGCCAACCCGGGGCAACTCGGGAGATTTCTATCAGGCCACTATACGCGTCGCTCTTGTACCGTGCTACGAGATACGTGGCTCGTATCGGGATTCGTCGGACGGCCTTGCTGGATTTGTTTTACCTTTCTCGAACGTCTTGAGTGAGGAACTCTGATCTTCTTCGGGCTATCTCGAGGTGTCGGATTTCATTTGGAATTGCCTAGGAAGATCACGAGATCCATGGCTGAGGTTATTCCCGTTGTGTATGGTTAATTTGTGATGGATGAGTTGGAGCACCCCTGCAGGGTTAAATATTTTCGAGAAGCCGTGCCCGCGGTTATGTGGCAAACTTGGATATTTTGTTTAACACCCGATCATAGCAAACTTGAAGTGAACTCTAATAAAATACACCAACTGTGTGCGTAACCGTGACCGTCTCTTCTCCTGAGTTCTTATCCGAAGGAGAACATGGTGGGGTTATGATCGACGTAAGTAGGTGTTCAGGATCAGTTAGTGATCATTGCTAGTTCACGTCCGTTATGCGTAGAGCACCATACTTTATTTTCTATACTAGTAAGTTAGCCACTCCAATAAATGCTTAGTCTCTTGTTGTAGCCTCACCACTTAACCATACCTCACCTATTAAGCTTTAATAGTCTTGATACCCTTGGAAATGAGATTGCTGAGTCCCTGTGGCTCACAGATTACTACAACAACAGTTGTATGTACAGGTAATGCGATGATTTGACGTGAGCGCGATGTTAGTTGATTTGGAGTTCTCCTTCTTCTTCAGTCTAGGATGGGTTCCAGGCGGCAGCCTGGGATAGCAAGGATGGATGTCATTTTATTGTTTGATTTCATCCGTAGTCGGACCCTCCTCTTCTGTATGATGATTGATTATGTTGTTGTATTAATGTGACTCTGATGTAGCTTGTGGCGAGTGTAAGCCAATTCCATATACGCATCTGTTCTATACATGTACTTGTAATGATATCCATTCTTGCACCACGACGAGATGCGCTTCTATCCCTGTCAAGGCCCTCTTGCTGAAATAAGGATAGGACCGCATCTTGGGCGTGACAAGTTGGTATCAGAACCTGTACCGACCTAGGAGCCCCCTTGATTGATCGAACTTGTCCGAGTCGAGTCTAGAAAAAAACAACTATTTTGAGTCTAGTTATATTAGAGAGTAGGATTCTTTTTACTCCTCTTCTATGCTCTAGCGAGGTATTCGACTTAGGAATTTTGATTCTACTCCTCTTCTCGCTCAAATTTTTTTTAGGATCACACGCATATTTTGGAAACTATATGATGCCGATGTGACGGAGTTCTGTCTTGGTGCCTCCTATCTGACTTGATTTCTTCTGGGGAGTTGAGCTCCGAGGGATTCTTGGTACATCGTTATCATTCAGTTTTCTTAGTATCTCAGGACGGAGAATTTTCGAAATTGCTTCAATACTTATCGTGGTGAGATAAGATCGGAGTCACCAAGTACTGGGGAGGCGTCCGGGGTACCACCATGGTTTAGTATCGTTGTGAGTTCGAGGATTCGAGTTAGATGAATTTGCGAAAGCCTCTGGTATGTGTTGAAGGATGGATACAGTTGGGGTGTAGGTTTGCTAGTTGTGTGTGATATTTCCTCCTTGTATCCCCCACACCGGATTGCATAACCAGAAAGTTTTCGGAAGTTCTTAGGTGGGAATTCAAGTAGTTACCTAGGATTATGTTTCCAACATGTGCATAGTGGGTATGTATTTGTTCTCGCTTGTTTCGTAAGCCTCATCCTTTGTTTTTTTTTGAATATGGTAATTCAAGTTGCTTCAATGTCAAGTGGTGATTTCATAACTTTCTAAGTAGTGTTCTCATAATTCTGTGGGAATACTAATCTTTTGCCCAATCAAGTTATCATATCAATTCTTTTTCTACCAGTGTGCTTCTCTTCAACATAATTCTATCCTCTTCAATATTGCAAGATCAATCCTCATATTTCGTTTTGGAGTTGTCTCATCTGTTCGACGTTTTGTTTGTTTTTCCCACCTTCCCACCCCTTTTTCTTCAATGATTAAATTCTCATCCAAGTGTCTTTTCTATTCATGTAATGCTTCCGCTATCTTTTCTTCTATCTTGTTTCCGGTGATTCTTTATGAAGATGCTCAGTGCTCAAGTTATCATTTATTAGTATTCATCTTTGTTTTCTTTTCCGATGAAATCAATTCAAGCTTCAGTGCTCATCATATCCTTTTCATTCTCTAATGCATTCCCATGTTGAAAATTCTTATTCAAGCCTCTCTTGCTTATTCTTATCTCTATTCTCTCCGGAGTATTGAAGATATCTCAGAAGACTTTCTTTTTGATTCTTGTATTCTTAAATTATTTCAAGGGTCTCTTATCATCAAGTTCTTAATTTGTGCTGATCCAATCTCTCTTTTAATCAATTGTCTCAACGGTGGTTTCTTTTGAGTGGGCCCATAACCCACAGGTGTTTTCCCCAGGATCCCACCTGACTCTTCTAATCTTTCCGGAGATGTCCTCAAGTTGTTTTCAAAATGACATAAGAATGAATATCATCAGTCTTGTGCCTTCTCGAAGATCGCTTGTAAATCATTTTCATTGTTGGCTCAACCTTTCCTTATTCATTCTCCGGAGTGTCTCAGTAATTCTTGGTGGTGTTCTCGTCTTCATTCTCATCATGGAAGTCCAAAGGAGAGTTTCTCTCAAATCTCGTCCGTTCTTTTCAAGGGTGTGGTTTCAGCTTTTGCTATCATCTCAAATTGTCTCCATTCATGAGTTATTTCTCCCATATCTATCCGGTTCTTTCAGAATTGTTTTCATTTCTTGATCCTCCGAAGGCCATCATTTTTGAAGATTCCTCATTCTCGGCTTTCAGCTTTCATTCTCAAATTCTTCTCAATTGTTGTTCCTTCGTTCGTATCTCAATTATTCCGGTGCCTTTTTCAGTTACTATTAGGCAAATCTTGATCTCTTCATACTCATGTGTCCTCTTTAGTTTCTAATTCTTTCTGGTGCTTCGTTCAAGTTTTCTATTAGGAGGCTCATGCTCTCTTCGTTCTCATGTTATATCATCCATTTGCATTATCCTCTTTCATTTTGAATTCTTTCTGGTGTATCATTCAAGATCTCTTCAAGTTTGTGCTCTATCTATCTTTCCTATCTTTTCCAAAAGAATAAGTGGTGTGTGAAATCCGTTGTTTGTCATCAATTTAACTTGATGAAGGATAGTCATATCATAATTCTTATTCTTGTTTCATCCAAGTGATTTCAATCCTTCTTCCGAAAATGTTCATGATATTAAATTCCTTATCCCAAGTGATCGTCTTTCTATTCCGGAGTTCCTAGTTTTTCTCAAGTATCTTGTCGCTAAGCTTCATCTAATTCATAGCTGGGCCTCAATCTTATTCTTTTTGCATCCTTCAATTCTTTCTATCGTCCTTTCATTTCAGAGTTCTTCCGAAGGTTCTTCATGGTGGTTCATCAAGATTTCTCTCATTTTCAAGTGTTCGTCAAGATTCTTGTTGGAGGTGCTCAAGTGTTCTTTCTCTTGGATTTTGAGTTCAATTCCTTCTCCATTGTATTCTGATATGGTGTTATTAAATTCTTGGTTATGAGGAGTCTCAAAGGAAATTGTCAAGAATAAGATAAGTAAACCCATCTTGTGTTCTCGACGTTATCTTGGGTTGGATTTCATCTAAAGCATTTCCGAAGGATTGTTGCTATAATGGTGTCATAAAAGATCCAAGTTTTCTACTCCTCCTCTTGGTGAAAGAAGTTTTGCATATTTGTTACTCTCTATGAATCAATTGTTTCTGTTGTGGTAGGTTGTCACCTCATAATTTTGAGATGTTTTTCCATAAGCCCACAACAAGCTTGTCCTTTTCGTTGTTGGTGTTCCAACAACTCCGTTCAATCTCTTCTTCCTAAATATGCTTTCAAATTCATTGGTGGTAAAAGTTGTCATTTTTCTTCTCTCTTCTCTTCTCTCCAAAGATCTAGCTTCTATTCTTTGGTTCTGGAGGCATAGTGGTGTTGCTCTTGTCAACTCTCATCTAGTTTGATTATGATCATGTTCTTTCTTTTCTTATTCATTCACCGGAGTGTTGTGTAATGTTTTCATGACCCTTCCATCTTATGAAGTTTTGATTCTAATCCAACCAAAGTTTGGTGTGTCTCTTTCAATTTCTTTCCATCATATCTAATTTTTCCTCTATATCCTACCGAAGTGCTGCCGGAATTTCTTGTGAATTCTTGCTTGTTCCTTGTGTCGTTTTCATCTCTTTCCAACCTTCATGTTTCATTGGTTTCACTTGTTTGTCAGAGAAGCAAATAATTTTTACCTCTTGATCTTTCTCTTCCCTTTTCATTCTAGATCTCGGGACGAGATCCTTGTGTAGTGGAGGAGAGTTGTAACAACCCGGGACCGATGCTCCAGAAGATTCCAGAAGATTCCCCTTTTATGTCCATTCTCGTCTGTGTTTTGTCTGATTTGTCACATTCATTATCGCATCATTCGCATCATCTGCATAGCATCGTCTCTCATTTTCAACTTGCATTCGTTTGTAGTGGCCGGTTCTCTCCGTTCTCGTCGCTGACCATTTTGAGACCAACCACACATGCACGCGCCCGTGGCATCGTTAAATAAAACCATTTTTAAGGCACGCTAAAAATATTCTTGGATTGGGTCAAAACTTGGCGTGCGGTCTTGTTATAGTGTAGGTAGACCGCCTCTCGACTTTCGTGACGTTCCGAGTTCGTTTGATACCCCTTCGGTCATCCGTAGCAGTGTGGTCATCGGTTTGTAATCGGACGTTTTCGGTGTTTTAAAACCTCGTGTCACGGGCCGCAAACTTCCTCTCTACTCTCCCAAGGTCTCTACACAGCCCGCTAGCCCAACCTAGCCACTCCCTCCATTCGTGGTCATCGGATCGCGATCGGACGGACGTTGTCCACCCACCCCTAGTGCCTTCCCTATATAAACCCCATGGAGAGAGAGCCCCTCACTCCCTAGGGTTCCCCCCTTGCCAAATTGCAGCCACCCCCCTAGAAATCCCCACCTGCTAGCATCCTCCTCGATATCCCGTAGCCTCAACCATCTGCCCATTTTTGGCCCTCGGATCGCGATCTAGAGGCTGAAATCGCCCAAAATCCCACTTACTGGACATGTCCGGCGGCCAACCCGGACGTGTTCGGCGACCGCAGAGCACCGCAGCTCCTCCCGAGCGCCTCCCATGGTGCCCGAGCCCGCAGCTACTCGCCCGTGCAGCCCCAGCTGGCCACCGACCCTCGTCAGAGCAATCGCCGCCGGCGACCAAGATCCCCTGGTCGGACCTCCTCCTCTCCTCCCCTCTCCCTTCCTTCCCTTCTCCTTCCCCATCTCTCCTCCTCACCCACGTACTCTCTCTCTCTCGCAGGTTCTAGCCGCCATGGCCGCCGCCGCTCGACCACGCCTCAGCCCAGATCCGGCCAGCCTTGGTCAGATCCAGGCGGGCCTGCCCCATTCCCTGCCTCCTTGTTGATCCTCGTCGACGGAGTGCGTCGTGGCCGCCTGCAGGTGCCGCCGCCTCCATGGCCCCGTGCTCATGGTGAGCGGGAGGACAAAGGCAGTGGCAGGCCTGCTCGCCCCCGCGTGGGCCAGCGCTAGCCCAGCCTCCCGAAGCTCAACCTGCCCCACCAACCGGCCCATGAGGCCTGGTGAGCCCAGCCTTTCCCCCGCGCATTTTTATTTTTTCGTGTGTAGGCCCAATTGCATGTTGTTAATATGTTAACAATTAATTAACCGCTCGACGTAATCAGAAATGTTTTAAATATGAAGGTTACAAAAATAAATGCATCGATGCTGTATATGTCGTTTTCATCCATGATATATATCAAAGCTTGCGGTTTTGCATTATTTTGCATAAATAACATCATGTTGCATTGACATATTTATTTAACGTGCATCGGGATTTAATCCAATCATATATTTAAAAAAATTCATGTTATCGGCTTTGCATTTTTATGCATGACAAACCTGTTCATTGTAATAATTGCACCTAACTTGCATTTATAATTGCTAATGGGGTTATTCCATTAACTCGCATAATTAAATATGACATATTTTTCTACTTGAACCTATGCATATTATATATGTTTTCGGGGTAGAAAAATCCGTAGAATTTATCTATGCATTTAGTTTTGTCATGTGAGAATTTTTGTTGCATGTCATTTTGCTGTGATGCCCTTTTCTTATTTTCGTGTGATTTAATACATGAATCATATGAAATAATTTTGAACATGAGATATGCCCTCTGATATGTGTCCTAACCCCTGGACATTTTGCTTGCCATAGAAATGCATGTATAGGTGTTATTTTGTTGTTGACAACTTGCTATAAAATTCTGCTATTTTGAGGGTCCAAAATATTTCTAAGTCTGGAATCTGTAATATTTTGTTGCTGTCTTGCCATGTGTTTTGCTAGTGATCTAGAACTCCTTTGGGGTTGGTGTAATACAGTTATTTGTAGTAGATAATGTCCTTTAGTATGATGTTAAGTTTCATGCCATAATATGACCTGTAGCATATAGTTTTACTGCTGTCAAGATGCCTTCGTGATCAGATCTGCACTGTCAAAAACTGCTATTTCACTAAGTCTGAAACTGTTTTCATGTACCTACCTTGTGAGCTTCCTACCATGTGATCCATGCATGTTTTGAATATGATATATGACGATGAAATGAACTGTGTGTTATATGCTACTGCCCCATGCTTAGTTTGTGCATTTTAGAATAGCGTAACTTGCTGTTTTCATGTGTGCAAAATGCCATGTTGCTGTTTAGGACATATTTAGTATAAAACTCGTTGTGCTGTTTGTGGTTGAACCGTAGCTCCGTTTTGGACATGCAATATATGAAACTTGCTTAGAATGTCATGTAGTTTCATAATAACTTGCTGCATTCATGATTTGAAATGTTTGTGATGGTATTTTCCGTGCATTGCATTCATGACATGTGCATCTTGTGTTGCTCATATCTTTTAGACCATAGCTCCGTTTGAGATGTTCCGTATAGGTAAATCGACTAGAACGACGTGTAGAATTGCATGATATGCTTTATTCTATTGTTTAACAAATATAAAATATGATTAGTTAAGATCTGGACCAATTTCGAAATTAACATATGGGGTCATTTCGGAAGTGCTATAAGTTGTTTCCAGCCTCATTTAAGATGCCTAGATAGATAGTTTACTTATGCTTCACCTCTTGCCATGTTCAACAACATTTAACATTGCCAGGTACCTAACGGGAATGAACTAAATAATTCGAACGTGGAGTTTCGTCAATATGCAACCCGTTGCATATTGAACTTCACTTAAGGTGTAGTAGTTGTTTGATGTTCTTGCTTGTCATGCCTTGCATACTTGAACCGGACATGCATCATGTTTGTTTGCGCATCATGTCATGCATATGTTGTGGTGTTTCTCTTGTGTTGATTGTTGTTTCCGGTTTGCTTCTTCTCGATAGAATTCCGAAAGCGTTCGGAGTGTGAGGATCCGTTCGACTACGTTGGCTCGTCTTCTTCATGGGCTCGTTCTTCTTCCGAGCGGGATCTCAGGCAAGATGACACATTTCCTTGGATACCATTACTATCATTTCCATGCTATATGTCTCGTTTTTATCGCTATGTCACGCTGCCTACCAGTTGTTTGTCAAGCCTCCCAACATTGCCATGAAAAGCCTATAACCCTTCCACAATCCAGCAAACCGTTGTTTGGCTATGTTACCGCTTGCTCAGTCCCTCTTTTAGCGTTTCTAGCTGCAGGTGCAAATGCTTCCATGTGTCAACATGGACATTCGTTTTTTATATCACAATATTGCTGCTATTTAATTTAATGCACATATATACTTGGTAAAGGTGGAAGGCTTGGCCTTTTGCTCGGTGTTTTGTTCCACTCTTGCCGCCTTAGTTACTTGTGAACTGATGTTATGTTCCATAATTGAGCGCTCCTAACATGCTCGGGGTTGTTATGGGGACCCCCTTGATTTTCTTTTTTGGATAAAACTTGTCTGGGAAGGCCCAACATTCGTACTACAATTGCCTAATAATTAATAAAATTGCATAGGGACCCGCCGGCACCCGTGGATAATTTAATCAACCCCCGGGCCAGTGCTCCTCATGAGTGTTGGTCCAAAAATAGAGCACTGTGCGGGGCCAACCCGGGGCAACTCGGGAGATTTCTATCAGGCCACTGTACGCGTCGCTCATCTGCCGTGCCCTGAGAATGATATACGCGGCTCCTATTGGGATTATCGGCACGTCGGGCGGCCTTGCTGGATTTGTTTTACCCTTCTCGAATGTCTTGAGTGAGGAACTCTGATCTTCTTCCGGCTATCTCGAGGTGTCAGATTTCCTTTGGAATTGCCCAGGAAGATCACGAGATCCGTGGTTGAGGTTATTCCCGCTGCGTATGGTTAATGTGTGATGGATGAGTTGGAGCACCCCTACAGGGTTAAATATTTTTGAGAAGCCGTGCCCGCGGTTATGTGGCAAACTTGGATATTTTGTTTAACACCCGGTCATAGCAAACTTGAAGTGAACTCTAATAAAATACACCAACTGTGTGCGTAACCGTGACTGTCTCTTCTCGTGAGTTCTTATCCGAAGGAGAACACGGTGGGGTTATGATTGACGTAAGTAGGTGTTCAGGATCAGTTAGTGATCATTGCTAGTTCACGTCCGTTATGCGTAGACCACCATACTTTATTTTCTGTACTCGTAAGTTAGCCACTCAAATAAATGCTTAGTCGCTTGCTGCAGCCTCACCACTTAACCATACCTCGCCTATTAAGCTTTAATAGTCTTGGTACCCTTGGAAATAAGATTGCTAAGTCCCTGTGGCTCACAGATTACTACAACAACAGTTGCAGGTACAGGTAATGCGATGATTTGATGTGAGCGCAATGTTAGTTGATTTTGAGTTCTCCTTCTTCTTCTTCTTCAGTCTAGGATGGGTTCCAGGCGGCAGCCTGGGATAGCAAGGATCGATGTCATTTTATCGTTTGATTTCGTCCGTAGTCGGACCCTCCTCTTTTGTATGATGATTGATTATGTTGTTGTATTGATGTGACTCTAATGTAGCTTGTGGCAAGTGTAAACCAATTCCATATACTCATCTCTTCTGCACATGTACTTGTAATGATATCCATTCTTGCAACATGACGAGATGCGCTTCTATCCCTGTCAAGGCCCTCGTGCCGAAATAAGGATAGGACCGTATCTTGGGCATGACAGGTGGCGACCATCCGTCCCCGTTGCATGGGGGGCTCGTGGGGTTTTATAGGCCAACCCCCCGGCTCTTATAATATGTTCTAAGTACAAAGGTTGGGGGACCTGGTTGGCGGCCTCTTCGGCATCCCAGGGGGTCCCGCCATTCGCATCGTCTCGTCACTTGTAGGGGCCACTGGCTAAGCGGTCCCATCTCTTGCTAGGGCCCGCCAGCCGGTCCGGTGATTGTCCCTCACCCACCCGCCCTGGCACAGGCTGCCGGGTTGGCGTCGCCTAGCGCCAGCTGGCCAGAGTCTCTGGTACGGCTGGCGGCACTATAGCCACGTCAGGACAGGTAATCAAGTGGGCGAGGGCGTGCCGGCACTATTCCCTCTCCTAGTCGTAATCGTCGAGGTTAGTTGCCTGGACGACCAGAATGTAGCCGCTCTCTGAAGTGCGTAAGCGGCCAATGTAGCCACAGGGCCGCCCATCGTACTAGTCGCGCCGTGTCGCTATACTCGCGCGCAGAGGGACGGGACGTCACACGTCCGTGCCAAGGTCAACGGAAGAGGCGGCCCAGAAACAGCCGGCCACAACCAGCCGGCCGAGAGTCGGGCCAGCTCCCTGATCGGCCGTCCGGGGCGCTAGCTGGCATCAGCTCGAGCCGGACATCCTCCAGCTGGCCTTGCCCAGCCGGCCGTGTAGTTTTTCTTCAAAGAGTAAATGGGGAAGACCCCGTAGCTTTGGCCTACCCAAGGGTAATAACCCCTTAAGTAGTCCCCGAAGCCGGCGGGGGCCCGCGTCCGGCAAACGGAGGGGAGCCAGTGGCTTTCCCAGCTAAGCCCATCTCCGGCTCAAAGCCAAATGGGCAGCCGGGTCGGCCATTGGTCCCAACGCCTCGGGTACCGATGTGCCGCCCTGGGACCCGTACCGGCACGTAGAGCGCCACGCAGAGAGTGATGATGCCGTGGGTCCCGCGCACGTGGGGAGACGGGACGTCACCTGGGCCTAGCCCGCTAGGGCCCCAGGCATAGCCCAGTAGGCCTCGGGGCATAGGCCGGGATCCTTTGTGCCCCGAAGTGGCCGTTACGACCCGGGGCCACCCACGCACGCGCGGAGTTTCCGAGGGGGTGGGCGTAGTTAATCCCACGTCCCCCGGTCGTGGCCTCCCCTATAAAAGGAGAGGGAGGGCAGGGGCGGAGATACCCGCATATCACTCGCCCGCTCGCTGCTCGTCCTTGTTGCTTTCTCGCCTTTCCCACGCGACACCGCGCTTGAACGCGCAACCGAGGTTGCACACTGCACCGCCGCCGCGATCGTCGATGGACGCGGCGGGAGCTGGGCTGGCTCCATTGTGGTTGAGGCGGACATTGCCGAGCTCCGCCGCGTGCACACGCTGCCGTCGGAGGAGCGGGTGGTCGCAGGCGTGCTGGGCGACGAGATGGCACTAGCGCCACGGCCAGGTTAACACGTCATGTTCCTCTAGCACTTCTCCCGGGGCTTCGGGCTCCCGATGAGTCTCTTTTTCCGCCTCTTTCTTAATACTTTTGACCTCCATCCACATAACCTCGTCCCAAACTCGATTCTATATCTCTCCTCCTTCATGACGTTGTGCGAGGGGTACCTCGGCATTATTCCCTTCATCGAACTCTTCAACGCTCTTTTTTACCTCAAGGCTTTGAAAAGCGACGCCTGTGGGGGCACGGTGGTTTGCTATCATCGCGTCACGCGCTTTCCTCCTCTTTATCTCATCAACTCCATCAAGGGGTGGCACCGAACGTTCTTCTACGTGAAGAACACCGACCCCAAAATGGACTACATCCAGCTACCGCCATTCGACGATAGGCAGTCCACCCAGTTAAACTGGCTAGGGGCTGCCCTGTGTGGCGTGGCCCTGGAGGAGCTTGGCCGGCTCACGCAGCTGAAGAGCTCCGAGGGGCTGGTAGCCGCCGACCTGGTGGCGGCCTTTATCTCGCGCTGGGTGTCACCCCTCAGGCTGGGGCTGCACCAGATCTGCGACATGTCCGGCCGGCACGACCCTTGCCGGCTATCCACCGTCGAGCTGACGCCGACTCACGTGGCAAAGTGGGTGAACGCCCTTACGGCGTTCAAGCTGAAGCCCGCCTTGTGGTCCTTTGGCATGGATCTGTATGACCGCATCAACCGGCCTCCCCTAGTAAGTTTTTCGTCGAGGCGGTTTCTTTTTGTTTGATATTCCCCAGCCAGCAGCCGGCTGGTGAACTTACTTTGATGTGTTGACCGCAGCTGCTGGTGGGACAGAACACGCTGGACGGCCTGCACCCTCAGAGCTTTGAGGTGGAGCGTGAAAACTCCGACTCCGAAGACTACGAGACAGGAGGCCCCCGGAGGAGGGGGTGCACTCCTCGGGAGGAGCCGACGAGCCGGTGGACCCGCGAGACGGTGCTCCCAATGGAGACAGGAAGGTCGGCATGATCAAGGAGTCCAGCGGAGAGGGTGAGTTCCCTCTTGCCCCCTTGATCAAGGACTGGACGGACGACGACGATGATGATGACGAATTAATGATTCTGAACGAGCCTCCTCCCTCAGCGCGCTAGGGCCGGAGGAGCGAGAAGAGGCCGGCTCAAGCTCTGGCTGCCGGAGCAGACGGATGGGAGAAGAGGTCGGCCCAGGGGGGCCGACGGCCCCGCCACCCGTCCCGAAGCGCGTGAAGGTGGCCACGCGGAAGCCGCCACCACACGCCAAGCGGGCCTTGCCCCTTGTTATCAGGTAAGCCTTTTTCTCACATAAGTTTTCCTTCTGGTTCGCGAGCCGATTAATGGCTGGTCCTTGGGCGATGTAGTGACCCCATCGAGCTCCACGAGGTGGAGCCGATGGGGGATCCAACAGATGCTGCCAGCCGGCTGGCCCGCGAGCATGCGGCCACCCAGCGGGAGGAGAAGAGAAGGCTCGTGGAGTTGCGAACCTGCAAGTCCGGGACGCGAGGAGGGGCCTCGCACTCCGAGACCTCGAGCAGCCGGAGGCGGAGGAGGTCCGTAGATCCCCGCGGGCATCGGACTCGGCGGCGGAGTCAACCCGCATGTCGAGGCCTCCATCGAGCGAGCCGCGCGGGGTAGCCTTAGACCCGCCAGTTCCTCCGTCCGTGCAGGAGGCGGCCCCAGTGAGGGCGACGACGACGGAGCCGGTAGCCAAGGCGGCCCGGCCCGCGGTGACGGAGGTAGCCCCTCTTGCGGCCGAGCCGGCCCGGGTCGAGGTGCAGGTGGCCCCGGTGGCCCCGAAGGCACCGGGGGCGGCACCGGAGGTGGCGTCCATGGAGGTGGACGCGCCCTCCGTCGCGATCGTCGCGTCGGAGCAGTAGGAAGCGGAGGCGGCGACGGCGTTGGGCAGAGGGCCGGCTGGAAGCGACTCCCAGACCCTTGCCGCCGTGAACCCACCCCCGGCGGCTGGCGCTACGGCGAGCCCGGGCGGCAGCGGTAGCCGGGCTAGGAGGTCCCTGCGATCGATGTAGGAGGTGCTCCGAGACTGGGAAGCACCGGGGAGTGCGCCGGCCCTGCGGGCTCCCCAGGCGGGCGGCCCGGTCCCCTCCTTCGGGGATTTGGGGATTGTCCTGGACCGATGCCGGCAAGAGCTGGGCCGGTCCGCGGAGGCGGCAGACGCCGCGCCACAGCATGTAGAGGTAAGCCCGCTATCTTTGTCTTAGGGTTTTCAGTGGGGGCGTGCTTGCGCACCCACTAGGTGTAGCCCCAGAGATGCGGGCCGGCTGGCCGGCTGACGGGCAGCTTGGCCGGATCTCTTTTGAGCGCGTCTTGATCTTTTGGCTCCTTTCGACAGGAGGGAACCTCCCTGTGGCAGAAGCTATTCCAGGAGCCGGTCACCATCCATGCCCGTGGCAAATACGACTTCTACCGTCTGGAGGAGGAGTTGCCGCGCGTACAAGGTCAGTTGAACTTCGTAGGAGGGGTACGTAGCCCTCGAGAGCCGGCTG
This sequence comes from Hordeum marinum, assembly GCA_022496015.1. Classification (NCBI taxonomy): domain Eukaryota; kingdom Viridiplantae; phylum Streptophyta; class Magnoliopsida; order Poales; family Poaceae; genus Hordeum; species Hordeum marinum. The sequence continues at coordinate 116,094,984 of CM039672.1, forward strand.
ATGCCTGTCATGGATTGCAGGTGACCTGGCCACCCTTTGGGAGGAGAAGGCCGGGCTTGTCTCCGAGCGGGACCGGCTGGCACAAGACATCCAGGCGGCCACGCAGGAGAAGGACCGGCTCGCCGTGCTGCTGGTGGACGGGGAGGCGGTCCGGGACCGGCTCAAAGCCGAGGCGGCAAAGGAGGTAGCGGCTCGGGAGACGGCCGTCAAGGAGGCGTCTGACGCCGCCCGGCGGACCACCACCCTCCAAGATGAAGTGACCCGCCTCGAGACAACGCTTGAGGAGGTCCGGGGCTCCCATGCCGCGTCGAGGGCGGCTGTGGAGGCGGAGCGGATGGCGGCGCTCAACTTTGCCCCTGGGTGGACGACGCTATTGAGGGTAAGTCCTTTTCCCTCTCTTCCCCAGCCAGGTGCTTTTCCCTTTGCTGATTCTTGTGTGTTGCTTCGCCTTTCCTTCTTCTTCTTCTTTCCCTTAGGGCGCTTCCTGGAAACTCAGCATCGCGCTGCGCACACTATTGAGGAGCACCGGGAGTACCTTCGGGAATAGGGTCACTCCATCGAGTAGGAGGCCCCATGGTATGTGGACGAGATCGGGCTCGCCATCGAGAAGCGGATGACCCAACTTGAGCAGAGCGTGGACCGGCTGAAGACAGCCAGCAAGGAGGTTATTGCCGCGCTATGGCCGGGTCACGGGGGAGCTCTGACGAACCGCGTGGCCCAATGGCTGGAGTACGTCGTCCCCCGCCTCGAAGCCTTGAAGGCATCGACCGCCCGAGCCGGGGTGCAGATGGCGCTCCGGTTCGTAACGTCGTGGTATCGCGGCTTGGATCTGGGCCGGCTGGCGACCATGCAGGACGTGCCGGCTGCGTAGTGGGAGGCTCATGAGCCGGCCCTTATCCATTGGGCCAACGAGCTCGCGTCGTATGTCGACACGGACGAGTTCCTACCGGCCCTTGGCGAGGACGGCAAGCTACTCCCCGAGGACTCCTTTGGCATCCCCCAAGGCCCGGTGGATTATGAGGTTGCTGACGAGAGCACCAACTCAAGCGGCAAGACGGCCGAAACCAAGGAGCCCGCCTCGAAGGCCAAGGAGGCCGACCCGAAGACCGCGACCACCTTCGAGGCAAGAGCCGAGCCGCCCAGCAACGCGCCGGCTGGGGGCACACTGGCTGGCAACACGCCGGTGGCTTGAGCCCCTCGGCGTTTTTTATCTTTCTTTTTTTTCTCCCTGCAAATTAGGCTTGAATCCACCCACTGGGGGTGTTTGATGTAATGAACTATGCTGGCCGTGAGCCTCTTTTGTCTTAACATTTATGCTATGAATAGTTGGCGCTTTTTGCCTTGTTGCCCATATCGACTCGTTCTTATCCTTTCTTGCCCGCTTGACATTCTTCAGTCCTTCTCCTTTTCCCCTTTGGTTTTGGCCTCACCAGCCCGACAGTCGGGAGCCGGTCTGTGGCTGGTCGAGGCGTCCGCCTCAGGGGAGCCGGATCAGAACTTAGGAATCGCGGGGGCTTTTTGGGATAAGTAGAGTGGTAGAGACGCGGCGATGGTCCGGTTGGGCCTAGACGGGGTATCCCTTCGTTTGACCTTTCATGTGAGCCAAACCTTGCCGCCCCGAGGCCACATCAACCGGACAGTCGGGAGCCGGTTCTGTAGCTGGTAAGGGTGGGGAGGTTTGGCCGGCTCACATTAGTTAGCCAATCTCTGGAGAAGCGTTGTAGGTCCAACCAGTTAGCCCCCGGGCCCGGGAGTTAGGTCGGGGAGCCGGTGAGTGAGGAAATTTTTGAGGGAAATGAAACGGGGTGCACCCAAGGTGCCGGCCTGGGGCGCCCATTGCATTCATAAGACCAAAAGGGTGGGGATACATATATATTGGTTTTTCTCAGCAGTAAAACGGGCGTAGGAGTGCCGCGTTCCATGGGCGCTCCGTCTCCTCACCGGAGACGTCTCTCTTGTGCTTCTGCGGCTTCTGAGCGTCTATTAGGTAGTACGCGTTGTTGTGCAGTGCCTTGCTGACGATGAACGGGCCCTCCCATGGGGAGGACAACTTGTGTTATCCGGATGTCCATTGATTCCGCCTGAGGACCAGGTCCCCTTCGCGAAAGGAGAGTGCCCGGATCCGCTTGCTATGGTAGTGCGGAGCTTCTATTGGTAGATTGCCGTCCGGCTAAAGGCCAATTCGCGAGCTTCCTCGAGTAGGTCGATGTCGTCTTCTCTTGCCTCCTTTGCGTCATCTCCATGTATAGGGAAACCCGAGGCGAATCAAACTTGATGTCGGTGGGGATGATCGCCTTGGACGCATACACAAGGAAGAAGGGAGTGTAGCCGGTTGAACGGTTCGGGGTGGTCCAATGACTCCAAAGGACGGCCGGTAGCTCGTCGATCCAGCAGCCGGCCAACCTCACCAGCGGCGTCACGATCCGGGGCTTGATGCCAGACAAGATGAGGCCGTTCGCCCTCTCGACCTGGCCGTTCGACTGCGGATGAGCGATGGAGGCCAGGTCAAGCCGGATTCCTTTCTTGGAGCAGAAACGCGCGAGTGCGCCCTTGGCGAAGTTCGTGCCGTTGTTGGTGATGATGTTGTGGGGGACGTCGTAGCGCACCGTGATGTCGTCGATGAGCCGGACGGTCGTGGGTCCATCCAGCTTCTTGATTGGCCGCGCATCGATCCACTTGGTGAATTTGTCAAAAGCCACCAGCAAGTGCGTCATGCCGCCTCGAGTGGTCTTGAATGGGCCCACCATGTCCAACCCCCAAATGGCGAAGGGCCATGAGAGGGGGATGGTTTGGAGGTTTGTTGCCGGCAGGTGGCTCTGCGTGCTAAAGCGTTGGCAGCCCTCGCATTCGTCGACTAATTTCTTGGCCGCCTCGAGAGCAGTCTGCCAGAAGAAACTGTGGCGGAAAGCCTTGGCCACCAGGGTCCTGCAGGCGGCGTGGTGCCCGCACTCACCCTGGTGGATGTCGAGGAGGATCTCCAGACCCTTTTCCGGCTCGAAGCATCACTGGAAGACGCCGGTGGTGCTATAGTGGATGAGCTCGTAGGTCGTGGCCCGGCCTTGGATTTGCCTTGCCAAAGCCTCATCTGGGGGCAGCTCGCCCCGTAGAAGAAACGCTAGGATAAGTTGGGCCCATGAGGGGGCCGTGATGGGGAGCGGCTCGGGAGCCCCCAGGGCCGGATAACCAACCCCCGGACCGGCGCGCCAGCCCCCGGGACTGGCTTGGGAGCCCTTGGGACTCGATGATCAGCCCCGCTGGTCGATGGTCATCATGACGATCGCGTCATTGGAGCCGGCCGCCTTGGACGCCGCCGGCTCGGTTGGAGCCGGCTGGGTAGCCGATGGTGAAGGTGTCGGAGAGGCAGCCGGGGCCGTTGATGGACCGGCAACGCGCGCCAACATGAAGATTGACTCTGATTTCGGGGAGGGCTTGATCGACGGCTTGAGCAGCCGTTCAAGGGAGACGCCGGCTGGGATGGCTTGTCGGGTGGAGCCGATCTTTGCCATCACGTCCGCTGCCTCGTTGTCCACCCGTGGGACGTGATGAAAGTCATAGCCCTCGAAGGAGCCTGTGAGCTGTTGTACGAGGAAGCGGTAGCTGACCATGTTGGCATCCCTGTCGTCCCATTTGCCAGAGACTTGCTGCACCACAAGGTCAGAGTCGCCAAAGCAGAGGATGCGCCTCATGCCGATCTCCTTGGTGAGCCGGAGGCCATGGTCGATGGCCTCATACTCGCCCACGTTGTTGGAGGCGGCGAAGTGGATCTGGATAGCGTATTTGAGCTCGTCGCCCTTCGGGGAGGAGAGGACTATGCCGGCACCTAGGCCGGTCCTCATTTTCGAGCCGCCGAAATGCATGCGCCAATGCATGGAATCTGGGGGAGGCGGCATGAACTCCGTCGCCGCACAGTCGACGAGGAAGTCAGCCAACGCTTGTGACTTGATGGCGGTTCCTGGCTCGTACCGATCTCATGATCGGCGAGGGCGATGACCCATTTGGCGATCCGGCCGGTGGAGTCCCGGCCGCTCATGATTTCGCCGAGCGGGGCCGTGCTCACCACGATGATGGCGTGTCCTTGGAAGTACTGCTTTACCTTCTTGGCGGCGAAGTATATGCCGTAGAACATCTTCTAGTAGTGGGGGTAGTTCTGCTTGGACGCAGAGGACCTCGTTGAGGTAGTAGACGGGTCGCTGGACCGGCAGGGACTTGCCCTCCACTGGCCACTCGACCACCAGGACGACGCCGATGACACGGGTGGTTGCCTTGATGTAGACGAGTAGGGGTTCCTTCTCAGCCGGCGCGGCCAGGATGGGCGCGTGGGTGAGAGCCTTCTTGAGGCCACGGAAAGCCTCGTCCGCCTTGTCGGTGCGAGAGCCTGGCTTAATAGGAATGATAGATTACTTATATGAACAAGGAATTCCTTCTTTTTCGGAATCCCACTCGAAAAGAACACCAAAGTTAAGCGTGCTTGGCTTGGAGCGATTCTAGGATGGGTGACCGACCGGGAAGTTGGTTCCGGGTGCGCACGAGTGAGGACAAAGTGCGCAGGAAAGACTATTGTTGGTCTGTGGAGCTAGTCTAGATACCGCCAGGCGTAACGGGGTGTTACGTTGGTATTAGAGCCTGACTGACTGTAGGACTACCAAGCCAAACCGGTCAAAGTTGAGTCAAGAAACACTATAGAAAAGTAGGGGAATTAATTGTGGAAGGGAACGCAAGGCTCTTTTTACTCCTCTACCCATGTTATTCCATTCCGAGTAATTCTCATCTTTTCTACGGGGATAAGAACTAGGCTTCTAATCTATTACTTAGGATGACGAGTTACTAACCATGGACTATTAGCTAGCTTGCATGCAAGTCAATGTCGGTATTTGAGTATTGCCGGTGTGACAAACGGATGGAGAAGAGATTTGAGTCTAGATAGTCGAGTGGTTATGCCTTTCCAATCTTTCGCAGTTGTCTCAAAATCCTTTTTGAGAAATTACAGCCGTTATGCTGTCCAATTTCTGCTAGAGTCTCTAATGTCTTTGCATCATTCTCTGTTTCAGATGCCCCCTCGTCCCTCCGGTCAGGTGGTCCGTCTAACCAGGTGCATCGATGTACCGAGTCACACGGCCATGTTGGTTAGAGTTATGATGGAGGCTGGTTACCGTTGGTACATAGAGTACACAGTGGAGGAACAATACCGAGATTTCAACCAGAGCCAGTATTTGTGTACTGTTAAGATATATCCTTCATATCCTGGAGCTGCAGAGCCGCTTCACTAGAGTTATGGATTAGGTGTCACCATAGACATGGCCGTTCAGGAGGCCGCCTACACCATGCTAACTATCATGAGGTTTCACCATGGTCTGCTTCAGAACACATAGTTATGTTATGTTCCTGCTTCTCTTGGAGGAGAGGATAGCTATCTTAGCGCAGTCTACTATGATAATTCTCATGAGGACCCTAGGCTGCAGGTGACTGCTCACATGTTGGAGAACAGGGATCGTGATGCACGTGCCCTTCGCATGGAGCTTTATGCTACCCGTGCACATCTTTGGACAGCCCTGGCGCAGCTAGCACCTGTTGTGCAGACATGCTATGGAGATTTGGAGATGTTGAACCCATCGCGAACTCATCTACCAGCACGCATAGACTGGCCCAATGTTGGAGGCATCAATCCTCTTCGAGGACCGCTGTTGCCACCAACGAGGGGACCAAGGCCACATCCGTGTCCTTACGGTTTCTAGGGATCACTGGCTAGAGTTTTTCCAGATCCTCAGGTTCAGCTGTCGGGTCACGGGGGTAACCTATAAGAGGCATTCTACGGCGATGCTTGAGTACGTGGATGTTAGCACTAGTATGGTAGTAGTCGTATCGCCACATTCCTGCGTGTCTTGTGGGATTTGATTGAGGTTGAGAGTTGAGTTCCGGAGGTGTAGATAGATAATGTATAGGAAGCTTGTAATGCCTCCGATGAGTTGTGTCATCTCTCCGTAGTTTGTATTTCAGCTTGGGCTTGTACTGAACTATGTCATGGTGTGTATGAATTATGGTGTTCATATGGCAGTTGTTATTACCATGTTGATTGGGCGTTTACCCTGCATGCCATGTTGTCCAGTACATTCCTTATCTCATGTCTTAGAGTTGATGTCCTCTATGTCGAAGCTATGGGTTTGTTTTCCCAGGATGGTGGCAACTAGGAATAACCCCGTGCCTGCCCCCGAGCAGGGCGAGGGAAGCCAGCCAAGTTAAGAGAACCTGCCACACGCACCCTCTTTGGCAGAAGTGATGCTTGAAGCTGAACGGAACAAAAGGGAGACCAACAGGCTGTTGGAACGAATTGAGCAGAACACAGCGCGTCCTCCCCACAATGATCACAATGATGGCGTGTCTCTCGATGATTTTATCAAGCTGTGCCCACCTAAGTATCATCATTCGGTCGACCCGCTCGACGCGGATGACTGGCTGACCAGCATGTTCAGCAAAATTCGGCCTGCCAATGTATCCGAGGCCAACATGTTGACCTTTACTACTTATTTTCTAGAAGGACCCGCCAACCTGTGGTGGGAAAACTATGAAGCCATGCGTCCCACAGGCCCCGCACCAACTTGGGCGGAATTCAGCGTGGCATTCCGTACCCATCACATCCCGGAAGGGCTGATGGATCGCAAGAGAGAGGAGTTATATGCTTTCACCCAGGGCAGACTAACAGTGGATGCCTATAGCCGTGAGTTCGGTAGTCTTGCTCATTATGCTCCGGAGGAAGTTTCAACTGATGCCAAGAAACAGGCTAGGTTCCGCAAGGGACTTAGTCCTGAGCTCCGTCGAGATCTATGCCTACATCAGTGCACAAGCTTCCAGGCTCTCCTCAACAAGTCTATCAATGCTGAGACTGGACAGACTGACTACGAGGCAACCAGGAAGAACAACCGTGACTTCAGCCCCGCATCTGGCTCGGGCTCCAACAAACGCCAGATGTGGGTGCCTAACGCAGCTCTGCCGCCAAGATACACCGCGAGGCCATCCTTCCAGGCGCCTCGCCCAGCTCAGCCCAACCCTCCAGCCAGGCCATTTGGAGGTCCTCCTGTCAATGTTGCTCCCCGTGCCACCATTGTGTGCTAGAAATGTGGGGAACCAGGACACTACTCCCATGAGTGTTCTCAGAACAATGCTAAGCCAGCTAGATGTGGGAAGCCAGGAAAAGCCTTCTATGTGAAGCCAGCTCCTGCTCGTGGACAAGTGAACTATGTTTCTGCCGAGGAAGCCCTTCTGGATCCTGATGTTATCCTAGGTACGCTCCTTGTCAATAGCCATCCACCATCTGTTCTTTTTGATACTGGGGCATCTCATTCTTTCATCTCAGAAAGTTATGCACAATTGCATAACATGTCTTTTTGTGATATGCCTACTCCTTTAGTAGTTCAGACTCCTGGTTCAAAATGGCAAACTTCTAGAGTGAGCCATGACAATGAGATTCTTGTGGATAGGCTAGTCTTCCAAGCATCCTTGATAGCCCTCAAGTCTTCGAACATCAATATCATCTTAGGCATGGACTGGATGAAAGCCCACCATGCTAAGATCGATACTCATTCTAGGAATGTTCAACTTACACATCCCTCGAGTGAGATAGTTAATGTCTCCTCGAGTAGCCAAGCGCCAATTATATTCCCTCAATGGTAGCCCTCTTCCAGAATTAGAAGATATTCCGGTAGTTTGAGACTTTCCGGACGTCTTTCCGGAAGAACTGCCAAGAATTATACCTGTCAGAGTTGTTGAGTTTGTGATAGAGCTCATTCCAGGGATTGTCCCATTAGCCAGAAGACCCTATAAGATGGCACCCTTAGAACTAGCCGAACTTAAGATTCAACTCGATGAGGCTTTGAAGAAAGGTTTCATCCGTCCTAGTTCTTCTCCTTGGGCTTGCCCCGTCCTCTTCGTCAAGAACAAGGATGTATCGGATCGGATGGTTGTGGATTATCGGCCAGTGAATCTGGTCACCACAAAGAACAAGTATCCGCTCCCCAGGATCAACGATTTGTATGATCAACTCGCTGGATCCTCTGTCTTTTCCAAAATGGATTTGAGGTTGGGATACCATCAAATCAGAATTAGAAACAAGGACATTCCAAAAATGGCTTTTGTTACTCGCTATGGCCAATACAATTACATCATCATGTCCGTTGGTTTAACCAATGCCCCAACCACCTTCTCTCGCTTGATGAATTTGATCTTCATGGAGTATTTGGATAAATTCGTCGTGGTTTATCTCAACGATATACTCATCCACACGAAGAACGAGCAGGAACATGCCGAGCATCTAAGGCTGGTATTGATGAAACTTCGACATCATTGTCTTTACGCCAAATTCTCCAAGTGTGAATTTTGGTTGCCAGAAGTGACCTACCTAGGCCACATAATCTCTGGTAAATGTATTGTTATCAATCCTGAGAGAGTTCAGGCCGTCCTTGATAGGACTCAACCTGAGTCGGTTAAGCAAGTTCGGAGTTTCCTTGGCTTAGCGAGCTATTGTCGCCGCTTTGTCGAGAACTTCTCCAAGGTTGCGAAACCTCTGACTGGACTCCTCAAGAAAGATAAAAGGTTCGAGTGCACTCCACAATTTGAGCATAGTTTTTAGGAGTTGAAAAGACGCCTGACCTCTGCTCCCGTTCTGGTGCCACCAGATTTCTCTAAGGACTTTGTTATCTATTGCGACGCCTCGCGACAAGGATTGGGTTGCATTCTCATGCAAGATCGTCATGTGATTGCATACGCATCTCGAATGCTACGTCCACATGAGGATAATTATCCAACACATGATCTCGAGCTTGCAGCTTTGGTCCATGCACTGAAAACTTGGCGACATTACCTTCTAGGTAATCGTTGCGAAATTTACACTGATCACCAAATTCTGAAATATATTTTCACCCAGCCGGATTTAAATCTCAGGCAAAGATGGTGGGTTGAGTTGATTACAGATTACGACTTAGGGATAACTTACACCTCGGGGAAAGCCAATGTCATTGTTGATGCACTAAGTCGTAAGTCTTATTGTAACAACCTGATGTTACAACAAGGTCAACCACTTCTCTAATAGGAATTTCGGAAGTTAAACCTCCACATTGTTACTCAAGGATTCCTTTCCAACCTGGTGGCGAAACCTACACTTATGGATCAAATCATAGAAGGCCAGAAGCATGATGCCGGGATATCTCGGATCAAGAAAAACATTAAGAAGGGTAATGTTAGATGCTTCTAGGCAGATGATCGAGGTGTTGTCTTCTTTGAGAACCGCTTGGTGATCCCGAAGAAGCAACATCTACGATAGTTGATCCTTAAGGAAGCTCATGATTATCCTCTCACAATTCATCCGGGTAGTACCAAGATGTATCAGGACCTACGCTAGAGGTTCTGGTGGACTAGGATGAAGAGAGAAATTGCTTAGTTTGTTGCTAACTATGACGTTTGTCGTCGCGTGAAAGTAGAAAATCAAAGGCCTGCTGGCCCCCTTCAACCTTTAGCTATTCGAGAATGGAAATGGGATAAAGTCGGTATGGATTTCATTACCGGATTTCCCAGGACCAAGAGAGGGAATAATGCTATCTTTGTGGTCATTGACCGCCTTTCCAAAGTGGCTCATTTTCTTCCTGTTCGGGAGAGTATAACTGCTAGCCAGCTAGCAGAGTTATACGTTTCTCAAATAGTTTTTCTTCATGCTGTTCCAATGGAGATTAACTCAGACCGCGAAAGTATCTTTACTTCTCGATTTTGGAAAAGTTTCCAAACCGCTATGGGGACTCATCTATCCTTTAGCACTGCTTTCTACCCGCAATCAAGTGGTCAAGTTGAGCGAGTCAATCAAATCCTTGGAGACATGCTTCGAGCTTGTGTTATATCCTTCAGTATGAATTGGGAGAAATGTCTTCCATTTGCCGAATTTGCTTATAACAATAGTTATCAATCAAGCTTGGGCAAAGCCCCTTTTGAAGTTCTCTATGGACGAAGGTGCCGAACACCTCTTAACTGGTCATAAACCGGAGAGAGGCAACTCTTTGGCCCAGATATGATCTAGGATGCAGAGGAGCAAGTTCGCATTATTCGTGAAAAGTTGAAACAGCCCAATCTCGTCAAAAGAGCCAATATGATCATCATCGTATGGCTATGACCTATGAAGTTGACGACAAGGCTTATCTTTGGGTTACACCTCTGAAGGGTACCCATCGATTTGGTATCAAGGGCAAGTTGGCTCCTCGTTACATTGGACCTTTTCGCATTCTTGCTAAACGAGGAGAGGTTGCCTACCAATTGGAACTTCCGCCGCATATTTCCAAGGTTCATCATGTCTTCCATGTCTCGCAACTCAGGCGTTGCTTCTCGGACCCTGTCCGTGAAGTAGACCACGAAGCGCTTGATCTCCAAGAAAACCTTACATATCAAGAATATCCTATTCGTATTCTTCATCAAGCTGAGCGTACCACTCGGTGTCAAAACATCAAGTTTCTCAAGGTTTAGTGGTTACACCATTTTGAAAAGGAGGCCACATGGGAAAGAGAGGATCGTCTTCGACTAGAGTACCCCACGCTCTTCCCGACGACTTCCAAATCTCGGGACGAGATTCTTTTGAGTGGGGGTGAGTTGTCACATCCCTAGCTAGCTTTCTTAGGATAGCATGTGTGTGCATCATGTTTCACTTTTTGCATCAATTTGAAATGGGGATTATTAGAAAACCCCAAACCCTCATTTGAATCAAACCAATTTAAAGATTGTGAAAAACCAACAAATCCAAAATGCCCATAAAAAATGTCCCCTATGTTTGATAATTATGGACATGGATATATTAGGGGCCATCTTAAATATTTGAATATTTATAGCATTCCAAAAATAAATAATAAAGCTTTTGAAAATGCCAAATAAAACATTATCAATATTTTAGTTTTCAAAATATTCTGAAACTTTTTATAGAAGTTTGAAATATTCAAACTAATTTCTATAAAATATTTGGGATATTTTATAACTAACATTTGTGTCTAAAAATAAATAAAACAAATGCTAGAAAAAAAAAGAGAAAACTTTAAAAAAAAGGAAAAAGGAAAGAGGCCCAGGGGAGGCTGGCCCCGCAGCCCAGCTGGCCCAGCCAGCCCCACCGTCTTCAACCTCCTGCCAGTAGGCAGGAGGGCGTGTGCCCGCGGCGCGCCGGCACGCGTGCGGCCACCTCCTGCTTGCCGCCGAGGCTGGAGGCCGCTAGGAGCGCTAGCGCGATGCCCCGGACCCCCCTCGAGCCGATCTTCTCCCCATGCCGCTCTCTCTTGCTCCTCCCCCTCTCCTCTGCTCTCTCCTCGCCGGACTAAAGCCGCCGGCGATTCATCGTCCTCGCGCATCCCCGACCATGCCACGGCGCTAGAAGCCCCTCCGGTGAGGCCCCGGTTCTGTTCCCCCTAGCCCCGTCGCCGTTCTCCTCCTCTAGCCCCGCCAGTTGCCGAAATAGAGAGGAGCTCGCCGCCGGCCATGGCGTAGCCATGTCCACAGCGGCCACATCTCGCGCCTAACCATGGTCTCGTGCTAAGGGCGCTCTCAGGAGCCCATAGCCCCCCTAGCTCCTCCTTCCGCAGCCTGTAGTGCCGCTGCCGCCTTCGTCCGAGCTCCAGTTGCCACGAGCGAGCTCGCCACCGTCAGCTCCGGCCGCCCCTTGCCTTCCCATGTGTCCCACGTGATGCAGGCAAGCTTAGGCTATGCCCCAGTGGTCTTAGCGCACCCGGAGACCCCCTACAGCGCGTTTTCGGTGAGCGTCCGTAGTCGGTTTGGTCGCTGCCGGCCAAACTCTGGCAGGGCCGACGTGGCAGCCGTCGGCGCTAACCCTCGTGGTTAATCAGCCCCGCAGAGGCGGACAGTGGGCCCTGCAAGCGGGTCAAACCCCAGTCAGCACGGTATTTGACCCCGGTTAGCGGTGGGTCGCTGACTAGTGCGTCTCGCTGGTCAGTTTGACCTGGACCGGTCGTTTGACCAGGCTGACGTCACAATGACGTCAGGGTGACGCAATATGCATTTATGTTTTTAATTAAATTCCATAAAATGTTAAAAACTTAGAAAAATCATATAAATTAATCAGTAAATCAGATGAAAATAATTTATATATGAAAATTTATCAGAAAAATCCAATGAATCTAATGGTGTTGTTATCACGCATGTTAGAGCCACCTAAATAGATGAACATTGACAATTACTAATAGGTTAACATATGAAATATGAAATGGGGAATGATTTTGAACCTATATTCAAAATCACTTCATTTAACTTGGACAGTAGTTGCATTAGCTCATCCATACATGCTGCCATGTCATGATCATGCATCATATTGTTGCACCTGCCGTGTATTGATTGCTTTCTATCTCAATTGCGGTAGGCCCTACTTCTGAGGATACCTCCGAGTATTCCAATGAAGGAGAAAACCATTCCGCTACCCAGCAAGGCAAGCAACCCCTTTGATCATTCCGATAACATCCCACTCTCTCGCTCCTGCTCTTGTTTATTGCATTAGGACAAATGTTCACTTGTCTGTCATACACGGTAGATGAACCTATTCTTTTGCATGACCTGTCATTGTCACAGTAAATAGGTAAACCTGCAACCTAGCATACCTGGTAGATGCCTGTGCCATGATGTGCTTTGCTTACTTTGCGTGCTATGCTTGCTATGCTTAGAGTTGTGTCAAGTCTGATTCATCTGGGTGATCAACTGGAGTGAACCCGATTTGGTAAAGGTAGCGATGAGAGGCTATGTAGGAGTACATAGAGGGTTGTCTCATTGGGGCCGTTCTTAGGAACTGAGTTCCATGTTTGTGATCCAAGATTAGTTGCTACACACATTGGGTTCCGGTAACTCGACCCCTCTCGACTTATCAATCACTTAGTCCTTGGTCCAGGAGTTACAAGTAGTTTCTAGTGTTTATAGCATGCTGGAGGCCGTGCGTAGCGCTGACCCTAGGGGTGGGTTACGAAGCAGTAGGCACTGGCACGGTGTACCAAGGGTCACCCAAATGGTGGGCTTGGGAACCCTGCGCACATCGTTTGGGGCCGTAGCGGAAACTTGGGCCAAACTTCTGTGCGGGTTCAGTCTCAAATAGGCGATGGCCTGGACTAGAGGTCTTATGTGATTGACGGTCATGGCCGACTCCCTCGCTGGGCTTCCGCTTGAAGGTTGCCGAGGTGCATGGTTTTATGAGCACACAGGGATAAGTGGCGAGTGCATGTGTGAAGAAGTACACCCGTGCAGGGTATGAAACTATTCAAATAGCCGCGTCCTCGGATGGACTACTTGGAAAGGTTATGTTGTTCGTAGATAATTAAATGGCTACTCATAAAAATATCAAGACAAGTGTGAGTTCCGTGGATGGCACTCTCCTAGGAGAGGGAAGTGAATCCATGGTGGTGTATTGTTGTGGAGTTAGTGGACTCGTGTGCGATATCTAAAATCTAAACAAAGAGTTAAAATTGTATAGTGTAGGTTAGCCATGAGTCAAAGCTGGGATTGCTGCATAAACTCCACCACTCCCCTTGTTGATACATGAGCATGAATAGTCTAGGTCTGTCTTAAAGACTTGCTCAGTATGTTTCTACTCACGTTTGCTTAATAACTGTTGCAGATGAGACTCAGGACCCATCAGGTGGGTTCTTTCTAGATGTCGACGATGTCGAATAGCTGGTGTCCCAGCTACGACCTTATGCCCTGTGGCGGGCCATAGATAGTCAGGCCATGTGCCTTTTTACCCTTTTATTTGTCTGTACTCAGACAGCTTTATGCATCCACTTGGTTTGTATGAACTTGCTTGTATGACTTGAGTGTTGGGTCATGTGACCCCTACCTGTAAGAACATATTATGCAAGGCTCTTCTGAGCCTTTTAAATAAAAATTATGTTGATGTATGGTTATGTTGTGATGCCATAGTTGTATCTATGCATATCGGGCATGTCGTGCGTACGTGTGACGTGCAACGGTATGTATGGGATCCGACACCTAGTCGTGTGCCTTTAGTAGTACTCTTTACGGGAAACTGCCTCTTTGTGCTTCCATCGAGCCTTGGTAGCTTGCTACTGCTCCGGACACATTGATCGACCGGCATGCATCCTTCTTTGCAGCTGTGTCTGTCCCTTCGGGGAAATGTCTCGCAGTGTAATGGAGTCCCCGTAGCCTGCTACGACTCGTCTATGTGAAGTGATGACATTTATGTCCCACGGCGTAATGGAGTCCTTGTAGCTTTCTATGTCTCAACTACACACGCTTGAGACCGACACCTGCGTTGCTGGGTTACGTATGCATGTTTCCGTACGGATGTGGCACTTGGGTTCTATGACTAGTCATGTCGGAGAAGCGGCGTAGGGGTTGCTTGACCGGCTTGACGTCCATACGGACGTGGAGTTTGTGCTCGTCAAACTTCCGCAGAACACCCGGCATGTGCTTGGGGGACCATGCAAAGATGTCCCGATTCTCACGGAGGAAGTCGATGAGCTCGCCTTCCTATTTGCTATTGAGGCGGGAGACGATGGTGACGCACTAAGCCGGGTTGGCCGGGTCGAGCGGGATTTGCTTGGTGTCTTTGGATGGCTGGAAGGCGGCCCCACCGCCAGATTGCAAGGGAGGAGCCGGCATGGCTGGCTGGCTGGCAGCAAGGGACACGAGCCGGTCGAGCTGCCGTTTCTCCTCGGCAATCTCCAGGGCCTCGGTCAGTCGGTTGCCGTCTCGAGTGCACTCGAGCAACATCTTGTAGTCACCCTTGATGGTGATGATTCCCTTGAGGCCCGACATCTTAAGTTTGAGGTAGGCATAATGGGGGACCACCATGAAGCTGACAAGAGCCGGTTGGCCCAACATCGCGTGGTAGGAGCTCGCGAGGTCCACGACCTCGAACAGCACCGGCTTGCGGCGGAAGTGGCCGGTCCGCCGAAGAGGACGTCGAGTGTGATCTTGCCGACAGGGGAGGAGGACTTTCCGGGCACGATGCCATGGAAATTCGTCCGGCTCGCCTACAGGTCTTCTATCTTCAGCCCCAACTTGTGCATAGTGTCGAGGTAGAGGATGTTGATGTTACTGCCACCATCTATCAGCACCCGCGAGAAGTGAAAAGTTCACTCCTTGGTGGCGATGGTGGGATCGAGGACCAAGGCGTAGCTACCGGGATTCGACATCACAGCTGGGTGATCGTCCTGGCTCCAAGTGACCGTCTTCTCCGACTAGTGCATGAACTGGGGAGTTGCCAGCATGGTGGCGTTCACCTAACGTCGAAGCTGGCGTTGGGCATGTTTTCCCATTTCTTCACTGGTGAAGACAATATAACAGCCGTCTTGGTTCAGGAACTGGTCGTTCAAACGACCGTCATTCTGAGCCGGAGCCGGAGCCAGCACCGGGGCGGCAGCTTGGGCCAGGGCCGGCGCACGGGTTGTCGGCCCAGGAGGAGCTAGAAGGCCGTCCCCCCGGGCCAATCGCTGTGAGAAGCTACACTACCGGAGCGTGTGCGTAGAGGGTTTGGCCCCTGCGTGGTTCTTGCAGGGGAGGTCGAGCATTTGCTTGAAGGTGAGCTTCGGCTGCCAGGCAGCCTTGCCGGTGCGCTGGCGCTGGCCGGAAGGCTTGGCAGTTGGCTCCTGCTCCTCGATGGTGTTGACCTGCCGGCTCACGTAGCGACGATCCGGCTGGTCGTTCTTGCGCTTGTTGTTTACGGCTGCCGATTGTCGGCTGCTGCCCGGGTCGTGGCCGGTGTTATCGTCGCCTTGGCAGGCGGGGTCATCTTTAACCGAATGGCTGAATCGGCCGTGGCGTACTTGTCCGCCTTGGTCATGAGCTCGGCAAGTGTGGCCGACTCGGAGCACAGAAGCTTGTGCTTGAGGGGTGTGTCATCTCGGCAGCCTTCAATGAAGTACTGCACGGCTTGTACTTCGTGCACCCGCTTGCAGGAGTTGCGGAGCTTGGTCCATCAAGTGAGGTAGTCACGGAGGGATTCGTCCGGCCCCGGAACGCACATAGCGATTTCACGGGGACGGCCAGGCCGCTTCTAAGTACCGGTGAAGTTGCAGACGAAGGCCTCCTCGAAGTCTGTCCAAGTGCTGATGCTGCCGTCCACCAAGCTGTTGAGCCACGTGCAGGCTGAGCCAATCAACATGAGGGGCGCGTAGTGAATGGCTACGCGCTTGTTCCCCTTGGCGATGCCAACCGCGGTGGTGTAGTCGATCAGCCAGTCCTCAGGCTTGGCTGCCCTGTTATATTTCGGGGTGTCCCGAGGTAGCGTGAAGCTGGTTGGAAAAGGCTCAATGCATATCCGGAGGCCGAAGCAAGCCGGACCAATCGAGCCCTCCTCCTACGGGAGCGTGAATTGCGCGAGTTTTTCGATGCGGTTGCGGGCATCTTTCTCGCTGCGGGGAACACATGGTCCGAGCCGAGCCGAGAGCTCGGGGCGGACGGTAGGTGGAATCGATTGTCCCGACTCGCGCCGTGGGGGCGGAGTGTGCCCGCGGCTACGCCGGATTCGGATGCCGGCGCTTTGTGATGGCGGCCACTTCGAGGTGGGTTGTTGGTTCACCGGCTGTTAACATCCGGCTGCTTGCTCCCCGGCAGCTCAGAGGGCTGGGGGTGGTTCATCTCGTCCCGGCGGCCGGAGACGCGAGGGGAGTAGGAGTACTGGGCCGCCTGGCGGCCAGGAGTTCCCGTGCCCTTGCGCTTGGGCCGGGGGCCTTCAGTGGCACCGCCGCCTGTCGCGAGCAGATGCTGTTGCGCATCGGCAGCATCGATGAGCTCATTGATGTGACGCTCGTGGGCGGTACACTCTTCGCCCTCCAAGGTGGCCAATTCCTCGTAGGCCACCTTGAGAGCCCGCAGGTTAGCTGCGAGGGTGTCGTAGACGGGCATCTTGCCGCCGAGGATTTTGGTGACTACATGACCGCGGTCGCGCATAGCCCCACACCGGCTGGGCTCGATGCCAGCCGGGGTGAGTCCGTAGGTAGAAGCGTACTCACGCTATACCTCCTCCATGCGGCGCCGCGTGGCCGCGAGGGCGGTGGCATCCTTGACCAGGACGCGGCGAGCCGCATCGAGATCGGCTGCGGTAGTGTCGCGGTTTGCCGTCGGGGCGATCGGAGTGCTCAAGCCCCGGAGGGCCGCGCCGAGCGGGTCGGACGTGCCGACGCGGGCAGCGGTAGCGTTAGCTGCGACCCGCGCTCGTCCAGAAGCGGTGGAGGAAGTAATGGCCATTACTCCCACGTGACAGTGAGAGCTGCTGGACTGATTCACAGCGAGTGCGCCCACGGCCGTAAGCGGACCAGCATTGACGAGCACCTGCGTGGGGTACTTGTCTGTGGCCGGAGTCTCAGCGAGGCTGAGCATGCCGAAGCGCTCGGTGAGCGCGTCGATGTCGGCCATGAGGCTGACAGAATTGCCCGCATGGCGTGTCGGAGCAAGCCCCACGAGCCTGCGGTTTCGCCTGGATGTACGGCGATGGCGGGGAATGGCGAGGGGTCCCGCCCGGAGAATGAATCCGGCCGGCGCCGCATACGGCCCCACGGTGGGTGCCAACTGTCGTCGTTTTCTCACGACAGATGCCATAGGTTGGCTTATCGTGGGTTTGGGGCCGGAGGACGCCGACGGGCTCTGGGTGCGAGATTGGGCACAAGCGGTGATGACACATGATGTACCCAGGTTCAGGGCCCTCCGAGGGAGGTAACACCCTAGTCCTGCTCGGTTTAGTTGGAGGTATGAGTATGTATACAAGGTTGCTCCTGGAGCTATGTTTGCAGGAGGAAGAATGAGCAGCTGACTCGTCCTCCTCCACTGCTATAGGGGGTGTGAGAGCTCTATATGTGGGTGGGTGGTGGCGACTATCCGTCCCCATTGCATGTGGGGCTCAGGGGGGTTTATAGGCCAACCCCCATCTCTTATAATATGTTCTAAGTAAAAAGGTGGGGGGACCCGGCAGACAGCCTCTCCGGCTGCCCAGGGGGTCCCGCCATTCACGTCGTCTTATCACCGGCTGAGCGGTCCCACCTCCTGCTGGGGCCCACCAGCCTCCCGGTGATTGGCCATCGCCCACTTGCCCCGGCACGGGCCGCTAGGTTGTCGTTGCCTAGCGCCAGCCGACCAGAGTCTTTGGTACGGCCGGCGGCACTGTAGCCACGTCGGGACAGGTAATCGAGTGGGCGAGGGCGTGCCGGCACTATTCCCTCGCCTGCTCGCGCTCGTCAAGGTCAGCGGCCTAGATGGTCGGACTGTAACCACGCTCTACAGTGCGTCAGCGGCCACTATAGCCACAGGGCCTCCCGTCGTGACGGTCGCGTCGTGTTGCCGTGCCTGCGCTCAGAGGGACGAGATGTCACACGTCCGTCCCAAGGTCAACGGAAGAGGCGACCCAAAAGCAGTCAGCCACGCCCAGCCGGCCGAGAGTCAGGCCAGCTCCCTCACTGGCCGTCCGGAGCGCCAGCCGGTGCCAGCTCGAGCCGGACATCCTCCAGTCGGCCTTGCCAACCCAACCGTGTAGGTTTTCTTCGAAGGTTAAAGGGGGAAGATCCTGTTGCTTTGGCCTACCCAGGGGTAATAACCCCATCATGAAGGATATCTTTAGATCTTGCAATTGAATCTTTTAGTTTCTTGTTTTATCACTAGTTTGGTCTATAAAATAAAACTATAAAAAAATATGGAATTGAAGTTGCCTCACATGCTTCATATTTTTAATGTCTTTCGTGAAAATGATGGAAAGGAAAACTGTGCTCAAGTGTTAGAAGAAGTTATTAAAATGTTTCGCACTAAATATTTGAGTGATGAGCATGATTGCAATGTTGTTGGTATGAATTCTTTGAATATCCATAGAAATAATGATGATTGCACTAGTCATGATAAAAATATTTTTTATAAGCATGTCAATTTTTGTGGAGTCCATAGAGTTTGTAAGAGGGAAGATAGATTTTGTAAGAGGCATAAGTATTTACAAACTAAATGGTTGCAAGAGAGGCTATATGTTTGTGCTCAAAGACTTAATATTTCTCGCCGTCCTTGTGAACTTTGCAATGAAAGTGGTCATTTTAATTTCCAATGTGAATTATTTCATGACCGAATTGTGTCCAAAAATTGTGATAACCTCATTACCCTTGAGCATCATAATGAACTTAGTCTATTTTTAGGGTATGAAAAAATGAAACATAAAACTAATGATGTTCTAACTTGGGTTCTTATGAAAATGATTGATTTTGATCTGAATGAAATCTATATGTATTGCATGCTAAATTGCATTGAGAATCCTTATATTTCCGATTACTTAAAGACAAGAAAACAAATAGAAGATGAAGATAATACAAATGAAGGGGAAGAGTTTTCCCAATATCCTCCTATTTTTTCTTATGATGAATTAGGTAACGAGGAGGAGCTTTTTATTCAACCAACCTCTTCAAAAAGAAGCTTGGAGGAATTAAATAAACCCACACATAATGTGGTGAATAAGAAGAAAAGAAGGAAAAGTAAAGGTAAAGAGGTATCTCTCCCAAGTAATGTTGCTCCTAATATTGATAGGCCTCATGAGAATGAATCAAAAATAGTTGTGGAAGATGATAGTTGAGGATGATTTTGTTATACCTATTGCTTGTTGTGATAATTATAATTGGGAAGATAATGATACTTCTTATAATCTTGAAAATATTTATGGCACCAACTTGGAGGATGATGATAATAATTGCTATACTATTGGTGCTATTCATACCATTAATTATGAGAGTGATTATGTTTATGATATACAAAGCCACAAGCTCGAGGATGCTATGTTTGATTAAAATGACATGTTTGAGAATTTAGTTTCTGCAATTAATGTTTGTACGAAGCTTGGGGATGCTCTACTTAATGAAGATGATCTTTTTATCCCCCTACTTTGTATGATCAAATTTGTTATAATGATTGGATGCCTCCTACTTATGAGAATTATTGTGATGATACTTATGCGATGAAAAAGAGTGATGATTACTATTAAGATACTTGTCATAATTATGAATATACTTTTATTGAATATTACTCTTTTAGAGTGGAACCAATTTGTAGTACTCAATTATTTTATGATACTCCCACTATTAGTCATGATAAGAAATTTTCTTGTGTGGAGAGTAGTAAAATTTCTATGCTTGTAGATCATGAAAAGAATGCTTTATGTGCTTGTTATATTGTTGAATTCCTTCATGATGCTACTGAAAATTATTATGAGGGAGGAACATATGCTTGTAGGAATTTCAATAATATCAAGTTTCCTCTCTATGTGTTCAAGGTTTTGAAGTTATGCTTGTTTTGCCTTCCTAGGCTAGTTGATTCCTGCTCCCATAAATTTTTTGCTCACAAAATCCCTATGCATAGGAAGTGGGTTAGACTTAAATGTTCAGAGAGCGGCCCACCAAGCCGGCCTATTGGAGATAGGCCGACGGACCGAGGACCCCTTAGTCCAGGACTCCCTCACTAAGACCTGAGTTGGCACATGTACTCGGGATGGTGAATAACTTGCTTTGGGCTGACCAAACGATACTCCATGACCGGGTAGTTACAAAGGTTGGTTTCGAGCTTGTCCAAACCAATGCTGCGAGGCATGGTCGAGCAAGATGGGATTTTCCCCTCCGATCGGGAGAAATATACTCTGGGACCCTCGAGTGATCCGACCTGGATAAGCATGGCCATGCGATTAGGATTATGAGATAATTCAAAGTGTTGGTCAGATTCACGGCAACGAGAAAGAGGTCGTGATGCAACAAGAGTGACCATGGTGCCTTGAGCACGGCAACATATATCATCTCGCAAAGGGAAGAGAATTCTGAAATACAGTTCACCTAACCAGCTCCACGTGACACTTGGAGTCCACACGCTTTGCTATAGGCCACTACCCACTGGTCGAGCCGGATGTGATCTGACCACGATCAAGTGAACAAGAACCTAAGGGGTCCCGCCCTTAAGGGAAGGAACATGTGGGCTTTAGTATCCGTGCGAGGCCCAAGAGTTGAGCCTGTGACGGATGTCTATATATAATGGAGGTGTGGCACACCCATCTAGTTAACCGCTTCGGCGCCATCATTAGGGCTTTGCATGAGTTGCAACTAGCCACCTCCACTTTTTGCCGACTTTGTGATCAGACCTAGCTGTTCGTCGCACGGTGTTCCTCCTCCATGTGTGGATACCTTTAGAGGCAGTGCACTTGTGTTGCTCTGGAGAACCTGTTCAAGGAAGATCAGATGAGGAGGTTCGAGGGAGATCGGACGAGGAGGAGACGGACCACGCAAACAAGCTACCCCAACTCCACTTCCACTGCATGGCACTGTGCATCTAGTGGTAACGATCTGTGATCCATCCCCGTAGCATGTTCTTGGATGTTCTGCACGTAGGAAAATTTTAATTTGCATATCATGCACCTACGGAAGAACCCAACAGTGGTATCAGAGCCTCTGCTATAGGTTTTGGTTTCAGATCGGATGCATATTTGATATGTGGAGGCGACACTTGAGATCTCTTGTCATTCATGATATTGGCTATGTGCACGGTTGATGAGATTAATTGCATATCGGGGTCATTGAGGCTATGTTTTGTGTCAATCAGAATCGATAAGGTCGTGCCACGTAAATCTGAATCGGGTTTGCGATGATCGATGAGATTGGTTAGATAATAAAAATCGGGTGATCGGAGTGCATATTCGATGTGTGATTTCAAGTCATTTGGAATATCACATCACTTGGTCAAATATAAAAAATATTAGTCAACGCAGAAACACTTACGTCTATGCCACATGCACGTCCACTATGATTTTGGGCAAGACGGCCTTCTAAGGCTTTACTGTTGCAACCTTGGGTTCCTCGGCTATCTTCTCGGGTGACAAGGCAAGCTCTCCATGCCCACACTTTGAACAACAAGTTGGGAGGGAAAACGTGGATGGCCTCGCAAAACTCAGCCCCTTGGTGTTGCCCTCACGGACACAGGTCCTGGCACGTCTTGGAGCGGGTCTCGGTCGGCATGTCCTCCAACGGAGAGGATTCAGCCTCGTCTCCCTTGTTCGAGTACCCCTCTTCCCATTGCTCTAGTCATCATCCTCATGGGCCTCTCCATCCCTTAAGCTCTCCTAGTGTTCGGTGTCGCTTGGCTCATCGACAGGCGTGCGGTCGACAACCGGCAGTAGGATCACTATCTTCATGAAAGTGTGCCAAGGAGAGTCAGTTGAATCAGGACATTACAACAAGCATCATGATCACTCGAATATAGAACACTCGAAAGTTACTTCATTTGGTGGATTATCGGTTGAGAAAGGGGGCACCAGCATGGTCCCCCAAGGGTTGTCGTGCACTGGAGTGACAGCCATGAGCTTTGATTCCAACACCTCCGTCTCCAGCTCCTTCGGGTGAGTTCACGTGGGATCAATCGGCCCCGTATAGATCCACACGGGATGGTCACTGGCCTACATGTGATGAATCCTTTGCTGGAAGAATACGTCCAACAGGTCCATCCCATTGACACCCTTCCGCCCTAGAGAAACCAGCACAATCGCCAAGATGTCCACCACCGTCCTCTCCTCTCTGGACACGGTTAGTGAATGAACCAACCGAATGCGCTCTGTCGAATATGGCGGGAGCGTGACTGACCTTCACCGATAGAGATGTCCTGGCAATAGAACTAGGAGTCTTGCCAGCCCTTCATTCACTCCGAGAACATCATTTCCCCCCTGCTAATTCCTAAACCCTCGCATGAGTATACTATGTTTGTCTTCTCCCCTGCCATAGAAGACTTATTCACGGTCATCACTCTGCAGGTGAAGAGGTGCTTGAAAATAACCTAGTGGGGACGACAGCCGAGGAAGTTTTCGTAGAGAGAGATAAAGGTAGCCAAGTAGAAAATGGCATTGGGAAGAAGATGGTGGAGTTGAGCACCGTAGAAATCGAGAAACGCATGGTAAAATGGATGCGGCGGTAGAAAAAACCTCGCTTGACGTGGTTCATGAGGGGGAATCGCTCATCCCCTTGTGGTGAAGGCTTTACCTCACCCACTTCCGGCTGCCGCTAGCTCCCATTGGCCAGAAGTCCCTAACTCTCCATCTCTCGTAGCCGGCCAGCAGTGACCTGTTGTGCCAGCCAATCGTCCTTCCCGTGGGCATGCCGACACTCAAGGATGACCCGTGTGATCCCTTCTTTGCCTGCTTTGCTTTCGCGGTCGCACTCTTCGTCATCTTTGGCAGACAGGGTGGCGGGTCAGAGGCGGAGCAGGGGAGGAAAGAGCTTGCTGGAGCACTTAAGAAACCGAGGGTGGCAAAAGTGGGACTTGTCACTCTCTCTCTCTCACCGCTTGTATGCTTTTATACACGAATCAGGCATATCGCCAGCTATCAATCCACAGGCAGCGCCAGTTCCGCGGGATTGCCTGTGTGGTGCTTTGGAGATGCGTGGGTATAATCATGACGTCATAATCGAGGCACTATGCCCACTTGCCCCACTTACGCGATGCTACCGCTCCCACGATCGCGCGCATGTTGCTCTTCAAACCCGTGAAAACTTCGCAATGATTTGGTCCGAATAGGCTCGATGCTCAACGAATCTTCTCGACACTTTTCGACCTCCTAAAGGCTTGATGGAGGTGTCCGATCACTCGGATATAACCACTGGTGACCACAGGGGTCATGCAAGGATAGTTAGGAGCTCAACATTCGCTCCCGTGTCGTCGCTCAGGATTCTTGATGAGCTTGCTCTCAGGATGTCAAATTGTTTCTCCTGAGAGATAATTCGACACCATACGAGTGTGCTAAGCAGCCAAACTGATCCGATCAATCAAAATTTGCAAATCCTGAATCCGTTGTGGTTTTGGAACCGAGTGGGAAACGCTCTTGACCGTTTTCCTAGGCCCCCGAGGTGCGGGCAACACTCCCGAGCATCATTCACTCACCCTCTCAAACCTCAGCCAATCCTGGGCTACTGACGAGGTCAACTACGAAAGGTATGGTCATAGACCTGACATCTAAGGTCCACCTGGGGACCCACATTATCATTAAAGTCCCTGGACTACACATGCATTTGGATGGATGCATTGGATCCACTCTGATCAATTAAGTCACTCTAACGTCATTCCACCAGTCGGACAAGTACCATCAGTCGGGCATGAGGAAGCTAGCACGACGTGGGAGCTACAACGTTCGAGAGACTTAATGTCAAACATGAAGTGTTGTGAAGAATAATATTACCTATAACGCCCTTAGTTAAAACAACAGTTTCTAGGCTCTATATAAATGACCCACAGGCTCCTAACCAAGGGTTCCGCACCCTTTTGTACTCATATCCCACAAGAAAACACAATCCCCCGGGAACGAGACGTAGGGTCTTTACCTCTTCCGAGAGGGGCCCGAACTCGCAAAATCCGAGTGATACACATGTGCATAGCTAGGTTCCTCCCTTCTTTCGTACCCCTGGTATGATAATCGTTCCCTCAATAGAATGATGGCCCATTGTTCCAAGCCGCGGAGCATGGGCCAACTAGGCTAGTACCCCCTATTCCAGGAAGCAGTAACCGACATATAGAAACTACAGAGTACAAGACGATATTTCGTACGAGATCTCATGCTTGTATGCATGCTCATATGAGAGGGTGACGCTGGGCATAGACTTCCAGTACGAAAGACGACGTACCATACGACCACACCATGTCGTATGTATGCTCGTATGAGGGCAATAATACCCCAATTGGATTTCGACGTTTTAGGTTGATGGGGTATTTTCTACACTGGTGATCCATCTCCAATGTATCTATAATTTTTTGCTTGTTCTATGATGTTATATTATCAATCTTGGTTGTTTTACAATCATTTTATAGAAACTTTATATCATTTTTTTGGACTAACCTATTAAAATAGTGCCAGTTGATGTTTTTTGCTTCGTAGAAAATCAGTACGAAATGGAGCCCAAACGCTGCAGTTTTTTTGTGGATTTTTGATGGACCAAAAGAAGAAAGATGGGCCAAACAACACCATAAGAGGGGGGCCAGGTTGGCACCCTCCGCCAGGGCGCACCAAAAGGTCCTGGCGTGGCCTGGTGGAGGGTGGGCACCTCTAGCACCCACCCAACCGACTATCGAGCCTATAAATTCCCTGCAAATCCAAAAACCCTAGGGGAGTCGAGGAAACACAATTCTAGCCGCCGCAAGTTCCAAAATCTCGAGATCCAATGTAACACCATCACACAAGGGTTCATCTTCTTCATAGTTGCCTCTTTGATGATACGTGAGTAGTCCACCGTAGACCTACGGGTGCATAGGCAGTATCTAGAAGTCTTCCTCTCTCTCTATGTTTCTCAATACAATGGTCACTTGGAGATCTATTTGATGTAATGACTTTTGTGGTGTATTTGTTGGGATATGATGAATTTTGAGTTCATGATCAGTTTCTATCCATGAATATGGTTTGAGTATTCTTTAATCTCTTATTTGCATGATTACTTATAGCCTCGTATTTCTTCTTCGAATCTTTGGTTTAGTTAGGCCACGTAGATCGATTTTTCTTGCGACGGGAAGAGGTGCTTTGTCATGGGGTTTGATCTTGCGGTGTTCTTTCCCAGTGACAGAAAGGGCAGGAAAACACACATGTATCGTTGCCATTAAGGATAACAAGATGGGGTATATTCCTACATGAATAGATCTCGTCAATATCATGTCACCGTTCTTATTGCATTAGTCCGTTTCTCCATGAACTTAATACACTAGATGCATGCTGGATAGCGGTCGATGTGTGGAGTAATAGAAGTAGATGCAGAATCGTTTCGGTCTACTTATCTTGGACATGATGCCTATATAATGATCATTTCCTGGATATCGTCATGATTATTTGATCTTCTATCAATTGCTCAACAGTAATTTGTTCACCCGCCGTGCGCTATACTCATGAGAGAAGCCACTAGGGAATCCTATGGCCCCCTGGTCTACTTTTCCAACATATTGCTTTCCGATCTACTATTTGCAAATTTTGTTTTCAGATCTATTAATACAAAAATACCTATATGCACTTTTTATTTATTTGTTTTACTTTGTGTTGTTGCGAGATATATTTGCCAAAATTATCATTATCTAATCTATCTTATTACCGTAGAGAGCGTGACAACCTCTCTTTTGTGTCGGGTTGCAAGTATTTGTTGTTTGTGTGTAGGTGATGGTTACGTGGGTGTGTGATCTTCCTCTATGGATTGATACCTTGATCTCATAAACTGATGGAAATACTTACTGTCATTGTGCTGCATCACCCCTTCCTCTTCGTCAAAATACCGACGTTGTCTCAAGCCACGTCAAAGGAATTTCTGTCGCTATTGCCGGTGATGAAGCAATCTCATCTACCAGGTTCCTAATCACGAATCTCATCTCCTTGCAATTAAATCATTTGCCAGTTTCCTCCTGTTTTCCCCTCTGCCACTCCACATATTTGTGGTTTTATTAGCCCTCTCTTTTTCGTTTGACATTTTCTTGTCAGATCTCTTGTTCGCCAATCTTTTTGGTATGGCTAGTTCCTCCGTTATTGGGTTTACCCCCGAGAATGAGGCTCTTAATTTTAAGCAAAGGAGAGGGCAGAATCTTAAAGATGCTTGGTATAGGAGTTGCAATGCTCATAATAGATCTATTCGTAAGGAATCTACCGTTCTTCTTCTTCGCTGTTTTTATGTGGGCATCACCAATTGGTATAGATTTGTCCTTGATACGATTACTGGTGGGAATTTATTGATGTGCCCCACTTTGGATGCTTATAATGCTATGGGAAATTTAGTGGTTTCCCCACCTATCATTGTCAATGAAACCGTTTTAACTCTTGAGCATGTTATGAAAAGGTTAGATGCGGTTGAAAAGAAAATGCTCACCAAGGAAAATATTGAGAATTTGGATAAAGTATGCAAATAGAATTGGTTCAAAGGCGGGAGACGCTCGTAAAATATTGAAGGAAAAAAAACCCGTAGTCAATAAAAGAATTGAAGAAAGCCCCACTAGAATCAGTAAGTTGGAAGAATCTTTCGTAATTTAAGTTCGGCTTTCCCTATCGATAAGACTATTGAAAAAACTCCCATTAGTAGAGCCATGCAAGTTCCTAAGAAGAATGGTACCGTTTCTAATAAAATCAATGAGGATGTTAGAATGATTAGTATCCATCCCAACTTTGTTAAAGTGGTAAACAACTTCCATGGCAAGAACAAATTTTCAGTCTTATTCCTAGAAGTATTGTCATTGAAAATATGCATGATATATCCTTGAAAACTTCTAGTTGTGTGATTTAGGAGTTGGAAAATAAGGATGACAATACTTGAATCTATGTGTTATGCCTAGCTAGGGGCGTAAAACGATAGCGCTTGTTGGGATGCAACCTAATGAATAAATTATTTTTATCTTTTGCTTTCTGTTTTTGAGTGTTTTGCACAATTACGATTCTGTCATGATTGTGTTTTTATGTTTTATTTAGTGTTTGTGCCAAGTAATGCCTTTAGGATGATCAATAAGATGAGTAGAAACAATGTTGAATCTAAAAAAGAAACTTTGTTCCCAGTGCACGAATTTTAAGTATTTAATGGGATGTGATATTGAGCTGAAATTTTGACACAGTATTTCTATACAATCATGTTCTCCTAATTTTTCATAATTGTTAGTGTTCCACAAGTATGGGTAGAATTTAGGTTACTACAGATTGTTCTATCAGAAACAGATTCTGTTTTCGTTACATTGTGGGCTTGTTTTGATGAATCTATGGCTTGTATTGGGGGTATAAGTCATGGTAAAGTTAGAATACAGTAGGTATAATGCAATATTAAAATATGAATTGGTTTACAATAGTACCTAAAAGTGGTAATTTGCTTTAGTATACTAATGGATCTCACAAGAATTTTGTCACATTTTGTGTGATTGAAGTTTTCATGTTTTGGGTGAAATGACGATGAATGAAGGAATAAGGAGTTCTATGAATCAAAGATTGGGGATGCTACATCACCCCAAGGTAATATCCAAAGAGTAACAAGGAACTAAGCTTGGGGATGCTCCCGAGTGGCATCCCCTCTTTCTTCCAACAACCATCAGTATACTACTTGGTACTATATTTTTATTCGTCACATATCATGAGTTTTGCTTGGAGCGTCTTGTATCTTTGCTTGCTTTGCTTTGTGCATTTTCATTAGTATACTTGCTAGACAGACCTGTTTGAGAGAGCTAAAATATGTTGTGATTTGTTAGAATTGCTCTTTATGCTTCACTTCAAATGTTTGAGCGAAGGAATTGCTCTAGTGCTTCACTTATATATTTTTGAGCACGGCGTGCTTTTACATGTTTTAAGAAATGCTCCCATGCTTCACTTATATTAATCTGAGAGTTATTAATTTTGAACAAAATCCTCTTACTTCACTTATATTATTTTGAGATGTGAAACTTGTATGCTCATGTTCTTCACTTATATCCATTTGAGCTTATGAAAAGCAATTGCAACATATAATCTATATTTTTTTGCTTGTTCCATGCTGTTATATTATCAATCTTGGATGTTTTACAATCATTTTATGGCAACTTTATATAATTTTTTGGGACTAACCTATTGACATAGTGCCAAAGTGCTAGTTTATGTTTTTGCTTGTTTTTTACTTCGCAGAAAATCAGTACCAAACGGAGCCCAAACATTAAGGGGTTTTTGTGGATTTTTAATGGACTAGAAGAAGAAAGGTGGGACAAACAACACCAGAAGAGGGGGCTGAGGGTGGCCACCCTCGACCAGGGTGCCAAAGGCTCCTAGCACAGCCTGGTGGAGGGTGGGAACCTCGGGCACCCCCCAACAACCTATCAAGCCTATAAATTCCCTAAAAATCCAAAAACCCTAGGGAGTCAACGAAACACAATTCTAGCCGCCCCAAGTTCCAGAATCTCAAGATCCAATGTAACACCATCACTGAGGGGTTCATCTCCTTCATAGGTTCCTCTCCGATGATGCGTGAGTAGTCCACCATAGATCTACGGGTCTATAGGCAGTAGCTAGATGGCTTCCTCTCTATCTCTCTATGTTTCCCAATACAATGGTCCATTGGAGATCTATTTGATGTAATGACTTTTGCGGTGTGTTTGTTGGGATCCGATGAATTTTGTGTTCATTATCAGTTTATATCCATGAATATAATTTGAGTCTTCTTTGATCTCTTATTTGCATGATAACTTATAGCCTTGTATTTCTTCTTCGAATCTTTGGTTTAGTTAGGACAACTAGAAAAAAAAAATCTTGCCATGGGATGGGGTACTTTGTCATGGGTTCGACCTTGCGGTGTTCTTTCCCAATGACAGAAAGGTCAGCAAGACACGCATGTACCGTTGCCATTAAGGATCACAAGCTGGGGTCTATTCCTACATGAATAGATCTTGTCTACATCATGTCACCGTTCTTATTGCATTACTTTGTTTCTCCATGAACTTAATGCACTAGATGCTTGCTGGATAGCGGTCGATGTGTGGAGTAATAGAAGTAGATGCAGAATCATTTTTGTCTAGTTATCTTGGACATGATGCCTATATAATGATCATTGCCTGGATATCATGATGATTATTTGATCTTCCATCATTTCCCCAACAGTAATTTATTCACCCACCATGTGCTATACTCATGAGAGAAGCCAGTAGTGAATCCTACGCCCCCGAGGTCTACTTTTCCAACATATTGCTTTCCGATCTACTATTTGCAACTTTTGTTTTCAGATCTATTAATCCAAAAAAACAAAAATACCTTGCTTCACTTTTTATTTATTTATTTTACTTTGTGTTCTTGCGAGATCTATTTGCCAAAACTATCGTTACCTAATATATTTTATTACTGGAGAGAGCGTGACAACCTCTCTTTCGCGTTGGTTTGCAAGTATTTGTTGTTTGTGTGCAGGTGCTAATTACGTGGGTGCATGAACTTCCTCTACGGATTGATACCTTGGTTTCATAAACTGAGGGAGATACTTATCATTGCTGTGCTGCATCATCCCTTCCTCATTCGGGAAATACCGACGTAGTCTCAAGCCACGTCAAATGGTTGTTTGCTTTCCAATTTTATCTAATTAAATTCAAAGGTCCCTGACCAAAAAGTATTGAGCAACCGCTATTTCTTTTATTTTCATTTCATGTTCGTTTGTATACCGAATTGATGCTTTTTCAGTGTGTTATTTTGCCAGGGACTTACACCTTATGTATTGATGTGTATGGTATAGTGCAACCATATGAAGATCCGGACAAGCCACTTGGTTGCTTCCATTCTATAAGTCTCAACTTCGAGAGTTCAGCAATAATTTCCAATTTGAACGTTGCTCAAATGAAAGTTGTTTAGTAGTAGGTTTCTCACAATAAGTGAGGTCCCTCTTTTCAATTAGGTACATAGGATTTGTACACTTTTGTTTCATGCTTTGTCTCATGTACATTTCACACAAATCTGAGAGTGGCATCACTCTTGGACATAGTTTATCAACTTGAGCGTGGTGCTCAGGGGTCTGAACATATCATATTGAGGCAGATACTTTTTATCAGTTGTGTTACTAATCCTTTGTGTTATTAAAAATGAAACCATGAAAGTGTTTCATTTTTCTTTTTTAGTTTGCTTTCACCAGGTTCTGGTGGAGGACAACCACGAGACCACAACAAAGAAATCACAAAAGCAAGGTACATGTCCATTAAAGGAGAGACTATTTGAACTTCAAATGGTAGAAGTCGCTAAACCCTTTGCTTTAACTTAAGATTGGGGGGTAACCACACACTACAGCATAACACTGCATCCCCAATAGACAAGTTGGTCGTGAATACAAGTTCTGTCGACAAACAGCTGGTCGGGAAAGACTATTACCAACTGATGACGTCTGTTGGGGAAAGTCCAGATGGGAAAACCCTTTCCCAACCGACATATTTTTCCCGACCGACTGCCTGTTGGCTATGGAGTATCTTCCCCGACTAACATTCTGTTGGGCTTGCAATGGGCATTTCCCGACCAATAGTCTATTGGGGCTGCCATGGGCCTTTCCCGACCAACTATCTGATAGTGTACTCTTTCCCTACAAACAATCCGTTGGTGTTGCCTTGGGCCTTTCCCAACCGACTATCAGATAGTGTAATTCTTTCCCAAACAAATGGGAGACAAAGTTTGTTTTGTTCACCAACATCCATTGGCCCTCCGATGGCAAGATTTCATGTTACCAACATAATATATCAATCAAGTTACATAATTCATAACAGTAACATGTATGTATTCAAGCAATATTAAACCAGAACCATACAATAATAACACACATTCATTTTCACATATAATATTTCATCTATTATGAACTAAAGACCATCCAAGTTTCCTATAAACTAATGTAAGTAACTATATAGAGGAAGCTTTATCTTCATTATGTGAGAGCAAAAATTCATCGCTTTATTTTCTGGAATGTCGGGCACATCATCAGCCTTGGATCCTTGTAGTGGGCAACTATATACGTCAAATCTTGCAAAATGAATACTCAGAAAAAATGTGGGTTTACAAAATGATAGGTAAAATTCATCTCCAATGAATAAATCACCATTACACACAATATCCCATTGACACGAAATGCTGGCTTTATGTTTCCTCGTCATCTTGCATGGCTTTCCTACAATATATAAATAAGTTATGATTACATTTGTAAAGACAATGCAATTATAAAAAAATGTATAAATCATAGCATTCTTAAACAACTATTACTTCACAAGGCAAGCTAGTACCAAAACACCTACTAAGGCACTACATTCATGTATAGGTAACCATCTAAAGACTCTGCAATAAAAAATAGATGTAAAGGGCATGCTAAGAACTTGTTAAAATGCCATAATTTCTAGACACTAGATATTTCATTGATAACTGTAAAGCTTCTGTGAATATCAACAAGTTAAATTATACAAGGATGCGTTCATTAGATCACTTTACTGTGACATTAGTAAATATTTAAAAGTAGTTGAGAACATAACGAATGGTTTTAAACCTAAATTGAGAGTGACCTTCTCCAACACTTGCTCATTCTATGGAGCAAAATCATATTTATATCACCAAAGATTAAATAGAATGGGCCACAAATAAGTAAAGAGTTTACATGATACTTGAATGGAGTACCTTTTATAGCTCAGACCTCTAATAGTAGCTCCCTAAAAAGGAATAGGGTCTTTGCATAATAAGAAGACCAGGTATAAGGAACCATTTGAATCTATATTCGAACAATGGGAATGTACAAACTACAGAGGACTACCATAATCATACATAATCTTTGGGAATTTCCGTCCAACAAAATTATAGATACATGCATTTCTTCAAAAGGGTGTCTTTATAACCAAACTTTTTAGTACTTGTTAGCCCAACTTCCTATCTATTAGAGTATGAACATAGGGCTATGGTGACAAAGTAAACTTGAATGCTACGTCCAACTACTACTATAAAGATATAGTAGCTATTGCCTACTATGCTCTGCTTTCCTGAATTAGTTGAAATATGGAAAAATAGTAGCTATTCTCTGCTAGATACTACAACTACGACTCTACAAACTTTATCCATGTTTTGGCTCTTTTATCATACACAACATACCATTATGTTTTATTGATTAATTAGTCACGGTTATAAGTCAAGCGTATATTCTCAAAAAATAGCAGAAAAGTGATTCACAACTAGTGTATTTTCATGCAAAATAACAAGTATAACATCAGCCATCTTAAGAGATCCAACTGCAACCTAGGATTCCCACTTGTATGCTATGACAAAAATATTAAGCTACAATGATGTAGATGAAACTACACTCCATTCATAACACAAGAAAGAAATTGAAAATTTGAAAGGGAGGACATTTAACTACCAAAGTTCGCAGGACACCATGTGCTACAGATTTTGGAAAGTCCATTTCAGTCGCACACAACACACTGATATTGGTAACGCCCTTTGCAAACCCTTCAGGTAGATAAGCAAATCCTAACACACCATGTGCCTATTAAACCTTGCAAACTTTAGAGTGTGAATGGTGTCAAGTAAAAGTAACAAATGCATCTATAATATTTAGTTGGTTAGGCACACACTAAAAACTTTAGAAAATCTCCAAAGATGCAGACCTACTCTAACTTCTAAGTGATACCAGGACTGATGCAAAATGTCCAGCCAACGGTTTGACATTCAATTTCTAACCTATCTTATTATCTGAAATGGACCGCAATATAGTAGTATGAATGTTCATCAGTCTGATGGTGTGGTACTTTTCTTGTGATTTCATATGCTAATAAAATGACTAATGAAAGGATGATCTATAGACGAGTAACCATAAAAGCCCTATGTACCTCTTACCTGGTTACGACGCCATTGTGCATGGATAGAAGCAGCTTTTTGAAGAATCCCCAGTTCTGTTCTCAAAGAACATATATGGTACAAATGGAATTTAATAGTTTGGTTTGCAATAACTTTTATTACATATATAAATAAATGTAAATAGGAACATGAATGAAAAATATATATAGTAACTAAGGCTGGAGTTTGGAGCAGGTGTACATATTCGACTCTGATATTAGCATAAGTAAACTAGAACCTGACTTTGAAAACATAACTTTATATTAAAGTTAATATCATATGGAATCTACTTTAATAATATGTACATGCCCATCAAACTTAAAACGAGAGTACAAATAATGATCAGGCCACTGTCAAAGCAGTTTGACATATCTTAAATATATTTATGTTACTCTAGAGAAAGAATGCTACTTGATGAAACAATTAAGCCATGAAATTCGATAGGAAGACTTACTTTTCATCCGTGGTGTTCCACTGACAACCCAGCTATTTGAAGTGACAGATGCTTGCACTAGGGGAAATCCAGAATCACCAAATTAGAAATGTGTAATTGGATTCTCAGTTCTGTAGAAGTAATAGTTTAACATGCCAACATTTCACCTTCTTAATTCTGACATTGGATAACTATGTGATCCTTGACAATGTTGACCTCTTCGATACAAAGAATGGTGTTCACTCGTACCCTTTTCAAGGTCC
The DNA here is from genome assembly GCA_022496015.1 of Hordeum marinum. Classification (NCBI taxonomy): domain Eukaryota; kingdom Viridiplantae; phylum Streptophyta; class Magnoliopsida; order Poales; family Poaceae; genus Hordeum; species Hordeum marinum. The sequence continues at coordinate 116,128,978 of CM039672.1, forward strand.
TTTCACGCCTCTTGTCGTTAGAAGTTGTGGTCTTTTGAATGGCCTTCTCTTCATGTCATCAGTGGAAAGCTAAGTACAATAAGAAAAGCAGAAATGTTTCATATATATGTAATCTTATAAGCTGACACACGTCCACTAAATGGCATTAAAAAATAGATCAAACTTGAAACGTGGCACCAGTATGTTTAGATGGTAATCAATATTGTCACGCCCAAGATGCGGTCCTATCCTTATTCGATCACGAGGGCCTCGACAGGGATAGAAGCGCATCTCGATGCGTTCGCAAGAATGGATATCATTACAAGTACATGTACAAAAGAGATGGGTATATGGAATTGGCTTATACTCTCCATAAGCTACATCAGAGTCACATCAATACAATAACATCTCAAACATCATACATAAGAGCAGGGTCCGGCTACGGACGAAATCAAACGATAAAATGACATCCACCCTTGCTATCCCAGGCTGCCGCGTGGAACCCATCCAAGATTGAAGAAGAAGAAGAAGAAGAACTCCAAGTCAAATCAAGCAACGCGCTCACGTCACATCATCACATTACCTGCACCTGCAACTGTTGTTGTAGTAATCTGTGAGCCACATGGACTCAGCAATCTCATTACCAAGGGTATCAAGACTTTTAAAGCTTAATAGGTAAGGTATGGTTAAGTGGTGAGGCTGCAGCGAGCGACTAAGCATTAATATGAGTGGCTAACTTATGAATACAGAAATTAAAGTATGGTGGTCTTCTCATAACGCACGTGAACTAGAAGTGATCACTAACTGATCCTGAACCCCTACTTATGTCAATCATAAGCCCACCGTGTTCTCTTTCGGATAAGGACTCAAAAGGAAAAGACAGTCACGGTTACACACCCAGGTGATGTATTTTATTAGAGTTTACTTCATGTTTGCTATGACCGGGTGTTAAACAAAGTATCCAATTTTGCCACATAACCGCGGGCATGGCTTCTCGAAAAGATTTAACCCTGCAGGGGTGCTCCAACTCATCCATCACAAATTAACCACACGCAGTGGGAATAACCTCAACCACGGATCTCGTGATCTTTCTAGGCAATTCCAAAGGAAATCCGACACCTCGAGATAGCCCGAAGAAAATCAAAGTTCCACACTCAAGACGTTTGAGAAAGGTAAAACAAATCTAGCAAGGCCTCCCGGCATGTCGACGATCCCGATAGGAGCCGCGTATCTCATTCTCAGGAAACGATGGATTGTCCAAACTTCCAGTAGGCCAAACACAGAGTTGCCCCTGGTAGCCACTGGCGGTTGACAGGTTGGGCCAACACTCATGCGGAGCATTGGCCCGGGGATAGACTAATTATCCACGGACTAATTACTTCCTATGCAAGTTCATTAGTTATTAGGCAAATGTAGTACCAATGTTGGGCCTTGCCAGACAATATTGTGATATTAGGCAAATGTAGTACCAATGTTGGGCCTAACCTGAAAATCAAGGGGGTCCACATAACAACCCCGAGCATGTTAGGAGTGTTCATTTATGGAACATACCATCGGTTCACAAGTAACTAAGGGCGGCAGGAGTGGAACAAAACACCAAGCAAAAGGCCAAGCCTTCCACATTTACCAACTGTATATGTGCATTAATTAAATAGCACCAATATTGTGATATAACAAAAGAAGGTCCATGTTGTCACGTGGAAGCAACTGCACCTGCAGCTAGTAATGGTATCTAGCGAAATGTGTCATCTTGCCTGAGATGCCGCTCGGAAGAAGAACGAGTCCATGAAGAAGACGAACCAACATAGTCGAAAGAATCCTCACACTCCGAACGCTTTCGGAACTCTAACGAGAAGAAGCAATCCGAAACAAACAATCAACACAATATACATACCAACATATGAAAAACATGATGCACAAACAAATATGATGCATGTCCGGTTTAAATATGCAAGGCATGACAATTCACAACAATCAAATACTACACATTAAGTGAAGCTCAATATGCAACGAGTTGCATATTGACGAAACTCCACGTTTGAATTATTTAGTTCACTCCCGTTAGGTACACGACAATATTAAATGTTGTTAGGCATGGCAATAGGTGAAGCATAAGTAAACTAACTATCTAGGCATCTTAAATGAGGTCGGAAACAACTTATAGCACTTCCGAAATGACCCCATATGTTAATTTCGAAATTGGTCCAGATCTGAACTAAACATATTTTATATTTGTTAAACAGCAGAATAAAGCATACCATTTTATTCTACTCGTCATTCTAGTCGATTTACATATATAGAACATCTTAAACGGAGCTACGGTCTAAAGGATATGAGCAACACAAGATGCACATGCCATGAATGCAATTGCATGGGGAAAATAATCACAAACATTTCAAATCATGAATGCAACAAGTTATTATGAAACTAGATGAGATTCTAAGCAAGTGTCATATATGGAATGTCCTCGATGGAGCTACGGTTCAACCACAATCATCAAAACAAGTTTTAGTTGAAATCTGCCAAAACAACAACTTAGCATTTTGAACCTATGAAAATAACAAGTTACGCTAATCTAAAATGCGCAAACTAAGCATGGGGCAATAGCATACAACATCCACTTCATTTCATCTTCACAAATCATAATCAAAACATGCATGGATCACTAGGTAGGAAGCTCACAAGACGGCTACTTGAAAACAGTTTCAGACTTAGTGAAAATAGCAGTTTTAGATAGTGCAGTTTTTATCACGGAGGCATATTGACAGCGGTGAAACTATAAGCTAAAAATCATATTATGGCATGAAACTTAACAGCATGCTGGAGGACAATATCAACAACAAATAACTCCATTACACCTACCACAAAAGAGTTCAAGAACAACAAATCACATGGCAAGACAGCAACAAAATATAACAGTTTCCAGACTTACAAATATTTTGGACCCTCAACATAACAGATTTTTATAGCAAGTTGACAACAACAAAACAACACCTAAACAAGCATTTCTATGACAAGCAAAATGTCCATGAGCTAGGACACATATCCAAGAGCAACTTTCATGTTGAAAATTAATTCATATCATGCCTGGATTAATTCCTATGCAAATGACAAAAGGGCATCACGGCATAAATGACATGCACACAAAATGCTCAAATGACAAAACTAAATGCACAGATAAATCACATGGATTTTTCTACCCCGAAAACATATATAATATGCATATGCTCATGTAGAAAATTAATCACAATTGAATATGCGGGTATTAGGCCTAATCACATTATAGCGATTCATTAATGCAAATTAAATGCAAACATCATGCCGACAATTTTATTCATGCATGAGAATGCGGTGCGAATGGGATGAACATTTTTAATACTTCATTTATTAATTTCAATGCACGGTTTATTAATTGAGAAAATGCAAATAGTGCAAATATGCAAAATGACATTTTAAACATATTTAAACAGGGATGCCAATTGCATAATATTAATCTACATTTTCTAAACATCTGTCATGTTAAAATTATTTACAAACGATGCACGAATAATTATTTATCATCATTCTAAATACGCAAAATTAAATAACTAAAAAACCCAGGGGAGGGGACTGGCTCACCCTGGTGGGCCTAGGCCCACCCTGGAGGAGGAGGAGGCCGGCTAGGAGAAAGCTAGGCCACGGCCCACGCAAGGCGAGCACAGGGTCAATGCCCGCTCGGGCAAGCGGCTCGCTCGTCCCAAGCGCAGGGAACGACGGTGGCGGATTGCGGCGAGGGGCGGCAAGGGGCGGAGCTTAGGGCGGCAAGAGGAGGCGGGGACGGACGGATTTGGCGGGACCCTACCGACGGGAGGCGGCGGCACAGCTCTGGCGGCCGGAATACGACGGCCATGGCGGCGAGCCGCGGGAAGGAGATACCGGAGGGTGAGGAGAGGGAAGAGGGAAGAGGGAAGGAGAGGGAGAGCTGGAGGGAGGAGGGCGGCCGGCAAGGGCTGCGGCTGCTCCGGCCAGGGGGGAACTCCGACGAGCTGAGGCTGCGGCAGCCATGGAAGAGCACGAGAACCTCCATGGATGAGCTCAGGAGAGCTCCGGTTGGACCCGGATGGGCTTTCCCGGGCCTCCAGATGGGATCGAGCGGGCTGGCGGCTGAGAGGGGGGAGCTGCGCTAGGGTTTGGGGCACGGGAACCGAGGGGGTCTATATAGGTTTAGGGCTAGGGTTGGCTCTACCCGTTTCCGGACTGCCGGCTGTGGGTTCGATGTCTGGAAGCGGAGCGTCAGGGCTACATTGGCTGTGCATAGGGACTAGGAGGGGAAGAGATAGAGAATGGTGACCCGTGGCACGGAGGTTTTAAAACACCGAAACGTCCGACGAAATACCGATAACCTCACTGCTAGGACTGTCCGATGGGGCATCTAACGAACTCAGAACGCGACGAAAATCGACGGGCGGTCTACCTAAGCTATAACAAGACCGCACGACAAGTTTCACTCATTCCGAGAATATTTTTGCGCGCGCTTAAAACGGTTTTATTTAAATGGTGCCGCGGGCGCATGCGTGTGTGCTTGGTCTCGAGACGGGCAACGGCAAAACGGAGAGTACCGACAACTACGAACGGATGCAAGTTTTTCGAAAACGGGTGACGATGCATTGCAGATGATGCGAATGATAAGATGATGAATGCGACAACCAGACGAACACCTGACCAGAACGGAAATAAAAGGGGAATCTTCTGGAGCATCGGTCTCGGGCTGTCACAACTCTCCTCCACTACACAAGGATCTCGTCCCGAGATCTAGAATGAAAAGGGGAAGAGAAAGAGCAAAAGGTAAAACTTAGTTGCTTCTTTGACAAACGAGTGAAACCAATGAAACATGAAGGATGCAAAGAGATGAAGAATGACATGAGGAACAAGCAAGAATTCACAAGAAATTTCGGCAGCACTTCCGATAAAAGAATAAGCATAGAAAGAACATGAGTGACAAGCAAGATAAAAGATTGAAGAGAACAACATCACAATGCCTCCGGGACAAAAGAATAGAAGCTAGATCTTTGAAGAGAATAGAACTGAGAAGAAATGACAACTTCCAGCACAAATAGATTTTAAGCATATTTAGGAAGAAGAGATTGAACGGAGTTGTTGGAATACCAACAACGAAAAGAAACGCTTGTTATGGGCTTATGGATAACAACTCAAAATTATGAGGTGACCACTTGCCATAACAGAAACAATTTATTGATTGAGAGCAACAAGATATGCAAAACTTCTTTCCCCAAGAGGAGGAGGAAACTTGGATCAATTATGACACCATGATAAGGATTGTTGCTATCATGATGAAATGCAACCCAAGATAACTCCGAGAAAACAAGATGGGTTTACTTATCTCACTCTTGACAATATTTCCTTCGAGACTCCTCATAATCAAGAATTTAATAACACCATCTTAAAAGACAATGAGAAGGGAATGAACTTAGAAGACCAAGATAAAGGACACTTGAGCATCTCCAGCAAGAAACTTGACGAACACTTGAAAATGAAAGAAATCTTGATGAACCACCATGAAGAACCTCCAAAAATGAGAGGATGATAACAAGAATTGAAGGATACAAAAAGAATAAGATTGGGCCTTCCAATGCTTCAGATGAAACTTCGGGACAAGATACTTGAGAAAAGACTAGGAACTTTGGAAAAGAAACATGACCGCTTGGGATAAGGAATTTGACATCATGAAGAACTCCGGAAGAAGGATTGAAATCACTTGAATGAACAAGAATAAGAATTATGATATGACTATCCTTCATCAAGTTAAATTGATGACAAGCAACGGATTTCACACATCACTTATTCTTCTTGAAAAGAATGAAGAGAGATATAGAGCACAAACTTGAAGAAGTCTTGCATGAGAACACCGGTTAGAATTCGAAACAAACGAAAATAATACAAATGAATGAAATAACATGAGAATGAAGAGAGCATGATCCACCTAATAGAAAACTTCACAAGGCACCAAAAAGGATTAGAAACTAAATAGGACACATGATAATGAAGAGATCAAGATTTGCCTGATAGAAACTGAAAAAGGCACCGGAATAATTGAGATGCGAACGAAGGAACAACAATTGAGAAGAATTTGAGAACGAAAGCTGAAAGCTGAGAACGAAGAAATCTTCTGAAATGATGCCTTCGGAGGATCAAGAAATGATAACCATTCTGAAAGCACCGGATAGATATGGGAGAATAACACATGATCAAAACAATTGAGATGATAGCACCAGCCTGAACCCAAGAATCTTTGAGAGAATGAGCAAAGATTAAGAGAAACACTCCTTCGGTCTTCAAGCTAAGAACGATGACGAGAAACACCACCTTGAATTACTGAGATACTCCGGAATAATGAATAAGGAAAGGTTGAGCCAACAATGAAAATGATTAGAAGCGATCATCAAGAAGGCATATGACTGATGAAATTCATTCTTACGTCATATTAACAGAACTTGAGAACATCTCCGGAAAAAATAGAAGAGTCGGGTAGGATCCTGGGAAAAGACCTGTGGGTTATGGGCCCACTCAAAAGAAACCACCGTTGAAACAATTGATTAAAGAGAGATTGCACCGATACGAATTAAGAACTTGATGATATGAGACCCTTGAAATAATTTAAGAGGACAAGAATGAAAATGAATATCTTCTGAGATATCTTCAACACTTCGGATAGAATAGAGAGGGATGAATAAACAAGAGAGGCTTGATAAGAATTCCAACATGGGAGAGCAAATAGAGAAGAAAATGATATGATGAACACCAAGAACTAGAATTGAATCCACCGAAAAAGAAATAAAGATGAATACTAATAACTGATAACTTGAGCACTGGGCATCTTCATAAAGAATCACCGGAGAAGAATAACAACAAGAACAAGAAATAAGAGGATAGATCTTGAAATGAAACTCTTGAGAATATTCGCAAAGAATCACCGGAAAGAAGATATAAGAAAATATAGTGGAAGCATTACATGAATAGAAAAGACACTTGGATGAGAATTTAATCATTGAAGAAAAAGGGCGGGAGGGTGGGAAAAATAAAGAAAACATGGAACAGATGAGACAAACTCCGGAAAAGAATAAGAGGATTGATCTTGCAAATATTGGAGATGATAGAATATCTCGAGGAGAAGCACACCGGTTGAAAAGAATTGATATGATAACTGACTGAGCACAAGAATTAGCAATCTCACAGAAATATGAGAACACTACTTAGCAAGATATGAAATCACCACTTGACATCGAAGCAACTCGAATCACCATATTCAAAACAAAACGAGGATGAGGCTTATGAAACAAGCCAGAAACAAATACATACCCACTATGCACTTGTTGGAAAGATAATTCTAGGTAACTACTTGAATACCCACCTAAGAACTTCCGAAAACTTTCTTGTTTATGCGATTCGGGTTGCGGAATCAGGAACCTGCCCTAGGCAATCAGCTGCAACTGCATCCGCAACCTCATCTACTCTCGAATCCTCGAACTCACAATGATACTAAACCATGGTGGTACCCCGGACGCCTCCCCAGTACTGGGTGACTCCGACCTTATCTCACCACGGTAAGTATTGAAGCAATTTCGAACATCCTCTGTCCTGAGATACTAAGAAAACTGAAGGATAACGATGTGTCAAGAATCCCTCGGAGCTCAACTCCCCGGAAGAAATCAAGTCAGACAGGAGGCACCAAGACAGAACTCCATCACATCGGCATCATATAGTTTCCAAAATACCCGCGTGATCCTAAAAATATTTTTGAGCGAGAAGAGGAGTAGAATCAAAATTCCTAAGTCGAATACCTCACCAGAGCATAGAAGAGGAGTAAAAAGAATCCTACTCTCCGATATAACTAGACTCAAGACAATTTTTTACTAGACACGACTCGGCCAAGTTCGATCAATCAAGGGGGCTCCTAGGTCAGTACAGGCTCTAATACCAACTTGTCACGCCCAAGATGCGGTCCTATCCTTATTCGAGCACGAGGGCCTCGACAGGGATAGAAGCGCATCTCGATGCGTTCGCAAGAATGGATATCATTACAAGTACATGTACAGAAGAGATGGGTATATGGAATTGGCTTACACTCGCCATAAGCTACATCAGAGTCACATCAATACAATAACATCTCAAACATCATACATAAGAGCAGGGTCCGGCTACGGACGAAATCAAACGATAAAATGACATCCACCCTCGCTATCCCAGGCTGCCGCGTGGAACCCATCCAATATTGAAGAAGAAGAAGAAGAAGAACTCCAAGTCAAATCAAGCAACATGCTCACGTCACATCATCACATTACCTGCACCTGCAACTGTTGTTGTAGTAATCTATGATCCACAAGGACTCATCAATCTCATTTCCAAGGGTATCAAGACTATTAAAGCTTAATAGGTAAGGTATGGTTAAGTGGTGAGGCTACAACGAGTGACTAAGCATTAATATGAGTGGCTAACTTACGAATACAGAAATTAAAGTATGGTGGTCTTCGCATAACGCACGTGAACTAGAAGTGATCACTAACTGATCCTGAACCTCTACTTACGTCAATCATAACCCCACTGTGTTCTCTTTCGGATAAGGACTCACGAAAAGATACAGTCACGGTTACGCGCCCAGTTGATGTATTTTATTAGAGTTTAGTTCAAGTTTGCTATGACCGGGTGTTAAACAAAGTATCCAAGTTTGCCACATAACCGCGGGCATGGCTTCTTGAAAAGATTTAACCCTGCAGGGGTGCTCCAACTAATCCATCACAAATTAACCACACGCAGTGGGAATAACCTCAACCACGGATCTCGTGATCTTCCAAGGCAATTCCAAAGGAAATCCGACACCTTGAGATAGCCCGAAGAAAATCAAAGTACCTCACTCAAGATGTTCGAGAAAGGTAAAACAAATCCAGCAAGGCCTCCCGGCATGTCGACGATTCCGATAGGAACCGCGTATCTCGTTCTCAGAACACAACGGATTGTCCAAACTTCCGGTAGGCCAAACACAGAGTTGCCCCTAGTAGCCACCGGCGGTTGATAGTTTGGACCAACACTCATTCAGAGCACTGGCCCGGGGGTTGATTAATTATCCATGGGGTAATTACTCCCTATGCAAGTTCATTAGTTATTAGGCAAATGTAGTACCAATGTTGGGCCTTGCCAGACAAGTTTTAATCTAACCCGAAAATGAAGGGGTTCCCATAACAACCCCGAGCATGTTAGGAGCGCTCATTTATTGAACATAACACCGGTTTACACGTAACTAAGGGCGGCAAGAGTGGAACAAAACACCAAGCAAAAGGCCAAGCCTTCCACCTTTACCAAGTGTATATGTGCATTAATTAAATAGCAGCAATATTTTGGTACAACAAAAGAAGGCCCATGCTGTCACATGGAAGCAACTGCACCTGCAGCTAGCAACGCTATAAGAGGGGCTGGGAAAGTGGTAACATAGCCAAACAATGGATTTCTGGGACATGGAAGGGTTAGAGGCTTTTCATGGCAATGTTGGGAGGCTTATCAAACAAGTGGTAGGTAGCGAGACATAACGGTAAAGACGAGACAACTAGCATGGCAATGATAGTAATGGTATCCATAGAAATGTGTCATCTTGCCTGAGATCCCGCTCGGAAGAAGAACGAGTCCATGAAGAAGACGAACCAACGTAGTCGAACGAATCCTCACACTCCGAACGCTTTCGGAACTCTAACGAGAAGAAGCAATCCGAAACAAACAATCAACACAAGATACACCACAACATATGCAAAACACGATGCACAAACAAATATGATGCATGTCCGGTTTAAATATGCAAGGCATGACAATTCACAATAATCAAATACTACACATTAAGTGAGGCACAATATGCAACGAGTTGCATATGGACGAAACTCCACGTTCGAATTATTTAGTTCACTCCTGTTAGGTACATGACAATATTAAATGTTGTTAGGCATGGCAAGAGGTGAAGCATAAGTAAACTAACTATCTAGACATCTTAAATGACATCGGAAACAAGTTATAGCACTTCTGAAATGACCCCATATGTTAATTTCGAAATTGGTCCAGATCTGAACTAAACATATTTTATATTTTTTAAACAGCAGAAAAAAATCATACCATTCTATTCTACTCATCATTCTAGTCGATTTACATATATAGAACATCTTAAACGGAGCTACGGTCTAAAAGATATGAGCAACACAAGATGCACATGCCATGAATGCAATTGCATGGGGAAAACAATCACAAACATTTCAAATCATGAATGCAACAAGTTATTATGAAACTATATGAGATTCTAAGCAAGTGTCATATATGGAATGTCCTCAACGGAGCTACGGTTCAACCACAATCATCAAAACAAGTTTTAGTTGAAATCTGCCAAAACAACAACTTAGCATTTTGAACCTATGAAAACTAAAAGTTACACTAATCTAAAATGCACAAAATAAGAATGGGGCAATAGCATACAACATCCACTTCATTTCATCTTCACAAACCATAATCAAAACATGCATGGATCACTAGGTAGGAAGCTCACAAGAAGGCTACTAGAAAACAGTTTCAGACTTAGTGAAAATAGCAGTTTTAGACAGTGCAGTTTTTTTTATCACGGAGGCATATTGACAGCGGTGAAACTATAAGCTACAAATCATATTATGGCATGAAACTTAAGAGCATGCTGGAGGACAATATCAACAACAAATAACTCCATTACTCCTACCACAAAAGAGTTCTAGATCACTAGCAAATCACATGGCAAGACAGCAACCAAATATAACAGATTCCAGACTTAGAAATATTTTGGACCCTCAAAATAACAGATTTTTATAGCAAGTTGACAACAACAAAACAACACCTAAACAAGCATTTCTATAACAAGCAAAATGTCCATGGGCTAGGACACATATCCAAGAGCAACTTTCATGTTGAAAATTAATTCATATCATGCCTGGATTAATTCCTACGAAAATGACAAAAGGGCATCACGGCATAAAATGACATGCACACAAAATTCTCAAATGACAAAACTAAATGCACAGATAAATCATATGGATTATTCTACCCCGAAAACATATGTAATATTTATATGCTCGTGTAGAAAATTAATCACAATTGAATATGCGGGTATTAGGCCTAATCATGTTATAGCGATTCATTAATGCAAATTAAATGTAAACATCATGCCGACAATTTTATTCATGCATGAGAATGCGGTGCGAATGGGATGAACATTTTTAATACTTCATTTCATTAATTTCGATGCACGGTTTATTAATTGAGAAAATGCAAATAGTGCGAATATGCAAAATGACATGCTAAACATATTTAAACAGGGATGCCAATGGCATAATATTAATCTACATAATTTTCTTAACATCAATCATGTTAAAATTATTTACAAACGATGCACCGATAATTATTTATCATCGTTCTAAATACGCAAAATTAAATAACTAAAAAAACAACAGGGGAGGGGGCTGGCTCACCCTGGTGGGCCTAGGCCCACCCTGGAGGAGGAGGAGGCCAGCTGGGAGGAAGCTGGGCCGCGGCCCACACGAGGCGAGCGCAGGGTCAATGCCCGCTCGGGCGAGCGGCTCGCTCGTCCCGCTGCTCCTCCCAAGCGCAGGGAACGACGGCGGCGGACTACGGCGAGGGGCGGAGCTCAGGGCGGCGAGAGGAGGTGGGGACTGACGGATCTGGCAGGACCCTGCCGACGGGAGGCGGCGGCGCAGCTCCGGCGGCCGGAACACGACGGCCATGGCGACGAGCCGCGGGAAGGAGAGACCGAAGGGTGAGGAGAAGGAAGAGGGTAGAGGGAAGGAGAGGGAGAGTTGGAGGGAGGAGGGCGGCCGGCGAGGGCTGCGGCTGCTCTGGCCAGGGGGGAACTCCGGGGAGCTGAGGCTGCGGCAGCCATGGAAGAGCACGGGAACCTCCATGGATGAGCTCGGGAGAGCTCCGGTTGGACCCGGATGGGCTTTCCTGGGCCTCTAGATGGGCTGGAGCGGGTTGGCGGCTGAGAGGGGGGAGTTGCGCTAGGGTTTGGGGCACGGGAACCGAGGGGGTCTATATAGGTTTAGGGCTAGGGTTGGCTCTGCCCGTTTCCGGACTGCCGGCTGTTGGTTCGACGTCCGGAAGCGGAGCGTTGGGGCTACGTTGTCTGTGCAGAGGGACTAGGAGGGGAAGAGAGAGAGAATGGTGACCCGTGACACGGAGGTTTTAAAACACCAAAACGTCCGACGAAATACCGATAACCTCACTACTGCGACTGTCCGACGGGCATCTAACGAACTCTGAACGCGACGAAAATCGACGGGCGATCTACCTAAGCTATAACAAGACCGCACGACAAGTTTCACTCAATCTGAGAATATTTTTGTGCGCGCTTAATAACGGTTTTATTTAAATGGTGCCGTGACGATGCAACGGCAACGGCAGAACAGAGAGAACCGACAACTACGAACGGATGCAAGTTTTTCGAAAATGGGTGACGATGCAATGCAGATGATGCGAATGATGAGATGATGAATGCGACAACCAGACGAACACCTGACTAGAACGGAAATAAAAGGGGAATCTTCTGGAGCATCGGTCTCGGGCTGTCACAAATATGCTTAGCGAGCTAGCTTCAAATTGGCCATTTCTACAGTGGATAGCAGCAATGACTCACTTGGCACGAATTATTTATAGATCTGAAACAAAGGATTCATAGAGGTAAAAATGGATATAGAATAGACAACATGCTCAAAGAAGGAAACACTACTGTTCATATCAAAAGCAATCCATAAATCAAAGCAGAGCCGGTTTTTTTAACAAAAAATTGATGGGCTGATCTGGTGCATGGGTCCATCGCCGGGGGTTGAAATCTATACACTACAGGCATAGAGGAGAGGAGGGAGACCATATGAGGGAGGAAGATCTTACACATGTCGTTGCCAATATGTTCCTAGTTTGTTGGATGCGTAGGGAGTAGAGGCCGTGTTGGGGATATAACTCTGTTGTATGACCCGCCCAGGAGGGGCCGTGCACATCTAGCGTCTCATACTTAAGGCCCTAAGTGGGCCTGAAGGTTGAAGACAAGCCTAGAGGCGACTCACCAGGTGGGCAGGATGGAGTCCCAAAGCCAGAAGACGGTGCAAGACCCGGGCGCATGAGCCTCTCGGAAGATGGCTTGCCCAGGAAGGCAAGACGACTTACAGACATGATCGAATACTTTGTGTAAGATGGTCTGGACTCTTGTAAGCCCAGGGCCTCGAACGACTTATATAAAGGCGAGCCCCTGTGTCGGCATTGGTACAAAAACAGTCTGTCGAGAAATAGGTCAAGTGAATCCGCTCCTTTGTAATTGATATCCAATCAATACAACACAAATAAGGACATAGGATTTTACCTATTTCTGAGGGTCCAAACGTGGGTAAGCCCTTGTCTCTCGTTCCGATCAAACCATTCGATTTCACGGTCGTAAGGATGGCCTCAAACCTAACTCCTCTCACTAGGACATCTGCCGTGAAAAAACCACGACAGTTAGCGTCCGCCATGGGGCTTGCGCGCGGTGGTGTGGAGTTCTCGAAGGGCTCTCTCCTAGGGATTGAGGGATACGCTATCGACAGGATGACTAAGAGTCGCCGCGGCAAGCTCTACATCGACGACACTGGCTGGGGCCCAAGGCGGAATTCATGTTTTTATTGGAAAGATCGGAGAATATGAACCCAGGCCGGACATCTGCACTAACCTCGCCGAGCCAGCCCGACGTGTGCAACGCACCCGTGTTCAACCCGGGTGGAGGAGTGTTTTCGTCGGTTTCACGCAAGGTGTGGAAGACTCCATGTCGGAAGGAGAAACCTTTATCCTCTCAGATGACGGGTCCTCAAGTGGTGAGGCGGAGTCGATCTACCAGCTTCATGATGGTGGTCTTGGGGGCTATGCCAATGGCGACAGTATTTCGGAGCCCTATGACCCGCGAAGCCAAGCCACCATCTTTATGGCAGGCACGGCGCCGTCTCTCAACAGCACGACGTCCGGAGCGGTGGTAGGAGCCGCCCGACCACGTGTCGGGTCATCCAGGCCGCCGGCTCAAGTTTTGCTAGATCTGATGGAGGAGCTGACAAACTTGATGGGAACCTTAATCACAACTGGAAATCAGGCAAAGTGTAATGCAGAGATTACCAGGATAAAAGCACTAATGACCAAGGCCCAAGAGGATATCAACACTTTGCAAAATCAGATGACTATTGAGTCGGAGCGTTTGAGGGCGGAAGCTTTTCGTTTTAATCTAGACCCGCATGCTTTAGAGGCAGTCTTGTGGAGGAGGACCCAAGTCCGCCTCTCGATATAGCTTGAACCCCGAAACCTTATAACACCCTCGGGGCAGGGCTGAATGCGCCGCTAACCATAACCCGGACCATGGAAGCCCCGCGGCAGCTAGACCCGCCCCGGAGGGATTGGATGCCACTGCTGCACCTTATGACACCGCCTGGCCATTACTCTAACCTGGTGGATAACATGATAGCATCGACCGCCAGGCTCAACGCACTCCCTCTCACGGAAGGGATGTCGTTCGCTCAGGAGGCATGAAATGCCATTGAGTTATTACAGACGGTGGTGGCTCAGTAGGAGATGGATACCTATAGACGGAGCCGTGTTCACTCAACCCCAATCCCAATTCGTAGTTACAGCCAACATGTGGAGTCACCGGAGGTTTCCAGTAGCCAGCGGCAACATAACCCACCCTATGATGACCCGCCCTGTACCAGTGCAAAGGAGATCCTGGAAAGGCTCACAACCCATCGGGGAGGCACGCTGGTGACAGATTACCCTAAGACTTCTGAGCCATCTCCGATAACCCCTTCAACCTCAGTGGGAGCCGGAGTCTAATCCAGGGGTGTTGGTGTACCTTGCTTAACAACAACACTACGTAATGAGCGCTTGCCTAAGGACTTTAAAGGGCCGCGCAAGGTGCCTAATTATACGGTTGATTTACACCCAGAGGCCTGGGTCGATAGCTATGAGCTCGCCATGGAGATGTTGGATGTCAGTGAGGCGGTTTGTGAAAAATACTTCATGGTGATGTTGGAAGGACCGGCTCCTACATGGTTAAAGGGTCTGCCTCAGAATACCATTGATCCCTGGGCCGAGTTCAAAGCACGATTTATCAAGAATTTCTTAGGAACATGCAAGCAGACTATGATGATTGTTGACCTCGATCATTGTGTGCAGGAAGAAGATGAGTCAGCCCATCATTGGGTCCGGCGGGTTTCGACTGTTATCGAATCGTCTGATAATATCTCGGCGGCTGAGGTAGTCCTGATTTTGGACAAAAATTGTCACATCTTACCCCTTAAGGAGAAACTTGGGCAGCTGAAACGTTCCTGCCAGGACATGGGTGAGCTCATGTCGGCTCTCACCAAATATGCAGATTCAGATACTACTAAGGACCCAGGATCTGACGAGGAGAAATCAGCTAAGGGTAATAAGAATGGCGGCAGCAAGGGCCAGCAGCAGAATGGGGCAAGAAACAACAACCCTAGCAATGGCGGAAGAGAAAGAACCGGCATGGCGATTCAAATCTGGTAGCCAACATCAGCACTGGGAATAATCGTGCTAAAGACGATGATAAGACGCCTTTCGGTAAGGCTAAAGCCGCCTTTAACATGGAGGCGATGCTCAACAAACCTTGCCTGGAGCATAGTCAACCCGGCAAGCCATCCGGTCACGCTTGGAGGGATTGTTATATCATGTGAGAATTCCGGAACTACATCATGGCGGCGGCAATGGACCATCTGGCAGGACAGGATCCAGCTCTCATGGGCCAGGTTTCGGACAAGGCGGCTCAAGTTCCAAATATCATAGGCAAGGCAATCATGGTGGTCACCATCAGCAGCTTGGCAACAGTGGTCAACAGCAAAACAACTAGTCAGGGTATCAGAGAAAACCGAAGCAGCTTAATGGAGGCTAGTATCACGTTTTCACCACAAGTCTGGATAAACGGTATCATAAGAAACATAAGGGGGTGGTTCATACGGAAACGTCGGCCCTCCCGCGATATTTGAAGTGATTCGAGCATACGATATCATGGAGCAAGGAGGATCACCCGCCACGAGTTGATAACCCAGGACACTTAGCACTTGTGGTGGTACCTTAGGTGGGAGGCTATACATTCACCATGGTACTGATGGACGGTGGCATCAGCATCAGCATCATATAGTATGACACTTTTCACCGGATGGAGTTGACTCACAAGTCTGCTTATCCAGTAGGAAAGATCGCTCTCGAGGCAGCGTTTGGTGATGATAACAATTATAGGGTGGAAACTTTGTGGTTCAAAGTGGTTAAAATTAAGAGCCCATATCATGCCCTATTTGGACGGCCGGCTTTCTCTAAGTTTATGGCCAAGCCCTGCTATGTCTACTTGCAGCTTGATATGCCGGCTCTGAAAGGGACGATCATGGTGCACAGTGATTGGAAGATTGCTCTTGAGCGTGAGGAAGGCGATGCTGCATATGCGGAGACAAGTTGTGCTGAGGCGGAGCTCAAGTTTTATACAAACAATGTTGACCTGCACAGAGTTTGAGCCTAGCACAGAGTTTGAGCTGCCCCCGAAGTTTGTGGCAGAATATACCAAGCTGGTGGATTTTGCTGTCCACGACTCATCGAAGCAGTTCACTATTGGGGCTAATATGGACCTCGCATAGGAAAGCACGCTCATCGAATTCATCCATGAGAATCGGGACATCTTTGCGTGGAAACCTTCTGACATGCTGGGTGTACCAAGAGAATTCGTTGAGCACCACCTTAATATGGATCCTAAATTTAAGTCGGTTAAGCAATTTCTCTGTCGTTTCAATGAGGAGCGGCACAAAGCTATTGGGGAAGAGATAGCCCGGCTCTTAGTAGCAGGGTTCATCATGGAAGTTTTTCACCCGGAGTGGTTGGATAACCCAGTGCTCGTACTTAAGAAGAACGACATGTGTCACATGTGCGTAGATTACATAGATCTCAACCAAGCTTGGCCGTTTGATCCATTTGCTCTCCCTCGCATTGGCTAGATCATGGATGCCATAGCGGGTTGCGAGAGTTTATGTTTCCTGGATGCTTATTAGGGTTACCATCATATCAAGATGACATTTAAAGACCAAGACAAGACATCTTTCATCATGCCTTTTGGAGCTTTCTGCTATGTGCCCATGCCCTTTGGACTTACAAATGCGCATGTGACTTACCAACGCTATGTACAGAGCAGTCTTTATAATCAGATTGGGGGCAATGTTAATGCTTATTTTGATGATATTGTGGTCAAGTAAAGGAAGAAGGAGACTCCACTTGACAATTTGAAGGGGATTTTGATAATTTGTGGGTTCACAAGATGATGCCTAATCAGGCCAAATGTGTTGTTGGTGCCCCTGCAAGCAAGCTCGTGGGTTTTCTGGTCTCAGAAAGGGGGATTTAAGCTAATCCGGTTAAAAGCAAGGCCATCACCTCATTGTATAAGCCGGCGTGTTTAAATGATGTGTAACACCCTGTGTTTGTATCACTTTGTTATGCTTGGATTTTCAAAATTTGGAACCAATTAAAACTTTTTGGAATGCATGCTTGATTGAGTTATTGCTTGTTTGATTGTTTTGATGAGTTTTGTTTGGCACTCCTAGGTTCTAATCCTCTCCATACTCATCTTCCTTGAACCGAACTTGCTCAATGATCATTCCATGTGAATAGTTCCCAAAACTATGTTTACCAAATATTATTTTAACCAAAAAGGTTTTATTCAAATTAGGTCTTCAAAAACCCCTGAGTTGAGGTTTGCACTGCAAGTCCTTAAATTGGGTGGGTCCTTTCTCATCAAAAGCTTTATTTCAAACCTACTATATATATGACTTTCCAAAACCACCAAATATTAATTTTAAAGGTTATTTTACTATTTATTTAAATGGCTTTTTCTTAAGGTCAGAAATGGTCCTCTATAGGGAAAAACTATTTAAATGCATTCAATATATTTGAGAAAATTTAGGGAAACTCAGTGGACATATATTTTCCATATGTATGAGTTCCAACACATGGTCATGTTCAAAATCATGGGCAAAACCCCTCAAAACCCTTTCTGTCCAAATCAAGCTTTTGAAATATTTCTTTAAGAAATATTCTCAATAAATTCCAAGAAAATTCCAGCAAGTCAACATTGTCATAGGTGATGATCTTGCAAAGTGTCATCTCAATCCAAATTGTTTTGATTCATCAAACTATTCCAAAACCCTCCCTGTCCAGGTTCAAATTTGAACAACTTTACATTGTGAAGTTTCTTCCCTTGACCCCAAACTTTGTGGACATGTTCTAATTACCAAATAATGGTGCTACACAAAGTGGTGCATCAAGGGGATTAGCTTAGCATGACTACAGCTCCATGATTGGGGGGTGAAAACCCCCCATTTTTACTTAAGGACAACCCCTTTTCTCTCTCTTTCCTTGTCTCTCTCCTTCTCCCTAGGCTCACCACAGCATCCAAAGCCTCCCCTCCTCGTTTATGCATCCCTGGACCCACTTGACAGTGCTGGTTGTGCCCAGAGTGCCGTTGGCATGCCATGGGATGCCATACGCGCGCTCTGGAGCGTGCTACAGTGCCTGTCCAACAGGCACTGTAGCCGCCGCCCACTGCATAGCCCCGGCGGCCTCGGGCCTCCCCTCGTGCCACTTGCCCCCATCAATGTCCACACCACGCCACCTTGTCGGCCCCTCCTCCTTCTCCCTCCAATAGCTCCGCTCGCACGCGTCGTTGCCGCCCGGTTCGGCCAACCTTGAGGTTCACACGCGCGGGCTCTCCTCTCTCTCTCGCTTGCTCCCGCTCGCCCTAGACCAGCCCCAGGAGCACCCCTAACACACCCCCGTCTCCTCCTGTGGCCTCTAGCCTCGGCCACGAGCTCGAAGGTGCACCCGAGCTCGGTGGACCACGGGCTGCCTATTTAAGGCCTCCCCCGAGCCCCCTCTTCCCTCCTCTGGACCTCTCCTACCCCTATTCGGCCGTCCCAAGCCTCCATTCAAACCTCTCGAGTACTAGTGCTCGAGATCGACCGAGGCGTCGACGCGGTGGAGCTCGTCGATCTCGGGAAATAGGCCAGCTCCAACCCTCTTCTCACCTTCATCGAACCCGTAGGGTTCCCCTGACCTTTTCCCCTTTCCTTCCCGTTTGTTTCCAGTAGAGGAGCACCGTCGGCGATCCCCTCCCAAAGCAGCTCCACCGCGGGTGCTCGTCGCTGGCGAACCGGGCCACCTCCGGCCACCTTCCACCTCCAGGGGACCGGCGGCTCGATGCTGGGTCTATCCCCGCCCTCAACTCCCCTCGCCATGCCTTCCTTTGCCGCCGGTGAGCATCGCCGCTGGTGAGCATCACCGCCCCCTGTCCAGAGGTGGGAGATGATAGGTGGGACCCCCTGTCATCCCCACACCTCTCTCCCTCTCCCTCTCTCTTGCTGACATTGGGGCCTGCGAGTCAGGTTCAAACCTGGCCGTGCGCGCGCGCCCGCAGCTCAGCTGGGCCGGCCTGGCCGGTTGGGCCAAGTGCGTCTGGGCATTTGGCCCAAGGCATAGTGGTCTTTTTATTTTTCTTTTCTGTTTTGATTTCCAAAAATCCCTCGGGATTAAATAAAAATCCAATGCCAAATATTTTTCCACCTAAAATCTTAGAATAACATGTAGAATTTAATAGTGCCATTTGTGAATTTTTGTTGAAAACTTTCTATGCACTGTTTTATTTTTAAACCTATTTTACGCATCTTTTTGCCCCTGTTTAAATTCTTTTCAAAAATTATTTCACAGCAAAACCTTAGGAAAATATTCTTAGTATAGTTTTTAGTATTTATCAGACTAGGGTAGCATTTCAGTAATAGCTTTGTGTGCTCTGTTTTTGAGTGATGCTTAATTATTATCATTATTTATCGCGATGATAGATTGCGTTGTTGACGAGGGAGTTGGACCTGAAGACTTTCAACACCCCGAAGGCTTTGTTGAGCCAGGCAAGTAGCTCTTTGACCATGTTAAGAAACTTTTTCATGCATGACATATAGCACTTGTTGTTTCAATGATTTGATCATGATGTGGTGTTACCCCTTTGGTGGGAAGCCTTCGACACTATACCATTGATACTTGCATCATGCATGACCCTACCTTTCTTATGAGGGTTGTGCAGGTGGGAGTAATTAGGATGCTAGTAGTTGCTACGCGAGTGGGATGGGAATGTGCGTGGTGACGGAGACAAAGTGTTTTCAAAGACTTTTCGAAAACCCCGCCGGGTGCCACTAATGCCCTAGGGAGATGATGATGAGCTAGATATCCACTTGATAAAGAAGTCATGTACCATAGAAAGTGAGTGTGTGTGGTGTTCGAAAAACGGATTGGTGTAAGTTGCGACCATTACTCTAACCTTACATGCACAACCACGATACCCCTTATGGGACGGGGCTTTGTTGATTACCATGGTTGGTTCTAGCAGGGAACCCGCATTACCAGTGGCGATAGTGAAGAGGTCACTCTCGAGATGGGGTCGTCCAGGAAGTGGAAGGCCGTGCACTGTCTTTACAGGCACCGGGCACACCGTTGCGTGCCCTCATGGATTATACGTGTGATGTATATCATGAGGGATGGCACCAACGAGTGGACTCTTTTTTTAGTATCACCATGGGAAAGGTATTGTTCTGGTGCTTACCTCGGGTATGTAATATACCGCTAGTCATGGATGACAGGGAAGTTCCCGAGTCTTGTGGGGAAAGTGTGTAACCTCTGTAGAGTGTAAAACTATTAGAATAGCCGTGTCCATGGTCAAGGACAGTTGGGTGACCGCTCTTGTGCTACGTCCATGGTTACTAAACTTGGTGTGGGTCAGTGTGGGTGAGGATGACAAAGGTGATACTTGAGCTAAGTCCGATGACTTGGCATGATGATGAATAGGAGATGTTCAACCCCCTTTTATGTTGATAGCGGAGACTTGTTCACATGATACCTTGCAATAGTTGATGCATGCTTACTCAAGTTTACTTGATCATATCATTGCACTTAAAATCAGCTTTCTGCAAAACATACCTACTTAGTGCTACATCATGCATTGTTATACCTTGTACCACAACTTGGGTTTCTGTCGAGTACATTCGAAAGTACTTGTTGGCTTGGCACTTGTTATTTAATTAGCCAGGCATGGAAGAACAAGAGTACGGTGAACAATTCATTGGTGACGAACATGCGAACTAGGACGCTTCTTAGTCAGAATGTCTGTAGGTTTAAGGCACATGGCATGGGTCCACTCTTTCGACCAGGATTTCCGCTGTTTGATATGTTTAAATGTTTGTCCCTTACGACCCTATCTATGTAAGACTTGACCTTCATGGTCCTTATTCGTGTAAGACGCTAAATGTGGATTTAAGGCTCTTGTTATTCAACTTATTTGTGTTGAGTGAGCATTGATGTCTGGGGTCACTATATACGTGCATTCGGTGATCACGACTTATGAGTCAGGCTCCCACATGATGTCCATCGCTTGGCGGGTCATATTGCCGCCTTAAGCTGGTTCATAAGCCGCCTGGGCAAGAAGGCTATATCAGATGATGAAGAAGACAGATGATTTTGTCTAGGTTGATGCTGTCGATGAGGCGTTTGAAGCGCTCAAAAAATAATTAGTTGAGCCACCGGTTTTGGCCGCTCAAACGGAAAAGGAACTGCTGCTCCTGTATGTGGCGGCTAATAACAGGGCTTTCAGCGCTGCACTTGTTGTGAAGCACAAGGAGGCAGGGAAGGAGTATCCAGTCTAGATGCCGGTTTACTATGTTAGTGAGGTATTAATAGAGTCCAAACAGAGATATCCACATGGGCAAAAGCTGATATATGAAGTGTACATGGAAAATCGCAAGCTGAAGTATTATTTACTTTTACATCCAATAACGGTCGCGAGTTCTGTTCCGCTGGGAGATACCATTCAAAATAGAGAGGCCATCGGCAGAATTGCTAAGTGGGCTCCATCGAGCTCTGGCCTCTTAATTTTAAGTATGTGCCTCGAACGGCTGACAAGTCTCAAGCCTTGGTGGATTTCATAAACGACTGGACAGAATGCCAGGATCCTGAGGATAAGCCGGATAATACATACTGGACAATTCACTTTGATGGATCCAGACAATTGGAAGGCCCAGGGGCTGGAGTTGTTTTAACTTCCCCTAGAGGTGGCAAGTTTTTTATGTGTTAAAGGTCCCATATAATCAAAACCCCAAACATCAAATGATTCAATAACAAGAGAGTAATTGATAGGCATTTCCTGACATCTACTAATATTTCCATGCCTTTAACAATCATCACATGACAGAAAAAACTTACGAGCATCCTTGAAGAGAGTAGGCCAATAAAACCCAGACTATAATACCTTGTGTGCAGTTCTATCTCCAGCGTGGTGTCCTCCGTAGGCCTCAGAGTGACACTTGTATAGGATATGTTCCTATTCATGCTCAAGTACACAACATCTAATAACACCATCTACTCCTTCTTTATAAAGGTGTGGATCGTCCCAAAAGTAATGTCTTAAATCACAGAAGAACCTTTTCTTTTGTTGGTATGTGAAACTAGGCGGTATAAATTTTGCAACAATGTAATTAGCATAATCAGCATACCATGGAGCATTACGTCAAGCATTTATGATAGCTAGTTGTTCATCAGGAATGCTATCATCAATAGGTAGTTGATCATCAAGAACATTTTCTAACCTAGACAAGTTATTCGCTACGGGGTTATCACCACCCTTTCTATAAACAATATGCAAATCCAATTCTTGTAGCAGAAGAACCCATCTCATAAGTCCAGGTTTAGCATCTTTATTTTCCATATGATATTTAATAGCAGCATGATCAGTGTGAATAGTTACTTTGGAGTTAACAATATAAGGTCTGAACTTATCACAAGCAAACACAACTGCTAAAAAATTATTTTCAGTGGTAGCATAGTTTCTTTGGGCTCTGTCTAGAGTTTTACTAGCATAACAGATAACATTTAATTTCTTATCAACTCTTTGTCCTAGAACAGCACCAACCGCAAAATCACTAGCATCACACATAATTTCAAAGGGTAGGTTCCAATCAGTTGAACAACAGGAGCAGAAATCAAGGAATTCTTAAGAATTTCAAATTCTTCTACACAATCATCATCAAAAATGAAGGGAACATCTTTTTGCAAAAGATTAGTGAGAGGCCTAGAAATCTTAGATATGTCTTTAATAAACCTCCTATAGAAACCGGCATGACCAAGAAAACTCCTTATACCTCTGATATCCGTAGGACATGACATTTTTTCAATAGCATCAACTTTGGCTTTGTCAACTTCAATACCTCTTTCGGAGATTTTGTGTCCCAAGACAATACTTCCATTCACCATAAAGTGGCACTTCTCCCAATTAATGACAAGATTAGTTTCTTCACATATCTCCAAAAACTCGATCAAAGTTTCTCAAACAATCATCAAAAGAAGTTCCGTAAATTGAAAAATCATCCATGAAAACCTAAACAATCCTTTCACAAAAATCAGAGAATATAGCGGTCAGACATCTTTGAAAGGTAGTAGGTGCATTGCATAAACCAAAAGGCATGCCTCTATAAGCAAAAGGTACCGAAAGGGCAAGTAAAAGTGGTCTTCTCTTGGTTCTCTTTTGACACATGTATTTGAGAGAAGCCAGAATAACCATCTAGAAAGCAAAAATGTGTGTGTTTGGATAATCTTTATAGCATTTGATCAATAAAAGGTAAAGGGTAATGATCTTTCCTAGTAGCTTTATTTAATTTCCAAAAATCAATTACCATTCTGTACCCTGTAACAATTCTTTGAGGAGTCAATTCATTTTTATCATTAGGAACTACAGTAATACCTCCTTTCTTAGGGACACAATGGACGGGACTAACCCATTTACTATGAGCAATGGGATATATAATACCTACCTCCAGAAGCTTTAATATTTCGTTTATGGCCACTTCTTTCATTTTAGGATTTAACCGTCGTTGGTGGTCAACCATTGGTTTGGCATCAGGATCCATATTAATTTTATGCTGGCAAAGAGTGGGACTAATGCCCTTAAGATCATGAAGAGTATATCCAATAGCAGCTTCGTGCTTCTTCCGAGTTTTCAATAATCTCATTTCTTCATGCTCTGAAAGGTTAGCACTAATAATAACAGGATATATTTTCTTTTCATCTAGATAAGCTCATGATTGGGGCATGAATATAATATTGATTTAAGACTCCCACAAGCTTGAGCGATTCTTTCTCCTTCACGAGGCCAAAAATTATAGATATAATTATGATCATGATGAACTAGATGCATAGGATAGAACTTCTGATGAAATTCCATTTTCAATCGGTTGTAGCTCCACGATCCAATATCATCACATAACATATACCATGTCAATGCCTTCTCCTTCAAAGATAAAGGAAAGACCTTCTTCTTGGCGTGATCCTCGGGCAGACCTACAAGCTTAAATAATCCACAAACTTCATCCACATCGATCACACACAAATCAGGATGTAGTGTTCCATCTCCTGCATAAGGATTAGCCAACAGTTTCTCTATCATACCCAAAGGAATTTCATAACAAATATTTTCAGTAGGTTCATTACATTGCGGAGAAACTCTCTATTCTTCCGATTGAGGTGAAGATACCTCAAACAGACCCCTCAAAGGATTACTTTCCATAGTAACAAGCGACAGTAAATTTCAGCACACTATATAAATTTTTCCTTACCAGATTCCACTTACCTAAGGCGCTTCACTCCCCGGAAACGGTGCCAGAAAAGAGTCTTGATGACCCACATGTATAGGGTATCTATCATAGTCCTTTCGATAAGTAAGAATGTCGAACCCAACGAGGAGCAGAAGGAAACGATAAGCGGTTTTCAGTAAGGTATTCTCTGCAAGCACTGAAATTATCGGTAACATATAGTTTTCTGATAAGATAATTTGTAACGAGTAACAAGTAACAAGTGTAGCAAAGGTGAAGAAAGGTATCCCAATCCTTTTTGTCGCAAAGGACTGGCTTGGACAAAGTCTTATATCAAGCAAAGCGCTCTCGAGGACACATGGGAATTTCCGTCAAGCTAGCTTTCATCATGTTCATTTGATTCGCATTCGCTACTTTGATAACTTGATGTGTGGGTGGACCGGTGCTTGGGTGCTGCCCTTACTTGTACAAACCTTCCAATTATGATTAACCTCTCTCACAAGCATCCGCAACTACGAAAGAAGAATTAACATAAATCTAACCATAGCATGAAACATATGGATCCAAATCAGCCCCTTACAAAGCAACACATAAACTAGGGTTAAAGCTTCTATCGCTCTAGCAACCCATCAACTACTTATTACTGCCCAATGCCTTCCCCCAGGACCAAATAATGGTGAAGTGTTATGTAGTTCACGTTCACATAATACCACTAGAGGGGAGACGACATACATCTCATCAAAATATCGAACAAATATCAAATTCACATGATTACTTATAACATGACTTATCCCATGTCCTTAGGAACAAATGTAACTACTCACAAAGCATGTTCATGTTCATAATCAGAGGAGTATTAATTATCATAAAGGATCTGAACATATGATCTTCCACCATGTAAACCAACTAGCATCAACTACAAGGAGTAATCAACACTACTAGCAACCCACATGTACCAATCTGAGGTTTGAGACAAAGATCGGATACAAGAGATGAACTAGGGTTTGGAGAGGAGATGGTGTTGGTGAATATGTTGATGGAGATTGACCCCCTCTCGATGAGAGGATCGTTGGTGATGACGATGGCTTCGATTTCCCCCTCCAGGAGGGAAGTTTCCCTGGTAGAATAGCTCCGCCGGAGCTCTAGATTGGTTCTACCCAAGTTCCACCTCGAGACGGCGGCGCTTCGTCCTGAAAGCTCTCTTATGATTTTTTCCAGGTCAAAACCCTTCATATAGAAGAAGATCAGAGTCGGGGACCTGCCAGGTCTGTCACAAGCCACCTAGGCGCGGCTAGGGGGGTGGCCGTGCCTGGCAGGCTTGTGACCTCCTGGTGGGCCCCTCCGGTATTTGTTTCGTCCAATATTTTTTACATATTCCAAAATAATTCTCCTTAACATTTCAGGAATTTTGGAGTTGTGCAGAGTAGGTCTCCCAGATTTGCTCCTTTTCTAGTCCAGAATTCCAGGTTCCGGTATTCTCCCTCTTCATGTAAACCTTGTAAAATAGGAGAAAAAAGGCATAAGTATTGTACCATAACGTGTAATAATAGCCTATAATGCAATAAATATCAATATAAAAGCATGATGCAAAATGGATGTATCATATACCACAATAATATGGCACTTATTGAGATGGCTTGCACCATGCTTGATGAATACATGACACCACGGAAGCATGCCACATCATCAATAGAGTATATCTCCACAAGTTCTTGAAGAAAACATCTTATGATCTTCTACCGGTAAAAACCCAATTTAAGTTATTTCAAAGTATTCAGTGCAAGAAGCTAGAATAGGGATCCACACCACACTTCGAAATTTGCACCAAAAGCACATTTTCATGCTTGGTTATGGAAGGGATTAACACACCTACAGAGTCTTCAACATCTTTCACAACAAAGTTGTTGAAACTGTAGATGTGCAATTCGTTGAAACTAATGGCTCACAAAGAGGGCACCTACCTCCTATGCTATATGAATTACCTCGTGATGAAGCCATCAGACTAATGGGCACTGGAGAAATTCTGCCTGAAGAATCCATGGTTGAAGAAGTCATCATTCCTCCATCCACTCAGCGCGAAGACAATGTTGAACCTGAAGATAATGCTGCTAACGAAGACAATGCTTAGTAACTAGAACAAAGTCTTCGCCATGCTCATTCACACATGGCAAATGAAGTCCATATTCACATAATGCTGGACAGCATAAATGCACCAGGTCCACTCGCTCGCTCAAGAGCTACTCAACCGACTAACTTTTGTGGGCACTTTGCTTTTGTATCTATAATAGAGCCCATAAAAGTTGATGAAGCTTTCAAGGAATCATAATGGATTCAAGACATGCAGGAAGAGCTTCACCAGTTCGAGTCGAACAATGTGTGGGAGCTTGTGAAGCATCCTGATCCAAGGAAGCACAACATCATCAGTGCCAAGTGGATCTTGTGCAAGAAGCAAGATGAGTCCGGCCAAGTCGTCAGAAACAAGGCTCAACTTGTGGCCCAAGGTTACATAGAGGTCGAGGGTATTGACTTTGGTGAAACCTTTGCACCTGTAGCTAGACTCGAACCCATTAGCATATTGCTTGCTTATGCTAACCATCATGACTTGTGCTTATATAAAATGGATGTCAAAAGTGCATTCCTCGATGATAAGATTGAGTAAGAAGTATATGTTACTCAACCACCAGGGTTTGAAGATCCAAAGCATCCTAACAAAGTCTAGCTCAACAAGGCACTCTATGGCCTCAAGCAAGCACCAAGAGCTTCGTATGACACACTCAAGGAATTTCTCAAGAAGAAAGGATTCAAACCTGGTTCATTTGATCCGACTCTCTTTACTAAATCCTATGATGATGAACTATTTGTATGTCAAATATATGTGGACGACATTATGTTCGGCTCTACTAACAACAAATGCAGTGATGAGTTTGCTTATATGATGCAAGAGAAGTACCAAATGTCGATGATGGGAGAATTGAAATTCTTCCTAGGGCTTCAAATTTGACAACTACCAAATGGCATCTTCATACCTCAGGAGAACTACCTCAACGACTGCCTCAAGAATTTTGCATTAATGAAGCCAAAGGCTACAAGACGCCAATGCCTACCAGTGGTCACCTCTGCACTGACGAAAATGGTAAAGATTTCGATCAGAAGGTATATCACTCCATGATTGGGTCATTATTGTACTTATGTGCATCTAGGCCAGATATATTGCTTAGTGTTTGCATGTGCGCCCGATTTCAAGCGGCACCAATGGATTTGCATCACCTTGCGGTGAAGCGAATACATAGATATCTGGCTTACACCCCAATGCTAGGATTATGGTATCCAAAGGGTTCGAAGTTTGAGCTCATTGGCTATTCAGATTCTGACTTCGCTGGCGCTAGGATTAATTGCAGGTCTACATCAGGCACATGTCACTTTCTAGGATGATCCCTTGTGTGTTGGTCTTCGAAGAAGCAGAGCTATTTTTCACTCTCCACAGCCGAAGTCGAATACATTGCTGCTGGCGCATGTTGCACTCAGCTTCTCTGGATGAAGCAAACCCTCAAGGACTATGGCATCAACCTGAAACATGTACCTCTCTACTGCAACAATGAGAGTGCAATCAAGATCTCCTACAACCCAGTACAGCATTCGAAGACGAAGCATATTCAGATACGACATCATTTTCTTCGAGATCACGTGCTGAAGGGCAACATCAACATCAACCATGCAGATACAGAAGTTTAGTTGGCAGATATCTTCACGAAGCATTTGGATGAGAAGAGGTTTTGCAAGTTGTGGTGTGAGCTAAATATCTTACAATCCTCAAAAGACCTTTGAATGGGAATACATCCTAACGCTTATGGATGTTGATGACGTTTGATGCACAACACATGACGTAACGTATGTCTTCAACTCATGAAGACATACAATCTGAGTGTGAATACATTAACAAGAATATGTCTTTAGAGCGCCATGATAATTAAGCGCCGTGTCTGGGTCAAACATTCTTATACAGTGGGTAACGCCACCAATCAACCTCAAAGACATTGCTTTTATCCTATCTACTTCACATGTCTTCGAAAACTGAGAATGTCTTCGGAACAAAACTTTATTGTTTGCACGCGTGTTTATATTGGAAACTACTTGCATATCTATATTTTGATTGGAGCTTTTGTCCTATAGCTTTATCTTCAACTTTTTACTACGCAAATCTGATCGGACCCGATATTCTCTTTTGTTCTTACCTCGTCTAAGTCTGTTATAATTCAGTCATATGCATTCTATATTCACATGTGTTGACTGTCTTCAGTGCGTCCAAGTCAGTCGAAAACAAATCAACCACATAATTAATTTTCCAATCTTAACTATCTCTGTGTCTTTAGCAACAACCCCTGTGCTGCCGCTTCGATTATGGTAGTGGGTTGTCAGATGTGTTGCATGTATGCCACATGTCCCACTTAAACCAAGGAGTCAGGGGCATATCAGTCCAAACGGTTCGGATGTTTCATCCCCTATAAATACAAGTTACCCTCTTCAATTATTACCTTCCTCCTCCTCCACCAACATGCTCAAACCCTAGAGTCGTCGCTGCATTCCATCACTACCAGAGATGAAGTGCATAGCTACCACAACCTCTTCGATGACATACTCATGCCGGACGCGTACATCTCCCTCACGCCGCCACAATAGTTGTCTTCCTCCAATAAGTTAGGGTGAGTCAGATCGAACCTCTCGGCCTCTCTGCCTCGCCGAGTTGTTCTTCATGTTCTGCATTGCAGTAAATAAAAAAGCTATTTTTATCACATGATTTGATCTAAAATTCTCACTGAAATTGTTTGGTTGCTGATATTCATATTCAACTCAACCGCATCTAAGATCTAGATCTCACTTTGCCTAATACCTTCACTTTGTGTTCCAAAATTGGTTTGATTCCTCACTTGTAAAAAAAATCATACTTGTACAAATCTGAAATCCCAATATGCTCTATAAAAGTGAATGTCTTCGGTAAATAGGTCAATGTCTTCAAAACACAGTTTTATCTTCAAAATCTTCTGAGAATGCATATGACATCTCCTCTTCCCTCGCGTCTCCAACTCTTTCACAATTACATATCCGCAGCATAATCACTTGGATCTCATAGTCTAAGTTCGTTTGCAGACTATTTGCAGATACATCTGGAATCACCCGGTGTGTGTTCATATTTGTGCACCCCTGTGAAGCCTTTATCAAAGCCAATGGGAGATGATAAACCATCCAAGAGGGTGGAAAACAAAGATGCAAGAACACTGCCAAAGATCTTCCTCTAGAGCTGTATGAGCAATATAAGTATGACATTGAAGAAACATACTGCCAACGCAAGAATCGGATCCAATGGATTCGAAGATATTGGAGTGTGGAGTGGTTCTACTACTGCCGGTGTCAAAACTGCCGGATCTCGGGGAGGGGTCCTGAGCTGTGGATCTAGAATCGATGGGTAACTGGGGACGAAGGATACGATGTTTACCCAGGTTTAGGCCCTCCTATGGAGGTAAAACCCTATGTCATGCTTAGTTGTATTAATGTGTATGAAGATTACAGAGTCGATCTACCTCGAGATCAAATAGCTAAAACCCTACATGAGTTCTTCTGCCATCTACTATCTAAACCCCCTGGCTTATATAGCACCGGGGGTTCCTAGGGTTTACACATGATAAGTCTCCAGCGAGAAGTAAAGACGCTGATCCCCTCATCTTGACTTGGAGTGCATGCCGTGTCTTCGGAGGTTTCCTTCTAGAATGAAGGATCGTCGCATATCCTGGCCCTTCCTACGATGATCAGAGAGCGGGCAAACAAGTCGGCCTATGATAGATAGGCCGGCGGCCCGAGGACCCTTAATCTAGGACTCCCTCAGTAGCCCCCGAACTAGCGCTCCAACTCCAGGGGTCATGACACTAGCAGCTTCGCGTGATCAGAGTCTTCAGCTTGCGGGGTGAGTTCCTTTCCCCCTTTATGATCGGCTGGCTCTAGTCCGGCCACCAATTACATGTACTCATCCGAATGTCATAAGTCCCTTAACCTCGAAGGCCGAACGTCAAAGTGTGAACAGTATTTCCTAACAACCTTTATGACGAAGGGTCATGGCCTATCACATGCGCTGAGCCGGTTACAAAAACTCGATTCGCGGTTCGAGGCCATTTCTCTATTGGCACGTCTAATCAACGTGTAGATCGTGTTCGGTTTCTTACGGGATATTATCAATGCCCTGGGTTAACCTATGCGTGCATAACGACACCAATATTTCAGGAAGTGGCGGAGCCTGCAGCGCAGCAAAATGGAGGCTCTTGGTATTACGGCACCCCATAAAAGGAAGAAAACCCCCCAAGGCCTATTCATGCTCCAAATTCGCACCCTTTGCCTCCTCAACCTTCCCAAGCTCTGAGAGCCCAGATCCTGTTCTTCCTCAATCTTCCCTCCCAGTTAGGCCATGGCTGGTGCAGGCTCCATGGGCAAGTGGGAGGCCTCCTCCGTCACCAACGACGACATTCGGGAGTTAAAGCGTGTCGGGTACCTCCCCGCTAAAATCGCCCATCGCGCTCCAAAGGCAAAGCAGGTCATTCCCACACCGAAGCTGGGTGAGAGGGTGGTGTTTGCCCCCATTTCATCTGGGGACTGGGCTTTCCGCTCCACCCCTTCGTTAGGGGCCTCATGTTCTTTTACGGGTTAGATTTTCATGACCTCCCCCAAACTCCTTCATGCACATCTCGGCGTTCATCATCGTCTGCGAAGCCTTCCTGCGGGTGCAACCGCACTTCGGCCTGTGGATCAAAGTGTTCAACGCCAAGCGTAAGACACTTGTAGGCGCGCATGCAGATTATGGACGGGCGGTAATCAGCAAGCTCCCCCGTGTCGAGTGGTCGAATGGCACTTTTCTCAAGATGATCAAGATTTGGCAAAAAGAGTGGTTCTACATCACTAAACCAAGGAGCGCGGACTGGGTGGCACCTGCCGAATTCAGATCTGGACCCCCCGCAAGGCTAACCTCGTGGCTCCAGAAGGGCCTTGACTGGGGGTCGGCCGCAGATATAAAATTGCTCCAGAAGTGCATCTCCGTGATGATGGAGGCCAAAATCAAGCTGGTCAACGTGATCGAGGTCATGCTCCGCCGCCATCTCATCCCCTACCAGCATCGGACCTCCCCAATGTGGGCTCATCAGCTCGAGGACCCAGCCACCGTGAGTCAATTCTTCAGGACTACCCACGAGAAATTGTGGAGAGTGATATTCAAGCCCATAAGAGCTCGTCGGTCGAGGAGGAGGACATCGGTCTTGACGCCGACACCCCTCCTACCAAGGTATGATAAAACTTAAATTCTCTGGCTCTGTTTTTTGACAAAGTGCTGAACACCTTCTCCCTTATCTTCACAGAAATGGCTGAGGAAGGCCGTGCAAATTGACTATCCATCCCCACAGCCCGAAGACCCTCGGTCGGATCTATTGATGGAGATGCTCATCGTGGCGCCGTATTTGGCACCAAAGAAGGAGAAGAAGAAGAAAGGGGAGATGAAGGAGGCTCGAGAGGTGATGTCTACTATGCAACCTTCTTCTTGTAGACTCGTGTTGGGCCTCCAAGTGCAGAGTTTTGTAGGACAGTTGCAAATTTCTCTCAAGTGAATGACCTAAGGTTTATCTATCCATGGGAGGCGTAGGATGAATATGGTCTCTCTTGAACAACCCTGCAACCAAATAACAAAGAGTCTCTTGTGTTCCCGACTCACCCAATACAATGGTAAATTGTATTGGTGCACTAGTTCGGCGAAGAGATGGTGATATAAGTATAATATGGATGGTAGATATAGGTTTTTGTAATATGTAAATATAAAAACAGCAAGGTAACTAATGATAAAAGTGAGCAAAAACGGCATTGCAATGCTTAGAAACAAGGCCCAGGGTTCATACTTTCACTAGTGCAAGTTCTCGCAACAATACTGACATAGTTCAATCATATGTAAATCCCTCACGTGCGACAAAGAGTTCACACCAAAGTCACAAATAGCTGAGAGAACAAATGAAGAAATTATTGTAGGGTACGAAACCACCTCAAAGTTATCTTTTCTCGATCAATAGTATGAGTTCTCCATATAAGTGTCACGAACAGCCCTAGAGTTCGTACAAAAATAACACCTTAAGATACACATCAACCAAAACCCTAATGTCACCTAGATACTCCAATGTCACCACGAGTACCCATGGACTTGATTTTATGATATGCATCACACAGTTTCAGATTAATCAGGTTCAATCCAACACAAAGAACTTCAAAGAGTGCCCCAAAGTTTCTACCGAAGAGTCAAGACGAAAACGTGTGCCACCCCTATGCATAGATTCCCAAGGTCACGGAACCCGCAAGTTCGTTGTTAAAATGTACATCAAGTGAATCAATAGAACATCCCATTGTCACCACGGATTCACATTGCAAGACATACATCAAGTGTTCTCAAATCCTTAAAGCCTCAATCCAATAAGAAAACTTCCAAGGGAAAACTCAATTCATCACAAGAAGATAGAGAGGGGAAAACTCCATATGATTTATCTATATTAATAAAGCTCGCGATACATCAAGATCGTGCCATCTCAAGAACACGAGAGAGAGAGAGAGATCAAACACATAGCTAATAGTACATACCCTCAGTCCCAACGGTGAACTACTCCCTCCTCATCATGGAGACCGCCGGGGTGATAAAAATGGCCTCCGATGATGGTTTCCCCCACTGACAGGGTGCCGGAACGGGCTCCCAATTGGCTTTTCGTGGCTACAGAGGCTTGCAGTGATGGCACTCCTGATCTAGGGTTCTTTTAGGTGGTTTGGGTATTTATAAGAATTTTTCGCGTTAGTCTCACATCAAGGGGGTGCCCGAGGGGCCCACAAGCCCGAAGCACCCTCTTTGGGGTTAGGGCGCGCCTAGAGGGCTTGTGGCCTCCTCGTCCACTTCCTGGCCCAGCTCTTGTGCTTAGCGGGTCTCTTTTGGTCCATAAAAAATCACAATAAATTTTCAGCCCATTCCAAGAACTTTTATTTCTACACACACAAAAAACGACACCACGGTAGTTGTGCTGAAAACATCGTCAATCCGGGTTAGTTCTAATAAATTATAGATATGTTGGAGACGTATCAGCATCCCCAAGCTTAATTCCTGCTCGTCCTCGAGTAGGTAAATGATAAAAATAATAATTATGAAATGTGAATGCTAGCATAGTGCATACATTTGATCAATGATAGTTCCAAACACTTTTTCGAGCATCATTATATATCATAAACAGTAGTTCATCTCATAAAACTTCTCATGATGAAGTAACAAGATATTCACATGTTAAAGTATAGACCATAAAGTTTCCTGTAAACTAACAAACTATTCTTTCAATCACCAAACAATTGCAATTCATCTTATTTTCAGGAAGGGTCTATGTAAAAGCTTTGATTTAGCAAATTCCACATGCTCAACTATCATATAGTCTTCCATGATTGCTAACACTCAAAGCATATTTTTAGAGAAAATGGCATTAATCGAACACAGAGAAATATAGGGGCTTAATGTTTCGCATACCAACTTATTTATCATATAGATATTTGTCAACAATAATAATTCATGATCAAATATACTTGAATGGCCATATATGCTTGGATCTTTCCCCACCACATGATGCTTGCCAACTAAAGAATAATTGAGGTTGAACTAAGAAGGAATACTATTGACTCTGGCATAAAAGCAAATACATGAAAGAGAAAGATAGGACCTTCGTAGGGGGAAGCATAGATTGTCATGCGCTTTTCAATTTTGGATATGCAAACCCTTAATGTAAAGGAACGTCACGTTGTATTACCCTTTGTGATAGCAACCTTTATTATGCAGTCCGTCACTTTTATTTCTTTACCATCAGAAGTTCATACAACGCTTATTTCCCTTACAATTAAAGATCATACATATTTAGGAGCATTTTTTATTGCTTTTTGAACCGATGACAACTTACTTGAAGGATCGTATTCAATACATAGGTAGATATGGTGGACACTCATGGCAAGAAACTATGTTTAATGTTTTGGATGCACAAGTACATCTCTACTTATTACAAATTTTTGGCTATCAAAAGAACCTAAGCAAGTACCACATGTTGGAGGATCCACAACAATATAACTTCTATACAAATATACCCAAGCATAACTCATTATGTTGTCTTCCTTGTGCAACTTCAACTAATTTTCTCAAGTTTGAAAATAATTAATGGGGCTCACAATGATAGAGGATGTCCAAGATAGTATATTTATATGTGAATCTCTCTTCCTTCAATATTCTTTCGTGAATTGTTCAAGTGACCAATGCGGTGTTTGCTAACTTTCAATAAATTTTACCACCTATAATTCTTACATGTGAAGTCATTACTCCCCATGGGATAAGCATATAAAACATATATAATTTCAGATTTATTATATTCAATTCATTCAACCATTTACTCATAGGATATAAGTGAAGCACGAGAGTAAATGACAAAACTACTCCAAAAATATATAAGTGAAGATCAATGTGTAGTCAAGTAGTTAAATAGCCATGTGAGGACTCTCTATTATTCAAGATTTCAGATACAATGATTTTATTCAAACATAAACCAAAATAAAAATAGCATTCCAATAATAGCGCATATCATGTGGACAAATAAAATTTAGCCTCAACATAGGCTAACCGATAATTGTTGATGTAGAGAGGTGGGATGCACAGCATCGCCAAGCTTGGATACTTGAGACTTACTAAAATATTTAATTGGGTGCCTTGGGAATCCTCAATCTTGAGCTTTTGTATCTCTTTCAATCCTCTCATATCTTGGTTTCACCTATTCTCAAAAACTTCATCCACACAAAACTTGAAAAGAACTCGTGAGAGAGGTTAGTGCACATAATAATAAATCAACTCTTTATGTACTGCGAAGACAAGTTTCATAATAATTTCAAACATCATATATTGTTTAATATTATTTCAACAATTTATATATAATAATATAAGCTATGGAAACTATAGGAAAAGTAGATAACAGAATTATGACAGCAATCTGTCCAAACAGAACAGTCTGTAGCAATCTATTAAAACAATGTTTTTTTGTAACTCAAACAATTATGAAAAATTATGAAATGCTAAATAATTTATATTACAACACTCTGTAAAAGTTTCAGAAACTTTTCACGTTCCAGTAAAATAAGAAAATTCAAACACTACAGAAAAATTTTATGTTCTTACACAACACATATCAAAACATGCAATGCAAGCATCCTAATGCAATTCTTGGAACTTTTTATTGGAAAACAATATTATAAATAACATCTAACACATAACAACAAACTATAATGATGCTCCAAGCAAAACACATATCATGTGAGGAATAAAAATATACTCCAAGTAAGATGTGCCGATAATGTTGGAGACGAAAGAGGGGATGCCCTTCGAGGCATCCCCAAGCTTAGACGCTAGAGTCTTCCTTGGGTATTACCTTTGGTATGCCTTGGTAATCCCCAATATTAGTTCCTTGATTCTCCTTATTCACCTCATATCGGCATCTAACCCAAAACTTGAAAACTTCAATCACACAAAACTTAACGGAACTTCGTGAGATGGGTTAGTGTTGTAAATACAGATCATTCACTTAGGTCCTGTCAAGAAAAGATTCATAATAGTTCTCACATAATACCTACTATATTCCATTATTCAATTTATATTACCACATATAAGCTATGGAAACACTTGAAACAAGCAAACTAGTCATGCAAAATAGAATCTGTCAAAAAACAGAACAATCTGTAAAGATCTGAATGATCACCATACTTACCTGACTCTAAACCTTCTGTAAAATTAGGAAATATCACACAATTTGCATATAAATGTTGTGTAAACAATTCATAATTTTCTGACTCTCTAGTAAAATCCTGTAATTCATATATTGGAGACAAAACTTTTTGTTTTTGCACATAGTCAAACAAGCAAGTATCCACACTATCCCAAAGGCTTTACTTGGAACTTTATTGAAATAAAAGACACAAAACATGTTTACTATAGTATCTTAATCATGTGAACACCTAAATACAGAAGGTAAAAGTGCTAGGTTGTCTCCCAACAAGCACTTTTTTTATTGCCTTTTAGCTAGACATGGTTATTTCAATGATGCTCGCATAAAAGTAAAGAATTGAAACAAAATGGGAGAATCATGAAGCATATGACAAGAACATTTAAGTCTAACCCACTACCTATTCATAGGGATTTTGTGATCAAACAATTTATGGGAGCCAGAATCAACTAGCATAGGAAGACAAAACAAGCATATCTTCAAAAATTTGAACACATAGGGAGGAAACTTGATATTATTGCAATTCCTACAAGCATATGTTCCTCCCTCGTAATAATTTTTAGAAGAACCATGAAGGAATTCAACAATATAACTATAACATTCAGCATTCTCTTCATGATGCACAAGCATAGAATTTTTATCACTCTCAACATAAGAAAATTTCTTCTCATTCATAATAGTGGGAGCAAACTCAACACAATAACTATCATGAGGTACTTGATAGACATTACCACTTTGAATATTAAAATCATGATAACAAGTTTCATGGCTACCATCACTCTTTATATCATACATGTCATCATCATAATCATCATAGATAGGAGGCATGCCATCATCATAATAGTTTTGCTCATCAAACCTTGGGGGACTAAAAATATCATATTCATCAAACATAGCATCCCCAAGCTAGTGGCTTTGCATATCAGTAGCATCATGAATATTCAGAGAAATCATAATAGCAATATTTCTATCATGCTCATCATTCAAGGAATTCTCATTAAGTATTTTCGTAAATTCTTCCTCTACCAATTGAGGACAATTTTCTGAAGCATCGTTTTCACGAAAGACATTAAAGAGACGAAACAATTGATCCAACCTAAACTCCATTTTTTTGTAGTTTTATTTTATAAAACCAAACTTGTGAAAAACAAGAAACTAAAATATTTGATTTGCAAGATCTAAAGATATAACTTCAAACAGTAGCAAATTTCCCTCAAGTGGATGACCTAAGGTTTATCAATTCATCACAAGAATATAGAGAGGGGAAAACTCCATATGATTTATCTATATTAATAAAGCTCACGGTACATCAAGATCGTGCCATCTCAAGAACACGAGAGAGAGAGAGAGAGAGATCAAGCACTTAGCTAATGGTATATACCCTCAGCCTTGAGGGTGAACTACTCCATCCTCATCATGGAGACCGTCGGGATGATGAAGATGGCCTCCGGTGATGGTTTCCCCCTCCGTAGGGTGCCAGAACGGGCTCCCAATTGTTTTTTCATGGCTACAAAGGCTTGCGGCGGCGGAACTCCCGCGTAGGGTTCTTTTCGGAGGTTTGGGTATTTATAAGAATTTTTGGCGTCGGTCTCACGTAAAGGGTGTGCCCAAGGGGCCCACGAGCCCCAAGCACCATCCTTATGGGGTAGGGCGCGCCTAGAGGGCTTGTGGCCTCCTCGTCCACTTCCTATCCCAGCTCTTGTGCTTCGGGGGTCTCTTTTGGTCCATAAAAAATCACCTTAAATTTTCAGCCCATTTCGAGAACTTTTATTTCTGCACAAAAAAACGACACCATGGTAGTTCTGCTAAAAACAACGTCAGTCCAGGTTAGTTCTAATCAAATCATAAAAAACCATATAAAATTGTTGTAAACATGCCATGAATACTTCATAAATTATAGATACATTGGAGACGTATCAAGAGGGTCTTCATCTAAGGGCTCTTCCGGACACTAAGTCTAAGGATACCCATGCATCTTCCACTCACGAGGAAGAGGACGGGGCGAAGGGGAGTGCGACTCACCCCTCACAAGGAAAAGGGTGGCGTCAGCGGATGCCACGGAGGACCTACCTCCTGCCGCCCCAAAGAGGACATGCCAGACAAAGTCAGTCCTGGCAGATGATAACTCGGACTCCAATAAGGAGTCTGAGGCTTTTGAGAGGGTTCCTAGAAGGAACCCAAGAGTTAA
Organism: Hordeum marinum; assembly: GCA_022496015.1. Taxonomy (NCBI): domain Eukaryota; kingdom Viridiplantae; phylum Streptophyta; class Magnoliopsida; order Poales; family Poaceae; genus Hordeum; species Hordeum marinum. The sequence goes on from CM039672.1 coordinate 116,167,749, forward strand.
GTCCCTAGCCCATAGGTATGAATCCGAAGAACCTATTAGTCACTTATATAGAGCTTTTAATGCTAAATGGGCGAACGTCTTTCAATTCGCAGCCCACCACGCGGTCTCCCCATTGAAAAAATCTCAGACGAGGAGTCTCTGCCCACAAACCTGGCAGAAAGTGGGGCTGCATCACACCCTACACCTCATGAGGTCTCGAAGGAGGCTACGGAGGTGTTATCGTGCCAGGCTCCTTCTGAGTCGAACACTAGCAGTGGGGGTGACGACGTTATGGATGAGGTTAATAGCTCGGCCGCCGAAGACCAGGATGAGGAACATCTCCTAGCGACTAAAGGGAGGATGAAGCCCGGTCGAGTCCCCTCTAAGGACATCTCGAAGCGCTTTGTGCCTCTAGAGCTGCTAGTCCAATCCCCCACCGGCTAGGGGGTTGGCAGGTCACCATCGGTGTCACTCATGAATGGGTGGACGGCCATGATGGGGAAGTTTTATCCGGCTCCTCCATCACCAAATATCACCGCACCCTTATGGGTGCGTTTTTGCGAGGCATTCAAACTGTTGATAGCGGACTGAAAGAGGCCTTCAACAGTCTCTTGACAGGCTTCAAGGTGACTCACGTAATACTCTTTTTTCCAGAAAAAGTTAATTTACCAAGTTTATAACATCCTTATAAGTGTAGTAGCCCCTAAGCCCTAGGTGAGTTTGAAAAACCCACCCGGGGGTCAAATGTCCAAAAATTAGTAACGATGCTCAAGGCATCCTTTGTCCCTCATTATTATAAGAGCTCCGAAGAGTACTTAGTAGAGGTTCTGAATCCGACAGCTCAAGAGTTTTAGTGTGCATTAGTTCTTTTTGTAGGCCTCGACATCGGTGGCGGCCGACAATGCAGCGGAGTTTGCCGAGCTAAATCGGAAGCTCAAAAGCTCCTATGAGGAGCTCGATTGCCTGAACAAGAGACTTGACGAGATGCAAGGTAAGTTTGAATTGTATCAATCGGCTATAGTCCATCCTTAGTGATTGAGATATCCGGATTGTTATCCCTAAGTGTTACTCACTAATTTTTGCCACTTTGTGTCCACGGAGATCAAGAACCTCAAGGCCGAGTTGAAAAAGGCGAGGCAGGAGGCCGCGAATGAGAAGGCAGCGTCCAAACAAGCAGCAACCAGAGTGTCAGCTTTAAAAACCGTGAGCGCCAAGCATGAGGCCCAGGTGGTAGAGGTGCAGCTAGAGCTCAAGGATGCTAGCATGAAGTGCGAGGCCCTTGAGAAAAAGAACAAAGACCAAGCCACCGAACTATCCGCTCTGAAATCCGAGCTCAAAGCAGAGAGAGTTGAGAGGCGGTTCTTTGAAGAAGGACTCCGCCAAGTCCAGGCGATCACAGATGGTAAGTCATACTTACTGCTATGCGCCTTTGGTGGTAACAGGTTTGCATTGCTCACCCATGTGTCGCGGTCCTTAGGCGCCTTTACAAACCTCCCAAGGAGTGCAGCGGATGTGGACAAATACTTCGCCTCTCGGGATGGGGATGTTGAGTCTTGGTTGTTTTGGGTGCAATTTCAATACCCCGAGCATCCTCCCGTCCTAGGAAATCAGATGAATCAATTGATGGAGCTGCATAGGATGGCGGAGCTGGCCATGAAGGACCTCCGCATCCGGCTATGGCCTATGGAGCCATCGCCGAGCAGTTACTTCGGCTTGGTGTAGAAGTTGTGTGATGTTGCACCTCGGATTGATGCTCTAAAGCGTTCTACATGAATCGAGGGAGCTCATATGGCCTTTGCAAGGACCATGATGCAATGGCCGAGGCTCAAGCCGACCGAGATGGCCACCGTGCCTCCACCCTTTCAGAAGGATCATAGGCGCCCCGAGCAATATTATTTAATCATGATGGATGGTGCTCGGGCGATAGAAGCCCAATGCCCGAAGGATGTATTTTATGAATGAGCGTTTTGTCATGTGTCCGATGACTGTTCCGCTTTATAATGCGGCTGCATGGTTTACCATGTCTTTAAGGTTTGTATTATTTTGACTCCTATGTGGCCATTTTATCTTAAAGTTGCGAGTCGTCGGCTTTAGCCTCCATGTAGATACTACGCGAGGTGTTTCTACCTCCGCACTATGACCCTTAGCCGATGTATCAGTGCTCGAAGGCGATAGTGCGAGGGGAACAAGGCAATCAGACTATGATGCTTTAGTGATTTCACTTAGCCGTAGGAGCTTGACTGTGGGGGTTGATGAGTAGCCCCCTATGTTTTGTGATATTCGGATAAACCGAGGTTGAAACCAACATCACATGGTTTGTAATCGTACAAACCCCTCACATAACACGGAATAACCTCTATCGATTTTTATTTTGACACTTATGCTCAGATTGCAGACAGGTTCTCGCTTATTATGACAGTCAGTTTTCGTCTTTCTCCACTGAGGTAATTGACCAGGCGAGCTAGAAGAACAATCGCAGTGATTCTCCCTTTGCCCTTTTAGCCAAACAAGCGAACCGTAAGAGGGCAAACACAGGAGCCGGGCAACCCAACCATTGACCCAAGACATAACTTGGAACCGATTCACATAACACAACATCCGAGACGCCAAACACATAAACAATAGTGTCGGGGTGATGCTTGGGGCGATTTTTATAGTCAAGCCCCCGGTCTATTAGCCGATCGCATCGAAATATGTACCGAACAACTTTGTTATCGGCGTCGGTGAGTAGAGAACATAGTATCTGAGATAAGATACAACAAGGAGGCCATAAAGCATGATCTTTATTTCTGATAAATTCATACAACTCAAACTGCCGAAACGGCTGTTAGAGGTATTTTGAAATGAAAAACAAAGGTTACAAAGGAGAGGTTTTACCCGGGGTATTCGATGGGTGGCTGATACGTCCATTTTGCATCATGATTTTATATTGATATTATTGAGTTATGGGTTGTTATTACACATTTTGGTACAACACTTATGCCTTTTCTCTCCTCTTTTACAAGGTTTACATGAAGAGGAAGAATGTCGGCAGCTGGAGTTCTGGACTAGAAAGGAGCAAATCTGAGATACCAATTCTGAACAACTCCAAAAGTCCTAAAAATCTAGGGAGAATTATTTTGGAATATATAACAAATATTGGGCGAAAGAAATACATCAGGGACCCACGAGGCAGCCACAAGCTTGTTGGGCACACACTACGCCGCTAGGCGCGCCCCTGGGGCTTGTGGCCCACCTGGCAGCCCTCTGATGCCCATCTTCTGCTATATTGAGGATTTCATCGTGGAAAAAATCATAAAAGAGCTTTTAGGACGAAGCATCACCGTCTCGAGGCGAAACTTGGGCAAAACCAATCTAGAGCTCTGACATGGCGATCCTGTCGGTGAAACTTCCCTCCGGGAGGGGGAAATCGAGGCCATCGTCATCACCAACTATCCTCTCATCAAGAGGGGGTCAATCTCCATCAACATCTTCACCAGCACCATCTCCTCTCCAAACTCTAGTTCATCTCTTGTATGCGATCTTTGTCTCAAAACCTCAGATTGGTACCTGTGGATTGCTAGTAGTGTTGATGCTAGTTGGTTTACTTGGCGGAAGATCATATGTTCAGATCCTTGATCATCATTAATACTCCTCTGATTATGAACATGAATATGCTTTATGAGTAGTTACGTTTGTGCCCGAGGACATGGGATAAGTCTTGTTATAAGTAATCATGTGAATTTGGTATTCGTTCAATATTTTGATGAGATGTATGTTGTCTCTCCTCTAGTGGTGTTATGTGAACGTTGACTACATAACTATTCACCATTGTTTGGGCCTACAGGAAGGAATTGTGAAGTAATAAGTAGATGATGCGTTGCTAGATTGACAGAAGCTTAATCCCTAGTTTATGTGTTGCTTCGTAAGGGGATGATTTGGATCCACATGTTTCATGCTATGGTTAGATTTATCTTAATTCTTGCTTTGTAGTTGTGGATGCTTGCAGGAGGGGTTAATCATAAGTGGGAGGCTTGTCCAAGTAAGTGCAGCACCCAAGCACCGGGCCACCCACATATCAAATTATCAAAGTAGCAAACGCGAATCAGATGAGCATGGTGAAAACTAGCTTGACATAAGTTCCCAAGTGTCCTCGGGAGCGCTTTGCTTTACATAAGAGTTTGTCTAGGCTTGTCCTTTGATATAAAAAGGATTGGGCCACCTTGCTGCACCTTTGTTATAGTTGTTACTTCCTACCCGTTACGAATTATCTTATCACAGTGCTTGCAGAGAATACCTTACTAAGAACCGCTTGTCATTTCCTTCCGCTCCTCATTGGGTTCGACAATCTTACTTATCGAAAGGACTACAATAGATCCCCTATACTTGTGCGTCATCAAGACTCTTTTCTGGCGCCGTCTCGGGGAGTGAAGTGCCTTTGGTGAGTGGAACTTGGTAAGGAAAAAACATATAGTGTGCTGAAATTTACTGTCACTTGTTATTATGGAAAGTAATCCTTTGAGGGGATTGTTCGGGGTATCTTCACCTCGATCGGAAACACAAAGAGTTGTCCTCAACCTACTAAATCTACCAAAGATATATATTATGAAATTCCTTCGGGTATGATAGAGAAACTGCTAGCTAATCCTTATATAGGAGATGGACCACTGCATCCTGATTTGCATCTAATCTATGAGGATGAAGTTTGTGGATTATTTAAGCTTGCAGGTTTGCCCGAGGATGTTGTGAAGAAGAAGGTCTTTCCTTTATCTTTGAAGGAAAAAGCATTGGCATGGTACAGGCTATGTGATGATATAGGATCATGGAACTACAACCGACTGAAAATGGAATTTCATCTGAAGTTCTATCTTATGCTTTGGTTCATCGTGATCGGAATTATGTTTACAATTTGAGGCATCGTGAAGGAGAAAGAATTGCTCAATCTTGGGGGAGACTTAAGTCAATGTTATATTCATGCCCCAATCATGAGCTCTCGAGAGAAATTATTGTTTCAAATTTTTATGCTCGGCTTTCTCGTAATGATCAATCCTTCCTCGATACTTCTTGTGTTGTTTCTTTTATGAAGAAAGATATTGAATTCAAATGGGATTTATTGGAAAGAATTAAATGCAACTCTAAAGATTAGGAACTCGGTGAAGGTAAGGAGTCAGGTATGAACCTTAAGTTTGATTGTGTCAAATCCTTCGTAGACACCGATGCTTTTTGTGAATTTAACACTAAATATGGACTTGACTCTGAGATAGTAGCTTCTTTCTGTGAATCTTTTGTTACTCATGTTGATCTCCCTAAGGAGAAGTGGTTTAAATATCATCCTCCCATTGAAGTGAAAGTAGTTGAACCTATTAAAGTTGAAGAAGAAACTATTACTGATAATGTTGATCATGTTATCCCTACTGCTTACATTGAGAAACCACTCTTCCCTGTTAGGATAAGGGAACATGCTAAAGCTTCGACTATGGTTTGTAAGAGTTGTACTAGAACACCTACACCCCCTGAACAAATTAAAGTTGAACCTAGTATTGCTATGGTTAAAGATCTCTTGGTTGATAATATTGATGGGCATGTCATTCATTTCTATGATGAAGCAGCTAGAATTGCTAGACCTGATCCTAAGAATAAACATAGACTAGTTGTTGGCGTGCCTATTGTTTATGTTAAAATAGGAGATCATTGTTATCATGGCTTGTGTGATATGGGTGCTAGCGCAAGTGCAATTCCCTATTCCTTATACAAAGAAATCATGCATGATATTGCACCAGTTGAACTAGAGGAAATTGATGTTACTATTAAGCTTGCTAATAGAGACACTATTGCACCGATGGGGATTGTTAGATATGTTGAAATCTTGTGTGGGAAAATAAAATATCCTACTGATTTTCTTGTTCTTGGTTACCCACAAGATAATTTTTGTCCCATTATATTTCGTAGACCCTTCTTGAATACTGGTAATGCTAAGATTGATTGTGAGAAAGAAATAGTTACTGTGAGTTTTGGGGCTGTGTCTCATGGGTTTAATTTCTCTAAATTTCGTAGACAACCCCATGACAAAGAATTGCCTCGTAAAGATGAAATTATTGGTCTCGCTTCTATTGTTGTGCCTCCTACTGATCCTTTAGAACAATATTTGCTAGACCATGAAAATGGTATGCATATGAACGAGAGAAACGAAATATATGAAATTTTCTTTGAACAATAGCCTACATTGAAACACAAATTACCTGTTGAAATACTTGGGGATCCTCTCCACCCAAGGGTGATCCCATGTTTGAGCTCAAGCAGTTACCTGATACGTTGAAATATGCTTATCTTGATGAAAAGGAGATATATCATGTTATTATTAGTGCTAACCTTTCAGAGCATGAAGAAAAGAGATTATTGAAAACTCTAAGGAAGCATCGTGCTGCAATTGGTTATACTCTTGACGATCTTAAGGGCATTAGTCCCTCTCTATGTCAGCATAAAATTAATATGGAGACTGATGCCAAACCAGTTATTGATCACCAACGACGATTGAACCCTAAGATGAAGGAAGTGGTAAGAAAAGAAATATTAAAGCTTCTGGAGGCAGGTATAATTTATCCTGTTGCTGATAGTAGATGGGTTAGTCCCGTCCATTGTGTCCCTAAGAAGGGAGGTATTACTATTGTTCCTAATGATAAAAATGAACTGATCTCGCAAAGAATTGTCACAGGTTATAGAATGGTAATAGATTTTAGGAAATTAAATAAAGCTACTAAGAAAGATCATTACCCTTTACCTTTTATTGATCAAATGCTAGAAAGATTATCCAAACATACTCATTTTTTGCTTTCTAGGTCGTTACTCTGGTTTCTCTCAAATACCTGTATCAAGCCAGGATCAAGAAAAAACCACTTTTACTTGCCCTTTCGGTACCTTTGCTTAAAGACGTATGCCTTTTGGTTATGTAATGCACCCGCTACCTTTCAAAGACATATGATGGCTATATTCTCTGACTTTTGTGAAAAGATTCTTGAGGTTTTCATGGATGATTTTTTTCGTTTACGGAACTTCATTTGATGATTGTTTGAGCAACCTTGACCGAGTTTTGCAGAGATGTGAAGAAACTAATCTTGTCTTGAATTGGGAAAAGTGCCACTTTATGGTTAATGAAGGTATTGTCTTGGGACACAAGATCTCCGAAAGAGGTATTGAAGTTGATAAATCTAAAATTGATGCCATTGAAAAAATGTCGTGCCCTACATATATCAAAGGTATAAGAAGTTTTCTTGGTCATGCTGGTTTCTATAGGAGGTTTATCAAAGATTTCTCTAAGATTTCTAGACCTCTCACGAATATTTTGCAAAAATATGTTCCATTTATCTTTGATGATGATTGTGTAGAAGCATTTGAAATTCTTAAGAATGCTTTGATTACTCCACATGTTGTTCAACCACCCGACTGGAAGCTACCCATTAAATTATGTGTGATACTAGTGATTATGCTGTTGGTGCTGTTCTAGGACAAAGAGTCGATAAGAAATTAAATGTTATCCATTATGCTAGTAAAACTCTAGATAGTGCTCAAATAAAGTATACTACTACTGAAAAAGAATTCTTAGCGGTCGTGTTTGCCTGTGATAAGTTTAGACCTTACATTGTTGATTCCAAAGTAACGGCTCACACCGATCATGCTGCTATTAAGTACATTATGGAGAAGAAAGATGCTAAACCTAGACTTATTAGGTGGGTCCTTCTGCTAAAAGAATTTGATTTGCATATCAATGATAGAAAGCGTGTTGATAACCCTGTGGCGGATAACTTGTCTAGACTAGAAAATATTCTTGATCACCCACTACCTATTGATGATAGTTTTCCTGATGAACAATTAGCTGTCATAAATGCTTCACATAATGCTCCTTGGTATGATGATTATGCTAATTACATTGTTGCTAAATTTATACCTCCTAGTTTCACATACCAACAAAAGAAAAAGTTCTTCTATGATTTAAGGCATTACTTTTGGGATGATCCACACCTTTAGAAAGAAGGAGTAGATGGTATTACTAGACGTTGTGTACCTGAGCATGAACAGGAACAGATGTGACGCAAGTGTCACTCTGAAGCCTACGGAGGCCACCACGCTGGAGATAGAACTGAACATAAGGTACTACAATCTGGGTTTTATTGGCCCACTCTTTTCAAGGATGCTCGTAAGTTTGTCTTGTCTTGTGATGAATGTCAAAGAATTGGTAATGTTAGTAGACGCTAGGAAATTCCTATGAATTACTCTCTTGTTATCGAACCATTTGATGTTTGGGGTTTTGATTATATGGGGCCTTTCCACAATTTAACGGGTATACTCATATTCTAGTTGCGATTGATTATGTTACTAAGTGGGTAGAAGCTATTCCAACTAGTAGCGCTGATGATAACACTTCTATTAAAATGCTTAAAGAAGTTATTTTCCCTAGATTTGGAGTCCCTAGATATTTGATGACTAATGGTGGTTCACACTTTAATCATGGTGCTTTCCGTAAATTGTTAGCTAAATACGATGTTAATCATAGAATTTCATCTCCTTATAATCCTCAGTCTAGTGGTCAAGTAGAATTGAGTAATAGAGAAATTAAATTTATTTTGCAGAAGACTGTTAATAGATCTAGGAAGAATTGGTCTAATAAACTTGACGATGCATTGTGGGCTTATAGAACTTCTTACAAAAATCCTATGGGTATGTCTCCATATAAGATGGTTTATGTTAAAGCATGTCACCTACCTCTAGAGCTAGAGCATAAAGCTTATTGGGTAATCAAAGATCTCAATTATGATTTCAAACTTGCTGGTGAGAAGAGATTATTTGATATTAGCTCACTTCACAAATGGAGAACTCAAGCCTATGAGAATGCCAAGTTGTTTAAAGAAAAGGTCAAGAGATGGCATGATAGAAGTATACAAAAGCATGAATTTAATGTAGGTGATCATGTCTTGCTATACAAATCTCATTTAAGATTTTTTGCAGGAAAACTTCTCTCTAAATGGGAAGGTCCTTACGTTATCAAGGAGGTATACCGTTTCGGTGCCATCAAGATTAACAACGTCGAAGGCACAAACCTAAAGGTGGTGAATGGTCAAAGATTCAAACATTATATCTCAGGTACTCCCATAAATGTTCAAACCAACATCATCAATACCATAACTCCGGAGGAGTTAATTAGGGAGACTTACCAGAACGTTTCAGACTTCAAAAAGGAATAGGTATGTGGTACGGTAAGTAAAAAGACTCCAAAACATTTTCAATGGAAATTTTTATCTATTTTGGAATATTTGAAAAATTAGGAAAATTAAAAGTAGTCCAAATAGTGCATGAGGAGGCGACAAGCCTGCAGGGCGTGCCCAGGGGGGTAGGGCACGCCCCTGGGGCTTGTGGCCACCTCGTGCACCTTCTGGACTCCGTTTTCTTGTGGCATACTCCTTCGGGTCGGCAAAAATTCATTATATAATCTCCCGAAGGTTTTGACTCTCGTATCACAACAATACCTCCTATTTTCATTTCAAGTTGTTTCTATAGCAGATTTGGAGCAAGAGATGTCGTCCCAAGAGTCTGATGGGGAGAGCTACATATCACATTATCTTGCGAATCCCAAGCTCTACGGGGACCTAGATCCTTATGGATTATTATCGGAGGGGGAACAATAAGACAAGTACCAAGAAGAAAGCTCCGATGAAGAGGAGACTCCTATACCTCAACTGGGAGACATGTACATGGAGTTCAAAAAATCAAGCCTCCCAAATGCGAGAAGAAAACCTAAAGTTCTATTTATCCCTTCTCGTTTTCTATAGGAGAGTAAAGAAGAATTATGTCAAAGGATACTGAAGCTCGAGCAGGAGGTCGATAACATGAGGGAACAGATTTTTATGCTTAGGAGGAAACTAAACAAACTTCCAACCTCATCAACAACTCCAACATCACACCTCCGAAGCAAGACAACTAAACACATGGGTATGTGCACTCCCCTTGACTTGTGCCAAGCTTGGGGGAGGTGCCCCGCTATCATATCACCATCACAACTTTTATTTTTATTTTTACTTTTATTTTTATTTTTATTTTTATCATCTTTCCTCAGTTTGATCCTTTTGGTTATATCTTGATCTAGTAGAATAAAGTTTTCGTGTGATCTAGTTTTGAGTCTTTGCTTTATGATTCCTCCTATGTAAGCAAGTCTGTGAGTTATATAATAAGAAAATTTGCTTTTGAGTTGAGGGCTTTTGCTGGTTTGGCGTGATCTTGATCTTGAGAAAGATGAAGTAGAAAGAAGTATAGAATAAAAGCAAAGAGTACATATGACAATCTTATGGGGAGTGATAACTTCACGTACAAGAAGTATGTCGATCGAAACCTGATGGGGGTTGAAAAACATAGCTGTTGGTCATTGGCGAAATTAAAAGGAAGTAATAAAGAAAGAGAGGTTCACATATAAATATATTATCTTGGACATCTTTTATGATTGTGAGCACTCATTAAAATATTATATGTTAAGAAGTTGATGTCGAACAAGGAAGACAACATAATGGTTTATGTTTGCCTATTTCCGAATATAAGTTATATTGTTATGGATCCCTCGACATTTGTCGCTTGTTTCCACCTAATAGCATCCAAAACTTTTGCACCAAGTAGATATACTACTTGTGCATCCAAACACCCTTAACCTAGTTTTTCCATGAGAGTCCACCATACCTACCTAAGGATATAATAAGATCCTTCAACTAAGTTGTCATCAGTGCAAGCAATAAAAATTGCTCTCTAAATATGTGTGATCTATTAATGTGAGGAAAATAAACTGTATACGAACTTGTGATAGGGAAGAAATAAAAGCGATGGGCTGCATAATAAAGTTCTCTATCACAAGGGGCAATATAAAGTGACGTTCTTTTGCATTAAGAGATTGTGCATCCAACTATAAAAGCACATGACAACCTCTGCTTCCCTTTGTGAAGGGCCTATCTTATACTTTTATTTTCTATTTTTTACCTTTATGCAAGAGTTGTGGTGATTTCCATCACCTTCTCTATTTTCGCCTTTATTTTCTGTCAAGTGTCACGTGTTGGGGAATGATCTAGGCATATATATCCACTCGGAAGTGGACGAGCATGCGTTATTACTGTTGACATTACCCTTGAGGTAAATAGTAACCACATGACAACCTCTGCTTCCCTCTGTGAAGGGCCTATCTGTTACTTTTATTTTCTAGTTTTTACCTTTATGCAAGAGTCGTGGTGATTTCCATCACCTTCTCTATTTTTGCCTTTATATTTTGTCAAGTGTCACGTGTTGGGGAATGATATAGGCATATATATCCACTCGGAAGTGGACGAGCATGTGTTATTACTGTTGACATTACACTTGAGGTAAATAGTTGGGAGGCAACAATACAAGCCCCTATCTTTCTTTGTGTCCGATTGAAACTTTGAACTCATAGGTACCTCATGAGTGTTAGCAATCGTGAAAGACTAAAAGATGATTGAGTATGTGGGTTTTCTTTACAAACTCTTATATTGACTCTTTCCTACGTTATGATAAATTGGAATTGCTTCAATGACTGAGATCATAGTTTGTCGGTTCTCAGTAGAGTTCTATATTCATATGTTGCCATTGTGAATGAATTATTACTTTAGCATAAGAAATTAGATGTCAATATATGTTTCTGTTCTAAGGATGATCATGATGCCTTCATGCCCGTATTTTATTTTATCGACACCTCTATCTCTAAACATGTGGGCATATTTATCGATTTTGGTTTTTGCTTGAGGACAAGCAAGGCCTAAGCTTGGGGGAGTTGATACGTCCATTTTGCATCATGATTTTATATTGATATTTATTGCATTATGGTCTATTAGTACACATTTTGGTACAACACTTATGCCTTTTCTCTCCTATTTTACAAGGTTTACATGAAGAGGGAGAATGCCGGCACCTGGAGTTCTAGACCGGGAAAGGAGCAAATCTGAGATACCTATTCTGCACAACTCCAAAACTCCTGAAATTCTACAAAGAATTATTTTGGAATATATAAAAATGATGGGCGAAAGAAATACATCAGGGGACCCACCAGGCAGCCACAAGCCTGCTGGGCGTGCCCTACCCCCTGGGCACGCCCCTGGGGCTTGTGGCCCACCTGGCTCACCTCCGATGCCCATCTTTTGCTATATTCAGGGTTTCTTCCTGGCAAAAATCATAACAAGGCTTTCGGGATGAAGTGCCGCTGTCTCGAGGCGGAACTTGGGCAGAACCAATCTAGAGCTCCGACAGGGCGATCCTGCCGGGGAAACTTCCCTCCGAGAGGGGGAAATAGAAGCCATCATCATCACCAACGATCCTCTCATCGAGAGGGGGTCAATCTCCATCAACATATTCATCAGCACCATCTCCTCTCCAAACCCTAGTTCATCTCTTGTATCCGATCTTTGTCTCAAACCTCAGATTGGTACATGTGGGTTGTTAGTAGTGCTGATTACTCCTTGTAGTTGATGCTAGTTGGTTTACTTGGTGGAAGATCATATGTTTAGATACATGATCATCATTAATACTCCTCGATTACAAACATGAATATGCTTTGTGAGTAGTTACGTTTGTTCTCGAGGACATGGGATAAGTCTTGTTATAAGTAATCATGTGAATTAGGTATTCGTTCGATATTTTGATGAGATGTATGTTGTCTCTCCTCTAGTGGTGTTATGTGAACGTCGACCACATAACACTTCACCATTGTTTGGGCCTAGAGGAAGGCATTGGGAATTAATAAGTAGATGATGTGTTGCTAGAGTGAGAGAAGCTTAAACCCTAGTTTAAGCGTTGCTTCGTAAGGGGCTGATTTGGATCCACGTGTTTCATGCTATGGTTAGATTTATCTTAATTTTTCTTTCGTAGTTGCGGATGCTTGCGGGAGGGGTTAATCATAAGCGGGAGGCTTTTCCAAGTAAGGGCAGCACCCAAGCACCGGCCCACCCACATATCAAATTATCAAAGTAGTGAAAGTGAATCAGATGAGCATGATGAAAACTAGCTTGACATAAATTCCCATGTGTCGTTGGGAGGGCTTTGCTTTATATAAGAGTTTGTCCAGGCTTGTCCTTTGCTATAAAAATGATTGGGACACCTTGCTGCACCTTTGTTATAGTTGTTACTTGCTACTCGTTATGAATTATGTTATCACAGTGCTTCCAGAGAATACCTTACTGAGAACCACTTGTCAATTCCTTCTACTCCTCGTTGGCTTCGACACTCTTACTTATCGAAAGGACTACGATAGATCCCTTATACTTTTGGGTTATCAGTGGCTTCATGTCCTCATTGTGCACTGTCGCATGTATGCTCCTTTGCTCCCGAGGGGGTAGCATTCCTTTAGAGGTGATTGGTATCGGCGAACAAACCTTGGGAAGAAGATCTTGAGAAGTCGTCGCAGCGTGGATGAGCTTTACACTTGGAAGGTCCTAGGCGGTACCTGTGGTTTGTCCGAAGACATGTGTTGGCGGTAGTTCGGTCCAGCCGAACACTTTCCCTTTGGTAGTGGGTCCCCATAGCTGCCCATGGTATTTTTAGCGCGAAGCTGTGCCTCCTTGGCACATATTTAAAGGGAACTACAGATGTGCTATGCATGGCATATCCCTATTTTTGTTGGGTGGAAGATGATTCCGGGAGTTCGGGTTGAGACCAAGCTTGTTTACTCACATAACGTGCCTTTATGGCTGATTTGGGCATCGGTCGATTAGTGTTCTACTGGAATTCGGCTGCCAGGGCTGCAGTGTGTTCCTTTGCTCGGAGAGAGCGATTTGTGTTGCCATTGACCGTAATGACCCCCTTGGGCCCGGGCATCTTGAGCTTCATGTATGTGTAGTGGGGGACAATGTTAAAGCGAGTGAATGTTGTGCGACCGAGTAGGTTGTGATAACCACTGCAAAAAGGGACAATGTCAAAGATCAAGTCTTCGCTGCAGTAGTTGCCGGGCGAGCCGAACACTACTCCTAGATTCAGAGTGCCTGAGCAGCGGGCTTCGATGCCCGTGATCACTTGAAAGGTAGTGTTGCTAGGTTTGATCCTTGACGGATCTATACCCATCTTTTTCACCGTGTTTGAGTAAACCAGATTAAGGCTACTTCCTCTGTCCATTAGAACTCTAGTGAGGTGATACCCATCGATAATGGGGTCTAGGACGTGGGTTGCCAAACCTCCGTGAATGATACTGGTCGGATGGCCCCGTCGGTCGAAGGTGATCGGGCAAGACGGTCATGGGTTATACTTCAGGCTACGGGCTCTACGGCGTAGACCTCCCGAAGGGCACGCTTCCTCTCCTTTTTTGGTATGTGAGTGGCATATATCATGTTCACAGTTTTTACCTCTAGAGGGAATTGATTTGTCCTCCAATGCTTGGACCGAGAGGCTTGTCGTCGTCCTTGCTGCGTGCGCCCTTGCCTTGCTCTTCGGTTGTGAGTTTGCCAGCTTGTTTGAATACCCAACAATTATGGTTGGTGTGGGTAGCTCGCTTGTCTTGGGTGTCATTGATCTGGCAAGGCCTATCCATGATTTTGTCTAGCATGGTAGGTCCGTCTCGATTTCCTTTAGAAGGTTTCTTCTGCTATCCAGATTTTGGCTTGTGGAAACCGGCATGAACGTTTGTGTCCTTAGCATCGTCATTGTTGTGCCGGTTTGTTTTTGTTATGTCATGGTTTCCCATTTCCATCCCGGACTTCAAAGGTGTCGGGGTCTTCGGGGTTATGACCTCATCGAGCTAGCTAGTTATCCTCACCTGCACAAAAGCGGGTCATAAGTGAGGTAAGGGTGGACATTGTCCTCGGCTTGTCCTGGCCGAGCTGACGAGCTAGCCACCTGTCTCGGATATTATGACTGATAGAGGCTATTGCCTCAGCGTCGAGGCAGTCAACAATCTGTTTTTTCTTGGTGAGGAACCGATTCAGAATTGCCGAGCCGATTCACCTGCTTTGTGGACAACATTGCTCAGGTCGGAGGAGTCTAGTGGCCAAACATAAGTGCGATGGAAGTTAGATCGGAGGGCATCCACGAGCTCTTCCTAGCTCCTGATGGAATTCTCGGAGAGACTATTTAACCAGTGTCGAGCTGGCCCCTTAAGTTTTAGGGGCAGATACTTGATGGTGCGGAGATCATCTCCTCGTGCCATATGAATGTGGAGGTGGAAGTCCTCAATCCAAACGGCTGGGTCTGTCATCCGATTGTATTGTTCTATGTTAACGGGTTTAAACCCTTCAAAGAACTGATGTTGCATCACCTCGTCTTTGAAGCACAACAGGTGGGCAGCTCCTCTGACCAGAGCTATGTCATGCCTGTGATCGACAGACAATCGATCCTGGTCTTTGTTCCCAACCTCTATTGTTGCGCTCGAACCAAGACTGGTACCCGTCCCGTCTAGAGGGGGAGTACCCCTAGATCCATAGATGGATCTTGTGTGGCCTTCTCTATAATCTAGGTCCTATCGCAAGTCATACCTGTCCTCTGGCTCTGCTGCCTCCTTTCCTCTCCTGCGTGGTACTGCAGATCTATAATCGGCCTTGCCGGCCATCCTATCCCGTCCTCGGGGAGGGCGGTCCGGCTTGTCGTATGGAGTATGCCTGGGATACGATGTTTCAAGGACCTCATCATCGAATTGCGGCAGCAGCCGCCGGCGTGGGTAGCTCTTGGGTTGGTCCGGTAGATCGGTAACATAGCCTTCGTCGGCTACCAGGACCCTCGTCCATCTATCATTGAGGGTCTCTTGTTTGACTTTGAGCTATTGTTGTTTTACCTTCAAGCTTCAGGCGGTGGCTAAAAGATGCCGCCTAAATCATTCCTGGTCCGCAGGGTTATCGGGGATAGTGAAGTCTTTGGCTTCCAGGCTGTCCTCCTCCTTGATGGGGGGAAGGTAGTGGTCATCCTCGGAATCATTAGGATCCTCGGTGTCATGCCGATCTTCAGGCCTTTCCTGGTCCTCTTGTGGTTGTTCAGGGACTCCAGGGTCGCTGAGGTCTTTCGGGGTGTGATTTCCCCGGTGCCTGCAATGGCTTCCCTTCCCTTGTATGCCTTAGATTGTTTGCGCTATTTCCGGCTCCTTGACGGCTCCTCACCAGATTTATCGCCGTTCTTCTTAGGGGTGCGATCACCCTTATTGTATGGGGTGTCTACCATGTAGACGTCGTAGGTGGAGGTGGCAGTCCATCGCCCGGTGTTGACCGGGGCAAGGGCGTTGTCCTCTTCATCCATGTCTTCTGCCTCCTCGGAGGGGTCGTCCAACATATCGGCTAAGTCTTCGATAGTGTCTACCAAGTGGGTGGTGGGTGGGTCAAAAAATTCCCCATGACCCGCCTTCATACCAATTTGAGCATGGGTCCAGGTTGGGTCGTCTGTGATTTTTATTGATAGGATCCCATCCAGCGCCTCGTTGATCGTCGAGAGCTCGACCGGGTCGATCTGCCTTGGACTTTCGGAGTTAACCACCAACGTGTTCGTACAAAGAGTGTGTTCGATAGGGCCGCCCCCTGGCCCTCAGGTACTATGACAAGATCCGAACTAAAAGTGAAATCATCGATAGGGAGACAACTGAGGGCGGAGTCGAGGTGATGTGAAGTTAAGGCTTCGAACGCTTCGGGCTTCTCAGATGAGATCGCGAGCCCAGCGAGTGAAAGATCGCCCTAGGAGTCTATGGGGCACTCTAGGTTCCCGAATATGATCTCTTGATCAGGGGCGAGACTCCCGATGCGACCGGGGTGGCCGGTGGGGTCAGTGTGCAGCATGATGTTGCCGAGAGCAAAAATCTGTCCGGGCGCGAAGGAGCCCCCGTTATGAACTTCATCACTGATGATTAGGCGAGCCATCAATTCCTCTTACGATCACAGCGGAACTCTCAATGAAGGCACCAATGTCGGTGTCAAAACCGGCGGATCTCCGGTAGGGGGTCCCGAGTTGTGGATCTAGAATCGATGGGTAATAGGGGACGAAGGAGACGATGTTTACCCAGGTTCACGCCCTCCTATGGAGGTAAAACCCTATGTCATGCTTGGTTGTATTAATGTGTATGAATTTTATAGAGTCGATCTACCTCGAGATCAAATAGCTAAAACCCTAGATGAGTTCTTCTGCCATCTACTATCTAAACCCCCTACCTTATATAGACATTGTGGGTTCCTAGGGTTTACACATGATAAGTCTCCAACCGGAAGTAAAGACGTTGATCCCCTCATCTTGACTTGGAGTGCACACCGTGTCTTTGAAGGTTTCCTTCTAGAAGGAAGGGTCATTGCATATCCCTGCCCTTCCTGCGATAATCGGAGAGTGGCCGACCAAGCCGGCTTATGAGAGATAGGCCAGCGGCCCGAGGACCCCTTAGTCCAGGACTCCCTGAAGTACCGCTTTGTGACTGATGAGTATGCTGAGAAGTGTGCTAAAAAGGCACCCTGTACTGACATCATCGACAGAAATCTTCATCCAAAGACTAAGGTAGATACTATCAAAATGGGATTTTACCCATGCATGTTCAGGCCACCAATGCCAGACAATCCTCATCCATCAAGCATTCTTGGCTGCCCAGAGCATGCACAGTCTGACTCTAATGAAGGAGGTGAAGAAAATCCTCCTGAACCGAAGCCAACGCCATTAAAGAAGTCAAAGGCTTCAAAGCCAAAAGCTTCAAAAGCTCCCAAGACTTCTGACTCTTCACCTCAAGCTTCGTGTTCCCCCTTTGTTAATCCAGAAGAGCCTAAGGAACAAGGCCGCCTTCATAGGCGAATGAAAAGTAAAGTTGTTGCCTCCAGAGGTCCGAAGCCAACCATGTCTTTAATGGATGCAGCAAACATGATTGAGCTATTCAATGATAAGTTCTACAATGAAGCCTTAGCTAGCCTCATCTAGCAGAAAGAAAAGGAAGCCAAGCTGCTCGAAGACTTACCTCTATTCGATCATGCCATCTTTGAACATTTCATTGATGAATGGTTTGTTGATCCGTCCCTCTGCATTGATGCCCTCCAACTTCCAATTGGACTAAGTGTCACGTTTCAAGGGCTGGTGAATGAGGAATTGACTGTGTCTTAGAAAGCCATGCAGATGAAGGCTAAGATCAGCCATGAAAAGGAACTATTCAAGCAGAATGTGCATAGACTCTTTGCCGCTCAGATACAGGGATATCAACTGATGATGGCGGATCTCGAATCTGAGTGTGAACATAAATGTGAATCTGCCAAAGGCGTCCTAGCGTGCCTAAGGAGAAAGACTTTGGTTATGGTCCAAGCTCACAACGACATGCTAAAGAGAAAGGCTCTTGGCTAGCCAGCACTTTCTCCTGAAATCATTGAACGCTCAAGGCAGGCTTCAATGTCTTCGGATCTGCCAGCTCCTCCAAGGTCTGGGCACCGTGGCATTGAATTCCCCGTTGGGTTTTCCAACGCATGGACGCGCCCCTCTACCACGGCTACATCTAGCAAGAAGAAAAATCAAGCCGAGTCTGAAGCCAAGAAGCACAAGGTTGCTACCTCTAAAGCCCAACCTCCGAAGGGGCTGAAGACAAGGAAGTTGAAGCCTTCTGAACCAGCTCAAGAACCTGAACCCCCTACCGCTCCATCATCAACCCCTGCTCCTCAACAGGATCCACTGCATGTGACGCCCGTATCCATGGCGCCTCCTGCCTCTCACAATCAAGAGAGGCAAGTGATCCTACATGAGCCTGCTACTATAGAGGCTTTGCCTTCTGAAGACATTCGAACTGTCGACGCCACTGCAGCTGAAGACATTGCTCCTGAAGACGATGTTGAAGAGGACATAGTGCCTCAAGATGATGCACCAATGGTATCATCGCCCAACCAGGAAAGCGAGTTTGTGGACATTGGCACTCATCTTAGACCAGAGATTCCTGAAGCTGAACAAGGAACTCCCTCTTCACCATTCATTCCACCTACTCCATGCTCTCTTGAATCGCCAATTTTTGCCAAGGAGACTTACACTACTCCTCATGCGTTGCCTCTCAAAAGGCCTCGCCGTGGACCAAGACCTGCTATGGATTCAATGCATAACATTCCTGAAGATGAAGCTCATGTCTCACCAACTGCACCAGTTGATGAAGTAATAATGATTGAAGACATTCCTAGAGATCAACTTGAGCCTGCCGCCACTGCTGCTGAAGACATTGCAACAAACACCACTCCGGGTCACGTGAATACCCCTGATGGTCCTCCTGTCCCTGCCATGCCAACAACAGATGACAATGAGGAATGTATCCTCATGGCTCACAATAGGGAAGGAGGAATGGTTCCCACTAGATGGCCTCGGCTCATTGCACCACCAAGGATGGGGCCTCGGTATGAGTTCAACCTTGATCGACGCCACAATGTCATGAACACCATGCCACGTCTTCCAAGTCTTGGACAGTCAGGCCCTGCTAGACCCACAGTCTTCGAGATCGAAAGGTTCCGGCTAAACAACACCTTCTTCAACTCCAACCACAATCCATACAAGCATACAAGAATACAGTCTGACAGAGTCTGGAGTGCTCCATAATGTCAATACTACATGTGTGTGCTCTATGGTCAAAACAGGATCTTTCCTCACAAACATCTCATCTTTGAATCTATGAAAGGTCTCCCTTATTTTGATCAAGCACTGGATTGTCTTCAAGATGTGGGATTGTTTCCCTTCTACATAGATCATGAAGACAGGAACGAGGAACTCATCCTCCAATTCTATGCAACTCTTCACATCTCTGGCTTTGGTTGTGACTTGAACACTTGGAAGATGGACTTCATGATCAGGGATGAACACATTATTGTCTCCCCACTAGAATTAATTCCTGCAACACCTCTTGCTGCCTCTGGTGAAGATTTGGATCCTCGCTCTAAAGCCTATGAGGCTGCCACTCGAACCCTTTTCCATATGCGAGAACGAAATATGACTAGATGCTCACATTGATGAAGCCTTTGGCTCGAGATGTAGAGTTGCCCACATCTTTCTTTGTTGATGAACTTCAGTATCTGCCTATCATATTCTTGGCACATAATTTGGCCGATCAAAGGGCACAACTCAACTCGCAAGATTGAGGGGCCTCTGAAGACATTTCTCTACAACACTGTTTATGGCATCAGGTTCAATCTTCAAGATTTGTTCCATCGCAACCTTGCAGCCAATGGCATCAATGTCCTCGAGCCGAAGATCTATACTCCCTGGATTATGCGCTTCATTAAGTATAGAACCAACACCAGGGTTCTTCCTTCTACTCGCAACCATGACATTTATCTTCCAGATATTGAACCTATGCAACCAGATATATACCCATCCAAGAGCAAGAACCCCATTGTTGAAGGCACAAGTGGAACTGCTGATGTGCAAGGTCTTCACCTTCCCTCTCATCCTTCAAGGGCACGGCTTATTGGTGCGATTCGGCAACCAAGACCCAGTGCCACCAATACTAAAGCCATTGCTAGCACCCAGCCTCGTCAATGCCTGCCCAGAAGAGAGTGTGCACTCACTAATTGTGAACTTCTTGTTTTGCTGATCCAGAAGCAAATTAGGCATCATTAATGGACTTGACGGCAGATGCATTCTGCGGTGCAAGACCTCAATCATATTTGCAATCTGGCCACCAAGAATGCCTTTGTTGCCTATGAAACCTGTCGTCGCTCATGGAGGACTTTGACCATGCTGGCACCTGAGGATGAGCTTCGAGAATATGGATATCATCCACGCTACAGATTTGGTGTGCCACCTTCCATCACAAAGAAGTGGCGCAAGACTCCATTGCTCAAAGATAATGACTTCTCTTCTTTAGCTCCTTCCGCCAATGCCAGGCTTGCTGATGAAGCTCATGATGCAACCTTTGTGCCTCCATCGACTCGGCGTCGTGACACTGCACCAAGCTCAACTGCACCAACACCCCATGACTCCACTGCACCGTCTTCATCGACACCTGTTGGGGACGTGTAGTTTTTCAATGTCTTTGTTCCTTTTTGGTAATTCGATGACAAAAGGGGGACAAGCATTAGATGATAGTCTTCAAACAGGTCTACTAATATGGGTTGGATGTTATGTTTTGCTAAGTTTACAACTCTCGTTTTCTGAACATTTGTTGTTTTGGGTTGTAAAACTTAAGTCTGGATGGACGTCTTCACTTTATGTTTACCGTATTTTGGCGCTTCCTCAAGTTATTTTATGCGCTCAAAGTCATTTTGCACACACCCATTTCTCATTATGCATTTCATTATCTTCGACATATTAGTTATTTCATAGTGATTGGATTACAAGATATGGGAGGGGGGATATCTCCACAAATTCTCCATATGCACATCTTCACGGGGGCCTCTCTATATCTTGCAATCAAATCTTCAAAACCTTATCTTCACATATGTTTATCCCTATTGAAAACTTCAACCAGTTTGTCATCAGTCACCAAAAAGGGGGAGATTGTAAGTGCATCTAGTGCCACCCTTTGTTGGTTTTGGAGCATTGAAGACAAACATGGTTGAGGGACTAATGTGTTTGTGAGAGTTCACAGGATAACACAGATAGAAGTCCCTGGAGTTTTGGTTTAGCCGCCGAAGACGACCCCCCCCCCCCAAATGTCCGAAGACATTGATGACGGCTGAAGCCATTGGTGGGATGCGAAGACATTCGTCCGAAGACAATGAAACGTGAAGACAAAGTATTTTGGTAGTTTTGTTTCTTCTTTCCTGAGTCATAGGAACCACACTACTATTAAGTGGGGATCAAAGTGATTGAAGTCAGATGGTGACTTGATGCTCAACCTATACCTATGTCTTCGAGTGAAGATAATGAGAGGAAAACTCTTCTAGAGTTGGTTGAGTCAGCTTTACTTGTAGCCCAAGTAAAGTTGTCACGTGAGTTCACAATCTGACCGTTGTGACACATGTCGGTTGTCCATTGACCCAGGGTCATTTTGGTCATATCTGGTCAGGTTGCCCGCTGGCTATAAATAGCCCACCCCGTCCACCATGAGAAGGTGGCTGCTCAGAGAGAGATACAGTTGTTGTCATTTCGGAGCAACCCACCTTGAATAAATTGAGAGAGACACATCGTGTGAGGATAAACCTAGCCACCTAAAGCTAGTGTGTTTGAGCATCACCGAAGACTTTCTATTCGGAGAGAACAGAAGACTTATTAGACTTGAAGACTATGATCTTCCAGACGGTTAGGCTTCTGGGTCTAGAGCATCCAAGAGTCATTGTGGACTGCCAGGTGACCAAGTTTGTACAGGTTTCAAAAGTCTCCCCTGAAGACTAGCCTGAGTGATTGAGCGTTGTCTAAGTAACTTTGGCTCAAGGGGAATAATGTGAAGATGAGGTGTTCTTAGTTCAATATTATCCTCCCTAACCATATGTATAGTTGTCACAGCAACTGGAACTGGTCCAACAAATCCCGAGTCATCGTCAAGCAACTGGTTCTATCCTTCACTCTCTTGCTTTCCTATTCTGAATAGTGAAGTCATTGCTTGCACGTTTCCTAAAGACTTTCTCTGAAGACATTCATATCCACTATTTATCTTCATATTGTCTAAGTTTGTCTTCAACTCATCTTAGTGTGCATGATGTTGCTGCTTGAATTGTTTGTGTTTCTTCACTATGTTGCATGCCTAGACTAGACCCTTGATTACTATCCCTACCTGATCCTTGTTACGTTCCTCGGTATTCAAATACATTCATTGTTTTGAAGACTTTCATAGAAATCGCCTGATCAAAGGGGAGATGTCACATCAATGGAGGAGACTACATGAGAGATCATATATATATATATATGTGTGTGTGTGTGTGTGTGTGTGCCTTCAACCCTAGCCGTCGCCATCAACATTCATCACGTCGCATTCATCATTTATCTCCACATCCATCCACCGTCCACATGAAGAACACCATTGGGCGAACCAAGAGGGATACCGGAAGGGAGCCTCCACCGTTGTGCCACCATTATCATCATCTGCTCCGCCTCCATCACCACCATCATCACATCTTATTCCTCCTTGGTTTGAGTAACATATCTCATAGGGATATAATTAGCACCCATCAATATATGCGTATTTTGATCAGAACTAACATCATCATTATGACCATGATCATGATCGAGTACCTGCCCATAAATCCTTCCATGAACCTGGTTACAAGGAATGGAACGTGAGGACGTACGTACCTTTTTTGTATGTAACCGTGTCTATTCAGCAACTTGTTCCGCATACCAAATCTTTTATTCACACAACCAATTAGAACCTTCGCCACTCCATAGACGAATAAGCATTTCTACATATCACAAGAATTTTTTTTATTCCTTACCATATAGAAATACATTGCCTTGGAGCATACTTTGAAATGGAAAACATTGCCATGAACACGGGATACATCTATAGAATCATATGCACCACCAGTGCAAGCAGAGAGGGCTAGGCTCACATTGATAGGGTCCAAACAAAATGATGATCGGATGAATGATACCACTAGAATAAATCCATGGGAGTGTGAGACCAAGTTGACAAAAGATTGGAAAACATTACGAACCTAACTTCTCATTAGAAGGGATAGAGAGGGATTGGTGGAATCATTGATTCTATTGCTTGATCCTCGTGAGCGTATATATAGGAGTACACGAACGTCTTAGAGTACAAGACAAGGCAGGAACAAATCCCAGTCTATTCTATACTTCCTAATAATCATAATACTCAACATTCTACCGTAGTCACAATGGTACCAACGCAGACGGTGAGACTGGAGAAGAATCCAAAGGTAAGCCGACAGACATCCCCCCGAAGTTGTAATAGTCGATGCATTGCAGAAGTCGTGGCTAGAGTAAAAACCGATGAGGTTGCTCAATCAAGGTGGTAGACTTTTGTACCAATGTCGAGGTAGCCGAGAGCATAAGTTGGTGTAGCCATGGTCGAGGTAACCGTGCAAAGAACATTATGGTCGATGTTGAGTCGGGGTGTCTGGTTTTGAGGTAGTCATTGTGGATTCGTGGGCGCAAGGAGTCGCCGAATTAGTCATGGGCGCGGTGGTGTCAAAGTAGTGGTGCGTCGGGAAGAGAATACATTATTGATGACGCATCATGTCGGGTTAGCCAAGCTCATGGATGAAGGCACACGACGGTGTTGCCAGAATCGGGTATGTGTAGACGGACGAAGTCAGTGTCGACAATGCACCGCTCTAGGCTTGCCAGGGCTGGATGTTGGAAATATGCCCTATAGGCAATAATAAATTAGTTATTATCATATTTCCTTGTTCATGATAATCGTTTATTATCCATGATATAATTGTATTGATTGGAAACTCAGATACATGTGTGGATATATAGACAACAAATTGTCTCTAGTAAGCCTCTACTAAACTAGCTCGTTGATCAAAGATGGTTAAGGTTTCCTAGCCATAGACATGTGTTGTAAATTTGATAACGGGATCACATCATTAGGAGAATGATGTGATGGACAAGACCCAAACTATAAAAGTAGCATATGATTGTGTAAGTTTATTGCTATTGTTTTCTGCATGTCAAGTATTTGTTCCTATGACCATGAGAGCATGTAACTCACTAACACCGGAGGAGTACCTTGTGTGTATCAAACGTCGCAACATAACTGGGTGACTATAAAGGTGCTCTACACGTATCTCTGAGGGTATCTCTTGGGTTGGCATGGATCAAGACAAGGATTTGTTACTCTATGTGATGGAGAGGTATCTCAGGGCCCACTCGGTAATACAACATCATAATAAGCCTTGCAAGCAAAGTTGCCAAAGAGTTAGCCACGGGATCTTGTATTATAGAACGAGTAAAGATACTTGCCGGGAACGAGATTGAACTAGGTATGGAGATACCGACAATCGAATCTCGGGCAAGTAACATACCAATGGACAAAGGGAACTGCGTACAGGATTACATGAATCTTGACATCGTGATTCGACCAATAAGGATCTTCGTAGAATATGTAGGAACCAATATGAGCATCCAGGTCCCGCTATTGGTTATTGACCAGAGAGTGCCTCGGTCATGTCTACATAGTTCTCGAACCTGCGGGGTCTGCACACTTAATGCTCGATGACGATTTCGTATAGTTGAGTTATGTATGTTAGTGACTGAAGGTTGTTTGGAGTCTTGGATGAGATCCCGGACACCACGAGGAGTTCTGGAATGGTCCGGAGGTAAAGATTTATATATGGGAAGTCATTTTTTATTACTGGAAAAGTTTCGGGGTTTTTCGGTATTGTACCAGGAAGCTTCTAGAAGGTTCTGGAAACTTCCTGAGGAGTCCGGAAGTCAACCAAGGGTTCCACCACCTCCCAAGGGTTTGCATGGGCTGTGGGGAGACATTGTGGCCTTATTGGTACAAGCACACAAGTCCCTCAAAGCCTATGCAATTGGGAAAGGTGGAAAGTCCACCTTTGTATGGAAGGGAAGGAGGGCGACTAGGATTCCAGCTCCTCCCCCCTTGGTTGCGCCCTAGGGCTTGGAGGGGCTGTTCCCCACTCCTCTTCACCTATATATAGAGGGGACGAGGCGCCCCAAGAGGGCACATGAAGCCCTTGGCGCCCCTCTCTCTCCCTAGATCGTTTTCTCCTCCGTTCGCGGTTTCGGTAGTGCTAGGCGTAGCCCTGCCAGGATAGCACCACCACCAATGCCGCCACGCCGTCATGTTGTTGGATAACTCATCTACCTCTTTGCTCCCCGCTTGCTAGATCAATGAGGTGGAGATGTCATCAAGTTGTACGTGTACTGAACTCAGAGGTGTCGTCTGTTCGGCGCTAGATCGGGACGGATCGTGATTGGATCGCGGGACGGATTGTGATTTGGATCACGAAGACATTCGACTACATATGCCGCGTTTCTTAACGCTTCCTGCTTAGCAATTTACAAGGGTATGTAGATACACTCTGCCTCTCGTAGATTCTCATCACGATGGATAGATCTTGTGTTTGCCTAGGAAAACTTTTGTTTACCATGCAACGTTCCCCAACAGTGGCATCATGATCTGGGTCTATGCGTACATGATATGCACGAGTGGAACACAAAGGAGTTGGTGGGCGTTGATATTCAGATTGCTTCCTCCCTTAGTCTTTTCTTGATTCAGCGGTATTGTGGGATGAAGCGGCTTGGACCAACCTTACTTGTCCACGTACGAGAGACCGGTTCCATCGACTGACATGTGGCTTTGTTGCATAAAGATGGCTGGCGGGTGTCTGTCTCTCACACTCTAGTTGGATCGGGTTCGACTAAGTCGGTTCTTGTAGAAGGTTGAACGGCAATTTGTGTATCACCATTGTGGTTTTGCGTAGGTAAGAATCATTCTTGCTAGATACCCAAAGCAGCCACATAAAACATGCAACAACAATTAGAGGATGTCTAACTGTTTTTGCAAGGTATGTTGTCAAATGATATGGCCAAAGACATGATGAGATATATGTGATGTATGAGATGATCATATTTTGTATAGATTATCACAACTTGCATGTCGTTGAGTCGGCAACCGATAGGAGCTATAGGGTTGTCTTTAATTATTGTATGACCCGCGTGTCAATCATTAAGCGCTATCTAATGCTTTACTTTATCGCTAAGTGGTAGCAATGATAGTAGAAGCATGGTGGGCGCGACAACCCCAATGGAGACACCAAGATGGCTATCATGAGGATGGAGAGCATGGTGTTATGCAAGTGACCATAGAGATCATGCTGGTGCTTTGGAGATGGAGATCAAATGCACAAGTTCATGGCCATATCATGTCACTTATGATTTGCATGTGATGTTATTCCTTTTATGCATCTTATTTTTCTTAGGGCGACGTAGCATTATAAGGCGACCCCTCACTAAAATTTCAAGATAAAATTGTGTTCTCCCCAAGTGTGAACCGTTGCGAAAGTTCGTCGTTTCGAAGCACCACGTGATGATCAGGTGTGATAGACTCTACATTCACATACAACTAGTGCAAGACAGCGTTCCACATGTGGAGCACTCGAGTTAAACTTAACGAGCCTAGCATGTACAAACTTGGCCTCAGAACACAAGAGACCGAAAGGTCGAACATGAGTCATATAGTAGATATGATCAACATGGAGATGTTCACCATTGAAACCACCTCATCTCACGTGATGATTGGACTTGGGATGGTGGATTTGGATCATGTCACACTTAGACAACCTGAGGGATGTAGATTTGAGTGGGACTTCTTTAGTAATATGATTAATTGAACTCATTATCATGAACATAGTCTAAGTTGTCTTTGCAAAATTATATTGTAGATCAATATCTCGCACTGTAGCTCCCTGTGTTATTGATACGTTCCTAGATAAAATAGAGTTGAAAGATGATGGTAGCAATTATACGGACTAAGTCCATGATCAGAGGATTGTCCTTAGTTGCTGCACAGCAGGCTTATCTCCTTAATGCCCCGCTCGGTGCGCCACCCCTCAAGCGGCAACTGTGGATGTTGTGAACATCTAACAGGCACGTTCTGATGACTACTTGATAGTTCAGTGTGTCATGCATTATGGCTAAGAATTCAGGCTCCAAATACGTTTTGAACGTCACGGAGCATATGTGATGTTCCAAGAGCTGAAATTGGATTTGAGGCCCATTCCCATGTTGAGAGGTATGAAACCTCCAACAAGATTCTTTGCCTGCAAGATGAAGGAGAATAGCTCAACCAGTGAGCACGTGCTCAGATTGTCTGGGTGCTACAATCGCTTGAATCAAGTAGGAGTTGATCTTGCAAATAAGATAGTGATTAACATAGTTCTCCAAGTCACTACCACCAAGATACTAGAGCTTCGTGATGAACTATAACATTCCAGGGGTAGATGATCCTTGAGCTATTCACGAAGTTTGACACCGCGAAGGTAGAAATTAAGTAGGAGCATCAAGTGTTGATGGTTAGTAAAACCACTAGTTTCAAGAAGGGCAAGGGCAAGGAGGGAAACATAAAGAATGGCAAACCCGTTGCCGCTCTAGTTAAGAAACCCAAGGTTAAACCCAAACCCAAGACTAAGTACTTCACTAAGCGGAACTGCCCTAGATACTTGGTAGATAAGAAGGCTGGCAACGTCAACGGAAGTATACTGATATATGTGTTATTGATGTGTACCTTACTAGTACTCCTAGTAGCACTTGGGTATTAGATACCGGTTCAGTTGCTAAATGTTAGTAAATCGAAATAAAAGCTACCGTATAAATAGAGACTAGCTAAGGGCGAGGTGACGATGTGTGTTGGAAGTATTTCCAAGGTTGATGTGATCACCATCGCACGCTCCCTCTACATTCGGGATTAGTGTTAAACCTGAATTAATGTTACTTGGTGTTTGTGTACAACATAAACATGATTAGATCATGTTTATTGCAATACGCTTATTCATTTAAGTAAGAGAATAATGGTTATTTTTTTACATGAATAATACCTTCAATGGTCATGCACCCAATGTGAATGGTTTATTGAATCTCGATCGTAGGGATACACATGTTCATAATATTGATGCCAAAATATGCAAAGTTAATAATGATAGTACCACATACTTATGGAACTGGTGCTAAGGTCATATTGGTGTAAAGAGCATTAAGAAACTCCATGTTGATGGATCTTTGGACTCACTTGATTTCGAATCGGTTGAGACATGCGGACCATGCCTCTTGGGAAACATGACTAAAACCCTGTTTTCCAATTTGATGGAATGGGCAAGTAACTTATTGGACATGATACATGTTGATGTATGGGGTCCAATGATTGTTGAAGCACGCAGTGGATATCGTTATTTCTTACTTTCACTGATGATTTGAGTAGATATGGGGATATTTACTTAATGAAACACAAGTCTGAAATAAGCTCGACCTTGGAGTGTAGTTGGGCATGAGATTGGAAGTTCATGACAATAGTCCTTGCAATGATATGTGGATTATATGAACTCAAGGAGATTATGTTGGACGCTATCGATGCTGGATTGGTAACAGTATTTGGTCATGTAATAGAGGATGATTTTCATGTATTGATTAAATTGGGTTCGTGGGAAGGAAACAAGATCTTGGATTGGTTTATTACGTGTTTCCTTAGCATAGTAATGCAGTACCTTAGACCTTGGATGGGTCGGTAGGACACTTGGATTGGTAGCGTCATGATCAAGCTTAGCGGCTTGTAAATTATCCCGAGGATTTTTATATAGGGATATATCTGAGTTAACTATACTATACATATGAGATTTTGGTTTAGTTCTTCCCTCAAACCTTGGAGATGAATAGCATGAGTAATATTGGAGTTGACTTATATGAGATGGTACCTTCAAGGATATAAGGTGATTTTGTTGGAGTATTAGGCAATACGATTGGCATCTAATAGTTGTGCTCAGAATAAGATGTTAGATGTTCACTCACATCCTAAGCTCCTTGAAACCCCGAAGCTTTACCGGACCATGACGCGGTCAGATAATGATGATAGGCCTTAGACTATAAGTATTCATACCATGGTCGATACCCCATCGTGACCACCACACACCCTTTCCATAAGGAAGGTGGCCATGAAGACCTCTATTAGGTTGGACCACACACCCCTGGACTAGTGACCATCCGGGACAAATGCCCGCTCCTGTCACATATCCCATGAGCAATGTGCTTATGTGATACTTTGGAAAATAGGTTGTTGTCCTTCGGGATAACATACTTATTTACCCAATGAGAGGAGGAACACCTTAGTCCTATTTGGACCAGCCCCAGGAACACCAATTACCATGACTCTCGAGTATAAGGTCTCACCTAGAAGGAGTTGAATTCTGCGAAGCACCCTCCCTACAGAAGAAGACTTTCTTGCCCAAGCAAGACGAAGAACCACTACGATTGCGGAGTCACGACAATGACAAGGAAGAAGCAAAGGAAGTCAACCTCCACTCCTCTGCCGGATACCTCAAATAGACTATATCCAGAAGCATCTACGTTCAACAACGATAAAGCCCTTGGACATCAAGAGGATTAGAGATTCCGTCGCTTTAAATGGTCATCTATCAGATCCTGACTAGGATGGAACTGAGGAGTTGATTGCACCCCCTTACTCCACCACCTTGATGGTGTATGTTGAGCATGACGTCCCTGCTCCCTTCAGATGTCTGGAACGGATTAGAACGACTATCATGACCTCATTTCTAGCCCCTTTTTGGTTCAACCTAGGGAGTAAACCATGGCTCGACCATGCTAAGTCACCTGTCGAAGATAGTTCACCCTGCTTGCCAAGCCTTAGACCTTGAGGGTTGGATGGCTAGTCTATACTTTTGGGTAGCCAGCTCATCCAGGACCCCCCCCTCGAGACCTTCCCAGATGGTAGAACCCGTTTTGACACCAAGTCTCTAAGCTCAGTCTTAGGGACGAGACTCAGCACAGACGTTGCCACGGAGTGATGAATAGGCCAAACACTCAAGAACCCTCCAGAAACGTGCGTCCATGACGATGAAGACAAATGACCAAAGAAGAATGAAGAATCAACTTGGGCAACTTACTCAAGCAGAAGATCTCAACGAGAAGCCCACGATGATACACCTCAGCACTCTCAAGGATGGAGACCACCTACGACGAAAGATCTCCTGTTTTAAGGAAGATAAGAACTTCCCCGTCAACGAGAAGCTACACCAACACTCAACCTTTCTATTCTAACGTGAGACATCTAGATGTAACTAACCAACATGAGCAATCCCAGGACCAACACACACACACACTACTGGACAGGCATTCCGACTTTTGATACGCAAGCAAGCCAGGCCCCTTGCTAGAACCTCATCCACCAAACCCTTAACCATTAGGCAAGCCTAGAAGGTTGCTAGGACCCATTTACCCTGAGCCGAAGTCAACGATGCACTCGAAGACATGTCATCAGACACTTCAGGATCCAGAAGGAGAACCGCGCCAGAGCAGAAGCACCATGGAACGTGAAGACTACCTCACCTCTGAATTTCAGCATCTCTTCTACGCCTAGCCTAGGAGTCTCGGAGACGAGATTCTTGTAAGGGGGTAGGTCTCTCACACCCTGTGTTTTGCCCCTCATGACTTATTTCTCATGACTCAAAAATCAAGGCCAATTAAAACTCTTTCTATGCTTGTGATGCTTGACTTGATTGTTGATTTCTTGTTTGCTTTCATGTGCTCTATATTCATAAAATCCCTCCTACTCTCAAAACTCTTTTACTCGATCCCAACTCTTGTCCAATGATCATGCCATGTGAATAGGACTTAAATATATATTTTTTTTTAAACTTATTTTGGCCAAAATGCATTTATTTAAATTAGGTTTTCAAAAACCCCTGATTTGATATTTGCACTGCAAGTCCCCAAATTGTGGATAATTTCTCCCCAAATGCTTTATGTGGAACCTACTATATATAACTTTCCAAAACCATAAAATATTATTTTAAAAGATTATTTTCATATTTTATTTAAAGGCTATTTTCTTAAGGCCGGAATGGTCTTTTATAGGGAAAAATTAATTAAATGCTTTAAAAATATTTGGGAAATTTAGGAAATCTCAGTTGACATATATTGTCCATATATGAGAGTTTCAAGGCATGGTCATGTTCAAAGTATTGGACAAAACCCTTCAAAACCATTTCTGCCTATTCCAAGCATTTGATAATCTTACATTGTCAAGTTTCCCCATTGGGCCCCAAACTTTTTGAGCATGTTATAGTCCCTAAAAATGAGTCACCACATCAAGTGGTGCATCAAGGGGAATGGATTTGCATAGCTAGATCTAAGAAAACCCATTTATGCCCATTTCTAGAGTTGATAACATTTGTATTGCCAACTTTTCTCAAATGAGTTAAAAACTTGTGATCACTCCTGTTTTTACCCATAGTTTTAGCCTGTTAAAACCCATAGCAATTGGAACCCTTCTGATTTCCCCCAAACTCCATCAAACACCTTCTGGTGTATTCTAGGATTCACTATTTTGACCACTTTTACTCTTCCCTTTGGGCTCAAAATTTTACCAGAGCCCTTAGTAGTTCCCCTTTACCCCTAGTAAAATTGGCATGGACATAGCTCAATGATTGGCTTGGTTAAACTCTCCTTTTACCCCTCCAGACAGCAATTTCTCCTCTCTTTCTAAGCTTCCCTTCCCAACCAAGGAACCCAGGCAGCATCCAATGCATTTTACACCTTGTTTTACCCTCCTAGATTCCCCTAGACATTAATGGACACGCTAGGACACGCCCTAGAGGCAAATGACATGCACTGGCATGCCAAAGGGGTGCTCCAAAGCGCGCTACAATGCGCACCCGCACTGTAGCTGCCGCCCAATGGATGCTCCCGACAGCCTTGGGCGCCGTGGTCATGTCTCCGGAGGTTACCTCGGCGTCCTCGACACACTGGACGGTCGGCCCCCTCCTTCCTTTCCCTCCTATGGGCCTAGCAGAGCTCGCTCGAGCCCCTCCGAGAACTAGGTCCATGGTGGACCTCGGCTCGGCCATATAAGGCCTCCCCCGTGCCCCTCTCGAGCTCTCTTGCTTTCCCTCTCTTCCGTAGACCCCCCTGACCGGCCCACACTCTATCTCTCGACCTCCTTCTGTCCCCATGGTCAAAGCCCCGCCGGCGGCCTCCGCTCTATTCGGCCACTATGGCCTTCACCTGCTCCTGTGATCCACACCAGAGCACCCCCTGCGTCTCCAAGAACATCCCTCGTGCTCCAGTTCTTCCTCCCGATGGCCGTAGACCCACGTCCATCTTGGCCATCGCCGTCTTCCGCTGTGGTGGACGATGCGCTTGGCCCCGACTCCCCCAGGGCCTGATGGCATCCTAGGCGCATGAGGCTCGGCGCCCTAAGCACGCCGGTGGCCGGAGCACCGCCGGAGGTGACCGAAGCCACCGGAACGGGCGTCGGCACGCTACCATCCATGGCCTCCCGTGTCTCTCCTCCACTTGAGCGGGAGGAAGGGGACAACCCTAGCAGGTGGCGCCCACCTGCCAGTGGCAGTGGCTGGCGACCATGCTCGCCTGTCGAGTTAAGTGGTCACGTCTCCCACACGGTTCCGTTTCCCTGTGGTGAAAGCGCATCACCGGGAAGGCGCCTTCGGCGTCGCCCAGTGGCCATGTGCGACTGGACTACTGGACCGGCCCAGTCACTGCCGAGCCGGTGCGCTGCGCCGCCTAGAGGTTCTGGCCCATTTAGGTATAGGTCCATTTTCCTTTTTCCTTTCTCTGTTAGACAAAACAATTCACAACTAATTCATTTTAACTCCAAATCTGGTGATTCAAAATCCCAGAGGTTCCTAAAATCTTCCTCTATCCAAAAATACATCCTCCATATTTTTCCCACAAACTTATGTCTACTGTTCAAATATAAATTTAAATTTGAACTATTGAAGAGCCACCTTGTAAAATTCCCAAAGCATCATATAGTCTCCAGATGGAGTAATTCCAACTTATAGGTATTCTGAGTGTCATACACTATTTTTCAAGCCATGGTGAACATTTTTACCATGCATATATTCTGTTGGATCCACTAAATAACCCACTTTTCCATTTATCTCATCTTTGCAAATCCCTAGGAAATTCATACCAACTCCAAATCCAGTGAAACTACTTCCCACATGTTTCTAAAAGCATGCCCTATTTTATGAGTGCCTCCACTCATTTTTATGAAAATATTTTTTGTTGACATCTTGAAGGATCATCATTTCCATCATTCCCACCATCCAAAACTCCCCCTTGACCCACACCCACCAAAACCTCCTTGGTTATTTTTCTCATGATCGGAGCAGTCCTAGAAAACTAAAACTCCTATTTATAGAGCACATTTATTTCTCTGCTTGTTGTGTTGCTTATTGTGGTTGTTTACCGACGGTAGTTGACAAGATATGCGGAGTGCTCGGAGCTGGACGAGAAGCGTGTGAAGACCTCGAAGACATTGCTAAGCCAGGCAAGCAGCCCTTTGACCATGTTAAGAAACTTTTTATGCATGTCATATAGCACTTGTTGTTTTGATGATTGATCATGATGTGGTCTCCCCCTCTTCGGTGGGATGCCTCCGATACTTTTCCATTGACACTTGCATCGTGCATGACCCTACCACCTTATGAGGGTTATGCGGGTGGGGTGTAGATAGGATGCTAGTAGATGCTACGCAAGTGGGATGGGACTTATGCATCGTGATGGAAAGAAAGAGATGATTTCAAAGACTTTTCGAAAACCTCGTCGGGTGCCAGTAATGCCCGAGGGAGATGATGATGAGATGGGTGACCACTTGAGAAAGAAGTGTTGTACCCGAATAAGTGAGTGTGTGTTTTCGAAAACGGAGGGTTTAAGATTTGTCGACCGTCCCAACCTTACATGCGCAACCATGATACCCCTTATGGGACGGGGCTTTGTTGATTACCTTGGTGGGTATTGGCAAGGAGCCCGCATTACTAGTGGCGGGATTGGCGTGGTCACTCTCGATAAGGGGTCCTACTGGTATGTACGATCATGCACTGTCTTCACAGGCACCGGGCACACCATTGGTCCCCTCATGGATGGTACGATGTAGAGCGAGGCTTGTGTGATGTACATCGTGAGGGCTGGGAACCAATCGAGTGGACTCTTTGTTTAGTATCTCTAGGGGAAAGGAATTGTTCGGGTGCTTACCTCGGGTATGTTATATACCGCGAGTCAAGGATGACACGGAAGTTCCCCAAGTCTTGTGGGTAAAGTGTGCAACCTCTGTAGAGTGTAAAACTATTCGAATAGCCAGGTCCACGATCATGGATAGTTGGGTGTTGCTGCTTAAGCCACGTCGAGATGTTTTCGCAAACTTGGTGTGTGTGTGTGGAGACAAGGATGATATTTGAGTCAAGTCGGATGACTTGGCATGATGACTGAACATGAGATGTTCAAACGGTACTTGAGACAAGTTCGAGGACTTGGTGTGATGAATGAACATGAGATGTTCAACCCCTTCTTATGATCATGACGTTGATGTGTTCTTATGAGCACATGTCCATGGTTGATGCATGCTTACTTAAGTTACTTGATCATGTCACTGCACTCAAAACTAGCTTTCTGCAAAACTTACCTATTAGAGTTATACCATGCATTGTTATTGCCTTGTTCCAAACATGGGTTGCTTGCGATTACATTCAAAGTACTCATGTGCTTGCCACTGGTTATTTTAGTGGCCAGGCATGAAAGATCAGGTTATGATGAAGATTACCTTCGTGACGGACATGCGAGCTAGGACGCTTCCTAGTGAGAATGCCTGTAGGGTTAAGGCAGATGGCATGGGTTCATGCTATCGTTGAAGATTTTCGCTGCAATCATATGGAGGATTGGTCATGAAGGACATATTTGAGTAAACCGATATGTAATGGATGTAAGACTCATGTTATTCAGTTTCTGTGTGTTTAGTGAGCATTGATCTCTAGGATCACTGTGCACGTACATTCGGTGATCATGACTTATGAGTTGGGGTCCCCACAGAGCTGGTATCAGAGCCATCCTGACTGTAGGAAACCCTTAGTTAGCATGGACGTTAGTTAGGACAAAATTGTTTTCCCGGACCTTTCAAAACATTTGCAAAGGCTACCATATTTCCTAGCTCTTCTAAGCTTTCAAATAAACTGAAGGATTGTGCCTAGCACTTCCACCATTTCTCTTTTTGGCTCTCCCCGTCTACTTTTCAAAACCTCTCAAATGGTCGCTACTACCCTCGTGCCCCTGACCATGGGATTCCTCGTAATCCTCGTGGGTAACCTAGGAAGCCACCTTGCCAGGCGATTTCTGACATATCATGGACCCAAGTTGGCGACACTAGACAAGGAGCTACCAATGGAAGACACCTTCTCGAAGGATGAGGATGTCAAGACTTAGATGATAGTGACACCCTCGACACCGCTCGAGGATGATGCCACCTTGGCCTTTGATGACTAGGGCACAAGACATGCAATGTCATGATATGCATCGCTAATAGAGCAACCCTCTCCTTTTCGTTGTTATATCAGCAACCACCGGTGGATGAGAACCTCGCCATTTGGTCCGCCTCACCATAGTGAGTAGGAAAACGGTTCTCATCATTCCCCGCACTTGGTACCGATGATATCGTCAACGTGACCGGTAGGATACAACTCTAACATGCCTTGCTAAAGACAATGCGTAAAAGGTTGCCTACCTGGAATGCTCGACATCTCAAGAGGCAAGAAGGCATTGTCACAATCATGACGACACGAGAAGACCATGTCCACAACTGCCGTGAAGATTCACCTTCGTCGTCAATTCAACATACCCAAGGTCGTCGAGGAGTCTTCGGGCGCAACTAGGATCGTTTCGATGAAAAACAACCAAATACATAGTGACACCTAAAGAAGACCTAGTAGACTAAGCGGACTCCTCTCCAAGACAAGAAGAAAGCACGACTACTAAGTTCGAGAACCCCTAGGGTAGGATAGGTCGTGTGACCTCCATGCGAAGTCGAGTCGGTATGATGGTTCAGATGAAACCATGATGTGTGTTGCTGGTTTTTCCTGTTTGTGCTTTGGTGTATGTCACTCTTTTGCCTTAGGAAACACGTGCGCGACTATATCACCTACCTTACCTTGATGCATGTGTTTGGCCTTTTCGGCACTTGCTTGATTGCACTTCCACTATACCACCCCCTTAGGCGCCGTCCTCTATGCTACTTTCCCTCTTCCCCCTCTCGTCAACTGAAGACCAGCAAGACAAGATGCACCAAGGATCCACCTTGACAAGCAACCGACACCGAAGACTTCGACTACAACAAACTCAAAAAGACACAACCCCGTGGAGTTATGCTTTTCCCTCAAGATTGGGAACCTTCCCTTGCCCAGCCTAGACCTCACAAGCTCCCCAAGACAAGTCTCTGATTACGTGTCTCATATGCGGATTTGCCAGAGCACTTATTGAGCTTCAATAACCCATGCTTTGCGCTGGGTTCATTATGGAGCTAGTGATCATAGTGAACAAACATCCTTCATTCTTACGCTAGCGCTAGAACCTTGGTGCTATAAAGAGGATCATTTTGAGGATATACTATTTGCGGACAGTGATTTAATTTAGCCATAATAGATGTCTTGAGGAAATAGTTGAGACCCTTTCATGGATTACAAGGCTTAATGTTGGTAGATGAGCTTGGTGGATCAAGATTGATAGAGTAGCATAACTTACTTGTCCCTTGAGCAAATTGGATTAATAGGACAAATATGATCACAAGCTGAAATTATTGGTGGATAAATGACTTGACTGTGGCAAGTGATATTGATAATGGATGGATGGTGTTACGATAGTGACAGGAGTAACTAGTAGGGAATTCTTACTAGATGTAAACCTTGGATTTAAATAGGTGATTCTACTAGGTGCTCGAGATCAATTAGACCACATGGTTTGGAGTAATTTGGATTTAGTCCAACGATCTTGATAATGACTCCATATTTCTTGGTGGATGATAGTAGAAGGAATCGGATGATGTTAGGGATAGTTTAGGGGTCTATATAAGCTCGACCTTGGAGTGTAGGGTGGCATGAGATTGGAAGTTCATGACAATAGTCCCTGCAATGATATGTGGATTATATGAACTCAAGGAGATAATGTTGGATGCCATCGATGTTGGATTGGTAACAGTATTAGGTCATGTAATAGAGGATGATTTTCATGGATTGATTAAATTGACTTCGTGGGAAGGAAACAAGATCTTGGATTGGTTTATTACGTGTTTACTTAGCATAGTAATGCAATACCTTAGACCTTGGATGGATCGGTAGGACACTTGGATTGGTAGCGTCGTGATCAAGCTTGACGGCTTGTAAATTATCCCAAGGATTTTTATATAGGGATATACCTGAGTTAACTATACTATACATATGAGAATTTGGTTTAGTCCTTCCCTCGAACTTTGGAGATGAATAGCATGAGTAATATTGGAGTTGACTTATATGAGATGGTACCTTCAAGGATATAAGGTGATTTTCTTGAAGTATTAGGCAATACGACTGGCATCTAATAGTTGTGCTCAGAATAAGATGTTAGACGTTCACTCACATCCTAAGCTCCTTGAAACCCCAAAGCTTTACCGGACCATGACGCGGTCAAATAATGACGATAGGCCTTGGACTATAAGTCCTCAGACCATGGTCGATACCCTGTCGTGAGCACCACCCACCCTTTCCATAAGGAAGGTGGCCACGAAGACCTCTATTAGGTTGGACC
This sequence comes from Hordeum marinum, assembly GCA_022496015.1. Classification (NCBI taxonomy): domain Eukaryota; kingdom Viridiplantae; phylum Streptophyta; class Magnoliopsida; order Poales; family Poaceae; genus Hordeum; species Hordeum marinum. The sequence continues at coordinate 116,205,864 of CM039672.1, forward strand.
ACAGACCCCTGGACTAGTGACCATCCAGGACAAATGCCTTCTCCTCTTACATATCCCATGAGCAATGTGCTTATGTGCTACTTTGGGAAATAGGTTGTTTTCCTCCGGGATAACATACTTATTTACCAAATGAGAGGAGGAACACCTTAGTCCTGTTTGGACCAGCCCTAGGAACACCAATTACCATGACTCTCGAGTATACGGTCTCACCTAGAAGGAGTTGAATTCCGCAAAGCACACTCCCTACAGAAGAAGACTTTCTTGTCCAAACAAGGCGAAGAACCACTACGATTGCGGAGTCACAACAATGACAATGAAGAAGCAGGAAGTCAACCTCCACCCCTCTGCCGGATACCTCAAATAGACTATATCCAGAAGCATCTACGTTCAAGCCCGATGAAGCCCTTGGACATCAAGAGGATTAGAGATACCCTCGCTTTAAATGGTCATCTATCAGATCCTGGACAGGATGGAACTGAGGAGTTGATGGCACCCGCTTACTCCACCACCTTGATGGTGTACGTTGAGCATGACGTCCCTGCTCCCTTCAGATGTCTGGAACGGAGTAGAACGATTGTCATGACCTCATTGCTACCCCCTTTTTGGTTCAATCTGGGGAGTAAACTGTGACTCGACCATGGTAAGCCACCTGTCGAAGGTAGTTCACCCCGCTTGCCATGCCTTAGATCTTGAGGGTTGGATGGCTGGTCTATTCTTTTGGGTAGCCAGCTCATCTAGGAGCCCCCCCCCCCCTCAGGACCTTCCTAGATGGTAGAAACCGTTTTGACACCAAGTCTCTAAGCTCAGTCTTAGGGACAAGACTCAGTGCAGACTTTGCCACGGAGTGACGGATAGACCAAACACTCAAGGACCCTCCAGAAATCTGCGTCCATGATGATGAAGACAAACGACCAAAGAAGAATAAATAATCTACTTGGGAAACTTACTCAAGCAGAAGATCTTGCACCTCAGCACTCTCAAGGATGGAGACCACCTACGACTGAAGATCTCCTGCTTTAAGGAAGATAAGGACTTCCCCGTCAACGAGAAGCTACACCAAGACTCAACCTTTCTATTCTAACGTGAGACATCTAGATGTCACTGACCAACGTGAGCAATCCCAGGACCAACACACAGACACACTACTGGCCAGGCATTCCGACTTTGGATATGCAAGCAAGCCAGGCCCCTTGCTAGAACCTCATCCACCAAACCCTTAACCATTAGGAAAGCCTAGCAGGTTGCCGGGACCCATTCACGCTGAGGCAAAGTCAATGATGCACTCGAAGACATGCCATCAGACACTTCAGGATCCAGAAGGAGAACCACGCCAGAGCAGAAGCAACATAGAACGTGAAGACTACCTCACCTCTGAATTTAAGCATCTCTTCTACGCCTAGCTTAGGAATCTCAAGGACGAGATTCTTGTAAGGGGGTAGGTTTGTCACACCCTGTGTTTTGCCTCTCATGACTTAGTTATCATGACTCAAAATTCAGGGCCAATTAAAACTTTTTCTGTGCTTGTGATGCTTGACTTGATTGTTGATTTCTTGTTTGCTTTCATGTGCTCTATATTCATAAAATCCCTCCTGCTCTCAAAAATCTTTTCCTTGATCCCAACTCTTGTCCAATGATCATGCCATGTGAATAGGACTTAAAAATATATATTTTTAAACCTAATTTTGGCCAAAAAGCATTTAATTAAATTAGGTTTTCAAAAACCCCTGATTTGAGATTTGCACTGCAAGTCCCCAAATTGTGTGGATAATTTTTCCCCAAATGCTTTATTTGGAACCTACTATATATATAACTTTCCAAAACCATAAACTATTATTTTAAAAGATTGTTTTCATATTTTATTTAAAGGCTTTTTCTTAAGGCCAGAAATGGTCTTTTATAGGGAAAAATTAATTAAATGCTTTAAAAATATTTGGGAAATTTAGGAAATCTCAATGGATATATATTGTCCATATATGAGAGTTTCAAGGCATGGTCATGTTCAAAGTATTGGACAAAACCCTTCAAAACCATTTTTGCCTATTCCAAGCATTTGATAATCTCACATTGCCAAGTTTCCCCATTGGTCCCCAAACTTTTTGAGCATGTTATAGTCCCTAAAAATGTGTCACCACATCAAGTGGTGCATCAAGGGGAATGGATTTGCATAGCTAGATCTAAGAAAATCCATTTCTGCCCATTTCTAGAGTTGATAACATTTGTATTGCCAACTTTTCTCAAATGATCTGAAAACTTGGGATCACTCCTTTTTTTACGCATAGTTTTATCCTGTTAAAACCCACAGCAATTGGAGCCCTTTTGCTTTCCCCAAACTCCATCAAACACCTTCTGGTGTATTCTAGGATTCACTATTTTGACCACTTTTACCCTTCCCCTTGGGCTCAAAATTTTACCAGAGCCCTTAGTAGTTCCCCTTTACCCCCAGTAAAATTTTCATGGCCATAGCTCAATGATTGGCCTGGTAAAACTCTCTTTTTACCCCTCTGGACAACAATTTCTCCTCTCTTTCTCAGCTTCCCTTCCCAACCAAGGAACCCAGGCAGCATCCAATGCATTTTTCACCTTATTTTACCCTCCTAGATTTCCCTAGACATTAGTGGACACGCTAGGGAATGCCCTGGAGGCAAATGACACGCACTGGCATGCCAAAGGGGTGCTCCAGAGCAAGCTACAGTGCGCATCCGCACTGTAGCTGCTGCCCAATGGGTGCCCCGACAACCTTGGGCGTCGTGGTTGTGTCTCCCAAGGTTGCCTCGGTGTCCTCGACATGCCGGATGGTCGGCCCCCTCCTCCCATGCCCTCCTCTGGGCCCAGCAGAGCTCGCCCGAGCCCCTCCAAGAACTCGGTCCATGGTGGACCTCGGCTCGGCCATATAAGGCCTCCCCCCGTGCCCCTCTCGAGCTCTCTCGCTTTCCCTCTCTCCCGTAGACCCCCTGATAGGCCCACACTCTCTCCCTCGACCTCCTTCCGTCCCCATAGCCGAAGCCCCACCGATGGCCTTCGCTCAATTCGGCCACTGTGGCCTTCCCCTCCTCCTATGATCCACACCATAGCACCCCCTGCGTCTCCAAGAACCTCCCCCGTGCTCTAGTTTTTCCTCCCGATGGCCATAGCCCTGCGTCCGTCTTGGCCATCGCCGTCTTTTGCCGTGGTGGATGCTGCGCTTGGCCCCGACTCCCCCAGGGCCTGATAGCATCCTAGGCGCATGAGGCTCGGTGCCGTGAGCACGCCGGTGGTCGGAGCACCGCTAGAGGTGACCGAAGCCACCGGAACGGGCACTGGCACGTGACCGTCCATGGCCTCCCTTGTCTCTCCTCCGCTCGAGCGGGAGGAAGGGGACAACCTTGGTAGGTGGTGCCCACCTGCCAGCGGCAGCGGCTGGCGACCGGGCTCGCCTGTCGGGTTAAGTGGTCACGTCTCCCGCGTGGTTCCGTTTCCCTACGGCAAAAGCGCATCACCGGGAAGGCGCCTTCGGCGTCGCCCTGGGGGCCCGTGCGACCGGACTACCAGACCGGCCCAGTCACTACCGAGCTGGGGCGCTACGTGGCCTAGAGGTTCTGGCGCATTTAGGTATAGGTCCATTTTCCTTTTTTCCTTTCTCTGTTAGACAAAACAATTCACAACTAATTCATTTTAACGCCAAATCTGGTGATTCAAAATCCTAGAGGTTCCTAAAATCTTCCTCTATCCAAAAATACATCCTGCATATTTTTCCCACAAACTTCTCTCTATTATTCAAATTTAAGTTTAAATTTGAACTATTGGAGAGCCACCTTGTAAAATGCCTAGAGCATCCATATAGTCTCCAGATGGAGCAATTCCAATTTATAGGTACTCTAAGTGTCATACACTATTTTTCTAGCCATGGCGAACATTTTTACCATGCACCTATTCTGTTGGATCCACTAGATAACCCACTTTTCCGTTTATCTCATCTTTGCAAATCCCTAGGAAATTCATACCAACTCCAAATCCAGTGAAACCACTTCCCACATGTTTCTAAAATCATGCCCTATTTTATGAGTGCCTCCACTCATTTTTCTGAAAATATTTTCTGTTGACATCTTGAAGGATCATCATTTCCATCATTCCCATCATCCAAAACTCCCCCTTGACCCACATCCACCAAAACCTCCTTGGTTATTTTTCTCATGATCGGAGGAGTCCTAGAAAGCTAAAACTCCTATTTATAGAGAACATTTATTTCTCTGCTTGTTATGTTGCTTATTGTGGTTGTTTACCGATGGTAGTTGACGAAATATACAGAGTGCTCGGAGTTGGACGAGAAGTGTGTGAAGACCTCGAAGACATTTCTATGCCAGGAAAGTAGCCCTTTGACCATTTTAAGAAACTTTTTATGCATTGCATATAGCACTTATTGTTTTGATGATTGATCATGATGTGGTGTCCCCCCCTTCGGTGGGATGCCTTTGATACTTTTCCGTTGACACTTGCATCGTGCATGACCCTACCACCTTGTGAGGGTTATGTGGGTGGGGTGTAGATAGGATGCTAGTAGATGCTACGCAAGTGGGATGGGACTTATGCATCGTGATGGAAAGCAAGAGATGATTTCAAAGACTTTTCGAAAACCCCGTCAGGTGCCACTAATGCCCGAGGGAGATGATGATGAGATGGGTGACCACTTGAGAAAGAAGTGGTGTACCAAACTAAGTGAGTGTGTGTTTACGAAAACGGAGGGTTTAAGATTTGTTGACCGTCCTAACCTTAATTGCGCAACCACGATACCCCTTATGAGACAGGGATTTATTGATTACCTTGGTGGGTACTGGCAAGGAGCCCACATTACTACTGGCGGGAGTGGCGTGGTCACTTCCGATACGGGGTCGTACCGGTATGTACGATCATGCGTTGTCTTCATAGGCACCGGGCACATCGTTGGTCCCCTCATGGATGGTACGATCTAGAGTGAGGCTCATGTGATGTACATCGTGAGGGCTGGGAACCAATCGAGTGGACTCTTTGTTTAGTATCGCTAGGGGAAGGCATTGTTCGGGTGCTTACCTCGGGTAAGTTATATACCGCGAGTCATGGATGACACGGAAGTTCCCTGAGTCTTGTGGGTAAAGTGTGCAACCTCTACAGAGTGTAAAACTATTCGAATAGTCGGGTCCACGATCATGGACAGTTGGGTGGTGCTGCTTAAGTCACGTCCAGATGTTTTCGCAAACTTAGTGTATGTGTGTGTGTGGAGACAAGGATGACATTTGAGTCAAGTCGGATGACTTGGCATGATGATTGAACATGAGATGTTCAAAGGCTACTTGAGACAAGTCCGAGCACTTGGCGTGATGAATGATCATGAGATGTTAACCCCTGCTTACGATCATGACTGTGACATGTTCTTATGAACATCTGTCCATGGTTGATGCATGCTTACTTAAGTTACTTGATCATGTCACTACACTCAAAACTAGCTTTCTGTAAAACTTACCTATTAGAGCTATATCATGCATTGTTATTGCCTTGTTCCAAACATGGGTTGCTTGTGAGTACATTCAAAGTACTCATGGGCTTACCACTTGTTTTTTTGGCCAGGCATGAAAGATCAGGTTATGATGAAGATTACCTTGGTTATGGACATGCGAGCTAGGACGCTTCCCAATCAGAATGCCTGTAGGGTTAAGGCAGATGGCATGGGTTCACGCTATCATTGAAGATTTCCATTGCAATCATATGAAGGCTTGGTCATGAAGGACATATTTGAGTGAACCGATATGTAATGGATGTAAGACTCATGTTATTCGGTTTCTGTGTGTTCAGTGAGCATTGATCTCTGGGATCACTGTGCACGTACATTCGGTGATCACGACTTATGAGTCGGGGTCCCCACATACCTAAATCCTTGACATCGTGGTTTAACCGATAAATATCTTCATAGAATATCTAGGAACCAATATGGGCATCTAGGTCCCACTATTGGTTATTGACCGGAGAGTGTATCGGTCATGTCTACATAGTTCTTGAACCCGCAGGGTCTGCACACTTAATGTTCGGTGATGATTTGGTATAGTGCAGTTATGTATGTTGGTGAACGAAAGTTGTTCGGAGTCCCGGATGAGGTCCCGTACGTCACGAGGAGTTATGGAATGGTCAGGAGGTAAAGATTTATGTATGGGAAGTCATATTTTGGCTACGGGAAAAGTTTTAGGTTTTTCGGTATTGTACCAGGAAGCTTCTAGAAGGGTCCAGAAACTTCCATAGGTTTCCGGAAGTCAACCAAGGGTTCCACAACTTCCCAAGGGTTTTCATGGTCTAAGGGGCAACGGCGTGGCCTTATTGGGACAAGCGCACAAGTCCCTCAAGGCCCATGCAGTTGGGACAGGAGGAAAGTCCACCTTTGTATGGAAGGGAAGGAGGGGGACTAGGATTCCACCTCCTCCCCCTGGATTGCGCACTAGGGCATGGAGGGGTTGTTCCCCACGCCCCTCCACCTATATATAGAGGGGACGGGACGCCCCAAGAGGACACAGGAAGCCCTTGGCGCCCCTCTCTCTCCCTAGATCGTTTTCTCCTCCGTTCGCGGTTTCGGTAGTGCTAGGCATAGCCCTGCCGGGGTAGCACCACCACCATCGCTGCCACGCTGTCGCGTTGTTGGAGAACTCATCTACCTCTCCGCCCCCCGAGGGAGTCATGGACTAAGGGGTCCTCGGGGCGCTAGCTTATCTCCCAATAGGCCGGCATGGTGGGCCACATTCTGACTTTCGCAGGAGGGCTGGATACATCAAGACCATGTGTTCTCGAAGGAAGTCCCGAAGGCGCATCATGCACTCCAAGTCAAGATGAATAAATCGACATCTCCATCCCCGGTAAGCTACCCATCATGTGTAAACCGTAGGTACCCCCGGTGTCTATATAAACCAGGAGGGTTTTATATTGTAAAGCAGAGAAACTCATCTAGGGTTTTAACTATCTGCTCGAGGTAGATCAACTCTGTAACCTTCATACCATCAATATAATCGAGTAGGACATAGGGTTTTACCTCCTTAGGAGGGCCCGAACCTAGGTAAACATCGTATCCTTCGTCCCTTGTTACCACCGATCCTAGTCTCACAGCTCAGGATCCCCTACCTGAGATTCGCCGGTTTTGACACCGACATTGGTGCTTTCATTGAGAGTTTTGCTATGATCGCCGAAGGAATCGATGGCTTGTGTTGTCATCAACGAAGAAGTCCATAACCTGGACTCCTTTGTCCCTGGAGAAATCTTCGCTTTCTGTCGTATTGTGCTGCATGCTGACTCGACCGACCGTCTTGGTCGGGTCAAGAGTTTCGGCTCTGATAAGGAGGTCAAATTCGGGAACCTAGAGTTCTTCATAGACTCTCGGGGCGATATGTCGTTAACCGGGATCGCAATCTCATCTGACGTGCCCAAAGACTCGGAGGCCTTAACCTCGGATTCCGCTTTCGATCCCGTCCATGGGACCAACCTTGGCTATGATCTGGCTTTTAGTCCAGATCCGGACATAGCACCAGATGGCCCGGGACCAGTTCCCGCCGAACACACTTCTTGCATGGACGCATCGGAGGTTAACTCCGAAAGCTCTGGGCAGATTGACTCGATCGAGGCTCTAGATTGGATCTTATCGATGAAAATTATTGATGACCCAACCCCGATCCACGTTCAGATCGGCCTTGAGGCGAGCAAGAGGAATTTTTCATCCCACCCACCACCCACTTGGTAGCCACTATCAATGACTTAACCAATATTTTGGACTATGCCTCCAAGGAGGCAGAAGACATGGATGAAGAGGATTGCGCTCCCACCCCCGTCAACACTGGGTGATGGACTGCTACCTCCACCTATGATGTCTACATGGTGGATACTCCAGTCGATAACGGCAAGCACACAACCGCAAACACTAGCGATAAATCGGGCGAGGCGTCGTCAGGGCGCTAGAAACCGCGCAAGCGATCAAAGGGGAAAAAGGGAAGGGCGAATATTGCTAGCACCGTGGAAAGCGATACCCCGGAAGACCTCGGTGATCCCGATATCTCTGAGAAGCCGCTAGAGAACAAGCAGAGGCCTGAGGACCAGCGTGACCCGGAGGATCCAAATGATTCCAAGTACGACAACTACCTTTGCCCCGTAGAGGAGGAGGATAGCCCGAAAGCCAAAGACTTCACCATCCCCAAAAACCTTGAGGATCAGGAACAGTTTAGGCAACAGCTTATAGCCACTGCCCGACACCTGAAGGCAAAAGAACGACAACTTAAGGCCGAACAAGATAACCTCAATGATAGATGGACCAGGGTTATATCAGCCGAGGAAGGATAAGGTACCGGTCAATAGGACCAACCCAAGAGCTATTCATGTTGATGGCTGCTGCCACTATTCGATGACGAGCTTCCTGATATGCCTACTCCCAAGCACACCCCATACGACCAGCCAGACTGCCCTCCCCAAGGACGAGATAGGACGACTAACGACACCTGTTATAGGCCGACGACACTCCGCAGAAGGGGAAAAGAGCCGATAGAGCCCGAGGATAGGTTTGACCTGCGACACGACCTAGACTATAGAATAGGTCATACAAGATCCATCTACGAATCCAGAGGTACTCGCCAGATAGACGGGAGGGGTACCGGCCTTGGCTCGACCACAACAACAGAGGTCGGGAATGAAACTGGGCCAAAACAGACGCCGATTACCGGTGCGACATAGCTCGTGTCAGAGGCGCTGCCCACCCACTATGCTTCACCGACGAGGTGATGCAGCATCAGTTCCCGAAAGGATTTAAACCCATGATAATGGAGCAATATGACGGAACAACCGACCCAACAGTATGGATCAAGGATTTCCTCCTCACATTCACATGGCACGAGGAGACGATATCCACGCCATCAAATACCTACCCCTAAAGCATAAGGTGCCAGCTCGGCACTCTCCAAACAGCCTCCCCGGAAATTCTATTGGATGCTAGGAGGATCTCAAGGATGCATTCCGATCTAACTTCCGAGCACCTACATACGGCTGCCGGACTCCTCTGACCTATGCAACGTCGTCCAGAAGGCAGGAGAGTCCGCTCAACAATTCTGGAATCGGTTCTTGACCAAGAAAAACCAGATCATCGATTTCCTGGATGCCGAGGCAATAGCCTCTTTCAAGCACAATATTCGGGATGAATGGCTAGCTCGCTAGCTCGGTCAGGACAAGCCTAGGACAATGTCCACCTTGACATCACTCATGACTCGCTTTTGCGCGGGCGAGGATAACTGGCTAGCTAGACGGAGCCACAATCCCAAAGACCCCGGAACCTCCAAAGTCCGGGACAGAAATGGGAAACCAAGACGCAACAAAAATTAGCGTCGGCAGAGCAATAGTGATGCCGACGACATGACCTTTAATGCCGGTTTCCGCAACCCTAGATCCGGGCAGCGGAAGAAGCCTCCTAAAGGTAATCGTGACGGAACTACCCTGCTGGACTAAATAATGGAGAGGCCCTACCAGATCCGTGGCACTCAAGACAAGCCTGCCACCCACACTAACCGTAACTGTTGGGTATTCAAACAAGCCGGCAAACTCGTAGTCGAGGAGCAGGCAAGGGACCACGCAGCTAGGACGATGATGAGCCCTGTGGTCCGATAAATGGTGGAAAAAAGCAGTTCCCTCCAGAGGTAAAAACTGTGAATATGATATATGGCACTCACATTCCCAAAAAGGAGAGGAAGCGCGCCCTTCGAGAGGTCTACACCATAGAGCTTGTAGCCCGGAAGTATAACCCATGGTCGGCGTACCCGATCACCTTCGATCGATGCGACCATCCGACCAGTATCTGTCATGGGGGTTCAGCTGCCCTCGTCCTAGACCCCATTACCGATGGGTATCACCTCATTAAAGTACTAATGGAAGGAGGAAGTACCCTCAATCTGATCTACTCAGACACGGTGAAAAAGATAGGTATAGATCCATCAAGTATCAAACCCAGTAATACTACCTTTAAAGGAGTGATCCCATGTGTCGAAGCCCGGTGTGCGGGCTCTATGAGCCTGGAAGTAGTGTTCGGTTCGCCCGATAACTTCCGTAACGAGGACTTGATCTTCGATATTGTACCTTTCTGTAGCAGTCTTCACGCCCTGCTAGGCCGTATAGCGTTCGCTCACTTTAACGTTGTCCCACACTACGCATACCTCAAGCTCAAGATGCCCGGGCCCAAGGGGGTCATTACTGTCAAGGGAAACACAGAGTGTTCCCTCCGAACTAAGGAACATGCATTAGCCTCGACGGCCAAATTGCATTACAATGATGATTGGCAAACGCCAAAATCTGCCATAAAGGCACGTAAGGTTGACAAACGAGCTCGGTTTTAGTCCGAACCCCCAGAAACTTCTTCTCTCCGGAAATAGGGACACGCTCCCATATCACAGCCCTAATACCCACCAAACACGTGCCGAGAAGGCACAATTTCGAACTCAAGATTCCATGGGCAGAAATGGGGAACAACTATCAAAAGGAAACAGGGTTGGACCAAACTACTGCCAGTACATGTTATCGGACAAACCTCAGGTACCATCAAGGACCTGCTACAGCGTAAAACTCATCCATACTTCGGTGACTTCTCAAGACCTTCTTTCAGAGGCCGACACAAATTATCCTCAAAGGACGGCAACTACCTAGGAGACATATGAGCGGATAGGCGACAGGGCACATCAAGGACGTCAGGCCACCCATTGAAGGCCCCTGGTACAACCCCTCCTGTAAACTTTACATTTTCAACTTCAAATACCTGTAAACATTTGCTTCGGTAATTTGAGTTATAAGAACCATTGAGCAAATAAAAGACCATTATGCATGGCCTCTTTGTTGTATTTTATGGTACATACTCTGTTTCTTCCCTCATCAATGCTTCTTGCGAAACTGTTCAGTACACATTATGATGCAACCGACTAATAGACCAGGGGCTCGAATTTAAAATATCGCCCTAAGCACAATCGATCATGTGTTCGGCGTCTCAGAGTTCGCTTTATATGCATTGGTTCCGAACTATGTCTTGGGTCAATAGTTGGGTTGCCCAGCTCCTGTGTTTTCCCTTTTATGTTTCGCTCATTCGGCAAAAAGGGCTAACGGAGAACCACTACAATTGTGTTTCCAGCTAGCCTGGTCAAGCACCTCAGGGGAGAAAGCCAAAAACCGAATGTCATAGTACGCGAGAACCGGTCTGCAAATCCGAGCATAAATGTCATATTAAAACTTCGTTAGAGGTTATTCTGTGTCATACGATGGGTTTCGTACTCGTACAAACCATGTGATGCTGGCTTTAGCCGTGGTTCATCTGAACATCACAAAACCAATGGGGGCTAGTCATGAGCCCCCGCATTCCTTTTTCATGCTCCTACGGCTAAGTGAAAGCGATAAAGCAACATAGTCTGATTGCCTTGTCCCCCTCGCACTACCGCCTTCAGGCACCAATACCTTGCCTAAGGGTCACAATGCGGAGGCAAAGACACGCCACGTAGTATCTACGTGGGGGCTGAAGCCGACGACCCGCAACATTCAAATTAAACGTCCACATGGGAGTCACAGTGAATGCAAATCTTAAAAGACATGATAAACCATGAAACATCATCATGAAGCGTTAAACAGTCTTCAGACATATTACAATGCACCCATTCATAAAATTTATCCTTTGAACATTGAGCCTCTATCGCCCGAGCACCCTCCATCACTACAGAGAAGTATCGCTCGGGGCACCTGTACTCCTTTCCAGAGGGCGGAGGTGCGGTGCCCATTTCGAACGGATTGAGCCTCTGCCAGTGCATCATGGTCCTTGCCAAGGCCATCCGAGCACTCTCGATGCAGGTAGAACGTGTTAGCACGTCAATCCAAGGTGCAGAGTCGCTCAGCCTCCGCACCAGGCCGAGGTAGCTGCTCAGCAATGGCTCGTTGTCCCGTAGCCGGATTAAAAGATCCATCATGGTTGGCTCCGCCATCCTGTGTTGCTCAATCAGCTGCTTCATCTGCTCGTTGAGAAGAGGAGAGCGCTCGGGGGCTTCAAACTATGCCCAAAAGAGCCGAGCCTCATCGCCTTATTCTCGCGATGCATAGAATTGGTTCGCGTCCGCTACGCTCTTTTGGAGGTCCGAACAGGTGCCTGAGGAACACCACTCCTGGGTGAGCAACGCGAACCTCCTATCACCAAAGGCACACTGTAGTCAATACGGCTTACCGTCTGAGATAGCTTTGACTTGGCAGATCTATCCTTTAGCGATGATAGCTTGGTGGCTTGCTCCTTGACTTTCCACTCAAGGCCCTCGCACTTCGTACTAGCATCCTTGAGCTCTTGTTGCACCTCCTCCACCTGGGCTTCATGCTTGGCACTCGCTGTTTTCAACGCGGAGAGCGCGGCTGTCGCTTGTTCGGCTGCTGCCTTCTCGGCCGCGGCCGCTTGCTTCATATTTTTAAGCTTGGCCTTGAGCTTCATGACCTCCTTGGCGAAGTTGTGTAAGGAATAAACATATAATTACATTGGGTCACCAGTGTGAATCACTAAAACCCGGATATTACAATTCGGCATACCTTGCGCCTCATCGAACTTCTTGTTCAGGGCGTCGAGCTCTCCCTCGGAGCTCTGGAGCTTCCGATTTAGTTCGGCAAGCTCCGCGGCATTAACAGCCAATGCCGATGACGAGGCCTACAAACAACAAATATATATCAAACTATGTGCGTTCAAACCCCCGAACTATCAAGAACACGACCTATGCTCAGTCCTTTAAAGGGCTCTTATAACAGTATTGGGCGAATTGTGTTATGTGCAACGTCAGTTACAACTGGGTATTTGACCCCCGGGTGAGTTCTTCCTAAACTCATCCAGGGATCGGGGGCTGCTATATATAAGGATAGCACAAACCTAATAAAATTAAAATTTCAGGAAAAAGGTGTTACGTGGATTACCTGGAAGCCCATCAATAGATCATTGCAGGCCTCTTTCAGAATGATGTCAACAGACTGAATGCCTTGAAAAACCGAACCCATAAGAGTGTTGTGATCCTCGGAGATGGAGTTGCTCGATAGAGCCTCCTCCATGACCGGCCACCCAGTCACCGGTTAACCTGATCTCTGACAGGGGTTTGAGCTGGTAGCTCCGGAGGCACATTGCGCTCTGGAGATGACCTCGGAGGGGACTGGACGTCCTTTTGTCCTTCCTCCTCAGTAGTCGGGAGTGGCTCCTCCCCTGGTCCTCGGTGGCTGAGCCAACCTCGTCCATGACATGATCGCCACCGCCGCCTATCTTCGGCTCTAAAGGAGCCTGGTGAGATGACACCTCCGCGACATCCTTCGCGTCCGATGGAGGTGTGGGGTGCGACGCATTCCTGCTCTTCGCCAGCTCTGCCGGTGGAGAGTCTCCATCCGATATTTGGTCGGTGGGGAGGACGCGTGGGGGGATGCAGATCAAAAAGGCATTCTTGCATTTAAAGCATTAATTCTTTTGCATAAGTAACTCAGGGAGTCTTCGGATTCATACCTCCGAGCTGGGGGCTTGACCCTTAGGTTCCTTTGGGGAACCCTCTCGACGTCCTCGGACTCAGTGTCAAAGTTCGAGCTGTCATCGACCAGGATCAACCTCAGTTGACATGCCCTCTTCGGGGTAGTTGGAGGTACTTCGTCTGCGGCATCTAGCAACGTCGCCCTCTTTCTTGTGAGGGGGGAATCGCCTTCCCCCTCTTCCTCATGCTCTTCTTCATGGGTGGAGGAGGCATGGGTTTCCTCGAACATGGCGTACGGCTGGTCCCTTATGCGGAGACCTTCTCTGACCTTCTTCTTCTCCTTCTCCTTCTTCTCTGGCGCCATGTACGGCGCCACAACGAGCATCTCTGCCAACAGTTCCGACCTGGGGTCTTCGGGCTGCGGTGCTCGGTAGTTAATTCCTATGGTTTTGCTCAACCATTTATGCAAAGATGCGGGAAAAGGCGTTCAGTCCTTTTGTCGAAAAACCAAGCCATTTGATTGAAATTATATCGTACTTGGGTAGGAGGGTTATCGGCGCTTAGGCCCGAATCCTCCTTCTCAGCTGGCCAACCTCTTCCGAGGCTTGAACAATTCCTTACACAGTTTCTCAGGAGTAGTGCGGAAGATATGGCGTACGGTGGGCTCGTCATCAAGCTGATAAGCCGGTATAGGGGAGTCCCAGCGCTGGCTGGGAAGGAGACGGGGTCGACGCATGATCTGGACCACGTGTTAACCAATTCGATCTTGGCCTTGATCATTGAGCAGATGCGCTTCTACAGCAATTCCACCTCTACATCTGACCCCCAGTCAAGGCCTTTCCTGATCCATGAGGTCAATCACATGGGGGTCCGGATCTGAACTCAGTAGGAGCAACCTGACCCTCTTCTCTTGGTTCGGTGATGTAGAACCATTCCTTCTGCCAGATCTTGATGGCGTCGATGAAGGTGCGAGTCGGTCATCTGACGCGGGGGAGTTTGCTGATTACCGCCCCCACAGTCAGTGTGCTCGCCCGCAACGGTCTTCGGCTTGACGTTGTAGACCTTGAGCCACAGGCCAAAGTGCGGCTCGACCCATAGGAAGGCTTCACAGACAATTATGAAGGCCGAAATATGCATGAATGAGTTCGGGGGAAGGTCATGGAAGTCCAACCCGTAGAAGAACATGAGGCCCCTGATGAAGGGGTGGACTGGGAAGCTCAGTCCCTGGACAAAATGGGAGGCGAACACCACCCTCTTGAATAGTTTGGGGATGGGGACCACCTGGTTAGCCTCTATGGCATGGTGGAAGACGTTGGAGGGGATCTAGCCGGCAATCTTTAGGTCCCGGATGTCTTGGTCGTTGACCATGGAGGCCTCCCACTTGCCATTGGAGCCCGAATCCGCCATGGCTAAGCTCGGAGGAGAAGTCGAGGAAGAACTGGATCTGGGCCCTAGAAGCTTGGGGATACTGAGGAAGCAGAGGATGCTTATGGGAAGCACGAATAGGCCTTAGGGTTTTTTCCCATTGTATTAGGCGTGATGCCGATTAGCCTCCCTTACCGTGTCGCAAATTTCTCCACTTCCCAAGACGCGCGTGTTGTTATACATGCGTAAAGTAAGTTGAGATGTTAATAATATCCCATGTGAAGCGGAGCACGATTTAAGCATTAATGAGTCGTGCCAATGAAAAAACGGCCTCGAATCGCGAATCCAGTTTCCATAACTAGTTCAGCAGTCGTGGTAGGCCACAACCCTTCCTCAGAAAGGTCGTCATAAAACACTATTTACACCTTGACGTTTGGCCTTCGGTACTAAGCAATTCAGAAGAACTCACCCCGCAAGCCGAAGACTCTGATCACATGAGGCTGCCAGAGCTGAGACCCTTGGCGTTGGGGGCTAGTTCGGGCGATACTAGGGGAGACCTGGACTAAGGGGTCCTCAGGGCGCTGGCTTATCTCCCAACAGGCCGGTATGGTGGGCCGCATTCTGACTGTCGCACGAGGGGTCGGATACATTGAGACCCTGTGTTCTAGCAAAAAGTCCCGAAGGCGCATCGTGCACTCCAAGTCAAGATGAAGAATCGACATCTCCATCCCCGGCAGGAGACCTACCATGTGTAAATCCTAGGTACCCCCCGGTGTCTATATAAATCGGGAGGGTTTTAGATTGTAAAGCAGAGAAACTCATCTAGGGTTTTAGCTATCTGATCTCGACGTAGATCAACTCTGTAACCTTCATACCATCAATATAATCGAGCGGGACGTAAGGTTTTACCTCCTTAGGAGGGCCCAAACCTGGGTAAACATCGTCTCCTTCGTCCCTTGTTACCATCGATCCTAGTCTCACAGCTTGGGACCCCCTACCCGAGATCTGTCGGTTTTGACACCGACACCCCCGCTTGTTGGATCAAGAAGGCGGAGACGTCATCGATCTGTACGTGTGCTGAACGCAAAGGTGTCATTCATTCTGTGCTAGATCGGTTTGGATCATGATTGGATCACGGGATGGATTGCGGTTTGGATCACGAAGACGTTCGACTACGTCTACCGCATTTCTTAACGCTTTCCGCTTAGCGATCTACAAGGGTATGTAGATTCACTCTCCCCCTCGTAGATGCTCATCACCATGGATAGATCTTGTGTGTGCGTAGGAAATTTTTTGTTTCTCATGAAATGTTCCCCAATACTGGGAAAAGATCGGGGACGAAGGCACGTGTTGGTGTTGCCAACACCAGGCATACGTAGAGGGGGCTAGCGGTGAAGGACTCAACGACGATTGCAGTGCAAATCGACGTGGGGCCGATGTCGCCCGTAGTGGTTGGAGTAGATGAAGTGGTCAAGGAAGACGACGTCGACGCTGGCGATGAGCTGGTGTTGGACGAAGATGTAGGGGGTGGACGGGACATACGACTTGGGTGAGCGAGCTGTAGCGGCGTCGAAGAAGAGCGGCGGCCATGGCCTGACGATGACGGTGGCCATGGCCGGTTAGAAGCTAGGCGGCGATGCTCAAAGTAGGCGAGGAGGAACCTGATAGCATGAAAAATACCAGCACGGACGATGGCGTACTAATGTCGAGGGAGGCTACATGACGCATACGACGGAAAGTTGACGCGCAGGGACGACGGAGTGGACCACGGGCCGCGACGCTACGACATAGACGGCAGCAGGCAGGTTGGGGCGACGGCGGGAAGACCTCGTGGCAGCTGCAGGGGGAACCAGGGGCGGCGACGCTGTGGCCCAACAGGGCGACACAACGGCATCCTGATGCTCGATCGGTAGAGGGGCGCACTGTAGTCAGGACAGTCTTCACGGGACCTGCAGAGGCGCGCGTCGCCGACGTGCCAGATCGATCGCACGACATAGATGGCGCGGATCGCGGGCGGGTGGGTGATCAACCCGATCACGCGCAAGGTCGGGGTCTTCGTTCGGTGGAGGTAGGGTGGCGGCGAAGTCCGAGATGAAGCCGACGATGACAGTCTGTGCGGGATGACGTGCAGACAAGTGCATCAGCACCAGTACACGGGCAGCGAGACCAGAGCGACCAACGCAACAGCCGGTGAGCCCAGCGTGGCCGGAGCCGACAATCGGCCCGACGCAGCCAACGAGATGCAATCGGCCCGACGCAAACACCAAGATGCAGCCGACCCGACGTAGCCAATGAGCCCGACACAGCCGACATCCGGCAGCTGCGAGTCTGAAGCAACCAGCAATGGGGCCGACGATGCAGCCAGGAGGGCGGACCACAGATGCAGCGGAGGTAGGTGGTGATGAAGAAGTCCCGGTCGGAGCAAGGCGGCGATGGCCTGCGTAGGCCAACACGCGAGAAGACGTGCGGATGACAACCGTGAGAGGCCGCCGATTCGAAGTAGAGGCAAGGCGGTCACGCCGGTGTCAAAATAGAGGCGCGCGGTCGGTAGCGACGACGGGTGACGCAAACAGATTTTAGATCGGAAAACCAAAAAGAAAACACCGATCAAAGCGACCGACGAGAGAGAGAAAAACTCGGATCAAGGGATTGGAAAAACGACTCTCTAGGGCAGCGAGTCAACACGATCGACGGATGAACCCAAGAATGGACAGCGCGCTCCCCGGCGGCGGTCATGGAGGCCGACCGCCCCAGGGGCGGCGCGCGGGGCGGATGCAGCGGGCGACGGCTAGGTGAATCGATTAGATTGATATCACGTGAGAAGGGATAGAGAGGGATTAGTGAAATCGTTATTGTATTGCCTGAGCCTCGTGGACGTATATATAGAAATACATAAACATCTTTAAATACAAAACAAGATGAAAACAAATCCTGTTCTATCTCGTACTTTCTAATAATCATAATACTCAACTCTTCTATGTTGATGTCCAAACAAAAAATCCAATTGATGGATGATTAAGTGTGGGTCGTTCAAAGGAACAATTGGATTGGGTTTTTAGTGGTGAAAAAACTTGGATTCATGGCCGTCGGAGGGTGGGAGAGAGAGCCCACTAGCCCTAATTTACCTAATGTCCAACATGCATCTATATCCTTTTACTGAATTTTATGATATTATTTTCTTGAATACGCATGAACGTGTGTACTTCCTCCGTTTTTATTTACTTCACATATTAGAATTGACTGAAATCAAACTTCGTAAAGTTTAACCAAATTTATCAAAAAAATATAAATACTTACCATAACAAATCAACATGATGTGAAAGTATATTCAATAATGAATCTAATGGTATTGATTCGTTATTGTATTTGTTAATATTTTTGTCTATAAACTTTATCAAAATTTACAAAGTTTGACTTGGACTAAAACTAATATGTGAACCAAATAAAAACAGAGGAAGCATCATTTTATAGAAAAAAGGAGAAAGACTTCCCATCCACAATTTTACAACATGAGTTACATGGCTATCGCCGACCACGTCCGTCTATATACGACGCAACTACTCTCCCAATCCTCACCTTGCAAGATCCGCGAACACTCCGTCTAGGTCCCCTCTCAGCAGCCCTGCTGGCCTCCAAATCCTTCCCTCGCTGAATTTTGTGATATGGCACGTATAATTTAAAGTTGAAAATAGAATGATGGCTTCTAGTGTTGTCTAGAAAAACTAAGATTGCAGACACGTGTTGTGAACATTCATGAAGTTTCTCAAAAAAAATTAGCTCGTACTTCCTTCGTTTTTAAATATAAAACTTTTAGAAATTTTGCTATTAACTGTATACGAATATATGAAGTCATATTTTAGAATGTAAATACATTCATTTTATTTCGTATGTAGTCTATAATGAAATCTTTAAAAAATCTTATATTTAAAAATAGGAAGTATGAATTTTAATTTTTGAGACTAATATCATTAGAGCATCTAAGCAATGGTACCACCCGATAAGTCGGTCGCAAAACAGTACTTGAAAGAGCCCAGCTGGTCGGCAAAGACGCTCAGAATGCAAAGCCATTATGATTATACGAGTGCACATGTCTCGGTGGAAAACTGCTAGCTTTGTCCGTGTACTTTGTGGCGTGCATTGTATCGCCTTCCATCACGTCGTGGCACTGTACAGGTAGCTAACCGGAATGGAGCACTTACGCGCCGCCGTTGCGCTAAGCGGGGTGCAGCGCCGGCCTGTGTCAGTGCCAAAAGTGCAAAGCCGCCTCATGAGTCTGACCGGACACTCACGCGGCGGCGGCTGGTGGGTATGGGACACGCGGTGGTTTGCTCGGGCGCATTAACCCCACGCGGCACGTCGTGGTAGGCTCAGTTCCGTAGCCAAGTTCTTCCAACTCAAGCAGACGAAAGCACGCGAGGAATTGACTTATTCCCACGTGGCGTCACCATGCGTGTCTAAACCGTGGTGTCCATGTACTAGTACTAGTACAGTGCAATTTCTCGATGACAATGTAGCACCGCAAGCGGATGCAAAAATACAATTCGTTCACCATAATGCAGCACCCAGGCACCGACGTTTGTCATTGGTCGGGCGCACAAAGGAGGAAGCTTCCACGCGGCACGTTGTGGCAGCCTCAGCCGCCCAAGCGCGACGTTCCATCGCCATCAAAATTATTTGAAGCAGACCAAAACACATACATGAAGAACTAATGGGACCCACGTGGAATTAGCGCCACATTCTGCTGCTCTCCCTCGAATTGTAAGAAAACTTGTAAGCTAAAGTGAGCTTCGACATTGATGTGCGCGCCCACACTAATTTGACGTGGCCACAAACTGGTCTAAATCTGGCACATATGCCCAAACTGCTCGAGCTCTCGAAAGTTTATACTATTTTGTTTCTTGTATTCCTTTTGTTTTTTGAGTTGACAGTTCAATTGTTAGTGGGGTGGCCTGCTCCGACAGGCCGATCGTTTCAGGTTCCTGCCCACTTTCGGTGAGTCTGTTCTCACCCAAACCGACAAAAGCTAACAAGAATTAGGATTTCGTTATAAATCAAAACGTAGACTTTTTTGTATAGCAAATTATTTATTATAAAGATGAAAAAATAGCAAGCATAAGAAATTATAATAAAGCCTTTAGCAAGCATGGCAAAAATCTTTGTCATGTTTGCTAAAGGAATTTGACATTCGCATGACCACATAATCTGACGGTAAAAAATATGACATCGGATTTTTAACATCATCGAAGAACTTCGGCCTCGGCCCTTCCCTCCTCTAGCCGCGCAGGTGAAGTCGCCGAGCAAAGCTTTGGTACCTCTGCAGCGGTTGGATCTATATGGCTCTAATCTAGAGCGGGGAGGCGGCGTCGACTCATCCTTCTTCAATGGGGTTGCGGTCGGTTGGTGGCGGCAAGCACGATGGTGGCGAGATTGCTGGTGGTTGTTGGCGGCCCAGTGGCAGGCAGGCCTGATCTGGGCCAAGATGGGCTGCATGGGCTACGGCATGCTGGTACGTTATGCTGCTCTCTAGCGGTGGCGCACATGCGTGTTTGGGTATGCGGATTACACGATGTGTGAGGTTACTGAGGCAGCGGCCCTGTAGTTGGTGGCGGCAATTTACTCCTTTCAGTGGTGGTCAACCGGTTGATTGTCGATGGTGGTAGATCTTGGGATCCAACGCCAAGCACTGGAGGTGGCATGATTGTTACATGGAGGCGATCTACACGACCAAGTGGCAATCCAGCTGGATGCGAGTTGAGGAGAGGTGTACGCTCATAAAAACAACTCCGACTTGGTCATGGCAGACAATGGAGGTGTCTATGTGTCGTTACCTTGTTGAATTCATCGCCGCTCCGGTCATCATTTCCTTGCTCGAGTTGCCGATGAGTCCAATTTTATGTGATGATTTACATCTTTCCGCAGTGTATGATTCTTCAGATTTTACCGCGTTCACACACTTATTTTTGTATGTTTTCGCTAGGATATCATGTACGGAAATAATTTGGAGTATTAAGAAAAGAACTCTAATTATGCTCATATGATGTTAATTAATATGATAAAGCACTACCATAAAAGGCTAACCATTTGAAGAAGAGATGGCACAGGAAGAAGTCTCCAGAGCGCAAGACGACATCTATACGAGCGCACACACTTGTACCAACAATCGTACCACGTATTGCCGCCTGTGTCTAGTGAAATACTTCACTCCCGTGCAGATGGATAGGAGAGGAGAGACAACACGTGACGAGAAATACATCCAAACGAAGAACCCTAACCTCAAGAGGGGAATTGATCAAGGGGCTCCACTGCCACTTCACCGGATCAAGATGGCATCATCACCATTTGTCTTCATCATCTCCGCTCCATCTCCAGCTCCTTGTAGTACAATAGTCGATCCGTGTGAATTCACTTTTGTATTAATTTGACGCTACCATCATATTCATTATGATTCATTCTGCTACTTTTGTACACTGAATGCGTGACTAGTTCTCCTACTTGTCGGGGATATGGAGGAACCCTAGCATGTTCACGATTGTATGATAATAGGATTGGACAGCCTCTTTATATGTTTATGTTAATGATCTTCTTAATGTTGGATGAAGTCCCCAATCCAACATATGCCTCTTTTGGACGAAAGTTTATTGCTATTGGTGTGAACGTGGGAATCGGAGGTCGGAAGTGACAATGCTTATCTCCCTCCTTACCGGATGATTGCAACATGGGGTAAATGAAGACCGCCTTAGTTGTGTCCATGGGGAGAGTCTTAATTACTATTCGGTAACCGGGGTGGGGATGAATTAATGGTAGTGGCATATGGGATAAGAGGTTATTACTTGGATGTACAGATTTGTACTTGGCTCCGCCAACAAAGAGAAACATATAAAGTGTCTTAGGAATTCGACTTAGAATTATATGCCTAACACATTAGTCGTGTTAGATACATACTAGTGGGGAATTGAGACTCCCCGTGAAGGCTTTAGTCCTACTAATTCTAGCAACCGATAGACATGTCGCACGCTACTTTATTTACTTCTGTCATTTATTTTCTCACTTGCAACAATCACCAAATATTTTTAATCTTTCGTTTTCGCTTTGCTTTGGATCGCAACTAACTTGTAGGAGCTATAATTTAAACATTGCAAGAGACAAAGAATGATTTGTGTGCCCCTATGGCATCGATACCCTTACTTCACATGGCTACCACTAAACCATGTGTACTTGTAGATCATCAATCTTTTCTAGCTCCATTGCTGGGGAGCTTAGCACTTTCGGTCTTTGTTCCAAGTTTGATTTATTTTTTTGTACTAAGTTGTTTGCAGGTCCTAGGTAACCATAGTTGTGTTTGGGCATGTGTACCAACTAACCGCAATGAAGCTCTTGGTACAACCTATCAGAAACATATTTATTCACTCGACATGAGACCCAATGGTGTATCTTATGTGATTAATCCTACTCTACTAGAATTATTGCATGGTAAGAAATTTATGATGATGAGGACCCTTACCGACATCAGCAACTATTCAATGAAATATGCGGGAAGTTTAAACTTATTTAAAGAAACTTAAATTGTTTGGACAAACTATAAGCGCCGAGGTGAAAGCATGATTACTTTCTCACCCCGTGCGTACCTTTGACACTTGGGAAAAATTATGCAAGGCGTTCTTGACACATTATCATCCGTAGAGGAAGGCTTATAATGCCAGCCATTGGATCATAAATTTTGGCTAAAGAGAAGGTGAGAGCCTTGTTGGAAATATGACCTAGACGCAATAATAAACTAGTTATTATCATATTTTCTTGTTCATGATAAATATTTATTATTCATGCTATAATTTTATTGGTCGGAAACTTAAATACATGTGTGCATACATAAACAACACCATGTCCCTAGTGAGCCTCGACTAGACTAGCTCTTTGACCAATGGTTGATGTTTCCTAACCATAAATGTGAGTTGCCATTTAATAATGAGATCACATCATTAGGAGAAAGATGTGATGGACACACCCAACCGTAAGCATATGATAGCATCATTAAGTTTACTTTGTCGTAGCTTTCGTAATGTCAAGTATTTGTTCCTTAGACCATGACATCATGTCATGCCTGGATACCGGAGGAATACCTTGTGAGCTATCAAATGTCACTTTGTAAATGGGTGATTATAAAGGTGTTATTCAGGTAGCATCGAAGGTGTTTGTTGGGTTGCATGGTTCGAGACTGGGATTTGTCACTTCATGTGACGGAGAGATATCTCTGGGCCCTCTTTGTAACATGATATCCAAAGATGCTTGCAAGCATGTGATAATGAGTTAGTCACAGGGATATTGTATTATGGAATGAGTAAAGAGACTTTTCGGTAACAAAGTTGAACTAGGTATGGAGATACCGAGGATTGAATCTCGGGAAAGGAATATAGCGTTGGACAAGGAGAATTGCATACGAGATTAACTGAATCCCTGACCATGTGGTTCAAACCGATAAAGATCTTCATTGAATATGTGGGATTCAATATGGGCATCAGGTCCTGCTATTGATTATTGATCAGAGAGGTGTCTCGGTCATGTCTGCATGATTCTCTTATTGACAGGATCACATACTTAATGTTCAATGATTCTAGAGTAGTATTGAGATATTTGCATTGGTGGTCGAATGTTGTTCAGAGTCTAGGATGAGATTCCGGACATCACGAGGAGTTTCATAATGGTCTGGAGGTAAAGACTTATGTATAGGAAGTCATATTCATGGTTCTGGAAAATGTTTGAAATTTTTGGTATTGTACCGAGAAGGTTCTAGAAGGTTTCAAAATGGGGCCCACCTGCATGGGGACCTGCATGGACGTGGTAGTGGGTCAAGGCCCCACACCCCTAATCTAGGTGCACCAAGATTCCCCCTAAAAGGAATATGATCATATTCCAAAGGGATAAGATCAAGATCCCTGAAAAGGGGGATAGCGATAAGTGGGGAAGGAAAGGAGGGACTTCCTTCCTCCCCCCTTGGCAAATGACCCTAGGGGCTTGGAGGGAAAGCCACCAGCCCTTCCCACGCCTATATTAAGGTGGGGATGCAAAAGGAGGAAGCACCTCTTCCCACGACAACACCCCCCTCATGACTCTCCCATCTCCTTGCCCCGACATTGCTTGGTGAAGTGCTGCCGGTGCTGCACCACCACCATCACCACCATATCGTCGTGCTGGTCATGATCCCATCTACTCCCCCCTTTGCTTGCAGATCAAGGAGGAGGAGACTTCACCGAGCTGCACCTCTGTTAAACTCGGAGGTGTCGTCCATTCGACACTAGATCGGTTTGGATCGTATTGGATCATAAAAAGTATGACTACATCCACCGCGTTATATATGGTTCTGATTTTCGCTCTACAAGGGTACGCAGACACAGTCTCCTCCTGGTTGCTATGCATCCTGATATATATATATATATATATATATATATATATATATATATATATATATATCTTGGATGTTTCGTATGAAAATTTTCAATTTTCATGCAACGCACCCCATCAAGCCTAATAAAGGATACCCAAGGTACGTATCCTACTTGATGATTGTACTGTCATGACATCCCAGATTGATTTGTTCTAACTTTCTTCTATGAAGGACTTAGAAAAGAAGGCAAAACTAAAGTGGACTTAGCCTCTGATCCTACTTTCAGTAGTAATCAAGTACCTAGAGCTCGGTAATTATTAGATGCCAATCATGAAGCTTGGGAGATATATGAGGGTTGAAAAGAAGGAGTTGAGATAGATTTTGATTTCATAAAAACTTATGTTAAGTCAGGTAGAGTTGATAAAAATGAGTGACGTTCGTTATATTGACCCTGATGTTGTGCTATAACTTGTTAAACTCTATGCTCAGTTCTTGCAGATTTCAAAGAATGGGAGTGTTATACTGATGAAGACCCCCCAGGAAGAGGTCATTAAGACCCTGGAGGTGGAACCATTAGAAACCCCCATTTAGGATGATTATGAACATGTGCAGGAATTACCTTTTCCAAAAAGAGCAGCGCAATTTGAGTATGACCACAAGAAGCTAATGTTGCAACATCAGAAGTGAATTGTATGTAGTAGAATAATCCAGGTTTGAAAGCTGCACCACAAGAGTAACTAAACCATCTATTGTTCATCACTATAACAATATTTTTCTAACATAGGAGGGTGATCCTACAACTAACATTGCCATTTTTCAAGACATTACAATTACAAAGGGGTAGAACTAATGAAAAAAATAGTGTGTCCCTTAAAATACACTATTATTAGCATGCTATATCACGCTATAGCGCGCTATTAGAGAGACATATACATAGATTTATATAGTGAGTTCACACAAAAAAGATTTATTTAGCGAGGCACTGTTGAGAATGCTATATCATGCTTTTAGTGGCATTGTATAGTGCTATTTTTTCAGTGGGCACAACATCACTTTTACAATTACTAGATAATTTTTCATGGTTGCAAGGGGACATAATATTCTAGTAAGTTAGTCTGTAATTCAGGTGTCCTAATTAATGTGATTATGTAAAAAAGATATAATTTGACACACATTTTGGAGGGTTTTTACATCGATCATAATGGCGGTACTAGAGGATGTACATGGAGTTCTTAAGAGAAAGGGCATCACGTCAGGAGACCGAGGGGTCTTGGACACGGATCACAAGTCCACGTGATTTACCTAGGTTCAGGCTTCCATAGTGAATAAAAGCCTTATTTCATGACATGTGCTTTTTTTATATGTGTGGAGAATACAAGATATTATAATCTAAGGGGAGGGGAGACTCAAAGAGTCAGGGAGACTCGACGAGTTATGAAGGTTGTGGAGATTTGGTCGTTGCAGGGATAGGAGTCGAACTGGGTGTACACAACACATTCTGGCCCCTTTCCTATGTTCTGGAGTGTTTTTCAGTTCCCTTGACATCATATGTGCTAATCCTCTTCCTAAAGCGGTGCCATTCCCTCTGATATGTTGGTTGGGTGTCTTGGGCTTTGTGGGCCACACATTGGCATCAAAGGTAAACATGTTGATACATCATTTGACTTATCACTTAAAACCCGCCAGCAGTACTCGTGATAGACCAAGGTTCACGAGTAAGGTAAATGTAGATACTCGCCAACTCCTTTGTCTCATTTTTTGGGTTTGATGTAGTGGTAATTCATTATTTGATGTTTTTCATGGATGTGATTATCCTTTATAAGTATGGGTCAATAGTTGGAAGGCTGATGTTGACGACTTTGTCGAGCAATTTCCATATGTCAAATCTTTAGCACAATCTCTATCCTATCTTATGTGGCATGCGAGGATAATTTTTGCTAAATTACTTCATTTTCCCTTATCCTATAGTTTAAATAATAAGATGACTTCTCTGTCTCCGAGCAGAATGCACATACTTCTATGTTGATAGAGAATATCCCGAGTGTGGGCGTTCTAGACATGGACTTTCGTCTGGATGCATCACTAATGTATTGGCCCTCTCTTTCTATCACGTCTTAACTAGACTTCGATCACCTTTTTTGAATATGGTCTTCCCCTCAAAGATAGGTATTTCCGTGCCCCTTCTTTGGGCACCGGCCTTCATAACCTCGCCCCGATGAGACAATGGTGTTGGGTGATGCATTTAGGTATGATTTAGGTCTTCCTCTTTGTTCTTTCACGAAGGAGGTGCTTCAATTTTACCACATTGATCCATATCATATATCTACATCCTCCTTTCTATACTTGTCCACCTTCACACCTTGTTGCTTGACCAGACTCCACATGTTGTTGAGCTTGAACTGAAGTAATTTCTCTTTGATGGCAAACACTCAATTCAGGTGTTTCATGTCTTTATCAAAATCAGATGTGTCCTGATATAGACAAAACATAAACTCCCATTGAAGTTAGCTAATCGATCTCGGGAACGAGTGGTTGGACCTGGTGGTTGATGCGATCGAGAATTATGTCAACGTCCATTCGATTTGCAACTCGACGGAGAGGAGGTTCAACATTTCCTTCAGGTTGTACTCCCTAATTAGCATTACTTCCAGGTTGAGCATTGTTCTTTGTATTACTATTGTTTTTGGGACCATCATTCTCCTCGGCAATAGCTTGCTACGAGTTATTGGTCATTGCAGAGGAGAATCATCATCATAGGAATAAGAAGCATTTTCTTCTACATGTTTGATTTGTCCAATAGCCATGGATCGGATAGGTTCATCTGGAGTAGATTAATCTAGCACATTTGGTAGGTGTTGTTTTTGAGAGCCATTAGATTTATGAAACCACATATTATGATTTCCATAAATGCCCCAAAGTGGGAGTTATAAACTCTGCAAGTTTGTGAATACGAGCCATAACCGGTAAGAAGTCCCGCATGTTCTTTAGGTGCAAACCTAGAATTGTGATTCATTTCACGTATGTAGCAAGTTGCACCGAAGACCTAAATATAGAAAACTTTTCACTTGTTACCAATTATAAGCTCAAAAGAGGTTTTCTTGAGAAACTTGTGAAGATAAACTCGGTTGATGATATGGCATGAGGTGTTGATGGCATCCGCCTAACTGAATTGGGGCCTTGTACTCATTAAGCATGGTGCGTGTCATCTCAACGATTTTACGATTCTTTCGATCCACCCTCCATTTTTTTCCGAAGTATAAGCTGCGGAGAAATCATGGGTGATGTCATTCTTACCTAGAAAGTTCTCGGTATTTGTATATTTGAACCTTGTGCCATTATCACTTCTCACATGCTTGATGGTGAAATCATATTATTTCTGAGCCTTCTTGGTGAAATATTGTTGGCTCTTGGATTTAACCTTTAGAAATAAAACCGAGGAGAATCAAGAAAAATCATCGACAATTACAATCCATAGCTATTACCACCAAAGCTATAGTAGTTTTCCACACGAAAGAGGACCATGTGAAGAATATCGAGTAACCTTGTCGTGGTCGTGATAGTCTTCGTGGAATAAGATTTCTTTGTGAGTTTGTGAGCCTCACATCTACCCCATAGACGGTTTTTATCGAATTTAACATCGGCAATTCCCCTGATGTGTTTATTCTTCACCGGTCTGCAAGTTTCTAATACCTACATATCCAAGTCTTCGGTGCCACAACCAACCCTATGTAGCTTTTGCAAGCAAGCATGTGGCAACTGAGGGACCCTTACAGAAATTCGCAATACATAATTCACATTTTCCTTTAAAGACACATCTAGTGATAGAAAATAATACCATCATGCCCCAAGTCGCATTGCTTTGCAATGGACATAAATTGAATCCAATTTAGATTGAACACGCATAACATTCTCAATATTTTTCTCTTTGGAGATAGCAACTTTACCATCCGGTTATCTTTCCTTTGTTGTTGTCGCCAAAGGTGATATAGGTTTGTGAGGAAGTAGACAATTTAGGATCTGTGAATAAGCTTTTGTCTCTATTCATATGATTAGTGCAACCACTATCCATAATTGATTCAGTACAACCGGAGACATAGTCCTACAGAAGAATTAGTTATTTTTAACCATCCACATCTTGATGGGGGACTCAAAAGAATTTGCTGTACGTGGAACATTAGAGGAATATTCTTGAGGAGCATAAATCTTTTCCTCCGAGATGGGTTAGCATAGTTGAATGAATATGCAAAAAAATTCTTCGCAAAATCATGAACAACATGGTTAGAAGAATAATGTTGATATTCACAGAGGTAAAGTTATTTCACCCCTTCGAGCTATTTGGAGTTTGGACCTGCAAGCTATTCTTCCTTGAGTGAGAGTTCTTTCCATACGGGATTAGAGAAACAGTCACATGGAGTAGTAAAAATATAGAAAAATGGCTTTCACAGAGTAAGAAATACAATCAAAGGAAAAAAATGCTTTCACTGAGTACACCAACTCGGAAAATCAATAATAAGAACAAAAGAAGATGAAAGAGTAAACACAATAAAATATTGTGCGCCACACGGCAAATTGAAGATAAAAAATAAAAAAAATAAAAAATAAAAAATAAATAAAGTAAATTAAATACTTTTGCCAAGTAATCCACTCAATAAAGAAAATCAAACAGAGAAAAGTAAAATGGTAAAATAGTAAAAATGATTTTTCCCAGACACCCACCCGGCAAAGAGAAAAAAAGATATACATAGAGAAGAAAATAAAACATTTAAATAAAAAACTTTTGCACATTACTATCCTTAAATAATAAATAAAGTAAATTAAATACTTTTGCCAAGTAATCCACTCAATAAAGAAAATCAAACAGAGAAAAGTAAAATGGTAAAATAGTAAAAATGATTTTTCCCAGACACCCACCCGGCAAAGAGAAAAAAAGATATACATAGAGAAGAAAATAAAACATTTAAATAAAAAACTTTTGCACATTACTATCCTGCTCAGCAAATAGAAAAATTATAAAATAAACAAAAGAAAGTAAAAGAGCACTATCGGCGCAAAATCTTTGCCAAGTACAGAACTCAGTAAACACTTGACGACGTCGACGTTCCATCAGCTTCGGCCAGTCGGGACACGTGTCCAGCCGTTTGCCGAGTTCTAGGTTTTTGCCTAGAGTTGCACTTGACAAAACGCTCTCTTTGCCGAGCTTTTTGTGTTTGTTGTGTATTTTCCTGTGCACTCGGCTTTTTTCATCATTAGCGAGTGCCCAATAAAATGAACTTGGTAAACAAGCTCTATTATTTGTCTCGGTCCAAAGAAAACGTGATAGTGATGGGTTCTCACTAAGTTGACTAAGCCACGAACTCGATCATCACCCCCACTACACACACAGTCGCACATACTTGATGGCCAGCTGCAACTCCTACCTCTCGTCACCTATAAATACATGCCCAGGCCGCTCACATATACCTCATCTCATATTTGCACACACACTACAGCAACCCATTCAGTTCCTCTTACGCAAAGAATTTCGTACCGATATTCATTCACATTTGCACACACATTAGCTCGATCGATTTTATAGACATGGCTTCCTCGCGTGCCATTATGCTTTCCTTGTTTGTGTTGGCATTGTCGCACTCTGTTGTGCAGGCTAGGATGATGCCAAGTGATCAACCACAGATGCTCTCCGAGAAGCCGATCCGTCCACCTTCATACTCGTCATCTTCAGATTTGCTTCAAGTGTTTATGGCGCCGCCACCGCCAATGCCTGTTACGTTTGCCGGCAACATTCAGATCACCGGTGCCAAGCGTAGGCGTGCTAGCCAGGTCGTTCAGGGGTCGGTTCCGAGCCCCGGCGTCGGCCATCACTAGCTCGTCGACCCTCTAATGAAGTGAATATACAATACGTTCTCTACATTTTACACATATCGATCTATATGAATGGTGCATATGCCGTCCAACATATTGGCTAGCTGTAGCCATATAGATGAGCTACTTAGGTTAAACAAACATATACATGTAACCATGAAAAGCGCATCATGCACTTCAATCGCACGGCCTTGATTTATATCTTTCTTTCCTTTTTTTTTCGAGAATATGCCATGGAAAGGCATACCTGTTTCATATGTATATGTAACGAACATATATACTATCATATATAAATGAATATATATATATATATATATATATATATATTCAATTCTCAACTTGGTTTGCTGTCATTTGGATTGTGTATCACCACTTCTAATGTTTTTCTTGAGGGTACCTTGAGCCAGCTAATTCTGTAGAAAATAAGAAATGTACACGCAATACAGATTGTTGTTTTTAGGAATCTGATAGCACCCAAGCGTTTTGTACGAGCAAATGGCAAATGAAACGTTTTCAGTGGCAAGTTTAGTAATATGAGGATGACAACTTTAGTTGACAAGCATGGAAACTTCGTGCTTCAGTTTATTTTTTGGCAGAAAATTGCCGTGTGTGTCAACTATCTTGTCTTCCTTTCGTCAATAGAATTGCCATAGAAAATGTTCTATTTGTCATTTGCTTATACCTGACGTCAGGTACTTATCATTTTCGTTTTTTCATCATCCATCTTCCCATGCAATCGTCGACTAAATAACCGGACTGAGGTGGTCGTCGATATAAGGTGTCAATTCTTAAACTAACATGTTGTCTCACTGCCAGACATCCATGCAAATATCAATTTTCTCACCATGCATGATTGTCTTAATCAACTCGCGAAAGGAAGACCCTGGGAGCAAATCCTAAGGCTTTATTTGGTACAAGAGTATTTGAGTGGTTTTGGGAGGATTTGGTGAATCCCTACAGAAACCCTTCACATACCACTACTATTTGATACACAGGGATTGATACACAGGGTTTGCAAAATTACTATATTATAATTAAAAATGCAATTTTTACAACTTCAAAATCTCACACAAGAAATGTACTTGCAAAAATGGTGCAACTAGCTTATGCAAAACAACAAACATGCTCATATAATTTGTTACGAGTACTAAACGGTTCAAATGAAAATGGTACATGCATACATGCCATGGTAGAAATGAAAAATATGACACATGCCACGGTCCAAATGAAAAATACAAGATGTTTGATCAACGAAAGTCAACGGTTCATCACAACATAAACACACATTTGATCGGCGGACGCTCCGAGACATGTGTGCGGGCGACACAGTACGGAGGACTTTTGGCAACAAAGTGTGGTTGCCCGTCTTCCACGAGATCATGTCCCTATAAAAAACAGACCTGATTTTAAATTTTGCATAATGTACCATACTATATCTTAAATCTGATCCGAGCAACAACTAGCTCATGCATACATGTAAACATCACTTGCATCAAATCTTGTTAACAGTAAAACATGAGAGAATATCAAAGAAACAATTATATAGTGCAATTGATGGGAGGAAGTTGTACTCTACTACATATCATATATGTACGACAAAAACACAATCATTGTTAATTCATACAAAGATGATCTAGATAAATCACATGTATCATCTTATGAATCCATCATGCCACTGGTCATACAAACATGAACTTGTACTAATGCCACTGATCATATAGACAAATATACTATATATGTAGCTGAAACTGTAACTAACTAATTAATTTGGCATGAAGTAGTAACACAGAATGTGTGATCTGCCTAGCGGCATCTTTGTGGGATTTTTTGTGGGTCAGCGCAACGTTGTTGTGGGATGGCCCGTCCACCTTGTAGCCCGAGGCGTGAGCAACAACCAATATGATCAGTTTTAAGTTTATCGCTCGAACCTTATGTTGTGTGTGGTTGCTTCTTTCTTGTAGAATCGCCAGCTAGCTAGCGGTGTAATTAAGCTGTACTATGTAGGAAAAATCAAGGAAGTACTAAGTACCCTTCTGGTTTTCAAAACAGAGAGAAGTACTAGTGATAACACTAGGTTCAGACTTCACAACATAGACCACAGGAGCAAGAACAACAATCTTAGTTTTAATGAAGTGGAGCCAATTGTCAAAAGAGATTGGCTTGTACATACCTCGAGGCAACTCTGCCATTGCGCTCTGAAGGAACACCGCGACGCTATCTTCATCTTCGACGGTGGAATTTAGGAAAATCTCATGGTTCTCAGCATTTTTGAATACCTTGTAGGCAGCGGTTCTTTGAGCATGTGGGATGCTCTCCATCTTGTGCAGAACAGCAATGCACTTGCTAATGGAGAACTCTTGGGCATTTTTTTACCCTGCCAACAGAGCAGACTCCTCCTTCGTTTGCTTCCGTTTGATCTTCATATAGTGTCCCATCATTTCCACCATTGGATCATCGTGCTTCTTCTTCTTCTTGGGATCCTTCACTAGCTTCTTTTTGAACCACTAGGAGCACATGTTCGAGTAGTATCACTTTGAGTACCATCTCTTGGACCATCACTTTGATAAGCATCTCTTGGACCATCACTTTGAGCAGCATCTCTTGGATCATCATACATAGTTTCAACTTTTTCCACCATTGCATGCAAACTAGGTAAATTGAAAACTTGGTTCTTGAGTAGTATCATGTGGTAGGCACCCCATAAACCCTTTTCACTTTGGCTGCGGGATACGATATTTTATTTTTGATATGCTTTTAGTAGACGGGGTTAGTTGAGTGTTTATCATGAGTGTTGTGAGAATTAATTTATGATCAACACCTCAAGATTTTCAAGACCTCATGATACAATATAGCTCTGGGTGGAAATTGGTTAAATGGCACCCTGTAGGACTCAGCGATAGCCTAGGTGTTGCTGGAGAAGTGACATTATTCACGCAGAAAGTTCCACCCAAGCATGAAGAGATGGATGGATACTTCAAGACCCAAGGCTTACCTGCACATCCACAAGCCATCATGGGCTCTAGCTTAGTTGGACATCGTGGCGACTCTCGACGAACGGTGCTACGAGATGTAGAAGAATGGTAGGATTGGATGGGCAGCGACAGTGGCTCATATGAACCCTTTGGAAGACCATGTTTTGATCATCCAGTTCTCATACACCATGCACTGTGAGGATTTCAACTGAGGCGATCGAATCTTTTGGGGAAAGTGTGCAAGACTCTGCAGAGTACCAAACCTAATCGATTGGCCATGTCCACGGTTATGGGCAACTTGAACCAAAGGAACTGAAACTATATGGAACTCTCGGCATAAATAATCTTAATGATGTGGGTATTATTATTAACTTGGGTATGAGAAATGGTTGGTGGAACCTTCTCATTAAAGAACCAACATTGTAGTAATAATTTTTTGCTTTTGCCCCCTTTGTTGTGGGAAAAATTGTGTTTCGCTAGACTTCAACTTATAGCCCCACCTGTAATATATGCATATAGTATAGATGGTATTTTTTGACCCCTTCTATTTTTTGACTTGCCGGCATATTCAATGTGCTGACCTACACGGCCGCAACGTGTCATGTTGCAGAGTACTTTTCTGACCAGGAGTGAGGACACGTTGTACGCTTGGTGATATGCCCTTGGAGTCGGATGGACTCGCTGGCGTCTACGTCTTCCGCATTAGTTTTATCTCATGAGTTAGCCATCGGCCAAATTTATTGTAATAAAGACTCTATATGAGATTCGTTTAATAAAGTGGTTGTGATTTCACTTTCATATATACATTGATGTACTGTGTGTGTACCAAAATGATCTTGGGATGGTATGGAAACACCAGAGACTTGACCGTTTCAGGTCGGGTCTCTACAGGTAGACTACTCACACATTACCATGTGAGCAGCAAGGATGATGTAGAGGCCATCCATGCTCAATCCCTCCTCCGACAGGGCACTGGAACCGGGCTCCAAATGGGCACACGGTGCAACAGAAACTTGTGGCGGCGGAAAAAGTGTTTTTGGAGCTCCCCTAGGGTTTTCAAAATATATGAGAATCTATAGGCCATAGAATGAGGTCGGGAGATGAGGGAGTGTCCCACAAGCTAACATGGCGCAACAACCCCCTAGGCACGCCCTGTTGGCTTGTGGGGCCCTCGTGTGGCCCCAGTCTTCTCTTGAAGCTTCCAGTTCTTCTTTTGGTCCAGAAAAAATCATCAAAAAGTTTTGTAGTACTTGGATTCCATTTGGTATTGTAAACCTGAAAAGCCAAAAACATGAAGAAAAACAGTAATTGGCACTTGGCACCGGGTTAATAGGTTAGTGCTAAAAAATTATATGAATCCGCAAATAAATGCCCAAAAAGTATCCTAGAATGATAATATTATAGGATGGAATAATAAAAATGTATAGATATGTTAGAGACGTATCATCATCCCCAAGCTTAATCCATGCTCTTCCTCAAGTAGGTAACTGATAAAAACAAAAGTTTAGATGTGACATGCTACCCGGCATGTAATATTGTGTAGGTATGATCATTGAGAAATGATGAATTAACAAACATCAACATAGTAATATGCGTGAACATAGGTAACATAATCATCGACGTTCAGAATATACGATCCTAGAAGAATGTTTACCCCCCCCCCCCCATTCATTTTCTCATATTAGCATGGCATGGCTCCATATTCACAACATAAATACAAATGTCAAGCACCACGGTGTTAATCCAGGAATTTGGATAGTACTTTTTAACGGGCTTCAGCTTTTTATTACTCACTCAATACATGAGCGTCAACCATGGACATAGCATATAGGTGGAACATAATATGGTAGTATGCTTCAAAAGGGGTAAAAATGGAGAAGAAAGTCTCGCATCAACTCGACATATCAATGAGCTATGGAGATACCTATTAATAGATATCAATGTGAGCAGTAGGGATTTCCATACAGCGGATGCAATAGATCAGTAAGTGTATGAAAGCTCGACTGAAGCTAAGTGGGTGTGCATCCAACTTCCTTGCTCATGAAGACCTCTATGAGGAAGTCCGTCATCGGAATATAGAAGCCAAGTTCTATAATGAAAAATTCCCACTAGCATATGGAAGTGAAAAATCATGAGACTCTCTATATGAAAACATGGTGCCACTTTGAGGCACAAGTGTGGAAAAGGAGGTAGTAGCACTGTCCCTTCTCTCTTTTCTCTCATTTTTCCTCTTCTTTTTATCTTTTCCCCTTTTTATTTTTTTCTTTCTTTACTTTTCTCTTTTTTTGTATGCAGTCTCATCACGACTTGTGGGTGAATCATTGTCTCCGTCATCCTTTAATGACTGAGATAGTTCGCTAATAATGAATGTCATCACACTTCTATTACTTACAACTCGATATGAAAAACTGCTAAACAATATGACTCTATAAGAATGCCTCTAGCGGTGTACTAGAATGTGCAATGATCTAGCGTAGCAAGGATATAAAAAATAGACAAGCCATGGAAATATCATGCTAGCTATCTTACGATGATGCAAAGCAATATGACAATGAACCTACTAGTCATATGATGTGACGGTGGAAGTTGCATGGCAATATATCTCGGAATGGCTATGGAAATGCCATGATAGGTAGGTATGGTGGTTGTTTTGACTAATATATAAGGTGGCTTATGTGCAACTGAGTGTATCATGTCGCGGGGTTTGGATGCACCGACAAAGATCGCACCAATCCACGAGGTGAGACTGGGCAATAGACGGTACTGAAGAGGACAACAAATATGAGGTGGTGATAGTGCATACATCCATGGTTTCACATTTGTCATAAAGAACTCACATACTTATCCCAAGGTTTTATTAGCTCTCTCGAAGCAAAGTACTACTCGCATGCCCCTAGGGGGAAGGTTGGGAGGAGTTAACCATCGCGCGCCCCCGACCTAATCAACACATGATTTCAACGAGGAATAAGGATGCTCACACATCATCACCATGGCATAACCAGTATTTACGTGAACAGCAAATTAACATACTTGAACTATTGATATTTTTACTAACCAACAAACACGCACTCACACCTTTCATATTACCACATCAATATCATTAACCCACAATTTCTCTTTTATGTGCTACATGTGGTTTTGATTATGCACTCCTTGAATACCGACTAGTCTTATAACCCATGCAAATTACCATCCCTATTTATTAACTCTCAAACAAATTTAAGTTAAGAATGAGAGTGCAATTATTTCTATAAAATATATATGCCAGTGTGCTTTAAAAAGATATACGTGAAGTACTAGAGCAACTGCTTAGCTCAAAACATATAAGTGAAGCACATAGAGTATTCTATCAAATCATGGTGAACATGTGTCTCTCTCAAGTGAGTGTGTCCAGAAAACAGATATTGTGGAAAATAAAAATAAAACAACCTAAGATACATGACACTCCAAGCAAAACTCATATCATGAGATGAATAAAAATATATCTCCAAGTGACATACCGATGGATTGAGACGAAAGAGGGGATGCCTTCCGAGGCATCGTCAAGCTTAGACGCTTGAGTCTTCCTAGAATTTGACTGAGGGTGCCTTAGGCATCCCAAAGCTTAGGCTCTTGCCGCTCCTTATTCCTTCATCCATTGTGATAACACCCAAAACTTGAAAACTCCAGCGCACAAAACTCAACATAAAACTTGTGAAATCCGTTAGTAGGATAGGCGAACCATAAACATCAGGTACTGTTATAAATTTATTCATATTTTATTATTACATAAGGTATTGTACCTATATAATCCATAGCATCATCAAACAAAAAGCAAACTATGCAAGCAAAAACAGAATCTATCTAAAATAGAACAGTCTGTAGTGATCAGCAAAGGCACCCTACTTCTGTAACTCCAAAAATTCTGAACAATTAGGATGGCCTTAGGAATTTGTATAAAAATACTGTGTAAAAATCAGGTCAAAAGACGTTCCAGTAAAATCAGATAAATTATGCACTTGACGCAAAAGTTTATGTTCTTGCATTATATCAATTCTACTTATCATTCAAATCATCATAAAGGCTTTACTTGGCACAAACACTAATTTAAACATACAAAAACACAATAATTACATTATAAATAATCATATTATCTCACAAAAACAGAAAGTAGAACAAGAAAAATAAGATAACTATTGGGTTGCCAACCAGCAAGTGATATTGTTTTACGCCCCTAGCTAGGCATAATGCATACGATCAAGTGTTGTCATCTTTGACACTCCACCCATAAGTAGACCTAATGATTTATTCATAAGTTGGTTTAATTTTTTCCCTATGGAAGTGTTCCATCCTTTTCTTTAATGGTAATTGGAACCTTGTGTTTTCCTATTTCATATCAGTAATTGCACATATAGTTCGTAGAAAAGGTCTCCCAAGTATTATTGGACAAGATGTGTTGCATTAAATATCAAGAACTATGAAATATACACACACATAATTACTATTACCAAGTATGAGAACTTCATTTATTATTACCAAGGGTTTCTTGATAGTAGAGTCCGCAAGATGTAAATTAAGGGAACACTCATGTATAATAGTGAGACCAAGTACATCACATAAAGATTTAGGTATATTTGAAACAATGGCACCTAGGTCACACAAATCATTTCATTCATATTCTTTGAGCTTAATTTTAATGGTAGGTTCCCATTCATCATGCAACTTTCAAGGAATAGAGACTTCTAGCTCTAGTTTCTCATTGTAGGCTTTTATCATTGCTTCTACTATATGTTTAGCAAAAGCTTTATTTTGTTCATAAGAATTGGGTGAGTTAATAATGGATTGCAACAAGTGAATACATTCTACTAAAGAGAAACTTTCACAATTAAAGTCCTTGTAATCCAAAATAGTGGGTACATCACTATTTAAAGTTTTGATCTCTCCAAACCCATTGTTTTTCAATTTTAGCATTAGAATCATCACCCTCCAAGAAAATGGGATGCCTTTGATGTCTACCTCACAACTTTATTCTTGTAGACTCGTGTTGGGCCTCCAAGCACAAATTTTTATAGGATAGTAGCAATTTTGCCTCAAGTGGATGACCTAAGGTTTATCAACCCGTGGGAGGTGTAAGATGAAGATGGTCTCTCTCAAACAACCCTGCAATCAAATACAAGAAATCTCTTGTGTCCCCAACACACCCAATACAATGGAAAATTGTATAGGTGCACTAATTTGGCGAAGATATGGTGATACAAGTGCAATATGGATGATAGATATAGGTTTTTGCAATAGTAAAAATAAAAATAGCAAGGTAGCAAGTAACACAAGTGAGCACAAATGGTATTCTAATGCTTGAAAATAAGGCCTAGGGTCCATACTTTCGCTGGTGCAATCTCTCAACAATGCTAATATAATTGGATCACACAACCATCCCTCAACGTGCAACGAAGAATCACTCCAATGTTCTTATCTAGCGGAGAACATAAGAGGAAATTGTTTATAGGCTACGAAAGCACCTTAAAGTTATCCTTTCCGATCGATCTATCCAAGAGTTCGTACTAAATTAACACCAAGTTATCCTTTCTGATCGATCTATCTAAAAGTTCGTACTAGAATAACACCATATGATACGCATCAACCAACTCTAATGTCTCCTAGATACTCCATTGTCACCACAAGTATCCATGTGTTAATTATACGATACACATCAAAAAAATTCACATTCATAATACTCAATCCAACACAAAGAACCTCAATGAGTGCCCCAAGATTTCTATCGGAGAACAAGGTATGAAAACGTGCAATCAACCCCTATGCATAGATCCCCAAGGTCACCGGAATCCGCAAGTTGACGCCATAGCATACATCAAGTGAATCACTTGAATACCCCCAATTTCACTGTGGGTATCCACATGCAAGACATACATCAACTGCTCTCTAATCCATAAAAGTATTCAATCCGATAATAACAAAATCTCAAAGGGAAAACTCAATTCATCAAAACAATATAGAGAGGGGAAAACACCATATGATCCAACTATATTAACAAAGCCCGTGATACATCAAGATCGTGCCATCTCAAGAACACGAGAGAGGGATAGAGAAAGAGAGAGAGAGAGAGAGAGAGATTGAACACATAGCTACTGGTACAAACCATAAGGGTGGACTACTCCCTCCTCATCATGGCCCCCATAGGGATGATGAGGATGGAACTGGAAATGATCTACCCTCTCCGGTACAGTACTGGAACGCCTCCAGATTGGTTTTGTGTTGATATAGAGAGTTACGGTGGCGAAACGAGTAGTCTTGGGTTATTTCTGGTGGTTTCTGAATATGTAGGATTTTTTAGTGTCGGTTTCACGCGAAGATGGGCCACGATGAGAGCACAAGACACCAGGGCACGCCGGAGGGGCCTGGCGTGCCCTGGTGGGTTGTGCACACCTCGTGGCTCTTCTGGCCCTCCAGTGAAGCTTATAGTGCCTCTTTTGTTCCAAAACAAATCGTCAAATTTTGTTGTTGCATTTGGAGAACTTTCATTTCTGCACAAAAAATAATACCACGGTAGTTTTGCTGAAAACATTGTCAGTCCAGTTTAGTTCTAAATAAATTATGAAAAGTGCATCAAAACCATATAAAAGTATTGTAAACATATGTGAATATGGCATGAATACTTCATAAATTATCGATACGTTGGAGACGTATCATCCTTCTAGCTAAATTTGACTCATCTCTAGTCCCTTTATCATCAATTTTCAGATTGATAAACAAATATTCAATGGGAGAAGTACCAACCATTTTAAGATCTTAATTGTGATTACAATAAAAATGGGTGGAAGATCCTTTTCTAAGAATTCACGTTTGGCTCTCAACCTCACGGTCCTCTACTTACTCCCACTAATAGATATTTTGATGGATTAATGGACTCATTGATATCATTTTTTGGTGGTAATTTTTTGATTCTAAATGTTTCCACATCAAGAGCAATTCTATCCATGTTCCTAGCCAAATCATCAACTGTATGCAACTTTTCCTCTACCATAGTATTAAAAATAGTTTGAGAACTAATGAATTAATTAATGGTAGCATCAATATCAGTACGTATCCTATTGTTATTATTTGATGAATTTTCATAGGAATTACCATAAGAGTTGCCATAGTTGTTAGAGGAATTACCGGGGTATGGTCTAGTGTTGAAATCACCTCTATAAGCATTATTGTTGAAATTATTTTGAGAGATCAAATTGACATACATAGGATTAATATTTTTCTCAATCAAAGTAGACAAATTCATATCACTGGGATCAACATGAGCATTTTTACTAGCAACCATATCAATAACAACATCCACTTTTTCACTCAAATTAGCGATTTCCTAAACATAATTTACCTTCTTACCAGTTGGAGATCATTCGGTATGCCACTGAGAATAGTTCGTCATGATGTTATCCAGTAGTTTGGTGGCCTTTCCTAATGTCACATCCATGAAGATACCACCCGCAGCAGAATCTATAAAATTTCTAGATACAAAGTTTAGTCCGGCATAGAAATTTTGGATAATCATCCACAAATTCAAACCATGAGTAGGGCAAATTTTAATCATCACTTCATAATCTCCCAAGCTTGTGCAACATGTTCTTGGTCATGTTGCTTGAAATTCATAATTTGATTCCTAAGGGAGATGATCGTAGTAGGAGGAAAATACTTGGTAATTAAAGCATCTTTACATTTATCCCATGTTCCAATACTACATGGTAAAGATGAGAACCAAGATTTAGCTTTATCTCGTAAAGAAAAAGAAAATAATTTTAATTTTACCACATCATTATCCATGTAATTTTTCTTTTGCATATCACATAATACAACAAAGTTATTAAGATGAGGAGCAGGATCCTCATTAGGACTTCCCGAAAATTGTTCTTTCGTCACAAGATTCAACAATGCAACATTTATATCATAAAACTCCACACTAGTGGTGGGTGGTATAGGAGTAGTAATAAAATCATTATTATTAGTATTTTATAAGTCACACAACTTAGTGTTATCTTTAGACATGGTGACCGAACAAGCAAAGTGACAAGCAAAACAAGTAAACTAGCAAAGGTAAATATTTTTGTATTTTTGATTTTTATAGAAAGCAAAATATAACAACAAATAAAAATTAGAACAAGTGAATGGTAATATTTTAGAAGGTACTTGATAGTAAGTTGATGATACTCCCAAGCAACGGTGCTAGAAATCCTTCCTGATACTTGTGATATGTGTTGGGTTTTTTTCTCGAAGAGGAGGGGATGATGCAACATGGTATAGGTAAGTATTTCCCTCAGTGTAAATGATAATTTAATAAATATAAAGCGTAAAATAAATAATAAGTAAATAATGACGGCAAGTAAAGAATAGAGTTTGTAAATATATAAGTGAATAGACCCGGTGGCCATAGTGTTCTCTAGTGGCATCACTCTCGAAGAAAGCATACAATGGGTAAACAAATTATAGTTGGGAAATTGATATAAAATTTCATAGTTATGAAATATTTATTCATGGCAATGATTATGTGTGTATAGGCATCACATCCGTAAGAAAGTAGACTGACTCCTGCCTGCATCTACTACTACTACTCCACACATTGACCGCTATCCAACATGCATCTAGAGTATTAAATAAAACAGAGTAATGCTTGGAGAACAATGACATGATGTAGACAAAGAAAAATCAATTAATATGAATCAACCCCATAGTTTTATCCTCGGTGGAAGCAATACAAATATGTGGCATGTCTCTTTCTATCACTGGGATTGAGCACCGCAAGATTGAACCCACTACAACGCACACCTATCACAGAAGATACATCAATCTAGTTGGCGAAACCAAATCAATAGATAAGGGAGATTTAAGAAGCTATTATAATCATGTAAATAAGAATCATAAATAACTATAGAGAAGACACAAGTCTTTATAATGAATAATCTAACCACAAAGCTGTTGGGGAACGTTGCATGGGAAACAAAAAAAATCCTATGCACACACAAGATATATCCATGGTGATGAGCATCTACGAGAGGAAGAGTGCATCTACACACCCTTGTAGATATCTAAGAGGGAAGCATTAAGAAACACGGTTGATGTAGTCTTCACGATCCAAATGGCTAGCTGTCCCGCGATCCGATCACGATCCGTCCTGCGATCCAATCATGATCTGTCCCGCGATCCAATCACGGTCCTTCCGATCTAGCGCTGAACGGACGACACCTCCAAGTTCACCACATGTACAGCTCGATGACGATCCCCACCTCCTTGATCCAACAAGCAAGGGTGGAGAGGTAGATGAGTTCTCCGGCAGCACAACGGCGTGGTGGCGGTGGTGGTGAACTAATCTGGCAGGGCTTCGCCGAACTAATCTAGAGGAGAAACGATCTACAGGAAGAAGTGGGCGGCACGTGGCTATTAGGGTTTGGGCTGCCCTCAAATCCTCTAGTATATATAGGAGGAAGGGAGGGGACGAGGCAGCCTCAAACCCTCCACGAGGAGGATTTGGCCTAACCTAGGGGGACGAGTCATCCCCCAACTAGGATTCCTCCTCCCACAAGGGAGGTGGAGTCCTGGGAGGACTCCCCACTTGGTGAAAGCACATTTGCTCCCTTGTTGATTTTAGTAATTAATAACAATATACATGTCACTGAACTAATATTTCCACTAAGCATGTTTCGGGAAAGGTACAATTATGGGTTGGCAAAAAGATTTTGGAATACCCCAAGATGCAAGGAAATCGATTGACAAAGCTTCAAGCAAGAGGACTCTACATTTTACTTTGTGAGAAATCACTTTGAGTCCATAGGAAAGCCAATACTATTAAAAGGGGGTAAGGTACTGTTGGTGAACAAATGCTCATACGTGCACAAGTGATAGTCACCACATTCATCCACAAGCTCTTCCACAAAAGTCTATCCAAAGCCAAATATCCAAAATCAGTCCAACCAACACTTTCCACTCGGTGTCACCGATTCTCAGCCTCAGACAGGCTCAGCCGAACCCTAGCCATTCGGTGCAACCGATTATGTTACGGTGCCATCGAGTTTGGGTTGCCAACTTCCTATTATGCAAATTCAAAAAATCGGTCCCACCGAGTTTGTTGAATCGGTGTCACCGAGTTTGGCAATCTCACCGTTGGTGACCTCACCGGTGCAACCGAGTGTTATATATCGGTTTCACCGAGATTCAAAAGTTGCTACCTTGGATGCAACTCGGTACCACCAAGATTAACACACTGGTGTCACCGAGTCTGATTTATTAGGTGTAACGGTTCGATTTTTGGAAATGCCTATATATACCCCTCCACCACCACCTACTCGAAAGAGAAGCACTCACAACAGATCCCTACCTATCCTATTATATTTTCTGACAGAGAGACACCTACTAATGTGTTGAGATCATGCCATTCCATTCCAACCATATGAATCTTGATCTCTAGCCTACCCAAGTTGCTTTCCACCCAATCAATCTCTTCCACCAAAGCCAAATCTATGAGAGAGTGATTGTGTGTTGAGGAGTCTATCATCTTGAAGCACAAGAG
Organism: Hordeum marinum; assembly: GCA_022496015.1. Classification (NCBI taxonomy): domain Eukaryota; kingdom Viridiplantae; phylum Streptophyta; class Magnoliopsida; order Poales; family Poaceae; genus Hordeum; species Hordeum marinum. The sequence goes on from CM039672.1 coordinate 116,249,454, forward strand.
CAAGGAGTTCATCAACATTATTGATCCTATTACCTTTTGGAGGGTGGTGCCTCCTAGATTGGTTAGGTGTCTCTTGGGAGCCTCCTACTTCATGTTGTGGAGTGAACCAAGAAGATTGTAAGGGCAAGGAGATCGCCTACTTCGTGAAGATCTACCCCGAGTTAGGCTAGTCCTCCATGGACAGAAGCCATCATGGTATAGTCAAGGTTGCTTCTTCGTGGAACCCTCCATGGGTAGAGCCCTCCGTGGACTCTCACGGCCATTACCCTCCGTGGGTTGAAGACTCCATAAACGTGGACGTACGATAGCACCACCTATCGGAACCACGGGAAAAAATCATCGTGTCTTCAATTGCGTTTGATCCTCCTACCCTTCCTTTACTTACATGCTTGTCTTTACTTTCCGATGCAATACTCCTAGACATGCATGTGTAGGGTGTAATTTACTTACTATGAATGCTAAAATCTGCTAACACTTAAAATTGGGAAGTAGTAGATTTTTAATTGGTCAAGTAGTCTAATCACCCCCCTCTAGACCTACTTTCGATCCTACACTTGGCCCTCCTCTCTCCTCTTCGCATGGCCCCTTCGGGGCTGGCTTGTCCAGCCCACTAAGGGCTGGTGCGCCACCCTAAGGCCCATGTGTTCCCCTAGTGTGGGTGGCCCCTCCCGATGGACCCTCGGAACCCTTCCGACACCCCCCGGTACACTACCGATGATGCCCGAACTTTTTCTGATGACCAAAATGGGACTTCCTATATATCGATCCTTACCTACGGACCATTCCAAAGACCCTCGTGATGTCCGAGATCTCATCCGGAACTCCGAACAGCCTTTGGTCACCACCATGCATAACTCAATACTACTGAAACGTCATGGAACGTTAAGTGTGTAGACCCCGCGGGTTTGAGAACTATGTAGACATGACCGAGACACATCTACGGTCAATAACCAGTAGCGGGACCTCGATGCCCATATTGGTTCCTACATATTCTACAAAGATCTTTATTAGTTGAACCCCTATGTCAAGCATTCAATTAATCTCGTATGTTGTTCCCTCTGTTCCTTGGTATATTACTTTCCCGAAATTCTATCGTCGGTATCTCTATACCTAGTTCAATCTCGTTTGTGGCAAGTCTCTTTACTATTTCCATAATACAAGATCCCGTGGCTAACTCTTTAGTCACTTTGCTTGTAAGGCTCATTATGATGTTATATTACTGAGTGGGCCCTAAGATACCTCTCCGTCACACGGAGTAACAAATCCCAGTCTTGATCCATGCCAACCCAACAGACACCCTCGGAGATACCTGTAGAGCACCTTTATAGTCACCCAGTTATGTTGCGATGTTTGATACACACAAGGTACTCCTCCAGTGTCAGTGAGTTGCATGATATCATGGTCATAGGAACATATACTTGACTTGCAAAAAACTATAGCAATAAACTGACACAATCATATGCTATGTTTATAGTTTGGGTCTTCTCCATCACATCATTCTCCTAATGATGTGATCCCGTTATCAAATGACATCTCATGTCCATGGCTAGGAAACCTTGACAATCTTTGATCAATCAGCTAGTCTATTAGAGGCATACTAGGGACATGGTGTTGTCTATGTATCCACACATGTATCTGAGTTTCCGATCAATACAATTCTAGCATGGATAATAAACGATTATCATGAACAAGTAAATATGATAATAACTAATTAGTTATTGCCTCTAGGGCATATTGCTAACAGTCTCCCACTTAGACTAGAGTCAATAATCTATCTCACATCGCTATGTGATTTACATTGTTATGAATCTCACACCCAATGAGTTCTGGGGTTCGATCATGTTTTGCATGTGAAATAGGTTTTAGTCAACGGGTCTGCGACATTCAGATCCGTGTGTACTTTGAAAATATCTATGTCATACTGTAGATACTGCTACCACACTCGACTTGGAGCTATTCCAAATGGCGGCTCCATTATACGTATCCGGATTGCTACTAAGAGTCATCCGGATTGGTGTTAAAGCTTGCCTCGACGTAACCCTTTACAATGAACTCTTTATCACCTCCATAATCGAGAAATATTTCCTTAGTCCTCTAGTTACTAAGGATAATTTTGACCGATGTCCAGTGATCCACTCCCGAGTCACTCTTGTACCCCTTGACAGACTCATGGCAAGGCACACACATGTGAAGTACACAACATGGCATACTATATGGAGCCTATGGCTAAGGCATAGGGGACTACCTTCATCATTTCTCTTTCTTCTGTCATGGTCGAGCTTTGAGTCTTTCTCAACTTCACACCTTAGAAATCAGGCAAGAACTCCTTCTTTGATTGATCCATTTTGAACTCTTTCAAAATCTTGTCAAGGTATGTACTCATTGGAAGTCTCATCAAGCGGCTTGATCTATCTCTATAGATCTTGATGCCCACCATTTAAGTAGCTTTATCCAGGTCTTCTTTTGAAAAACTCCTTTCAAACAACCCTTTATGCTTTCCAGGAATTCTATATTATTTTCGATCAACAATATGTCATCCACATATACTTATCTAAAATTCTATAGTGCTCCCACTCACTTTGTTGCAAATACAAGTTTCTCATAAACTTTGTGTAAACCCAAAAAGCTTTGATCACCTAATCAAAGCATATATTTCAACTCTGAGATGCTTTCTCATGTCCATAGAAGGATCACTGAATCTTGCATACCTTTTAGCATCCTTACGACTGACAAAACCTTCTAGTTGTATCACGTACAACCTTTCCTCAAGTGAACCGTTAAGGAAACAATGTTTTGACATCCATCTACAAGATTTCATAATCAGTAATTGCTAACATAATTCCAACAGACTTTAGCATCGCTACGGATGAAAAGTCTCATCATAGTCAACTCCTTGAACTTGTCGGAAACTTCTTTGCGGCAAGTCGAGCTTTATAAAATGGTGAGATTCACCATCAGTGTCTGTCTTGTTCTTAAAGGTCCATTTGTACTTAATAGCATGCCGTTCAATGGGCAAGTCTAACAAAGTCCATACTTAGTTTTCCTACATGGATCCTTTCGTGGATTTCATGGCTCCTCGCCATTTGTTGGAATCCGGGCCCACCATTGCTTCTTCATAGCTCGTAGGTTCACTATTGTGTAACAACATGACATCCAAGACAGGATTGACGTACTACTCAGGGGAGGTACGAGTCCTTGTCGACCTACGAGGTTTGGTAGTAACTTGATTGGAAGCTTCAAGATCATCATCATTTGCTTCCTCTTCACTTGGTGTAGGCATAGCAGAAATATCTTTCTATGTCGTGCTACCATCCAACTGAAGTGAGGGTTCAACAACCTCATCAAGTTCTACTTTCCTCCCACTCAATTCTTTCGAGAGAAACTCTTTCTCGAGAAAGGACCTGTTTTAGCAACAAACACTTTGCTCTGGATTTGGGATAGAAGTTATACCCAACTTATTCCTTAGGGTATCTTATGAAGATGCACTTTTCTGCTTTGGGTTGGGGCTTATCAGACATAAGCGTCGCATTCCTAAACTCTGAGAAATGACAGCTTAGGTTTCTGCCAAACCATAATTCATAGGGTGTCATCTCAACGAATTTTGGACCGTGCCCTATCTATACTGAATGTAGTCGTCTCTAATGCATAACCCAAAATGATAGTGCAAAAACGATAAGAGACATCATAGTACGCACCATACTTAATAGATCACGACTACGACGTTTGGAAACACCATCACACTATGGTGTTCCAGGTGGCATGAGTTGTGAAACAACTTCCACATTGTCTTAAGTTGTATACCAAACTCATAAGTCAGGTATTTACCTCCACGATCATATCGTAGACATTTTATCTTCTTGTCACGATGACCTCAAACTTCACTCTGAATTTGCTTGAACTTTTCAAACGTTTCAGACATGCATTTCACCAAGTAAATATGCCCATAAATACTCAAATCATCAGTGAAGGTAAGAAAATAACAATATCCACCGCACGCTTCAATACTCATTGGACCGCAAACATCAACATGTATCATTTCGAATAAGTCACTTGCCCGCTCCATCATATCGGAAAACGGGGTCTTAGTCATCCTGCCCAATAGGCATGGTCTGCATATCTCAACCGTTCGAAATCGAATGAGTCCTATTGGGGATATAACCCCGTGGTAAGACCCGCCCAGGAGGGGCGGGTTATACTTTGCGGCTCATAATCAAGATCCTAGAAGTGGGTTGGAAGATGAAGGCCACGCCCGTGGCGGCTTCATAGATGGGCCAAGACGAAGGCCCAAAGATAGAAGATAGTGTGAGACCCGGGCGGTTAAGCCACCCGGAGGCGGCTTGCCCAAGGAGGCAAGGCGACTTAGAGACAGGATTGAGTACATTGTATGAGTCGGTTTGAGACTCGTGTAACCTAGGGCCTCGACCTCTCATATAAAGGCGAGACCTTGGGGCAGCTTAGACAGAAACCAATCAATCGAGAGCTAGGTCAAGTGTACACGCTCCCTTGTAATCGATACTCCAATCAATACAACACAAAGCAGGACGTAGGCTTTTACCTCTTCTCGAGGGGACGAACCTGGGTAAACCTGTGTCTTTTGTCTCGATCAACCCCTTTGAGACCATCACCTTAGCGATGGCCTCAAGCCTAAGTCTTGACATCTGCCATGATAAAAGCATGACAGTTGGCACCCACCGTGGGGCTAGCGCGCGGTGGTGTTGAGTTCTCGAGGGGCTCTCTCCCAGCGATTGAAGGATATGTCGTCGACCTGATGACGAAGAGTCGCCGTGGAAAGCTCTACATCGATGACGCGGGATGGGGACCGGAGGCTGACTCAATCGAGTACGGGCACCGGGTTCTCTTTGGCAAGATGCACATATTCATTGTCAAGATCGATGGATCTACGCCCGGGCCGGACGTCTGCACCGACCTCATCGAGCTGGCCCGGCGTGCGCAACCAGCCCGTGTTCAACCCGGGCGAAGAAGCGTTTTCATCGGCTTCACGCAAGGCAAGGAAGACTCCGTGTCAGGAGGGGAAACTTTGGCTTTTTCAGATGAAGGATCCTCCATTGAAGATGCAGAGTCAATCTACCAGCTTCATTATGGCGGGCTCAGGGGCTATGCCGATGGTCACAGTATTCCGGAGCCTTATAACCCGCCTAGTCGATCCGCCGTATTCATGGTAGGCCCGACGTCGGTTTTCAACAACACAACATCCGGGGTAGCATCGGTAGCCGCCATGCCCGAGGCAGGGCCTCCTAAGCTGCCATCCCAGGTCCTACTAGAATTAATGGATGAGCTAACGGCCCTGATGGCCACTGAGGTACCTACTGGGAATCAGGCGGAACGCAATGCAGAAATTACCCGGATAAAGGGACTCATGGCTCAGGCCCAAGAGGATATCAATGCATTGCAAGTCCATATGAACGCTGAGTCGGAACATCTGAGGGCTGAGGCCCTCCATTTTAGCTTAGACCAGCTTAGGAGGTGGTTCTTCGGAGAAGGGCTCAAGTCGGCCTCCCTATTCAACCTCGAAACCTCTTCAGTACTCCTGGAGCGGGACCGAGCACGTCGCTGGTTGTAACCTGAGCTGCTGAGGCGCCACGGCAGCAAGACCCGCCCTAGAGATACCAGACCCCGCCGAGGCACCTTGTGACACCACTTGACTATTATTCTAACCCGATGGAGAACATTGTGGCGGTGGATGCCAGGCTCGATGCACTCCCCTTCGCCGAAGGGATGTCATTTGCTGAGGAAGAATGAAACGCCATTAATTTGTTGTAGACAATAGTGGCTCAAGAGGAAAGGTACACATACAGCCGGGGCCGGGTGCACTCCACGCCCATCCCTAGCCATAGCTACAACCGGCGCTTAGAATCGTCAGCAGTGTCCAGTAGCGGACAACGACGTAACCTGCCTGGTGATGACTTGCCACGAGTCGATGCTCAGAAGATCATGGACAGGGGGCGGCCCAAGCGAGGGTTAACACTAGTGACAGACTACCCAGCGAACCCTGAGTTAACCCCGATGACTCCTTCCGCTTCAATAGGGGCTGACGCTTCATCTAGGGAAGTGGGTGTGCCTTGCCTGATGGCGGCTCTATGGAGTGAGCGTCTTCCCAAGGACTTTAAGGGGTTGCTTTAGGTGCCTAATTATATGGCCGATTTTCCCCTGAGGCTTGGATTGATAGTTACGAGCTTGCCATGGAGATGTTGGACGTTAGTGAGGCGGTTTGTGCAAAATAATTTATCATGATGCTGGAAGGATCGGCTCGCACTTGGTTGAAGGGTTTGCCTCCCAATACCATCAAGTCTTGGATCGACATGAAGGCACGCTTTATCAAGAATTTCAAAGGAACGTGCAAACAACCTATGACGATTGTGGATGTTGACCACTGTGTACAACAGGAAGGTGAGTCGGCCCATCATTGGGTACGACGGGTTTTGATGGTTATCCACTCATCCGAGAACATCATGGTGTCTCAAGCAGTCCTGATCCTGGAGAAAACTGTCACTTTTTACCCCTCAAATAGAAGCTTGGGCGTTTGAAGCGTTCGTATCAGGATATGGGTGAGCTCATGACGGCTCTCACGAAGTATGCCGATTCAGATACTACTAAAGATCCAAGCTCTGATGATAAGAGGTTGACCCAAGGCAAGAAGAATAACAATGGCAAGAGTCAAGAGCAGAACAGAGCTGGAAATAATAACCCTAGCAAGATAAAGAACCCGGACAGCGGGTCAGAGCTGGTTGCAAATGCCAGCACTGGGAATAATCATTCCAACGGAAATGGTAACTTCAAGCCGCCTTTTAAAAAGGGCAATAGTAACTTCAAACCTCCTTTTAATCTATAAAAAATGCTCAATAAGCCTTGCCCAGAGCATAGCCGGCCCGATAAGCCGGCGAGACACACATGGAGGGATTGCAGCATTATGCGGCTGTTCCGGGATTACAATCTCCATCAATATCGTAACAATGGTAACGGGCCATCAGGCGGCTCAGGCCCGAGCAGCTCAGGAACCGGCTTTGGCAGAGGCGGCTCAGGTTCCGGTTATTAGGGTCAAGGTAATCATGGAGGTCACCATCAGTAGTCCGGTAATGGTGGTCATCAGCAAAATAACCAATCAGGGTACCAGAGTAACCCGAAGCAACTCAACGGAGGTCAATATCATGTGTTCACTACGAGCCTAGACAAACGGTATCAAAAGCTACGCAAGAGGGCAGTCAACGCAATAGCGCCGGCTCTCCCGTGGTATTTGAAGTGGTCCGAATATCCTATCTCATGGAGTAGGGAAGATCACCTGCCACTGGTTGAGAACCAAGGGCACTTGGTGCTGGTGGTGGCACCTCAGGTTGGAGGTTATAAATTTACAAAGGTACCGATGGATGGTGGCAGCAGCATCAACATCTTGTACTATGACACTTTCCAGCGGATGGAGTTAACTGACAAGCCTCTTAAGCCGTCGTTAACAGTTTTTCATGGTGTTGTGCTGGGTAAGTCGGCCTACCCAGTAGGTAAGATTGCCCTTTTGGTGGCGTTTGGAGAAGAGTACAATTACAGGGTGGAGACCTTGTGGTTTGAGGTGGTGAAGATTAAGAGCCCGTACCACGCCTTGTTTGGTCGGCCAAGTTTATGCCCAGACCTTGTTATGTTTAATTACAGCTCAAGATGCCGACTCTCAAGGGGACGATTATAGTGCACGGTGATCGGAAGGTGGCCCTTGAGTGTGAGGAAGGTGACACTGCTTATGCGGAATCTAGTTGTGCAGAGGCAGAGCTCAAGTTTTACAAGGATAATGTCGATCTGACGGATATGACCCCACTGAAGAAGCCAAGTACAAATCTGAGCCGCCTTTGAAGTTTGCCGTAGACGAAACTAAGTTGATGGATTTCGCAATGAGTGACTTTTCAAAGCAGTTCACTATTGGGGCTAACATGGACCCTCCATGGGAAAGTGCACTCATCGAATTCATCTATGAGAATCGGGACATCTTTGCATGGAAACAGTCTAACATGCTGGGTGTACCGAGAGAATTTGCTAAGCACCACCTTAATGTGGATCCTAAGTTTAAGCCGATTCAGCAGTTCCTCCGTCGTTTCAACAAAGAGCGGCGTAAGGCAATTGGAGAAGAGGTGGCCTGGCTCTTGGCAGCAGGGTTCATCGTGGAAGTGTTTCACCCGGAGTGGTTGGCAAATCCCGTGCTTGTGCTTAAAAAGAACGGCACGTGGCGTATGTGTCTGGATTACATAGATCTTAATAGGGCCTGTCCAGTTGACCTGTTTGCTCTCCCCAGTATTGACCAGATTATTGATGCCACGATGGGTTGTGAGAGTTTATGCTTCCTGGACGCCTATTTAGGTTATCATCAGATCAAGATGGTAGTTAAGGACCAAGAGAAGACGTCATTTATAACACCTTTTGGGCCTTTCTGCTATGTATCTATGCCTTTCGGGCTCAAGAGTGCACAGGCGACTTATCAACACTGTGTGCAGAATTTCCTTCACAACCAGATCGGGCCCAATGTTCACGCGTATGTGGATGACATTGTGGTTAATTCAAGGAAAAGTAGACTCTACTTGATGAATTGAAGGAAACATTTGACAACTTGCGGGTCTACAAGATGATGCTTAACCCGTCCAAGTGCATCTTTGGAGTTCCTGCAGGCAAGCTCCTAGGTTTCTTGGTCTCAGAGCGAGGTATTGAGGCTAACTCGGATAAAATAAAGGCCATCACGTTGTTGTCTAAGCCGGCCAACATCAATGATGTGCAGCGCTTGGCGAGTCATATTGCCGCTTTAAGCCGTTTCATCAGCCGCCTGGGCGAGAAAGCTATTCCTCTGTACCAGGTGATGAAGAAGACAGATGACTTTGTCTGGAGTAAGGCTGCGGATGAGGCGCCTGAAGCGCTCAAAAGATAGTTGGTTGAGCCACCGAACTTGGCTGTTCCGGCTGAGAAGGAACCTTCACTCCTATACGTGGCAGCGAACAACAGAGCGGTCAGCGCTGCGATAGTTGTGGAGCGTAAGGAAGTGAGGAAACAATACTCGGTTCAGAGACCGGTATACTACGTAAGTGAAGTGTTGATAGAATCCAAGCAAAGGTACCCACATTGGTAGAAGCTGATATATGGGGTGTTCATGGCCAACCGCAAGTTGAAGCATTACTTCCTTGGACACCAGAACACAGTTGTCGTGGATTTATCACGGCAGATGTCCGGGTGAACGGACTTGGATTCAAGGCCATTACTAATGTGATGGACTCAGAGGGGTTGACTGGGACGAGGGACACGGGTTTACCCAGGTTCGGCCCCTCAAGTCGAGGTAATAGCCTACGTCCTGCTTGTGCTTGTATTGCTTGTTGTATCGATTACAAGGGAGCTAAAGCTTGACCTAGTTCTCGATAACCTGATCCCTAAGTCGCCTCGGGTCTACCTTTATATAAGAGGTTAGGACCACCGGTCTTTACAATTGTCTAACCGAGTCTCATTGTCTATCCGAGTCTTACTCTATCTTCTTGTCCAAACTGTCCCGAGCGGCTTGCACGCCCGGGTCTTCTTAGTCCGGGCCACCTTGCGGCCCACACCATGAGCCACCTATCTTCATGGGCCGTAGGCTTTTACGGCTCACCCTTGGGCCGGCTCACGAGCCATCAACATGACCCGAAGCCTTCAAGGGCGGGTCATATTGCGGGGTTATATCCCCAACATTAGGCCCCAGGTTGAATTGAGCTTGCTCACTTCAGCCTTATCTTCTGCTCTTTGGCGAGTCGCCCGGTGATGACCCGGCGTGACGTCACGAGATCTGCTGACGTATCACCGAATCTTTTATTAAATGGTCAGCCCAAAAATCGAGGCGTCCGCCTCGCTCAAATGGTTTCCGTTGCCTAGATTTTCGTGCCTACCTCGTCTTCTCTTTAAATAAGACCTGTTGCAGGGGAAGCTTTCCTTCTCCTGCTCTCCCTTCGTCTTCTTCTCTTCATCGTCTCTACTCCAGCGCTCCCTGCTCCGACGCCATCTTCTCATTGTCGTCAACCAGGCCGCTGCATCAACCTGAGTCGTTCCAGAGTCTCTTCTGCGTCCGTCGCTCTATCATCGGTAAGTCCAAGCTCCCCCTAGATCCATCGCCGCCATAGTAGGGTTCGCGGGAAGCTCCGCCGCCGCCGCTCAGGCTCCTCCATCGCCACCGTTAGGGTATTCCGACGCCATCGACGTCTTTAGCGTGTGTCCCCGCCGTGCCTCCGCGTACAAGGCAGCCGTGCGCAATGCATGGACCATCGCGGCTCTGTTTCATTCTTCTCTGTTCCGCCTGTTCTTCGCTAGGTCTAGAAATAAGAACGAATTTTCCTGTTTTTGTAGATGCATAATTGCAACAGTAGTTTGTGAAACCTGTTTTTCAGGACTTAGCCGATTTTCGCTCATCCTTTCTTTGTTGAACCGCTAGACCTCTCTGGCTCTCATCAGCCGGACTATGACATAGTATTTGTAGAGCTCTTAAAATTGTAAGCCGTCACAGATATTGCTTGCTCTTAACTCGCCGCATATTTAATTTTGCACAGTCTCTAAGCCACCACCATGTCCCGCGCTTCCAACTCATGCAACTGGGTCGGATCTTGCATCATAGAAGAGTACTTAACGGATTTTGTTGACGCGGGCACTCTTCCTTCCAAGGAGGTCCTTCACTGGCGGGTTCCAGGTGACGAGACTCAGCCCTCTCCCCAAAAAGGAGAGGTAGTAGTTTTCTCTGACCACATCGAGCAAGGGTTCGTGCCGCCCGGCTATAAATTCTTCCGTGACGTTGTCCATTTGTACATGCTTCACCCTCAAGACTTGGTCCCCAACTCCGTTTCAAACATATGCAATTTCCAAGTTCTCTACGAAGTTTACCTGCAAATCAAGCCGTCTGTGGGTTTGTTTTGAGAGTTCTTCTACGCCAACCGCCAAACCGAAATGAAAGGCGGTCCGAGTCTGGAACTTGGCGGTATTTCCATTCAACAACGCAGAGACATCATCTTTCCGGCTACGCAGATGCCGAGTCATCCAAAAGATTGGAACAAGACTTGGTTCTACTACAAGGACACCTCTCCTGAAGATGAGCGCCCATTGCCGGGTTATCGTACCTCCCGGCTCAGGATAGATTCAAAGCTTCCTGGCTGGCTCTCAATTTCAGAGCGTGCCAGGTATGAGCCGGCTGACACCAAGATCAAGGCACTCATGGCCAATGGTTTGACCGGACTGGATTTGATTTGCTACTGGATTTCATGGCGGATCATGCCATTAAGCCATAGAAGCCATCTTATGTGTGAATATGAAGGCAAGTATGACAGCTCCTTGTGCTTCAGTCAATCAACCCCGACAGAGGATGACATCACCACTATCATCCAGAGCCTTGTTCATGAAGCCTCCGGCTCATGCAGCGCCATTGGCTTGGCGCCTTTTAGCGTCAACAATCCGGCTCCAGATGTAAGTCAATTTCTTCCCATGCGTCTCTTGGATACTGCTTGTACCTTGCTGATCTATTATTCTTCTCCGGGTTATTTCCGTAGGGCGACTCTGATTTCTAGAAGAAGGGGTACGTCCATCCTCCGAAGAAACTCAAGAAGAAGGTCCCAGCCAAGAAGAAGGTTCTAGTCATCCAGCTCAGAGGTAAAATTTTAGTTGTTTGCTTGATTCTTTGTCTTCCTGTTTTACCAATGCTTGTTTTTTACTCACAGGATGAAGTGGAGACCAGCCGTGCCAATGCCTCTAAGGTAAACTATGTCTCTTCCGGCTCAGAATATTTTGTCCCCCGAAAGCCGCGGCGGGTTGCCAGAAAAGTTCCTCTTTCTCATCCTCTCGCTTACCTGGCTCTCGATTTTCTTTTGAAAAAGCAACAACAGGCTGAACGTCGCTAGACCCGGAGCGCCGGCTCTACTGAGATTATGTCCAACTTGCCGAACTCGCCGACTCCGAAGAAACACCCTGCGGAGGTATGTGTTCCTGTTTGATTCATTTCTCTTCATAACCTTAGTGCCGTCTCATCCTTCTTGAATTTAATCTCAGAAGTCACCCTCTTCCGGCGACTCTTCGGCGACCGCTCTGCCGCCTCCGAAGATCAACCCGCTGTAAGTGTTTTTCTACTATAACAAATAGTTCTTTGTAGGGTAGTAATATCCTATGGATTCTCATTTTTCTATCTTGCAGTGCTCAAGCCAAGCGTAGGGAGACCAACAAGCCCTCCCCCAGTCCTGCTGCTCAAGAGCCGGAGCAAGAACAACCGGAGGAGCCACAACCGGATGTAGATCCGCCAATTGCCTCCACTGAGCTAGCTACTGAAGATATCATCCTGGAGAGCCCTCTAAGGGGTCCTTCAAAACCTCCAAGTCCTGCCAAGGCCACTGGAACTCCGGAGGTTGTGATCACCGGCTCTGCTCCCTAGTCCCCTTCGGCTCATGTGCTGACCAGGCATAAAGAGTCCGCCGAGGCCTCCAAGAAGCTGGATTTTGACTCTTCCTTTGAGAAGATGACAGCCGAAGAACTCCACGCCGGGTATACGAACCGGCTTACCACCAGCCGGGATCTGGAGCTTCGGCTGTTAACTTTGATGAAAACAAAATATGAGGTATTCCTCTTGCTGCTATAACCTTACTTAGCCCCCAAGGGCCGGTTCAATCTAGTTAAGAGGTGAACCGGGTCTTTCCTGATCCTCTATAGAAAATCCAAAGCCTTTGTCCCCAAGGGCCGGCTCAATTTGTTAGAGTTGAGTCGGATCTTCACTGTAGATAGCGTGAACAGCCAATTGTAGCCCCCAAAGGCCGACTCAAACTTGATAACATTGAGTCGGAGCTTTTATTATAAGGAAATTTGAAGAGCCATATCGTAGCCCCCAAGTTCTGGATTAACTTTGATGAAGATGAGCCGGAACTGTGTTGTATGCTCGAAGATTAAATATACATTAGCCCCCAAGTGTCAAAGATATTGCTTGCAATCTGCTTGAAACTTGCATAATTTTGTCTTTAACCTTCATCATTTGATGACTTCCATTCTCGCGACTTATCCTGTATTTTGACGTGTCACACAAAGCTTTAAGCGAAGTCGGGTCATAGTTGATGGACCTGAAGACCAACTTGGCGACTCAACAAGAGGCCCACAACATTGCCGATGAAAAGTGTCGGCTTCTCTCTGAGGAGTTGGCCACAATCAAAGCTGAGTTCGATGTTCTTAAGGAGTCAGCTGAATCTGAGAAGACTGCCTTGACCCAACGGGCGGATGACGCTGACCAACGGCTGATAGCTATGGCGGATGAACTCCAAGGCTTGAAGCGCCACATAAGCAAAATGGCGGCCTCCCTCTTTGGTAAGCTTCTGACAACTTTGTGTTTTGAATGGTTTCATCTTTAATTAGACTGGCGACTCATCTGAGTTGTCCGGTTTATACAGGTCCTAGGAGCCGGCAGTTGGCTTCTGGTAGCCTGCTGCCGTTGAAGGCCATCTATACCTTAACTGAACAGTTGTATTGTGGTGCAATCTGTACTATCAAGGCCGTGCAATATAAGGATAAAATTCCGGCGACTCTCAGGGGTGTCTTAGAGCTCTTCTCCACCATGCCGAAACAGATCACCAAACTCAAGAAATCAGCCGCCCGCCAAGGGGCCATTGCGGGCATGAGCCGAGCTTTGGCCTTTGCGTCGGGCCTAACAGCCGCCGAGATGATGGAGGGCTTCCCTTCAAGAAAAGATGACGACTTGGAGTTTACTGACGCCGACTACAGCCGGTCCATGAAGGAGTCCCGAGTGTTAGCTTCTGTCTTGGCAGAGGAGGTTGATCTGTCAACTTATCAAGCAGCTTATGACTTGGAGCAGAAGAGGGTCTGGGGTCCTCTGTACGAGTGCAAAGATTTGACGCCTTCTCGGAGTAAGGACTTCTTTGCTCCAGATCTTGACCCGTCACCCTTTTTTGAGGGCTCTTTTGCGGCTCTAACAAACTGCAATTGGGATTTGGACAACCTCCAGATCAAGGCCCCAGAAGAGCCGGTGCAGGATGACCCGTCAGCTAACTAGCTTCTGCTTTAAGATCTTGTATCAGCTTAACCCGTCGTGTGACGGCTGAAAAACATTGTCTGAAATTTTGATCTCCTCTGGGAGTGTAATAGCTAGATGAAAACTTGTCTGAAATTTGTCATGATGTTCTTATAAGATGATCCGGCTTTTGGTCTGCCATTTGTCTTTGTATGCTTTGATTTATGTACACTTGCCTTGTCATCATATAAGATACCTGCAGCCAAGATTAGGTAAGCCACACCCGGAGGTGGTGACTCCCTCTTTGATAATTACGACCAATCTGGTTAGTCGGAAATGGCATAAAGCCTGGCCAATAAGGCATTTAGAAGATACACCCGGAGGTAACAATATGGCGTAAACGCCGGCGGATAAGCATTAGAAGCTGTACCCGAAGGTAAGAAGCCGCCCTCGCCGCGGATAATTTTTCCTTAGACGGATTTTTATGAGAATAGTTAATAGGCATTAGAAGCTATACCCGAAGGTAACAAGCCACCGTTCACTGCAGCTAAGTTACCTTAGTTGTTTTTACATGGCCTTAGCCCGACTAATAGGCATTAGAAGCTTTACCCGGAGGCAGAAAGCCGCCGTTCGCGGGTCATGAGACGTTAGCTACCTGTCAGTAAAAAACCTCTCATAACCGCGGCTAAACTGGTTAGCCGGAGATGGCATAAAGCCCCCCTCCGGGTGTTAGAAGCGATACCAATCGATAAGAAGCCCCCCTCAGCAATTATGGCATGACCCGCCGACAGATAGGCGTTAGAAGCTGCACCCGAAGGCGAGAAGCCGCCCTCTCCACGACTAATTACCATAGTCGGGTTTTTTTGTGTGGCAAAATGCTAGCTTAATAGGTGTCTACCACCGTTCAGCAATACGACGCAAAGCATCGGCGGATAGGTGTTATAAGCTGCACCCGAAGGCGAGAAGCCGCCCTCGCCACGACTCATTGTCTTGAGCCGGATTTTGTGGCATAACGCATGGCTAATAGGCATCTACTGCCGTTTGCCGACCTTAGTTGATGCATCAACCGGAATATTGCTTAATCTTCTCTTATACGAGGATGCATGAAATAGCAAAGGCTTCCTTGTTTATTCATATAACTGTGGTATGTACAATGATAGTGTACAATGGTAGATCTTTACACCCTTAGGTGAAATAAAGCCGGAGATGCGCGATGTTCCATGGCCGACGGGTCTCCTGACCCACCGTCTCTGAGTCGTCTCGGACATCGACGAGGTAATATGACCCGTTGTTGAGATTTCTGCTGACCACAAAGGGTCCTTCCCATGGAGGTGATAGTTTATGCATATTTGTCTGGTCCTGAATCAGCCGGAGCACCAAATCACCCTCCTGGAACGTCCGGGTCTTGACCCTGCGGCTGTGATAGCGGCGCCGGTCTTGTTGATAAATTGCCGATCGGGCTGCTGCTAACTCTCGCGCCTCTTCCAAAGCATCCAATGCATCTCGGCGCGCCGTCTCGTTGTCCGTCACAACGTAAGCCGCCACCCTTGGCGAGTCATGCCGGATGTCGCTGGGTAAGACGGCCTCAGCGCCGTACACCATAAAGAAGGGCGTGAAACCTGTGGACCTGTTAGGGGTGGTTCTGATTCTCCATAAGATGGAAGGTAATTCTTCGACCCAACACCCGGGCGTTTGCTGCAAAGGAACCATAAGCCGCGACTTAATCCCTCTTAGAATTTCCTGATTGGCGCGCTCCTCCTGACTGTTGGACTATGGATGTGCCACGGCTGAAATATCAAGCTGGATATGTTCTTCATCACAAAATTTCTTCATAGCCCCCTTGGATAGATTTGTACCATTATCAGTGATGATGCTGTGCGGGTAACCAAAGCGGTAGATTAGCTTTTTGATAAACAGAGCTGCTGTAGCTGCATCACATTTGCTGACCAGCTCTGCCTCTACCCACTTGGTAAATTTATCAACCGCCACCAGGAGGTGCGTTTTCTTGTCCTTGGACCTCTTGAAAGGCCCTACCATGTCCAGCCCCCAGACCGCAAACGTCCAAGTGATTGGTATCATCCTCAATTCTTGAGCTGGAACATGAGCACGCCGGCTAAATTTCTGACAGCCATCGCACTTATGTACTAAGTCCTCTACATCTTTGTGAGCCGTCAACCAGAAGAACCTGTGCCGGAAAGCCTTGGCCACCAAAGATTTTGAGCCGGCATGGTGTCCACAATCTCCAGCGTGGATGTCACTCAAGATCTGCCGGCCCTCCTCTGGTGAAACACAACGTTGAAAAACCCCTGTTACACTGCATTTATGCAACTCACCGTTAACTATCGTCATGGAATTAGAACGGCGGGTGATCTTTCTGGCCAGATCTTCATCCTCTGGTAAATCGCCCTAGGTTAAGTAGGCCAAATAAGGAACAATCCAATCTGGGATAACATGTAGAGCCGCCACCAATTCTGCCTCCGGGTCAGGAACAGCCAGATCCTCCTCTGAAGGTATCTTGATAGTCGGATGATATAAGACGTCTTGAAAGACATTAGGCGGCACCGGCTTACATTGGGAACCTAGCCGTGATAAAGCATCATCCGCCTCGTTCTTGCGACGATCACTGTGATCTACCTAATACCCTTTGAAGTGACCCGCAATAATATCAACCGCCTGCCTATAAGCCGCCATCCGTGGGTCTTTGGAGTCCCAAGTACTAGAAACTTGCTGAGCTACAAGATCCGAGTCGCCCAAACACCTGACCCGGCTCAAATTCATCTCCTTGGCTAATCTAAGACCATGAAGCAAAGCCTCGTACTCAGCCGCATTGTTAGTGTAAGGGAACATCAGCCGGAGCACATAACAAAACTTGTCACCCTTTGGGGATGTCAGAACAACCCCTGCTCTGGACCCCTCTAACTGCTTGGATCCATCAAAGTGTATAGTCCAGTATGTATTATCTGGCTTTTCTTCGGGAGCTTGGCACTTTGTCCAATCATGTATGAAATCCACCAAAGCTTGGGATTTGATCGCTGTGCGAGGAACACACTTTAGATTAAGAGGTCCCAGCTCTAAGGCCCATTTGGCAATCCTCCCTGTGGCTTCTCTGTTCTGGATAATATCTCCCAACGGAGTAGAACTGACCACAGTTACCTGGTGCCCTAGAAAGTAGTGCTTTAACTTGCGGTTGGCCATAAAAACCCCGTATACCAGCTTTTGCCAATGCGGATATCTCTGCTTAGATTCTGTCAGGACCTCACTGATATAAAAAACCAGCCTTTGCACGGGATACTCCTTCCCAGCCTCCTTGCGCTCGACCACAATTGCGATGCTGACTGCCCTGTTGTTAGCCGCCACATAAAGGAGCAACGGTTCTTTCTTAGCCGGAGCGGCTAACACTGGCAGCTCAGTGAGCTGTTTCTTAAGCGCCTGAAGTGCTTCACCCGCCGCCTTGCTCTAGGCAAACTTGTCTGTCTTTTTCATCATCTGATATAAAGGGATAGCTTTCTCTCCAAGACGGCTTATGAACCGGCTCAACGCAGCAATTCGCCCTGCTAAGCGCTGAACGTCGTTAATGCAAGTCAGCTCTCTTAGAGAAGTAATAGCTTTGATTTTGTCCAGGTTAGCCTCGATGCCACACTCAGAGACCAAGAAACCCAAAAGCTTTCCTGCTGGAACACCAAAGACACACTTGGTCGGGTTAAGCATCATCTTGTAGACCCGGAGATTGTAAAAGGTTTCCCTTAGATCCTCCAAAAGAGTTTCCTTCTTTCTGGATTTAACCACGATGTCATCTACATAAGCATGAACATTATGGCCAATTTGACTGTGAAGGCAATTCTACACGCATCATTGATAAGTTTCTTGGGCCCTCTTGAGCCCGAAAGGCATAGAGACATAACAGAACGCCCCAAAGGGTGTAATAAATGATGTCTTCTCCTGGTCTTTCACTACCATCTTGATCTGATGATAAGCTGAGTAAGCATCCAGGAAGCATAAACTTTCACATTCGGCTGTAGCATCAATGATCTGATCAATTCAAGGGAGGGCAAAAGGATCAGCCGGACAAGCTTTGTTAAGGTCCGTGTAGTCCACACACATACGCCAGGTGCCATTCTTTTTGAGCACCAGCACTGGGTTAGCCAACCATTCCGAGTGAAAAAATTCAACAATAAAGCTAGCAGCCAAGAGCCGGGCAACTTCTTCCCCAATAGCCTTGCGCCTCTCCTCATTGAACCGCCGCAGGAACTGTTTGATCGGTTTAAACTTTGGATCCACATTAAGGTTGTGCTCAACGAATTCTCTCAGTACACCCGGCATGTCAGAAGGTTTCCATGCAAAGATGTCTCAATTCTCATGGATGAATTCGATGAGCGCGCTTTCCTATTTGGGATCCATATGAGCCCCAATGACGAACTGCTTAGATGAGTCGCCCGGATTGAAATCTACTGCCTTGGTATCATCCGCTGAAAATTTGAGGGACGGCTCAACCTCCGTGGTGGGCTTTTTCAGGGGGGTCATATCCTCCGGATCAATATTCTCCTTATAAAACTGAAGCTCCTCCTGAGCGCAACTGGACTCTGCATAAGCTGCATTCCCTTCTGCACACACAATAGCCGTGTTTCGGTTACCATGAACGGTGATGGTACCGTTTAAGCTGGGCATCCTGAGCTGCAAGTAAGCATAGCAGGGCCGAGCCATGAACTTAGCATAAGCCGGCCGTCCAAACAAGGCATGATAAGGGCTCTTTATCTTCACCACCTCAAACCATAAGGACTCCACTCTGTAGTTGTACTCGTCGCCAAAAGCCACTTCCAAAGAAATCCTGCCCACCGGTTGTGCTGACTTACCCGGCACCACACCATGAAAAACCATGGACGAAGGTTGTAAGTCCTTGTCGAGCAACTTCATCCGCCGGAAGGTGTCATAATAAAGGATGTTTATGCTGCTGCCGCCATCCATGAGCACCTTGTTCAACATATATCCACCCACTTGGGGGCCACAACCAAAGCCAACCGCCCCGGGTGATCAATGTGTGGCGGGTGATCTTCACGGCTCCATGTTATGTCATATTCAGACCACTTCAGATATTGTGGAAGAGCCGGCGTAACCGCATTGACTGCCCGTTTACGCAACTTCTGGTCCCGTCTATTGAGGCTAGTCGTGAAGACGTGGTATTGCCCGGAGCTGAGCTGCTTCGGATTACTCTGAAAGCTAGACTTATTCCGCTGTTGCTGTTGTTGTTGATTATTATTACAAGAATGCGGCTGCTGTCCCCCATGATTATCCTGACCCGGATGGCCGGATGCTAAACCGCCAGAGCCAAAACTGGCTCCTGACCGGCCAGAACCAAATCCAGCTCCTGACCCGTCACGTCCTGGGCCGCCTGGCGGGCTGCCCCCGCGATGGTTAGGTTGTGTGACATACCGCTTGAACTTCTGCATAAAAGAACAACTCTCCCTTGTATGATTCGGCGGCCTATCAGGCAAACTGTGATTCGGACAAGGTCGCTTAAGCATCTCTTCCATGTTCGAGGAAAAATTATCCCTGCTCGAGGGTGGCGCAAACCTCCTGTTGCCCTTGGGGTGATTTTTCCGGGCATTTGTGTTGGCCACCAACTCTGACCCGGCTTCTGGATTCTTACGTTTACTCTGGTTACCATTGTTCACTGCTCCCTTGCCTTGGTTACCCTTCTTGCCTTGACTAGCCTTTTCCTCATCAGAACCCGGATCCTTCGTGCTGTCTAAGTCGGCGAACTTCATGAGAGCCGTCATGAGCTCTCCCATGTCCTGGCACGTACGCTTGAGCCGGCCAAGTTTCTGTTTTAAAGGAACAAAATGGCAATTCTTCTCTAAAATCAACACCGCTTGAGCCGCCGTGATCTGCTTTGATGAGTGAATAATTGTCGAGACCCGCCGTACCCAATGATGAGCCGACTCGCTCTCCTGTTGGACACAGTGATCAAGATCCACAATGGTCATAGGCTGCTTGCACGTCCCTTGAAAGTTTTTGATGAACCGAGCCCTGAGCTCCGCCCATGAATTGATGGTATTAGGTGGCAACCCTTTTAGCCATGTACGATCCGGGCCTTCAAGCATCATGATGAAATATTTGGCACAAACCGCCTCACTAACATCCAGCATCTCCATGGCCAGCTCATAGCTTTCCACCCAGGCCTCTGGGGGTAAATCAGCGGTGTAATTTGGGACCTTGCGGGGACCTTTAAAGTCTTTCGGCAACCGCTCGCTCCGGAGAGCCGGCGATAGACACGGTAGCCCTCCCGTCCTGGGGATTACTTCTGCCCCTATGGAAACGGAAGGCCCGAGCTCTTGGTAAGCCGGCCTAGCTAGCGCCTCTCGCGGGCTTCCCGCATGGTCTACACATGCCTGTGTATCTCTTCGTGGTCGGTGACCCGTTGGAATTTCTCTGTGATGGTTACTGTTGGAACCTGCTGGTGACTCGTAGTGCCGGCTAAAGCTACGGCTGGGAAGAGGGGTTGAATGGACGCGGCTCCGGCTGTGAGCGTACCTCTCTTGCTAGGCCATGGCCGTCTACAAGTACCCGATGGCGTTCCGCACATCCTCCGCAAAGGGTGCTTCATCCGGGATAGGGATCGTCTCAAGCCGGGTGGCAGCTGCTACCATATTCTCGGCTGGGTTAGAATAATGACCCGTCGGCGTTGGAAAGCCCCCAGGTGAAGTTGGGTTAGGTTGGGCCGGATGAGTCGGTGGCCGTTTCGTTGGGCGGCTCTCGGGCACGCCCGCGGCTCGCCCCGCGCCGGGGGTATTAAAGAGGTTCCTTGTTTCATAATGCTTTGGTGGACGGGACTGATGCCTCCTCCTGTATACCGCCATTGCTGACCTTTGCTCCAGCCCTAGACGGAAAGCATCTGTCTTGATACGTTCTGCTTCTTCTTCCATCTGGACCTTCAGCTCAGCCATCCTTTGTCGTTCCTCTACCATCTGGCCCTTGATCCGTGCGATCTCTATATTCCGAGATGCTTGATTATCTGGTGTCATTTCAGTGGCCATGAGAGCCGCAAGTTCATCCATCAGCTCCACAAGAACTTGAGCCGATGGCGGCGGGCTATCACCCGAAACGGCGGTTCCCGGGGCTATGCTACCAGCAGCTGGGGCTGATCCTGCCATGAACACCGCCGCATGAACCGGAGGTTTTAAAGCATCCAACTCAAAGCCATCCGACTCAGAGTCATTGTCACAGCCCCCAAGGCCTCCGTTGCAGGGCTGGTACATTGATTCTGTTTCTCCACTTGAAGAATAATCTTCTGAATAGACAAGGATTTCCTCTGACCCGGAAGCTTCCAGATCCCTACCTTGCGTGAAGCCTACGAAGACATGCTTCTGACCCGGATTGGTGCGAGCAGGCTACACATTACTTGGAGATTGGAGACGCCGAGCTGGCTCGATGATGTTGGTGCAGATGTCCGGCCCGGGTGTAGATCCATCAGCCTTTCCAATGAAAACATGGATCCCGCCGAACGGGACTTGGAATCCATACTCCACGGACTCAGCATCAAGCCCCAAGCCGGCAGTGTCGACGTAGAACCGTCCATGGTGACTCTTGCTGATCCTTCCGACCATGTATCCCTCGAGCCCTGGGATAGAGCCCTTTGAGAACTCAACACCACCAAGCGCAAGCCCCACGGTGGGCGCCAACTGTCGTGGATTTATCACGGCAGATGTCCGGGTGAACGGACTTGGATTCGAGGCGATCACTAATGTGATGGACTCAAAGGGGTTGATTGGGACGAAGGACACGGGTTTACCCAGGTTCGGCCCCTCAAGTCGAGGTAATAGCCTACGTCCAGCTTGTGCTTGTATTGCTTGTTGTATCGATTACATGGGAGCTAAAGCTTGACATAGTTCTCGATAACCTGATCCCTAAGTCGCCCCGGGTCTGCCTTTATATAAGAGGTCAGGACCACGGGTCTTTACAATTGTCTAACCGAGTCTCATTGTCTATTCGGGTCTTACTCTATCTTCTTGTCCAAACTGTCCCGAGCGGCTTGCATGCCCGGGTCTTCTCAGTCCGGGCCACCTTGCGGCCCACACCATGAGCCGCCTATCTTCATGGGCCGTAGGATTTTACGGCTAACCCTTGGGCCGGCTCACAAGCCATCAACATGAACCGGAGCCTTCAAGGGCAGGTCATATTGCGGGGTTATATCCCCAACAACCGTGGTCAGCTCTGCTCCGTTGGGAGATATAATTCAGAATAGGGAACCCACTGGCAAGATTGCTAAGTGGGCGCTAGATCTTGGGCCTCTTAATCTAAAGTATGTGCCTCGCATGACTATTAAGTCTCAGGCCTTGGTGGACTTCATAAATGACTGGATAGAGTGTCAGTCGCCCGAGGAGAAGCCGGATAACACATATTGGACAATTCACTTCAACAGATCCATACAATTGGAAGGGACAGGGGATAGAGTTGTCTTAACTTCCCCCAGAGGTGACAAGTTTTATTATGTGCTAAGGTTAATGTTTCCTTGTACTAATAATGCAGCTGAATATGAAGCCTTGCTTCATGGACTACATATGGCTAAGGAGATGAACCTGACCCAGGTTAGATGTCTTGGCGACTCAGACCTAGTGGCTCAGCAAGTTTCAGGTACATGGGATTCCAAGGACCCACGGATGGCATCTTACTGTTAGGCGGTGGGCATCATCACTGGCCACTTCAACGGTTATCAGGTGGATCATATTGACCATCGCAGGAACGAGGTGGCTGATGCATTATCAAGGTTGGGCTCTCAGCGTAAGTCAGTGCCGCCAAATGTCTTCTTGGACGTATTATATCACCTGTCTATCATGTTGCTTTCGGAGGAAGATCTGGCTATATCTGACCTGGAGGGGCAGCTAGTGGTGGCTCTACATGCTATCCCTGATTGGACGTTGCCTTATCTGGTGTATCTGACTCAGGGCGAGTTTCCTGAGGATGAAACTCTGGCAAGACAAATCGTGCGGTGGTGTAAATCCATGACTATCGTCAACGGCAACTTACACAAGTGCAGTGTCACCGGCGTTTTTCAGCGCTGCGTTTCTCCTGAAGAGGGTAGGGAATTAAAGGAAACACATGGCGGCGACTGCGGTCATCACGCCGGCTCACAATCTTTGGTTGCCAAGGCTTTCCTACACGGCTTCTTTTGATTAACGGCTCTTAAGGACGTTGATGACCTTGTCACCAAGTGTGACGGATGTCAGAAATTCGGACGACGGGCTCACGTGCCGGCTGAAGAACTACGGATGATTCCGATCACCTGGCCATTTGCGGTCTGGGGGCTTGATATGGCCGGACCTTTCAAGAGATCTAAAGACAAGAAGACCCACCTCTTGGTGGCAATGGATAAGTTTACCAAGTGGGTGGAAGCTGAGCCAGTTAGCAAGTGTGATGCAGCCATGGCGGTTCAATTTATCAAAAAGTTGATTTATCGCTTTGGTTACCCTCATAGTATCATCACATACAATGGAACTAATCTGTCTAAAGGGGCTATGAAGGCATTCTATGAAAGTGAGCAAATCCGGCTTGACGTCTTGGTTGTCGCTCATCCATAGTCCAATGGTCAGGCAGAGCATGCTAACCAGGAGATCTTGAGGGGTATCAAGCCCCGGCTTATGGTTTCTCTGCAGTGGACGCCGGGTTGCTTGGTCGAGGAGTTACCGTCGGTTCTCTGGAGCATCAGAACTACCCCCAACAGATCAACAAGCTATATGCCTTTCTTCATGGTTTATGGTATAGAAGCCGTTTTACGAAGTGATATCCACCATGACTCGCCCAGGTGGCGGCTTACGTTGAAGCGCACAACGAGACGACATGCTAGGATGCGTTAGATGCTTTTGATGAAGAGTGTGATCTTGTAGCAACACGATCGCTGATTTATCAACAATATTTGCACCGCTATCATAGCCGCAGAGTTAAGACCCGGACATTTCAAGAGGGTGACTTGGTCTTACATTTGACTCAAGATCAGATGGACATGCACAAGTTATCCCCCCCTTGGGAAGGACCTTTCACGGTCAGAAGGAATCTCAACAACGGGTCATACTACCTCATTAACATATGAGATGAGTCATGTACCTCTAGGCAGGAGACCCACAGGCCGTTGAATATTGCTCATCTATGGCCTTACTATACTTGAGTCATCAACTCTCATCAGTGTACATACATCCATCATTGCATATACCTTATCTTTTATCTAATAAAGTTGGCATCCCTACGAGACGGGGCCTCTGCCATTTATGCATTTCAGGTTGTGCAAACGTGGATACTTCCACATGGTCATTTGGGGGCTTCCAACCCACCGGGTTTAGCTTACACACCCTCTTGATCGGCTCTTCAGCCAAAACTACGACATCCTACGACGGCCCATAAGACGGCGGCTTACAAGTTGGCAGCCCATAAGACAGCGGCTTACAAGTTGGCGGGCTACAAGACGGTGGCTTATAAGCTGGAGGCTTACAATATGGCGGCTTACAAGATGGTGCAAAAGTTGACCCGTCAACAAGGTCATTTGGAGGCTTCCAACCCATCTGGTTTAGCTTACACACCGTCTTGATTGGCTCTTCAGCCACTGTAAGGCGGGTTGTATACCCAAAAGTTGACTCTGTCAACAAGGTCATTTGGGGGCTTCCAACCCATCGGGTTTAGCTTACACACCCTCTTGATCGCCTCTTCAGCTACCGTAAGGCGGGTTGTATACCCAAAAGTTGACTCCGTTAAGAAGGTCATTTGGGGGCTTCCAACCCATCGGGTTTAGCTTTCATACCCTCTTGATCGGCTCTTCAGCCACCGTAAGGCGGGTTGTATACCCAAAAGTTGACTCTATCAACATGGTCATTTGGGGGCTTCCAACCCACCGGGTTTATCTTACACACCCTCTTGTTCGGCTCTCCAGCCACCGCAAGTTCGAGTTAAACCTGCATGTATGTTGCTGCTGCTCCACTAAGTGACCCGCCGAACTCTTACCAGTTAATCTCGACTAGAGACGCTAAGCTGTTCAAAGCATTTGGCAGTCACACTCACTAGAGACCCTGTACTGGTCAAGGTTCAATCAGCGGCTCTTGTCATGTGAGGGCCGGCTTACGGAGAGCGAGGATAAACTCACCCATCTGCTGCCGACTCTTCGCTATGCGGCCCGTTCGTACTCTTAAACAGTTACTCCTTTAAAGACCCTACACTATTTAAGGTTCAAACTACGGATTTATGTCACGTGAGAGGTAGCTTATGGGCCCTGGGGGTACTCATGCCCTACTGCGCCTCTCTCTGGTTCGTTGTGTTCTTACCAGTTAATCTCGCCTAGAGACCCTGAGCCGTTCAAAGGAGTTAACGGTCACTCTCACTAGAGACCCTGTTTTGTTAAGAGTTCAAACAACAAGTTCACCTAGGAGAGCTGGCATATGAGTTTTCGAAAATAAAAATAAAAAGCAAGGTCAAAAGGGATTCAACATCTCTGGGTTGTGCTTTCTAAGCTGCCCTCACAACGATACAGAACATACTCTATCTTGTTTGTTTTTTGCAGGTCTTATCTCCTAAGATGAGCCGCCATTATGTGTGACAAAAAGATGTTACAAGCAGAAAGCAAGGCAGATGAAAGCATATAAGGCGTTTCAAATTCCGTACGTGCCCGATGGCACGGATGAGGCAATCAATGTTCTTCTACGCCTATTACAAAGCTCTTCAGGGAGCACAAAATATAGCGGACTTAATGTTTTTTGGCAGATTCTCAAACTTGGCGGCTCAGCTAGCCGGACTACCTTCAGACAGGGGTAACGTGTTCAACTCGCCGGCAGGTCATCCTGCGCCGGGTCTTCGACCTCTTCGATTTCAAGGTCGTCCACATCCCAGTTGCAGTCCATTAAAGCCTCATACTTAGCCTCGTAAAAGAGGGGAGACGGGTCAATTTCAGGAGCAAAGAGTGGCTTACGGCATTCATGAATTAAGTCCTTGGCTTCAAAGGTTGGACAACGCACTTGTTATCTATCTTTGTTGTAAGCCGCCTGGTAGGAGGACAGGTCAATTTCATTGACGAGCGTTGAGGCAAGCACCCGGGAGGCTTTCACACATTTGGCATAATCAGCTTTAGTAATGTCTGAGTCGTCGACTTTCTTGGACGGGAAGCCATCCATCATCTCTTCTGCAGTTAGACCAGGGGCAAAGATCCGAGACTGGCTTAGCGCGACCATCGCTCCCTTCCCGGCGGCTGATCGCTTGAGCTCGTCAATTAGCTTGGGCAGAGGGGATAAGAATTCTACCACTCCTTTCATGAATTTGGGGACACCTTTCTCGGTCAACATTGATTTGATGGTAAAGAGGGTCCCGTAGTATAGCTACTCTGTCAAGGTATATATGGCCTTCAACTTCAATAAATTGTCAGAGGATAGTTGGCGGCTTGTTTGGCCTGCAAGGGAAGTTAGACCTTATAAGCCGCCTGCAAGGTTTCTCAGCAAAGCAAGGAAATCTACCATTCTTAAGAAGTTGCTCCCGCTACTCCCTATTCTCTCAACATGCACACTATCCACATCAGCAACATGCCACGTTATTATTCGGAGAGTATATTATCTCCAATACTTCAATTTATCTAAACATGCAACTACTCCAACTAAGCATACATGCCACATCAGCAGCTTCCTTGAATGTGTAGGCAAAGAGAAACGAATAGCCTCAAGGGTCAGCCGAAGTGTAATAGCCATTAGTGGTTCTGTTTCCAATACTAAGAGTCGAACAATCTTTCTCTTACTACATAAAATGCCCAACGTTTCCGCTATCTACATGCATTCGTCCATGGCCAGCCCTCCCATTATATCTCCTCATTGCACACGAACAACCATTTTCTTCGGCTGCCCCTTCATCTTCAATCTTCTCTTCTTCCACATGTTGATTCTTCTTCCTATCTCTTTCCTTCTTCAAGCTGCCCACCTCGTACAAAATTCTGAGAGAGATTTTGTTGCTTGATCGCTTTCAGTTTGTCAAGATATTTGAGAAGGATAATGAACAGATGCATTGCTTGCTCTATGTTCAGGGTTTATGAGGAGTAAGAGGAGGATATTCGTATTCGTGTTGTTCATCCGAGGTACATATGCAACTATAAGTTTTCTCCATCAATTTATATTGTTCTATTCGATAGAGTTGAATTGATCTTCAATCAAAATTTTCTCTTATGTCCTCATCGGATCTATTATCCGAGGCTACAAATTATCCAATTTCCGACACTACCATCCACATAGCCATTGATGTCTATGCTGGGAGTGGAACTATCTCGACATGGATCCGTTCTTCCGCCCGAGGGTGGACACGGTCCGGTCATGTCCACCGTACATGGATTTTAGTTTTTAGACAACCGACTGGACCAGGCCAACCATTACCGACAGTGACGTGCGTGAGCACAGGTGGCGAGGTGGACGATATGCACGAACGCGAGCGGAACAGATGCTGTGACGAGGTTGGCGGTTTGCCCTGCTGTTGCTGCTAGCCATGCATGCGGACTCGTCTAGCCGTTTATTACTGCTGCTGGCCATGTACATGCACGTGGCCGTGGTGGTTGTGCGCTGCTGCTGCCGGCCCTGCCCTATTGCTGGTGCTGGCCGTGCTGCCCGTGGCACCGCACCCTGCTGTTGTCGATGTTCCTGCTGAGATGGAAGGTCAAATAGGAAAATGCATCTCCATGGATATTCTATATGCATCAAAATAGCCACCATTTTTTCATTCTTTATTCAATCTTATAAGTGAAGATGGAAGTTCTCATGCTCCGCACTAGTTGGAGATATCTCAATTAATCGAAGCCAGGATATTGGGTTTCTAAGTCCATTGTTACTCTGGTATGGAATTTCACCCCTATCTGAAGTTTTTTATGACATTAGACAACAAAGCTTCACCATTTTGAGATATCAAATGAGAGAAATTATTATGGTGGTAGTGTTGCACTGAATTCACATGAGAACTAAGATTCCTAGACTTACGTTATTTAAATTGTTTTCAGAGATCATCTTCTATTAGGTTGTAAGTTTTATTCCATTGTCCAGTAATATCCAGTGATGTATCACTTGAGAAATTATATTTCTTTCTGGTCACTCTTAGATTCAATGTTACTTTTGATATATAGGATAACCTAAGTTGTAATATAAGGTATTCACTCCTTGCATCGTTCTGTCAATATTGTTTTGCAGAAAATTACTATTCAGTTGTAGGAAGTAAAGTTCACAAGTATTCACAATGTGAATTCAACATACAAAATGAAACTGTTGAGTTATCTTGAGGTAAGTGAAATGATCCTTGAATAGTTTCTCTAGAGGTATGGGTTAGACCGACAACCTAATTAGTGTTTCTTTCGGAGTCATTTGTTGGATATAATAGTTTCCACACGAAAACAATTCATGTGCAAGATTTCATACTATGTTGTTTGAGTTCTTATGTCTCCCATTCTTCCACTAATATAGGAGCACGTTGTCTATTTTATTGTTGTCACAACCCAATGGTGACTTTTGAGAAAATTCAAGATGTCCCGCAGCAACGCGCGGGGTTTCATCTAGTTTTCTAAGTTTTAAGTACTTACCAAAGATAGCAAAGGTCATCCTGGATATATGACGCTTAAGGGTTTTCAGTTCTTCTGACACAAGCTTGAGTTGCTCGTCAGCACCATCTACGCATTTTGTCAGGGCGGCTTGTTCAGACTCAGCAGTCTTTTTGAAGGCTGCAAAATCAGCTTGAACCTTTTCCATCTCTTTGACGGCAGCCCGCCATTTATCTTCCGCCTCGACCCAGGCGGCTTGTTGGGAAGCAACATTTTTCTTTAGTCCGGTCAGATCAGACTTGGCCGTGTCCAAAGCTTCCTGCATCGTACAAGTAAAGTTCATGAGATTTAAGTCGCCAAGATAAGATATTAGCGAACAAAAGTGATGAAACTATTAAACACAAGTCTCAACCAGATTGCAAGAAATATACTTGACATTTGGGGGCTAATGTATGTTTTCTCTCAAAATCTACAATGAAGTTCCGACTCATCTTCGTAAAGTTAAGCTGCCACTTCGGGGCTACACTCGGCAAGTTTTCAGCATTGAAGATCCGTCTCATCATTATCGTAATTACCCGGACTTGGGGGCTACACTTGGATCTAATTTTCAAGTAAGTACCAGCTTATTATCTATACTAACTTGTTGCTTGGGGGCTACACGCTGCGCTGTTGGAAGTATATTGGAAGACCCGGTCTAGTATTTTCAATATTAAACTGGCTCTTGGTGGCTACATAAGGGTATATGGAAAAAGCAAGAGAAGAGGAGTACCTCATATTTTTTCTTCATTATTCCAACAAGCTTGGACTCCATGTTGCGACTGGCAAAAAGGCGGTTCAGATAACCCATGTGTAACTCGTCTGCAGTCAGTTTATCTAAGGTGGGGAATTCAAAGT
The DNA here is from genome assembly GCA_022496015.1 of Hordeum marinum. NCBI lineage: Eukaryota > Viridiplantae > Streptophyta > Magnoliopsida > Poales > Poaceae > Hordeum > Hordeum marinum. The sequence continues at coordinate 116,278,859 of CM039672.1, forward strand.
CAATCTTCTTGGGTGATGGGGCTTCATCCTTGCTGGTATATCTTGTCAGTACATGAGGTTCATAACCCATCCCGATGACGACAACGTCTGGAAGAGCCATGTCTTCGGAGTCTGTTGAAGGGTTGGGTGGCTTAGGATTAGCTTCTGGAGGGCGTTCAGGAGCCACCATGTTAGGATTATCCGGCTCAGAAGGCCAAGGAGCATTTTCAGGCGCATCTTTTCTGGCCTCAGAAGGCTCACCATGAGTTGTAGGAGAGTCCGACTTAGTAGTCTCCGATTCTTGGGCAGTAGGCGCGGTGATAGACCCACCTGTCTTCCTTCGTTTTGCTTGAGCTTTGAAAAAAAAAGGTCATTGCACAACACAAGGACAATGATGATAATATATATCCTAGAAAGTAAAAGTATGTACTCTGGGTTGATCTTAAGTGGAGGCAGCTTGGAAGTAGTTGAGTCGCCAGAAGAAGGGGGCATCTCCTGGAAAGTTAAGACGGTAAAAAAACAAAGTAAGGCCACAAGGCAAAGGTGTTATGCAGATGTTGGAATTGGTTGATCGAATACCTCAGCATGCCGTTTCCGGGGAGCCAGAGAGTTTGGTAAGCCGGCCATGCGATCTTTAGAGTCGGTGCTCCGGGTCTGATGTCGGGATTCATGTTGTTGATTTTTCAAAAGAAAATTCGGTATCTAAGTAAGCAAGAGGATGTGAAAAGGGATCTTTTCGGACGACCCACCATGTTTTATCTTGTGGTAAGATTTTCTGAGTCGGAGGAAAGATAAGTTCCCTTAGGGGCGTCGGTGTGACTTACTTCCGTTTCCTCCTGTGTACAATTACCGTAAATAAGTTGCATAAAGAGACGACCAAGGGAATCAAGGTCTACCTCTGAGTCGTCAGGTTCAAGCAATTCCTAAGCAGAGGTCTTCTTCTTACGGCTGCGGGTTTTACCCGCCTTAGACTTCTTCGTTAGAGAGGGAGTATATTTTTTCTTCCAGAAATTAGTGATGGCCTGTGGGTAAGCCGCCGAAACGTTAGAAGGAGTAGAGCAGAAGGTTAAGACAAGAATAAGCAGTTTGCTAGAAAAAGTTCTTACATCTGGAGTCGGGTTCTTCACGCAGAAAGGCTTTAACCCAATCTTGTTGCAAGCCTCTTGGGGTTCGCCTAGGAGTGATTTGACGGAGGAGTTGATATCTTGTTCAGTCAGGGGGTAGCGTTGAAATAGAGAGGGTCATTCCTTGAACCCATAAATTCGCACATCAGTCGGTCACGTCGGCTCAGTGGCAAGATTTTCGAAGAAACCCAGCAGCGGGTCATGTCAACACTAGTGAATCCATTCGCCATTAAGGCCATGATCTTCGCAAAAGCCGGAGCATATTTCGCTCGATCTGCGGCGGACATCCAGTCCGGGAGTTTCGGTGGAGGTGCAAAGCTGGGTAGGGCCATAACCCGACAACAGTTTTCTCCTTGGGGAGAGGTGTATCTGCAATAGAACCAGGTCTTGTTCCAATCTTTGGGGTGACTTGGCAAGAGGGTTGCTGGGTAAGACAAATCTCTCCGTTTTGGATAGAGACGCCACCAAGCTCCAAACTTGGTCCAGCCGCCACTTCAGTTTGGCGATTGATGTAAAAGAAGTCACGAAAGAGGTCCACGGATGGCTCTTCTTGCAGATATGCTTCACAGAGGACTTGAAACTGACACATGTTGGTATTGAATTTGGACCTATGTCTTGAGGGTGAAGCTTGAAGAAGTGAAGGACCTCTCGAAAGAATTTTGACCCGGGTGGGCTAAAACCTCGGAGGAGGTGATCGGTGAATACGACAACTTCCCCTTCCTGAGGGGTGGGTCTGATTTCTCGCCCGGGAACCCGCCAATGTATAACGTTATGAGCCGACAAAAGGCTCATTTCTACAAAGTCAAGCAGAAGCCGCTTAGTGACTCCCAAGCCAACCCAATTGCAAGACGAGGGTGCTCTCGACATGGTGGCGGGTTAAACTGTGAAAAGGTGCAGGATATGGCGGGTTAGAAATGCCAAATAATCAAGACAGCTATGGTCAATGTAATGGTGAGGCGCTAAGCCCCCAGTATACTTTATTAGAGAGCCGGCAACTCGATGGCGGGTTAAGTGGACAAGGTGGTACTAGAAATATTGCTAAGTACGAACAAACAAGTTTCACATATTACAACTAAGACTACAGATCTACAGGCAAGGATAAAATGAAATATATTCAAGACTTAAGGAAGGCAGTGGACGAACAGGTAGTCAGCATACAGAGAAGAGTGATGTGTGGATCTATGATAAGCGGACATTAACATCAAGCGAACGGCCGCGACGGATAAACAACAATATGAGATTCAAGGGGGTACTTGGCAATCTACATTACGAAGAACAATCTGACGAGAAGCAAAGAGCACTAAAAGAAACCCAATGAACTCGGGGGATCTTAATCGATATGACCACAGATTCAACAAGGATTGAGAATCTTACCTTGCGGATGCGGACAGGCTGGCAAAGCTCTGGACCAAGTCAGGTTGATGCAACGGCCGGCGTTGAGGATGACGGTGAGGTCCGGTCGGCATGGCGGAGCTCTGGAGTCATGAGCGTCTGGAGGAATAAGAAGAAGACAGGGGTGGCGACAAAAGAAAAGGGACCCCTCGTGTCCCTATTTATGAGATGGGATGGAAAAAACAATGTGCACGAGAATCGAGGAGGCGCAGTGATGATTGACCAAAGGGGACGCCTCGATTTCCGGGACGACCATTTAATGAGATGATCCGTTGCGTACATTAAGGAATATTTTTGATATATCTAAGGTGACGTAATGGCGGGTTATGACTTTTCTCTTTCAGGTGACAAAGACGTGAGACTCGCCTCCAAATGAGTTTGAAGATTGACATGGACATGCTCAAATCAATCTGGGGCCTAATGTTGGGGATATAACCTCGTGCTAAGACCTGCCCAGGAGGGGCTGGGTCATACCTGGCAGCTCATAATCAAGATCCTATAAGTGGGCTGGAAGATGAAGGCTAGGCCGCGTGGCGGCTTGACAGATTGGCTAAGATGAATGCCCAGAGATTGAAGATAGTGTGAGACCCAGGCGGTTAAGCCGCCCAGAGGCGGCTTACCCAAGGAGGCAAGGCGGCTTAGAGACAAGATTGAGTACGTTGTATGAGTCGGTTTGACACTCGTGTAACCCAAGGCCTCGACTTCTCATATAAAGGTGAGACCCTGGGCGGCTTAGACAGAAACCAATCAATCAAGAGCTAGGTCAAGCGAATACGCTCCCTTGTAATCGATACTCCAATCAATGCAACAGAAAGAAGGACATAGGCTTTTACCTCTTCTCGAGGGGCCGAACCTGGGTAAACCCGTGTCTTTTGTCCCGATCAACCCCTTTGAGTCCACCACCTTAGCGATGGCCTCGAACCTAAGTCTTCGGATATCTGCCGTGCTAAAACCACGACAAGTCCAAAGATCCATCAACATGGAGCTTCTTCATGCAATTTATACCAATATGACACTTAGCGGCAGTGCCACAAGTACGTGGGACTATCATTATTAACTTTGTATCTTTTGGCATCAATGTTATGAACATGTGTATTACTATGATCAAGATTCAACAAACCATTCTCACTGGGTGCATGACCATTGAAGGTATTATTCATGTAAACAGAATAACAATTATTCTCTAACTTAAATGAATAACGGTGTTGCAATAAACACGATCTAATCATGTTCATGCTCAACGCAAACACCAAATAACATTTATTTAGGTTCATCACTAATCCCGAAGGTAGAGAGAGTGTGCGATGATGATCACATCAACCGTGGAAACACTTCCAATACATCATTACCTTGCCCTTAGCTTGTCTCCGTTTATTCCATATCTTTTATTTTGAGTTACCAATATTTAGCAACTGAAGCGGCATCTAATACCCAGGTGCTACTAGGAGTACAAGTAAGGTACACATGAATAAAACATATATCAAATATACTTCTCTTGATGTCGCCAGCCTTCTTATCTACCAAGTATGTAGGACAGTTCTGATTCAGTGGCCATTCTCCTCATAATAGATCTTGGATTTGGGTTCAACCTTGGGTTTCTTCACTAGAGCGGCAACTGGCTTGCCACTCTTGAAGTTTTCCCTTCTTCATCTCGCCCTTCTTGAAACTAGTGGTTTTACTAACCATCAACACTTGATGCTCCTTCCTGATTTCTACCTTCGCGGTGTCAAACATCACGAATAGCTCAGGGATCATTATTTCCATCCCTAGTAGGTTTATAGTTCAACACGAAGCTCTAGTAGCTTGCTAATAGTGACTTGGAGAACTATATCAATCACTATCTTATCTGGAAGATCAACTCCCACTCGATTCAAGTGATTGTAGCACCCAGACAATCTGAGCACATGCTCACCGATTGAGCTATTCTCCTTCATCTTGCAGGCAAAGAATCTTGTTGGAGGTCTCATACCTATCAACACGAGCAGAAGTCTGAAATCTCAATTCCAGCTCTTGGAACATCTCATATGCTCCGTGACGTTCAAAATGTCTTTGGAGCCGCAATTCTAAGTTGTAATGCATGACGCACTAGACTATCAAGTAGTCATCACAACGTTCCGGCCAGATGTTCACAACATCCATAGACGACTCTAGAGGGGGTGGCGCACCGAGTGGTGCATCAAGGACACAAGACTTTTATGCAGCAATGAGGACAATCCTCAGTTTACGAACCGAGGGAAGTTACAACGCGAGCTAGTGATCTACAACATAATTTGCAAAGACACTTTGACTATGTTCATGATAATGAGTTCAATTCATCATATTACTTAAGAACTCCCACTCAAATCAAGATCCCTCAGGTTGTCTAAGTGTGACATGATCCAAATGCACCAACCCAAGTCTGATCATCACGTGAGATGAGGTGGTTTCAATGGTGAACATCTCCATGTTGATCATATCTACTATATGACTCATGTTCGACCTTTCAGTCTCTTGTGTTCCGAGTCCATGTTTGTACATGCTAGGCTCGTCAAGTTTAACCCGAGTGTTCTGCATGTGCAATACTGTCTTGCACTCGTTGTATGCGAGCGTAGAGTCTATCACACCCGATCATCATGTGGTGTCTCGAAACGATGAACTTTCGCAACGGTGCACACTTGGGGAGAACACAATTTTATCTTGAAATTTTAGTGAGGGATCACCTTATAATGCTACCTTCGTCTTAAGAAAAATAAGATGCATAAAAGAATTAACATCACATGCAAATCATAAGTGACATAATTGGACATGAACTTGTTCTTTTGATCTCCATCACCAAAGCACCGGCATGATCTCCATCGTCACTGGCATGACACCATGATCTCCATCATCTTGATCTCCATCAACATTTCGCCATCGGGTTGTCACACCCACCATGCTTCTACTACTATTGCTATCGCTTACCGATAAAGTAAAGCATTACATAGCGCTTAATGATTGACGCGTAGGTCATACAATAATTAAAGACAACCATATGGCTCCTGCCAGTTGCCATACTCACCGACATGCAAGACGTGATATTCTATAAAAAACATGATCATCTCATACATCACATATATCTCATCATCTAATTGGCCATATTACATCACAATGTACCCTGCAAAAACAAGTTAGACTTCATGTAATTGTTGTTGTATGTTTTACATGGCTGCTATGGGTATCTAGCAAGAACGATTTTTACCTACACAAAAACCACAATGGTGATACAAAAATTGCTATTCAACCTTCTCAAGGACCACCTTTGTCGAATCCGATCCAACTAGAGTAGGAGAGACAGACACCCGCTAGCCATCTTTATGCAACAAAGTCACATGTCACTCGATGGAACCGATCTCTCGTAATCGTACGAGTAAGGTTGGTCCGGGCCGCTTCATCCAACAATACCGTTGAATCAAGAAAAGACCAAGGGAGCAAGCAATCTGAGCATCAACGCCCACAAACTCCTTTGTGTTCTTCTCATGATCTCATATGCGCATAGGCCCAGCTCATGATGCAACTGTTTTGGGACGTTGCGTGGGAAACAAAAAAAATCCTACGCACGCACAAGATCTATCCATGGTGATGAGCATCTAAGAGAGGGAGAGTGGATCTACACACCATTATAGATCGCTAAGCGAGAAGTGTTAAGAAATGGGGTTGATGTAGTTAAACGTCTTCATGGTCCACATCGCTAGCCGTCTCGCGATCCAATCATGGTCCGTCCCACGATCTAATCACGATCTGTCCCGTGATCCAATCACGGTCCTTTCGATCCAGCGCCGAACAGACGACACCTCCGTGTTCAGCACACATATAGCTCAATGACGGTCTCCACCTCCTTGATCCAGCAAGCGAGGGTGGAGAGGTAGATGTGTTCTTCGGCAGCACAACAACATGGTGGCGGTGGTGGTGAACTAATCCGGCAGGGCTTCGTCAAGCAATGCCGAACTAATCTAGAGGAGAAACGATCTAGAGGAAGATGTGGGAAGCACGTGGCTATTAGGGTTAGGGCTTCCCACAAATCCTCTAGTATATATAGGCGGAAGGGAGGGGAGGAGGCAGCCTCAAACCCTCAACAAGGAGGATTCAGCCTAACCTAGGGGGAGGACTCCTCCCCCAACTAGGATTCCTCCTCCCACAAGGGAGGTGGAGTCCTAGGAGGACTCCTCACTTGGCCCACCTCTCTCCTCTTTGCATGGGCCCTTAGCATGTATCTGAGTTTCCGATCAATACAAATAACTAATTAATTATTGCCTCTCGGGCATATTTCCAACAAAACCCACAATTCATCAGATCCCAACAACCGCACCGCACAAAGTGATTACATTGAATAGATCATCGCAAACATGCGATGAACTTTGTATGGAAGAACATAGAGAGAGATAAGGCCATATAGATACTAGCTATGGACCCATAGGTTTGTGGTAGACTACTCACACCATGCGAGCATCAAGGATGTTGTTGAGGCCCTCCGTGATCGATCCCCCCTCTAGGAAGGCATCGAAACAGGGCTCCAGATGGGCACACGACAGAGCAAAAACTTGTGGCAATGGCATAAGTGTTTCGGGAACTGCCCTAGGATTTTTAAAATATATGAGAATTGATAAGCCATAGAACAAGGTTGAGAGACGACGGGTTGGCCCATAAGTTAACAGGGTGTGACCACCCTCTGGGTGCACCCTGTTGGCTTGTGGGGCCCTCGTGTGTCCCCCGGCCTTCTCCTCAAGCTTCCAAGTCCTCTTTTGGTCTAGAAAAATTCATCAAAAAGCTTGATGGTATTTGGACTCCATTTGGTACTGTAAACCCGAAAAGCCAAAAACATGCAGAAAACAACAACTCGCACTTGACACTAGGTTAATAGGTTAGTGATAAAAATAATATGAATCAACAAATAAATTCCCAAAAACTATCCTAAAATGTTAATATTATAGCGTGAAACAATAAAAAATTATAGATACGTTGGAGACATATATGCATGCAAGATGGCTTGATTAGGCATCCTGTAGATTCTCTCCTTTGGAAAGATTTTCATGAAAATAATAAAGAGTTTGGAAAAGACGGCAGAAATCTTAAGCTCATATTTTGTGCAGATGGTTTTACTCTGTTTAGATCCATGAATCTCGGTTATAGCATTTTGGCCAGTATTATTGATTCCTTATAACTTCCACCCTGTGTGATTATGAATCAATCAAATTTCATCTGATCATTGTTGATTCCTGGCCAAAATCCCCCTAATAGTGACATTGATGTCTATCTTGAGCCACTAGAATATGATATGGTTTATATGTTTGTCAATGGTGTTAGCACCTATGATGCTTCAACCGAAGAGTATTTTATGTTGCATGCTGCCATAATATGCACAATTACAAATAAACTGGGTCTTCGGTCTTTGGCTGCGTGTGCTTCCTCTGGATAGGGAGCTTGCCCTGACTGCCACTCCCATGTATGTTCTCTTAGGCTTTAAAATGGTAGCAAAACTTGCTATATGGGTTAACGTAGGTTCTTATGTCCATGTCACCCCTTGAGGTATGTTACACGCACATTTGGTGACACAGAACATGGGATAGCACTCGTCCCACTTTCCAGTAGGCAAATCATAGAGCTGCAAGAAAATATGCAAACCAAGTTTGGGAAGGGTCCTAAAACGAATAAGCCTAGAACTAAGAAACACAAGAAAGGGGGTCCGATGATCATTTGGAAAAGAATGTCTATTTGTTTCATACTACCATATTGGAAGGATTTGAAGATGCATCATAACTTTGATATCATATAGTGTGTCCTTTGCAGGAGGAAAAATGGCAAGCGCAAACGGAAAAGCTAAAGATGGTGGGGTCACAGAGGAACAACCGAAAGCGGTATAGCATGAACTATAAGAAGTAAGACCATTGAAAAAATGATAAACGACTAGCAGCGGCACGAGGAGCAAGAGCTTCTATGCAGGAAGATATGGAAGCAAACCAAGCCCCCAAAAAGAAAAGACAGGAATGTTGCTTCCATCACATTCAAGTTCTACCTGAACGAAGCAAATGTCGCTTACAACACTTACATATATATCTATCCAGGCACCCTCCAGTGCACCTATAAGTGCGAATGAAGGACTTGTTTTGAGGTCTAGGGTATCAAAAGATCAAGATCATGTCGATCGTGAGCATCAGCCTTCCAAAGGTATTTGTAGTGGGTTATACTTGCTCATATTGTAGGATATTTTCACTTGCTAGAATTGTTGTATGACTGTTAACTTTCTTGCATTAAGAGATTACTTGTGAGCTTGATGATGAAGCTAGTGAAAAGAAAGGCGGAAGAAAAATTACTCGAAATGCAGACATATGTGCAAGGCTGAATCAACCCAAAATTCATATTCCACTTAATGGAATGGCCAGCCTGTTGGGACAGATGAAACCGAACTTACCAATTTCATTGGCACTTTGGTGAGGAGGCATATACCACCTTCAGAGTTAGATTGGCGAGATGCTGATGTACACAAAAATCTATTGGCGTGGGAGACCTTCAAGGTCTAAATGAACATAATATATAGCTTACACACTATTTTAATGTTGTTCAACTAAGTGTCCTGCTTTTTCTCATTTTAATAGAAATTTTATGAGCTGGAATCAACCACTTTGAGCTTTGTTATCAACACTACACACATAAAATGGAAGGTTTGGAAGACAGATTTAGAGGTACAAGTTTGACGCTGCATTGACTGATGCGTAGCTTATGAAAAGACGAGACGTCAGAATTAGTTAAGCTAACTAGAAGACCCTTATTACTTATTGGAGATCTTCAGTATTTGAAGTAAGTCATCCTGCTAAATCAAAATTGTAGTATATCCTTGCAACACCCTCTATTCTGGGCATAGATAAAAAGATGCATGTAATGATTCTCAAAACACAAACAACATGTGTGATAAATCTCCTTAACTTTTTTCTTGTCGTCACGTGGTGCTATCTCTACAAAGAATCATGCCAATGCAGTGCCTCATACATTTGGCAGCAAGAATCATGCCCGTTTTGCTGATGAGATGGTAAAAACAATTACCCAAATTAAAAATGATATGCCATTGTGTTTCAGTGACTAATGCATAGTGAAATAAATAAATGCTTGTAGGCTATCACACTTGGGAAATGATCCTCGAAGAGATCAAGTTTATATCGAAACACATACATGAAAGAAAGGGGAAAGGAAAGGGAGTTATGTGTTGTAGGTAGCAGGAACAATTTTAAGTCTATTTTGCTAGAATATTTCTAGTATTACTTAGAAATTTTACAAGTAGAATTTACATAACAAGTAAATATCATTTTATAGAAAGAACTCAAAGAGAAAGCTGAAGAGCACCGAGAATGGAAGGAAAAAGCATTAAAGGAGGTGATCGCTTTGCATGTGTATGTGGAATGAAGGATCCCAGGGGTCGTGTCCATGTGTTAGGTCTACGGCCAACACCACAAGATTTGGGCACACCAGGTACATGGGGTAAACTGAGCACAAGAGTTCTAGTTACAGTGGAAGGGCGTCGAGAAGCTGGAAATCTATTTAACATGTTGGAGGGGCATGTGCAACAAATACATGAACTAACGAACCGAATGGAATCAATGTTATCTTCACAAGGAGGGCATATCTTGAAACTCCTAGCTCACAGCATAGTTCCAATTATTGACAAGTAGTGAACTATTTCCACATCTTTTCATTGCATCAATAATCCATCTTGCATGCACTAACTCTATTTCCATATTTTTGTCTGGAAGGACTCAAGAGTTGAAGCTAAGGAAGATAATGATGGGGAAGAAGATGATGAAGAGCCCATTGTTCATACAAGAGTTGTTGCCAAGTCCACTTCAAGAAGCTCATTAGCCCATGAAGATGAAAGCCTTGTAATCATCACATCCTTATTTATATGTTTAAATTCTATATTGTTTCCATGTTTCTAAAATAATCATCAATTCACCTTGGTATAGACGTGCTTCTATATGCATGGACTGGTCCTGAAATTCCTATTGCTAAGGCAACAATTATCTCACTTGACCCAGACACTATTGTGAGCCGATAGCCCCTTGGACCAGCAACTTATGAGGTTCTTGTCAATGTTATGATCAGAAGAGATGCTACAATGCCTTTTGAATATGACGGTATATGAATTATCCCTGATGATGTAACAGGTCCATTCCATGGCCATCTAGCAAGGTAATCACCAACAATGTGTGTTTTGTCCACTTATCTTGAATTGTATGATGTGTGATATTAACTCAAGATCACTTTGTTGGATGAAACCCTACAAACCATGTACATCTTCCTTGTCATGCTGCTAAGGTATTTTTGAATCCGAGCTAGTATTTATTTTTGAGCTACAAAAACAGGGACCGAAATGAACTTAACTAGACCTTGTATCTTCTTCTTCCTCATGATAGTAGTTGCTATCTAGCACTATACATTGAGGAGTAACAATCAATGTTGGTCTATCTTATCTTATTATCAATGTCTCCCTAGCTCACTTCCACTTCTTGCATGGTGATGGTATACAAAATTGCTTTGGTTATTCTCTCGATCTGAAGTTTTCCTAAGATAATGTACAGTTCATTGCTTACATAGTTTAGTAGAATTACAAAGAAATAATAATTTTATGCAAAATTTGCTCTTATGTCCATGCTATTTTTTACAAGAGTTAGAGTCTTAAATTGGTACATAGACTATTACAAAAGTTGCTATTATGTCCATGCTATTGCTTACAATAGTTGGACTGTTATGCAAAAGTTGCTCTTATGTCCATGCAAATTTGTACTTGCTCTCCAACACCAACCAAACTAGCATGTAGTTGCTCTCCATAATAAATAGTAGCATGTCTTCTGAACTAAAAGTGGGAGTCTAGGCATACTAAACTGTTGCCTTATATCCAGATAATGGAAATACATCTCTTTATTCCTCCCAATACAGTTATGTTGCCTTGTGTTGCTCCCAATAGACCTATGTCTTGCTCCTATTTCTTGAAATATACTTCATGGTCACTTGGCATCGATGTTTTATTATGTCCAACACATCACAGATCTAATCAACACATGTTGTTGCGTTATTCTGAACTTCCCCTATTTTTGTAACACTAAAATCTCACAGTTTTTATTGCCCTAGATGATTTATTCAATTATTATTTTTGTCGTTCTCTCTAAATGCATGTTCACCTATGACATTTTTATCCTTTGTAGGAAAGACATACAAAAAGGAGCAAGAAGGAACCCTGAAGATGTCAGTTTCCATCACCTAGAGATTTTCTGCAATGGAGCAAAAACAATGTGTCTTTTAGGTCTCATTTTGTAAACCTATATGTCATCTTGTCATCTGGGTATTTTGTGTAATGGAGCAAACAACGAATCTCGGACATGCACCTATCATTTTCTAAACCTATCGAGCGATTCGATGACTGAACCATATTTGTTTCCTTCACTTATGAGAAGTAATTAATATGTTATCCTTCTTTGGTCATGATTTAATAATTGTCGAGTACATGCAAGTTACTATACTGGATTGATATCATGAGATATGCAACTTCATTGATATTGTATTGTAAGGCAGATGGGAAATCAAGGGTGGGTATTAAATATTGCTCAGCTAAACAAATGTTGTCAAATTGTTGGTTGGCAAAAGAAAACAACGTCACATTATTGGTCGGCAAAGGCCCATTCCAGAACCAATGGAAAGTTAGTCGGTAAAAAGGACATCATCGCACAGTTGGTCACAAAAGAATCAGGATAGGGCCAACAGAGTATCAGTCGGCCAAGATTGTACTGTCAAACGGTCGGTCGGGAAAGATTCAACAGCGACGCCAACTACAAGTCGGTCGGGAAATATTCTGGCCAGGGCCATCAAAATATTAGTCAGGAATGCTCTTTATAGGTGGCCAAATGTCGACCGGGAAAGATATGTGGTCGAAAAAGGCTTTATTGTTGGGACCTGACCCATCAGACACTGTTGGTCGGCAATACTCTTTCCCGACCGACTATATGTTGGCACACGCTATTTTTTCGACTAGCCTGTTTGTTGGGGATGTGGTGTTGTGGTGTAGTGTCAAATCAGGCAATTGTATCGTACTTCTATCACACTTCAGCATTTTCAACTTCACTCAATACATGAGCATGAACCATGGACATAGCATATGGGTGGAATAGAGTATATGGTGGTAGAGATCAAAAGGAGTGAAAGTGGAGAAGAAAGTCTCGCATAAACTAGGTGGATCAACGGGGTTTGGAGATGCCCATGAATCCATATCAATGCGAGGAGTAGGGATTGACATGCAACAAATGCACTAGAGCTATAAGTCTACGAAATCGCAACGGAAGCTAAGTGGGTGTGCATCCAACTTGCTTGCTCAACAAGACCTCGGGAATTTGAGGAAGCCTATCATCAGAATACACTATCCAGGTTCTATAATGAAAAATTCCCACTAGCATATGAAAATGACAACTCATGAGACTTTATATATGAAGAATATGGTGCTCTCTCTAAGCACAAGTGTGGAACAGGATGTAGTAGCACTGTCCCTTCCCTTCTTTTCACATTTATTTGTTTATTTGTTTATTTTTTCCTTTTTTATTTTTGTCCTTTTATTTTTCGTATAGAGTCTCATCCCGACTTGTGTGAGAATCCTAATATCCATCATCGTTTCCTCACTGAGACAGTGCTCTAATAATGATGAACATCACACTTTTATCTACTTACAACTCGATATAACAACTCAATAATGGTGAAAGAAATGACTCGATATGAATGCCTCTGGTAGTGTACTAGGATGTGCAATGATCTAGCATACCATGTCAATAATGATGAACGATGGCTTTGCCACGAATACTTTGTCAGCTATATGATCATGCAAAGCAATATGATGATGAGCACACAAGTCATGTGATGTAACGGTGGAAGTTAAATGGCAATATATCTCAGAATGGCTATGGAATGCCATTGTAGGTAGCTATGGTGGCTGTTTTGTGGAATATATAAGGTGGATTATATGTGATAGAGCATATCATATCACGGAATCTGGATGCATTGGCGAAGGCTTCGCTGATCCTCAAGGTAAGAATGGGCAATGCACGGTACCGAAGAGGCTAGCAAGTACAGAAAGGTGAGTGTGCGTCCATCCATGGATTCATATTAGTCATGAAGAATGCATATACTTATTGCAAGGCCTTTTTATCTCTCTCGAAGCAAAGTACTACCGCATGCCCCTAGGGGGGAGGTTGGTAGGAGTTAACCATCACGCACCCCTGACCTGAACAACACTAGGATTTCAACGAGGAATAAGAATGCTCACACATCATCACAATGCAATAACCAATATTTAGATGAACAACAAGTAACACCCTTTAGTGATCAATATTTCTACTAACCAACAACCATGTACTCATGCCCTTTCATATTACCACATCAATATCATTAACTCACAATTTCTCTTTTATGTGCTACATGAAAGTTTTTATTATATCCTCCTTGAATACTTATAATTTTTGGACAAGTCTTATAAACCATGCGAATTACCGTTACTCCCTATTAGATTCTCAAAAAAATATAAGTGAAGAACAAGAGTGCAACTATTTCTGTAAAAGCTACAGGCCACCGTGCTCTAAAAGATATAAGTGAAGTACTAGAGCAACTTCTTATCTCAAAAGATATAACTGAAGCTAATAGAGTATTATAACAAATAATGATGAGCATGTGTATGTATTAAATAGGTGTGTCCAGCAAACAATGATTGTGGAAACGTAAAACAAAAGTAAACTACAATACACAATGCTCCAAACAAAACACATATCATGTGATGAATAAAACCATAGCTCCAAGTGACATACCGATGGAATGGAAAGGAAAGAGGGGATGCCTTCCAGGGCATCCCCAAGCTTACACTCTTGAGTATTCCTAGGATATTACCTTGGGGTGATGATACGTCTCTGTTGTATCTATATATTTTTATTGTTTCATGCCAATATTCTACAAGTTTCATATACTTTTGGCAACTTTTATACTATTTTTGGGACTAACATATTGATCCACTACCGAGTGCCAGTTCCTTGCATGTTTTTTTGTTTCATAGAATATACATACCAAACAAAGTCCAAATGGAATCTAAACTTATAGAGATTTATTTTGGGATATATACGATGCCCAAGGGGCCCACAAGCCGTAGGGGCGTGCCCTACCCCCCTTGGCGCGCCAGGGTGGCTTGTGGCCAGCCCTTAAAGCGGTTTGGACCCTTCTTTCGCTACAAGAAAGCTAATATCCGGATTAAATCGTGTTAAAATTTCAGCCCAATCGGAGTTAGGGATCTCCGAGAATTTAAGAAACAGTGAAAGGCCAAAATCTGGTAATGCGGAAACAGAGAGAGATCCAATCTCGGAGGGGCTCTCGCCCCTCCGCTTCCATGGAGGCCAAGGACCAGAGGGGAAACCCTCCTCCCATCTAGGGGGCAACGAAGAAGAAGAAGGAGGGGGCTCTCTTCCGAGCTCCGCAAAAACCAAGGAAGTCCGAACACAGGGGCGTGTGCGAAGATCCCCAACAGCTCCACCCCTCATAGCTCACAACCCGGTAGCTTAGTCGATGAACTCGCACGATGACGAGGGAGAAGATTGGACACGAGGATTTACCCAGGTTCGGGCCGCTGCGAAGCGTAAAACCCTACTCCTCCTTTGGTGGATTGCTTCATCGGGAGGTTTGTGGATGAAATAGTATAGTGGTGACTTACCTCACGAGGGCGTTCTGGTGGATTTGCTTCTTCCCTCGCCTCTCTCTTCTATGGATCTGCCTATCCTCTATTTATAGTGTCCCGGGTCCTCTTCCCTTATCGCTATGGCGGGAAGGGATCCCACAACGGCCAAATTCGAACGTGGACAAGGGGTACACCCTTATCCTGACGAAAGGTAGTATTCGCATGCAAAGTAGTTGTTGGTGATGCAGTGGTGGGCTCGGCTATGACATTCGTCCTGCAGGGCTCATGGTCTTGGTCTTGTTGCACCCGAACGGAAACCTTTGGGGTGCTTTGGAAACCTACGTACGTCCTTGCCCCCTTTGCACCAAAAGGGAAACTGTCCCGTCTGGTGCACTGGTGCCTGCCTGGCCCACCTTGCGTCATCCTTGGCCTCCCGAGGCCAAGCGTTGCATAGAGATCTCCGCTACTCGGAAGGGGGCTTGAGGACGCATATTCCCCATGTGTCTTGGTGATGCTTCCCTCGCGAGCTCAGGGCTCTCGTGAGGGCCATTTCTTGAGGGGGTCGTGCTAGACCGTGCTTGGCTGTCGAAGTGGGTCACGCCCTAGGCCATAGGTAGGCATGTCTGGGTACCCCCGTTCCCAGAACATCGACAGTAGCCACCGGGCTCGAGGCACGCTCAAGATGGCTTCCGAGCAAAGCCGTTGAGGATGTCCCGAAGCACTGCAGGCCCCAAATGCCTGCGAGCCAGGCTTGACACGCGTAGCTCACCGAGGCGCCATTGCCTCCACTCCCCGAAGGACGTCAGGAATCGCCATAGGTCAAACTGATGCGACACCTTGCGCTGTGCTGGCCATCATTACCCTTCCTTGAATGCGGTTGCTCCCTTGGACCTTCACCCGACGGGCTACGCGGATGTGACCCAACGGGAGTGGATGAAGTGACGTGGAGCAAGGTTGCACGCCGACCGAGCCTACCCGCGGCACCCGAGGAGCACACAATGCCTACACTCCCCACGGTGCCCCGTGGGCTGAAGTTATGCCTATAAATTTGCCCCGCCCCGGGGGGTCTTGCAATCTTGGCGTGCCTTCTCCCTCTCCATTATCCCAAAGAAATCTATCTCTTCTTCCTTGATTCCTTTACCCCCATGGCATCCGGAGGGAGTGCGACGGGCGCGGGGAAGCGTGCGGGGCCTTCGGCTTCTTCGTGTTCCTCCAGAAGCAGTTGCGTGGGGGCCTCGGGGCCAGCCCAAGCTCACTAGCGTTGAGCCATCTTTGACGAGTGAGTACTCTGCCACCCATCTCTTTTGTTGTAGACATGCCCGGCACGCTGGACCTGAGCATATCCTCCTCCTAGGGAACATGTGACCAAAAAGTGCAGGCTCGGCGAGCTCGAGGAGGAGGCGGACGCGCTGTGGGCCTAGCTGACGAGCCCCGAGCCCGCCCTCCAAGCCGCCCTCAACGGTGAAGAGGAGGGATGGGCGGAGCTGGCGTCCCTCTAGGCCCAGATCAAGGGGGCAGCTGACGTTGTGCGGGCCGCCCAAGACGAGGCGGCACACGTCAAGATGTTGGAGGCCCAGCGCACCAAGCAGTACTTGGGCATTGCCCACCGCGCGACTGTTGTGGTGGGTCGGTTCGTCGGGGAAGCCCCCGTGCTGCCATGCACGCATGGCGACAGAGGTTGCCTCAACTTCTTCAGCAGGGTGGTGGAGGCACTGGAGGCCGACGTCTCTCATGTCGACGACGACAATGAGGCCAGCGCACACGATCTCTTGGACCTTGCTCTGAAGTGCGTCTTCTCCAACCTGCGCCGCCGTGCCCTGCAGCTTGATCTTCTACGCATCACGGAACGGGTGCCCGAGGAGCTCCAGAGGCCTCTCGAGGATGAGGTGTGCCTGCAGATGGAATCCCCGGTGGAGCGGTTCATCCAAGTGCCCTCCTCCGATGAGGACGACGGCTCCGACACCGAGGCGGCCGGTGGTTCGGATGGTGACAGTGGCTCCTCCACCTAGGCATCCCTTGTTTTATTTTTCTAATTCATGTTATATCAAGAAAAACCCGACCCATGAGGGTGTTAGTCTTTTGTATATTACCTTTGTCCTCCTTGCTCTTTTCGTTAAATCGCCGGTTGGTTGCTCGACGTGACACGACTTCGTATCTTACGCGGGGCTTGGTGTCGTAGTAGATGTGGTCCGGTGATGGTGGCCTGTCGAGTCCTTGCGAGGTGTATCCCCCAAGGTGGAGCTTCCCGCCTTCAAGACCTGGGTCCTTATTGTCGTCGCTTGGCGAGGCCGGACTCCTCCCCTTGCACCATCCTTTCCGGCACCTGGGACCACAAGAACCCTGGGGGTAGCACATAGTGAACCGTAGCGCCTGCTTTCTCACGTTAGTCCTCACACCTCCTACCCTGCATTCCAGCTATCATTTGATCAGAAAGTTTCTGCTCTATTCAGTGGCGTACTTAGCTTATCAGGTCACGGCGATCCCGTGAGTCGCGAGGTGCAGCTGAAACGTCTAGAGAGCTTGGGGATCCCACCTGGGGGGGCTTCTTCCTTGTTTGTGTAATGGCTTGGGGGGCCCTTTCGGCACTCTGTGTCTATGGGACTCAATCACGAGCAGGCCTCGACTACCATTGGGGTGTCAGGATCACCAGGACGAGACCAAAGGGGGCGAGGCCTCGGCCACCGCTGGGGCATTCGGAACACTAGGACGAGACCAAGGGGCGCAGAGCCACATGATCGGTGAGGTTCTCGGGATGCGTTTCTCAGGAACCCCCCTTGATGCTCAAGCAACGCTCTACGTTGGGAGGACCCAGTCCCGCGCATTCCCCGACCACCGTTGGGGCGTACAGATCACTAGGACGAGACCAAGGAGCGATGGGCTATATGACCAGTAAGGCTCCCGAGGCGCGTTGCTCAGGAGCTGCCCTTGACGCTCGGGCGGCTCCCATACCATTCCGCCGGGCGCTGCCTCGGGAGGCGCTTGAGCCTCTCGAGGCTCCATGTTGTCGTGCTAGGCCGCAGACGGAGCCCCCAAGCTGGAGTCGACCGCCAAAAGATGTATGTTCCTGATGCGACAGGTCCTTGCCGGACTACTCTGAGGCACCCCAGGGAGGGCCAAAGTGCGCAGGCCTTTGTAAGGTGCCAACACTGAGAAAGAGACTCCATGGCCAGAAAAAATAAAGTGCGATGAGAGAAAAGTTCCCGCCCCCTTTTCAAATAGAGTTCCGAAATCATCAAATTTTATTTCAAAGAGTGGCAATTCGAGCACCAAATAAGAAGCAAGCAACTGCCGTGTCCGACACCTAGGCTAGTCTTCGTCTTCGTCTTCCCCCAGCACGGAGCGTAGGGCATCCACGTTGTGTGTGCATAGTCATTGGAGGACAGTATTGTCCACCAGCATAGAGCATGGGGCTTCCACTTGGGCGTGGGATGGAATCCCCCCGTGTCCTCGGGGGGCACCAGGCGTGTACCACCCACTCATTATTACGTGAGAGTGTCATGGCCGAAGATAGCTGGGCAAGCACCGAGGCACACGGCCCACGTGATCCCAACTCTGTTAAGAGCCATCCCGTGCATTTTTGCTTGGTTGCGCACCTCTACAGCCCAAACCCGAATGCATTGTTCCCTGCGTAGCCACGGGATTGCGCTCCCACAGCCCAAACATGACCACAATGCACCCTCTGCAGCCATGGAGTTGTTGCATCGATGAAGCCGCCTCGTGAGGTGTCAGGGCGCCGGCCAGACCACAGCTTGAGGGCCTCACGAGGCCCTGCCTCCTGAGGGTTGTGCCGCCACTCCTGTTGCAGTGGGTTGCCCGCGCTGCTTATATCCTGTCGCACCCCTAGGCTATTGCTCATGTGGCCTCGGGGCTTGGCTGCGTGTTGCTTGCTCGTGGGGGCGGCGACTGTGTCGCGCCCATGCGCATCTGGGGAAGTCCTCCCCCCTCTCCTGCTTGCATCAACCTAGCATGGTACTCCCTCGGTGGGAGCCCCCAGGCCCGTCTTGGGGAGGACGTCCGGGGCACCTCCCTACTCCGTGGGGTGTTGGCGCCTGCGGAGGGTGCCTGATCCATTGCACCATCCACAGGTATGACGTAGCTTGGAACATAGGCCTCTACATAAAAGGCCTTGTTCCCCTCCTGACCAGTCCCCGCACGCACCAGGGACGGCCCCTCTGGGCGGCAATGTGACACCGCCTTGGGTGCGCAGCCTGTAGACCCTCCTATGGCGAACCTCTACCGCCGTCGTGGGGTTGACTGCGCGTGTCTTGATGTGGGTTGCCTCCCTGCTAATCCAATGGACCTCCGTTATGGTTACCTACCCGTCCGGGCACTTGAGCCGCCTGCTTCCTAGGCCAGTTGGCACGCTCCCGCCTGGACGACCCATGTTGTCGATGATACATTAGGGCATGAGGGTGCGCTTCAAGGCGCGTGTGGGGCGTCCCATCATTTTCTTCGAAGGATCCATCGACGCGGCCGGGTGGCGCCCCGAAACCGGTCACCGATATCTAGAGGAGAAGGAGCACGACATGCGGTGGACCCTGTCTGGGCTTGCCTGGGGTCGAAGGGGGCACATCGTCTACGGACGAGGCGACAAGCACGGCGAACGATCCCTCGGCGCCTAACGCAGACGGCCGCGAAGAAGGATGGGGAACCAAGGCCCTCCTGGCGATGGTGACCAACTCGGCGATGTGGTCGTCCTAGGCGTCGAAGCCCCCGTGTGTCGAGCGGTGGCGAAGCATCTCGCACACTATCAGCAGTGCGTCATGCGCGTTGAGATCCCGCACGTGGGTGCAGTGCGACGTAGGTCCCGCGGGTTCTGCTCGACCGCCACACGCTTGGCCAGCACGAGCAGTGATGGTGGTGGAAACGATGTTGGTGGCCTGGTACTGACCGCCCAACGCCGCGCTGCCAGGGCATGAGTCTTGGATGACAACGGTGCGGTTGGTGAAGGCGGATCTGCCGGGGCCGGTGAGAGCTTGTTCGGTGTTGGCCATGGACATAGCAGGGTGAAAAGGAAGTGGAGCTTGCTGGAAACTCCGACACGCTCCCTACCTGGCGCGCCAAATGTTGGATTCACGCCTCCGCAAAACACAAGGAAGTTCGAACACTGAGGCGTGTGCAAAGATCCCCAACATCTCCACCCCTCCTAGCTCACAACCCGGTAGCTTAGTCGATGAACTCACACGATGACGAGGCAGAAGATTGCATACAAGGATTTACCCAGGTCCGGGCCGCTGCGAAGCGTAAAATCCTACTCCTGCTTTGGTGGATTGCCTCACGAGGAATTTTGTGGATGAACTAGTACGGTGGTGAGTTGCTTCACGAGGGCGTTCTGGTGGATTTCCTTCTTGTCCTGCCTCTCTCTTCTACGGAGCTATCTAGCCTCTATTTATGGTGGCCCGGGTCCTCTTCCCTTAGTGCTATGAAGGGAAGGGATCCCACATCAGCCAAGTTCGGAGGGGAACAAGTTGTACACCCTTATCCTGATGAAAGGTGGTCTTCGCCTGCAAAGTAGTTGTTGGTGATGTAGCGGTGGGCATGGCGATGACATCTGCCCTGCAGGGCTCGTGGTCTTGGTCTTGTTGCACCGGAACGGAAACCTTTTCGCGTGCTTTGGAAACCTGTGTACGTCCTTGCCCCCTTTGCACCAAAGGGGAAACTGTCATGTCTGGCACACTGGTGCCTGCCTGGACCACCTTGCGTCATCCTTGGCCTCCCAAGGCCAAGCGTTGCACAGAGATCTCTGCCGCTCAGGAGGGGGCCTGAGGAGGCCTATTCCCCATGGGTCCTGGTGCTTCTTCCCTCGTGAGCTCAGGGCTCTCGCGAGGGCCTTGTCTTGAGTAGGGTCGTGATGGGCCGTGATTGGCTGTCAAAGTGGGTCACGCCCGGGGCCGCAGGCACGCAAGTCTGGGTACCCCCGTTCCCAGAACGTCGACAACATGGCCGCATTGGGCGAGCTAACTATGGATTGCTATAAGGAAATAAATTCAACTAAAGAACAACTTTCATAATTAAAATCCTTGTAATCCAAAATAGTGGGCACATAACTAGTTAAAGTTTTGACCTCTCCAAACCCACTTTTTCATTTTTATCATTTGAACAAATGAACGCCTTCTAGCTAAAGTCGACTCATCTCCAATCCATTTATAATTAATATTCATATTAGTAAATAAATATTCAATAGGATAAACATCGATTGTTTAAATATCTTCATCATGATTATGGTAAAAACAGGGTGCAAGAACTTTTTCTAAGAATTCTCACTTAGCTCTCAACCTAGGGGACCTCTCCTTAATTTAATTAATAGAGACTTGGATAGATTTGATGGAATCATTAATATAATGCTTAGGGGGTAAATTTTTTGTAAGAGTTTCCACATCATGAGTAATATTCCTAACCATATTTCTAGCCATATCGTCAACTTTATGTGTTTTTCTTCTACCATAATATGTTTTGAGAACTACTAAGTTCTTTCATGGTGTTCCCAAGATGAGAGGGTATCCTATTATTATTATAGATGAATTTACATATGAATTACCATAATTATTAGTGGAATTATCGGGCTATGGTCTAGCATTGAATTTTCCTCTATAAGCATTTTTGTTGGAATTATTTCCAGAGACAAAGTTCACATCAATAGCATCATTATTTTGATCAATAAAAGTAGATAATGGCATATAATTGGGATCAACATGAGAAGGTTTATTAGCAACCATATTCCTAAGAGCATCCATATTTTCACTCAAATTGGCAATTTCTTCAATATAGTTTACCTTCTTACCAATTGGAGCTCGCTCGGTGCCATTGAGAATAATTTTTCATGACATTGTCCAAAACTGTTGTAGCCTCTCCCAATGTCACCTCCATAAAGGCACCACCTACAGCAGAATCTAGAAGATTTCTAGATGCAAAGATTAGTACTGCATAAAAAATTTGTATAATCATCCATAAACTTAATCCATGAATGGGACAATTTCTAATCATCAATTCCATTCTCTCCCATGCTTGTGCAACATGTTATTTATCATTTTGTTTAAAATTCATAATTTGATTACAGAGAGAGTTAATGTTAGTAGGAGGAAAATACTTGGCAATGAAAGCATCTTTACACTTATCCCATGTTCCAATACTATTACGAGGTAAAGATGAAAACCAAGCCTTAGCTTTGTCTCTTAATGAAAAAGGAAATAATTTCAATTTGACAACACCATTATCCATATCCTTTTTCTTTTGCATATCACATAGTTCAATAAAACTATTGAGATGCGAAACTGGATCCTCATTAGGACTTCCGAAAAATTGTTCTTTCATAACAAGATTTAGGAGTGCAACATTAATATCATAAAACTCCACACAGGTGGCAAGTGGTATAGGAGTACTAATAAAATCAGTGTTTTTAGTATTTGAGAAATCACACAACTTGGTATTATCTTGAGACATAGTGACGAAGCAAGTAAACTAGCAAGCAAGATAAGTAAACTAGCAAGTAAATATTTTGTGTCTTTGATAATTTTAGGAAATAAGATATTAAGGAAAATGAAAAGTAGAACAAGTGAATGATAATTTGTATCAAGGAACCCGATAAGAATATGATGATGTCTCCCCGGCAACGGTGCTAGAAATTATTCCTGGTACTTGTAAACTGTGTTGGATTTTCCCTCGCAGAGGAGAGGATATGTCGTAGTACACATAAAGTATTTCCCTCGATGATAACCAAGGTTATTGAACCAATAGGAGAACAACGCAAATTCTCGCTGTCAGCACCTAAACACAAAGAACTAAACACTTGCACTCAACGCGGGCAAGAGAGTTGTCAAGCCCCTTTTACTTGTTACTTGCAAGGATTAAGTAGTGATAGATATATAATATAAATATAAAATAAAATAACATATTATAAATGGCAGCAATTTTTATGGTTTTATTAATATATTTTGTGAAAACCCAGGGGAGTGTTAGCTAGAGGCTTCTCTCTCGAAGATAGCGTATTGTGGGTAAACAAATTATTGTTGGGAAATTGGTAGACTAGCATACTTATGACATGGTTATTCATGGAAATGATCATGTATATATAGGCATCACTTCCGTAAAAAATTAGACTGACTCCTACTTGCATCTACTACTATTACTCCACTCATCGACCGCTATCCAGCATGCATCTAGAGTATTAAGTACGAAACAGAGTAACACTTGGAGCAAGATGACATGATGTAGACAATGTAAACTCAAGAAATAAGAATAAAACCCATCTTTTAATCCTTAACGGAAGTAATACAAATATATGCCATGTCCCTTTCTGTCACTGGGATTGAGCACTGCAACATTGAACCCATCACAACACACCACTCTCGTCGAAGATAAATCAATCTAGTTGGCCAAACCAAACCGGTAGATCAGAGATAAATATGAAGCTAAAATAATCATGCATATAATAAACCAGAAAAGACTCAATATATTTTCATGAATAATGTGATCATAACTCCACAATTCATTGGATACCAACAAACAGACCGCAAAGAAAATTACATCGAATAGATCACAGCAGGAATCGCGGTGAACTTTCTATTGAAGAGGATAGAGAGAGATAGCCATATAGGTATTAGCTACGGACCCGAAGGTCTCTGTTATACTACTCACACAACATCATGGGAGAATCAAGGTTGATGTAGAGGCCCTCCATGATTGATCCCCCTCTAATAGGGCACTGAAACATAGCTCTAGTTGGGATCATGGTGGAACAGAAGTTTGCAGTGGCGGAAACGGTTTTTCAGGTGGCTCTTTGGTATTTTCCCGATCTTAGAGAATATATAGATGCGGAGTTAAGGTAAGCGGAGCCAGGGTGGCCCCAAGGCACCAGGGCACGCCTACCCCCTAGGGCGTGCCCTGTTGCCTTGGCACCACCTCATGTGGTGTCTGGCCTCCCTCCAAAGCTTCAAGGTATTATTTTTGTCCAAAAAAACATTTAAAAGTTTTGTGGCATTTGGACTTCGTTTGGTACTGGTTTCCTAAAGAGCCAAAAACAGACAGAAAACATCAACTAGCATTTGACACTGGTTTAATAGGCTAGTTCCCA
The DNA here is from genome assembly GCA_022496015.1 of Hordeum marinum. Lineage (NCBI taxonomy): Eukaryota > Viridiplantae > Streptophyta > Magnoliopsida > Poales > Poaceae > Hordeum > Hordeum marinum. The sequence goes on from CM039672.1 coordinate 116,303,121, forward strand.
AAAATGATATAAAACAACATATAAATGCATATAAAGTATCCAAGAATGATAATATAACAGTCCCTCCATTCTTTTATGTAAGGTTTATTATTTTTGGCACGGTGATCAAGGCACATAATCATACACATGTTAGGACAAAATTAACCTTGCCTAAATCATTGATTAGTGGCAACTAAATCATTTAGGCAAGGAAATTAAGAGATACATGCAATCTGGAGAGATATACTTTCCTTTTTCTATTTACAAGAGAGATGCATATAATCAGGGGAGATATACTTTCCTTTATTTAAAGGGCTAACAACGGAATGACGAGGAATCAAAATAAATGCATCTTACATTGTGGAAATTATCAAAAAAAAATACACCTTATATAAAGGAATGGGGGGAGTAGCATGTAACAATCAAAAATTATAGATATGTTGGAGACGTATCAGTGCTCATGATTTATACTTATGCGGTGAAGACGGAGTCATGCCATGCTAATAGGATAAAATGAGTAGGGAATAACATACTTTAAGGATCATATATTTTTAATATCAAGGATTACGTCATTTATGCTTATGGATATTATTACGTTGATATCAATCAGTTCATCATTTTTCAAGATCATACCTAAAATATATTATATGTTTGATAGCATGTAGCATCAAAAATTCTGTTTTTATCATTTACCTACTTGAGGACAAGAAGGAAATAAGCTTGGGGATGCTGATATGTCTACAACGTTTTGATAATTTTTTTATTGTTCCATGCTATTATATTAACAATCTTGGATGTTTTGTATGCAATTATATAGTATTTTATATCATTTTTAGAACTAAGCTCTTAAACCAATGCCAAGTGTGAGTTGCTATTTTCTGCTTGTTTTTGGTTTTCCGTGAAATGAGTATGAAACAAAGTTCAAATTCTATCAAACTTTTTGACGATTTTTTTCTGGACAAAAGAGGAGATGGAAGCTTCGGAATAAGATGAGACGACGCACGAGGAGATGGCAAGCGAACAGGGCGCGCCCAGGGGATAGGCGCGCCCTGATGACTTGTGGGCCCCTCATGGCTCAGTATGACCTAATTCCACCTTCATAAATTCTCTAAAATCGGGAAACCCATAGAGAGCCACCCAAAAAACTTTTTTGGGCCCCCAGGTTTCTGTTCCAACGGCAGGCCATCTGCAGATCTTTTTCGGTGCCTATTGGAGGGGGAATCAATCACGGAGGCCATCTACATCAACCTTGTTGCCTCCATGATGATGTGTGAGTAGTCCACCACACCTCTATGGGTCCATAGCTAGTACATAGATGGCTTCTTCTCTCTCTTTGATCTTCAATACAAAGTTCATCGAAATTCCCGTGGTGATCTATCCGATGTAATCCTCTTTTACAGTGTGTTTGTTGGGATCCGATGAATTGTGGGTTTTATGATCAGATTATTCATGAATGTTGATTGAATCCTCTTTGAATTCTTTTATGCATGATTGTTATAGCTTCATATTTCTCTCTGATCTATCGGTTTGGTTTGTCCAACTAGATTGATTTATCTTCACTGTGTTGTGATGGGTTCAATCTTGCGTTGCTCAATCCCAGTGAAAGAAAGAGACATGATATGTATTGTATTGCTTCCATTAAGGATAAAATGACGGGGTCTGAACATATTGTGTGTCTTTATTTGTCTACATCATGTCATCTTGCTCCATGCATTACTTTTTTTCATACTTAATACTCTAGATGCATGTTTGCTAGCGATCGATGAGTGGCGTAATAGTAGTAGATGCAGGTAGGAGTCGGTCTACTTGTTTATGGATGTGATGCTTATATACATGATCATTACCGTGAATAACATGTCATAACTATGCGTTATTCTGGCAATTGCCCAATAGTATTTTGTTTAGCCGCCGTATGTTATGTTCGAGAGAGAAGCCTCTAACGAAAACAAGGCCAACTGTTCACGGACCACAGGTGACCCTCCTCCTGGTAAGCAGCATTAAAAACACCTGAAGATGGGCTTTGGAAAAATGCCCTATTGTCGTATACAAACCTCCACCAAGAACCTCAACATACAAGATTGAGTACAAGACCCGAGAAGGGAACCCTCCAGTAAGAGTTGTGTTAACTTAGCCCTTAAGTATCGTGGTCAAGTCGCCTTTCGTGTGGCACGTTGGTTTTGCCTCATTAGGATCAACATGACACATCACGTGCAAGCAGACTGAGTGGTGAAGATACATCAGTAATGAGGGTGAGTCACCAGCTCGCCCACTACTAAGGTGACACCTTCTCCCGCATGTGTCACAACGATGCCAAGCTACTACCTTGGGTGGCGGTGAGAAGTATAATATCAAGCAAGTCTTGAGCTTTTCCCTATCCTTATTATTACTCTTGGATGTTGGAGACTCCTAAGCTGTAGGAGTTCTTCGGAGAGGAATCGTTTATTGTGATTACCCTTGGAAATTTGGTGAAGGTTTGGAGACCACCTCAAGGTCTACCACTAGTAGTTGAGAAATGCCTTCGTGGTGTTATCTCAAGGAGAAAATAGGGTGAACCTTCATGGAGTTGGTGTGCCTTCGTGGTAACATCCACCCTCTAATAGTGGCTAGCTTCCCTCCAAGGAATTGAACATCGGCATACATCCTCGTCTCTCAGAGTTGCGGTTATTCCTAGCCCTAACTCCCTACTTGTGATTATTTGCCTCATTGTTTTTACTTATTTGATATTATACTTGCTTACCTTACTACTTGTTGTAGTTGGTCACTTTGCTTAGTACTCAACTCTCCATTCCAATTGGTAGGCTCATGTTCATATTCCGCATTATTGCCTAGAATTACTAAATAAAATTAAAATTTGTAATTGTAACTATTCACTCCCATCTAGGTCCATCTTGATCCTTCCAGCAATCCACTCCACTCCACTTCTCACAGTCACTCCTCCCCGACCATAAGCTATGATCCGGCGATCTTGCACCATCTTTGGCATGGCGGGTGATACGTCTCCAACGTATCTATAATTTTTTATTATTCCATGCTAATATATTATCATTCTAGGATACTTTTTTGGTATGTATTTACCAATTTATAATACTTTTGAGCACTAACCTATTGACCAGTGCCCACTGCCAGTTGTTGTTTTCTGCATGTTTTTTACTTTTCAGGTTTACAGTACCAAACGAAGTCCAATTGCCAGAAAACTTTTTGATGATTTTTCAGGACCAAAAGAAGATGTGGAAGCTTCGAGAGGAGGCCGGAGGATCTACGAGGGGCCCGCAAGCCAACAGGGCGTGCCACCAGGGGGTGCACCTTGATGGCTTGTGCCCCCTCAGGCGCCTCGCGATGCCCCTCTTTGGCCTATAAATTCACATATACCCTAAAAACAAGAAGCGCTCCTGAAACACCTTTTCCACCACCGCAAGTATCTGTTCCAATGGGAGGCCATCTATACCTCCATTACGGCGCCCTGTCAGATGGGAGATCGATCATGGAGGGCCTCTTCGTCAACCTTGCTGCCCTCACATGATGTGTGAGTAGTTCACCACAAACCTGTGGGCCCGTATGTAGTACCTAGATGGAAATCTCTCTCTCTCTCTTGATCTTCAATACAATGTTCATCGCATCATTGCCTTGATCTATCCGATGTAATCCTTTGTATGGTGTGTTTGTTGGGATCCAATGAATTGTGAGTTTATGTTCATATTATTCATGAGAAGTATTTGAGTCAAATCTTAATACTAAGATTCTTATTTTCATGATCATCGTAGCTTCTTAATGCTCTCCGATCTATTAAGATAGTTTGGTCAACTAGATTGATATTTTTTGGTCGGAGTGGTGCGTGTAAGTGCATCTAGTGCCCCTTAGTGATTTTGGTGTATTGAAGACTTATAGGTTAAGAGAATGATGCGTTTATAAGTGTACACAAGCTCTATAAGTCGCCGAGGAGTTTGATATATTCAGAGATTATCGACCCCTAAAAATGAATGTCTTCAACTGAAGACTTTGGTGAAGACTTTGCTGAAGACTTTGCTAAAGACTTTGAAAATGAATAAGCTGGTGTGACCTTGAATATATTGTTGGATTTCGGGCTCCGCAAAACCCTTAAGATTCGGACACAGGGGCATGTGCGAAGATCCACCGCAGCCTCGTCTAACCTAGCTCGCTACTCGATGAGCACAACAAAGAACTCACATGACAACGAGGAAGAAACAAACCTGACAGTTTACCCAAGTTCAGGCCGCCGCGAAGCGTAATCCCCTACTCGTACCTTTGATGGATTGCCTCTCTAGGAGGTGAGGTGGATGAACAAGTACAGTGTTTTGGGGCCTCCTGAGGGCTCTCGGTAGTGCATGAGGCTCCTTGAGAGTTGGCGGTTGGTGAGTGGTGGAATTGGTCGATCTGGGTTCGGATCCCCCTCTACGAAGCAGCCTACCCTCCATATATAGTGGTGACCCGGGTCCTCTTCCCTTATCGCAATGGAGAGAAGGGATCCCACAATGGCCAATTTTAAAATGGGACTGGGGTTCGTGCTCGCCCTTCCCAAAGGCGGCCTTCGCCTGCAAAGTAGTTGTCAACACCGTAGGGACGGGCTCACGGATGACGTCCGTCCTGCAGAGCTGGTGGTTGTGGTCTTATTGCATTGGACTGGAAACCTTTGGGGGTGCTTTGGTAACCCGTGTACGTCCTTTCCCCCTTTGCACCAAAGGGGAAACTGCGTTGCCTGTCCTTCCTTGCGTCACCCTTGACTCCTGAGGACGGGCCTTGCATAGAGATCTCCCCCTCGAAGGGGCCTGGGGAGGCCCGTCCTTCGTGGCTCTTGTCGGTGTTCTTCCTCGCGAGGCTAGGGCCCTCGCGAGGGACTTGTCTAGAGTGGGGCCTCGCCTGGTCCCATTTGGTCGATGAAGTGGGCCACGCCCTGGGCCGCAGGTAGGCAGGTCTGGGTACCCCCATTCCCAGAACGCCGACAGTAGCCCCCGGGCCCAAGGCACACCCGAGCTGGCTTACGGATGAAGCCTGGAGGATAGCCCGAAGTGTCATGGGACCCCAAACGCCTGCGGGCCAGGCTTGGCACGCGTTTAACGCCTCGGCAGCGACGCCTCCGCTCCTCGAGGCCGTCGGGAACCGCACCCAATTGGATTGACACGACGCCTGGGCGCAGCATAGGCCATCATTGCTTCCCATCAAGTGATGTCGCTGCTGCACGCCACGTGGACGTGACTCTTCACAGGGTAGGTGAGGCGACATGGATGGAACCGCATTGGACAAACTGCCTCGCTCCGCCCGAGGGGCGCACGATGCCTTCCCTCCCACAACGCATCGTGGCCGCGGTTACGCCTATAAATCCGCCCTGCCCCTGGCCAGGGAAGGGTATTGCAGTCTTGAGGCTTCCCCTTGTTTCCTTTGCTCCGCCAGCACAAAACCCGCTTTCCTTCTCATCCCCCTGTCCTTCATGGCATCTGGAGGAAGCGGTGCAGGCGTAGGGAAGCGGCCGGCTCCTCCGGCTCCTTTGCCCCCCCTTTGGAGGCAGCGGCGGGGGGGCCCTCGGTGTCGGCGCGAGTTTGCCAGCGGTGGGCCCTGGCCGATGAGTAAGTATTCTGCTGCCTCCCTTTTCTCTGGCTCTTCTGTCCATCGTGTGGAGCTTGATTTCCTTCCCCTCATTCCAGGATCCCCGTTGCGAAGAAGTGCAAACTTGGCAAGCTTCAGGAGGAGGTAGAGACGCTGCAGGCCCAGCTGACCACCACCGAGGCCGCCTTCGATGTTGCCCTCCGGGGCGAGGCCGCCTTTGATGTTGCCCTCTGGGGTGAGGTCAAGGCCCAGGCAGAACTGGCGTCCCTCCAAACCTAGGTCCAGGAAGCGGCCGACGCCGCGCAAGCCGCCAACGACGAGGCGTCGCATGCTAGGCTGCTGGAGTCCCTCCATGCCAAGCAGTTCCAGGGCATCGCGTGCCGCACGGCCGGCACGGGTGAGCCAGTTCACCGGGGACGCACGTGCGTGGCGACGGGGGATACTTTGAGTTCTCCCGGATGGTGGTGAAAGCGCTAGAGACCGGCGTCTCTCCCGTCTATGTGGACAGCGCGTCTGATGCGCGTGAACTTCTGGACTTTGCCCTGACGCTCGTCTACTCCAACCTGCACCGCCTCGCCCCGCATCTTCACCTCCGGCGCCTTGGAGAGCAGGTGCCTGACAAGCTCCAACGCCCCCACTGGGACGAGACGCGCCCGCTCATTGAGGCCATGGTGGACCGGTTCATCCAGGTGCCCGCCTCAAGCGAGGAGGACGGCCCCATCGTCGAGCCGGCCGGCGGCGCGAGCGGCAACAATGAATCCTACCTCTAGGCACCCTCCATTCCTATTTACCGGTACATGTAATGCTGGAACAAGAACCCTGCCCCATGCGGCATTAATCTTTTACATGTTACCTTTGATGTCTTGCTTTTCTTCCTCGATTTGCTGGTTGTGGTGTTGGTTGGTGCCGCCATGGTCGTGGCCCTGCGTTAGCCCCCGATACAGGCCCCTGCAAGGCTCTCCCCATCTAGGGAAGACTCGCATCGGTTGCTCCTATCGGGTCCTAGGCATTGCGGCTCATCGCGACCGAGCCCCTCCTCGCGTGTCGCCTCCTTTGTCGCTTCATCCCTCGGGGGCCTTGGCAACCGCGCGTAGTAGCCGTAGTTCCTGCATTTTTTAGGTTAGCATGTGCAGTCCTCATTCATCCCTAGGGTCGTTATTAGGCCAGGAGGCTTGTGATGGGTTCGATAGTGTACTTAGCTTTGTATGACCCTGGTGATCCTGCGTCGCGGGGCGAGACGAGCTGTTCTGTCAAGCTGTGACCCCATCTGTGATATCTTCTTCATACCTGCCGAACGGTCTGGAGGCCCTTTCGGCACTCTACGTCTGTAAGTACTAGTCCCGCACATTTCCCCACCACCATTAGGTACGACCGGAGAGGACATACTTCACGGGGCGAGGCCCCGGTACTCCTGATGCCGACTGGAAACCATGGACGGCACCAGGAAGTCGAGTGGCATTATGACCGGTAAGGCTCCCGAGGCACGTTGCCTAGTAGCCCCCTTTTTCTATGCTCAAACCGCTCTATGTCATCAGGTCGCAGACCCACGCATTTCCCCACCACCGTTAGGTACGACCGAGAACCAAGGACGCACTTCACGAGGCAAGGCCCCAACACCCTTGATGCCGACCGGAAACCAAGGACGACATCAGGGGGGACGAGTGGCCTTATGACCGATAAGGCTCCTGAGGCGTGCTGCTCAGGAGCCCCCTTTCACGGTCGAGCAATCGCCCATTCCGTCCCTCCATGTGCCGCCTCAGTAGGCCCTCGGGCCTCCCGAGACCCCATGCGGTGATGTCATGCTGCGGTCGGAACCCCCGAGCGGTGCCGACAGCTAAAAATTGAGTTCCCCCGAGGCGATAGGTCCTCGCCATCTAGCTCTATGGCACCTCGGGGAGGTGCGGAGCATTCAGCTCCTTGTGAAACACCATTCACAAAGAGAGACTTCAAACGAGGAAACGCATAGACAACCCCCCTTTTTTAAAATATAAAGTTTCAAAATTCTCGGGCTTCATTCCAAAAGATTGCAACTTTGAACATCAAAAAGAAGCAAGCAAATGTCGCGTCCGGCTCCTAGGATGTCCTTCATCTTCCCCCAATGCTAAGCGTAGGGCATCCACATTGCATGGGCATAGCCATTGATGGGCAGTGTTGTCTTCTCCGCTAGCTCCGGGTTGTGGCTGCCACATTGCGTGGGAGGAACCCCTCCGCATCCTCGGGGGGCTCCGAGCGTATACAACCTGCTCATTGTTACATGAGAGTGTCACGGACCTGGGCAAGCCCCCAGGCGCATGGCTTTGTGGCTCGCAGCCCCATCAAAGATCATCCCGTGCATTTCTGCCCGGTTGCGCGCCCTCATGACCCTAACCCGAGTACATCGCTCCCCGCGTGACCTCGGGATTGCGCTCCCGAGGCCCAAACATGAGCACGATGCATCGGTGCGGCCATAAGGGTGTTCTATCGGTGACGTATGCCTCGTGAGGCGCCCACACGTTGTCCGGTCGAAGTCCCGAAGGCCTCGGGAGGCCCATCCTCCTGAGGCCGTGCAGGCATCGTGGTTGCCGCGGGTGGCCCGCATTGCATTTGTCTTGCCGCTCCCCCCAGGTCATCGCTCTTGGGGCCTGAGGGCTTGGTCTTTCATCACTTTCCGGTGGGGGCACCGGCTGGTGCTGCACCCCATGACTTGGGGGTGCCCTCCTGCTCGCGTTGCCCGGGCTCGGCGCTCCGCTGACGGGAGCCCCTAGGCCCGGCTCGAGGAGGACGCCCATGGTACTCCTTACTCTTGGGGGTTCAGGCGCCTGTGGTGGGTGCCTAAACCTCCCCCCCACCAAGAGGGCCAGGTGGTATGACATAGCATGTACATAGGGCTCCATGTAGATGCTCGGTCCGCCTCCTAAGTCGTTCGCCGGTGCGCTGGGGATGGTCCCTCCCGGTGATGGGGGGAGGTCGCCCCGTGCGCATCGCTCACAGACCCTCCTGCGCTGGGCCTCAGAGCGGAGTTGCTTACCTTTGCCACCGTTGTTGGGTGGGCCTCACGTCCCTTGGTGTAGATTTCCCCCTTGGTACCCTGATGCGCCTCCACCGTCGTTTCTTGCTCGTCCGGACGGCTGCGCTGCCCGCTCACTATGCCAGATGGCACGCTCCCGCCTGGCCAACCCAGGCTGCTGAGGGCCTGCCGGGTTGCGTGGATGCGTGTCGGTCTGCACACCGGACGCACCAGCATTTCCTCCGTGCGCCTAGTGGTTGCCGCCGGGCTGCACCCCGAAACCGGTCACCGGGATTCGGAGGAGAAGGAGCACAGCGTCCGACACGCCCTACACCGCCCCGTCCGGTGTTGGAGGGGCCATTCCACCAGCGGGCCCGGGGCGGGCTCGGCACGCGAGCCCCCGGTGCCTGGCGCAAGCGGTCTTAAAGAAGAGTGAGAGAGGATGGCGCTCTGGGTGATGGTGACCAGCTCCGCGATGTGATCCGCCCATGCGTCGAAGCCCTCGTGCATCGGTCGGTGGAGGAGCATCTCGCTTGCCAGTATCAGCGCATCATGCGTGTCGAGGTCTCCCACGTAGGTGTGACGTGTTCCTGATGCTGGGTGCGCTGCCCGCCCGTCGTGCGCCTAAGCGGCGCGGGGGCGGTAACGATGGAGGTGACGCTTGTGACCTAGTACTGGCTGCTAGGTACCACGATGCCAGGGCATGGGCCTCCGACCGCTGCGGCGAGGTTGACAGAGGCTAGCCCGCCGTGGCCCGGAGAAGCTTGTTCAGCGCTGGCCATCGGAGCAGTGGTGCTTGCGAAGGATGAAGCTTGGAGAAGACCTTGACACGCCCCCTACCTGGCGCGCCAAATGTCGGATTTCGGGCTCTCCAAAATCCTTAAGATTCAAACAAAGGGGCGTGATGAGAAAGAGAATGAACACGACAGTTTACGCAGGTTCGAGCCGCCGCAAAGCGTAATACCCTACTCCTGCCTTTGATGGATTGCCTCTTGAGAAGGTGAGGTGGATGAACAAGTACAGTGTTTTGGGGCCTCCTGAGGGCTCTCGGTGGTGTACGAGGCTCCTTGAGAGTTGGCGGTCGGTGAGTGGTGGAGTTGGTCGATCTAGGTTCGGATCCCCCTCTACGAAGCAGCCTACCCTCTATATATAGCGGTGGCCCGTGTCCTCTTCCCTTATCACAATGGCAGGAAGGGATCCCACAACGGCCAATTTTAAAGGGGGGCAGGGGTTCGTGCTCGCCCTGCCCTGCTACTTCTCGAGCATGCGTTGTTTTCACGTGAAGAGGAATGGTTTGATGCAGCAAAGTAGATAACTATTTCCCTCAGTTTTTTAGAACCAAGGTATCAATCCAGTAGGAGACACAAGCGAGCCACCAATAAATATACCTGCACAAGGAATTAAACTCTTGCACTAAACGCTATAAAGGGGTTGTCAATCCCTTCACGGTTAGTGGCAAGGATAAGATCTAGTAGAGATAGATATAATAGGATGCTTGACGGAAAGTAAAACTAAAAGTAAAAACAAGGCAGCAAGTATTTTTGGTGTTTTTGGTTTTTGATCTGAAAATATAATATGGAAAATAGACCCCGGGGCCATAAGTTTCACAAGATGGCTTCTCTCATGATGGCAAGTATTACGGTGGGTGAACAAATTACTATCGAGCAATTGACACAAAAGCGAATAGTTATGAAGATATCCAAGACAATGATTATGCATATAGACATCACGTCCGTGACAAGTAGATCGAAACAATTCTGCATCTACTACTATTACGCCACACATCGACCGACTCTTGCCTGCATCTAGAGTATTAAGTTCATGAAGAACAGAGTAACGCATTAGGTAAGATGACATATTGTAGAGGGATAAACTCAAGCAATATGATGAAAACCCCATATTTTTACCCTTGATGGCAACAATACAATATGTGCCTTGCTACCCGTACTATGTCACTGGGTGAGGACACCGCAAGATTGAACCCAAAACTAAGCACTTCTCCTATTGCAAGAATTACCAATCTAGCTGGCCAAACCAAACCAATAGTTTGAAGAGACTTGCAAAGATATAAAATCATGCATATAAGAATTCAGGAAAGACTCAAATAATATTCATGGATAATCTGAACATAGACCCACAATTCATCGGATCTCGACAAACACACCACAAAAGAGTATTACATCGGATAGATCTCCATCAAGATCATGAAGAACATGGTATTTAGAAGCAAAGAGAGAGAAGAATCCATCTAGCTACTAGAAATAAACCCGTAGATCTATGGTGAACTACTCACGCATCATCGGAGGGGCAATGGAGTTGATGTAGATGCCCTCCGTGATCGAATCCCCCTCCGGCAGATTACCGAAAAAGGCTCCAAGATTGGATTTCTCGGGAACAGAGGCTTATGGCGGCGGCAAAGTGTTTTCATGGCTCGTTCTGATAATGATGGAATATTTGGGTATTTATAGGACGAAGATTAGGGTTAGAGGAGGTGATAGGGGCCCACAAGCCTGCCCAGTGCGGGGTAACCCCCTGGCCGCGGAAAGCGGGCTTGTGGCCCCGTAGCTGCTCTTTTGCCTTGGTTCTCAAGTCTCGTGGCTTCCATATTTTCCACAAAAAATCTCCGGAGGTTTTATTCCGTTTGGACTCTATTTAATATTTCTTATCTGCAAAAACAAGGAAAAACAGAAACTGACTCTAGGCTCTAGATTAATAGGTTAGTCCCAAAAATAATATAAAATAGCATACTAATGCATATAAAACATCCAAAACATATAATATAATAGCATGGAATAATCAAAAGTTATAGATATGTTGGATACGTATCAACATCCCCAAGCTTAATTCCTGCTCGTCCTCTAGTAGGTAAATGATAAAAACAGAATTTTTGATGTGGAATGCTACCCAACATATATATCCATGTAATATTCTTTATTGTGGCATGAATATTCAGATCCGTTAGATTAAAAAATAGTCTAATATTGACATGAAAACATTAATACTTCGAGCACACCAACAAGGTAGTCGTGTCCTTTCGAAACAACATGGCCTTAGTAATTTATCCCTACAAAATCATATGGTCTCGCTATGCTCCATCTTCCCCACACAAAGTATCTAAATCATGCACAACCCTGATGAACAAGTCAAGCAATTATTTCACACTTTTGGTGTTCTCAAACCTTTTCACCTCTCATGCAATACATGAGCGTGAGCCATGGATATAGCATTATAGTTGGAATAGAGTATGGTGGGGTGCAAGGGGAAAAGGAGAAGATAGTCTCACATCAGCTAGGCGTATCAATGGGCTATGGAGAAGCCCATCAATAGATATCAATGTGAGTGAGTAGGGATTGCCATGCAAAAAATGCACTTAGAGCTATAAGTGTATGAAAGCTCCAAAAGAAAACTAAGTGACAAAATGAATATCCACTAGTTATATGAAAGTGACAAAAGAGGAGACTCTCTATCATGAAGATCATGGTGCTACTTTGAAGCACAAGTGTGGAAAAAGATATTAGCAATTGTCCCTTCTCTCTTTCTCTCATTTTTTTATATTTTTTATTATTATTATTTTTGTGGGCTTCTTTGGCCTCTTTTATTTTTTTTGTTTGGGCTTTGCTTCCCTCTTTTATTTTTGTAAAGTCCGGATACTCGTCCCAACTTGTGAGGGAGTCATAGCCTCCATCATCCTTTTCTCTCATAGGGCAATGCTCGATTAATGAAAAATCATCACACTTTTATTTACTTAAAACTCAAAGAAAAAGAAATTACAACTCGATTCCTATGACAAGATAAAACTCTATATGCAATATGAAGTGATGATGCAAGTTATAGAACAACTACATGGTGGAAGTTGCATGGCAATATATTTTGGAATGGCTATGGAAATTCCATAATAGGTAGGTATGGTGGCTATTTTGAGGAATATATGGTGGCTGTTTTGAGGAAGGAGGGTTTGATGTACCGGCGAAAGTTGCGCGGTACTAGAGAGGCTAGCAAAGATGGAAGGGTGGGAGTGCGTATAATCCATGGACTCACATTAGTCATAAAGAACTCACATACTTATTGCAAAAGTCTATTAGTCATCAAAGAGAGCATTGGATGCATGCTCCTAGGAGAGAGTTTGGTAGGAGTTAACCATCGCGCGCTCCCGGCCCTCGCACAAAGGTCGACAATCATTAGACAAATCATGCTCCGACTTTGTTACATAACAGTTCACCATCCGTGCATGCTACGGGAATCACAAGCTTTAACACACGTATCTCTTCATTTGACAACTACTCACTAGCATAACTCTCATATTACCATCCCTATTATCTCAAAACTATACGCAAGGAATCCAACTTCTCATAGTTGTTAATGCACTTAATATGAAAGTTTTTATTATATCCCTCTTGGATGCCATTATATTAGGACTAAATTCATAACCTAAACAAATTACCATGCTGTTTTAAGAAACTCTCAAAATAATATAAGTGAGGAACAAGAGTTCAATAATTTGTATAAAATATAACACCACCATGCTCTAAAAAAATATAAGTGAAGCACTAGAGCAACATTGCCTAGCTCAAAAGATATAAGTGAAGCATATAGAGTATTCTAACAAATTCATGATTCAGTGTGTCTCTCTCAAAATATGTGTGCACTAAATATGATTGTGGAAAACTAACAAGCAAAGACTCATATCATACAAGATGCTCCAAGCAAAACACATATCATGTGGTGAATAAAAATATAGCCTCAAGTAAATTTACTGATGGATTGAACACGAAAGAGGGGATGCCTTCTGGGTCATCCCCAAGCTTAGGCTCTTTGGTATCCTTTAATATGACTTGGGGTGCCATGGCTATTCCAAAGCTTAGGCTCTTGTCACTCTTTATTCCATAGTCTATCAAATCTTCACCCAAAACTTGAAAACTTAACAACACAAAACTCAACAGAAAATTCATGAGATCCGTTAGTATAAGAAAAATAAATCACCACTTTAGGTACTGTTGTGAACTCATTAATTATTTAACCCAACAGAAGCAAAAACAAGAAAGCAAAATAAAATTGGGTTGCCTCCCAACAAGCGCTATTGTTTAACGCCCCTAGCTAGGCAAAACGCAATAGATCTAGGTACTGTCATCTTTGGTATTGGCAATTTTCGTGAGGACTTTCTCAAATCCAGGAGGTTCTTTCCTCTTTCCCCCACTTGTAGGGGGAGGATCAATCTTGGTATCCAAAATGTCCAAACACTTATTTCAAAGGGTGATCAAAGTATTCAAGCGATTAAGGTTCCCGTTAATATGTTTGAGGGGTTCATGATGTTGTTGTAACTCGATCGAGTGCTTATGTAAGTCACCCAGTTTGTCGAGAACTTGAACCCCCTCTTGAGAGAAAGCAAACCCCCTTTTTGGCAGAGGAACACCCAAAATCTATTCTAAAACTTCATAGGCTGCATTCGTGTCAAGCTCAATAAAATTTCCTTTTGAGGCAAAATCTAAAAGCTCCCTATGATGCAAAGCTAAACCAATATAAAAAATTTGAGCAAAACTTTTGCATCCCCTTTTAGATTGGAAACACGATAAGATTCAATTAGCCTATACCAAGCATCCTTCAAATTTTCCCCTTGTTTTTGTTTGAAGTAAAGAACTTCAAAGTCTGGTGACAAGGCGGATGTGGTGATGTTCGACATAGTTCAGGTAATCAAAAAGGCAAGCGAAAGAAGGGCGAATAAAAAGGCAAATCTTTTTGGTGTTTTCTGAAAATCATTTTAGAAGTGGCGGAGAGGAAAATGATAGGCAAATGGCAAATAATGTAAATGCAAGAGATGAATTTGTGATGGGTACTTGGTATTCTTGACTTTCTATGTATCTCCCGGGCAACGGCGCTAGTAATCCTTCTTGCTACTTCTCGAGCATGTGTTGGTTTCCTGTTAAGAGGAACGGTTTGATACAGCAAAGTAGATAAGTATTTCCCTCAGTTTTTGAGAACCAAGGTATCAATCCAGTATCACACACAAGCGATCCACCAATAGATATACCTACACAAGGAATCAAACTCTTGCACCCAACGCTATAAAGGGGTTATCAATCCCTTCACGGTTATTTGCAAGGATGAGGTCTAGTAGAGATAGATATAATAGGATGCTTGATCGGAAAGTAAAACTAAAAGTAAAAAACAAGGAAGCAAGTATCTTTGGTGTTTTTGGTTTTAGATCTGAAAATATAATATGGAAAATAGTCCCGGGGGGCATAGGTTTCACTACATGGCTTCTCTCATGATGGCAAGTATTACAGTGGGTGAACAAATTACTGTCGAGCAATTGATACAAAAGCGAATAGTTATGAAGATATCCAAGGCAATGATTTTGCATATAGGCATCACGTCCATGACAAGTAGACCAAAACGATTCTGCATCTACTAATATTACTCCACACATCGACCGACTCCTGCCTGCATCTAGAGTATTAAGTTCATGAAGAACAGAGTAACGCATTAGGTAAGATGACATTATGTAGAGGGATAAACTCAAGCAATATGATGAAAACCCCATATTTTTGCCCTTGATGGCAACAATACAATACGTGCCTCGCCACCCCTACTATGTCATTGGGTGAGGACACCACAAGATTGAACCCAAAACTAAGCACTTCTCCTATTGAAGAATTACCAATCTAGCTGGCCAAACCAAACCAGTAGTTCGAAGAGACTTGCAAAGATATCAAATCATGCATATAAGAATTCAGGAAAGACTCAAATAATATTCATGGATAATCTGAACATAAACCCACAATTCATCGGATCTCGACAAACACACCACAAAAGAGTATTACATCGGATAGATCTCCATGAAGATCATGAAGAACATGGTATTGAGAAGCAAAGAGAGAGAAGAATCCATCTAGCTACTAGCAATGGACCCGTAGATCTGTGGTGAACTACTCTTGCATCTTCAGAGGGGCAATGGAGTTGATGTAGATGCCCTCTGTGATCGAATCCCCCTTTGGCAGATTACCGGAAAAGGCTCCAAGATTGGATCTCTTGGGAACAGAGGCTTATGGCGGCAGAAAAGTGTTTTCGTAGCTCATTCTAATAATCATGGAATATTTGGTATTTATAGGACGAAGATTAGGGTTAGAGGAGGTGCCAGGGGCCCACAAGCCTGCCCGGCGCGGGGTACCCCCTGTCTGCGGCAAGCGGGCTTGTGGCCTCGTGGCAGCTCTTCTGCCTTGGTTGTCAAGTCTCGTGGCTTCCATATTTTCCAGAAAAAATCTTTCAAGAGGTTTTATTCCGTTTGGACTCCATTTAATATTCCTTATCTGCGAAACTCAAAAAGATGGAAAAAACAGAAACTGACACTACGCTCTAGATTTATAGGTTAGTCCAAAAATAATATAAAATAGCATATTAATGCATATAAAACATCCAAAACAGATAATATAATAGCATGAAATAATCAAAATTATGGATACGTTGGAGACGTATCATGCCCAAAGGCGGTCTTTGCCAGCAAAGTAGTTGTCGACGCCATAGGGACGGGGTGAGTGATGATGTTCGTCCTGCGGAGCTCGTGGTTGCGGTCTTATTGCATCGGAATGGGAACCTTTGGGGTGCTTTCGGAACCCACGTACATCCTTGTCCCCTTTACCCAAGGGGAAACTGCGCCGCCTGGCGCACTCGCGCCCGCTTGTCTTTCCTTGCGTCACCCTTGACTCTCGAGGTCGGGCCTTGCATAGAGATATCCCCCCTGGAGGGGGCTTGGGGAGGCTCGCCCTTCGTGGGTCTTGTCGGTGTTGTTCCTCGTGAGGCTAGGGCCCTCGCAAGGGCCTTGTCTAGAGTGGGGCCTCTCCTGGTCCCATTTGGTCGATGAAGTGGGCCACGCCCTGGGCTGCACGCACGCAGGTCTGGGCATCCCCGTTCCCAGAACGCCGACATATATGAACGAGGATTATGAAGCATGAATACTTTTGTTTTCTAGTTTCATTTCCTTTCTTTGATTAATAGGAAACACCATACTGTTAAAGGGGTTGAGGTAATACTAAGGAAAATTTCCAACTGATGCTCAAATCAAAAGCCTCAACCTATCCAATCCTTCGAGTGAAGCCTTTGGAAATCTCTTACGGTCTAGTCAAGTTCTTTAGTGATAGAGACTATGTTCTTCTGGTCTCTGAGGAAATTGGTCTGACTGAGGAATTAGGACTTCGCCAGTGCGAATTGCCTATAGTTGAGGAATATGATAAGCCTTGAGGAATTTGACAGTTCAAATTTTGACCATTGCTGTGCTTAGCGCCAGCTGTCCCCAATCATCTTATCCACATAACGGTCATATCATTGGAGGCATTTATGTCTTATCATGTCAGGTTGCACCCTGGCTATAAATAGCCACCCCCCACAACCACTAGTTGGTTGGCTACTCCGAGAGAAAACCCATCCTCCAAGGACTTTGAGAGAAAATCATTGGTGAGGAAAAACACCAAAACCAAACCACCAAACCCAAAGTGATTAAGCATCACTTAAGAGATTGTTCCTTTGTTGAACCAATGCTTGTTACCTTTGAAGATTGTGTATCTTCCAGACGGTTAGGCGTCATGGTCTAGTGCATCATGAAGTCAATTGAGGATCACTGGGTGACCTTCATCTAGAGCATCCAGTAGTCAATTGTGGATCACCGGGTGACCGGTTTGTGAGGGTTTTGGAAGTCTACCCTGAAGACTTACCACGAGTGTTGGGCGAGGACTGTGTGACCTTAGCTCAAGAAGAATACAGTAAGGACTGTGTGTCCTCTGGTTTAAATACTAGGACGCTCCGAACCAGAAGTACGATTGTCACAGTAGTTGGAACTCAGTCATCAAACCATTGTCTTCATCGAGCTACCTGGTTCTATTTCCTCAACCCTTTCATTTCCTCATATACTTTTTGATGAAATTGATCGTTACTGTTTGAAGAATTTGACTGAAGACTTTCTCAAATTCCTCACCTCAAATTCTTCAAGTTAACTTGTTCCTCACCTGCTTATCCTGTATCACGCTACCTCAAATCTGTGCATGCTTTATTTCATCATGATGACTATGCTACTGCTATGTTTCTCATGCACTTGAGTACTTATTCCGCTGCTAGGTATTCATCACATTTCAAATTCCTCAAGTTGAAATTCCTTAGTGATGAATTTGTAAAAATCACCTATTCACCCCTCTCTAGTCGATATAACGCACTTTCAACTGGTATCAGAGCAAGGTACTCCCTTGTTCTGTGTGATTTTGTTTTAACCGCCTGGAGTTCTAGTTATGTCGACTGCAGGTATGATCAAGGTTTCTGTAGGCTGTCCTGCCATCGATGGGACGGACTACCCCTACCGGAAGAACAAGATGTGCATGCATCTTGAAGTTATTGACAATGATATCTGATACATTGTGGAAAATGGTGTTCCTCACACCTCTCCGTCTGTTACTGCTACTAATGCGAAGAAATTCAAGCAACTTGATTCTCAAGCGAGGAATATCATCTGTGGCCATCTGAGCAATGGTCAGTATGGAAGAGTGAGTGCTTTCGAGTCTGCTAAGCTTATCTGGGATAGGCTGTCCAAAGTTAACGATGGTGTTTCCACTCAATGTGACTCCCGTGTTGATGTTCTTTGCAATCTATTGAACCCCTTCAAAAGACTCGACAATGAAAATGTTCAGCAAACTTTTGATCATCTCACTGATATCTCCAACGAGCTTCAAGCTCTTGGTGCCACTGATATCACCGACCACGACGTGGTGAAGACCCTCCTGATATCTCTTGACTCCTCATTTGATACACTGGTTTGATGATTCAAGAGTGTGGAGACTACAAGTCACTTGATTCTGCTGATATACTTGAGAGACTCAATACTCATGAATTCCAACAAGATGAGAAGAGTGACCTCTACGAGGCAAGCTATGGAAGATCTCGTGCACTAAAGGCAAGGGCAATTTTCTCATCCAAAGGCGAAGAATTTGATAGTAGCCTTGGTGATCCTAAAGTAATGAGTCAAGAGCTGGCAATGCTCGTGAGGAAATTCGAGAAGTTCTCAAGGAGAGGCCAATTTGGAAAGTCATCAAAAAGTGGCTTGAAGGAATCATATTCCTCATAAAGCGACTACAAGAAGAGAACTTGTCACAAATGCAAGAAATATGGTCACTTTATCTCTGATTTTCCTCTCTAGGAAAAATAATCAAAGAAGAAGAAATACAAGGACGATAGTTCTAATGACTCAAGGAAAAAGAAGAAATCTTCAAAGTCCTCATCGCACAAGAAGAATGGTTCTAGAAAGGCTCAGTATTTCATTGGCAAGGAAATGGATTCTGAAGAAGAATATGAAGAAGAGGAAGAATCTGAGGTGGAATCAGAATCTGGTGTTGCTAGCCTTGCTCTCGCTACTCCTTTCGTTAGATAGTCCATCTTTAACGATGAAGTAAATGACTACTCCAACGACTCTGACGTCAACAATGATGATTATGCTCCCACGTATTGCTTCATGGCTAAAGGTTCCAACGTACACAAGCATCACTTCTCCTCTGAATCAAGTGATGGTGAATCTAATGATTATGTGAAACCTTGCTATTCCAAACTTGCTAATATTGCCACTAAACAACAAAGTGCACTTCAAAAGCTTCAGAATCTGTTAGACAAAAGTGATGATCTGTTGAATGAGGAAGTGGATCGAACTCAAACTCAGACTGATGATCTCAAAAGTCTTTAGTTAAAGTATGACAACCTTCAGAGTCATCATAATGCTCTCGTAGTCGATCATGAGAAGCTTTCTTATGAATTTCTTCAAAGAAAGCAATATCTTGAGGAACTAAGAGTGTATCATGAGGATCTCCAACGGGAAAACGATTCCTTACTGGCTCAACAGATCAGTACCGCTCAGGAAGAATTTGTTCCACCCTGTTTGAAATGCATAGAACGTGAAACTGCTAATTCTTCACCTGAATGTTCAAATGCTTATGTTGCTGCAAATTCTTCAACTGTCCACGTGGTCACAAATTTCTCATCTGAGGATACCACAAGTATCACTGAAGAAATTGCAGGGTTGAAGGAATTGTATGTGACAGGGATATACAAAAGTCTCAAAGGGCATCAAACCCTTTGCGATGTGCTCAAAAAGAAGATTCTGAACGGGAACCCTAGGAAACAGGGTATTGCATTCGAGAGGAAACTCAATGCTGATGGATCTTACTAGACACCTGAGCAGTACCCCAAAACCTCATGGGTTGCTCCAAAAGGACCTCCTGTAGAAGCATCCACTTTATCTGGCTTTACAAGTGAAACTTCATATTCCTCTGATGAGTCACTTGACTCCAACTACAAATTCTTCAAAAATTAAAAAGGTGAAGTATTTGCCAAATTTGTTGGAACTAACTGCAGGAATGGTTCACCTATGTGGAAAATCTGGGTTCCGAAGAGCTGCTTGGAAAATCTTCAAGTGAATTTTCTCACGACACCACCCATGAAGAAAAGGAGCCCCAGATCAAATTCCTCATATGGACCAAAGTCTTCACTTGGACCAAATTCCTCAAATGGTCAAAACTACCATTATCGTGCTAATGCATCTGTTTTGCAGGGAAAATCTAAGAGTTCTAAATATGTGCATTATTCTTCAAATCATTATGTTCATAAGTCCTCAAAGAATTTCTCTACTTATTCATATGAGTACTCTAACCCTCCTCCTGTGAAACAGAGTGCACTAGCTTCAATGCCTCCTTTCTCATATGGAGATCATAGGATGATGAACTCTTTGCCACCCCTTCAGATGTGGGTGGTGAAGAAATTGAACTAATCTCTTATGCAGGGTCAGGTCTCCAGATGAACTTGAATGTCTGATGAATTTGCTGGAGACCTAAAGAAATGCTTGAATGAATGCAAGCTAATCATGTAGAAATGAGTTCCTCATTTCTCACGTCCTCACACTACTTTACTTACTATGTTGTGTGATGGAATTATGTCTCATGAATTTGGTGTCATATTCTTCACTCTGAAGCATATGAGTTCATAAGTTGTACTAATTCATCCGCGGGATGAAACTCCAAAAGCTACTGAGTGGGTCCTCAACAGTGGATGCACCAACCACATGACTGGTGACAAGAATCTACTGATGAATATACCACTTGCCCCATCTCATCTGAAACATATCACCTATGCTGACAAAGGAAAAAAAACAAGGTATTGGGTCTAGGTAAGGTTGCAATCTCAAAGGACAGACACATGAATAAGGTGATGCTTGTCAAATCCCTCGGGTTCAACCTCATGTCTGTCTCAATGCTTTGTGATCTTGATATGGTTGTCATCTTTGGAAAATATCATTGTGTTGTCATCATGGAATCTGACAACTCCAAAGTCTTCGAAGGCTTTAGGAGAGGAGACTTGTATATTGTTGATTTCTCTACAGGTCCTCGGCCTATCACATGCATACTTGCAAAGTCCTCAGAAGACTGGTTGTGGCATCGACGACTTGGGCATGCTGGTATGAGGAACTTGCACACGCTCGTGAAGAAAAAGCACGTCATTGGCATTGAAGGTGTCAAATTCCTCAAGGACCACCTCTGTGGTGCTTGTGAGTTGGGAAACATGACCAGATCCAAGCATCCCTTGAATACAATCATGACCACTACTCGAGCTTTTGAATTGCTTCACATGGACCTCTTTGGCCCCACTCATTATTCTACACTAACAAATTCTTCAAGTTTGTATAGCTTTGTCATTGTTGATGATTACTCTCGATACACTTGGGTGCATATTATTCTGTACAAGTATGAAGTGCAGGATGTCTTAGACGATTTGCTTCAAGGGCCTGAACAAACTTCGGCGTCAAGATCAAGCACATCAGGAGTGATAATGGGACTGAGTTCAAGAACACCAATTTTGATGAATATCTTGATGGACTTGGTATTACTCATGAGCTATCTGCCCCATATACTCCTTAGCAGAACGGCGTCATGGAGCACAACAACAAGACTCTTGTTGAGATGGCTTGCACTATGCTTGATAAATACAAGACTCCTCGTCGCTTCTGGCCTAAGGCAATTGATACAGCTTGCCACATCATCAACAGGGTATATCTTCACAAATTCTTCAAGAAGACTTCATATGAACTCATGACTGGCAAGAAACCCAATGTAAGTTATCTCAAAGTCTTCGGTGCGAAATGCTAGATAAGAGATCCTCACCACAACTCTAAATTTGCACCGAAAGCACATTAAGGTTTTATGCTTCGTTACGGAAAGGCCTCGCACACCTACAGAGTCTTCAACACCTTCCATCACAAGGTTGTTGAAATTGTAGGTGTGCGGTTCGATAAAACTAACGGCTCGCAAAGAGAGCACATGTCTCTTGTGCTAGATGAAAAGTCTCCTGAAGAATCCATTAAGTTGTAGGCTACCGAAGATGTCATACCCACTGAAGAACCTCAAACTACTGAGGAAGTCATTCCAACCAATGAAGACATTCATGCTAATACACCTGAAGAAAATGGTGCTGAAGAAAATCCTCAGCCTCGTCAACCTGCTCATCCAAGAGTACCAAATGAAGTGCAGATTGACAAAATCATCGACGACATCTATGCACCAGGTCCCCTCACTCTCTCAAGAGCTTCACATTTGTCTAACTTTTGTGGGATTTTGCTTTTATCTCTATCATAGAGCCCACCAAATTTGATGAAGCATTCAAGGAGCCTGAGTGGATTCAAGCTATGCAAGAGGAATTACATCAATTCAAGATCAACAACGTGTGGGAACTCGTAAAGCGGCCAGATCCTGGCAAGCACAACATCATAGGTACCAAGTGGATCTACTGCAACAAGCAAGATGAAAATGGCCTTGTGGTTAGGAATAAGGCTCATCTTGTAGCTCAAGGCTACACAGAGGTTGAGGGAATTGATTTAGATGAAACTTTTGCACCTCTTACTAGACTTGAAGCAATTCACATATTGCTTGCTTATGCTAACCATCATGATATCATCTTATATAAAATGGATGCGAAAAGTGTATTCCTTAATGGTAAGCTTGAGGAAGAAGTATATGTTACTCAACCCCCAGGTTTTGAAGACCCTAAGCATCCTGACAAAGTCTTCAAACTCAACAAGGCCCTTTATGGCCTCAAGTAGGCCCCTCGGGCATGGTATGACACTCTGAACGAATTCCTCATGAAGACAGGCTTCAAACCCGGTTCACTCGACCCAACTCTTCTCACTAAATCGTATCACAATGAACTATCGGTATGCCAAATGTATGTAGACAATATTATCGTTGGTTGTACTGACAAATGTTATAGTGACGAATTCGCCTATATGATGAGTGAAGAATATCAAATGTCTATGATGGGAGAGTTGAAATTCTTCTTAGGTCTTCAAATTCGTCAACAACGCAATGGCATCTTCATCTCACAAGCGAAATACCTCAAGGATGTTCTGAGGAAATTCAACATGCAAGACTGCAAAGGCGTAAAAACTCCAATGCCCTCAAAAATCCACCTCTGCACTAAAGAAAATGGTAAAGATTTCGATCAGAAGGTATATCGCTCCATGATTGGCTCTCTATTGTATCGATGTGCATATAGGCCAGATATTATGCTGAGTGTTTGCATGTGTGCCCGATTCCAAGCAATACCGTAGGAATCACACCATAAGGCTGTGAAACATATTCTTTGATACTTAGCTCACACACCAACACTTGGATTATGGTATCCCAAGGGCTCAAATCTTCACCTCACCGGATACTCAGATGCTGACTATGATGGAGATCCTGTGGATCGCAAGTCAACCTCATGCACATGTCATTTCCTCGGACGATCCTTAGTCTGTTGGTCCTCAAAGAAGCAGAACTGCGTGTCACTATCTACTGCTGAAGCTGATTACATTGTTGTTGGTTCATGTTGCGCTCAGTTGCTGTGGATGAAGCAAACCCTCAAGGACTATGGCATCAAGGTGAAGAATGTGCCTCTCTAGTGCGACAACGAGAGTGCTATCAAGATTTCTTACAACCCAGTTCAGCATTCCAAGACCAAGCACATCCAGATTCGTCATCATTTTCTTCGGGATCATGTACTCAAGGGTGACATCTCCATCGACCACGTGGACACTAAACAACAACTAGCTGATATCTTCACTAAGCCCTTGGATGAAAAGAGATTTTGCAAGTTGCGGTGTCAGCTAAATATATCTTTGAATGGTCTTTGAAAAGACACACATCCTAACACTTATGCCAAAATAAACAACGTAGATGTGCAACACACGAAGTAAAGTTTTTCTTCAATCAATGAAGAATAACCCTCTAAGTGTGAAGAAATTAATGAAGAATTTGACTCTCAGAACCCTATGAAAATTGTACGCTGTGTCTGAAATCATCATTCTTATATGGTGGGTCACTCCACCAACCATAGTTAAAATTCTTCAAGTTGAGTTTTTCATCATTTTGCAAATTCTTCAATTTTTCAAATTCCTCAAGTTTGCAAATTCCTTAAAATTTTCAAATCCTTCAAACTATGCAACTGATGTTCTTCATTCACTATATATATATGGGGGGGGCTATTCTGTTTCACGTAACAGAATATTATTCTGTTACCCTACTTGAAGTGACGTAGTTTACATATTGGACTGAGGAATTCGAGCGGCTGGACTCATGCTTTCATTATGCCGAACTGATCATCTTGTTTAGTTCAAAAACATAATAATGAAACATTGAAAGAAAAAATCGTCGGAACGGGGCGTGTAATATATCGTTGGAAAGCCCTTGACATCTAATTTACAGTCATAGAATTTGTTTTTGTAAAATCATCATAGTTTAAGACCAATTTTGAAAAAAACATTTTTTCGAAAATCAAAAACGCGAATCGTATTTTGGAGTTAATTTTCAAATAGTTTGTCGGAATTGAGCAAATGAGATGGCGTTGGAAAGCTAGAAAAAATCCGCATCTTCCATATGCAGATTGATTTTTCAAATTATGTATGATTTAAAACTAATTTGGAAAATGGTGAAATTCCGAGCGAAATGTATTTCCGCGATTTTTTGCAAATGGCTTGTCGGATTGACGCAAATGACATGGCGTTGGATAGCTATTTTGTGTATTTAAAGTTTTTTCTAATTCTTTACAGTTTGAAGTTCAATTCGAATTCGGTGAAATTTGGTTTTGAACGTGATTTTTTTGAAAAGTTTGTCGAAATAAGGCAAATAATATATCGATAGAAAGCTATCAAAAATGCAAAACTTAGTCATGTTGAACGTTTTCTCAAATTCGCAACCGTTTAAGAGTAATTTTGAATACGGTGAGACCCATCTTGTTGTTTTCCCATCCAGAAACAAAGTACTCGTACAGATAAATGTGTGTGTTTGTACTGAGCGTTATTCACTGACTGTACTTTACTCTGTTTTTTTGTACTGTTTTCGTTAGAAATTTTCAACCATTTGTCAGAGTTCAGCAAATTATATTATTCTGATAGTATTCCCGAACTGATGACTTGGAGCAGTCGTACTGACGCTTTCCATCTCGTCGAACCGATCGTCGAGCTGGGGCAGCCCGCATGGCCAACAGGATGGGGCGGCACGACGATTGCCTCCGACGGTAGGAGGCGGGTCGGGGTGGGGCGGGTCGTAGTAGAGCCCAGCCTCGTAGTGACGCTTTCCATCTCATCGAACTAATCATCGAGCAAGGGCGGCGCATGGGGCCAGCGGGATGGGGTGGCGCACGGGGCCGGTGAGATGGGGCGACGTGACGACTACCTCTAGCGGTAGGAGGCAGGTCAGGATGGGGCGGGACGCAGCAGAGTCCAGCATCGTACATGTTGGACGCGTCGCTCCCTTATAGGGGTCATAGTAACAAAATAATATTTTGTTACTAGTAACAGAATAGGCCTGTCCTATATATATATATATATATATATATATATTTGAGTTTTCAATGTCCTCAAGAGCATTCACTTATTGCTAATTCTTCAGGTTGATTTTTATCTAAGTGAATGTGATTGAACCCGTTCCCCCTCTATGTTAAACTTAACCCAGTCTGTTCACAAATTCTTCATATGCATTCCACTTTGAAACTAGTTCAAAGTCTTCACTGTGTCCTTGACAGCTAAAGAATTTGTGAACGGAAACTTCAAAAAATTTCACTTTCAAAATTTCGGCGCTTCCCGCTCAAACCGTTCTGATTCCCACGACTGGATAACCCACGATCCCCCACTATCTCCATTACTCAGAACGTGGGTGACACATGTCGCATGGAGAGTAAGGGTCAGGGGCAATCTGGTCCGAAGTCCTCGGGTCAGTTTGTTTTCACTGCTACTATAAATACACCCTCCCCTTCTACTAGCTCGAGTTACTCCTCACTCCCACCTCTACCGAGCTCAGACCTAGAGCTGTCGCTAAAATCATTGTCATCGGAGAGGAAGGGCTTCACTGTCTCGACCTCACCATCGTCATACTCGCATCGGCCTTGGAAGTCTTCACCTTGCCGTTGTTGTAGCTATCTCCCTCTGCCAAGCTAGGGCGTGGGTGATCTAGACGGACGAACTCTTGAGATTTCATCTCTCTGTTTGTCGTGTTCTTCATCAAAGTAAATAAAATCTAATTTTACTACCCTACTTTGATCTTCATGATTTTCACAAAATCCTCAAAGGTGTTTATTCTTCAAGTATCATCCTCTTAAACACCCAATAATCTTATTTCCCTTGATGTATTTCTCTACGTTATGATTTTCTTCAAGATTCCTCAATTGTGAGGATCCACAAATCTACACAACTCTAGAACCTAAGCCAAGAACACTTAGTGAAATTCCTCAACACATCTATGGTCTAGATCCTCAACTTGATATACTTTAAAACTTTCTAAGAATGCATATGACCTCTTCAAATTCTTTGCACCTATACTATGTTCACAGGTATAAAATGTATGTTGATGAATCACTAGGTTCTCATCAACTTAAATTATTTGTAGCATTCCTTGAAGAAAAGTTGCACACTTCCTCGGAATCCTCAAAAGTTCGGAATCCTTAGCCGAAGAAAATGTTTGATGGGAAAAAGCCACATAAAGGTGGAAAGAAACCTGAAGTGCAAACTGCATTTCAGATACCTGATGAATTGTATGAGGAATATTGCACACCTGATGAAGAGACTCATGGGAAGGAAACCAAGAAGCAGCGAAAGATTTGCACAGAGAGAATTGAGAGGAGATGGGCATGAGAATGGAAAGAATATCGATATGTCACTCCAAAATACAAGAAGAAATTCGCTGTTAAACCCCCTAGCAATAGGCCACCCTTGGCTGCAAACCAACCTGTTGATCCCACCAGTCTTAAAACTGGTGAAGACTTTCCTCAAGAATGGGAAAGACAACAAGCCAAGCTGGCAAAGAAGGCAAAAGAGGCTGTGAAGAAATTCAATGAAGACTCTGTTGCCGTTGTCTCTGCTGGAGCCTCTACTAGTGCTCCAAAGAAATTCGTAGTGAAGAAGTCTATGGTGAAGCCAAAGTCCTCAACTTCCAAGTGCTTGCTGCAGAATCCTCAAGCAAGTTCTTCAAAGGCTACTACAATGCCTTCAATAGCTGCACAATCCTCATCCGCAGCCACAAAGTCCTCAACTCCAGTGCATCTTGCAACTTGTCAGAGGACAACAGGTTCTGCTATTGCTTCAGGGGCTTCAACAAGTTCATCAGCCCAAGCACATTCTTCAACAAGCCCTACTCTATTGAAGATAAAGAAAACTGTTGGATGAGGTCAGAGACCAAGTCCTCACAATAGCCAAACTATTGTGAATGTCCCCTCAGGATCTGAGGATGATGAAGCTAATGATGAAGAACTGGAAGATCTCATCAGGGACAGAAAACAGAGGGTTGCAATTGCAAAGGACATGTCTATTTCTCTCATGTTGGATCCTAAGTTGATCATCAACTTCATCGACATATGGCATGACGATCCCAGCACTCCACTTGCCTCACTGAATTTACCTCTTGGTGTGGACCATATCCTCACTCACTTCATAGTCGAGGAAAAATGGAAGAGAGAACAAGCTTAGAGAGCTAGAAGGAGCGGGGCCAAAAAAGAAAAATTGCTGAAGAACAGTGTGATGAATTTGACTCCCAACCAACTCATCACAGTTCAATCTAAGATATGCTATCTCACTGAAGAACAAGATAGATATGACGTTGAATGGAAGGGCACCAAGGTGAGGTTTGTCAAGGCAGCACAAGCTGCAGTCAAAGACCACAACACAAGGGTTGCGGCTCAATTGCAACCACAAAGTCCTCAGGCTGAATTGCCTGCTCAGCCTGCTGAAGAAACTGCAAGCGCAGCAGAAGAAATTGAGGCTGCTGAAGAAACTGAAAGCACGGCAGAAGAAATTTAGGCTGCTGAAGAAACTGCAAGCGCGACAAAAGAAATTTAGGCTGTTGAAGAACCTGTCGGGGCAACCTCCACTATTGCGCGTGAAGAAATTGTCAGGCCAGCTGAAGTTTTTGTTGCGCCTGAAGAAACTGCTCCTCCTTGACCCTCTGCTAAAACTGCAAAATCTTCAAGGGTGAAGAATATCAACCTTCCTTCTGCATCAGAAGCGAAGAAAACAAAGGCAGCGGAAAAGAAGGCTGCTAAGAAAAAGAAAAGCATCAACTTCAAATTCCTCAGCTGTGAAGAAGTTCAAGACTATGCCAAGTTCTTCAACTGAGCCCATTGATGCTACCCCAATCTCCTCCGTGCCTGCCTATGAGATAGTTCCATTTGGTGTTGACTATGTCATCCCAAATGATGAAGATGAAGAAGATCATTCTATTGCTTCCTTAGAGAAGATTGATGAAGAAACTAAGGTGGAAGCAAATGCTTCAACCCCTCTAGTATCATCGCCCCACCCTCAATTAACTATTGAAGAGGCCGATGTTGAAGAAATTGAAGATGTTTTCGAAATTGGTAATACCACTCCTCTTGTCAATGATGAATATTGGGAAGCTTCACACCCAAATTCTCCAATAATCACTACCCTCACCCAAATTCCTCAGTCACTAGCCCAGACTGAAGAAATTCAAACCAAATCTGATGATTTGACCGCACCGCTGACTTCAATTCCTGAAGAAATTTGGGTTGCATCAGCTGAAGAAATTGTTGCTCCTACTACACGTGAGGAACTTGTTTGTGACATCCCGAGTGATGTCCCTACCTTTTATGGCATGTATCCCATTGTATGATCTTTGTGTCATAACGCTGCCGGTGAACTCTCTCTCCTCTCCACCTCCTCTTGCTGGATCAAGATGGTGGAGATCGTCATCAAGCTGCACGTGTGCTGAACGCAGAGGTGTCGTCCGTTCGGCGCTAGATCGGAAGGACCGTGATCAAGATCGCGAGATGGTTCGTGATGAGATCGCGGAACAGATCGTGATGAGTTCGCGGGACAGATCGTGATCAAGATCGTGAGACGGATCGTGATGAGATCGCGGGACGGATCGTGATGAGTTCACGGGACGGATCGTGATTGGATCGCGGGACGGATCGTGATGAGATCGCGGGACGCTCGGCGATTTGGATCGTGAAGAAGTTCGACTACACCAACCGCGTTTCTTAACGCTTCCCGCTTAGCGATCTACAAGGGTACGTAGATCCACTCTCCCTCTCGTAGATGCTCATCACCATGGATAGGTTTGCGTGTGCGTAGGAAAATTTTTGTTTCCCATGCGACGTTCCCCAACAGTATGCACCCGTGAAGTCAGATTTGACTTTGGGGCAACTTGACAAAACTGCATTTTTATGCTGTGATGCCCTTTTTCTTTTTCATATGAATTAATCTATGCATGTTTTTAAGTTCTTGCCAACATGAGTTTGCTAGTTAAAGTGGCTGTGAACACCCCTGTATTGTTGTTATTAGTGTTAGGTCACCAGATCAGTGGGAACAATGCTGTTTAGTTGGCAACTTTTTGTTACTGTTCATCCTGCTTAGAAATGGCTAAGTCTGGAGATTCTGCAGTTATTGTTTTTCCATGAAGAGTGGATTGTAGCAAGTGATGTGGTGGGATTTTGTTCATGCTCAGTGTTAGTTAATTATAGTGTATGTTGCCATCTACCATCCTGTTAATTTTCATGACAATTGGAGCCTTCTAGCATATTTAACCAGTGCTGTTGATTTGCTACTTTATTAACCCAGATTTCAGAAAACTGGAATTTTCAGTCCCTAAAAACCTGTTTCATCGTGCCTACTTGACAGCTCCATACATAGTGATGTGTAGCTCTTTTGATGATTGCATAGTTGGATGAATTGGTGTGTGTCTGTGGTTTAGTTTATGTCCATGTCTTGTTTGTGGCTGTAGAGTTCCTGTAGCAATAGTTGTGAGCTTTTCAAATTGCTATGTTGCTGTTTTGTGGCAGGTTGAGTGCTATGTTGTCTTGTGTGTTGTGGCAGCTATACTGCATGGAATTGAGTGATTCTTGATTCTATTCTGATTGATTTTTCATCTTCTATCCAGTGGCTACCTTGGAATGCCAAGAATTAGCCCAGGTATTTGGTGATCTTGTGTTTTGCCTCCATGCCTTGTCGTGAGCGTATCTCGAGAACCGTAGCTCCGTTTCTTGCGATCCTTATATGCGTTTTCATCAATTTTGCATGTTGCATCCATTTTTGCCATGTTCATGCATGTCTAAATAACTTAACATGAGGTTCTGTCCAGATCCATTAATAAACAACTTTGCACGTGAAACATGACTAGTTTAGGATTGCCATGTTATAATCCTTCATTAAATGGATCGTGCATCATCTTGGTTGTGCATTGCACCTTGGTTGGTTATTTATTTGCTATTTCTCTTGGGTAGACGCGAGTGATGAAACTGAGTTCGAGGACCCTGGAGAGTACCACTACGAGGATCCCGCTACTTGTTCCGCTGAAGAACCAACAGGCAAGATGATCGTACCCGAATCCCAATACTATCTTTGCTTGCTAGTTTCTCGTTCTTATCCTTACAATTGCGCTACCTACCACATGATATCAGCCCCCATGTTGCCATGACAGCCTCTAACCTCCACCTCCCAGCAAACCGTCGATTGGCTAAGTTACCGCTGCTCAGCCCTCTTATAGCATTCTTAGTTGCAGGTTGTTCCATGTGATAACATGGATTGGATAACACAAATAAATTCTGTTGTTTAATTTAATGCACATATACATATCTGGTATTGGTGGAAGGCTTGGCCTTTTGCTAAGTGATTTGTTCTGCTCATACCGCCATTAGTTCCTTGTTACCGGTGTTATGTTTTCCATATTTTGCGCTCCTAACACGCTTGGGGTTGTTATGGGGACCCCCTTGATCATTCGGTTGAGATTAAAACTTGTCTGGCAAGACCCAACTTTGGTACTACATTTGCTAATAACTAATGAAATTGCATAGGGTCTTGCAAACCCGTGGATAATTAATCAACCCCTGGGCCAGTGCTCCTCATGAGTGTTGGTCCAAACTAGAGCCGTGTGCGGGGCCAACCCGGGGCAACTCGGGAGATTTCTATCAGGCCACTGTACGCTGTCCTTATCCGCCGTGTCCTAAGAACGAGATACGCGGCTCTTATCAGGTTCGTCGACACGTCGGGTGGTCTTGCTCGATTTGTTTTACCTTATCGAAAGTCTTGCGTGTGGGGTCTGACTTTCTTCGGGTTTACCCGAGGTGTTGGACTCCTTCGGAATTGTCTATGATGATCGCGAGAACCGCATTCGAGACTATTCCCACGGAGTGTGGTTATTTGTGACGGGCTAGTTGGAGCACCCCTGCAGGGTTAAATCTTTTTGAAAAGCCGTGCCCGCGGTTATGTGGCAACTTGGATATTTGTTTAACACCCAGTTATAGAAAACTTGAAGTAAACTCTAACTAAAATACACCAACTGTGTGAGTAACCGTGATCATCTCTGCTCGTGAACATGAACCGAGAGAGAACACGGTGGGGTTATGATTGACGTAAGTATGTGTTCAGGATCTCTTAGAGATCATTCTAGATGTGATTGCCTACGTAGGCCACTCACATTTATTTCATGTTGCGTAAGCTAGTCACCATAAAATGCTTAGTGCTGCTGCAAACTAAACATCACCCTTCCTTCCTAAAGCTTAAATAGTCTTGGTACCCGGGCACATGATAGCTGAGTCCTCTGTGGCTTACAGTTTACTACAACAATCCAGGTACAGGATCAGATGAGTTCGTGCAGGATGATCTTACTCAGCTCTAGTGGGAGTATGATGAGGAAGAGAGGCAGGATGTACGTGACATATCCGGATGAGTAGAGGACCTGGTCGTGATCGTTGGGACATCTTGATAGTATCATTGCAACATCTTTTCTCGTTTGATTTCGTCCGTAGACGAACCCTGTGTTCAACTTGATGCTATGATTTGAGTGACATTGTAAGTTAGCATGTGGCGAGTGTAAGCCAACTTGTATACTCTTCTCATTCAGTATTGTATGTTGTGATGATACTATTCTTGCTAACGGCAAGATGCGCTTCTATCCCTTGCGAGGCCCTCATGCCTTAAATGGATAGGCGCGCATCTTGGGCGTGACAAGTTGGTATTCAGAGCCATACGACCATACGAGCCTTTGCTTGTTCGAACTTGGCCGAGTTATGTCTAGTAAAACTATTTTGAGTCTAGTTATATCGGAGAGTAGGATTCTTTTTACTCCGCTTCTATGCTCTGGTGAGTTTTCCGACTTAGGAATTTTAATTCTACTCCTCTCCTCGTTCAAAAAAAAATTTAGGATCACGCGGGTATTTTGGAATCTATATGATGCCGATGTGACAGGGTTCTGTCTTGGTGTCTCCTGTCTGACTTGATTTCTTCCGGGGAGTTGAGCTCCGAGGAATGTTGGCACATCGTTATCATTCAGCTTCCTTGATATCTCAGGACGGAGAATGTTCGAGATTGCTTCAATACTTATCATGGTGATATAAGGTCGGAGTCACCCAGTACTAGGGAGGCGTCCGGGGTACCACCATGGTTTAGTATCATTGTGAGTTCGAGGATTCGAGATTAGATGAGTTTGCGAAATGTCTTGAATTATGGTGTGGAAGGTTGCGGATGCAGTCGCAGCTGATTGCCTAGGGCAGGTTCCTGATTCCGCAACCCGAATCGCATAAACAAGAAAGTTTTCGGAAGTTCATAGGTGGGAAATCTTGTAGTCATCTAGGATCATCTTCTCCAGATGTATTGGGCATGTACATTTGTTCCGAGCGCTTAGCTCAATACTTGTTGTGTTATTGCAAGTAGCTTATTATGTCTAATAATGTTATCATGATCTGAAGAAGCATTCTTACTAATTTTTCAGTAGGAAGGCTATGTGTGTTGTTCAATTCTTTCAAGCTTTTGATTCAGCTTATGTTTCATCTTATCAATGAGGTGCTGATGCATTTTGTCCATCTTCAGGATGGCTCCACCAACTCACAGCAATCCGGGTCGTGGTGAGGAGCAGACTGATGTTCCACCACCACCCCCGCCACCGCCTCCTCCGCCTCCTCCTCCAGAAGCTTGGCAAGCTGTGATGGTCGCGACCAATGCAAACACCCAGATGTTGCTTAGGCTGTTGCAAGAAAGGGAGCAAGGCCAGCAAGGTTTTCAAGGCAATTTTCAGAATCAAATGCAGTTTGCGACTCTCAATCAGTTCCTTGCCAACCAGCCAAAGACTTTCACCTGTTGTGAGCAGCCTCTAGATGCTGATGATTGGCTTCGTGATATGAGCAAGCATTTTGAGAGCAACAATGTCAGGCCAGAGGACTTTGTCAGATTTGCTTCGTTCCAGCTAAAGGGTCAAGCAGCTGATTGGTGGCAACAGTACAAGGATTCCAGGGGCGATCGTGTTGTTACTTGGGACGATTTCCTTCGTGACTTCAGGGCTCATTACATTCCGACAAGCCTTGTCAAGGAGATGCGTGAGAAGTTCACGCACCTGAAGCAGGGAACCAAGTCAGTCTACCAGTACAACATTGAGTTCTAGAATCTAGTTCGTTATGCCAAGCAAGATGTTCCAGATGATAAGGCTATGATCTATCAGTCCAGAGGTGGTATCAAGGATGAGCTTCTGCCAGGCCTTGTTCTTCAAGAGCCTCATGAGTTTGATTAGTTCTACAACATGGCTTTGAAGATTGAAGCAGCTCAGCTCAAGTTGGAGAACTCCAAAAAGCGTTCAAGGGATTCATATTCTTCTTCCTGCTCTCAGAGTGTTCCTAAGCAGCAGAAGTATTGGGCGCCAAATCCTCTTCCGTTTCGTCCTCCTCAGCAGCAGAAGCAGTTTGGTGGTCGTGGTTCTTCGCACCCACCCAACCCAGGGTTCCAGCAGAAGAATCAGGCGTCCAAGGTTGTTCTTGTTCCTCCTCCAGGCAATGTTCGTCCGCTCTCTGAGGTGACTTGTCACAAGTGTGGCCAGAAGGGTCACTATGCTAACAAGTGCAACCAGCGGCGTCTTCCGCCTCCTCCTCCTCCTTTCAAGCCTCCAGGCAATGCTATGGTAAAGAATAATTCCAAGTCCGCAAGAGTGAATATGGTGAATGCAGCAGAGGCAGAGGATTCTTCTCAAGTGATCATGGGTAATCTCTCAGTCAATTCTATTCTAGCAAAAGTTTTGTTTGATTCTGGTGCTTCGCATTGTTTCATGTCCCGTTCATTCTTCGCAATGCATTAGTTTGCATGTCAAGATCTCCTTAGACCTGTGTCAGTGGTGTCCCCTGGGAA
This sequence comes from Hordeum marinum, assembly GCA_022496015.1. Lineage (NCBI taxonomy): Eukaryota > Viridiplantae > Streptophyta > Magnoliopsida > Poales > Poaceae > Hordeum > Hordeum marinum. The sequence goes on from CM039672.1 coordinate 116,337,308, forward strand.
GTTAATGAATTCCAATTGCATGGTACCGGATGTTTCTATCAAGATGGGCAATTATTCTTTTCTGGCTTCTCCAATTGTTCTCGGGAATTCTGATATTGATCACATTCTAGGCATGGACTTCCTGCCTATGAATAAGGCTCGTATAGACTGCAAAGCAAAAGAAGTCAAGCTGACTCATCCTTTAGAAGATGTGATTATTTTCGCAGCTCGCGATGACACAATCCGTCTCTTTGCTCTTAATGAGAAGGGTGAAATCTCGGCGATTTCTCAAATTCCGGTGGTTTGTGAGTATGAAGATGTCTTTCCATAAGAATTTTCAGGAATGCCTCCACACCGGCCAGTTGAGTTCGTGATCGATCTCGAGCCTGGAACTGAACCGGTATGCAAGCGCCCGTATAAACTTGGCCCCGAAGAGCTGAAAGAGTTGAAGAAGCAGCTAGATGAGCAAGCACGTCTGGGTCTGATCAGGCCAAGCTCTTCTCCGTGGGGTTGTGGTGTTTTGTTTGTCAAGAAGAAGGATGGCACGGATCGTCTTTGTGTGGACTACCGGCCATTGAACAAGAAGACAATCAGAAACAAGTACCCACTTCCCAACATCAATGAGTTGTTTGAACAACTGAAGGGTGCCAAAGTTTTCTCCAAGTTGGATCTTCGAATGGGTTATCATCAAATTCGCATTCGCGAAGAAGACATTCCCAAGACCGCGTTCAGGACGAGTTTTGGCTCGTATGAGTACACCGTTATGTCATTTGGCCTTGCGAATGCTCCTCCAACCTTCTCAAGGATGATGAATTTCATCTTCTATCCTTTCAAGAATGAGTTTTTCTTGGGTTATCTGGATGATATCCTTGTGTTCTTGGAGATAGAAGAAGATCATGCAGAGCATCTCCGCCTTGTGCTTGACAAGCTAAGAGAACATCGGTTCTATGCCAAGTTTTCCAAGTGTGAGTTCTGGCTTAATGAAGTGGTGTACCTCGGGCATGTCATCTCTGCCGAGGGAATTAAAGTGCACCCTGAGAAAGTCGAGGCAATCTTGAAGTGGGGACCTCCTCAGAACGTCAAGCAACTTCGGAGTTTCCTCGGACTTGCTAGCTATTGCAGAAGATTCGTGGAGAATTTTTCTCAAATTGCCAAGCCTCTGTCAAATCTCCTCCAGAAGAGTGTCAAGTTAGTTTGGTCTCCTGAGTGTGATGCAGCTTTCAATACGCTCAAGCAGAGACTGACTTCAGCTCCAGTTCTTGTTCCTCCGGAGCAGTCCAAGCCTTTCCAAGTTTTCTATGATGCTTCCCTCCAAGGCCTTGGTGGTGTTCTTATGCAAGATAAGAAGATTGTGGCCTACACCTCGCGTCAGTTGAAGCCTGCCGAAAAGAACTACCCCACTCATGATCTTGAGTTGGCGGCAGTTGTGCATGCTCTTATGACTTGGAGGCATTTGTTGTTGGGTAGACCAGTTGAGGTGTACACTGATCACAAGAGCCTGAAGTACATTTTCACTCAACCCAATCTCAATCTTCGGCTATCTTGTTGGGTGGAAATGCTTGAAGACTTCAATCCAAGCATTGAGTATACTCTTGGGAAAGCAAATGTCATTGCAGACGCGCTCAGCCGTAAGGCGTACTGCAATAGTCTGATCTTGAAGCCTCTTCAACCCGAGCTTTGTGAAGCCTTCCGCAAGCTCAACCTTCAGATGATTCCGCAAGGATTTCTTGCCAATCTTCAAGTCTCTCCGACTCTAGAGGATCAGGTTCGCCAAGCGCAGCTGCTAGACACTATGGTGAAGAAAGTGAAGAAAGGTGTGGCCAAGAGCATTCCAAAGTATAAGTGATTTCGTGTCGATGACAAAGATACCTTGTTCTTTGAGGACCGTCTTGTTGTTCCAAGAGGCGATCTCAGAAAGGTTATTTTGGACGAAGCACACAATTCTCTTCTATCCATTCATCCAGGCAGTTCCAAGATGTATCAGGACCTCAAGCAAACCTTCTGGTGGACTCACATGAAACGTGAAATTGCTCAGTTCGTGAATGAGTGTGATGTTTGTCGCAGAGTGAAGGCGGAGCATCAACGTCCAGCAGGTCTTCTTCAGCCCTTGCCTATCCCAGGGTGGAAATTCGATCATGTGGAGATGGATTTCGTAACTAGGTTACCCAAGTCCAAGTGAGGCAACGATGCCATATTTGTGGTTATCGACAAGCTGTCAAAAGTTGCTCATTTCCTGCCGGTCAAAGAGTCTATTTCGGCAGCTCAGCTTGCAGAGTTGTATACGTCAAGGATAGTCTCTTTGCATGGTATTCCTCAGCTCATCTCTTCTGACCGTGGAAGCCTCTTCACTTCCAAGTTTTGGGAGTCCTTCCAGACTGCTATGGGTACTAAGATCCGTTTAAGCACGGCATTCCATCTGCAGACAAGTGGTCAAGTTGAGACGGTCAATCAGATTCTTGAAGATATGCTCAGAGCCTGTGTGATATCGTTCTGCATGAACTGGGAAAACTGTCTTCCTTATGCTAAATTCTCATACAACAATAGCTTCCAAGCTAGTTCAGGCAAGGCCCCGTTCGAGATTCTCTACGGCAGAAAGTGTCGTACCCCGCTTAACTGGTCCGAAATCGGTGAACGTCAAATTTTGGGCAATGACATGATCACTGAAGCAAAAGAAATATGCCATGCCATTCGTGAGAACCTCAAAGCAGCTCAGTCCCGTGAGAAGAGGTATTATGATAGCAAACATCGGGATGTTTCCTTCCAAGTGGATGATCTTGTCTATCTCAAAGTTTCCCCCATGAGAGGCTCGCAGCGATTTGGGATCAAAGGGAAGTTAGCTCCTCGTTTCGTTGGTCCATTCAAATTGTTGTCAGGAGAGGTGGTCTTGCATATCAACTTGAGCTTCCTCCAAAGTTCGCGAACGTGCACAATGTCTTCCATGTTTCTCAGCTTTGGAAATGCTTCAAGACTCCAGAGCGAACCATTGACCTCCAAGACATCGATCTTCAAGCTGATCTTTCTTATTGTGAGCACCCAGTTGCAATTCTTGAAGAAACTGAGCGTAAGACTCGCAACAAGTCTATCAAGTTCCTCAAGGTGAAGTGGTCTCATCATTCCGACAAAGAAGCTACTTGGGAACGTGAGGACCTGCTCCGTTCCGAATTTCCAGACTTCTTCCGTTCTTAGATCTCGGGTCGAGATACTCTTGTAGTGTGGGAGAGTTGTGACATCCCAAGTGATGTCCCTACCTTTTATGGCATGTATCCCATTGTATGATCTTTGTGTCATGAGCTATGTTGGAGTTGAACCTTGTCATTCATGTAAGTCCCTAAAAACCTGTTTCATCATGCCTACTTGACACCTCCATGCATAGTGATGTGTAGCTCTTTTGCTGATTGCATAGTTGGATGAATTGGTGTGTGTGTGGTGTAGTTTATGTCCATGTCTTGTTTGTGGCTGTAGAGTTCCTGTAGCAATAGTTGTGAGCTTTTCAAATTGCTATGTTGCTGTTTTGTGGCAGGTTGAGTGCTATGTTGTCTTGTGTGTTGTGGGAGCTATACTCCATGGAATTGAGTGATTCTTGAGTCTATTGTGATTGATTTTTCATATTCTATCCAGTGGCTACCTTGGAATGCCAATAATTAGCCCAGGTATTTGGTGATCTTGTGTTTTGCCTCCGTGCCTTGTCGTGAGCGTATCTCGAGAACCGTAGCTCCGTTTCTTGCGATCCTTATATGCATTTTCATCGATTTTGCATGCTGCATCCATTTTTGCTATGTTCATGCATGTCTAAATAACTTAACATGAGGTTCTGTCCAGATCCATTAATAAACAACTTTGCACGTGAAACATGACTAGTTTAGGATTGCCATGTTATAATCCTTCATTAAATGGATCATGCATCATCTTGGTTGTGCATTGCACCTTGGTTGGTTATTTATTTGATATTTCCCTTGGGTAGACGCGAGTGACGAAACTGAGTTTGAGGACCCTGGAGAGTACCACTACGAGGATCCCGCTACTTGTTTCGCTGAAGAACCAACAGGCAAGATGATCGTACCCGGATCCCAATACTATCTTCGCTTGCTAGTTTCTCATTCTTATCGTTACAATTGCGCTACCTACCACATGATATCAGCCCCCATGTTGCCATGACAGCCTCTAACCTCCACCTCCCAACAAACCGTCGATTGGCTAAGTTACCGCTGCTCAGCCCTCTTATAGCATTCTTAGTTGCAGGTTGTTCCATGTGATAACATGGACTGGATAACACAAATAAATTATGTTGTTTAATTTAATGCACATATACATATCTGGTATCGGTGGAAGGCTTGGCCTTTTGCTAAGTATTTGTTCTGCTCATACCGCCATTAGTTCCTTGTTACCGGTGTTATGTTTTCCATATTTTGCGCTCCTAACACGCTTGGGGTTGTTATGGGGACCCCCTTGATCATTCGATTGAGATTAAAACTTGTCTGGCAAGACCCAACTTTGGTATTACATTTGCTAATAACTAATGAAATTGCATAGGGTCTTGCAAACCCGTGGATAATTAATCAACCCCCGGGCCAGTGCTCCTCATGAGTGTTGGTCCAAACTAGAGCCGTGTGGGGGGCCAACCCGGGGCAACTCGGGAGATTTCTATCAGGCCACCGTATGCTGTGCGTATCCGCCGTGTCCTGAGAACGAGATGCGCGGCTCTTATCAGGTTCGTCGACACGTCGGGTGGTCTTGCTGGAGTTTTTTTACCTTATCGAAAGTCTTGCGTGTGGGGTCTGACTTTCTTCCGGTTTGCTCGAGGTGTTGGACTCCTTCGGAATTGTCTATGATGATCGCCAGAACCGCGTTCGAGACTATTCCCACGGAGTGTGGTTATTTGTGATGGACTAGTTGGAGCACCCCTACAGGGTTAAATCTTTTCGAAAAGCCGTGCCTGCGGTTATGTGGCAACTTGGATATTTGTTTAACACCCAGTTATAGAAAACTTGAAGTAAACTCTAATTAAAATACACCAACTGTGTGAGTAACCGTGATCGTCTCTGATCGTGAACATGAACCGAGAGAGAACACAGTGGGGTTATGATTGACGTAAGTAAGTGTTCAGGATCTCTTAGAGATCATTCTAGATGTGATCGCCTACGTAGGCCACTCACATTTATTTCATGTTGCGTAAGCTATTCACCATAAAATGCTTAGTGCTGCTACAAACTAAACATCACCCTTCCTTCCTAAAGCTTAAATAGTCTTGGTACCCAGGCACATGATAGTTGAGTCCTCTGTGGCTCACAGTTTACTACAACAATCCAGGTATAGGATCAGATGAGTTCGTGCAAGATGATCTTACTCAGCTCAAGTGGGAGTATGATGAGGAGAGAGGCAGGATGTACGTGACATATCCGGATTAGTAGAGGACCTGGTCGTGATCGTTGGGACAGCTTGATAGTATCATTGCAACTTGTTTTCTCGTTCGATTTCGTCCGTAGACGGACCCTGTGTTCAACTTGATGCTATGATTTGAGTGACATTGTAAGTTAGCATGTGGCGAGTGTAAGCCAACTTGTATACTCTTCTCTTTCAGTATTGTATGTTGTGATGATACTATTCTTGCTAACGGCAAGATGCGCCTCTATCCCTTGCGAGACCCTCGTGCCTTAAATGGATAGGCGCGCATCTTGGGCGTGACATTGTTGTTCAAATTCCTCGGTCTAAAGAAGTTCTTGCTATGCCCAAGGAAACTGTGGCCCGCTTCAAGCCAAATCTTCAGCTGAAGCCAAAAATGCCATTCAAAGGCTCAAAGCGCCCCAAATTCATTGAGGCCAATTTCTTCAACAAGCACATATTCTTCATAGGGACGAATCCATATGACTCATCGTGGGCCGGCGCACCAGATTCTGGACCCCATCATAGATGAATTATTATGCATCGGTGCTGCTTGACAAAGAGAAAGTATTTGAGCAACAGCAAATTCCTCATGTGGACATGGAATCCATCCCGTGCTTCACACATGTGCTAGCAGTTCTTCATGATGCTAGAATTCTTCCATTCTGCGTTGACATATGTGATTGGAATGAAGATCTCATTCTTCAATTTTATGCAACCTTGCACATCACAGGTGATGCTTCTGATGTCAATTCTTGGATTCTAGACTAGATGACTGGATCCACTCACTACACTGCCCCGGCCACATAATTGCTTCGGGCTGTGCCAATAGCAGTTCCCTTAGAAGGAGCAAGATTCATGTTTTATGAACCTGAATTGCCAAATCAAATGATGCAACGGTTTATGAAGCCTTTGGCTCCTGGAAAACCTCAAAGGACCACCTTCCTCATGAAGTATTTCCTCTATGTACCCAGGACCATATACCGCATACTGACCAAAACCCTCAGTCCTACGAAGGGTCCCAACTCTGAAAAGAAGAAGTTGATAGAATCATGAAGAATATGCTATTCAACATCATTCATGGTATTCCCATCAATTACCATGATTTATTCTTGAGGACTTTGGCTAATGCTGCTACAGCTCCATTTGAATTGAAGCCTTACGCTCCTTGGATCATGAAATTCATCAGATCAAAGTCTTCAATTCCATTCAAGGCTGATTTTCAGAATCACTTTAGCTTTCTGCCTCCGATCGAAGTCCTCAAAAACACATTTTCTTCAGTTGAGGGCAAAGGCAAAGTTTTCATTGATGAAGGTACTCGTCCATTGGATGGCCAATTTCACAAAGATGCATCCTATTCCACCAATGGTGACACTGCTACGCAAGATTCTGCAGCAAAAGCCTCAGCACAAAATCCTCAAGCTGTTGCCCCTCGTGTGATGACTGATCACGAGCTTCTTTTAAGTCTTCATTATAAGGTTGATCGCAATCACAAGTGGGTCAAGCGTCAGTCTCGTTCACTTCTTCGAGACATGACTGACACGCACAATTCTGTGAGGAAGAACCACTATTATCTTCATGAAGTTTTTGATCGCACATGGGCCATTCTGTCTCACTTCAAGACTCCTGAAGAACTCAAGGAGATGGACTTTCAGCAGAACTTTGATTGGTCTCATCCTCCTCACAAGAAATTCAGAAAAGTTCAAGTTCCTCAGCTGGTTACAAGCTCATATTCTTCATCACGTGAGGCGGACGAAGCTAAGGATATTGACGACACTGCGGCAGGCCCTGCATCGACAAACGACCCCGACAATGTTGGCGCTCCTCCATCACCTTCAATATGAAATTATTCAGGGGCATTACTCCTCAGTTTTCGTCCCTTTTGGTCTTCAATGACAAAGGGGGAGAAATTTTGAGTTAGTCTTCAAGCGAGTCTATATATATATGGGTTGTTTTTGTTTAAGTTACAACTCTCGCTCTTCTGAAGCTTTAGTTGGTTGAGTTGTAAACTTAAGTCCGATGGTCGTCTGACACTTTTGAACTACTTTCCGCATGTTTATTTCCTCAAGTACCTTAATGCATACATGCTGGATTTTGTCAGACACCATTTTGATCATGCATTTCAAAATTTTCACATCATATGTTAAATGCGTGTACGAATTACAAGATATAGGGGGATCTCTCCATGATTTTAACCTGCCATGTGCATTTGCAGTCCAAAGCAAATTCCTCAAATATGCACATCTTCAGGGGGAGTTCTTCTATATCTCCCAATCAAATTCCTCAAACTCAGTACTTACACTTCATATTTGTATCCCCCTTGAAAACTTAACCTATTTTTCATCAGTCACCAAAAAGGGGGAGATTGTAAGTGCATCTAGTGCCCCTTAGTGATTTTGGTGTATTGAATACTTATAGGTTAACAAACTAATGTGTTTGTAAGTGTACACATGCTCTATAAGTCGCTAAGGAGTTTGATATATTCGGAGATTATCGACCCCTTAAAATGAATGTCTTCGACTGAAGACTTTGCTGAAGACTTTGGTATTACCTGAAGACTTTGAAAATGAATAAGTGTGACCTTGAAGATATGAACGAGGATTATGAAGCGTGAATACTTTTTTCGTAGTTTCAATTCCTTTCTTTGAGTCATAGGAAACACCGTACTGTTAAAGGGGGCCGAGGTAATACTAAGGAAAATTTCCATCTGATGCTCAACTCAAAAGCCTCAACCTATCCAATCCTTCGAGTGAAGCCTGTGGAAATCTCTTACGGTTCAGTCAAGTTCTTTAGTGACAGAGATGATGTTCTTCTGGTCTCTAAGGAAATTGGTCTGACTGAGGAATTAGGATTTTGCCAGTGCGAATTGCCTACAAGTGAGGAATATGATAATCCTTGAGGAATTTGACAGTTCAAATTCTGACCGTTGTTGTGCTTAGTGCCAGCTGTCCCCAATCATCTTTTCCACATAACGGTCATATCATTTGGGGCATTTATGTCTTATCATGTCAGGGTGCACCCTGGCTATAAATAGCCACACACACACCCCCCCCCACACACACACACAACCACTAGTTGGTTGGCTGCTCCGAGAGAAAACTGACACTTGTCATTTGAGAGCAACCCACCCTCCAAGACTTTGAGAGAAAATCATGAGGCAGGAAAAAACCCAAAACCAAACCACCAAACCCAAAGTAATTGAGTATCACTGAAGAGATTGTTCCTGTGTAGAACCGACGCTTGTTACCTTTGAAGACTGTGTATCTTCCACACGGTTAGGCATCATGGTCTAGTACATCCTGCAGTTAATTGGGGATCACTAAGTGACCTTGGTCTAGAGCATCCAGCAGTCAATTGTGGATCGTCGGTTGACCAGTTTGTGAGGGTTTTGGAAGTCTGCCCTAAAGACTTACCACGAGTTCCCGTCGAGGACTGTGTGACCTTAGCTCATGGAGAATACGGTAAGAACTGTGTTTCCTGGGACTGTGTGTCCTCTGGTTTAGATACCAGGCTGCTCCGAACCAGACGTACGATTGTCACAGCAGTTGGAACTGGGTCATCAAACTATTGTCTTCATCGAGCTACCTGGTTCTATTTCCTCAACCCTTTCATTTCCTCGTATACTTGTTGATGAAATTGATCATTACTGTTTGAAGAATTTGACTGAAGACTTTCTCAAATTCCTCACCTCAAATTCTTCAAGTTAATGTGTTCCTCACCTGCTTATCCTGTATCACGCTACATGTAATCTGTGCATGCTTTATTTCATCATGATGACTATGCTACTACTATGTTTCTCATGCATTTGAGTACTTATTCCGCTGCTAGTTATTCATCACATTTCAAATTCCTCAAGTTGAAATTCCTTAGTGGTGAATTTGTAAAAATCGCCTATTCACCCCCCTCTAGTCGATATAACGCACTTTTAGTGCGTTGTAATAGGTTCAACCTGGCGAGTTTCCATATCCTAGTGACAGAAGGGTACAAGTTGTGTCTTTTTGTTGCCTCTACTAAGGATAAAATGATGGGGTTTATTCATATTAATTGAGTTTACTTTGCCAACATCATGTCATTGTTCTCCAAGCATTACTCTGTTTTACTTAATACTCTGGATGCATGCTGGATAGTGGTCGATGGGTGGAGTAATAGTAATAGGTGCAGGCACAAGTTGGCCTATCTCCTTATGGACGTGATGACTATATACACACGATCATTGCCGTGAAAATCACATAATTATTCACTTTTCTATCAATTTCCCAACAGTAATTTGTTTACCCATTGTAAGCTATTTCTATGAGACATGCCATTAGAAAACTCTACGGCCCCGGGTCTATTCACTTATATATTCAAAAATGCTATCATTACCTTCATGTTATTTATTTTATTTTATTTTATTTTTCAATTTACAATTATCTACACAACTCACTTGCTTGCAAATAACGAGATAAAGGGGATTGACAACCCTCTTGCCGGCGTTGGGTGCAAGTTGTTTGCTCTTTTGTGTGCAGCCGCTGAAGATGATTGAGGATTGGTATTCCTATTGGTTCAATAAACCTTGGTTTCATAACTAGGGGGAATACTTACCCACTTTGTGTTGCGATTATCCGTTCCTCTTCACAGAAAACCCAACGCAGATCACGAGTATCAAGAAGGATTTATGGCGCCGTTGACGGGGAATACCATCACCAACTATCATGTAATTTTGCACAAAACTACATTCACTTGGTATTATTTTTATTTTCTGTTATATTTAGTTTGTCTCATAAAAAAATACAAAAATATTTATCTTTTTGCTAGTTACTAGTTTACTTCCTTGATTGCTATACTTGCTAGTTTACTTGTCTTGCTTATTGCTTTGCTTGTCATGTCACCATGTCTCAAGATACTAATAAGTTGTGTGATTTCTAAAATACTAATAATAATAATTTTATTAGTACTCCTATACCACCCACCACTAGTGCAGAGGCATTTGATACTAATGCTGCATTGTTGAATCTTGTCATGAAAGATCAATTTTCGAGATGTCCTAATGAGGATCCCGCATCACATCTCAATACCATTGTTGAATTATGTGACATGAAAACTAAAAATGATATGGATAATGATATTGTGAAACTAAAATTATTTCCTTTTTTAGTAAGAGATAAAGCTAAAGCTTGGTTTTCAACTTTACCTCCTAATAGTATTGGAATGTGGGATAAGTGTAAAGATGCTTTTATTGCCAAGTATTTCCTCCTACTAAGATCATCTCCCTTATTAATAAAATAAAGAATTTTAAAAATAAAGATCAAGAGAATATTGCACGAGCTTGGGAGAGAATGAAATTGATGATAAGAAATTGTCCAACTCAAAGCTTAAACTTGTGGATGATAATCCAAAATTTCTATGCTGGACTAAACTTTGTGTCTAGAAATCTTCTAGATTCTATCGCAGGTGGTACCTTTATGGATGTGACCTTTGGAGTGGCCAAAAAACTTCTGGACAACATTATGATAAATTATTCTCAATGGCACACCGAAAGAGCTCCAATTGGTAAGAAGGTAAATTTTGTCGACGAAATCGCTACTTTGCGTGAAAAAGAGGATGCTCTTATGAATATGGTTGCTAGTAAAAATAATGATGATATTGATGTGAACTTCATCTTGCCAAATAATTTCAATAATAATGCTTATAGACGAAATTTCAATGCTAGATCGTATCCCGGTAATTCTTCTAACAACTATGGAAATTCATATGGTAATTTTTATGGAAATTATTATAAAAATAATAATAGGATACCTTATGATCTTGAGAACAGAACTAAAGCATTTATTAGTTCTCCAAAGGTTTTCAATACTACGGTAGAAGAAACATTGCATGTGATTGATACTTTGGATAAAACCATGGATATAATTGCTCCTGATGTGGAAACTCTTAAAAACAAATCTTTGCCACCCAAGCATGATTTTAATGAGACTATTAAGTCTATCCAATTATCTATTAATGAAATTAAGGAGAGGACCGCTAAGTTGAGAGCTAAGCGAGAATTCTTAGAAAAAGCTCTTCCACCCAGTTTTTACCGGAATCATGATGAAGATCTTAAAATGATTGGTGTTTCTCCTATTGAATCTTTTTTTTACTTCTATGAATCTGAATGAAAAAGGTACTGGAGCTGAGTCAAATTTAGTTTAGGAGCATCCCGTTTGCTTGGAGGGTGATGATTTTAATACTAAAACTAAAAAAAGTGGGTTTGGAGAGGTCAAAACTATAACTAGTGATGTGCTCACTAGCTTGGATTACAAGGACTTTAATTATGATAAATGATCTTTAGGAGAATTTATTTCCTTGCTACAATCCATTATTATCTCACCCAATGCTTATGAACAAAACAAAGCTTTTACCGAACATATAGTAGAAGCTATGATAAAAGCTTATGATGAGAAACTTGAGCTTGATGTTTCTATTCCTAGAAAATTGCATGATGAGTGGGAAACTGCTATCAAGATAAAGATAAATAAATATGAATGCAATGCAATTCTTTGTGTGGCCTTGGTCTTGTGTTTCAACCATACCTAAAACTTTATGTGATGTACTTGGTCTCACTCGTATTGAAGAGTGTTCCCTAAACTTGCATCTAGCGGATTCTACCATCAAGAATCTTTAGGTGGAATTAATGATGTGCTTCTTATTGCAAAAAATATGTGCCTATATATTTCATTGTGCTTGATATTGATTGCAATCCTTCTTGTCCCATTCTTACAAACTATAGGTGCAATTATTGGTATGAAACAGGAAAACATAAGATTCCAATTCACATTACAGAAAGGGATGGATCAATTCCCTAGGAAGAGAATTAAACCACCTTATGAATTAATCATGAGATCCACTTATGGTATGAATGTCAAAGATGACGACACATGAAACTATGCATCATGCCTAGCTAGGGGCATAAAACAATAGCGCTTGTTGGGAGGCAATCCAATATGTATCTTTATTTTGTTTTTCCTTTATTTTATTTTGTCATAAAATGATTTTTCATCTATAATTATTATTTTTTATTTTTTTATTAGTGTTGGTTCCAAGTAAAGCCTTTGGGATGACTCATAAGATGAGTAGAAATGATGCTGAAACATAACAGAAACTTTGACTCCAGTGCAAGAATTTTAATTTTTTACTGGAGCGTGATACTGATCTGAAATTTTTATTGTTATACAAATGCTTTACATTTTCCTAATGTTTCGGAATTTTGAGAGTTACATAAGTATGGGCACTTTACAGATTGCTACAGACTGTTCTGTCTTAAGCATATTCTCTTTTGCTTGCATAGTTTTCTTGTTTTGATTATGATATGGATTATATCAGGGGGTGTAAGCCATGGAGGATTTAGAATACATTACCTACTATGCAAAAATAAATTAAGAATAAATTCATCGTAGTACCTAAAGTATGCAATATGTTGCTTATACTAATGGATCTCACGAAGTTTTGTTGAGTTTTGTGTGATTGAAGTTTTCAAGTACTGGGTGTGATCACGATGGACCACAGAATAAGGAGTAGCAAGATCTTAATCTTGGGAATGCCCAAGGAACCACAAGTATAATTCTTAGGATACTCAAGCATCTAAGCTTGGAGATGCCCCGGAAGGCATCCCCTCTTTTGTCTCAATCCATTGGTATGTGACTCGGAGCTATATTTTTATTCATCACATGATATGTGTTTTGCTTGGAGTGTCGTTTTCTTTTGTTTGCTTCTACTTTTAAGTTTGTCACAATCATCATTTGCTGGAAACACCTATTTGAGAGAGACACACCTTCAAGAAAATTTGCTAGAAAACTCTATGTGCTTCACTTATATCTTTTGAGCTTGGCAGTTGCTCTAGTACTTCACTTATATCTTTGTGAGCACGGTGGCGTGTAGATTTTATAGAAATAATATGCTCTCGTTCTTCACTTATATTTGTTTTAGAGCTAAATAAATAGTGACGATAATTTGCACGGTCATAATATTAGTCCAAAAAATTAGGTATTCAATGAATGATAATCAAAACCATCATGTAGAACATATAGAGAAGTTGTGGGTTAATGACATTGATGTGGTAATATGAAAAAGGTGTCAGTCCACAATTGTTGATTTTTACGAGTGTCGAGATTAAGAGGTGTTAACTTGTTATTAGTCTAAAAAATAAAGAGGCATGGTGATGATGTGTGAGCATTTTTATTCCTCGTTGAAATCCTAGTGTTTTTTTGAGTCGGGGGCACGCGATGGTTAAGTCCTACCAACATCCTCCCTCACGGCATGCGGGGAGTACTTTTATTTGTGATAGAACTTAATAAAACTTTGCAATAATTATGTGAGTTATTTATGACTAATGTAACACCATGGACATACGCATTCTCACCATCTCATATTTGCTAGCCTCTTCGGTACTGTGCACAGCCCATTCTCACCTCGAGGATCGGTGCAATTTTCGCGGAGCATCCAAACCCCATGACATGATACACTATGTTGCACATAAGCCTCACTATATCTTCCTCAAATCAGCCAGCATACCTACGTATTATGGCATTTCCATAGATATTCTGAGATACATTTCCATGCAAATTCCATCGTCACTTCACATGACTAGTCCGTTCATCATCATAATGCTTTGCATGATCATATAGACTTGACATAGTATTTGTGGCAAAGACACCATTCATCATGTTTTATATGTGTCGCGCTAGATCATTGCACATCCTAGTACACTGCCAGAGGCATTCATATAGAGTCATATCTTCCTATGGTTCTTCATATTGAGTTGTAAGTAAATAAAAGTGTGATGATCATCATTATTAGAGCATTGTCCCAGTGAAGAAAGGATGATGGAGACTATGATTCCCCACAAATCGGGATGAGACTTCGAACGGAAAATAAAATAAAAATGGGGGAGGCCAAATGACCCCACCATATAAAAAAATATGAATGGGGAGGCAAAAAAAGCCCACCATAAAAAAATAAAAAAATAAATGAGAGAAAAAGAGAGAAGGGACTTTGCTACTATCCTTTACCACACATGTGCCTCAAAGTGGCACCATGTTCTTCATATAGAGTCTCCTATGTTGTCACTTCCATATGCTAGTGGGAATTACCTTTTCATAATAAACTTGGCTTGTATATTTCGATGACGGGCTTCCTCAAATGCTCGAGGTCTTCATGAGCAAGCAAGTTGGATGCACACACCCACTTAGCTTTAGTTGAGCTTTCATACACTTATAGCTCTAGTGCATCATTTGCATGGCAATCCCTACTCCTTGCATAGACATCTATCGATCAGCATCTCCATAGCTCGTTGGTATGCCTAGTTGATGTGAGACTATCCTCTCCACTTTTTACCCCTTTGATATCTACCATCATATTCTATTCCAACTATATGCTATGTCCAATGGTTCGCGCTCATGTATTGCGTGAAGAATAAAAAGTTGATGCATATTGAAAAAGTACGATCCAATTGCCTGACTTGGACACTGTGGTGCTTAGCATTTGTATTTATGTGGTGAAGACGGAGTCATGCCTTGCTAATATAATAAGATGGGTAGGGGTAAACATTCTTTTAGGATCGTACACTTTGAAAAATCAATGATTTTCTTTCTTATACTTATACATATTACTATGTTGCTGCTTGTTAATTCATCATTTCTCACTGAGCATACATACCAAAGATTACGTAATGGGTAGGATGTCAAATCAAAAATCATGTTTTTATCATTTACCTACTCGAGGACGAGCAGGAGTTAAGCTTGGGGATGCTGATACGTCTCCAATGTATCTATAATTTTTTACTGTTCCATGCTAATATATTATCATTCTAGGATACTTTTTGGGTATTTATTTACCAATTTATAATTTTTTGAGCACTAACCTAATGACCAAGTGCCCAGTGTCGGTTGTTGTTTTCTACATGTTTTTGACTTTCCAGTTTTACTGTACCAAACGAAGTCCGATTGCCACGAAACTTTTTGATATTTTTCTGGACCAAAAGAAGACATGGAATCTTAGGGAGGAGGCCGAAGGAGCCATGAGGGGCCCTGCCACCTCTTGAGCTTGCGTTGGTTTTTCCTTGAAGAGGAAAGGGTGATGCAGCGAAGTAGATAAGTATTTCCCTCAGTTGTTGACAACCAAGGTATCAATCCAGTAGGAGGAACATGCAAGTCACCAATGGTTGAACCTACACAAACAATCAAACTCTTGCACCCAACACTATAAAGGGGTTGTCAATCCCTTCACGGTTATTTGCAAGCATTAGATCTAAAAGAGATAGATGTAAACGAGTGCGGAAAGTAAAAGATAAATAAATTGTAGCAAGGTATAGATATGAAAATATATGATGGAAAATAGACCCGGAGGACATAGGTTTCGCCAGAGGCTTCTCTCTTGAAGGCAAATATCATGGTGGGTAAACAAATTATTGTCAAGCAATTCATAGAAAAGCGAATAATCATGTAGTTATCCAAGGCAATGATCATGCATATAGGCATCACGTCCATGACAAGTAGACCGAAACAATTCTGCATCTATTACTATTACTCCACACATCGACCGACTCCTGCCTGCATCTAGAGTATTAAGTTCGTGAAGAACAAAGTAACACATTAAGAAAGATGACATGATGTAGAGGGATAAACTCAAGAAATATGATGAAAACCTCATCTTGTCACCCTTAATGCCAACAATACAATACGTGCCTCGCCACCCCTACTATGTCACTGGGTGAGGACACCGCAAGATTGAACCCAAAATGAAGCACTTCTCCCATTGCAAGAATTACCAATCTAGTTATCCAAACCAAACCAATAACCCGAAGAGACTTGCAAGGATATGAAATCATGCAAATAAGAACTCAGAGGAGATTCAAATAAGATTCATGGATAATCTGAACATAAACTCACAATTCATCGAATCTTGACAAACACGCCACAAAAGAGGATTACATCGGATAGATCCCCATGAAGATCATGAATAACATGGTATTGAAGATCAAAGAGAGAGAAGACGCCATCTAGCTACTAGCTATGGACCCGTAGGTCCATGGTGGACTACTCACGCATCATCAGAGGGGCAATGGAGTTGATGTAGATGCCCTCCGTGATCGAAACCCCCTCCGGCAGATTACCGGAAAAGGCTCCGAGATTGGATCTCTCGGGAACGGAGGTTTCCGGAGGCGGAAAAGTATTTGCGTGGATCTTTTTGATGTTGGGGGAATATTTGGGTATTTATAGGCTAGAGAATAGGGTTAGGAGACCTGCCAGGGAGCGACAAGCCTGCTAGGCACGGCTAGGGGAGCCTTCGCCTAGCAGGCTTGTGGCGCCCTGGCACCTCCCCTGACGTGCACTCCAAGCTTGATCGACTTGTTTCCTTCTAGAAAAATTCCTTCCGAAGGTTTTATTCCGTTTGGACTCCGTTTAATATCCCATATCTGCAAAACTCAAAAACAAGAAAAAAAAAATAGAAACTAGCACTTGGCTCTAGATTAATAGGTTAGTCCCAAAAATAATATAAAATAGCATATTAATGCATATAAAACATCCAACACAGATAATATAATAGCATGCCATCATCGAAAATTATAGATACGTTGGAGACGTACCAGGCCCACAAGCCAACAGGGCGCCCCACTAGGGGGGACGCGCCTTAATGGCTTGTGCCCCCCTCGGGTGCCTCCCGATGCCCTTCTCTGGACTATAAATTCACATATACCCTAAAAAAACCAGAGCGTTCCCGAAACACTTTTTCCGTCGCCGCAAGTCTCTGTTCCGACGATAGGCCATCTGCACCTCCGTTCTGGCACCCTGCCGGAGGGGAGATCGATCATAGAGGGCCTCTTCATCAACCTTGCTGTCCTCCATGATGTGTGAGTAGTTCACCACAGACCTACGGGTCCGTAGATAGTACCTAGATGGCAATCTCTCTCTCTCTCTCTCGATCGTTAATACAATGTTTATCGCATGTTTGCCTTAATCTATCCAATGTAATCCCTTTCTATCATGTGTTTTGTTGGAATTCGATGAATTGTGAATTTATGTTCATATTATTCATGAAAATTATTTGAGTCAAATCTATCTGATCTGTTGAGATATTTTGTCCAACTAGATTGTTGTTTCTTCGGTGGGAGTGGTGTCTTGTAACAGGTTCAACCTGGTGAGTTTCTATATTCCAGTGATAGAAGCGGACAATTTGTGTCTTTGTGTTGCTGCTACTAAGGATAAAATGATGGGGTTTATTCATATTGATTGAGTTTACTTTGTCTATATCATGTCATTGTTCTCCAAGCATTACTCTGTTTTACTTAATACTCTAGATGCATGTTGGAGAGCGGTCGATGGGTGGAGTAATAGTAATAGGTGCGGGCAGGAGTCGGCATATTTGCTTATGGACGTGATGCCTATCTACACATGATCATTGTTGTGAAAATCGCATAATTATTCGCTTTTCTATCAATTGCCCAACAATAATTTGTTTACCCATCGTATGTTATTTCTATGAGAGATGCCACTAGAGAACTCTACGTCCTACGGGTCTATTCACTTATATATTCACAAACTCTATCATTACCTTGCTGTTATCTATTTTCTTTTATTTTATTTTGCAATTTACAATTATCTACACAACTCACTTGCTTGCAAATAATGAGATCAAGGGGATTGACAACCCTCTTGCCGGTGTTGGGTGCAAGTTGTTTGTTCTTTTGTGCGCAACTGCTGAAGACGGTTTAGGATTGATAGTCCTATTGGTTTGATAAACCTTGGTTTCATAACTGAGGGAAATACTTAACCACTTTGTGCTGCAATAACCCATTCCTCTTCACGGAAAACCGAACGTTGATCACGAGTATCTGCGGGAAGCGAATCTAAGTACTACACCTCCAGATCCGTTGATCCGGAGCTCGTCCCATGCAGCCCAGAGGAGGAGATAGTTGTCTGCCTCATGCTGCACCGCTCCTGGGAGGAGGCAGCCCGACGAAAATAGTTGGTCTCCTTCCGTCGATAATCCATTGCTTCCACGCAAACAGTGCATGGATTCGGCGCGAGGTGTACCACCGCTGCCTCACCGGAGGTGGCGTGGTCCGTCTAGCGTCCCAACCCGCTGGTAGATGCACAAATGCTATGTTGGTGCCCAGAGGTGGATGTGGACGCATGGGCGACGTCCAATGCAAATATGGTGCGGCGTGCTCGCCGTGCGAAGCAGCGGGTGTGTGAGGCGGTGCAAGCGCTCGCGACTGATGTAGGCGGGACGGAGTAGCACTCTTCGGCGCGGCATATGGTGCACGGCCACCCAGGGCGTCGCAACGGAGTCATGTTGGACGTCTCCGGCTCCTCCCAAGACGGATACATCATCGATATCATGTCCACCTACACACTGAAGGTTCCGGACTCCAACGAGAAAGAATAGGGCATGGGAGACCGCAACGACTTTTGTCTCGTAAGCCCGTACATGTATCATGTCCCGTAAGCCTGCAACAGTGATATTTTCTTTCCATCAAAGCTTAAGTCGCAGATTTAATATTTTTTCATCGATTATGGAGATGTGAGTAGCGATCTCCTCCATCTCAAGATGTGTTGGCTCAGTCACTCAAGGATACCCAGAGTATCTACAGCCGGAACGCCCCAAACGTGCCTCAATCGTCCACACGAATACCCCGGCCAACGACCGGTCACAAAAAATTGACAAAGACGAGCGCCTCAAAGGGCCTCAAACGTCCGGGCTGATCGGCACCCCTCATATCCTGCCTAAATATGGGACGGATATGGGGCGTCCGGGCGCGTCCGCCACATCGGACCCGGCGCACACTAGCCCACCCGACCCCACATATATTCCTCCTTATCCTCTTGTGGGACCAAATCCTAGTTACTCCACTCCACTCCCCCTCACCACCTCGCTACCTGACCTCACCTCCGACGATCTCCGGCCTTCTCTGGCATGACGGGCAGCGGATCTAACTTCAAACCAGTTTGTATCCGTCGACTGGGGTGTCATCTCGTGCGGGGTGGAGGAGGCATTGTCCGTGTGAATTGCACTCCATCGCTCACGGGAGGACAATGCTCGATCGATGGCAGGATCTGTCCGACGCGACTCCATAGCGTCGGCTCCATGAGCACTCGAATCCTCCGAGGCTGGATCATCACGGTCCGGGCAACCTTCAAATATCTCCTTTCCTGTGACTGGTCGGACGAAGTATGAGTCCCATCGAGACCGACGTGCCCGCCGTGGGAAGGAGAGGATAAGGATCGTCGAGGCTCGACTCGCTACCAACATGGCGGGGGGGAGGCGGTTGATGTGGCTACGTGGGAGGACATAGAGCAGGAAGCCATCCATGGCTGCATTGTGAAGAAGCGGCAACGGAGGAACACGCGTGCTCTCGCCCGAGAGCAGAACCAGGTGGTCCGTGAAATGGACGTACTATTCCTAAAGGAGGACAGCGACGATGAGGACAGCGACGGCGAGGAGTAGATCTGGCTCGATCTATACTGCGTCTTCGACCGGTACTTTCGCGAGAAGGACGGCAATGGCGTCAGAAAGGGCAAGGGCAGCCGAAGATGATCTTCTCCATCATAGTCAAACATGCCAAATTTTGTAGTCCGATGGCATGTTGCATGTAGTAGCAAGATGATGTGTATGCATCTTTTACGTAGTTGCATGTGTTTGTATGAATTTACGGTATGGTAATTAAGATGTCCGAATGTGAGAAAGAAATATGGAGCATGACCAGTTAGTGCCCGCGGATGCACCCGGGACGTCCGCGGGGCTGAATTTGTCTATTCTAGGTGTAGATGCTCTCATATAGATAGAAAGTACTCATAAAGATAAGCATGCGTGTTTGAATTCATAAGGGCTGATGTATGTTCATACGTGAACAACTTCGATTGTATCGTGTTGAAAAATATCATCCGCCCTCATCCAAAAAGCAGAAATTCATACATTTTGTTTTATATACTCCTTCAGTCCTATAATATAAAATCGTTTTAAAGTCAAACGCTTTTATATTATGGAATCGAGGGAGTAGTATATTTAGGAAACTAAGGAGTAGAAAAGAATAATCACGCCAGTGTGCACCGAAAACACGTCCCCATCTGTACACTACTCGACAGACCGGTTAAATAATCAGGGCACGGTGCATGACAGAATCCCTAATTTCTCTATGAATTATTACTCTGTCACCGTAGCATGCCTGAATACAGCATACTACTCCCATCTTATTATTCTAGTACTAACTACTCCCATTCATTTTCATGTTCCTCTGTTCTCTTCTCTTCTCTCTAGTCTCCACACAACGGGACGGGAGGAAGCTAGCCAGTGAGGCGCGTGAGAGTGGGGGGGCTCGCGCGGAGGCTTGCGAGGCTCCTCCGCCGCAAGCGCTCGCCGGCGGGGTCGGGCGTGGCGTACTCTGTGGCCAGCGATGTGTACGACGAGTCACTGGATAGCTCCATCAACTCGCTCAGCAAGCTCAAGCTCTCTGGGAACATGGTTGCGGCCTGCTCCCTCGACGCCTTCTTCAAGACTGCGGCCAAGAAGGGCGCGCCGCGCCGGTCTCCGGTGCCGCCGGCTGACGCGCATGCGTTTGTCGCGAACCTTTTTGCCGGTGTTTCCGCTGTGAAGGCGTCGTACGCTCAGCTGCAGCTAGCCCAGCACCCATACGACGTCGATGCGATACAGTCCGCGGGCGACGCGTTGGTCGTGGAGCTCGGCAAGCTCTTGGACCACAGGAGGCAGTACCTCAGGGACCCGGTCGGCGCCGCCAAGAACGCGGAGGCTGGCCCCGCCGCAATCGCCAACGAGCAGCGGCACCTCATTCCGACCTATGAGATCACGGCGCGCAAGCTGGAGACGGAGCTGCGCGAGCGGGACACCGAAGCGCAGCGCGCCAGGGGCGAGCTCGCCGACGAGCTCCGCGCCGTGCGCGCACTGGAGGAGCGCGTCCAACCCGGTGGCACGCTCGCCGCGCTCGACGACCTCCACCTCTCCTGCTTCAACGCCACTCACTTCCGCACCGCGTTGTGCCTCGCCGTCAAGTCCATCCGCTCCTTTGCCAGGTTAATGCTCAACGAAATGCGGCTGGCCGGCTGGGATCCTGCCGCGGCTGCTGGTGCGGTGCACCCGAGCGTCCCGTTGCGCCACGCCGGCGACGCCAAGTTCGCGCTCGAGTCCTACATCACGCTGAAAATGTTCACAAACTTCCACCGGAGAGACTTCGGCCTGAGCCATTTGCAGGAACGGGACTCCTATGACCGGCGCCGCTTCTTCGAAGAGTTCGCGGAGCTCAAGACAGTGCCGGCTTCCACGCTCCTTGACGCGGGGAGCTCACGGTGGAGCGCGCTCGGCAAGTTCTTGCGGGACAGGTACTTGTCTCTGGTTCACGAGCGGATGGAAGCGGCGTTCTTCGGAAGGCCAGTGCAGCGCGCCCTGGTGAGCGCCGGAGCTGCGTTCCCGGAAACGGCGTGGTTGCCGAGTTCGCCGAGATGGCGCGCCGCGTCTGGCTGCTGCATTGCCTTTTCTTCGCGTTCGATGGCGGCGACGACGGCGCGTCCACATTCCAGGCATGGGCCGGTGACCGGTTCTCGGAGGTCTATACGGAGAGTGTAAGCGACATGGACGGCGAAGATGGTGCCGGCATGGCACTGGCTCTGGCCGACAACCGCGTCGTCGGGTTCACCGTTGTGCCGGGGTTCATAGTCGGGCGGTCAGTGATGCAATCCCGAGTATACCTCTCGCGCCCCGGGCGACATACGTGACGATGGAGACACCGCGTTGCTTTTTCTAGGCCATGGCAGACATTCCAGGCGGCCGCATGGTGCCAGCCGGCAGCTGGATGGACCCGAGGTTAAGGGCAGCAGGAATGTATGTGGGTATGTTAATTAGTTTTATTTTTGAGACAGGTATGTTACTGGTAGTTACGTATGCATAATGTATCTATGTATTTATCTACCAGGGTATCGATGTACTGAGATGTCGCAGTATGAGCATAATACAAATCGCATTTTGGTTCAGGATGCAATGTACTTTTTTGGTGTTCCCGCTGTGCAGCATGGTCCAATTGAAATTGAATCCACCAACTTTCTGGCACGTTGAGAGCGAGCTGATCTAGATCACAAATGTACACATTCCACTTGGTCTTTGTCGCAAAGCCGGAAAAGAGATTGGCAAAAGATGTATGTGTACAGGGGGCAGAGAGAGATGGAACGGGAGGGAGCCCGCACATGACCCCCATATAGGCAGGCAGACTGGATCTCAAGTAAAGCGTGGGCAGACAAATATGCGTTCCGTATGATGGTACAATCTACAATGGTGTACACCTAATTTTGGTGTTTTAACCCTTTTTAAGAAAGTTGAGTCAGATTTGACTCCGGTTTGAAAAAAAATCGGAATACGATCCTTTTTCATAACGCCGGGTTGATGACGATAGGGTATACAACTAGTACATGTCAGCGTAGCGCAACCCTCCCGTCAAATAGACTTGCGATAGCCTATGAAACCATACCATCAAGGTGTCCGATGATAGGTGTTTACAAGCACTGTGTTTGATTTACGGTAGGCCTTGCATCCTTACCGTCAGGGGTCTTGACGGTAGGCGGCTATACCCCACCGTCATTGACTCCGACAATAGAAAAATGATAACATCACGATAAAGTTTTGAACCAAGGCGAGATCTAGCTCAACTTTCATAAAAAAAATGATCAAAACACTTAAATTGCCCTATAGTCAGCCGTTTATAAGAAGTGACAACTGGGATATATGATTTTTTAGGTGAAGGAGAGATAAATTATTTTGACAAAACATAGAAAGATAATTAGTTAGTTTGAAGAACTATAGACGGACGATAGCCCTGGAATCTCGCCCGCCATCGACAGCCTTTTCCCGTTGTATATCAAGGTTGTTTGCACCCTCGTATTTTCCTTCACGGACGACCCAATATTCCACTTACAATACTACCGAAGAGTGATATCACCATTGATGTAGAGTTCCAGTCATTGTCGTCGGCGGTGAGACAGTCCTTGAGGAATGAGGACGGAAGATGATGTGAGTAGCGTACCGATGGTAAATTTACCATTATAGAGATGAAAAAATTTACCGTATATTTTTGCCATCACATATTTACCTTTTTAAATTTGTTGTGGCAAATATATTTTACAAACATGACAAAAATTACATGTACAAGAATGGCAATTTTACCTTTTATTCTGTCATCGCAGAATTACCTTTTAAATTTTTCATGAAAATTAAAATTAATTTTGATAGCAAACTTACTTTTAAATACAAGGTCAATTTACTTCAATTACTAGTGGCAAATTTACCTTTCATTTACCATAGAAATTTTACACTATCGGCCATGGCAAATATACTATATCACTAAACCTCCTAGGATTGGAGGCGTCACAATCAATTGAGGTCTTCAATTAAGATTTGGTCATCTAATTTTGACCGGGTCAACAATCTCTTTCGTTTATTTTTGTTATACAATGCACTATGCCTCCTAATATACTATACCACTAAACCTTCTAGGATTGGAGGCCTCACAATCAATTGAGGTCTCCAATTGAAATTTGGTCATTCAATTTTAACCGGGTCAACAATCTCTTTCGTTTATTTTTTTATATAATACACCATGCCTCATAATATAATATATCACTAAACCTCCTAGGATTGCAGGCCTCACAATCAGTTGAGGTCTCCAATTGAGATTTGGTCATTCAATTTTGACCGGGTCAACAATCTCTTCCGTTTATTTTTTTTATACAATGCACTATGACTCCTAATATACTATATCACTAAACCACCTAGGATTGGAGTCCTCACAATCAATTGAGGTCTCCAATTGAGATTTGGTCGTCCAATTTTGACTGGGTCACCAATCTCTTTTATTTATTTATTTATACAATGTAGTATGTCTCCTAATTTTTAAATCTTCATAATTAATTGAGGGTTCAATTTAGAATTGGGTCACCCGATATTGACTGGGACAACAATTTCTTAAGGGGCTCTCCTATTAATTTATTTTAAGTCTCTATGTCTTCTAATTTTAAAGCTCTTTCATTCAATTAGGTATTCAATTTTGGATTTCATTTACAATTTTGATTGGGCCAATGATTTTTCAAATCAATCAGCAGCAATTGGCCTATAAAAATATATTAACCCCTGTAGACTCGTATCACCACGAAAAAAGCGCTACCATGTGATATTATAGCCGAATTAAGTACACACAACCAACGATGAAAAAATAACCCCACATAAGTATGAGTTGATTAGCAGAGAATCACACCGCGAAAGGCCCACCAAATAACCACATTACAAATAAACATAAAAACACACTCCACTGTTTCCCTCACGGGCCAAACTAAATACTCCATCAATTTCAAAATATTAGGATTATTGGTTTTTTGTAAAGCCAAATTTCTATAGTTTTGACCAATTTGAGAGCCAAAAATATTAACTTCCACAATATTAAACCAAAAATATGAAAATTCATTTCCTGATGAATCTAATAACACCGATTTGATATTATGAATTTTGATATATTTCTGAACAAAGTTGATAAGACTTAAAGAGATTTGACTTTTCAAGAAAGTAATGCAACATATAATTTGAAATAGAATGAGTAAAGAAATTTGAGAATCTCAACAAATTCAACGGCGCGGCAAAGCACGCCCAACCCTTCTAGTTTATTTTTATTTGCCATGGCAATTTCATGAATTGTGATCTACATAATGGCATTTTTTGTGAAAATTAATGGACTAATCACATGGCAATTTGTATGGAATTTAGTTTTCTCTAGGACATAGTTAACTTTTTATTTTTCCATGACAAGTTGATGGAATTTGATCTACATAATAGCGCAAACTAAAAATATATGCTTGCCATAAGATTATAATTACCATAAACTATAGGAAAACTCTCTCGATCAACCGGCTGAAAAGAGACTTTGTATCTGCCCCTTTCGCTGCACAACACTTGTCCATGTGAGCCCCACATACGTCTCACCTTCCCCAATTTTCTGAATTTGAAACAACACAACACCCAACTCTTCTTCCCCACGACTATAATCTCTCTCTCTCCCTCACACACACACACACATCTCTTATCTCAAGCTATAGATCAGATTGGGCCGCCACTGCTCACACCGGGTAGCGGACCGACTATATCACTAAACCTCCTAGCATTGGATGCCTCGCAATCAGTTGAGGTCTACAATTGAGATTTGGTCATCCAATTTTGACCGAATCATCAATCTCTTTCGTTTATTTTTTTATACAATGCATTATGCCTCCTAATATACTATATCACTAAACCTCCTAGGATTGGAGGCCTCACAATCAATTGAGATCTCCAATTGAGATTTGGTCATCCATTTTTTACTGGGTCACCAATCTCTTTTGTTTGTTTTTTATACAATGCAGTATGTCTCCTAATTTTTAAATCTTCGTAATTAATTGAGGCTTCAATTTAGAATTGGATCACCCGATATTGACTGGGACAACAATTTCTCAAGGGGCTCTCCTATTAATTTATTTTAAGTCATGTCTTCTAATTTTAAAGCTCTTTCATTCAATTGAGGTATTCAATTTTGGATTTCTTTTACAATTTTGATCGGGCCAACAATTTTTCAAATTAATCAGCAGCAATCGACCAATAAAAATATATTAACCCCTCGCAGACTCCTATCACCACGAAAAAAGCGCTACCATGTGATATTATAGCCGAATAAAGTACACACAACCAACGATGAAAAAATATCTCCACATAAGTATGAGTTGATTAGGAGAGAATCACACCGCAAAAGGCTCACCAAATAACCACATTATAAATTAACATAAAACACACTCCACTGTCTCCCCCACGGGCTAAACTAAATACTCCATCAATTCCAAAATATTAGGATTAGTAGTTTTTTGTAAAGCCAAATTTCTATAATTTTGACCAATTTGAGAGCCAAAAATATTGACTTCCACAATATTAAACCAAAAATATGAAAATTCATTTCCTAATGAATCTAATAACATCGATTTCATATTATGAATTTTGATATATTTCTGAACAAAATTGATAAGACTTAATGACGTTTGACTTTTCAAGAAAGTAATGCAACATATATTTTGAAATAGAGTGAGTAAGAAATTTGAGAATCTCAACAAATTCAACGGCGCAGCAAAGCGCGCCCAACCCTTCTAGTTTATTTTTATTTGTCATGGGAATTTCATGAATTGTGATCTACATAATGGCATTTTTTGTGAAAATTAATGGACTAATCACATGGCAATTTGTAAGGAATTTAGTTTTCTCTAGGACATGGTTAACTTTTTATTTATCCTTGACAAGTTGATGGAATTTTATCTACATAATAGCACAAACTAAAACTGTATGCTTGTCATAAGATTATAATTACCATAAACTATAGGAAAACTCTCTCGGTCAACTGGCTGAAAAGAGACTTTGTATCCGCCCCTTTCGCTGCACAACATGTGTCCATGTGAGCCCCACACACGTCTCACCTTCCCCATTTTTATGAATTTGAAACAACACAACACCCAACTCTTCTTCCCCACGACTCTAATCTCTCTCTCTCACACACACACACTGTGACAGCCCAAGTGTTGTCTCTACCTTGTTGGGCATGTGCCTTGTATGAACCTTGTTGTCATGAGATTAATAATATGAGTTGAATCTTGTTATGCCATGTCTTTTTCATGCATTCATGCATCATGTATCATATCATCCATCATGCCATGCCTTGTTTGTGATGTGACCTTGTAGTGGTTGGGTGTGTTCTTGTGTTGTGTGATGTGGTTGGAGTGTATGTGGTGCAACACTCCTCTCCTTTCCCCTCTCTTTTCTTTTCAACAAAACCCAACCCAATGCCCCTTTATTTCCCTTGTCATTTTGATCAACAGATTCTACTTGCTAATTAATTGTTTTAAAATGTTCAAGAGGTAGCCTATAATGTTTCAAAATTATGTGTGTAGTTCTTTTGTTGTTTGAGCTTAATATGTATTTGAGGTTTAAATAACAAGGGGGCTGTTGATTTTTAAACTATTTAAATTTCTTGCTTCAAAAATTCACTTGTCAATTTTATTAAATAGTTCTCATTTTCTTTTAGACAAAAGTATATTGCCTTATCAAAAATCCTTTTTGTTTTTGTCTAGTGGTTTTCTTTTCTTGCTATTTTTATTTAATAGGAAACCCTGCTGTTTTTGTTTCTATGAGTGAGAGAGGAAGACTGGGCCGGTTCCTCCCCAGCGCGGCCCAGCCCAGGTACTAGCGCCTACCTGCCCCGTTCCTTCTCCGTCAGTGGAGCAGAGAGAGCAGAGAGAGCGCGCTCGCCGTGCGTTCACGGAAGCCGAGGAACGCTGTCTATCCCCTCCTATTTAGTCTCTCGGCATGCGTGTCGTCCCCCCTAGGCTTCCTCTTCCTCCTAGCGCCACCGCCGCTCCCCTCTTCCCCTTATCCCTTCGCTTCTTCCTCCCCTTCGGGTAAGGTTCAGAGAGACGTTCAGAGAGCAGCCGCATCGCCGGTGTTTCTTCGGGTCATCGTCGTCACCTCCGGTGACCTGCTCATCGCCATCGGAGATGGTGAGGTGGTTCCTGGTGCCGCAGGCGCTCCGTTCCTGGTGCTAGGGAGGTCCTAGCTCCTCCGTGGCACCGCCTCGTCGTCGCCTCCCGTCGGTAAGCGTGCTAGGCGTTGTGCTTCTTCAGGCTACGCCGAGCCGTCGTAGTGCATCCCTGCGTCTCCGACCATCCCCTCGGTGAGCAGGCCTACGCCACAGCCCCTTCTTCCCCGCGTAGCGTGCTAGTCGTCGTAGAGCTTGTCGTCGTAGTGTTCGTCGCCGCCGGGAGTAAGGTGCGACCTTGATGGCAACACCTACGTCCTCCTCGTCGCGAGATGAGCAAGGGACTAGATCTCGCAGGTTCTCGCTCGCCCCGCGTGTAGTTTGCGCCACCGGAGAAGCCCTGTAGCCGCGGAGCCGCCGCTGCGTTTGCTGTCGCCGGGGTGTGTTTTCTTCAGTTTCGACAGTTAGTGGCATAGTGGTGTGTACTAGTGAGCTCGTCCCCCTCCTCTGTTAAGACCCATAGCCTTAGCGCAGTGGTAGCGCTTGGGAGGGAGAGACCGTGAGGTCTGGGGTTTACCCCGCACTCCTCTCTTTTTGTTCTTTTCTTCCTTTGTTTTTCAGTTGTTTTCTTTCTTTTGTGTATGTGTGTATGTGTTATGTGTATGTATATGTATACATACATGATGGATGTTTTTTTCCTTTTTCTGTTAAGAATACATGTGTATGTGTAGTATATGTGTGTGTGGGCTGATTGCATACATGTGTGTGAGTGTTTATGTGTGAGGTGGTGACCCATGTGCATGTATATGTGCACATATGCACTTGTGCATGTATGTGTGCATATATGTGTGTGTAGTGAGCAACCACACACATAGGTGAGTGTATGTGCATGTGCACTTGTGCATATGTGTGTACGTGTGTTGTGCATGCCATGTGTGTGTGTGTGTGACAAGTGGGCATGCCCCACTTGTCATACACTATTTATTATTGTCTCTTGTGTCATGTTTAGTAGTGTTAAATAGTTCTTTTCCAATTTTAGCTATGTTACCAAATCTGGCCATGTTCAAATATGCTCATGTGCATTTTAAGTAAGTTTTCACTTATAAGAGAGGTGGTTGTGTTGCTAGTATAGTTTGTGCCATGATGCTTCAAGTGACTATATGAGTATGACACATGATTTTGGGGAAGAAAGATCCAAGGAATCCATTGGTGCTATTGGATTTCACTTTTGAGCGAGTTTATAAAACTGTCATTTTCTGTTGTGATGCTACTTTGTCATTTATGCATGAATTAATCCATGCTTGCTTTGGGGCATCTGCCAACATGGAAGTGTTGGTGTTTCATATAAGTGGGAAACTTGTTGTAAAGTAGCTAACTTGATGTTGCTGTTTTCACCATGCTGAATATTTCTGAGTTTGAGAATCTGTTGTTATTTTTATGCCATGAAGAGTGGTTGATATCTTGTGATATGTTGAGAATTAGCTCAAGCTCAGTGCTAGTGTTTTGAAGTAGATGTTGTCTAATACCATCCTGTTAATTTTCATGCCATGAGGTGGTATCTAACACCATTAGTTGCTGCTGTCAACATGCTACCAGATTAACTCGGTTTCCAGAAAACTGTTATTTTCACCCAAGTCCCAAAAATCTGTTTCATCATGCCAACTTGTGAGCTTCATGCTTATTGATGTGTGCCTCCTTTCCAATTTGTGTAGTTGGATAAGTTGATGCGCATGTCATGTAGTTTCTGAAAATACCTTGGTTGTGGTTGTAGGATTCCTGTAGCTCAAGTTATTGGCTGTGAAAGTTGCTATGTTGTTGTTTGGTGGCAGATTGTTGGTTTTGTTATTTTGTGACTTGTGGGAGCTATACTCCATGGAATTGCTTGATCTTTGGCTCTATTTTTGTTGGTTTTTCATTGCCCTACAGTGTCTACCTTGGAATGCCAAGGAATAGCTCAGGTCCTTTTGTCTTGTGTTTTGCCTTCATATCTTGTTGTGAGCGTATCGTGAGAACCGTAACTCCGTTTCTAACGTTCTTCATATGCATTTTTATCGTTTTTGCATGATGCATCCATATTTTTCATGTTCACGTATGTATAAATAACTTAACATAAGGTTCTGTCCGGATTCATTAATAACCAATCATTTGCATGTGAAACATGACTAGTTAGGATTGACATGTTAAAAACTCTTCAAATAAGCATGCATCATTCTTGCTTATGCATTGCACTATGGTTGTTTGTTTATTATTATTGTTTATTTTGGGTAGACGCAAACGTTGAACCTGAGTACGAAGAGCCAGGCGAGTACAACTATGAGGATCCCGCTACTTGTTCCACTGAAGAACCAACAGGCAAAATGATCGTACCCGGATCCCGATACTATTTTTGCTTGCTAGTGTCTCGCTCTTATCGTTACAATTGCGCTACCTACCACTTGAATGGCAGCCTCCTAATTGCCATGATAACCTCTAACCCTCCACATCCTAGCAAATCTTTGATTGGCTAAGTTACCGCTGCTCAGCCCCTCTTTTAGCGTTCTTAGTTGTAGGTGCAGGTTGTTCCATGTGATAACATGGATTTGGCATATCACAATATTATCTGTTATTTAATTTAATGCACATATATATCTTGGTACTGGTGGAAGGCTTGGCCTTTTGCTAGGTTTTTTGTTCCGCTGTTACCGCCATAGTTTCTTGTTACCAGTGTTATGTTTTCCATACTTTGTGCTCCTAACATACTCGGGGTTGTTATGGGGACCCCCTTGCTTATTTGGTTGAGATTAAAACTTGTCTGGAAAGACCCAACTTTGGTACTACATTTGCTTAATAACTTAATAAAATTTGCATAGGGCTTTGCAACCCCGTGGATAATTAATCAACCCCCGGGCCAGTGCTCCTCATGAGTGTTGGTCCAAACTAGAGCACTGTGCGGGGCCAACCCAGGGCAACTTGGGAGATTTCTATCAGGCCTCCATACGCGTCGCTTATCTGTCGTGTCCTGAGAATGAGATACGCGGCTCTTATCGGGTTCGTCGACACGTCGGGTGGTCTTGCTAAATTTGTTTTACCTTATCGAGTGTCTTGCGTGAGGAACTCTCACTTTCTTTGGGCTATCTCGAGGTGTTGGAATTTCTTTGGAGTTGCCTAGGATGATCATGAGATCCGTGGTCGAGGCTATTCCCGCGGAGTGTGGTTAATTTGTCATGGACTAGTTGGAGCACCCCTGCAGGGTCGAATCTTTCGGAAAGCCGTGCCCGCGGTTATGTGGCAACTTGGATATTTGTTTAACACCCGGTTATAGTAAACTTCAAGTGAACTCTAATAAAATACACCAACTGTGTGAGTAATCGTGATTGTCTCTTCTCGTGAACATGATCCGAGAGAGAACACAGTGGGGTTATGATTGACGTAAGTAAGTGTTCAGGATCTCATAGAGGTCATTCTATATTCGATCGTTCATCGTAGGCCACTAATATTTATCTTCATGTTATGTTAGTTTAGCCACCATAAATGCTTAGTGTTGCTGCAAACTAAACACATACCCCATCCCAACCTTTAAGCTTAAATAGTCTCGGTACCCGGACGCATGATTGTTGAGTCCTTGTGGCTCATAAATTACTACAACAGTCTAGGTACAGGTACAGATGAGTTCGTGCAGGATGATCTGACGCATCTCTAGTGGGAGTATGATGAGGAAAGGGATAGGATGTATGTGACTTATCCGGATGAGTAGAGGACCATGGTCGTGATCTTTGGGATAGCGAGATAGTATCATTTGCATCTGTTTTATCGTTTGATTTCGTCCGTAGGCGGACCCTGTCTTCATCATGATGTTTGAACTCTGTGTGGAATTATAATTTATTATGTGGCGAGTGTAAGCCAACTCGTATGATCATCTCTTCTGTAATGTATGATGTAATGATGCTATACTTGCGAACGACGAGATGCGCCTCTATCCCTTGCGAGGCCCCCATGCCTTATTATGGATATGCGTGTATCTTGGGCGTGACAAGTTGGTATTCAGAGCCATACGACCATAGGAGCCTTTGCTTGATCGAACTTGGCCGAGTCGAGTCTAGTAAAACTATTTTGAGTCTAGTTATATCGGAGAGTAGGATTCTTTTTACTCCTCTTCTATGATCTGGTGAGGTATTCGACTTAGGAATTTTGATTCTACCCCTCTTCTCACTCAAAAATATTTTTTAGGATCATGCGGGTATTTTGGAGTCTATATGATACCGATGTGACAGGGTTCTATCTTGGTGCCTCCTGTCTGCCTTGATTTCTTCTGGAGAGTCGAGCTCCAGGGAATGTTGGCACATCGTTATCATTCGGCTTCCTTGATATCTCAGGATAGAGAGTGTTCGGAATTACTTCAATACTTATCATGGTGAGATAAGGTCGAAGTCACCCAGTACTGGGGAGGCGTCCGAGGTACAACCATGGTTTAGTATCGTTGTGAGTTCGAGGATTTGAGTTAGATGAATTTTTGAAAGCTTCTGGTTATGTGTTGAAGGATGGATACAGTTGGGGTGTAGGATTGCTAGTTGTGTGAGATATTTCCTCCTTGTATCCCCCACACCGGATTGCATAACCAGAAAGTTTTCAGAAGTTCTTAGGTGGGAAATCTTGTAGTCATCTAGGTTCATCTTCTTCAGATGTATGTGCGCATGTACATTTGTTCCGAGCAGTTAGCTCAATACTTTTGTGTTATTGCATGTGGCTTCTGTTATCTGATGATGTTATCATAAACCGAAGAGAGCATTCTTACTAATTTTTCAGTAGGAAGGTTGTGATGTTATTTGTCCAATTTCTTTCAAGCATTTTATTCAGCTATTGAATTCATCTTATCAATGAGGTGCTGATGTGTTTGTCCATCTTCAGGATGGCTCCACCAACTCGCAACAATCCGGGTCGTGGTGAGGAGCAGGCTGATGTTCCACCACCGCCGCTGCCGCCTCCTCCTCTAGAAGCTTGGCAAGCTGTGATGGCCGCAACCAATGCGAACACTCAAATGTTGCTCAGGCTGTTGCAAGAAAGAGATCAGGGTCAGCAAGGCTTTCAAGGGAATTTTCAGAATCAACCTCAGTTTGCGACGCTCAATCAGTTCCTTGCCAACCAGCCCAAGTCTTTCACCTGTTGTGAGCAGCCTTTTGATGCTGATGATTGGCTCCGTGATATGAGTAAGCATTTTGAGTGCAGCAATGTCAGGCCAGAGGACTTTGTCAGATTTGCATCGTTCCAGCTCAAGGGTTAGGCAGCTGATTGGTGGCAGCAGTACAAGGATTCCAGGGGCGATCGTGTTGTTACTTGGGACGGTTTTCGTCGTGACTTCAGGGCTCATTACATTCCGACAAGCTTTGTCGAGGATATGCATGAGAAGTTCAGGCACCTGAAGCAGGGAAGCAAGTCTGTCTGTCAGTACAACATCGAGTTCCAGAATCTAGCCCGCTATGCTAAGCAAGATGTTCCAGATGACAAGGCGATGATCTATCAGTTCAGAGGTGGTCTCAAGGATGAGCTTCTGCCAGGCCTAGTTCTTCAAGAGCCTCGTGAGTTTGATCAGTTCTACAACATGGCTTTGAAGGTCGAGGCAACTCAGCTCAAGTTGGAGAACTCAAGGAAGCGTTCAAGGATGCATATTCGTCTTCTTCCAGCTCTTAGATGGTTCCTAAGCAACAGAAGTA
The DNA here is from genome assembly GCA_022496015.1 of Hordeum marinum. Taxonomy (NCBI): domain Eukaryota; kingdom Viridiplantae; phylum Streptophyta; class Magnoliopsida; order Poales; family Poaceae; genus Hordeum; species Hordeum marinum. The sequence goes on from CM039672.1 coordinate 116,370,902, forward strand.
TTGGGTGCCAAATCCTCCTCCATTTTGTCCTCCTCAGCAGCAGAAGCAGTTCGGTGGTCGTGGATCTTCCCACCCACCCAACCCAGGATTTCAGTAGACACCCCAGGTGTCCAAGGCAGTTCTTGTTCCTCCTCCAGGCAATGTTCGTCCGCTTTCTGATGTGACTTGTCACAAGTGTGGCCAGAAGGGTCACTATGCAAACAAGTGCAACCAGTGGCGTCTTCCGCCTCCTCTCCCGGTCAGGCCTCCAGGCAATGCAATGGTGAAGTATAATCCCAAGTCCGCAAGAGTGAATATGGTGAATGCAGCAGAGGCAGAGGATTCTTCTCAAGTGATCATGGGTAATCTCTCAGTTAATTCTATTCCTGCAAAAGTGTTGTTTGATACTGGTGCATCGCATTCATTCATGTCTAAAGCATTATTCGCCAAGCATGATTTTGATTCTGAATATTTGAGTAAGGCTTTGCATGTTGTTTCGCTCGACACTCTCATGAGCGCTAACAAGGTGGTTCCGGATGTTTCTATCAAGATGGGCAATTATTCTTTTCTGGCTTCTCCAATTTTTCTCGGTAATTCTGACATCGATCTCATTTTGGGCATGGACTTCCTGGCTATGAATAAGGCATATGTTGATTGTCAAGCAAAAGAAGTCAAGCTGACTCCTCCTTTAGAAGATGTGATTATTTTTGCGGCTCGCGATGACACAATCCGTCTCTTTGCTCTTAATGAGAAGGGTGAAATCTCGGCGATTTCTCAAATTCCGGTGGTTAATGAGTATGAAGACGTCTTTCCAGAAGAATTGCTAGGAATGCCTCCGCACCGGCCAGTCAAGTTCGTGATTGATCTCAAGCCCAGAACTGAACCGGTTTGCAAGCGCCCTTATAAACTTGGCCCCGAAGAGCTGAAAGAGTTGAAGAAACAGCTAGATGAGCAAGAACGTCTGGGTCTGATCAGACCAAGTTCTTCTCCATGGGGTTGTGATGTTTTGTTTGTCAAGAAGAAGGATGGCACGGACCGTCTTTGTGTCAACTACCATCCATTGAACAAGAAGACAATCAGAAACAAGTACCCACTTCCCAACATCAATGAGTTGTTTGAACAACTGAAAGGTGCCAAGATTTTCTCGAAACTTGATCTTCGCATGGGCTATCATCAGATTCGCATTCTCGAAGAAGACATTCCTAAGACCACTTTCAGGACGAGTTTTGGCTCTTATGAGTACATCGTCATGTCGTTTGGTCTTGCTAATGCTCCTCCAACCTTCTCAAGAATGATGAACTTCATTTTCTCTCCTTTCAAGAATGAGTTCGTCTTGGTCTATTTGGATGATATCCTTGTGTTCTCGGAGACAGAAGAAGAGCATGTAGAGCATCTACGCCTTGTGCTTGACAAGTTAAGGGAGCATCGATTCTATGCCAAGTTTTCCAAGTGTGAGTTTTGGCTCAATGAAGTGGTGTACCTTGGGCATGTGATCTCTGCCGAGGGAATTAAAGTGCACCCTGAGAAAGTTGAGGCAATCTTGAAGTGGGAACCTCCTCAGAATGTGAAGCAGCTTCGAAGTTTCCTCGGGCTTGCTAGTTATTGCAGAAGATTCGTGGAGAACTTCTCTCAAATTGCTAAGCCTCTGTCCAATCTCCTTCAAAAGAGTGTCAAGTATGTTTGGTCTCTTGAGTGTGATGTGGCGTTCAATACGCTCAAGCAGAGACTGACTTCAGCTCCAGTTCTTGTTCCTTCGGAGCAGTTAAAGCCTTTCCAAGTATTCTGTGATGCTTCTCTCCAAGGTCTTGGTGGTGTTCTCATGCAAGATAAGAAGATTGTTGCGTATACCTCGCGCCAGTTGAAGCTTGCTGAGAAGAACTACCCCACTCATGATCTCGAGTTGGCGACAGTTGTGCATGCTCTAATGACTTGGAGGCATTTGTTGTTGGGTAGACCAGTTGAGGTGTACACCGATCACAAGAGCTTGAAGTACATTTTCACTCAACCCAATCTTAATCTTCGGCAGTCTCGTTGGGTGGAAATGCTGGAGGACTTCAATCCAAGCATTGAGTATACTCCTGGGAAAGCAAATGTCATTGCAGACGCGCTCAACCGTAAGGCATACTGTAATAGTCTCATCCTGAAGCCTCTTCAACCCGAGCTTTGTGAAGCCTTCCGCAAGCTCAACCTTCAAATGATTCCACAAGGATTTCTTGCCAATCTTCAAGTCTCTCCGACTCTAGAAGATCAGGTTCACCAAGCACAGCTTCTGGATGCTATGGTGAAGAAGGTGAAGAAAGGTGTGGCCAAGGGCATTCCGAAGTATAAGTGCTTTCGAGTTGATGACAAAGACACCTTGTTCTTTGAGGACCGTCTTGTGGTTCCAAAAGGTGATCTCGAAAAAGTTATCATGGACGAAGCACACAATTCTCTTCTATCCATTCATCCAGGCAGTTCCAAGCCTTCTGGTGGACTCGCATGAAACGTGAAATTGCTTAGTTCGTGAACGAGTGTGATGTTTGTCGCAGAGTGAAGGTGGAGCATCAATGTCCAGCAGGTCTTCTTCAGCCTTTGCCTATTCCATAGTGGGAATTCGATCATGTGGAGATGGATTTCGTCACTGGGTTTCCCAAGTCCAAGAGAGGCAACGATGCCATCTTTGTGGTTAGCGACAAGCTGACAAAAGTTGCTCATTTCCTGCCAGTCAAAGAATCTATCTCGGTAGCTCAGCTTGCAGAGTTGTATACGTCAAGGATAGTATCTTTGCATGTTATTACTCACCTCATCTCATCTCACTGTGGAAGCCTCTTTACTTCCAAGTTTTGGGAATCCTTCCAGACTGCTATGGGTACCAAGATCCGTTTCAGCACTGCGTTCCATCCGCACACAAGTGGTCAAGTTGAGAGAGTCAATCAGATCCTTGAAGATATGCTCAAAGCCTGTGTGATTTCGTTCGGCATGAAGTGGGAAGACTGCCTTCCATATGCTAAATTCTCATACAACAATAGCTTTCAAGCTAGCTCAGGCAAGGCCCCTTTTGAGATTCTCTACGGCAGGAAGTGTCATACCCTGCTTAACTGGTCTGAAACTGGTGAGCATTAGATATTGGGTAATGACATGATCTCTGAAGCAGAAGAAATGTGTCGTGTCATTTGTGAGAACCTCAAAGCAGCTCAGTCCCGATAGAAGAGCTATTACGATAGCAAACATCGAGATGTTTCCTTTCAAGTGGATGATCTAGTCTATCTCAGAGTCTCTCCCATAAAGGGCACTCAGTGGTTTGGAATTAAAGGGAAGCTAGCTCCTCATTTTGTTGGTCCTTTCAAAGTTGTTGGCAAGAGAGGTGGACTTGCATATCAACTAGAGCTTCCTCCAAATTTCACAAATGTGCATGATGTCTTCCATGTTTCTCAGCTCCGGTGGTGCTTCAAGACTCCCGAGCGTACCATTGACCTCCAAGACATTGATCTCCAAGAAGACCTCTCTTATCGTGAGCATCTAGTGGAAATTCTCGAAGAAACTGAGCATAAGACTCGCAACAAATCTATCAAGTTCCTCAAGGTGAAGTGGTCTCATCATTCTGACAAAGAAGCTACTTGGGAACGCAAGGACCTTCTCCGTTCCGAATTTCCAGAGTTCTTTCGTTCCTAGATCTCGGGTCGAGATCCTCTTGTAGTGTGGGAGAGTTGTGACAGCCCAAGTGCTGTCCCTACCTTGTTGGGCATGTGCCTTGTATGAACCTTGTTGTCCTGAGATTAATGATATGAGTTGAACCTTGTTATGCCATGTCTTGTTCATGCATCATGCATCATATCATCCATCATGCCATGCCTTGTTTGTGATGTGACCTTGTAGTGGTTGGGTGTGTTCTTGTGTTGTGTGATGTGGTTGGAGTGTATGTGGTGCAACACTCCTCTCCTTTCCCCTCTCTTTTCTTTTCAACAAAACCCAACCCAATGCCCCTTTATTTCCCTTGTCATTTTGATCAACAGATTCTACTTGCTAATTAATTGTTTTAAAATGTTCAAGAGGTAGCCTATAATGTTTCAAAATTATGTGTGTGGTTCTTTTGTTGTTTGAGCTTAATATGTATTCGAGGTTTAAATAACAAGGGGGTTGTTGATTTGAAACTATTTAAATTTCTTGCTTGAAAAATTCACTTGTCAATTTTATTAAATAGTTCTCATTTTCTTTTAGTCAAAAGTATTTTGCCTTATCAAAAATCCTTTTTGTTTTTCTCTAGTGGTTTTCTTTTCTTGTTGTTTTTATTTAATAGGAAACCCTATTGTTTTTGTTTCTGTGAGTGAGAGAGGAAGACTGGGTTGGTTCCTCCCCAGTGCGGCCCAGCCCAGGTACTAGCGCCTACCTGCCCCGTCCTTCTCCGTCAGTGGAGCAGAGAGAGCAGAGAGAGAGCGCCCGCCGTGCGTTCGCGGAAGCCGAGGAATGCCGTCTGTCCACTCCTATTTAGTCTCTCGACGTGTGTGTCGCCCCCCTGGGGTTCCTCTTCCTCCTAGCTCCGTCGCCGCTCCCTTCTTCCCCTTATCCCTTCACTTCTTCCTCCCCTTCAGGTAAGGTTCAGAGAGAGGTTTAGAGAGCAGCCATCTCGCCAGTGTTTCTTCGGGTCATCGTCGCCGCCTCCAGTGATCTACTCGTCGCCATCGGAGATGGTGAGGTGGTTCCGGGTGCCGCAGGCGCTCTGTTCCCGGTGCTAGGGAGGTCCTAGCTCCTCCATGGTGTCGCCTCATCGTTGCCTCCCGTCTGCAAGCGTGCGAGGTGCTACGCTTCTTCAGGCTGCGATGAGCCATCGTCGTGCATCCCTGCATCTCCGACCATCCCCTCGGTGAGCAGGCCGACGCCGCAACCCCTTCTTCCTCGTGTAGCGTGCTGGTCACCGTAGAGCTCGCCTCCGTAGTGTTCGTCGCCGCCGGCAGCAAGGTGCGGCCTTGATTGGCAACGCCTCCGTCCTCCTCGTCGCAAGACAAGTAGGGGATTGGATCTCATAGGTTCCCGCTCGCCCCGCGTGTAGCTTGCACCGCCGGAGAAGCCCTGTAGCCGCGAGAGCCGCCGTTGCGTTTGCTGTCGCCGGGGTGTGTTTTCTTCAGTTTCGACAGTTAGTGGCGTAGTGGTGTGTACTAGTGGGCTCGTTCCCCTCCTTTATTAAGACTCGTAGCCTTAGCGCAGTGGTAGCGCTCGGGAGGGAGAGACCGTGAGGTATGGGGTTTGACCCCGCACTCCTCCCTTTTTGTTCTTTTTCTTCCTTTGTTTTTCTGTTGTTTTCTTTCTTTTGCGTATGTGCTGTGTGTATGTATATGTATACATACATGATGGATGTTTTTTTCCTTTTTTTGTTAAGAATTCATGTGTATATGTAGTATATGTGTGTGGGGGGCTGATTGCATACATGTGTGTGAGTGTTTATGTGTGAGGTGGTGACCCATGTGCATGTATATGTGCACATATGCACTTGTGCATGTATGTGTGCATATATGTGTGTGTGGTGAGCAACCACACACATAGGTGAGTGTATGTGCATGTGCACTTGTGCATATGTGTGTATGTGTGTTGTGCATGCCATGTGTGTGTGACAAGTGGGCATGCCCCATTTGTCATACACTATTTATTATTGTCTCTTGTGTCATGTTTAGTAGTGTTAAATAGTTCTTTTCCAATTTTAGCTATGTTACCAAATCTAGCCATGTTCAAATATGCTCATGTGCATTTTAAGTAAGTTTTCACTTATAAGAGAGGTGGTTGTGTTGCTAGTATAGTTTGTGCCATGATGCTTCAAGTGACTATATGAGTATGACACATGGTTTTGGGGTACAAAGATCCAAGGAATCCATTGGTGCTATTGGATTTCACTTTTGAACAAGTTTATAAAACTGTCATTTTCTGTTGTGATGCTACTTTGTCATTTATGCATGAATTAATACATGCTTGCTTTGGGGCATGTGCCAAGATGGAAGTGTTAGTGTTTCATGCCTATTATGCCATGGTATTTTTTTTTGACATGAGAATCACCCATATAAGTGGGAAACTTGCTGCAAAGTAGCAAACTTGATGTTGCTGTTTTCACCATGCCAAATATTTTTAAGTCTGAGAATTTGCTGTTATTTCTATGCCATGAAGAGTGGTTGATATCTTGTGATATGTTGAGAATTAGCTCAAGCTCAGTGCTAGTGTTTTGAAGTAGATGTTGTCTAATACAATCTTGTTAATTTTCATGCCATGAGGTGGTATCTAACACCATTAGTTGCTACTATCAACATGCTACCAGATTAACTCAGTTTCCAGAAAACTGTTATTTTCACCACGTCCCAAAAATCTATTTCATCATGCCAATTTGTGAGCTTCATGCTTATTGATGTGTCCCTCCTTTCCAGTTTGTGTAGTTGGATAAGTTGATGTGCATGTCATGTAGTTTCTGTCAATACCTTGGTTGTGGTTGTAGGATTCCTGTAGCTCAAGTTATTGGCTATGAAAGTTGCTATGTTGTCGTTTGGTAGCGGATTGTTGGTTTTGTTGTTTTGTGACTTGTGGGAGCTATACTCCATGGAATTGCTTGATCTTTGGCTCTATTGTAGTTGGTTTTTCATTGCCCTATAGTGGATACCTTGCAACGCCAAGGAATAGCCCAGGTCCTTCTTGTCTTGTGTTTTGCCTTCGTATCTTATCGTGAGCGTATCGTGAGAACCGTAACTCCGTTTCTTGCGTTCTTCATATGAATTATTATCATTTTTGCATGATGCATCCATATTTGCCATGTTCATGCATATCTAAATAACTTAACATAAGATTCTGTCCAGATTCATTAATAACCAATCCTTTGCATGTGAAACATGACTAGTTAGGATTGTCATGTTAAAAACTCTTCAAATAAGCATGCATCATTCTTGCTTGTGCATTTCACCGTTGTTGTTTGTTTATTCTTTCTGTTTCTTTTCGGTAGACGCGAACGTTGAACTTGAGTACGAAGAGCCATGCGAGTACAACTACGAGGATCCCGCTACTTGTTCCACTGAAGAACCAACAGGCGAGATGATCGTACCCGGATCCCGATACTATTTTTGCTTGCTAGTGTCTCGCTCATATCGTTACAATTGCGCTACCTACCACTTGAATGTCAGCCTCCTAATTGCCATGATAACCTCTAACCCTCCACATCCTACCAAACCTTTGATTGGCTAAGTTACCGTTGCTCAGCCCCTCTTTTAGCGTTCTTAGTTGTAGGTGCAGGTTGTTCCATGTGATAACATGGATTTGGCATATCACAATATTATTTGTTATTTAATTTAATGCACATATATATCTTGGTACTGGTGGACGGCTTGGCCTTTTGCTAGGTTTTTTGTTCCGCTGTTACCGCCATAGTTTCTTGTTGCCGGTGTTATGTTTTCCATACTTTACGCTCCTGACATGCTCAGGGTTGTTATGGGGACCCCCTTGTTTATTCGGTTGAGATTAAAACTTGTCTGGCAAGACCCAACTTTGGTACTACATTTTCTTAATAACTTAATAAAATTTGCATAGGGCTTTGCAACCCCGTGGATAATTAATCAACCCCCGGGCCAGTGCTCCTCATGAGTGTTGGTCCAAACTAGAGCACTGTGTGGGGCCAACCCAGGGCAACTTGGGAGATTTCTATCAGGCCTCCGTATGCATTGCTTATCCATCGTGTCCTGAGAACGAGATACGCGGCTCTTATCGGGTTCGTCGACACGTCGGGTGGTCTTGTTGGATTTGTTTTACCTTATCGAGTGTCTTGCGTGAGGAACTTTGACTTTATGCGGGCTATCTTGAGGTGTTGGAATTTCTTTGGAGTTGCCTAGGATGATCACGAGATCCGTGATCGAGGCTATTCCCGCAGAGTGTGGTTAATTTGTGATGAACTAGTTGGAGCATCCCTGCAGGGTCGAATCTTTCGGAAAGCCCTGCCTGTGGTTATGTGGCAACTTGGATATTTGTTTAACACCCGGTTATAGTAAACTTGAAGTAAACTCAAATAAAATACACCAACTGCGTGAGTAACCATGATCGTCTCTGCTCGTGAACATGATCTAAGAGAGAACATGGTGGGGTTATGATTGACGTAAGTAAGTGTTCAGGATCTCATAGAGGTCATTCTAGATTCGATCGTATACGTAAGTTTAGCCACCATAAATGTTAGTGCTGCTGCAAACTAAACACATACCCCATCCCAACCTTTAAGCTTAAATAGTCTCGGTACCCGGGTGCATGATTGCTGAGTCCTTGTGGCTCACAGATTACTATAACAATCCAGGTATAGGTACAGATGAGTTCGTGCAGGATGATCTGATGCAGCTCGAGTGGGAGTATGACGAGTAAAGGGGCAGGATGGATGTGACTTATCCGGATGAGTAGAGGACCATGGTCGTGATCTTTGGGATAGCGAGATAGTATCATTTGCATCTATTTTATCGTTTGATTTCGTCCGTAGGCGGACCCTATCTTCATCTTGATGTTTGAACTCTGTGTGGAATTGGAATTTAGTATGTGGCGAGTGTAAGCCAACTCGTATACTCATCTCTTCTGTAATGTATGATGTAATTGTTGGAAATATGCCCTAGAGGCAATAAATAAAGTGTTTATTATTATATTTCCTTGTTCATGATAATCGTTTATTATCCATGCTATAATTGCATTGATTGGAAACTCATTGCATGTGTGGGTAAATAGACAACACTGTGTCCCTAGTATGCCTCTAGTGAACTAGCTCGTTGATCAAAGATGGTCAAGGTTTCCTAGCCATTGACATGTGATGTCATTTGATAACGGGATCACATAATTAGGAGAATGATGTGATGGACAAGACCCAAACTACAAACGTAGTGTATGATCGTGTCAGTTTATTGCTACTGTTTTCTGCATGTCAATGTATATGTTCCTATGACCATGAGATCATGCAACTCACGGACATCGGAGGAGTACCTTGTGTGTATAAAACGTCGCAACGCGTAGATCCACTCTCCCTCTCGTAGATGCTCATCACCATGGATAGGTTTGCATGCGCGTAAGAAATTTTTTGTTTCCCATGCGACGTTCCCCAACAGTGGTATCAGAGCTAGGTTGATGGTTCGATGAGATCTCGAGTAGAACACAAAAGGTTTGTGGGCGTTGATGCTTAGATTGCTTCCTCCCTTGGTCATGTTTTGGTTCAGCGGTATTGTGGGATGAAGCGGCCCAGACCAACCTTACTTGTACGCTTACGAGAGACCGGTTCCCTCAACTGCACTTGTTGCAAAAGATGGCTAGCGGGTGTCAGTTTCTCCTACTTTAGTTGGATCGGATTCGACAAAGGCGGTCCTTGAGAAGGTTGAAAAGCAACTTATGTATCACCGTTGTGGTTTATGCGTAGGTGAGAATTGTTCTTGCTAGATACCCGTAGCAGCCATGTAAAACATGCAACAACAATTAGAGGACGTCTAACTTGTTTTTGCAGGGTATGTTGTGATGTGATATGGCCAATTACATGATGAGATATATGTGATGTATGAGATGATCATGTGATGTATAGAATTTCACGACTTGCATGTCGATGAGTACGGCAACCGACAGGAGCCATAGGGTTGTCTTTAATTATTGTATGACATGCGTGTCAATCATTAAGCGCTATGTAAGGCTTTAGTTTATCGCTAAACGGTAGCAATAGAAGTAGAAGCAGCTGGCGCCACAACCCCTATAGCAGCACATTGATGGAGATCAAGATGATGGAGATCATGGTGTCGTGCTGGTGACGATGGAGATCATGCCGGTGCTGTGAAGATGGAGATCTTAAGCACAAGTTCATGGCCATATCATGTCACTTATGAATTGCATGAGATGTTAATCCTTTTATGCACCTTGTTTTGCTTAGTACGGCGGTAGCATTATAAGGTGATCCCTCACTTAAACTTCAAGATGAAACTGTGTTCTCCCCGAGTGTGCACCGTTGCGAAAGTTCGTCGTGTCGAGACACCACGTGATGATCGGGTGTGATAGACTCTACGTTCACATACAATGGGTGCAAGCCAGATTTGCACATGCAGAACACTCGGGTTAAACTTGATGAGCCTAGCATGTACAGACATGGCCTCGAAACACAAGAGACCGAAAGGTCGAACATGAGTCATATAGTAGATATGATCAACATAATGATGTTCACCATTGAAGCCACCTTAACTCACGTGATGATCGGACTTGAGTTGGTGAATTTGGATCATGTGACACTCAGATGACTTGAGGGATGTCAATTTGAGTGGGATCTTTAGTAATTTGATTAACTAAACTCATTATGTTGAACAATAGTCTAAGTAACCTTTGCATATTTATGTTGTAGATCAATGGCTCGCGCAGTAGCACCCCTGAATTTTAATGCGTTCCTAGAGAAAGCTAAGTTGAAAGATGATGGAAGTAACTTTGTTGATTGGGCCCGTAATCTAAGGATTATCCTCATGGCTTCCTAGAAACAATATGTCCTTGATGCATCGCTTGGTGACCAACCAGAAGACATGACCTCCGAAGACGTTAAGAACGCTTGGGAGGCTCGTGCTGGAGACTACTCAATAGTTCAGTGTGCAATATTGTATGGCTTAGAACCGGGACTTCAAAGACGTTTTGAATGTCATGGAGCATATGAGATGTTCCAGGAGTTGAAGTTTATTTTTCAGAAGAATGCCCGGATCGAGAGGTATGAGACCTCCGATAAGTTCTATGCTTGCAAGATGGAGGAGAACGGGTCTATCAGTGAGCATATACTCAGAATGTCTGGGTATTCAAACCGTCTAGCTGAGTTGGGAATTACCCTTCCGCAAGAGGCGATCATTGACAGAGTTCTTCAATCACTGCCACCTAGTTACAAGAGCTTTGTGATGAACTATAACATGCACGGGATGAACAAGTCATCATCCGAGCTGTTTGCGATGCTGAAAGTCGCTGAGTCTGAAATCCAGAAAGAACATCAAGTGTTGATGGTCAATAAAACCACTAGTTTCAAGAAAAATGGCAAGGGCAAAGGCAAGAAGGATAAAACCAAGAAGGATGGCAAAGCAGTTGCTACTCCTACAAAGAAGCCTAAGCATGGACCCAAGCCAGAAACTGAGTGCTTTCATTGCAAAGGAACTGGTCACTGGAAGCGGAACTGCCCCAAGTACCTCGCTGACAAGAAGGCGGCCAAAGACAAACAAGGTATATATGATATACATGTTATTGATGTGTACCTTACTAGTTCTCGTAGTAGTGCCTGGGTATTTGATACCGGTTCGGTTGCTCACATTTGCAACTCAAAACAGGAACTACAGAATAAACGAAGACTGGCAAAGGACGAAGTGACGATGCGCGTGGGAAATGGTTCCAAGGTTGATGTGATCGCCGTCGGCACGCTCTCTCTTCGATTACCATCAGGATTAGTGATGAACCTGAATAATTGTTATTTAGTGCCTGCGTTAAGCAAGAACATTATATCTGGATCTTGTTTATTGCGAGACGGTTACTCATTTAAATCAGAGAATAAAGGTTGTTCTATTTATATGAGTGATATCTTTTATGGTCATGCACCCAATGTTAGGGGTTTATTCATATTGAATCTTGATAGTGATGACACACATGTTCATAACATTGATGCCAAAAGATGTAGAGTTGATAATGATAGTACCACTTTCTTGTGGCACTGCCGTTTAGGTCATATTGGTGTAAAACGCATGAGGAAGCTCCATACTGATGGACTTTTGGAGTCACTTGATTTTGAATCACTTGACACATGTGAACCATGCCTCATGGGCAAGATGACTAAAACGTTGTTCTCTAGAACAATGGAACGGGCAAGTGACTTATTGGAAATCATACATATTGATGTGTGCGGTCCAATGAATGTTGCAGCGCGCGGTGGATATCGTTACTTTCTCACCTTCACTGATGACTTGAGTAGATATGGATATATTTACTTGATGAAACACAAGTCTGAAATGTTTGAAAAGTTCAAGCAATTTTAGAGTGAAGTTAAGAATCATCGTAACAAGAAGATTAAATTTCTGCGATCTGATCGAGGAGGTGAATATCTGAGTTATGAGTTTGACAGTCACTTAAGACAATGTGGAATTGTTTCACAGTTGACATCGCCCGGAACACCACAGCGTAATGGTGTGTCTGAACGTCGTAATCGAACCTTATTAGATATGGTGCGTTCTATGATGTCTCTTGCCGATTTGCCACTATCGTTTTGGGGTTATGCATTAGAGACAGCTGCATTCACTTTAAATAGGGCACCATCAAAATCCGTTGAGACGATGCCATATGAACTGTGGTTTGGCAAAAGACCAAAGTTGTCGTTTCTTAAAGTTTGGGGATGTGATGCTTATGTCAAAAAGCTTCAGCCTGAAAAGCTGGAACCCAAAGCGGAGAAATGCGTCTTCATAGGATACCCAAAAGAGACAGTCGGGTATACCTTCTATCTCAGATCCGAAGACAAAGTATTTGTCGCAAAGAACGGAACATTTCTTGAGAAAGAGTTTCTCTCGACAGAATTGAGTGGGAGGAAAATAGAGCTTGATGAGGTTATTGAACCTTTAATTCAACCAAAAAGTAGCGCAGCGCAGAAAGATGTTTCTATGGAACCTACGACGGTAGAAAAGGAAGTTGATGATGATGATCATGAAACTTCGGATCAAGCTACTATTGAACCTCGTAGGTCGACAAGGACGCATACTACTCCTGAGTGGTACGACAACCCTGTCTTGGAGGTCATGTTGTTAGACAACAATGAACCTACGAGCTATGGAGGAGCAGTGATGGGCCCAGATTCCGAGAAATGGTTAGAGGCCATGAAATCCGAGATGGGTTCCATGTATGAAAACAAAGTATGGACTTTGGAAGTACTACCTGAAGGGCGAAAGGCCATTCAGAACAAATGGATCTTTAAGAAGAAGACGGACGCGGACGGTAATGTCACCGTCTATAAAGCTCGACTTGTGGCAAAGGGTTTTTCACAAGTTCAAGGGGTTGACTACGATGAGACTTTCTCACCCGTAGCGATGCTTAAGTCTGTCAGAATCATGTTGGCAATAGCTGCTTATTTCGACTATGAAATTTGGCAGATGGATGTCAAAACGGCGTTCCTCAACGGTTTCCTTGAGGAAGAGTTGTATATGATGCAACTCGAAGGTTTTGTCAATCCAGAGAATGCTGACAAAGTTTGCAAACTCCAGCGATCCATTTATGGACTGGTGCAAGCATCTCGGAGTTGGAATAAGCGCTTTGATGAGGTGATCAAAGTGTTTGGGTTTATACAAGTTTATGGAGAAGCTTGTATTTACAAGAAAGTGAGTGGGAGCTCTATAGCGTTTCTAGTGTTGTATGTGGATGACATATTGCTGATTGGAAACAATATAGAAATACTGGAAAGCGTGCAGGAATATTTGAACAAGAGTTTTTCAATGAAGGACCTAGGAGAAGCTGCTTTCATATTAGGCATTAAGATCTATAGAGATAGATTGAGACGCTTAATAGCACTTTCACAGAGCACATACCTTGATAAAGTTTTGAAGAAGTTCAAAATGGAGCAGTCCAAGAAAGGGTTCTTGCCTGTGTTACAAGGTGTGAAGTTGAGTAAGACTCAATGCCCAGTGACTGCAGAAGATAAAGAAAAGATGAGTGTCATCCCCTATGCTTCAGCCATAGGCTCTATCATGTATGCAATGTTGTGCACAAGACCCGATGTCAGCCTTGCCATAAGTATGGCCGGAAGGTTTCAAAGTGATCCTGGAGTGGAGCACTGGCAAGCGGTCAAGAATATCCTCAAGTACCTGAAAAGGACAAAGGATATGTTTCTCGTTTATGGAGGTGATGAAGAGCTCGTCGTAAAGGGTTACGTCGATGCAAGCTTTGACACTGATCCGGACGACTCTAAGTCGCAAACCGGATACGTATTTATTCTTAACGGGGGAGCGGTAAGCTGGTGCAGTTCCAAGCAAAGCGTGGTAGCTGATTCTACGTGCGAACCGGAGTACATCGCAGCCTCGGAGGCAGCGAAGGAAGGTGTCTGGATGAAGCAGTTCATGACAGATCTTGGAGTAGTGCCTAGTGCACTGAATCCAATAAACTTGTTCTGTGACAACACTGGTGCCATTGCTCTAGCCAAGGAACCAAGGTTTCACAAGAGGACCAGACACATAAAGCGACGCTTCAACTCCATCCGGTTCTACATCAAGGAGAAGGACATAAATATTTGCAAAGTGCACACGGATCTGAATGTTGCAGACCCGTTGACTAAACCTCTTCCAAGGGCTAAACATGATCAACACCAGAACTGTATGGGTGTTCGATTCATTACCATGTAAATCACATAGTGATGTGAACTAGATTATTGACTCTAGTGCAAGTGGGAGACTATTGGAAATATGCCCTAGAGGCAATAAATAAAGTGTTTATTAATATATTTACTTGTTCATGATAATCGTTTATTATCCATGCTATAATTGCATTGATTGGAAACTCATTGCATGTGTGGGTAAATAGACAACACTGTGTCCCTAGTATGCCTCTAGTGAACTAGCTCGTTGATCAAAGATGGTCAGGGTTTCTTAGCCATTGACATGTGATGTCATTTGATAACGGGATCACATCATTAGGAGAATGATGTGATGGACAAGACCCAAACTACAAACGTAGCGTATGATCATGTCAGTTTATTGCTACTCTTTTCTGCATGTCAATGTATATGTTCCTATGACCATGAGATCATGAAACTCACGGACGTCGGAGGAGTACCTTGTGTGTATAAAACGTCGCAACGTAACTGGGTGACTATAAAGGTGCTCTACAGGTATCTCCGATGGTGTCTGTTGAGTTGGCATGGATCGAGACTGGGATTTGTTACTCCGTGTGACGGAGAGGTATCTCGGGGCCCACTCGGTAATACAACATCACAATGAGCCTTGCAAGCAATGTGACTAATTGTTAGTTACGGGATCTTGTATTAGGGAACGAGTAAAGAGACTTTCTAGTAACGAGGTTGAACTAGGTATGGAGATATCGACGATCGAATCTCGGGCAAGTAACATACCGAAGAACAAAGGAAACATCATACGGGATTAACTGAATCCTTGACATAGAGGTTCGACCGATAAAGATCTTCATAGAATATGTAGGAACCAATGTGGACATCCAGGTCCTGCCATTGGTTATTGACCGTAGAGGTGTCTCTGTCATGTCTACATAGTTCTCAAACCCGCAGGGTCTGCACACTTAAGGTTCGGTGACGTTTCGGTAGTGTAGAGTTATGTATGGTGGTGACCGAAGGTTGTTCGGAGTCCCGGATGAGATCCCGGACGTCACGAGGAGCTCCGAAATGGTCCGGAGGTAAAGATTCATATATAGGAAGTCCCAGTTTGGTCGCCGGAAAAGTTTCGGGCTCATCGGTAGTGTACCGGGAGTGCCGGTAGTGTACCGGGAGGCCTCCGGGAGAGGTATTTCGACCCTAGAGGGTCCATGGGCTGTGGGAGAATAATAACCAGCCCTTAGTGGGCTGGTGGAACAGCCACAAAGGCCCATGGCACCAGGAGGGGAAAATACCAAAAGGAAAAAGGTGGAAAAGGCAAAAAGGGGCTATATAAGGAAGGAGTCATAATCCTATTTGGAGTAGAAGGAGGAGGACTCCTCCCTCCTAGCCGGCCGAACCAGCTAGCCTTGGAGGCCAAGGCTGCCTCTCCTCCTCCTCTCCTCCTATATATACTAGAGGGCTTCAAGGATTTTGCACAAGTTCTTTCTTCCACGTGCAACCCTAACCTCCAGTGCATAGTTTCTCCTCTAGATTGGTTTTCTGCGGTGCTTAGGCGAAGCCCTGCAGGAATAACTCCACCACCATCACCGGAGCGCCGTCACGCTGCCGGTGAACTCTCCCACCTCTCCGCCTCCTCTTGTTGGATCAAGACGGTGGAGATCGTCATCAAGCTGCACGTGTGCTGAACGCGGAGGTGCCGTCCGTTCGGTACTAGATCGGAAGGATCGTGATCAAGGCCATGGCACGTTCGTGATCGGATCGCGGGACGGATCGTGACGAGATCGCGGGACGGTCCGTGATTAGATCGCGGGACGCTCGGCGATTTGGATCGCGAAGAAGTACGACTACACCAACCGCGTTTCTTAACGCTTCCCGCTTAGCGATCTACAAGGGTACGTAGATCCACTCTCCCTCTCGTAGATACTCATCACCATGGATAGGTTTGCATGCGCGTAGGAAAATTTTTGTTTCCCAAGCGACGTTCCCCAACAGTAATGATGCTATACTTGCGAACGACGAGATGCGCCTCTATCCCTAGCGAGGCCCCCGTGCCTTATTATGGATAGGCGCGCATCTTGGGCATGACACACACACACACATCTCTTCTCTCATGCTATAGTTCAGATTGGGCCGCCACTGCTCACACCAGGTAGCAGGCCGCCCCGCCACTCACATCTCTCTTGTTCTGGGTGCCGGATCTTGCTCGAGCTCGTCGAAAAAGCAGCCAGAGGCTAAAGGCTTGGTAGCAGAAGAAGGAGGGAGGAGACAGAGAGGTGGGTCACAGGAGAGAAGAGGTGTGGTGAGTTGGAGCAAAGAAAGGGAGGAAGGAGGCATCGGATAAATGGGTCGCCGAGCGTTGCACAAGCTTCGTGTGTGAACCCTCCTAGTGTTGCGGCGCAGCACACGACCTTGTTGTTGGCGCCGTCGTTGTCGGGGTAGCCCTCCCTGCTATATCCATCTCAACCCTGTGCGACGTGTTTATGGGCCATGGCGAAAGGCTATAGCCATCCACGACAAGGCATTTGGGGGTTAAGCTCCGTCGTAGATGCTTTTGCAACGCCATCGATGTTTTTAAAATAAAGGTCTTGTTGGAATAAGTAACAATGTTTCTGAAACAAAGTTCATGTTGCAAAGACGAAACATACACGAGAAGCTTTGGAACATTACCAATGTTTCTGAAACAAAGCTCCTGTTGCAATAGTTATTGGTGTGTTTTTGAAACAAAGCTCTTGCTGCAATACTCTTCTTTATTTCTGAAACAATACTCATGTTGCAAAGAACGATCGTACGCTGAGCTACCTAGATCAAATGGCTCGCGAGGCGGCGGATCTTTTGAAAAGATCCACCATGTTAATTATCATGTGGTTGTAATGGCACTTTCCGAAAGTTTGTTGCCATGGCACTTTTCGAAAGTTTATTGCCATGACGACCTAGTGGGATAATGGCTAATTGTGTCCGGTTTTCTTACACAAACCCACGTAGTTTTTGCAATTTTAGTATGCGTCTGCCATGGCATTTTTTTCATTTTTGTATTTTTTTCAGATACACGGAAAATTTCTCACACCAAAGATGACACTTTTAATTAAAATACCATGGCAATTTTTCTATATGAATATGTCATGCCATTTTTGTTCATAATCTTGAGTTTGTAATTTTCATTTCTATCTTTTCATGACATTTGCCATGGCAATTTCCTAACATGATTTTTTGCTAGGCCACATGTGAGCATTACCAAAGATATAGTTTAGACAATTTGTTGTCATGCTATTTTGTAAGAAACAAAAAATGTTGTAAAACTTGCCACTGTGCACAAAATAACATCATGGCAATTTGTAAAAAAACTTATTATGCTAGAATGACCTTTTTTGTTAAAAAATCAAAATAGAGCAATTTTTTTCGTGGCTCACCAGATGGAACATTTCTTTTTCTGTACTTCACTGGACTTGCTTTTAGCTTTTTTAAAATGAAGTCCAAACATCAGTTTTTGAAGATTTGGGGGATCGTCATAGAAAAATCGGGCATTTTCTGGTCCAATTGGAAGCTCGAATGAGGGATCTCTATTCTCTCGTGGAGAGGGGACCGGTTCGCTTGTGAGGTATCGGGCCTACAAATCATCCATTGCAATCTCTTTCTCGGACTAGTAAGCTTGCACGCGCACGTCTCGGTTAAAATTTGTAAATACTTCATAATTATGATGTAAGAGTTCAGTATACGTGCACTGTAAGAGTTCAGTAGTATGAGGTTTTAAAACTAATTATGACATAAATATTAACATTTTATCCTGAAGTATAGCTTTTTCAGTTGAAAGTTGTCTTATTGAGGATAGAAAAAAGTAAGAGTAACTGAAAAGTCATGCATGATCTTGGAACATCTAGTGTAAAATGTAGTAAACATGAAACATGTTTTCCTAATGACTGAGCATGGTACAGTAAGGACCTACCTTGAAGAACAAACTCATGAACAATATAAGTACTGAAAATAGAATCGTAAATGTGTGCCAGGCATGCCTACCAAAGAAAAGCACTTTCATAATCATGTCACTAAGGATCACCACCACACGTTCAGGTCCAAAACCACATCAAGAACCTTCTAATATCTCTGAATGTAGCCATAGTGAAAAATTATTCTGTAGTGAAAAATAATTACCAGTGTCAAGAAGCTTTGCTATTTGAAATGCATAGGCCTTGATCAAATCATAGTGAGAATCACCCATAATAAGGCTCTCACCAAATTAATTGACAACCAAATGAGAAGGGAGACTTTTCAATAGCGGACTTCCATTTATATGTCCAGAGCACATAGACAGTGCTAAAACCAACTCAAATTAAGAACTATGTTTTCCCAGGTAAAATTTCAGAAATTTGAATTTTGATAGACTTCTCAAGTTAAATGCCAAAAGAAATCTATTACGAAGGAAGATAGAGGAAGAATACGCTGTCCCTCTTCATAACAAAAACTATCAACAAAGTTCAAGTTTCTGATAAGGATTCACAACAAAGAGAACAAGACCACAAAGACCTCTTAATGAAGGAAATTATTATAGATCATTTTTGTGCAGGCAAGTTTTCAAGAGCTCAAAAAACATAACAATATTACGACTCAAAATCTCATAGAAATGAAATATTAGGACTCAAGCATATATTTTTTTTTAAATGAAAGATGCACACCTGGCATAAAATTCACAAACCTCTGATTTGAAGGCAACATATTCTTCCAACTGCCAGTGTAGAAGAGATAAAATGGTTTGACATGAGGAGGGAAACTTTCTATAAAAACAATCTCAGTGAAGCTTCGCTAGTAATTGACTGAAAATAACATATGCATAAACAACATGAGAGAGAGGAGATTATCGTTCATTACATATAGATTACCTTGAGTCACCTGACCTGGAGCCTGCTTGGATTTTTATTAAACACCGTTGTCGACATGAATGACACATACAAGATCTTCACAAACAGCATGAGAGGGAGAGAGATGTAGTTAAGTTTGCAAATGGTAATAGGGCAAATCAAGAATCAATGTCCAAAATAAATGCAGATGAACTGCAACAGCATCGATCATTTAAGCAAGTCTGTATCCAATCAGTAGTCATATTTAACACTACAATTAACAACAACAAGAAAGAACTTTAGAATCTTATTAACCTACCTATTTGGAGAGTTGAGGGAGAATATCACATTACCTTCCCCTGCATTCAGCACCACCCAGCCAGCACCTAGACCTAGCACCGCTCCAGCCATGGCGTCGTCCAGCAAAGTACTCATCCTGATGGTCGTGGTGCCCGACGGCGCCAAGCCAGGGCACGGCCCCGGCCCCGGAGGCAACGAAGCCCGAGGTGGCGGCGGCGCCGAGCGTGACGGCGGTGCTGGAGAAGGCCGTGCAGTACAGCAAGTTCACCCGGCTGATGGCAGGACACGGACATGCAGCTCAACGCACAGGCCAACGACTCCGACACGGGCTTCACGGTGTTGGCGCCCACCGACAACGCCTTCAACAACCTCAAGCCGGGCATCCTAACTCCCTCTCGTAGCAGGAACAGGTCACACTCGTGCAGGCCTACATCGCCCTCCTCCAGGGAGTCCTTTGAGACCGCCAGCAACCCCGTCAGCACACAGGCATCCAGCGCCGACTGCCATCAACGTCACCGCCACCAGCAACAGTATCGCCAACGGACATCGTGCACACCACACGACCGACGGCACTGCGTAGCATGAGGGGGATACCCTGTGACGGTGGGCAGCAGGGTGGCGAGGTGGCGACTGGAGTGGAGGGATCGTCACGTCCCTGACATAGCTCTCGTCGGAGCCGTCGCGGAGATGCTAGTCTGCAGCCTCAGGTAGAGCGAGACGATGAGCGCGTGAAGGCAGATCTCTTCCGGGTCATTGTGCACGTCCCCTCCCGTCTGCCTTCCGCCGCCCCTCCGGAGTCCTCGGCCGCCAGCCCACCACCGTATCCACGCTATCCTGACCCCTCTCCTTGCCCCTCTCCCAATTTCTAAAAACCTAGCGAGCAGGCCATGGACCTGACGGTGGTACGCTCTCCGTCTCACGGCGAGGAGCCAGAGGCAGCTGGACGGAGGCGCGGGGATGGTACGTCGTGTGTGTGGGGGGGGGGGGGGGGGGGGCGGCGGCGGGGCTGGATGTCGCATGGAATGTAGGATGATCGTGATCCAGAAATCACGCGAGACAGTTTTGTTTTTCTGTTCTACCTGCGACGGATGGGGTGAAATTCCGTTCACTCGGCAGAGTATCGTCCGCCAAGGCTAATTGTTGCGTGCAAACGTTGTCTGCAATCGGATAAATCTACGCCATTAGATCTCATTAAGTGATATAGATCTGTGGTAATAATTAGCCTGGTACACTTAATGGGTGGCTTTAAGAAAGAAAATGTTGGCTTGTTTAATAAAAGTATAGATCAGACGTTTTCGTTCGCTACCCGCTAGGCTGATAATTCCCTAGCAAACGATTCGTTCGGGATGGGAGGCGTCCCAAACCGAATGGTCGTGAGATCTCAAGGTCCAAAAAAACCCCACACATGACCTGCCTGGTGGCTTTGCAGATTGGAACAATTATTTTAGTCTTTTCGCGATTTGAATGGATGCATACCGGACAATGTATTTATCAATCAGAGTTCTTGCCTCCGTAATCATACCACGCTAATTGTGTAGACACCTAAATAGACGTTGCACTGTAGAAGTTTTCCAAAGCATCTCCAATAACTCCGTAAAAACTTTTTCATAAAGTGGTTTTACGGGGTGTCCATAATTTATTGGGAAAGTTGGCATGTCAGTTATTTTCTCGATTTTCTTAAAACTTCCTCTAAAATGTTTTTTTGGTGGTGGCGTGACGACGATGATGAACTCCAGCAGCGGTTGATAGCCGACGATGGCGGTCGGCGGCGATAGGCGAGCGGGCAGGCAGCGTTGCAGAGATTGTCGAGAGAGGGAAGGGGGTCAACGGAGGTGCGGCGGACTTAGGTGGTGGTTTATGTGATTGTCAACTGAAGTGGCACTTTTATGGAAAGGCCTATCTTTTCGTAGATGGATGAAAAGTTTTGAAAATTTTATGTGTCTCGTAGAAAATTTAAGCGTTTACGAAAACTTTTAAGAGCATTTTTGCTCAACTTTTCGTAAACAACGATTATTTTACGAATACTTGGATGCTCTTAGCGGCAAAATGAACAAGTTTGACCTAAAGACGAAACAAATTTACAGATTGAACTGTTTTCGAAGAAAGTTCACTCATCTAACCTTTTTGTATGACGCCCGACGCAAAGGCGCTGCATTTCACTGTGTGACGCCTGACATTACACCGTATGATGCCCAAGACTCAATGTAGCGCCTAAGACAAAAACGACGCCTAAGGCAAAGGCATCACAAAGTGTAGTGTGGTGTCTTTGCATCGGACGTCACATTGTAGGGTTACACGAGTAATTTTTTTCAGTTCACTTTATGAATTTGTTATGTTTTTAGGTTAATTTTGTCAAATTTGCCCGTCTTAGCCCTGTCCAGGGCTGATATGGCAGAGCACTACAGACAAATGTTGTCTAGACTACTGTACATGCTCCAACACATGGATTCGTTCGGTGCAGTACTGTTGTCCTGTGCAAGCTGCAGCTGCACCCAGCAGGGCAGCGTGGTTCGTGCGTGAGTGCTACGTCATCCAGCCCGTCCGACCGATCTTGCTTTGACGTCTCATATTTGATCGCTACGGACCCCGCCGCCCGAGCGGTCCATCGCTCACATGCGCTACAGTACATCAGACAGAGGCCTACTATCTGATCACAGGGTCCCGCTGCACAGTGAGATTCAGCCCGGGCAATGGCTCCGCCCCTATTGACTATTCTCAACCGTTTAGGACAACTCCAAGGCACGTTTTCAAACGGGCGTCCGTTTTGTTCGAATTTGTTCGTTGTGAAAATAGGATTATATCTATTTAAATTTTCGTTTGCGTCGACGGTGCGCTCAACGCACGGCTGCATCTTGAGTCGCATATGTTCGTACAGATCTTTTTGATCTTGATATTATTATTATTATTATCAATAATTTTTGGGATACATTGAAATACATTCACCAAATCTTGCGTAAGACCAAAAAAAACAAGAACGATAAGATGACATCTTAAAAGATATCCAACTTACATAACGACTCTCATAAGTTGGATTAGTGTCTTCTCGATGCATTCTTGTTTATCTGCAGACTCTTGATCTTAAATGCTTCTTTATTCTTCAAGTCTAAAGAAGTTGATGTTGCTTCCATACCTCTACTGTCATCTCTAGCGTCTACTGTAGCAAGAAATGCCGAAATATCTATTAAGTTGCCGTTATTAGTAGATCGATGTATTTTTCTTCCCAAAACCAAAAGTTGCATCGATCCTACACAATGAATATTTGATTGTAAGTAAAAAAATAGCCAAATCTGAAAGCACAAGCGAAGCAACTAACACATACCCCATCATTTTTGCACTTGATAAAAACCCATCCGGGATTTTTCGGCGTCGTAGAAACTTTTCGCATGACCGTCAGTGGACAGTCATCGCACTTTATGAGGAGCATCGGTGCGCCGACAAGCATTCGGTCCAGTAGCGAACCCAGACGACGACCGTTTGTGTATTTGTCACTGAATCTGTGACGGGGTAGAGCCGACCGGCTAGAGGTGGAGTCGATACCTGCATGCGTCCTGAGGCCATAGCCGTGGCGGTGCGGACAGCTACCCGGCCAGTCCATGGCAGGGCGCGGCCTCGAGTGGCGTGACGTGCTCAAATCCGGCGAGACTCTCTCCAAATCCGGCGAGGCCCGCTCCAAGATCATCGTAGGGTTGGGCAGACAGCTTGTGGTGTGGAGAAAATATGCCCGAGCACACGGTCGTGCTTGGCAGCTACACGGCCAAGATATGGCGGCGGAGGCGGCGGAGGGACGAGAGGCGAGTGGGGCGGAGTGTGCCGCCCGAGTTGGGAGAGGAGGAATAGAAAAAGGGGCGGGTGTGTCACCGACAGGCGGGCCAGGAAAGGACAAGGGCACGCGTCGCGCCCGTCCGCGTATGTCCGTTCGGCTGCAAACATGTACCAAAGTTGGGCCCGAAATGGGTCAAAAGCGGACCAAAACGGACACTTGTTCGTTTTGCGGCCGCGCGTTGGGCCGCGATTTGTGTCCGTTTACCCCCAAACGGACGCGGAGGTTTATTTAGGGTCCTGCGTTGGAGTTGGCCTCACAAGAAGGCCAACTTCAACGTTAGACCATATTCTATCCACGTAAATCTGTTTAACGTAAAGTTGACAGACGGGCCGACCCAACGCATGCCGTAACCGTAAAAATGTTTGTTTGGTGTCCGGCCCGCTCAATTTCCGAGGCAAATCTATGCCCGTTTTGCGTCCACACAGACGCCGAATGAACGGGCACGCGCTTGCTCCTCGTCCGCCTCGAGGACGCGTGGCGGCCTCCCACCTACCTCCACCGCCCAAATTAAACGCGGTCGTGCGGCGAGCCCTTGCTGTCAGCGACCTAACGGGCGGATGGTCATCCTTCTTAATGTGGAAGCCATGGATCGGCCAGTCCACAACTTCCACTTCGAAAGCCCCTCCTGCCTCCTCCGCCCCCGGCAGGATCTAGCAAAATCGTAGCCCCGTCGCCGTCGCCGCCATCATGACCTGGCCTTGGACCAACAAGGGGAAGCACGGCCAAGAGGCCGTATCCTCCTCTAGTAACCGTCGCTCCGGCCGCTCCAGGAGGCCCCCCCCACCGTCTCCTTCAGCATTTATCATCATGCCGCTTGCGGCCCCGCTGCATGTTCGGCCCTATGTCTCCGCTGACATCTATCGGAGGTACTGGGAAGCAGCGATGCCACTACCCTGGGGAGATGTCCACCTCCCCAACTATTGGCATCTATCGACGAATCAGGTGCCAATCCCTCCGGTGCCGACAAGCGGCCGCACCCGCTGTGAGGAGATCGACCAACGCCGGGCGCGCCTGCCACCGAATTTGCTCCACGACTCAAGGTACACCATGGACTCGCCGTTGTGAGATACGTGGCTCCACGACGAGCACGACCTGTGGCTATAGTCTTTTTTTTGTCGGTTATCCACCTAGCCCACGTCGCCGGCGTCGTGATGCTAGCCCGCCCCAAACGTGTGGGCGTAGGCGTGTGCGCGGCATCACACCGACGCCATCTTCGTCCGCGTCCCCGCCACCATAGCCTTCGATGACCGAGGAGGAGGAGGCCGAGCTCATGAGGCGTGTCATGGAGGACTCCATGAACACGCACGACGAGCGCCAATGGGTGGGCCTCGAGACGGCGTTGGCCCTCTCTACGGCCGGCGACGTAGCCATCCCGGAGTTGGAGCATGCCGCCGTGGTGAAGGAGGAGGTGGCGGAGGAGCCACCCCTTGCCGCGTGGAACCCGCGGCTGGTGGGCCAACAGTGGGGCTGGTCGACCACATCGCCGGAGATGGCCGACGCGCTGGGTGTCGGACCATGATCAGCGATGCCACCGCGGTCACCCGAGCAGGAGCAGGAGCCACGGAAGGAGGCGGTGCAGGCACCACTAGTGCCTCCGATCTGGGGGGCCGCTAGCCCACCTTTGGCAGCCGCCTCCGTACGTCGACCTCACCAGCGACGACGACGAGTAAGATGACGCTTCTGAAGACGACGTCGGCCTCACCGGCGACATGACTTGTCATTTTTACGTTTTATGTCTTAGGTTTAATTGAGCAATGTGTTAAACTTGGCTATTGTGGACATGTGGACGTTTCAATGTTTTTATTTATAGTTTTATATTATTTGCAAAGTTTATTTGGGTTTATTTTTTAGACAAAATTTAAATCGAATACTTTGGGATGCGGCGGGCCGATTGGACGTACCGATGACAGTATGACCGTAGGCGGACAGATTTGTCCGTTTTCCTGTCCTAAATAGACAAAATTCAAACAAAACGATGTGCATACGAGGTCTAGCGTTGGAGTTGCTTTAATAAACCCGGCGCGATGGATCCGTGAAAGAATTTTATGAGATCGCAGCTGACTAGAAGGAGCTGAACTTTTTCTATATTCCGTTTTGCGTGTATGCGGGGGTGATGATGCAGCTTAGCAGCGCCAGAGAATGATGCGGCAGGCGGTGGTCGTGCGCGCCGGTGCGCTACACAACCGCGTCCGCTTTTGTGGCGAAATCATGAGTCTCATCGCCGTTTGGTGCCGCCGACGGTTGCAGTTTAGCTCTCAAAGCCAAAGCGCGTGCATTAACACAATAAACTATGGAATGTTGGTAGAATTTTTTTTAGGCTAGGAATGTTGGCAGCTTGCTCATCCTTTTCACCGGACGTCGTCTTTTTAACCCCAGAACCTCCTTTTGCAATTGTGTGCTAGAGCTGTTGAGTAAATTAGCAAATTTACGATTAATCTGGTTCGGAAATAAACCATAATCTTGACATGGAAAGTATTAAGTTTATAGTGATATTTTATCATGTAAGCACAAATAGCTAGTACGTCCAACATAAAAATAAGGATAAGAGGGATAAGCGAATTATACCCTCTAGTCGATCAAGTCATAGTCACGGTGGTGACGCAGCAGCGAGCGGTTGTGTATGAGATGATCCCAAAAAACCTAATTGTATTTCTTTCGGTGTAGGATCGCAAATGACAGGGTTCCAGAGGCCTGCTCTTTTGTACAACCATGCACACGGCAAACATGATGGGATCCCTAGAGACAACAGTAGCGATCGGAACGATGGTGGGCATTGTGCAAGGAGGTAGATCAGATGAGATCTGATTTGGGGTAGTTGGGTTGCCGACACCTTTAATATATAGTCGGTCGTGGTATGAAGACGTGGGCTAGATCCACACCCAAGTCGACAACAAACCATGATATAACGTCTTAGATTATGGTGTGTGCACTTAATGACCATGATTAATTGTAAATTAATTATCCATTCTTGAATGGAAAATATTAAGAGCACACGTGACATATGTCTTAGCTCGACTCGTACATGAAACAGGACGCGCAGACGAGCGACGCGAGGCGCGGGTTGGCAAGGCGGGCGACGGGGAGGAGCGCACGAGAACTGCTCCTCTTGTCAAACTCCAATAGCATGCGAAACTAAAACCCTATAAGAGGGTCTCAATTCTCATCCACATGTGAGGTGAGACTAAACTTCCGACCATCATGCCATGGCACCCACACGGGCCCTTAGAGATTTTTTCGAAATTGTTTCGTGGTTGTAAAGCCCATCTTATATTTCAACATTTCCCCACCGGATCTCGAAGGCCCATAGTGTAGTACTCTAATCCAAACATTGTTTTTATATAACAGTATTTCAGTGAAGACCACTTAAGGTTGAACATCCACATAGAGCTAAGAGTTACACTCCTCGACAACCAAACAATGGACCATGCCTTGAATTGTTAGTTTAGCGTAAAGAAGTTTCACTCATTGTCTTACCAGTACTAGGTTACCGAAGGCTAACCCCGCGGGTGGAGCATATTTCCCTATCTCATAGAATGTGACTAGTAGTCGGAGCCATATAGGTGTGTTTTTCCAAAGATTTTTCTATGGATAGCATCTCGCTTATAAAAGCCACATACACATTAAGACACAAGTCAACCTGCCATACAGTTTTCAAGAGTATTGCATGTCTAACGAAGTGGATTATTAGGTTACTGTCCTCAGTTACCGGTGGCATGTTTTCTCAGATCCTACTTCATGGGATCTCCGACCACATAGGTTGGGTAAACACCATGGCAACTCATACGGGTCACACACCCATCTTCCTCGATGTATTTTTTATCACAACACGTGATAACCCTTTTGTGAAGGGGTCTACCAGATTCTTAGCCGATTTGATGTAATCCAACGTGATTACTTCGGCATTTCTTAAATCAAAAATAATTTGCTACCCATGATGGTAGCTACACACGACACCAATTTTTATCTCAAATTATTTTGATAAATTAATTTGGACTATGAATAATAACTCTATAACAAAAATATTGTGACTTTGGACCATCCAGGCAAGCAAACAGGCAATTATGCCAAAAAGGAAAGCAAAATGACTGAGAGAAGTGAGAAAACACCCTTTCTACACAACGAAAAGACACCTGTGTCCAAAAGGTAATAAAAAATATAAAGAGAAGTGATGAAAAGTCATCTCTTTACAAAACAATGCACTTGTGCCAATGCCATTGAAACCTGACACCTCGTATATATAAAAAAAGACACTTATTCCAAAGGTGTGTAGCTACCACCACGCATAGAAAATTGCCTCTCTTTCTTAAATACTAGATCATTAATGGTGCGCGTTGGTGCGCCCGTCTATTTTGACTTATAGTTGTTCGGTATATAAAGTAATTTGCATACATTTGCATGTGCCAGTATCAAGTACTATGTTTTTCTTGTTCATATCATCTTTATTTTTTAATATATTGCTATGCAAATGAAAAGTAATCTAGACTGGTTAGCAAGAAGGTGGTGTGGTATGTGTTGTTATGCATGTCCAATTTTTCCATATAATAATACAAATTCCTATTAATACGTACTGGCATGAACTATGAAAATTATAATGCTAATCTTTGTTTGGTCTTTTAAGAACAACAACAGTAGTAGAATTTCCTGCTAATAAGCAGTGGCATGAAATATGAAAAATTAAATACTAAACAAGTTTTTGTCTTTTAAGAACATTAATGAAATGAACTTTCTCGATTAAGAAAACATAGCACTGACCGATGTTTGTTCATAAAAGAACAATAAACAAAACACATATAAGAGTAAATATGTCTGCTTTAGTAATAAGACCAATCACTATACAAAATATACACCGTGAACACATAGCGTCCAAAATGGTCTCACAAAATCTCCAACTTTGAGCAATAGGAATGTTGAATAATGACCTTGCAGGTTCTCATGATCTCTTTCAAGGTTGCATATATCCTGGTATTTGAAACATGATTCAAAGCCAATATTTACATCTACATGAGAATTTCAGCAAACATTCATTTGAGAATTTCCTTAACCAAGACAATATGTGTAGCAATTTTCTTGATTTGCATCTCCTGCCACTCCTGGTTAAGTGACACAAGAACAGCTGAAAAACCCTTCATTTTGTAGTGTTGTACATGGCATCAGTCTGCTACTTTTATCTTCAGACATGCTGCAAAAATAGTGACTGAAGATGCATACATACTACCTTACTTGACTTAAGATCTTTGCTTTACTGACAACTATTAACATTGCACAAGACAGTAATCATGTCCTTTCAAGCGCTCAGAGTTGAACTTCTTGTATTTAAAGAACAGATATTACCCATGATAAGAGCACAAAATGCTTACACACGGCGTTGAGATGTGCTCCTTCCTTAAGATTAACAATAATCTGCAAAGTGTTATATATGCGTACACACCCTACACTTTAAGATCGTGTTGATAACGCCACAGAAGTTTGGAAGGAATGTACTGAGATTCATTAGCAAGCTTTTCAGAGAATAGTTCACCGTCAAGCTGGGCACTGAAACTTATACAAGCCATGAGGTACTCGACATGCTTTCGTGTGGATACTTCATATGTGCCCCCCTGAGACTCCAAAAACCCACCTATACATGTACTTGTTTCTTGCCTTCTTCTTACCATCATGTTATCTTCAAGTATGTACCTGATCCGCAAATACCCTCTATGTTGTTGCAAACACATACAAATTTATGAATGTCACCCATAGAATTAAGTATGCTGCATTTTTGCAAGAGAAAAATATGAATCAGACCGTTCTTATTTGTGGAATTACTTTAGAAATTTAAGGAATTTACTAAAGATGTGCAGCGCAATGCAAGAATCCCGAGTCTGAAAAGTCTACGACTTACCCAAGCTGATGGGTGAAATCCAGTTGTAGCTGAGGTTGAGCACGCGCAACTTCATCAGTTCCCGGAGCACATCGGCATTTGTGATCTTGTTCTGCGACATATCCAGTGAGTGCAGAACCTTCGGCAACGATCTGGGTGGTATATTTATGTTATGAAAATCTAGCGAGGAAATTCTTCATTTGATGCAAGGGAATAAAAACCGATGCTATCGATAAAACTTCTCGTCTTATTTACAACTGATGTCCAAAGTCAAGGATACCATATATCTCAACGTATACAAAATCAGCATATGACTATCACAACGTCATACATGGCCGCACAAAACTTCAGGATACCTCAAGGTGAGCATGCTTCTCTCAATTAAAAAAAGTGACCATGTTGTTCAGTAAAAGAACAGTACCTCCTCGAATGCCCTGAGTGTATTGGATGTCCTTTTGGTGCTCCACTGTTTGTTTTATTGCCTTGTTGAATTTGTTCTTGCTCCGAGCGAATTGTATGACCAACACAGTTAAACTGATTCAGAAAAAAGAGTAAAATCACAAGTGAATTTCCAATAAAATGGCTCTATTATTTCAAGGTATAAGCACGTCCCAAAAGATGTACATGATTGATATTAGATACTTTGCACAAGAAAATCTTAACTACAAAAGAAAAAAATTGTATAAAAATACATACAGACGTTGTTGTTATATAGTTCCTAAAGCCACAAGGGATGACTAAAATCCTTGAAATGATTGCATTTTCTTATTTGTCCAGAGGGATGCTAATCCATAATTTTTTTTCTGGGGTGAATTTTTGTTGTTCATTGATGAAAGTGAACAGGACAACTAATGTTCTTATATGCAATTCGACCGCAAAGGCTAAACTTTACTAAATACACATAATAGGGGAAGATAAACATACTGAAATAAGCTGTTTCATGTTAGTTTCCCTTTTAAAAACATGAGGTGCTCCAATTAGTAAGTAATAACCCAGAAAACATTGTAGGATCAAAATTTGTTCATAATATACATACATAAATAAATATGAAGACAATTTCTTATAGTATCCAAAAAAGTGCATAAAAAGGACCAACATATCAACTCTTTCATGTTGGTCTTCAAAGTGGGTTGCGTGTTTGCAATTTAATCTGATATGGATATAGAGTGTGGTAGAACATTTTCACAAATTCGTAATTCAGATATTCTGGCAAGATGGTTCAAGTGTTAGGTATCAAGATGACAAGATCTGCGTCTTTTCCTCTTCTAGTACTACGCCTTTCCTCCCTGAATAGCTTTGCGATTAGCCTGATCAGTCGTATCTTTGGAGTTAGCTTGTGTATAATTTGCTACTGGGAAATCATGTATACGAAACAAATGTCCTTACACCATAGGAAAAGGACTAACCACGTTCTTTGAGGGACAAATGGGACAACTGATATCAGATCCTCGATCGTGCATAGATATAAGATGTAGGTATTGGAAAACAATTGTACCTGTCCAGGAGCAGACTCTCAGTTCTGAGTGATACATACACTCAGGGACATAGTAGCCGGAAACAGGAAACGGTGGGGCGTCCCTCGATCCGGATTCATCGACCCAGAATCAGATTCGGGAACGAGGGTCGATTCGGTAAGATTCGATGCAGATTCGGCGTTTCCGCAGCCGTATCGTCGATCCAGGTTTGGTGACTCGAGAGTCTTGGTTCTTGAATCAACCGAGTAAGCAAAAGGTTAGCCATATCAATCATGAACTCCTCGTTCTGCTCTCCAATTACTCCAAGGCTCCTAATAAATTTTCCGTTGGGGAGGAGATGATTTATCTTAGTCTTCATGGATGTGTTCCCTGTATAAGTACTCCCTCGGTCCCTCTCCCTCCCAGCGACCCAATCAGTTGCTCCCAGCATCCAACAACCAGAGGCGCATGCAGCAGTAGAAATTTAGATTCACGTTTCTCGTTTCATGATACCGTACCAGATTCATCGTACCGGAATTGATTGGATCGTGTTTCCGCTTTAGAAAAATCGTTCGAGAGATGTATACCCCCACCGTACCCTAATTTTCCGGCCTCCGACTTCCGTCCCCCGTTCTCGTTCCTCGTTCCCACCGTACCGGAAACCTGGCAACTATGCTCTGGGATATAGAACCTTTCAGCGAACAAGCAGGGCAATTCCTATAAAAGTAACAGTCAACAAGAAGTCAGCTGGATAATAAGGGGAGTGAGCAAGATGCCGGGAAAAATGGAGAATAAGAAAAAACCATGTCTCACAAATGGCTAGAGGTCACAGACACGGAATGAAGAAATGAGAATATCCTACACAACATGATATACGAGCAATCGGAGGATGTAGTAATGCAACGATGGCAGAAATGATTTCATCATCGGTGCCAGAGAGGTTAACTGCGCAGAGGTTGGAGAAGGTCGCGATCATTGGCATGACCTTGAGGCCCATCCCGGAGATGTGCGCCATGGAAGAGAAGTCGTTGAGGTGTTGGACGATGTTGTTGGCCTGGGCGACGTCATCCACCCCCGCGCAGGCAGTCCAGCTGCCCCGTTTGGATCAGAGCGTGGGGTTGCCTCAGAGATCCATCGACCTCGAGCGGTAGTGGTTGTGGTGGTGGTGCCGACGGCGGCACAACTTCGTCGGAGCACTTTCGCTCAAACAAGCAACCATGACGTCGATCAGAATCGCGTGCGGCGGTGGATCCCCTTCCCCCTCGCGTCGAGCGGATTTTTTCTAGAAGGGTCAGCGATCGATCAGTCTGGGGACGGCCGACGCATCCCATCCCATCTCTTTCGCACATCCCGGTTGGTCTAATCGACCAACGAACACCGACCGCTCCTCTCCTCTATGTTTTGCTCCTCTCTACGCCTCGCATGTTGCATCGGGACTAGACTGGATGGAAGCAGTCACTACTATCCCCTTTTAGCGAAGCCCAGGAGCGGACCTCCTTTAGCGAAGCGCTGGAACGGGCTGACTGACGGCCCAGTGCAGGAGAGGCCTTCATTTTGGCCCCTGGAGCAGTAGCCCATAGGACAGCTGGGCCAATTTAAACAGATTACGGAACAGATCGAAAAGAAACTTCCAGATCGCAAAAACGGACGGCTAAAAACGCAAATCACTATGAGAGCAGGGATTAGGTGCGGTTATACTGTTCTTAATATGACATGCTTTAACCTCCTTATATGCTTTGTGAATTGCATGTTATACTTTGAACTTTTTGCCTTTACAATAATTGGTTGAGTGTCACAGTTGATACATATGGTTGGAATTTGTTTTTCAACGACCGGCAAATCTAACAAAAGTTCTCGAGGCCATTTTGCTTCGGTACACGATTTATCTACCACTGTAAATTTTTCTTCCATTGATGACTTTGTTAAAAGATCATGCTTGCAAGACTTGGAAACAACACCAACCTCAAGTGTAAAAATATATCCACTTGTGATCCTCATCTCATCAACATCTGAGATCTAATTCGCATCACTATTGTAAGGGCATATTTTCTCCTAGGTAGTTTTGGTGATTATGACAAGGTGCTTTGCGAACTAATCGTGTGCCCTGAGTATTTCAGAGATTTCATCAGATGGGCACGCGACGGTTTATTTTCCCTCGGTGATATGGTGTGAAGACGGATTTGTTCTAACGATTTTTTTCGGTGGTATTTGAGTCATAGGTAATCTGCACTATTAAGAGGGGCACACCTGAGAAGTTGGGTGGAATAAACATGTACAAATTCCATTTGCACCCACCGTTTCTCTCGTCAACATGGAGATCCTCACTATTATTGGCCTAAGGTTCGCAACACCTCCTAAGTGATAGTACTGTTGCCAGCAGCGATAGTACTGCTGGAGCGGCAGTACCGCGCATGGGGGTGGTAGTACCGCTTTGGCTGTACTAGAGCTCTCTTGTGCCGTGGACTGTTCCACTGGGCGTGCATGGACTTTTGCGCATGCACGGTAGTGGGGGGGTAGTAGAATTCTGGTCCTCCGCTTCAAGCGATAGTACCGCTCCCTAGTGAGCGGCAATACCGCATGAAGCGATAGTATCGCTTTTGTTGCAGTGGTAGTACCACCTTGTTGGTACTACCGGTCGCCCTACCGCACTGCATTGCACCACCTCCTTCAAGCGGTAGTAAAGCGGCAGTTGGAGCGACATTACTATTTATAAGCGGTACTACCGCCCTTGTCCATGGTACTATCGCTTGTAGCCCTGCAATACCTGTATAAGCGGTAGTACCACTCGCATGAGCGGTAATACCTCTTGAATGTCTTTGCATGTAGATAACGGTTGGATTTGTGCTTGGACTATAAAAGGGGGTCTTCTTTCGCAAGAAGACCCCACCTCTTCCATCCAAGCTCCATTGTTTCACCCAAAGCTTATTTTTTCCTGATCTCTCTACCTAGCAATCAAAAGTTGTTGATTCTCTAGGGTTTTCTTGAGAGAGCCTTGATTTACACTTCCACAAAGAGAAATTTGATTTCCCCCACTAATCTATTGCGGATCTTGTTAGTCTTGGGTGTTTGAGAACCCTAGACAGAAGAGGTCACCTTAGAGCCACATTCCATTGTGGTAAAGCCCCGTGGTGGTGTTGGGAGCCTACAATCAAGTTGTGGAGATTGCCCCAACCTTGTTTGTAAAGTTTTGGTTGCCGCCTTCAAGGGCACCACTAGTGGAATCATGACATATTGCATTGTGCGGGAGCATGAGGAGAATACAGTGGCGCCTCTTGGGGAGCATTGTGCCTCCACACTGCTCCAACGGAGACGGACCTCCCCTTAAAAGGAGGGAACTTCGGTAGCACATCCTCCTCTCCGTCGACTCCACTTGTGGTTACTTCTTACCTTTACTTTGTGCAAGCTTTATTGTGTGTGTATCTTGTGCTTGCTATTAATGTTGTTATTGTGCTCATCATATAGATTGTCCATCCTAGTTGCATATCTAGACAACCTATTTTATTCTTGAGCCTAATTTGTTAAAAAGGAGCTGAAAACTATTAGCCGCCTTGTGACAGCCCAAGTGTTGCCCCTGCCTTTTATCGCCATGTAACCTATGTGGACCCATGTGTCATGTGTTGTATGATATGAGTTTGCTCCTTTGTCATGCCATTGTCTCATGCATCATGCATCATGTCATTCATCATCATGTCATGCATAATATAATGTGGTGTGCTTCCATGGGAACTTGTTGAGTTTGTGAGTAGCTCTTGTGTGGTTTGTGATGAATGCATGAGTGGGCATCAACCTCCTCCCCTCTCTCTTATTTTCAAAATACCAATACCTAAACCTTTTATTCTTATTGTCATTCTTCATCAGAATTAACTTGCTCTAAAAATCTGTTAAAAATGTTCAAGATGTAGGAAATATTATTTTTAGTTTGTGTGTGTTGCTCTCTGTGATGTTTGAACTTGCGGTCATGGGGTTTTGCTAAATAACAGGGGTTGTCCATGTTTAAAAGTATTTAAAACCTTTGTTCCAAAACTCATCTTGGTATTTTATTCAAATAGGACATATTCCCTTTGGTGTCAAAGTATTTTTATTTTGTTAAAAATCCTTTTCTTTTCTCTGGGGATTTTGTCTTGTTTTTCTTTTATTTATTGATAGAAAAGACCTTCTGTTTGTTTTGTCTGTGAGAGAGAGTGAAGCTGGGCCGAATCCCTCCCCCGCGCGACCCAGCCCAGGTAGCAGACGGCTACCTGCTCCCGTTCTTCCTCCGTCAGTCGAGCGCGTCACCCGTGAGAGAGAGCGCGCGAGAGTGCCGACGCCGTCGCCGTCAGGGGCTCGCAGACGTCGAGGCCGCCCCTTTAAATGGGCGCGGATCCCTAGGGTTTCCTTCTTCCCCTTGCCGCCGCCGCTTCCATCTCTCCCTCCCTCTTCCTTCCCCATTCCCTCTTCTCTGTGTGTGAGAGAGAGAGCAGAGAGGTAAGTTTAGAGAGAGCAGAGCTTCGCCAGTCTTCCTCGCCGTCGTCTTCGCGCCTCCGGTGGTGCCCGGCGTCATCAAGATGGCGTGCGGCTTCTCGGTGCCGTCCGCGTTCCATTCCGCGTGCTAGGGGGTGAGAAGAACCTCCCCGCAGCGCCGCTTCACCATCACCGTCGTCCGCAAGGGAGCAGGGCGTCACCGGCATCTTCTTCCTCTTCTTCATCACCGTCGCCGCATTCCCTAGTCTCCAGGCAGTCCCTCGGTGAGCAGCCCGTCGCCGCAGCCCTCTCTTCCCCGCGTAGGCCCGTGCTCATCGCCGTAGTGTTCATCGCCACCGGTCGGAAAGGTGTGGCCTTGAGGGCTCGCCTCCGTCCCCCTAGTCGCGAGACGAACGGGGAAATGGACTCCCCGTAGTTGCCGCAGCCCCCGCAACATGTTTTCCCTCGTCGGAGAGGACCTCATTGCCGGATTTTTCCGCCGCCGTCAGTTGTCGCCAGGGTGTTCAGATATTCAGTTTTGTCAAAGTTTTGCTCGGTCAGTTAGTATTAGAAGCGCTCCCCCTCCTTCTCGTCGAGATCCGTCGCGTGGAGCAGTGGCAACCGACTTGGGAGATCGACCGCAAGGTCGCGGGATCGAGTCCCCGCTCCCCCTTTTTTCTCTTTTCTGATTGGCCTGGTGTGGTGTTGGGTGTCCGGATCCGGTGTGGTGCCGGATCCCGTGTGGCGGTGTGGCCTGTGTGTGGATCCCGTGCAGCAGTGTCCAGATCTGCTCTGGCCGTGGTGGAGGTGTGTGTGTGCTTGTGTGTGGCGTGTTTGGAGTGGATCTGGTGTGGCGCCAGATCCAGTGTGGTGTTGTGTGGTGTGGAGCTGTGTGTGTATGTGTGTGGTGTTGTGTGTGTGACAAGTGGGCCCAGGCCCCACTTGTCATACACTAGGGACCCTGGTGAGTATGCCAGGTGGGTCCCTTTCTACTAGTTGTTTTTTTATTCTTTTGTTTTGATGTTTTAACCGATTTAATAGGCTATTTCTATTTCTAGTATAATTGCTAAATCTGGTATGAGCATTTATGGATATGTGCATTTATTGTAAATTTTCACTTATAGGAATGAGTGGTGTTTTGCTATCTTGTGTTTTGCCATGATGCTCCATGTAAACCTATGAGTATGATACATGATTTTGGGGTAGAATCACCCAAGAAATCCATTGGTGTGACTTGTTTGGTAATTTGAGCAAGTTTGTCAAAATGTCATTTTGTCTCAAGTGCCATTTTGTCATTTTTGTTATATTTAATCCATGCATGCTATGATATTTGTGCCAACATGAATATGGTAGTCTTTGATGAGTAGAATTCCATGGTATTTATTTTTTTCATGTTAAACTTGCATATAAGTGGAAAACATGCTCTAAAATAGCTACTAAAATGTTGTTGTTTTCAAACATGCTAAATAATTGTATGTCTGAGAATCTGTTAATATTTGTATGCCATGAAGAGTGGATGCTACCAAGTGACATGTTGAGAATTAGCTCAAGCTCGGTGCTAGTGTTTTGAAGTAGATGTTGCCCTCTACCATCCTGTTAATTTTCATGCCATGAGGTGGTATCTATCACCATTAGTTTCTACTGTCAACTTGCTATCAGCTTAACTCAGATTCCAGAAAACTGTTATTTTCACTAAGGCCCTAAAATATGTTTCATCATGCCAACTTGTGAGCTTCATTCTTATTGATGTGTGCCTCCATTCCAGATTGTGTAGTTGGATAATTTGATAAGCATGCTATGTAGTTTCTGTCAATGCCTTGTTTGTGATTGGAGACTTCCTGTAGCTCTAGTTACTGGTTGTGAAAGTTGCTATGTTGCTGTTTTGTGGCAGATTGTTTGTTTTAGTGTTTTGTGACTTGTGGGATCTATACTCCATGGAATTTCTTGATCTTTGACTCTATTGTGGTTGGTTTTTCATTGCCTAACCAGTGGCTACCTTGGAATGCCAAGTAATAGACCATGGCCTTCATTGTCTTGTGTTTTTCCTTCGTAACTTGTCGTGAGCGTAGCGTGAGAACCATAACTCCATTCCCTACGTTCTACATATGAATTTGTATTGATTTTTAATGATGCATCCATATTTGCCATGATCATGAATGTTTAAATAAATTAACATGAGGTTCTGTCCAGAATTGTAAATAACCAAACTATTGCATGTGAAACATGACTAGTTTAGGATTGCCATGTTAAATTCTTCAAATGAATCATGCATCATCTTTTTTGTGCATTGCACCTTGGTTGGTTGTTTATTATTTCTGTTTATCTT
The DNA here is from genome assembly GCA_022496015.1 of Hordeum marinum. Lineage (NCBI taxonomy): Eukaryota > Viridiplantae > Streptophyta > Magnoliopsida > Poales > Poaceae > Hordeum > Hordeum marinum. The sequence continues at coordinate 116,408,185 of CM039672.1, forward strand.
GGGTAGATGCAAGTGCTGAAACTGAGTACAAGGATCTAGGAGAGTACCACTACGAGAACCCCGCTCTTTGTCCCTCTGAAGAACCAACAGGCAAGATGATCGTACCCGGATCCTAACACTATTTTTGCTTTGCTAGATGTCTCGTTCTTATCGTTACTTATGTGTTACCTACGACTTGAATGTCAAGCCTCCTACATTGCCATGAAAGCCTCTAACCCCTCCACATCCTAGCAAACCTTGTTTGGCTAAATTACCGTTGCTCAGCCCCTCTTATAGCATTCTTAGTTGCAGGTGCAAGTTGTGTCCATGTGATAACATGGATTTGGCATATCACAATATTATCTGCTATTTAATTTAATGCACATATATATCTTGGTATGGTGGAAGGCTTGGCCTTTTGCTCGGTGTTTTGTTCCACTTTTACCGCCATAGTTTCTTATTACCGGTGTTATGTTTTCATACTTTTCGCTCCTAACATGCTCGGGGTTGTTATGGAGACCCCCTTAATTATTCGGTTGAGATTAAAACTTGTCTGGCAAGACCCAACATTGGTACTATTTGCTTAAACAACTTAATAAAATCTGCATAGGGCTTTGCAACCCCGTGGATAATTAATCAACCCCCGGGATAGTGCTCCTCATGAGTGTTGGTCCAAACTAGAGCACCGTGCGAGGCCAACCCGAGGCAACTCGGGAGATTTCTATCAGGCCACCGTAGCTTCGCTTATCTGTCGTGTCCTAAGAACGAGATACGCGGCTCTTATTGGGTTCATCGACACGTCAGGTGGTCTTGCTGGACTTGTTTTACCTTTTTCGAGTGGCTTGCATATAGAACTCTGATTTTCTTCGGGCTATCTCGAGGTGTTGGAATTCCTTTGGAGTTGCCTAGGATGATCACGAGATCCATGGTCGAGGCTATTCCCGCGGAGTGTGGTTAATTTATGATGGACTAGTTGGAGCACCCCTGTAGGGTTAAAAATTTTGGAAAGCCGTGCCCGCGGTTATGTGGTAACTTGGATATTTGTTTAACACCCGGTTATAGTTAACTTGAAGTAAACTCTAATAAAATTCACCAACTATGTGAGTAACCGTGATCGTCTCTGCTCGTGAACATTATCCGAGAGAGAACATGGTGGGGTTATGATTGACATAAGTAGGTGTTCAGGATCTCTTAGAGGTCATTCTAGTTTTCGATCGTTATAGTAGACCACATATTTACTTTCATGTTACGTAAGATTAGCCACCATAAATGCTTAGTGCTGCTGCAAACTAAACACACACCCCATTCCAACCTATAAGCTTGAATAGTCTTGGTACCCGGGCACGAGATTGCTGAGTTCCCGTGACTCACAGATTACTACAACAATCCAGGTGTAGGTACAGATGAGGTCATGCCAGATGATGTGATGCAGCTCCATTGGGATTATAACGAGGAGCATGGCAGGATGTACATCACTTATCCAGACGAGTAGAGCGGCCGTGGTCGAGATCTTTGGGGCTAGCAAGCCAGTGTCATTGTATCATTTTATCGTTTGATTTCGTCCGTAGCCGGACCCTGCCTTTGTATGGATGATTGAATAAATTGTGTGGAATTGTACTTTATTATGTGGCGAGTGTAAGCCAACTCATATACGCTTATCTTCCTAAATGTATGTAATGATACTATACTTGCGAACGACAAGATGCGCCTCTATCCCTGTTGAGGCCCTCATGTCTTAATATGGATAGGCATGCATCTTGGGCGTGACACGCCTATTCACCCCCCTATAGTCGACCATATCGATCCCTTAAATTGCTATCAGAGCTATGTCTCTTTTAAGGGCTTAACCGCCTAAAGAGTATGGCCAATAATTGGATTAATGCGAGTGAGAACTCCACGTCTGGGTCTGAAACTGTAGTCACCCGCTGTGATTGGAATGATGCCATGGCCTCTCTCAAATCATTTGTGGTTGATGAGGTCAAGGACATGTTAAACAAATTCCTTGAGAGCTTGAAACCTCCTATCGCCCCTACGCAAACACTTAACCCATTCTCCTCGGAAACGGATGTCAACTCCACCAAGGAGTTGGCTAGTTCTTTGAATCCTAAGTCGCCTCAATGAAAGAATGGGACAGACACACATGCCATGGTCCCCCCTCCCCAAACCTATGGTGGACCGATCCCCTGATCTCATATTAACTCTCATGGGTATCCACCCAAACTTGATTTGTCTAATTTTATTAATTGGGTTTTTCGTATCAAGTCCTATTTGAATCACAACTCAACGCAACTTTGGAGGGTAATCGAGCAAGGCTTCTACCCTCATGATCCAGGAAACATGACCCTAAGGGAAGAAGTGGAAAATCAACTTAATGCATCCAAATTGTTCATTCTTGGATACGTCATGCGAGGAGCTTCCTCACTTGTGCCCCTTCACCATTGCTAAAGATGCTTGGGCAAAAATCAAATATTTGTACAAAGGAAGCTCAAGCATTCAACGTTCCAACTTTGAGGTGGCCCTTGATGATGCCAATGAGTATGTGACGAATGAAGATGAAGATCCCCGTGAATTTTATGAAGATTGACTGCTCTTGCCGTCTCACTCCGAGATCATGGGAGCAAGGACACGGATGACAATTGAGTCAAACTCAAGTTCCTCAAGGCCATCATGCCATTCAACAAGGCGTGTTCTCTATGATCTGTCAAAGGCTGGAATTCCACACCTTGACCTCAAGTGAAGTGTTGGATGAGTTCGTGGCAATGAACATCTTGAACAAGACCGCCAACAACGCTCTAGCTCATGTCCAACAATCAAATAATCCCAACATAGCTTTGAAGGCCAAGGAGATATCGGAAGAGGAAGAAGAAGAGATTTGCCCTGAAGACACCAAATATGCTTATCACGAGAAAATGGCTCTTGTATCAAGGCAATTTTGGGCAACAAAAGGAACTCCAAGCCTAACTTCTCCAAGAACAACTGAAGTGACGCCAAGGGAAAGCAACGTGTGAGAACGTGTTGCAATTGTGGCAACGTGAGTCACTTCATCGTGGATTGTCCGTATGAGAAGAGAGAATACAATGGTGGCAAGCTAATTTGCAAAGACAAAGCCAAGTCCTTCCCCAACAAGAACAACTTCACGAAGCGGGTGCCACAAAAGGGGTTGGTGGAGCTCGAAGAGTACGCCTTCGATGATGACGATGATGATACAAGTGGTGAAGGAATTGCAACGGCCTCTATCGCCATTGTCGTATCTTCCCCAACCCCATTGCCTCTCTTCGACTGCCCCAACAAGAATCTCATCGCCCCCGCCAAGTGCCTCATGGCCAAATCCACCAACAAGGTAACGTCCAACTTCAAAACTACTATCACTACTCATCCTTCCTTGATGGATTGTGTTGATGAAACGGAGGTGGTTAAAGTGGATGAAAATGATTTTGAGAAGTTCTTGGGTAAGCTCAAAGGTGAGACCAAGAAGCACTTAGTTGATCTCTTGGAACAACTAGGTGAGGTCGATAACACAATTGAGTCTCATGAAGATACCATTACTAAGATGAAAGGTCATAGTCGTGACTATGTTGATGAGATTACAGATCTTTCTCATGCTCTTAAGGAAGAGCAAGGTCTTCTTTTGGCTCTTGAGGAGTCACACAATGTTGATAATGCTAAGTTAAAAAGAAAGTTCATGATCATTCTCAAATTCTTGCTCACGTTCTTAAATCCGAGAATGTTGAACTTGGGGTTGGCCATGCTGGACTCAAGGAGAAGTTTGAGCTGCTTGAAAAGGCTCACAAGGCCTTGAAGAGTGCTCATAACTCTCTCAAAGAGTCTCATGATCAAATCTGAGTGAAACTAACTAAGGAGATTGCTACTTGTCATCCTTTTGTATTAATCGATAATGCTCATGCTACTAACCCTTGTTGTGAGCATGCTCATCTTGTTGAGCAGAATGCTGATACGTCCATTTTGCATCATGATTTCTTAATGATATCTATGTTATTCTTGACCATTATTCCCTATTATCATACAATCCTTATGCCTTTTGTCTCTGAATATGCAAGGTACATCACAAATAGGGAAATATCTAGAAAAATGGAATTCTGAACCGGGAAACCAAGAAAAAGCCAGAAAAATCACTAGACTTCAAATGACCTGAAAATTCACGGAGAATTTCTATGGAATATTCAACAATTATTGGGACAAAATATACCAAAGGGAGCAACCTGCTGGCCACAAGCCAACAGAGTGTGCCTACCCCCTGCTGGGTAATCATGTGAAGTTGGTATTTGTTCGATATTTTGATGATATGTACGTTATTACTTCTCTTAGTCATGTCGTGTGAATGTTGACTACATGACACCTCACCATGTTATGGTCCTAAGCGAAGTCATTGTGGAGTAACAAGTAGATGATCGGTTGCTAGAGTGACAGAAGCTTAAACCCCAGTTTTTGTGTTGCTTCATAAGGAGCTGATTTGGATCCACACGTTTCTTGATATGGTTAGATTTATCTTAATTCTTCCTTCATAGTTGCGGATGCTTGCGAGAGGGGGTAAACATAAGTATATTGTTTGTTCAAGTAAGAACAAAATCTTATCACCAGTCCACCCACATATAAAATCAAAGTGACAAACGCGAATCAACTTAACATGATGAACATGACTAGACAGAAATTCTCATATGTCCTTGGGAGCGCTTTCTTAATATAAGAGAACCTACAGAATTGTCCTTTGCCATAAAAAGGATTGTGCTACCTTGCTGCACCTTTTTTACTATTGTCACTTGTCACTTTTTATGAATTATCTTGCTGAAAAACTATCTATCATTGTTACTCACATCAGTTGTAGAGAATACCTTACTGACAACTGCTTATGACTTCCTTCTGCTCCTCGTTGGGTTCGACACTCTAACTTATCGGAAGAACTACGATTGATCCCCTATACTTGTGGGTCATCAATACTCCTTTCTGGCGCCATGTCCAGGGAGTGAAGCGCCTTTGGTACGTGGAAATTGGTAAGTAACATTTTTGATATGCGCTAAATTTACTGTTGGTTTTAATTATGGACGGTCACCCTTTGAGTAGCTTGTTCGGGGCATATTCACATCAAACAGAAGTTGAAGAAGTTGTTCCTCAACTTATCGAACCTACTGAAAATATGTATTATGTGATTCCTTCGGGTATGTTAGAAAAATTGCTATCTAATCCTTATGATGGTTGACTCATCCTGATTACCATTTGATATTTGTCGATGAGGTTTGTGACTTATTTCAGCTTGCAGGTTTGTCTGGAGACAAATTTAAGAAGAAGGTTTTCCCTTTATCTTTGGAGGGAAAGGAATTAATTTGGTATAGGTTATTGGATGATATTGGATCATGGGATTGGAATCGCTTGAAGCTGGAATTACATCAGAAGTTTTATCCTATGCATCTAGTCCATCGTGATCAGAACTTTATTTATAATTGCTGGCCTCGTGAAGGGTAAAGTAATCCTCAAGCTTGGGGGAGGCTTAAATCTATGATGCACACTTGCCACAACCATGAGCTCTTGAGATAAATGATTATACAATTTTTTTATACCCGGCTTTCTCATGATGATCAAGTATTAGTCGATTCTTGTGCTACTGGTTCCTTTATGAAGAGGACTGTTGAATTCAAATGGGATCTTCTGGAAAGAATTAAATGCAACTCTGAAGATTGGGAACTCGACGAAGGTAAACAGTCACGTATGAAACCTAATTTTGATTGTGGTAAATCCTCAATGGAAACTAATGCTTTCCATGAGTTTGGCAATAAATATGGTCTTGACTCTAAGATACTAGCTACTTTCTATGAATCATTTGCTACTCATGTTGGTCCTCCCAAGGATAAGTGGTTTAAATATCATCCTCCCGTTGAAAAACCATTAGAGGAACCTGTTAAAATTAAGAAGAAAGAAGTAGTTTTTATCCATGTTGATCCAGTTGTTCCTACTGCTTACATTAAGAAACCTCCTTTTTCTGTTAGCATTAGGGAACATGTTAAAGCTACAACTGTGGTTAACAAAAGTCATGTTAGGACACCTAAACCCTCTAAACAAATAAATGATCAGCCTAATGTTAATATGGTTAAAGATATCCTAGTTGATAATATTGATGGTCAGGTTATTTACTTCTGTGATGAAGCTGCTAGAATTGCAAATCTGTTAGAAACGAGCAAGATGAGCTCGATAGTAACAAACAAGTTATAGGCATGCCTGTTGTTTCAGTTAAAATTGGAGATCATTGTTATCATGGCTTGTGTGACATTGGTGCTAGTGTTAGTTCTATACCTTTTGTTGGAAATATGCCCTAGAGGCAATAATAAATTAGTTATTATTATATTTCCTTGTTCATCATAATCGTTTATTATCCATGTTATAATTGCATTGATTGGAAACTAAATACATGTGTGGGTATATAGACAACACTTTGTCCCTAGTATGCCTCTACTAGACTAGCTTGTTGATCAAACATGTCTAAGATTTCCTAGCCATGAACATGAGATGTTATTTGATAATGGGATCACATGATCAGGAAAATGATGTGATGGACAAGACCCAAACTATAAACGTAGCATATGATCGTGTCAGTTTATTGCTACAGTTTTCTACATGTCAAGTATCTGTTCCTATGACCATGAGATCATGCAACTCACTGATACCAGAGGAGTACCTTGTGTGTATCAAACGTCGCAATGTAACTGGGTGACTATAAAGGTGCTCTACGAGTATCTCCGAGGGTGTCTATTGGGTTGGCATAGATCAAGACTAGGATTTGTTACTCCGTGTGATGGAGAGGTATATTGGGGCCCACTCGGTAATACAACATCACAACAAGACTTGCAAGCAAATTGACTAATGTGTTAGCCCCAGGATCTTTTATTATGGAACGAGTAAAGAGACTTGCCGGTAACGAGATTGAACTAGGTATAGAGATATCGATGATCGAATCTCGGGCAAGTAACATACCGAAGAACAAAGGGAACATTATACGGGATTAACTGAATCCTTGACATAGAGGTTCAACCGATAAACATCTTTGTAGAATATGTAGGAACCAATATGGGCATCCAAGTCCCGCTATTGGTTATTGACCATAGAGGTGTCTCGGTCATGTCTGCATAGTTCTTGAACCCACAGGGTCTACACACTTAACGTTTGGTGACGATATAAGTATAGTTGAGTTATTATGTTGGTGACCGAAAGTTGTTCGGTGTCCCGGATGAGATCCCGAACATGACGAGGAGCTCCAGAATAGTCTGGAGGTAAAGATTGATATATGGGATACCAGTGTTTTGTCTCCGGAAGAGTTCCGGAATTCACCGGAATAGTTTCGGATGTTTCCCAAAATGTTCAGGGTACAAGAACACTTTATTTGGGCCAAGGGGTAAAGCCCATGAGGCTTTAGGAAGGTGTAAAAGGTGTTTTGCAAAGGCCAGGGGCCAGACGCCAGGGACCCTGGCGTCTGGGGCCAGACGCTGAGGACCTTGGCGTCTGGTCCTAGAGTCCGAGGAGGACTCTTGCCTTGCGGGCAAACCGACCTTGAGGAGGGTTTTCTCCAAGTTTCGACCCCAGGGCTCAGCATATAAATAAAGGGGTAGGGCTAGCACCGGGAACACATCAAGAAACCCTAAGCCATGTGCCAACAACCCCGTCCCTCTAGTTTATCCTCCGTCATAGTTTTTGTAGTGCTTGACGAAGCCTTGCGGAGATTTTTCTTCACCAACACCGTCACCACGTTGTCGTGCTGCCAGAACTCATCTACTACTTTGCTCCTCTTGCTGGATCAAGAAGGCGAGGACGTCATCAAGTTGTACGTGTGTTGAACGCGGAGGTGTCGTCCGTTTGGCGCTAGATCGAAAGGACCATGATCAAGATCGCGAGATGGATCGTGATAGGATCGTGGGACGGGTCGTGATTAGATCGTGAGATGGATCATGATGGGATTGCAGGACGCTTGGCGATTTGGATCGCGAAGACGTTTGACTACATCAACTGCATTTCTTAACGCTTCCGCTTAGCGATCTACAAGGGTATGTAGATCCACTGTCCCTCTCGTAGATGCTCATCACCATGGATAGATCTTGCATGTGGGTAGGAATTTTTTTGTTTCCCATGCAACATTCCCCAACACCTTTTACATGATATCAAGAGATTATGCATGACATAGTACCCTCTGAAATTGAAGATATTGATGTCACTATTAAACTTGCAAACAGACATACTATTACACCACTTGGGATTGTTAGAGATGTTGAGGTCTTGTGTGGAAAAGTCAAGTACCCAACAGATTTCTTAGTACTTGGTTCGGAACGAGATAACATATTTGGTAGAACTTTCTTGAAAACTGTTAATGCTAAAATTAATTGTGCTACTGAGAAGGTCAAAGTAAGCTTTGGTGATGTGTCTCGTGAATTAATTTCTCTAAGTTTAGTAGACAACCACATGAAAAAGAATTGCCTAATGAGGATGAAATAATTGGTCTTGCTTCTATTGTTTTACCTCCTACAGATCCGTTAGAAAAATATTTGCTAGACCACAAAAATGATATGCATATGAATGAAAGAAATGGAATAGATAATATATTTCTTGGACAAACACCTATTATTAAACACAACTAACCAGTTGATATTTTAGGGATCCTCCTCCACCCAAGGGAGATCCCGTGTTTGAGCTAAAGACATTGTCTGATACTCTGAAATATGCTTATCTTGATGAAAAGAATATATATCTTGTTATTATCAGTGCTAATCTTTCAGAGCATGAAGAAAAGAGATTACTTAAAACTCTAAAGAAGCACACGGCTGCTATTGGATATACTATATATTGATCATCTTAAGGGCATAAGCCCCACTCTATGTCAGCACAAGATTAATATGGAACCGTATGCTAAACCTGTTGTTGATCATCAACACTGTCTAAATCCTAAGATGAAGGAACTGGTAAGAACTGAGATACTAAAGCTTCTGGAAGCAGGTATAATTTATCCTATTGCTCATAGTAGATGGGTAAGTCTTGTTCATTGTGTTCCTAAGAAAGGAGGTATAACTATAGTTCCTAATGATAAAGCATTAGCACATGGTGAACACATGAACTCCTCAAACTACGGTCATCACCGCGAAGTATCCCAAATATTGTCACTATGGGGTTGACAGATCATAACACGTAATAGGTGCATATGACTAGGCAGGATCGGATCAAGAACATAGATATAATGATGATAACATAAACGGTTTAGATCTGAAATCATGGCACTCTGGCCCTAGTGGCAAGCATAAGCATGTCAAAGTCATAGCAACATCAATCTTAGAACATAGTGGATACTTGGGATCAAGCCCTAACAAAACTAACTCGATTACATGATGAATATCATCCAACTCCTCACCGACCAGCAATCCTATGAAGGAATTACTCACTCCCGGTGGGGAGCGTCATGGAATTGGCGATGGAGAAAGGTTGGCGATGACGAAGATCGAAGATTCCCCTCTCCGGAGCCCCAAACGGACTCCAGATCTGGCTTCCCAATGAAGAATAGGAGGTGGCGGCATCTCCGTTTCGTGAAACGTGATAATTCTTTCTCTCTTATTTTTCTCTCCAAATTTAGGAACTTATACTGGCGGAGGTAGGGCAAGTGGGGCATCGAGGTGAGCCCAACCCACCAGGGTGCGACTAGGGGTGCCTGGCGCGCCCTGGTGTATTGTGCCCAGCCTCGGCCCCCTCTCCGATGGTTTCTGGCTCCGGTATTTTTTATATTTTCCAAAATAAATATCCAAAAAGTTTCATTCTGTTCCGAGAACTTTTATTTCTACACAAAAACAACACCATGGTAGTTCTTCTGAAAACAACGTCAGTCCGGGTTAGTTCCATTCAAATCATGCAAATTAGAGTCCAAAACAAGGGCAAAAGAGTGAGGAAAAGTATATACGTTGGAGACAAATCAAAGTGCCACTTTATGGTGAATGAAGGTATAGTACTTGGGCACAAAAAATTTGAACGAGGCATTGAGGTGGACAAAGCCAAAGTTGATGCAATAGAGAAAATATCCTGCGCAAAAGATATCGAAGGTATAAAAAGTTTCCTTGGTCATGCTGGTTTCTATAGGCGTTTCATTAAAGATTTCTAGGCCACTAACTAATCTTCTTCAAAAAGATATTCCCTTTGTTTTTTATGATGATTGTGTAGAAGGCTTTGAAATACTTAAGAAACCCTTGATTTCTGCACCTATTGTCCAAACACCTGATTGGAACTTACCATTTGAAATTATATGTGATGCTAGTGATTATGTTGTTGGTGTAGTTCTAGGGCAAATACTAAAAAAGAAATTGAATTTTATTCATTATGCTAGTAAGACCCTAGACACTGCTCAAAGAAATTATGCTACTACTGAGAAGAAATTTTTAGTAGTTGTTTTTTGCATGTGATAAGTTTAGACTTTACATAGTTGATTCCAAAGTAACTATTCACAATGATCATGCTGCTATTAAATACCTTATGGAAAATAACCCTCTTAGCAAGGAAGATACTGACCGACCCCTGTCGCTTCATGGGCGGTCTAGGCACATAAAATAGATGTTCATTTGAATTTTTAGAGGTGGCACATCAAAATTTTCTTTTGAACGGCAGGGTAATACCGCATATTGGTCGATATGGTGGACTCATCTGGCATAACTTGGTTTAAGGGTTTTGATGCACATGTAGTATCCCCGCTTAGTACAGGCGAAGGCTAGCAATTAGATTGAGAATCGGCCATCTAGAGAGCAAAGACGGTCATGAACGTGCATTACATATAATTAACATTGAGTACTAGCATGAGTAGGATATGGACACCATGAACATAAATATCATAAACGCTATGTTGGTTTTGATTCAACTACATGCGTGAAAATGTGCCAAGTCAAGTCACTTGAAACATTAAGAGGAGGATACCATATCATCATACCGCATCACAACTATTTTTATGCATGTTGATACCCAAGGTAAATCATTATCCACTCCTAGCTACTTAAGCATGGCATGAACAACTATAATATCTAATGGTGATTGCAAACATGTTTGATCAAAATGAGCTGAATCAAGGGATACTAGGTTAAACATATTTACAGAAACAAAAACAAGTTGACTTCATACCCGCTTTTCTCTGCCACAGTCAATTCATCAAATGTCATCATCATTGCCTTTCACTTGCACGACCGACCGATAAGAAGATAATAATAGTGAAAGAGTGTTGTGGACTAAGCTAGAATCTGCAAACATTTTATTTAAGAGGAGAAGACAAAGTAACATGGGCTCTTTGTTAGATAAACAATAATGTAGATGAGAGCCACTCAACAATTTCATCATGGTCTTCTCCTCGGTATGACTCAAGTAAAGAGAAAATAATTTTAGAGAAACACACAGAAATAGTTTTGGAGTTTTTGTTTTTTCATGAAGCAAGCAATTTAAAGAAAACAAAAATGAGAAAAACTATTTACACGATAAAGCTCCCAATAAGTAAAATAAGAAGCGAGAAATCTTTTTGGGTTTTCTTATGATGCTACAATTAAACTAAGCTAGAAATAAAAGCTAAAAACAAGTAGGAAATATTTTTGGGTTTTCTCAAAGTTTTTCAAACACGGAATAAGAAAGCAAGAAAACAAATCAAGCATGGATAATACAATGAAAAAGTGTGAACACCGACAACTGTAATGAAATGTGTGAACATGAATGTAATGTCGGTGAAAATACGTACTCCCCCAAGCTTAGGCTTTTGTCCTAGCTTAGTAATCACCATCCGTGGGAATAATAATTTGGGTGATGGCTCATCGAAAACCTTGGAACAGACTCCGTAGCCCTCTTGGTAGCTTCAACCACCGCATTGTACTCATAGGCTTCACTTTCAAGAACATAATATCTTCCCCTAGTTTGAAAATCAAAAAGAGAAGGAGCAGGCAAAGAAACATGCACAACAAGTTTCTTATAAAATTTCAAGTTATAGGTATAGTTGGTGGTTGTGCCCATGAGGAACTTATGATGCTTCATAGCATCAAAGCCTAAATACTAAGTGGGTAGGATGGGGTCATTAGGCCATGGTGAAACATTTAATATCTCAACTAAATGAGAAGCATAGATTCCTCCATAAAAATTACCATTAGCAACATTAAGCTGCAACCTTCGTGCAACAATTGCACCAAGATTATAATTCCTAGTTATGGCAATTTGTAGGAGACTCAAATCATGAGCGCACATTGTACTAAAATCTTGTTTGCCTACAACACATTTACCGTTAAAAATCACAAAATATTGTAGTGATGGGAAATGGATACTGTTAATTCTCCCTTGCACAACCCCTCTATCTTCGCCAAAGCAAAGATTAACCAAAAATGACTCGTACTCGGTTTTTGTGGGTTCATCGAGAGAATCTTCAAATGGAAGTTTGCATGCATCGCTAAACATTTCTAAAGGCATGGTAAAGGAGTGATCATACAGGTTAAATGAAACTCTAGACTCATGAGGAAAATATTTAAATTTCTTTGTGAAGGTTTTCGTAAGCTCGAGGTGTTGGGGACACTTATCTATGACGAAGGAAGCAAGCCATGTGTTGTGAATAAATTGCTAAAACTCCACCTTAATACATGCACCTTCCATGAACTCGTCGCATGTCCACAAGCATGATTTGGTAGCATCATCTCACATCGAGATTTCGCTAGGTTCTACATAAGACAGTCAAACTGAGCTTCCACTTGACGAGGCTCCCGAGGATCTCCTCCTCGAAGAACTCCTAAAGAATTGCATTTTTATTCCTATAAAATTACTGGAAAAAATTAGTCCACAAAAATTTTGTCAACAAAACTTTGTAAGATTGTTAGAAACTACTACCAAGCATGCATAGACGCTATATTGAGCATTCAAACTACCTAGAACTCTAAGAATTCAACATGCAAGCTCATCTACAACAGCACCAAGAGTAGCTAATTACTCTAAAAATAACCCATTAAAACAAAACCTAATTGGAGCAATGGAGGAGTCACATACCAAGAAGCAATCCCTCCAAATAGTTTCGGAAACGGAGCTTCGAGCAAAGAGATCTAAATATGTGGGTTTGAGAGAAAGAACACGAAAATGGTGGATGTGGTGATTTTTTGCTAGAGCTAGGTGACAATGTGGGATAAAGAGATAAGTGAGGGGCCACAACCCACCAGGGCACGGTCTGGGGGTGCTAGTGCACCCTCGTGTCTTGTGGACACGAGGGGGACCCCCCTCAGGTATTATTTGCACGAGAAATTCTTAAATATTTGGAAAAATCGTGTTAAATTTTCAGGGCATTCTGAGAATTTTTATTTTTGGGTCATTTTTTATTGTACGGAGAAAACAGAAAACAGGATAAACATGGCATTTTATTTTATTCTACTAACTAAAACAGAGAATAAAAGGTGGACATGGAGAGTTGTGTCTACTAAATTCATCAACTTCATACCTCTCGAAAACCATTCATTAATAAGGTTGATCAAGTCTTATTAACAACCAGTTCCGATTAGCATGAAACCGAAGAACTTTCATAAAACACTAGGTTACTTCAATGGGGATAGGCATATCCCCAACCATAATTATATCATATTTCTTATTTATAGTAGTTAGAGGTAATTGAAACCTTCCAATAGTGAGTGTCGGGGATTTTTCAATAACATTAACACCATTCACTTGGAATTGCTTCTTCGGAAAGTGCACAGTATGCTCATTACCATTGATATGAAAGTGACTTTGCTTTTATTGCAATCAATAACAGCCCTTGCAGTATTCAGAAAGGGTCTACCAAGGATAATCAACATGTTGTCGTCCTCGGACATCTCAATAATAACAAAGTATGTTAAGATAGTAACATTTGCAACAACAACAGGCACATCCTCACAAATACCAATAGGTATGGCCATTGAGTTATCAGCCATTTGCAATGATAGCTCAGTAGGTGTGAGTTTATTCAAATCAAGTCTTTTATATAAGGAGAAAGGCATAAAACTAACGCCGGCTCCCAAATTACACAGAGCAGTTTTGACATAGTTTCTCTTAATGGAGCAAGGTATAGTTGGTGTTCCTGGATCTCCAAGTTTTTTAGGTACTCCATCCTTAAAGGAATAATTAGCAAGCATGGTGGAGATTTCAGCTTTCGGTATCTTTCTTTTATTGGTGATGATGTCTTTCATATACTTAGCATAATGGGACATCTTCAAAATATCAATTAAGCGGGTACGCAAAAAGACTAGCATAATCATTTCAGCAAAGCGCTCAAATTATTCATCATCTTTATTATTAGATGGCTTAGGTGGGAATGGCATGGGTTTCTGAACCCATGGCTCTCTTTCTTTACCATGTTTCCTAGCCACAAAGTCTTTTTTATCATAACGTTTATTTTTAGGTTGTGGGTTATCAAGATCAGGAGCAGGCTCTATTTCAACATTATTATCCAGTTCTACATCATTACTAGGTTGAGCATCATCATTATCTTTTTCATTATCACTAGGTGAATGTTCATTATCAGACTGAGTTTCAGCATCAGAAATAGAGACATCATTACTATGAGGAGGTTTTTGTGTATCAAGTTCACTAGAGGTATGCAAAGTCCTATCATTTTTCTTTTTATTTTTCTTCTTAGAAGGACTAGGTGCATCACTATCAATTTTCTGGGAATCTTGTTCAATTCTTTTAGGATGAACCTTGGGATAGAGTGGTTCTTGGGTCATCCTACCTCCTCTAGTTACTACTCTAGCAGCAAAATCATGCATATAATTATTAAATTCATCAAGCAATTATTTTTTAGACTTAGCAACTTGTTCTAATTGAGTTTGAACCATGGAGGCATGCTTTCCTAGACCACTAACATCATTACTGATTCTAAATAGCAAGTCACTCAAGCAAGCAATCATATCAGCATTGTATTTCAATTGTTTCAAAACATGGGCATTGGAATGATCTTGCTTTATAACATAGTTGTCAAACTCATATAATCAGTGACTAGGATGTTTATTGTAAGGTATATCACCTTCATCAAACTTTAATAAAGAATTTACCTCTACCACCTGTGGAGGTGGTGGTGTGTCAAGGCCATATATTTCTTTAATACCTTTTTCCTTCATAGATTTCTTTGCCTCTTGCATATCTTCAGGACTAAGAAATAAGATACCTCTGTTCTTCGGAGTGGGTTTAGGTGATGGTTCAGGAAGAGTCCAATCATCATAGTTCTTCAATATGTTATTCAATAATTCATCAACTTGTTCAACAGTTCGTTCCCTGAAAACAAAAACAGCACAACTATCCAGGAAGTCCCTAGAAGCATCGATTAGTCCATTATAAAAGATATCAAGTATTTAACTTTTCTTGAGAGGATGATCAGACAAAGCATTAAGAAATTGGAGAAGCCTCCCCCAAGCTTGTAGGAGACTCTCTTCTTCAATTTGCACAAAGTTAAAATTTTCATGTAAGGCAGCTTGTTTCTTGTGATCAGGAAAATATTTTTCAGAGAAGTGGTAGATCATATCCTAGGGACTACGCACATAACAAGGAGCAAGAGTATTGTACCATGTCTTAGCATCACCCTTTAATGAGAATGTAAATAACTTAAGGATATGATAGTAGAGAATCTTCTCATCATGAGCAAAGAGGGTGGCTATATCATTCATTTTAGTAAGGTGTGCTACCACAATTTCAGTTTCATAGTCATGGAAAGGATCAGATTCAACCAAAGTAATTAACTTTGGGTCGACAGAGAATTCATAATCCTTATCGGTAACATAGATAGATGAAGTAGCAAACTTAGGATCACATTTCATTCTAGCATTCAAAGTCTTTTCCTTATACTTGCGTAGTAGTTTCTTAACATGATCTCTATCCTTACAAGCAATAATCTCTCTAGCTATTTCTCCATCCAAAGCATATCCTTCAGGTATCTTAGGCATTTCAAATCTAGGAGAGCTAGGCCTATTAGATGTTTCATAATCATCAATTTCAAATTTCTCATTAGTTTCAGCAGTTTCAATAATTTCATTCTCTCTAGCTCTAGCAATTTATTCATCAAGAAATTCACCTAGTGGCACAGTATCATCAAGCATGGTACTAGTATCATCGTAAGCATCATTCATAGCAGAAGTAGAATCATCAATATCAGGATTAATAGCATGTGGTGGTGTTGCAAACTTAATCATAACAGAAGGTGAATCAAGTGTAGAGCTAGATGGCAGTTCCTTACCCCCCCCCTCCTCGTAGTAGAGGGAAAAATCTTGGTCTTAGTATCCTTCAGATGCTTCATAGTGATAAATTGATATAAATCCCAAGTGACTCAACAAATATTGCTATGATCCCCGGCAACGGCGCCGGAAAAAGGTCTTGATAACCCACAAGTATAAGGAATCGCAATAGTTTTCGTGGGTAGAGTATTCAAACCAAATTTATAGATTCGACACAAGGGGAGACAAAGAATACTTGAGATTATTAGCAGTTGAATTATCAATTCAACCACACCTGGAGATAAATATCTGTAGCAAAGTGATCAGTAGCACAGTAATATGATAGGTTTGATAATAGTAGCAATAGTAACAGTAGCGGTAACAGTAGTAGCAATGGTTTTGTAGCAGTTGGAACAACAGCAACAATAGTATCAACTTAGCAAGAACGATAAACAGAAAGGTCGTAGGCACTGGATCGGTAACTCGTTGGATGATATTCATCATATGACCGTCATAATGTAGGGCGATACATAACTAGCTCCAGTTCATCAATGTAATGTAGGCAGGTATTCCGTAAATAGTCATACATACTTATGGAAAAGAACTTGCATGACATCTTTTATCCTACCCTCCCGTGGCAGCGAGGTCCATAAGGAAACTAAGGAATATTAAGGCCTCCTTTTAATAGAGAACCAAAACAAAGCATTAACACATGGTGACTACATGAACTCCTCAAACTACGGTCATCACCGCGAAGTATCCCAAATATTGTCACTATGGGGTTGACGGATCATAACACGTAATAGGTGCATATGACTAGGCAAGATCGGATCAAGAACATAGATATAATGAAGATAACATAAACGGTTCAGAGCTGAAATCATGGCACTCTAGAAGCATTAATCATGGTAAAGTCATGGCAACATCATGGATACTAGGGATCAAGACCTAACAAAACTAAATCCATTACATGATGAATCTCATCGAACTCCTCACCGACCAGCAAGCCTGCGAAGGAATTACTCACTCCCGGTGGGGAGCATCATGGAATTGGCGATGGAGAAAGGTTGGTGATGACGAAGATCGAAGATTCCCCTCTCTGGAGCCCCAAACGAACTCCGGATCTGGCCTCCCGATGAAGAACGCGGCTCCGTCTCGTGAAAAGCGATAATTCTTTCTCTCTTGTGTTTTCTCCAAATTTAGGAATTTATAGTGGTGGAGGTAGGACAAGTGGTGCCCCGAGGTGAGCACAACCCACCAGGGCACGGCCAAGGGTGCCTGGCGCCCTGGTGTATTGTGCCCAGCCTAGCCCCCCTCTCCGGTGGTTTTTGGCTCCAATACTTTTTATATTTTCCAAAATAAATCTCCAAAAAGTTTCTTTCCATTCCAAGAACTTTTATTTCTGTACAAAAACAACACCATGGTAGTTCTGCTGAAACAGCATCGGTCCGGGTTAGTTCCATTCAAATCATGCAAATTAGAGTCCAAAACAAGGGAAAAGAGTGAGGAAAAGTATATACGTTGGAGACGAATCAAAGTGCCACTTTATGGTGAATGAAGGTATAGTACTTGGGCACAAAAAATTTGAACGAGGCATTGAGGTGGACAAAGCCAAAGTTGATGCAATAGAGAAAATGTCCTGCCCAAAAGATATCGAAGGTATAAAAAGTTTCCTTGGTCATGCTGGTTTCTATAGGCGTTTTATTAAATATTTCTAGGACACTAACTAATCTTCTTCAAAAAGATATTCCCTTTGTTTTTTATGATGATTGTGTAGAAGCCTTTGAAATACTTAGGAAAGCCTTGATTTCTGCACCTATTGTCTAACCACCTGATTGGAACTTACCATTTGAAATTATGTGTGATGCTAGTGATTATGTTGTTGGTGTTGTTCTAGGGCAAAGCGTAGGAAAGAAACTGAATGTTATTCATTATGCTAGTAAGACCCTAGACACTTCTCAAAGAAATTATGCTACTACTGAGAAGAAATTTTTAGAAGTTGTTTTTGCATGTGATAAGTTTAGACCTTGCATCGTTGATTCCAAAGTTAATATTCACACTGATCATGCTGCTATTAAATACCTTATGGAAAAGAAAGATGCTAAACCTAGACTTATTAGGTGGGTGATTTTACTTGAAGAATTTGACTTGCATGTCGTTTATAGGAAGGGAGCTTAAACCCCTGTAGCAGATAACTTGTCTAAGATGGAAAATGTTCTTGATGACCCACTGCATATTGATGATAATATTCCTGATGAGCAACTTGCTGTTATAAGTACTTCATGTAGTACTCCTTGGTATGTGGATTATGCTAATTACATTGTTGCTAAATATATTCCGCCTAGCTTCACCTATCAACAAAAGAAGAAAATCTTTTATGATTTATGACATTACTTTTGGGACAACCCACATCTTTATAAAGAAGGAGTAGATGGTGTTGTTAGACTTTGTGTACCTGAGCATGAATAGGGACAAATTCTAAGGAAGTGTCACTCCGAGACCTACGGGGGACACCATGCTGGTGATAGAACTGCACAGAAGGTATTACAATCCGGTTTCTATTGATGCTCGTAAGTATGTCCTTTCTTGTGATGAATGTCAAAGAATTGGTAACATTCGTAGACGTCAGGAAGTGCCCATGAATTATTCACTTGCTATGGAACCATTTGATGTTTGGGGCTTTGATTATATGGGTGGTTTTCCTTCCTCTAATGGGTTTACTCATATTCTAGTTGATGTTGATTACATTACTAAGTGGGTATAAGCTATTCCAACTATTGACGCTGATCATAACACCTCTATTAAAATTCTTAAAGACATCATTTTCCCGAGGTTTGGAGTCCCTAGATATTTAATGACTAATGGTGGTTCAAATTTTATTCGTGGTGCTTTCCGTAGACTTCTAGCTAAATATGATGTTAACCACATAATTGCATCACCTTATCATCCTCAGTCTAGTGGCCAAGTTGAATTGAGAAACGGAGAAATAAATTAGTTTTGCAAAAGATTGTTAATAGATCTAGAAAGAATTGGTCTAAGAAACAAGATGATGCTTTATGGGCTTATAGAACTGCTTATAAAAATCCCATGGGAATATCTCCCTATAAAATGGGGTGTAGAAAAGCTAGTAATTTGCCTCTTGAGTTAGAACATAAAGCTTATTGGGCAATTAAAGAACTTAATTACGACTTTAAACTTGTCAGCGAAAATAGGTTATTTGATATTATCTCATTAGATGAATGGAGGACGCAAGCCTATGAAAATGCCAAGTTATTTAAAGAAAAAGTTAAAAGATGGCATGACAAGAGGATTCAAAAACGAGAATTCAGTGTAGGAGACCTAGTTCTTTTGTACAATTCTCGTTTCAGATTGTTTGTAGGTAAGGTCCTCTCCAAATGGGAAGGCCCGTATGTTGTCGAGGAGGTCTATCGCTCTGGTGCTATATGGATTAATAACTTCGAAGGCAAACATCTAAGAGTAGTAAATGCGCAAAGACTTAAGCATTACATTGTAGGTACACCCATCAATGTTCAAACTTATATCATTCAAGTGATAACACCAGAAGAGCACATAAGAGAGACCTTCCGGAACACTCCGGAAACCTGAAAAAGGAGTAGGTGCGTGATACGGTAAGTAAACCGACTCCAAAAATTCCAAAAAATATATATGTTCTATTGGTTTTGCTTTTTTAGAAAAAATCCAAAAATAAAAGGGGTTAGGGGGTCTCACGAGGGAGGCACAAGCCAACATGGTGCGCCCACCCACCCCTGGGTGTGCCCTGATGGCTTGTGGGGTCCTCGTGTGCCTCCCGGACTCCGTTTTCTTTCCGAGCACGTATTCTGACCTAGAAAAAAATAATTATATATCCCCCCGTATGTTTTGACCACCGCATTGCAAGTTTCTCCTCTATTCTTGTTTCGGGTAGTTTTTCTAACAGATTTAGATCGCCATGACGTCTTCAAGCTCCTCCAAGGACAAGTTCTTCGAGAAGTCATCAACCCCTACCCGTAGGAGGTTATAAAGCACCCTAAAGCCATTGATATGTGTGAGGGCGTGCTCCACATCCGGGATGTTCAAGGCCCCAAGAAGGAGGGAAGCGAGAAGGCCAGGCTTGCAGTAGTGGAGCAGGAGACCTTGAAGTTCCAAGGGATGGTTGAATGTGGTCTGAGTGCGAATCACTCTATGATCATGGACTTCATCCAGGAAAACAATACGGATACAAGGAACGTGGGAGAGGCTCTCTTCAAGCTTCAAGAGAGGATTGAGCATCTCCAAGCTCAAATCTATGACCTACAAAACTAAAACTATGAGTATGAATCCAGGTCTAAAATGATGAGCATTGATGCCGATTTCAGGATTCCAGAAACGAGATCTTTTTTCTATGATGAGAGCCCGTGTCTTGGAATATGGTGGACAAGCCTACTACATCATCACCGCCATCACCCAAGAGGGGCCTTGAGTACATGGGTATGGGCACCACCCTTAGCTTGTTCCAAGCTTGGGGGAGGTGCCCTGGTATCGTATCACCATCACTTTTACCATTACTTTCTACCTTAGTTTGATCCTTATCTATTTTGTAATTTTGGAGAAGTAAAATTTCAGATTTCCTTTGCTTAGAATGTTTGCTTTGAGATCTATCTATCCTTGTAATCGAGTGTGGGAGTTATATAGTAAAGGTTAGTTGAGTTTTGTGTGCTTTACTTTCATGCACCCATCATCATAGCATGGCAATGAAAGAAATAGAAAAGATCATATGTTTATCTCATGAGAAGTAATGAATTCACATAGAAAAGGTATAAGTGATAATATGTGTTGAGAACTAACAAACATAGCATTAATAATTGATAAATCTATGCAAGATCGTGATAGAGAATAGGAGATTCACATATGAATACACTATCTTGGACACCTTTTATGATTGTGAGCCCTCATCAAATATTATATAATGATCGAGTGTTGATGTTGGACATAGAATACAACATAATGATCATGGTTGGTTACATTTGCATAGAAGTTATATTGGCATGGATCCTTTAACATGTGGTGCTTGCTTTAGATCTTTTTGCTAGCCGAAGAATTTCTGCACCAAGTAGAGATACTACTTGTGCATCAAATATTCCCTTGAGCCCAGTTTCTTTCCATGAGAGTCCACCATACCTACTTATGGATTTAATAAGATATTTCAAGTAAGTTTTCATCGGTGCACAAAGCAATAAAATTTGCTTCTAAATATGTACGATCTTTTATTGTAAGGGAAAATAAGCTTTCTACGATCTTGTGATAGCGAAGAAATAAAAGCGACAGAGTGCATAATAAAGTTCACTACCACAAGGGGCAATACAAAGTGACGTTCCTTTGCATTAAGAGTTTGCACATTAAAAACAATCAAAAGCGCATGACAACCTCTGCTTCCCTCTGCGAAGGGCATAGCTTTTATCTTCTTACGGAATTTATTTTCGTGCAAGAGTCAATAATACTTACCCTTGCTCCTACCTATTAGCTCTTTAGTCGGCAATCATTATGTGTTGAGGAAAGATCCAGGAAAGTATATCCAGTTGAATGTTGGTCATCATGACTTATTATTGTTGACATTATCCTTGAGGTAAATAAGTTGGGTGGCAAAGATAATGAAGCCCCCATCTTCCTATGTGTCTGACGGAAACATTAGCTCCAAAAATATGCAATGTGTGTCAGCAATCATAGAAAGCTAAATGATAGTTGAGTATGTGAACTTGCTACAAATAAAAGCTCTTACATAGACTCTTCTATTGAATATGATGGATTATGATTATCTCATTGAATAATGGCACTATTTGTTGGTTGTCACTAAAGTTTATGCTTCATACTACCTCAACTGTGAATAGATTGATACTAATTTATGAGAAGCTATATGATGGAAAACTTTCTACTATGCTAATATCCATGATGCTCTCATGTCTGTATTTTGTTTTTTCTTGACTTCTCTCTCTCAAATCATGTGGTCATTATTTTCGAGCTCGGCTTTCGCTTGAGGACAAGTGAGGTCTAAGCTTGGGGGAGTTGATATGTCCATTTTGCATCATGATTTCTTAATGATATTTATGTTATTCTTGACCATTATTCCCTATTATCATACAACCCTTATGCCTTTTCTCTCTGAATATGCAAGGTACATCACACAGAGGGAAATATCTAGAAACTGGTATTCTGAACCGGGAAACAAAGAAAAAGGTAGAAAAAATCACCAGACTTCAAATGACCTGAAACTTCATGGAGAGTTTTTATGTAATATTCAAGAATTATTGGGCCAAAAATATACCAGAGGGGGCCACCTGCTAGCCACAAGCCAACAGGGCGCACCCACCCCCCTATGCGTGCCTTGATGGCTTGTGGGGGCCCAGTAGGTCTCCCGACCACACTCTTCTCCTATATGGTGTGCTTTACCCTAGAATAAATCATAAGCAATCCTTCGGGATGAAGCACTACCATCTTGAGGCGAAAACCTGGGCAGAGGCCCTTCTACACTCTAGCAGGCTGATTCTACCGGGGAAACTCCTCTCCGGGAGGGGAAAATTGAAGCCATCATCATCACCAAGGCCTCCTCCTTCGTGGGAGGAACAACATTCATCAACATCTTCACCAGCACCATCTCATATCCAACCCTAGTTCATCTCTTGTATTCATTCTTTGTCCTAAAACTTTAGATTGGTAGTTGTGGGTTAATAGTAGTGTTGATTACATCTCGTAGTTGATGCTTGTTGGTTTACTTGGTGAAAGTTATTATGTTCATATCCTTAATCTGCATTATTATACCTCTGATCTTGAAAATGCTGATGAGGTGTGAGTAGTTACTATTGTTCCCGATGACATGGTAGGAGTCTTGTTATTACTAATCATGCGAAGTTGGTATTCGTTCCAAATTTTGATGATATGTATGTTGTTACTTCTCTTAGTGGTGTCATGTGTACATAGACTACATGACACATCACCATGTTATCGGCCAAAGGGAAGTCATTGTAGAGTAACAAGTAGATGATGGGTTGCTAGAGTGACAGAAGCTTAAACCCCGGTTTATGTGTTGCTTCATAAGGGGCTGATTTGGATCCACACGTTTCATGCTATGGTTAGATTTATCTTAATTCATATTTCATAGTTGCAGATGCTTGTGAGAGGGGGTAATCATAAGTAGGTTGTTTTTCCAAGTAAGAACAACACCTTAGCACCGGTCCACCCACATATCAAATTATCAAAGTAGCGCGGATCAACTTAACATGATGAACATGACTAGGCAGAAATTTCCATGTGTCCTTGGGAGCGCTTGCTTAATATAAGAGAACCTTCAGGCCTGTCCTTTGCTATAAAAATGATTGGGCTACCTTGCTGCACCTTTTTACTATTGTCACTTGTCACTTGTTACAAATTATCTTGCTTCAAAACTATCTATCACTGTTACTCACAACACTTGCAGAGAATACCTTGCTAAAAATTGCTTATCATTTCCTTCTACTCCTCGTTGGGTTCGACACTCTTACTTATCGAAAGGACTACGATTGATCCCCTATACTTGTGGGTCATCAAATGCAAAGTTGACAGAGCAACTTGAGAAAGGCCTTGTCACTTTCATTCAAGGTGAGAAGAACCTCAATGACCTTTTGAGAAATCAAAAGGAAGTTGTGGCTAAGGAGGGGCTTGGGTTTGCACCCAAGCTAAAGAATAAGAAAACCAAGAAGAAATATAAAACTAAGCAAGCTCTCCCTCTCAAAATTACTTTCACCGATGAGGGAGAGGGTGCTCCTAAGGAGGAGAAGAAAAAGGTGGTTCGTGGTGGTGCCAAGAGAGGCAAAACCACTTCAACCAATGATGCTAACAATTTTAACTCTTCTTATGTTTTATGACATGCTAGTGATGGGCATGTTTATGCCAAATTCATTGGTTTTTCTTATGAGTACATTGAGTGGTCTATTTTGGTTCCTAAGACCCTTGTTACTGACACTAAAGGACCCATTCAAGAATGGGTAACTAAATCCAAGCATTGATCTTTTGTAGGAATTTGCTTCCGGTGGAGGTTCATGACTACTTAATAGTGAAGCAACAAATCATATGACCGGAAGCAAGGAATAAGTGGTGGACATTCAAGAAAGTTCATCTATGCCCACTCATGTTCAATTTGGTGATGCTTCAGAGTCAAAGGTAGTGGGTCTGGCAAGGTGGTAATCTCTCTGGATCTAACCATTGAGAAAGTCATGCTTGTTGAGACCCTTGCATACAATTTACTTTTCGTTCATCAACTTACACTCATGGGATTCTCTACTTTATTTGATCTAAATATCGTGGCCCTGTTGTGGAGCAAAACTCTTAAAGTGACCTATGTTGGATATGTTGAGAACAGTCTCTATGTGGTCAACTTATCGGAGAGGTCCACTAAGACCGCAACATGTATAATCGCTAAAGTTGACGTGGGGTGGATTTGACATGACCATTTAGCTCACGCCAATATGAGGTCTTTGAAAAGTCTCCTCAATTGGGAGCATGTTCATGGACTGATAAATGTTAGTTTTGCTAAAGATCGTGCTTGCAGTGCTTATATCGAAGGAAAGCTACATGAGAAGGCTCATCGCCCCACAACCATTATATCTTCCAAGAGGCCCTTGGACCTCCTTCACATGGATCTCTTTGTACCTCCATATTTTCATAGTCTTGGTGGGAGGAAGTATTCCTTGGTGATTTTGGATCATTATTCAAGATTATTCCTTGGTGATTTTGGATCATTATTCAAGATACACATGGGCATATTTCTTCAAGAGGAAGACTAAGACCCAAAAAACGGTGATTGACTTTGCAAATGAAGCTCAACGTGAACATGATGCAAAGATATTGATCATTAGAAGTGAAAATGGCACCGAGTTCAAGAACTACACCTTGGATGAGTTTCTTAGTGATGATAGGATCAAGAACCAATACTCCGCAACTTATACCCCTCAACAAAATGGTGTAGAGGAGAGGAAGAACCGGACGTTAATGGACGTGATAAGGACCATGAGGGCGGAATTCAAATCTCTATACAACTTTTGGGTCAAAGCCATCAACACCTCTTGTCATGCATCTAATCATCTCTACCTCCGCAAAGGATTGAACAAGATTCCATATGAAATACTTACCGGTAACAAGCCCAACCTCAAGTACTTTTAGTTGTTCAGGTGTAAGTGTTTCATTCTCAAAAATGGTGCTAGTTTTTTTGAATACGAAACTAGATCTCAATAGGGCATATTTGTTGGCTATGCTACAAACTCTCATGCTTACCATGTCCTCAACAAATGGACTCATTGAGGAGACATTGAGTTTGATGAAAATAGCGGCTCCCAAGTGGAGCAAAGTGGTGTTTGGCATGTAGTTGATGAAATTCCTCCTCAATCCATAGGAATAATGGGTATGGGACATTTCCTACCCATTGAGGAACCCCTTGTGGTGGAAGTAGAAGGACAATGTTGTACGCAAGCGGAACCATCACCAACACTAGACCAACATGCTTCCGAAGAACAAAGTGAAGGCCCTCAACCAAGTGCATAAGATCAAGGCCAAGATCCACCTCATAATGATGGTGATTCACCTAATGATGACCAAGATTACGTTCACGATGAATATCAAGCTCAAGATGACGCTCAAGATGATAAACATGTAGCTCCTCAAATATCTCTTGAAGAGCAATTTGTAAGCACAACTTCTCCCTAGGTGGTTTTAGTAATTAATAACAACAAATATTTCAATGGACTAATGTTTCCACCAAGTGTATTACGGGAAAAGTTCAATGATGGATTAGCAAAGGATTGTGAGGACACTCCCTAGGTGCAAGGAACACCCATTGGCAACAAGATCGAAGACTATACATTTTATTTTGCGAGAAATCCCTATTGAGTCCATAGGAAAGCCAACACTATTAAAAGGGGATGAGATAAATATCATGATCTCGTTGCCCAAACGCTTATAGATTAGCCACCAAAATACTCATCCATTCTCCCACAAATATTTTGTCAAAACCTAAAAGTCCAAAATTCGGTGCAACCAACTTTCTCATCCGTCCCTACCGAGTTTTTTCCTAGATACAGGCCATGCCAAACCCTAGCTTCTTGGTGCGACCAACTTCCGGGTAACCTATTTCTAAGAATCAAAATTTCCAAGTGTTGGAAATTGGTCTTACCGAGATTCGGAAACTTCCTAGGTCACCCATATCGGTCCCACCGGTATTTATATAGCGGTCTCACCGAAACGCCAAAAGTTGCCACATTTTGCACTAGTCGGTGCAACCGAGTTTTTACATCGGTTTCACCGAGTTGGGAAATAATGTTGTAACGGTTGGATTTTTGGAGATGCTTATATATACCCCTCCACCACCTACCACTCGGAGAGGTAGCACTCAGAACACACCAACACTTGTCATATCCATTTTTCTGAGAGAGAGAGCCACCTACTCATGTGTTGAGATCAAGATCTTCCATTTCAACCATATGAATCTTGATTTCTAGCCTCCCCAAGTTGCTTTCCACCCAATCGTCCTCTTATACCAACCAAATCTATGAGATAGTGATTGAATGTTGAGGAGACTATCTTTTGAAGCACAAGAGCAAGGAGTTCATCATACTACCACCTCTACTACCGTTTGGAGAGTGGTGTCTCCTAGATTGGTTGGATGTTGCTTGGGAGCCTTCGTCTTCGTGTGTGGAGTTGAACCAAGAAGTTTCTACAGGCAAGGAGATCACCTACTTCATGAAGATCTACCCATAGTGAGGCTAGTCCTTCGTGGACGGAAGCCATGATGGAATCGACACGGTTGCTACTTTGTGGACCCTTATGGGTGGAGCTCTTCATGGACTCCCGCGAGCGTTACCCTCCATGGGTTGAAGTCTCCATCAGCATGGACGTACGATAGCACCACCTATCGGAAGCACGGGAAAAATCTTTGTGTCTACAATTGCATTTGATCTTCCTATCCCTTCTCATGTGATTTTCTTTACTTTCTGCTGCTATAATCTTAGACATGCATGTGTAGGGTGTTATTAACATGATACAATTGCTAAAACTTGCCTACAACTAAAATTGGGAAAAGGCTAGATTTTTATTTGGTAAAGTAGTCTAGTCACCCCCTCTAGACATACTTTGGATCCTAAACAATTGGAGCATGGTGCTGCAAAAATTGCTTCCAGATTTTGAACATGTTTTGAAGAACGTCATTGGAAGCCTAAGAAAAGGGGTAACTACTTGTACACAATTAACAAGCGTTTGTGAGCATCATTTGTTTGTTTCTTGTGTTGAGCCCCATACGGTCTATGAGGCACTCGAGGCCCCAGATTTGTTATAAGCCATGCATGAATAACTCAACAACTTCGAGCGCAACCAGGTGTGGAAATTGGTGCCAAGGCCAAAGGAGAATCATAAGGTCATTGGAACCAAATGGATTTTCAAGAACAAGCAGGTGCATATGGCATTGTCGTTCGCAACAAGGCGAGATTGTAGCTCAAGGCTACTCCCAAGTCGAGGGGATCGACTATGGTGAAACATTATCTCCCATTGCTCATCTCAAATCTATCCACGTGTTGCTAGCTTATGATTCTCATCATGATTTTAAATTTCAACAAATGGTTGTGAAACTTTTCTAAATGGTCCTCTAGATGAGTTGGTATATGTCAAGAAACCCCGGCGGTTTGAGGATCCCAAGTTCCCCAATCATGTATAATAACTCCATAAGGCTCTCTATGGCCTTAAACAAGCCCAACGTGCATGGTATGAGCACCTTACCGAGTTGTTGCAAGATTGTGGGTTTGAAATTGGGAAAATTGATCCCGCTCTTTTTACTAAGAAGGTTAAAGGAGGGTTGGTCATATGCCAACTATATGGTGATGATATTATATTTGGTTCTCCTATCAAAGCTTTCAATGATGAGTTTGTTGCACTAATGATCGAGAAGTTTGGGATGTATATGATGGGAGAGTTGAAGTTCTTTCCTGGATTCAAAGTCAAGCAACTTAGAGAAGGAACCTTCATCAACCAAGCTAAATATACCCAAGACATGCTCAAGAGATTCAAGCTCGATGATGTCAAGCCGTCCAAGACTCCAATGCAAACCAAGTGTCAACTTGACATCGATCCCAATGGTAAAGTGGATATATCATTCCATGATTGGATCCTTCCTTTACCTTTGTGCATATAGGCCCAATATTATGTTGCGCGTGGGAATATGTGCATGAATTCAAGCCGCGCCAAAGGAAAGTCACTTTGTTGCGGTCAAGCGAATCTTTCGATATTTCGCTCATACCCCAAACTTTAGCTTATCATACCCCAAAGGAGAAAGCTTTTAACTCATGGGATATTCGGATTCGGATTGCACAGGAGACTATGTGGAGAGTAAAGACACTTCCGGAGGGTGCCAATTTCTTGGTCGCTCTTTGGGTGAGTTGGTCTTCCTAGAGACAAAATTGCACTTCTCTCTCGTCCACTGAAGTTGGGTATGTAGCCGCCGCAAGTTGTTGTGCACAATTGCTATGGATGAAAAAAACTTTAAAGGATTACGGTGACACTTGTGACGAAGTGCCTCTTCTATATGACAATGAAAGTACTATCAAGATCTCCTACAATCCGGTGCAACACAAAAGGACAAAGCATATTGAGAATCGTCATCATTTCATCCGGGATCATATCAAGCGTGAAGGGATTGATCTTATCTATGTCAACACTCATGAGCAATTAATGGATATTTTCACGAAGCCATTGGATGAAACAAGATTTAGCGAGTCAAGGCATGAGATAAATATCATTGAGTTGAGCAGTGTGGCTTGAGGCAATGCATCTCCCACCGCGCTCATCATTCTATCTTTTTTTAGATGTAGGCATGGACATAGGGTGAGTGTTGTTCCTTTGATGAACTAACGCTCCTCTTATTATGCATAAACAAAAACAATCTTTCACATTAGGCATTTTTCATGGTACTTGTGCTTCAAATATGAGTTTTGTTCATGGAAACAAGGTTAAAATCTTCGCGGTGCCATACCAATTAATTCAAACATAGGTGGCTCCATCCACCGTCCCTCTTACCTTGAAGAGATTTGGCTCCCGTTTCGGTTGTGTTATTTAGATCACTCCAAGTTTGCTCTTCTTTTATTCGACATTTGAATTTGGAGTGATCCTTCTTGCTACTTCTCGAGCATGCGTTGGTTTCCCATGAAGAGGAACGGTTTGATGCAGCAAAGTAGATAAGTATTTCCCTCTGTTTTTGAGAACCAAGGTATCAATCCAGTAGGAGACACAAGCGAGCCACCAATAAATATACCTGCACAAGGAATCAAACTCTTGCACCCAACGCTATAAAAGGGTTGTCAATCCCTTCACGGTTATTTGCAAGGATGAGATCTAGTAGAGATAGATATAATAGGATGCTTGAACGGAAAGTAAAACTAAAAGTAAAAAAACAATGCAACAAGTATTTTTGGTGTTTTTGGTTTTAGATCTGAAAATATAATATGGAAAATATACCCGGGGGTCATAGGTTTCACTAGATGGCTTCTCTCATGATGGCAAGTATTACGGTGGGTGAACAAATTACTGTCGAGCAATTGATAGAAAAGCGAATAATTATGAAGATATCTAAGGCAATGATTATGCATATAGGCATCACATCTATGACAAGTAGACCGAAACGATTATGCATCTACTACTATTACTCCACACATCGACCGACTCCTGCCTGCATCTAGAGTATTAAGTTCCTGAAGAACAGAGTAACGCATTAGGTAAGATGACATGATGTAGAGGGATAAACTCAAGCAATATGATGAAAACCCCATATTTTTACCCTTGATGGCAACAATACAATACGTGCCTCGCTACCCCTACTATGTCACTGGGTGAGGACACCGCAAGATTGAACCCAAAACTAAGCACTTCTCCTATTGCAAGAATTACCAATCTAGTTGGCCAAACGAAACCAATAATTCAAAGAGACTTGCAAACATATGAAATCATGCATATAAGAATTCAGGAAAGAGTCAAATAATATTCATGGATAATCTAAACATAAACCCACAATTCATCGGATCTCGATAAACACACCACAAAAGAGTATTACATCGGATAGATCTCCATGAAGATCATGAACAACATGGTATTGAGAACCAAAGAGAGAGAAGAAGCCATCTAGATACTAGCTATGGACCCGCAGGTCTGTGGTGAACTACTCACGCATCATCGGAGGGGCAATGGAGTTGATGTAGATGCCCTCCGTGATCGAATCACCCTCCGACGGATTACCGGAAAAGGCTCCAAGATTGGATATCTTGGGAACAGAGGCTTCTAGCGGGGAAAAGTGTTTTTGTGTCTTGTTTCGATAATGAGGAATATTTGGGTATTTATAGGCCGAAGATTAGGGTTAGAGGAGGTGCGAGGGGCCCACAAGCCTGCCCGGTGCGGGGTACCCCCCTGGCCGCGGCAAGCGGGCTTGTGTCCCCGTGGCAGCTCCTCTGCCTTTGTTCTCAAGTCTCATGGCTTCCATATTTTCCAGAAAAAAACTTTCTGGAGGTTTTATTCCGTTTGGACTCCGTTTAATATTCCTTATCTGCGAAACTCAAAAACAAGGAAAAAACAGAAACTGGCACTAGGCTCTAGATTAATATGTTAGTCCCAAAAATAATATAAAATAGCATATTAATGTATATAAAACATCCAAAACAGATAATATAATAGCATGGAACAATCAAAAATTACAGATACGTTGGAGACGTATCAACATCCCCAAGCTTAATTCCTGCTCGTCCTCGAGTAGGTAAATGATAAAAATAGAATTTTTGTTGTGGAATGCTACCCAACATATTTATCCATGTAATATTCTTTATTGTGGCATGAATATTCAGATCCGTTAGATTCAAAACAATAGTCTAATATTGACATAAGAACAGTAATACTTCGAGCACACCACCAAGGTAGTCGTGTCCTTTCGAAATAACATGGCCTTAGAAAGTTATCCCTACAAAATCATATGGTCTGTCTTTGCTCCATCTTCCCCACACAAAGTATCTAAATCATGCACAACCCCGATGAACAAGTCAAGCAATTGTTTCACACTTTTGGTGTGCTCAAACCTTTTCAACTCTCACGAAATACATGAGTGTGAGCCATGGATATAGCATTATAGGTGGAATAGAAATGGTGGGGTGCAAGGAAAAAGGAGAAGATAGTCTCACATCAACTAGGCGTATCAATGGGCTATGGAGATGCCCATCAATAGATATCAATGTGAGTGAGTAGGGATTGACATGCAACAAATGCACTTAGAGCTATAAGTTTATGAAATCTCAAAAAGAAAACTAAGTGGTCGTGCATAATGAATATCCACTAGTTATATGAAAGTGACAAAATAGGAGACTCTCTATCATGAAGATCATGGTGATAATTTGAAGCACAAGTGTGGAAAAAGATAGTAGCAATTGTCCCTTCTCTCTTTCTCTCATTTTTTTATTCTTTATTTTCGTGGGCTTCTTTGGCCTCTTTTATTTTTTTTTGTTTGGGCTTTGCTAACGTCTTTTATTTTTTGTAAAGTCTGGATACTCGTCCCAACTTGTGAGGGAGTCATAGCCTCCATCATCCTTTTCTCTCATGGGACAATGCTCTATTAATGAAAAATCATCACACTTTTATTTACTTATAACTCAAAGAAAAAGAAATTACAACTCGATTCCTATGACAAGATATAACTCTATATGCAATATGAAGTGATGATGCAAGTCATAGAAAAACTACATGGTGGAAGTTGCATGGCAATATATCTCGGAATGGCTATGGAAATGCCATAATAGGTAGGTATGGTGGCTGTTTTGAGGAATATATGGTGGCTGTTTTGAGGAAGGAGGGTTTGATGTACCGGCCAAAGTTGTGCGGTACTAGAGAGGCTAGCAAAGATGGAAGGGCGAGAGTGTGTATAATCCATGGACTCACATTAGTCATAAAGAACTCACATACTTATTGCAAAAGTCTATTAGTCATCAAACAAAGCATTAGACGCATGCTCCTAGGAGAGAGGTTGGTGGGAGTTAACCATCGCGCGCGGCCCTCACACAAAGGTCGACGATCATTAGACAAGTCATGCTCCGACTTTGTTACATAGCGGTTCACCATACGTGCATGCTATGGGAATCACAAGCTTTAACACACGTATCTCTTCACTTCACAGCTACTCACTAGCATGACTCTCATATTACCATCCCTATTATCTCAAAACTATATGCAAGGAATCCAACTTCTCATAGTTGTTAATGCACTTAATATGAAAGTTTTTATTATATCCTTCCTGGATGCCATTATATTAAGACCAAATTCATAACCTAAATAAATTATCATGCTGTTTTAATAAACTCTCAAAATAATATAAGTGAGGAACGAGAGTTCAATAATTTCTATAAAATATAACACCACCATGCTCTAAAAAGATATAAGTGAAGTACTAGAGCAACACTACCTAGCTCAAAAGATATAAGTGAAGCATATAGAGTATTCTAACTAATTCACGATTCAGCGTGTCTCTCTCTCTAAAGATGTGTGCATAAAGGATGATTGTGGCAAACTAACAAGCAACGACTCATATCATACAAGACGCTCCAAGCAAAACACATACCATGTGGTGAATCAAAATATAGCCTCAAGTAAATTTACCGATGGATTGAAGACGAAAGAGGGGATGCCTTCCAAGGCATCCCCAAGCTTAGGATTTTTGGTATCATTTAATATGACTTGGGATTCCATGGGAATCCCCAATCTTAGTCTCTTGCCACTCTTTATTCCATAGTCCATCAAATCTTCACCCAAAACTTGAAAACTTCACAACACAAAACTCAACAGAAAACTCATGAGATCCGTTAGTATAAGAAAAATAAATCACCACTTTTAGGTAATGTTGTGAACTCATTATTTATTTATATTTTTTTAATACCTACTGTATTCTAACTTCTCCATGACTCATACCCCAGATACGACCCATGGATACATCAAAATAAGCAAACAACACAAAGAAAACAGAATCTGTCAAAAACGGAACAGTCTATAGCAATCTGTAAACTTCAAATACTTATGGAACTATATATTTTTCTTAAATTAGTAAAACCAGGTAAATTTGTATATAAATCCTGTGTAAAAATTTCAGATCAATTTGACGCTCTGAAAAATTCAGAAAACTCCTGGACTGAGCGCAAAAGTTTTTGTATTCCAGCAAGATCAAATCAACAACTACCATAGATAACCCCAAAGGTTTTACTTGGATCAAACACTAATTTAAACACAAAAACACAATTACTATAGAAGTAATAATGTGCCAAACACACCAAAACATAATAAAAAAACTTAAAGAAAAATAAAATTGGGTTGCCTCTCAACAAGCGCTATTGTTTAACGCCCCTAGCTAGGCAAAACGCAATAGATCTAGGTATTGTCATCTTTGGTATTGGCAACTTTTGTGAGGACTTTCTCAAATCCAGGAGGTTCTTTAGTTTTATCAATGATCATACTCCTAGGCAAAAAGTCAAGAAATTCTCTTGTAGCAATCGGTTCCAGAACAATGTTGAAAAAATTAGGGTGAACACTTATCATCTTAAGATCTTCGTCCCCTTTACTAGAGGATTCACCCTTATTCTTGGGAACGTAAAAAAACTTGGCAGCCTTAGAAATAGGAAATTTAGGAGTGGTTTGAACAGCGGCAAAAGCGGAACCCAAGTTGGTAATAATGTCCTCTAGCTTCCCTATTCTAAAGGAATCTTGATCCAATTTTTCATTAACTATGGGTTCTTTTTCCCTTAGGTCTTTTAGAGTAACTCCTACCTTAGATCCATATTGAATGATATGATTATGAATCTTTTTATCCAAGTTTTCAATAAGATCTATAGTAGCAACTTTATTTTCAATGATATCTAACCTTCGCATAACATGTTCCAAAGTTAGAATTGTCCCATTAACCATGATTGGGGGTGATCCAAACAAATTTACAATAGCACTATAGGAGTCAAAGGTATGACTTACCAAGAAATTCCCTCCCATGATGGTATCTAGCACATATCTATTCCAAGGAGTGATTCCCACGTAAAAATTGCGAAGGAGAACGGTAGTAGATTGAATACAAATAGATCTATTTTGAGCACTGCAAATTCTATACCAAGCATATTTTAAGTTTTCTCCCTCCCTTTGCTTAAAGTTAAGAACTTCATACTCAGGAGCGATAGTAGCAAGGCTAGCCATGAGTTTGAGCGATCTACCACACAAAAAGCAAAAGGAAAGACGAACGAAAGAGGGCAAAAGGCAAATCTTTTTTGAAAACCATTTTAGAAGTGGGGGAGAGGAAAACAAGAGGCAAATGGCAAATAATGTAAATGCAAGAGATGATTTTGTGATGGGTACTTGGTATTCTTGACTTGCTATGTATCTCCCCGGCAACGGTGCTAGAAATCCTTCTTGCTACTTCTCGAGCATGTGTTGGTTTCCCGTGAAGAGGAACGGTTTGATGCAGCAAAGTAGATAAGTATTTCCCTCGGTTTTTGTGAACCAAGGTATCAATCCAGTAGGATACACAAGCGAACCACCAATAAATATACCTGCACAAGGAATCAAACTCTTGCACCCAACACTATAAAGGGGTTGTCAATCCGTTCACGGTTATTTGCAAGGATGAGATCTAGTAGAGATAGATATAATAGGATGCTTGAACGGAAAGTAAAACTGAAAGTAAAAACAATTCAGCAAGTATTTTTGGTGTTTTTGGTTTACATATGAAAATATAATATCGAAAATAGACCAGGGGGCCATAGGTTTCACTAGATGGCTTCTCTCATGATGGCAAGTATTACGGTGGGTGAACAAATTACTGTCGAGCAATTGATAGAAAAGCGAATAATTATGAAGATATCCAAGGCAATGATTATGCATATAGGAACCATGTCCGTGACAAGTAGACCGAAACAATTCTGCATCTACTACTATTACTCCACACATCGACCGACTCCTGCCTGCATCTAGAGTATTAAGTTCATGAAGAACAGAGTAACGCATTAGGTAAGATGACATGATGTAGAGGGATAAACTCAAGCAATATGATGAAAACCCCATATTTTTACCCTTGATGTCAACAATACAATACGTGCCTCGCTACCCCTACTATGTCACTGGGTGAGGACACCGCAAGATTGAACCCAAAACTAAGCACTTCTCCTATTGCAAGAATTACCAATCTAGTTGGCCAAACCAAACCAATAATTCGAAGAGACTTGCAAAGATATGAAATCATGCATATAAGAATTCAGGAAAGACTCAAATAATATTCATGGATAATCTGAACATAAACCCACAATTCATCGGATCTCGATAAACACACCGCAAAAGAGTATTACATCGAATAGATCTCCATGAAGATCATGAAGAACATGGTATTGAGAAGCAAAGAGAGAGAAGGAGCCATCTAGCTACCATCTATGGACCCGTAGGTCTGTGGTGAACTACTCACGCATCATCGGAGGGGCAATGGAGTTGATATAGGAGCCCTCCGTGATCGAATCCCCCTCCGACAGATTACCGGAAAAGGCTCCAAGATTGGATCTCTCGGGAACGGAGGCTTCTCGCGGCGAAAAAGTGTTTTCATGGCTCGTTTCAATAATGATGGAATATTTGGGTATTTATAGGCCGAAGATTAGGGTTAGAGGAGGTGCTAGGGGCCCACAAGCCTGCCTGGCGTGGGATACCCCCTGGCCGCGGCAAGCGGGCGTGTGGCCCCGTGGCAGCTCCTCTGCCTTGGTTCTCAAGTCTCATGGCTTCCATATTTTCCAGAAAAAAATCTTTTCGGAGGTTTTATTCCGTTTGGACTCCATTTAATATTCCTTATCTGCGAAACTCAAAAATAAGGAAAAAACAGAAACTGGCACTAGGCTCTAGATTAATAGGTTAGTCCCAAAAATAATATAAAATAGCATATTAATGCCTATAAAACATCCAAAATGGATAATATAATAGCATGAAACAATCAAAATTATAGATACGTTGGAGACGTATCAGCATCCCCAAGCTTAATTCCTACTCGTCCTCGAGTAGGTAAATGATAAAAACACAATTTTTGATGTGGAATGGTACCCAACATATTTATCCATGTAATATTCTTTATTGTGGCATGAATATTCAGATCCGTTAGATTCAAAACAATAGTCTAATATTGACATAAAAACGGTAATACTTCGAGCACACCAACAAGGTAGTCGTGTCCTTTCGAAATAACATGGCCTTAGAAAGTTAACCCTACAAAATCATATGGTCTGGCTATGCTCCATCTTCCCCACACAAAGTATCTAAATCATGCACAACCCCAATGAACAAGTCAAGCAATTGTTTCACACTTTTGGTGTTCTCAAACCTTTTCAACTCTAACGCAATACATGAGCGTGAGCCATGGATATAGCATTATAGGTGGAATAGAATATGGTGGGATGCAAGGAAAAAGGAGAAGATAGTCTCACGTCAACTAGGCGTATCAACGGGCTATTGAGATGCCCATCAATAGATATCAATGTAGTGAGTAGTGATTTCCATGTAACAAATGCACTTAGAGCTATAAGTGTATGAAAGCTCAAAAAGAAAACTAAGTGGCCAATGCCCTTGGCACGCCATCTTCGTGTCGTCTTCCGTGATTCCGACCAGAGGGATCGTTCCCCTCCATCTCCTCTTGCAATGGAAACCGTATTTTTCCCTTTTGTCTCCCCTACGGTTATCTCCTTTGAGTCTAGGGTTCTTAGGGCAATGCGGTGGTTTCCTATAATTTGGGCTAAATCGAAGCATGAGTAGGCCGTAGAAGACTGCTAGGATATGAGAGTCGAACTTTTGTTGGTGGATTTTCAATTTTTTCACCATCGGTACTATTGGAGCTTGCCGCGGAAGTGCATCTGAACTCCCAGCGGTACTACCGCTCTCCTCAGAGCGGTATTATCGCTTGGAGCGATACTATCGCTTGTGGTGATTCAGTCGACAATCCCCCAACCTTCTTCTCTCTTGATTTTAATTCTTTTTTTGGCTTATGCATTGTGTTTATTAGTTTCCCTCGTGGCTCTTGTGGTTGGTTTAGGTGGCATCTCCGACCCTCATTAGGCATGTCACAAGAATCTAGATTGCGCTGTCTCCAAGCACAATCGCCCAATGATGATCCTTCAGGTCCAACCACTCAAGCCGGTCAGAAACCAAGGAAGAACATCAAGTCCATTGCTTACAAGCCCAACAAGTCTGCTACCAAGTATTTGGCTCAGATGACTAGCAAGGAGTTATGGGCTTACCGTCAGCGCAATCCATACCATCATGATCAGGATGCCAGTCTTGTCAACCACCCATTCTAGAACAAGCATCACATGACTGTGGATAATGACATTCTCAAGGTCAAGAATAACCTCTATGTTGCTACCAAATTTGTTGATGCTCACCATATGTAGAGGGATCTCGGTTACTTTAGAGAGGCTCTGGCTATGTGTGCTCAATTTGACATCACGAAGATCATCACCTTCAATAAGGACTTTGACGCAGAGCTTATGGGCCAGTTCTATGCCATGGTTCACTTTGGTGCTGATGATGCGAGGGCGCTTACTTGGATGGCCCATGGTAAGGTGATGTAGGACAATTGGAAGACCTACATGAACAGTCTTGGTTACAAAGATGAGGGCTAGAAGACCTGCCTCAGACTTCACCCGCACAAGGCTACCGCTGCTACTCACAAGTTCGCTCTCCTCCCATACTCCCGAATCAGGAAGACTGCAAGTGATGAGGTGACTGAGTTGGTTGCCTTTCTTGATATCATGCACCGTATATTTAGGAACACTCTTTTCCCTCGCATGGGAAACTTGGGTCAGGTTCATTCCTGTCTGGTGGATATGCTTCTTATGCGTCAGAAGCAGAAGAACAAGACTTGCACTCATGATGTATCTAATGCCATGTGGAATGAGCTTCACGCGGCCGTCTATGACCGCAAGTACCCCATCTATGGTCCATATCTAATGAAGCTTACTGAGGACGCCTGGGAAGCTCAGTACCCAGATGAGCATCTGTTGACTCGTAATCTTGTGGTCCGTGAGGTCATCAAGTTGAGGCAAAAGGAGTGCCGGGGAGATCCTTCGGTGGGTCCTGATGTTGGGCTTCCTCCTATAGACTCTGACGACTCTTCTGAGCCAGATTATGTGCCACCCATTGAGCATCCATCTTGGTATGTCAAGCTCAAGAAGAAGGTGAAGAAGTTGTTATGTTTTTAGGCTAACACTAAGGAGAATATGTACAAGGTTAATGTTGCTGAGAAGGTGGCTCATGAGCGTCATACCCTCGTGACGAGGAAGATGGATCTTAATGTGGACATCAGCTCTAAGAAGAAGATTGAGACGAGGGAGGAGTAGATCTTCAAGAACAACACCTGGACTAATTTTGGTGACTCTGCTGGGGTCACCTCTGCTCGTCGGGCTGATGAGGAGGAAGAGGAGGATCCTACTGTTGAGGATTAGGAGTCAGAGAAGTCGATGAATGAGGACTCAGAGTGATGCTTCCACCTTGGGGCGTAGTTGTCCCTCTATGCCTTTTTGGTGTCTCGATGCTAAAGGGGGAGAGGGCTTAGGACCGGAGATTTTCATTATTTGCTTTCTTGCGGTTGTTGCCGAGTCACAAGCTCATTTTCTTGTTGTATTTCATTGCTTGTGAACTCTTTCTCCCATTTGCTTTCGAGTGTGAGACCTGCACCTATGTGTGGTGTGTGAGACATACGTATCCCTGGCTATCTATTTATGTCTTATTGTGTTAGCTTTGTATGTGATGACATGCTTTATCCCGCTAGTTACTTTTTGCTCACATACCTTACTTGCATCTATGCTCTTAATCTCTGATTTAGTAGATTGCAAGTATAGGCTCGTTTATAAAATATAGGGGGAGTGTTGATCCTAATGTGTGTGCCTTGCATTCCAAAAGCATACTTAAGCGGTGCATGCATCTAGGGGGAGCCCGCCTATATTTTATGAATGATGGGGTTTGCATATTATTCATTCTCATCCGTTATGTAAATACCATGTTGTCATCAATCCACCAAAAGGAGGAGATTGTTAGGGCATATTTTCTCCTAGGTAGTTTTGGTGATTGATGACAAGGTGCTTTGCGGACTAACTATGCTCAGAGATTTCATCGATGGATAGGAGACGGTTTATTTCCCCTCGATGATATGGTGTGAAGACGGATTTGTTTTGACAAATTCTTTTTCGGTGGTATCCAAGTAGTAGGAAATCCGTACTATTAAGAGGGGGTCCGCATCTGAGAAGTTGGGTGGAATCAACACATACACATTTCATTTGCACCCACTCTCTCTCCCGACAACATGGAGATCCTCACTATTATTTTCCTAAGGCTTGTGTGCCTCCTAAGCGGTAGTACCGTGCATGGGAGCAATAGTACCACTTTGGCGGTACTACAACTCTCCAGTGTCGTGGACTATTCCGCTGGGTGTGCATGGACTTTTCCACACGCACGGTAGTGGGGCTGATAGTAGAATTCTGGTCCTCCGCTTCAAGAGGTAGTAACGCTTCTGTTGTAGCAGTAGCACCACCCTGTGCGGTACTACCGGTCCCCTACCGCGTTGTGTTGCCCTGCCTCCTTCAAACAGTAGTAAAGTGGCAGTTAGAGCAGTAGTACTGCTTATAAGTGGTACTACCACTTGTAGCCCTGCAATACATGTATAAGCGGTAGTAACGCTTGAATGTCTTTGCACACAAATAACGGTTGGATTTGTGCTTGGACTATAAAAGGGGGTCTTCTTCCCCAAGAAGACCTTACCTCTTTCTCCCAAGCTCCATTGTTGCTCCCGGAGTTTATTTTCAGCCGATCTCTCTCCCTAGTCATCAAAAGTTGTTGATTCTCTAGGGTTTGCTTGAGAGGGCCTTCATCTACACTTCCACCAAAAGAAATTTGATCCCTCCCACTAATCCCTTGCGAATCTTGTTACTCTTGGGTGTTTGTGCACCCTAGATGGAAGAGGTCACCTCGGAGCCACATTCCACTGTGGTGAATCTCTATGGTGGTGTTGGGAGCCTTCAATTAAGTTGTGGAGATTGCCCCAACCTTATTTCTAAAGGTTCGGCCACCGCCTTCAAGGGCACCATTAGTGGAATCACGACATCTTGTATTGTGTGAGGGTGTGAGGAGAATACGGTGGCCCTAGTGGCTTCTCGGGGGAGCATCGCCTCCACACCGCTCCAACGAACACGTACCTCCCCTTAAAAGGAGGGAATTTTGACTCCACTTGTGGTTACTTCTTACCTTTACTTTGTGCAAGCTTTATTGTGTGTGTATCTTGTGCTTGCTATTGTTGTTGTTGTTATTGCGCTCATCATATAGGTTGTCCACCTAGTTGTATATCTGGACAACCTATTTTATTGTTGAGCCTAATTTGTTAAAAAAGGAGCTAAAATTGTTAGTCTCCTATTCACCCCCCCCCCCCATCTGTAGTCGACCATATCGATCCTTTCAACTATACTCTTCAAGTACCGTCAGGTATCCGGTATATTGATGTCCATGACTCATAGTACCTTTTAGATAGTGCAAAAATCTTTCAACAACATGTGAATGTACATCTCCCAGGTTGGAAACAAACTGGCTAATTTTACTAACAACCAACACGATGTCTCGCCTCATAGCGCAAGTTAGGTACATGAATCAACCAATAACTTGACATCATCTCAATTGATCTTTAGTTATGCCTTCGAACTTTTGAATCAACATAGTTGCATCATATGGTGTTGAAGAAGGTTTGAAGTCTGAATATCCAAATCAAATCAAAATCTTCTCAACATAGTAGCATTGCAGAAGTGTAATCCTACCCTCATTATCTCTCAATAACTTTATGCTCAACATATCATCGGCCACACCAAGATATTTCACCTCAAAGTTATGAGATAGAAAAGACTTAACCTCCTCAATGACTTTGAGGTTGGTTCCAAATAACAATATGTCATCAACATACAAGCATAGTATAGCTCATTCACCCCACCATGGCGACAGTATACTCCACTACAAGAAATAGACACATCCATGCCATTTTGATTTGAAAAGAATTATGTGATGGAAGTGAAACTTCCATGACGATAATAGTGACAAAAATTTGTATCATCGTCGATGTGATGGGCATCTACTTCTATGACAAAATATTATGCTAGAAAATTTGATTTTCGTCCTGGACGGGTCACCAACGCACTTGCATGACGTTCTTTTGGCCTTCCTCGACGTAAAAAAATAGTGGTAGAAGTGAGCCTGAGAACTTTTGGGAGTTTCTCCGCCTCGCACGGTATATGGTGGGTGTCGGGACCAAGCAATGCAGGGGTGGCTTGCACGTTTCTCTTGTACGCACGGGTGTGCGAGTGAGCCATTCGCATTATTGAACCCGAGCAAGCCCTTCACGTTGCTGAACCCGAGCGAGCCCTTCGCATTAATGAACCTGAGCGAGCACTTCACATTATTGAACCCAAGAAAGACTCGCATTATAGAGCCCGGGCAATCGATGGGAGACTCGATTGTTCAATCATGGCTCGTGTGCATATGTTGTTTGATGTGCCGATCGATTGATGCGAGTGTCATGTTATCCTCTGCAGATGGTGCGAGAAGCCAACATGGGCGAGTCATTGCGATCGTGAGTGGTAGTGTAGGAGGGGCCATTCTTCATATGCGTGAGTGTGTAGTAGTTGCAAGGATCCTCCGTGCACGATATGTAGAGTCGAGACCACCCCTTTGTTGCATAGAGCCTCCGCGTGCGAAACGTAGAGTTGACCCAGCCGATGTTGGATCTTAATGTACAATCCCCATTCCTACCGCGCGTGCTTACGCCCCACCTCATCTGGTGGGGGCGATGAACACGACCTCATGGAGGCGGTTGACGCTTGATGAATAGGACCCCGAAGAGGTCGTTTCGCAATATGACACACCCCAACTTGTTCGAGGTCAATGAACAAGAACCCACTGCGACCTTAGGCAATTGACGTCGGATGAACATGACCTCGTGGAGGTCATTCCACCCTACACCACACACCAGCAGGGTCGGGGTCGATGAACATGACCCCTATTGCAATTGTAGGAGGTTGGCTCGATGAGCATGACCTCGTGGAAGCAGTCCCACGATAAGCCACATCCCAACCGATGGGGGAGGGGTCGATGAACATGACCTTGTTTCTTCCGTTCTGCGGTACGCCCTACCCTATCATGTTGGCTCCCGATGAACAAGACCCCATTTCGGTTGTCCCACCCCAGCCGATTGGCGCTAGATGAACAAGGCCATGTTGTAGATGTATGCCATTCTCTCTCGCCGTTTCGGTCGTCTCACCCTAGCATGTTGGCGCTCGATGAACATGACCTCGTTGTTGCGTATCCACATTGTCATGTGCAGCCATTTGTTGCCTCTGCCCCGTTGTTGCGTATGTTCCCTCTCGAGGTATAGGAACCCTGTTCGTATGTATGCACTACGTACTTGGTTATATTTTTTGTAGCATGGTTGTAGTTGGTCATATTTTTTGTAGTATTGTTGTATGCACTACGTAAGGTCAAGGAGGCTTTAAAGAGGATGATAGGAGGCAAGGTGATGGGACCTGATTGTATCCTCATTGAGGTGTGGAGAGGCCTCGGGAACATAGCGATAGTATGGCTAACCAAGCTTTTCAACCTCAGTTTTTGGGCAAACAAGATGCCAGAAGAATGGAGACAGAGTATATTAGTACCAATCTTGAAGAACAAGGGGGATGTTCAAAGTGTGGAATTAAGCTGATGAGCCATACAATGTAGCTATGAGAGAGAGTTATTGAGCACCGCTTAGGAAGAACGACAAGCATGACCAAAAATCAGTTTGGTTTCATGTCTGGGAGGTCAACCATGGAAACCATTTACATGGTACGACAACTTATAGAGAGATACAGGAAGCAAAAGAAGGACTTGCATATGGTGTTCATTTACTTGGAGAAGGCCTATGATAAGATATTGTGGAATGTCATGTGGTGGGCCTTGGAGAAACACAAAGTCCCAGCAAAGTGCATTACCCTCATTAAGGACATGTACGATAATGTCGTGACAAGTGTTCGAACAAGTGATGGCGACACTGATGACTTCCCGGTTAAAATAGGACTGTATCAAGGGTTAGTTTTGAGCCCTTATCTTTTTGCCTTGGTGATGGATGAGGTCACAAGGGACATACAAGGATATATACCATGGTGTATGCTCTTTGTGGACGATGTGGTGCTAGTCGATGATAGTCGGACGAGGGTCAACGGGAAGTTGGAGTTATGGAGACAAACCTTGGAATCGAAAGGTTTTAGACTTAGTAGAACTAAAACCAAGTACATGAGGTTCGCTTTTAGTACTACTAGACATGAGGAGAAGGAGGATGTTAGCCTTGATGGTCAGGTGATGCCTCAGAAGGACACCTTTAGATATTTGGGGTCAATGTTGCAGAAGAATGGGGATATCGATGAGGATGTGAACCATCGAATTAAAGTTGGATGGATGAAGTTGCGCCAAGCTTCTAGCATTCTCTGTGACAAGAGAGTGCCACAAAAGGTAAAAGGCAAGTTCTATAGGATTGTGGTTCGACCCGCAATGTTGTATGGCGTTGAGTGTTGGCCGACTAAAAGGCGACATGTGCAACAATTAGGTGTGGCGGAGATGCGCATGTTGAGATGGGTGTGTGTCCACACAAGGAAGGACCGAATCCGGAATCATTATATACGAG
Source organism: Hordeum marinum (assembly GCA_022496015.1). NCBI lineage: Eukaryota > Viridiplantae > Streptophyta > Magnoliopsida > Poales > Poaceae > Hordeum > Hordeum marinum. Next base: position 116,452,123 of record CM039672.1, read on the forward strand.
ATAGAGTTGGGGTAGCACTGATTGAAGAGATCAAGAGAAACTTGTCCAACATCGTCTGAGATGGTTTGTGCATATTCAGCGCAGGCCTCCAGAAGCCCCAATGCATAGTGGACGGCTAAAGCGTGCTGATAATGTCAAAAGAGGTCGGGGTAGAACGAACTTTACATGGGAAGAGTACGTAAAGAGAGATCTGAAGAATTGGAGCAATACCAAAGAACTAGACATGAACAGAGGCGTGTGGAAGCTTGCTATCCATGCCCAGAACCATGAGTTGATCGCGATATCTTATGGGTTTCACCTCTAGCCTATCCCAACTTGTTTGGGACTAAAGGTTTTGTTGTTGTTGTTGTTGGTTGTACATACGTAAGTGCACATGATTTAGACGAGACTTCATGACCTGCTACGTTCAGGCAAATTTCCTAGTACATGTGTCGCTCTTTTACTCATCCACGGTTCATCATTGAAGAGAGTTTAATATGTACGTGTACATTTACAATCGAACAGATAACGATATGTACGCTTCAACCTAGTGGGTTCTAATTGTCAGAAAGAGGAATCTCTTTTTTGCGCGTAATAAAGAGACACCTGTTTCCATGCGACCATGGACCTAGTGGGTCCCTACTATCAGCCTCACTATGTACGTCCTCTTCTAATGGCTATTGTTTGTTAATCATACTGACAACACCATGCTGAGCTATAGGTGGACGAGGGTGAGGCTTTAGACAGGAGCGACTCGGAGACAGACAAGATAGTGGCGAAAAGGAGTACTCCCTCTGTATCGTCAGCTTATGTTGTGCACCATGATCAAGACGAAGGAAAAAACGAGAAAACTTAATGTTTATTAGCTAATTAATACTACTGCATGCAATGAACTGACCACTGCATGCCGTGCTAGGTAGTCTCAAGTAAACAAAAACATACACGCCCCATGTCTCTTATTGATTGATTGCTTTATTCATGTCAAAAAAAAAAGAAACGAGGGAAAGCGTCATAATGTTTTGAGATTATTTGGTTTTCTTAACATGATTTATACATCGATAGGAAGAAAGTATGAGGTTTGACGGTCCGCTATGGGATGCGACGGTTTAGAATAGGATGAAAGGACAAGGCGTGCGCGGTCAGCAGCGAGGGACTTACGTGGCTTTAAACCTCATGGGTCCCATATGTGGCGGACATGCAGCCCTTTAGTTTTTTCCTTAAAATTTGCAACTCATTTGGGTTTTTTTTTCATGAGAACTTACAGCTCATTTGGTAGGATGGCTAAAAATAAGACTTAAAAGTTACTTTCAGGAGAGCAATTAGTTGGCAATCGCTCTTTTGGGGGCCTCCCAACAATCATTTTCACGCATTTTCACTTGGCGTATTCTCAATCGCAACCACATGTCGCCATCTGATCACTTCTTCTGAATTTTCTTTTATATTTTTCTGCACACGTTTTTGGCTTTTTCGTTGAGTTTTTTTTTGAGTTATTTTGGTGTTTCGGTTTTTCATCGGTCTTTCTTAACTTCTGAACGAAAAAAATAAAAAAAACACAAAAAATGTGTTTTCTTTTTCTTTTCTTTCTCGAAAACACGTTTTTTTAACAAGAGGCACGGATTTACTTCCGCAAAAGGTACAGACGCATTTTCTGTTTTTTTTCATTCGCGAGAGACACATTTTGCTTTCGCGTGAGGCACGTCCATGCTTCTCAAAAATAAAAATAAAAAACTTTTTTTCCTTTTCTTTTGTGAGAGCCATAACTTTGATTTCTGAGAGCCATGCCTCTTGAAAACGAAAAAAAACATTTTTTATTTTTTTTTGCTTTACGAGAGATACGATTTAGTTTCTGCGAAAGGTACAGGTTTGCATCCGCAAGAGGCATGACGGTACCTCCGGAAACAAAACAAAAAGTGTTCTTTTTTTATCTCCCGCAAGAGACAATTTTTTCGTCTGTTTTTTCATTAAAAAAAAGTTCGTCAAAACCTATCAAATGGGATCGATTTCGACGCGAGAAATTCAACGATGAAAACGATTCGATATTTTGACACACGGTTTAAAAATAAAACATTTTAAAAATACGGATCTACGAAAAAAGAAAAACTCCAAGTAACACACATATAGTGCGCAACTTGTCGCAATCTAAAAAGATGAGAATAATCTTTAAAAAAATACTCCTCAATTAGCGATTTCGTACTTCCAAACCACAATCGATACTCCTCTCCAAAGATTTGGAGCCGCGCAAAAAAACAATGTCGAGTTGGCTGGGTATTTTACTCACAAAATCAAAAGTTGGGCTGCGCGCGCTCCATGGAAAAAGCAAACCTTCCTTGATCTAAAGAGGACAAAATAGTAGCTGATCAGTTGGTGCCTGCAGTTATCTGAGTGTTACTATTCTACTACTCCCTCCCTCCCAAAATTCTTGTCTTAGTTTGTCTATCTAAATACTAAGATATGACTAGATACATTTATATCTAGACAAATCCAAGACAAGAATTTTGGAACAAAGAGAGTACTATTTATTCTGAGCGAAAATTTATGCCTTGAGCATCGGAACGGAGCGAGTAGTAGAATTTACTGTACATCGGAAGCTGAAGCACGGGAAGGCAACGAGTGAACAGAAGTAGAACAGCACACATCAGCATACACCTACGAAGATAATCACTAGTGACCAGCTCCATCCAAGAATGAGCTCATCATGCTCGACCGCAATCGAACACATCTGAGGCATCACACGAGATCACAGAAACTGTGATGCAGTAGAGTCCAGCCACCCAGGCACAGCTCCAAGTTTGTACAATTTTGCTGCCTACCTCAAGGGCAAAATATCTAATTTGAACTATATCCATGATGGGCTACATCTTTAGATCACACCAAATTTTGACATTCTATGGACAATAGAATACAACAACACAGCACCACAACATACACTCTTATAACCTATATAAACAGAAACACAGCAGGCTTTGCCATCTATGATCTATCAACTCTATTAATTATGAGTGAATTAGGAATACCATTTCCCTTCAAAACTCCATCATCCAATCGCAAACCTGGAAGTCGTTAAATAAACTCTACATGCTAGCCAAACAAAATGGACCTCATGATACCGTTCTTCCATAACAAATGGAGGCCAGGTAGAGATTTTTCGCCCATTTCTCCTGCAAGAATATGAATCAATAGTTGGTCAAGAAGAGCTAAAATGCGGACTTCAGATAAAGGGTAGGGAATATTAGATCACCTTCACATGCTGGCTGGGGAAAGCAGATGTTCTTAGGGTTTCCTGTGTTTCATCAGCAGGCTTTCTTCTGGGGATGCTCAAGATAAGTGCTGTCTGGTCCCATGTAGCAGCAGTAGCAGTGATGCGATAACCATTATCCCAACGCCGGTGAACTCCCTCACTTGGATACAAGAAGTCAAGCTCCACAACCTACAACAGAAAATAGTTTAAAGCATAAAGTAAAGACATTAAACTGTATCCTCATAATTTTTATAGCATATGCCCCATCGAACACTCACAGACACACCTGATCTACAAAGCCAGCATTCCGGGACACAACCACTGCCCATCGGCTTCCTGCAGTGGCCATAGCTGTGACATAAAAACCCTCCTTCCACTTCTTGTTTATCCACTTGAAGGGAAACGAGTCACTTACTTTGTAGGATTGCTGGGCATATTGTGTTCCTGGAGGCTCAAAGTCAGTTCCAATCTTTTAAACATATGTACAAGAACACTGATATTCAGGACCTCCAACTTCAAAAGCATTTTGTAAGGAAGATCTGCCGATGCTTATCCACACTGATGTTGAACAGATCAATCCTATACTATCTAGAAGAAGAGTCAAGATTCCGGAGAAACCACAGTACCACGACACAACATGATCAGAGTCCTGGTACTGCCAGTGCAAGTGTAGTTATTGAAGTCAGACCAGTAATCGAACCGGCAAGGTCCCCCACTTCACCGGCCCATCTGGCAATTCGCTGGTTCAAGCACCAGCCTTTAAATATTAGTTTCCCACGCACTAGTATCAAGACAACATAATGCAATTCCAAGATAAGCATATACATGCACAATCCCACTAGAGCATGAAACTCAACGACCACAATCCCGACCTATGCAGCACGAGATCCATTGACCGAGTTATCGCCGGCAAGTATCTATGCGGTGTCACCTGGGATGCCATGTTCAATCAAGCTGCTACCCCTGCTAACTTGCCCAGCTTGCTACTAGCAACACTGCCCTAACAGAGGCTGGATGACAACCATGGTGCTTTTATCAAATCGAAAGTTATGATTTCGCATGAGATTGAGGCTATGTATAGTGAATGGCAATGCATGGCCAAACTGAGGGAAAAGACGGAAATTATACTAGAAAAGAAAAACATAGTGAGAATGAGGCAGAGGGACGAGAAAAACCCTAGAGTATATTGTGAGGAAATTATACTAGAAAATGTCTTCATTACCATCCAATTCATTAATATTCACCAAATACAAAAAGATCTGATTAATGTGGATGGAGGGCTCTACGGTAATGGGGAAGTAAGCGTGTCAGCCACAGTGTGCAGATGGAGAGATGGAGGCTGCTTGGGGTCCTCGTCGATCGTTCTACCAGGACTAATGGAACCGGCAACCCTGGAGGTGCTAGCTTGCCATGAAGCTTTGGCCTTAGCAGAAGACCTCACACTACCAAAGATAATTATTGCATGTGATAGCAAGACCGTGGTATATGATATCAATGAAGGTAAAGGAGGAGCCTATGCGGCTATTGTCAAAGAATTTAATTCCAGGGCTAATTCTTTTGTTAGCAGTTTAGTTATATTTTTGAAGGAAGAGCATCAAATTGTGAAGCTCACAACCTTGCCAAACACTCTGCTATGCTTGATCAGGGTCGCCATTTGGCTTATTCATCGTCATGACCCAGCATGCATTCCCATAAACATTCACATTGATCAATAAAGCATTGGCAATCCTCAAAAGAAATACAAAAGGAAAAAAAGAACAGTTTTCACAAAAAGATGCCTGGTTTGTCTTGTTTTTTCCGTTTATTGTATGGTTAGTTTTTTTAAGGAAACCAGACAGCTAACGTCTCTGTTCCAATTAACTGCCTGTCCAGCCGAGTGCAAGTAACGTTCTTCAGCAGGCATCATTGCATTACCTCTAGACATCACCACCAGAGAACTGCCATTGTTTGCACCTGCTAACGCAGTGATATAGAAGTTCTTCTCCCACTGCTCCATTATCCATTCCTAAGAGCAACAAAAGAAATATATTGAAATAAATTGCTCCATTGATACGCTGTAGAAACGAAAGAGAAAGAAAGTTGTGCAATGCAAAAGAGGTCAGCATGATTAACCTTGTGAAGAAAATATGGAGAAAGTTCATAGACTTGAGAAGCAAAGCCAGTGCCAGCATCCATTATTAGAGCCCACAAATTTGAGCAAGATGCAACTGAGCTTATAAACAAGCCATCTTCATTTCCTTTTGAAATATGTTGTGCTAACCTACCATCTGCAACATTATAGTGGTACCTGCAAAAGAAGTGTGGTTAGAATGGAAATGTTTACTTTCCATCTAAAGCTAGCTTGCCTCTATGGGATTCATACCTCTGCTTCATAGGCCGCCTCGCATTGTAAACACTAATCCATTGTGTTGCAGGCATCCCCATCCTGATCTTCTTCTTGGGTTGGTCATCGTCATCCTCCTCCATCATGAGGCGGCCTCTCTTCTGGCCAACCTGGTATATAAGCTGGTAGAAATTCAACAAATTATTAGTCCGCTAACTCACATTGCACAGCTGAAATAATATGAAGAGTCAAATTCCCCGGTAAGCATTAAACCATGACTCCCAAGCACTTCCTGCAGAAGGTTAGCTAGGAACAATCTAATGCTATACAGTTACATAGTTCTAGCATCTGAGCATGGTCATAGCTCGTAACACGTTGTGAATTAGTGAGAAGTAACAAGGCACGGCATGCAGTACCTTCTGAGCACCATCAGTGTTGATTGGTCTTATGTCTGGATTGGGGCCAACAATTCCATCGAAAAGTGAGATGCACTTTGCATAATTTGGTTCTTCATCAAACTTCAAGTTCACAACATACTCAACAAACTGTCGGAAAGGTTGTGGACAAAAGCAACACAAAGATTCTGGAGAGGTTGCCATCTTTTTCTTGCAAACAAGGAAACCTTTATTTTCTCCCTACAATTATTTCACAGAAGTCTCTGTTAAGGAAATGAACCGAAACGCAAAATGAAAATTTCACTCCCAACCAAACTTCACCTGATATCCTTGCCAAGGAAGGCGACCACGCAGAAGAAAAACAAGTGTGTAGGCAAGGGATTCAAGGTCATCTCTCCTGCTTCCAGTTCTTCCCAAGTGAGCGTGCACACTAGCATACCGAACAGTTCCTCTGTTAGGAAAAACAAGTAGAAAAAGTGTCAGTGTAGTAACTAATAAACTAATAAGAAAAGGAAGGCTTTAGGGCATAATATTTCTCTTGCAAACCTGAAGACATCAGGCCTCTGATCATACTCAACTAGTTCTCCTGTACCAGTGTCTTTCCATTTAGTAGCTGCAGAGAGAAAGTAATGTTAGCTCCCCACTGGACACATTAGACACTGGAAAATCATTATAAAAAAAACAGTGAAATAAGATTACCTAATCCAAGGTCGACAAGAAAAAGCTTCTTCTCTTGCAGTGTGCCTGGGGGTCCAAGCAGAAAGTTCTCAGGTTTTACGTCACCATGGACATACCTATGATAAACAAGAGTTGTTAGCTATGTTTGTATATGCCAAAACAATAAAGCTAAGCTCCATTGCCAAGATACATATGTTAAATACCCTTTCGAGTGCATCTTCTCCAGTATGGAAATGGCTTCTATAGCAATACAAGCAACCATTTCAACAGACATTCTGTAACAGAAAGACAATCAAATTAACTGGGCAAACCAGCGATGAACATTAAGGAATACATACATAAGGAAATAATTAATTAGATACTTACGAGTGGGAATTATTATTCCATACATCCCACAGGCTTGGTCCTAACATGTCCATAATCTGAATATATATAGGTTACATTAGAAAAAAAACACATCCTAGTATTGCAATGGAACAAGCAATCTAGAAGAAGCGGGAACATCTTGGCGCTAAAATTGTCCAAAAGTTGGCTTGGTAGATGCGATGTGATGCACTGGTTATAATTGCATTTTCAACAGTATATCGTTACTTATTTCAACTCACTTCCTTCTCTCTCCTCTCCGATCCCTTCTCTTATTTATTTTTCTCACTGGACCCACATGCCATACTCTTTCTTCTGCAACAAATGGACCTTGCGCACTCCAATACTTCTCTCAACCACATCAGATCCGCTTATTGGAGATACCCTAAACGAAAGAACTAGATTTTCAGGCTTACCCATTAAAATTGTGATTTTACTAAACAGTACTCCCTCTGTTCACAAAATATAAGATGTAACTTTTTTCTGAATCGGATTTATATAGACATGCTTTAGTGTGTTTGTTCACTCATTTCAGTCCGTATGTAGTCCATATTGAAATATCCAAAACATCTTATATTTGTCAACGGAGGGAGTAGTGTTTAAACTCTGGCAGCCCGGTGCACGTAGCTCCCACTTGCGAAGGGTCCGGGGAAGGGTCCGACCGCTTTGGGTCTATAGTATGCAGCCTTTCCCTACATTTCTGCAAGAGGCTGTTTCCAGGACTCAACCCATGACCTCATAGTCACAAGGCAACAGTTTTACCGCTGCGCCAAGGCTCCCCTTCCAGTGTTTAAACTCTGGCATGGGCCAAAAAAGATAGACCGAGAATCAAAAAATCGTATTTCTCCGATTCATAGCTCTAAATATAATATGCTTTTGACCATTTCTGAATAAAATATCGTTTAAGATTTTAATTTATTCTGATCGACCTGGGGGCTGGTCCTGCAGGCTGATAGAAGACTAAAATCAAGCCCAAGACAATGGTCCTCATCTCAGATTTCACATCACAGCTTTGAGGGGAAGTAAAACAATTTCCTCCAAATTGCTTCCTTGAGGCATTAAAATATTTTACACCTTTGTTTGATAGCTTTAGAGTTAATTCATTTTAATATGTGTTCTCTCCTATGGTCCTACCTGGTAAGTGGTTTGTGAGATCGGGGGAGTTTATAGTGTTTTGTGTTTACCAGAAGACCAAGTAGAGAGATGTATTATCAGTAACTAAATTTCCGGACAACACGCTGATTTATTACTCTAGAACCATTTAAATAAAAAATAAATTTATAGAAGAGAATTAACCAAGTCGTTATATATCTTTTAGAAACTATAATTGAGCTACCAGGGTTACAGTAGGACGCATAGTAACGCCGACAGTAGTCAGAGAATTGGATAATTGGTTATGTGGTTCAAAATAATTGTGAGTTTTTGTTAAGGAGTATTTGTATTGGTCTAGGAGTCCTATCAGGCTATGTTTCCTTTCCTTGTACCCCAAGTCATGTGTAATATATATATGCCCCATGGGCTATGTAATAGAGATAACTTGCTTTTATAACATGGTATTAGAGCTATGGTTATTTTTTTCAGGCGCCGCAACTCGCCCTCCCGATCCAATCTTGCACGGCCACTGGTCGTCGCTGACTTAGCTCCTGTCGTCTCCTCCTCCCACTGCAGTTGCGCGTGTACTGGACAGGCCAGGAGCGGTTGCCCGCGTCCGCACTGCAGGCCTTCGATCCGCTGCTGCATGTCTGGTTCGAGCAGCCCTGTCCGCGGCGCTGCACCGTTTCAACCAGATCCACTGCTGCAAGTCTGGATCGAGCCACCCTCTTGTCGCGTGCTGTCCGCTGCTGCTTCTTGCCCATGTACCGGTGTCCTCTTTGCTAGCTTCACATGTGGAGCTAGCTGATTCCTGCTGCTACGTGGTGCTACTGCCTGCTACTGCGTGTTGCTGTTAGTCACCCATGGATCAAGTTCCGCCGTCCGGCTGCCTGATCTGCTTTCTGTGTCTTGGTCCGCTGCTTGATCTCGGGAAAAAAAATCTTCATGTTTCTTCCACTGCCGCCGCCGCTAGTCTTTTAGCCATCGCCTAGTCTAGTGTGTTGTCTAGTTTTCTAAAGTTTCCGCTGCGTCCATCAAATCCGTTGATATTTCGTGTTTCTTATGCCATGCGAGTCCACCATACCTTTGTCCGTCAGCCTTTCTCTGGTCCTGATCCTTTCTATACAACTTTTGTGGCCTCTTTGCCCGTGTTGTTTTCTATAGGATTTTCTGGACTGTTTTTGCATTTTCGAAACCAACAGTGAACAGATATATGAACAAAAGCAGAGTGCTTCAGAAGCAATGGAAGGTTAATGATTTTCCAATTTATATGAACTTTGACGCCCTAACTGGTTTCTAGTACTTATTAAATTATTTACACACTTGATTAAGACTTTCTACCTCAAACCATTATGTCTTCATCAAATTCAATCTACTTTATTTAGTTAAACGAACTAACAAGCATGGAGCATGCCAGCAATCATATGTGGTGGCTTGGCTAATGGCGCAAAGTGGTATTAAGCAAATGTGGTCATCAGCAACAGGATTGTGGATACAATTTATTTATTTTGGTAAATTTTGTAAGTGATTCAAACACAAAATTTAAATATTTCAAATAAGAGTTACTAGCCCTTATTTTCGTAAACAAGAAATATGCTACTGTGTTCTGTCTTCTGAGCTGTTTACAAAACTTTAATTCCATAATCCCACCAGCATACCAAAAAAGACAGGAACTTTTGTACTCGGCATGCCTACAGTCTACACCATTGCAAGAACAACTTTCGTCATTAGTTTCATCATTTACAGGGCAGAGCACCAACGTAAGATGATCAAGGACATTATATGTTGTTTACTGATAAAGAAAACACAAAAAAGGAAAATTCAGTGTTATACTGTATGTCATAAAGGTAGCGAGTGAGAAGGTAATCAAGCAAGATAGCAAGAGTGCATAGTCTGACAGAGAGAGAGGGGGGGAGGGAGGTGAACAATGCTAAAACCAGAAATCTCTACAAATTGTATATGCACTCAGAATCATCGCCATAAAAGGAGGCAAAGGGTACATGCTCCATTACCATGATATAGTACTCCGATTGCTTCCCTTTGTAGTGTACTCTTGGCACGCCATGAATCCCACTAAGAGTGCTGCCAGTTGGATGTTTTACGCAAACTAAGTTAACATGCATTCTAGAAATGCCAATTGCGATCACAAATTTTACAGAAAAGCAAGGCCAAAAAGGAATTTGTAAATGTAAAATAAGTTGCAGAAGCAAGAAAAAATAGAACAAACTGAACACTTACTTGTAAACCTGCCACTCATAAGGAGCTCCATAATTGCAGCCTTTACTGGTTCGGTGTTCAAATTTGATTGCCACCTGAAATAACAAAAACATGATATAAATATAATGCAACTATGATAAACTCAACTATTAAAATACAAGAGGCATCCAGATAAGATAAATTGACCTCCAAAGCATTTGCACCAGGTGTCCTGTCACTGAGACTAGGAGTGGAAATACGACGACCAACATATACTTGCCCAAATCCTCCCTTTCCAAGCTTTCTGTCAAGTTTGTAGGTAGGTGAATTGCCAATCTGGATCTGTTCCACCTCAATGAAAAAGAATGAGTCACGCAATCACCAAAACGATGCAACCATGCTACACCCATTTTGAAAACCAGATATTCCTACTACGCAACCAGGTATTCCTACTACACCTACTGCTAAGACAAATGAAAAAGTTAGGTTCCTGCACATCAAAAGCTAAAGATTCTTGGGTAGTGAATAAACTCAGTGAATCTTGCATAGCTGGATGAACAAAGGCTCATCCCGTGTCAGGAGAAAAAACATTAATAACTTCTACCTGCAAGAACTCTGACTGTTGGGGCTGTTACCTACTATAATTTTTCCATTGGGTAGTAATTTTCAAAGGCTATAATAGGAGGCATATGCCTGTACTGTCCTATTAAGTTGATCAATCACCATTTTTAGATCTAGTGCTGTGGTTACAACTGTTAAGAGTTATATTATGCTCCATGTTTAACCTGTATTTTCCCCATTGTATGAGGGGTTTCCTGCATGCATACCACTTGTATATTTATATATATGCTGGCCATTGGCCTAGGGTTTTTTTCGCACATGTCTCGTGCTGTGATCCCCCGTTGCGCCGCCGCCATCCCCTTTTTTTTGGCCGCCGCCGTCGTTTTCTTCTCGTGGCTGCTGCTGCCTGCTCTTCACATCGCCACCTGCCCTCGCCTGACGATTCTACATTGGTCAACGCCCTGCTGGATCCCGATTCCAAGCCGCAGGACTACATCGCCCAGCCAACGCCGGCAGTCTTCTGTAGCTGATGTCGCCTCGCCTCCACTACCTACAAACCGGCCTACATCGGCAGCCCCACCATATCCGTGCTGCTGCCTCCATTTCCCCCCGGCCACAGGCTCGTTACTCTGCACCTCCGCCTCTGCCCGCCCAGCCCCGTGATTCTGCTGCCCAGTTCTGCACCTCCAAGCACTCGCAGCTGCAATTCTCATGTGCCCTGGCCTGCTGCTGACTCCCCGTGCGCCCGCTGCTGCTACCCGTGTCTCATGTGTGAGTGCTTTTGCTGTTGCTGTCTCCCTGCCTCTGCTTGCACGTGCCCGTGCTTTGCTTGTTTCGGGCTGCTCCGCCGGTATTTCGGATCAAGGCTCTTCTTTTATGTCTCATCAATTTCGTGTGCCGAATCTTTTAGAATTAAATTGCTAAATTCATCGCCTTATTATGCTCAAGCTTATGGACAGGCCGAATTTAGCAATAAAATTTTAATTAAGCTTATAAAGAAGAAAATTAAGGAGCATCCTAGAAGGTGGCATGAAGTGCTATCGGAAGATTTATGGGCTCACCGGATATGTACGAACGGAGCAACTCAAGTGACACCGTATGAGCTAGTGTACAGGCAGGAAGCAGTGCTACCCGTGGAGATTAATTTGCAAGCTCTTAGAGTAGCCAGACAAAATGATTTGGTGGCTCTAGATTACAACAATTTAATGATGGATAGGATAGAGAATGTTTCAGAAGATAGGTTGAGAGCCTTGCAAGAAATTGAAAACAAAGAAATTACGAGTGGCAAAGGCTTATAACAAAAGGTAAGGGGAAAGAAGGAAAGAGATCTGGTTTAGAATGCTTGAGATAGAAAGATTTTGCATGATCAGCTATTCGGCGAGAACAGAGCTAATATGGAAGGTGTACTGGTATTTGGCTAAGGCTGGTGCTTTTACAGGTCTAGCCGAATTAATTAAAGATAAGCAATTTGGCTTGTATGCCAAGGAAACGGTACCTGACTAGTCAGGAGTCCTATTTCAAATTGCCAAAGGCCAAGCATACCTAATATATATGGGTACATGGTCGATTGAAAAGCCACAATCAATCGATCCTTTTGCAACTCTACGTTACTTTTTTTCTCCTATAAGTTTTCTCCTTCCAGCACCTAGGTCATAGCTTCTGCCCAGCCCTAGCAGCCCTAGGGTTTGGCTCATCTTTGCCGTTTTGCATAAAAAATGGTCGGTTTACCTCCACATAAGCGAGGAATTGGTGGACTTGTGGTGCTGTGTGGATCAATTTCCCGCGGCAACAGGGTGAGTTATACTATGTTCCATTTATAGCCTGTATATTTTCCGCATTGTATGAGGGGTTTCCTAAATATTTACCACCTGCACATGCATATATATATGTGTGTGTGTGTGTAGGTAAAACAGTGTCTATCATAGCTTACCACAGAACTAGTCCCTCCCTCCCTCCCTCCCTCCATCCCTCTCTCGTTTCCTAAATATTTACCACCTGCACATGCATATATATATGTGTGTGTGTGTAGGTAAAACAATGTCTATCATAGCTTACCACAGAACTAGTCCCTCCCTCCCTCCCTCTCTCTCTACATATATATATATATATATATATACTGGCATTTGGCCCCCAGGAAATACAAGTTGCATATTTCCTACTTCCTAACAACAACAACAATTCCAGGCTCCCATGCATCTTTGAATTTTGTTATATAACACCCTGACCAAAATAGGTAGTAATAGTGCATATAAAACATGAAGCAAAGGACATTTTGAGCTTTGCAGCATGCAGGCATCCAGATGGTTATTCTGGAATGCCACCAACAGGCAGTCTAAAAAGTATATGTGATCAAAACTACTAGGCTATGGTGATGTTTGATATCCATTTGAAGAGTAGTTATTTTGACATTTTGTACCACAAATGGCATGCACAGGTTCAAAAAGGAACACAGAATCAGCAATAAAGAAGGTTTTGTCTTACCAAGACATAAGCAGACTTTGCAACTCAGTTCACAACCCTAGAAACCATACACATTTTGTTCTGTAAAAAAAAAGTACACACTTGCACAGCATATTCCGACCAACCTACGCTGCTGCATTCCCACATTTCCTTTTCCAAATTTAGAAATCTCAGTTAGGCACTGCTCGTTGCGTTAATTAGCTCCTATCGTTCCATAACAAGCACAGTAGCATATTCAAACTCGCGCATCAAAAGGAGCCTCCCCTTCCCCCTCCCGCATCGCTCCCGCGAGCGACACGGGGGGCTAACCCTAGCGCCGCCAAGGCCGGCCTCCCCGCTCCACCCCCCTCCCCTCGCTGCCGCCGGTGCGCGCGTGAGCGCAGGTCGCGCTGGCGTGTTGGCGGGCGTCTGGCGGCGGTGTCGTGGATGTGGGGCCCGGCACGGTGGGCTGCGAGGTGGTGACGGCCGTCGCGGCCGCGGCAGCCCGATCTGGATCGTGCAGATCCAGGCGACGGTGGCGGCGGATGGCCTGGTGGCCGCCGGTGGTCCCTCCTGCTGCTCCCGGAGGTCGAGACCTCCATGGGTGCGTGGGGAGGTGGCTGCATGGCTGGTGGCGGTGCGCTTGTCCGGACTGGCGACGGGATCAGGGTGGGCAGCACGGGCTGGGCAGCGGCCTGGCATGGCTGTTACTCCGGCCATGGACGGTTGCGAGTGGAGGCCCGCACATGGGCGGTGGTCTCCCGGTGGCGCGGCGGCTGCACGGTGGCTCGGCGATTCTGCCCGCGGTGACGAACGGCTTCTACTCCGGCATCGGCTCGTCTGCGGGCAGACTATGTCAACCTTCGCTTCACCCTCTCGTCATGTGCTTGCTACGTGCGCCGGAGGGTTGGATCCTCTCCCAACTGCGGTCCATCTCTCGTCTCGCGTCCGTAGTCTCGCATCCGGAGCAGGACCAAGCTCGTCTCACACTCGATGCAGCAGGACAGAGCTCGTCTTGCGCACGGTGCTGCAGGACCAAGCTCGTCTCGCGGCCGGTGCTGCAGGACGGGTCGATGGAGGCTAGTTTTGGCCGGCTTTTGGGTCTCGGCGATCGGGGGTGACCAGGGGTGCGCAAGGCGGGGCCTTTCCACTCGTCTCTTTGGTTAGAGTAGCGGCGGATCTCGGGTGCGGTGGTGTCTAGGTTTTGGTTGCCGGGGCAGCCGCCTTGGTGGTGGTAGCGCGGTGCTCTTGGGCAGAGTCCGTGGCTTGGTGTTGCCCGGTGGCCATGGCCGTGTGGACGGCATGGTAGCCGGGGTGTGGCGTTCGGTGGCAGTGAGTATTTGCCGGGGTGAAAACCTGTTCCATCTTCGGACGGACCGGCGGCGGCGAAGCTCGTTCCCTTCTTGAAGGCATCGTCATGGCTCTCATTGCCCGCCGTGTTGCTCCAGAGGGAACTCTGATCCTCGGTTTGGGCGGTGGCGGCGCTCCGGTGCTGTAACCTTCCTGAAGGCGCCGCCTTGGAGCGCACGGTTCGTCGTATGCGGCTTCATTTCTTTGCGGTGGCGTGTTCCCGGTTGAGGTCCGTGGTTGCTCTTGTAGTGCTATGGGTGGTGTTGCTCCGCTCAGCGCCTATGTATCCTGCCTCGGGTGTGTGCGTGTGTTGTGGTGGTGTACTTTTGTACCGGGTTGTTGATGATGATTGCCTTATATTAAAGCAGGGCGAAAACCTTATCCGGCAAACTCTCGCATCTACTTCCTGCTATGTTAAAGAAGCATATTTGATCCATTTGTGCCGTGAAAAACACGAGTATAGGTTAAGAACAAAGACCTGCACGCCATCCATAACACTAATGGAACTTCTCGGACAGCATGCTCATGTCACATTTTCATACCTCTGCAGGTCCTACCATTCAATAGCGACCATTCCTGCCATCTCAGACCTAAGAACATAACGAATTCATGTCTACTCGCGCATCTAGCATGGAACCTATAGTCCTAAACAAGATATGGCATATGTCCATACCCAGCCCCTTGGAACCCTGCGGCCGCACGAGATTGTGCCATTTCCAAGCACGATTCGCTCAACTCCGAACCATACCGCACCAATAAAGACGTTCAATCACGCGGATGAAATCTGAACAGCGGACAATTCGAAACAAACACGCGGTGCTTGCATAATAGAGGAGATCCTCACCGTCTCGGGGAGGGGCGTGGAGCTCCCGTCGTCGCCCGGTGGTGCATCGTCCTTGTCTGCGCTCCGAGCGACGCTGTCGCCGTCGTCCATCCCTGCCACGCGCGTGTTCAGCACACAGCTCTTAATCTCCTGCGTACGCTACTACTGCTACAGCGGTGGCGGTGGAGGCGGCGGCAGGTGGGCGCTTGCTTCCTCCTTACGCCTTAGTCTTGGGGAGATGTTGGTGAGGATGTGCGGGAGGTGGAGGAGGTCCCGTCGGCGACGGCGAGCCGGCAGGAATGGGGGTGAAGAGAACAAACGGGAAAGTGAGCGGAGAGGGGATCGAAACTTCTGGACTAGTATCCCGAGCGATCTCCCGGAGCTAGGCTCGTATGTAATTTTGGCCATCTCGGCGTATCAAAATTTTAGAACGCACGAATCTTAAAGCACCTCGACCAAATCTGCTAGAAATGATCGAATCGATTGTTTTCAAATAATCAGTCTATTTTCCTTTAAAAAAAGAATTAATCAGTCTCTTTGCACGCATGCAGTGAAGGAAAACGTAATGCCACGCTAGTGCTAGTAGGGAGATAGTGCGAGTTTGCCCTTATCCTTGAAAAATCCGTAAGAGGAATTCATTAACCTCCCGCTCAGTGGCGAATCTACAAAGAAATTAGAAGGTGGGTTAGGCTGGCTATTTCATATGAATATATGTTAGGCTGGGCTTACAAGTGCTGGGTTGGGCCTTTAAACTAGTAGTAAAAATTAATTTTGCAAAGTTGGAGGGAGGCTTGAGCCTGTTGAAGCCCCCCGGTAGATTCGCCTCTGCTCCCGCTGACGGTGTCTTGAAACACCTCATCATGTTGACCCCGGTCGGGCTGAGGACCCCTTGTCGGTTTTGACCTGGGTCACATTGGACGGCCCATGGCGTATAATCATAAGATTTTATAAACTTGACATACACGACAAGGTGTCGGATCTGTGAAAGATTGTCTCCCCACACATAACCGACTAGGATCTTGTACCCTAGGAACCTCGTAACTATATATATAAATCAAGGGACTTGCCCGTAGAAAACAATAAGAAATATTTTGGTAGAAACATCAAACATGTGATGTGTACTTACTCCGATGTAATAACACAAGCAAGGCGTAAGGTAATATCTTCTTGGAAAGTCCGAACCTGGGTAAAATCCTTGTATCTCTGTTGTTCTCGTTCCAAAACATCTAACTTAGGATCCCCTACCTTGAGACCGGTTGGTTTATGTTCCATTGGTGGTGACCCGTGCATGCCTGCTAGGTAACCGTCACAGATTGATGGGGGTCGGGATCAACGAGTAGATCGGTTCCTACGAGATCTTTGTGTCGGGGCAGATTTTCATCTTCGGCGGCGTCACCCTTGGCACCAAATCGGCTAGCCACCTCGACCACAAATCCTTTGCTCCAAGCTAGACCGTCAGGTTCGACAACATGGAGTACACCGCAAATTGCCACGGAGAGTTGATCTTCACGAGCTTGGTGTCGTGCCTAGTGATACTTCCTCTTTGTATGATCTAGTAACGAATCAGAAAGTATCCCACACCTATTTCCCTAAGAAGTGACATGGGTTATCGAACCCATGAGAGCAAGGTTCCCTTGGAGCGATGGTCTCTAGCAAGCAATTGTTAAAGAATTAATTCCAGCTTTTGACCGGGTCAATCAAGCTAATAGTGACGTGACACTTATAATAAAAAAGAAGGTACATGTATTCAAGTCTTAATGCTTACAGCCATGTATTTGTGTTGGGACCAGGTAGAGTATTAATTTGTGCGCTGGAAGTCACCATTGAGATGTGCTTGTAACGAACCAAAGTGGGGGATGTGTCCAAATAACAGCTTAACCGGCATGAGTCCTGCATCAAGAATCGGTTGTCCTACCACATGCCCTATCCATCGCGTGGGGTCGCCTCGATAATTAAGATTACAATAATCAGAACTTTGGGTTGTAATGACTACACCTCATGAATCCCCAAGGATTGGATCTGTGTTACCATACTAAACCCTTCTTTCACCGGGGTGTTCAGAATAACACTTCACAATCTCCTTGCTCCTAGCCTCGCCATGGCTCGCTCTTCATGATCATGGGTACCTGTAGGGACGAAGAATGCGGACAATACAAGAGACATCTATGAAATAATTTTATTTCACACATACATAAAGTTAATTCAAAGCTCTTCCATTGATTCCCACAACAAATATGGAGGGTTGCAAGGCATATTCCTCAACCCATACCTTAGTGAACTACTTGCACATGGAGATCAGATCGCATGAAGAAAACATTCAAGAACACATCTTGAAGATATTGATTGGTAATATGTCCGTAAGGGCATCTCCCGCCCTAAGTGTTTTGATGTTGACAACGACATGATTTGTGGACTAATCGTGTGCCTAATCTTTCAGGTTATATTCATGTCACAAGACGGTTAGGCTTTCCCTCTAGACAAAGAAGTTCGATGACGGTGTTTCCTTCACTTTTATTTCTTCGGTCATAGGAAACCCGTACTATTAAGAGGGAATTCATATCAAAAGGTACTGGGTGAATCAATACAGGTACACACTCATATTGCACCCACCTACCCCTTTCGCTCGAGAGAGAGTGCCTCATAAATCTGACAAGGTTGTGTTATTACACACTAGCGGGTGTACCGCCAGCCAGAGTGGTTGTACCGGTAGCACCTATACTTCTGGTGCAACTACTGCCCTAGGGGTGATACACCAGGGTTGCACCCTTTAGGAAGGTCACAAGCGATTGTACCGCTAGGACCACAGAGTTTGTACCGCTTGGTCCTTGACCGTTTCCCTAGAGGGGCGGCAGGTGTAGGATTGAAAGTAGTGGTAGAGGGGTGATTAGACTACTTGACCAAATAAAAAACTAGTTTTTCTTAATTTGAAGTGTAGGCAGATTTTAGCATTCATAGCAAGTCAAGTACACCCTACACATGCATGTCTACGAGTATAGCAGCGGAAAGTAAAGACAAGCATGTAAGTAAAGTAAGGGTAGGAAGATCAAACGCAATTGACACGATGATTTTTTTCCCGTGGTTCCGATAGGTGGTGTTATCGTACGTCCACGTTTACGGAGTCTTCAACCCACGGACGGTAATGGTCACGAGAGTCCACAAAGGGCTCTACCCATGGAGGGTTCCACGAAGAAGCAACCTTGATTATACCGTGATGGCCTACGTCCACGGAGGACTAGCCTAACTTGGGGTAGATCTTCACGAAGTAGGCGATCTCCTTGCCCTTACAAACTTCTTGGTTCACTCCACAACACAAAGTAGGAGGCTCCCAAGCAACACCTAACCAATCTAGGAGGCACCACCCTCCGAAAGGTAATAGGCTCAATAATGTCAATGAACTCCTTGCTCTTGTGCTTCAAGATGATAGATTCCTCAACACACAATCACTCTCTCACAGATTTGGCTTTGGTGGAAGAGATTAAATGGGTGGAAAGCGAGTTGGGGAGGCTAGAGATCAAGATTCATATGGTTGGAATGGAATGTCATGATCTCAACACATGATTAGGTGGCTCTCTCTCTCAGAAAGTCAGTTGGTGTGAGTGGGGAACTATTCTGAGTGCTTCTCTTGCGAGTAGGTCATGGTAGAGGGGTATATATAGGCATCTCCCAAAATCCAACAGTTACACCTAATAAGTCAGACTCGGTGACACCGATGTGTTAATCTCGGTGGTACCGAGTTGCCTCAAAAGGTAAAAACTTTTGAATCTCAGTGAGACCGATACATAAAACTCAGTTGCACCGATAAGGTGACCAACGGTCAGATTGCCGAACTCGATGACGCCGATTCAACAAACTCGGTGGTACCGATTTTGTGAATTTGCGTAACAGAAAGTTGGCAACCCAAACTCGGTGGCACCAAAGCAGAATCGGTTGCACCGAATGGCTAGGGTTTGGCTGAGTCTGTCTGAGGCTGGAAATCGGTGGCACCGAGTGGAAAGTGTTGGTTGTACTGGTTTTGGATATTTGGCTTTGGACAAACTTTTGTGGAAGAGCTTGTGGGTGTATGTGGTGACTATCACTTGTGCACGCATGACTATTTTGTTCACCAACAGTACCTTACCCCCCTTTTAATAGTATTGGCTTTCCTATGGACTCAAAGCGATTTATCACAAAGTAAAATGTAGAGTCCTCTTGCTTGAAGTTTTGCCAAACTATTTCCTTGCGTCTTGGGGTATTCCACAATCCTTTTGCCAACCCATCGTTGAACTTTTCCTGAAACATGCTTAGTGAGGAACATTAGTTCAATGACATATATGTTGTTATCAATTACCAAAACCACCAAGGGAGCAAATGTGCTTTCAATCTCCCCCCTTTTGGTAATTGATGACAACATATAGATCAAAGCTTTGACATATGATATAATCAATGAATATAATCATCGCTTTGAGAAGTATGTGATAAGCAAGAGCTCCCCCTAAATTTGTGCATTATTTTTAAATTTGCTTTTGAATGCAAATGCACAATCAATTAGGTACATGGGGCACTTCTTCCATGTCACATACAACTTGGTGGTGTGCGAGAGTAATAAGAGTTAATATCATAGCACAACACATCAATCAAGGTGAATGATCATCTCATAACCATCAAAAGGATAG
Source organism: Hordeum marinum (assembly GCA_022496015.1). Taxonomy (NCBI): domain Eukaryota; kingdom Viridiplantae; phylum Streptophyta; class Magnoliopsida; order Poales; family Poaceae; genus Hordeum; species Hordeum marinum. The sequence goes on from CM039672.1 coordinate 116,472,212, forward strand.
AAAATAGTAGCAACACACATTAAAGCATATGATCAAACATGAATAAAAGTATAACACATCCAAACCAAAAGACCAAATGTTTTTTAAAACAGCGATAAAAACCAAACGCTCTCTCACTCGAAGCCTAGATCTATATACAACTCCTCCCCCTTTGTCAACAAGTTACCAAAAGGTTCGAAGAGATATAGCTAATCGTCCTTCTACGACTGATCTCCTCCAGTGGTCGATGTCGGAGTCGAGAGAACTGCGTCGGTGAAGACCTCTGCTGATTTCCTGGACGGAGTGGGAGTAGCAACTGGAGGCACTAGTGGAGCTGATGGAGCTAAAGTCACTGTAGCTAGAGCAGATGATGAAGGTCTTGTCTCTGGAGCTGGCACTATAGGTGTCCTGGCCTGTGTCCTGAACTAGGCAGTCGTCTTGACAGGTGCACTATCCTCATCAACATCAGAAGAATCAGACCCTGAAGAGGTGCGACGGATAGGAGCTTCATCTACTTCCTTCTTGAGCTCGTTGACAGTCTTGGTCAGCCCATCCACCTTGTCATTGAGGGTCTTCACTCTATCCTCAAAGATGTTTGCAAGACTTTCCTATTTATCCAGTATGCTTTTGATGTCCTTCTTCATGTCCATGAATGTAGAGAGCAAGAGATCCATCTAGTCGTTCCTGGATCTAGGGACTTGAGCACTAGTGGCTCTAGCTGCTTTTGCCTCTGCCTGAGCTGCAGCTGATGTGGGATAGTCTGGGTCCATCGCCACAACGTTGTCCTTGAAATCTGGATGTAGGGGCAAATGGGTTTTGTCCAGAGCAAAGATGTGCTTCTCAAGATTGGAGTTGATGAGCATCTGAATGTAGGGTGCATAGCAGCATGAGCGCTTCTGATCAGCAGCAACCCTCTTCACTATCTCCACTATCACATCCATCACTCTGGATCTCTAGTGTTGGTCAATGTGAATCAGCAAGTTGATGAAGTAGCCTCGGATCATGTTCTCGTCACCTGACTTGGGAATCAAGGTATGCCTCAATATAGTGTTAATGGTGCGGAGACCTGCCTGGAGGCGATAGATGGATCCTAGCTTGTGGGACTGAAGTTGAGCAAAATGGATGGTGTTGTACATGTCCTTCATGGCATTGTGTCTTGCCTTGGACTTTGAGTATACGCTTATATCTCCATCCTGCGCCTCGGGGACTCCTAAGATGGCAGCCCATTCATCAACTATAGACTCGTATCTTGCTCCTTATGTCATCCACACAATCCTACCATCGCCATAGAAGTGAGCAGTGGAGTAGAATTGCATGATCATCTTGTCGTTCCATGAAGTGAACTCTTTGCCAACAAACTAATCAATGTCAATGCAGTGGAAGTTGTCTTGGACACACGGGAAGTAGTTTTCATTCTCCTTGATGTGCTTCCAATCGACATATCTCGTGTCACTCACAGCTGGACTCTCGTCAAGCAAGATTGTCTCATAGAAATCTTGTTGCTCCTCTAGTCCACAACTGTCTTCCTCCTCTGAGAGTAAGGATCTATAGCTCTCCAATCTCTCGATCCTGCATCCTTCTTATTCTTCGTATCAACAGCAATTGGATGGCTAGCATTGTGTTGTGGAAGATGAGGTATGAGCTTCATCAAAGCAGCCATAACATCATCACCAGCTTCTCTAAGAGTGGATCCTTTGTTCTTCTGAGCAGTTGGAATGTCTCTGGTAGTCCTCTTGGACTTCTCTGCAGCAACCTTCTTCGGTGCAGACTTGGTTCTCTTGGAGGGACCTTGCTTTGGCATAGCATCTGCCAAACAGCTTCTTCTGCTTCTTCTTGGGAGGGGCCTTGACAACATGCTCTTCCTCCTCCTCCTCCTCCTCAACAAAACACCTGCCACCTCCTCTGGATCCTCAAACATTGAGGTAGGCCTGCCACCAACACGAACAATCCTCTTCCTGGCCTTCTTCTCTCCTGCCTTCTTAGGCAAAGACTTCCTTGGGGGCTCAACTGACATGGTAGCCCTAGCACTCTCAGGTGCTCTCATAGTCTCTGGAGGTGCATATGTCTTGCTGACCACCCTCCTTGATGAGGTGGCCTCATTGGCTGACTTCTTGGCAGCCTTCTTTTGCTTCTTAGCAAGAACCTCCTCTGGCACAAAATCTGAATCCTCCTCATTTGAATTCAGTCTCCTCCTGGTCCTTGTAGCAGACTTAGGCAACCCATGAGAACTAGGGGTGTCTGGATCTGAAAATGAGCTGGACCCAGGGCTCGGTGGTACAGATTTTGTGAATTTGCGTAATAGAAAGTTGGCAACACAAACTCGATGGCACCGAAGCAGAATCGGTTGCACCGAATGGCTAGGGTTTGGCTGAGTCTGTTTGAGGCTGAGAATTGGTGGCACCGAGTGGAAAGTGTTGGTTGCACCAATTTTGGATATTTGGCTTTGGACAGACTTTTGTTGAAGAGCTTGTGGGTGTATGTGGTGACTATCACTTGTGCACGTATGAGCATTTTGTTCACCAATAGTACCTTACCCCCTTTTAATAGTATTGGCTTTCCTATGGACTCAAAGTGATTTCTCACAAAGTAAAATGTAGAGTCCTCTTGCTTGAAGTTTTGCCAAACTATTTCCTTGCATCTTGGGGTATTCCACAATCCTTTTGCCAACCCATCGTTGAACTTTTCCCGAAACATGCTTAGTGGAAACATTAGTTCAATGACATATATGTTGTTATTAATTACCAAAACCACCAAGGGGGCAAATGTGCTTTTAGCGGGGCGGTTGTACCGACCCAAGTATTGCCCTACCACCAGAATTGGGTGTCCCCATTTCTGTTGGTGATTCGGTTCTTGGGCGGTGGTGGCCCAGTAGTTCTGGTTTAACCGGTACTACCGGTGTCTGTAGCGGTTGTACCACTCAGGACTTAGCCGCCACCAAGTGCCTCGGTCGGCCGGTTCAACCATGCCTAGCACCGCTCTACCACCGGAGTTGGGGTGCCGCGGCTCTATTGTTGGTTCGGTTGTTGGGCGGTGATGTGCCGGTAGTTTCGGTTCTTCTGGTACTACTGGATCACATGGCAGTTGTGCCGCGTAGTGGTTTCCTACAGGGTAGCTGGTGAATTCTGGTTGTATCGGTGATTCTAGCGGTTGTACCGCTATAGTGTAAAAACCGACATAACGGTTGGATTTATGACCACCTATATAAGTGGGTGGTTCTTCCTCCTCCCACTCACCTCTTACCTCTCTCTCTCCTCCATTAATGCCGTACAAGCTTTCTTGCCCGATCTCTCTCTCTCTAGCCACTCAAATTTGTTGATTTGCTAGGGATTGAAGAAGGAGACCTAGATCTACATGGAGTGGCGGCCATCGATGGTGCCCCGGCCACGTGCCGGCCATCCTGTGGTCCTCCTCGACGCCTACTAGTCCCTCATCGACGCCCCGACAACCCTAGTCCTCCTTCCCCCTCTCCTCGTGTCTCCTCCTTCAGTTCTTCGCCACCCAAGCGTAGCCGCCGTCGAGCCATAGTCGCTGTCGCAACCACTGACCTCTCCAGCGCCCGGGAGGATGCCCAGGAGCTTCACCACCGCCGTCTCCTTTGCCTTCGCACATCAAATTGAGCGGAGACACCCCCTCCGTGATGCTTGCATCATCTTCTTCCACCTCGACCATCGCATCTTGCTTCACCATTGCCGCTGCTCCGAGCCGACCCGTGCCTCCCCGACCCCCGGCCTCATTGTTGTGCTCACGGTTCACTTCTCCGCCGAATCCTCCGTACCCCGGTATTGATTCATCACCATAAGACCCCCCCACACACACTGCCATGACCAAAGCTCCCCTCCGTGAGCTCCTGACCGCACCCGCACGTCCCCGCCCATGCCAAGCCGCGCTCCCGCGCATGCCTGCGTGTGGCCGCACCCCTCCGCTCGCCCCTGCCAGTTGTTGTTGTTGCACTCGCTACCACTCATGCTTCTACCGCCGCTGATTGTAGCTCGCCTTGCCCGACCGCTCATTACTGATGTGCTACAGCCACCCTCGCCCCGCGTGCGTACCGGGCCTGCCGCCGCAGCCGAGCCGCCTCCGACCATCGCTGTCCGCCGCCACTACCATGCCCGTCGTGCTTCTGCTTGCTTTGGACGTTGGCACCCTCCCGTGTGTGCTCACGAGCGAGCACAACCACTCAGGGGCTGGCTTGTGCCCCTGCCAAGTGGGGCCAACCCAAAAACTTAAAAGAAATAATTAGTGGGTTAACTAATTACTTAGTGAATTAACCTAATTGCCCGCTGATAGTAGGCCCCACCTAATTAGTTAGTTTAAATTATGTTTTTGAATTAGCTCTCTGAGTATGACACGTGGGATCCACCGACCAGTTTGAGTGGTCAACGGTTGACCAGTCAACTGATGCATCAACAGTTGACTCGCCCCACCTGTCGGCCACTGGTGGACCTCTGGGTGTACTGCATTGGGTGCACCTAACAATTTATTTACTATTTTTCGAATTAAAAATAATTTAGTAAATTCAAAAAAACACTAAAACTTTAAAAATCATATAAAATAATTCGTAACTCGGATGAAAATAATTTATATATAAAAGTTGATCCGAAAAATCTAAAGAATCTAAATACGTTGTCTGTTCATATGTCACATGCCTCTTGCGTGATGAACATGGAACTTTCCCCCGGATTCATATGTCTGGTAATTGCCTAAGACCCGGGAATATCCCCGGATTTTTCCCCGCTCCATCTGTAACACGTAGCACTGCGTTAGCTCACCCCTAGCACTGCATATTGTCATGTCATGCATCGTGATGCATTTGTTTGCTTTATTTTTATTGTTTCTCCCCCATCTTCTCTCCGATAGACCTCGAGACTGACGCTATTGTCGGGTATGACTACACCGCCGACGCCCAACCTTTTGTAGTAGAGCAACCAGGCAAGCAAAACCCCTTGATCATTCCTATATCGCCCATTATTTCTCTCTCATGCTTGCACTAGATTTTGTTACTGTTGTAGATAGTTCCTATTCCGATACATAGCCTCATTTTGTAACCTGCTATTGTTACCTACTTGTTATCCTATATGCTTAGTGTAGGTTGTTTAGTGAACCATCATCCTTGTTGCTCTGCTTTATTATCAGAAGGTTCAATCTAGGGGATTGACGTGACAAGACCGACACCTCACCACAAACCCCTTAGTTGTACGACTCTGCAGAGCTACCATCAAGTGCTGAGGGTGATGCCTCCTACCTCACTCCTGATGATATCTCTGTAGCATAGCTAGTCTGTTGTGGGTTATCGAGGATGGTTTCTCTTACACCACCTCTGTCGTGGTTTTGTCATGGCAGATGTCCTCGTGCAAGGACTTAGGTGTGAGGCCATCGCCGACGGGTGGCGACTCAAAGAGATCGAACGAGAACAGGAGGAGGGTTTACCTAGGTTCGGCCCCTCCAACGGAGGTAATAGCCTGCGTACTGCTTTGTGTCTATATTAATGGAGATCTCGATTACAAGGATGTGGGATTGCTAACCTCGCTTTCGAGGGTGTCTAACTTCGTCCTATTGGCCTCAGGGGGCTCGCCTTTATATATAGGTCGAGACCCTGAGCCCTACAAGAGTTTGGGTCATAATATGACCCCGTGACCTAACATGTCTCTATCTTATCTTGTTTCTCAAGCAAGGAAAGTCTTCGGCACCTTCCACCTCTTGGGCTCTAAGCCGTCGTCTTCATACGTTGGGCCGCCATCCGTCTTACCAGTAAATCATCTTATCTTTCTCTGTCTTCACAGCACGGCCCATCATGAGCATAATCACTATGCCGCCAATATGTTGACCCGGCCTACCAAGCAGGTCACACAGTGGGGTTATATCCCCGACATTAGGCCCCGGGTTGATTTGAATTCATTCATGTCAATCTCCCTCAACTTTATCAGGCGGCTTATCTTCTGCTTATATTTATGCCTTATCAGTGTCCCCAAATGCCGGCTTATGATGCTTCTGGACTTGTCAGTTTTCCGATGCCCGCCAACCAATGATGTCATACGTCAGAGGCTCAGAGTTCAGTGGTGACTTCTCGATGAATCTGACCATATCCACATTTCCCGAAAATCGAGGCATCGTCGCTTCCGAAATTTATTGTGTCGCCTTGATTTCCGCGCCTACCGTTTCTCCTTCTAGTCTTTCCTTATTAAATACTTACTACATGGATCCTTTTTTCACTTTCACCTCTCCCCTCTTGCTTCTTCTTCCTCGCACTTGAGTGCTCCATCGAACAGCTGTTCATTCATCACCGGAGATCACCTTTGCGAACGCCACGGCGCCAAGCTTCCGTCGAGTTTGAACTACATGTCCGATCACTCGTCTTCTCCGCCACTGATCCCTTCTGTGAGGTAACCTCTTTTCCTCTTCAGATCCACAATAGTTCATCAGAGTTCTTCATGTATCGAGTAGTTCTTCCCAAGCTCACTACCTTTGTTTGTTTCATATCTCCAACTTTGCGATCTGCTTTGTAGAAATAAAACGGTTTGAATCATAGATTCATTTCCTGTATTACACCTCCAAATCTTCCCTTAGAATATGCACATTAGGTCATTGTTGCTTCCCAAGTTGTGCACTAGGGTTAGATAATATCTTTTCTTTTTCGAATCTTTTGTAGATCCATAATTATAGCTGGTCCAGTAGAAATTTGTTTCCTTTCGCACTTAGTGACAACTAGACGCTTTATGCTTCAAAATGGACCAGCCATATCTTTTGTCGTCTTATAATTTTAACCCGCCATGCTTCAACTTTGCCAAATCAACCATGTTATTCTTACAAGGCGGGTCATACCAGTAGTATTACTTAAGTCACCCCTTTTCATTCCATTCAGGTAGCTCGCCATGTCGAAACTACCTCTTGTAACTGGGCGGCTTCCCAAGTCTTTGAAGCCATCCTTCAAGACTACCAAAAACAAGGATATTTACCACGCAAGGAAATAATTGGCTGGCGGCCTGCCTTTGGAGAAGAGATCCCTAAGCTGGCAGAAGGAGGGGTGGTGATTTTCTTGGACCATATCCTCAGAGGTTTTTCTCCCCCAGGGTCAAAATTCTTCCGGGATGCCTTGCATTTCTTCAATATTCATCCTCAGGACTTGGCTCCCAATTCTTTATTAAACTTCTGCCAATTCCAAGTACTCTGCGAGGTGTATCTTCAAATAGAACCCTATGTCTCCCTTTTTAGGGAGTTTTTCTACTTAAACCGTCAAACTGAATGTGCTGATGTCCCTAGCCACGAACTTGGTGGGATCTCAATCCACAGGAGGACATATGTCGTTTTCCCTGCTGCCACCGTGCCAAGTCACCCAAGGGTTGGAATAAGAACTGGTTCTACTATCAAGACACGACCCCGGGTGATGAGAACCCCCTGCCGGGTTATAGGTCGAACTGTCTTCCCATGACCTTTGAGCTGCCCGGTTGGGCCTCTTCAGAAGAGCGTGCGCAACACGCCCATATATATCCAAAGTTGAGGGCCTTACTAGCCAACGGTTTAACTGAGGTGGACCTGACTCGGTGTTGGGTATCTTGGAGCATTCTGCCTTTAAGCCACCGAAGCAGCTTGATGCATACTTATTGTGGCGAGTTGAACGACCCCCAGAGGTGTAACAATATCACTTTAGACTCTAACGAAGTAAATCAACTGGTGAAGAAGCTTTTGGGCGAAAGTATGACTGTTTGCAGCCAAGACGGTCTGAAGCCCTTTTATGTTCATAACTCGGCTCCTCCCGTAAGGACTTTTGACGATTTTACGTCTAATTTTCACCAATGACTTCTCTTTTAACTTCTCACCACTTATCTATTATTTCATTTTCAACTCAACAGGATCTCCATTTTGGGGTAAGAGACGAGCGAAAGTTGCCGCCAAGAAGACCAAAGATCCTCCAGCTTCAAAGAAGGATAAGGCAGTCGTCGAGGAGTCATCTCCCATGGATGAGTCAGAGACAGCCAAAGTTCAATCAGAGGTAGAAATCAAATTCCTTTAACTATGCATTACTGAATTCAGCTGATATCTCTTTTCCTTAGGGTGATGTTGATATGATCCCGTCTGAAGATGTTGAGGTAACTTCCATTTCCTCCAGCCAGAAACCTTATCGCCCAAAAAAACAAAGCGGGTCATTCGGAAAGTACATTTTTCCCACCCGGATGCTCATTTGGATCCCGATTTTATTTTGAAGCAAACTCAACATATGTCAAAACACAAGACCCGAAGTGGTAGTGGCGATCTTGCCACCGGTTTACCCAACAAGCCGGCTGCTTGTAAGCGCCCGTCTAAGGTATCTTTCCACCTTATTCTTCTTTTATCCACAGTTGTCTTTAAGTTATTGATCTCTTTAATCATTTAAATCTATAAACAGGACTCGCCACCTTCATCGGACGACTCCACCGCTTGTGATCAACCCGGGGTAAGTTCTTCTCTTGTTGAATTTTACCTTTACATGCTTTTAGCACTTTCAATGATAATGTCTCCTTATTACATAGGTCTCAGGCCAAATCTAAGAAGAAGAAAGTTGGTGGGTCGTCAACCAATCCTGAGGCCCCTAAGCCGGGAAATCATGCCTCTGCTACTCCCGAAGTTCAGGTGAGTCATCCTGATGATCATTAGGAGACTCAAATTGATCTCACGCCTCAACCTAATCCACCAAGCCCCAATGTTGTGGGCATTGAGGTTGACCTGGCGATGAATCCTGACCCGCCTAGTCCTCCCAAGACAGCTGAAGAGGCTCCTTGTGGGAAGAATGAGGAGGTTGTCATTACTGGGTCAGGTTATGCCATCCCTGGGGTCTCAATGGTGCTGACCAAGATTGTTGCTAAGGATGAACCAGAACTACGAGACAAAGGCAAAGCCAAGCTAGAGCTTCCAAACTATGACGACATGAGCACTAAAGAACTCCATGATGGTTACTTGAATCGCCTTGCCACAAGCAGGGAGATGGAAGTCGGCCTTGTTAGTAAGATGGGAAACAAATATGAGGTATGTTGCTCACTATTGTGTACTTGATGTATCCCTATCTAGCCCCAAAGGCCCGGCTCAATTTCTTGATTTGAGTGGGGTCTTTGATAACCATAACTGTAATTTTCAACCTGTAGCCCCCAAGGGCCGGCTTATCTTCATGAGATGAGTCGGGTCTTATAATATTTTGAGGAATTCGACCTGTAGTCCCCAAGGGCCGTCCCATCTTCATGAGATGAGTCGAGTCTTATAATATTTTGAAGAATTCAACATGTAGCCCCCAAGGGATAGCTCATCTTCATTAGACGAGTCGTGTCTTATAATGTTTTGAAGAATTCGACCTGTAGCCCCCAAGGTCCAGCTCATCTTCATGATATGATTCGGGTCTTATAATATTTTGAAGAATTCTACCTGTAGCCCCCAAGGGCCAGCTCATCTTCATGAGATGAGTCGGGTCTTTGCCATATCAGGCTTGATAAAACTGATATGCATTATCCCCCAAGTGTTAAGGATATTGCTTGCAGTTTGCTTGAGACTTGTCATAATCCTTCATTGCATAAGTTTGAAACTTGCACTATTCATTACTGTTGAATATCCTGGTTCTTTTATGTAGAAGGCCTTAAGGAAGCCGAGTCAAGTGCGGCCGGCTTGAAGAAAAAGTTGTAAATAGGACAAAGCACCCAAGTCGCCGCTGAAGAGAAACGACGCCTCATTTTGGAGGAATTGGACAAAATCAGGGGGCTTTTTCAATAACAAAAGGAAACCTTTGATGCCGAGAAGACCACCTTGCTGATGCGCGCAGAGAGTGCAGAGGGCCAGCTGAAGCCCATTGCCGAAGAATTGGTCGGGTTAAAGCAACATATTGCCACTATGACTCGGGCTATCTTTGGCAAGTCGTCTGCTGTAACTTTGCAAAAACTTCACGATTTTTGTAGGTATAACTTATGGCTGCTTTGATGCTCACTTTGTTTCTTGCAGGCCCTAGAACTTCCAACTTCCAAGATAATAGCTTACTTATGCTGAAAGTCGTGTATACTCTAGTTGAGCAACTCTACACCGGAGGTCGGCTTGCCATCAAAGCTGTAATGGGGGAGAAAGAGCCAATGCCACTCACCAAGGATATGTCGAAAGTGCTTTCCACTATTCCCAAGCAAATCGATGAACTGAAAAGATCAGCCGCCCGCTCTGGTGCGAACGCAACTTTGAGCCGGTCTTTCGCCTATGCTGACGAGCTTGATCCAAAAGAAATGGCCAGAGGCTTTCCTAAGATTAAGGATGACGACATAGCTTTTGGCGAACCTGACTACCTGAAGTGCGTCAAGACGGCTCGAGTGCTGGCCATGCGTCTTGTTGCTGGGACGGGCTTAAAGAAATATCAGGTGGCTTATGACGCGAGCAACTCGCGAATTCTGCCGCCCAGTTTTACATCAGTGGATCTGGTTCCTCAATGCCGTAAGCATACTTTCGCTCCTGAAGTTGACCCATACCCTATTATAAATGAAGAGGGTGTATTCCACTCCCTAACCCATTGGAACTGGGATGTGGACAATCTTCATATCGTAGAGCCCACAGAGGCAGCGGAGGATGACATGGAGGTGGCTCGGGAGAGGGAACATGTCGAGGCTAACCCAGGCAGCGAAGGAAACATAGCCCAGGCGTGATGTAAAAATAATTTAAGTCGTCCGTAGCCCCCAAGTTTTGGGCCAAACAAATATTTTGTAAGTCTTGATCGGATTCTGTAATAGGAGTAGCTCTTCGTGGCTCCTGAAACTTTGTCATGCCTTCGTGCATGTTTCTCTTTGGTGAAGGTGTGTTTGACCTTCAATTCCACTGCCCTTTTTCCAATGATTGCATATTGCTTCACTCTTTTGCTTGACTTGAATGTTTCTACCATGCTTTGATGACCTTTTAGAGGATTTAGAGCTGGCAAAGAGATCTTGATATCCAGAGCTTCACACTTTGTTTGGATGATCTTTAACCAGTTGTAATACGACAATGATCAGCAACCCGGACATTGCTACCCGAGCCGACAGTAAAATAACACTACCTCAAAAAATTTGCGGCAACCATTTCCAATATCAAGTGTTGTGTTTATAAGCCGGCACAATAGGCTCGGCAACAAAGGATGGGCTTTCGAGGCTCAGTCAAAACCGGTTTTTAGACTCCAACCTGGTTTCAAAGTCAAGCTTGCACAATAATCATAAATAATGACATCTTATTCGAATAACTTCGTGTTACGATGATGTAGTTACGTAAAAGTTCTGCCGGCTTTCGAGGCCCGACATAAAGACCGGCTTTCGAAGGCCGAGTCTTGCTTCGATGAAGCGGGTATAATAACTTGTGGTTTATCCTAGCTTTTTGTATGTCGTCTCTCTCGTGACTCAAGCCTATGTTTTAACCTTGAGAAGTTCAAGGTCTCGGAAAAGGATTGACTTCTAAGAGTACATGGGGTTGCCTGATTGGAGTTGCATCAAGTATACAGGCAGGTTTAACCACATATGGCGCTTTTCTTTTGCCAGGTCAAGATGGTGAGAAAGTTGAACCAAGTGAGTTGGAAGCCCCCAAATGCCCAATTTTTTGTGGCAATTTTGCTGGGTCACAAAGGTGAGAAAGCTAAACTCGATGAGTTGGAAGCCCCCATGTGCCCAATAAATAAAGACTCTAGCCAAGTTTACGGTTGAAACGATAAGAACTCCGAATTTCGGGTAAGCCGGCTTTATTAAAATATAAATGATTACATAATGTGAAAGGGAAAAAAAATACAAAAGTAACCGAGACGGTGACTCTAAATATAATATGGCCATAAACAAGCAGTGCTCTGGACCGACTTATTTTCTTCTTGGTGGCATATAATCTTCTCTGCAAACCTTCCAAGCAGTATGATTTCGAACTCAAATACTAATGATACTGACCGTTGTTCAGCTGCTTAGGGTTGCTTTGGAAACCACCTTGATTATTGTGTTGATTGTTCTGGCCAGCATGTTGTCCATTGCCGTTATTTTCCTGATGCTGGAAACCAGCGCCTAAGCCGACCTGCGACCCATCAGGACCATGCTAGCCAGGGTGTCCACCACCATTACTTTGTGGATGACTTTGGAAGGACCGGTTATGGAATTCCTACATGATGTAGCAGTTTCCCATGAATGGGCAGACGGCTTATCCGGGGTACTATGCTTGGGACATGGTGACTTGAGCGCCTCTTCATAGTTGCGAGTCTTATTCCCATTGTAAGCCCCTCCAGGACAGCCATTACGATGTTGGTTTTTAAAATCAACATTAGTATTGGCGATGAAATCTAACCCACTGTCCGGTTGTTTCCTTTTACCACTGTTATTCTGGTGCCCTTGGTTACCACCATGGTTATGCTGGCCCTTGCCGCCTTCACCCTTCGTGCCTTTGCCAGTTTTATCCTCATCTAAACCGGGGTCCTTTTTGTCATCTGACTTAGAGTACCTGGTGAGGACATCCATTAAGACTCCCATGTCTTGCACCCTTCGTCGTGATACTATATGATGAGTGGATAATCTCCGCAACCCGGCGGGTCCAGTGATGGGCTGACTCATCGACTCACTGGACGCAATGTTGAAGGTCCACAATCATCATTGGCCTCTTGCACGTCCCTTGGAAATTCTTTATGAACCACTCCTCAAGTGCTGTCCAAGTATTGATGGAATTGGGCGGTAGATTTTTCAACCATGTTTGAGCCGGCCCTTCAAGCGTCATGCTCAGGTACTTGGCGCACATGGCTTCACTGACATCGAGCATATCCATTGCCAACTCATAACTTTCGATCCAAGCCGCCGGATCAAGATATGCCATGTAATTTGGCACCTTATGAGGCCCCTTGAAGTCTTTAGGCATACACTATGCACGGAGAGCCGACGACAGGCAAGGTATCCCAATTGTCCTTCTATTGGTTCTGGTTTCCGCTTGAGGAGGTTGTTGCTAGTTCATCTATGCTGCTACCTCTGCCTCTTCTTGCTGCGTACTCCTAGCTGTGTCCACCACTTCATGTGCTCTTGGTAGTACAGGTCGGGTTGGTAAAATTTGGGGTTGATGCCTATGACCACTGCTAGAGACAGTCGGAGATTCCAACTGGCAATTTTGACTATGGCTGGCATACGGGGTGGAGTGCATCCGATCGCGGCTATAGGAGTACCGTGCTTGCTGCACCATCGTTGTTTTAAACATCTCGATGGTGTTCCTTACCTCAATATAAACAGGGAGTTACCCAATATGGGCAATGTTTCCAAGTGTCGGGTCGTGGCTAGCATGTTGTCAACGGGGTTAGAGAAGTGACCCCATGGTATCTGAAAACGCTGCGGTGGCGAAGGAACTGGGGCGGCTGGGGTGGCTCGTTCTATTGATTCGTAAGTGGTTGCCCAACACCCGACGTCTACTGAGGGGTGTTGAAGAGTCGTTGTGGATCAAGGTTTAGTGGCAGACGACTTCATTGTCTCCTTTGGTAAACCGCCTCGGATGCCTCTTTCTAGCGTTCATGCTGTCAAGCCTCGACCTTAAGGCGCTCTGACTCATCACGCATGCGGGCCTGTAGCTCTGTCATCCTGGCATTCTCAACATCAATTTCCCTCTGTAACTCAGTCATATGGTCTGCTAGCTTTGTCAACTCCATGTTACGCCCTTCTTGGTTTTCTGCTGTAATGGGACTCTTGACGAGCTTTGCCATCTCGGCCATTAGGTCATCCATTACCTGAGCTGACGTCTTGCCCGACCCGCCTAACCCGGAATCTGCTCCGGGCACGAGTGGGTTTTGAGCCACCCTGACTCCTGCCATGTAAACGACGACTTGCCTAGTTGACTCATGGATTTCCTCAGGGGCTTCGACCTCCATAGGTCCTCTGAGCCTACCATCATAGAGAGGATAGATCGATTCGGTTTCTCCCATAGAGGAGTTACCATGTGAATTGCGAGGCACGCCGCTGCTGCTTGGCGGCTCATTCATGAGGGAAACTCCCTGAGTGAAGCTGACAAAAATGTGACGCCGATCAGCTTGTTCCCGACCGGATCGTGCGGGTCGAGCTGGATCATTAGTGTTGATGTAGAGATCCGGCTCGGTAATGGTCATACCAAACCCATCAAGGGGAATTGGGCACTCATATTGGGACGAGCCGCCCCGGATCCCTCGGATTGGATCGTCGATGCCGATCTTGCCGCGATGACTTTTGATCATCCGATCAACCACGAACTTCTTGAACCCTGTACAGGTTCCCTTTGAGGACTCAATCCCGCCGGACGAAGGCCCCACGATGGGTGCCAACTGTCGTGGTTTTGTCATGGCAGATGTCCTCGTGCAAGGACTTAGGTGTGAGGCCATCGCCGACGGGTGGCAACTCAAAGAAATCGAACGAGAACGGGAGGCGGGTTTACCCAGGTTCGGCCCCTCCAATGAAGGAAATAGCCTACGCCCTGGTTTGTGTCTATATTAATGGAGATCTCGATTACAAGGATGCATGATCGCTAACCTAGCTTTCGAGGGTGTCTAACTTCGTCCTATTGGCCTCAGGGGCTCGCCTTTATATACAGGTCGAGAACCTGAGCCCTACAAGAGTCCGGGCCATAATATCCCCCAGTGACCTAACATGTCTCTACCTTGTCTTGTTTCTCAACCAAGGAACGTCTTCAGCGTCTTCCACCTCTTAGTCTCTAAGCCGTCGTCTTCATATGTTGGGGCGCCATCTGGCTTACCAGTAAATCATCTTATCTTTCTCTGTCTTCACAACACGGCCCATCCTGAGCATAATTATTAAGCCGCCAGTATGTTGACCCGACCCACCAGACGGGTCACCCCGTGGGGTTATATCTCCGACAACCTCGGACGATGCCTCTATCGTGCAACCCTTCAAGCGTAAACTTATCGAGGGTGATTCCTCCAAGTTCGCCTTGATGATTACCTCGAGTGGGAATCCATCGAGGGTGATTCCTCAGATTCCCCCTTAATGACAAGAATACACAATTACCTTTACCTATTGCCATTTTATTGGTTTTGTGGTACTGAAGGGACAGACGGTACCACCCCGGTTGAGGTGGACCTGAGTTCCCGGCAGTCTCTTGAGAGTTGGGTTGGCCTGGAGGGCACCCATGCAATAATGATGAGGCATGACCGGGCATTCTTGGCCCTTGACATTAGTCCTCGAGACGGGGTGACGGGACCACATATCATGGATCATTGATCACCACCGCAGCTAACAAAACAATAATGGGTTTGGATATGTGATCCGAGTAGGCCTCTTGCCTGTTTTGCACTAACCACCACGCGAGAATCAGTATGGGCACACTATGTTATACATTCGCCCAAAATCTCTTCATACGTTACAGTTGAGTGGAACACGCCTGGGTGGCCTACATAAGCATCGTCTTTGTATTAAGAGGTGCCAGGAGTGACACTGGATGTCCTCACAATGCGCAGGATTGTAAAGGGCGATTGGCCCATGACCCCTTCGCGATTAGGATGTAGACCGGCATGTGGCCTCTCTATCGAGCCTAGGTAGGACTACAACATGTCGATCAGCCGAGGCCGAGCATGACCCAGGAAAGTGTTCTCGGCTAGAGTTAGTCGAGCGTGTTGGGAAAGTTGGTGCACCCATGCACGGAAGTATATCTATTTGAATAGTTGTGTCCACGGTAATGCACGCTCGGAGTTGTATCATGAGCTTTACAACTAGAAATGGAGACATGAAATTAAATTATTGGCTCCGAGATCTCTTTCTAGCAAGGAGTCAAGGAAGTATCTCTAGGCGTTACTAAATTAACTTGCTACTTATAATATGCTAATCTAGACTCTTGTAATGCTGCAAGACACTAAAGATGCTAGTATTCGATAGGCTAGGTCTCCCCCCTCTATTCTGGCATTTCTTTAGTTCAGTACAAAGATATAGCCCCATTCCTTTGATACTGATGCATACTTAGCATATATCTGATTTCAGTCTTGCGAGTACTTTGGATGAGTACTCACTATTGCTTTGCTCCCCTTTTCCCCTTGATACGATTGTTGTGACCAAATGATGGAGCCGAGGAGATGATTGATCCCCCCGACGACTACTACTACCCCGACGAAGCTTACTACTACGTGGAGGCTACTGAGTAGTTAGGAGGATCCCATGCAGGAGGCCTTGCCTTTTCGATCCATGTTTATGTTTGTGCTAGCCTTCTTAAGGCAAAACTTGTTTACTTATGTCTATACTCATATATTGTTGCTTCCGCTGACTTATTTGTATTCATACTTATGTATTCAAGCCCTCGAGGCTTGTAATATAAAGCGTGTATGACTTTAATTTGTGTCTAGAGTTGTGTTGTGATATCTTCCAATGAGTCCCTAATCTTGATTGTGCGCGATTGCATGTATGATCAGTGTATAATCAGAATGGGGGCATCACATAATTTTATCGTGTCTTGGCGAGAGTTTATTTTCCCTCTGGCACAAGCCTGCACTCACGTATTTTTTTACTTCTTATGATTCTTAGGAATGCTTGTCGGTGTGCGTACACTTACTGTGGATGCCTTCAGGAACGAATCCTTAGCATCCCTCTGGTGACGCCGCTGCCGGTAAGATCATCTCACCGACCTTGCCGCGGCTACTTAGGGTGTTCGACCAAGATCTAAAATACCCAAGCATGCAACAATTTCAACAAAAGGCCCCTCATGTCGCTTGTCGATGCGCGTACCCTCATTGTGGATGCTTTTAGGTATAAATCCTTTGCATCCTTTTGGTGATGCCGCTGCCGACAAGGCCACTCCATCATCCTCGCCACGACTACTCAGGGTGTCCGATACGTCTCCAACATATCTATAATTTATGAAGTATACATTCCACATTCACCTATGTGTACAATAATTTTATATGGTTTTGATGCACTTTATATGATTTATTTAGAGCTAACCCGGACTTATGTTGTTTTCAGTAGAACTACTGTGGTGTTGTCTTCTGTGCAGAAATAAAAGTTCTCCAAATGCAATGGAACTTTTTGATGATTTTTTGGAACAAAATAGGCACTAGAAGCTTTGTGGGATGGCCAGAAGATCCACGAGGTGGGCACAACCCACCACCATGCGCCAGGCCCCTTTGGTGCGCCCTAGTGGGTTGTGCTCTCCTCCTAGCCCATCTTCGCGTGAAACCAATGCTCAAAAATCCTACAAATACAGAAACCATCATAAATAACCCTAGACTCCTTGTTCTACCACCGCAACTCTCTATATCGAAGAAAAATCAATCTGGAGGCGTTCCAGTACCCTGTCGGAGAGGGTAGATCATCTCCGGTGGCCATCTTCATCATCCCGACGAAGGCCATGATGAGGAGGGAGTATTCCACCCTCGGGGCTGACAGTTAGTACTAGTAGCTATGTGTTCAATCTCTCTCTCTCTCTCTCGCACGCGTGCGTGCGCGCGCACGCGTGCGCGTGCGCGTTCTTGAGATGGCACGATCTTGATGTATCACAAGCTTTGTTAATATAGTTGGATCACATGGTGTTTTCCCCTCTCTATCTTGTTTTGATGAATTGAGTTTTCCCTTTGAGATTTTGTTATTACCGGATTGAATACTTTTATGGATTTGAGAGCAATTGATGGATGTCTTGCATGCGGATACCCGTAGTGACATTGGAGTATTCAAGTGATTCACTTGATATATGTTATGGCGTCAACTTGCAGATTCCTGTGACCTTGGGGATCTATGCATAGGGGTTGATTGCACGTTTTCATACCATGTTCTCCGATAGAAATCTTGGGGCACTCTTTGAGGTTCTTTGTGTTGGATTGAGTATTATGAATATGAAATTGTTTGATGTGTATCGTATAATTAACACATGGATACTTGTCGTGACATTGGAGTATCTAGGTGACATTAGAGTTGGTTGATGCGTATCATATGGTGTTATTCTAGTACGAACTGTTAGATAGATCGTTCGGAAAGGATAACTTGGTGTTATTTTAGTACTAACTCTTGGTTAGATCGATCGGAAAGGATAAAAGGTGGTTCCGTACCCTACAAACAATTTCTTCTTGTGTTCTCCGCTAGATAAGAACTTTGGAGTGATTCTTCGTTGCACGTTGAGGGATGGTTATGTGATCCCATTATATTAGCTTTGTTGAGAGATTGCACAAGCGAAAGTACGGACCCTGGGCCTTGTTTTCAAGCATTGCAACACCGTTTGTGCTCACTTTTGATACTTGCTATGTTGCTATTTTTTATTGTTACTATTACAAAAATCAATATCTACAATCATTACTACACTTGTATCACCATCTCTTCGCCAAACTAGCGCACCTATACAATTTACCACTGTATTTGGTGTGTTGTGGACACAAGAGATTTCTTGTATTTGATTGCAGGGTTGTTTGAGAGAGACCATCTTCATCCTACACCTCCCACTGATTGATAAACCTTAGGTCATCCACTTGAGGGAAAATTCCACCGTCCTACAAAACTCTGCGCATGGAGGCCCAACACGATTCTATAAGAATAAAGTTGCATAGTAGGCATCAGTGTCGGGTGAGCTTGAAACACCTAAGCGCGCAACAATTTCGCCAAAGGCCCTTTCACGTGAAGGTTTTCTTACGCAGGCACCAACCTTGATGCGGGGAAAAGGCTTGATTTATTTTCTTTCGAGAAGTTTTTATTTATCTTTGTTTTGCTGCTTCCCTTGCCACAAGGTGATTGCCTTTGAACGCATATGTAGGTGTCCATACCGTCACCCTCCCTCGGGAAGACTTGCACGTGGGGGCCTCCCCCTTCCTTTTGAGAAAAACAAAGAAGAGAAATAGAGGAGGATAGGAAACTTAGTGGTCCAAAGGCCACCTTACACAAGTTTAAAGATAACACAACATTTCATGCGATACACATAATATAAATATGTACTTTGACAAAAGGTTGCGGAATACTTAGATTAATTGACTATGCACAAGATCATCTCATAACTTTGTACAAAGGATTACATGCCTTGTCGGGAACTTGTACAAATGTGGTTGTCGGGTGGCCCGACAACTGTGCCTCATGGGTAGAACTTGCGAAGATGCTCGATATTCCAAGAGTTTTGCACCTATGTGTCATCTTCTCTCTCCAAGAGGACTGTTGTGGGGACCCGACTCATAAGTCGTGATCACCGAATGTGTGTGTACAGTGACACCGGAGATCAATGCTCACTGAACACGCAGAAGCTGAATAACAAGACTCTTACATCCATACTTAGCGTCTTACACAAATAAAGACCATGACAGTCAAGTCTTGCATAGATAGGGACATGAAAGGCCAAATAGCAAACATAACTAGCAGTGGAAATCTTGATCGAAAGCGTAAACCCGTGCCATCTGCCTTAACCCTACAAGCATTCTAACTGGGAAGCGTCCTAGTTTGTATGTTCGTCACCAACGAACTCTTCACCATATTCTATGCCTAGCCAATTAAATAACCAGTGGCAAGACAATGAGTACATTGAATGTACTCGCAAGCAACCCATGTTTGGAACAAGGTACGACAATGCATGATATAACACTAACTAGGCAAGTTTGCGGAAAGCTAATTTTGAGTGCAATGACATGATTAATTAATTTGTAAAAGCATGCATCATGGGGTAGCAGTTATCCATGTGAACAGGTTACATATATAAATATAAACAGGGGTTGAACATCTCATGTTCAATCATCATGCCAAGTCATCGGACTTAGCTCAACCATCATCTTTCTTATCCACACACTCAAGTACCATCTTTGTGAAAACACAGGACACAGTTTAAGAAGCACCACCCAACTGTCCTTGACCATGGACACGACTATTTGAATAGTTTTTCACTCTGCATAGGTTGCACACTTTACCCACAGGACTCGGGAAACTTCCGTGTCAAGCCACAACTCGCGATATATTGCATACCCGAGGTAAGTACCCTAACATCACCTTTCCCTTGACGATACTAACAAAGAGTCCACTTATTGGCACCCAACCCACATGATGATATCACAAGTTTCATCCATCCGGGGACCAACGGTGTGCCCGGTGTCTGTGAAAACAGCCCATGATCGTCCCTTTCCGGCATGACCCCG
Organism: Hordeum marinum; assembly: GCA_022496015.1. NCBI lineage: Eukaryota > Viridiplantae > Streptophyta > Magnoliopsida > Poales > Poaceae > Hordeum > Hordeum marinum. The sequence goes on from CM039672.1 coordinate 116,492,217, forward strand.
TATTGAGAGTGACCACGTCACTCCCGCCACTAGTAGTGCGGGCTCCCTTCTAGTACCCATCAAAGTAATCAACAAAGCCCCGCCCATAAGGGGTATCGTGGTTGTACATGTAAGGTTGGGACGGTCGACAAATCTTAAATCTAATCCGTTTTTGAAAACACACTCACTTGCTCCAGTACACCACTTCTTTATCAAGTGGTTACCTATCTCACCATCATCTCCCTCGGGCATTAGTGGCACCCGACGGGGTTTTCGAAAAGTCTTAGAAACACTTTTGTTTCCACCACCATGCACATCCCCATCCCACTTTGCGGACTAGCTACTTAGCAACCTAACTACTCCCACCTGCACAACCCTCATAAGGAGGTAGGGTCATGCACGATGCAAGTATCAATGGTAAAGGTATCAGAGGCAACCCACCGAAGTGGTCACCACATCATCATGATCAACATATCGAAAATAAAGTGCTATATGCCATGCAATAAAAATGGTTTCTTAACATGGTCAAAGGGTTGCATGCCTGGCTTAACAAAGTCTTCGGGGTCTTCAAACTCTTCGGATCCAACTCCCTCGTTAACAATCCAATCTATAGTCATGATAATAACGGCAAAAATAAGAATCACAACAAAAACAGAGCACAAACTCCAATTCTAATATGTTACCCTACTCTGAAAAATACTACATACAAAACAATAAATATTTGGCTATGGTTTTGAAGTGAAAAGGATTTTGAAAACTATATTATCAGAGGCTAAAAATATTTAAAACTAGGTTTTAAATAAATCCAGTACATAAAATATTTTCAAAAATTTACACAAGTGGCACTATTAAATTCTACACAGTATTGCAAGATTTGCGGTGGAAGAATTTTTGGAATAGGACAAACATTGGGATCTGTGGAATTTTTGGAATCTCACTAAAAAGAGAAAAAACTTCAAAGCGATTGGGCCTATTCAGACCCAGTTGGGCCGCCTGAGGCTGAGCAGGAGCGCACGCGCCGTCCAGGTTCAAACCCGATAGGCGGGCCCCTGGTGCCAGTCTCACAGAGGGGGAGGAGAGAGTGTTGGAAATATGCCCTAGAGGCAATAAATAAAGTGTTTATTATTATATTTCCTTGTTCATGATAATTGTTTATTATCCATGCTATAATTGTATTGATTGGAAACACATTACATGTGTGGGTAAATAGACAACACTTTGTCCCTAGTATGCCTCTAGTGAACTAGCTCGTTGGTCAAAGATGGTCAAGGTTTCCTAGTCATTGACATGTGATGTCATTTGATAACGGGATCACATCATTAGAAGAATGATGTGATGGACAAGACCCAAACTACAAACATAGCATATGATCGTGTCAGTTTATTGCTACTGTTTTCTGCATGTCAAGTATATGTTTCTATGACCATGAGATCATGCAACTCACGGACATCGGAAGAGTGCCTTGTGTGTATCAAACGTTGCAACGTAACTGGGTGACTATAAAGGTGCTCTAAAGGTATCTCTGAGGGTGTCTGTTGGGTTGGCATGGATCAAGACTGGGATTTGTTACTCCGTGTGACGGAGAGGTATCTCAGGGCCCACTCGGTAATACAACATCACAATAAGCCTCGTAAGCAATGTGACTAAGTGTTAGTCATGGGATCTTGTATTACGGAACGAGTAAAGAGACTTGCCTGTAACGAGGTTGAACTAGGTATGGAGATACTGGCGATCGAATCTCGGGCAAGTAACATACCGAAGAACAAAGGGAACATCATACGGGATTAACTGAATCCTTGACATAGAGGTTCGACCGATAAAGATGTTTGTAGAATATGTAGGAACCAATATGTACATCTAGGTCCTGCTATTGGTTATTGACCATATAGGTGTCTCGGTCATGTCTACATAGTTCTCGAACTCGTAGGGTCTGCACACTTACGGTTTGGTGACGTTTCAGTAGTATAGAGTTGTGTATGGTTGTGACCGAAGGTTGTTCGGACTCCCGGATGAGATCCCGAACATCACGAGGAGCTCCAAAATGGTTCGGAGGTAAATATTGATATATAGGAAGTCCTATTTTGGTTGCGGGAAAGGTTTCGGGCTCATCGGCAGTGTACCTGGAGTACCGGTAGTGTACCGGGAGACCATCGGGAGGAGTATTTCGACCCAAGAGGCTACATGGTCTGTGGTAGGATGAGTACTAGACCTTAGTGGTCTGGTGGAAGTCCCACACAAGGCCCATGCGGCTGGGAAGAAAATCCCAAAAGGAAAAAGGTGGAAAAAGGCAAAAAAGGCTAAGATAAGGAAGGAGTCCTAATCCTACTAGGAGTGGAGGAGGAGGACTCCTCCCTCTTGGTTCGGCCAAAGCCTAGGGCTGGATCCTTGAGGGCCAAGCCTCCTCCTCCTCTCCTCCTATATATACTAGAGTTTTTTAGGGTTTTGGCACAAGATTTTCAGCCACGTGCTACCCGTTCCTCCAGTGCATAGTTTCTCCTCTAGATCGGATTTCTGCAGTGCTTAGGCAAAGCCCTGCTGGAATTACTCCACCACCATCGTTGGAGCGCCGTCACGCTGCCGGAGAACTCTTTTATCTCTCCGCTCCCTCTTGCTGGATCAAGAAGGCGGAGATCATCATCAAGTTGTACGTGTGCTGAACGCGAAGGTGCCGTCCGTTCGGTGCTTGATCGGGACGGATCGTGATTGGATTGCGGGACGCTCGGTGATTTGGATCGCGAATACGTTCGACTACATGAACATTGTTTCTTAACGCTTCCCGCTTAGTGATCTACAAGGGTACGTAGATCCACTCTCCCTCTCGTAGATGCTCATCGCCATGGATAGGTTTTGTGTGAACGTAGGAAATTTTTTGTTTCCCATGCAACGTTCCCCAACAGTGGTATCAGAGCTAGGTCTATGTGTAGATGAGATCTCGAGTAGAACACAAAGAGTTTGTGGGCGTTGATGCTTAGATTGCTTCCTCCCTTGGTCGTGTTTTGGTTCAGCGGTATTGTGGGATGAAGCGGCCCGGACCAACATTACTCGTACGCTTACGAGAGACCGGTTCCATCGACTGACGTGTAACTTCGTTGCACAAAGATGGCTGACGGGTTTCTGTTTCTCCTACTTTAGTTGGATCGGATTCGACAAAGGCGGTCCTTGAGAAGGTTGAAAAGCAACTAATGTATCACCGTTGTGTTTTATGCGTAGGTGAGAATTGTTCTTGCTAGATACCCGTAGCAGCCACGTAAAACATGCAACAACAATTAGAGGACGTCTAACTTGTTTTTGCAGGGTATGTTGTGATGTGATATGGCCAATTACATGATGTGATATACGTGATGTATGAGATGATCATGTGTTGTATAGAATATCATGACTTGCATGTCGATGAGTACGGCAACCGTCAGGAGCCATAGGGTTGTCTTTAATTATTGTATGACCTGCGTGTCAATCATTAAGCGCTATGTAATGCTACTCTTTATCGCTAAACGGTAGCAATAGTAGTACAAGCATGATGGGCATGACAACCCCGATGGCGACACGTTGATGGAGATCATGGTGTCGTGCCGGTGACGATGGAGATCATGCCGATGCTTTCAAGATGGAGATCAAGTACAAGTTCATGGCCATATCATGTCACTTATGATTTGCATGTGATGTTAATCCTTTTATGCACCTTGTTTTGCTTAGGACGACGGTAGCATTATAAGGTGACCCCTCACTTAAATTTCAAGATTAATTGTGTTCTCCCCGAGTGTGCACCGTTGCGAAAGTTCGTCGTGTCGAGACACCACGTGATGATCGGGTGTGATAGACTCTACGTTCACATACAACGGGTGCAAGCCAGTGTTGCACATGCAGAACACTCGGGTTAAACTTGACGAGCCTAGCATGTACAAACATGGCCTAAGAACACAAGAGACCAAAAGGTCGAACATGCGTCATATAGTAGATATGATCAACATGATGATGTTCACCATTGAAACCACCTCAACTCACGTGATGATCGGACTTGAGTTGGTGGGTTTGGATCATCTGACACTCAGATGACCCGAGGGATGTCAATTTGAGTGGGAGCTGTAGTAATTTGATTAACTAAAATTCATTATCTTGAACAATAGTCTAAGTAACCTTTGCATATTTATGTTGTAGATCAATGGCTCGCGTAGTAGCACCCCTGAATTTTAATGAGTTCCTAGAGAAAGCTAAGTTGAAAGATGATGGAAGTAATTTTGTTGACTGGGCCCGTAATCTGAGGATTATCCTCACAGCCTCCCAAAAATCATATGTCCTTGATGCACCGCTTGGTGACCAACCAGAAGACATGTCATCCGATGACGTTAAGAATGCTTGGGAGGCACGTTCTGGAGATTACTCAATAGTTCAGTGTGCAATATTATATGGCTTAGAATCGGGACTTCAAAGACATTTTGAACATCATGGAGCATATGAGATGTTCCAGGAGTTGAAGTTTATCTTTCAGAAGAATGCCTGAATCGAGAGGTATGATACCTCCGATAAGTTCTATGCTTGCAAGATGGAGGAGAACGGGTCTATCAGTGAACATATACGAAGGAGTTAGGAATTTCCCTTCCGCCAGAGGTGATCACTGACAGAGTTCTTCAATCACTGCCACCTAGTTACAAGAGCTTTGTGACGAACTATAACATGCATGAGATGAACAAGTCAGTCGTCGAGCTGTTTGCGATGCTAAAAGTCGCTGAGTCTGAAATCCAGAAAGAACATCAAGTGTTGATGGTCAATAAAACCACCAGTTTCAAGAAGAATGGCAAGGGCAAGGGCAAGGGCAAGAAGGGTAAAACCAAGAAGGATGGCAAAGCAGTTGCCACTCCTGTAAAGAAGCCCAAGCATGGACCCAAGCCAAAAACTGAGTGCTTTCATTGCAAGGGAACTGGTCACTAGAAGCGGAACTGCCCCAAGTACCTAGCTGACAAGAAGGCGGCCAACGACAAACAAGGTATATATGATATACATGTTATTGATGTGTACCTTACTAGCTCTCATTGTAGTGCCTAGGGATTTGATACCGGTTCAGTTGCTCACATTTGCAACTCAAAACAGGAACTACGGAATAGACGAAGGCTAGCAAAGGATGAAGTGACGATGCGCGTGGGAAATGGTTCCAAGGTTGATGTGATCGCCGTCGGCATGCTCTCTCTTCGATTACCATCGGGATTAGTGATGAACCTGAATAATTGTTATTTAGTGCCTACGTTAAGCATGAACATTATAGCTGGATCTTGTTTATTGCGAGACGGTTACTCATTTAAATCAGAGAATAAAGGTTGTTCTATTTATATGAGTAATATCTTTTATGGTCATGCACCCAATGTGAGGGGTTTATTCATATTGAATCTTGATAGTGATGACACACATGTTCATAACATTGATGCCAAAAGATGTAGAGTTGATAATGATAGTGCCACTTTCTTGTGGCACTGCCGTTTAGGTCATATTGGTGTAAAACGCATGAGGAAGCTCCATGCTAATGGACTTTTGGAGTCACTTGATTTTGAATCACTTGACACATGTGAACCATGCCTCATGGGCAAGATGACTAAAACACCGTTCTGTGGAAAAATGGAACGGGCAAGTGACTTATTGGAAATCATACATACTGATGTGTGCGGTCCAATGAATGTTACAGCGCGTGGTGGATATCGTTATTTTCTCACCTTCACTGATGACTTAAGTAGATATGGGTATATTTACTTAATGAAACACAAGTCTGAAACGTTTGAAAAGTTCAAGCAATTTCAGAGTGAAGTTGAGAATCATCGTAACAAGAAGATTAAATTCCTGCGATTTGATCGAGGAGGTGAATATCTGAGTTATGAGTTTGGCAGTCACTTAAGACAGTGTGGAATTGTTTCACAGTTGACACCGCCTAGAACACCACAGTGTAATGGTGTGTCCGAACGTCGTAATCGAACCTTATTAGATATGGTGCGTTCTATGATGTCTCTTGCTGATTTGCCACTATCGTTTTGGGGTTATGCATTAGAGACAACTGCATTCACTTTAAATAGGGCACCATCAAAATCCATTGAGATGATGCCATATGAACTATGGTTTGGCAAGAGGCCAAAGTTGTCGTTTGTTAAAGTTTGGGGATGCGATGCTTATGTCAAAAAGCTTCAGCCTGAAAAGCTGGACCCCAAAGCGGAGAAATGCGTCTTCATAGGATACCCGAAAGAGACAGTCGGGTATACCTTCTATCTTAGATCCGAAGGCAATGTGTTTGTCGCCCACAACGGAATATTTCTTGAGAAAGAGTTTCTCTCAAAAGAATTTAGTGGGAGGAAAATAGAGCTTGATGAGGTTATTGAACCTTTACTTCAGCCAGAAAGTAGCACAGCGCAGAAAGATGTTTCTGTGGAACCTACGACGGTAGAAGAGGAAGTTAATGATGATGATCATGAAGCTTTGGATGAAGCTACTATTGAACCTCGTAGGTAGACAAGGGCGCGTACTTCTCCTGAGTGGTACGGCAAACCAGTCTTGGAGGTCATGTTGTTGGACAACAATGAACCTACGAGCTATGGAGGAGCGGTGATGGGCCTGGATTCCGAGAAATGGTTAGAGGCCATGAAATCCGAGATGGGATCCATGTATGAAAACAAAGTATGGACTTTGGAAGTATTACCTGAAGGGCAAAAGGCCATTTAGAACAAATGGATCTTTAAGAAGAAGACAAACACGGACGGTAATATCACCGTCTATAAAGCTCGACTTGTGGCAACGGGTTTTTCACAAGTTCAAGGAGTTGACTACGATGAGACCTTCTCACCCGTAGCGATGCTGAAGTCTGTCAGAATCATGTTGGCAATAGCTGCTTATTTCGACTATGAAATTTGGCAGATGGATGTCAAAACAGCGTTCCTCAACGGTTTCCTTGAGGAAGAGTTGTATATGATGCAACCAGAAGGTTTTGTCGATCCATAGAATGCTGACAAAGTTTGCAAACTCCAGCGATCCATTTATGGGCCGGTGCAAGCATCTCGGAGTTGGAATAAGCGCTTTGATGAGGTGATCAAAGCGTTTGGGTTTATACAAGTTTATGGAGAAGCTTGTATTTACAAGAAAGTGAGTGGGAGCTCTATAGCGTTTCTAATATTCTATGTGGATGACATATTGCTGATTGGAAACAATATAGAAATACTGGAAAGCGTGCAGGAATATTTGAACAAGAGTTTTTCAATGAAGGACCTAGGAGAAGCTGCTTTCATATTAGGCATTAAGATCTATAGAGATAGATCGAGACGCTTAAAAGCACTTTCACAAAGCACATACCTTGATAAAGTTTTGAAGAAGTTCAAAATGGATCAGTCCAATAAGGGGTTCTTGCCTGTGTTACAAGGTGTGAAGTTGAGCAAGACTCAATGCCCAGTGACTACAGAAGATAGAGAAGAGATGAGTGTCATCCCCTATGCTTCAGCCATAGGCTCTATCATGTATGCAATGCTATGCACAAGACCCGATGTCAGCCTTGCCATAAGTATGACCGGAGGGTTTCAAAGTGATCCTGGAATGGAGCACTGGGCAGCGGTCAAGAATATCCTTAAGTACCTGAAAAGGACTAAGGAAATGTTTCTCGTTTATGGAGGTGATGAAGAGCTCATCGTAAAGGGTTACGTTGATGCATGCTTTGACACTGATCCGGATGACTCTAAGTCACAAACCAGATACGTATTTATTCTCAACGGGGGAGCGGTAAGCTGGTGCGGTTCCAAGCAAAGTGTGGTAGCCGATTCTACATGCAAAGCGGAGTACATCACAGCCTCGAAGGCAGCGAAGGAAGGTGTCTGGATGAAGCAGTTCATGACAGATCTTGGAGTAGTGCCCAGTGCACTGAATCCAATGAACCTGTTCTGTGACAACACTGGTGCCATTGCGCTGGCCAAGGAACCAAGGTTTCATAAGAGGACCAGACACATAAAGCGACGCTTCAACTCCATCCGCGATTACATCGAGGAAAAGGACATAAATATTTGCAAAGTGCGCACGGATCTGAATATTGCAGACCCGTTGACTAAACCTCTTCCAAGGGCTAAACATGATCAACACCAGAACTGCATGGGTGTTCGATTCATTACAATATAAATCATATAGTGATGTGAACTAGATTATTGACTCTAGTGCAAGTGGGAGACTGTTGGAAATATGCCCTAGAGGCAATAAATAAAGTGTTTATTATTATATTTCCTTGTTCATGATAATTGTTTATTATCCATGATATAATTGTATTGATTGGAAACACATTACATGTGTGGGTAAATAGACAACACTTTGTCCCTAGTATGCCTCTAGTGAACTGGCTCGTTGGTCAAAGATGGTCTAGGTTTCCTAGCCATTGACATGTGATGTCATTTGATAACGGGATCACATCATTAGAAGAATGATGTGATGGACAAGACCCAAACTACAAACGTAGCATATGATCGTGTCAGTTTATTGCTACTGTTTTCTGCATGTCAAGTATATGTTTCTATGACCATGAGATCATGCAACTCACGGACACCGGAAGAGTGCCTTGTGTGTATCAAACGTCGCAACGTAACTGGGTGACTATAAAGGTGCTCTACAGGTATCTGTGAGGGTGTCTGTTGGGTTGGCATGGATCAAGACTGGGATTTGTTACTCCGTGTGACGGAGAGGTATCTCAGGGCCCACTCAGTAATACAGCATCACAATAAGCCTTGCAAGTAATGTGACTAAGTGTTAGTCATGGGATCTTGTATTACGGAACGAGTAAAGAGACTTGCCGGTAACGAGGTTAAACTAGGTATGGAGATACCGACGATCGAATCTCGGGCAAGTAACATACCGAAGAACAAAGGGAACATCATACGGGATTAACTGAATCCTTGACATAGAGGTTCGACCGATAAAGATCTTTGTAGAATATGTAGGAACCAATATGTACATCTAGGTCCCGCTATTGGTTATTTACCATATAGGTGTCTCGGTCATGTCTACATAGTTCTCGAACTCGCAGGGTTTGCACACTTACGGTTTGGTGACGTTTCGGTAGTATAGAGTTGTGTATGGTTGTGACCGAAGAGGCTACATGGGCTGTGGTAGGATGAGTACTAGACCTTAGTGGGCTGGTGGAAGTCCCACACAAGGCCCATGCGGCTGGGAAGAAAAGCCCAAAAGGAAAAAGGTGAAAAAAGGCAAAAAAGGCTAAGATAAGGAAGGTGTCCTAATCCTACTAGGAGTGGAGGAGGAGGACTCCTCCCTCTTGGTTCGGCCAAAGCCTAGGGATGGCTCCTTGAGGGCCAAGCCTCCTCCTCCTCTCCTCCTATATATACTAGAGTTTTTTAGGGTTTTTGCACAAGATTTTCAGCCATGTGCTACCCGTTCCTCCAGTGCATAGTTTCTCCTCTAGATCGGATTTCTGCAGTGCTTTGGTGAAGCCCTGCCGGAATAGCTCCACCACCATCGCCGGAGCACCGTCATGCTGCCGGAGAACTCTTCTATCTCTCCGCTCCCTCTTGCTGGATCAAGAAGGCGAAGATCATCATCAAGTTGTACGTGTGCTGAACGCGGAGGTGCCGTCCGTTCGATGCTTGATCAGGACGGATCGTGATTGGATCGCGGGACGCTCGGCGATTTGGATCGCGAAGACGTTCGACTACACCAATGGTGTTTCTTAACGCTTCGCACTTAGCGATCTACAAGGGTATGTAGATCCACTCTCCCTCTCGTAGATGCTCATCACCATGGATAGGTCTTGTGTGAACGTAGGAAATTTTTTGTTTCCCATGCGACGTTCCCCAACAGAGAGATGGGAGGGTGACAGGTGGAGCCCACCTGTCATTACCTTCCTTGTGACCAGAGTGGGGGCGAGCTCACCGATGGTGCTGTGTTCGTCAGGAAGGCAAGCGAAGGACACCGACATGCTTGGGGGCCTATGGAGGGTCGAGGGTGGCTGGAGTTGGTCGTCGGGGATGCCTGTGTCGCCGGGGACGAGGATGCAGGGCAGTGATGTTTCGACCAAGCTCGATCTCATCGCTCCGTGCTGCAACAGAGGAGGAGAATAGGGGGAATGGGTTCAGGGGACTCTAGTGGTTCCAGATCGAATAAGAAAGGAGGCAGGGGGAAGCCCTTACAGTGAGAACGCTAGCGACCCAAGGCGGCGGCGCTGTGTTCGATACCAAGCAATGGGGCACAGGGAGGTCGAGTGGGGGCTTCTGGAGCACGATTCAGAAGGATAGAAGGGTTCCAGAGGGGAGGATAGAGCTCGGGGTGTCTTAAATAGAGGGGGCGACGGTGCACCGTGGATCTATGCGCTGGTGATGTTGCTGCCTTTGCTGGAGGCCATGGGAGGAGGCGAGGGAGTGTGTGTGGCGTTGCTGGGGGTTGTCCATGACCAGAGGGAAAAGAGGGGAAGCAGGAGTGCGCTCGCGTGTGAGCCCCGCGGTTGGCCGAGCCGGGCGGCGTCGGGCAGGTGTGCGGGAGGTCACTGAAGAGAGAGGGAGGAGGGGGCCGACACGTTACCGTGTCACGGGCATTGAGGAGGGCCATGGGGACAAGCTCCCGCATCCCCAGGTGGCTCGGGTGGCTCGGGATGGGAATGACTACAGTGCGGGAGCACACTATAGCGCGCTCCAGAGAATGCAAATGGCTGGCATAGCCATTGCCCGCGTGCTCTAGGGTGCCCACCTTGTCTACTAGCCCCTAGGGGTATTGGAGACGCTCCTTGGATGCCCTAGAGCTAGGGAGAAACGAAATGGAGCGAGGGAGAGGGTAGAAACGTTGCTGCCATTGCTGTCCAGGGGGTAACATGAGAGTTTTACCCACCCCAATCATTGAACCAGGGCTGGTTTTTCCTTTTGGAGGCAAAATGCAACAATGTGGGTTTGTGGTAAAAAGATAGGCTCAAGGATAATAGTGGAAGATGGTCAAACATGGTTTTTACTAAACGTGCAAAAGGTGTTTGTTATTGAATTGGGCAAGCAAATGAAGTTTTCTTGCCATGAGATTTTAACAGGTTGAAGTGTAGGTAAAAATAGTGTGGATCACCAAGTTTGAGATGGTTTGAAGAAAGTTGATAGTGCAAACTTGGTAAACCCTAGAATTCAACAGAATCAGGTTTCTATAGATCTAGGCATGCAATTCATTCCCCCAAATCCACCACTTTGTGTAGCATCATTATTTGGGTAATAGAACATTCCCACAAAGTTTAGGGTCAATAGGAGAAACTTCACAATGTAAAGTTGTTCAAATTTGATTCAGCACAAAGAGGGTTTTTGGGATGTTTTGGTAAAGCAAATCAATTAGTATTGTGATTAAACTTTGCAAGATCATCGCATATAGCATGGGTGAATTTCTAGAATTTTCTTGGATTTTATTGAGAATATTTCCTATGGAAATATTTCAAAAGCTTGATTTTAGTAGAAAGGGTTTGGGAGGGTTTTGCCCATTGTGTTGAATATGACCACGTGTTGAAACTCATATATATGGAAAATATATGTCCACTGAGTTTACCTAAATTTTCTCAAATATTTTTAAAGCATTTAAATATTTTTCCCTATGAAAGACCATTTTTGGCCTTAAGAAAAAGCCTTTAAATAAAATAGTAAAATAATCTTTAAAAATAATATCTGATGGTTTTGTGAAGTGATATATTTAGTAGTTCGAAATAAAATCTTTGTTGCAAAACATTCCACCCAATTTAAGGACTTTTAGTACAAACCTCAACTCACGGGTTTTTGAAAACCTAACTTGAATAAACCCTTTTTGGCCAAAAAATATTTGATAGAAATGGTTTTAGGTAATATACTCATGGTATGATCATTGGGCAAGATGTTTGGATTAAGGAAGTGAGTCATAGAGGGAAGAAGATCATTGAGTGCCAAAATTCAGTCAACCAAACAAGCAACCATGAAACAATCCAAACAAGCATATGCACTCAAAAAGTTTTAAATGGTTCCAAATTTTATAAAACCATAGCATAGCAAAGTGATACACATGCATGTCGCGATAGACCTACCCCCTTACAAGAATCTCGTCCCAAAGATTCCTAGTCTAAGCGCAAAAAAGATAAGGGAACTCGGATCTAAGGTAGTCTTCACGCTCCCAGGTTGCTTCCGCTTTAGTGTGGTTGCTCCATTGGACCTTGAAGTACTTGATGGTGCGGCTTCGGGTGCAACGCTCTGCTTTATCCAAAATGTGAACTAGCCTCTCACGATAAGTGAGGTCTGGCTGGAGGTCGATGGCTTGATGATCGATGTCCTTGTAGAGGTCGGGGCGGTTGGGAACTTGGAGACACTTTCGGAGTTGTGTCACGTGGAATACGTTGTGCACATCTAATAGCTCGGAAGGTAGCTCTAGCTGATTAGCAACTTGTCCTCGTCTTGCGGTGATCTTGAAGGGGCCGATGTATCTTGGTGCAAGCTTTCCCTTGACGTGGAAACGCTTGGTCCCTTTGAGAGGCGTGACTCAGAGATAGACATGATCTCCGTTATTGAAGCTCACTTCTTGGTGGTGAGAGTCGGCGTAGCTCTTCTGTCTTGTGTTGGCGGTCTCGAGGCGCTCTCGGACGAGTTGAACTTGCTCTTCTGCTTCGCGAAGGATATCTGGTCCAAAGACTAGTCCTTCTCTGGTTTCTGACCAGTTGAGAGGAGTACGACACTTGCGTCCATACAACACCTCAAATGGTGCCATCTGAAGACTCAGCTGATAGCTATTGTTGTAGGAGAACTCGGCGAATGGTAGGCAATCTTCCCACTTGGATCCATATGCCAAAACACAAGCACTAAGCATGTCTTCGAGTATGTGATTCACACGCTCCGTTTGTCCGCCGGTCTGGGGGTGAAAAGCAGTGTTGAAAGAGAGCTTGGTTCCCATTGCTTCTTGAAACTTATTCCAGAACGTTGAGGTAAATTGGGTGCCTCGGTCTGACACGGTCTACTTTGGAACTCCATGAAGACTCACGATGCGGTTGATGTAGAGGTTTGCTAGCTGGCTTCCATCATAGGTGGTATTGACGGGAATGAAGTGGGCTACCTTGGTTAGATGATCGACTACAACCCAAATGGAATCATGTCCATTGCTTGACCTGGGAAATCTACTGATGAAGTCCATCCCGGCTTTTTTCCACTTCCATTCAGGCACATTGAGAGATTGCAACAACCTAGTGGGTCGTTGATGCTCAGCTTTGACTCTCTAGCATATGCACATTTAGCGACAAAGGTGCCTATCTCTCTCTTCATGCCATGCCACCAGAATCTTGCTTTGAGGTCTTGGTACAGCTTGGTTCCTCCAGGGTGGATGGAATACGGAGTGTCGTGGGCTTCTTGCAAGATCAAATTCTTGAGCTCAACCTAGTTGGGTACGCATATGCGCTTCCCGAACCATACAACTCCTTGTTCATCCAGTGAGAATCATGGGGCCTTGCCTGCCTTGATCTTCCTTTTAATGCCTTCAATGCTCTCGTGTCCCTTCTGAGCTTCCTTAATATCATCCATCAGGGTAGGCTTTGCTTCGAGGCTGGCTAGGAATCCAGGTGCAACTAGTTCCAAGCCAAAGATTTCAAGCTCTTCATACAGGGCAGTTAGCCTTTCCTTAATCATAGCATTCAAAGAACACGCCTTTTTTGCTTAAGGTGTGTGCTACCACGTTAGCCTTTTCGGGGTGGTGAACATTGAGGTCATAATCCTTGATCAACTCCAACTATCTTCGCTGCCTCATGTTGAATTCCTTTTGAGTGAAAATATACTTCAAACTCTTATGGTCTGTGTATATATCACACCGCTTTCCCAGAAGGTAATATTGCCATGTCTTCAAGGTTGAACCACGGCTTCCAACTCAAGATCATGAGTAGCGTAGTTCTCTTCATGAGGACATAGCTGTCTGGATAGATATGCTACGACTATGCCTTCTTGCATGAGAACACCACCAAGCCCGATTCTCGATGCATCACAATATATCACAAACTCCTTGTGAATATCGGGGGTGACCAAAACTGGGGTTGTTGTCAATCTCTTCTTGATCCCCTAGAAGCTTTCTTCACACTTTAGCGTCCACTAGAACTTCTTGTCCTTCTTCAAAAGCTAAGGCATGGGTCGGGCAATGCTTGAGAATCCTTCGACGAACTTGCGGTAATATCCCGCAAGTCCGAGGAAGCTTCTGACTTCCTTCACATTTCTCGGGGATTGACATTCAGCCATGGCTTCGATCTTGGCAGGGTTTACTGACAACCCTTCTGCAGTCAACACATGACCCAAGAATCCAACTCCATGCAGCCAGAATTCACACTTGCTAAACTTGGCATAAAGCTGGTGCTCTCGAAGCTTGTCTAGGACTAATCTCAAGTGTTGTTCATGCTCTTCTTTAGACTTAGAAAATACGAGTATGTCATCAATCAAGACGACAACAAACTTGTCCAAGTACTCCATGAAGACTTTGTTCATGAGGTACATAAAGAAGCAGGGGCATTGGTCAATCAAAATGACATGACCGTGTATTCATACATGCCATATCGGGTTATGAATGTTGTCTTCAGGATGTCTTGGGGTCTGATCTTCAACTAGTAGTACCCCAACATGAGGTCAGTCTTGGAAAACACCTTAGCTCCATTGAGCCGATCGAACATGTCTTAAATCTTAGGGGGTGAGTACTTGTTCTTTATTGTGACTTCATTGAGAGAACGGTAATCGACACAAAGTTGGATTGTTCCGTCCCTCTTTGACACAAATAGAATAGGCGATCCCCAAGGAGAGGCACTAGGGCGAATGTATCCTTTCCTGAGCTGCTCTAGTAGTTGCTTCTTCAACTCATCCGATTCTTCTGATCCCATTCCATAGGCCTTCTTATAGATGGGTCCTGCTCCATGCATTAGTTCAATGATGAGCTCAATGTTGTGGTCAGGAGGCATTCCGGGTAGCTCATCAGGGAATACATTTGGGTATTCACATACCACTAGCACTTGATCCAACTCGACTCCCGAGAGACAATTAACCCGAGGGGCTTGAGCAGAAACGGGGTTGGGAACATACTTGACTTCAATTCCTTGGCTATTGGTCATGGTAACAGTCCTCTTGGGATAGTCTAACAAGCCTTGGTGCTTGGTTAACCAGTCCATGCCTAGGATCATATCCAAGCCTTTCGACTTCAGGGTGACAAGGTCTGCTAGAAAGTCTACCCCATTGATGTTAATCTCAACTCCTTTACATCCTATCCTGGACTTCATATCTGATCCCGGGGTTTGTATCAACATATGAGTACCCAGGGGTGTAGGCTTCATACCACTCTCTAGTGCAAACTTTTGGGTGACAAAAGAACGCGAAGCTCCAAAATCAAATAGTACTTGCTGGAGTTGAGTTGACAAGGAACGTACCCAGTATGACGTGTGGGTCTTCCTAGGCTTCCTCAGCGGTGACGTGATTGACACAATCCTTTCCATTGTTGGGCTTATTGTGGGGAGTTGGGTTCCTTGGTGGCACTCCACGGCCTTGAGCTTGGTTTGGTGCATTAGGGCGCGGTGCATTTGGCTTCTTGTTGGGAACCACACCCAAAGCAAGTGACCCGATTAGAGTTATTGTTGTTGTTGTTGTTGATTCTACCGCCACTGTTGTTATTGGGGTTGTTGTAGGCTGGCCTGGGATTGGCATACTGCTGAGGCTGGTAGCTCAGACGAGGTGCATGAGGTCTAGCCTACTGCGGCTCATAGGTTGGCTTGGCCGGGGCTGGCTGCCAGGGGCGAGGTTTCTGGTTGCTGGAACTACCCTTAGTAATCATCTTGTGCTTGCGAGTGTCGTCCATGGCACGATGCTTGTCTTCAATCATGAGTGCCTTTTTCACCAGGTCAAAGAAGGTCCGACAATCACAGATAATGAGTTGGTACTACAGGGTTTGCTGGAGTCCTTCCATGAAGCATTCCATCTTAGCAGCCTCAGTGTTGACATCTTGAGGTGCATACCTTGACAGCAGTTGAACTTCTGCATGTACTCCTGGACATAGCCACTTCCTTGCTTCAGCGCTCGGAATTCTCTCTTCTTGATAGCCATGATCCTAGAAGGAAAGTGGGTGGTATGGAATCCTTACTTGAAGTTAGCCTAGGTGATCACACAGTCACCTTGCATGACCTTGAATCCATCCCACCAAGCTCTGGAGGTACCTCTGAGGCAGTGAGAGGCATAGAGCACCTTCTCACGATCCTCATTGCAATTGACCAATGCAAGGAGGTCCTCGATGGTGCGGATCCAACCATTGGAATCCAGGGATTCAGCAGTCTCGGTGAAGGTTGGGGGTGAATTCCTCATGAACTCAGACAGAGTGGATCGGCCATTGCCGTTCCTGCCTTGCTGCTGGTTGTTCACAAGGACTTGAGCCATCTGATAGATAGCAACAGTGTTGGCTTGACATTCCTCCCAAAGAACTTGGATAAACTGAGCTATGGTCATGTTTCTGGTGGAGGAGGTGTCGGGGGAATGTCTCCTTGTGGTTGCTCCTGGTGTTCTCCAGCCTGAGCAGTCCCACATGTTCCTGTTGCTGGCAGGAGTTGCCGGCTTCAGAGTTGGTGAAGGAGCTATTGCGACTTGCAGTCACCATCCTGTTTGGAGCAGACAAGTCAAATAACTGGGATAGATGAGAGGGAAAAGCAACAATGGAGAAAGCGCGCCTAAGGGGGTTGGTATAGTGCAAGTGTGATAAAACAGAGGTCGAAAGACTAACACATATATTAAGATAAGATAGACGATGGAGTCGCTTACATGTTACCTAAGGCAAAAGCACGACTTGCATCGGAACACAAACAACAAAAGAAAACAACAAGCGCACATGGTTTCATATGAACCATTACACAGACTTGACTTCGCATGAGGGGTACATGACTGATCCTACCCTAAGGGTTCTCGGACTCAGGTGGTGGAGTGCTCGGTCTTGTAGTCCCGCTCCTCTAGGTTTTTACTCCTATTCGTCATCCATATTGGCATCATCTCCGATCGAGGGGGTTGGAGAACGAGTATGTCCATCCCAACGATGCTTCGTCCATGGGTCGGTGAATAACACACGGTACTCCTTCGCAATCATGGAACGATGACGTGTGGGTGCATCTCTAGCTGAGGTTACTCCTCCTCTGTGAGTGACAGCTGGTCGTCCCTCGGGGACTCCATCCTTCTTGATCTTGTCTGGCTTCGTCTTAGCTTGACGAAGTAGCTCTCAGGTGTGGTGAAGTTCCTTGCGAAGCTTCACGGAATCCTTAATCAAGTGGTGACCTAGACTACTGGCGGAGAGGCTAAAGTAGGTCTAGAATCTGAGTGATATCCCATTCTCCTTGGATGGAACCAACATCCAAATCTCGCCAATATCATCCCTCTTGAAGGGTAGATAGCGAGTAGCTGGCTCATCAACCATCTCCGGGATGATGCCTCAAAGGTGGATGAGTGCCTTGCATGCATCTATCTTGATTGCGAGTGCCAGGGTCCCCATCTGTGGTCCTTCAAAGAACCAACTAGTCAGGGAGACATTTTCCTTGTCGACCACATCAACGTGGTACTCCTTCGTGACGACATCGACCCAATGCTCATGGTAGAGGAAAACGAGTGATTGATGATACTGGCACCTCTCCAGGCTATCCTCAAGCAGTAGGAGAAAGCCGGTTGATAGTATGGCTTCGAGTACCATGGCCATATACAAAGTTTTGAAGGGAGGAGAGTCAGTAGAGGGTTGAGAGAAGACTCGAAGAGATAAGAAGTGCAGAAACTCCGAAGTATAGGTACTAGGTATAGTTTTTGAAAATGGTCTTATCCTAACTAACGTACATGCTAACGAAGGCTTCCTACAGTCAGGATGGCTCTGATACCAGCTGTGTGGGGACCCCAGATCATAAGTCGTGATCGCCGAATGCGAGTGTACAATGATCCCAGAGATCAATGCTCCCTGAACACACAGAAGCTGAATAACAAGAGTCTTACATCCATTCTTAGCATCTTACACAAATAAAGACCATGAAGGTCAAGTCTTACATAGATAGGGCCATGAAAGGCCAAATAGCAAACATAGCTAGTAGGGGAAATCTTTATCGAAAGCATAGACCCATGCCATCTGCCTTAACCCTATGAACATTTTGACTGGAAAGCGTCCTAGTTCGCATGTTCATCACCAACTTCACCATATTCCTGCTCTTCCAAGCCTGGCTAATTAAATAACCAGTTGCAAGCCAATGAGTACTTTGAATGTAATCGCAAGCAACCCATGTTTGGAACAAGGTGTGATAATGCATGATATAGCACTAAGTAGGTAAGTTTGTGGCAAGCTAATTTTTAGTGCAATAACATGATCAATTAACTTGTAAAAGCATGCATCATGGGGTAGGAGTTATCCATGTAAACAGGTTACAGAAATAAATATAAACGGCGGTTGAACATCTCATGTTCAATCATCATGCCAAGTCATCAGACTTAGCTCAACCATCATCTTTATTATCCACACACCAAGTACAATGTTCGTGAAAACATATGACGTAATTTAAGCAACACCACCCAACTGTCCTTGACCATGGACACGGCTATTAGAATAGTTTTTCACTTTGCAGAGGTTGCACACTTTACTTATGAGACTCGGGAAATTCCGTGTCAAGCCACGACTCGCGGTATATTGCATACCCAAGGTAAGTGCCCGAACATCGCTTTTCCCCTGACATACTAACAAAGAGTCCACTTGTTGGCAACCAGCCCACATGATGTACATCACAAGTATCATCGATGCAGGGACCAACGGTGTGCCCGGTGTCTATGTAAATAGCCCATGATCGTCCCTTTCCGGCATGACCCCGTATCGAGAGTGACCACGTCACTCCCGCCACTAGTAATGCAGGCTCCCTGCTAGTACCCATCGAAGTAATCAACAAAGCTCCATCCCATAAGGGGTATCGTGGTTGTACATGTAAGGTTGGGACGGTCGACAAATCTTAAATCTAATCCGTTTTTGAAAACACACTCACTTGTTCCAGTACACCACTTCTTTACCAAGTGGTTACCTAGATCACCATCATCTCCCTCGGGCATTAGTGGCACCTGACTGGGTTTTCGAAAAGTCTTTGAAACACTTTTGTTTCCACCCTCATGCATATCCCCATCCCACTTTACGGAGCAGCTACTTAGCAACCTAACTACTCCCACCCGCACAACCCTCATAAGGAGGTAGGGTCATGCATGATGCAAGTATCAATGAAAAGTATCGGAGGCAACCCACCGAAGTGGTCACCACATCATCATGTCCAACATATCGAAAATAAAGTGCTATATGTCATGCAATAAAAATGGTTTCTTAACAAGATTAAAGGGCTGCTTGCCTGGCTCAACAAAGTCTTCGGGGTCTTCAAAGTCTTCAAATCCAACTTCCTCGCCGAGAACGCAATCTATCATGGCGATAATAACGACAAAAATAAGAATCACAACAAAAATAGAGCATGAACTCCACTTCTAAAATGTTACCCTACTCTAAAAAATACTACATACAAAGCTAAAAATATTTGTCTATGGTTTTGATGTGAAAAGGATTTTGAAAACTATATTAACATAGGCTAAAATATTTAAAACTGGGTTTTAAATAAATCTAGTACATAAAATGTTTTAAATTTTTTACACAAGTGGCACTATTAAATTGTAAACATTATTGCAAGATTTGTGGTGGAAGAATTTTTGGAATAGGACAAACGTTGGGATCTGTGGATTTTTTGGAATCTCACTGATAAAAGAAAAAAGGAAAAAGCTTCATAGCGACTGTGCCTATTCAGACCCAGTTGGGCTAGCATGAGGCCGAGCCAGGCCTGGGCAAGAAGGGGCGCGCGCGCCGTCTGAGTTCAAACCTGATAGGCGGGCCCATGGCGCCAGTCTCATAGAGGGGGAGGAGAGAGAGATGGGAGGGTGATAGGTGGAGCCCACCTGTCATCACCTTCCTTGCGACCAGAGCGGGGGCGAGCTCACCAGCAGTGCTGTGGTCATCGGGAAGGCAAGCGGAGGACACCGACGTGCTTGGAGGGCTGCCATAGGTCGAGGGTGGCTGGAGTTGGTCGCCGGGGACGCCTGTGTCACCGGCGACGCCTGTGTCACCGGCGATGAGGATGCAGGGCAGCGATGCTTCAGCCAAGCTCGATCCCGTCGCTCTGAGCTGCAACAGAGGAGGAGAAGAGGGGGAATGGGTTCAAGGGACTCCAGTGGTTCCGAATCAAATAAGAAAGGAGACAGGGGAAGCCCTTACAGCGAGAACGCTGGCGACCCGAGGCGGCGACGCTGTGTTCGATCCCGAGTGATGGGGCACAAGGAGGTCGAGTGGGGGCTTCTGGAGCATGATTCGGAGGGAGAGAGCGGTTCTAGAGGGGAGGAGAGAGCTCATGGGTGGCTTAAATAGAGGGGGCGGTGGTGCACCGTGGACCCGTGCGCCAGTGATGTTGCTGCCACTGCTGGAGCCCATGAGAGGAGGCGAGGGAGTGTCTGCAGCATTGCTGGGGGTCGTCCATGACCAGAGGGGTAAGAGGGGAAGTGGGGGTGCGCTCGTGTGTGAGCCCTGTCGTTGGCCAAGCCGGGCGGCGTCGGGCATGCGTGCGGGAGTTCGCTGGAGAGAGAGGGAGGAGGGGGCCGACATGCTGATGTCTACTACACAACTTTATTCTTGTAGACTCGTGTTAGGCCTCCAAGCGCAGAGTTTTGTAGGGCAGTAGCAATTTTCACTCAAGGTTTATCAATCTGTGGGAGGTGTAGGATGAAGACAATATCTCTCAAACAACCCTGCAATCAAATACAAGAAATCTCTTGTGTACCCAACACACCCAATAGAATGGCAAATTGTATAGGTGCACTAGTTCGGCGAAGAGATGGTGAAACAAGTGTAGTAATGATAGTAGATATTGATTTTTCTAATCTGAAACTATAAAAACAGCAAGGTAGAAAGTGACAAAAGTGAGTACAAACGGTATTGCAATGCTCGAAAACAAGGCCTATGGTCCGTACTTTCTCTAGTGCAATATCTCAACAATGCTAATATAATTGGATCACATAACCATACCTCAACGTGCAACAAATAATCACTCCAAAGTTCTTATCTAGCACAGAGCATAAGAAGAAATTGTTTGTAGGGTACAAAACCACCTTAAAGTTATCCTTTCTGATCGATCTATCCAAGAGTTCGTACTAAAATAACCAAGTTATCCTTTCCAATTGATTTATCTAAGAGTTCATAATAGAATAACACCATATGATACACATCAACCAACTCTAATGTCACCTAGATACTCCAATGTCACCACAAGTATCCATGAGTTAATTATAAGATACACATCAAACAATTTCAGATTCATAATACTCAATCCAACACAAAGAACCTCAAAGAGTGCCCCAAGATTTCTACCAGAGAAGCTAGGACAGAACGTGTATCAACCCTTATGCATAGATTACCCCAATGTCACCTCGGGAATCCGCAAGTTCAGTACCAAGACATAGATCAAGTGAATCACTTGAATACCCCAATGTCACTATGGGTATCTACATGCAAGCCATATATCAAGTGTTCTCAAATCCAATATTCAATTCAACATAACAAAATCTCAAAGGTAAAACTCAATTCATCACGACAAGATGGAGGGGAAAACACCATGTGATCCAACTATATTAACAAAGCCCATGATACATTAAGATCGTGCCATCTCAAAAACACGAGAGAGAGAGAGATTTAACACATAACTATTGGTACAAACCGTCAGCCCGGAGGGTGGACTACTCCCTCCTCATCATGGACTCCACTGGGATGATGAAGATGGCCACCGGAGATGATCTACCCTCTTTGGCAGGGTACTGTTTTCTCTCTAGATTGGTTTTTCATTGATACAGAGGTCTTGCGGTGGTGGAACCAGAAGTCTAGGGTTATTTCTGATGGTTTCTATATTTATAGGAATTTTTGGCGTTGGTTTCACGTGGAGATGGGCCACGAGGTGGGCACGCTCCACCAGGGCGTAGGTAGGGGGCCTAGCGCGCCCTGGTGGAGGGTGGCCACCTCGTGACTCTTCCGGCCCTCCCATGAAGCGTCAAAGGCCTCTTTTGTTCCAAAAAATCATCAAAAAGTTTTGGGAAATTCCGAGAACTTTCATTTTCTGCTGTCGGCATTCTAGGAATGGGGGTACCCAGACCTGCGTGCCTGCGGCCCAGGGCATGGCCCACCCCATCGACCAAATGCAGCAAGATGTGGCCCCATTCAGCCTTGCGAGGAAGTACAACAACAAGACCCGCGAAGGACAAGCCCCCTCAGGACCCCTCCGGAGCAGCGGAGATCTCTATGCAAGGCTCGACCTCAGGAGTCAAAGATGACGCAAGGAAGGACAGGTGAGCACCAGTGTGATAGGCGGCGCAGTTTCCCCTTTGGAGCAAAGGGAGCAAGGACAGGCGCGGATTCCCAAAGAACCCCCAAAGGTTTCCATTCCGGTGCAAGAAGAGTACAACCACCCGCCCTACAGGGCGGATGTATCGCTAGGCCCGTCCCTGTGCTATCGACCACTACTTTGCACGCGAAGACCGTCTTTGGGCAGGGCGAGCACCAACCCCTGTTCCCCTTTGAAATTGGCCATTGTGGGATCCCTTCCCGCCATCATGATAAGGGAAGAGGACCTGGGCCGCTGCTATATATAGAACATAGGTTGCACCATAGAGGGGGATCCCGATCCGACCCAACACTTAGTTACTCCACACACCACCACGAGATAGCGAGCCAAGAACACACCTTGAGTGCCCTCACGAGGCCCAAGCGCATTGTACTAGTTCATGCACCCAAACCTCCACTAAAGGCAATCCACCAAAGCAGGAGTAGGGTATTACGCTTCACAGCAGCCCGAACCTGGGTAAACTGTCGTGTTCATCTTCTTCCTCGTCATCGCGTGAGTTCGTCGTTGCGTTCATCGAGTAGCGAGCTAGGTCGGATGAGGCTACAGGAGATCTTTGCACATGCCCCTGTGTTCGAATCTTAAGGGTTTTGCGGAGCCCGAAATCCGACATTTTGTGCGCCAGGTAGGGGCGTGCCAAGGTCTCCTCCAAGCTTCATCCTTCCCAAGCTTCGTCGCTCCGATGGCCGACGCTCAGCAAGCTTCTCCGGGCCGCGGTAGGACATCCTCTATCAACCCCACCACGGCGGTCGGGGGCCCTTGCCCCGGTGTCGCGATGCCAAGCGGCCACCACCAGGTCGCTAGCTTCGCCTCCATCGTTACCGCCCCCGCACGGCCCAGGCGCGCAGCGAGCAGGCGGTGTCCCTGATACCAGCAGCACGTCAAACCTACGTGGGAGACCTCGACGCGCACAATGCGCTACTACTAGCGAGCGAGATGCTCTGCCACCGACCGACGCACGAGGCTTGGATGGATGGGCGGATCACATGACGGAGCTAGTCACCGTCGCCCAGCACGCCATCCCTTCTCAGTCTTCTTCAAGACCGCAGTCGTCAAGCGCCGGGGGCTCGCATGCCGAGCCCGCCCTAGGCCTGCCGGTGGAAGGGCTCCTCCCGTGCCGGACGGGACCGAACGGGGCGCACCACACTCTGTGCTCCTCCTCCTCCGAATTCTGGTGACCTATTTTGGGGCGCAACAAGGCGACAACCACTAGGCGCACAGAGGAAACGGCGGGATGCCCGATGCGCACACCGATGCGCATCTGTGCAACCCGGTGGGCCCTCAGTAGCCCTGGTTGGCCAGGTAGGAGCGCGCCCTTCAGCGTTGCCAGCGGGCGGCGCAGGCATCTAGACGAGCAAGCCACGATGGCAGAGGCGCATCAGGGTACCAAGGAGGGAATCCACACTAGACGACGCAAGGCCCTCCCAACGACGGTGGCAAAGGCAAGCAACTCCGCTTTGAGGCCCAGCGCAGGTAGGCCTCTGAGTGACGTGCACGGGGCGACCTTCCCAGGCCGCCAGAAGGGACTGCCCCTGGCGCATCGGCGGACAACTCAGGAGGCAGACCGAGCACCTACGTCGAGCCTTGCATACCATGCTACATCATACCACCTGGCCCACCTGGCCGGGAGGAGGCTCAAGCGCCCACCACAGGTGCCAGCACCCCCCAAGAGTAAGAAGTACCCTGGGCATCCTCCTCGAGCCGGGCCTGGGGGCTCCCGACAGCGGAGCGCCGGGCCCGGGTGGTGCGAGCAGGAGGGCGCCCCCGAGTCGCTGGGCATGGCACCAGCCAACGCCCTCGCGGGGAAGTGACGACAATACCAAGCCCTCAGGCCCCAGGAGTGATGATCTGGGGGGAGCGGCAAGACAAATGCAATGCGGGCCACCCGCGGCAACCACGATGTCTGCATGGCCTCAGGAGGACGGGCCTCCTGAGGCCTTCGGGACCTCGACCGGACGACACTTGAGCGCCTCGCGGCATACTTTAACGACAGAACACCCTTACGGCCGCGGAATCCTTGACATAGAGGTTCGACCGATAAAGATCTTCATAGAATATGTAGGAACCAATATGGGCATCCAAGTCCCGCTATTGGTTATCGATAGTAGTGGTGTCTCGGTCATGTCTACATAGTTCTCGAACCCCGCAGGGTCTGCACACTTAAGGTTCAATGATGTTTCCGTAGTATAGAGTTATGTATGGTGGTGACCGAAGGTTTTTCGGAGTCCCGGATGATATCCCGGACATCACTAGGAGCTCCAGAATGGTCCAGAGGTAAAGATTGATATATAGGAAGTCCTGTTTTTGTTGCCGGAAAAGTTTCAGGCTCATCGGTAATGTACCGGGAGTGCCGGTAGTGTACCGAGGGACCATCGGGAGAGGTATTTCGACCCAAGAGGCTACATGGGATCTGGGAGGAGGTAAACCAGACCTTGGTGGGCTGGCCGAAGCCTCCTCTAAGGTCCCATGCGGTTGGAGTGGTTTGAGAAGGAAAAAATCCAAAGGTGGAGAGGTGGAAAGAGTTTCCAAGTGGAAAGGAGGAATCCTACTCCTAATAGGATTGGAGTAGGACTCCTCCACCTCCAATTTCGACCAAACCTTGAGGGTTTGAGGCTGCCTCCTCTCCTCCCTCCCTCCTATATATACTAGAGGATTTAGAGGAAAAAGCTAACCCTAATAGCCACGTGCTACCTCTCCTCTATATCGCAGTTTCTCCTCTAGATCGGTTTTCAACGGTGCTTAGGCGAAGCCCTGCTGGAATAGCTCCACCACCATCACCGCAATGCCGTCGCGCTGCGATAGAACTCATCGACCTCTCCGCTCCCTCTTGCTGGATCAAGAAGGCGGAGATCGTCATCAAGCTGTACGTGTGCTGAACGCGAAGGTGGCGTCCGTTCGGCGCTAGATCGGAAGGACCGTGATCAAGATCGCGAGACGGATCGTGATGATATCGCGGGACGGATCGTGATGAGTTCGTGAGAAAGATCCAGATTGGATCGCGGGACGGATCGTGATGAGATCGCGGGATGCTCGGCGATTTGAATCGCGAAGACGTTCGACTACACCAACCGCGTTTCTTAACGCTTCCCGCTTAGCGATCTACAAGGGTATGTAGATACACTCTCCCTTTCGTAGATGCTCATCACCATGGATAGATCTTGCGTGTGCGTAGGAATTTTTTTGTTTCCCATGCAACGTTCCCCAATAGTGGCATCATGAGATAGGTCTATGTGTAGATGAGATCTCGAGTAGAACACAAAGAGTTTGTGGGCGTTGATGCTTAGATTGCTTCCTCCCTTGGTCGTGTTTTGGTTTAGCGGTATTGTGGGATGAAGCGGCCTGGACCAACCTTACTCGTACGCTTACGAGAGACCGGTTCCATCGACTAACGTGTAACTTCGTTGCACAAAGATGGCTGGCGGGTGTCTGTTTCTCCTACTTTAGTTGGATCGGATTCGATTCAGGCGGTCCTTGAGATGGTTGAAAAGCAACTAATGTATCACCGTTGTGGTTTATGCATAGGTGAGAATTGTTCTTGCTAGATACTTGTAGCAGCCACGTAACATGCAACAACAATTAGAGGACGT
This sequence comes from Hordeum marinum, assembly GCA_022496015.1. Taxonomy (NCBI): domain Eukaryota; kingdom Viridiplantae; phylum Streptophyta; class Magnoliopsida; order Poales; family Poaceae; genus Hordeum; species Hordeum marinum. The sequence continues at coordinate 116,518,185 of CM039672.1, forward strand.
CTAACTTGTTTTTGCAGGGTATGTTGTGATGCGATATGGCCAATTACATGATGAGATATATGTGATGTATGAGATGATCATGTGTTGTATAGAATATCACGACTTGCATGTCGATGAGTACGACAACCGGCAGGAGCCATAGGGTTGTCTTTAATTATTGTATGACCTGCGTGTCAATCATTAAGCTCTATGTAATGTTTTACTTTATCGCTAAACGGTAGCAATAGTAGTAGAAGCATGGTGGGCGCGACAACCCCGATGGCGACACGTTGATGGAGAGCAAGATGATGGATATCATGGTGTCATGCTGGTGACGATGGAGATCATGACGGTGCTTTCAAGATGGAGATCAAAAGCACAAGTTCATGGCCATATCATGTCACTTAAGATTTGCATGTGATGTTAATCCTTTTATGCACCTTGTTTTGCTTAGGACGACGGTAGAATTATAAGGTGATCCCTCACTTAATTTCAAGATAAATTGTGTTCTCCCCGAGTATGCACCGTTGCGAAAGTTCGTCGTGTCGAGGCATCACTTGATGATCGGGTGTGATAGACTCTACGTTCACATACAACGGGTGCAAGCCAGTGTTGCACATGCAGAACACTCGAGTTAAACTTGACAAGCCTAGCATGTACAGACATGGCCTTGGAACACAAGAGACCGAAAGGTCGAACATGAGTCATATAGTAGATATGATCAACATGATGATGTTCACCATTGAAACCACCTCAACTCACGTGATGATCGGACTTGACTTGGTGAATTTGGATCATATATCACTCGAATGACCGGAGGGATGTCAATTTGAGTGGGAGTTCTTAAGTAATATGATTAATTGAACTCATTATCACGAACATAGTCAGTAGTGTCTTTGCAAAATTATGTTGTAGATTACTAGCTCACGCTGTAGCTCCCTTGAATTTCTATATGTTCCTAGAGAAATAGAGTTTAAAGATGATGGTAGCAATATTGCGGACTGGGTCCGTGATCGGAGGATTGTCCTCATTGCTGCACAGAAGGCTTATGTCCTTAATGCACCGCTCGGTGCGCCACCCCCTCTAGGGTCATCTGTAGATGTTGTGAACATCTGACAGACACGTTCCGATGACTACTTGATAGTTTAGTGCGTCATGCATTATGGCTTAGAATTGAGGCTCCAAAACGTTTTGAACGTCACGGAACATATGAGTTGTTCTAAGAGCTGAAATTGGGATCTCAGGCTCGTGCCCATGTTGTGAGATATGAGATCTCCAACAAGATTCTTTGCCTGCAAGATGAAGGAGAATAGCTCAATCGTTAAGCATGTGCTCAGATTGTATGGGTGCTACAATCGCTTGAATCGAGTGGGAGTTGATCTTCCAGATAAGATAGTGATTGATATAGTTCTCCAAGTCACTGTCACTAAGCTACTAGATCTTGGTGATGAACTATAAAATGCCAGGGATAGAAATAATGATCCCTGAGCTGTTCGCGATGTTTGACACCGCGAAGGTAGAAATCAAGAAGGAGCATCAAGTGTTGATGGTTAGTAAAATCACTAGTTTCGAGAAGGGCAAGGGCAAGGAGGGAAACTTCACGGATGGCAAGTCAATTGCTGCTCCAGTGAAGCAACCCAAAGTTGAACCCAAAACCAAGACTAAGTGCTTCTATTATGAGGTGAGCGGTCCCTGAAGCGGAACAACCCTAGATACTTGGTAGATAAGAAGGCTGGCAACATCGACACAAGTGTATTCGATATACGTGTTATTGATGTGTACCTTGCTAGTACTCCTAATAGCGCCTGGGTATTGGATACCGGTTTAGTTGCTAAATGTTAGTAACTCGAAGTAAAAGCTACGGAATAAACGGAGACTAGCTATGGGTGAGGTGACAATGTGTGTTGGAAATGTTTCCAAGGTTGATGTGATCGACATTGCACACTCTCTCTACCTTCGGGATTAGTGACAAACCTAAATAAATGTTATTTGGTGTTTTGCGTTGAGCATGAACGTGATTAGATCGTGTTTATTGCAACACGACTATTCATTTAAGTTAGAGAATAATTGTTATTCTATTTACATGAATAATACCTTCAATGGTCATGCACCCAGTGAGAATGGTTTGTTGAATCTTGATCATAGTAATACACATGTTCATAACATTGATGCCAAAAGATACAAAGTTAATAATGATAGTACCACATACTTGTGGCACTGCCGCTAAATGTCATATTGGTATAAAGCTCATGAAGAAACTCCATGTTGATGGATCTTTGGACTCATTCTATTTCGAATCAGTTGAGACATGCGAACCATGCCTCTTGGGCAAGATGACTAAGGACCCCGTTTTCCGGATTGATGGAGCGGGCAAGTGATTTATTGGAAATGATACATGTTGATGTATGCAATCCAATGAGTCTTGTAGCATGCGGTGGATATCGTTATTTTCTTACCTTCACTGATGATTTAAGTAAATATAGTGTATGTTTACTTAATGAAACACAAGTCTGAATCGTTTGAAAAGTTCAAGCAAATTCAGAGTGAAGTTTAAGATCATCGTGACAAGAAGATAAAAATGTCTACGATATGATCGTGGAGGTGAATATCTGAGTTACGAGTTTGGCATACAACTTTAGACAATGTGAAAGTCATTTCACAACTCACGCCACCTGGAACACCATAGTGTGATGGTGTGTCCGAACGTCATAGTCGTGCTCTATTGGATATGGTGCGGGCTATGATGTCTCTTACCGTTTTGCTACTATAGTTTTGGGGTTATGCATTAGAGACAACTACATTCACTTTAAATAGGGCACCATCTAAATCCGTTGAGATGACACCATGTGAATTATGGTTTGATAGAAACCTAAGCCGTCATTTCTTAATGTTTGGGGCTGCGACGCTTGTGTGGAAAAATGTTTTCACCTAATGAGGTCGAACCCAAAGCGGACAAATGCATCTTCATAGATTACCCTAAGAACAGTTGGGTGAACCTTCTATCTCAGATCCAAGCATAAAGTGTTTGTTGCTAAAACGGGTCCTTTCCCAAAAAAAAGTTTCTCTCGAAAGAATTGAGTGGGAGGAAGATAGAACTTGAGGAGGTTGTTGAACCTTTGTTTCAACCAGAGAGTAGCGCAGCGCAGAAAGATGTTTCTGTGGAACCTACGTCAGTTGAAGTGGAAGTAAATGATGATGATCATGAAGCTTCAGATCAAGTTACTACCGAACCTCGTAGGTCGACAAGGATGCGTACTGCTCCTAAGGGGTACGGCAACCCTGTCTTGGAGGTCATGTTGTTGGATAACAATGAACCTACGAGATATGGAGAAGCGATGATGGGCCCGGATTCCGACAAATGGTTAGAGGCCATGAAATCCAAGAAAGGATCCCTGTATGAAAACCAAATATAGACTTTGGTAGACTTACTCGTTGGACGGCAGGTCGTCGAGTACAAATGGACTTTGGAGATGAAGACAGACGCTGATGGTAAATGTCACCATTTATAAAGCTCGACTTGTCACAAAAAAGTTTCCGACAAGTTCAAAGAGTTGACTGCGATGAGACTTTCTCACTCGTAGTGATGCTAAAGTCTATTGGAATTATGTTAGCAGTTGCTGCATTTTTCAATTATGAAATCTAGTAGATGGATGACAAAACATCGTTTCCTTAACAGTTTACTTGAGGAAAAGTTGTATGTGATACAACCAGAAGGTTTTGTTAGTCCTAAGGATGCTAAAAGGTGAGCAAGCTTCAGTGATCCTTCTATGGACTGAAGCAAGCATCTCGGAGTTGGAATATACACTTTGATGAGGTGATCAAAGTTTTTGAGTCTATACAAAGTTTATGAGAAACTTGTATTTACAATAAAGTGAGTGGGAGCACTATAGAGTTTCTAATAAGCATATGTGGTTGACATATTGTTGATCGGAAATGATGTAGAATTTCTGGAAAGCATAAAGGGTTGTTTGAAAGGAGTTTTTCAAAGGAAGACCTGGATAAAGCTACCTAATTGTTGAGCATCAAGATCTATAGAGATAGATCAAGATGCTTGATGAGACTTTGAATGAGTACATACCTTGACAAGATTTTGAAAGAGTTCAAAATGGATTAGTCAGAGAGAAGTGTTCTCGCCTACTTTGTAAGGTGTGAAGTTGAGTGAGACTCAAAGCTCGACCACGGCAGAAGAAAGAGAAAGGACGAATGTCGTCCCCTATGCCTTAGAAATAGGCTCTGTATAGTATGCCATGCTGTGTGCCGCACCCGTGTGTGCCTTGCCATGAGTCCGTCAAGGGGTACAAGAGTGATCCAGGAGTGGATCACTGGACAACAGTCAAGATCATCCTTAGTAACTAAAAGACTAAGGAAATTTTTCTCGATTATGGAGGTAAGAAAGAGTTCATCGTACAGAGTTACGTCGATGCAAGCTTTGACACCAATCCGATGACTCTTAATAGCAATCTGGATACGTATAGTAGAGCAGCCATTTGGAATAGCTCCAAGTGGAGTGTGGTAGCAGTGTTTGCAGTTTGACATAGAGATTTGCAAACTACACACGGATCTAAATGTCGTGGACCCATTGACTATAAGACCTCTCTCACATGCAAAGCATGATCGAGCCCCAGAACTCATTGGGTGTTGGATTCATAACAATGCGAATCACATGGTGATGTGAACTAGATTATTGACTCTAGTGCAAGTGGGAGACTGTTGGAAATATGCCCTAGAGGAAATAATAAATTGGTTATTATCATATTTCCTTGTTCATGATAATTGTTTATTATCCATGCTATAATTGTGTTGATCGGAAACTCAGATACATGTGTGGATACATAGACAACACCATGTCCCTAGTATGCCTCTAATAGACTAGCTCGTTGATCAAAGATGGCTATGGTTTCCTAGTCATGCACATGAGATGTCATTTGATAACAGGATCACGTCATTAGGAGAATGATGTGATGGACAAGACCCAAACTACAAACGTAGCATATGATCGTGTCAGTTTATTGCTACTGTTTTCTGCATGTCAAGTATTTCTTCCTATGACCATGAGATCATGCAACTCACTGACGCCGGAGGAGTACCTTGTGTGTATCAAACGTCGCAACGTAACTGGGTGACTATAAAGGTGCTTTACAGGTATCTCCGAGGGTGTCTGTTGGGTTGGCATGGATCAAGACTGGGATTTGTTACTCCATGTGACGGAGAGGTATCTCAGGGCCCACTCGGTAATACAACATCACAATAAGCCTTGCAAGCAATGTGACTAAGTGTTAGTCACGGGATCTTGTATTACGTAACGAGTAAAGAGACTTGCCGGTAACGAGGTTGAACTAGGCATGGAGATACCGACAATCGAATCTCGGGCAAGTAACATACCGAAGAACAAAGGGAACATCATACGGGGCTAACTAAATCCTTGACATAGAGGTTCGACCAATAAAGATCTTCGTATAATATGTAGGAACCAATATGGGCATCCAGGTCCCGCTATTGGTTATTGACCATAGAGGTGTCTCGGTCATGCCTACATAGTTCTCGAAACCGTAGGGTCTGCACACTTAAGATTTAGTGATGTTTTGGTAGTATAGAGTTATGTATTGTAACATCCCAAAATTCCATTTTGGAATATTATGAAATATAGCTATGCATCTACCATCATCGTTGCTTGAATACATGTAATAGTTGAAATGCCTTTTCTGAAATTCTGAAAGCCCTTTCTACTTTCAATGTGTTGCTTTCACCTATTTGAAATCTTGGTAAAAAGTTCAAATAAGAGAGGAGGAACATGACACTCCACACTAGGACCTAATTGGTGATTTATTTGAACAATAAAAACCAGGGGTTGTTTTGAAAATATTTGCAAAAAGGATTTAAAAACAATTAGGCAATTTCTGATTTTTTTTTCAAAGTATTCAAATGACAGAATAAAAATGGCCAATAAATGGCATTTATTATTCTGTTAATTTTGATATATAATACTCCTATATTTGAAAATGTTTTGAATGCTTTTAAAGAGGTTGTACTGCTCTGACTATTAAAAAGAGTAACGGTTTTTGTATTTAAACGGGCCGGCCCACGGGCATTTATTCGCGAATTAATTACGAGCCGGTCGACCAACGTGCCTTCGCCGCTTCTTCTCTCTCTGACAATGGGCCCCACCCCGACCGCCCGATGACCACGTGCGGTCATGACTTACCTCGCGCGCGCGCCGCCGTCGCCGGGAATCTCGTCGTCGGATCTCCCTCCTCTCTCCTCCCCGCACCCACCCGAGCACTCTATATAAGAGCGCCCCTCCCCGCACTCCATTTCCACCCCGACCCCCTCTCTCCCATCGCCAGACCGTCGCAGGAGAGCTCGCCGGAGTTGCAACTCCAACCGAAGGTCCCCACCGCCGTGCTCGTCGCCTCGGACCTCCCCGTGCCCCTCCGACCTCACCGTTCGACGCCGGACGTCAAGTGCCGTCGCCCGGACCACTCCGTCGTCGCACTCGACCACCGGAGACGCTTCCCTGACCTCCTCCGACCATCGGCCACCGCCACCACTCGCCGGAGTTCTTCCTCCCTCTCCGGTAAGTCGTCGAGCCCCTCCCCTCCCTCCGATCTAAATCCAACGGCCCCGATTAGAACCACTTAATTCCCCGAACCGTGTTCTTTACGGTTCGGTTGACCGCCCGTAGCGCCGCTCGCACACCCCCCTTAGCTAATAGGATTGTGCCGCGTCACCCCTGGCCGTCCCGTAGTTAGTTTCCTTTTTTTTAGTTTTAGTTAACAAAGTGTTTTAATAATTTGTTTTGCTAATAACTTTTAATCTGTTTAATGTTTTGAGTTGATTCTTTTTGCAATAGCTCACATTTTTCATGTAGTTTCACCCTGTACTTTTAAATTTTAAATTTGAACTATAAAATTTGAATTGAATCAAATTTGCTCAAAACATTCAAATCTGAATAACTAGAGTTTAAAAATAGATTTTGATATGAATCTTTTTGCTACTGCTTGATATTAGTTAGGACTATCACCATGTTTAGTTCGAGAATTTTTAGGATGATTTTGATTAGTGTTCTAGCTATAAACAGAATCTGCCTAGTATTATAGTATAGTTTTATTTACTTAGTTTTAGTTAGTTTAAATTAGATTTAGTTTTAATTTGTTTAGTAGGTTCTGTTGATTAAAAATTTAGTGTTTTACTTACTGTTAATAAAATATAAAATTGCTTAGTTTATTTCTTTATGGTTATAGGAATCTCAACTCCTTTTCAAATAGGTTTAATTTGATTAAAACAACTAGTTTAGTAATAGATTTCTTTTAACAGAGTTTTATATAATTTAATTTTGTTTTCTAAGACAAGTTTATTTGTAAATTCTTTCCTGTTAAGAACATGTTTTGTTAATGAATAATAAGTTTTGTTTTGCTCTTTTGTTAGTAAAACTATAGTTGTTTCATATAGTGTTTATCAAAACTTTTAAAAACTTTACTAAAGTTTTTCCCAACAAACTTTAATGAATTCAATTATGTTATTAATAAAATATTTTATTGTTCCTTGCTGTCAACTATTGTTTTGTTATTACAAAATAGTTTTGTTATGTTAGTAGTGGTTTACCCATCACCTTTTTGAAAACAAAACTTTGTGTGTTTTCTTGCTTGTGATTTTGTGCATTGTTTTGTCTTGATTGTTTACTAGTTCATTTTCTGATGTTGTGAGTTACATTATTTTGTTGTATGCTTATTGAGTGCTTGTTTGCTTCGTTAGATTATCCGGAGTGCGAAGCTTGTTACCTAGAGTCACTCACGTACGAAGATCATCAATCAGGCAAGTCACTTTGATCATCTTTACCCATGTTTTTATTGCATTAGTTCTTCCATCACCCCAATTGCATGCAAATTAGGTTAGTTGGAAACTTGGTTACTGTTGTAGTATCATGTGGTAGGTACCCCTTCTCAACTCTTGACACATTGGCCCCGGGAAACGTTGTTTTACTTTTTGCTATGCTATTAGTAGACGGGGTTGGTTGTGTGATTCATGAGAGTTGAGAGAGTTAATTACAAGACCTAAATAATGATCAAGACTTCAAGATTCCGAGTTTTCAACTTACCTCTGGGTGGATGATGGTTGAACGGCACCCTGGAGAAACCAGTGGATTTTCCTAGGTGTTGCTGGAGATGGCCAGTATTCACGCGGAAAGGTCCACCCAGGCACAAAGAGATGGATGGATGCTTCAAGACCCAAGGCTTACCTGCACAGCCACAAGTCATTATGGGCTCTTGCTTGGTTGGATATCGTGGTGACCCTGGACAGGCGGTGCTACGAGATGTAGAAGAACGGTAGGAAAGGATGGGCACCGACAGAGTCGCAGGGAAACCCTTTGGAAGACCATGTTTTGGTCATCCGTTTCTCAAACACCCTGAAGTGCGAGAAATCAAACGGAGGCGACCAAATCTTGTGGGGAACGTGTGCAAAACTCTACATAGTACTCAAACCTAATCGATTAGCCGTGTCCACGGTCATGGACGACTTGAGCCAAAGGAACTGAAACATTCGGAACCCTCAACACAATTAATATGATGATGTGGGTATTAATAACTTGGGTATGAGAATTGGTTGGTGGAACCATCTCATTAATCAACCAACTTAGTAATAATTTTTTTTGCTTACCCCTTCTCTTGATGTAGGAAAAAACTTGGCTTTACGCAAAAACTTACCACCCCACCTGCCATATATGCATATAGATTAGATGATTATTTTTTCACCCCCTCTTGTGACTTTGCCGGCATATTCCATATGCTGACCTACACGGCTGCAACGTATCATGTTGCAGAGTACTTTTCCGACCAGGAGTGAGGATACGCTCTACGCTCGGTGAGATGCCCTTGGAGTCAGATGGACTCATCTACCTTCGACGCTTCCGCAAGACTTAGTTATTCTCACGAGTTGGCCTTCGGCCACTTTATTGTAATGATTATTGTAATAAAGGACTCGATATGAGATTTCGTTAATATAATGCTGTGTGATTTCCCTTTGATATATACATTGATGTACCATGTGTGTACCAGCATGATCTTGGGATGGTACGGAAACACCGGAGATTCGACCTTTCAGGTCGGGTCGCTACAGAAATGGTATCAGAGCACACGCTGACCGTAGGACGTAATATCTAGGATTGGAAAGCCTTAGGACTTATTTCTCTTTGTCTTTAAAATTCTTATACTCTCATCTACTCGTTTCTGACTTCTCTCCGATTATTTCAAAATTTATAGATGGCCACCTTCATCCCAGTGTTGATCACGGAGTTTTGCCAGCCTGACACAACGATGGCTTTTGGTAAGGAGCTGATGAGGATCGTCAAGGACGTAAGGATTGCTTTGTCGAGCATCACCGGGATTCCTATCATGTCCTTTCCACAAGATGGACGCTACAGGATCGAGGTGCACATCCCAGGGAAGACCTTTGGGAATCGGAAGGAACCCATCGACTTCAAGTTCGTGGCACCTAGTTGGATACTTGGGAGAGACATGGCCATTCATCATGCCCTTGGATGTATTTAGGAGGAATACAGAGGTGGAATCATTTCACTAGGACTCAGCATGGTTTGTCGCAGAGATGCCAATGGAAACATCATAACCCCTCCCACTGCAGACACCACCATTTCCTATATCCAGACCCTGGAGACTCACATCAGGACTCTGGAGCTTCGAGTTCGTGCTGATACGAAGACAATCAAGAATCTGATGAACCGTGAGATTGACCTCGAAGCTGACTTACGGGAAGCCGAGTACGAACATGAATATGAGGTGAAGGATTTCTTAGAGAGGATCGACAAGCTAAACACTCGCATCGCCAGTTTGGAGGAACAGATGGACATGGGTGAAAATCTTCATCCTGAAGGAGACTTGGCTCCTTTCATCAGCGACGATGATGACTATGAGGAGAGCACCACTGGAGGAGGCTCAGTCACCATGTACTTCTGAGGAAAACTATAGTCATGCCCTCCATGTATCTTTTATTTTTCAACGTTAAAAGCGTAGGTCGATGTGTAGTTTGATTGAGACTTGTATCTCGATGTTTGACATTGATTGAATAAATGAATGCGTGTTTGGTGTGATATGTTGTTGCATTGCATATGGGTAGTGAATTTCTCCTTTTAGGCCCTTATTCTATTCTAATTCTCACCCCTCTGAAAACAGCAAGATGCCTCCACGACGTGAGCCCGACTTCACCTTCCCGCCGGAACTCACGCAACTTCTTCAGCAGCAGAATGCATTGATGCAGCTATTGATCCAGAATCAGACCAACAACCAGAACAACAACCACCACCATCCACCCCAGGCTGACAATCTTACCCGTTTTCTGAGGTTGAACCCTCCAACTTTCTCTAGCAGCACTGAGCCCATTGTGGCAGATGACTGGCTCCGTAAGATGGAGAGAGAACTCGTCACCGCTGGATGTACTGATGCTGAGAAAGTGCGCTTTGCCGCACATCAACTAGATGGACCAGCAGCTTCATGGTGGGAGAACTACACCACCACATATCCTATTGCTGATGTAACTTGGGAGCAGTTCAAGCAAGCTTTCCGCACCGCACATGTTTCAGCTGGAGCTATGAGTCTGAAGAAGCGCGAGTTTCGCAACTTGCGCCAGGGTAGTCGCTCCGTGGCCCAATACATGGACGACTTCAACACATTGGCACGTTATGCACCAGGAGACGTGGCCGATGATGCGACCAAGCAAGAGAAGTTTCTGGAAGGACTCAACGATGAGTTGAGCATGCAGCTGGTAGTGGCTACCTTCAACAACTACCAAGAGCTGGCGGACAAGGCCCTCATCTTGGAGGGAAAGCAGCAGCAAATTGAGAACCGCAAGCGGAAGTATACTCAGGGGAAGTTTAACTCTGGAGCTCATCAGAAGCCCCGCTACTCCCCGTACTCAGGGAATACCGGATCAGGGACCGGTAAGTTTGGAAGGCACCCTCATGCCGTGCACAACCATGGAGGCCACAACCATGGAGGAAATGGGAATGCCCGTCCCAACCATGGCAACTTCAAGACTGACAATGGGAATGGGAACAACAACCAGCACCGTCACGCTCCTACTCAGAAGGATCTGAGCCACATCACCTGTTTCAAGTGCCAGAAGACAGGGCACTATGCTACTGAGTGTCCCCAGAGCAAGCATGGAAATGGAAACGGCAACTCCGCAGCCAAGAAGCCAAATCCGTTTCCTCGTGCCCAGGTGAACCACCTCGACGTGGAAGAAGTCTATGATCAACCCGAGACTATGGTTGGTAAGTTTTTGTTGCATTCACGTCCAGTTACACTACTTTTTGATTCCGGTGCAACTCATTCATTCATATCAAGGGTAGTTGTGGATAAATATGGTTTGCCCACCAAAACCCTTAGTCAACCCATTAAGGTTAGTTCCCCAGGAGGTGTGATGATGGCAAGGATAGGATGCCATGCCTTGAAACTCAATATAGGAAACCATGTTTTTCCCACCGACCTCATCGTCTTAGAATCCCAGGGATTGGATGTAATCCTAGGCATGGATTGGATGACCAATTATGAAGGAAATCTTGATTGCCCTAGCAAGTATGTTTCACTCACCACCCCGGAGAACAAGAGGATTAAGTATGTATCCCAACGCACACGTATGAGTGCTCGGTTAAATTCCCTCACAGGAGTTGTTCAGGAGGAAGTACCTGTGGTAAAGGACTTTCCGGATGTATTCCCGGAAGAATTACCAGGCATGCCACTAGATAGGGAGATTGAGTTCCTAATAGAGCTACAACGAGGGACAACCCCAATTTCCAAGAGACCCTATCGGATGCCCGCAAATGATTTAGTGGAAATCAAGAAGCAGATTAAGGAGCTATTGGACAAGGGATATATTCGCCCAAGTTCTTCACCTTGGGGAGCCCCAGTTCTTTTGGTGGATAAGAAGGATATTGCGGAACACGTTGCAATATGTGATGTTTGTCAGCGAGTAAAGGCGGAACATCAGAAGCCAGCAGGGTTACTCCAACCTTTGCCGATACCCGAGTGGAAATGGGAAAATCTTGGTATGGACTTCATCACAGGATTACCCAGGACCCGTTCAGGTTATGATTCCATCTGGGTAGTGGTAGACCGCTTGACCAAGGTAGCTCATTTCATTCCAGTGAAGACCACCTATACCAGTGCTAAGCTAGCCAAGATATATATGACCAGGATCGTATGTCTGCATGGAGTTCCGAGGAGTATCGCGTCAGATAAAGGAACACAATTTACCTCAAAGTTTTGGCATCAGTTACATGAAACTTTGGGTACGAGGCTGGAGTTCAGTATAGCTTTTCATCCGCAGACCAATGGATAGACTGAGAGAGTTAACCAGATTCTGGAAGACATGTTGAGAGCTTGTGCGCTAGATTATGGATCCAGTTGGGATGACAACTTACCTTACGCAGAATTCTCGTACAACAACAGTTATCAGACCAGTCTGAAGATGGCCCCTTTCGAAGCCTTATACGGAAGGAGGTGCAGAACACCGTTGACGTGGGATGGTGTTGGAGACCGACAACTTTTTGGTCCCGACCTTATCCGAGATTCTGAAGAGAAAGTCAAGCTGATTCACGACAGACTCAAGATAGCTCAATCTCGACAGAAGAGTTATGCTGACAATAGACGTAAAGAAGTGACGTATGAAGTGGGAGACCGAGCATATCTTCGTGTGTCCCCGCTTTGAGGAATCAAGAGGTTTGGTGTTAAAGGAAAGTTAGCACCCAGATTCATAGGCCCCTACAAAATTCTTGAACGTAGAGGCGAAGTTGCATACAAGCTAGATTGCCGGAAGGATTGTCAGGAGTCCATGATGTGTTCCATGTGTCCCAGCTGAAGAAATGCCATGTTGAGATGGCTGATATCCCTTTGAGAGACACAATGCCCCTAGAGGCCATACAACTTGACAGTGATTTGACTTACGAGGAGAAGCCTGTCAGAATCCTCGAGACTGCCAACAGAGTTACACGCAGCAAGATCATCAAGTTCTGTAAGGTTTTGTGGAGTCACCACACCGAGGAAGAAGCCACCTGGGAACGCGAAGAAGATCTTCGTAGAGACCACCCGCATCTATTTTCTAGCCAACCCGAATCTCGAGGGAGAGATTCATCTTAAGGTGGGTAGGTTTGTAACATCCCAAAATTCCATTTTGGAATGTTATGAAATATAGCTATGCATCTACCATCATCATTGCTTGAATACATGTAATAGTTGAAATGCCATTTCTGAAATTCTGAAAGCCCTTTCTACTTTCAATGTGTTGCTTTCACCTATTTGAAATCTTGGTAAAAAGTTCAAATAAGAGAGGAGGAACATGACACTCCACACCAGGACCTAATTGGTGATTTATTTGAATAATAAAAACCAGGGGTTGTTTTGAAAATATTTGCAAAAAGGATTTAAAAACAATTAGGCAATTTCTGAAAATATTTTTTTTCAGATTATTCAAATGATAGAATAAAAATGTTCAATAAATGGCATTTATTATTCTGTTAATTTTGATATATAATACTCCTATATTTGAAAATATCTTGAATGCTTTTAAAGAGGTTTTACTGCTCTGACTATTAAAAAGAGTAACGGTTTTTGTATTTAAACGGGCCGGCCCACGGGCATTTATTTGCGAATTAATTACGAGCCGGTCGAACGACGCGCCTTCGCCGCTTCTTCTCTCTCTAAAAATGGGCCCCACCCCGACCGCCTGATGACCACGCGCGCGCGCCGCCGTCGCCGGGAATCTCGTCGTCGGATCTCCCTCCTCTCTCCTCCCCGCACCCACCCGAGCACTCTATATAAGAGCGCCCCTCGCCGCACTCCATTTCCACCCCGACCCCCTCTCTCCCATCGCCAGACCATCGCAGGAGAGCTCGCCGGAGTTGCAGCTCCAACCGAAGGTCCCCACCGCCGTGCTCATCGCCTCGGACCTCCCCGCGCCCCTCCGACCTCACTGTTCAACGCCGGACGTCAAGCGCCGCCGCCCGGACCACTCCGTCGTCGCACTCGACCACCGGAGACGCTTCCCCGACCTCCTCCGACCACCGGACACCGCCACCACTCGCCGGGGTTCTTCCTCCCTCTCCGGTAAGTCGTCGAGCCCCTCCCCTCCCTCCGATCTAAATCCAACGGCCCCGATTAGAACCACTTAATTCCCCGAACCATTTTCTTTACGGTTCGGTTGACCGCTCGTAGCGCCGCTCGCACACCCCCCCTTAGCCAATAGGATTGTGCCGCGTCACCCCTGGCCGTCCGGTAGTTAGTTTTCTTTTTTTTAGTTTTAGTTAACAGAGTGTTTTAGTAATTTGTTTTGCTTATAACTTTTAATCTGTTTAATGTTTTGAGTTGATTCTTTTTGCAATAGCTCACATTTTTCATGTAGTTTCACCCCGTTCTTTTAAATTTTAAATTTGAACTATAAAATTTGAATTGAATCAAATTTGCTCAAAACATTCAAATCTGAATAACTAGAGTTTAAAAATAAATTTTGATATGAATCTTTTTGCTACTGCTTGATATTAGTTAGGACTATCACCATGTTCAGTTTGAGAATTTTTAGAATGATTTTGATTAGTGTTCTGGCTATAAACAGAATCTGCCTAGTATTATAGTATAGTTTTATTTACTTAGTTTTAGTTAGTTTAAATTAGATTTAGTTTTAATTTGTTTAGTAGGTTCTGTTGATTAAACATTTAGTGTTTTACTTACTGTTAATAAAAATATAAAATTGCTTAGTTTATTTCTTTATGGTTATAGGAATCTCAACTCCTTTTCAAATAGGTTTAATTTGATTAAAACAACTAGTTTAGTAATAGATTTCTTTTAACAGAGTTTTATATAATTTAATTTTTTTTTCTAAGACAAGTTTATTTGTAAATTCTTTCCTGTTAAGAACATGTTTTGTTAATAAATAATAAGTTTTGTTTTGCTCTTTTGTTAGTAAAACTATAGTTGTTTCATATAGTGTTTATCAAAACTTTTAAAAACTTTATGAAAGTTTTTCCCAACAAACTTTAATGAATTCAATTATGTTATTAATAAAATATTTTATTGTTCCTTGCTGTCAACTATTGTTTTGTTATTACAAAATAGTCTTGTTATGTTAGTAGTGGTTTACCCATCACCTTTTTGAAAACAAAACTTTGTGTGTTTTCTTGCTTGTGATTTTGTGCATTGTTTTGTCTTGATTGTTTACTAGTTCATTTTCTGATGTTGTGAGTTACATTATTTTGTTGTATGCTTATTGAGTGCTTGTTTGCTTCGTTAGATTATCCGGAGTGCGAAGCTTGTTACCTAGAGTCACTCACGTACGAAGATCATCAATCAGGCAAGTCACTTTGATCATCTTTACCCATGTTTTTATTGCATTAGTTCTTCCATCACCCCAATTGCATGCAAAGTAGGTTAGTTGGAAACTTGGTTACTGTTGTAGTATCATGTGGTAGGTACCCCTTCTCAACTCTTGACACATTGGCCCCGGGAAACGTTGTTTTACTTTTTGCTATGCTATTAGTAGACGGGGTTGGTTGTGTGATTCATGAGAGTTGAGAGAGTTAATTACAAGACCTACATAATGATCAAGACTTCAAGATTCCGAGTTTTCAACTTACCTCTGGGTGGATGATGGTTGAACGGCACCCTGGAGAAACCAGTGGATTTTCCTAGGTGTTGCTGGAGATGGCCAGTATTCATGCGGAAAGGTCCACCCAGGCACAAAGAGATGGATGGATGCTTCAAGACCCAAGGCTTACCTGCACAGCCACAAGTCATTATGGGCTCTGGCTTGGTTGGATATCGTGGTGACCCTGGACAGGCGGTGCTATGAGATGTAGAAGAACGGTACGAAAGGATGGGCACCGACAGAGTCGCAGGGAAACCCTTTGGAAGACCATGTTTTGGTCATCCGTTTCTCAAACACCCTGAAATGCGAGAAATCAAACGGAGGTGACCAAATCTTGTGGGGAACGTGTGCAAAACTCTGCAGAGTACTCAAACCTAATCGATTAGCCGTGTCCACGGTCATGGACGACTTGAGCCAAAGGAACTGAAACATTCGGAACCCTCAACACAATTAATATGATGATGTGGGTATTAATAACTTGGGTATGAGAATTGGTTGGTGGAACCATCTCATTAATCAACCAACTTAGTAATAATTTTTTTGCTTACCCCTTCTCTTTATGTAGGAAAAAACTTGGCTTTACGCAAAAACTTACCACCCCACCTGCCATATATGCATATAGATTAGATGATTATTTTTTCACCCCCTGTTGTGACTTTGCCGGCATATTCCATATGCTGACCTACACGGCTGCAACGTATCATGTTGCAGAGTACTTTTCCGACCAGGAGTGAGGATATGCTCTACGCTCGGTGAGATGCCCTTGGAGTCAGATGGACTCATCTACCTTCGACGCTTCCGCAAGACTTAGTTATTCTCATGAGTTGGCCTTCAGCGACTTTATTGTAATGATTATTGTAATAAAGGACTCGAAACGTCACCGAACCTTAAGTGTGCAGACCCTGCGTGTTCGAGAACTATGTAGACATGATCGAGACACCTCTACGGTCAATAAAGAATAGCGGGACCTGGATGCCCATATTGGTTCCTACATGTTCTACGAAGATCTTTATCGGTCTAATCTCTATGTCAAGGATTCAGTTAATCCCGTATGATGTTCCCTTTGTTCTTCGGTATGTTACTTGCCCGAGATTCGATCGTCGGTATCTCCATACCTAGTTCAACCTCATTACCGGCAAGTCTCTTTACTCGTTCCGTGATACAAGATCCCATGACTAACACTTAGTCACATTGCTTGCAAGGCTTATTGTGACGTTGTATTACCGAGTGGGCCCTGAGATACCTCTCCATCACAGAGTAACAAATCCCAGTCTTGATCCATGCCAACTCAGCGGACACCCTCGGAGATACCTGTAGAGCACCTTTATAGTCACCCAGTGACGTTGCAATGTTTGATACACACAAGGCACTCTTCCGGTGTCCGTGAGTTACATGATCTCATGGTCATCGGAACATATACTTGACATGTAGAAAACAGTAGCAATAAACTGACACGATCATATGCTACGTTTGTAGTTTGGGTCTTGTCCATCACATCATTATCCTAATGATGTGATCCCTTTATCAAATGACATCACATGTCAATGGCTAGGAAACCTTGACCATCTTTGATCAACAAGCTAGTTCACTAGAGGCATACTAGGGACAAAGTGTTTTCTATTTACCCACACATGTAATGTTTTTCCAATCAATACAATTATAGCATTGACAATAAACGATTATCATGAACAAGGAAATATAATAATAAACACTTTATTTATTGCCTCTAGGGCATATTTCCAACAGTCTCCCACTTGCACTAGAGTCAATAATCTAGTTCACATCACTATGTGATTGACATTGTAATGAATCGAACACCCATGCAGTTCTGGTGTTGATCATGTTTAGCCCTTGGAAGAGGTTTAGTCAATGGGTCTGCAACATTCAAATCCGTGTGCACTTTGGAAATATTTATGTCCTTCTCCTTGATGTAATCGTGGATGGATTTGAAGCGTCGCTTTATTTGTCTGGTCCTCTTGTGAAACCCTGGTTCCTTGTCCAGAGCAATGGCACCAGTGTTATCACAGAATAGGTTCATTGGATTCAGTGCACTGGGCACTACTCCAAGATCTGTCATGACCTGCTTCATCCAGACACCTTCCTTCGCTGCCTCCGAGGCTGCGATGTACTCTGCTTCGCACGTAGAATCGGCTACCACGCTTTGCTTGGAACTGCACCATCTTATCGCTCCCCCGTTAAGAATAAATACGTATCCGGTTTGTGACTTAGAGTCATCCGGATCAGTGTCAAAGCTTGCATCGACGTAACCCTTTACGACGAGCTCTTCATCACCTACATAAATGAGAAACATTTCCTTAGTCCTTTTCAGGTACTTAAGGATATTCTTGACCACTGCCCAGTGCTCCATTCTAGGATCACTTTGAAACCTTCCGGCATACTTATGGCAAGGCTGACATTGGGTCTTGTGCATAGCATTGCATACATGATAGAGCCTATGGCTGAAGCATAGGGGATGACACTCATCTTTTCTCTATCTTCTGCAGTCACTGGGCATTGAGTCTTACTCAACTTCACACCTTGTAACACAGGCAAGAACCCCTTCTTGGACTGATCCATTTTGAACTTCTTCAAAACTTTATCAAGGTATGTGCTCTGTGAAAGTGCTATTAAGCGTCTCGATCTATCTCTATAGATCTTAATGCCTAATATGAAAGCAGCTTCTCCTAGGTCCTTCATTGAAAAACTCTTGTTCAAATATTCCTGCACGCTTTTGAGTATTTCTATATTGTTTCCAATCAGCAATATGTCATCCACATATAATATTAGAAACGCTATAGAGCTCCCACTCACTTTCTTGTAAATACAAGCTTCTCCATAAACTTGTATAAACCCAAATGCTTTGATCACCTCATCAAAGCGCTTATTCCAACTCCGAGATGCTTGCACCAGTCCATAAATGGATCGCTGGAGTTTGCAAACTTTGTCAGCATTCTATGGATCGACAAAACCTTCTGGTTGTATCATATACAACTCTTCCTCAAGGAAACCGTTGAGGAACGCTGTTTTGACATCCATCTGCCAAATTTCATAGTCGAAATAAGCAGCTATTGCCAACATGATTCTGACAGACTTAAGCATCGCTACGGGTGAGAAGGTCTCATCGTAGTCAACTCCTTGAACTTGTGAAAAACCCTTTGCCACAAGTCGAGCTTTATAGACGGTGACATTACCGTCCGTGTCCGTCTTCTCCTTAAAGATCCATTTGTTCTGAATGGCCTTTCGCCCTTCAAGTAATACTTCCAAAGTCCATACTTTGTTTTCATACATGGATCCCATCTAGGATTTCATGGCCTCTAACCATTTCTCAGAATCCAGGCCCATCACCGCTCCTCCATAGCTCGTAGGTTCATTATTGTCCAACAACATGACCTCCAAGACAGGGTTGCCGTACCACTCAGGAGCAGTACACGCCCTTGTCGACCTACAATGTTCAATAGTAGCTTGATTCGAAGCTTAATGATCATCACCATTAACTTCCTCTTCAACCGTCGTAGGTTCCACAAAAACATCTTTCTGCGCTGTGCTACTTTCTGGTTGAAGTAAAGGTTCAATAACCTCATCAAGCTCTATTTTCCTCCCACTCAATTCTTTCGAGAGAAACTCTTTCTCAAGAAATGTTCCGTTCCTAGCGACAAACACTTTGCCTTCGGATATGAGATATAAGGTATACCTGACTATCTCTTTCGGGTATCCTATGAAGACGCATTTCTCCGCTTTGGGTTCCAGCTTTTCAGGTTGAAGCTTTTTGACATAATCATCACATCCCCAAACTTTAATAAACGACAACTTTTGCCTCTTGCCAAACCATAGTTCATATGGCGTCGTCTTAACGGATTTCGATGGTGCCCTATTTAAAGTGAATGCAGTTGTCTCTAATGCATAATGATGAAACGATAGTGGCAAATCAGCAAGAGACATCATAGAACGCACCATATCTAATAAGGTTCGATTACGACGTTCGGACACACCATTACGCTATGGTGTTCCAGGCAGTGTCAACTGTGAAACAATTCCACAATGTCTTAAGTGACTGCCAAACTCATAACTTAGATATTCACCTCCTCGATCAAATCGTAGGAATTTAATCTGCTTGTTACGATGATTCTCAACTTCACTCTGAAATTGCTTGAACTTTTCAAACGTTTCATACTTGTGTTTCATTAAGTAAATATACCCATATCTACTTAAGTCATCAGTGAAGGTGAGAAAATAACGATATCCACCACGTGCTGTAACATTCATTGGACCGCTCACATTAGTATGTATAATTTCCAATAAGTCACTTGCCCGTTCTATTGTTCTAGAGAACGGCGTTTTAGTCATCTTTCCCATGAGGCATGGTTCACATGTGTCAAGTGATTCAAAATCAAGTGACTCCAAAAGTCCATCCGCATGGAGCTTCATCATGCGTTTTACACCAATATGACATAAACGGCAGTGCCACAAGAAAGTGGTACTATCATTATCAACTCTACATCTTTTGGCATCAATGTTATGAACATGTGTATCATCACTATCAAGATTCAATATGAATAAACCCCTCACATTGGGTGCATGACCATAAAGATATTACTCATATAAATAGAACAACCTTTATTCTCTGATTTAAATGAGTAACTGTCTCGCAATAAACAAGATCCAGATATAATGTTCATGCTTAACGCAGGCACTAAATAAGAATTATTTAGGTTCATCACTAATCCCAATGGTAATCGTAGAGAGAGCATGTCGATTGCGATCACATCAACCTTGGAACCATTTCCCACGCGCATCGTCACTTCATCCTTTGCCAGCCTTCGTCTATTCCGTAGTTCCTGTTTTGAGTTGCAAATGTGAGCAACCGAACCGATATCAAATAGCCAGGCACTACAACGAGATTTAGTAAGGTACACATCAATAACATGTATATCATATATACCTTGTTTGTCGTTGGCCGCCTTCTTGTCAGCCAGGTACTTGGGGCAGTTCCGCTTCCTGTGACTAGTTCCCTTGCAATGAAAACACTCAGTTTCTGGCTTGGGTCCATGCTTGGGATTCTTTACAGGAGTAGCAACTGCTTTGCCATCCTTCTTGGTTTTACCCTTCTTGCCCTTGCCCTTGCCATTCTTCTTGAAACTAGTGGTTTTTTTGACCATCAACACTTGATGTTCTTTCTAGATTTCAGACTCAGCGACTTTTAGCATCGCAAACAGCTCGGCGACTGACTTGTTAATCCCGTGCATGTTATAGTTCATTACAAAGCTCTTGTAACTAGGTGGCAGTGATTGAAGAACTCTGTCAGTGATCGCCTCGGGCGGAAGGGCAATTCCCAACTCCGCTAGACGAGTCAAATACCTAGATATTCTGAGTATATGTTCACTGATAGACCCGTTCTCCTCCATTTTGCAAGCATATAACTTATCGGAGGTCTCATACCTCTTGATCCGGGCATTCTTCTGAAAGATAAACTTCAACTCCTCGAACATCTCATATGCTCCATGACGTTCGAAACGTCTTTGAAGTCCCGGTTCTAGGCCATACAATATTGCACACTGAACTAGTGAGTAATCTCCTGAACGTGCCTCCCAAGTGTTCTTAACGTCTTTGGATGACATGTCTTCTGGTTGGTCACCAAGCGGTGCATCAAGGACATATGATTTCTAGGAAGCCGTGAGGATAATCCTCAGATTACGGGCCGAGTCAACAAAGTTACTTCCATCATCTTTCAACTTAGCTTTCTCTAGGAACACATTAAAATTCAGGGGTGCTACTACGCGAGCCATTGATCTACAACATAAACATGCAAAGATTATGAGTTTAGTTAATCAAATTACTAAAGCTCCCACTCAAATTGACATCCCTCAGGTCATATGGGTGTCACATGATCCAAATTCACCAACTTAAGTCCGATCATCACGTGAGTTGAGGTGGTTTCAATGGTGAACATCATCATGTTGATCATATCTACTATATGACTCATGTTCGACCTTTCAGTCTCTTGAGTTCTGAGGACATGCTTGTACATGCTAGTCTCGTCAAGTTTAACCCGAGTGTTCTGCATGTGCAACACTGGCTTGCACCCGTTGTATGTGAACGTAGAGTCTATCACACCCGATCATCACGTGGTGTCTCGACACGACAAACTTTCGCAACGGTGCACACTCGGGGAGAACACAATTCATCTTGAAATTTAAGTGAGGGATCACCTTATAATGCTACTATCGTCCTAAGCAAAACAAGGTGCATAAAAGGATTAACATCACATGCAAATCATAAGTGACATGATATGGCCATGAACTTGTGCTTTTGATCTCCATCTTGAAAGCACCGGCATGATCTCCATCGTCACTGACATGACACCATGATCTCCATCATCTTGATCTCCATCAACATGTCGCCATCGGGGTTGTCGTGCCCATCATGCTTCTACTACTATTGCTACCATTTAGTGATAAAGTAAAGCATTACATAGCACTTAATGATTAACACGCAGGTCATACAATAATTAAAGACAACCCTATGGCTCCTGCCGGTTGTCGTACTCATCGACATGCAAGTCATGATATTCTATACAACACATGATCATCTCATACATCACATATATCACATCATGTAATTGGCCATATCACATCGCAACATACCCTGCAAAAACAAGTTAGACGTCCTCTAATTGTTGTTGCATGTTTTACGTGGCTGCTACGGGTATCTAGCAAGAACAATTCTCACCTACGCATAGACCACAACGGTGATACATAAGTTGCTTTTCAACCTTATCAAGGACCGCCTTAGTCGAATCCGATCCAACTAAAGTAGGAGAAACAGACACCCGCCAGCCATCTTTGTGCAACGAAGTTACACGTTAGTTGATGGAACCGGTCTCTCGTAAGCGTACGAGTAAGGTTGGTTCGGGCCGCTTCATCCCACAATACCGCTGAACCAAAACACGACCAAGGGAGGAAGCAACCTAAGCATCAACGCCTACAAACTCTTTGTGTTCTACTCAAGATCTCATCTTCACATAGACCTAGCTCTGATACCACTATTGGGGACCGTCGCATGGGAAACAAATTTTTTCCTACGTTCACACAAGACCTATCCATGGTGATGAGCATCTATGAGAGGGAGAGTGGATCTACGTACCCTTGTAGATCTCTAAGAGAGAAGCGTTAAGAAACGCGGTTGGTGTAGTCGAATGTCTTCGCGGTCCAAATCGCCGAGCGTCCCGCGATCCAATCACGATCCATCCCGATCAAGCACCGAACGGACGATACCTCCGCGTTCAGCACACGTACAACTTGATGACGATCTCCACCTTCTTGATCCAGCAAGAGGGATCAGAGAGATAAAAGAGTTCTCCAACAGCGTGATTGTGTCGCGGCGATGGTGGTGGAGCTATTCAAGCAGGGCTTCGCCTAAGCACTGCAGAAAACTGATCTAGAGGAGAGACTATGCACTGGAGGAACGAGTAGCACGTGGCTGAAAATCAAGTTCCAAAAACCCTAAAACCTCTAGTATATATAAGAGGAAGAGAGGAGGAGGATTGGCCCAAGGGCCAAGCCATCTAGGCTTTGGCCGAACCAAGGAGGAGAGGAGGATTCCTCCTCCAATCCTAGTAGGACTAGGACTCCTCCTTATTTTGGTCTTTTTGCCTTTTCCACCTTTTTCTCTTTGGGCTTTTCTTCCTAGCCACATGGGCCTTATGTGGGACTTCCACAAGACCACTAAGGGCTGGTATTCACTCTCCCACAACCCATGTAGCCTCTTGGGTCGAAATACCCCTCCCGATGGTCTCCCGGTACACTACCGACACTCCCGATACACTACTGATGAGCCCGAAACTTTTCCGACGACCAAAACAGGACTTCCTATATATCAATCTTTATGTCCGGACCATTCCGGAGCTCCTCGTGATGTCCGTGACCTCATCCGTGACTCCGAACAACCTTCGGTCACCACCATACATAACTCTATACTACCGAAACATCACCGAACCTTAAGTGTGCAGACCCTACGGGTTCGAGAACTATGTAGACATGACCGAGACACCTCTATGGTCAATAACCAATAGCGGGACCTAGATGCCCTTATTGGTTCCTACATGTTCTATGAAGATCTTTATCGGTCTAATCTCTATGTCAAGGATTCAGTTAATCCCGTATGATGTTCCCTTTGTTCTTCGGTATGTTACTTGCCCGAGATTCGATCGTCGGTATCTCCATACCTAGTTCAACCTCGTTACCGTCAAGTCTCTTTACTTGTTCCATAATACAATATCTTGTGACTAACACTTAGTCACATTGCTTGCAAGGCTTATTGTGATGTTGTATTACCGAGTGGGCCCTGAGATACCTCTTCGTCACACGGAGTAACAAATCCCTGTCTTGATCCATGCCAACTCAACAGACACCCTCGGAGATACCTGTAAAGCATCTTTATAGTCACCCAGTTATGTTTCGACATTTGATACACACAAGGCACTCTTTCGGTGTCCGTGAGTTACATGATCTCATGGTCATAGGAACATATACTTAACATGTAGAAAACAGTAGCAATAAACTGACACGATCATATGCTACGTTTGTAGTTTGGGTCTTGTCCATCACATCATTCTCCTAATGATGTGATCCCGTTATCAAATGACATCACATGTCAATGGATAGGAAACCTTGACCATCTTTGATCAACGAGCTAGTTCACTAAAGGCATACTAGGGACAAAGTGTTGTCTATTTACCCACACATGTAATGTGTTTCCAATCAATACAATTATAGCATGGACAATAAACGATTATCATGAACAAGGAAATATAATAATAAACACTTTATTTATTGCCTCTAGGGCATATTTCCAACAAAAAATTTAGGCTCAAGATAGGCTAACTGATATTGTTGATGAAGAAAGGTGGGATGCGTAGCATCCCCAAGCTTAGATGCTTTATTCTTCTTTAAATATTTACTTGGGGTGCCTTGGGCATCCCCAAGATTTAGATTTTGTATCTCGTTCAATCCTCTCATTTCCCGGTTTCACATAAATCTCAAAAACTTCATCCACACAAAACTTGAAAAGAACTCGTGAGATAGGGTAGTACACATAAGAATAAATCAACACTTGATGTACGTCCAAGACAAGTTGCATAATAATTTTCAACATTAAGTAATTTATACTATCTTTTCCATAATTTATATCGAACAATATTAGCCATGAAAACTCTAGGATAAGTATATATCAAAACTATGACAACAATCTGTCCAAACAGAACATTCTGTAGAAATTTATGAAAATAGTGTACTTATGTAACACAAAAAATTATGAAACTTTAGGAAGTGATTACGAATTTATATGAAAACACTGTGTAAAAATTTAAGAAACTTCCCATGTTCCAGTAAAATATGAAAATTCAAATACTATAAAAAATGCAAGCATCCTAATGCTATTTTTGGAACTTTTTATTGAAGAACCAGATTATAAATAACATCTAACAGAGAACAACAAATTATAATTATGCTCCAAGAAAAACACATATCATGTGACGAATAAAAATATAGTTCCAAGTAAGATGTACCGATAATGTTGGAGACGAAGGAGGGGATGCCTTCTGGGACATTCCCTAGCTTAGATGCTTGAGTATTCGTTGGATATTACCTTGGGGGTGCCTTGGGCATCCCCAATCTTAGGTACTTTTAGATCCTTATTCACCTCATATCGGTATCTCACCCAAAACTTGAAAACTTCAATCACACAAAACTAAACAGAACTTTGTTAGATGGGTTAGTGTAGTAAATATAGATCATTCACTTAGGTACTGTCAAGACAAGATTCTTAATTGCTATCACATAATAACTACTGTATTCCATCATTCCCAAAATTTATATCACCAAATATATGCTATGGAAACACTTGAAACATGCAAACTATGCATGCAAAACATAATCTATCAAAAACAGACCAATCTGTGAAGATCTGAATGGTCACTATACTTCCCTGACTCTAAAAATTCTGAAAACTTAGTACAACGCATATAATTGGCAAAGAATTTTTTTTACAAATTTATGAATTTTTTGATGCTCCAATAAAATCATATAATTCATATACTGGACGCAAAACTTTCTGTTTTTGCACAGAATCAAACAAGCAAGTATCCACACTATCCCAAAGGCTTTACTTGGAACTTTATTGAAATAAAAGACACACAACATGATTAATACAGTATCTTAATCATGTGAACACACAAAAACATAAAGTAAAAGTGTTGGGTTGTCTCCCAACAAGCGCTTTTCTTTAGTGCTTTTTAGCTAGGCATGATGAATTCAATGATGCTCATATAGGAAATAGTATTTGAGACATGCAAAAGAGCATCATGAATCACATGAAAAGCACATTTAAGTCTAACCCACTTCCTATGCATAGGGATTTTGTTAACAAACAATTCCTGGGAGCAAGAATTAACTAGCATAGGAATGCAAAACAAGCGTATCTTCAAAAATTTGAACACATAGAGAGTAAACTTGATATTATTGCAATTCCTACAAGCATAAGTTCCTCCCTCATAATAGTTTTCAGTAGCATCATGAAGGAATTCAACAATATAACTATCACATACATCATTCTTTTCATGATTCACAAGCATATAATATTTATTACTACCCACATAAGAAAATTTCTTCTCATTCATAATAGTGGGAGCATCAAATGAAACTCGAATACTATAAATAGTTTCCACATTAAAAGAGTAGCATTCAGTAAAAGGATATTCAAAATTATGACAATAATCATCACTATTTTTTAGTTTTTATTACATAAGTATGATCACAATAATCATCATAATTAGCAACTTTGTTCTCATCATAGTCAAGTGAAACCTCTTCCGAAATAGTGGAATCATTACTAAATAAAGTCATGACCTCTCCAAATCCACTTTTATCATTATAATAAAATTCAACACCCTCCAAAATAGTGGGATAATAGTTATCTAAAGTTGACACTCTTCCAAACCCACTTTCATAAATATTGCAATCATTATAAATAGGAGGCATGCAATCATCATAACAAATTTGTTCATTCAAAGTAGGGTAACAAAAAAGATCATCTTCATTAAGCATAGCATCCACAACCTTGGGACAAACATTAATTGCAGCAAATAAATTCTCGAACATGTCATTCTCATCAAACATAGTATCCCCAAGCTTGTGGCTTGACATATTATAAGCATAATCACTCTCATCATTAATAGTATGAATAGCACCAATAGTATAACAATTATTATCATTATAATTTACCAAGTTGGTGCGAAAAAGATTTTCAAGATTATAAGAAGTATCATTATCTTCCCAATCATAGTCATCAAAAGAAGCAACATGCATAAGAAAATCATCATCAAGTGTATCATCTTCCACATTTATTTTTGATTCTTCCTCGTGAAGCACACCAATAATAGGAGCAACATCATTTTGGAGAGATAGCCTTTTACCTTTACTCTTTATTCTTCTCTTCTTATTCACCACATCGTGTGTGGGTTTAATTAATCTTTTTGAGCTTATTATTGATGAGATTGGTTGAATAGGGAGCTCCTCCTTGTCACCTATTACATCATGAGAGATAATAGGAGGGAAAGTGGAATCTTTACCCTTTCATTTGTATTCATTTTATATTCTATTGGTTTTCCCATCTTTCTAAAGTTGGCAGTATAAGCATTCTCATTGCAATTTACCATGCAAAACATATAGATATTCTTTAATTTAATTTCAATGTCGTCCGTGAGAATGAGCGCTTCAAACCAACTATTTTTATGTGTCAATTATTCACTCCCCAAAAATCAATGTCAAGGATATCGCTTATCGTTATCGTCTCGGTCAGCTGGGGGTTAGAGATTAATCGGAAATTAGCCGGTTAATCGATTTTATCTATTGACTATTAATCGGCCATTTTTTTTGCAAAATTCCAGGTTCACAACACTGAAATATGCTATATTTAACACAAACAATATATTGGACAGAAGTGTTATCTTGTTTCCTAGCCTCCGAATCCTCGTATAATGACAAAAATATTAGTGAAGTAGTACATATTGCATAAAAAGTCCAGAAGAACACAAATAAACATAATTTTTGCAAACATAGTGCTTGGAATATGCCTGATTTATCGGAAGGTTCCACGTAAATTGCTTGTCAGAGCGAAAAATCGGCCCAAAGATAAACGATGAAGATAAGGCATAATCTTATCAGTGACCCCACGAGTAGCGATAAATTGTTGAATCGAAAGATTTTTTGAACAATGCCAAAAATAGAGAAAGCTCATTATAAAGTTCAAGGGTGATCAAGTCATTACTATATTTGGCCATGATTTTATCATGACAAAGTTTGCATTGAAAATTAAGATGACCAACCTTATTGCAAAGTTCACAAGTAATAGAACAAAGAGAGCATAATTTTGTAGTAAGTTCATCTATCACTTTGAGCAAAAAATTGGTTCTATCATGCTGATGCTTCTTACAAAATCTATCCTCCATATAAGGCATGTCTTCACAGACTTTATGCACTCCACAAAAATTGACATGCTTATAAGAAACATTTTTATCATGACTAGTGCAATCATCATTAGTATTTTGGATATTCATAGAATTCATACTAACAATATTTCTATCATGCTCATCATTCAAGGAATTCTCATAAAGTATTTTCATAAATTCTTCCTCTACCAATTGAGCACAATTTTCCTTTCCATCATTTTCACGAAAGACATCAAAGAGACGAAACAATTGATGCGACCTAAACTCCATTTTTGTAGTTTTCTTTCATAAAACCAAACTAGTGAAAAACAAGAAACTAAAAGATTTGATTGCAAGATCTAATGATATACTCCCTTTGTTTTTATTTACTCCGCATATTAGCTTTGTTCAAAGTCAAGCTTCCTAAAGTTTGACCAAATTTATAGTAAAAAATATAAACATTTACCATCATAAATCTATATGATGTGAAAGTACATTCGATAATGAATCTAATGACATTGGTTTGTTATGGGGAATGTTTATATTTTTTACTATTAGCTTGGTCAAACTTTATAATGTTTGACTTCAGTAAAATCTAATATGTGTAGTAAATAAAAACGAAGGAGTACCTTAAAGCACTCACCTCCCCGGCATCGGCGCTAGAAAAGAGCTTGATGTCTACTACACAACTTTATTATTGTAGACTCGTGTTGGGCCTCCAAGTGCAGAGTTTTGTAGGACAGTAGCAATTTCCCATCAAGTGGATGACCTAAGGTTTATCAAACCGTGGGAGGTGTAGGATGAAGATGTTCTCTCTCAAACAACCCTGCAATCAAATACAAGATATCTCTTGTGTCCCCAACACACCCAACACAATGGAAAATTGTATAGGTGCACTAGTTCGGAGAAGAGATGGTGATACAAGTGTAGTAATGATAGTAGATATTGATTTTTGTAATCTGAAAATATAAAAACAGCAAGGTAGCAAGTGACAAAAGTGAGCACAAGCGGTATTGCAATGCTTGAAAACAAGGCCGACGGTCTGTACTTTTGCTAGTGCAATCTCTCAAAAATGCTAATATAATTGGATCACATAACCTCCCTCAACGTGCAAAGAATAATCACTCCAAAGTTCGTGTCCAGCGGATATCATAATAAGAAATTGTTTATAGGGTACGAAACCACCTTAAAGTTATCCTTTTCGGTCGGTCTATCCAAGAGTTCGTACTAAAATAACCAAGTTATCCTTTTTGATCGATCTATCTAAACACCATATGCTACGCATCAATCAACTCTAATGTCACCTAGATACGCCTATGTCACCACAAGTATCCATGAGTTAATTATATGATACACATCAAACAATTTTAGATTCATAATACTCAAACCAACACAAAGAACCACAAAGATTGCCCCAAGATCTCTACCGGAGAAGCTAGGAGAAGAACGTGTATCAACTCCTATGCATAGATTACCCCAATGTCACCTCAGGAATCCACAAGTTGAGTAACAAGACATAGATCAAGTGAATCACTTGAATACCGTAATGTCACTACGGGTATCCGCATGCAAGCATATATCAAGTGTTCTCAAATCCAATATTCAATCCAACATAATGAAATCTCAAAGGGAAAACTCAATTCATCACAACAAGATAGAGAGGGAAAACACCATGTGATCCAACTATATTAACAAAGCCCATGATACATCAAGATCGTGTCATCTCAAGAACATGAGAGAGAGAGAGATTGAACACATAGATACCGATACAAAACGTCAACCCCGAGGGTGGACTACTCCCTACTCATCATGGACTCCGTCGGGATGATGAAGATGGCCATAGGAGATGATCTACCCTCTCCGGCAGGGTATTGTTTTCTCTCCAGATTCGTTTTTCATTGATACAGAGGCCTTGCGGCAGCAGAACAAGGAGTCTAGGGTTATTTCTGATGGATCCTATATTTATAGGAATTTTTGGCGTTGGTTTCACTTGGAGATGGGCCATGAGATGGGCACGCTCCACCAGGGCGCGGGTATGGGGCCTGGCACGCCCTGGTGGAGGTTGGCCACCTCGTAACTCTTTTGGCCCCCCACAAAGCATCGAAGGCCTCTTTTGCTCCAAAAAATCATTAAAAAGTTTTGGGCGGTTCTGAGAACTTTCATTTTCCACACAAAAAACAACACCATGGTAGTTCTGCTGAAAACATCGTCAATTCGGGTTAGTTCTAAATAAATCATATAAAGTGCATCAAAACCATATAAAAGTATTGTAAACATAGGTGAATATGGCATGAATACTTCATAAATAGTCAATATGTTGGAGATGTATCACACATTGCCATGTCACGGATGTCAAGGAGTGCCACGGGGACAAGCTCCCACATCCCCAGGTGGTCGGTTGGCTCGAGAAGGGCGTGGCTACAGTGCGGGAGTGCACTGTTGCGTGCTCTAGAGTGTGCAAATGGCTGACATAGCCCTTTCCCGCATGCTCTGGGTGGGGCACCTTGTCTACTATCCCCTGGGGGTACTGGAGATGCTCCTTTGATGCCTTGGAGCTAGGGAGAAAAGAAATGGAGTGGGGGGAGAGGGTAGAAATGCTCTTGCCATTGCTATCTAGGGGGGGGGTAAATAAGGGTTTTACCCACCCCAATCATTCAACCAAGGCTGGTTTTTCCTTATGGAGGCAAAATGCAACAATGTGGGTCCGTGGTAAAAAGATAGGCTCAAGGAGAATAGTGGAAGAGGGCCAAACATGGTTTTTACGAAACATGCAGAAGGTGTTTGTTGTTGAATTGGGCAAGAAAATGGAGTTTTCTTGCCATGAGATTTTAACAGGTTGAAGTGTAGGCAAAAATAGTGTGGATCACCAAGTTTGAGATGGTTTGAAGAAAGTTGATAGTGCAATCTTGGTAAACCCTAGAATTCCATAGAATCATGTTTCTGTAGATCTATGCATGCAATTCATTCCCCCCAAATCCACCACTTGATGTAGCATCATTATTTGGGTAATAGAACATGCCCACAAAGTTTGGGATCAATAGGAGAAACCTCCCATTGTTAAGTTGTTCAAATTTGATTCTGGATAGAGAGGGTATTGGGATGTTTTAGTGAAGCAAATCTATAAGGTTTGAGATGAAACTTTGCTAGGTCATCACATATAACGTTGCTGACTTGCTAGAATTTTCCAGGATTTTATTGAGAATATTTCCTATAGAAATATTTCAAAAGCTTGATTTTAGCAAAAAAAGGTTTGTGAGGGTTTTGCCCATTGTGTTGAACATGACCATGTGCTGAAACTCATATATATGGAAAATATATGGCCACTGAGTTTCCCTATTTTTTCTCAAATATTTGTAAAGCATTTAAATAATTCTCCCTATGGAAGACCATTTGTGGCCTTAAAATAGCCTTTAAATAAAATAGTAAATAATCTTTAAAAATAATATGTGATGATTTTGGGAAGGCATATATTTACTAGGTTCCAAATAAAGTCTTTGGTGCAAAACATTCCACCCAATTTGAGGACTTGCTGTACAAACCTCAACTCAGGGTTTTTTGAAAACATAATTTGAATAAACCCTTTTTGGCCAAAATAATATTTGATAAAAATTGTTTTAGGTACTATACACATGGTATGATCATTGGGAAAGATGTTTGAATCAGGGAAGTGAGTTCTAGAGGGAAAGAGGATCATTGAGTGCCATAATCCAGTCCATAAACAAGAAACCATCAAACAATCCAAACAAGCATATGCACTCAATTTTTTGAAATGGTTCCAAATTATATAAAACCATAGCATAGCAAAATAATACAAACACAGGGTGTGACAACTGCGCCGGGCCAGGTGACTTGTACTACCCTTTTAAGGGCCTTCCCACTTTGGCGTCAACTTGTTGGATCCCTTCGCGGACTGAATCCATCGAATAACAAGGTCGCCTTCCTCAACGATCCTGGCGTGCACCTTGCGGCTGTGGTAGCGGTGCAAGGCTTGCTGGTACCAAGTGATACGTCCATTTTGCATCATGAATTCTTATTACTATTTACTTCATTCGTGTCCATTATTCCACATTATTATACAATTCTTATGCCTTTTGTCTCTGAATATGCAAGTTATACCACAAGGAGGAAATATCTAGAAACTAGAATTCTCGACCGGAAAACCGAGGAAAAGGTAGAAAAATCACTGGACTCCAAATGACCTGAAACTTCATGGACAATATTTTTGGAATATTTAAGAATTTCTGGAATCAAAATATACCAAAGGGGGGCCACTAGCAGGGCACAGGCCAACAAGGCACCCCGCTAGGGGCGCTCCCTGATGGCTGTGGGCCCCCTGCTGGTCCTCTGACGCCCCTCTTCTCCTATATGGTGTGTTTTACCCTAGAAAAAAAATCACAAGCAACCTTTCAAGATGAAGTGCCGCAGTCTCGAGGCGAAAACTTGGGCATAGGGCCTTTTGCACTCCAGCCAGGTAGATTCTACCGGGGAAATCCCTCTCCGGGAGGGGAGATCAAAGCCATCGTCATCACCAATTCTTCCTCCTTCATGGGAGGACCAATCTTCATCATCATCTTCACCAGCACCATCTCATATCCAACCCTAGTTCATCTCTTGTATTCAACCTTTGTCCCAAAACCTCAGATTTTTACCGGTGGGTTACTAGTTGTGTTGATTACATCTTGTAGTTGATGCTTGTTGGATTACTTGGTGGACTAGATTATGTTCAGATCCTTAGTTATAATTATTATACCACTTATCTTGAACATGTTGATGATGTGCGAGTAGTTACTATTGTTCGTCAGGACATGGGAGAAGTCTTGTTATAAGTAATCTTGTGAAGTTGGTATGCGTTCGATATTTTGATGATATGTATGTTGTTACTTCTCTTAGTAGTGTCATGTGAACATCGACTACATGACACTTCACCATGCTATGTGCCAATGGGAATTCATTGTGGAGTAACAAGTAGATGATGGATTGCGAGAGTGACAGAAGCTTAAACCCCAGTTTAGGCGTTGCTTCATAAGGGGCTGATTTGAATCCACA
Source organism: Hordeum marinum (assembly GCA_022496015.1). NCBI lineage: Eukaryota > Viridiplantae > Streptophyta > Magnoliopsida > Poales > Poaceae > Hordeum > Hordeum marinum. The sequence continues at coordinate 116,551,336 of CM039672.1, forward strand.
TGTTTCATGCTATGGTTAGATTTATCTTAATTCTTCTTTCGTAGTTGCAGATGCTTGCGAGAGGGGTAATAATAAGTAGGTTGTTAGTTCAAGTAAGAACATCCCCTTAGCACCGGTCCACCCACATATCAAATTATCAAAGTAGCGATCGCGAATCAACTCAACATGATGAACATGACTAGAGAGAAACTCCCATGTGTCCTCGGGAGCACTTGCTTAATATAAGAGTACTTTGAGTCCAGTCCTTTGATACAAAAAGGATTGGTCTACCTTGCTGCACTATTTTTACTATTGTTACTTGTTACTTGTTACGAATTATCTTGTTACAAAACTATCTACTAATGTTGCTCACAACACTTGCAGAGAATACCTTGCATAAAACTGCTTATCATTTCCTTTTGCTCCTCGTGGGTTTTGACACTCTTACTTATTGAAAGGACTATGATTGATCCCCTATACTTCTGGGTCATCAAGACTCTTTCTGGTGCTATTGTCAGGAAGTGAAGCGCCTTTGGTAAGGAAACATTTTCTATACATGCTGAAATTTACTATTTCTTATCACTATGAACGGTCACCCTTTGAGTGGCTTATTCGGGGCATCTTCGCCTCGAACGGAAGATGAGGAAATTGTTCCTCAACCTACTAAACCTACTAAAAATATTTATTATGAGATTCCTTTGGGTATGCTTGAAAAACTATTATCTAATCCGTATGATGAAACTCATCCTGATTACCATTTGATATTCGTCTATGAGGTTTGTGGATTATTTCAGCTTGCAGGTTTGTCCAAGGACAAAGTCAATAAGAAAAATTTCCCTTTATCTTTCGAGGGAGAAGCATTAATGTGGTATAGGATATTGGATAATATTGAATCATGGAACTGGAATCGCTTGAAGCTAGAATTTCATTAGAATTTTTATCCAATGCATCTAGTTCACCGTGATCGAAACCCTATACTTCGATGGGGAAAGCATTGCTCAAGCTTGGGGGAGTCTTAAATGTATGATGCACACCTTGCCCAACCATGAGCTCTCAAGAGAAATGATTATACAAAACTTTTATGCTTGCCTTTCTCATCATGACCGATTACTATCGGATTCTTCTTCCTCTGGCTCATATATGAATGAAACTATTGAATTCAAATGGAATCTGCTGGAAAGAATTAAACGCAATTCTAAAGATTGGGAACTCGTGAAGGTAAAGAGTCAGGTATAATACTTAATTTTAATTGTGTTAAATCTTTTTATGGAAACTGATACCTTCCATGAGTTTAACAATAAATATGGTCTTGTCTCTGAAATAGTAGCTACTTTCTGTGAATCATTTGCTAGTCATGTTGATCTTCCCAAAGAGAAGTGGTTTAAGTATCATCCTCCCATGGAACAACCATTATAGGAACCTATTAAAACTAATAAGGAAGAAATAATTTTTAGTCATGTTGATCCAATTTTTCCCACTGCTTACATTGAGAAACCTCCTTTTCCTGTTAGAATTAGGAAACATGCTAAGACTACAAACGTGGTTAATAAAAGTCATGTCAGGACACCTATACCTTCTGAACAAATAAATGTTGAGCCTAAGGTTTCCATGGTTAAATATCTTTTAGATAATAACATTGAGGGTCAGGCTCTTTATTTTTGTGGGGAAGTTGCTAGGATTGCGAAACCTGCTAGAAACAAACAAGATGAGTTAGACAAAAATAAACCAGTGGTTGCATGCCTGTTGCTTCAGTTAAACTTGGAGATCATTGATATCATGGTTTGTGTGACTTAGGTGCTAGTGTCAATGCTATAACTTTTACCCTATATCAAGAAATTATGAACGACATAGCACCCTCAACTATGGAAGATGTGGATGTTACTATTAAACTTGCAAACAGACATACTATTTTGCCACTTGGGATCGTTAGAGATGTTGAGGTTCTGTGTGGGAAGGTCAAGTTCCCCGCTTATTTCTTAGTACTTGGTTCGAAACAAGATAAACTTTGTCCTAGACCTTTCTTAAGCACTGTTAATGCTGAAATCAATTATGATACTGATAGGGTTAGAGTAAGCTTTGGTGATGTGACTCATGAATTTAATTTCTCCAAGTTTACCAATAAATCACATGAGAAGGAGTTACCTAGCAAGGATGAAATAATTGGTCTTACTTCTATTGTTGTACCTCCTACTGATCCTCTGGAGCAATATTTGCTAGACCATGAGAATGATATGCTTATGAATGAAAGGAATGAAATAGATGACATATTCCTTAAACAAACACCTATTCTTAAACACAAATTACCAGTTGATATTTTAGGGGATCCTCCTCCACCCAAGAGAGATCCCGTGTTTGAACTAAAGACTTCACCGGATACTCTGAAATATGCTTATCTTGATGAAAAGAAGATATATCCTATTATTATCAGTGCTAACCTTTCAGCGCGTGAAGAAAGTAGATTACTTAAAACTCTGAGGAAGCACATGGCTGTTATTGGTTATACTCTTGATGATCTAAATGGCATAAGCCCAACTCTATGTCAGCACAAGATTAATATGGAACTAGATGCTAAACTTGTTGTTGATCACCAACGCCGCTTAAATCCAAAGATGAAGGAAGTGGTAAGAACTGAAATACTAAAGCTTCTGGAGGCACATATAATCTATTCTATTGCTCATAGTAGGCGGGTAAGACCTGTTCATTGTGTTCCTAAGAACTGTTGTATTATTGTCGTCCCTAATGATAAAAATGTGGTTATTCCACAAAGAATCATAACTGGTTTTAGGATGGTAATTTATTTTAGGAAATTTAAAAAGGATACTAAGAAATATCATTACCCCTTGCCTTTTATTGCTCAAATGCTAGAAAGATTAGCTAAGCACACACACTTTTGATTTCTTGATGGATATTCTGGATTTTCTCAAATACCTATGTCAAATGGAGATCAAGAGAAAAATACCTTTACATGTCCATTCGGAACTTATGCTTATAGGTGTATGCCTCTTGGTTTATGCAATGCACCTGCTACATTTGAAAGATGTATGGTGCTATATTGTTTGATTTTTGTGAAAAGATTGTTGAGGTTTTCATGGATTATTTTTCTGTTAATGGGACTTCTTTTGATGATTGCTTGACCAACCTTGATCGAGTTTTGCACAGATATGAAGAAACTAGTCTTTTATTGAATTGGGAGAAGTGCCACTTTATGGTAAATTAATGTATAGTGCTTGGGAACAAAATTTCTGAACAAGGCATTGAGGTGGACAAGGCTAAAGTTGATGGAATAGAGAAAATGCCATGCCCGAGAGATATCAAAGGTATAAGAAGTTTCCTTGGTCATGCTAGTTTTTATAGGCATTTCATTAAACATTTCTCAAATATTTCTAGGCCGTTAACTAATCTTCTTCAAAAATATGTTCCTTTTGTTTTTGATGATGATTGTGTAGAAGCCTTTGAAATACTTAAGAAGGCTTTAATTTCGGCACCTTTGTTCAACCACCTCATTGGAACCTCCCTTTTGAAATTATGTGTGATTCTAGTGATTATGCTGTTGACGCTGTTCTAGGGCAAATAGTAGACAAAAAATAATTGTTAGTTATTATGCCAGTAAAACTCTAGACTCTGATCAAAGGAATTATGCTACCACTAAAAAGGAATTTTTAGCAGTTGTTTTTTGCTTGTGATAAGTTTAGACCTTACATTGTCGATTCCAAAGTAACTATTCACATCGATCATGCTACTATTAAATACCTTATGTAAAAGAAAGATGCTAAACCTAGAGTCATTAGGTAGGTGCTTTTACTTCAAGAGTTTGATTTGCATATCATTGATAGAAAAGGAGCTGTAAACCCCGTAGCAGATAACTTGTCTAGGATGGAAAATGTTCTTGATGACCCACTTCCTATCAATGATAGTTTTCCTGATGAGCAACTTGCTGCTATAAACACTTCATGTGTGCTCCTTGGTATGCTGATTATGCTAATTATATAGTTGCTAAGTATGTTCCACCTAGCTTCACCTATCAACCAAAGAAAATATTCTTCTATGATTTATGACGTTACTTTTGGGATGACCCACATCTTTACAAAGAGGGAGTAGACGATATTATTAGACGTTGTATACCCGAGCATGAACATGAACATATTCTTCGGAAGTGCCATTCCTAAGCTTACGGAGGACACCATGCCAATGACATAACTGTACACAAGGTATTACAATCTGGATTCTATTGTCCTACTCTTTTCAAATATGCTCATGAGTACGTCCTTTCATGCAATGAATGCCAGAGAGTTGGTAACATCGGTAAGCGTCAGGAAATGCCTATGAATTATTCACTTGCTATTGAACCATTTGATGTTTGGGGTTTTGACTTTATGGGACCTTTTCCTTCCTCAAATGGGTATACTCATATTTTAGTTGATGTTGATTATGTTACTAAGTGGGTAGAGGCTATTCCAACTAGTAGTGCTGATCATAACACCTCTATTAAAATGCTCAAAGACATCATTTTCCCGAGGTTTGGAGTCCCTAGATACTTAATGACTGATGGTGGTTCACATTTTATTCATGGTGATTTCCATAAAATTCTAGCTAAATATGATGTTAACAATAGGATTGCATCTCCTTATCATTCTCCGTCTAGTAGTCAAGTTGAATTGAGTAATCAACAACAACAACAACAACAACAACAACAACAACAACAACAACAAAGCCTTTAGTCCCAAACAAGTTGGGGTAGGCTAGAGGTGAAACCCATAAGATCTCGCGACCAACTCATGGTTCTCGCACATGGATAACAAGCTTCCACGCACCCCTGTCCATGGTTAGTTCTTTGGTGATGCTCCAATCCTTCACATCTCTCTTTACGGAATCTTGCCATGTCAAGTGCGGTCTACCCTGACCACTTTTGACATTATCAGCATGCTTTAGCCGTCCTCCATGAACTGGGGCTTCTGGAGGCCTGCGCTAAATATGCCCAAACCATCTCAGAGGATGTTGGACAAGCTTCTCTTGAATTGTCACTATCCCAACTCTATCTCGTATGTCATCGTTCTGGATTCGGTCCTTCCTTGTGCGGCCACACATCCATCTCAACATGTGCATCTCCATCACACCTAACTGTTGCACATGTCGCCTTTTAGTCGGCCAACACTCAGCGCCATACAACATTGCAGGTCAAATCTCCATCCTATAGAACTTGCCTTTTAGCTTTTGTGGCACGCGATTGTCACAGAGAATGCCAGAAGCTTGGTGCCACTTCATCCATCCGGCTTTAATTGGATGGTTCACATCTTCATCGGTATCCCCATGCTTCTGTAACACGGACCCCAAATATCGAATGGTGTTCTTCTGTGGCATCACTTGCCCATCAAGGCTAACATCCTCCTCCTCCTCATGCCTAGTAGAATTGAAAGCGCACCTCATGTACTCGGTTTTAGTCCAACTAAGTCTAAAACCTTTTGATTCCAAGGTTTGCCTCCATAACTCCAACTTCGTATTGACCCCCATCCGACTATCATCAACTAGCACCACATCGTCTGCAAAGAGCATACACCATGGTATATCTCCTTGTATATCCCTTGTGACCTCATCCATCAACAGGGCAAAAAGATAAGGGCTCAAAGCTGACCCCTGATGCAGCCCTATCTTAATTGGGAAGTCATCAGTGTCGCCATCACTTGTTTGAACACTTGTCACAACATTATCATACATGTCCTTGATGAGGGTAATGTACTTTGTTGGGACTTTGTTTTTCTCCAAGTCCCACCACATGACATTCCATGGTATCTTATCATAGGCCTTCTCCAAGTCAATGAACACCATATGCAAGTCCTTCTTTTGCTCCCTATATCTCTCCATAAGTTGACGTACCAAGAAAATAGCTTCCATGGTCGACCTCCCAGGCATGAAACTGAACTGATTTTTGGTCACGCTTTTCATTCTTCTTAAGCGGTGCTCAATGGCTCTCTCCCATAGCTTCATTGTATGGCTCATCAGTTTAATTCCACCATAATTAGTACAACTCTGAACATCCCCCTTGTTCTTGAAGATTGGTACTAATATACTCTGTCTCCATTATTCCAGCATCTTGTTTGCCCGAAAAATAAGTTGAATTGAGTAATCGAGAAATAATATTAATCTTGCAAAAGACTTTTAATAGATCTAGGAAGAATTGGTCTAAGAAACTGATGATGCGCTATGGGCTTATAGAACTGCTTATAAAACAACCTATGGGTATGTCTCTGTACAAAATGGTCTATGGAAAGGCTTGTCATTTACCTCTTGAGCTAGAACATAAAGCTTATCGGGCGAGTAAAGAACTTAACTATGATAGTAAACCTTCTGGTGAAAATAGGTTATTTAACATTAGCTCACTTGATGAATGGAGAACGCAAGCCTATGAAAATGCTAAGTTGTTTAAAGAAAAGGTTAAAAGATGACATGACAAAAGGATTAAAAAACGAGAATTCAATATAGGAGACTTGGTGCTTTTGTACAACTCTCATTTCAGATTTTTGCAGGAAAACTTCTCTCCAAATGGGAAGGCCCATACATTGTTGAGGAGTTTATTGCTCCTGTGCTATAAAAATCAATAATTGCGAAGGCAAGAACCCGAGGGTGGTGAATGGGCAAAGAATAAATCATTATATTTGCGGCTCACCCATTAATGAAGAAACAAATGCCATCCAGGTTATTACACCGGAAGAACACATCAAGGAGGACCTTCGGAACACTCCAGAAACCTGAAAATGGGTAGTTATGTGGTAGGGTAAGTAAGCCAACCCCAAAAATTCCAAAAAAATAATTTATGTTGTTTTTGATATTTTATAAAAAATACAAAAATAAAATGGAGTTAGGAGGACCCACGAGGGAGGCACAAGTGAACACCCCCCGGGGCGCTCCCTGATGTCTTGTGGGGCCCTCGTGTGCCCTCCAGACTTTGATTTCTTCTAGAACACGTATTCTGACCTAGAAAATCATTATATAAACTCCCATATGTTTTGACCAGCGCATCGCAAGTTTCTCCTGTGTTCTTGTTTTGGGCTATTTTTCTGATAGATCTAGATTGCCATGACTTCCCCCAAGACATCCAAGGACAAGTTCTTCGAGAAGGTCATCAACGCATCTTGCCGGAGGTGATGAAGCACCCTCAAGACATTGAGATGCGTGAGGGGGTGCTCCACATCCGTGATGTTCAAGGCCCCAAGAAGGAGGGAAGCAAGAAGCCCAGGCTTGCGGAAGTGGAGAAAGAGATCTTCAAGTTTCAAGGGATTGTTGAATGTGGCCTGAGTGCTAATCACTCTATGATCACGGACTTCATCTGTCAAAACAAGATGGACATAAAGAGCGTGGGGGAGTCTCTCTCCAAGCTTCAAGGGCGGATCAAGCACCTCGAATACCAACTCTATGAACTCCAACTCCAAAACTGTGGGTATGAATCTAGGTTTAAAAGGATGAGACTCGCTACCGATTTTAGGATTCCGAAGACAAGAGCTTATTTATTTGATGGGGAACCTATGCCTTGGAAGATGGAGGATCACCGCACACCACCGTCATCAATGAAGAGTACTAGAGTGCATGGGTATGGGCACCACCCTTGGCTTGTTCCAAGATTGGGGGAGGTGCCCCGGTATCGTGTCACCATCACTTTTTATCACCATTACCTATCTTAGTTCAATCTTTAGTTTTTCTTAATTTAGAGAGTTTGAATTTCATATTTTCTTTGTTTAGAGTTTTGCTTTCGGTTCTACCTATCCTTGTAATCGAGTGTCAGAGTTATATAATAAAGTTAGTTGAGTTCAAGTGCCTCACCCCCACTTGCAGCCATCATCTTAGCATGATTTAACAAAAATAGAAAAAGATCACATGCTTATCTCATGAGAGGTAATGAATTCACATAGAAAAGAGGTATATGCAATAAAAAGTGTTGAAAACCAACAAACATAATGTTAGTAATTGGTATGATCTATGCAAAAGTATGGTGGAGAAAAGGAGTTTTACATATAAATATACTATCTTGAACACCTTCTATGATTGTGAGCTTGCATCAAAATATTACATAATGACCAAGTGTTGAAGTGGGACATGGAAGACAACATAATGTTCATGGTTGTTTACATTTGCATAGAAGTTATATGGTATTGGATCCATTAACATGCGATGCTTTCCTAAGATCTTTTGCTAGCCCAAAGATTCGCACTAAGTAGACATACACTTGTGAATCCATAAACCATAAACTCAGTTTTGAAAGCACAGTGTGCTCCCTTGGTGGTATTGATAATTCATGACAACATACATTGTCTCTTGGACTAATAATTTCATCTAGTGTATTTCAGATAAAGTACATAGAGAGATATGGGTTGGCAAAAAGGAGTGTGGAGAGCATCCCCAAGAAGAAGAAGGAGAAGGAATAGCATTCGCAAGGCTTTAAGCAAGAGGACTCTACATTTTACTTTGTGAGAAATCACTTTGAGTCCATAGGAACGACAACACTATCAAAAGGGGTAATGTACTGTTGGTGAACAAAATACTCATACGTGCACAAGTGCTAGTCACCACATACAGCCACAAGATCTTCCACAAAAGTCTGTCCAAAGCCAAATATCCAAAATCGGTGCAACCAACACTCCCCACTCAGTGCCATCGATTCTCAGCCTCAGACAGACTCAACCAAACCCTAGCCCTTCGGTGCAACTGATTCTGATTCGGTGCCACCGAGTTTGGGTTTCCAACTTTATGTTACGCAAATTCACAAAATTGGTCCAACCGAGTTTGTTGAATCGGCATCACCGAGTCTAGCAATCTGATCGTTGGTCACATTATCGGTGCAAACAAGTTTTATGTATCAGTCTCCCCGATATTCAAAAGTTTCTACCTTTTAGGCAAGTCGGTACCACCAAGATTAACACATTGGTGTCACTGAGTTGGACTTATGAGGTGCAACAGTTGGATTTTTGGAGATGCCTATATACCTCTCCACCACCACTCGCTCATAAGAGAAGCACTTAGAACAAACCCCCCACTCATACCAACAGATTTTCTGAGAGAGAGAGAGAGCCACCTACTCATGTGCTGAGATCATGCCATTCCATTCCAACCATATGAATCTTGATCTCTAGCCTCCCAAGTTTCTTTCCCCTCAATCAATCTCTTCCACCAAGCCAAATCTGTGAGAGAGTGATTGTGTGTTGAGGAGTCTATCATCTTGAAATACAAGAGCAAGGAGTTCATCGACATCATCGAGCCTATTACCTTTTGGAGGGTGGTGCCTCCTAGATTGGTTAGGTGTCACTTGGGAGCCTCCTACTTCGTGTTGTGGAGTGAACCAAGAATCTTGTAAGGGTAAGGAGAGCGCCTACTGCATGAAGATCTACCCTGAGTGAGGCTAGTCCTTCGTGGACGGAAGCTGTTATGTAATAGTCAAGGTTGCTTCTTCGTGGACCCTTATGGGTGGAGCCCTCCGTGGACTCTTGCGACCGTTACCCTCCGTAGGTTGAATACTCCATAAATGTGGACGTACGATAGCACCACCTATTAGAACCATGAAAAAATCTTCGTGTCCTTCATGCGTTTGATCTCCCTATCTGAACTCTTACTTTCATGTGTAATGTCTTTACATTACACTGCTATACTTGATGACTTGCATGTGTAGGGTGTGCTAGACTTACTATAATTGCTAAAATCCGCAAACACTTAACTTTGCATCTTGCGTAGGTTTTAAATTCCTACTAGTAGTCTATTCACCCCTCTCTAGACATACTCTTCTAGTGATCCCACAATTGGTATCAGAGCCTTGGTCTCCATTGCTTTAGTTTCATCGCCGTGGAGGAAGATGTATGTGTCTAGTGTGGAGAGTTTGCATTACAAAGTCCCCATTCTTGATGGAGATTACTATAGTCGATGGAAGAATGGCACGATTGGTCTATTTGACAAATTCCATTTGAGAAAACATATTGAAAATCCCTATATGCTTCCCATTGATGAATTGCATCCCACAAACGAAGAGGAAATTAACATGCTTGGTAACCTAAGAACTGTCAATCTTATTGTTAGAGGTTTACCAAGATTTGTGCTTTCTCAATTGAAGAACTTTGCATGCGCTTATACTTTGTGGAATGATTTGGAGAAACGCTATCCAAATCTTACACTAAGTAATCTTGATGAAATTCTTCATAAAACAGTTGCCTTTCACAAAATGAAGACTAGTGATCCAAACTTTGATAAATGCCTATTTGAGCTCTGTGATCTAATGCGTGTTAAAGGAGATGTCACTATCATTAACAATATTATTATTGAAGCCATTCACATTGTCACATCCCTAGCTTTAGCATACATTAGGATCCATGTTGTGATTGCATCATGATTTAATCTCTTTTAAACTTGATATGGGGATGTTCAAAACCCTAGCACCATTTGAATTCAAAGAGGCTCAACCAAAATGCTTTTTTAATAATCCAAAGTGGCTATGAAAAATGTTCATCTTCTCTGGAATAATGTGGCAACATAAACCAGGGATGGTTCATATTTTAAAATGTCATTTCGGGTATTGAAATAAATTAATAGCTATTCAGATTGGAGTTTTAAAATACTATAAATAATTTTAAAGCTCCATAAATTCTGGAAAGTCTGTGAGTGCCTTTGGTTATAATATTATAGGCCACATATTAATTTTCAGAATATTACAAAATGGTTTGGTTTTGAAATCAAATCAAAACAAAACTAAAAAATAGAAAACAGAAACTAAAAAAAAGAGAAAGGAAAGGGGAGGCCCAGGAGGAGCTGGCCCAGCCGGCCCAGCTACCAGTCACCCCCAACCTCTCGCCAGGAGGATTGGGCATGTGGCAGGGGCACGCCGGCATGCGCCATGGCCAGCTCCTGCCTGGCTGCCTGCTGTGGCGGCCTCCGGGGCCGCCAGCGCTCTTCCCCTCCTCTTCGTGTTGCTCTTCCCCTCTCTCTCTCGCCGCCGCTCTCCCTCTCGTTCTTTCCCCCCTCTCTGCTCTCCTCTACCGCCGACCACCAAAGCCCCTCGCCGTTGATTCGCCGCCCCTGGCGCCTCCTCGAGCCCGTCGAGCCGTCGACCGAAAGCACCGTGAGCCCCTCCGTCCTTTCCCCCCCTCTATCTTGCTGTCTAGCCGCCGTAGTCGTCGCTTTCCCGTCGTGCCCGAGCTCCTCGCCGCCGGCATAAATGGCCGCCGTGGCCAGAGCACCCGCTATGCTCAGCTGAGCACTCCGGCGTGCTTGCGCGGGCCCGTAGGTGCCGCCCCGACCCCCGGCGCCCCTTCCCGTAGGCCCTAGCGCCACAACCGTCCTCGGCCGAGCTCCGGCCGCCGCCTCCGGTGTCGTAGCCGCGAGCTCCAGCGACCCCCGCGGCTCTGGCTAGCTTCTCCGGGTGCGGGAGAGCGAGGGCTCCGCCCCAGTGCCCCCAGCCGTCGCTCCCGTGGCCGAAAGCGCGGACGCCGCCGCGTCTAGAGGTCGCCGGTGATGAGTCCCGTCGCCTGAGCCCCGACAGGTGGGGCCCCATCGTCAGGTGATTAGCTTATGGCTAATCACTAGTTAGTTGACCCCTGGGTCACAGACATGTGGGCCCGACCCTGTTAATCATTAGTTAGGTTAATTAAAAAATCTGTTAGAAGAGTAAGTCAATGACAGGTGGGGCCCAACCGCCAGGTTTGACCTGGGCTGGCGCCTTTGACCTGTTGACATCACCATGACATCAGGCTGACATATTAATTAAATTTTGGATTTTAAATAAATTCCAGAAATTAATAAAAACTTCTAAAATTCATAGAAAATAATCTGTAAATCAGATGAAAATAATTTATATATGAAAATTGATCAGAAAAATTCAATGAATCCATCTGTACCATTTTCATGCATGATAGAGCAACCTAAATAGGAGAACTTGGACATTTTAGTTCAAACACATTATGGAATCCATATAGGAAGTTGAATTTGAACCTTGAGTTCAAACCCACTTCATTTAAATCTGTTGCTAGATGCATTAGCTCAAACACATCATGTTGCCTTGTCATATTCATGCATCATATTGTTACATTTGGTGTGTATTGATTTGTTCCCCTTCGATGTTTGTTCTTCGTGTTAGGCACTGTTCCGGAGGATACGGTCGAGTATCCATCTAAGGAGCAGTAATGTGTGATCGTCTTATCAGGCAAGCAACCCCCCTTGAACATATCCGATGTAATCCCACTCTCTCGCTCTTGCTCTCACTTATTGCATTAGGACAAAACGTTTCAACTTTGCATGTTTCGGTAGTTGAACCCATTCCTCTGCATGACCTGTCATTGTCACAGTAAATAGCTGAACCATGCAACCTAGCATACCTGGTAGATGCTTGAGCTATGTTGTGCCTTTAACCTGCTATGCTTGCTATGCTTAGAGTTGTGTCAGGTCTGTTTCATCTGGATGATGAACCGAAGTGAACTGAACTTGTTCTGATGATGAGAGTTAAGTTGTGAATATGATTTGGTAAAGGTAGTGATGAGAGGCCATGTAGGAGTACATGGCGGGTTGTCTCATTGGGACCGTCCTTAAGAACTGAGTCATGTGTATGTTGTCCAAGACTAGCTACTACCGCACATTGGGATCTTTAATTGGCTCTCTGGACTTATTAACCAACTTGATCTCTGTCCAGGAGTTGCAACTAGTTTCTGGTGTTTGTAGGATATGATAGTAGTCTACCGAGTGGTACCCCGTACAGGTGGGCTTGGGACAGACTAGGCATTGTGGCCCGGTGTACCAAGCGTAGTACCATCCATCGAGGTGGGCTTGGGAACCCTGTACACATCGTTTGGGGCCATTGAGGAAACTTCGACCGGACTTCCTTGCGGGTTCAGTCCCGAATAGGCGATAAACCTGGACTAGAGTCTTGTGTGGTTAGTTAGGTCGTGGCCAACTCCCTCGCTGGGCTTCCGCTTGAAGGTTGCTGAGGTGCCTTTTTACGAGCACATAGCGATAACTGGTGGGAGCATGTGTGACGAAGTACACCCCTGCAGGGTAATCAATCTATTCGAATAGCCACGTCCGCGGATATGGACTACTTGGATAGTTATATGGTTCATAGACAATTTAAAAGGTTACTCATAAAAGCTTCAAGACAAGTGTGAGTACCATGGATGGCACTCTCGTCGGAAGACGGGAGCGGATCCATGGTGGTGTATTGTTGTGGTGTTAGTGGACTCGTGTACGCTTCACAATTTTTTTTCAAAGTTATGAAAGTCTTAGTACAGGATAGCCACCGAGTCAAAGCTGGCTTGCTGCATAGAACCCCGCAACTTCCTTGTTGATACCGATGCATATGTAGTTAGTTCTGACGTAAGTCTTCCTGAGTACTCAGTACTCACTGTTGCTTAATTATGTTTTTGCAGAGGAGACTCTAGTCTCGCTAGTGGTTTCTACGATAAGATCGATGTTGGTCATTTAGCTCGGGAATCCCAGCCAGAGGTCTGGTTCCTGTGGAGGGCCTTGTAGATAGGCAGGCTTCCTCACCCTTCTTCTTTTCTAGATGTCTGTACCCAGACATGTTAAGCTTCCGCTTGTTGTTTGTATGATTTGTGTGTTGGGTCATGTGACCCTATTTGTAATATCACTCTATGTTGGCTCTTATGAGCCTCCTAAATAAATGTTGCGTTGTTGTATGGTTATGTTGTGATGCCATAGTTGTATCTATGCATATCAGGCATGTCGTGCGTACATGTGACATGTATTGATATGTATGGGATTCGACACCTAGTTGTGTGCCTTTAGTAGTACTCTTTACAGCAAACTGCCTCTTTGTGATTCCATCGAGCCTTGGTAGCTTGCTACTGCTCCGGACACATTGATTGACCGTCATGTATCCTTCTTTGCCGTTGTGTCTGTTCCTTCGAGGAAATGTCTCGCAGTGTAATGGAGTCCCTATAGCTTGCTACGACTCGTCTACGTGCAGTGATGACATTTATGTCTCATGACGTAATGGAGTCCTTGTAGCTTGCTATAACTCGTCTACACATGCTAGAGGCTGACACCTGCATTGTTGGGTTACGTATGCCTGTTCCTGTACGGATGTGCCACTTGGGTTCTACGACTAGCCATGTCGACCCGAGTTCTTTGTCATTTGAATGCTAGCGACATATTACGTACGTGAGCCAAGAGATGCAAACGGTCCCGGCCCAGGTAAGGTGACAGCCATGGAGTTAACTGTGCGTGAGGCTGTAAAGTGATGTGATGTGTTACATGCTGGATTCTTATGGCTTAGGATCGGGGTCCCGACAACGTTGGTATTAGAGCTGACTGACTATAGGATTACCAAGCCAAACTGGTCGATGTTGAGTCTAGTAACTCTTTAGTTATATAAGGGAATTGATTGTGGATGGGAACGTAAGGCTCTTTTTACTCCTTTCCCCATGTTATTCTGATTCTGAGTCACCCTCTCCTTTCCTATGGGGATCAAGAACTAGGCTTCTGACCTATCTACTAGGATCTTGTTTTACTATTCTGTAGACTTATAGGAATGGTTGATCTGAGTTGCTTCCAGTCCCCGAGTGTTATCTGTGTAGCTTGTTAGCTCAATCAGAATCTTGAGTTGGTCATGTTAAGGTGTCGTGGCACCTAAATGTTTTGCAGGATGTCTCATTTCTGAGCATTCGCAGCTGTTATGCTGTCCGATTTTCCCTAGGATTTCTTTGAAGATCAATGCTTTTGCATTCCCTCTTATCTTTTGGTTTGCCGCCATGTTTAATCCTAGTTTCTCATCATCAGGATGTCCCGTAGTACCCAAGCTGCCATTGGTCGCAACAAGGACCAGAGACGTGGAACCAGAGATGTTGAAGTTCTGCCGGATTCACCTTCATTGGCACAGTTCATGTTAGACATTCAGAAGGACAAGCATGAGTCAAATCGCTTGCTGGCACTTATTCAGGAAAATACCGCACATCAATGTGCTCGAACAGTGACCATTCGTGATTTCATCAAGCTGTACCCACCCACCTTCCATCATTCCATGGAGCCACTCGATGCAGATGACTGGCTCCGTAGCATCACAAACAAGTTGCGTTCCGCGAACGTGGCCGAGGCTGACAAGGTCACCTATGCTACATATTTCTTGGAGGGTCCTGCTAGTATATGGTGGGAGAACTATGAGGCTATAATTCCAGCTGGACAGATTCCTACCTGGAAAGAATTCACAGAGGTTTTCCATGAGCATCATATTCCTCAGGGTCTCATGGACCAAAAGAGGGAAGAGTTTTGTAACCTTACCTAGGGTAAGATGGCTGTAGATGTTTACAGTCGAGAGTTTGAGAACCTTGCACATTATGCCTCAGAAGAAGTGTCCACGAATGCCAAGAAGCAAGCTAGATTCAGGAAGGGTCTCAACCCAAAATTGCGTCGTGATCTTCACCTGCATCATTGCGACACCTTCCAAGCTCTTGTGAATAAGGCCATTAATGCAAAGACAACTCAATTCACCTATGAAGAATCTCGCAAGCACAACCGTGATTTGGCCTCTACCTTCGGTTCTGGATCTCAGAAACGTTGGATTTGGGTTCCGAACTCATCACTTCCTCCTGGATATGCACCGAGGCCATCTTGTGTGGTGCCTCGTCCAACTCAGCCAAATGCTCCACCCAGATCTACTAGTGGACCGCCTATCAATGCGATTCCACGTCATACTTCTGTGATTTGCTATAAGTGCGGAGAACCAGGCCACATCGCTTGCAATTGCACCCAATCCAGTGGTGTATCACCTCAGTCTGGAAAGTCTGCTGAACGTAATAAGTCACCAGTCAAGGTGATCCCTGCCAAGCCAACCATCATTGAACAGGGATGTGTGAATCATGTATCAGCCAAAGAAGCTAATGATGATCCAGAAGTCCTCCTTGGAATGCTCCTTGTCAATTGCCATCCAACATCAGTTCTATTTGATACATGAGCATCGCATTCCTTCATCTCAGAAGGCTATGCCCAGTTGCATGATATGTCCTTTTACGATATGCCAACTGCTCTTGAAATTCAGACTCCAGGGTCTAGATGGCAGACCACAAGAATAAGCCATGGAAATGAAATCCATGTTGATAGACTTGTATTCCTTGCTTCGCTGATAGCTCTCAAGTCTTAAGATATTAATATCATCTTGGGTATGGATTGGATGATAGCTCACCATGCTAAGTTCGATTGCTCCACCAGGTCTGTTAAGCTTACGCATCCATCTGGCAAGATAGTCCATGCTTCAACACGAGTTGCAAAGCGTTAGCTCTATTCACTCAATGCCAACCCTCTTCCCGAGCTCGAAGATATACCGGTAGTAAGAGATTTTCCGGATGTATTTCCATAAGAATTGCCAGGCATCCCGCCTGACAGGGATGTAGAGTTTGTGATAGACCTCATCCTAGGAACTGTACCAATTTCTAGAAGACCTTATAAGATGGCACCCTTGGAATTATCTAAGATCAAGAAGCAACTTGATGAGTCCTTGCAGAAAGGTTTCATTCGACCTAGCTCATCTCCTTGGGCTTGTTCCATCCTCTTTGTGAAGAAAAAGGATGGAACGGATCGTATGTTTGTGGATTACCGACCTGTCAATTTGGTCACAATAAAGAATAAGTATCCGCTCCCCAAGATCAATGATTTGTATGATCAACTTGCTGGATCTTCAGTTTTCTCCAAGATGGATTTGAGGTTAGGCTACCATCAAATCAAGATTAAGAATGGAGACATCCTCAAGACAGCTCACTCTCGTCAGAAGAGTCAGTATGATCGCCATCACAAGGAAGTACCTTATGAGGTGGACGAAAAGGCTTACCTTCGGGTTACTTCTCTGAAGGGTACCCATCATTTCCGTATCAAGGGCAAATTGGCTCCTCGTTACATTTGTCCTTTTTGCATTCTTGCTAAACGAGGAGAGGTTGCCTACCAATTGGAACAGCCCCCGCATCTTTCTTGAGTTCATGATGTCTTCCACGTTTCTCAACTGAGGCGTTGCTTCAAGGATCAAATCCGTGAAGTGGACCACGAAACGCTTGATCTTCAAGATGATCTTTCATATCAAGAATATCCTGTTCGTATTCTTGATCAAGCTGAGCGTGTAACCCGGCGTCGGAATATCAAGTTTCTGAAGGTTCAGTGGTCGCATCATTCTGAGAATGAAGCTACCTGGGAGCGTGAAGATCGTCTTCGATTTGAGTATCCGGCTCTTTTCCCGTCGACTCCAGAATCTCGGGACGCGATTCTTTTAGGTGGGGGTGAGTTGTCACATCCCTAGCTTTAGCATGCATTAGGATCCATGTTGTGATTGCATCACGATTTAATTTATTTTAAACTTGAAATGGGGATGTTCAAAACCCTAGCACCATTTGAATTCATATAGGCTCAACCAAAATGTTTTTTTAATGATCCAAAGTGGCTATGAAAAATGTTCATCTTCTCTGGAATAATGTGGCAACATAAACCAGGGATGGTTCATATTTTAAAATGTCATTTTGGGTATTGAAATAAATCAATAGCTATTCAGATTGGAGTTTTAAAATACTATAAATATTTTTAAAGCTCCAAAAATTCTGGAAAGTCTGTGAGTGCTTTTGGTTATAATATTATAGGCCACATATTAATTTTCAGAATATTACAAAATGGTTTGGTTTTGAAATCAAATCAAAACAAAACTATAAAAATAGAAACATAAAGTAAAAAAAGAGAAAGGAAAGAGGAGGCCCAGGAGGAGCTGGCCTAGCCGGCCTAGCTGCCAGTCACCCCCAACCTCCCGCCAGGAGGATTGGGCGTGTGGCAGGGGCGCGCCGGCATGCGCCATGGCCAGCTCCAGCCTTGCTGCCTGCTGTGGCGGCCTCCGGGGCCGCCAGCGCTCTTCCCCTCCTCGTCGTGTTGCTCTTCCCGTCTCTCTCTCGCTGCTGCTCTCCCTCTCGTTCTTTCCACCCTCTCTGCTCTCCTCTGCCACCGGCCACCGAAGCCCCTCGCTGTCGATTCGTCGCCCCTGGCGCCTCCCCGAGCCCGTCGAGCCGTCGACCGGAAGCGCCGTGAGCCCCTCCATCCTTTTCCCCCCTCTATCTTGCTGTCTAGTCGCCGTAGCCGTCGCTTTCCCGTCGTGCCTGAGCTCCTCACCACCGGCGTAAATGGCCGCCGTGGCCAGAGCATCCGCCGTGCTCAGCAAAGCACTCCGGCGTGCTTGCGCAGGCCCGTAGGTGCCGCCCCGACCCCCGGCGCCCCTTCCCGTAGGCCCTAGCGCCGCAACCGTCCTCGGCCGAGCTCCGGCCGCCGCCTCCGGTGTCGTAGCCGCGAGCTCCAGCGACCCCCGCGGCTCTGGCTAGCTTCTCCGGGTGTGGGAGAGCGAGGGCTCCGCCCCAGTGCCCCCAGCCGTCGCTCCCGTGGCCGAAAGCGCGGACGCCGCCGCGTCTAGAGGTCGCCGGTGATGAGTCCCGTCGCCTGAGCCCCGACAGGTGGTGCCCCATCGTCAGGTGATTAGCTTATGGCTAATCACTAGTTAGTTGACCCCTGCGTCACAGACATGTGGGCCTGGCCCTATTAATCATTAGTTAGGTTAATTAAAAAATCTGGTAGAAGAGTAAGTCAATGACAGGTGGGGCCTAGCCGCCAGGTTTGACCTGGGCTGGCGCCTTTGACCTGTTGACGTCACCATGACGTCAGGGTGACATAATAATTCAATTTTGGATTTTAAATAAATTCCAAAAAATAATAATAAATCTAAAATTCATAGAAAATAATCTGTAAATCAAATGAAAATAATTTATATATGAAAATTGATTAGAAAAATTAAGTAAATCCATCTGTACCATTTTCAAGCATGATAGAGAAACCTAAATAGGTGAACTTGGACATTTTAGTTCAAACACATTATGGAATCCATATATGAAGTTGAATTTGAACCTTGAGTTCAAACCCACTTCATTTAAATCTGTTGCTAGATGCATTAGCTCAAACACATCATGTTGCCCTGTCATATTCATGCATCATATTGTTGCATTTGGTGTGTATTGATTTGTTCCCCTTCAATGTTTGTTCTTCGTGTTAGGCACTATTCCGGAGGATACGTTCGACTATCAATCCGAGGAGCAGTAACGTGTGATCGTCTTATCAGGCAAGCAACCCCCCTTGAACATATCTGATACAATCCCACACTCTCGCTCTTGCTCTCACTTATTACATTAGGACAAAAAGTTTCAACTTTGCATGTTTTGGTAGTTGAACCCATTCCTCTGCATGACTTGTCATTGTCACAGTAAATAGCTAAACCATGCAACCTAGCATACCTGGTAGATGCTTGAGCTATGTTGTGCCTTTAACCTGCTATGCTTAGAGTTGTGTTAGGTCTGTTTCATCTGGATGATGAACTAGAGTGAACTGAACTTGTTCTGATGATGAGAGTTAAGTTGTGAACACGATTTGGTAAATGTAGCGATGAGAGGCCGTGTAGGAGTACATGGCGGGTTGTCTCATTGGGACCGTCCTTAAGAACTGAGTCCTGTGTATGTTGTCCAAGACTAGCTACTACCGCGCATTCGGATCCTTAATTGACTCTCTCGACTTATTAACCAACTTGATCTCTGTCAAGGAGTTGCAACTAGTTTCTGGTGTTTGTAGGATATGCTAGTAGTCTACCGAGTGGTACCCCGTACAGGTGGGCTTGGGACAAACTAGGCATTGTGGCCCGGTGTACCAAGCGTAGTACCATCCATCGAGGTGGGATTGGGAACCATGTACACATCGTTTGGGACCGTTGAGGAAACTTCGGCCGGACTTCCTTGCGGGTTCAGTCCCGAATAGGCGATAAACCTGGACTAGAGTCTTGTGTGGTTAGTTAGGTCATGGCCGACTCCCTCGCCAGGATTCCGCTTGAAGGTTGCCGAGGTGCCTTTTTACGAGCACAAGGAGATAAGTGACGGGAGCATGTGTGACGAAGTACACCCCTGCAGGGTAATCAATCTGTTCGAATAGCCACGTCCGCGGATATGGACTACTTGGATACTTATATGGTTCATAGACAATTTAAAAGGTTACTCATAAAAGCTTCAAGACAAGTGTGAGTACCGTGGATGGCACTCTCGTCAGAAGACGGGAGCGGATCCATGGTGGTGTATTGTTGTGGTGTTAGTGGACTCGTGTACGCTTCACAATTTTTTTCAAAGTTATGAAAGTCTTAGTACAAGATAGCCACCGAGTCAAAGCTGGCTTGCTGCATAGAACCCCGCAACTTCCTTGTTGATACCGATGCATATGTATTTAGTTCTGATGTAAGTCTTGTTGAGTACTCAGTACTCACTGTTGCTTAATTATGTTTTTGCAGAGGAGACTCTAGTCTCGCTAGTGGTTTCTACGATAAGATCGATGTTGGTCATTTAGCTCGAGAATCCCAGCCAGAGGTCTGGTTCCTATAGAGGGCCTTGTAGATAGGCAGGCTTCCTCACCCTTCTTCTTTTCTAGATGTCTGTACCCAGACATGTTAAGCTTCCGCTTGTTGTTTGTATGATTTGTGTGTTGGGTCATGTGACCCTATTTGTAATATCACTCTATGTTGGCTCTTATGAGCCTCCTAAATAAATGTTGTGTTATTGTATGGTTATGTTGTGATGTCATAGTTGTATCTATGCATATCGGGCATGTCGTGCGTACGTGTGACGTGCAACGATATGTATGGGATTCGACACCTAGTTGTGTGCCTTTAGTAGTACTCTTTACAGGAAACTGCCTCTTTGTGCTTCCACCGAGCCTTGGTAGCTTGCTACTGCTCTGGACACATTGATTGACCAATATGTGTCCTTGTTTGCTGCTGTGTTTGTTCCTTCAAGGAAATGTCTCGAAGTGTAATGGTGTCCCTGTAGCCTGCTACAACTCGTCTTCGTGCAGTGATGACATTTATGTCCCACGGCATAATGGAGTCCTTGTAGCTTGCTATGACTCGTCTACACACGCTAGAGGCCAACACCTGCATTGTTGGGTTACATATGCCTGTTCCTATACGGATGTGCCACTTGGGTTCTACGACTAGCCATGTCGACCCGGGTTCTTTGTCGTTTGAATGCTAGCGACATATTACATACGTGAGCCAAAAGACGCAAACGGTCCCGGCCCAGGTAAGGTGGCAGCCGTGGAGTTAACCGTGCGTGAGGCCGCAAAGTGATGTGGTGTGTTACATGCTGGATTCTTATGGCTTAGGATCGGGGTCCCGACACACATTCATAAACTTGAACATTATGGTTACGATTCTAATGAGTCTCTTGGTTTCTATGACGAGGAGACCCCTCCAAATGATTATAATGAAGAACATGCCTACTATGATGAAGATCAGTTGTTCGACATCGAGCATGATAAGATCATGAAGAATATAAGTCTAATGGAAAACTTCAAGGATTACATGTCTGGTGGAAAAGAGTGGATTCTCGACCGTGGATGCATGGATCACATGATTGGTGATAAAGACATGTTCCAAGAGATCACGCCTAATCAAGGTCCTCGGAGTTACGTGACCTTAGGAGACAACTCTAAAGGTAAGGTACTTGGCCTTGGTAAGGTGGCCATATCTCATGATAGCTCCATTCAAAATGTGATGCTTGTTTAATCCCTTCGCGACAATCTTCTTTCCGTATCTAGACTAGCAGATTTCGGTTTCAATGTGCTATTTACCAAAGCAGATTGCCAAGTGTTTCGATTTGATAATCATAAAATTGTCTTTACCGATACTCGTAGAGGTGATCTATACATTGCCAATTTCACTAAAAAGGCCCAACCTCGTACTTGTGTCATTGCAAAATCATCTAAAGGTTGGCTATGTCATAGAAGGCTAGGACATGTAGGCATGCGCAATCTAGATAAGCTTATCAAGGGCGATAGCGCTTATCAATGTGAATTCTTGGTGTTAAACACGTTATCTTTAACAAAGATAGTCTTTGTAGCGCTTGTCAAGCAGGAAAGCAAGTAGTTGGAAGTCATCCAGTCAAGAACATCATGACCACTAAGAGAGCACTCGAGTTACTTCATATGGATCTCTTTGGTCCCAATGGTTACAAGATTCTCGGTGGAAACTCCTATGGTCTAGTTATAGTTGACAATTTTTCTAGATTTACGTGGGTATTCTTTCTTGATGATAACTCGGAGGTACAAAATATCTTCAAGAACTTTGCCCGCAAAGCGCAAAATCAATTTGAAGTGAAGATCAAGAAGGTTCAAAGCATTAACGAATTGGAGTTCAAGAACACCCATGTGGATACCTTTCTTGATGAAGAGGGTATTTCACATGAGTTCTCAACTACATACATGACTCAACAAAATGTAATTGTTGAGAGAAAGAACCGAACCCTCATTGAGATAGCAAGAACGATGCTTGATGAATACAAGACACCAAGACACTTTTGGGCAGAAGACATGGAAACCACATGTCATGCTAAAAACTGACTCTACTTTCACAAGCTTCTCGGTAAAACGGCATATGAGCTTGTCACCGGTAACAAACCCCAAGTTGGATACTTTCAGGTATTTGGCTCCAAGTGTTACATTCTTGATAAGCATCGCCGTGCTAAATTTGTTCCCAAATCTTATGAAGGTTTCCTACTTGGTTATGGATCAAACTCTCACACCTACCGTATCTACAACAACTTCACTCAAAAAGTTGAAGAGATGGTAGATGTGAAGTTTGATGAGTCTAACGGTTTGCAAGTCGAACAATTGCCAAATGATGTAGGTGATAAAGATCCTTCGGAAGCTATCCAAGATTTGCCCATCGGCAAAATTTGTCCCATGTAGGTGAAGGAAAGTACTTCATCGACCCAAGTGGAAGCTCCTACTTCGGATCAAGGCTATCAACAAAACGACTTGGAAGCATCCACAAGTGGTACACGAGAAGATGAAGAGGAGGAGGAAGTACATCATGATGATCCACCACAACCTCCTTCACCACCACCTCAAGGAGATGACCACATCGACAACAATAGAGATGAAGGAGATGATGATGATGAAGAAGCTCCTCCAACTAACAAGCCAAAGCTATCCCGAGTTCGAGCACAAGTGACCAAGAACCATCCCCTAAACCAAATATTTGGTGATATACAAATAGGGAGGATCACTCGCTCTAAAACTTGCTTGGCTAAATTTTTTGAGCATTATTCTTTCATCTCTAGCATTGAACCCCTGAAGGTTGAAAAAGCTCTTGAGGATGCGGATTGTGTGAACTCTATGCATGAAGAGCTTCACAACTTCGAGAGGAACTAAGTGTGGACACTCATGGAGAAGCCCAAGGACGAGCAAAACATCATCGGCATGAAATGGGTATTTCATAACAAGCAAGATGAATATGTTCAAGTTGTATGCAACAAGGCTCACCTCGTAGCCCAAGGATATACGCAAGTCGAAGGTATGGACTACGGTGAGACCTACGCCCTCATTGCTAGACTAGAAGCTATTCGAATTCTTCTTGCTTATGCCAATCACCATGATATCACACTCTACCAAATGGAAATTAAAAGTGCAGTCTTAAATGGTGAGATTGAAGAAGAGGTCTATGTTAAGCAACCACCTGGTTTTGTAAATCCTAAGAAACCTGACCACGTTTACAAACTTCGCAAAGCTTTATATGGTATTAAGCAAGCTCCTCGCGCTTGGTATAAATGCCTAACGAAGTTTATCATTGAAAAAGGATTTGAAATTGGTAAAATTGACGCAACCTTTTTCACAAAGAGAGTTCATAGTGAATTATTTGTGTGCCAAATTTATGTGGATGATATTATCTTTGGATCTACTAACCAACAATTTAGTGAGAAATTTGGAAGGTTGATGTTAGAGAAGTATGAGATGTCTATGATGTGTGAGCTGAAATTCTTTCTTGGTCTACAAATCAAGCAAACGAGAGAAGGTACATTCATCTCTCAAACCAAATACACCAAGGACATGATTAAGAAGTTCAACACGCAAGAGTGCAAAGGTATGAAAACTCCCATGCCCACTAGCGGACACGTTGATCTCACTGAGGAGGGTGAACCAGTTGATCAAAAGGTTTATCGATCAATGATTGGTTCATTGCTATATCTATGTGCCTCCCGTCCCGATATTATGCTTAGTGTGTGCATGTGTGCCCGATATCAAGCTGCACCTAAAGAGTATCATCTTAAGGTTGTGAAATGCATTGTGAGATACTTGATCCATACACCAAACTTTGGCATTTGGTATCCCAAGGGATCTTCTTTTAATCTTGTTGGCTACTCCGACTTGGACTATGCCGGTGACAAGGTTGATAGAAAATCCACCTCGGGTACATGTCAATTTCTTGATAGATCTCTTGTGTCTTGGTCCTCCAAGAAACAAAACTGGGTATCTCTATCTACCGCTGAAGCTGAATATATTGCTCCTGGATCATGTTGTGCGCAATTATTATGGATGACACAAACTCTTAAAGATTATGGAATCTATGTTAAAAATGTGCCATTACTATGTGACAATGAGAGTGCTATTAAGATTGACCATACTCGTGTGCAACATTCTCGAACCAAGCATATTCAAGTTCGACATCATTTCATTCGTGATCATGTTGCTAAAGGAGATATTAATCTTAAGCATGTTCGTACTAACAAGCAATTGGCCGATATCAATACTAAGCCACTTGATGAAAAGTGTTTTGTCATTTGAGGAGAGTTGAACATCATTGATGCTTCAAACTTGAGCTAAGCTCACTCGGATGCATGCAAGGGGATGAGCTTCATTGTTTATTCCATGCTATTATCTTGAATATCATGTATCTTGGAATTCTACACTCTCTTGTCTTGCATCTAACCCTTTTCTAGGTACTTGGAAGAAGAACACTGCACAAGATTGCAACCAACTCATATCTGGAGAAATCTTGTCATGACCAAGTATCCACACCTCGCTTTGATGATGAAAGGGAGAAGACAACAAAACATATCCTTGACATATATTTCACAATTGATATCAACTCACAATTGATATCTAGTCATTTGAATATATCATGTTCTTCCTTGCGTGACTATCCTATGTAGGTCAAAAGTGAACGAAAACACAAGGATTTCTCCCAACACAAGATGAACTCCATCAACTTCAAGCATCCTCATCTAGTTCACCTACAAGCTACGTCGTCAACATCACTCAAAGGTATATACTCATATCCTTGATAGAGCTTTACTCCAAGTCATGAGATAAAGCAACTCAAGTGATTTGAAGACATTAAATGCTTAATCGAAAAATGGTAACCCCATTTTGATCTTAACGATGAGTATGACCTATGATCAAGTATTCTTGCTTGGCTCCTAAGTCAATATACTCTAATATAGGTGACCTAGTCACCGCCCATCATCTAGTTAAGAATCTTGTTTGGTCCATTATCTATATTGCAAGATTTCTTGGAACCATTCAAATATTCTCTAGATGATATCCTTTTGTAAATTCTTTGCATTTCTCCTACAAATCGTTTTGACACTTTGTTACAAATTTTCAAAAATTTGCAAGTTTCTCAAACTTTGCCAAGTTTCTGTTTTAGCCTCGTAGCCTCCGATACAAAAGTCTCGGTTATACCAATTCAGTAGATGAGCTGCATAACATCATGTCGGTACCACCGACAAATTTGCCTCGGAGCCACCTATCATATTTTAGTCTGTGTTTGTTTTTGTAAATCTTTGTAATCCTTCTATGATATTTTCAATTCTTTGATGATCTCTTTTATTCAAAAAGGGGGCGAAATACATTCAAGGATCCCTAACTTAAAGGGGGAGAAGTTCTACAAATTCTCAGTTTAGCCAAAGGGAGGGAAATTATTTTCAATGATTCACTGACTTTTCTCATGATTTTCATATTCTATGAATCCTACTTTCTATGACCCTTGCTCTCAAGGATCCCTTGTTGATCAGTGATCCCTGTATCTGACCCTATGAATGACCTTTTGGAAACTAATGCCAAAGGGGGAGAAATACCAAAGCTTCAAAGCTAAAGGGGGGATACATGCTTATGCAAAGGGGGAGATATAATTTAGGGGGAGAGGAGAATATCAAAAGTTATACTTATATAAACAAGGGGAGAATACCAAAGTAGGAGGAGAAAAATATATTTTGGAGAAGAATGTGTTTATTACATTTGATTATTTATGTTAGACTTTTCTCACCTTATCCAATCCCAATATCTACATGCTAAGATTCAGGGGGATAAGATGTCCTACTATTTCATATCTAGGGGAGAAAGCTCTAAATGATCTTGGAGACATATCAATCCTAAGGTATACTATCTTCTATATGTTCTCTATATCTTGGTACTTTTGAGTTCTGTTGCTTTTGATTGGTAGAATACTATTGTGTTTCCTAACATTGTTTTCTCAAGTGTATTTCTACTACTAGAACGCTCAAGAACTCAAGGTAAGTATATGCATCATATCCTTGATCAAGATGATCTCTTGCTTCTTGCACATATTGTTTGCAAGAGTGAAGTCTTTGAACAAGGATACATCTCATTCATATACATTTGATGCATATAGCCAAGATACACATGACTTATCATATCCCTTCTACTACATGTGTGTCCATGCATTCCAAAGCAACTATCCTTTAAAGGGATTGCACACATTTAGGGGGAGCAAGTCTAAGTCATGTGTCTCTCAAAGTCGTCAATATATCCATTCATATCTTTATTTGAAGCTTTGATTGTATGTTGTCATCAATTACCAAAAAGGGGGAGATTGAAAGCACAATGTGCTCCCTTGGTGGTTGCGGTAGTTCATGACAACATACATTGTCTCTTGGACTAATACTTTCATCTAGTGTATTTTAGATAAATTCCATAGAGAGAGATAGGTTGGCAAAAAGGAGTGTGGAGAGTATCCCCAAGAATAAGAAGGAGAAAGAATAGCATTGGAAAGGCTTCAAGCAAGAGTACTCTACATTTTACTTTGTAAGAAATCACTTTGAGTCCATAGGAAAGCCAATACTATCAAAAGGGGTAAGGTACTATTGGTGACCAAAATGCTCACACGTGCACAAGTGATAGTCACCACATACACCCACAAGCTCTTCCACAAAAGTCTGTCCAAAGCCAAAAATCCAAAATCGGTGCAACCAACACTCCCCACTCGATGCCACCGATTCTCAGCCTCAGACAGACTCAGCCAAACCCTAGCCCTTCGGTGCAACCGATTCGGATTCGGTGCCACCGAGTTTGGGTTGCCAACTTTGTGTTACGCAAATTCAACAAATCGGTCCGAATGAGTTTGTTTAATCGGCGTCACCGAGTCTAGCAATCTAATCATTGGTCACATTATCGGTGCAAACATGTTTCATGTATCAGTCTCACTAAGATTGAAAAGTTGCTACCTTTTAGGCAACTCAGTACCACCGAGATTAACACGTCGGTGTCACCGAGTTGGACTTATCAGGTGCAACGGTTGGATTTTTGGAGATGCCTATATATAACTCTCCACCACCACTAACTCGTAAGAGAAGCACTTAGAATAGACCACTCACTCATACCAACTGATTTTCTGAGAGAGAGCCACCTACTCATGTGTTGAGATCATGCCATTCCATTCCAAGCACGTGAATCTTGATCTCTAGCCTCCCCAAGTTGCTTTCCACTATATCAACCTCTTCCACCAAGCCAACTCTATGAGAGAGTGATTATGTGTTGAGGAGTCTATCATCTCGAAGCACAAGAGCAAGGAGTTCATCGACATTATCGAGCCTATTACCTTATGGAGGGTGGTTACTACTAGATTGGTTAGGTGTCACTTGGGAGCCTCCTACTTCGTGTTGTGGAGTGAACCAAGAAGCTTGTAAGGGCAAGGAGATCGCCTACTTCGTGAAGATCTACCCCTAGTGAGTCTAGTCTTTCGTGGACGGAAGCCATTATGGAATAGTTAAGGTTGCTCCTTCGTGGACCCATATGGGTGGAGCCCTCCATGGACTCCCGCGACCGTTACCCTTTGCGGGTTGAAGACTCCATAAACGTGGGCGTACGATAGCACCACCTATCAGAACCACGGGAAAAACTTCGTGTCCTTCATACATTTGATCTCCCTACCTCAACTCTTACTTTCATGTGCAATGTATTTACATTCCGCTGCTATACTTGATGACTTGCATGTGTAGGGTGTGCTAGACTTGCTATAATTGCTAAAATCTGCCAACACTTAACTTTACATCTTGAGTAGATTTTAAATTCCTGCTAGTAGTCTATTCACCCCCCTCTAGACATTCTCTTCTAGTGACCCCACAATTGGTATCAGAGCCTTGGTCTCCATTGCTTTGGTTTCATCACCATGGAGGAAGATGGATGTGTCTAGTGTGGAGAGTTTGTATTCTAGAGTGACCATTCTTGATGGAGAGTACTATAGTCGATGGAAGAATGTCATTCTTGATCTATTTGACAAATTCCATTTGATAAAACATATTGAAAATCCCTACGTGCTCCCCATTGATGAATTGCATCCCACACACGAAGAGGAAATTAA
The DNA here is from genome assembly GCA_022496015.1 of Hordeum marinum. Lineage (NCBI taxonomy): Eukaryota > Viridiplantae > Streptophyta > Magnoliopsida > Poales > Poaceae > Hordeum > Hordeum marinum. The sequence continues at coordinate 116,579,768 of CM039672.1, forward strand.
CACGCTTGGTAACCTAAGAACTGTCAATCTTATTGTTAGAGGTTTACCAAGATTTGTGCTTTCACAATTGAAGAACTTTGCATGTGCTTATACTTTGTGGAATGATTTGGAGAAACTTTATCCAAATCTTACACTAAGTAATCTTGATGAAATTCTTCATAAAACTGTTGCCTTTCACAAGATGAAGCCTAGTGATCCAAACATTGATAAATGCCTATTTGAGCTCCGTGATCTCATGCGTGCTAAAGGAGATGTCACTACCATCAACAATATTATTATTGAATCCATTCACATTGATAAACTTGAACATTGTCATGGTTACAATTCTAACGAGTCTCTTGGTTTCTATGACGAGGAGACTCCTCCAAATGATGATAATGAAGAACATGGCTACTATGATGAAGATCAGTTGTTCGACATCGAGCATGATAAGATCATGAAGAATCTAATTCTAATGGAAAACTTCAAGGATTACATGTCTGGTGGAAAAGAGTGGATTCTCGATAGTGGATGCACGGATCACATGACTGATGATAAAGACATGTTCCAAGAGATCACGCCTAATCAAGGTCCTTGGAGGTACGTGAACTTTGGAGACAACTCTAAAGGTAAGGTACTTGGCATTGGTAAGGTGGCCATATCTCATGATAGCTCCATTCAAAATGTGATGCTTGTTGAATCCCTTGGCTACAATCTCCTTTCCGTATCTAGACTAGCAGACTTCGGTTTCAATGTGCTATTTACCAAAGTAGATTACCAAGTGTTTCAATTTGATAAGCATAAAATTGTATTTACCGGTATTCGTAGAGGTGATCTATACATTGTCGATTTCACTAAAAGGCCCAACCTCGTACTTGTCTCATTGCAAAATCATCTAAAGGTTGGTTAGGGCATAGAAGGCTAGGACATGTAGGCATGCGCAATCTAGATAAGCTTATCAAGGGCGATCACATTCTTGGTGTTACAGACGTTATCTTTGACAAAGATAGGCTTTGTAGCGCTGGTCAAGCAGGAAAGCTAGTTATAGTTGACAAATTTTCCAGATTTACGTGGGTATTCTTTCTTGATGATAAGTCGCAGGTACAAAATATTTTCAAGAACTTTTCATGCAAATTGCAAAAATCAATTTGAAGTGAAGATCAAGAAGGTTCGAAGCGATAACAAATCGGAGTTCAAGAACACCCATGTGGATACCTTTCTTGACGAACAGGGTATTTCACATGAGTTCTTGGCTACGTACACACCTCAAAAAAATGGAGTTGTTGAGAGAAAGAACCTAACCCTCATTGAGATGGCAAGAACGATGCTTGATGAATACAAGACGCCAAGACACTTTTGGGTAGAAGACGTGGAAACAACATACCATGCCACAAACCGGCTCTACTTGCACAAGCTTCTCGGTAAATCGGCATACGAGCTTATCACTGGTAACAAACCCCAAGTTGGATACTTGTGGGTATTCGGCTCCAAGTGTTACATTTTTGATAAGCATCGTGGTGCTAAATTTTCTCCCAAATCTCATGAAGGTTTCCTACTTGGTTATGGATCGAACTCTCACACCTACCGTGTCTACAACAACTTCACTCAAAAAGTTGAAGAGATGGTAGATGTGAAGATTGATGAGTCTAATGGTTATCAAGTCGAGCAATTTCCATATGATGTAGGTGATAAAGATCCTTCGGAAGCTATCCAAGATTTTCCCATCAACAAAATTTGTCCCAAAGTACTTCATCGACCTAAGTGTAAGATCCTACTTCGGATCAAGGCTACTGACAAAATGACTTGGAATCATCCACAAGTCGTACACGACAAGATGAAGACGAGGAGGAAGTACATCATGATGATCCACCACAATCTCCTTCACCACCACCTCAAGGGGATGACCACGTCGACAGCAACGGAGATGAAGGAGATGATGCTGAAGAAGAAGCTCCTCCAACTAACAAGCAAAAGCTACCCCGAGTTTGACCACAAGTGACTAAGAACCATCCCCTAAACCAAATCTTTGGTGATATACAAACAAGGAGGATCACTTGCTCTAAAAGTCGCTTGGCTAACTTCTGTGAGCATTATTCTTTGGTGATCTACAAACAAGGAGGATCACTTGCTCTAAAAGTCGCTTGGCATGTCGCGGTTCACGAAACTCAACAGTCTTTGTATGGTCGCCCTCTAGTCTTCCATCTTCTCCGGTGCATGTGGGAAGTTCAGCAGCAGCTGGTCCTGCACCAGAGCTTCCTCCACGGTCTTTGTCATGGAGCGGTGCGAGGCATGGGTGGCGCTCTTACTCCTGACAGTGTGAGGGAGAGCGCTCTCCCATGCCGTTGTCCACTGCCCATTTTCACCAGGGGTGGCCTTTGAGCTTGGCCATGTGCATCCTGTGAGTGACGCAAATGGGTCTTGTCTGCATGACACCTGGGGACATCATCCTCGGGGTGTCGGTTGCGGTTGTCTTGTGAAACTTGTGGTAGAGGCATCGCTATCGCGTTCGCTGCCGCCGCATTGGCGTTGCCCTCGGACACCACCAGTGCGTCCCAGGAAACTATGACAGCTGGGTCCGGGTCACGGCTTGTAGAGCTCCGTATGGTGTTGTGACTACGCTCACCAGCACGGTGAGCATGATGTTCTCCTTCGCCTCTGTCGCGCGTAGAAACCGGCGTTGGTGGCTTGGACGAAGACTGAATGGATGATGACGCTCCCTTGGCCTTCTTGGGTGCCATGGCATCGGTGAAGAGGTTAGTAGAGGCATGCAATGTCAGTGGTGATTCTCGCAACAAGGTCCCTACCTGGCACGCCAAAGGTGTCGGGGTACGACGATCTATGGAACCTGCAAGGCCCCTTTCTACGGTTCTACTATGGGGACCCTGGATGCACGAGGAGCATCACTGACCGATGCATGCATGATCATTTAGACAGGTTCGGGCCGCTCGGAAGTGTAAAACCTTATGTCCTGTGTTGGTGGTGTTGGGGAACGTCGCATGGGAAACAAAAATTTTCCGACGCACACGCAAACCTATCCATGGTGATGAGCATCTACGAGAGGGAAAGTGGATCTACATACCCTTGTAGATCGCTAAGCGGGAAGTGTTAAGAAACGCGGTTGGTGTAGTCGAACATCTTCGCGATCCAAATCGCCGAGCGTCCCGCGATCTCATCACGATCCGTCCCGCGATCCCATCACGATCCGTCCCGCGATCTCATCATGATCCGTCTCATGATCTTGATCACGATCTATCCCGCAAACTCATCACGATCCGTTCCGTGATCACATCACGAACCTTCTCGCGATCTCGATCACGGTCCTTCCGATCTAGCGCCGAACGGACGGCACCTCCGCGTTCAGCACACGTGCAGCTTGATGACGATCTCCACCGTCTCGATCCAGCGAGAGGAGGTGGAGAGGAGAGAGTTCACTGACAGCGTGACGGCGCTCCGGTGATGGTGGTGGAGCAATTCCGGCAGGGCTTCGCCTAAGCGCTGCGGTACTACGATCTAGAGGAGAAACTATGCACCGGTGGAATGAGTAGCACGTGGCCGGAAATTCTGTCCAAAAACCACCCAATCCACTAGTATATATAGGAGGAGAGGAGAGGAGAGGCAGCCAAGGCCTTTGGGTCGGCCGAAATAGGAGGTGGGAGCAATCCTACTTCACCTCCAATCGTAGTTGGAGTAGGATTGCCTCCTATTGGCTGATTTTCCACTTTTTGCTTTAGGACTTTCTCTCCTGAGCCATGGGCCTTTGTGGCTGTTTTCCCAGCCCACTAAGGGATGGTTAATACTCTCCCACAGCCCATGGACCTCTTGGGGTCGAAGTACCCCTCCCGGAGGTCTCCCGGTACACTACCGGCACTCCCGGTACACTACCGGCACTCCCGGTACACTACCGATGAGCCCGAAACTTTTCCGGCGACCAAACTGGGACATCCTATATATGAATCTTTACCTCCGGACCATTCCGGAGCTCCTCGTGACATACGGGATCTCATCCGGGACTCCGAACAACCTTCGGTCACCACCATACATAACTCTACACTACCGAAACGTCACCGAACCTTAAGTGTGCAGACCCTGCGGGTTCGAGAACTATGTAGACATGACCGAGACACCTCTACGGTCAATAACCAATGGCGGGACCTGGACGTCCACATTGGTTCCTACATATTCTACGAAGATCTTTATCGGTCGAACCTCTATGTCAAGGATTCAGTTAATCCCGTATAACGTTCCCTTTGTTCTTCGGTATGTTACTTGCCCGAGATTCGATCGTCGGTATCTCCATACCTAGTTCAACCTCGTTACCGGCAAGTCTCTTTACTCGTTCCGTAATACAAGATCCCGCAACTAACAATTAGTCACATTGCTTGCAAGGCTTATTGTGATGTTGCATTACTGAGTGGGCCCCGAGATACCTCTCCGTCACACGGAGTAACAAATCCCAGTCTCGATCCATGCCAACTCAACAGACACCATCGGAGATACCTGTAGAGCACCTTTATAGTCACCCAGTTACGTTGCGACGTTTGATACACACAAGGCACTCCTCCGATATCCGTGATTTGCATGATCTCATGGTCATAGGAACATATACTTGACATGCAGAAAACAATAGCAATAAACTGACACGATCATATGCTATGTTTTTGTAGTTTGGGTCTTATCCATCACATCATTCTCCTAATGATGTGATCCCGTTATCAAATGACATCTCATGTCCATGGCTAGGAAACCTTAACCATCCTTTGATCAACGAGCTAGTCCATTAGAGGCATACTAGGGACATGGTTTTGTCTATGTATCCACACATGCATTTAAGTCTCCGATCAATACAATTATTGCATGGATAATAAACGATTATCATGAACAAGGAAATATGATAATAACTAATTTATTATTGCCTCTAGGGCATATTTCCAACAGGTGGATTATTTTCTTGTTCACAATACAGGAGCATCACCACCCTACAAGGAATGCTCGAGAGGGGTGCGTCTACGCGTGTAGAATGAACGGGGTGTCAACCTTTCTAAAGGTATCCATGGACCTCCTTTTATACTCCAAGCGGCTACCATAGTGGCTAAATGGTATTTTACACGGGGTAAATAGTGATCACTCTCGTTGCCCGAGACACTGGCAGGAACTATAGTGGAAAATACCTAACTCTGACGGATTAGGACAGGCGCATTAAATGTGTCGTGAGGTGGTGCACAAGCAACATCTCCTAGCAAGAATGGCCTCTCCTTTTGTGTCGTTCGCCCAACTACCTCTTATTCTTTTGCCACATCGTATGACGGGTGTCATTAAAGTTTCTAAAACTATGTCCTGTGGCCACCCGCCCCGACAAACTCCACCTAACCGCCTGCCTGCTCGACACCTAGCCGATGTAGACAATCAACTTGGTGATGTGGGGCGATGGCTTGACGAGCGGAGGTCTTGGTAGGAAGGCACTCGTAGTTGGGCCTTCTCTCTTGGCAAGAAGGCTTGCCATTTGTGTTGGTCTTGGTGTGATGTTGCTTGGAGGTTGGTCCATGCCCGACAAGGTCTTGCCGTTCCGGAGGACGCCGTCATCTGCGCACAAGTCCGAGCATTAAGGGCTCCGTTTCTTAGTGCACCGACATCATGCTTGCCACAACTCGTCTGGGCGTGGATGACACAAAGTTTTGTCCTTGAATTTGGAATCTTTGGATGTCGACGCAAGGATGATCATGCAAGACATCCTCTACAGGATGTTGCAATGGTAGAAAGATGAGTTGAAGGCGGTTGACAGGGAGGTGGCGACAAACAAGGAGGTGGAGGCGGAGGCTGCATACCTATTAGTGACAACACCTTGACAGTGGATGCTTGGACTGTCGGCCTGAGAGGGTAGAAAATCTCAATTTTCTAGAGAAAGTGCCGGACTTATACTTTTGTGATCAGTCATGTCAAAATTTAAGCATAATAGCCTATTTATGCTTGTGATCGGGTATGTAATCCGATGCTGGTGTGATCCGGCGTGTGCTATGGATCGGACTTTATTTGAAATTAAAATTGCTCTTTACCGATGGACATATATAGCATAGCATTGGATGGTTGGACCGGTACCGTATCCATGGACTGGTATCCTGTCCGCGGACATATGCAGGTTATTTGTGGGTCAGCGTTGGAGATGGCCTAATACTCTCTTCTCTTCATCTAGTAAGCATGCTCATCTTGACTAAAAGTATGTTCTATTATAAACCATAAATATTTCTATCATACCATATAATACCTCTCTTGAACTTCAAATTTGATGCAAAGTGTGTGGAATTCCTAATTCCCGAATCATAAACGCGCGTTGATTGTTTGAACCAATGTGCCCCTAATCCAAATAGGGTGATCATAGTCCGCAATAGGTCTCCTTTGAAGCTGTACATCGGGACATGCACACCATTGGATTTGCCCGACTACCTTGCTTCCGTACCCCCACGACACCACTTGTTGCACCGCTCCACATGTTGTTGTCACCAGTCCTAATTCCCACACCTCATAAAATGTATAACTCACATAATCACTTATTATTAAGGGCATAGAGTTTTCATTGTATCCACAATTGAATTAAATTTGAGGTATAATATTTCTAATCAAAAAAAATATGTCATCAATCTTATTGTCAATGAGCACCGGAAATGTTAACATTGTACCCTACAGTACACAGGTCCATGTAGCAAGATGTAAAATGTTAAAATTGTTCTCAATGGATTTGCTAATAAAAATTTAACATTCAAGTAGGTTTAAGTGGGTAAGCCACGCGGAACCATTCTTTCAGCCAAGCAACATTGTTTCAAAGAAAAAGAAATTGGCAAATGAAAGACACATCATTGCAAACCATGACATGTTGTCTTTGGATAATAATACTGACAAACTTTCCAAACACGTATGAAAAAAGTAAAGTCATGAACCATGGTGCATATATATAACAATGTATGAAATAATATGATGAGCATCACAACAGGGGAAGATAATTGACCTTAAATCTCTTACATATGAACAGGTCTTCTCTAAATGTAGGTCATGGATGATAAGGAAGCCGGATATGGATATTCAGTAACTAAAGACAGAAACTTATCCACCTCTTTATCTTTAGAGAACGTATTTCTATAAGATGATAGTATATCTATATATATATATAATGAACAAGGCCCAAAACTAGGATTAGCAAGGGAATCTATATTCATATATGTGAAGGTGCACGTTTGTGCATGCGAGATAGAAATAATAAAACAAATATATAAATGGTGTACCTACCTAGATGTCCAGGTTTGAGTATGTGACTGGCATGGGCATGGTATATCAGGTTGAGGAATTGTTCAAACATCACCCTAGTGTATATATTGCTAGCAGGTTATTCACTGGACAACCCGCACTTCACTACAACACCTACTTGCAATTGTTCACATATTTTGTCTATGTCAACACCAAAAGTAACTCAAGTCATATTACAATATGTATAGTTCGAAACACTGAGAGTCTTCATGCGTTTTTTCCTCGTACCTCTTGTTTGCTTCCGTGTAGAATTGCAAACACACCTATTACTTCACAAACATCAGCATCGAGCAGTCCGGCAACACCTAAGATTTGAACATTTTGTTCGCACTCTCGCTCCTCTACCCGATCACCATTTTTCGCAGAAATTCCATTGAGATCGGCTTTGCCCATTTGATCCTTAAATGTACTGGTTCCTGCTACTTCCAGTATCCCACAACAGGTTCTTAGGCCCACTCTTAGAATAGAGCTGCACTCTGAAAACAAACTCTAGGTCCTTGGCTCCCAGAAACCATGATCCCAGAAATACAAGTTATAAGAATCATATGGTTACCCACAATGAATCAAATGTCATCCCTATGAAGGGCTCAACAACATGCTCACCCAACTTCTTCGTGTACTAATTTTGTTTTAAAGTGTGCAAACCATCTCCGAACATGGGGTCCTTTCAAGTGGATGGTTCCCTACTCCAATCCTACACAATCCGTGACATATAGAACAATTTACTTCACATCACATAATGGTTGCCATGCAATTTGAATGTACTAACACATTCAAACAAAAGCTAAAGCACTCTACCTCGTTGAGTCCCGTATGTTTGATTCACACATTCAGTTTATTGTTAATGCATCTAACCACCCACTCCACATTGACGATAAGTATATGTACAAAATTGAACCATTTACCTCTTCGTCCGCCTAGGGGCATGAGGATCCATCTTCCCCGTTGACATCGCTAACCCTGTATCTGCACGGTCATCATGTTCTTCAATCACGACAAGCTGCCCCCCTTCCCGCTCGGCTGCCGCGAACACTACATTCGTTGCATGTCTTTCCCTGACTTCGGACCCGCTGCATGCTAGAATAGAGGGATGTACTTGCACCCATCCACTATACTCTCAGCGTCATCCAGCAATGTCGTCCCCTCCATCACAACCCAATCCTCATCGAGGAAGATTGGGCCTGCCCAGAAACAGAAGAAATATTTAGACCTGTAAGAACTCAAAATTGCTCCAAGTGAAGCATCAAGTAAGAATGGTTAGATGCCTATCACCTTTCACAACCCAATAAAACTGATGTTGCAATGCATTACACATGGCATGATAGAAATTGATGAGAACAATAGTGCATTTCCTCTTACTGCAAATCAACACAAACAAATGTACAGCAGCACAGACACATATAAGAGATCCAAATCTTGATGATATGTCCATGCATAAAGCAAGAAAATTGAAAAATATACCAGAATATTATTAAGTGATCCTAATTCCATGTGAAGTTGCCCAGGAAAAATATCAGCGAAGGATTAAGGTGGACAACAAACAATAATAATATATATTGCTTGAAAGTAAATAATAAAAACTAAAATCCTAGTGGGTACAAGTATTTTGAACAATGAAGAAAATTAAGAACTAACCATATAGAAAATATGCAATGACACCATAGTAATCATATTTGTAACACATGGAAGAGCTACCCTCCTAAAAACAGGAAAACACTATGGTGTATCATACGATGAAAGCCATTCAGGTTTAACGCAAAATACAGTACACATGGTAGAAAATTCTTAGTGTGTAGCTTTAGTAAAAAAATAGGTATTTTGGATTCCATGGCTACATCACATGGTTATCATGAGAACGATGGATACAAAACGAAAATTGATAGATAAACGAAAAAAAATATTTATCAAAATAGCGTGCCCCCCATCCGCTACTGCTATCCATATGTGGCGGTAGCGCGTCTTGCCTACCCTCTCTGCTGCTAAGAGCCGCAGTGCTGCTATTTAGGCCGTGCTACTGCTACGCACATACCCCGTGCTACTGTTATTATTTTGTGATTTTTTCAGCAGCGTATTTCCTCTATATTTGTAAAGGTTTTATACAATAGTCTCTATCAAACATCATACACACAATAGTCTCATCATATCATACACATACAAATAGTCTCATCAAATCATGTCATCATCATAATGATCATCCGACACAAATGATGTCTCTCGTCACCATCTCAAAATGGAGATACAAGTTATGACATGTCTCGAATACATGCAACTACATCGTCATCCATCTAAATGATGATATAGAAGAGAAGAGCTATCACTATGAGTAAGAGTGGAATTATGCAATACATGAGGCGTCGTTTCTGATTCGTCTCTCGCTCTAGCATTCACTTGAAGTAACTAGCTTCCACCTCGGTTCTGCTGACAAACTCTTTATGGCTACCACTCAAGAAGCGATACACTTGGGCCGGACACTCTAGCCACTCCTTGTATGCTCCTGGAGCCCTCCCTATGTACACGGCATAACACTGCTTCTTCACCATCAAGGACCTATGTACCTGTTAGAGATGCATCTTCATCAAGCGAATTCAACAATGATATGCAACATAAAAAACTTGAGCAACACAAAAAGAAAGAGTTAGCAAATAGATGCAACATCTAGTAAACATAATTAATCAATATAGGTTCATTGTACCCAAACTAGTTAACTAGATGTACGCAGGTCATCGTACCCAAACTAACAAACTAGCGTTATGCAAGTTCAGTAGGACTGTTTACATCATAGAGTTTCATCGGTAGAAAAAGTGCAAATTCCATCCACCCATCATCATCAGCATTGTCAATCACTGCATGTTCCATCCATCCAGGCCCGGGAGGACGCAACCCAGCTTCGTGAACAGTGTCATATCTAGACGTTGCATGGCTATGCGAGCTCAACATCAACTCGTGATATAGGGCTGTGGTGGAACATCCCATTCTCTTCGATGACATCTTTCATGATGATCATTGCAATGTCCCTCTGGATGCGAAAGAAGTCATATCTAAGTTTATTATCAGCTTCGGCTCCTAATGTTTGTGCCCATTTGGGCATATGGTCATTGTTTCTTCTTGTCATGCAAAGTTGTTGGCAATCCCTTATGAACTCCATCATGGGGTAGATGACGTAGAATCAATAGTTCTTACTTGTTATTGGTTGATGGACGCAGCAGAAGTTCGTTTTATGCCCAAAACCTGTTGTTCCCTTCCTTGTTTTCCTGATCTCGATGTGGCCACTAATACGTCTCCATCGAATCTACTTTTCCAAACTCTTTTGCCCATGTTTTGGACTCTAATTTGGATGACTTGAATGGAACTAACCCGGACTGACGCTGTTTTCAGCATAATTGCCTTGGTCTTATTTTTGTGCAGAAATAAAATTTCTCGGATTCATATGAAAATTTACGGAGAATATTTTGGAATTAATAAAAAATACTAGCGAAAGAATCAACCGGAGGGGGTCCACCCACAGGTGGCAAGCCTGCTAGGCGCGACCACCCCCTGGCAGCGCCTAGCAGGCTTGTGGGCCCCCTGTTGCTCCACTGACCTCAATTCCACTCCTATTTATTCCTATTCGGGGAGAAAAAATAGGAGAGAAGAGTTCATCGCGTTTCACAATACGGAGCCGCCGCTACCTCCTGTTCTTCCTCGGGAGACCAGATCTGGAGTCCGGTTTGGGCTCCAGAGAGGGGAAATGGACGCCATCGTCATCACCAACCATGCTTCATCACCAATTCCATGATTCTCTCCGCCGTTCGTGAGTAATTACATCGTAGGCTTGCTGGACGGTGATGGGTTGGATGAAATTTATCATGTAATCAAGTTAGTTTTGTTAGGGTTTGATCCCTAGTATCCATTATGTTCTGAGATTGATGTTGCTATGACTTTGCAATGCTTAATGCTTGTTACTAGGGCCCGAGTGCCATGATTTCATATCTGAACCTATTATGTTTTCATGAATATATGTGTGTTCTTGATCCTATCTTGCAAGTTGTAGACACCTATTACGAGTTATGATCTGAATCCCCGAGGGTGACAATAACTGGGATTCTTTCCGGTGATTACCTTAGTTTGAGGAGTTCATATATTCACTAAGTGCTAATGCTTTGGGCCGGCTCTCTATTAAAAGGAGGCCTTAATATACCTTAGTTTCCATTAGGACCCTGCTGACACGGGAGGGTAGGACAAAATATGTCATGCAAGTTCTTTTCCATAAGCACATATGACTATATGCGGAATACATGCCTACATTACATTGATGAATTAGAGCTAGTTCCGTGTCACCCTATGATATGAATGTTGCATGATGAATGTCATCCGACATAATTATCCATCACCGATCCATTGCCTATGAGCTTTCCACATATTGATCTCTACTAAGTTACTTCTCCGTTGCTACTGTTACAATCACTACAAAACTTCTACTGTTACTTTTGCCATCGTTACCGTTACTTCCATACTACTTTGCTACTGAATACTTTGTTGCAGATATTAAGTCTTTCAGGTGTGGTTGAAATGACAACTCGGCTGCGAATACTTGATAATATTCTTTGGCTCCCCTTGTGTCGAATCAATAAATTTGGGTTGAATACTCTACCCTCAAAAACTATTGCGATCCCCTATACTTGTTGGTTATCAAGACCTTTTTCTGGCGCCGTTGTCGGGGAGCATAGCTCTATTCTCTGAGTCACTTGGGATTTATATGTGTTGATCACTATGAAGAATATGAAAGATCCAAAAACCAAGATCTATCCCTCTACTACGAGGGGAGGTAAGGAATTTCCATCTAGCTCAGCACTTGATTCACCTTCTGTTATGAGTAAGTTTGCGACACCACCACCTGCTAGTAATTCTGATATGTCGCAAGTAATTGATGATGCCACTTCTGCTATGCATGATTGTTATGATGATACTTTGCTTGATAATACCGTGCCACTGGGTGAATTTCTTGATGAACAAATTGCTAGAGTCAATGCTGAAAATTATGATACTTCTGAAACTGATGAAATTATTGAAACTGAACTCTATGAGACACCTGCTAGACCTAGCCCTCCTAGATATGAATTACCTGATATTCCCAAGGGTTATGTTATGGAACGAGAGGTAGCTAGCGACTTTCTTGCTTGTAAGGATCAAGATGATCTTAAGAAATAACTATGCAAGTGGAAAGAAAAAAAATCTTTGAATGCTAGAATGAAATATGACCCTAAGTTTGCTACTTTACCTATCTGTGTTATTGATAAGGATTCTGAATTCTCTGTCGACCCGGAGCTAATTACCTTGGTTGAATCTGATCCTTTCCATGGTTATGAATCTGAAACTGTCGTGGCACATCTCACTAAACTGAATGATATAGCCACCCGATCTCTACTACACAACCTTCTTCATGTAGACTCGTGTTGGGCCTCCAAGCACAGAGTTTTGTAGGACAGTGGCAATTTTCCCTCCAGTGGATGACCTAAGGTTTATCAATCCGTGGGAGGTGTAGGATGAAGATGGTCTCTCTCAAACAACCCTGCAACCAAATAACAAAGAGTCTCCTGTGTCCCCAACACACCCAACGCAATGGTAAATTGTATAGCTGCACTAGTTCGGCAAAGACATGGTGATACAAGTGCAATATGGATGGTAGATATAGGTTTTTGTAATCTGAAAATATAAAAACAGCAAGGTAACAAATAGTAAACAGCGAGCAAACTGTTGTATAAATGCTTGGAAACAAGGCCTAGGGTCCATACTTTCACCAGTGCAATTTCTCTCAACAATATTAACATAGTTGAATCATATATAAGTCCCTCTCGTGCGACAAAGAGTTCACTCCCAAGTCACAAATAGAGGAGAACAAACAAAGAAGTTATTGTCGGGTACGAAACCACCTCAAAGTTATCTTTTCTGATCAATCTTATGATCTATCCCTATAAGTGTCACATACAACCCTAGAGTTCATACTAAAATAACACCTTAAGATACACATCAACCAAAACCCTAATGTCACCTAGATACTCCAATGTCACCACAAGAACCCATGGGCTTGATTATACGATATGCATCACATAATTTTAGATTCATCATATTCAATCCAACACAAAGAACTTCAAAGAGTGCCCCAAAGTTTCTATCGAAAAGTCAAGACAAAAACGTGTGCCAACCCCTATGCATAGATTCCCAAGGTCACGGAACCTGCAAGTTGATCACAAAAACATACATCGAGTGGATCAATATAACATCCCATTGTCACCACGGATATCCCATCGCAAGACATACATCAAGTGTTCTCAAATCCTTAAAGACTCAATCTGATAAGAAAACTTCAAAGGGAAAACTCAATTCATCACAAGAAGATAGAGAGGGGAAAACTCCATATGATTCAGCTATATCAATAAAGCTCGCGGTACATCAAGATCATGCCATCTCAAGAACACGAGAGAGAGAGAGAGAGCAAACACATAGCTACTGGTACATACCCTTAGCCCCGAGGGTGAACTACTCGCTCCTCGTCATGGAGATCGTCGGGATGATGAAGATGGCCTCCGATGATGGTTTCCCCCTCCAGCAGGGTGCCGGAACGGGCTCCCGATTGGGTTTTCGTGGCTCTAGAGGCTTGAAGCGGCGGAACTCTCAATCTAGGTTTCTTTTGAGAGGTTTCTATATTTATAGGAATTTTTGGCATTCGAATCACATCAAGGGGTGCCACGAGGCGGTGATAAGCTTGCTAGGCGCGACTAGGGGGGTGGCCATGCCTGGCAGGCTTGTGACCTCCTTGTGGCTCTTCTATCCCAACTCCAATGCTTCGGTGGTCTCTTTTGGTCTAGAAAAAATCATACTAAAGTTTCGGCTCATTCCTAGAACTTTTATTTCTACACAAAAAACGACACCACGGTAGTTTTGCTGAAAACAGCGTCAGTCCGGGTTAGTCCTAATAAAATCATACCAAAATCATATAGAATTATTGTAAACATGGCATGAATACTTCATAAATTATAGATACGTTGGAGACGTTCAGCATCACCAAGCTTAATTCCTACTCGTCCTTGAGTAGGTAAATGATAAAAGGAATAATTTATGAAGTGTGAATGCTAGCATAGTGTATAAATTTGATCAATGATAATTCCAAACACTTTTTCTAGCATAATTATATATCATAAATAGTATCTCATCTCATAAACCTTCTCATGATGAAATAACAAGCTATCCACATGTTGAAGTATAGACTAACAAACTATGCTTTCAGTCACCAAACAATTGCGATTCATCTTATTTTCAGGAAGGGTCTATGTAAGAGCTTTGATTTAGCAAATTCCACATACTCAACTATCATATAGTCTTCCATGATTGCTAACACTCAAAGCATATTTTTAGAGCAAATAGCATCCATCGAACACAAAGAAACATAGGGGCTTAAAGTTTTGTCTCCCAACTTAGTTATCATATAGATAATTGTCAACAATAATAATTCATGATCAAATATATTTGAATGGCCACATATGCTTGGATCTTTCCTCAACACATGACGCTTTCCAAGGGAAAAAGGTGAAATATAGGAAGTGGTGAAGATCACCATGACTCTTGCATAAAGGTAAGTACTAGAAAGTAAAAGATAGGCCCTTCATAGAGGGAAGCATTGATTTGCAGAGATGCCAGAGCTCGAGCTTTTAAAACAGAGATGAATAATAATTTTGGGCGGTATGCTTTCATTGTCATCATAACAACCGAGAGATCTCGGTATCTTCCATGCTTCCATGCTAGATACATTATAGAAAAGTTTTTACTCCCCCTCCACCAATCAATCACACTCCACGGCAAGCCGAATCCACGGGTACTGTCCATACCAACAACATTCCCGGGAGAGTTTTGCCTAATTATTTACATTTTTTTATTTTGATTTCGGGATTGGGAATCCCTATTACCAACCACTTTCTCGTGAATGATAGTGAATCAACACATATCGTGAGAATAACCCACCTGGCATGGAAGATACTGACAACCCCTAGTCATTATATTAACGGCAGGTAAATACCACATATTGGTAGGTATGGTAGACTCAAATGGAACAACTTTGGGTTAAATGGTGTTTGGATGCACAAGTAGTATTTCTACTTGGTGCAAAAGTTTTGGCTAATATGAGGTGGAAGCAAGAACCACATGTTGGAGGATCCGAAACAATATAACTTCTATACAAATATACCCAAGCATAACTCATTACGTTGTCTTCCTTGTCCAACTTCAACTAATTTTCTCTAGTTTGAAAATAATTAATGGGTATGCAAAATCATAGAAGATGTCCAAGATAGTATATTTATATGTGAAAGCACTCTTCCTTCAATATTCTTTCAAGAATGGTTCTAGTGACCAATGTGGTGTTTGCTAACTTTCAATGAATTTTTCCACCTATACTTATTATATGTGAAGTCATTATTTCCCATGGGATAAGCATATAAAACATATATAATTTCAGATTTATGATATTCAATTCATTCAACCATTTACTCATAGGATATAAGTGAAGCACGAGAGTAAATGAGAAAACTACTCCAAAACATATAAGCGAAGATCAATGAGTAGTCAAATAATTAAGTAGATATGTGAGGAATTTCTCTCTCTCTCTCTCAATAAATATTTTCAGATCTGAGTATTTTATTTAAACAGCAATCAAAAAAATAGAACTCCAAGAATAGCAACACATCATGTGAACAAATAAAAATTTAAGCTCAACATAGGCTAACCGATAGTTGACCAAGAGAGGTGGGATGCGTAGCATCCCCAATCTTATATGCTTGAGAGTTCTTGAAATATTTACTTGGGGTGCCTTGTTCATCCCCAAGCTTGAGCTTTTGTAGCCTTTTCAATCCTCTTATATCCCGGTTTCACCTATTCTCAAAAACTTCATCCACACAAAACTCAAAAAGGAACTCGTGAGATAGGTTAGTACACATAAGAACAAATCAACACTTAATGTACTGCCAAGACAAGTTTCACAATAATTTTCATACATTAGGTATTGTAAACTATACGACAAGTAGCTAACAAAACTATAACAACAATCTGTCCGAACAGAACAGTCTGTAGAAAATTATTAAAAGAGTGTAATTATGTAACTTGAAAAATTATGAAAATTTATAACATGCTATAAAATTTATATTAAAACACTGTGTAAAAATTTCAGAAACTTTCCACGTTCCAGTAAAATACAAAAATTCAAACACTACAACAGAAGTTTCTGTTTTTACCCAGCACTTATCAAAACATGTAATGCCAGCATCCTAAAGGCAATTCTTGGAATTTTTTTTATTGAAACACAATATTATAAATAACAACTAACAAAGAATAACAAAATAAAATGATGCTCCAAGCAAAACTCATATTATGTGACAAATAAAAATATAGCTCCAAGGAAGATATACTGATAGTGTTGAAGACGAAAGAGGGGATGCCTTCCGGCGCATCCCCAAGCTTACACGCTTGATTATTCCTTGAATATCACCTTGGGGTGACTTGGGTATCCCTAATATTAGGTTCTTGTAACTCCTTATTCTCCTCATATCGGTGTCTTACCCAAAACTTGAAAAGTTCAATCACACAAAACTTAACGAAACTTCGTGAAAAGGGTTAGTGTAGTAAAGATAAATCATTCACGTAGGTACTGTCAAGACAAGATTCACAATTATTCCACATGATACCTACTGTATTACATCTTCCCCACAATTTATATTACTCAATATAAGCTATAGGAACACTTTAAACAACCAAACTATGCATGCAAAACAGATTTTATCAAAAACAGAACAGTCTGTAAAGATCTGAATGGTCACTATACTTCCCTGACCCTAAAAATTCTGAAACATTAGGACAACCCAAGGAATTTTCATATAAATGTTATGTAAAAATCTCAGAATTTTTTGACTCTCCAGTAAAAGTAGATAATTCAAATACTGGACGCAAAACTTTCTTTTTTTGCACAGAATCAAACAAGTAGGTATCCACACTATCCCAAAGGCTTTACTTGGCACATTATTGAAATTAAAGACACAAAACATGATTAATACAGTAGCTTAATCATGTGAACACACAAAAACATAAAGTAAAAGTGTTGGGTTGTCTCCCAACAAGCGCTTTTCTTTAATGCCTTTTAGCTAGGCATGATGATTTGAATGATGCTCGTGTAGGAATAGTAGTTGAAACATGCAAGAGAGCATCATGAATCTCATGACAAGCACATTTAAGTCTAACCACTTCCTATTCATAGGTATTTTGTGAGAAAACAATTTATGGGAACAACAATCATCTAGCATAGGAAGGCAAAACAAGCATAACTTCAAAACTTTGAATACATAGAGAGGTAACTTGATATTATTGCAACTCCTACAAGCATATGTTCCTCCCTCATAATAATTTTCACTATCATCATGAAGGAATTTCACAATATAACTATCACATACATATTTCTTTTCATGATCTACAAGCATAGAAATTTATCGCTCTCCACATAAGCAAACTTCTTCTCATTCATAATAGTGGGAGCAAACTCAACAAAATAACTATCATGAGGTACTTGATTGACATAACCATATTGAATATTAAAATCATGATAATAGGTTTCATGGTTTCCATTAATCTTTATAGCATACATGTCATCACAATAATCATCATAGATAGTAGGCATGTCATAATAATAATAGTTTTGCTCATCAAAACCCGGGGGACTAAAAATATATTCTTCATCAAACATAGCATCCCCAAGCTTGTGGCTTTGCATATCATTAGCATCATGAATATTCAGACAATTCATACTAACAATATTTCCATCATTCTCATAACTCAAAAATTTAGTGCCAAACATTTTAATAACTTATTCTTCTAACACTTGAGCACAATTTTCCTTTCCATCATTTTCACGAAAGACACTAAAAAGATGAAGCATATGAGGCAACCTCAATTCCATTTTTTCTAGTTTTATTTTATAAAACCAAACTAGTAAAAATCAAGAAACTAAAAGATTCAATTGCAAGATCTAAAGATATACCTTCAAGCACTCACCTCCCCGGCAACGGCGTCAGAAAAGATCTTGATGTCTACTACGCAACCTTCTTCTTGTAGACTCGTGTTGGGACTCAAAGCGCAGAGTTTTGTAGGACAGTAGCAATTTTCCCTCAAGTGGATTACCAAAGGTTTATCAATCAGTGGGAGGCGTAGGATGAAGATGGTCTCTCTCAAACAACCCTGCAACAAAATAACAAAGAGTCTCTTGTGTCCCCAACACACCCAATACAATGGTAAATTGTATAGGTGCACAAGTTCGGTGAAGAGATGGTGATGCAAGTGCAATATGGATGGTAGATATAGGTTTTTGTAATATGAAATATATAAAAACAGAAAGGTAACAAATAGTAAACATCAAGCAAAACATTGTACAAATGCTTGGAAACAAGGCCTAGGGTCCATACGTTCACTAGTGCAATTTCTCTCAACAATATTAACATAGTTGAATCATATATAAGTCCCTCTCGTGCGACAAAGAGTTCAATCCAAAGTCACAAATAGTAGAGAACAAACGAAGAATATTATTGTAGGGTATGAAACCACCTCAAAGTTATCTTTTCTGATCAATCTTATGAGCTATCCCTATAAGTGTCACGGACATCCCTAGAGTTCGTACTACAATAACACCTTAAGATACACATCAACCAAAACCCTAATGTCACCTAGATACTACGATGTCACCACAAGTACCCATGGGCTTGATTATACAATATGCATCACATAATTTTAGATTCATCATATTCAATCAAACACAAAGAACTTCAAATAGTGCCCCAAAGTTTCTATCGAAAAGTCAAGACAAAAACATGTTCCAACCCCTATGCATAGATTCCCAAGGTCACGGAACCCGCAAGTTGATCACCAAAACATACATCAAGTGGATCAATAGAACATCTCATTGTCACCATGGATATCCCATCGCAATACATACATCAAGTGTTGTCAAATCCTTAAAGACTCAATCCGATAAGAAAACTTCAAACGGAAAACTCAATTCATCACAAGAAGATAGAGAGGGGAAAACTCCATATGATTCAGCTATATCAATAAAGCTCGCGGTACATCATGATCATACTATCTCAAGAACACAAGAGGGAGAGAGAGAGATCAAACACATAGCTACTGGTACATACCCTTATCCCTGAGGGTGAAGTACTCCCTCCTCGTCATGGAGATCGTCGGGATGATGAAGATGGCCTCCGGTGATGGTTTCCCCCTCTGCCAGGGTGCCGGAACGGGCTCCCGATTGGTTTTTCGTGGCTCTGGAGTCTTGCGGTGGCGGAACTCCTGATCTAGGTTTCTTTTCAGAGGTTTCTATATTTGTAGGAATTTTTGGTGTTGGAATCACGTCAAGGGGTGCCACGAGGTGGTGACAAGCCTGCTAGGCGTGGCCCCGGGGGGTGGCCGCGCCTGGCAGGATTGTGACTTCCTCGTGGCTCTTCTGGCCCAACTCCAATGCTTTGGGGGTCTCTTTTGGTCCAGAAAAAATCATACTAAAGTTTCATCCCATTTTGAGAACTTTTATTTCTTCACAAAAAACAACACCAGGGTAGTTCTATTGAAAACAACTTCAGTCCGGGTTAGTCCTAATAAAATCATACCAAAATCATATAGAATTATTGTAAACATGGCATGAATACTTCATAAATTATAGATACGTTGGAGATGTATCACCACCCTATTAACTCATGAGAAAAAAATGGTTATTATTATATTGTGAAGTTGTTTCCTTTCTCATTAAAGGGCGATGCTAAGATATGGTTCAACTCTCTTGCTCCTGGTTGTGTGCGTAGCCCCCAGGCTATGATTTATTACTTCTGTGAAAAATATTTTCCTACCCATAAGAAAAACAAGCTGCCTTGCAGGAAATATTTAACTTTGTGCAAAATGAAGAAGAGAGTCTCCTACAAGCTTGGGGGAGGCTTCTCCAATTACTAAATGCTTTGCCTGATCATCCTCTCAAGAAAAATGAAATACTTGATATCTTTTATAATGGACTAACCGATGCTTCTAGGGACCACCTAGATAGTTGTGTTGGTTGTGTTTTCAGGGAATGAACCATTGAACAAGTTGAACTTCTATTGAATAATATATTGATCAATGATAATGATTAGACTATTCCCGAACCACCTCCAAAGCCAACTCCGAAGAAAAGAGGTATTCTATTTCGAAGTCCTAAGGATATGCAAGAGGCAAAGAAATCTATGAAAGAAAAGAGGTATTCTATTTCGAGGTCCTAAGGATATGCAAGAGGCAAAGAAATCTATGAAAGAAAAAGGTATTAAAGCTGAAGATGTTAAGAATCTACCACCTATTGAAGAAATACATGGTCTTGATAACCTGACACACGTAGTAGAGGTAAATTCTCTTCGTAGATTTGATGAAAGTGATATTCCTTATAATAAGTCTGCTAGCCAATGCTTGGATGAGTTTGGTAATTTTGTTATTAAGCAAGAAAATTTGAATGCTTATATTAGTAAACAATTGAAACATAATGCTTTCATGCTTGATCGCTTAGGCGATTATATGAGCATAACTATCAATGATCTTAAACTGATTAGTAAACTACTCAAGTAGAACAAGTGCTCAAGGCATAGAATGATTTGCTTCATGAGATGAATAGTAAAAACAATGATCATTCTGTTAAAGTTGTGACTAGAGGTGGAAGAATGACTCAGGAGCCTTTGTATCCTGAAGGCCACCATAAGAGAATTGAGCAAGATTCTCAAACAAGTAATATTGATGCACCTAGTCGCTCCAGTAATAAGAGGAACAAGGATGATGATAGAACTTTGCATGCTGCTAGTGAACCTTTTATAGATACACCTCAAAACCCAAATGATATTTCTGTTTCTGATGCTAAGACACAATCTGGTGACGAACATGAGCCTAGTGATAATATTAATGATGATGTTCATGTTGATACTCCACCTAGTAATGATAATGGTGTGGAGATTGAACCTGTTGTTGATCTTGATAACCCACAACCTAAGAATAAAAGATATGACAAAAGAGATTTTATTGCTAGGAAGCATGGTAAAGAAAGAGAGCCATGGGTTTAGAAACCCATGCCCTTTCCTCCTAAACCATCCAAGAAAAAAGATGAAGAGGATTTTGAGCGCTTTGTTGAAATGCTTAGACCTGTATTTTTGCGTATGCGCTTGACTGATATTCAGAAAATGTCTCCTTATGCTAAGTATATGATATATATTGTGACTAATAAAAGGAAGATACCGGAAGCTAAAATTTCCACCATGCTTGCTAATTATAGTTTTAAGGCTGGAGTACCAAAGAAATTAGGAGATCCAGGAATACCAACTATACCATGCTCTATTAAAGGGAATTATGTTAAAACCACTTTATGTGATTTGGGAGCTCGTGTTAGTGTTATGCCTTTCTCTTTATATCGTAGACTTGATTTGAATAAGTTGACATCTACTGAAATCTCTTTGCAAATGGCTGATAAATCAATTGCTCTACCTATCGGTATTTGTGAGGATGTACCTATCATAGTTGCAAATGCTACTATCTTAACGGACTTTGTTATTCTTGATATCCCAAAGGATGACAGTATGTCAATCATCCTTGGTAGACCCTTTTTGAATACTGCAGGGGCTGTTATTGATTGCAACAAAGGCAATGTCACTTTTCATATTAATGGTAATGAGCATATGGTACACTTTCCGAAGAAACAACCTCAAGCTCATAGTATCAACTCCATTGAAAAAATTGCAACGATTATTATTGGAGACTTTGAATTCCCTCTTCCCACTGTCAAGGACAAATATGATATACTTATTGTTGGGGACATGCATATCCCCATTGAGGTAACTTAGTGTTATTCGAAAATTCTTCGGTTTCATATTATTCAAAAGAAGTTTATTAATAAGAATTCATCAACCTTATTGATGGATCCCTTTTGATAAGCATGATATGGTTGAATTTAGAAAGCACAACTTTCCGTACCCAACCTTTATTTTCTGTTAGGTGGATTAAATTAAGTAAAATGCTATTATTTTTCTGTCTTCTGAGTTTTCCGTGCAATAGAAAAATGACATGAACATAAAAGTTCTTCAAATGCCATGAAAATGTAGTATGATTTTTCTGGAATATTTAAAAATATCTGGCACTAAGCACACAGGAGGGGGTTGCATTAGTGGGTCACAAGCCCACAAGGCGCGACCACCTCCTGGCCGCGCCTAGCAGGATTGTGGGTCCCACGTGCCCCCCTTCACTTATTCCAGCACCCATCCACTTCATCTTCCTCCAGAAAAAATCCCACCATTGCTCAAACCCGTGTTCTATATCATTTTGCTGCCATTTTCAATCTAATTGTGCAAATCTTCATTCACAAAACTGCTTTGGGAGATTGTTCTTTGGTATGTGACTCTTCCAATGGCCCAATTAGGTTTTGTTCTAAGAGCTTTATATATTGCAATTTTTTTCTGCTGTGGTGACCATGTTCTTGAGCTTGCATGTCAAATTTGTATGGTCCCAAGTAGTTTTGATGCATGATCTAGTCTCTAGGCATTTGTGGGAGTAGTTGCTATGAGTTTTGTTGAGAATTTTTCACCTTTATTTTGGGTCACTAAAAAATTCAAAAAAATTCAGAAAAATAAAAATGTTGAGGAGGGTATTTCAAGCGGGTTCCTCGAGCAAGAAGGCCCTGAGACTCGCGATATGTGAGCCCGACCTTGAACCACTAAGGGAAGCACAAGTACGACCTTGTGAATGGACATCAGATCAATTTATGAGTGATTTTGGTTTCAAGGAAGAATTCTATGCATACACAAGAAATGTTGGCCTTGAGGAATTCGTTCCGGACAAATGCAAGCAATACTATCAACTCACTGATTCTTTCATGCGGAGGTTTGAATTTTCGTTCAATCGTAATAAACCTTCCATCCTATTTAACCTTGATGACAAATCATATACTTTGGACATAGAGGATTTCAATCATGCATGCAAAATTCCATGATGGGGCAGCTATAGTGATCCGCACAAAACTGAATATAATGATTTTCTTGCTAGCATTACCATCCAAGAAACTAGAAATATTACATAGGCTACCGTGGGGAGCGTTCATTTCCCTCCTATACATTATTTCGGTCTATTCATAGGTAGATGTATTAACGGTAAAACTGAGCATAGCAACCTTTGTGCTACCAATCTCAGTATTCTTAAGAGTGTAGTAATGGGTGATAGGCGTTATAACTTAGGAGCCATTATTGCTACAAGATTGCATAATAATGCTAAAGATGGAGATTTCTTTGCTGGGATTTATGCCATTCGTGTAGCTAATTATCTCGGGTTACCCATACGGGGAAATGATATTGAATTACCACCTGCTTTTCTTGATTATGAGGCTTTGGTACATTTTTAGTTTCTTGAAAGGAACGAACAATCCCTCAAGTAGAGACTCATTTTTGATAGACAATGTGTTGTCCATGTTACCCTTTCTGCTCCTGCCTTCTTTAACTTTCAGGAAATAGAGAGATACTTTATAACAAGAGAGGAAGCAAACGAGTACGAGCAAAATGCAGAAGCCGCTCGCCTCCATGCTGCAGCTGTTCAGGCGATTGCCACCACAACCAGTACAATCGCAATTATGACTTTGAATATTATTCGGGCCAGCCATGGCCCTAGATCAACTTAGGCCAAAAGCCTAAGGTTGGGGGAGTACGTATTTCTCACTGACTTTACATTCATGCTCTCACACTCATCTTAAGTAGTCGTTGTTCATACTCTTTCATTGTACCATCCATGGTAGTTTATTTCCTGTTTCTCTTTCTTCTTGTGTGTTTAATTAACTTTGAGAAAAATACAAAAAAATAGTTACAACTTTACCTTCTAATTTGCTTAGTTGTAGCATTAAAAGAAAACCCAAAAAATCATTCTTCTTTTGCTTGTTGGGAGGTTTCCCATGTAAATAGTTTTTCTTGTTCTTGTTTTGAATTTCCTTTCTTTGGGTCGTAAGGAGAACACCACAATGAAAATGTTGAGTGGCTCTCATATGCATAATTTTTATCGATCAGAGAGCCCATATTACTTTGCCTTCTCCTTTGAGTTATTGTTTGCAGATTCCAGCTTAGTCGAATGCACGTGCATCCTTTTTATTATCCACACAGTTCGGTCGTGCAAGTGAAAGGCAATAATGACGATATTTGATGAAAAGATTGAGATGGAGAAAAGTTGGTATGAACTCGACCTATCTTGCTTTTTTAAATATGATTAGCTCATCGTTCCGAATTCAATACATTATGGGTTCAACGTGTTTGTAATGAAAATTAGAGATTATAGTTATTCATGCCATGCTTAATTAGCTCAGAGTAGATAATGGTTCGTCTTGAGTGCCAACATGCGCATTAAAATGGTTGTGATGTAGTATGATAGAATGGTATCCTTCTCTGAATGATTCAAGTGGCTTAACTTGGCACATGTTCACGCATGTAGTTGAAACAAATAAACATAGCCTCCACGATATTTATGTTCATGGTGAATTATATCCTACTCATGCTTGCATTCAATGTTGGTTAATGTCAAAGCATGTTAATGACTGTGTCGCTCTCTAGTTGGTCACTCCCAGTCTTTTGCTAGCCTTCCCTTGTACTAAGCGGGAATACTGCTTGTGCATCCAATTCCTCAAACCCAAAGTAGTTCCATATGAGTCCACCATACCTACCTATATGCGGTATTGACTTGTCGTTCCAAGTAAATTTGCATGTGCCAAACTCTAAACCTTCAAATAAATATTTTGCTTTGTCTGCCCAAATCGCTCATGTGGTGACTGGGTGCTGTCAGTATCTTCCAT
Source organism: Hordeum marinum (assembly GCA_022496015.1). Lineage (NCBI taxonomy): Eukaryota > Viridiplantae > Streptophyta > Magnoliopsida > Poales > Poaceae > Hordeum > Hordeum marinum. The sequence continues at coordinate 116,604,921 of CM039672.1, forward strand.
GCATTATTCTCATGTTATGTGTTGATTCGCTATCATTCACGAGAAAGTGGCTGGTAATCGGGATGCCGAGTTCCATGCTCGAAATAAAATCCAAATATAATTAAACAAAACTCCCCCAGGACTGTTTTTGTATGGACGGTACCCGTGGATTCGGCTCGCCATGGAGTGTGATCGATTGGTGGAGAGATTGGTGGAGGGGGAGTAAAAACTTTATCACTCTGTTTGGGAACCACCTATAATGTATCTAGCATGGAAGATGTTGAAAACTTGTTGGTCGTTATGTGAGCAATGAAAGCATACCCCTCAAAAATTATTACTCATCTCTGTTTAAAAACTCGAGCTCTGGCACCTCTACAAATCAATGCTTCCCTCTGTGAAGGGCCTTTCCCTTTACTTTATTGTTGAGTCATCGTCCTCTTATAAAAGTCACTAGTTGGAGATCACCACCGTCATTTTTATGCTTTGGTTATAATTGATATTGAGTATGAGCATGACTGGATCTCTTTCACCGTGAATTACAATGGCTAGTCAGCCCTTGTTCTTTAGAGGTGCTCTGCATTTATGTTTTGCGGTCTCGTAAAGGGCTAGCGAGATATCATTTCATCATATTGTATCATCATTGTTTTGATAAAAGTGTTGTCATTCGAGAGTTATTATTATTTCTCGCTAGTTGATTATGTCACTGATATGAGTAAATGTGAGACCTAAATGTTATTGTGAACGTGGTCAGTCCATGATCTTTGCTAAAAATCTGATCATTTAGACATATTTACAACAACAAGATCAAACAGAGTTTGTAAAAGTTTTTCTTTATCACTTTCAGTTTATCAATTGAATTGCTTGAGGATAAGCAATGGGTTAAGATTAGGGGAGTTGATACATCTCCATCGTATCTACTTTTCCAAACTCTTTTGCCCTTGTTTTGCACTCTAATTTGCATAATTTGAATGGAACTAACCCGGACTGACACTGTTTTTAGCAGAATTGCCTTGGTGTTATTTTTGTGCAGAAATAAAAGTTCTCGCATTGATATGAAAATTTACGAAGAATATTTTTGAAATTGATAAAAAATACTGGAAAAAGAATCAACTGAAGTGGGGCCACCCACAGGTGGCAAGCCTACCAGGCACGACCACCCCTTGGCCATGCCTAGCAGGCATGTGGCCCCCCTGTTGCTGCATCGACCTCAATTCCACTCCTATTTATTCTTATTCGTGGAGAAAAAAATAGGAGAGAAGAGTTCATCGCGTTACACGATACAGAGCCGTCGCCACCTCCTATTATTCCTCGGGAGACCAGATCTGGAGTCCGTTTTGGGCTCCGGAGAGGGGAAATCAACGCCATCGTCATCACAAACCATCCGTCATCACCAATTCCATGATGATCTCCCCCGTTCATGAGTAATTCCATCGTAGGCTTGCTAGACAGTGATGGGTTGGATGAGATTTATCATGTAATCGAGTTAGTTTTGTTAGGTTTGATCCCTAGTATCCACTATGTTGTGAGATTGATGTTGCTATGACTTTGCTATGCTTAATGCTTGTCACTAGGGCCCGAGTGCCATGATTTCAAATCTGAACCTATTATGTTTTCATGAATATATATGTGTTCTTGATCCTATCTTGCATGTTTTAGACACCTATTATGAGTTATGATCCGCATCCCCCAGGTTGACAATAACTGGGATTCTTTTCGGTGATTATCGTAGTTTGAGGAGTTCATGTAGTCACTAAGTGCTAATGCTCTGGTCTGGTTCTCTATTAAAAGGAGGCCTTAATATCGCTTAGTTTCCATTAGGACCCCACTGCTATGGGAGGGTAGGACAAAATATGTCATGCAAGTTCTTTTCCATTAGCACGTATGACTACATACGGAATACATGCCTACATTACATTGATGAATTAGAGCTAGTTCTGTGTCACCCTATGTTATAACTGTTGCATGATGAATGCCATCCAAGATAATTATCAATCACCGATCCATTGCCTACGAGATTTCCACATATTGATCTCTGCTAAGTTACTTCTCCGTTGCTACTATTACAGTCACTACAAAACTGCTAGTGTTACTTTTGCCATCGTTACTGTTACTTCCATACTACTTTGCTACTGAATACTTTGCTGTTGATATTAAGTCTTTCATGTGTGGTTGAAGTGACAACTCGACTACGAATACTCAAGAATATTCTTTGGCTCCCCTTGTGTGAAATCAATAAATTTGGGATGAATACTCTACCCTCAAAAACTGTTGCGATCCCCTATACTTGTGGGTTATCAGCCACCCCTCAAGCTTAAGCCCTAGAGAGCACTATCTAGAAATACCATTACATCGGTGCAGTCCTTATTCTCGAAGTTTCTGGATGAGTCAAAATATACTGCGTGGAAAGGAACGATAAGGACGACGCTGTCGTCGCTGCGCTATATAAATACACCTCAAATTAGCCTTCATATGAGCGAAGGAATGATTGTAACATACAAAAGGGCTATCAGGCACTGACTTACTTTGGTTGAATAGGTAGGAGCACTATTTCCTTGTCCTTGTTCATTGACATGAACTCTTTGATGTAATCCTAGCAGTACCACGTTCAAAGTCACCGAGACTCAAGAATGACTGATGCATGTAGTATGGATCCACCACCAAGATATGCATGATTTGGTTTCTCCTGATGATGAAGTTCATATGCAGCACAAAAAGACGGACGATCATAAAATCAAGCCGCCTCATGAGAAACATCTCAAAGATGTCATCAAACCACAGGAAGAACACATCCACGGGGGGTCTATCGACGTAGCACCTATCCCGAGGCACACGAACCACGTAAAGCGAGTATCCGAGATCCTTCAAGGCGAGAAGGCTATTCTCTATCAACACCACATGGTCACGCAGTATCCTGAGAACCCCTGATATGCCCTCTAGTGGTTTTGGCAGTAGGATCAGCTTGCCTGCGACATGGATATATGCCACACCTTTGACCGGTACACGGTCTTCAAAATCAGTCGGCATACCCCAACTGTCTGCTAGAAGCTTTGGCAAGCCAACAGAGCCTCTCTTTGATGATCTCCTCCTCTCCTTTCTCTTGGGTTCACCTTCTTGACCCTTCGTTACCCCTGCCACTAGTGTTGTTGGGCTAAGCACTATACGACCCTCGGCTAGTTGACCCTGCGTTGAGGCAACATCTGGAGGTGTGTCCTGTGAGGATTGCATGAAGAGAGACTTCTTGCAATCAACCCTAGGACGTTCCTACTCGGGCACATCATCCATCTCCTAATCCACATGATCATAGCTCGAGTCATATGGCTGACTCATCATTTCTCCATCGTCATAGGCGCCGGTATTGAGGAACTGAAGAGGGTGCTCCTTGTTCATCTCATCATCCATTTGTTGTTCCACGGGGGCGACCAGATCATCCACTATTATACCCCCTTCCTCACGCCGTCCGCCGTTGTCACCCGGCACGAGATCAGGCGCTGGTAATTGTGTAGGCGGGGTGGTGTTCATACCTTGTTGATGTAATGTTGTCATTGGTGTGCTCTCGGCCGCCTCCACACGAAGAAGATTCTTTGGCCATAGCATCATCCAACCCCTGCATTGTCCAAGCAGCATTGGGGTCTCGTCATCCTCTCCCCCGAGCCGTACTAGAGGAGCCAAATCCTCATGGCCTGCTTTGACACATGCCAAGTAAACCCTGAAAGTGCCATCGGGGATCGATTGGGTGTACAACAAGCACTCCTTGGGCTTATATATCATCATTTTTCCTACGTCCACCTTCTGGTTGTTGCTCATGTACATTATGGTGCACGGGGTGTCGTCGGCCTGCGAAGACATGTCTGCGGTGTCAGACATCCGAAAGGCAACAAAAGCATAAGATTGTAGATATGTTGGTGTGATGCATAATTACCATGAGAGCATCGAGCTCAGCCTAAGTCGAAGCCCCGCCTCGCACGTAAGAGATAGAGGACGGGCTGAAATGAGCGGGTGCAAGACCTTGTGCAGTAGCGGCAACAGGTGTTGGTGGTGCGATGTTCACTGAGTTTCTCCCGATAGAGCTGGGCATGGGAAAATCTTGTCGCCCTTTGTTTGGGTGTGTCCTTGAAAACTCAAAACCAAACTGAACCAAGGCATTAACCGAAGATACCAATTCCACTCTGAAGGAAGCCTACTACCTAGACTGCCGTTTTGACGACCTCAGATTATGACTTCTTGTGTCTCAGCTGCTCTTTTGTCAACCGCAAGTGCCACCCTCTCATCGATGTTCACCTGATTGAACTTCCTTCTTTGCCTTCTGGCCTCAGTGTCCTCGTGGTAGTAGTACTTCTGTGTGGTGCCATCTCTGTGTGGGTGCAAACGTCTATACGAAGGCCGCTTCCTCGAAGGGAGTCCCTTCAATATGTTCAAGGACCGATTGAGAGGGGTGTCCCACATGGGCCTCGTCGATGACTGAGACGGCGAGTCACTTTCGGCCGCAAGCTTATGTTGCTCTTTCTACAAAAGGAACGTTGACCGTTTACAAATGTTACTACAACGTGTAGTCGAATTGATTAGAAGCTAATATAAGTTGGTAATTACCAGTATTCTCATCAACTTACTCATGTGCTCATCCGTGTAGAAATATATTTTTTCCTTTGTCCCACTTGTACAAGGCCCTGATGAAGTCATGCTCTAGCGTGTCGGTGAACTCCGACATGGGGTGTAGGATCCCATGGGATTCACGTTTTGCGTCCTCCTTATCCCATATGGGTTTCTTGCCAATGTAACCACAACTTTTGAGGCGGTGGTTCCCGGTGTTGCCTTGCTGAAGCCCCTTGAATTTCTTGGACATATGATTTACATTTGGTAGCGCAAGTTTCCTTCAATTTTCCGAGTCCTCTTCCAAAAGTGTGGGATTTTCCACAAGTCTTGGAGTAGGGTTCTTTCTTGTCAATCGATTGTTTCACCCTGACTTTCCAGGCGGACAATGCGCCGCTGAACTTCCCCATGATGGTGTTGTCTATCTTCTCCATCACATGATCTTCCCATATAAGTTTTGTGTCATCCCGGTGGGGGAAATGGCATCTCTAGTGCAACTTCATTAGGAGGAGGCGCTCCATATTTTTGGTTTACTCCTTAAGTCCATGGCATTTATGCTAGCGACGTCCTGTAGGATGCATGCGAGTTTATTGTCGAAATTCTTGTGAGCTTCCTCCAACGTTGTTGGCTCAAATTTGCCGGAGTGCACCGCTATGACCACCAGTCTGTCAATGCCGAGCTTGTTAGGTTTTCGTGTCCTCGTACTCTTCTGATTTGTTCGCGGTGCTTCGGCCTGGTCTCGGAGCCGGTGTCGGACCCGGTGCCGGTGGTGGTGTCGGGGTCGGGGTCAGTGGCAATACCACCAACCTCGGCAACCAAAAGGGCCTCCAAACCTTTGTTTGCCCGAGTACACAAAAAGTCAAGATAGTTGTGTTCATGTTGTAAGGGATCGTCAACATCACAATGATCAGAAGGCCCGGCTTCATCCTTGTTCGACATGTTTCCTACGTATGGTTAAGTTTGCTTGTATAATTCTATAACTATAATAAAATAAATAAAGAACGAGATAAAAAGTCCTATTGTTTGCCAGAATGTCGTTTCATTCCCGTGCCAGCAATTCCCAGGCACTCGATATGTCCTACTTTCTAGCACATGTCATGCCGAAATTCACCGGAAATTTTGCATGACCTTTGCTAAAAAGTGGACATCTCAAGCGCCTGAAATTCTCCGCAACGGAAATGAATCAACACTCCGGCAAAACATGGTCCACTCGGAATTTCCCTACATATAGATCCCTCAATGGATATGTGTAGTACTAAAAGGAGATCATCATGTAGTACTCACATAATTAACATACACAAAAATACCAAAGAACAATAGAAATAAAGCAAAGTGTTCAAGTGTATGGTGATCATGACATTTAATCTATGGTCATTTCTTGTGTATGGTTTGACTTGTGAAGTCGTCATCTGGCTATACATGCTTCTGTGATAGTGGTTGTTGGAATTAAACTTTGTCCTTCATGTGCCATTTTCATTACTCCCTCCGTTCCAAAATACTTGTCATGGTTTTAATTAAAATTGGAGTGGAGGGAATACTATATTTTTCATGAATTGATGGTACTTTTATTGTATTTCATTTTCTCAAATTTCCGACATGCAAACTCTATCAGATGTGCATACTGGATATCATATCCAATGTACAAATAACAAGTAAATATGAACTGGGCTAGCTACCGTATTGTTGAACAGTTAACTACATCATATGTTCTCCCCCCTAAATAGTAATCCCTTTTTCCTTATCTCCTTGAGTGCATTGTGAATTGCTAAAAGAACTATCAAGGACACCAATCTGGAGCTGTGATTAGTTGACAAATTAGGTCTAAAAAGGAGAGGAGCTAACCGCGGTAGAGGTAGGTCACTGGTGGCCAGCGTTGAAGAGGAGGCAGAGGCGGGCCGTCAATGAGGAGGGCACTGAAGAGGGTGGGTGGGTGTTTCATATGGATGCTCTACACGATGGAGGAAGCAAGGGAGCGATGCTGGACGACAGTCGGCAACGGCGAGGGGGCGGCGTCAGACTAAGGGGCTCCGGCGGTGAGGGAGCGGCATGGAGGGGCTTGGGGGAAGAGGGCTCCGGCTGCAGGGAAGAGGGCTCCAACGGCGGGGAAGTGGCTGTAGCGACGGTGACGACGAAATAGGAGTGGTGGGGAATTGGGGGTGGAATGGAGAGGAAACCACACACAGACTACTTACTCACAATAGTAGTAGCGCGGTTTTAAAAGCATGCTACTGCTATGTGTAGTAGTAGCGGGTTTTAAAAACCGTGATGGTCCAATCATGCGTAGCAGTAGCGCGTTTTTAAAACTGCGTTGTTGCTATTCATTCTTCCCTTTTATTCTTTTCATTTTCTTATTATTTTCCTTCTTATTTTTTTATTTTCTTATTATTTTCCTTCTTCTTTTTCTTTTCATTTTCTTATTCCTTTCCCTCTCTCAATTTTGACTTAGAGGCCGGGTTGTACCAAGATGTAACCATGGTGGGAAAGGGGATATAATGTAATACAATTCAGGCGATATATTAGTGCATAACATATAATATATATAGGGTCGCGCTATTCGTCACCATGGGTGAGGAATAGTTATTCTTCACCCCCCTCTATTTTGACATCAATGCACCGTAATTTTATGTTACGTAGGCTTTTTTCTTATTCCATACGTAAAAAGAGACCGTAAAAAAATATAATCACCGTAAAAAATATTTTTGTTACGTAAAATTACAAACATAAAAACATAGTTTAAAATATACAGAAAATGCAATTTTTCTTGTCTTACAGCCTGTATTTTTATTTTGTTATGTAAATTTTACATAGTGGGTCAATATAAATGTAACTATTTGTATTTTAAATGTAATTTATTTATGAAAAACTCGTAAGATTACCTTGGGTGAAGAATAGCCTATTCTACACCCTGGGTGATAAATAGAGTTTCTATATATATATATATATCATCATCTGACCAATAATGTGGTCAAGTGCGTATACAAAATAGTTACAAATATAAATGTTTTTTTCTCAGTGTTTGAAGTTTTTGTTTCTAAGTGGGCTTCTTTCCTTTCTTGTTCGCTATCGAATAATTGAGCCCCTCGTTGTGAATTTGTCTTTTTCATGGAGTACGAGTTTTCTTTGGTAATGTAGTCTTCATTCTTCTTTTGATGTATGCTTCATCGTCATCGTCATCTTCCCTCTTCGAGTTGCCGTACTAGTCATGGTCTTCCATGTTGGCGACTCCATCCATTCCAATGATACTTATTTTGCCTCTCCTCATGACAATATGACTCGGATTTTTCTGGTCGGTTAGGAACATGCATTGTTTCACGTGCTTAGCATGTACCAATGGCTCATTTTTGGCGATGACGTTAATGGTAGCGCTCTTGGCATCGGGTATGGGCATGGTAGTGAAAACCGGTTTTCCCTTTGGACGAACTTAGCCCATCTCACATGCAACATCATCGCACTGTGCAGTCCACGGTAGTCAAGCTCCAAGATCTCTACGACCCTTCCATGGAATCGTTCAGTTGTGACGTTGTTGATGGTCATGCATTCCATCATCATCCTTGAGTTCTGGTAGTCACTCATTATATCTTTAGCATCGGTGTAGAACGTGTATCTATTGATATCACATGCCTCATAGGTCACGATGTTAGGAGGGGGGCCATGTGCTAAGGCATATATGAGCAATGCGTCAGTAGAGCCCTCCTCCGGGGTATTAGCAAGACAATGTTGTTTGAACCAAGTTAGGAAGTGAGGTTTTGCTCTCTAATAACTTCGGCGTCCGTCTTGAGAAACCCCCGGTCAAGGTATTTATTTGCGATGGTTTCTTTGTGTAGTGTCACGAAAGGATAGACCATGTTTAGGTGTTGTAACACTACTAAGTTTCCTATGTCAAAGTCTTTGTGTCGGCCCGAGTGGTCTACATGCATTGGCCTCCGGCCGTTGGTGTGACCATCACCTCTGAGCCTCCCAAGGTGCTTGTTGACGGGCAAACCAACAATAGAGTCTCTGATGCCTAGATAATTCTCGCGAAAGGAGATGCACTCTTGGGTCACAAAGCCCTGAACGATGCTTCCATCCGGACAGGACATGTTACGAATGAATCCTTTGATGACCTCATTCATCCTCTCGAACGACATCATGTTGTGCGGGAATGTCAGCCCGATGTTGATGATGTGTTCCACAATGTGGGCACACAGATGCAACATGACTTCAAAGAACACAGGCGGGAAGTACATCTCAATCTCATTTAGTATGACAATGATCTCTTACTGTAGCCTTCGAAGTTGCTTCGGACTGATCTACTTTCAGGAGATAACATCGAAAAAGTTGTAGAGACCAGTAAGCGTGTCATGGACGTGCTGCTCCATTATCCCTCTAATGGCAAGAGGTAGTATCTGCGTCATCCTAACATGACAGTCATGAGACTTCATCCCATTGAACCTTTTCTTCTTCGTGTCTAGAAATCTTCTTATCTTCCCACACTAACAATAACTAACTTTGATTCTAGTAAGGAACTTGAAGAATTGATCCATCTCCTTCGGACTTAAGGTGAATCAAGAAGGGGGTGATATTGCTCTTTGTTCTTGCTGACTTTCCCCCTGTCCCCCACCTCCGTCTCCGTCTCCGTGTCCTCCTCCGACTTTTTATGGGGCATGTGGAGATCTGCCCTGATTTCCAAGTCTTTTCTTGCCTTCGGCCCATCCTTGGTCTTGTCTGACATGTTCATTAGTGTCCCAAGCAAACCTACCGACCACGTCGGAAGAAGAAATGGCACGGGCACAACTGCTCCTGAACTTCCCTCCTGTTGTGGAGAAGCTCGACGAATGGAGAGCCACCATTCAGAGTCTCCTCAGCCTCGCTGATAAGTTTCGGTCCACAACAACAAAGGAGGAGGCTGTGCGACCAGAGTGCACTCTCCTCCATAGCAACAACGCCGGTCACCGACTCGTCAGACCGACGCTTGTGACGGTTACTTGACGGCATCGTCTGACCCACGGACTCTCCGCAATCAGCGTCAAGTTCTACGAGAGCGAAGCGAAGAAGATGCTCGGACTATGATTGAGTGGCGGCAAGAAGTGTGCCATCAATCAGACAAGCACATGGGGCCCGCTGTAGACAAATCGGTGCCACGGTATCTTGTCAGCCTACCCTACGAGGTGGGTTGTCCAGCGTTTACCCGTGAGCTGCGGCGAGTCCAGTGGCCCAACTCCTGAATGTTCAAGCTAGAGGTCCCGGAGAAATATGATGGCAAGACTCACCCATCGGAGTTCTTGAGCATCTACACCAATACGGTGCAAGTTGTCGAGGCTCGTGATGACAAGATGCTTGCCAACTACTTCCTGTTGGTATTCAAGCCCAACGTCAGGTCATGGTTGATGCACCTGCTAGAGAATTCCATCACCTCCTGGGCAGACCTATGCCATGAGTTTGTTGGCGCCTTCACTGGAGGATAGCAAGCTCCTGGTCAAGAAAGTGACTTGCGCATCATTCCCCAGAAAGAATGCGAGAGCTTGCGCAAGTACATTCAAAGGTTCAGTCATGTACATAACAACATCCCGGACGTTCATCCTGCCGTTGTTATTAGCGCATTCCATCAGAATGTGCACAACCACAGGATGCGCAGAGATCGGGCGATGAACCAGGTCAGGGATGTTGCCGAGCTTTATGCTCTGGCTGACAGATGTGCCTGAGTTGAAGAAGGGAGGAGACTCCCCGGCAAAGAAGTTGGCATTGGAGTCAACTCTGATGACGAAGAGGACACCATCCCGGCAAAGAAAACCTAGCAGCGGAACAAGAAGCGCAAGAGTAAGATTGTGCTTGCCATTGAGGGATCTGGCAATGTCGACGCCGCCAAGAAAACTAAGGTTGACAGCCCCGGCAAGGAGGTTGCCGGGTGTACCTCGTGTCAAGCCTTGGCGGCCGCCGACAAGACGGAAGGCTCTGACAAGCAGCACTGCAAGATCCACCGCACCAATGGCCATGACCACCAAAACTGCCGACAGGTCGAGCAACTCATCGAGAAGTAGAAGGCTGAATACATGAGGCGGGATAAGGAGAAAGCCCAAAACGGTGCGGAAGAGTCTGGCAAGAAACACAACGACCAAGGAGGTTGCCGCGGCAAGGCCAAGCAACAGAAGGAGAGGCCCGCTCGGGGCCGTGACGAAGAAGGAGGAGATAACGATTGCAACAAAGAGGACGACGAGTCCAACGAGCATGCATTCCATAAGGCTACAGAGATGACGTGCATCGAGGGAGGTGCCTCCTCGCATTCCTCTTCCTACCAACTCAAACAGTGAGCGTGCGAGGTTAATGCGGCCGAGCCATCTGTCGGTGCCCAGAAACCTCTGAACTGGTCCAACACTCCTACATTTTCAATGTCGAGGATCACCCTGATCTTACAACCACGGTCGGGTGTCTACGATTGTTAGTTTCACCGACAATTCGCAACCTCAATGTGACGAAAAATGCTAGTCGACAGTGGGGCTAGCCGGAACCTGATCTCATCAGACGTCATCCAGAGGCTACAAATTCCTGATGAAGATCTCGAGCCAACAGGCACATTCCAGGGGATCAATTCACGGAGGACTCAGCCGAAGGGCAAGATCACACTGCCAGTAACATTTGGTAGTGACATAAACTTCAAAATGGAGAAGATCGTCTTTGACGTCGCCAAGATCTCGTTGCCATACAACGGTATCCTTGGCCGCCCAGTGCTGGCCAAGTTCATGGCGGCCACCCACTTCGTTTACAATGTGCTGAAGATGCCCGGGCCAATGAGCGTCATCATGATCAACACTGACAAGAAAGGTGCACTCATTTGTGCCGACCAATTCTATCGGGAGGCGGTTGCAACACCTGCCACTAAGGCACTTTCTCGTTCCGCTGAAGCTCCCGAGAGGAAGAAGACCGACAAGGCCTCTAGCGCACAGTCCGTCAAGCACACCTCCCCGAAGTGTTGCGCCCCCGTTAATGATGTGCCAGAGAGCTCCACCGACAAGAACAAGAAGTCCAAGGCAGCTCCACTAGAGACCAAAAAGGTGCCCGTCAAGGAGGATGGCACCGGGGGGGGGGGGGAGTTTCACCATAAGTTCTACCCTCGATGAAAAATAGGAAAGCGAGCTTGTTGCCTTCCTACGGGCGAATGTCAATGTGTTTGCATGGCAACCGTCTGACGTCCCCGATGTTCCTAGGGAGGTGATTGAGCACCATCTTGCCTTCTGTCCTCATGCGTGGCCCATCAAGCAGAAGGTGAGGAAGCAAGCTTTGGAGAGACAAGAGTTCATTGCCAAGGAAATTCGAAAATTGGAAGCGGTAGGTCTGGTCAGAGGGGTGCTCCAACCAACATGGTTGGCCAATCCCGTCGTAGTGCGCAAGGCGAATGGGAATTGGAGGCAATGTATTGACTATATAGACCTCAATAAAGCCTGTCGAAAAGATCCCTTTCCATTGTCGCGCATCAACCAGATTGTGACTCCACTGCTGGCTGCGACTTGCTATCGTTCCTTGATGCGTACTCGGGGTACCATCAGATCTTCATGTCGAAGGAAGACGAAGAGAAGATCGCATTTATCACTCCATGTGGTACGTACTGCTTCGTATGAATACCTTTCTGGTTGAAAGGTGCTAGTTCAACATTTGCGAGAGCGGTCCAGATTGGTTTTGAACCCCAACTACATAGGAATATGGAAGCTTATATGGATGACATAGTGGTCAAAACCAATGACAAGGCGACACTCATACAAGACCTGGAAGAGACGTTTGCAAATCTGCACAAGATTAACTTAAAGGTCAACCCCGAGAAGTGTGTGTTTGGCGTTCCGTCCGGCAAGCTTCTCGGGTTCTTTGTATCTCAGCATGGGATTGAAGGAAACCCTGACAAGATCAAGGCGATCGAAGCACCAAAGCGCGTCAAGGATGTAGGTCGTCTTGCCAGTTGCATCGCAGCTCTAAGCAGGTTCATCTCAAAATCCGTTGAGCATGCCCTATTGTTCTTCAAAATCTTGAAGAAGGTAGGTCCAATGAAATGGACTCCAGAAGCAGAGGCAGCGCTGCAGGATTTGAAGAAGTACCTCTCCTCTCCGCCAACACTAGTCGTGCCTAAGCCATAAGAACCGTTGTTGCTATATCTAGCGGCAACGAATCAAGTGATTAGTGTTGCACTAGTGGCGTAGAGGGAAGCTTACGAAGAAGCGATGGCAGGGCGAGACCGCCAACCGATGAGCTAGGGACTCCCCCGACAGGTCCTAATGCCGGCAAGGCAGGGTCCATATAGACAAACGAAGAAACGCAGAAGAAGAAGGTGATGCAGCGCCCAGTTTATTTTGTCAGCTCCCTCTTGCAGGGAGCAAGGTCAAGGTACTCTGGTGTGCAAAAACTGCTTTTCATCCTCCTTATGGCCTCAAGGAAGTTGCGCCACTACTTCCAGGCACACAAGATCACCGTCGTCACTCGCTTTCCACTGCAACAAATTCTGTGGAACCCAGATGCCATCGGAAGGATTGTGGAGTGGGCCTTAGAGTTGTCAAGCTTTGGTCTCAAGTTTGAAAGTACTTCGACTATCCAGAGCAGAGCCCTGGCAGAGTTCATTGCAGACTAGACTCCAACGCCAGACGAAGAGGTCCAAGAAATAGCTCTTCCCGACAAGGAAACCGAGCTAGAATGGGTCATGTATTTTGATGGGTCTTTCTCCCTGCAAGGGTCCGTTGCCGGCGTGATGCTTGTCGCACCCACCGAAGAGCACCTCAAGTACGTGATCCAAATGCACTTTCCCCGGGAGAGATCAACATACAATATAGTGGAGTATGAAGGACTGCTTGCTGGTCTCAGGATCGCACCTGACCTTGGGATCAAAAAGCTCATTGTCAGAGGTGATTCATAGCTTGTCATCAAGCAGGTCAACAAGGATTATCAGAGTCCGTTGATGGAGACTTACATGGATGAAGTGAGAAAGCTGGAGGAGACTTTGATGGCCTGTAAGCATAACACGTTCCTCATGCGGAGAACAACATTGCCGATGAGCTGTCGAAGCACGCTGCCCTCAAGTTGCCTGTGGAACCAGGAACTTTTGTGCTCAAGCTAACTCAAGCATCCACAGCACCGTCAACAAAGCAAGATAAGAGAAGAAAGTTGAATTTAGGACAGTACTTCCCCGCAGAGTTCCTAGAAACTGCCGATCAGGGAGTTGCCAGGAACGAGGCAAGCTTGCCGGGGAGCAACAGGCTCCGGCAAGAACTTAGGTCTTCTCCGTAGAGACGAACGCTCCCGCAGCAGAAGATATGCCTTTAGTCCTTGCCGTCGAGCCCCAGGCTCCGGCATGGGCGCAACACATTGTTTAGTTCCTCCAAACAGGAGAACTCACCGAGGAACAGGAAGAAGCGGAGAAAGTAGCCCGTCAGTCCAGTATGTACCAGTTCGTGGCGATGTCCTTTATAGAAAGAGATCGAATGGTGTGAAATTGAAGTGCGTTCCATGGGAGGATGGACTGGAGTTGTTGGCAGAGATACATGGAGGCATATGTGGCTCCCACATAGGGTCAAGAGCACTAGTCGGCAAAGCATTCCGTCAAGGTTTCTTCTGGCCCACCGCCCTCCAGGGTGCAACTACGCTAGTAACCAAGTGTGAAGCATACCAGTTCCATTCAAAGAAGCTACATGAACGAGCTCAAGCCCTTCAAACAATCCCTCTCTCCTGGCCATTTTCGGTTTGGGGGCTCGACATCTTGGGCCCCTTTCTCCATGTTGCCGAGGGCTTTGAGTACTTGTACATTGCAATCGACAAGTTCACGAAGTGGCCGGAAGTGGAGGCAGTGAGAAAGGTGACAACAGAGTCAGCCATCAAGTTCTTCAAAGGACTAGTCTGCCGCTTTGGTGTTCCCAAAAGGATCATCGCTGACAATGGCACGCAGTTCCCAAGCCGCACCTTCATTCAGTATGTCCAGGACCTTGGCAGCAAAATCTATTTTGCGTCTGTCTCTCACCCAAGGAGAAATGACCAAGCATCAAGGGCGAATGCTGAAGTGCTGCGAGAGCTTAAAACGAGAACTTTCGACAAGCTACACAAGTGTGGAAGGCGCTGGATTGATGAATTGCCGACGGTTCTTTGGTCAATCAGAACGACACCAAATTGAGCCACCCACTAGACACCCTTCTCCGTGGTATATGGGGCAGAGGCAGTTCTCCCCACGGAACTCATATACGGGTCACCTTGAGTGCTCTCTTATGACGAGCTTGAGCAAGAGCAGTTGCGGCAAGATGACGCAACGCTCCTCGAGGAAGACCGTCTTCAAGCTGTTGTGAGAGCTGCACGCTATCAGCAAGCTTTGCTCCACACCTATAGACGCAAGGTTCATGCCCAAAGCCTTGAGGAAGGCCACCTTGTTCTTCGGCGCGTTCAGTCGACCAAGATTTCAAACAAGTTGAAACCGAAGTGGGAAGGCCCTTATTGGGTAGTACGAGTCACCAGGCCTGGCACAGTCCACTTGGAGACCGAAGATGGCATTTCGGTGAGCAACTCCTGGAATATCGAGCATCTTCGTAAGTTCTACCCATAATGGCGGTTGTCGGGCCTCCCTGCAACCACCTTTTGTACGAGTATTGCCGGCAAGGCATGTGATCCTTTGTACAAAGCCAGGCATAGACCCTATGCACATCTGAATAAGACCGAGCGTTTTGCAGCTCTTGTTGATTTCCATGTTTACTTTGTTTTGCATGCTTATCCAAGATGTTGCATTACACCTATTCCCGACAAGTACTAACGGACCGTGAAGGTTCCACATCTCTATTTTCTCTTGTTTCTTTTCCTTAAAAGACTGAAGGTTTCCTCGCGTGCAAGTTGCCGGGGGGTGAGATGGTGTGGACACCGGCGACGTCCAGAATTGGCATCTTGCGGGAAGGAGAGCAGGAAAGAGTATCGGGAAAGAGTACCGCAACAGGAAAGAGTACCGTGGCGGGAAGATAAGTTGCTAAGCCCTAGTGAATTTCTTCTGTGAAGTTATTTTTCCTTGGGCGATTTCGACATTTGTATGGGAAACCTGCATGCTAAGGAACATTGCCATGATCAATGGCGCCCTTGCTCTGTTTTGAGTCCGCTCAACATCTTAGGTGGCTGCGCATGCGCCTTTTTCTGTTTTGAGTCCGCTCAACGGCTCAAGTGGTTGCGTCCGCGCCCTTACCCTGTTTCGAGCCTACTGAATAGATTAAGTGGCCACGCCAAGAACGTCTAGGTATCTTGACGGCAGTAGCACCGCCGGTAGGCTGCTAAGGATCCGCTCCTCAAAGCGCTCGCGGTAGGGCTGCTCATGCCGGCAAGTTTTTTCCAAAAAAGCATAGGGAAAGCACTATACAAGGAGTAATCCGACAAGGAGAATAACATACGGTCATTCAAATCGGGTAAAATTTACATAAGGAGTCGCCTCTTCCTAATTACATCCTTATTTGACTTTTTCCCCTAGGGGAGATTACAAGAAGAAAAAGATAGGAGGAGGAGGCAGATCACAAGAGAAAAAGATAGCAAGGGGCCTCCGACAAGAGCCTGGCCCTCCTGGGCCAGCATTGCGCAGAGGAGAAGACCAGCACTGCATGGACGAAAGGAGGGGGGCCAGAAGCCGAAGTCCATGGGCCTGCTGGAAGATCTAGTTGGAAGATGAGGCAGTGCTCGGGACAAGGACCCCCGGCAAGACCGCCCTGCCGGGAGGGGGAGAGGCATGAGGATGATGGTGATGGTGCGACTAACGGTCAGTGCGAGTCTAGGTCATCGTATTCCGAATTGACGGTCTAAAGACTGTACTCACCATCGTCGTCTTCACCACTATCGCTCGAGGAGGAACCTCCGGCTCTACTCGAGCTCTCTTCGAAGTAGTTGAGACGGATGCCTAAGCGCCCATAAACTTGACGGAGAGCAGATCGGCCTCCGTCATTTTGAAGCGGAGGACGTGCCCATCCTGGAGGTTGTGGGCATGGGCAAAGGTTTTCCTGCCGCTCCTGAAGAATATGACGTGGCTCTTCGGATACTCGACGTCCACCCACGTGGTGCCATTGTAGTAGCCATGTGCCCGCAACCACAAAATAGGCGGCTTATCGATCTCCATCGCCCTGGTGACAGGGTGAGGGAGGCGCGAGGGGCTCCGAATGGGACCATGCAGTTTGAGGACTGATACATCTCCAACGTATCTACAATTTTTGATTGTTCCATGTTGTTATATTATCAATCTTGGATGTTTTATAATCATATTATAGTCATTTTATATCATTTTTTTGTACTAACCTATTGACGTAGTGCCACGTGCCAGTTGTTGTTTTTCCATGTTTTTTACGTCGTAGAAAATCAATACTAGACAAAGTCCAAATGCCACGAAACTTCATGATGGCTTTTAATGGTCCACAAGGAACACAACGGGCCTTGGATGCGCCTGGGGGCTGCCCCGATGGGGGCACAACCCACCAGGGCATTCCAAGAGGCCCAGGCGCGCCCTGGTGGGTTGTGCCCACCTCGGGTGCCCCCGGGACCACCTCTTTGCTCTATAAATACCCCAATATTCCAAAAACCCTAGGGAAATAGACGAAATATTCATCCAGCCGTCGTAGAGTCCAGAACCACCAGATCCAATCTAGAAACCATCTCGGATGGGGTTCACCAAATCCATTGGTGCCTCTCCGATGATGCGTGAGTAGTTCTTTGTAGACCTTTGGCTCCGTAGTTTGCAGCTAGATGGCTTTCTTTCTCTTGCGGAATTCACAATACAATGGTCTCTTGGAGATCCATATGATGTAACTCTTTTCCGGTGTGTTTGTTGGGATCGATGAACTTTGAGTTTATGATTAGATCTATCTTTTTATATCCATGAAAGTTATTTGAGTTTCTTTGATCTCTTATATGCATGACTGCTTATAGCCTTGTATTTCTTCTCCGATATTTGGGTTTTGTGTGCCCAACTTGATCTATTTATCTTGCAATGGGAAGAGGTGCTTTGTAGTGGGTTCGATCTTACGGTGCTTGATCCCAGTGATAGAAAGGGAAACGACACGTATGTATCGTTGCTACTAAGGATAAAACGATGGGGTCTATCTCTACATAGATAGATCTTGTCTACATCATGTCATCATTCTTATTGCATTAGTCCGTTTCTCCATGAACTTAATACACTAGATGCATGCTGGATAGCGGTCGATGTGTGGAGTAATAGTAGTAGATGCAGGCAGGAGTCGGTCTACTAATCTTGGACATGATGCCTATGTAATGATCATTGCCTGGATATCGTCATGAGTATTTGAAGTTCTATCAATTTCCCAACAGTAGTTTGTTCACCCACCATTTGCTATTTTTCTCGAGAGAAGCCACTAGTGAAACCTACGACCCCCGGGTCTCTTTCTCATATTATTTGCCTTTGCGATATACTTTTCTCTTGCATTTATTTTCATATCTAGATTCCAAAAACCCAAAAATACCTTGTTGCACTTTATTTTATTTGGCGTTTGATCTATCAACATTTACAACTTTCTCCCGTCCACGTGCCTTTCTAGCGCCGTTACCCGAAAGGGATTGACAACCCCTTTAACAACGTCGGGTCATGAGTATTTGTTATTTGTGTGCATCAGTTGTTTACGTTGTATTGCTTGGTTCTCCTACTGGTTCGATAACCTAGGTTTCATATCTGAGGGAAATACCTATCGCCACTGTGCTGCATTATCCCTTCCTCTTTGGGGAAGTATCGACTTAGATTCAAGCGACATCAAAAGGAATTTCTAGCGCCGTTGCTGGGGAGGATCTTCAATATATACCAGGTTCCTAATCACAAATCTCATCTCCTTGCAATTTACATTATTTTCCATTTGCCTCTCGTTTGCCTCTCCCCCACTTCACAAAAATTTTCCGTTTTATTCGCCTCTCCTTTTCCATTCATCGTTTTCTTGTCGGATATGTTTTTGTGTGCAACCTTGTTTGTCATTACTATGGATAGTTCTTCCTCTATCGCTTGCACTCCCGAGAATGAGGTTCTCAACTTTAAACAAAGGGGAGGAGAAAATTTAAAAGACGCTTGGTATAGAATTTGCAATGCTCATAATTGATCTATCCATAATTAATCTACCGTTGTTCTTCTTTGTTGCTTTTATGTTGGCATCACCACTTGGTATAGATTCATCCTTGGGACGACTACCGGTGGAAATTTCTTGATGTTTCCCTCTCTTGATGCTTTTAATGCTATGGGAAATTTAGTGGGATCACAACCTCTCATGATTAATGAAACAACTTTGACTCTTGAGCATGTTATGGAAAGACTAGATGCTATTGAGAAGAAAATACTCACCGAAGATCACATGGAAAATATAGATACAAAGTTGCATAATATTTCCACTAATATTGGGTCAAAAGCGAGAGATATTTTTTAGTTGTTAAAAGAGAAGGGTACCATAAACCATGAAAGAATAGAAGAAAGTCTGTCTCGAATTGATAAATTGGAAGAAATCTTTAGTAATCTAAGCACGACTTTTGCTTCCGCTAAAACTATCGAGAAAACTCCCATAAAGAGTGGTAGATCCAAGAACAAGGGTACAACTTCTAGTAACAATAATAAAGGAGATCTTAAAATGATTAGTACTCACCCGAATTTTGTTGAAGTGATAAGAGATCCGTTTTGCAAGAATAAATTCTTTAACTTTATTCCTAGGGGTATTGGTATTGAAAATATTTATGCTAAATCTCTTAAGGATCCTAAGTGTTTGATTGAAGAGTTGGACAAAGATGACAAAACTTAGATCCTTGCTTTATGCTTAGCTAAGGGCGTAAAACAATAGCGCTTGTTGGGAGGCAACCCAATTAATAAAAATTATTTTTGCCTTTTGCTTTCTGTTCTTGAGTTTTTACACAATTATTCTACTGTTTTGATTGTGTTTTTGTGTTTTAATTAGTGTTTGTTCCAAGCAAAGCCTTTGGAATCATGTTGGGTGATAGTTGCTTTGATCTTGTTGAAAAACAGAAACTTTGTGCGCCAGTCTGAGAATTATTAAAAAACACAGAAGCATGATCAAATTCTGAATTTTTTACACAAGATTGATATACAAATAGCTCACATTTTCCTAATTTCTCATAATTTTTTGAGATATAGAAGTATTCGAACAAATCAGATTACTACAGACTGTTCTGTTTTGATAGATTCTGTTTTCTTTGTGTTTTGTGCTTATTTTGATGGCTCTACGATTTTCTTTGATGAGTTTGTGGCATACAGAAGTCGGAATACAGTAGATATAATGCAAGAACAAAATATGAATTGGTTTAATACATTACTTATAATAGTGATTTTATTTTTCTTATACTAATGGTTCTCACAAAGGTTTTGTTGAGTTTTGTGTGATTAAAGTTTTCAAGATTTGGGTTATCTTACAATGAATGAAGGAAGGATGGAAGATCCTAAGCTTGGGGATTCCCCGGCATCCCAAGCTATTATCCAAAAATGAGCAACCAACTAAGCTTGGGGATGCCCCCGAGTGGCATCCCTGCTTTCTTCCAACGCTCGTCCGTATTTTACTCGAAACTATATTTTTATTCGTCACATGATATGTGTTTTGCTTGGGGCGTATTGTATGATATGAGTCTTTTCTTGTTTTATTTTGTGTTTTAAGTCTTGATCCCTTGCTGGACACACCTATTTGAGAGATCCAAAAATATGTCATGACTTGTTAGAATTGCTCTCTGTGATTCACTTAAAGTTTTTATGAGCAATGGACTTACTCTAGTGCTTCACTTATATCTTTTTGAGCACGGTGTGCTTAGTATTTTTGAAGAAATGCTCTCTTACTTAACTTAGATTTATTTCAGAGGTAGTAAAATTTTCAAGAAATTCTCTCTTGCTTCACTTAAATTATTTTGAGAGAAATAAGAAAAAATATGCTCTTGATCTTCACTTATATTTGTTTGAGCTTATGAAAAGCAACACATGAGAATTAGTCCCAAAGTGATAGATATCCAAGAAGGATATAATAAAAACTTTCATGAAGATCATTGGACAAAATAAACTTGATTCTTAGTAATAGTTTTGAGATATGATGATGTGATATGTGAGTTATGTTGATGAGTAATTATGCTTTAGTAAGAATATTGGTGTTAAGGTTTGTGATTCCCTATGCAAGTACGAATGTTAGTAGTCATGCAATGAAATTATATCCTACTTGTGGTGCATTATTCCGTGTTATTTATGCTTAATGCTTGCTTATGAGATTATCTGTTTCTTAGTTGGTCGCTTCTAAATCTTTTTCTAGCCTTCATTTTGCATCAAGTATGAGCTCTACTTGTGCATCCAAATCCTTAAACCCAGTTTTTGCCACATGAGTCCACTATACCTACCTATATGCGGTATTTCCGTGCTATTCTAAGAAAATTTGTATGTGCCATCTCTAATTTCCAAAATAAACTTCTCTTTTGTGTGTTTATTTCGCTCATGGAACGGTGAGGGGTGGCTAATATTTTCCATGCTACATGTGTTATTCTCAGGATGAGTGTTTATTCACTTGTCATTGCACGAGAGTAAGGCAAAGGTATTAGGGATGCCCAGTCCCGAAATGCAAGAAATGAATTTACTTGATGTTGTCAAATAATAAATTCCATGGAAAAGTGAAAGTATGGTGGAAAAAGGAATAAGCTTTATTTTCTGTTTGGGAACCGCCTATGATATAACTAGCATGGAAAGTGTTGGGAACTCTAGATCGTTTTCATTGGTGGGATGGATACACCTCCCAAAATGTTTTTTATCTCTAAGTTTTTCGCTTTGAGCTGTGGCACCTCTAAAAATCCCTACTTCCCTCTACAAAGGGCCTTTCTTTTACTTTATGCAATTTTTTTGAATTTGAGTCTCCATCTTCTCTTAGCAAAGAACCAACTAAGAGGCAATATGATCGTACTTAAGTATTGGGTGTAGCTAATATTTGAGTGTGTTTCATGAATGGATAAATGTTTGAGCATGATGGGCTAGGGATAACTTATTTTAGCATTGATATTTTGAAAGACATGGTTGCTTGTTGATATGCTTGAGTATCCAAATTATTATGTCAAAACTAGACTATTGCTTTGCACAACTAAAAGTCCAAATGTCCATGCTATAAGAAAAAGAATATGATATGACATGTTAGGCAGCATTCCACATCAAAAATTATGTTTTTATCACTTACCTACTTCAGGACGAGTAGGAGTTAAGCTTGGGGATGCTAATACGTCTCCAACGTATCTATAATTTTTGATTGTTCCATGTTGTTATATTATCAATCTTGGATGTTTTATAATCATTTTATAGTCATTTTATATCATTTTTTGGTACTAAACTATTGACATAGTGACTAGTGCCAGTTGTTGTTTTTCCATGTTTTTTACGTCACAAAAAATCAATACCAGACAAAGTCCAAATGCCACGAAACTTCATGATGGTTTTTTATGGGCCAGAAGGAACACAACGGTCCCTGGATGCGTCTGGGGGGGTGCCCCGACGGGGGTAGAACCCACCAGGGCACGCCAATAGGCCCAGGCGCGCCCTGGTGGGTTGTGCCCACCTCGGGTGCCCCCGGGACCGCCTCTTTGCTCCATAAATACCCCAATATTCCAAAAACCATAGGGAAACAGACAAAATATTCATCCAGCCGACGTAGAGTCCAGAACCACCAGATCCAATCTAGGAACCATCTCGGATGGGGTTCACCATCTCCATTGGTGCCTCTTCGATGATGCGTGAGGAGTTCTTTGTAGACCTTCGGGTCCGTAGTTAGCAGCTAGATGGCTTTCTCTCTCTCACTGAATTCTCAGTACAATGGTCTCTTGGAGATCCATATGATGTAACTCTTTTGTGGTGTGTTTATTGGGATCGATGAACTTTGAGTTTATGATCAGATCTACCCTTTTATATCCATGAAAGTTATTTGAGTTTCTTTGATCTCTTATATGCATGATTGCTTATAGCTTTGTATTTATTCTCCGATATTTGGGTATTGTTTGGCCAACTTGATATATTTATCTTGCAATGGGAAGAGTTGCTTTGTAGTGGGTTCAATCTTACGGTGCTAGATCCTAGTGACATGAAGGGAAACGACACGTATGTATCGTTGCTACTAAGGATAAAACGATGGGGTCTATATCTACATATATAAATCTTGTCTACATCACGTCATCGTTCTTATTGCATTACTCCGTTTCTCCATGAACTTAATACACTAGATGCATGCTGGATAGCAGTCAATGTGTGGAGTAATAGTAGTAGGTGCAGGCAGGAGTTGGTCTACTAATCTTTGACGTGATGCCTATGTAATGATCATTGCTTGGATATCGTCATGAGTATTTTAAGTTCTATCAATTTCCCAACAGTAATTTGTTCACCCACCATTTGCTATTTTCTCGATAGAAGCCACTAGTGAAACCTACGGCCCTCTGGTCTTTTTCTCATATTATTTGCCTTTGCGATCTACTTTTCTCTTGCATTTATTTTCAGATCTATATTTCCAAAAACCCAAAATACCTTGCTGCACTTTATTTTATTTGGCATTTGATCTATCAACATTTACAACTTTCTCCCGTCCACGTGCTTTTCTGGCGCCGTTACCCAAAAGGGATTGACAACCCCTTTAACAACGTCGGGTTGCGAGTATTTGTTAATTGTGTGCAGGGGTTGTTTACGTTGTGTTGCTTGGTTCTCCTACTGGTTCGATAACCTTGGTTTCATATCTAAGGGAAATACCTACCGCTGCTGTGATACATCATCCCTTCCTCTTTGGGGAAATACCGACGTAGCTTCAAGCGACATCAAGGACGAACTGCAACGTCGTCCCCTTGGCGTGGATCTCCTCGAGGAAGGGGCCTGGCACCGGCGGAAGAGGTGGAACAGCACTCCGCCTCCCCCAGCCTTGGCCTCTGGGGCGACCGTGGCCCCTCGCGCCTCTCCCTCCAGATGCACCCGGGTCACCCTCCACCTCTACGGTGGAAGCGATGGCATGATCCCAATGGGTGCTCCTCCTGGGTGCAGAGGGCAGTGGCCACCCTCGTCTCCTATTCATATCTAAGGGCGGACACCACTCAAGGTTTGGAGGAGGTGGAAAGGCGAGCTCAGGAGGTTCGCACTCGAAGAGAAAGGATGGATGAGCATTGCCCTCGCTACGCCTCACTTTATAGGGGGGAAGTGCGGGGCCTGGCTCTCCCCCGCTCCAAGAGTCACTGCCCACCTCCTCCAATGGCGTTGCCCACGATCACGAGGCGAGCAACAACCGCCCCGTTGCTCTAATCCACGGCGCTGAAATTTCTGCCACAGCCAGGACTTTAAGTCATGGGCGCCCGTTGCCGGCTCCCCGCTACGCATGCAACGCGCATGGCGGAAACGGCCTGACGCAGCAATTGAAATAATTACTACCGCTTCGCGCACACATCCCATGATGCACTCCTTGCGCTCATTGTGGGGAGGAGCGGTAAGCGGAATGATTGCAACCACAGGCTCCTGTCACGCGTGCCCATGCACTTCTTGGGCCTATCCCAACAACGCCTCGCACCGTGTGTGGCCTAGGCCCTGGGGCTCTCTTCGGTGCACTAGAGTTTTGGGTTCTCTAGTGCCACTTTACTCGTGCACGGGCAGTAGTAGCCACTCCGGCAGTGAGGCCCAACAGGGAGCTGCTAGATGAAAATGCAGGGCAATCAAGAGAACATCCAAACCAACGATAGAGATCAAGACCGGAGAATAGGCCCCCGGCAAGGCCGTGTCGGGATGGCCTTCAAGACCCCCCCCCCCGACAAGGCGAAATCCCGGCAAGATCCCACCTGCGGAGAGGCCAGGTGTCACCCCACATGGGCATGTGTCGAGGTGCCGGCGATGGAGGAGGCTAAGCGGTGCCGATGGGACGGGGTCTTGTCCCGTCCCATAGACCGTCAGTGTTAGGTATGATAGCACTGTAGCATTGTACACCTCGTGTACATACTGTATGCCGTTGTTGGGATCCCCTTCGTCATATAAAAGGAGGCCTAGGGCATTACAGTGAGGATCTTTTGACCAAACTTCTAGATCGCACGCATAGCAGCGGTGCTCGATCGCCTGCACAGCGCTCTTGTGGCTGGAACCCAAGAACATCCATAATACACAAAAGCAGGAGTAGGGTTTTATGTTTCACGACGGCCCGAACCTGGGTAAAAATCCCCCGCGCTGCTCGTTGGTCCTACTCTTCGCGCACACCCGTCTCCCTACCGAACCGAAAAGGGGTCCTCCTGATCCCATAGGTGTTCGTCCCCCATGATAGCACCACACGATAGCAACCGACAAGATTATTGGCTAGAAGAACAAAAAATATTTTTAAACCCTAAAAACATGAATAGAGATCATCTAGAGAAAAAGACAAGAACTGAGAGGGGTGAAAAGAGGGTCACCACCAATTTGATCACTAGCGATGGCACCAATGATAGCGGCAACAATTTCTTAGTGAAATGCGCTTCTCCTCCACCCATGAGCTACAGGCCAGCCTCTGATATGTCTCCAACGTATGTATAATTTTTGATTGTTACATGTTGTTATATTATCATTCTTGGATGTTTTATAATCATTTTATATCAACTTTATATCATTTTTTTGGACTAACCTATTGATATAGTGGCCAATGCCAATTGTTGTTTTTTACTTCAAAAAATATCCATATCAAACGAAGTCTAAATTGAAACTGTGTAGCACACCTTACTAAGTTGAATGATATAGCCACCCTATTTGCTCATGATGAGAAGATTCACTACTATTATATTCTTAAACTATTTCCATTCTCATTAAAGGGTGATGCTAAGATATGGTACAATACTCTTACTCCTGGTTGTGTGCATAGTCCCCAGGATATGATTTACTCTTCTCTGGAAAAAATCCTACCCATAAGAAACAAGCTGCCTTATAGGAAATATTTGACTTTTTGCAAATTGAAGAAGAGAGTCTCCCACAAGCTTGGGGGAGACTTCTCCAATTTCTTAATGCTTTGCCTCATCATCCTCTTATGAAACATGAAATAATTGATATCTTCTGTAATGGACTAACTGATGCTTCTAGGGACTTCCTAGATAGTTGTTCTGGTTATGTTTTTAGGGAACGAACCGTTGAAAAAGCCGAGCAACTATTGAATAGTATATTGAAGAACTATGATGATTGGACTCTCCCTGAACCACCAATTGAACCCACTTCGAAGAAGAGGGGTGTCTTATTTCTCAATCCTGAAGATATGCAAGAGGCAAAGAAACGTATGAAGGAAAAAGGTATTAAGTCTAAGGACGTTAAGAATTTACCACATGTTGAAGAAATACATGGACTCAACACACCACCACCTCCACAGGTGGTAGAGGTAAATTCTTTATTAAAGTATGATGAAGCTGATATCCCTTATAATAAACATCCTTGTCAAAGCTTATATGAGTTGGATAACTGTATTATTAAACAAGATCACTTCAATGCAAATTTTCCAAAACACTTGAAATATAATTCTGATATGATTACTCGCTTGAGTGACTTATTATTTAGAATCAGTAATGATGTTAGAGGTGTAGGAAAACATGCCTCTGTGGTTCAAACTCGGTTAGAACAAGTTGCTAAATCTCAAAGAGAATTGTTTGATGAAATGAATAATAATATGAATGATCATGCTATTAGAGTAGTAACTAGAGGAGGTAGAATGACCCAAGAACACCTTTATCCTGAGGGTCATCCTAAAAGAATTGAACAAGAATCTCAAGGAATTAATGTTGATACACCTAGTCCTTCTAAGAAGAAAAAGAAAAAAAATGATAGGACCGTGATGCCCCCAATTTGACCGTATGCTAATCATACACGCAAATGCGTATGACCAAGATCAGGTACTCACTAATCAATATCACAACACAACTCTAGACACAAATTAAAGTCATACAACTTCATATTACAAGCCAAGGCCTCAAGGGCTCGAATGCAAAGCTCGACAAGCATGAGTCAACAGAAGCAAATAATATCTGAGTACAGACATAAGTTAAACAAGTTTTGCCTTAAGAAGGCTAGCACAAACATAACAACAGATCGAACCAAGCGAGGCCTCCTACCTAGGAACCTCCTATCCTACTGCTGGTCGGGGGCGGCCTCCACTTAGTAGTGGGCTCCTGCGATGGTGTAGTAGTCACCTCCAGCGTACTCCATCTCCGGGGCTCCGTCGTCTGAACGCAGCAATCATATCGAGGAGGAAAGACGAAGCAAAGCAGCGGTGAGTACTCATCCAAAGTACTCGCAAGCGTTACATCAGAACTATGCTAAGTATGCATCAATATCAAGGAATGGGGTTATATCTGGACTGACTGTAGAATATCAAGAATGAGGGGAAAGCCCTAGTCCCATTGAAGACTAGCGTCTTCAACATCTTGCAGCATTAGAAAAGAGTAGACTGGTATCTCATATGTAGTCATATTATTGTAGCAAATTTATTAAGTATCCACACCTAGAAATTCTTCCTCGACTCCATGCAAGGAAGCAATCTCGGAGCCAACCTTCAATTCAATTTAAAGTCACAATTATAGTTGTAGAAGGTCAAAGTACAACTCCAAGTCGTCCTGTTACCGTGGACACGACTATTCGAATAGATGAATTCATCCGTGCAGGGGTGCACCGCATTCCCAACACGCTTGATCACCTCTGGCCGGACACACTTTCCTGCGTAATGCTAGGCCTCAGGATTTCAACACGTCGTCGCCCCACCTAGACTCAACAGAGAAGCCAACCCGCCGGTCTAAATCCTAAGCACACAGGGGTCGTGGGCCCACTTGCCCTATGTGCTCCTGCACGATGCGTACGTGATCAAGGTCAGCCCTAGAACACCCTAATCCAAGAGTTGTACCGTCCAGGCCACTCGGGCGCGCGCCGCTCCATTGTTGATGTCCAAAGAGCTTCGGATATACAACGACACTAAGTACCCATAACCTCTCCCACGTGAAGGTTTAGTGCGTAAAAGCTCAAACGACCAACTCAGATCAAAAAACCAACTCATTAGCATTTTATTAATGCGGGGCAAGCGCGACCCATGAAGTGCGGTCCCGTCGCCCAGTCTCGAGGATATGTGGCAAGGGCCTCTCCTACCCGTCCACCCGTCAACAACATTAAATCGTGGGTGCCCCTCAGGGCCAACCCATCACCAACATCTTTCTGTAACCAGGTCATAGTAACTGTGTGTATAAAACATCAAGACGAAACCTAAGGAATCAACCTCAAAGGGCCCCACTCGATGAAACCGTCACGATGGACTTAGAGGAATCACCCTCGAGGGTCCCACACTTGAGGGGTTACGCGACAGAGTCATCGTCGGGAATGGTGAAGGAGGAATCATCCTCGATAACCATGATCGACTACCTGAACTACAGAGCTAGGATCATGAGTACTTCGCGAGGTGTCACCCTTGGTACTCGATAGTAGCTCTGCAGAGTCGTACAACTAAGTAGTGTCCGGTGATGTGAGGGGCCTGGCTTATCGGTCGGTTGACCGAGCCTTCGAGTCTTTGAGTCGTCGATGAAGAAGTAGGGGCAACTGTGACAAATGGTGGTCATAGGGGATTCATTGATCAACCTATACTAAACAGTTGATATGATTGTAGGTATAGTAGCAGTTTATCAAAAACACGCTATGCATCAGAAATAGGAGCTAGCTTATACAGTAGCAAAACCTAATGCAAGAATAAGAGGGAAAGAAATGGGCGATATCGGAATGCTCAAGGGGGTTGTTTGACTTGCTACTCTGCGGCAAAGGCATGATTATCGGCCGTGTAGTCATACCCGGCAGCACCGTCAGTCTTGGGGTCTACCGGTAGGAAGAGGGGGAGAAACAATAAATATAAGCAGACAAATGCATCCCGATGCATGACTTGGCAATATTCAGACCTAGGCATGCACTAATGCAGTATTAGACGTCGCAGACTGATCGGAAGAATACGTGACAATATTTTCCGGGTCTCAGGCTACTATCGGACAAATGAAACGGATGGAAAAGTTCCATGTTTCCTATAATAGGAGCACATGATAGATGAACGGAGTGCATAATCGGATTTGTAGGATTTTTCTGATCAACTTTCATGTATAAAATATTTTCATCCGAGTTGCGGTTTATTTTATATTAATTTTTAAAGCTTTATTAATATTGAGAAATTAAAATAGATTATTTTAATTCAATAATGAATTATGACATCAACATGTTGTCATGCTGACATCAGTAGTCAACAGTGTTGTTGACCTGGTCAAACTGACTAGAGGGTCCCACATGTCATACACAGATTAATTAAGTTTAATTAAGTTAAACAGAATTAATTAGGGGATGGGACCCACAAGTCATCCTCCGATTAAGTTAATTAATTAACAAAATTAATTAATCAACATTATTTAGTGTTAATGGGGCTAGACCCCACATGTCATATAGATTAACTTAAAAGGGTTAATTAATTCACTAATTAATTAATTAATTATTTTATTATTTATTTTTATTTACTATTATTATTTTATATAAACATTTGGGGGGGTGGCTCCCCATTGTCATTGTGTGGGAGGGGGAGTGGCCCACATGGCAGTGGACATTAGGCCAAACACATCGGCCTAGGGGGAGGGAGGCCGAGAAAGCGGTAGGGGGAGGCAACGGGAAACGGCAGCGGACAGTGGCGATGGATGAAGGCGGCTCGGGCAGTGACCGGAGGCGAGCGGTGGCACGAGAGTTAGCCGTTGGCGGCGCGAGGGGATGCGCGAGCACGTGCGCGGGCAGGGGTGTGCGCGGGGAGGCGGGGACACGGGGCCGTGGCGGGCGAACAGCTAGCGGTGGCAGGCGGAGGTCGGTTGGAGGGGAAGAGGAAAAGGGCGGAGCCCTGAGGGGGCTCACCGCATTGTAGGGAGGCGGGGGCGGCAAGTGCCAGTGTCAAAATCGGCAGATCTCGGGTAGGGGATCCCGAACTATGAGACTAGGATCGACGATAACAGGAGACGAAGGGTACACGAATTTACCCACGTTCGGTCCCTCCAATGGAGGTAATACCCTACGTCCTTCTTTATTGTATTGATGGTGAAGGGGTTACAGAGTTGATCTACCTCGAGATCGTATGTCTGACCCTAGATGAGTTGTTCTATCCCTATACCCTAAAACACTCCGACTTATATAGATGTCGAGGAGGCCTAGGGTTTACACATGGTCGGTTACATGCCGAAGAGATAAACATGCCTATTTGCTATGTCAAACATGGAACGCAAGCCGTGCTCCTTGAAGCTTCTATCCTGGAAACTGGGCCTTCAAATCATCCTATGTTCGACAAGTAGCCCATATAGTCCGGCTCATAAACAACCGGTTGGCTATCCGAGGACCCCCTAATCTAGGACTCCCGCGGTAGCACCCGAACTTGCTTCCAACTCCAAGGGTCTTCAGCTCCAATTGCTTCGCGAACAGAGTCTTCAGCTTGCAAGGTGAGTTCCTTCCTGTTGAACCATAGTTCGGCCTCCAATGGTAAGTAGTTTTGTGCATAGTGGCACATCTGAATCTTGTGAGATAAGTTGGTTTTGAAGGCCAAGTGTCAGGGAGAGAAAAGGTAATGTTTCCTAATGACCTCTCTCACGAAAGGTCATAGTCCACCATTACTGATAGGCCAGTTACAGGCACTCGATGCGCGGTTTGAGGCTATTCCACCCACACGATCTATGAACATGTCGATCGTGTGCCGTTTGGTACACAATATACTTAATCATGCGCACGCAATGGCTCGCGCGTCTCGGGAAGTGGAGGGATTTAAGACACAGCGAGGGGATCCTGAATTGGTAGACCTCATAAAAGGAGAAGGAAAACCCCCAAAGGCCTTTCACGCTCTCCATTCGAATTCTCCGCCTCCTATTCACTTGCGCCTCTAGAGCATAGATCTAGGCTTCTCCACCCCCGCTCCCGATCTCAACAATGGCGGGCTCCAATGGCTAGTGGGAAGCTTCCACGGTCACCAATCAAGACATAATCGACCTCAAGAAGGCCGGTTACCTCCCCACCAACATCCCTCATCGCGCGGCAGAGGAGGGCCAAGTGATCCCCACCCCCAAGCCAGGCGAGCGGGTGGTGTTCATCCCCCACTTCATCAGGGGGTTGAGCTTCCCACTCCACCCCTTCGTCAGGGGGTTAATGTTCTTCTACAGCCCCGACTTCCATGACCTCCCGTCGAACTCCATGATGCACCTCTCAGCCTTCATCCTCGCCTGCGAGGCCTTCCTGCATGCCGAGCCGCACTTCGGGCTCTGGTTGCAGGTATTCAACATCAAGCCGAAGAGTGTCGGCAGCATGCACGCCGACTGTGGCAGGGCCATCATCGGCAAACTTACCCGCGTCGGGTGGCCGTCGGGCACCCTCATCGACACCATCAAGGGGTGGCAAAAGGAGTGGTTCTATGTCACCGAACAACAAGAAGTAGGTCAGCACCCTGCCGCCGCCTTCAGATCCGGTCGCCTGACCCGATTAGCTTCATGGCTCGAAAAGGGCCTCACCTGGGGATCGAGCAAGGAGGTGACCGATGTACAGAAGCACATTTGTTCCTTGGTCGAGGACGGCACCATGCTGCCCGATGTGGTCCAGGTGTTGCTCCGATGTCGGGACCCCGATCCTAAGTCATATGATTCCATACTGTAACAAGCCACATCACCTTGCGGCCTCATGCGTGCAATGCAGGTAGACCTCATATGATTCCATACTGTAACAAGCCACATCACCTTAACGAAGCCAAAAGACGCAAATGGTCCCGGCCAAGGTAAGGTGGCATACATAACCCAACAATGCAGGTGTCGGCCTCAAGCGTGTGTAGACGAGTCATAGCAAGTTACAAGGACTCCGTTACGTCGCGAGACACGAATGTCATCACTGCACGTAGACGAGTCGTAACAGGCCATAGGGACTCCATTACACTGCGAGACATTTCCCCGAAGGGACAGACACAGCAGCAAAGAAGGATACATGTCGATCAATCAATGTGTCCGGAGCAGTAGCAAGCTACCATGGCTCGGTGGAAGCACAAAGAGGTAGTTTCCCGTAAAGAGTACTACTAAAGGCACACGACTAGGTGTCAGATCCCATACATACCGTTGCACGTCACACGTACGCACGACATGCCCGATATGCATAGATACAGCCATGGCATCACAACATAACCATACAATAACATGACTTTTATTTAAGACACTCAGACGAGCCTTGCATAATATGTTCTTACAAATAGGGGTCACATGACCCGGCACTCAAGTCATACAAACATAGTCATACAAGCCAGTGGAAACTAAAGCTGTCTGGGTACAGACGGCAAAATATAAAAGAGGCACATGGCCTGACTATCTACAGCCCACCACACGGGCAAGATCGTAGCTGGGACACCAGCTATTCGGCATCGTCAACGTCTAGATAGAACCCATCTGATGGGTCCTGGTTTTCTTCTGCAACATTAATTAAGCAAGGATGAGTACAATCGTACTCAGCAAGTCTTTAAAACAGACCTAGTCTATTTATGCTCATGTATTATCAAAGGGGGTGGTGGAGTTTATGCAGAAAGCCAGCTTTGACTCATGGCTAACCTACACTACTCAGTTTTACACTCTTTGTTACAATTTTACTTATCGCACATGAGTCCACTAACTCCATCTCAATACACCACCATGGACACCTTCCCCTTCCGGAAGAGTGCCATCCACGGTACTCACACTTGTCTTGAGATTTTTAGAGGTATCCATTTGGTTATCTATGAAGAACATAAGTTCTCCAAGTAGTCCATATCCGAGGACGCGGCTATTTGAATAGTTTCATAACCCTACAGGGGTGTACCTCTTCACACACGCTCTCGCCACTTATCGCTGTGTGCTTATAAAACCATGCACCTCGGCAACCTTCAAGCGGGTGCCCAGCGAGGGAGTCGGCCACGACCGTCAATCACACAAGACCTCTAGTCCAGGCTACCGCCTATTTGAGACTGACCCGCACGGAAGTCCGGCCGAAGTTTCCGCTACGGTCCCAAACGATGTGCGCTGGGTTCCCAAGCCCACCATTCGGGTGACCCTTGGTACACCGTGCCACTGCCTACCGCGTCGTAACCCACCCCGAGGGTCAGCGCTACGCACGGCCTCTATCATGCTATAAACACCAGAAACTACTTGCAATACCTAAACCAAAGACTAAGCGACCGATAAGTCGAGCGGGGTCATATTTCAGGGCCCAGCATGTGGTAGTATCTCGTCTTGGATCACAAACACGGAACCCAGTTCCTAAGAACGGTCCCAATGAGACAACCCACTATGTACTCCTACATAGCCTCTCATCGCTACTTTTACCAAATCGTGTTCATTATATGCTCATCACATCGGACAACACTGTTTCACTCAGTTCATCACCCAGATGAAACAGACCTGACACAAATCTAAGCATAGCAAGCATAGCAGGCAAAGTAAGCTAAGCACATCATGGCACAAGCATCTACCAGGTAAGCTAGGTTGCAAGGTTTAGCTATTTACTGTGACAAGATCAGGTCATGCATAAGAATAGGATCATCTACCGTGAATGACTGACATGTGATCGTTTGTCCTAATGCAATAAATGAGAGCAGGAGTGAGAGAATGGGATGTTATCGGAATGATCAAAGGGGTTGCTTGCCTTGCTGGGTTGCGGAAGAGTTCTCTCCTCCATCAGGGTACAGAGTAGTATCCTCCGGATGAGGGCCTACCGCAACGCAGACGAAACATTCAATACAAGCAGACGCAACAATATGATGAATGATCATGGCATGATAGTATGCATGGACGAGCTAATGTAACTAGTGATCATGTCAATTTGAAATGCATTTGAATATAGGTTCAAAGTTGTTCTCATTTCAAATTCTATATGTTAACCTAATGCTAAAATGTCCATGTTCACCTATTTAGGTTGCTCTAACATGCATGAGAATAGCACCATTGGACTCATTGGATTTTTCTGATAAATTTTCATATATAAATTATTTCCATCTGAGTTACAGATTAATTTATATGATTTTGCAAAGTTTTAAACAATTTCTGGAATTATTTTTATTGAGAAAATGATTAAATGCGTCAGCCTGATGTCATGCTTGCGTCAGCAGTCAACAGGGCCAGGTCCAGGTCAAACCTGACCAGTGGGACCTGCCTGTCAACCTCTCAGGACTGGCTAGTGTCACTGGAAGGTGGGCCCCTCTAGTCAATGACTCAGGGGTTAATCCCGAGTTGACCCGAGGTTTGACTCGGGCCAGGGCCCACTGTCAGCGTCTAGGGAGGTTAGTTAGCACGGTCATTAGTCACTAATGATGTCGCCACGCTGGCACTTGCCGGAGGGAGGCCGCCGGCGACCATCCGACGTGGCGGAGGCTCGCCGGAAGCCACTGGAGGGGTCGGATCGACGCGGGGAAGGCACTGGAACAAAGCCCGTGCTTGACCGCGTCGATTGGGCTGGTCAGGGGGGACCGGCGATCACCGGAGGCTCACCGGGGAGCACTTCCACGGCGGCGCCCGATTGGCCACTACGGCGAGGAGCGCTAGGGAGCAGAGGGAAGCTAGGGAAGAGAGGGAGGACGACGGGGTGCTCACTGGGAGGTTGCAGGGGGGCTCGGAAGGCTCGGGGACGACCGGCGATGGCAGGAACGACGACGAACTCCGGTGGGTCCCGAGGTTGAAGATGGACGCGGCAGCGGCCTTGGGGGCCTCTCAGGTCTTTCTAGCACCACAGGGAGGACAAGGGCGTCACGGCGGATCTACCCGTGGGCTCGTAGGGAACAGGGGGTGGCCAGAACGGCGGCTACGGTGAGCGGCAGCAACGGTGGCTCTCGGCAGAGGAGGAGAGAAGGAGAGGAGAGGGGGGAAATGGAGCGGGGAGGGAGCCAGCTCGTCCCTGGCGAGCCTTCTCGCTCGCCAGCGCGGCAAGGGGGCGGCCAGGCAGGCAGGTGGCGTGGCGCCACCGCCGCGGGCGCCGTCCCCTGCTTCTCCTCTGCCTTCTGGCAGAAGGAAGAAGACGGGGCTGCCCCTGGTGGGCTGGGCCTCCTGGTGGGCCGGGGCCAGGTAAGCCCTGTCCTCTTCTTTTTTTATTTTATTTCTGATTTCTGTTTTCTGATCCTTGTTTATTTTTGTTGCAGGTCCAAATGACTTTCAAATTATCCCCAAACAATTTCTAAAATAGAGTTTGAATATTTCAAACCTATTCAAAAAGTTTCAAGGATTATGAAATCAGAATTAATGATAATGATTTTATTTGTCATTTTCAGAGACATCATTCATTAGTTTAAAATATTTCCAATGTTCAAATAATTGAAATGGTCCCTGGTATATCCATGCCTTTAATTATCAGACATAGGGAACATTTTTAATGGGCATTTTGGATTTGTTGAAATTTCATTTGTTTGGAATTCCTTTAATTCATAAAATACCTAGGGTTTCTTTCTTTCTCCCCTTTTCATATTGATGCAATGATGATGATGATGATGATGCAAACACAATGCTAGCCTATACACTTGCTAGGGTTGTGACATCCAAAGACGCATCCTACCCTGCCAGCGTCGGGACACTCCCGTGTGGGCTTGGAAACTCGAAGCCGAGCCCATAGTTCGGAACCTCTTCCGCACTACACAGGAGAAGCTATGGAAGGCGTTCTTCAAATCAATGAAGAGTTGGCTAGCCAAGGAGAAGGACAAGGGCCTGCACACCACCAAGCCGGATTCCTAGGTACGATACACCCTAGCTTGGTCGGCCTTATTACGTAGAAGATCTATAACCCCGTGTCTGATCTGTTTATGCAGAGATGGCTGAAGAAAGCCATCAACATAAGCAGTCCGGCTCCTCAACCCAAAGACGAGAGGACCGAGCTGCTAGCCAGGATGCTCATGGAGAAGCCTTACGAGGCTCCCATGAAAAAGGAGAAGAAGAAGAAACCATGCCAGGCTGGCGTTCACATCAAGGACTAGCCTGATGCTGCATCCGAAGACACCCTCGCCTCCTCAAATCAGGAGGAGGCCGAAGAGGAGGAAGAAGAAGAGGAGGAGGTCAACAGCGAGGGGGAGGCAATTTCCCCCGTGCCAAGAAGAGAGCGACGTCTTCGGACGCCTCGGCGCAGGCAGCTTCTCCTGCCCCAAAGAGGGCGCAACTAGTGCGGATGATCCTATCCGATGACAGCCCGGACTCGAGCTCCGCGTCGGAAGACCCCGAGGAGGTTCCACAAAGGAGCCTAAGGTTCAAGCCACCTCCATCCTGGTTAGGATCCGAAGACCCTCCTTCCTATAACTAGTAAATTCAGACTTTGCTAACACACGGATTATTGGTCCTATAGCCCCCCGCGTGTCATCCCCACCGAGGTGGTATCGGATGGGGAGACCCTGCCCGCCGAACTAGCAAAGAGCAGGGATGCCTCACACGCAACCACTCCAGGCGCCACGAAGGACGCGGTGGAGGTGTCGCCATAGCCTACTCCAATGGAGGCGGACGTAGGGGCGAGGGAGACAGTTCCGTGGCCGAGGCTAACGCTACGGTCACCGAAGACAGGGGGACAACGCCCCGCCCTGACACCAAGGAAGCCGAACGAGCGGGCAATCAGTCCACTCCGAGGACATCTCCAGAGCGCATTATGCCTCCTGAGACACCGATCCAATCCCCGGCGGGTGATAGGGAAATCAGATCATCCCGGCACCGCCGACCAACAGGTGGTCGGCCATGGAGAAGGCTCTATCGAGCGCCTCCATCCCCAAGGATCAATGCACCCTTATGGGTGCGGTACTACAAAGCGTCCAGTCCGTTGACAACAGACTGAAGGAGGCCTTCAAAGGTCTCCTTGTGGGCTTTCAAGTAAGTCGCCCGATGCTTTTGCTAAGATTTTATTTAGACGTATTGTACACATGGCAGCCCCCGAGCCCTTGGTGAGGTGAATAAGCTCGCCTAGGGGTCATATCTATATTTCGGGAAGTGAGTGCCGATGTGATGTATGCATTGTGTGTGTAATGTAGGCTTCGTCATCCGCTGTGACAAAAAACAATGCCGAGATGGACGAGCTACATCGGAAGCTCAAGCGCTCCTAGGATGAGGTGGAAGCCCTCAACAAGAGGTTCGGCAAGGCACAGGGTAAGTCCGAAAATCTGAATACTTTTCCCTGAATACTGTCAATGCAGATCCCTTTAATATATTTTCATCGTTCTGCAGCTTCGTCGAAAGATATCGAAAAGCTCAAGGCCGAGCTCCAACATGCCAAAGATGAAGCGGCCGTGGAGAAGGCGGCAGCCAAAGAAGAAGCCACCACGCTCTCCGCCCTACGAGCCACTAGTGATAAACACCAGGCTCGTGTGGCGGAGATACAGGATGAGGTCAAGAACGCTAGCAACAAGTGTGAGGCCTTGGAGCAAAAGCATAAGGCGATCTTGGCCGAAATGTCCACCATGAAATCTGATCTCCAGAAGGAGCAGGTGGACAGACAGTTCTTCGAGGAATAAGTTCGCCAAGCCAAGGATATAGCCGATGGTAAGCCATACTCCCTAAAGTGCTTATGCGTGGATAACAAATTCGAATTGCTCACCCGGGTGTGGCGATCCTCAGGCGTAGCCGCCGATCTCCAAAAGAGTGTGGCGGACGCCAATCAGCTGCTTGCCTCGCGGGGAGAGGAAGACAAAGCTCAGACGTTCTAGGCACAGTTTGGAGCCCCCAAGCGTCCTCCTCTTCTGGTGGAGCAGCTGAAATAGCTGATGGAGATGCACCAGATGGCGGAGCCGGCCATCAAGGACCTTTGCATCCGCTTATGGCCCGGCGAGCCACTCCCAGGCAGTTACTTCGGACTTGTGAAACGACTGATTGCTGCCACGCCCTGCCTCGATGCCGTCAGGTACTCCTATTGCATTGAAGGAGTCCGGATGGCCCTTTCCAAGGCCAAAGTGCACTGGGCGGGGCTCAATCCGATGAAGGTCGCCACCGACCCGCCGCCGCCCAGAAAGGAACACCGATGCCTCGAGCTTTACTTCGATGGAGTGATGGAGAGTGCGTGGGTGATAGCGTCGCAGTGTTCGGGCGAAAAATTGTTTGAGTGAGCTTGTAATGTATCCGAAGACTTGTGATAACTTTTAATGATATTAGTATCCGCTCTTATATGGTTTTGCATTCCTTTATAACTCCTGTATGGTTGTTTAATACTGAAAGGTGCGAGTCGTCGGCTACATCCCCCACGTAGATACTACATGGGGTGTCTATGCTAGTGCACTATGTCCCTTAGCCGTATTATCGGAACCCGAAGGCCGTTTAGTGCGGCAGGCTAGGCAATCAGACTATTGTGCTTTATTCCTTTCACTTAATCGAAGGGGCGCGAAAAGGACTTCGGGAAGTGTACGATTAGCCACTGGAGTATCTGCGATGTTCGGACGAACCGGGGCCGAAGCCGACATCATAATATTTGCACAAAGGCAAAATCCTCGTATAACACTAAATAACCTCTTACGACGGTTGAAGTGTAATACTTCTAGCTTGGGGTTCAAAGATCGGATCGCGCATACTATGACAGTCCGTTTTCGGCTTTCTCCCCTGAGGCGCTTGACCGGACTATCCGGAAGCACAATCGCAGGGGTGCTCCCTTTGCCCTTTTAGCCGAACGAGCGGAACATAAAGGGGCAAGCACACGAGCCAGGCAACCCAACTTAATGACCAAAGACATAGTTCGGAACCGATGCATATAAAGCGAACGCCAAGACGCCGAACACACAATGGTTAAGGGGATTTGTGTTTGAAATCGTGACCCTGGTCTATTAGCCGGTTACCTCGAGTCATACCGAACAGGTTCACGAGAAGAGGGAGGGAAGAAAAAGGTATGCGCCAAAAATAGGACAAATGAGGCGCACTTGCGCCACGCAATTTCGCATTTCCCCAACAACTCTTATAACTCGGATTGCCGAAGCAACTATTTACATGTACGCGAAAGAAAATAAGAGATAAAGTCCTACATGAGTTGTTGTACCAGGGGTCTTCAATTGGTGACCAGACATCTTCGATATGCCCTATTGCTAGTTGACTCCTGCTTTTAGATTCACCCTGATGGGCGTTAGTGCGGGCGGATCTTGCAAACAAAATCTTGAGAGGCTGCCGTATTAAAGGTGAGCTTTATGCTGTGGGCAGGCTCTTCTAGGACCGCCTGCATCTTGTCCGAAGACGTGTTCATGGTAACAGTTCGGGATAACCGAACGCCCATCATAACTTCCCCACCGCTACCCATGGAATATTGAGTGCGAAGTTGTGCCTCCTCGACACGTAATCGCTGGTCCTGAGGTTGTGCGGTGGGCACTACTAGGGAAACCCTAGTAGTAGCATGGGTTTTTGGTATATCAGTAGCGCGCGTACCCACGCTACTGATACGGCGCTACAACTAACATTTATCAGTAGCGCGTTTTGACACGTGCTACTGCTACACCTACTTAGCAGTTGTGCTTTCCGTACCAGCACTACTGCTAAGTCCTTTAGCAGCAGCATTTTCCTGTCCAACACTAAAGAGCGCTACTACTATATTTTCTCATATCATTTTTGCTGCGTATTTGTGATGTTTCTATACAGGTTTCATACAGTATTCTAATCATATCATAAACATTGAATACGCTCATCATATCATACACATAATAGTCTCATCATATCATCCAACACAAATCATGTCATCACGTCATAATCACGATATAGCTATACAAGTTACATGACATGTCTCATCATACATAATTTAGTACTTCTTGAGGCATCGGTTTGTATCCCTCTCCCGCACTAGCATGAACCTAAACTAACTACTGGCTATCGCTCAGAAACCGGAAACCGGTACACCTGGGCCTGACACTCCAACCACTCGTCGTATACTCCTGGTGTAGCACTTCTTCGCCATCGATGATCTATGCACCTACATCGTCACATGAATTGATGATATGCAACAAATATAGTTGAGCAACAGAAAGAGACATACTTGGCAAAAATAGAAGCAACTTTTCATAAGCATACAAAGTTCATCGTACCCAAAATGCCCTAATTAGAGTGATCTTCGCTAGTTGAGGAGGACAATTTAATTACATCACAAATAAAGTTTCGTCGTGCATAACTCAAAGTTTTGTCATAGAGAAAGTATAGACTAAACGAACACATTGTCATATATCGTCAATCACTCCAACATGTCGTGCCATCCATGCAAGTTAGGGAGATAGTCCCCGAGCATAGTGAAAGGCTTCAGGTTGAGACGCTGAGCGTCTACGCGTGTTCGGACGTCTTCCCGCGACATTTGCCCTTCTTCGTAGAACATCCCTCTTTCTTTGAGTACCTTCTTCATGATGATTTGGGCAAGTTCATGTTGGATGTGATAGAACTCAGCTCGGAGTTAATTATCCGGGAGGTCTCCTAGGTTCTTTGCCCATTGAAGAATATGGGCATCGCCAGATCTAGGTGACATGCGAAGGTTCTGCTGATCCCGTCTGAACTCCTGCATGTGGTGGAGGACATAGAATCCATCACTGATAGTACCACTCAGTTTCTGGATGCAGCAGAAGTCAGTCTTATGGCCGAAGCAGAGCGTGCGGTTCCTTGTCTTCCTAAGCGTGATCTCTCCACCCCGTACGCCGTACATAAAGATAGCACTGTAAAAAACAGATTTGATGCGGGTGTAATCCTTTTTCTTCATGTTCTTCGACGAGTCCAAGTAAAGAGCGTGGGAGACTTGGGGGTAAAGGATGATGAGGACGGTGCGCCTGTCGCTGCACAAAATAAGTACACCTCAAATTAGCCTCCACGCGTGCAAATGAAATGATTAAAATCGAAGGAATGATATCCGTGTGGATGACTTACATGGGATGATAAGGCATGAGAATCGTCTCCTTGTCCTTATTGCCGACCATGAAATCGGCGATGTAGTTACTCGCATATTCATGGTGCTTTTGGTAGACTCCCAAGAAGCTCTCGTGCATGAAGTATGGGTGTGCAACACAGATATAAGGTATCTGCTCAATCCTGATGAAGTAGTTCATGTACAAGGCAAAAAGGCAGACAAACGTAAAATCCAACTTTTTCAAGTGAAACATGTTGAAGATGTAATCGGTCGAAGAAAGAACTTTTCCACAGGGAATGTGTCGACGTACAACCTTTGTTGTGGCATGTTAACCACGTAGAGCGGGTATCCTGGATTTTGCGAGGCGATCAGGCTTTTCTCTCTTCGCAGCACATTGTCATGAAGTCTCCTGAGATCGCCGTATATGGCCTCTACCGCTGCCTTAGGTAGGATTGGTTCACCGGGGATATGGTGTTTCGCCGCACCCATGACAGGTATACGGTCTTGAACCCGAGGCTTCGGAGGCGGCTAGTCAAGAAGCAGCTTTGTTGCCTTTCCTTGCTCTCTTCCTATGCTTCTTTGCTACTAGAAGGTCGTCTATAATACGTTCAGCCTCCGAAGGCGGCAATTCAGGCACTAACTCATGACGGTAAGCCATCAATCCTCCGTCGTGA
Source organism: Hordeum marinum (assembly GCA_022496015.1). Lineage (NCBI taxonomy): Eukaryota > Viridiplantae > Streptophyta > Magnoliopsida > Poales > Poaceae > Hordeum > Hordeum marinum. Next base: position 116,645,931 of record CM039672.1, read on the forward strand.
TAGGTGCCAGTATTGAGATACTGTAGAGTGTCATCGTCGTCCTCGTCGATGGCTTCGATATCATGCATTGCTTCTTCTTCGGAGGCGACGTCATCAACGACTAATGGAGCCTCTTCCTCACCCCGTCCGCTATCATCCGGCACGACAGGTGAGGCTAATTGGGTAGGTGGGGTGTTGATGTTCATACCTTGCTGAGGCCGCATGGTCGTGGGTGTGCTCCCGGCCGCCTCTAGACGAAGCAGACTCTTTGGCCACAACAGGACCCACATCTTGAAATCGCCAAGCCACCGCGGGTCTTGTCGTTGTCTCCCCCTAGTACCGGAGGAGCCAAATTCTCGTGGCCCAGTTTGACACTGGCCACGGAAACCTTGAAGACGTCACGGGGGATCGGCCGGCTGTGGAACAATTGTTCCTTCGGCTTCACTATTGTCGCCTTCCCCACGTCCACCTTCTGGCCGCTAATGGTGTACAATATGGTGCACGGGGTTACGTCAGCCTGCAAAGACATGTCTACGATGTGAGACATCCAAAAGGCAACGGAAACGGGAGATTACACATTTATTGAAGAGGGCCGGTGTGACAGGTACCGTGAGGTTGTTGAGCTCAGCCAAAGACGAAGCACCGCCGAGCACGTCCGAGACGGAGGACGGGCTGCTATGAGCTGGTGCAGGAGCAGGTGCGGGAGCTGGTGCAGGAGAAGGTGCGGGAGCCGGTGCAGGAGCCGGTGCTATTTGATTGTTGTAGCACCCGCGTGATTCCGCAAGCTCTTTTGGCTCAAAATTGCCACCGTCCACCTCCGTGATCACAGTCTAGTAGTGATGAGCTAGTTTGGGTGGCGGTGCCTCTTTGGTTTCGATTCTATACCGGCTTCGCTAGTCTTGGTGTCGGTCTCGCCGCCGATGTCAGTCTCAGCGTTGGTCTCGGCGCCGATGTCAGTCTCAGCGCCGGTCTCGGCGCCATTCTCGATGTCGATCTCAGTATCGGATGTGATAGGTGGGCCTTGCAACAACTGTTGCTCATCGAGAAGATTCAAATAGGCGTCTGTCGCCGCGTAGACGTTGCAATCAACAGAACCCTTTCCTTCATCGTTGCTAGCCATGTTCCCTACGATTCAATCTAGTCAATTAATTCTAGACCTAATAAAATGAATAATGACATAAAAAAGGTCAATGTTTTGCAGGAATGTTGATTCATTCCCGTTATGGGAAATCCCGGGCACTCGATATGTCCTATTTTGTAGCACAAGTCATGCCGAAATTCACGGAATATTTCGGCATGACCTTTGCTACAAACTAGACAAATAGAGCACCTGAAATTTGTCGGAACGGAAATGAATCAACATTCCGACAAAACATAGGCCACTCAGAATCATTCCCTGCAAACAATTTTCAAATATGCATCTTCAACGCTGCAACACATGTCCAAATATACACGAGCAACCACATGTCCAAATATATTGCCCTAGAATAATATTCCTGTCCTAATTAGATCTCTAGGTAAATTCATATATATCAAAATAGCTACCTAGGGTTTATACCAAAACCTAGCTACCGAGGGTTCATACCAAAACCTAGGGTTCATACTTAAACCAAGGGTTCATACCTAAATTCACCTAAGAAAATTAACCTACTGCCCTCTTGCAAAGTATTGACCTACTATACCACTACTACTCTGCTTAAACCTAGCTAGGGTTCATAACTAAATTCACCAAAGTAAATTAACCTAGAGAGGAGGGGTGGGGTCTTATAGAGAGGGTGCTCGGGGGAGACGATGGCGAGGAGGGCTTCGAGGGTGGTAGGGCCGTGGAGGAAGGCAGGGCGGACCTGTGACGACGAGGGAGGCAGGGCCGTGGAGGGAGGCAGGGCGGCGAGGAGGGGACGAGCGTGGCTCCCGGGGGCATCGAGGGTGCGTGGCTCCGGTGGCGGCGACGATGCACGGCTCCGGTGGCGGCCCCGGTGATGACGACAGAGGCAGTGGCGGCATGGGAGTAGGGGCGGCGAGAGGGAGCAGGGGCAGCGAGGGGAGAAGGACGCGAGAAGAATGAGGAATTGGGGAAGGAGGGATAACTGCGAAGGGGCAAGTCAAACTTAGCGGTAGCTCTTTTAAGGAAAATGCGCTGCTACTATTTTCTTAGCAGTAGCGCTTGTCAAAATAGGGAGCTACTACTATACCTAGCATGTTGGCAATGGTGTGGCAGTTATAGTAGTAGCTCTTTTTGTTTGGGACGCGCTACTGCTATTTACATAGCAGTAGTGATGTTTGTCTCCGAGCGCTACTATTAGATAGTAGTAGCGCCCTCTTTTGACCAGCGCTACTAATAATCCTCTGTGTATAAGGTTTTCCCTAGTAGTGAGGGGGGGGGCAAGTACCTATTGAGGGGAGGAGGGAGGGTCCGAGTTTTCGGTCTGAATCCAAACTCGCTTCCCAGTCTTTTGTGCCTTTACGGCAAATCCCGAAACTTGCCAGTCGTCTTTGTAGTGAATTCGGCCGCCAGTGCCAGTGCATGTTCCTCTGTTCTAAGGGACTGATATGTATTGCCATTGATAGTGATGACCCCCTTGGGCCCCGACATCTTGATCTTGAGGACTGCATAATGCGGGACTGCGTTGAAACGAGCAAACACCGTTCGGCCAAGCAGCGCGTGATAGCCACTGCGGAAGGGCACAATATCAAAGATCAAGTCCTTGATGTGGAAGTTATCGGGCGAGCCGAACGCATCCTCCAAGGTTATAGAAACCATACATCGGGCCTCAATGCTTGGGATTACTCCCTTGAAGGTAGTGCTGCTGGGTTTGATCCTTGACGGATCTATACCCATCTTTTTCACCGTGTCTGAGTAAATCAGATTGATGCTACTTACTCCGTCCATTAGGAATTTAGTGAGGTGATACCCATCTATAATGGGATCTAGGACGAGGGCAGTCGAGCCCCCATGACGGATACTGGTCGGGTGGTCGCACCGGTCAAAGGTGATCGGGTATGCTGACCATGGGTTATACTTTGGAGCTATGAGCACCACAGCATAGACCTCCCGAAGGGCCCGCTTCCTCTCCTTATTAGGTATGTGGGTGGCGTATATCATGTTCACTGTTTTGACTTTGGGAGGGAATTTCTTTTGTCCGCCACCAATTGGACCCAAAGGTTCATCCTCATCCTTGCTGTGAGAGCTTTTGCCTTGGTCCTCAGGCGGTATCTTGTCGGCCTGCTTAAACACCCAACAATTGCGGTGTGTGTGATTGGCGGGTTTTCCGAAGTCCCATGGATTTGGCAAGGCCTTTCCATGATCTTCTCGAGCTGCGTGGGTCCATCACGATTGCCTTTAGGGGGCTTCTTCCGCTGCCCAGGTCAGAAGTTGCAGAATCCGACATTAACCGTCGTGTCATCGGCGTCGTTGCCATTGTGTCGGCGCTTGTTCTTGTTGCACTTTGGCTTTGAGTTGCCATCCTAGGCATCAGGTGCCACTTGATCTTCAGAATTGTGGCTGCGTCTTGCCAGCCAATTATCTTTGCCCACACAAAAGCAGGTCATGAGGGAGGTAAGGGTGGACATAGTTCGAGGCTTGTCTTGGCCTAGCTGGCGGGCCAGCCATTCGTCCCCGAATATTGTCCTGGCCTAGCTGGCGGGCCTAGCTATGGCCTCAGCATTTGGACCATCGATGATTTGGTTCTTCTTAGTCAAGAACCGATTCCAAAACTGCCGGGCAGACTCACCGGGCTTCTGGACGATGTTGCTGAGATCGGAAGAGTCCAGCGAGTGGACATAGGTCCCCTAGAAGTTAGAGCGAGATGCGTCTTCCAAGTCTTCCCAGCATCCTATGGAGTTTTTGAGGAGGCTGTTTAACCAGTGCCGAGCTGCCCCCTTCAGCTTAAGAGGTAGGTATTTGATGGCATGGAGATCATCTCCTCGTGCTATATGGATATGGACGAGGAAGTCCTCGATCCATACAGTTGGGTCAGTGGTCCCGTCGTACTGTTCTATGTTCATGAGTTTAAACCCTTTGAGGAACTGATGCCGCATTACCTCATCCATGAAGCACAACGGGTGAGCGGCACCTCTGACCCGTGCTATGTCGCGCCTATATTTGACGTCTATATGGGACCAGTTCCGTTCCCGAACCCTATTGTTTTGGTCGAACCATGGAATGTACTCGCCACGTCTATCGGGTGTGTACTCTCTGGATCCATAAATGGATCTACTGCGGCTTGCTCTGTGATCTAGGTCATCGCGCAGGTCAAACCTATCATTGGGTTCGAATGGCTCCTTACCCCATCTTAGGGGCATCGCCGGTACATAACCGGTGTCATTGTCCATTCTGTCATGCCCATGAGGAGGGCAGTCCGACTTGTCATATGGGTTATAATGCAGAGACGGAGTGTCAGTGAGCTCATCATCGAATTGTGGCAGCAGCCTTCTCTGAGGGTAGCTTTTGGGCTGGTTTGACAGACCAATGATGTATATTTCCTCCGCTGAGGGGAGTTTCGTCCATCGATCAGTGAGGTCGACCTGTTCGGCTTTGAGCTACCGCTCTTTAGCCTTTAGGCTGCGAGCTGTTGCTATGAGCCATTGCCTGATTTCCTCCTGATCCTCGTGGTTATCATGGATGTACATGCCATCGGCTTCCGGTATATCTTCCTCCTCGAAGGGGGAAGGTAATCGTCGCCTTCGGCATCATTGACGTTATCGGCATAGTTTTGGTCCTCAGGCTCGTTCGAACCCTCAAACGGGTGCTCAGGGACTTTTGGATTTTCATGATCGGCGGGGGCGTTACTGTCCCCACTGCTGATAATAGCTCTTCTTTCCTTTTTTGCTTTTGGACCGCTTATGCGATTTCCGGCGCCTTGATGGCGCATCGCCCGATTTGTCGCCGTCGTTGTGAGACGTATTGTCGCCGTTGGTGGCAGGAGTATCCACCATGTAGACGTCATATGTAGAAGTGGTGGTCCAATTCCCCGTGTTAACGGGAGTGGGAGCACGATCCTCTTCATCCATGTATTCTGGCTCCTGAGAGGCATAGTCTAGCACGTCGGTTAAGTCTTCAACGATGGCTATCAAGTGGGTGGTGGGTGGGTCGAACAATCCATCCCTGCCCGAACTGTAACCGGGCCGGACGTAGATCGGGGCTGGATCATCGGTTATCCTCATCAACGAGAGTTACTCTAAGCCTTTGTCGACCATTCAGGGGTCGATCTGATCCAGCAATTTGGAACTCGGGGGGAGGGGTTCCACCACCATGAAGTCCACCCATGGAGAGTGTTCGGAAGGAACGTATGTTTGGTCGTATGGTTTGATAGCTAGACTGGGATGAAAGATTGGACTGTCGTCACTGGTGACCCCATCGGCGTGTCCGAAGAAGGGGCTCGAGGTTAAAGCCTCATAGTCCTCGGGGGTTAGGGCGAAGCCGCGAGCCCGGTTAGTGACAAGTTGCCCCGAGAGTCGACGGAAAACTCTAGGTTTCCAAATCTAACCTCTTGATCGGGGGCAAAGTTCTCCACGTGGCATAGATGGCCGGCAGAATCAGCATGCAGCATAATGCTACCGAAGGCGAAGATCTGCCCGGGGACGAAAACGTCCATGTTGCGGACTTCTTTGTTGACGACAAGGCGAGGTGTCAATTCCATCTTTCTCACAGAGGAACTCTCAATGAAAGCACCAATGTCGGTGTCAAAACCAGCGGATATTGGGTAGGGGGTCCCGAACTATGAGGCTAGGATCGACGGTAACAAGAGACAAAAGGGTCACGAATTTACCCAGGTTCGGGCCCTCCAATGGAGGTAATACCCTATGTCCTGCTTGATTGTATTGATGGTGAAGGGGTTACAGAGTTGATCTACCTCGAGATCGTATGTCTAACCCTAGATGAGTTGTTCTGTCCCTATACCCTAAAACCCTTCGGCTTATATACATGCCGAGGAGGACTAGGGTTTACACATGGTCGGTTACATGCCGAAGAGATAAACATGCCTATTAGCTATGTCAAACGTGAAGCGCAAGCCGTGCTTCTTGAAGCTTCTATCCTGAAAACTGGGCTTTCAAATCATCTCGTCTTAGGCAAGTAGCCCATATAGTCCGGCCCATAAACAACTGGTCGGCTATCCGAGGACCCCCTAATAAGGACTCCCTCAGCAAGGCTCGGTGGAGCCGTTGGGAAGGGGGTGAGGAGGCGGTCGGCGACGAGGAGGCGAGGAGGCACCGGCGAGTGGCATTGGGGGGCGGCGCGGGGTGCTGGCGACGGTGGCGCGGCATCAAGGCGGGGGGGAGGGGTCGGTTCCCCCGATCTAGATCTGGGGGAGGGGACAGGCGAGAGGTGGGGGATCAAGGCGAGTCGAAAGGTGGGGGTGTTGGTGGGGGGCACCGGCGCCCTAGTAGTGCCCCGGGTGGGCCGGCTAGTTGGGTCGGGGCCCGGTTGGGCCGATCCGGGGGGGCTCTCTTTTAGTTTTTCTTAATTATTTTCATTTTATAATTTTAGGACTAAAAACGAATCTGTCAAACAAATATGGTATAGGCCCCAATATTTGCAATGCAAAATATGGTACTCCCATGAAATATTTGGGGATGGTTTGAAAAGTTTAGGAATTTTTATAATTCAGAAGGCATTTAATTTATTGGTTTTGGCCACCCATAAATAGATTTAAGGCACCAAAACATTTGCATAATTGTGGGTGATAATTTTAATTTTACTAGGGAATTATTTGAAACCCATTCATGGTTTTTAATTTTGAGGTTTTGCCAAACTTTTAATTCCACTTTTCAAAAGATTTTGAATTGCAAAGGAATTTGAATCAGGTTTGATTCCAAGAGTGATCATAACTGGATTAGCAAAAATGGATTAGCATAATCCACAGGTTACTGTAGCTTGATTACACGGATTACTGTAGCTGCAAATCTAGGGCGTCACAAGGACTTTGCATGCTTCTAGTGAACCTGAGATAGAAAAACCTCCTAATGATACTAATGATGTTTCTGTTTCTGATGCTGAAACTCAATCTGGTAATGAAAATCCACCTAGTGGTAATAATAATGATAGTGATATTCATGAGGATACTCAACCTAGCAATGATAAAGAACCAGATAATGATGTAGAGATAGAACCTGTTGCTGATCTTGATAACCCACAACCTAAAAACAAATGATATGATAAAAAAGACTTTGTGGCTAGAAAACATGGTAAAGAAAGAGAACCATGGGTTCAGAAACTGATGCCTTTCCCACCTAAACCATCTAAGAAAAAGGATGATGAGGAATTTGAACGCTTTGCTGAAATGATTAGGCCAGTCTTTTTGCGTACCCGTTTAATGGATATCTTAAAGATGCCTCCTTATGCTAAGAACATGAAAGACATAATCACTAATAAAAGGAAGATACTTGAAGTATAAATCTCCACCATGCTTGCTAATTATTCTTTTAAGGATGGAGTACCTAAAAACCTACTGAAATATCATTGCAAATGGTTGACAAATCAATAGCCACACCTATCGGTATTTCTGAGGATGTGCCCGTTGTTGTTGCAAATGTTACTATCTTAACGGACTTTATTATTATTGAGATGCCCGAGGACGACAATATGTCGATTATCCTTGGTATACCCTTCTTGAATACTGCAGGGGTTGTTATTGATTGCAATAAAAGACAGGTCAATTTTCATATCAATGGTAATGAGCATATGATGCACTTTCCAAAGAAACAATTCCAAGTACATGGTGTGAATGTTATTGAAAATTCTTCAACACTCATTGTTGGAAACTTTCAATTACCTTTACCTACTATCCAAAATAAATATGATATCATTATATTGGGGATATGCCTATCCCCATTGAGGTAACCTAGTGTTATATGAAAGCTCTTCGGTTTCATGCTAAGTGCAAGTGGTTGTTAATAAGACTTGATCAACCTTATTAATGAATCATTTTCGAGAGGTATGAAGTTGATGAATTTGGTAGACACAACCCTCTGTATCCACTTTTAGTTTTCTGTTTTTCTTAGTTAGTAAAATAAAATGCCATGTTTATCCAGTTATATGTTTTCCCCGTGCAATAAAAAAATGACCCAAAAATAAAAATTCTCAGAATGCCCTGAAAATTTGATATGATTTTTATTTATTTATGAATTTATTGAACAAATAATACCAGACGGGGGTGCACCAGGTGGCCACGCTCTACCAGGGCGCACCAGACCCCCCTAGCGCGGCCTGGTAGAGGGTGGGCCCTGGTGGGTCCCCTCACTTATCTCTTTAGCCCATGTCATCTACCTCTTGAAAAAATCACCAATGCTTTCCCCCTCATGTTCTTGCTCAAGAACCCGTGGATTTCGATCTCTTTGCTCAAAGCTCTATTTCCGAAACTATTTTAGGGGATTGGTTCTTAGTATGTAACTCCCACTTTGCTCCATTTAGTTTTTGATTTAGTGGATTATTTTTAAAATAATTAGCTATTCTTGGTGCTGCTGTAGATGAGCTTGCATGTTGAATTCTTAGAGTTCTAAGTAGTTCGAATCCTTGATATGGCCTCTATGCATCCCTAGGAGTAGTTGCTATCAATCTTATTTAGTTTTGTTCACAAATTTTTGTGGGCAATTTTTTTTAGAATTTTATTTGTGGAAAATAAGATGAATTTCTTTAAGAAGTACTCCTCCAAGAAGAATGCCAAGGGAGTTATTGGGGAATCCTCTGATAGGGAGCTACACATTCCAAGGAAGGAAGAAGTGCGGCCGTGCGAATGGCCACATGTTCCCTTTATGGAGGAAGTCGGTTTATATCAAGAATTTTCTCAATTTATTTACAATGCTGGGCAGTCCAACTTCCTCGCATATATGTGTGACTAGTATCACATCCTCACAAATCTCTTTGTGCAACGTTTTAATTTCCTAAATAGGAATAACCCTCTTGAGGTGTAGTTTAATTTATATGCTGAATACTACAAAATACCATTCACCGACTTTTGTGACATATGCTTGATTCCTTCTGATGGGGACTTAAGAGAGCCTAGACCAGCAGAGTTTGAGGATTTTCTCCTCAGCTTAAAACTGGGTGGCGATAGAGGCATGTAGAAAACCACTGCCACTAGTTTGCAATTTCCTTCTATGCACTACTTTGCTAAATTCATTTATAAGTGTTTAACTACTAAGGAAAAGGTTGGTGCACTCAGTGCTCTGGACCTTGCTATTTTGCGATGCACATTATATAATGATCACACTTTTAGCCTAGGAGCTATTGTTGCACAATGACTACAACTTAACGAGAGTAAGGGCAAGATACCCGGTGGCATTTACGCTACTCGCTTAGCGAGTCATCTAGGTGTTCAGATACGCCCTCATGATTATCTTTTGCCCAAGGTTTATATAGACTACAGTTCATTCAGGGATCACCACTTTCTTGATGAGGTTGACCAATTTCCTAATATTCGCTATAATCTGGTGTTTCGTGTCATAACCCGTGATATTATCCGATTGCTTGCACCTCCTTTATTTGATTCTGATGCTAGGAATGGATCCAGAATTATGCCAGATGATATCATCGCCTACCGGAACAACCAAGCTGCAACACAGGAGGAGCCCCACGACTGGGATGCTCATGTACCTCCTACACCACAATTCAACATGGGACCGGATGGCTACTATGGATGGTGATTACCAAGCTAGGCCAAAAGCCTAAGCTTGGTGGAGCACGTATTCCCTCCGACATTACATTCATGTTCACACATTTCATCTCATTTTTCATTGTCCACACTCTTTCATTGTATTATCCATGCTAGATTTATTTTTCCCATTTTCTTCTTGTGTGTTTGAAAAACTATGAGAAAATACAAAAATACTTCTTACTTCTTTTCGGTTTTTCTTTCCAGTTCAGTTCGTTGTAGTATTAAAAGAAAACCAAAAAAGATTTCTCATTTCTTCCTTTGCTTGTTGGGAGTTCTCCCGTGTAAATAGTTTTTCTCGTTTTTGTTTTCCTCCTTTTATTTGCTTCTTCGAGAAAAACTAAAAACTCCAAAAATATTTCAGTGTGTTTCTCTGAAATTCTTTTTCTTTGATTGAGTCATACCAAGGAGAAGACCACAATGAAAATGTTGAGTGGCTCTCATATGCATTACTATTGATCTAACACAGAGCCCGTATTACTTTGTCTTCTCCTCTTGAATAAAATGTTTGCAGATTCCAACTTAGGCCATGGCACTCTTGCACTATTATTATTTTCATATCATTCGATTGTGCAACTGAAAGACAATAATGATGATATTGGATGGATTGACTATGGCAGAGAAGAGAGGGTGTGAACTCAAAGTGTTCTTGTTTTTGTAAATATGTTTAACCTGGTATCCATGATTCAACACATTATGATTAAACATGTTTGCAATGACAATTAGAGATTATAGTGATTCATGCCATGCTCAAGTAGCTAGGATTGAATAATGATTTATCTTAGATGTCAACATCCATTAAAATGTTTGTGATGAAGTATGATGATACGGTATCCTCCTCTGAATGTTTCAAGCGGCTTGACCTGGTACATGTTCACGCATGTAGTTGAATCAAAACCAACATAGCCTTCATGATATTTATGTTCATGGTTCCCATATCCTACTCATGATAACATTCAATGTTTATTATTCATAATGCATGTTTATGACCGTATTTGATCTCTAGATGGACGCTTCTCAATCTATTTGCTAGCCTTCACCTGTATTAAGTGGGAATTCTTCTTGTGCATCAAACACCCTTAAACAAAAGTTATTATAGATTAGTCCACCATGTCTACCTATATGTGATATTACCCTGCCGTTCCAAGTACATTTGAACGTGCCACCTCTAAAATTTCAAATGAACATCTGTTTCGTCTGCCTATTTTGCTCATGGAGCGACAGGGGGTGGTCAGTATCTTCCATTAAACAAGTTACTCTTATGATGAGTATTTTATTCACTCGTCCTTGCATGAGAAGGGCGGTAATAGGGATTCCCAGTCTCGAAATCAAAATAAATGCAAATAATTAAACAAAACTCCCCCAGGAATGTTGTTGGTTTGGACGGTACCCGTGGATTCGGCTTGTCGTGGAATTGTTTGTTGGTGGAGAGGGAGTAAATATTTACTTTTATCGCTTGGGAGTCACCACTAATTTGTTTAACATGGAAGATATTGATAGCTCTTGGTCATAACATTGACAGGAAGGGTGTAACTATCAAAATTATACTTATCTCTTATTTAATCCTTGAGCTCTGGAACCACTACAAATCCCCGCTTCCCTCTACAAAGGAACTATCTATTTACTTTAATGTTGAATCATCATCTTCTAAAATAAGCGCCAGATCTGAGAGCACTATTGTCATCCTTATGCATTGTGTATAGTGAATGGTGGATGCATCATGACTGGATCTTTTGTACCATGAATTACAATGTTTAGTCATTGCTTGAACTTTGGAGGGGCGCTGCATTTATGTTTTGCGGTCTCAGAAAGGGCTAGTGAGATACCAATATTGTCATATTACATCATGATTGTTTGGATAAATTGTTTGCACTTGAGATATCTTACTATTGCTTGCTAGTTGCTTGTGTCATTGATATGAGTTAATATAGTCTTTAAGAGATATTGTTGACATGGTTAGTCACGATCTTTCCTGGAAACTTGGGTGTTACTTAAGCATATATATGTAAACAAGAACAAACGAGTTCGTAAAAGTTTTTCCTTCTCACTTTCAGTTTGTCAACTGAATTGCTTGAGGACAAACAAGGGTTTAAGATTGGGGGAGTTGATACTTCTCCAACTTATCTACTTTTCCTAACACTTTTGCTCTTGTTTTGGACTCTAATTTACATGATTTGAATGAAACTAACTCGGACTGATGTTGTTTTCAGTAGAACTACCTTGGTGTTGTTTTTGTGTAGAAATAAAAGTTCTCAGAATTGAAGAATTTTTTTTGGAGATTTATTTTGGAATATTTAAGGAATTATGGAGCCAGAAGCTACCTGAGAGGGGGCCCAGGGAGCGCACGCTCCAGCAGGGTGCTAGGCCCCCTGGCGCGGCCTGGTGGAGGGTGGACACCTCATGGATCCCCCTGACCCTAATTCCAACGCTATAAATTCAAAATTCTCTAGAAAAAACTAGGGAGAAGGTTTTACCTCGTTTCATGATACGGAGTCGCCGCCACCTCCTATTCTTCATCGGGAGGACAAATCTCGAGTCCGTTTGGAGCTCTAGAGAGGTGAATCTTTAGTCTTCATCATCATCAACCCTTCTCAATCACCAATTCCATGATGCTCCCCACCAGGAGTGAGTAATTCCTTCATAGGTTTGCTGGTCCATGAGGAGTTGGATGAGATTCATCATGTAATCGAGTTAGTTTTGTTAGGGCTTGATCCCTAGTATCCACTATGTTCTAAGATTGATGTTGCTATGACTTTGCCATGCTTAATACTTGTCACTAGGGCCTGGGTGTCATGATATCAGATCCGAACCATTTATGTTATCATCTTTATATCTATATTCTTGATCCAATCTTTCCTAGTCATATGCACCTATTACGTGTTATGATCTGTCAACCCCATAGTGACAATATTTGGGATACTTCATGGTGATGACCGTAGTTTGAGGAGTTCATGTATTCACTAAGTGCTAATGCTTTGTTCCGGTTCTCTATTAAAAGGAGGCCTTAACATCCCGTAGTTTCCTTATGGAGCCCACTGCCACGGGAGGGTAGGACAAAAGATTACATGCAAGTTCTTTTCCATAAGAACGTATGACTAAATACGGAATACATGCCTACATTACATTGACAAACTGGAGGTAGTTCTGTGTCGCCCTAGGTTATAAATTTTATATGATAAATATCATCCAACGAATACTCCGATCCAATGCCTATGATATTTTCACATATTGTTCTTGCTAAGTTACTACTATTGTTGCTACTGTTACACTTGCCACAAAATCATTGTTACTATTGTTACCGCTATTGTTACTATCACCACTGCTATCAAACTATCATATTACTGTGCTACTGATCACTTTGCTGCAAATATTTATCTCCAGGTGTGGTTGAAATGACAACTCAACTACTAATAGTCTCAAATATTCTTTGGCTCCCCTTGTGTCGAATCTATAAATTTGGCTTGAATACTCTACCCACGAAAAGTGTTGCGATCCCCTATACTTGTGGGTTATCAGTGGGTAGCAGTACTAGCACCGAGCTTTTAACCCCTTAGCAGTAGCGAGTTTTACTTACACGCACTACTGCTAAGTAGCGATAGCGTGGTGCTTGAAGCCGTGCTACTGCTAAGCCTCCACCTATAAGCTTTTCCCTGATAGTGCCTGGACACCTGGAATGGTTGAGAGTAGAGGCTTGAGAACCTATAACATATGAGTATTTAGCTGGGGGTGTGGAAGAAAGTAATACTCAAAAATCAAAATATTGAGGCCAAATCAAGCTACATCTTAGCAATGCAGCGGCAGTTGTTTTATAGACATCGTCCTGTTTGTGCACAATTATTGTCTACCAATCTAGGCGACAGAGCCATTATCCCCAGGATGGAACTGGCAGTAATACTATTAATTAGAAGCACGAATGAAAATACCATTGTCCCCAGGATTACTCTTACTCTTTGTTCCCTTGTAAGTGGAATCGAGGGAGCAAAATAACAACAAAAGCTTATCAGGATCACGAAGGTGAGGGTCTTCCTAGAACCTGTCCTGGACACGTCGTGGACGTCGCACCCTCAGAGCGCGTGGGGGAGGGCAGTGCACTGAATCTTGCTTATCTCAGTGTATGTCTTGGTTATCCACGACGGCGGTAGCTCATTGAACCACGTGGATGCGCCAGAGCTCGTGTGCTTACCCATGCGTCAGCGGCGTATTACTCTGAGTGGGGAGGGACTTGGTTTCAGAAGGGGCTCTCCATAATCGATCCAGGGAACTGTTTCTGTTGGGAGACGTAGTAGTAAATCAAAAACATTCCTACGTGTCACCAAGATCTATCTATGGAGAAACCAGCAACGAGAGGGGAGATATTGCATGTTCATACCTTTGAAGATCGCTAAGCGGAAGCGTTACAAGAACGCAGTTGGTGGAGTCGTACTCGCAGCGATTTAGATCGCGGTGGATTCTGATCTTAGCGCCGAACAACGGCGCCTCCGTGTTCAACACACGTGCAGCCCGATGACGTCTCCTACGCCTTGATCCAGCAAGGAGGAAGGACAGGTTGAGGGAGAGCTTCGGCAGCACGACGGTGTGGTGACGGTGGAGCTATGTGGACTTTGGCAGGGCTTCGCCAAGCGCTACGGAGAAGGAGGAAGAGGAAGGGTAGGGCTGCGCCGAGAGAGAGAAGTCGTGTCTCAAATCATCCCAAACCCTTGCATATATATAGGAGGAGGGAGAGGGAGGGATGCCTTGGACCCTCCACCAAGGAGGAGAGGTTCGGCCGAACTAAGGGGAGAGTCCACCTCCCACAAGGGAGGTGGATCTCCTCTTTTAAAACCCTTTTGCCCTTTATCTCTTGATCCCAGCCGCATGGGCCTTTCTAGAAGGTCTTTGACAGCCCAATAAGGGCTGGCACACCTCCTCTAGGGGCCCACAAAGTCCTACGGTCGTCACACCCCTCTCGGGGTCCTCCGGCACCCTCCCGGCACTCCCGGTACACTACCGATGAGCCCGAAAACTTTCCGGTGACCAAACCTGGACTTCCTATATATCAATTTTTACCTCCGGACCATTCCGGAGCTCCTCGTGACGTCCGGGATCTCATATGGGACTCCGAACAACCTTCGGTAATCACGTATACCATTTCCCTATAACCCTAGCGTCATCGAACCTTAAGTGTGTAGACCCTACGGGTTCGGGAGACTTGTAGACATGACCGAGACACCTCTCCGGTCAATAACCAACAGTGGTATCTGGATACCCATGTTGGCTCCCACATGCTCCACGATGATCTCATCGGATGAACCACGATGTCGGGGATTCAATCAATCCCGTATACAATTCCCTTTGTCTATCGGTATGATACTTGCCCGAGATTCGATCGTCGGTATCTCTATACCTTGTTCAATCTCATTACCGGCAAGTCTCTTTACTCGTTCCGTAATGCATCATCCCGTGACTAACTCCTTAGTCACATTGAGCTCATTATGATGATGTCTTACCAAGTGGGCCCAGAGATACCTCTCCGTCACACGGAGTGACAAATCCCAGTCTCGATTCGTGCCAACCCAACAGACACTTTCGGAGATACCCGTAGTGCACCTTTATAGCCACCCAGTTACGTTGTGACGTTTGGCACACCCAAAGAATTCCTATGGTATCCGAGAGTTGCACAATCTCATGGTCTAAGGAAACGATACTTGACATTGAAAAGCTTTAGCAAACGAACTACACGATTTTGTGCTATGCTTAGGATTGGGTCTTGTCCATCACATCATTCTCCTAATGATGTGATCCCATTATCAACGACATCAAATTTCCATGGTCATGAAACCGTGACCATCTATTAATCAACGAGCTAGTCAACTAGAGGCTCACTAGGGACATGCTATGGTCTATGTATTCACACATGTATTATGGTTTCCGGTTAACACAATTATAGCATGAACAATAGACAATTATCATGAACTAGCAAATACAATAATAACCATTTTATTATTGCCTCTAGGGCATATTTCCAACAGTTTCCAACTTCAACCTAAAGGGAAGCGAAATGTCCTCTGAGGGATCCGACAGGATCATAGGGATGAACACTCTTTCCATCATGTTGTCAACTAATGCAACCATGAAGTATGTTAGAAGATAAGGCATAAATACGCTACAACAACACTTGTAATGAACTAGACATATGTTATTTTACTAAATCATGTAATTTAAGAAAACAAAAAGCTTCAGAACACAATTTATTAAAAACTAAAAAAATAATTATCATAAGTTTAGTTGCATGTTCCTACTCCATTTTGTAGAAGTATACATATTTATCCAATCACACTGGTCGACTTTTGTTTGGTGGAAACACAAACACTTCAAGTCTATTTTTGATGTTAATTTCAGTTCCATGCTCTCAACAACATCTTATAGAAAAATCACAACAACTTGAAGCCTAGGTGTATATGCACCACACGATAGCGTTCGACAAGATTATCGTCTAGAAGAATGAAAAATATTTTTAAACCCTAACTACATGAATATAGATCATCCAGAGAAAAAGGCAAGAACTCAGAGGGGCGAGAAGAGGCTCACCACCAAGTTTCATCACTGGCAATGGACCAAGGATAGCGGTAAGAATTTCTCAGTGAAATGTGCTTCTCCTCCACCCACAAGCTACAGGCCAGCCTCTGATATGTCTCCAACGTATCTATAATTTTTGATTGTTCTGTGTTGTCATATTATCATTCTTGGATGATATATAATCATTTTATACCAACTTTATATCATTTTTTGGGACTAACCTATTGACATTGTGTCTAGTGTCAGTTGCTGTTTTTTTGCTTGTTTTTTTACTTCGCAGAATATCCATATCAAACAAAGTCTAAACGCGATTTATTGAGAATTATTTTGGAATATTTGGGATTTTTGGGAGGTGGAATCAATGCAAAAGGAGGCCCACAGCCACTACGAGACACCAGGGTACGCCCAGGGCCCAGGCACGTGGTGGTGTATATTGGCCTCCTCGTAAGTCGGTTGGTGCTCTACTTTAGGCGCAACAAAGCTTATATCCAGAAAAAATCATGTTAAAATCTCAGCACAATCGGAGTTACGGATCTCCGAGAATATAAGAAACGATTTTCGGCCAGAAAACAGGAACGCGAAACATAAGAGAACAGAGAGGAAGATCCAATTTGGGAGGGGCTCCTAACCCTCCACCACCATGGAGGCCATGGACTAGAGGGGGAACTATCCTCCCATCCAGGGGGAGGCCAAGGAAGAAAAACAAGGAGGGGGGCTCTTTCCCCCTCTCTCCCGGTGGCGCCAGAACGATGCTGGGGCAATCATCATGATGGTGATCTACACCAACAACTTCACCGTCGTCAAAACAAACTCTCTCCCCCTCTTTGTAGTGGTGTAACACCACTCTTTCCCTGCTGTAATCTCTACTTAAACATGGCCCTCAACTCCATATATTATTTCCCAATGATATGTGGCTATCCTATGATGTTTGAGTAGCTCCGTTTTGTCCTATGGGCTAATTGATGATCGTGGTTGGTATGAGTTGTGTGTTTTATTTTGGTGTTGTCCTATGGTGCCCTCCATGCCGCGCAAACATGAGGGATCCCCATTGTAGGGTGTTGCAATATGTTCATGATTTTCTTATGGTGGGTGGCATGAGTTACAGAAGCACAGACCCAAGTAGGTGGTTTGTTGCATATGGGAGTAAAGAGGACTTAATACTTAATTCTATGGTTGGGTTTTACCTTAATGATCTTTGGTAGTTGAGGATAGTTGCTAGAGTTCCAATCATAAGTGCATATGATCCAAGTACGGAAAGTATGTTAGCTCATGCCTCTCACTCATATAAAATTGCAATAATGATTACCGATCTAGTTATCAATTGCCTAAGGACAAATAATCTTATTGTTTGACAAAAGCTTTCCACTAAACAACTAACTTTTGTTATCTTGCAATTTACTCGTAGTTTTATTCCTGCAAAGTACTTCTAGTTTTATTCATGCAAACTATCCTATGACATACAAAATTTTTCATACTTGTTCTAGGTAAAGCAAACGTTAAAGCATGTGTAGAGTTGTATTGGTGGTCGATAGAACTTGAGGGAATATTTATTCTATGTTTAGCTCCTCGTTGGGTTCGACACTCTTATTTATCAAAAAATGCTACAAACGATCCCCTACAATTGTGGGTTATCAAGACCTTTTTCTAGCGGTGTTGCTAGGGAGCAATAGCCTAGTGGTTGATATTCTCGTGTGTGCTTGTATGCTTTATCACTAATTAAGTTTCGTTTTTTGTTATTAGTTGTTTTATATCTTTAGTTATGGATATGGAACACGAAACACAAGAAAAATTAGTGGTACTTGCTACTCATGGAAATGGGGAACCTCCTAAATCCTTGATAATCCTGAGAAATCCCCATTGACCTTTATAATGGTAGACACGCTGGATCAACATGAGTACTTTAGGGATTATCGCTTGTCTCAAAAGGGGAAACACTTATGGGATCAAATTGCAATATTGAGTTGGTTTGCTTGCGATGCATGTTTGAAATGTGATTACACTTGTTGCTCTAAAATTCATGGTCTTCACCTTCCCTTTCAATTTGAACTTAATGATAATTAAACCTTGGCTTCTTATGCTAAAGGTATTTATGATTACTATGATGTGGAACGAATAGAAGAATTTGTTGCTTTTAAAGGTGCTTATGAAATTGATTCTTTGATTGAAAAGTATGATGATGTTTCTTACAAATCTGAAATTTTTGCCATACTTAAATATTGCTATGAGAATTATGAATACAATGCTTATATTATTAAATTTATTGAAATAATTGTTGCTGCCTTGGAGAGACTAATATTTTGCAGGAATCTATGGAAGAGGAAGTTGCTGAAATTGTGAGCTCATTAGATGAAAAAGATGAGGAGGAGAGCGAAGAATAAAAGGAGGAAGAGAAGATTAGCTACTCGTGCCCACATTCTAATGAGAGTAACTCTTCAACTCATACATTATTTAATTTCCCTTCGTGCCTACCCGAAGGATGAATGCTATGATAATTGCTATGATCCCTTGAATTCATTTGAAATATCCCTTTTTAACGAACTTGATGCTTGCTATGCTTGTGGAAATGATGCCAATGTGAATTATGCTTATGGAGATGAACTTGATATAGTTACTTATGTTAAGCATGAAATTGTTGTTATTGCACCCACACATGATAGTCCTATTATCTTTTTGAATTCTCCCAACTACACTATACCGGAGAACTTTGCACTTATTAAGGATTATATTGATGGGTTGCGTTTCACTATCACACATGATGATTTTGATGAATATAATATGCATCTTCTTGATTCTTCTACTGGCAATTATTATGAGAGAGGAACCAAATATTCACCTTTCTATGTTTCCAATACTATAAAATTGCAAGAAACTACTTATGCTATGTATTGGCCTTTATATGATGTGCATGAATTGTTCTTGTATGACGTGCCAATGAATAGGAAGAGAGCTAGACTTAGTTGTCACACGATATATATCACTTTGTGCTCACTACTAAATTATGAATCATTGTTAATTAAAATTGGCTTTGATATACCTTGGGATCCCGATGGATCCATTACTTGAGACTTTATGCCTAGCTTAATGGCTTTAAAGAAAGCGCTGTCAGGGAGACAACCTGGAAGTTTTATAGAGTCATTTTATTCTACTGAGTGATTTTATAAATTTTAAAAACGAAAAAATATAGAGGGGAACCTAAAACTTCACAAAAAGAAAAGTTAAATTGAGAGAGACGAACATCGTGACAGTGGGGCAATTCCTTGAACTTTGTTAATGCCCATGGAAACTTTGTGAATCTTGAATCACACAAACTTTTAAACAAAAATAATTATACCCTTGTAAAAATCCATTTTATTATAAAAATAATGTGCCAAGATTTTCACTTAGGATGATTAGATTGCTTGCTGGTATGTGCGGTCTATAAACAGAAACTTTGGTTGTAGTGCATGAATTTAATTTTTTTACTGGAACGTCGAAAGTTTATGATTTTTTTTGAAAAATATTACTATACAAAAAATTTATTTCTTCATAATTTTTAACAATTGTTGGAGTTACATAAGATTACTACAGACTCACATGTTTAAGACGGTTCTGTTTTTATGCAATGTTTTGCTTGTTTTGATGAAACTATCGATTTTATTGGTGGTATAAGCCATGGAGAAGTTATAATACAGCAGGGATAATGAAAATATAAAATATTAATGCTTTTGAAATAGTACTTAAAGTAGTAATTTTCTTTATTATACTAACGGATCTCACCAGTTTTCTGTTAAGTTTTGTGTTGACGAAGTGTTCAAAGATCAAGGACGTCTCGATATGAGGAGACGGAGGAGATGAAAGAGTTCAAGCTTGGGTATGACCAAGGCAACCCAAGTAAATATCCAAGGAGACTTGAGCGTCTATTCTTGGGGATGCCTATAAGGAATCCCATCTTTGTTTAACAAGTATCGGTATGTTTTCGCTTTCGTTTCGTTCATGTGTTCTGTGTAAATCTTGGAGCGTCTTTCAGGTTTAGTTTTCACTTTTCTTTTATGCACCATATTGTTATGAGATAGTCCTTGGTTGATTTATAGAATTCTCATTGCACGTCACTTATATCTTTGGTGTATGGCTTTATAGAATGCTTCATGTGCTTGACTTATATCATTTGAACTTTGGTTGCTTGTTTCTCTTCACATAGAAAACCATTATTGTAGAATATTCTCATGCTTCACTTAGATTAATTTGAGAGTTAGTAAATTTTGAATAAATTCTCTCAAGCTTCACTTATATTATTTTGAGAGATGAAATTTTTATTCTCATGTTCTTCACTTAAAATTTATTTGAGCTTGTCAAAAGCAATGGCAATATATGAAACCTGTCCCAAAGTGTTAAATATTCAAGAGGGATATAATAAAAACTCTCATGAAGATCATTGGACAAATTAAACTTGATTCCTTGTAATATTTTTGAGACATGATGATAGTAATATGTGAGTCATGTTGGTGAGTAATTATGATTTAATAAGAATATTGGTGTTAAGGTTTGTGATTCCCTATGCAAGAACGAAAGTCAATAGTTATGCAATGAAATTACATCATACTTACGGTGCATTATTCAGTATTAGTTATGCTTAATGCCTATTTACGAGAATTTTCATTTCTTGGTTGGTTTCTTCTCAATCTATTTGCTAGCCTCCACTTGTACTAAGTAGTGAAAGCACATTTGCTCCCTTGGTGGTTTTGGTAATTAATAACAACATATATCTCATTGAACTAATATTTCCACTAAGTATATTTCAGGAAATGTTCAATGATGGGTTGGCAAAAGGATTGTGGAGAAACACCTAGATGCAAGGAATTGGAATGGCAAACCTTCAAGCAAGAGGATTCTACATTTTACTTTGTGAGAAATCACTTCGAGTCCATAGGAAAGACAATACTATTAAAAGGGGGTAAGGTACTGTTGGTGAACAAAATGCTCCACGTGCACAAGTGATAGTCGCCAAAAACACCCACAAACTCTTCCACAAAAGTCTGTCCAAGCTTATCATGCAAATCGGTGCAACCAACAATTCCCACTCGGTCCCACCGATTCCCCACTCAAACAGAACCCTGCAAAACCCTAGATCATCGGTGCAACAGATTCTTCTTCAGTGTGTCACACCTTTTGTTTGTATCACCTTGTTACACTTGCTACAATAAGTGGTGCATCAAGGGGATTAGCTTAGCATGACTAGATCTACAGAAACCAGATTTTGTTGATTTCTAGGGTTTCACAAAGCTACATTGTGAACTTTCTTTAATCAAGCTCAAACTTGGTGATCAGGCCTAATTCTTATCAACATTTGATCCTGTCAATTCCCATGGCAAGCAAAGCTCATTTTCTTGCCCTGATCTCCATCTAACACCTTCTGCCAGAATGCCAAAAACCCTGTTTGACCTCCTTCCTCTATTCTTCTTGATCCCAAATTTTTACCACATCATTTTGCAATGGCATTTTACCTCCAGTAAAAATTGAATGGCCACAGATCCATGATTGGGGGGGTGAAAACCACATTTCTACCCCTGAACATCAGTAAAACACCTGCTCTCGCCCCCTCTACCCGACCCTGGCCTCAACACCGAGCTCGTCGGCGCACCCGAGCTCGGTGGACCATCGGGCGCCTATAAAAGGGCCTCCCCGCATCTCCTCTCCCCGCTGGAACCTCCCTCTCTCTCCCATTAGGTCGTCCCGAGCACCCGTTGGAGCCCCCCGAGCACCAGTGCTCGAGATCGACCGAGGCGCCACCACGGCGAAGCTCCGTCGATCTCGGGACACAGGCCCGCTTCGGCGCTCCTCTCACCTCCATCGAGCCCGTAGGGTCTCCCTGACCCTTTTCCCCTTCCTCCCCATCCATTTCCAGCAGAGAGACACCTCTAGCGATCCCCTCCCGGAGCGGATCCGCCGTACTTCCTCATCGTTGGCGAATCAGACCACCCCCGGCCACCCTTCCACTTCCAGGAGACCGGCGGCTCGACGTCGGGTCCGTCCCTGCCCTCAGCTCCCCTCGCCATGCCCTCCTGCGCCACCGATGAGCGCTCCCCCCTTCTTGTCGAGAGGAAGGAGATGACAGGTGCCCCCCACCTGTCATCCTCTCTCCTGTCTCTCTCACTCTCTGAGAGGCTGGCGCCTAGGGCCTGCCTGTCGGGTTTGAACCCACACGGCGCGCGCGCCCCGGCTCGGCCGCAGGCCGGCCCAACTGGGTCTGTTCTGGCCCAGTTGGCTCTAGAGCCTCGTTTTCTTTTTCTTTTACACCAGATTTTCCTAAAATTGCATAGGCCTAAATAAAAATCCAACTCCCAATATTTTTCCACCATAATTCCTAGAATATTCCATAGAATTTAATAGTGCCATTTGAGAAAAATGTTAAAAACTTTTTATACACTGTTTTATTTTAAAATCTATTTTTGGCATCTTTTTGCCTCTATTTATTAGTTTTCAAAAATGTTTTTCATAGCAACACCCTAGAAGATATTTTTATTATAGCTTTTAGTATTTATCAGAATAGGGTAGCATTTTTAATAGTTGCTTTGTGTGCTCTGTTTTTGTGTGATGCTTAATATTATCGCTATTTATTGCAATGATAGATTGCGTTGTTGACGAGGAAGTTGGACCCGAAGACTTCGAAGACCCCAAAGACTTTGTTGAGCCAGGCAACCAGCCCTTTGACCATATTAAGAAACCATTTTTATTGCATGTCATACAGCACTTTACTCTCGCTATATTTGATCATGTGGAGTAATGACCACTTCGGTGGGTTGCTTCCGATACTTTTACCGTGACACTTGCATCGTGCATGACCCTATCACCTTATGAGGGTTATGTGGGTGGGAGTAGATAGGATGTTAGTAGATGCTACGCAAATGGGATCGGGAATATGCATTGTGATGGAAACAATATGATTTCAAAGACTTTTCGAAAAACCCGTCGGGTGCCACTAATGCCCGAGGGAGATGTTGATGAGCTAGGTAGCCACTTGATAAAGCGGTGTACCGGAGCAAGTGAGTGTATGTGGTTTTCGAAAATGGATTGGTGTAAGTTGTGGCCGTTATTCCAACCTTAAATGTATGACCACGATACCCCTTATGGAACGGGGCTTCGTTGATTACTATGGTTGGTGCTAGCAAGGAGCCCGCATTACTAGTGGCAAGAGTGAAGTGGTCACTCTTGAGACGGGCTCGTCCCGGAAGTGGAAGGCCATGCGCTGTCTTTACAGGCACCGGATACACCGTTCGTGCCCTCATGGATGATATGTGTGATGTATATCATGAGGGATGGCACCAACGAGTGGACTCTTTCTTTAGTATCACCATGGGAAAGGCATTGTTCGGGTGCTTACCTCGGGTAGGAAGTTCCCTGAGTCTTGTGGGTAAAGCGTGCAACCTCTGCAGAGTGTAAAACTATTCGAATAGCAGTGTCCATGGTCAAGGATAGTTGGATGACCCCTCTTGTGCTACGTCCAAATGTTTATTAAACTTATCGTGTGTATGTGTGTGTGGATGACACAAAGTTGACACTTGAGATAAGTCAGATGACTTGACTTGATGATGGTATGAAATGCTCAACCCCCTGTTTACGATGATATCTATAACTTGTTCATATGGATACCTACCAACTATTGATGCATGCTTACCTAGTTACTTGATCATGTCATTGCATTTAAAAATTATCTTTCTGCAAAATACCTACTTAGTGTTATATCATGCATCATTATTACCTTGTTACACAACTTGTGTTGCTTGCGAGTACATTCAAAGTACTCATTGGCTTGTCACTTGTTATTTAATTGGTCAGGCATGGAAGAACATGAGTACGGTGAAGAGTTTGTTAGTGAAAAACATGCAAACTAGGACGCTTCCCAGTCAGAATGCCTATAGGTTTAAGGCAGATGGCATGGGTTCACGCTTTCGATCAAGATTTCCGCTGCTCGTTGAGTTTAAGTATTTGGCCCTTGTGTACCTATCTCTATAAGACTAGACCTTCATGGTCTTTATTTGTGTATGTTGGGGAACGTTGCACGGGAAAGAAAAACTTTCCTACGCACACGCAAGATCTATCCATGGTGATGAGCATCTACGAGAGGGAGAGTGGATCTACATACCCTTGTAGATCGCTAAGCAGGAAGCGTTAAGAAACGCGGTTGGTGTAGTCGAACGTCTTCGTGATCCAAATCGCCAAGCATCCCGTGATCTCATCACGATCCGTCCCACGATCCAATCACCATCTGTCCCGTGAACTCATCACTATCCGTCCCGTGAGCTCATCACGATCTGTCTCGCGATGTTGATCACGGTCCTTCCGATCTAGCGCCGAACGGACGGCACCTCCGCGTTTAGCACACGTACAGCTCGATGACGATCTCCACCTTCTTGATCCAGCAAGAGATAGCGGAGAGGTAGATGAGTTCTCCTGCAGTGCAAGGCGTTGCAGCGATAGTGGTGGAGCTATTCCAACAGGGCTTCGCCTAAGCACCGCTGAAAACCGATCTAGAGGAGAAACTGCGATTTAGAGGAGAGGTAGCACGTGGCTATTAGGGTTAGATTTTTCCTCTAAATCCTCTAGTATATATAGGAGGGAGGGAAGGGAGGAGGCAGCCTCAAACCCTCAAGGTTTTGTCGAAATTGGAGGTGGAGGAGTCCTACACCAATCCTATTAGGAGTAGCATTCCTCCTTTCCACTTGGAAACTCTTTCCACCTCTCCACATTTGGATTTTTTCCTTCTCAAACCACTCCAGCCGCATGGGCCCTTAGAGGAGGTTTCGGCCAGCCCACCAGGGGATGGTTTACCTCCTCCCACAGCCCATGTAGCCTCTCGGGTCGAAATACCTCTCCCGATGGTCCCCCGGTACACTACCGGCACTACCGGTACACTACCGATGAGCCCGAAACTTTTCCGGCGACCAAAACAGGACTTCCTATATATCAATCTTTACCTCCAGACCATTCCAGAGCTCCTCGTGATGCCTAGGATCTCATCCAGGAATCCGAACAACCTTCGGTTACGACCATACATAACTCTATACTACCGAAACGTCACCGAACCTTAAGTGTGCAGACCCTGCGGGTTCGAGAACTATGTAGACATGACCGAGACACCTCTATGGTCAATAACCAATAGCGGGACCTAGATGCCCATATTGGTTTCTACATATTCTACGAAGATCTTTATCAGTCGAACCTCTATGTCAAGGATTCATTTAATCCCATATGATGTTCCCTTTGTTCTTCGGTATGTTACTTGCCCGATATTCGATCGTTGGTATCTCCATACCTAGTTCAACCTCGTTACCGGCAAGTCTCTTTACTCGTTTCGTAATACAAGATCTCGTGACTAACACTTAGTCACATTGATTGCAAGGCTTATTGTGATGTTGTACTATCGAGTGGGCCCTGACATACCTCTCCGTCACACGGAGTAACAAATCCCAGTCTTGATCCATGCCAACCCAATAGACACCCTCGGAGATACCTGTAGAGTACCTTTATAGTCACCCAGTTACGTTGCGACGTTTGATACACACAAGGTACTCCTCCGGTGTCAGGGAGTTGCATGATCTCATGGTCATAGGAACAAATACTTGACATGTAGAAAATAGTAGCAATAAACTGACATGATCATATGCTACGTTTGTATTTTGGGTCTTGTCCATCACATCATTCTCCTAATGACGTGATCCCATTATCAAATGACATCTCATGTCCATGACGAGGAAACCATAGCCATCTTTGATCAACGAGCTAGTCTATTAGAGGCATACTAGGAACATGGTGTTGTCTATGCATCCACACATGTATCTGAGTTTCCGATCAACACAATTATAGCATGGATAATAAACGATTATCATGAACAAGGAAATATGATAATAACAAATTTATTATTGCCTCTAGGGCATATTTCCAATAGTGTAAGACGCTAAAAGTGGATGTAAGACTCTTGTTATTCAGTTTCTTTGTGTTCAATGAGCATTGATCTCTAGGATCACTGTACAAGTGCATTTGGTGATCTCGACTTATGAGTCAGGGTCCGCACAGAGCTTGTATCAGAGCCATCCTGACTGTAGGAAGCCCTTAGTTACCATGGACGTTAGTTAGGTTAAAACCATTTTCGAAACTACAGCTAGCACCTGTACTTAGGAATTCTGCACTATTTACCTCTTCTATTCTTCACACAACACTCTACTGACTCTCCTCCCTTAAAACCTTTGTAGATGGCCGTCGTACCCGAAGCCTTCCTGACATCCGGCTTTCCCTTACTCCTTGGGGATAGCCTAGAGAAGTGCCAGTTTCGCCAACCACCCGTTTTCCTCTACCACAAGCACTGGGTCGATGCCGTCATGAAGGAATACCATGTGGATGTGGTTGTGAAGGCAAACGACTCCCCGACCAGTTGGTTCTTTGAAGAACCACAGAAGGAGACCATAGTACTCACAGTCGAGTCAGTTGCACGCAAGCCACTCCTACACCTTCAGGATACGATTCCAAAGATGGCTGACGAGCCGACTAGTCGCTACCTTCCCTTTAGGAAGGATGATCTTGGCGAGAGTTGGACGTTGGTTCCGTCCCAGGAGGAT
Organism: Hordeum marinum; assembly: GCA_022496015.1. Lineage (NCBI taxonomy): Eukaryota > Viridiplantae > Streptophyta > Magnoliopsida > Poales > Poaceae > Hordeum > Hordeum marinum. The sequence continues at coordinate 116,672,704 of CM039672.1, forward strand.
GTCACACCACTCAGGTTCCAGACCTACTTCAGCCTCTCCGCCGATAGTCTGGTTCACCACTTGATTAAGGAGTCCGTGAATCTCTACGAGGAACTTCACCACACCCGAGAGCTACTTCGGCAAGCCAAGACGAAGCCAGACAAGATCAAGAAGGATGGAGCCCCTGAGGGACGACCAACCGTCACTTATCGAGGAGGAGCACCCCCAGCTAGAGACGCACCTACACATCGTCATCGCATGAGTGCGAAGGAGTACCGTGAGCTCTTCACCGACCCGTCGACGAAGCGCCATCAGGATGGACCTCCTCCTTCCCCGACCCCTTTGACCGGGAACGATGCCCGTTCGGATGATGAACAGGAGGAAGACCCAAAGGAGAGTTACTACGAGACCTAGCACTCCACCACCTGAGTCTGAGAACCCATAGGGTAGGATCAGTCATGTACCCCTCATGCGAAGTCGAGTCCGTGTAATGGTTCATATGAAACTATGTGTTCTTGTTGATTGTTTTGCTGTTTGTGTTCCGATGCAAGTCGTGCTTTTTCCCTAGGCAACATGTAAGCGACTCCATCATCTATCATATCTTAATATATGTGTTGGTCCTTCGACCTTTGTCTCAACACACTTGCACTCAACCAACCCCCTTAGGCATGCTTTTCCGTTGTTGCTTTTCCACTCGTCTGTCCTAGTTGTTTGACCTGGCTGCTCCAAATAGGATGGTGACTGCTACCCGTAACAGCTCCATCGCCAACCCTGAAGCCGGCTGCTCAAGCCAATAAGAGGGAGTTGGTGGGACTGCTCATGCTGGAGGACACCAGGAGCAGCCACAAGGCGACATTCCCCCGCCACCACCTCCACCGGAGAACATGACCATAGCTTAGTTTCTCCAAGTTCTTTGAGAGGAACGCCAAGCCAACAATGCTGCTATTTAGCAGATGGCTCAGGTCCTTGTGAACAACCAGCAGCAAGGCAGGAACGGCAATGGCTGCTCCACTCTGTCTGAATTCATGAGGAATTTGCCCCCAACCTTCACCGAGACTGCTGAACCCTTGGATGCTGACGACTGGATCCGCACCATCAAGGACCTCCTTGAACTGGCCAATTGCAATGAGGACCATGAGAAGATACTTTATGCCTCTCACTGCCTCGGAGGTACCACCCGAGCTTGGTGGGATGGGTTCAAGGTCATGCAAGGTGAGCGTGTGATCACTTGGAATGACTTCAAGGAAGGATTTCATGCTGCCCATATTCCTTTTGGGATCATGGCTATCAGGAAGAGAGAATTCCAAGCGTGGAAGCAAGCAAGTGGCTCTGTCAAGGAGTACCTGTAGAAGTTCAACATGCGGTCAAGGTATCCACCTGAAGATGTCAACACGGAGGCTCCCAAGACGGAATGCTTCATGGAAGGACTTCAGCAGACCCTGCAGTATCAGCTCATCGTCTGTGACTGTCGTACCTTCTTCGACCTGGAAAACAAGGCCCTCATGCTGGAAGACAAGTGTCGTGCCATAGACGACACTCGCAAGCGCAAGATGATCAGCAAGGGTAGCTCCAGCAACCAGAAGCCTCGCCCCTGGCAGCCAGCCCCAGCCAAGCCAACCTATCAGCCGCAGCAGGCTAGACCTCCTGCGCCTCGACCAAGCTACGAGCCTCAGCAGTATGCCAATCCCTGGCCAGCTTACAACAACCCCAATAACAACAACGACGGCAGAAACTACAACAACAACCCTGGGCAAGTCACTTGTTTTGGATGTGGTCAGTCTGGACACATCTCTAAGCTTTGCCCCCAACAAGAAGCCAGATGCCCCGCGCCCCAATGCGCCACCTCAAGGTCAAGGTCATGGAGCACCATCAAGGAACCCAGCTCCCCGCAACCAGCCCAACAATGGCAAGGGTCGTGTGAATCACGTCACCGCGGAGGAAGCCCAGGAAGACCCGGACGTCATACTGGGTACGTTCCTCGTCAACTCAACCCTAGCAACGGTAATGTTTGATTGTGGAGCTTTGCATTCTTTTGTCACCCAAAAGTTTGCACTAGAGAGTGGCATGAAGACTACACCCCTAGCTAGTCGTATGTTGATACAAACCCCGGGATCAGTTATGAAGTCTGGGATAGGTTTTAAGGGAGTTGAGATTAACATCAACGGGGTAGACTTCCTAGCAGACCTTATAGTTCTGGATTCACCAGGCTTGGACATCATCCTTGGCATCAATTGGTTTACCAAGCACCAAGGCTTGCTAGACTGTGCCAAGAGGATTGTTACCATGACCAATAGCCAAGGAGTGGAAGTCAAGTATGTTCCCAACCCTACCTCCACTAAAGCCCCTCAGGCTAACTGTCTATCGAGAATTGAGTTGGATCAAGTGCTAGTGGTATGTGAATACCCGGATGTATTTCCTGATGAGCTGCCCGGAATGCCTCCTGACCGCGACATTGAGTTCATCATTGAGCTTATGCCTGGATCAAGGCCCATCTATAAGAAGCCATATAGGATGGGTTCCGAAGAATTGGCTGAATGGAAGAAGTAATTGGCAGAGCAGCTCAGAAAAGGATTCATTCGCCCTAGTGCCTCTCCTTGGGGATCACCTGTTCTATTTTTGTCAAAGAGGGATAGGACTATCAGACTCTGTGTCGATTACCATTCTCTCAATGAAGTCACAATAAAGAACAAGTACCCACTCCCCAAGATTGAAGACCTGTTCGATCAGCTGAACGGAGCCAAGGTCTTCTCCAAGATTGACCTCAGGTCTGGGTACTATCATCTGAAGATCAGACCCCAAGACATTCTGAAGACAGCATTTGTAACCCGATATGGCCTGTATGAATACACCGTCATGTCGTTTGGGTTAACCAATGCCCCTGCCTACTTCATTTACCTCATGAATAATGTCTTCGTGGAGTCCTTGGACAAGTTCGATGTCGTCTTCATTGATGAAATACTCGTCTTCTCCAAGTCTGAAGAAGAGCATGAGCAACACTTGAGATTGGTCCGAGACAAGCTTCGAGGGCACCAGCTTTATGCCAAATTCAGCAAGTGTGAATTCTGGCTGCATGAAGTTGGATTCTTGGGTCATGTGTTGACTGTAGAAGGATTGTCAGTGGATCCTACCAAGATTGAAGCCGTGACTGAATGGCAGTCCCCAACCACCATGAAGTTAGTTAGGAGCTTCCTCGGACTCGCGGGATATTACCACAAGTTCGTGGAAGGGTTCTCGAGCATTGCTCGACCCATGACCTAGCTTTTGAAGAAGGACAAGAAGTTTGAATCAACAGCTAAGTGCGAGGAAAGCTTCCAGGAGCTCAAGAAGAGGTTGACCACAACCCCAGTTTTGGCCACCCCGATATTCACAAGGAGTTTGTGATATATTGTGATGCATCGCGAACCGGGCTTGGAGGTGTTCTGATGCAAGAAGGCAAAGTTGTAGCATATCTATCCAGACAGCTACGTCCTCATGAAGAGAACTACACTACTCATGATCTTGAGTTGGCAGCCGTGGTTCATGCCTTGAAGACATGGCGACATTACCTTCTGGGAAAGCGATGTGAGATATACACATACCATAAGAGTTTGAAGTATATTTTCACCCAAAGGGAATTGAACATGAGGCAACAAAGATGGTTGGAGTCAATCAATGATTACGACCTCAGTGTTCAATACCACCCCGGAAAGGCCAACATGGTAGCAGACGCCTTAAGCAGAAAGGCTTGTTTCTTGAATGACATGATTAAGGAAAGGCTACCCGCCCTATATGAAGAGCTTGAAGGCTTCGGCTTGGAACTAGTTGCACCCGGATTCCTCGCCAACCTCGAAGCAAAGCCTACCTTGATGGATGATATCAAAGAAGCTCAGAAGGGACACGAAAGCATTGAAGGCATCAAGAGGAAGATCAAGGCAAGCAAGGCCCCGGGATTCTCAGTGGATGAACAAGGAGTTCTATGGTTTGGGAATCACATCTCCGTACCCAACAAAGAGGAGCTCAAGAACCTGATCTTGCAAGAAGCTCATGACACTCCATACTCCATCCATCCCGGAGGAACCAAGATGTATCAAGACCTCAAGGCAAAATTCTGGTGGCATGTAATGAAACGGGAGATAGGCACCTTTGCCGCCAAGTGTGATATATGCCAGAGAGTCAGGGCTGAGCACCAGCGACCCGTTGGGCTATTACAGCCTCTCAAAGTGCCTGAATGAAAGTGCGACAAAGTCGGAATGGACTTCATCACCTGTTTACCAAGGTCGAGTAAAGAAAATGATTCCATTTGGGTCATTTTCAATCACCTGACCAAAGTAGCCCACTTCATTCCCGTTAAGACAACCTACAATGGGAACCAATTGACCAACCTCTACATCAACCGGATTGTAAGCCTCCATGGAATTCCTAAGGAGATTGTATCAGACCGAGGCACCCAGTTCACCTCTAGGTTCTGGAATAGGTTCCAAGAAGCCTTGGGAACCAAGCTCTCTTTCAACACTGCTTTTCACCCTCAGAACGGTGGACAGACGGAGCGAGTAAATCATATACTCGAAGACATGATCCGTGCCTGTGTTTTGGTGTATGGAGCCAAGTGGGAAGATTGCCTACCATTCGCCGAGTTCTCCTACAACAACAGCTATCAGTCGAGCCTTCATATGGCACCATTTGAAGTGTTGTATGGACGCAAGTGTCGTACTCCCCTCAAGTGGTCAGAAACCGGAGAAGGGCTAGTCTTTGGCCCAGATATCCTTCACGAAGCAGAAGAGCAAGTTCAATTCGTCTGAGAGCGACTCGAGACTGCCAAGACTAGGCAGAAGAACTATGCCGACTCTCACCGTCGGGACATGACTTTCCGTGTTGGAGATCATGTCTACCTTCGAGTCACACCTCTCAAAGGAACCAAGAGTTTCCATGTCAAGGGAAAACTTGCAACAAGCTTTATCGGCCCCTTCAAGATCACCGACAGGCGAGGATAAGTTGCCTACAACTAGAGCTACCTTCCGAGCTATCAGATGTGCACAACGCCTTTCACGAGTCACAACTTCGGAAGTGTCTCCAAGTTCCCAACCGCCCCGATCTCTACAAGGACATTGGCCATCAAGCCATCGATCTTCAACTAGACCTTACTTATCCTGAGAGGCCAGTTCGTATTCTGGATGAGGCAGAATGTTGCACCCGAAGCTACACCATCAAGTACTTCAAGGTCCAATGGAGCAACCACACTGAAGCCAAAGCAACCTGGGAGCGTGAAGACTATCTTAGATCTGAGTTCCCTTATCTTTTTCGTGCTTAGCCTAGGAATCTCAGGGACGAGATTGTTGTAAGGGGGGTAGGTCTATCATACCCTGTGTTTGTATCACCTTGTCATGCTTGGATTTATAAAATTTGGAACCAATTAAAACTTTTTCAGTGCTTGTGCTTGTTTGAATTGTTGCGTGTTTGCTTGTTTGGTTGTTGTGTATGGCACCCTTAGATTCTATCCCTCTCCATATTCATCCTCCTTGACCCAAACTTCTTGCCCAATGATCATGCCATGTGATAAGTGCCCAAAACTATTTTTCTCAAATTTTATTTTGACCAAAAAGGATTTATCCAAATTAGGTTTTCCAAACCCCCTGAAATAAGGTTTGCATTGCAAGTCCTCAAATTGGGTGGGCCCTTTCTCCCCAAAGGCTTTATTTGAAGCCTACTATACTTATGACTTCCCAAAACCACCAAATATTAATTTTGAAGATTATTTTAATATTTGTTTAAAGGCTTTTTCTTAAGATCACAAATGGTATTTCATAGAGAAAAATTATTTAAATTCTTTCACAATATTTGAGAAAAATTAGGGAAACTCAGTGGACATATATTTTCCATATATATGAGTTTCAGCACATGGTCATGTTCACGTCAATGGGCAAAACCCCTCAAAACCCTTTCTATCCGAATCAAGCTATTGGAATATTTCTATAAGAAATATTCTCAATAAATTCCAACAAAATTCCAGCAAGTCAACACTGTCATAGGTGATTATCTTGCAACGTTTCATCTCAATCCAAGTTGATTTGATTCATCAAACTATTCCAAAGGCCTCTGTGTCCAAATTCAAATTTGAGCAACTTTACATTGTGAAGTTTCTCCCCTTGACCCCAAACTTTGTGGACATGTTCTAATCACCAAATAATGATGCTACACTAAGTGGTGCATCAAGGGGATTATCTTATCATGACTAGATCTACAAAAACAAGATTCTATTGATTTCTAGGGTTTCACAAAGCTACATTGTGAACTTTATTAAATCAAGCTAAAACTTGGTGATCAGGCCTAATTCTAATCACCATTTGATCCTGTAAAATCCTATGGCAAGCACAACTCATTTTCTTGCCCTGATCTCCATCAAACACCTTCTGCCAGAATAGCAAAAACCCTGTTTGACCTCCTTCCTCTATTTTTCTTGATCCCAAATTCTTACCACATCAATTTGCAATGGCATTTTTACCTCCAGTAAAAATTGCTTGGCCATAGCTCCATGATTGGGGGGGTGAAAACCCCATTTCTACCTGCTGAACATCAGTAAAACACCTCCTCTCGCCCCCTCTACCCGACCCTGGCCTCGGCCCCGAGCTTGCCGGCGCACCCAAGCTCGGTGGACCACCGGGCGCTTATAAAAGGGCCTCCCCATGCCTCCTCTCCCCTCTGGAACCTACCACTCTCTCCCATTAGGTCGTCCTGAGCCCCCATTGGATCCCCTGAGCACCAGTGCTCGAGATCGACCGAGGCGCCGCCCTGACGGAGCTTTATAGATCTCGGGACACAGGCCCGCTTCAGTGCTCCTCTCACCTCCATCGAGCCCGTAGGGTCTCCTTGACCCTTTTCCCCTTCCTCCCCGTCCATTTCTAGCAGAGAGACACCATCGTCGATCCCCTCGCGAAGTGGATCCGCCGTACTTCCTCATCGCCGGCGAATCAGACCACCTCCGGTCGCCCTTCCACCTCCAAGAGACCGGCGGCTCGACGCCGGGTCCATCCCTGCCCCCAGCTCCCCAAGCCGTGCCCTCCTTTGCCGCCAGTGAGCGCTTCCCCCTTCCTGTCGAGATGAAGGAGATGACATGTGGCCCCCACCTGTCATCCTCTCTCCTGTCTCTCTCCTCTCTGAGAGGCTGGCGCCTGGGGGCTGCCTGACGGGTTTGAACCCAGACGGCACGCGCACCCCGGCTCACCCAGGCCTGGCTCGGCCGCAGGCTAGTCCAACTTGGTCTATTCTGGCCCAGTTGGCTCTGGGGCCTCTTTTTCTTTTTCTTTTACTCCAGTTTTTCCTAAAATCTCACAGGCCTAAATAAAAATCCAATGCCCAATATTTTTCCACCATAAATCCTAGAATATTCCATAGAATTTAATAGTGTCATTTGAGAAAATTGTTTAAAACTTTTTATACACTATTTTATTTTAAAATTTATTTTTGGCATCTTTTTGCCTCTGTTTATTAGTTTTTAGAAATGTTTTTCATAGCAAAACCCTAGAAGATATTTTTATTATAGCTTTTAGTATTTATCAAAATAGGGTAGCATTTTTAGTAGTTGCTTTGTGTGCTCTGTTTCTGTGTGATGCTTATTATTATCGCTATTTATCGCGACGATAGATTGTGATGTTGACGAGGAAGTTGGACCCGAAGACTTTGAAGACCCCGAAGACTTTCTTGAGACATGCAAGCAGCCCTTTGACCATATTAAGAAACCATTTTTATTGCATGTCATATAGCACTTTACCCTCGTTATATTTGATCATGTGGAGTAATGACCACTTCGGTGGGTTGCTTCCAAAACTTTTACCGTTGACACTTGCATCGTGCATGACCCTATCACCTTATGAGGGTTATGCGGGTGGGAGTAGATAGGATGTTTGTAGATGCTGCATAAATGGGATCGGGAATATGCATGGCGATGGAAACAATATGATTTCAAAGACTTTTCGAAAACACAATCGGGTGCCACTAATGCCCGAGGGAGATGTTGATGAGCTAGGTAACCAATTGATAAAGAAGTGGTGTACCGGAGCAAGTGAGTGTATGTGGTTTTCGAAAACGGATTGGTGTAAGTTGCGACCGTTATTCCAACCTTACATGTACGACCACGATACCCCTTATGGGACGGGGCTTTGTTGATTACTATGGTTGGTGCTAGAAAAGAGCCTGCATTAATAGTGGCAAGAGTGAAGTGGTCACTCTTGAGACGGGCTCGTCCCGGAAGTGGAAGGCCATGCGCTGTCTTTACAGGCACCGGGCACACCGTTGCGTTCCCCCATGGATGATACGTGTGATGCATATCATGAGGGATGGCACCAATGAGTGGACTCTTTGTTTATTATCACCATGGGAAAGGCATTGTTCGGGTGTTTACCTCAAGTATGTGATATACCGTGAGTCGTGTATGACACGGAAGTTCCCTGAGTGTTGTGGGTAAAGCTTGCAACCTCTGCAGAGTGTAAAACTATTCGAATAGCCATGTCCACGGTCAAGGACAGTTGGATGACCGCTCTTGTTCTACGTCCAAATGTTTATTAGACTTGGTGTGTGTATGTGTGTGTGGATGACACAAAGTTGACACTTGAGATAAGTCAGATGACTTGACTTGATGATGGAGCATGAAATGCTCAACCACCTGTTTACGATGATATCTATAACTTGTTCATATGGATACCTACCAACTATTGATGCATGCTTACCTAGTTACTTGATCATGTCATTGCATTTAAAAAATAGCTTTTCGCAAAATACCTACTTAATGTTATATCATGCATCATTATTACCTTGTTCCGCAACTTGGGTTGCTTGCGAGTACATTCAAAGTACTCATTGGCTTGCCACTGGTTATTTAATTGGCCAGGCATGGAAGAACAGGAGTACGGTGAATAATTCGTTGGTGACGAACATGCGAACTAGGACGCTTCCCAGTCAGAATGCATGTAGGTTTAAGGCAGATGGCATGGGTTCACGCTTTCGATCAAGATTTTCGCTGCTTATTGAGTTTAAGTATTTGGCCCTTGTGGCCCTATCTCTGTAAGACTAGACCTTCATGGTCTTTATTTGTGTAAGACGCTAAAAGTGGATGTAGGACTCTTGTTATTCAGCTTTTGTGTGTTCAATGAGCATTAATCTCTGGGATCACTGTACACGTGCACTTGGTGATCTCGACTTATGAGTCGGGGTCCCCACACAGTGCCACCGAGTTCAGCTTGCCAACATTCTGTTACCTCAATTCTAAAAATCGGGAATTTCAAGATTTTGGATCGGCGTCACCGAGTTGTGGATTCTGACCGTTGGTCACCTTATCGGTACTGTCAAGATCTTTGTATCGGTTTCATCGAGATTCAAAAGTTGCTACCTTTGGAGCACCTCGGTACCACCGAGGTTCACATTTAGCTGTCACCGAGTTGGTCACTTTAGGTGTAACGGTTGGATATTTGGATATGCCAATATATAACCCTTCACCACCACTCACCCGTAAAAGAGAAGCACTCAAAATAGATCCCCACTTATCCCATCATTTTTTTTGAGAGAGATCCACCTACTCATGTGTTGAGATCAAGCCATTCCATTCGATCCATATGAATCTTGATCTCTAGCCTCCCCAAGTTGCTTTCCACCCAATCAATCTCTTCCACCAAAGCTAAATCTGTGAGAGAGTGACTTGAGTGTTGAATAGTCTATCATCTTGAAGCACAAGAGCAAGGAGTTCATCAACACTATCGAGCCTATTACCTTTTGGAGGGTGGTACCTCCTAGATTTGTTAGGTGTCGCTTGGGAGCCTCCTACTTCGTGTAGTGGAGTGAACCAAGAAGTTTGTAAGGGCAAGGAGATCGCCTACTTCGTGAAGATCTACCCTGAGTTAGGCTAGTCCTCCGTGGACGTAGGCCATCATGGTATAGACAAGGTTGCTTATTCGTGGAACCCTTTGTGGGTAGAGCCCTCCGTGGACTCTCGCGACTGTTACCCTCTGTGGGTTGAAGTCTCCATAAACGTGGATGTATGATAGGACCACCTGTCGGAACCACGGGAAAAATCTTCGTGTCTCCAAATTGTGTTTGATCTTCCTACCCATCCTCTACTATATATGCTTGTCTTTACTTTACACTGCTATACTCTTAGACATGCATGTGTAGGGTGTGCTTGACATGTTATCATTGCTAGAATCCGCCAAGACTTAAAATTGGGAAAAGGTAGAACTTTTATTTGGTCAAGTAGTCTAATCAACGCCCCCCTCTAGACATACTTTCGATCCTACAAGTGGTATCAGAGCTTTGGTCTCCATTGCATTGGTTTCACAACCAAGGAGAGTATGCCGTGTAGCGAGGGAAATTATCACCGTAGAGGTTCGTACTTTGATGGCACAAATTTTGCTACTTGGAAGCACAAAATGGAAATGCATATTCTTGGTCATAACCCCGCCGTTTGGGTTCTTGTTCATGTTGGATTGCAAGGTGAATTCTTCATTGATGGAAGGGAACCTGATCGTGAAGCGATCTCGGATGAATTGAAGATGTTGCAATACAATGCTCAAACATGTGACATTCTCTTCAACTGCCTATGCCCCAAAGAATTCAACAAAATCAGTCGTCTTGAGAATGCAAAAGCGATTTGGGATACTTTGGTTGATATGCACAAAGGTATCGAATCCGTGAGAGAATTGAAGTTGGATGTTCTTCAGAGTCAGATTGACAAGTTCAAGATGAAGGATGGTGCTGGAGTTGGAGAGATGTACTCTAGGCTAGCTCTCATCACCAATGAGATTGTCGACTTGGGAAGTGAAGAAATGACCGACAAATTCATCATCAAGAAGATACTTAGAGCTTTGGATGAGTGATATGACACCATGTGCACATTGATCCAAATGATGCCCAAGTACAAAGATCTCAAGCCTACGGAAGTGATTGGAAGGATTGTTGCTCATGAGATGACACTCAAGGACAAGGAAGAGCTTCACAACAAGTCTAGCGGTGCTTACAAAGCCACAAGTGATGCTCCAGCAACTTCAAGCGGCAATACTGTCACCAATGAAGAGATAGGCCTCCTGGTCAAGAAATTCAACAAGTTATATAAGAATAGAGGTAAAGATCGAAGCTCCAACTCAAGATATGAAGAGAAGCATTCTTCAAGTCATAATCGAAACTGCTACGATTGTGGGAAGCCCAGACACTACTCCAATGAGTGCAGGGCTCCCTACAAAAGCAAAGAAGAGTCACCAAGAAGACGAAGATCAAGAGATGAGTCACCTCGAAGAGAGAGAAGGAGTAGCGATGATCATTATGAACGAACACCCTCAAGGAGAAGTAGGGACTTGGAGAAGAAGGACAAGTACACCAAGAGCTACTAAAGAAGAAGACATCAAGCTCATGTTGGTGAATGGGTTTCCGGCTCTCAATCCGAGAACCACTCCGAGAGAAGCTATCACTCCAACTCCGACTATAGTCAAGATGAAGGTGTTGCCGGACTTGCACTAGTGACTACCAACTCCTAGGACATATTTGATTCCCCAAATGAAGGGAGTGGGAGTTTCTTCATGGCTAAAGGCCCCAAGGTATCACACGCTGAGTATCTTGATTTCAATAGTGATGAGGATGACTTGCTAAGAGATGATGACTTGTTATTTGACAAATCTAGTGATGTTAGTCAAAATGAACTTGATAGTAATCACTCTATTCAAGATAAGTCGTGTGATGATGATAAGTTGGAAATAGACCGACTAACTCAAGAACTAAACACTCTTAAGTTAACTCACGAGTCTACTCTACAAGATCATAGAGAGGTTGAAAGCACATATGAGAAGCTCTGCTTCGAGAAGCTCAATTTGGAGCAAGAACATGAAATCCTTAAAGCTATCAATGATGATCTTGTTTCCTCTTATCTAGCCAAACGACTTCTCTTGTCTACATTCATTCTATGAGTTAAGGCTAAGCAAACTAGTAACAAAGGGGAAAAAGTTTCTTCAACTAGTAACAATAAAAATGATAAATCCGATGATATTGCCTCTAGTAGTTCTATTGGTCCCGCTAATACTTCTCTTAGACAAGTTACACTTGAGAAAGAAAATGAAATTTTGAAAGGACTATAGAGAAAGGTATCTACAAGAGTCTTGTCGGGTGTAAGCAATTTGAGGAAATTGTACGCAAGCATGGAGGATACTGGAAGAACCATGGCATTGGCTAATTTTGCGCTAATGGAGTAGAATGGGAAGAAGTGTTGGAGATATGCCCTAGAGGCAATCATGTATGATGATATTTCCTATGTGTTTATGAATAAAGATAGTCCTTGGACATTATAATTGATGTGTATTAACAAGTATGTGAATTGTTTGTGAGACTATGCGTTGTATGATGACTGTCCTAAATGGTCCCTAGTTGAAAGGGTTGTGTCGACGTGCAGCCAGTTAGACTAGCATATGACATGGTGGATGGTCCGGTCTCACTGACCATGTACCATTGGATGCTAGCCGGATAATATGGACTCAAAAAGGTCTAGTCGGATTCGACATAGTCGGATCCGAGTCGAGATAAGGTCTGAGTTGGATAGACCCAACTATGAGACGCAGCGACAGGTCATCTGTGAGTCTCTAGTACAACATACCTTCTATGTCCTAAGATCTAAGCTGCCGCATGTACTCGGGATGGTAAAAGACTTGCTTTGGGCTGACCAAATGCTACTCCATGACTGGGTAGTTACAAAGGTAGGTTTCGGCCTTGTCCACACCCATGCTACGAGACATGGTCAAGCAAGATGGGATTTGCCCCTCCGATCAGGAGAGATATACTCTGGGCCCCTTGGGTGATCCAACCTAGATAAGCATGGCGATGCGATGAGGATTATGATATAATCCGAAGTGTTGGTCGGATTCACCGAAACGAGAAAGAGGTTGTGCTGCAACAAGGATGACCATGTTGCCTTGTGCACGACAACATATATCATGAGGCAAAGCGAATAGAAGTGTGAAGTACAGGTTCGCCTAACCAGCTTCATCATACACTTGGAGTTTGCACACTTTGATAGAGGCCACTACTGACTGGTTGAGTCGGATGTGATCTGAATCACGACCAAGTGAACGTGAACCTAAGGGGTCGCTCACTTAAGGGAAGGAACACGTGGAGTTTAGGATCCGTGCGAGGCCCAAGATTTGAGCCCATGTCGGATGCCTATATATAGTGGAGGTGTGGCACACCCATCTGGTTGATCGCTTCGGCTCCGTCATTAGGGCTTATCATGACTTGCAACTAGCCACCTCCACTCACCACCACCGACTGTGTGACCAGACCTAGCAGTCCGCTGCACGGTGTTCCTCCTACACGCGCGGATAATGTTAGAGGCGGTGCACTTGCGCCACTCCGGCA